>CM029596.1:126634226-131434226 GCA_017311375.1 Mytilus coruscus
CTCCGGTTGCTGGATTTTCTCGCTGTGTTAAAGACCAGTTGGTGGCCTTGAGCTGTTTTCTGCTCTTTGATCGGGTTGTTGTCTCTTTTACACATTCCCCATTTGCATTCTCAATGTTATCATATATATAAACGGATATTTGGCATGTTCCACACACATGTAGATATACAGTCGTGTGTTCTGCGGGTAAACTACTTAATAAAAATTCACATCTTTTTATCAATTAACGTACTTTTCAGTATACTACTCATGTTCGGAATTAGTTGATACCACACATAGTGCACACGTATACATCATTAACAAGTTCTTCAAGATATTTTACTTAAAACAAGGAAAAAGAAAAAAGAAACAGTGAAACATTTAAAAATAGTGTCGAAAATTTAAAACACCTATATTGAAACAAATTTCATTACGTTCTACTCATTAAAAAAAAAAAAAAAATGATGCAGATTGGATCATTTTTCAAATTTTCATATTGCAAAGTAAAATGAAAAATGCTCTACCGTAGAGCATTTTTCATTTTTCAATTTATAATGTCAAAATGAAAAATGCTCCACGTTGGAGCATTTTTCATTTATCAATATCTAAAGTCAAAATGAAAAATGCTTCACGTTAGAGCATTTTCATTTTTCAATATTTAAAGTCAAATTGAAAAATGCTTAAGGTCAGCAATTTCAATATTTGCTTTTTAGAATGAGATTGAAATATGTTTTTTTTTTCTAAGACAAGCAAATGCAAATGTTTTAATTTATTCAAAATGTTGATAAATTAAATCAAATTACAAACTTATTATTATTTTTTAATATCCTCGTGAAATTAAAAATGTAATCTCATGAAAATTACAAATTTCAAATCTCATTAAGAAAATGATTTTCAAAAGTGACTTCAAAAGATTTTTGTTACATTTTCCCAAGGATTTGTATAGTGAGATCTCACTATACAAATCCTTGATTTTCCCAACCCATTAACTTTAAAAGTTGCAGAGCAATTTGCAAAATCTATTTTCAGTTTAAAATGACAAATGTTTGGTGTAAATGTACACGGACGATGATCTCATGAATTGTTCAATGTTTATTCTGTTCATGTCGTATGATTGAAAAAAAATTGACAAAATTTGAAAGTTTTACTTAATGAATGGCTATTATTTATTTTGAATTTATTGAACCATAAAATTAATTTTGACTCTTCACATTGAATAATCCGCGAAGCGGATTATGTAAAATATGAAGAGTCAAAATTAATTTGATGGTTCAATAAATTCAAAATAAATTATTGCCATTCATTATAAATAAATTTCTATCAAAAATAAGGCTCAAAGAACTTTTAATATTATTTATATTAACAATAACAACGTACACACATGTTGGCGTATGAATACACGACGTCAAAGTGGGCGTGTCGCCATAAAATTGACAACATTGAAAATAAAAGTAATACTTTTAACCAATCAGAAGACAGTAAATACACCAAATTTATTTATTTACCGATATTTCACTAACTATTTACTTTTAGCGTAAAGATCGAAGCGCATAAATAATTAAATGTAAACAAAGAGTTGCTCATTTTAAACTCCTTGTAGGCTAATTATGATAATGGCACTCTATGTTTTCTTCTTTTTTTTAATGACGTCATATACTAGCGTATGACATCATGTTATAGAATGGGTAGTTATTTAACGTAAATTAATATGTGTATTTAACGTTAAATAAATATTGAAAATTTACGTATTTGAAAAAAAAACGTTATGTAGTCGTTGTACTGTCGTATCAATATTACGTTATAATTTCGTATAGAAAAAAACGTAATATTTTAACGTTACATTTACGTTATTTCAACATTATAAATAAGCCGTTATGTTTTAACATATACGAACGTTATTAAAACATAAAAAAAATACATTTCTTCTTATAAACGTTATATACGTAATCTAACGTAATACGTGATCGTCTTAAAGCATGGAATACTCTGAGGGGAATTACTGTAGACTTTAGCAAACATTTTTGTTATACTAAAAGTTACACGACTGTACCGTGAAATTTTTAAAGAACTATGGCTTTTTGTCGTACAAAACGACATAAACTTTACTAAGTTCTTTCACAGATACAAGTAAATTTGGCTGTACCTGTAGAAAACTGATTAAAAACGGTATTTCACATCCTAAATTTTACGGTAATATTGTACTTAAAGCGCGGAAATTACTATGTGATCCGTGTAAACTCATCGAACCTTTAAATAAACTTATTAGTTCAGGTTATCTTACCAATGTTGTAATTAGATCTTTGAATATAGTTTACATTGGCACTAATATCGATTTTGTCATCAGCAAATGGAAACATAACTAAATTTGTATTCTTTTCAAACGGGATGTTTAAAGACACACCCACGTTCATTTTGATCTATAAAGAGGTAAAACTCTAACTATCCTACTGTCTGTCGATACATTTATTTTTGGCATTGCACAAGTCATGTCTTCTTTGACTGTCCATGACGTTAAAATACTAAATCCCTGGGATGTGTTTTAGTTGATTTTAGTCTCTGATGCATGATTTTTATTATTAATTGTTTTGGCTTTTAACTAGCTGTCAGTAACTGCGAGTACTCTCAAATCGTACTTTCTTGTTTATTTGACCTGTTGATACTAATTGTAATGCTTTTTGTTATTTAATGTTATTCAGGGTTATATCTGGTCAATATACCAGCTTTGATAAGTGTTTGGTACTAATATATATTTCCACTTCGTACTATGAACATCAAAATTATTTATTTTGTAAAATATTTCCTTTCTCTATTGTAACTGTACACGTATACCTAACAACAAAATTATTTTATTTACCTGTGTTTAAAGTTATTGCAAATGGCTGATATTTTTGTTCGAGGATATTGTTTTTCTTAAATTGTTTAACATTTCATACCTATATTACATGTTACTTTTATTATTCTTCCTTAGTTTATTTATTTTGTATTTGCATTGTGCCATAGGTCAAATTTATTTGTTCAGTGTATGTTCAATGGTGTTAATATGTCCTTTGATTGAGTTAAGCTATTTCAGTTGATATTTTATAGTGTGTCTTTCTATGTTGTGATGTTACACTATTGTTTCAGAAAAAGGGTGAAGGTTTGGTACCATTAAAACGTTTAAACCCGCTGCATTTGTTTGCACCTGTCCTAAGTCAGGAATCTGATGTTCAGTAGTTGTCGTTTGTTGGTGTGGTTCATAAGTGTTTCTCGTTTCTCGTTTTTATATAGATTAGACCGTTGGTTTTCCCGTTTGAATGGTTTTACACTAGTAATTTTGGGGCCCTTTATAGCTTACTGTTCGGTGTGAGTTGACCTATAATGGTTTACTTTTATAAATTTTGACTTTGATGGAGAGTTGTCTCATTGGCACTCATACCACATCTTCTTATATCTATTAGAATAAAACCATGCAGTGATGCATTGAAATTTTTAAGAAATACATATTAATATAGTTGGAATCATTTTCTACAGCAGATTGGCAAATTATTTAGTTTTACTTACCATAAGTAAGATTCTTTTTGCTTTTGGTAAATCAAAATGCAGACATAGATAAGACTTTTCAACTACTTGTAATGGAACGCCATCTTAGCCTCTTTCTGAAATATTGAATGACGTCACATTCGAACATGGGATTTAAAGTTATACAATGGTTAGTAATCCTAACGTTACATCATTTTGTTAATTTAACATTATATAAATGTTATCAATTTACGTTTTCAATAACATTATTTAGACGTTGTACTTTGGTATAAATGTTACGTTATAAATTTGTTCAAATACAAACGTTAATAGAATAACGTTAGCTTTACGTGAGTTCATCATTACAAATGTGACGTAATAATCATAATATTCAACCAACGATATGAGACCATAAAAAAAAAAAAAATAACGTTAAAGAAAGGTTACTAAATAACGTTTATTTTCAACATTATATTAATGTTATCAATTAACGTTTTCAATAACATTATCTAGACTTGTACTATGGTATAAATGTTACGTTATAAATTAATTCAAATACAAACGTTAATAAAATAACGTTACCTTTATGTAAGTAAAATGTTGCAAATGTGACGTAATAATCATAATGTTCAACCAACGTTATAAGAACTTTGAAAAATAACGTTCAAGATTGGTTACTTCATAACGTTTATTTTTAACGTTTTCCTACTGTTATTTTAACGTTATACGTAAACGTAACGTAAATATAACGACACCATAACGTTATGTTTACGTTGTGTGTTTGCTGGGTAGGGACATGACGATTTTTTGGGGCCCTCCACTTTTTTTTCTCAAAATTTTTCGTTTTCTATCTGTCTCAATTTTATTTTTGCGTTTTTGTGTATTATAAGAACATAAATATACTACAGATAACTTGTATTTGCTCTTTACTATCAATTCCAAGTTTATTATCCACAACGGTCACTGATATATCATATAGAGAATATATCAGTGACCGCTTTGGATATTAAATAGATAACAAGCCACAACCATAAGAGAATGTTTATTATCGATAAATGTGGTATTGAAAAATTGGAGATAGGATTCTCTTATGGTTGTGGCCTTTTGTCTATTTCTTGGATTAGTAGATATTTCTCGTATCACACTGCACGGAGTGTGATACGAAAAAGTAATACGAAAATCTGCGTTAATCTGATTGGCTTATTCAGCATCATAAGACATTATTACGGCATTTCCACTGGCTATTCGTTAGGTCATTGATGACTTTCAACGGTTACGACGATGTACATTTCGTCTATGGCAACGGACATATGCGATTTCTTTAGTGATATACAAAACACTTACACACTTTTCACCTGACAATCTTCTTTTTGTCAAATTTTATTAAATTCTGAAGCGTACAAAAAAGTCTTAAAATGTCTGATCTTAAAGTTTGACACCGGAAAAGGATATATGACGTCATACTGTAATAATAGACTAGATCAACGATTCGCGGAATTTTTAATTTCACACAATGAGAGTGTTGACCATAAGAGAAATAGGTTTAACAACTTGTGAGAATTAGATATCGCTTGTTATCCACTATCGTTATTAAATTTAAAAAGTAACAATAAACTCGCCGAAGGCTTGTTTATTTTATATTTAAATAAAATAACTCAAGTTGATATCAAGCGATATCCCATTCTCACTCGTTATGAAACCTATAATTACCGGGCGTTCGTCCGTCCGGTCTTGTAAGCGCTCTTACGTATATCATTCTTGCAAGACTTTTATGAAATTTATATCAAAGGTTTAGATTAGCAATATTTCGGACAAGTTCGACCACCAATACCAAACAACTCTTTCTGAAGAAGTAATTACACTTGGAAATTTAAACTATATTGAAAATTGGATTGTAAACGCTATCTGTATATCAAGCCAACATTTCTTGTTGGATTATTGTGAAATTTATATCGAAGGTTTATATCAACGATGTCTGAGACAATTTCGAAAACCAGCGGTGATAAATTAGTTTCACGGAGTTATGTTTCTTTGAAATGTAATTTATATTGAACATTGCATAGTAAGCACTCTCAAACCTACATTTCTTGTAGATTTTTATGAAATTTTAATGTCAAAATTAAATTAAAATAAGAAGATGTGGTATGATTGTCAATGAGACAACTTTCCACCAGGGACCACATGACATAGAAGTTAACTACAATAGGTTACCGTAGGGCCTTCAACAATGAACAAAACCCATACCAATGCATTATTTCTATAAAATTACTAAGGCTTATATCAGCAAGGTCTTGGAAGAGTGCCGACTATTTGTTACAGGAGTTATGACCCTTCGGAATAAAAATTATATGGAAGATAACATTGTTAGCGATCTCATTCCTATATTTTTTGAAAGATATTTATTATACAGTTTAAAAGATCTAAAACAATTTTATGGAAGTTTTTATACGACCGCAAACAATTTGCATACGTATGAATATAATGCATTGATGTCGTCTCTTCAAATTGGTCCAAAATTATCTTAAATGGCCTACTCCCCTTATCTCATTTTGTCAATTTCACAATTTCAGTTTTTTTAACCGTAACTTCAGATTTTCGAACATAAACCACTCTGGCGATTTTCCTAAACGATGCGCCAATGTCAAATCTACAAGACCTATATAGTCGTTGCCCGTCACAATCTCTTGAAATGGTCAAAAATTAACTTAAATTGGCCTACCCACAAAATCTCATTTTGTCAATTTCACAATTTCAGTTTTTTTAACCGTAACTTCAGATTTTCGAACATAAACCACTCTGGCGATTTTCCTACACGATGCGCCAATGTCAAATCTACAACACCTATATAGTCGTTGCCCGTCACAATCTCTTGAAATGGTAAAAAATTAACTTAAATTGACCTACTCCCCTAACTCATTTTGTCAATTTCACAATTTCAGTTTTTAACCGTAACTTCAGATTTTCGAACATAAACCACTCTGGAGATTTTCCTAAACGATGCGCCAATGTCTCCTCCACAACACCTATATAGTGGTTGTCCAACACAATCTCTTTAAAATGGTCCAAAATTTACTTTTAGTGCCCTACCCCCCTAATCTCATTTTGTCAATTTCACAATTCAGTTTTTTAACCGTAACTTTAGATTTTCGAACATTAACCACTCTGGAGATTTTCTTAAACGATGCGCCAATGTCTCCTCTACAACACCTATATAGTCGTTGTCCGTCACAATCTCTTTAAATTGGCCCAAAATTATTTAAAATTGCCCTACCCCCTAATCTCATTTTGTCAATTTCACAATTTCAGTTTTTTAACCATAACTTCAGATTTTCGAACATAAACCACTTTGGAGATTTTCCTAAACGATGCGCCAATGTCTCCTCTACAACACTTATATAGTCGTTGTCCGTCACAATCTCTTTAAAATGGTCCAAAATTTACTTTTAATGCCCTATCCCGTTATCTCATTTTGTCAATTTCACAATTTCAGTTTTTTAACCGTAACTTCAGATTTTCGAACATAAACCACTCTGGAGATTTTCCTAAACGATGCGCCAATGTCTCTTCTACAACACCTATATTGTAATGCCGGCCTTTCCCCCTTTTTATAGTAAACATATGTCTGTATAGGTTCTTGAAATTATTGAGGATAAGCGATAGATGTTTGTTAGATGTCTAATGTTGCAAATAATATAAAACTTTTAATAAGTTATTTTGGCTGTTGTTTCAAGGATACGACAGATTTGTGTATGTTGGAATGATAGGAAGTTTTATTTCACATACTGATTCCGTACTTTTTTCGGTAGTTACCTTATTAGACTATAAACTCAAATAAAACTCTTCTAATGATCTACTAATGTATTTAAAGTCAAAACCCATCTTTATTGATGAAGATAAATCCATGTTTACAAACAATATCAACATTACGGGAATTTCCCTTGTGTGATCCATGGTTGCCGATTGGTAAACAATATGTAATAAGCTCTGCCATTGATCAGTCGAAATTATAAAAGCAAAAACAACAACAGAACCGACAGAGTGTTGGGTTGACAAAGAATGGGAAGTAACAAACATTAATAGAAGCTGGAATATGTCTGAGAAATTCAGACAAGCGTTGAAAGTTAACTTTGTTTTTATTTAAGATTGTCGGTGCCGGTGACGGTGCTAAATACGGGTGCCGGTGACGGTGCTTAATACGGGTGACGGGCCGGTGACGGTGACTGTGTCGGTGACTGTGCCGGTGCTAATGAAGTTAACTTGAAGGTGAAAATTAAGTGTTCTATTGGCAGTTCTGACGTGATTAGTATGTCATGGAATTTGTTATGCTAAGTTGTTGTCTTCTATAATGTACAAGGGTGGTAACATCCTTGAATTGAGATTATAGAAAGATTCTAAATGAGTGACAACTGTTGAATTATATACTAGTTTTGTTTGTCTATGTAAGACCAACCAATAACGGGGATCTGACCAGACCAGTAACAGAGCCTGTAAGACCTATTCTCTCCGGCATGGATTATTTTTGATATTAATAAAATATGAAACTTTATTTATATTCAGATATTTTATTTCATAACTGAGAATTATATATAAACACAAGTATACGATTTCCCTTTCTGTAATGTGTTTTGGTCCGACGGTAAACAGTGGACGTCGAACCTTACACTTTATAGATCCTTTTACTCTCTTTTTCTTTGTGACCCTGTGTTCTCTGGTGGCCGACTCTAGCACCAGGGAGGCAGCGTTTCAATTTGGTGGCAGCGGTGGGATTTAATACTAGAGTCGTGTTGAAAGTTGGAATTGATACAGCTTGGTTATATCAGGCTGTTATTTTGTAAAATATGGACGATTCGGATGTTATTTCGTTCAAGCCCCATCTAGACAATAGGGAAGACGATGAAGAAACGCTACCTGAAAATAATTTTGAAAGTTCCCCTATTAGAATATCTAGAAATGAAGGAGCAACGGATAGAATGGTTGCAGAGGCTAGACTGGAAATGAGAAGGTTTTTGGACCAATGTATGTCAGATTTCTCTAAAAGAATGCATGAAAATGTTCTCAAATTTTGAAACGAGACTTGTCTCAACAATCTCATGTAAACCATCCGAAAATAGTAGTAGGGATGTAGTAAGTTCCCTAACACTTTCTAGAGAAAGGGATGACAGAAGTAATAACAGTAATTAAGTTGAAAAGGATAGGTCAAATGGCAAACATGAATTGAGTTGTAAATGTATGACGGTAATGACGATTTAGAAAAGTATTTAATTCAGTTTAATTTGTTAGCAGAATTACACAATTGGAACTCAAAACAGAAGCTTTGTTATTGGCTAGTAGTTTGTCTGGCGGAGCACGGGCAATTCTTAATGAAATCACGGAAGTCGATCGTCACGATTTTGACAGTTTGGTCACGTCTCTTAAGAATAGGTTTGGTTCAGTCAATAGAGCTGAAGTGTTTAGAGCAGAGTTGCAAACACGAGTACGATTTAAAAAGTCTGCCTGAATTAGCTCAGGATATTAAGAAACTGACACGTAGGGCTTATCCTGGTACCTCTCCATTGGTTAGGGACACATTAGCTCTAGATTATTTTATTGATGCAATACCCGAGACAGAAGTCCGTCTCAGATTAAGG
The DNA here is from genome assembly GCA_017311375.1 of Mytilus coruscus. Classification (NCBI taxonomy): domain Eukaryota; kingdom Metazoa; phylum Mollusca; class Bivalvia; order Mytilida; family Mytilidae; genus Mytilus; species Mytilus coruscus. Next base: position 126,643,331 of record CM029596.1, read on the forward strand.
GAGGTTGGACCAAAATCAATTAATGAGGCAGAGAATATTGCCGTTAGACTCGAAGCATTACGAGTTGCTGATATACAGAAAGGTCGAAATGTTCGCATTGTCGATACTGAAACCATTCAAGAGCATGAGCTGAACCGGGAAATAAATGAAATCAAACAAAGCATTGAATCTTTGACGAGTGAAATAATTATTATCAAAAATCAAAATGGCCAGCAATTCCGAGGAGATAATAATTATAGAAGAAATCAAAATAATTTCAATAGAAATTTTAACAATAGAGGGGCATTTCGTAGATAGGAAAATGGACAAATGTCCATGATGTCGGGAGCGAGAATGAATTCTCGCAGTATAAATACTATTATTTTAATATTATGTTGTGCCAGAAAAACAGTTGTTTTGTTTTGGCTACTATATATTTATATATGTAATTAAAAGTTCCTACACTCGTTTTAGTTGGGGCTAGTGTGTTATTTTGAAGACAAATTTGTTTTGGACAATTATTATACCGAAACAGATCTTATATGTATAAATATCATGTTGATTTCCTTTCACTAAGGATTGTTTAATAATTAAAGATGATGTTATCCCTTGTCTCAAAATCAGAGGTAATGCCTCTTGCTGTAAAATATCCGTAGCAGAGATTGTAGAAGTTCCACTCTAGATATATATGATTAATAAAGGCAAGGCCTGCAGTGGCGTTAAATACTATTTTGTTGCAATTTGTTTAAAACTTATGAACACTTTTGATGAATATACTGATCTGTATTGGTCACTTTTTATTTAGAAATTAAAAAAATATATATATAGAAGGTCAACTGATAATATGGTTAGAAACTCTGGTTATAGGTAGTGCTATATACAATTGTTCAGCACACTAGCAGGATGCAAATAGATTATTACGCTCTTAGTCAGTGGCCCTATCAAGAGATTTGTTCTCAACACTCGTAAAGAGAGTAAAATAGAAAAAATAATAATAGAAAAGTATATGATGTAGAGTTGAGCTAGATGATGAGAGCTCAATAAATGACAATTTAAGACTCTCTCAGTTTAATACTGTAAATGTAGTTATGTTGGCCTGGCCAGTCAAATATATACCTTCAAGGTATGATTCTTGAGAGTTGATCAGTAAGAATATAGTAGTCTCAGATATTGATCAGAAGATAACGAGATGTACACAACGAGGCACCTTCCGAAAGAAAAGCTGCGTGTACATGAAATATTTCCCAGATCGGATAGTAAATAAAAGTTGTGATTGATTGCTCTAAAGAGATAGACACATGTTTGACCTAATTTCTGGTCAGTGTCTATGGAGCAAAGCTAGACAAGAACGGGTATGTTAGAGAAACGTTTCACAATGTTTGCACGCCCGGATATCAATATAAAAGGGGGAAAATACAGTCAATGTCAAATAATGTTGTCAAAACTGGAAGAATAAAAAGTAAAGAATAATAAGTTGATAGAAAGAGAAATTTGCTCAATAGAGATAAACACGAGAGTGACCAGATCATTGTTCGATGTTTATGGAGTCACGCTTAGTAAAAGCGTGTTGGCTTAAGAAATATTTCACAATATTTGCAAGCCGGGATATGAATATAAAGAGTGAAATAAGTATATGTAATACACAATAGGGCTGTGAAAGAAAACTAAGAGCAGAAAAAAAGTAATAATTATTGGGTGAGCTCGGATGCGTTTATTTAAATACATAATGAATTGGTTCTAGTTGAATTGAACCTTACAGACGAATGTATTTGGGGACCAAATCCTTAAAGGTGGGGGCAATGTAATGCCGACCTTTTCCCCTTTTTATAGTAAACATGTCTGTATAGGTTCTTGAAATTATTGAGGATAAACGATAGATGTTAGTTAGATGTTTAATGTTGCAAATAATATAAAACTTTTAATATGTTATTTTGGCTGTTGTTTCAAGGATACGACAGATTTGTGTATGTTGGAATGATAGGAAGTTTTATTTCACATACTGATTCCGTATTTTCGCGGTAGTTACCTTATTAGACTATTAATTCAAATAAAACTCTTCTAATGATCTACTAATGTATTTAAAGTCAAAACCCATCTTTATTGATGAAGATAAATCCATGTTTACAAACAATATCAACATTACGGGAATTTTCCTTGTGTGATCCATGGTTGCCGATTGGTAAACAATATGTAACAAGCTCTGCCATTGGTCAGTCGAAATTATAAAATCAAAAACAACAACAGAACCGACAGAGTGTTGGGTTGACAAAGAATGGGAAGTAACGAACATTAATAGAAGCTGGAATATGTCTGAGAAATTCAGACAAGCGTTGAAAGTTAACTTTGTTTTTATTTAAGATTGTCGGTGCCGGTGACGGTGACGGTGCTAAATACGGGTGCCGGTGACGGTGCTAAATACGGGTGACAGTGCCGTTGACGGTGACTGTGTCGGTGACTGTACCGGTGACTGCCGGTGACGGTGCTAATGAAGTTAAATTGAAGGTGAAAATTAAGTGTTCTATTGGCGGTTCTGACGTGATTAGTATGTCATGGAATTTGTTATGCTAAGTTGTTGTCTTCTATAATGTACAAGGGTGGTAACATCCTTGAATTGAGATTATAGAAAGATTCTAAATGAGTGACAACTGTTGAATTATATACTAGTTTTGTTTGTCTATGTAAGACCAACCAGTAACGGGGATCTGACCAGACCAGTAACAGAGCCTGTAAGACCCATTCTCTCCGGCGTGGATTATTTTTGATATTTTTTGTTATAATAAAACACCCATGCAACCACGCATCTCATATTGCATGATAGGACCAGTTAAAGTTCACTTATGAAATCTCAAACGATAAAATGTCGTTCTTAGATGTTGATGTAATTAAAGGTCAAAGATTTACAACACATGGCATTCTTGACCTTGAAATACATTTTAAAGAAACCAATTCTTATCTGTTCCTACACAGAAATAGCTGTCACTCACAGCATGTATTCAGAGGATTTATTAAAGGTGAAGCAATACGGCAAATTAGAAACACAAGTGACCATAACAAATTAATAAACAATCTAACTAATTTCAAAGTGAAATTATTAGATAGGGTTATGATAACGTTGAAATAGATGATAGTATTACTGATGCTTTATCAACTGACCGTACTGAATTACTACAACAAAACAAATAAAAAGAAAAACAAATTATTCCATTAGTTTTAATAACTAAATATAATCCATATATACGTAAAATAAAGAAACGTATAATGAAACACTGGCATTTATTACAGTTTGACGAAGAATGTGTACAAATATTCAATACAGCACCAATAGTTGCGTGTAGCAAACACAAAAGTATTGGAGATATGCTTTGTAGATCAAAGTTAAAGACTTAAACATAAAATTGACAGTTGGACCCTGATGATGGCAGATCTGCCATAATAACTAGATCTATTGAAGAAGAATTTAAATATAAATATATCAATATATACATGAATAACTTTCATATTTGATTATATTCAAATAATGCATCTTAAAATGACCATCCCAAGCTTAACTGCGAAACACTTAAATAGTGTCGGGTCCTATCATGCAATATGGGATGCGTGGTTGCATGGGTGTTTTTTTTTTATTATAACAAAAAAAAAATGCGAAGATATTTCACTTTTTAAAAGCCTAAAAGTTGTGCATCCCTCCCTTTTTAAATCCTGGGTCCGCACCTGTATCTAACGTTAAAAAATTAGATCACATGATAAAACATACCACGAATTTTACAATTGGCACATTGTTACACATATTATATTGAGGGGGAGATGTTGTCATCCCGCAAAAATAAACAGTGAATCCCGAATTAACGAAAATGAAAGCATCCATTCCCGAGTCCCGATAAGTGTAAATCCCGAATTCCAGCAAAAATAAAGGCCAAATCCCGATGTATTCTTCAGCTGAAAAAAATCTTTACGTTAACCTCATTAAAGTGACCACATTATTTCAAAAACAGAATTAATTTGAATTTAGTATGAAAAGATTTTTGACATTCAGTAATTAAATTTTGGATCTTTTTTAACATGTAAATAAAATTGAAAGGATGATAAAATAATGAAAATCACATATGTTAAGCCATGTCACAGTAACAGTTAAAGGGAGATAATACTTTTTAATTCAAATTAACACCAACCGATTTTTATTTACTATTATTGATTGTTTTTGTAATATAATTCGTTGTTAATAAGTCGTCAGGAGTGAGATACTGACTTGACCAATGATTATTATATATATACACTTCCTCGACCAAACTAATAATACATTTATACCGTTTCCAAAATTTTGGTTCTTAGTAGCCTTATATATATGGTATTAAGACATGTATTGGTTCCAGAATCACTTCCGGGTCTCAAATAACTTGGTTCTGAATTAACACACGCTGACGTCTACTTATCTTGTGTGTGTAATATTTACCGCGTGATATTTTGTATTTCAATCACATCCTCGTCAAAAGTCGGAAAGGAAGAAGAGAATTAACATTACGATATTTCTGTTAGAAATTTTTATTTTAGGTCGAAGATACAGTTGTCGCAAAGGAGAAAGATTATTAAACAAACCGATAATTTCATTAATATAAACATGCTGCCCTTGGATGAAGGTATTGGGGTAGATTAACACACGAGGGAAAAAATTATCACCCAAGACAAAGTAGCGGGTGATAACTTTTTGACTGAGTGTTTTAATCACCCTTACACCTTCATCCAAGGGCAGTATGTTTTTTTATTATACTGAATTCCTTATGATTTAAGTGTGCACTATGTTATTAGAAGGACAATTGTAAAAAAATAAAGTCATAAATTAAGATAGTTTACTAATAACAACAACAAAACGACGGAAATGATGTAGAAATAAGAATTGACAGGCGCGTAGCAACGTTTAAGTCAAAACGCCCGGGCGTACACATGAATTTAGGAGGAACAAATATTTAGTCCAAATAAATTAAAAGCACTGATTAAAAGCACACGAGTTTTGTAATTCTTTCTTCAATGGCTTGTAATTGAAGATAAAAGTGACGAAATTTACTTTTTAATTAAATGGTAACATTTTATATATTTGTTTATTTCTGTCAAAGTCTGAATCTACTGTGAAGTCTTCTCAGTTTTCTATTCATCATCTACTAAGATACGATATGTGGGTTTGCATTTTGTCGAGCCTGTGACATATATGTCGCGAAAACAAGACTTAGCGATCCTAGATTCCGTCGGCGTCAACATTTAGGTTTAGTTTGTGGTTAAAGTTTTTTTTAACATCAATTACTTTGTCAAACCTTCGTGGAATTTTACGGAAGTTGGACAGGAGCTTTTTATGACCAAATTTAAAAACAGTATTCAGAGCAAAATTTTGAAAATATTTCTTTTTATTTTACTGATAACTGTACTTAATGGATATAAGAAGATGTGGTATGAGTGCCAATGAGACAACTCTCCATCAGTTTTTTTACAGTTAATATTTAGATACAGTTTATGGTTATTTTTTTTTCAGACATCAATAATTTTGTCAAACCTTCATGAAATTTTAAGGAAGTTGGATACAAGCATTCTTATATCAAAGTTCAGTATCCAGAGCATAATGAAAATGTATTTTTATTTTTTTCGTATTTTACTGATAAAAGGATTTTGTTGTTTTGTAGTTAAGTAGATACAGCCTGATGTTAAAGTTTGTTACACATCAATTACTTTATCAAACCTTCATTGAATTTTATGAAAATTCGGCAGAAGCTTTTGATGATCAAGAGGTAATGTCCGAATCAAAATTTTGAAAGTATTCTTTTATTTTTAAATTTTTTTAATAATTTACTGATTTATTTTTTTTTAAATTCCCACACGGTCTAGGATTATTTTTTTTTACATAATAAATTTGTAAACCTTCATAGATTGTTATGAAACTTGGAAATAAGCTAATCTTCAAGATCAAGAAAAAGCATCTAAAGAAAACGTTTGATTTTTTTCTTAAAATCTGTATATAGATTGTTATGAAACTTGGAAATAAGCTGATCTTCAAGATCAAGAAAAAGCATCTAAAGAAAAAGTTTGATTTTTTCTTAAATCCTGTATTTGACTGAAAAAAAGGATCCACTTTTTACAGTCAACATTACACTATTACACTGACAGCAGCAATCCCAGGCGAGACATAGGGTTCCAAGGAACTATTTACGAATTTTTATATTACACATGACCATCTATGAAATTTCATTATGTATTGTGTCCATTACTAACGGATTTGCGAATAATAAAGAGATGGATTAGATAAATGAAATGTCCATCAGTAAAATTAATACTTGATGAATGTGTTTATTGATATTATATTTTAGATTTTCGGAAAACATTCACTAACAGGAATGAATGTTAACTAAATTTTAATTCTTTTTTGTTTTGTTTTTAATAGTTCAACCTTATAACATCTAAATCTTTGCAATATATGGTGCGATTTTGAAAATTGTATTCATTGTGGTGACCAGCTATCCTATACGTATCTTGGTTCATTTATATTATATAACACCCTGTTCACATGACACAACATCGGTTTGCGTTCACACAAATTCCTGATTAAATGGCTGTGAATCCGGAGTCAAAACAATTGAGGTAGGTAGTTTGATATCCGTTTTCAAATAATTAACATTGAATTTGAGCCTAGAATAAATTTACCTGATGACACAAATGCGTATTCTAATCCAGAGTATCAGTGTGTATGCTTTCCATTTACTATTTCTTGCACAAGAAAACCACGTGCATGCATACATACTAATTTCACTCGCAGAATGTGAATTTTCGCATTTCTTATCTAAATTCAGGACACGGCAGTAAGAGCTTGTTATGTGACTTTGCAGCATGGTCATCATTACTTGAGGTATTCTGACCTCTAGCTGTTTCTCTTTTCTTTTTCTTTTCGAGATACTAATGATTTTCTACCCCAGAAATAGATTACTATAGATGTCTTTGGTAAAATATTTGTTTCGAAATTTTGGGTCCTCAATGCTCTTCAACTTCGTACTTTATTTGGTCTTTTTACCTTTTCTGATTCGAGAGTCACTGATGAGTCTTTTGTAGACGAAACGCGCGTATCGCGTACACAATTTTGATCCTGGTATCTATTATTATATCTACATATCTTTTTATATAAATTGGTTTCTTTTGAGAGCATGTTTAGGTATTCATAAAACTTCTGAAAACAAGATATTCTTCAAAACTAAGTTTTTCTTGTAAAATATTTGGACTGATCGAAGTAACTTGAAATTTGAGATGTTTTATGGGACCAAAACAATTTTCAGTATATAAGAGGTCTCAATGAAGCTGGTGTGTTACTCCCAAGAATAAAATACGGAACCTTCTTATAAGTTGCATGCCAAAGAGTTACACTTAACATAGAAATTGGAATTTAAATTTCCTTTCTAAACCACATCTACCATGAGTAGAGACAGCTTCAGTTATGAGTATAAGAACAATTAAAAGCATCCTGGAAACAAAATATGAAATTTGAAAGATAAAATAAATGCATCCAGATTATAAAACAAACTTAGTGCTTAAATCTATATTGCGATTAGTCTGTGCAACTTGCTTTAGACATCCAGTTTGTAGAAAATGGGAATTGCAATAGGATGAGGATTTTGTATATTAAACACGAAAAAAAAAGATGTACGCTCCCAAGTAATGAATAAAATAGTCAAGCCTTAAAAGGTAAATTCAAATAGTAGCTGTATTCATTTTTCTATTTACAACTAAAATCCATGACTGCCTTTAATTGACTTGTGCAAGAATCTACACACAATTAAATATTTTCAATAAAGGTGTTTTAACATCATCTTTTAGATTACCTCATTCTTTTTAAGCCAATTATTTCAAATCAATTGCGAAAAATTGAGCAACAAGTTTTTGGTGACCATTCAGCGGTCTCGGATTTACGTATTGCATTTCTTTTTTAAAGAAGTCAACTTGTTTTATCAATAGAACCACACAGGTTGTGTCTTTTATACACATACACTGTAAATTTTGGAGTGTTTGTGCACTGTCCTTCCTTAAAAACACTTATTTAGTATTTGGCGGGCGTTTGATGTAACAGATTTGACCAACATAAGTAATGTAGTAATAAATATGGTCTAAGTTGCTCCCCTGTCCAGAAATCTAAGATAAGAGAATATACTTTAAGGGTGACCAGCTGCACATAATCGATATTTAAGATGCTTGATTTCTTGATTGACAACACATTTGTTACGTTTGGAGGTCGTGCTTTTCAACAAACAGTCGCCTTTTTCTTGCCGACTTGTTCCTTTACTCACATGATGCTGGCTATAAACAGGGGCTTGTTAGGAAGAAAGAAAAGAAGTTAGCATTATCCTTTAACTTCACTTTCCGCTATATAGATGATGTCCTTTCACTTAATAATTCAAAGTCTGGTGACTATGTTGAACGCATCTATCCCATCGAACTTGAGATAGAGGATACAACAGATACAGTTAAGTCTGCGTCATATCTTGACTTAATCTAGAAATTGGCAATGAGGGTTGGTTGAAAACAAAACTTGACGACAAAAGAGATGATTTAAGCTTCCCAATTGTGAACTTTCCATTTCTATGTAGCAACATTCCAGCAGCGTCTGCATACGGAGTATATATCTACCAGTTGATACGATATTCCAGGGCTTGTATCTCCTTTATGATTTTCTTGATAGAGAGTTGCCGCTCACAAGGAAGCTATTTAGCCAAGAGTTCCAAGTGGTGAAGCTGAACTCATCCTTTCGTAAATTTTACAGACGCCATCACGAGTTGGTTGACCGTTATGGAATATCTGTTTCACAGATGACTATGGATATGTTCCAATAGTAACGACAATCCCGTCCTCTTTTCCCCGAATGTGACCTACCGATTTGGCCTTCTAACCGGGTTTGTACTTACACGAGCAACACGACAGGTGCCACATTTGGTGAAGGATCTGCTGTGTTTTGTGTACTGCTGTTTATCTTTTGGTCTTTATCTTTTTTCGCCATGGCGTTGTAACTTTATTTTCGACTTATAAGTTTGAATGTCCCTTTGGTATCTTTCGCCTCTCTTTTACACATTTATCCATATATCTCTTCACTTTTAGATTGTTTTTACTCTGCCTTTTTTTCTCTTTTATATTTTCTTTGTTTACCTCGATAGCTATATAGATAACTTTTGATTGCAACATAATAGTTTTTAGATACGAACGACCACAGTATTTATCTGCGAAAAAAAGTAATACATCGATTTATAATGTGGCCAGAGATAAAAAGCTGGACACTTGTAATCAACAGATGATTGAAAGGTTAGCTCCTCCCATATGCTCTTATATATAGAATAAAGGACTTTTTGTTTTTGATACTGACTTTTTCACGGTAAAATATCAGGTGAGCCCGAAGGGCGAGCCTGACAATTTACAGTGATAAAGTAAGTATCAAAAACAAAAAGTCCTTTATTCATTTTATCGGTAATTATGAAAAAAATGAAAATCACTGTAATAATAGAGAAAATAACAAACGAACTACTTTATCGCGTCGAATCACGGCGAATCATGCTTGACGTCACAGGCTGCATTATGTCATTTGAAATTTGGTCACAGTGCAGTAAACATGGCGTTCTCTTTGCACAAAGTATTGCAAATGAATTATTGCTTTTGCGTTTTATTATTTATGCTTAGAACAAGCCTTAAACAATGCAGAATATAATGGTAACAAACAAACATACCGGTAAGTCAAATTTCTTTATTTTTCATATAGCATGGTATGATTATACGATTGTCATTGTTTTAGAAGTTTAAGTAAAATCTTTGACTTTATCCTTCATCATCCTTGCTTATTTATATCGGATTAATTGCTTAAAATCACATTTATCTTATCGTTGTACGCTTAGCGTTCATCCTGAAGACTTGGTTGTTTTTAGGAAAGCACTGTGTAAGCAAACACTTTAAAAAAATATTCAGGTGTGAGCAACGAGTAGCCTGACTAGATCATTTTGAAAGCTTAATTCTTGTCGACCTCATAATTATTTCAAACATATCAATAAATGTAACTCAACTTTGGTCTATTTACTTTCGCTTTTCGTGGTTTTTTCACAAAGTCATGTCATTTTTCGTACAGATTTTCTGTTCAAATTTGCACACAAAATCGTTCAAAAAAGCTAAACTAATTTTACCAAAACAATGACAAGTGGTTCATTCACAAAAAAACTCGTGCGTTTCTGCGAAAAAAATCACGCGCGATTTTGAAAATAAAATGGGAAGTAGATCCTTGTGCGGTGCATTCGCACATGTCAATTGTGAACTGACATAGCAGTTACTTGAGAAATATCATATTGTCATAGCAGGTAATTGATGAATATCCTTTTGTCATAGTAGGTACTTGATGAATATCATACTGTCGTAGCAGTTACTTGAGGAATGTTCTATAGTAATAGCAGTTACTTGATGAATATCCTATTGTCATAACAGGTACTTGTTGAATATCCTATAGACATAGCAGTTACATGATGAATATCCTTAAGTCATAGTAGTTACATGACGAATATCCTAAAGTCATAGCAGGTACTAGATGAATACCATTCAGTCATAGCTGTTACTTTATGAATATCCTGCAGTCATAGCAGTTACTTGATGAATATCGTATAGTCATAGCAATTACTTGAGAAATATCATATTGTCATAGCAGGAACTTGATGAATATCCTATTGTCATAGTAGGTACTTGATGATATCATACTGTCATGGCAGTTACTTGAGGAATGTTATAAAGTAATAGCAGTTACCTGATGAATATCCAATCGTCATAGCTGGTACTTGTTAATAATCCTATAGTCATGGCAGTTACATGATGAATATCGTAAAGTCATAGTAGTTACTTGAGGAATATCCTATTGTCATAGCATGTACTTGTTGAATATTCTATAGTCATAGTAGTTACTTGAGAAATATCCGATAGTCATAGCAGTTACTTGATGAATATCCTATTGTCATAGCAGGTACCTGCTGAATATCCTATTGTTAAAGCAGTTACTTGTTGAATATCTTATAGTCATAGCAGTTACTTGAGGAATATTTTATAGTCATAGCAGGTTCTTGTTGAATGTCCTGTCGTCATAGCAGTAACTTGATGAATATCCTATAGTCATAGCAGGTACTGGATGAATATCCTATAGTCATTGCAGCTACTTGTTGAAAGTACTACATTCAAATAAGAGAATTGAAGAATATTCTATATTCAAAGCAGATATTTGATGAATATCCTATAGTCATAGCAGTTACTTAATGAGCATACTATAGTCATAGCAGTTACTTAATGAGCATCCTATTGTCATAGCAGGTTCTTGATGAATATCCTATTGTCATAGTAGGTACTTGATGAGTATTATATAGGCATAGCAGTTACATGATGAATATCCTATTGTCATAGCAGGTACTTGCTGAATATCGTATAGTCATAGCAGTTACTTGATAAATATCATATTGTCATAGCAGTTACTTGAGGAATGTTATATAGTTACAGCAGTTACTTGATTAATGGGCCATTTAAAAAAAAAATGAGGCAAAAGTGTGACATGGGGGGTCCAATTTCAAACTCAATATTTTGTATTTTTTTTTGTCTTGCCCTATTACCGATACTTTAAATTTTATAATTCCAAAGGTTCAGGCAGAATGAAACAGACACGTTGAATAATTTTAAATTTTAATAACATACATATCAAAAATTTGAAAGAAACCATACTACTTATAAACAAGTTTGGTAATAAAACAGTCAAGAAAACATTGCTCTAACCTTTTCCAAATGAAAGTCAATATAAAAGAAAAATTTTAATACCAAAATTTCCATATTTTCTGCTTAATCATATAATAACAATCAAATTGAATAGCTTAATTTGAAAAAAATAATAATAACTAGTGATTGAAGTTTTGCCAAAAAAGAATCTTAATATATTTCAGTTAAAATAGTAAACTTTGAAAGCCCTGAGTTTTGTGATCATTTGGAAAAAAATGTCATTTCATTGTACCGTTTTTATGTAATTGTATGCAGAAAAAGCCTTCTATTTTCAGTATTTTGTCACACTCCTGACATATTTTACAAAGATTAAAAAATGCTTTAAACTTTCACAAAAATTCACTTAACACATTGCTATATCATTGATTTCAATTACTGATATTTTTACCATAAAACAGGACTTTCTTATATTTTATTGTTTTAATGGACACCAAGAGAAGCACCAAAAATGTCAGGAGTGTGACAACTGTCTTTAAACATCTACCAAAGAATACATAGGACTTAATGTTTTCTTCTTCTTTATTTTTCAGAAGTGGCTATTCAAAGAGAAGAAAAAAAAATATTACAACTGTGATATGTTTATATCATAGATGTGGAGTGCATTATATATGTCAGGAGTGTGACGCTTTTTAAGGCATTTTCTGTCAATTCATAATTTCACAAGGACAAGTTCCACAAGTTTCTTTGTGTTAGAAATGTTAAAACCAAGTTATATTCCTATCATTTACCTCTTAAATGTATTATTTATCATGATTGTTTTGGCACAATAAGTTTTAATTAGTCATTTTCTATTTTATGTGCACAGTAATGTAAATTTATCAAAGGAAATAAGTGTCTACAACTATAACATCATATAGGAAAGTGAGGAAATGTGTTTTGTACAAAATAGAACAATTATTTTGATTCAAAATGGTATATTTAAAGAAGTTTCAAGGATTAACCATTCAGATGTAATTCGTCACACTCCTGACATGAATTTAACAATTTAAGAAAAATATGAAAATTAGCTATATTTTTAGGACAGATAATTGAAAGACAGCTAGTAAAATGAAGAAACTTCTGGTAAAACTTTCATTCCTTAAAACATTCACTAGACTTGCTGAAATAAGCCAGGCAAAATTCTCTAGAAGAAATGAATCAAAGAAAGAGACTTCGAAAGAGAGAACCCGCAAATACTGGCTGAATCTAAAATTGAAAAATGATCAGAGGAAGTCAGACAATCTTAAACAAAATAAAAAACTACAAAACCAAGTAAACAAAAAAAAGCTTAAAGAAAGAAGAACTTTGAATTCCAAATTTGATAAACAATATAAAGAAAAACAAAGGCAGTGGCAGAGAAACAGTAGAAAAAGAAAGAAAGATAAAAAAGAAGTTGGGTTGAATAAGGACTTAGAATCTAACAAAAACAGCTCAGATTCAAATGAAAACAGACCTGTGACCCTGTCAGAATCCGGATCTACAGTGAGAAAACGTGCACAATGCACAAGAAAACAACTGCCACAAAGCCCAAATGCTTGAGCAAGTACTTTGAAACACATCTTAAAAATGCTACACCAAGAAGAAAGAGCCTTCTAGACGGGAACAAGCATTTGGGCTTTGTGGCAGTCGTTTTCTTGTGCGTTGTGCACGTTTTCTCACTGTAGATCCGGAATCTGACACGGTCACAGGTCTGTTTACATTTAAATCTGAGCTGTTTTTGTTCCATTCTAAGTCCTTATTCAACCCAACTTCTTTTTATCTTTCTTTCTTTTCTATTGTTTCTCTGCCACTGCCTTTGTTTTTCTTTATATTGTTTATCAAATTTGAAATTCAAAGTTCTTCTTTCTTTAAGCTTTTTTTGTTAGCTTGGTTTTGTAGTTTTATTTTGTTTAAGATTGTCCAACTTCCTCTGATCATTTTCAATTTTAGATTCAGCCGATATTTGCGGATTCTCTTTCGAAGTCTCTTTCTTTGATTCATTTCTTCTAGAGAATTTTGCCTGGCTTATTTCAGCAAGTCTAGTGGATGTTTTAAGGAATGGAAGTTTCACCAAAAGTTTCTTCATTTTACTAGCTGTCTTTCAATTATCTGTCCTAAAAATATAGCTAATTTTCAAATTTTTCTTAAATTGTTAAATTCATGTCAGGAGTGTGACGAATTACATCTGAATGGTTAATCCTTGAAACTTCTTTAAATATACCATTTTAAATCAAAATAATTGTTCTGTTTTGTACAAAACACATTTCCTCACTTTCCTATATAATATTATAGTTGTAGACACTTATTTCTTTGATAAATTTGCATTACTGTGCACAAAATTAGAAAATGACTAATTAAAACTTATTGTGCCAAAACAATCATAATAAATAACACATTCAAGAGGTAAATGATAGGAATATAACTTGGTTTTAACATTTCTAACACAAAGAAACTTGTGGAACTTGTCCTTGTGAAATTATGAAATGACAGAAAATGCCTTAAAAAGTGTCACACTCTGACATATATAATGCACTCCCACATCTATGATATAAACATATCACAGTTGTAATATTTTTTTTTCTCTTTGAATAGCCACTTGAAAAATAAAGAAGAAGAAAACATTTAAGTCCTATGTATTCTTTGGTAGATGTTTAAAGACAGTTGTCACACTCCTGACATTTTGGGTGCTTCTCTTTGGTGTCCATTAAAACAATAAAATATGTGATTTAGAGCACCAATATACCCTTTATTATAGAGCTAATATACCAATACAAACTTATTTCACATACTGACATTATTAGACTTTAAAACATGGTTACAAGGAAGCCTTGATTTTAAAAGTGTAATTTTTTGAAAGACTTTTTTTTTGTACATACCTTCACAATAAAGGTCAGTGTTTACTTATTTTAAAATTTTATTGGACAAAATTACAAAAATATTAAAGTCTAATAATGTAGCAATTACTAGAAATATTTCAGTATAGCATAAAAACAATCCACTTTTTTTAACAATACTTTGAAAATTTTTATTTTTTAAATGTCACGCTAAAAGCGTCACACTCCTGACAAAATGGCCTGTTTTTAGCATTTCTTTGCAATGGTTTGAGATATCTTCATGAAACTTGGCAGCAAGCTAGCCCTGACTATTCTGCATTTTGTGACGCCTGTATTATGATTCTAAACTTAACTAATAAAAAATATACCACAAAAGTAAAATCCTCATTTTTTTGAAATGGCCCTAATATCCTATTGTCATAGCAGGTACTTGATGGATATTATATAGGCATAGCAGTTACATGATGAATATCCTATTGTCATAGCAGGTACTTGCTGAATATCGTATAGTCGTAGCAGTTACTTGATAAATATCATATTGTGATAGCAGGTAATTGATGAATATCCTATTGTCACAGTAGGTACTTGATGAATATCATACTATCATAGCAGTTACTTGAGGAATGTTCTATTATAGTAAAAGCAGTTACTTCATGAATATCCTATTGTCATAGTAGGTACTTAATGAATATCCTAAAGTCATTGCAAGTACTTGATGAATATCCTATTGTCATAGCAGTTACTTGAAGACCGTTGGTTTTCCCGTTTGAATGGTTTTACACTAGTAATTTTTTTGGGCCCTTTATAGCTTACTGTTCGATGTGAGCCAAGGCTCCGTGTTGAAGAACGTACTTTGACCTATAACGGTTTACTTTTATAAATTTTTACTTCGATGGAGAGTTGTCTCATTGGCACTCATACCACATCTTCTTATATCTACTTAATGAGTAACCTATAATCATAGCAGTTACTTGATTAAAATCATATAGTTAAAGCAGTTACTTGATGAATATCCTATAATTAAAGCAGGTACTTGATGAATGTTCTTTAATCATAGCAGTCACTTAATGAATATCTTATATTCATATAGTCATAGCAGGTACTTGTTAAACATCCTATAGTCATAGCAGTTCTTGATGAATATCTTATAGTCATAGCACTCTGTGTTTTGTGTTTTTTTTGTTAGATGTATTTTTGTTTGTACCCAACTGATGAGATAAGCTTTTTTCCACTAAATTTAATAGTTTATTCTTATGTTGAACTGTTTTATCACTGTCCCAGGATATTAGGAGGGTTGGTGCCTTCGAATAAGTTTAAACCCACCACATTCTATATGTGCCTGTCCCAAGTCAGGAGCCATTCAGTGGTTGTCGTTTGTTGCAGTATAACATATTTGTTTTCCGGTCATGATTTTGTACATAAATTGTTTTACATTTGTCATTTTGGGGCCTTTTATAGCTATGCGGTATAGGCTTTGCTTATTACTGAAGGCCATATGGTAACATATAGTTGTTAATTTCTGTGTCATTTGGTCAATTTTGAGTTGAGTCATTGGTGATCATACTATATCTTCGTATTTTTTTTTATGAAAGTCTGGTTCTTCTTTATAGTTGATGAAGAGTCATGTTGACTGCAAAAACAACGGGAATATTGGAAAACAACCTTTAATACTTATTTTTGGAAAGGCTGATCTAGCAAATATGTAGACAACAGCTTCGTGATCAATAAAGCAATTTGTTGGGTTCAGGTGAATCTTACGTTGGTTGTTAGCAGTATTCATTAGTACAGAGAATGTTGAATTAAAGTCCTCTGACTTTCCTAGTAAAATTGCAAAGACTAGTGGAAATATCTCTCCATCAACAAGTTTGTTTTGAGTGTAGAATGTAAATGAATTTACCTTTTTTTCTAAATTGCATTCATTATTTCTATATCTATTTTTGAAAAAAATTACTGAAAAAAGTAATTAAAATTACGGTATTGGCATTTGTTTTATAAATAACGTAACATTGTAGATAAATTTCTGATTTATGAAATATATCTGCGATGTTACGTTATTTATAAAACAAATGTCAATGCCGTAAAAAAAATTCTGTGACTTTTTTTTCTTGTGACGTATTATAATCTTTATCACTATAAAAACAAACAAATATGTAACAAAGAAAAACAATAAGACAAACAGACAAAGCACACCAACACAAAAACTAATAAAACAAAAATTTACCATAGCACAGCAACAAAATGACAGGATGCATAAGTACAGAGCCACGTCACATGTAAAAAAGAAACACAAAAAGGCATATACACAAAGCACATAATCAAAAAGAAAAGAAAAGAATAAAATACAGGGGTATGGTATTATGGTGTTTTTATTTATTACAATTTCATAAATGTTCCAAGATGTTGTCCATAAAAATGTCGTTTATAAAACAATCCAACATACGGTTATTATCTGTCCTAAATGTTACTATTTTCTTGTCAATAACATAAATTGTCTGAACAAATTAACTATTAAAAACTAAGAGAGATGACTATTTGTTTTATAATATGTCATTAATTTACCATTATAAAAGAAAACAATGAAATATAATCAAAAATTTGTACAAACATCGAGATTATTTCTTATCAGATTGGTGACTTTTATTCCTACAGTTATCTAAAGTGTGACTTTCTAACTACCAAATTTGTGACTTTTTCCCTGTGACATTTATGTTAACCATTTTTTCTATTTAATGTCCAGCTTTTATTTATTTGTTCATGTTAAGTCTTAATCAAAATCCATAGATTTTTTTAATAATTTGTCAAAATTAAGTTTTTATCATGCTTTTTTTTCAAAATTATAAGAAAGAGTATGGGTCACCGGACTCTTTTTTTTCACGCTACAGGTTGTGCAAAATTGTCAAATTTTCTATAGATTATGCATGGAAAATCCATTTTTGTGTGATAAAAAGAAAACTACTTCATAGAATTTTAAGATAAAATGTGAAAATATAGCTCTTATAACATGCTTTCAGATAAGAAAAGAAAATATGGTCACCGAACTTGTATTTTTGCTACATATTAAAGTAAGTTTTCCTATTTAATTAAATGATCGTTTGGTAAATCTGAATGCAAATATATTTGCTGCAACTCATTTAAAGCCTTCTGCTGTAATGAGAAAGGTAAATATGCTAGATATACTTACTGGAGGTGTGATGAGATGATTGAAGTTGTTAATTTTCTTCTTGATAATATTTATGTACGTTTCGGCAACAAAATTTATCGACAGGTTGTAGGTATTCCTTTGGGCACTAAATGCGCCCCTTTAATAGCAGACTTGTTTTTATACTGTTATGAATCACAGTTTATGACCAAACTCAGTAAAGACCCGTCTAAATTGCATTTAATTGATAAATTCAATAACACTTACCGTTATCTTGATGATATTTTTTCGTTAAATAATCAAGAATATTCTCAATATACTGCGGAAATTTACCCAAAGGAACTTACTTTAAATACATCAAATTTAAACGGTAATAACTGTTCTTTCCTAGATTTAGATATTTCGGTTTTAAACGGGAAACTCCACACTAAAATTTACGACAAAAGGGACGATTTTTCGTTCCCTATTGTTAATTTTCCCTTTTTGAATGGTGATGTTCCTTTGGCACCATCTTACGGTGTATATATTTCACAACTCGTTCGCTATGCCCGTGTCTGTTGTGACGTTTTTGATTTTAACGAACGTAATCTATGTATTACTGGTAAATTATTAAGCCAGGGATTTCGTTACCACAAATTACTTAAAACCTTTACCAAATTCTTTCATAAATATAAAGATTTGATTTTGAAGTTTGGTTGTACCTGTAGAAAACTTATTTCAAACGGGATAGCACATCCTCATTTTTACGGAAATATTGTTTACCGTGCCCGGAAATTTAGAAACCATCCTGGTAAACTTATCGATCCTTTAAATAAACTTATCCTAAAAGGTTACCAATTCAACACTGTAATTATATCACTGAATATTGTTTTTATTAGTATTAATATTGATTTTGTTATCAGTAAATTAAAAGCAAACTAAATATTATTGTTATATACATATACACATTCATGGATCAACAACCTGTCGATACCTGTATCTTGGCATTGCACAAGGTCATGTTTTTCTCTGGCTGTTTATGACGTTTTATACTAAATTCATTGGATGTTGGATGTGTACTGATTGATAATTTAGTCTTAGATGCATGATTTTTTATTAGTTGTTACTGCGACTACTCTAAGATCTGTACTTAGTGTCTTTTTGTTGTTGGGATGTACAAGTACCCGGCCACGTCCACTGGTATTTGTAGTATTTGTATGTTTATCCATCTGATGAGTTAAGCCTTTTTCAACTGATTTTAATAGTTCGTTCTTACACCACTGTCCCAGGTTAGGGGGAGGGTTGGGATCCCGCTAACATGTTTAACCCCGCCGCATTCTCTATGTGTGTGCCTGTCCCAATTCAGGAGCCTGTAATTCAGTGGTTGTCGTTTGTTTATATGTTACATATTTGTTTTTCGTTCATTTATTGTACATAAATTAGGCCGTTAGTTTTCTCGTTTGAATTGTTTTACTTTGTCATTTCCGGGCCTTTTATAGCTGACTATGCGGTATGGGCTTTGCTCATTTTGTTGAAGGCCGTACGGTGACCTATAGTTGTTCAATTCTGTGTCATTTTGGTCTCTTGTGGAGAGTTTCTCATTGGCAATCATACCACATCTTCTTTTTTAAATTCACAACACTTTCTACTGTAAAAATACTTTATCTGAGTTATCTCCACTTATTTGGCAAAGTTGTATTTCTGTATTTACATTCAAAGTCTTACACATTTGAATTACATTATACTTCTCTCAAAATTTGCACATTACATTAAAGATCTAGACCAATTGTTATCTGCTACTTCAAAATTCAAGATGGTGGAAACACCCGAACTACTTTAAGTTCTAGTGTAAAACCATTCAAACTGGAAACTAAACGGACTAATCTATACGAAAAAGAGAAACGAGAAACACTTATGAATGAACTAATACACCAACGAACGACAACCACTGAACAACAGGTTCCTGACTTTTAAGGGCAGGTGCAAACAAATGCAGCGGGTTTATATGAGTTCAAAAGCCCTAATTTATCAATAATTCCCGAGACTTAAGATACAAGAAAAAGAATAAGATGTTAATTTCCATTAAAACGGCTCACAAGGAGCAAAGTACAATATATGACATAAATAAGACAATAACAAAAAGAAACAACAATAGTATAGTCTAGTATACATTCAGTTTGAACATCATGAACTATACACATATATAAATACAATGTATATATATTCCCTCCATCTCAGGTGAACCCTAACAAAAAGTTCCTAAAATATTTAATTGGCAATGTTCTTAATGTGATCAGAACCGTATGTGTTGATTTGGAGCAAAATATGTAATTCTGTCCGAAAAAAAATATGACGTACCAATTTTAATAGCTTAGAAAATATCCTTTTGCGAAATGATGAGAGCATTTTAACATTTGTTAAACCTAATAATTTTTGAAACTACTTCTCGTCTAGAATATGCATGAAATGTTTGCCACTGGACGTTAAGCCACCAAAAATCTATCAAATGTTGCCACAATTGTATCCAACACTTGCTGTCTGTTGTCTGTTTGTAAAGTAAACATTTTGTTCACTGAGAAATATATTCCTAAGACGAGTTCAAGTATGTCAATAAATTCATAGGTAGTTGAAATTATCCAGTGCAATCATTTTGTGTCCAACGGTGTCTTTAAAACATATCAAATGTTGTATCCACTGTCTGCTGTTCCGTAGTCTGTTATGCCGCGGTTTTTTTTAAATTTTAGTCTCCCACTTAGGCAATACCAAATCATAGAGGGGAAAGGGGGGGAGTTCTCGGGACAAACGGGTTTTTTTTTTTCAATTCATAAAAATACGTAACAATTTTCTGTGTTATATCATTGAATTCACCAAGGTATACTTAAGCTTTTCAACTATAGATGTCTTATTAAAAAAAAAAAGTTTATAAAAACAATAATCACGGAATCTCAAAGTATTTTATGGTAAACATATCTAATGTCTGGGTTATTTTCTTATACAAATAATTAATTTTTCATTTTTTTAAGATAATAGAGTAATCAGATATGTAATTTGACCCATGTCTTGGGGTTCATCGATTTTCGGCAAAACAAAGAAAAACCGGCAGGTTTAACATTGTTGAATGATTCATTTGTTTTTTTATTCTTTTTCGAAAAAAAAAAAATTGAATTTATGCATTAATTATCAATCTCTAACATAGTATGATTTTTTACATGTAATAGTACTCCTTCTTGTCAAGAGTGGCATATTATAAGTCCTTAGTGCACTTAGGAGTCCTAAGCAGTATTAAGATGCACCCATTTTAACACTAATTTCATAAAATATTATATAAAATTATATATATAGATTTCAGTATAAATTAAAACCCAAATAATTAAAAAAAAAAAAAAAAAAGAACCATAGAGCATAAATCCATACATGTTAAAGATTTCTTGTTCATGAATGTTGAAAATTTGTATCTTACTGTTGAACAGTCACGAATTAATTTATTGATTTTAACATTCTTAAAAAAACTTTTATTACTTTTTCCCTGTTATGTCAACATTTATTGGGGCCAGTTGTTATAGAAATTTAACTTCTGACATCTTTTAGCAATATAACAGGTAAATCTGTGATAGTCTAGTCACCTGTAAATACATTTACCTGTAAAAATCAAACCTTTCAGAGAAAAAATACAAATATACATGTATATGATAAAAAAAAGGTATTTTACTGTGTAAACGATAGAGAAAACAAAACTTGTTTATGTGTGGAACTTTTAAATTTTGCAATTTATTCTTCAAGAAGCTTCAGTAATCGTGGATTGAAAATTGGAAACTATGTTCCTCTTGTGTCCATTCTGTTGCACGAATAGTCCGATGCACTTTACCATCATAGTTAATACAAGGATGCAGTGGCGGATCCAAGGGTGGGGGAACCCC
This sequence comes from Mytilus coruscus, assembly GCA_017311375.1. NCBI lineage: Eukaryota > Metazoa > Mollusca > Bivalvia > Mytilida > Mytilidae > Mytilus > Mytilus coruscus. The sequence continues at coordinate 126,664,933 of CM029596.1, forward strand.
TTTTATAAATGGCTTGATCCGGATGTTGGAATTTTTCCCACCTGTTTGACGATCAATGCATTTGAATGGGGACAAACATAGTTGGAACCTCCCTTTATCCTGGGTTAGGAAGCGGCGATCCCAAATTACTTTATAAATGGCTTGATCCTAGGGCCGTCTTGACCCCTGGGATGTCTCAATTTGTGAAGTCCGAAATTTAATTTTTCAAACCACCTGTTGAACATGTTTTAGAAAGAGTAACTTTTGTTTTAAGGAATTAACTTCCATCCACACAACATGTTTTAGAAAGAGTAACTATTGTTTTAAGGAATTAACTTCCATCCACTTTCTTGAAGTGTTGTCGTTTTCGTTAATTCGCAAAGCAACAGTAGAAAAAAGTTGACCGCCAATCAAAATCTATTTTACAATTGGCAAGCATTTCCGGTTTTATTTAAAATTATCGAATTTACGACTCGTGTTTTAATTCACTTGGTCGAGGTTAACTATTATTGTCGAAACAATTCACCTTATCGACTGTTAATGCATTATCAATGAAATAACTATCATTGTCTGCGCGTGAGTCACATTAATTAGATCATCTATGATGATCGACCGTAAAGTATACTTTACGCCGTACATCTATAATGGTCGACCGATAAACTATCATTATCCCCGATAAATTGTGATTATCTATTGATGTGCTTCCCGCGTTCCGTACTGACCCAATAATTTTGGTATCACGACCAGTTCACTGATACTGACATTATCAGCGAGTCCACATCAAAGGAAAAATGTAGAAATTACCGATAAATATAGAGTATTTACCATGTGCTTTTGTTTACATAATTTAATTATTAATTTAATACCTGTTGTGACATGATAATGACTCTAGGATTTTAACAAAATGTTCAGATGGATAAATATTTTAAAATAATTTGATTAAAAAGAATTACACTAAAAATCATCACATGACTATAGTGCTACCTTAATGACCAATTTTACCATATTTGTTTGCAATGTTGCCTATTATCTTGTAAACTATAATAGATAGATAAACACTTTCAAAACAAAATTAATCAGCAAGATCTAAAATTATGTCAAAAAATGGTCAAAATCGTCAGTCGACTCCTTTTTAAAATTTATTGCTCTTAAATGATGATTTTACCAATCTTTTGTGTTTTTGCGTATTATTTTGAAACTAAAAGAGATAGAGAGAAACTTTAAACAACCAAAAGATCCACAAGGCAAGATTTATAATTAAGTCAATATCCCTGAAATCATTGGTCAGCTCTTTATAGAAGTTCGTGTCATTAAATGAAATATTTTACCATCTCCAGCGTTTTTCACTGGGTTTTCCGAAGGAAAAAAAAGTTATTAAATTGGTGAAGTACAACAGGCGACGGGCGGTTGCCAACAGTTTCCGTGCAATAACTAATGATCTGTTCAAGAAATGCTTTTAAAACTTTAATATGCTGATACTAATGACAAAATGGAGGTCAAGTTCGATATCGACGATTTTCATTTAAACTGTTCAGGGTCCTTGACATATTGGAAAATGACACTTTATGTCGTTTCCGTGAAATTACTTATGAACCACTTGACCAATGCTTTTACAATTAAAACATGTTGTTTATGATGAAAAAATGGAGGTCAAGTTCGATATTAATGATTTTCACATTTAATGTCTAAGAGTTATGGGTCTTGGTAGATTGAAAAATGGCACTTTATTTCGTTTCCGTGCAATTACTCATGAATCGTTCAACCAATGCTACTAAAATTTGAATATGCTGTCACTGATGACAAAATGATGGTCAAGTGTGATATTGACGATTTCATTTTTGCCGTTCAGGAGTTATGGTCCTCGATAGATTGGAAATTTGCGCTTTATGTTGTTTCCGTGCAATTGCTAATGAACCGTTGAAACGATACTCTTTAAACCATTGCACCTTAAGTATTTAACTATAAGCAGCAAAAGCATTACAGGACCTTGATTTAGAACAATACCTAAAAAACCCTCTGAAATCTGACTGTTCCCACTCGCCTTATATTTACAGCCCCTCTGGCCATGTTATTACTGGGATCTAAACATATTTCAACATGAACATCTCCGAAAGGTAATATCTCATGGTCCTAAGTTTAGAGAACCCGAACATATCAATTGGAACCATAACTTAAAAATAATGATGGTTTCCATTGAGGGCTACGCCAGAGCATGGACTAAATGAGAAGAAGTTGAACTGGACACTTTGTCAGGTCTCTGATAAAACGTCGAATTCATAAGTTGAAAAACTGTGTGAATGATCGATCAAAGTCCGTTTTCAGATTCAAAGAAGCTGTGAAATGTCTTTCATCTCTTCACGATAAATATGTTGTTGTTCCTGCGGACAAAGCTTCAAATAATATTGTCTTGGTATGTAAATCGTAGTACTACGAGTGTCTTTTAAAAGAATTAGGAATTTATGAGCACTCAAGTAATTCCACTAACAGTCCTTCATGGCTTCAATGAACATTACATTGAACAGAGCAAATCGAAGGACTTACCTTGTTTGTATTGGATACCTAAGCTTCACAAAATTCCGTACAAACAACGGTACATTGCAGGCTCATCTGCATGTTCGACAAAGGAATTGTCAATTAGATTGACAAAAATTCTGTCCGCAGTGAAAGAGGGTCTTCAGAAAAACTGTGAAACTGTTTACTCGCGTAGTGATATTAACCATATGTGAATTCTAAAAATCTCTAAAGAACTTCTGGATAATTTTAAATCTCGATTTTTCTCTGAAATAAGTTCTATCAAATCTTTTGATTTTTCAACCCTGTATATTGGGTGAAAAAAGAGAACATATAGAATTTATCCAAATTTGGTTTATCTCACAGATTTTAAAGAGATTAACTCAAATATGAAGTTTTATAAATATTTCATGAAGATTGAGAAAATCCTGGGCCTTAATTATGATGACTCAGCATAAATTCACAGTTTACAGTATGCATAATTTACTTAAAGCCCTGAATGCAAAATAAATTCATAATATATGCATATTTGTAAGTTAAATTGTTTAGAAGTGCTTATATTTACTCTTCGCAGTCATTGAAACTCATAGATCCTTCCTGAATATTATTGGTGGGGTGTTTTTGTCCTGTCGATAACCTAAAAGTAAGCCGTAACGCCTAAATCTGCTTTTTTGTCACCGCGGCATAAAAAAAACAAGCTAGAAATACAAAAATATCTCAACAAAACTTAAAATAGTGTGTTCTATCATGAATATGTACTAAATATTCCATATTGCTAGAAACAACAGAATAATTTAGGAAATTTGAGGCCCCAGGGGCAAACAACAGAGAAAATTGCCTACCCCTGGGTCATAAAACAAATAATTTAACTTGTAAATGCTATGATTTTATGATGATAAAGGTCTTTATATAGAAAACAATAACTGTGCTTGGAAGTTATGCAAAAATCAGATGTTAGCAGTCATTTCTATAAAATTTTAAGTGAATTTATACATCAGACTGGTATCTGCATACATACAACTATTGCAAATATGGCTTTGTTTTAACACTTCTAGCTCATATATTAGCTAAATTATGTCAGATATATGGTTAGAGATGATACTGTTGTGACAAGAATTCTAAGGCAGAAATTGTGAACTTTCATTGACAAATAGGCATACAGTAAAATGTGGACTCGAGACACAGGCAGGATTGGATACTTTATATAATCTTGAATGTTGGAATGATTGACTGCTAAACATTACATTTACAGTATTCTTAAATGCTTTCAATATGTTATCAGAACAGTTTTAAACAGGTTCTAGGCATTTCATGTCAGAAAACATGCAAATAGGGTAAGCTGGCAATAAATAAAGTCTTGTTTTCAAATTCTTTAAAAAATTGAAACAGGGGAGGGGGTATAAAATGTACAGTAAAAGAAAACTTAGAGTTTATGCAGTAATTTCTTTAAGGCTATAATTCTGTTAAATAAGTATTAATATGAGAAATCGCGTTTTTAGAGAGTTTTCTATTGGAATAAATGTTTGTATAGGTTGCACTTTGTAAATACAGCTGTTTCTCAAACCACGCCGCTTTTGGGGAGATATAGAATATTCATAGATAATTAATTTTGTTTATATACTGGTTCCGAGTTATGATCTCTATGTTTCATCTCATAGAGACATAACTTGGGAATGTTACCAGTAAATATACATATTCATATTGTTTATATTGAAATCTGTGGTAATCCTACAGTCAAGGTAGGGATAGTTAAGAAATTTAGTGTTAGTTTAAACTCTTAGAAGTTCGGGGCATATAAACGTTGAAAATATGCCGCACAGCCCTATATTTTGACCTTTGAAAAAAAAATTGTAGTGCATATGAACTTTCCATTCTAGGATATGATTTTTTTCAAAACTTCATAGTAAAAGTGGTACAGTTTTAGCCGTAAAAGGAGTTCCTATGGGAAATTGCATTGTCAATATTTACAGAAATGCAACCTATACCACCATGCGCCATGGGAAATTGAAAAATCGTCTAAAAGAAATAATTCCCAATGCTTTTCAACATAAAAATGTTACCCTACGCTATAAATTTATCACTTTGGGATACCATCCAGCATATTTTGTCAATAGTGAACAAAAAGGTAAAACATGCTACACAGAGGAACAAGTGATCAGTATGCTGGAGTTTCTTATTGACAACATATTTGTTGAATTAGGAGGTAGACCTTTTCAACAAATTGTCGGCATTCCTATGGGAACGAACTGTGCGCCTCTCTCTGGCGACCTCTTCTTATTGTCATATGAGTCGGAGTTCCTTCAGACACTTGTCAAAAACAAGAAGATCAAAGAAGCCAGATTATTTAATTTTACATTCAGATATATTGATGATGTTCTTTCCATTAACAATCCAAACTTTTATGATTGGGTTCCATTTATATATCCTCCAGAACTAGAAATTAAAGAAACAACAGACACGGCTTCCTCTGCCTCATTTTTAGACTTATACCTCGATTTTGACATAAGCGGTCATCTCAGTACCAGAATCTATGACAAACGAGACGATTTTAATTTTGAAATTATCAATTTCCCCCACCTTAGTAGCAATATACCAACTTCACCTGCATATGGGATTTACATTTCACAACTCATTCGGTATTCAAGATCTTGCAGCTGCTACTCAGACTTTATTAAAAGTCACCAGTGTCTGAGCAAAAAGTGGATGAACCAGGGTTATGTCAAAGAACGTCTCGTCCTTTTTCTAAAAAAAAAGTTTATCGGAAGATACCAAGATCTTGTTGATAATTATTCCGTATCAACTTCACAAATATTACCCGATGGTCTTGAAGTATAGATTCTAGGTACTGACGTTGTTAATCATCTTAATTACGTGTTATAGTGTTCTTTTATTTGCCTTGTAAATTATTACCTTTATACTGTTTAGTCTATGTTTGGTAATATCCCTTTGACGTGGCTCGGTACTTATACATCCCGTCATTGTGTTATTGTGCTATGGTCAATTTTTGTATTCTTGTCTTTCGTTTTTAGCTTATGTGCTTTGTCTTTATGTCTTTTTGTTTTTCTTTGTTGACATATTTCTTTGTTTTTATAGTGATTAAAATTATAACACAATGTTGACTGCTGTACGCCTTTTTTTGGACATTTTTACCTATTATGTCTGTTTGTTTTGTTTACACATTGTTGTCAATATAATAGAATTTTATGCGACTGTCATACAAGTGAGAGGTTTAGCTAGCTATAAAACCAGGTTTAAAGGAAACGTGACACGATTTTTTAATTTTTGTTTTTTATAATTAAATTAATAAATATTAGTATTAAAACATGTTTTGTACAATTTTGCTGGTCAAAACCTGATCAATCGGATTTTTTAGGTCGAAGAATCCAGCGCTTGTCATAATGAATGATTTTCAATTAGATAACTATCACGTGATCGTGCTTACGTCAGTGGTTTCAAGCTGGGAAAATGTCTCCAACTGGACGATGTCGATACACTATGGACGGTATTGACAGCACTTTTCCCGATTACTGACAAACTACAAAGACAATTGACCTCATCCATTTGAGCCATTGTGTGTGGAAAATAACCAAGAAAAGGATATTAATTATTAATGCGAAGTGTCCAACAACGACGATTTTTCGGACAATACCGATCGGATTGTTACCATACATATGGGTTTGTCTGATGAATAAATTTAATAAACCGCTTTCTGCATATTTTTTTTTTTTTTTTTTTTATTTAAATAGAACTACTTTAAATCATGATTGAAAATATAAATTTCTAATTATTGATGATCAAATTGTTCTTTTTTCTCTCTGTTACGGTAATGATATAATTATGTGTGCACCAGAAGCAGAAAAAAAACGAAAGTAAAAGTCAAACTAGGCGTTCGCAAAGGGTCTTTTTTTTTTTTTTTTTTTGGTTACGTAGAGACATTTAATAGGTATAAATTATCACCAAAAGTTATGCTTCTAATTCTTTTGGTTGGAAACCATACATCACACCAAGGATTTGTATAGTGACAAATCCTTTTTCACTCTATTTCTGCATTAAGATATTCAATTAACAATTTTATTACTTTCCCCCTTTTATGTAAACAATTCAATTCAGTAGTTTATTTACATCTCACCGTATGTATATAATTACACAATACAAAACATTTATTGGAGGCTGTTGTTTTAGTAATTAAATTTTGACACCTATAGCATACTTAACCAGGTTAAAGATAAGAAGGCACCTGTAGTGTGGTTTAGTCACGTGTCATTTCTTTTCCCCAATTGGATATTTTGCATCAAAGAAAAGGTAAGAATTAGTATATATGCAAACATTTCTAGCCGTCAGTGAAATTTGTTCTCAGTGGACCAGTGGAATAACCTGTCTCTTGACTGTCAGATTTAACAGGTGAAGGCAAGGACTCCCAGGTCTGAATGCTTTTTCATGTTTTCAGTCGGATTTAAATAATGAGAACTGGAACCTTACGCGAGGAGAAATTCTCACTATAGTAGAGGGGTCGGTAGAAGTAGAAGCTAAACTTAGGGAACGATCATTGTTTATTAGATGAGGGAAATGTTCAAATTTTTCACCACATAATGACCCCCAACTTTATGAACCACATAATGACCCCTCCCTTACCACATAGCTTCAAAACTTTGATCCCCAAACAAAATCCAATATAAGAATGTAAAGACTTATGATTCACATTCTCGTATCATTTCCTTTTGTTTGCTTTTGCTTAACAATTTCCTATGAAGTTATAGACTTGCAAGCATACACGGCAGGAATATTACTTTTCCATCTCAAGAAGTCAATTAAAATGCATCTGTTATAAACATTTTATATATCTGCATATTCTTAAAAGCAATGAAAATAAGATCTATATACAGATTGTCTATTAGTTATCAACACTGGTTAGGGTATTTAATTGGTGGTGCATAGGGTATTGTATGGTCGTACTACAGGTATTCATTAAACTTCAGGTAGTTGTACCTGTATTACTGTAACAATAATATATTCCAATCTCACCTGTGCCCTCGGCAAAACCAACATCCAGGATGTACACAAAGAGCTTATGAACTAATATTGCGTAATAACTATGTCTTATCAATCCCCCATATGGCGTGACACCTGAAGCTTCCAACTTCAAACGAGACCTGAAATTGCGAAACCCAATCACCTGTACCGTACACCTGTGACCTATGATGAACTCATGGCATGGCACCCGAGGCCCCAACTCTGGATTCCTTATGAAAGTGGGCGGAAAGAAGTGTAGTTTGGGCTTGTTAAAAGTCCCATCTTTACACATTCTAAGTCTGCGTATCATTCGAAAAACAGAAAATATCATGTCAATATTCTTTTAATTATGTTGTTGAATCCATCAGCATCACATATAATAATTGTTTATCACTGTCAAGCGTTTTGTTGGATAATAATCGAAACTAAATTTGCACTGTACTCATATGTCAATATGAATGAAAGGAACCACTGACGTAGTAGCCTCGTTCTGAGTGACTTCCGGGATAGAAATATGCATATTTGACAGGTCGATAAATCGTTGCATTAAAAGCTCATTAAAATACATATTTTACCAAATATTTGAAACTTATATTGCTATCGATGTATTTTTTGGGAAAGTTAAGTATAAAAAAATATTTTGAATCACAAATTGAAAATCGTGTCATGTCTCCTTTAATCCACCATTTTCTACATAAGAAAATGCCTGTACCAAGTCAGGAATATGACAGTTGTTATCCATTCGTTTGAAGTGTTTGAGCTTTTGATTTTGCCATTTGATTAGGGACTTTCCGTTTTGAATTTTCCTCGGAGTTCGGTGTTTTTGTTAATTTACGTTTTAGTGATGACAAAATAGGGGTCAAGTTTAATATTGACGATTTTCATTTTTGCCGTTCAGGAGTAACGGTCCTTAATAGATTGGAAAATATCCATAGAATGTTGCAGGTAAAAAAAACAACATGAAAGCGCCTTTTAAAATACAGTAATCTCAGTTTGCAGTCAATTTGACTGCTTTTTCCTTGTTGTCTGCAAATAGGCCAGCATAGATGACATTATCCGTTCCCACGATGATTTTTACTCTTTTTTGTGTTTTGGCAAAAACTATAGTATATAGAGAGAAACTGTAAACAAAATATTATCAGCAATACAACAAAGATATTTCAGTCTACAACATTGCAGAGTGTCCATTGTTGTAGATGCAAATAGACCTAGGTGAGCGACACAGGTTTTTTAGAGCCTCTTGTTCAAACATCTTTCCTTAAATGATGATTTTTTTTTTATCTTTTAGTAACTGATATATATTTTCGAAATAAATGTAAATAGGCTTTCTACTAAAACAAGTCCATTGTTAAACCGCAAGTAACTATCTATCATCACTACTTTATTAAAAAAAAAACCTTTTTCATGTCTGTCTTCAAGTTTATTTGATCGACATGAGTGAATTTATAGGTGGAAAGACCTTCAAATATTGTTCTCTGAACAATTGGTTTTATAATTATCATTTACATTAATTGTACATAAAAACTGTAAACATTGCACAAGTACTTGAGTTTGGTAGATTAATATTTCAGCAGACAGTCGGTATTCGGTACTTAGTGTGCACCACTACTGGGCGACTTGTTTTTGTACTCATTTAAAGAAGAACTCATATAGATCCTTCTCACAGAAAAAAAAAAGAAAAAGCATCTTGCAAAGTTCATTAATTTCATTTTCAGAAATATTGATGACCTCAACCTAAATAACCTTCATTTCAATTAGTGCTTACTTCTCATATATCCCAGTGAACTGGAGATTAAGAATACTACCGAAAGAATATAGTCAGCTTCATATCTAAAACTTTGCCTCTATATTGACACACATAAACGACCTCAAACTAGAATCTATAGCAAACGTGATGATTTCAACTTTCCAGTTGTCAACTTCCCATTTCTCAGCAGTAATATCCTCTGCTTCATCGTATGGCGTTGACATATCTCGGTCAATACGTTACGCTCGTACATGTTCATACTATACGGACTTCATTAACAGGGGCGTGCTTCTTACACATAAACTGATCTAACAGAGTTATGAGGAAGAACGACTAAACTCACTAGCGACTCAGCGGTCTTAGATCTTAAGCTACCAGCAAAGTAGTCTGATCTGTAATTTTTCCGATTGGTTCCCTATATTCCCGATTGTTACATTTAGACAGTGTGAATTTCCATGATGAATGCATAGCAGGAGACGCTTACCTCGCCAATAACCTGATTTGTCTCTTTCTAATCGATTTAAGAAATTCGAACATCGGTAAACCAAAGTCGCCTAAATTTCCCAACGATCGAATCAACGTATCTGAGATATGTGAATTTTATGATTGAAAATAACACTTTATATATTTAGTGTGTCAGAAGTGAGTCTCTGGATTAACCTACATCAGGAACACTCAAACCCAAACATTCGAAAGTCAGGGATGTATAAATCCATAGAAACATTACGGGTAATATCACCTGAAGGGGCTAAAAAGAAAGTCAGGGATGTATAAATCCATAGAAACATTACGGGTAATATCACCTGAAGGGGCTAAAAAGAAAGTCAGGGATGTATAAATCCATAGAAACATTACGGGTAATATCACCTGAAGGGGCTAAAAAGAAAGTCAGGGATGTATAAGTACATAGAAACATTACGGGTAATATCACCTGGAGGGGCTAAAAAGAAAGTCAGGGATGTATAAATACATAGAAACATTACGGGTAATATCACCTGAAGGGGCTAAAAAGAAAGTCAGAGATGTATAAATACATAGAAACATTACGGGTAATATCACCTGAAGGGCCTAAAGAGAAAAGTCAAATGCATCTAAGGTCAACTTTGCCTTAGAGAGTTAGAACCTTAGTTTCTTAGTAATTTCTTAACTTATCTAAGGGAATTTTTAGAAAAAAAATATATATAAATCATGTCAGTACCACAGAACTGATTACTGAGATTATGAGACCCTCGGGGACTAACAATCCATCAGCAGTGGTATCGAAACAGTGCTAGAAAATGAATATAACAGTTTATAAATTTCGTGCGTCCGTATAATGCTTTGATCGCCGAGTAAGTATAAAGTTCGAACATTACAAAATGCAAAATGCATGAGGACAAAGAAACAAGGCATTATAAAAGAAACAACAACTGAATAAAGTACCTTCTACAATTCGTAAAACTACAGTTCGACATACAATTGTTCGCTATTTCCTGTTTTCGAGCAGCGTTTGAGAAATGGTACCAGAAAACCGAAGTCAAAAAACATGACTGTCATTCTAATTAAATATACAAAATCAAACAAAATTTTTCGTTTCGTGTAGAAATTGTGAACAATGTTCAGAAAAAAATGAAGTCGAAATTCTCCATAAATTCAACAACGTATCTAGCTATAAAATAACTTTAGAAGGAGTACATATACGAAGAGGTGATATGGTTAACAATAATCAAGGGTTTAATGTTGCTTCACCGGAATATCTGATAAAAACTGTCAATTATTTCAGGGACAGATATCAAAATATTATATACATTGTAGCATCTAATGACATGGCTTGGGCCAAAAAATATATGCCTTCTGGTATAACTGTAGACTTTATACAATACAGTGCTGTGGTGGCTGCGCCCTCAGATGAATAACCTATCAGGGTAAACAGTTCCGGATATTCACCTTTCTGCAGGCCATAATTCTATATTATAAACATGTTAGAAATAACACGAATTTAATATGTTATGCATTGATCGGATCATGGTCTTATTAAGAAAATAAATGTGGTCTTGCTTTTAAAACAAACCAAAGAACAACAAAGATCTACGCTGTGAAGTTTTAAGGAAAAGGAAACCAACGCATACTGTTTACACAAGCAAAGGTCATATGCATATAGACTAATAGTCACTTAAACTTCCCCAGTCTCGTATTTGGAAGGGTGTCTGTTTTATACACACTCATGTCTGATCGAAATGCGAACATTCATTGAATGCATTATCCAGTCTTCAGACATTACAAAACACATTTACTCTTTGTTTTTCCCTTTCTACGATTAAATGTGAAACCCTTGTATGTTAACGTCTTAATGTGGGCGAAATATTTGCCACTCGACTTAAGAAAGCAGCTGCTGGTAGTCTACAATAGTAACATGGAGATGGAAATCCGTATGATTAATTCGCCCGCCATCAAATCTTGGGTTCATCCAATTAAATATTACGTCGGTACTTTGATTAAACAACACCTCATAATGATATGATGAGTTGATTATGTCATGTATTTTGTAACAGCTTAGTTTATCATTACTTGATATTTCCTTTTATTTGAATACAATTTATATTATATAATAACATGTATTGTAGAATATAATATAGATTATAGATACAGAAGACCAATATGACATAAAAATACTGTTGTGTCTCATTTGGAGAATTTTCCTCACAAAGGTTAGCGTTATTTGCTGTAATTTTGCATAAGAGACAGTAAGTAAAAAAATTTCTGTAATGATTTCTAGTTGGGTATTCAAAATTTGTTACTCTAAATGGAAAACTAATCTAGAAAGCAATGAATTAAATGTCCAAATATTTCAGGAATATTATTTTGTTTTTAAATTGGATTAACCAACCTATATGATTGTCAATTTTAAAGTTGCCCACATCGGGAAATGTACAAATATCAAAACTATTTTAATCAAATATTGTTATACTGACTGTCATTACTTGATTCATTATGTGTTTTGTCTTACTTTGATACGGATTGGCCAACCGAATAAATAAAAGCTAATTTGGGAATAAGTCAAGATGCTAGTAAGATAATTTAAATTGTTTTTGGAAATCCCGTTAACATGTTAGAAATATTCAAGACGGTAACATTTCTTTCATTGATTTTTATTCGAGTTTTAGTTAGTGAGGAGACTCCGTCTTCTTTGCAGAATATATATTGCTTCCAGTTGCCTGCTTAATTTAAGAAATGAACATTCTCCAATTCATTCAATGTGCTATATTATACAATAAGAAACCTCTTTGACTAATAAATTCAAATATATTTAAAATATTCTTTCATTTTTGTCATTAGTCATAGACAAATCACCGGAGGTTAAGATGTTCAAATTTAGTGGAGAGTTCTCATGTAACCAGTTCAGATTATTATATCGATTGATTCTTACATAAGTATGATAAAGACATTAAAAAAAAAGTTATAAGAATCTTCACGCTTATCACCACATCGACAAGACGTATCTGAAATAATATTGATTCTGTCAAGATCATAATTAAAAAAAGAAGCTGATCATCTAAGTTAAGTCAAAAGGATGTTGAGTTTACGATTTCGAAATTCATAATGTTTAGGTTCTTGCGCTTTTGAATTCATTTTTATATTTTTTGATTTGGTTTTAAATTTACATAAAGAGTCAATGTTGCGTGTACCATTGAATGTAAAATTCATTTCTGGAGTTTCAATGTAAGAAAATAGCATAATTACATTTTTTCAGGGTTAAAGGACATCAGCCCTTTCTTAGACCAATCGTTCAGCTCACTCAGGTCGTGACGAATAACTGATTTTAATCGTGACGTGTCACGACTAGAGCAGATGAGAGATGTTTCATCTTCAAATAATCTACATAAAGAGATCAAATTTTCAGCAATATCATTAATAAAGATAATGAATAAGAACTCTGTGGGACACCAGCTGAAATACTGCAAAGCTCTGATGAAGATTATTTAATAACTACTCGCTGTTGTCTGTTGTTCAAGTAACTCTTAAACCAATTCAATAATTCCTGTCCACACCGTATGCCAAACTTTTTCTCGAAAGCTTTAGAACAATCACAGAAAATAAAACAGCTAATTTCCTTATTGTCGAGTGAATTTAAGATACAGTTGTAAATTTCTGAAAGCTGGTTGGACGTTTTGGAAGAAAATCAGACTGGCATTCACATATTATTTATTTATTTGAAGGTGATTGAAGACATGTTCATAAACAAGTCGCTCCATAATTTTTCCTACACAAATTATAAGCGGTATTGGTCTATAGTTAGATGGTAATAAATAGTCTATTTTTTTTAATGCTATTACATTTGCAGTATTCAAGCTGGTGTGAAATTTACATTGTCGCAGGGATTTATTAAATATTATTTTTAAAGAAATTGCTATTTTATCAGGACACATTTTCAACATTTCATGGCTGATACCATCTGGACCAGATGCCTTGTTAGGATCTAGAATCTTAATTATATCAACTTCAATGAACAATAATGAGGGGACGGGGCAATATAATCTTCAATGACAAGAGACTTGCAAATGCTAGTACAACTGCATATCAAATATCATTGACCTTATCGTAAACTGATTTTATCACAAACTTTAACATGTAAACTATACAAAACATTCAAAGCCAATAGAACATGACTGAGAGGGAGGGCGAAATAATCTTGATGGAATTGAGATGTGTCAATGCTAATACATCTGCATAACAAATATCATTGACGTACCACTTTTGATTCATCTTAAACTGACCTAATCACAAAATAATACATGTAAACTTAGCAAAAGTTTCAAAGTCAATAGACCATGACTTAGGGGGAGGGCCCTACAATCGTAATGGAAAATATAAGTGGTAAGAATAAGAACTGAAGTAAAAGAGGATATAAAAATAATATACCTTAAACACAAATTGCAGCCAACAAGAAGGTCGTAATGTCACCACCGTCAGAATATGCCAATGATGTTGGTCCACACCCCGAACCGTTTTTTCTGATTAAAAGGTTGTAAATAAAAACAAGGAAATATGCACACAGAAGTCCTGCATGTTATTTGAAAATCCATACATATGAATAAAAAAGATGAACCTTTAAGTAAAATATGAAAATGAATTATAAAGCACGTGCGAATCTATAAAGCCATGTTTACGAAATAAAAGTATATTTTCTCTGGTATTGTGTGGCCTGGTAATATTCTTTAATCAACTGTTTAAAACACTCTTCAGTTCCTCAGAAATGACACAAACCTCCAATTGCAGTCCCTACAATTAAAAAAAGAAAAACGAAAACTTTACAACACTGTCGGAAAAATAATATGGATGCATTAAATTCCGTTTACTTTTTTTCAAAAAATCATTTTATCTTTTTACATATCTCTAAAGATCAAGTAATCAAAAGCACAAGAGAAATTATATTTTTACCAGGATGAAAGGATTTGATAAACTTAGGAATATATAAAATAAAATAAAATACTAAAATTACAATTTCAAAATAGTTAACAATGTAAAAAAACATTTGGAACTATACATATTTATTGAATACACTAGTTATCTCAATACTATTCAAATATATCCTTTTCAAATACAATAACATTTCATAGGATTAAAATAATGGTAATTAATACTGAACAGACTAATTCTAGTATCATGTAAATGCTTTTAATCCAAAACAGTCCAAAATATCATACTGAGACACATAAAACTGTCTCACATTAGTAGTATGTGTAGTATTAAGAAAATATAATTTAGATATGACCAGTGTTATCAGCTGGATAGTAATGATTTAACTAGTGTTAATTATGAGCATTTCTATCAAGCTATCCATGTATCCGTTGAACCAGTACAGTAATCTTTAGAATTAGAGCTAACACTGACTGGTTCTTTTTCACACACGTATGCTATATAACACGTACATGTAGTGTGGTGTGTGTACTTATGGTCGTTTAAAGTTATGTCGTATTTCTTCTTGAGATAACTTCTCTTCTCTCAATTTAAGGCCATTTTGTGTAATAAATGAAAATAACACTTTATAAATTATAATCGTCCGAAACGCTTCTCTGGATTTACCTTCATCAGGAACACTCAAAGCCAAATATTTGAAAGCCAAGAATGTAAAATGTTTAATGACGCACACCACCTATTCTACATAGTTAGACATTTACACCTATTTTGTTTTGAATATGTACTACTTTGTTCTTTTTGACCGGACCCGAGTTGGTGGTGTTAGATCTTACATCGTCTACCCGAATTATTTGTTCTGTATGATTTTGTTAAAAAATAATTGAGCAACTATCGATCCAAAACGAATTTAGACAAGCTATTTAGGTTTATGTCTATAAATATTTTTGTTTTGGTTGATAATGTCCTTCTGGTACATTTGTTTGGATGAATACTCAAAATTAGCCAAAATCTGTCAAAATTGCTGTTTTAGCTTCCTTCAGGTCTTTCTTCTCCTTGTTATAAATGAGCTATAATATTATTAGAACCTAAAGGTACACACACATGCAGCTATTATACTGTGAATTTAAGTATATGCTGAAAGAGCTTAAATTTGACTTTTTGAAAATGACCATAGTGCGAAATAATGACTTTCTGGTGTAACATACATTTACAATGGGATATTATATTGGGAATGAAAAAAAAAACGGATATTCACTTGATCTTTTCCTTTTTTAATGGTAGTAATAAAAGGGCGGATCCAGGATTTTTGAAAGGGGGTCAATTCAATAAAACGGATTATATACCTAAAACATTTTGGACGATTTGATGCTAAAAAATCATGTAAATCGTGAAAAAAACCCATAAAAGTATTGTTTTAAAATAATTCAAGATGTCTATTACTAGGGAAAGCTTGCAACCCGCTATACGGTATATGCGATGACGATTTCCCCGTATTTCTAACTGTAAAACAATCAATGACTATTTTTTTTTTCAGTGCCTTCTGGGTAGAGATTATTTATACAAAACACCATATAACTTAATTAGCACACAGTTCAAAATAATTTTTTACCATCGACGTAAATGATATTCAAATCCTGTGAACGCGAGGTACTGGATTTAACGTCCCTCCTTGCGACAAATGAATGGCAAATCCTAGATAACCATGTTTAGCAAGATAACAAATTGTACACTAAATTTGGAAAATAAAGACATGGGAAAATAATGTTATGCCATTTCCTCTATTTCAAATATCAGCAATCTTGAGTAAGATCTCGGCGATAATACTACCTCGGATAATGGTGTGGATGGACAAGGTTATCATTTCATTCGTATATTGTAACATTTATCAGTTAAAATACACGTTAAAAAAATGCAGTTCACAACACATGTGTTTGACATAAAAAGATTGATATTGTAAGAAGAGTTGCGATCACGATCTTTGTAAATAAAATAACACTAAGTCATCAATCATATCTAATCTTTATGTAAGTATACTTCGTCCTGATTTTGAAAAAATCTTACTTCAAAAACATAGCTGTAGGACAGTTTGATTTAATTTGTTTAAGTACTAAATGAACCTCAAGGGTTCTTTTCAATGATAATATTTCTTCCCATGATTCCATAGTTGGAAAACGAGACTTTGGAGGACCACCTATAGCGCTTTCACTGGGATCGCCCAGCTATATAGTACAGCCTGCACACTTCCCTTAGTAATGGACTTCTGATAATACTTATATGCTTCAACATATGATTAGTGATTGATACTAAAGCTCATTAAAGTTATAGACAAAATTGCCTAGAATACTATAGATGATCATCTCGTCTCGTGCATGGTTTATGTTAAGTAACTTCCCTCTTAGAACAAACTTTAAAAAAGAGTGTACCGATGTGTCGCCATTATTACGTCAAAGCGTTATTTGGAAGTACATTTTATAAAACTATCTTGTGAAAATTTCGGCAAAATCTGAATTTAGCATATTCTCTATAAAAACAAAGGTGTTATAATGTTATCATTTATTTCGACCACTAACTGAAATAAATTCCTTTTTTCATTTAAAAACTCGTAATCACGCCACATAGATAACGTACTAAGAATATTACCCACTGAGTACCCTGTAGTTCACAGTGAAATATCAAAGGCACGGCACTGGGTGTTGTGCTCTATGATGTACATGATATTCACCGACATCCACCTAATAGGTGGTAATTATAATTTAACCCGTATATCATATTTCACACATGTATAGTAGCTTGAACAGATTTTAAAACTGCTTGACAACTATATTGAATTGCAGCAACGGCGTTTATGTGGTAAATTTTGTCATCCACCAAAATATGTACTAAACACCGGTTAGTTTAGAATCTACAGAGATCTCATTTAGCTACATGTAGTACAGTTCATGCACTTGATCAATTTATTCAATTATGTAAATTAGATTAAATATATACATTTGTACCATGGATATAATAGCTATTGTATCTATGTTTGTACTTACAAATATCGCATAAGTCATCTGGATATTATTGAATAAGATATTAGAAAAGGTAAGGTTACAGTGTATCTCCGGCATGTTTTTATATACTAGAGCTATTTTCAAACAGTCATTTAATCGTCATCACCTATTAAGAATTGATGAAAATCGTACCAAATTATACATGCTTAAAAATTGATCAAAACTGCAATCTTAAAAATTTATCATTCCTCTTGGTTGAGTATTTAATACTTGAAAAAAATGAAATGAATGAAAGTGACATTCATGACAAAAAAAAAAAAATTTATTGGAAGTAAAGCGCTAATTTTTTTTCAAATATAATTGAATTTGGGTTGCTGTCTTATTGACCTGAATCCAACTTACATTTTACTCATACTGATAATACAAAGCGTTACATGCTTTCATCAATAAACTGGCCGATGTGAATTGTAGGAATTTATCCTTTTGGGACCCTACATTGTAAAGCAGGTGGAAAATTCCGTAAATTTAAACAAAATTCCAATTGTCGAAAAACCTCAGTGATTACGACCATTATGTACATGTACATGTACAGTAATTTTAAACGTGTAGAAAGACATTTGATTTTTGTAACAAATGATGTATTTGTTTTCAATGTTCAATTTTAAATACTGCTGTCACTTCTTAAGTCGATTAATCAACGTGCTTTCATGTATAAAAAGTAAAATCACAAAAATACTGAACTCCGAGGAAAATTCAAAAAGAAAAGTCCCCAACCAAATGGCAAAATCAAAAGTTCAAACACATCAAACGAATGGATAACAACTGTCATATTCCTGACTTGGTACAGGCATTTTCTTATGTAGAAAATGGTGGATTGAACCCGGTTTTAAAGCCAGCTAAACCTCTCACTTGTATGACAGTCGCATCAAATTCCATTATATTGACAACGATGTGTGAACAAAACATACAAAAACATTGTATACATTTACTTTCTCAAAACAATATTGTATTTCAACGCTCTAACATTTTGAGAGTCTCCGAGAACAGGTTATGCAATTATATATTCTTTTGAACATTTTTTGTTTTAAAATTAGAGAATGTTACGTGGACATATCCTTCGAACGCACCGATCATTCTTATTCTGTGTGTGCAAAGGTGGGATGCCTTTTTAAATTAATTATTTGCTGGTAAAACAGGTTTGTTTTAGACTGCCTTAGTCGTTTTTGGCACAACTTCGAAATTTTCGGTATTAGGTGCTCTTCAAATTCGTATTTGATTCGGCATTTAAACTGTTTTGATTTTAGCGCCACTGATGAGTCATATGTTTACGAAACGCGCGTCTAAAAACTTAGAACTTAGACTAAAGCTATATGTTAAGTTAAAAAACAAAATTATCCATTTATCAATAAAATTTAAAAAAAAAAAATATATATATTCAATTTTTTGCTGTAGATGTAGTCTCTTGCTCAAGGAAATGCTTCTGTATAATTTTCATTCTTTAAAGTCTTGACAAAGTTATTTATGTCTTCAAAATACTTTACTTCATTTCCATCCTGATGGATAGTTCTTTCAATGGCAATCATACCACATCTCTTTATTTTTAATATTGAAACACAGACTGAACCTTAAATGTTGACAGCAGCCGACGACGACCGAATGTAAGATAAATTTTTCTCGCCTTCGTGACTTTTGTCGATGGCGAGACCAAAATGAATGTTTATTCAAATAAAATGTTGAAACCGAGATATGTCTTGCCTTTATGTAATTTTGATAGTATATTACAAATGTTTAAATTGAAATGGCAATATTTAAACATGTAATTTATGCAAAACATTCAAAGTAAATGAACCATGAATGAACCTACAGGGTCAAATAACCTCCATAGACAGGAGAAATGCCAATGCTTATGAAACTTCATATCAAGTATACTATTGACTTGTCATAAGTTGTTCCTTTTAAACTAACATAAACACTAATTTTAACATGTAAACAATGCAAAAGTTGCAAATTCAATGAACAATAATGAGGGGACGGGGCAATAAAATATCCATGGACAAGACACTTGCAAATGCTAGTACAATTGCATATCAAATATCATTGACCTTATCGCAAACTTATTTTATCACAAACTTTAACATATAAACTATGCAAAACGTTCAAAGTCATGATTTTATCACAAACTTTAACATATAAACTATGCAAAACGTTCAAAGTCAATAGAACATGACTGAGAGGAGGGGAAATAATATCCATGGAATTGAGATGTGTCAATGCTAATACATCTGCATAACAAATAGCATTGACCTTCCACAATTGGTTCATCTTAAACTGACCTAATCACAAAATTATACATGTAAACTTAGCAAACGTTTCAAAGTCAATAGACCATGACTTGAGGGGAGGGCCATATAATCTTTATGGAAAATATAAGCGGTAAGAATTAGAACTGAAGTAAAAGAGGTTATAAAAATGATATACCTTAAACACAAATTACAGCCAACAAGAAGGTCGTAATGTCACCATCGTCAGAATATGCCAATGATGTTGGTCTACACCCCGAACCGTTCCTTCTGATTTAAAGGTTGTAAATAAAAACAGGAAAAATGTGCACACAGAAGTCCTGCATGTTATTTGAAAATCCATACATATGAATAAAAAAGATGCACCTTTTAGTAAAATGTAAACATGAATTATAAAGTACATGCGAATCTATAAAGCCATGTTTACGAAATAAAAGTATATTTTTCTCTGGTATTTTGTGGACTGGTAATATTCTTTAATCAACTGTTTAAAAACACTCTTCAATTCCTCAGAAATTACACAAACCTTCAATGGCAGTCACTTCAATTAAAAAAAGAAAAACGAAAACTTTACAACACTGTCGGAAAATAATATGGAAACATTAAATTCCGTTTACTTTTTTTTGAAAGTCATTATATCTTTTTTAAATATCTCTAAAGATCGATCAAAAGCACAAGAGAAATGATACTTTCACCAGGATGAAAGGATTTGATAAACTTAGGAATATACAAAAATAAATAAAATACTAAAAATTACAATGTCAAAGTAGTTAACAATGTCAAAAAAAAAAAAACATTTGGAAGTATAAATATTTATTGAATACACTAGTTATCTCAATACTATTCAAATATATCCTTTCTCAAATACAATAGCGTTTCATAGGATTAACCTAAACACTAACTTTAACATGTAAACTATGCAAAAATTGCGAAGTCAATGAACCATGATGAGGGGACGGGGCAATATAATATCCATGGAAATGAAACTTGCAAATCCAAGTTCAACTGTATATCAAATATCACTGACCTTATCGTAAGCTGATTTTATCACAAGCTTTAACATATAAACTATGCAAAATATTCAAAGTCAATAGAACATGACTGAGAGGGCGGGCGAAAAATCTGAG
Source organism: Mytilus coruscus (assembly GCA_017311375.1). Taxonomy (NCBI): domain Eukaryota; kingdom Metazoa; phylum Mollusca; class Bivalvia; order Mytilida; family Mytilidae; genus Mytilus; species Mytilus coruscus. Next base: position 126,685,997 of record CM029596.1, read on the forward strand.
TGAGAGATGTGTCAATTCTCATACATCTGCATACCAAATATCATTGACCTACCACAATTGGTTCACCTTAAACTGACCTAATCTTTAAAAAATTACATGTAAACTTAGCAAAAGTTTCAAAGTCAAGAGACCATGACTTAGGGGGAGGGCTATATAATCTTTATGAAAAGTATAAGTGGCAAGAATTAGAACTGAACTAAAAGAGGTTACAAAAATGAAATACCTTAAACACAAATTACAGCCAACAAGAAGGTCGTAATGTCAACATCGTCAGAATATGCCAATGATGTTGGTCTACACCCGGAACCGTTCTTTCTGATTTAAGGGTTGTAAATAAAAACAGGGAAAAATTGCATAGAGAAGTCGTGCATGTTATTTTAAAATCCATACATATGAATAAAAAAGATGAACCTTTAAGTAAAATATGAAAATGAATTATAAAGCACGTGCGAATCTATAAAGCCAGGTTTACGAAATAAAAGTATATTTTTCTCAGGTATTGTGTGGCCTGGTAATATTCTTTAATCAACTGTTTAAAAACACTCTTCAATTCCTCAGAAATGACACAAACCTCCAATTGCAGTCCCTACAATTAAAAAAAGAAAAACGAAAACTTTACAACACTGTCGGAAAAATAATATGGATGCATTAAATTCCGTTTACTTTTTTTCAAAAAATCATTTTATCTTTTTACATATCTCTAAAGATCAAGTAATCAAAAGCACAAGAGAAATTATATTTTTACCAGGATGAAAGGATTTGATAAACTTAGGAATATATAAAAATAAAATAAAATACTAAAAATTACAATTTCAAAATAGTTAACAATGTAAAAAAACATTTGGAACTATACATATTTATTGAATACACTAGTTATCTCAATACTATTCAAATATATCCTTTTCAAATACAATAACATTTCATAGGATTAAAATAATGGTAATTAATACTGAACAGACTAATTCTAGTATCATGTAAATGCTTTTTAATCCAAAACAGTCCAAAATATCATACTGAGACACATAAAACTGTCTCACATTAGTAGTATGTGTAGTATTAAGAAAATATAATTTAGATATGACCAGTGTTATCAGCTGGATAGTAATGATTTAACTAGTGTTAATTATGAGCATTTCTATCAAGCTATCCATGTATCCGTTGAACCAGTACAGTAATCTTTAGAATTAGAGCTAACACTGACTGGTTCTTTTTCACACACGTATGCTATATAACACGTACATGTAGTGTGGTGTATGTACTTATGGTCGTTTAAAGTTATGTCGTATTTCTTCTTGAGATAACTTCTCTTCTCTCAATTTAAGGCCATTTTGTGTAATAAATGAAAATAACACTTTATAAATTATAATCGTCCGAAACGCTTCTCTGGATTTGCCTTCATCAGGAACACTCAAAGCCGAATATTTGAAAGCCAAGGATGTAAAATGTTATATGACGCACACCACCTATTCTACATAGTTTGACATTTACACATATTTTGTTTTGAATATGTACTACTTTGTTCTTTTTGACCGGATCGGAGTTGGTGGTGTTAGATCTTACATAGTCTACCCGAATTATTTGTTCTATATGATTTTGTTAAAAAAATAATTGAGCAACTATCGACCCAAAACGAATTTAGACAAGCTATTTAGGTTTATGTCTAAAAATATTTTTGTTCTGGTTGATAATGTCCTGCTGATACATTTGTTTGGATGAATACTCAAAATTAGCCAAAATCTGTCATAATTGCTGTTTTAGCCTCCTTCAGGTCTGTCTTCTCCTTGCTATAAATGAGCTATAATATTATTAGAACCTAAAGGTACACACACATGCAGCTATTATACTGTGAATTTAAGTAAATGTTGAAAGAGCTTAAATTTGACTTTTTCAAAATGGCCATAGTGCGAAATAATGTCTTTATGGTGTAACATACATTTACAATGGAATTATATTGGGAATGAAAAAAACGGACATTCACTTAATCTTTTCCTTTTTTAATGGTAGCAATAAAAGGGCGGATGCAGGATTTTTGAAAGGGGGTCAATTCAATAAAACGGATTATATACCTAAAACATTTTGGACGATTTGATGCTAAAAAATCATGTAAATCGTGAAAAACCCACAAAAGTATTGTTTCAATATAATTCAAGATGTCTATTATTAGAGGAAACGTGCAACCCGCTATACGGTATATGCGATGACGATATCCCCGTATTTCTAACTGTAAAACAATCAATGACTATTTTTTTTTCAGTGCCTTCTGGGTAGAGATAATTTATACAAAACACCATATAACTTAATTAGCACACAGTTCAAAATAATTTTTACCATCGACGTAAATGATATTCAAATCCTGTGAACGCGAGGTACTGGATTTAACGTCCCTCCTTGTGACAAATGAATGGCAAATCCTAGATACCATAGTATATACAGTGTCATGAGTTATGAGGGTTATACTATTAAATGATAAAAATGTTGGTATTAACTACAATTACTACCGTAGAAAAATTGTCAGAATAAAAAGTTTACTTCTTAATACAATTCACGCTTAGTTTCAGAGGTAATTGTGCAAAATCTGCAATTAAAAAAGTTTACAAGAAAAATTAGATCGGAAAATTGCGCATCCATATTCAGAACACGTAACACTGGATGAGGAACTTTAGAATCAAATATGAAGAAACATCCTATTATATTTATCTTAAGTATGCATGTTACGTTTTACAAATTTGCAGACAAAAGAGGGATTTTTTTCAAAAGTTGCACGGAAATTCTGCAGATATAACCATTTTTAGCAAGATAACAAATTGTACACTAAATTTGGAAAATAAAGACATGGGAAAATAATGTTATGCCATTTCCTCTATTTCAAATATCAGCAATCTTGAGTAAGATCTCGGCGATAATACTACCTCGGATAATGGTGTGGATGGACAAGGTTATCATTTCATTCGTATATTGTAACATTTATCAGTTAAAATACACGTTAAAAAAATAAAATAAAAATAAAAAAGATACCCATTTTAGTAAGTTATGAACATGAAATATAAAGTACGTGCGAATTTATAAAGCCATAGCGACGAAATCAAAGTATATTTTTCTCTGGTATTTTGAGGCCTGGTAATGTTCTTTGATTAACCTAATTACTGTTTCAAAACACTCTTCAATTCCCCAGAAATGACACAAAACTATAAATAATTATTGAATACACTAGTTATCTCAAGACTATTCAATGTATCTTTTTCAAATACGTTAGCATTTCTTAGGATTAAAATAATGGTAAATAAATACTGACCAGATTAACTCTAGTATCATATAAATCCTTTTAATCCAAAACAGTCCAAAATATCATACTGTGACATATAAAACTGTCCCAGATTAGTAGTATGTGTAGTATTAAGAAAATATAATGTAGATATGACCAGTCTTATTAGCTGCATAATAATAAGTTTTAAACTAGTGTTTGATAGAGATTTCCAATAAAATGACATACGTACGTAACTCGACGTACGGACCTAATAAGACTGGTTATTGCCAACCATTGAATTTGATTAAATACGTCGCTCAAGTTTAAACAAAGTATTCCAAGACTTTTTAAATCACACACTGGAATTTTCGTCCATATAAAATAATTTTATCATGACGAAAAATGATAGAAATTTTGCATTTTTATTTATCACGTGGTTTTCCAGATTCCCGCCTTTACTTTCACTGACATAAGATAACGTACAAACACACGTATCCCATACCTATTATACGTACGATCTGAGTTATCTTTCATGGTTTTGATTATGACAATTATTTTTCAATATACTTTGCAGATGAACGCCCCATTATACTTTGTTTCTGTCTTTCTTTATAGTTTATCTGTCTTTTCATTATATTTGTTGCGGTGAAAATATGTAGAAGGATATTTTTCTGACAATTTTAGAAATATCGAAACCAGAGTTTGTCGGAATCTGTCTCTTTATAAAAGTTGAAAATTTAGATAAAACTATCGCTTCCATTTAATTTCTAAACAAAAGTTTTTTCATTTATTATATAAAATGTATTGATAAAAGAAATCCCTATATATGTTGTTTTTCAGAAACAAGGTGTGTTTGATTAGGGATTGTTCTGTATTAATTTGTTTAACGGGAATGCTATCGAAGTCCAAATACAAAAGGCATTTCCAGGCAATTTTTTTTATATCCCTTGACGTAAATTACTTATACCTTTTAATCCATTTTATTGATAACATTGAACAACATAATATAATAAAATTTCGTTGCCAGATGCGGATCCAGGATTTTGAAAAAAGGGGGGTGGGAGTGGGGGGATATAAGCAACGTTTGAAGTGGAACAAGAAATAGAAGTACTAATAGGATGTATGTTCGTTGCATATATATCTTGCATATGCATTTTAGGACGAGAAGATGAATATGAACCAGACTTTGTATTATACCGCAGGAAGATATGTCATCCTACCCGGACACATGATTTTGACCACGGACCGACCAATCTTTGCTCTAACTCCTAAATATTGCGTGCTTGACAGAGAGGCAGCCAATCTTTGATTTGAAACGAGCGAGGATCGAGCCCAAGACTTCCCGCACTCGAGACGTGGTGTAGCTTTCTTTGACACAATGAGGCAACAGCCTTACCAATTTGTTTACCATTAAAAAAGAGAGATAAAGAGAATTTTATACCATGTACGTCATAGTATAAAGTATACTGAGTGACGACGGTTTAAAACGTAGACTGCTTTACTCTTTACTCACTCATTCCTCATTATTAACGACTTGAAAACTTTCTTCCATAAAATGAACAAGATAGATGCAAATATCTTATTTAAGTAACAGACAAAGTATACCTCGCAAAAAACAGATTCAAACAAGAGGTCATAAACTTATATGATGCTTGATTTTTTTTTTTTTACAACGAACTTGTTACTTTTGGTGGAAAAAGTTTTCCACAGACACTTGGCATTCCTACATTTTATGTAGTACTCTTCTACTTTGGTTAATATAAGCAAGACTTCATAGTTCACCCAGTTATTATCATTCATACATTTTGACAAAAGCTAAACGTATAAAGTTAAAATACAGAGTGGATCTTAAACTTAATATCCCCAAATCTATACAAAAAGCATTTTCGAGGATGTCATGCATATAATTTTGTCAATTATTTTTGTTTTGATCATGACCTATCTTTAACTGAATACTGAAAATTAAACCTTTAACCAGCAGTTTCATTGAAATATGTTGATTAAATGCGCACTAGAAATATTATTTCATGATAAAATTCCACAAATCTGGATTTTTCATAAACAGGATCTTTTTACCAGTGTGTGACCTATCAAGAGTATGATCACCCACACATATTTTGCGATTCATATTTTCAATAAACCATCCAAACCCTATTGGCATTGGCGTCTTTTAACCAAGGTGAGGCTTTGACTGCCAATATTCAAATCATTTGCCTCACCAGAAATAAAATTCAAGTTACGCTACTGTCGATTGGTTGATAGTTGGTTGCTTAACGTCCAATGGCAATTATTTCATGCATAATAAGCGTGTAGAGAGCGTGGCATTCTCTCTACAAGAGGCATCGAATTTGACGTCCCTATCCTGACCGTATGGGACTGCGTACTTGAACATCCTGCACAACCAAACGGACTCCCCACTTTGGCAATGGTTTAACTGCCGATCGAAACAAGACCAATAGTGACCATATTTCTATTCCCCCGATCACCTTTGAGGGGTTACTGTCGAGGCGAGCGCGCGACCAAAGATACAGTTATGAATATGGAAGATACATATACATGTACGTGTATTAATCAAATCATTTGCAACAAGAATATGTGGCCTTCAGACACCTTGCCCCTTCACATGATAATTTTTCCTTGTTCAGTGCACCACTTAATCCGGGTCAAACTCCATTTTGGTATATAATTTTAAACTTTTTATATTTTGAAGAGAACGGAAGAACGCGGAAGAACGGGCGGATGCACAGGCCAGTAAATATAATACCCCCTTGCTATTATAAGTTGGTCATAAACTAAAATGATCATCCTACTTAACAAAACTTCAATCAAATATTCCGTACATGTCCGTTTTTCATACGTATTTGTATAAGTTAAACGCCAAAAACATTCTTAGAGCAATGACGTTAAATTACGCATACGTTTGTACGGGCTCTTCCTAGAATCCATGCATCATTATAATTGAAGACATATATAAAAAAAATTAACTGATTCAGTAAAGCGTAATCATATTTTTCTTGAAGATGCGTCTTCAAAAATTCCATTTGATTAATTCTACGGAAAGGTGAAAAAGTACTATCAGAAAGATGCATCAGTGATCTGAATTTTTACCTTTGACAAAATTATCTTGAAATAAATTATAGAAGTATGCTAAAAAAAAAAAAGAAGAAGCAAGTCGTGTACACCTTCCACATTCCGGCGTGTTTGAAACTCTTGTTTTAATCTTATACCTTTTAAATCAAAAATGAGAATATGATTTCGCTTCAGATTCCATTATTTTTAATTTTTCAAACTTAATTTTGATTTAGTAGCTTTAAGAATTCATCATTTTAGAGATAAATATATTGGTCAAGTGAAATTACGAAGTAATGATCGGTGCATTTGATTACCGGTAACTGAATTAATTATCCCCTTTAAAGGTTGTTGTCAATGAAATCATCCCAAATTTAATAACGAAATATGTAAAGAATTAAAATAGAAGTTTATATTAATTCTAAATAGCATCTATTCCAACAAAGTTTGTGTATTTAACGAGCCAAAAATGCATGCATTCTATGCTCCCCTCCGTCATCCTTCAATGCAATAGGCCGAGATACGGTCAGATAGGTTGGTAACGTCGAGTAATGTCATTTTATTGGAAATCTCTATTATGACCTTTTATCAAGTTATCCATGTGTCCGTTGAACCATAACAGTAATCTTTACAATTAGAGCTAACACTGACTAGTTCTTTATCATATACGAATGCTATTTAACACGTACATGTAGTGTGGCTTCTATGATGTGTGTAAAATGTACACCAATTTCTCATTTTGTGTAATAAAATCTTAATAAGACGCACACCACCCATTCTTGGCCCCATTGCTTTCTCCGTTAAATTTTTCACTTTCAAAAATTTATGAGAACGGTCTCAATATACCTTTATTTACACATCAGACAGTACCTCAACTTTAGATATACCAAACCAGCTGGTTTCACATTTGAGAAACAGGCAATATATGCCCTCAATTTTAGAATTCGATCAATTATTTTTGTATTATTCAAAATTACCAGTTAAACTATGTTCTACAAAAATGTCTTCTACATAGTTTGATATTTACACTTATGCGTAATAACTATTTTGTTGTAAATATGTACTATTTGTTCTTTTTGACCGGGCCCGAGTCGGTGGTGTTAGATCTTACATAGTCTACCCTAATTATTTTTTCTATATGATTTTGTTAAAATTTCGTATTGAGCAACAATCGACCCAAAACGAATTTAGACAAGATATTTAGGTTTACGTCCAAAAATACTTTTTTTTCTGGTTGATAATGTCCTTCTGAAACATTTGTTCGGATAAATACTCAAAATTAGCCGAAATCTGTCAAAATTGCTGTTTTAAGTTCCTTCGGGTGTTTGTTCAACTTGTTATATATGAGTTATAATAGTTTTAGAACCTAAAGGTACACACATGAAGCAATCATACTGTGAATTTAAGTAAATGTTGAAAGAGCTTAAATTTTACTTTTTGAAAATGGCCATAGTGCGAAGTAGTGTCTTTCTGGTGTATATAGATATAAGAAGATATGGTATGAGTGCCAATGAGACAACTCTCCATCCAAGTCACAATTTGTAAAAGTAAATCATTATAGGTCAAAGTACGGCCTTCAACACGGAGCCTTGGCTCACTACGAACAGCAAGTTATAAAGGGCCCCGAAAATGACTAGTGTAAAACCATTCAAACAGAAAAACCAACGTTCTAATCTATATAAAAAACGAGAAACGAGAAACATTTATGAACCACATCAACAAACGACAACCACTGAACATCAGGTTCCTGACTTAGAACAGGTGCAAACAAATGCAGCGGGTTTAAACGTTTTAATAGGCGCCAACCTTCACCCTAACCTGAAACAATAGTGTAACATCACAACATAGAAAGACACACTTTAAAATATCAATTGCAATGGCTTAACTCAATCAAATGACATATTAACAAAAACAAGTGAACATACATTGAACGAATAAATTTGATCTATGACACAGTATTAATACAAAATCAATAAAACAAGGGGGTTTGATGCAAAACAATATCCGAAAGACAACCATAACCTTGGGCAAAATGCCGCCAAATAAAATAACGTACACAGGTAAATAAAAACAATTTTGTTGTAAGGTATACATGGAGTACTGAAATATCTTTTACAAAATAAATAAGTTTGTTGTTCATAGTACGAGAACAGAAGTGAAAATTTATCGTCATACTAAACACTTATCAAAGGTGGTAAATATTAAAAATAGTGAGACACGATATAACACTGAATTAGTAAACATTAAATAACAAAAATGCATTACAAATTGTATCAACAGGTCAAATAACACGAAAGTATGATTTGAGAGTACTCACAGTTACTGAAAGCTAGTTTAAAGCCAAAAATAATTAATAATAAAAAATCATGCATCAGATACTAAAATCAACTAAAACACATCCCAGGGATTTAGTGTTTTAAGGTCATGGACAGTCAAAGAAGACATGACTTGTGCAATGCCAAAATAAAAGTATCGACAGGCAGTAGGATAGTTAGGAGTTCACCTTTTAATAAATATGTATAATGTTATATATAGATAGAGTAATCTCTATAAAGAAAATGAACGTGGATGTGTATTTATACCCCCCCCAAAAAAAGAAGAAAAAAAAAAAAACACGTTTGAAAAGAATACAAATTTAGTTATGTTTTAATTTGCTGATGACAAAATCGATATTTGTGCCTGCCAAATGTAAACTATATTCAAAGATCTAATTACAACACTGGTAAGATAACCAATACTAATAAGTTTGTTTAAAGGTTCGATGAGTTTACACGGATTACATAGTGATTTCTGCGCTTTTAGTACAATATAACCGTAAAATTTAGAATGTGAAATACCGTTTTTAATAAGTTTTCTACAGGTACAGACAAATTTACTAATCAAATTTTTGTATCTATGAAAGAATTTAGTAAAAGTTTTAAGTAATTTATGGTAACGAAATCCCTGACTTAATAATTTACCAGTGATGCATTGATTACGTTCGTTAAAATCTATGACATCACTACACACACGGGCATAACGAACGAGTTGGGATATATAAACACCGTATAATGGAGCCAAAGGAACATCGCCGTCTAAAAAAGGAAAATTAACAATAGGGAATGAAAAATCGTCTTTTTTGTCGTAAATTTTAATATGGAGTTTCCCTTTAGAAATTGAAATGTCTAAATATAGAAAAGACAACTACTGCTGTTTATGTTAGATTTATTTAAAGTAAGTTCCTTTGGGTAAATCTCGGTAATATATATTATTTAACGAAAAAATATCATCAAGATAACTGTAGGTATTGTTGAATGTATCAACCAAATGTAACAAAGACGTGTCTTTACTGAGTTTGGTCATAAACTGAGATTCATAGCAAAACAGGAATAAATCTGATATTAAAGAGACGCAGTTAGTGCCCATAGGAATATCTACTACCTGTCCATACACTGTATCGCCGAAACATACATATATGTTGTCCAGGAGAAAATTTAAAGCTTCAGTCATATCTTCACATTTCCAGTAAGTGTATCTAGCATACTTTACTTTTTCGTTACAGAAAAAGGCTTTAAGCGAGTTACAGCAAACAGATTTGCAATGAGATTTTTCAAAAGACAATTTAATTAAATATGAAAACTTTTCTTGATAAGAATGTGTGGAAGTGTAGTGTGGAAGTGTAGTGTAGAGAGTAGAAAAATCATAACTGTCAACAGAATTAAAAGGACCATCAAAAGCACGTATTTTATCTAAAACCTCTAAAGAACTTTTAACACTCCAAAAATAATTAATACCATTATTTTCATAAGCTTAATTACAAAAGTTAATAACAAGTTCTTTGATGGTAGTAAGCGAGGTAGTTAGAAGCACTGACAGATTAGTAGTAAAACACTAACTAGATGCGGAGATGAAACGGAATTTAAATGGTTGTTTGTGTAATTTAGGTAACCAGTACATAGTCGGGACTTTCAAATATTCGGAAGAGGCTTTTAGCTGGGTAGTGGCAGTAATATGCTTGTTTACAATTTGACTCTCTGTGGAGCGTACGGACCTGAATGTAGACGAATTGATGATTTTGTTTTGGAGAACTTCCGTGTAGTATATGCGTCACACCACCACTACATTATTGGCTGCTTAGTCTGCCAGTACGAACACAAACCGCTTTGGGAGTACTTGAAGTTTTTATTCTAAAAATGGGTATATCATGGACCCTATTATTAATTTTAGAATTGTTTTCAAAGTGAGATATACGAATTCAACAGTATTCAAATAACTGTCTAGAGATTTTTATCAGATTTTCACGAATACAGTAGGAAGACAAAGCATATTTAATGACCTGACGACACTGTTTCCAATCTATTATAGATGGAGGAAGATATTTAGGTTCTTTCTTAAGAAAATTTTTGACCTCACGATCTTCGACGATGTTGAGGTCTCCTGTAATGACATGACCATAGGGAACATATTTAAAACTAGATGTTTCACAGTCTCAAGTGGAAGGAGCATTATTTTCTATATTGACGTCTGATGTAACTGACGTATAATTTAAAATCAAACTTCTGATGTTTTTTTTTATAAGAATACGAAATAAAAGGTGGTTCTGTATTATCAAAATATGGAGGTATTTGGCTATGGATGGTAGAGTCATTGAATATACTAGATAAGTTAATAAAATCAATACCTCTATTTATATATTTTAATTTTAGTAAATGCCTTTTATGATTTTCAGGTTTATTGATACTAGGAAACAGCCTGTGATGACAAAAGGCTGTAATAATACGGGTTTATTCATACAACGGGCTAAAAAATGAAATTTTATCCCACTCCTGAAAAATAGCATATGATTTACTTATTGGTATATGACCCAGTTTGCATAATACTTGATGTCTACCATTATTTTTTATTATAGATAACAGATCAGCAAGTGTATTATTTATACGATATTTAATACGTTGATTACGGTTTTTTGCGTTTACCATGATACCTATTATTTCTTAGTCGTTTATCGACAATATTAATAACATCGATAGAAGTTTTAGATATGTTCCCCTGTCCCAATATTTTGTCATTGAGACCGAGAGGATAAGCTGTTTGAAGTCTTTTGGTCCACAATAGTTCGCGAACTTCACGGGATTTTTCAAATTGCTTGTGTGATTGTCCTTGTTGTTTCTGAACGGGTTCAAGTGGTTGGAATTTTATATATTTTAGATTGTGATTATGCTTATCTAAATGTTGGTATATCAAACTTTTGAATTTTTTAGGTCTTCGAAAGCGGTAAAGGTGCTCTTGATTTCTTCTGTAATATTCTCGTCCCGTCTGTCCCCATATTGAATACCACACTTAGGCTGGGTTCAAGTTACCACATATATAAGGTTTTGAGTTTTTCATGTAATGTCACAGGAAAAGGAGAGTGAAAAGGCTCTCCCGTTCACTGTTGACCTAACAGTATTTTGTGAAGTTAATCTAAAACAGGTAAGTCATTTTTTGGCATTGCACGGGAAAATTTGTGGATATCCATAACATACATTTGTAATTTGATTATGTTGGGAATGAAAAAAGCGGAAATTCACTTAATCTTTTCCTTCTTTAATGGTAACAATGAATTATGTCAGGGGCGGATCAATAAAAAGAATTATATACTGAAAACATTTAGAACGATTTTAAGCTAAAAAATCTTGTAAATCGTGAAAAAAAACCATACAAGCCCGCCTTCGGGTGCGGGATTTTCTCGCTGTGTTGAAGACCCATTGGTGGCCTTGGGCTGTTTTTCTGCTCTTTGGTCGGGATGTTGTCTCTTTGACGCATTCCCCGTTTCCAGTCTCAATTTTAAGTATTGTTTTAATATAATACCAGAAGTCTATTACTAGGGGAAGCGTGCAACCCGCTATACGGTATAGGCGATCCTGATATCCCCGTACTTCCAACTGTGATTGAAACGGGATTTGAGCGAGATTTCTGTAAAAAGTAGCAAAACTCTATGACTGATGTTTTTTGCAATGCTTTCTGGATAGAAATAAATTTATGCAAAACACCATATAATTTAGCACACAGTTGAAAAAAATGTTTTACCATCGACGTGTTAATGAATGGCAGATCCCAGATGCCATATTATAACAGTGTCATGACTTATAATGGTGTTAATAATAATAAAAAAATGTTGGTATTTATTGATTTAAAAACTACAATTATTACCGTTGAAAAATTGTCAGAATAAAAAACACTTACTTTTAATACAATTCACGCTTAGTTTCAGAATTAATTGTGCAAAATTTGCCATTAAAAAGTGGACTAAAAAAAATTAGATCGGAAAATTGTGCATACATATACAATACAAGTAACACTGGATGAGGAATTTAAGACCATTATATTGGTCTTAAGTATGCATGCTACGTTTTACAAATTTACAGACAAAAGAGTGATTTTTTAAAAGTTGCACGGAATAGTACACTCAATTTGGAAAATAAAAACAGGGGAAAATAATGTTATGCCTTTTCCTCTACTTCGAATATCATCAATCTTGAGTAAGATCTCGGCAATAATGCTACCTCGGATGATGGTGTGGATGGACAAGGTTATCATTTTATTCGGATATTGTAACATTTATCAGTTAAAATACACGTTAAAATATCCAGTTCATAAGCATGTGTTTGACATAAAAAATCTATAGGTTGAAATTGTAGGAGGAGTTGCGATCACGATCTTTGTAAACAAATAACACTAAGTCATAAATTATATATAATCTTAATGTAGGTATACTAGTACTTCGTACTGAACATGAAAAAAGTCTTAGTTCAAAAAACCAACTGTAGAACAATTCAATTTTATTTGTTTAAGTACTAATGAATCTCAAGGGTTCAGTTTGGTATAAAAATATGGTAATCCCTAGAAATGTCCGGTTCCAACAGGAAAACCCTTTCCTAAGCGTGGGATATATATATATATATATAAGCAGCCACGTTAGGTCGGAGGAGGGACGTTAAATCCAGTACCTCGCGTTTACTGGATTTGAATGTCACTTGCGAAATATCTGCTACTGAACGTAAAGCAGGTAACACTCGATCAATCAAATCATAAATCTGCATGATATGCAGGTGTCCTCATGCTTGTGTTGATAAAAAGAGTTAAAACACTATAGGGACGTTGCAACGTTAACTCACGTACATCTCATGAGGGCGAACGTAATGACGGACAGACAGGAGTAAAGTATGCCCCTAACTTTAAAATAGATTAAAAAGAAAATTTTCAAATTCGAGTAGCGAATTCTGTAGCGACAAATGTTCGGATTTTTTTACAGAGGTATTTCTGTAAAAGCAAAGAAGAACCATCTCCTTCGCTTATACATCACGGTATATAGCTCCTTTAAGCTTGATGCCGTAAATAACCGAAATATAATTCATCAACACAGCGTTGTATTCAAAAGGGAATCACTTATGACTATATTTTGACAAAAACAACTATATCTTTTAAATAGACGATACATTTTAGTCACGGCGGATTTGATATAATTTTATAGTTCTTATTTGCCAGGCTTTGCGTAATTTAATGATTAATTGTACCCATGTATTCTTTTATAAAATTTTATATCATTTTCTAAATGTTGATAATGAAGTTTCAAATAATTGGCAATAAGAAATCCACCGCTCTAAGTCGAATCACTTTCTTGTCAAAAAAACTGATAATTAATCAAAAGTTCAAGGAGACATATTATCAGCTATCTGTTTAATGATAATATTTCTACCCATGATTCCATAGTTGGAAAACGAGACTTTGGAGGACCACCTATAGCTCTTTCAGTGTGATCGCCCAGCTATAGTACAACATATAGTAAGGAAATATCAAAGGCACGGCACTGGGTGTTGTGCTCTATTGTGTACATGATATTCGCCGACATTCATCTAATAGATGTAGTTATAATTTAACCCGTATATCATATTTCACACATGTATAGTAGCTTGAACACATTTTAAAACTACTTGATAACTATATTGAATTGCAGCAATGGCATTTATGTGATACATTTTTTCATCCACCAATATATGTATTAGACACCGGGTGCTATTTCATACTCCATTATATATGAAAAGGGTGAGAAATTTGGATTAATTATATTATTAGGTTAGAATTATCACTTACTTGAATTGATTATGTCTTTTAAGTATCTGAAACTAATCAGATGTCAGTATTTATTTTTGATGTGGTTAAACCACTATCATAAATGCAGCAGATATTTGTTTAAACAATTTAATCCTGGAGTCTTCCCATGTGGTATTCCCACTGATCCTAGTTAAAGATGCTACAATTCGATTATTTTGACATTTGCATTAAAAAGTTTGTATATATGAAACAAGATACAAATAATAAAGAGGGAATGGCAATGTAACTTTTTATTTTTACATGCTTTATCCTCTTTGCATGACATATGTCGTTGTTCCAGCAGATAAAGCCTCCAATAATATTGTTTTTATATGTAAAAACTATTATTTGCAATGTCTCACAAGAGAGCTTGGAATAAATAGAACTACTGGTAACCCTACATATTCTTTAACATCATTTACCAAGGACGAAATTTTGCAAAATCAAAAATCTGTCCTTCTTTCTTTTGGTATCAACATCAAAGAAAACGAAGAAAATTTACCATCATTATACTGGATACCAAAACTACACAAAACTCCATATAAAGAACGATACATAGCTTGGTCATCAAAATGTTTGACTAAACATCTTTCTAAAGTACTGACTACTATTCTTTCTAAAGTTAAAGATGGGCTTCAAAAATATTGTGATGAGATATATTTTTCCAGTGGTGTTAACCAGATGTGGATTCTCAAAAATTCGAAAGATCTACTGCTTAATCTTGGATCACAATCTTTGCAATTTTGCAGCAACATAAAGACTTTTGATTTTTCTACGCTTTACACTACTATTCCCCATGCTCAGTTGAAAGATCGACTTCACCATCTCATTAAACAGAGCTTTTTCTATAAAAATGGGAATCGTAGATACAAACTTCTTGTTTTGGGTTACAATAATTCATATTTTGTGAAAAACTACACTGAATCTACCAGAAAATATACTGAAGATGATATTATCAAAATGCTGGACTTTTTGATCGACAATATATTTGTTGAGTATTGAGGATTTATATTTCAACACCCCTACTGGTCGATTTGTTTTTGTACTCGTATGAAGCAGAATTCATTCAGAACCTTCTAAAAGACAAAAAGAAAAAGCACCTTGCGAAATTCTTTGATTTTACTTTCCGATATATTGATGATGTTCTATCATTGAATAACTAATATTTTAGCCAATACTTACATCTTATATATCCCAGTGAACTTGAAATTCAGGATACTACTGATACTAGAAGGACTGCTTCATACCTTGATCTTTTCCTCAATATTGACACAGATGGACGACTTCACACGAAAATCTATGATAAACGGGACGATTTCAACTTCCCAATTATCAATTTCCCATTTCTCAGCAGTAACATACCCTCTGCCCCTTCGTATGGTGTTTACATATCTCAATTAGTACGTTATTCTCGTGCTTGTTCACACTATACGGACTTCATATACAAGAGTGTGCTCCTTACGCAGAAACTGCTCCAACAAAGTTATGAGGAGGACAGATTAAAAATGACAATCCGTAAATTTTACGGACACCATCACGAATTGGTTGATCCATACGATGTGTCTTTGTCCAAACTAACTATGGACAATTTTTACCACGTGTTAGATTGTGGTTTGTCATTACGTCGTCTGATCTTTTAATTACCGAAAGTGACTTATTCCCGATTGTGACTGTTGTGCTGAGTGTGAAACCGCATTGCTATAAGACGTGTCACGGTACTTTTCTATCCCAAATTCATGTATTTAATTTTGATGTTATATTTGTTATTCTCGTCGGATTTGTCAAATGTCTTAACGTCTTTTCTGTTATATTCGTGTGTTATGGTAAAGATAATTAATCACCCCCTTCATTTATTAGATTTTAGTTTGGTTCAACGAAATTTATACGATATATTTGGTTTACAGTTTGATTCAGAAGAAACACCGACATAGCTAGATAATACAATTAATTATCTAATTACTACCACAATTTGATATTAATAAGTATCGTAATTTTCATTGTTATTAATAAATGTAATGTCAGTATTACAAATCTAATCTTGAAGCAATCCTAATCCTATCTTATTTTTGGGAAATATTTTTACAAATTCAAATGTGACGTCACTTTGTGTGTTTTTTTAGAATTTCAAATGTGACGTCACTTTTGCGTTGAGGCTTTGGCTATCTCGGCTGTGTATTTTTATGTGTTGGATTAAGTTGTATTATGTAATGTATCCGTTTTTATTCTGTAGTTAGTCCCCACTTCGGTTTTATCATGTATATCTATTATATAGTCATTTTATAAAATTTACTGTTTGCAAAATTATAAATTATTCTAAATAATAAGGATGTTCTTGTCCCAGGCAGAAAACCCTGGCCGTGTTAGGCGCAAATTTTTGAAAGTTTTGGTCCTCGGTGCTCTTCAGCTTTGTACTTGTTTTGGCTTTCAAACTTTTTTCATCTGAGCGTCACTTGTTAGTCTTGTGTGGACGAGACGCACGTCTGGCGTATTAAATTTTAAACCTAGTACCTTTTGTTAGCTATTATTCGTGTGTTTCTCTGTCCTATATGTTCTCCCATTTATTTGTATTGTAGTCCTGTGATGTAATGTTGTCATTTTAATGTTATATTTAACATTGCCATAAAAGCGGGAGGTTTGGCATGCCACAAAACCAGGTTCAACCCACCATTTTTTCTTAAAATGTCCTGTACCAAGTCAGGAAAATGGCCATTGTTATATTATAGTTCGTTTCTGTGTGTGTTACATTTTAATGTTGTGTTTTTGTTGTGTCGTTGTTCTCCTCTTATATTTGATGCGTTTCCCTCAGTTTTAGTTTGTAACCCGGATTTGTTTTTATCTCTATCGATTTATGAGTTTCGAACAGCGGTATACTACTGTTGCCTTTATTTATACGGCCTTTCAAATACCGTTTCGATTCCTAATATCACTGAAGAGACATTAATTGTCGAAATCCGGTTATGGTGTACTAATTTTTTTTTTAAGAATATCTTATGTTCGACCTGCTAGTCAAATGCGATTGTTAAAATATACTTTTCCACTTTTTTTTTCAGTCTTTTGGAAAATGTTGTTTGTGCTGTATTTAGACTCCTCTACCAAGAAATTTGTTTTGCATGCACACGTATAAAAATTGCGGTTTTTATCCAACGCAATCATAGGTTTGAACGTTGTTTTCAATTTAAACTTGTTTATATTTTTTCGTTTGGGCTTGTATTATATTTGCCTTCGGGTTTATATGATCCGTTCATCCTATTGCGACTCTTCAAAATTCAAGAGTCTATCCTAAATTGAGGTAAATTATATGGCCTTCCAAATACCGTTTCGATTCCTAACATCACTGAAGAGACATTAATTGTCGAAATCCGGATATGGTGTACTAATTTTTGCACCTTTTGTATGCGATATACCATCTTTTCCGCAAGTTTATTGTTTTCTGTTTGGTATCAAATTAATAGTTAAGATCCATTTTGATACATCTGGTGATCCGTTTATTTGGCAATCGGCAATGACAGTCAGAAGGGTTTAAGAACATCCGTTGTTCGACCTGCTAGTCAAATGCGTTTTGTTAAAATATACTTTTTCACTTTTTTGGTCTTTTGGAAAATGTTGTTTGTGCTGTATTTAGTCCCCTCTACCAAGAAATTTGTTTTGCATGCACACGTATAAAAATTGCGGTTTTTATCCAAAGCAATCATAGGTTTGAACGTTGTTTTCAATTTAATCTTGTTTATATATATATATATATATATATATATATATATATATGAGGCTGGGATATTTGATGTCTCAGCTGCACACCCCTACCAAAGAAAGATTTTAAGCCATCCTCCCCCCTAGTGCTGTTACATCACTCACTGTCCAAAGGTTTTGGTTCCGTAAAGAAGATTACATTATTTCTAATATAACCTCCTTGGTACTGTTCAGCACATAGATGTTTAACCCAACTGCATTTTATATAAGTCTGTCCCTAGTAAGGAGCCCATAAATTTAGCTGTGTTTCATATTGGTTTTTCGTTTATTACTTTGTATATAAATCAGGCCACTATTTTTCTCGCTATTTTTCTCGTTTGAATGGTCAAACACTGGTAATTTTGGGGCCCTTAATAGCTTGCTAAAGGCAGTGTGAGCCAAGGCTCTGCATTGAAGGCCATACGGTAACCTACAATTGTTTACATCAACAGCATTTGGTCTTGTATTGAGAGTTGTCTCATTGGCAATCATACCACATCTTCCTATTTTATATTGATACATGTACATGTATAATGTTATAACAATGTACAAGTACATGAAGTTCCGCATATTTAAAAATAAGAGTTGTATAAGTTTCATATATGGTTTATATTAAAAAAAGAGCTGCTTAATATCTAATACAGTGTAAACATTATGTCATATAATTTGTACACATGATTACAACAAAGACAACAAGTCCAAGATATCTGAATATCAAGCAATTGTGAAAAAGTAGTACAAGTTATTTTGATAATATGATGAGGACTAATAGACCAGTTTCACATGAGCGACTTATCAACCCTGATCTGGAAATCATATGCGCGTTTTAGTTTAAATCCGGCGATAATTAACGATGTCATAACATTTTGAGTGTCTCTAAGAACAGGTAATGCAATTATATATTCTTTAGAACATATATTTGGTTTTATAATTAGAAAATGTGGAGTAATGAATGAATTTTAGAAAATGAATATCCTGTCCTAGTAAGAGCTGAAAATAAATAATTTGCCCACGGCAAGATGAAAAAGAAAAATCTGCATCACAAAACGCAGGAAATAATTGTGTACAAAAGTAAAATAAATTTTCGCGCAGCCAAAAAAAAAAAAAAAATAGAATGCGTAGCAACTGGGACATTAAATCGTGATTGACAGTATGATATTGACAGGTAGCAACAGATGACGATGAATATTCAATCCGAAAAAATCCTTCTGGCTTCCGTCAGAATATCAAATGGTCGTCCCTTTTTCAGCAACTTTATGTAGAAAAGGGTACGTTTTTATCAATTGGCACCTGGTGAGATTGTACAAGGTAAAACTAGGATTCCACATGGCTAAGGTGTTAATTGACTTCTTAATTTATCAGTGATCTAATATATGGATATGAAGTGACCCCCGCTTATTTTTCTAATTTATTTTTTCCGCAAAGTGAACGACCTCTGCGGGAATCCAAGCATTTCTTCGCGACAATTAAAGGTACAAAGTCAGGCAGCATATTAGATCGTCTATTACTAAAACCTACAAAACAACAGTAGTCCGTTTAAAAATCTTTTAATGTGTCATTGTTAATAAAGTTGTCTCGTAAATATATATTTTGATTCAAATGATGCTCGTGTACATATAAACGCAAACACTTAAGCAGGTGATTGTTTTTTCCAGGTCTGCATGGTCACTGCTTACATCAACCGTAAGCCCCCAGTCGATGAATTCTCGGGAATTATCGCGTGATTTCACAGTTTAGCTAATTAGGTTAGACATGCGCAGTTAAATGTGAAACTGGTGTATTATGTTTTTTTTTAATTACACGAGCATGAGCTCAAGGAACTTGTCATTTCCACATTCTCTCAAGAACATTGGATCAAATCTCCTGCTCGATTAATTAAATAAAATGAAGGATTTATTTTTAGATCAATGTAAAAATTTTTATTTCATCCAGTACAATTTATATTAGATATTTTCAGATTATTAATAATATCATCATTGGATGTACATACACAAAAATCAACTACTTCAACATTATATTCACATTTTGTATGGCTTGAATCATTCCAAATGTGATAATGATATTTGCCAAATTCATTTTATGTATATTGTTCCAATTAGAAATCTTAATTTCAAACTTTTAAATGTAATTTTTTTCATTTTGTACACTTTTTTTTACATTTAAATCTGTTTTCTGGTTTTGAATAAAAAATTGCATCATGAACTTTTAAAGACCTTTAGCTGCATGTAGATAAAATGTTAAGGGCATTGAGAAAACATCAGTATTTTCCCTATTGGGCATACAAGTGTGAAA
The DNA here is from genome assembly GCA_017311375.1 of Mytilus coruscus. Classification (NCBI taxonomy): domain Eukaryota; kingdom Metazoa; phylum Mollusca; class Bivalvia; order Mytilida; family Mytilidae; genus Mytilus; species Mytilus coruscus. The sequence goes on from CM029596.1 coordinate 126,706,440, forward strand.
TTAATTTCAGCAATAAACCTAGTTATTTTGTTTAACATCATACTTATTGTTCTATTTTTAACACATTTTATTACATAAACATGTATATGTAAATTAATAAGGAACCAACCCGGGAAAAGTGTGGTAAATAAACGGTCTCGTGCAAAGTTAATTCTGCATTTTTTTTAAACTGATAAAAGGCCTTAATTAGTTTTGAAAACATACCCCTTGTGGATGTTCATACAATAAGAATTGATGAAAATCTTACCAAATTATTCAGCTTAAAAATTGAACAAAACTTCATTTCACTTGGTTGAGTATTTAATATTTGAAAAGATAATAAATAAAAGTGACAATCATTACAAAAATAAATTCTATTGGATTTTTGTAACAGATGATGTTTTTTTTTCAATGTTTCAATTTTGTATACTGCTGTCACTTCTTATATCGATTAATCAGCATGCGTTCATGTATACATTTTGTTCCTCATAACAATATTGTATTTCAACGCTCTGACATTTTGAGAGTCTCTGAGAACAGATAATGCAATTATATATTATTTTGAACATTTTTTTGTTTTTAAAATTAGAAAATGTTAAGTGAACATTAATTTTCGGTATTAGTTGCTCTTCAACTTCGTATTTGATTGGGCATTTAAACTGTTTTGATTCGAGCGCCACTGATGAGTCATATGTTAACGAAACACTCATCTGGCGTACTAGATTATCTGTCTGGTATCTTTGAAGAGTTTTTTTCTGTTACACTTCAAAATTGTGGTTATATTAATCTCTTGACTAATGTTTTATAAGATTCACTTTATTAATTCGTTAAAAGACAAAATTTCACAGAAAATACAGACATTTAAGGTACAAACTACCAAAATGTGGTTAAAATTGTGACCAGAGCAGCCTGTGACAACTAACAAGAATAAAAGAACACCACTTTTCAGTATTATATTAAACCGTCTCCAACAGTATAGTGCTGAATAATATCATAATTCAATAAATATATTATATAAGCTTAGGGAAAATATTTAGTACATGTACGATATATACATGTACACTAGAGTAAAAAAAGGGATAAATACAAAACAGTTCAGCTGTAATACTGTACAACTGTGTCTGCAATTAAAGATGAAATTTCATCCATTGTCAAAGTCTTTAATTTTACAAGGACAGTCAACATATGCAGAAGTTCAAAGGACACATGGCAAAATTGACAAGATCATCAATTTTATCAATAATTAATTTATTAACTGATAACACTTAAACATATCTGTTTGACATTATATGTTTCTTGTTTACGGGTATTGGAAATACAAATATTGATTGGAATTAAAGTCATATAAAATTTCAATTGCCAAGTTTTACTATAAAACAAGTGAACGTAAACTTTCTTGAAAAGAAAATCCTTTATATTATCAGAATCTTCATAAACATACTGCTGTTGAATTATTGTCTTCTCGTAAACTAATTCGCCAACATTTTCTCGTATGTAGTGACCTTAACTACGAGACCCTCGTTTGAACATCGGTCACCGCACAGCGCAAGTGCGAGAGGAAACCCGTGATAAAAGAATGTAAACAAAAGATAAATAGTAATAAATAAAAAATTGAAAACAACACGTTTAATAATTCCATGCGTCTGAAGCGCTTTTCTGGATTTACCTTCATCAGGAACGCTCAAAGCCAAACATTTGAAATCCGAGGGATGTATAAGTACCGAAACAGTTGAAGAGCTAATAACTTATTCTTAAAGAACAAATTTAATACAACAAATCATTTAACAACTGTTAAGGAAAAGTTTAATTAACAAATGGAAACGCATGGAAACTATTAAAAAAAAGAATACCATGGCAGATTCAGATCACTTTTTTCACGTGCTTTGTGTTGATTGTTTATCAATGTCACAATCCAGTAAACTTCGGCAACAAACTCGAAAGTAAATTAGCTTGAGATCAACAATCACTGAATGAAATATTATTGTAGATAATACGTTATAGATTCGTAATAAATATTAAAAAAAAAACGTCCATACAGGCCTTAGTTCAGTGTATATGCCTGCATTGGTTCAATAATTTCAATAACATTAAAATTACAAGAAACTCGTTTCATATGACTTTAATATGTATCGGTTAGTCTATGAAAAGGTATGTTGTATGAAATTTAGGTCGAGGGGCTTGCCCTAGCACTTTATTTCATAGTATATACCTTTTCATAGACTATCCAATTTAACACATATTTACAACTCATATAATCTTTTAATTGGTCTATTGATATAAAAATAAGGAGATGAGGTATGATTGCCAATGAGACAACAATCCACCAAAGTTCAAATAAAGTGGATGTAAGCAATTATAGGCAACCGTACAGCCTTAAATAATGAGAAAAACCCATACCGTATAGTCGGCTATAAAGCCCCCACATGAAAAATGAAACAATTCAATTGTGAAAGCTAACAAAACAATTTACGAAAAACAAATATGACAGACATGAACAAACGAGAACCACTGAACTACGGGCTCCTTACTTTGGATAGGCACATAAAGAATGTGGCGGGGTTAAAAATGTTTGTGAGCGCTCAACCCTCCCCCTAACCTGGGACAGTGGAGTAACAGCACAACATAAGAACAAACTATCAAAATCAGTTGAAAAAGGCTTAACTCATCAGATCGATACAAAGCAGACAAACATCAAATATAAAGACAGACCGGACGTGGCAGGGTATATATCCATCCCTCATCCCTAACAACAAAAAGGACACTAAGTACAGATCTAAGAGTACTCGCAGTTACTGACAGCTAGTTCAAACCCAATAGCAACTAATAAAAAAATCATGTATCTAAGACTAAAATATCAATCAGTACAAACCCAATAGCAATAGAAGACGTCATTAACAGTAAGAGAAAAACATGACCTTGTGCAATGCCAAAATAAAGGTATCGACAGATTGTAGTACCGTTAAAGTGCATATGTATATAACAAAACTATTTAGTATGATAATATTTTACTGATAACAAAATCAATATTTATACAAATAAAAACAATATTCAAAGATCTAATTACAGTGTTGAATTGGGAACCTTTTAGAATGAGTTTATTTGAAGGAATGATAAGTTTACTCGAATCGTATATAAATTTCCGGGCTCACCGAAAAAATTGGGATGTACTATTCCGTCTAAAATAAGTTTTTTACAGGTACAGTCAAACTTGCAAACCAAATGTTTTTATCTATGGAAGAATTTAGTAAAGGATTTGAGTAATTTGTGGTAACGAAATCCCTGACTTAATAATTTACCAGCAATACATAGATTACGCTCATTGAAATCCAAAACATCACTACAGACACGAGCATAGCGAACGAGTTGGGATATAGAAACACCGTAAGATGGTGCCAGAGGAACATCACCCTCCAAAAAAGGAAAATTAACAATAGGAAAAGAAAACTCATCCCTTTTGTCGGAAATTTTTGTGTCGAGTTTCTGGTGTAAAATTGAAATATCTAAATCTAGGAAAGGACAGTTATTGCTGTTAACATTTGATTTATTTGAAGTAAGTTCCTGTGGGTAAATTTCGGCAGTATACTTAGAGAATTCTTGATTATTTAAAGAAAAAATATCATCAAGATAACGGTAAGTGTTGTTGAATTTATCAATTGAATGGAATTTAGACGGACCTTTACTGAGTTTGGCCATAAATTGTGATTAATAACAGTACAGGAACAAGTCTGCTATTAAAGGGGCACAATTGGTGCCCATAGGAATACCTACAATTTGTCGATAAATTTTATTGGTGAAACGTACATAAATGTTGTCAAGGATAAATATATGGCTTTAATCATCTATCACACTTCCAGTAAGTATATCTAGCATATTTACCTTTCTCGTTTGAGAAAAAGGCTTTATATGAGTTGGAGCAAATAAAGTTGCAATCAGATTTATCGAACGACCATTTAATTAAATAGAAAAACTTTTGCTTGATAAGATTTGTGGAAGTGTAGTGTAAAGTGGGGAAAAGTCAAAACTGTCAACCGAACCAAAAAGACCATCAAAAGCACGAAATTTATCTAAAACATCCAAAAATGGTTAATTCCACTATTTTCATATGTTTTATTACAAAAATTAATGATCGGTTCTTTGATAGTAGTTAAGGAACTCGTTAAAAGCAATGAAATTCTAGTAGTAGAATACTTACTAGAGGCTGAGATGAAATGACACGGTTTTTTGTGTAGTTTAGGTAACCAATACATAGTGGGGACCTTCAAATGTCCAGAAGAGGCCTTAAGCTGAGCTGTGGTTGTGACATGATTATTTACTATATGACTGTCTGTGGAGCGTACGGCCTTGACGTAGTTGAATGAAAATTTCATTCTTAAGGACTTCAGTGTAGTGTTTACGTCATACCACCACCACATTGTTGGCTGCTTTGTCGGCCGGTACGAACACAAAACGCTTTTTGAATTTTGTTTTTAATCCTAGAATTGGGCGTATTACTTATTCTTTTATTTATTTCTGAATTATTTTATTTATATATAAACAAGTCTAAATTGAAAACAACGTTCAAACCTATGATTGCGTTGGACAAAAACCGCAATTTTTATACGTGTGCATGCAAAACAAATTTCTTGGTAGAGGGGTCTAAATACAGCACAAACAACATTTTCCAAAAGAACAAAAAAGTGAAAAAGTATATTTTAACAAAACGCATTTGACTAGCAGGTCGAACAACGGATGTTCTTAAACCCTGCTGACTGCCATTAAATAAAATGATCACCAGATGTAACAAAATGGATCTTAAATATTAATTCAATATCAAACAGAAAACAATAAACTTAAGGAAAAGATGGTATACCGCAAACTAAAGGTTCAAAAATTAGTACACCATATCCAGATTTCGACAATTAATGTCTCTTCAGTGATGTTAGGAATCAAAACGGTACTTGGAAGGCCATATAATTTACCTCAATTTAGGATAAACTCTTTAATTTTGAAGAGTCGAAATAGGATGAACGGATCATATAAACCCGAAGGTAAATATAATATATATATATAACTACTCTAAATATCAGCACAACAATGTTAAATCTGCAAATTTGCGGAAGAAAATTTTTGTTCTTCTCTCACCGGGATTCGAACTCATGCTATTTGGATATCGAGACAACACCGCCTGCACTGTGTCCATCGCTCTAGATCACTCGGCCACCTAGGCTGAACTAATAATTCAGCTTTCGGTGGCCTAGTGTTACCTTTTCTCGTCAGTAGAATCTAGAGTTGTAAAACAGTACATGATATATTAGTTACTTAGTACGTACGCGGAAAAAATATGTACTATGAAAATTAGCAGGCAAATTCAAGTAATTTGATTGGACGAAAAGTTGTAAGTAACGATAAACGATAATTTGCAATTTAATCCGTCAGTTTATTCACTCCGAAAACTTTCAATATACAAAATTCCGTTTAAATGTTCATTTTAAAGGCTATCAGTTTAGGATGTGTTTGATTTAAACGTAGTCTTTCAGATACATGTTAATCTATTTTTCGATTGAGCTATTAGAAATTATTCAGCTTGACATTTTTCTTTCTGCAAAATTACCTGAAAGTACAGTCTAAAAGTTTACAGGCATATATGGTTGTTTAAAATGTGAATTATTCCCAACATCTAGGAGGATTTTTTCAGAGTTTAAGGACAAAAACGATGCCATACCAAATTATGTTATTATACTGTTAGATGCCAAAATGTCAGGTAAATTTATGTGATTTCAAGAAAAATAACCATACAGGTACATCTCACCAGTTCCTGCGTATTATTGTGTTACTCATAGTCACATTATTTGCTTCATAATTAATAGAATTTCTACCAATGGTTTAAATTTATTAAAGGCTAGAAATGTTTCCAACGAACTAACTGCTCCAAATATTCCAATTAAGATTTTATATTTAAGGTCTAAGTCTGATATTTTGATCCAACTTTCTAACAGTTAAAATTGAGAATGGAAATGGGGAATGTGTCAAAGAGACAACAACCCGACCACAGAACAGACAACAACAGAAGGTCACCAATAGGTCTTCAATGCAGCGAGAAATTCCCGCACCCGGAGGCGTCCTTAAGCTGGCCCCTAAACAAATATATATATTACATGTTTTTCATTTTAGATCTAAATGAAGGTCTGATAGAAGAAATTTCTTCCAACTTACTAAGTGCCACAAGTATTTCATTTTAGGTCTGTATCTGATAGAAGAAATTTCTTCCAACGGACTAACTGCTTCAAATTTTCATTAAAGGTTTGATAGAAGAAATTTCTTCCAACTTTCTAACTGCCACAAATATTACATTTAGGTCAGGTTTGATAAAGATATTTCTTCCAACGAACTAACAGCTACATGTGTTTTATTTTAGATGTAAATGCGGGATTGATAGAAGTAAATTTTTCCAACGAACTAACGGCTTAGATTAAATATTTCATTTTAGGTTTGAATCTGATAGAAGAAATTTCTTCCAACGAGCATATATCTCGGAAGTAATTCATATTGCGTTTGAAAGAAGAAATTATTTCCAACGAATTAACTGCCATAAGTATTATATTTTAGGCCTACGACTGATAAAAGAAATGTCTTCCAATGAACTTACTGCTCCAATGATTTTATTTTGTATCCAATAAAAGAAATTTTTTCCATTAAACTGACTTCTCTTTGTACTTCTTTTAAGGTCTAGGAGAAGAAATTTTGACGTGGAATATTCTCATAGTTTAACACAAATTTCTAATTTTGTTGTTTCTTACAGAGAAGAAATTTTTTCGAACCATTGAAGTTATCAAAAACCGTTTGAAAAAATTAGAAAACAGTTGATGCATTAACACGTTTTTGATAAATTCATGAATTTTGCATATTCCAGTCAGCAAAGAGGACATTCCCGGATTTTCCTCTTTTATTTTGGACTTCCTGTATACAACAAAATGAAAAATTGTCATGATAAAGATACATTATTATCATAAACATTCGGAGACCTGTTGTTCTCATATAGATAAAGAGTTGTTCCAGTCCTAAGGATGTAAACTCTAGCCCATAAGATGTAAAGTCAAGCACTGAAGATGGTAAAACCTATCGTTGAAGAGATAAACCACAGAGCATATTGAAAATTTTAGTTAAGTCCAGTGTTGGAGATGTAAACTCAGGCAGAGCTGATTTAAACTCCAGCCCTGAAAATCTTTGTAGTGCATTAAGGACCCATTTGGGATCTTCGGGACTAATAGGGAATGATCTCTTTATCAAAATAAGTTTCAAGGTTAATTCTCTGCAATCTTCATTCTAAAGCACTCCTCCAACAAACCCTTTAATCTCCCAAAGTAAAATGTCAGACTTGATATATGATACAGTTGTGCAACATGTATTTGTTTTTGGTAAATTTTGTTCTGAACGGACTTTTTGATTACAAAACTGCTAAATTACATCTTCAGCGCTGGACTATATATCAGAAAAAAAACTAAAAATAAAAAAAAAATATATTTTCAAAGGTTTGCTTCAGACATTATCTCTTAATCATTAAAAAGCTTCTGCCAAAGTTTCATAACACTCTATAAAGGTTTGACAAAGTAATTGATGTGTAACAAACTTTACCCCCAGACTGAATCTACTTGTTAACTGTAAAAAACTGAGTCCATTTATCAGTAAAATACGGAAAAATAGAAATAAATATTTTCAAAATTTTGCTCTGGATACAGTATCTAGTTCATAAACAAGCTTCTGTACAAAATTCATAAAATTTCATGTAGGTTTGACAAAGTTATTGATGTCTAAAAATTATTTAACCACAGACTGAACCTAAATGTTGACGATGACGACACCGACACCGACGCCGACGACGAAATCTAGGATCGCTTCGTCTCGCTTTGGCGAAATAAATTTCGCGGGCTCGTCAAAACCATTTCTGACAATATTCACAATACAAATATTTTAGAAAAGAAAGTTTTAATTTAATCTAATGCAAATAACTGAACATTGTGATAGATAACAATTGAAGTAAGGTGTTGATTTCCTATCCCTCTTAATAAGAACCAAACATCAATTATTAAACGAGTGTATTATGAAAAATTAAACCTTCAACAAAACGTAACCTTCTGTAAATGAAATTTCACTCCCTTTATAAATTGCATGCGTCCGACATTTTTTCTGCATTTACCACTATCAGGAATCTAAGGATGTATAACTACCTAAATACATGCAGAGCTAAATGACCTAAAGGACCCAAAATAAAAGCCAAATCCATCTGAGTTCAACTATGCCTGATGATGTTACAAATACGCTCATAATATATATAATTCATGTTGTAACACATCAGGATATTTATTTAAGTAGATCTAAAATTTCGAAGACTGTGTTTTTGTTGGTTTTTTTTTTTTTTTTTTTTTTTTTTTTTTTTTTGCATTTTCGCCATTAACATGAATCAGTACAATGTTCAAACAAGTAGTTTTGAACATATATAAACTGAATCATCTAAAATGTTATAAAGAAATAAACAAAATGCCTCAGATAGTTATGGGAAGGTGTCACTTATATGATATTGTTAATACTGGCATGTGAGAAGAGTTTAATATTCGAATTTAAGTTTGTGTATTTCAGAATTTTTCTGCCGCGTGAGCATGAAGCATTTTACATGTAAGTTATTCTATATATAGCTACTAATAGACAAATGTGCATAGTATAGAATATGAAATTACTATGCAGAAATATGATTATACAAATTTAATAGGATTGTGTCGATTAACGGATAAATTTTTCTTTGTGAAAGAGTATCTCAATGATACCAACTTATTGCTGTGAATACATTTCATGGATAAATATGCAAAACATGTTGTGATTATTCAATAAGTGTCGTTTTGGTAATCAAAAATGGTAACAATGGTTGACATATGTTCAGCCTAAATATTCGTAATATGTTTCGAAAATGTGCTGCTTCTCCGCTAAACCTGTGGCCTTTTCAGTAAATGCAAAGAGTGTCGGCTCGGAGTGGGAATAATTTGTCCGGGATTAATGACATATCTTCTTGAGGAGTGTTACCTGTTTTTTTTTTTTTTGGGGGTTGGGTGTGTTTGTGAAGGAATGTGTTGGTGTGTCAAAAGATCTAAGCCAATGATATTGTAAACTGAATCATAGCACGAGTCGTTTAAATACGAAACTAACCACTTTTCCATCACAAATGATAGACACGAGATTCTTTACAATTCTGTTACAAATCTTACACGAATATCAAAATAAGTAATCCTATATTTTTCAGATTGTATAGTTTTAGGCGTCATATACATTTTGATTGTGAGTGGTATCCAACTCTGTAGGCAATTCCCGGTTTCATTGATCTTGGCAACAGGGAACAATTCGTCCATAATGAAATACATAATGCACGAGGACTAAGGAACAATGTTTTCTAAAAGACACAAAATACCATCTGAAAAAGGAAGACCTTCTACAAGTCGTAAAACTACATTTCGACAAACTGTGGTGCATTATGTCCTGTTTTCGAGGATGACTTTGGAAATAATATCTTTCAATTTGCTTCTACGTTGGGAATAACAAAGTCTGAAAATATGACTATCCTTGTAAATAAAAATGCAAGAGTAAACAAAGTTTTCAAGCTGTTTGTTAAAGTTAAGAAAGATACAAGCGTTTGCAATAGTTTTAAAATGAGAAACGAAAAGTCATATGCTAAGATTTAGCATCTTACGAAAGCAGATTGATAAATGTGTCTTGTCTAACCATAATACATCCGCTTATACAAAAATTGACGAAAGGCTAAAGGAGACATTTACTGATAGAGAGAACACAGACATTCAAAAAATATATCACAAGTTACAATATTGAAAAATAGAATACCACATTATACAACACTGAAAACTAAAGCAAACGCAACACATACCCCTTTGAACAAAACTATGAGTGGTTTCAGGAGCTTTTAAAAGGTAAGAAGATCCTGCTCCACTAGTGGCACGCTTCGTATTGTTCATGCTGAGTCCAATTTCGGTGATGAGTCTTATTTAGTGATCTCAAAACATTAAAAAGAGGTCGGGTTTGTGGTAACAACAATTGGAACATATCCGTGGTCATCTGTGACACATATATTTTATAACGGTCAACCAACTCGTGATGACGTCCGTAAAACTTTCGAATGGATAACTTCATTTTTACCAATAGAAATCCTTAGTTCAATAGCTTCCTGTAAGCACAGGCAATGCCTATACAAATCCTTTCCAATACAAGATGGATTGAATAATCTGATAGTATATAATATATTTCTGATAATTCATAGATCATTCATTATTACATTGAGTCAGGGGAGGCAATCCCCCACTTCTTGAAATATTTTATTGGGTATGCATATATAAAAAATAATTATCAGTGAACCCTTGCAATTTCACAACTGGAGATAATAATGTCAAATTTTATACCAATTAAGAAATGTTAAAGAATCAAATAAAATCTTTAAGTGATATTTACTCAAATTCACTAACTCACTGCAACAAAGTTGTTCTATTAATATAAATAATAAGAATTATTGCCCCTTATTTTGCAAAACATAGTAATTTAGTATACCATCTTTTCACAAAGTCAATTAATTTCTTAATTTTTTTTATAACATTAGTATTAATAGAAAATATGAAATAAAATATTAATAAATATATTTGCAAGAAGATGCTGTCATAATTAATTATTGTTTTTTGTGTTAAATATTAGATTTGTCTTTAATTAAGACTAAAGATTGTACAATGTGGTTATCGACTAATTTTGCTTGAAGATATTGTTGGACAAATGTAAATATCTCTCCATCTAAGAAATCTGAAGAGGTATATCACAAACATGATCTTATCTGGTAAATAAAGAGAAAATAGTCTCATTATAAAGGATCAACAATTAAAAAAAAAATAAGAGTCTAAAAATGTCTGTCTGAACTAAATTATATGGCCCCTCCTAGAAATAAAAATGGGTGATCAAGATTTTCCTCAATATTCATGATATTTTGCAATATGACTTCAATTATTGTGTAAAAGCTTAGAAATACCCAAATCAATGACAAGTGCAACAATGAATAACTGGGTCGGAGGGTATCATCAGCTCATTTGTCAGTGCTTCGGTACTGATATGATTTAAAACATACCTTTCTTAAATTCTTCGTTGATTAATTTTAAATGATTAAGAAACACAAAGTTCAAACTTTCTTAGGCAAAGTTGATCTTACATAGATTTGGGTATTCTTTTGAAGTCCCTTTTTGTCATTAAGCTCCTCACGTATTCATATACTTACACATCCTTAACTATAAAAATTTAGAGATTGCACGTTCCTGGTGAAGGTAAATCCTGAAAAGTTCAGTTGAAGACATCTCTTCGAAAGTTTAACGGACGCCATCTCGTGATGGTTGACTGTTATGGAACTTTGTGTCACATATGACCACGCATATGTTCATATGGTCGTAACCACAATCCCGTCCTATTTTCTAGCGTTGAGACTTATCACCGAATTATCATCTAAAATAATATAAAGAAATATACAACATGCCTCAGATAGGTATGGGAAGGTGTCAGTTATATGATATTGTTAATACTGGCATGTGAGAAGAGTTTAATTTTTGAATTTTCATTTGTGTATTTCAGATTTTTTTTGCTGCGTGAGCATGAAGCATTTTACATGTAAGTTATTCTATATTCTATATATAGCTACTAATAGTTAAATGTGCATCGAAAGGTAGTAGGTATTCCTATGGGCACATTTTTTTTAACTTTTTATTTTTTTATTTCCAACAATCAAAACATATACATGACATACATACAATATAATACATGCACTAACTGCGCCCCTTTAATAGCAGATTTATTCCTGTGTTGCTATGAATCTCAGTTTATGACCAAACTCAGTAAAGACACGTCATTGTTACATTTGGTTGATACATTCAACAATACCTATCGTTATCTTGATGATATTTTTTCGTTAAATAATCCAGAGTTCTCTAAATATACTACCGAAACTTACCCAAAGGAACTTACTTTAAATAAATCTAACATAAACAGCAGTAGTTGATCTTTTCTAAATTTAGACATTTCAATTTCTAAAGGGAAACTCCATACTAAAATTTACAACAAAAGAGACGATTTTTCATTCCCTATTGTTAATTTTCCTTTTTTAGACGGTGATGTTCCTTTGGCTCCATCATACGGTGTTTATATATCCCAACTCGTTCGTTATGCCCGTGTGTGTAGTGATGTCGTAGATTTTAACTAACGTAATCAATGCATCACTGGTAAAATATTAAGTCAAGGATTTCGTTACCATAAATTACTTAAAACTTTTACTAAATTCTTTCATAGATACAAAGATTTGATTAGTAAATGTGGCTGTACCTGTAGAAAACTTATTAAAACGGTATTTATTTTACGGTTATATTGTACTAAAAGCGCGGAAATCACCATGTGATCCGTGTAAACTCATCGAACCTTTAAACAAACTTATTAGTAAATGTTATCTTACCAATGTTGTAATTAGATCTTTGAATATAGTTTACATTGGCACAAATATCGAATTTGTCATCAGCAAATTAAAACAAAACTAAATTTGTATTCTTTTCAAACGGTTTTTTGGGATGTATAAATACATATCCACGTTCATTTTCTATATAGAGATTACTCTATCTATATATAACATTATACATATTTATTAAAAGGTTAACTCCTAATTATCCTACTGCCTGTCGATACTTTTAATTTTGGCATTGCACAAGTCATATCTTCTTTGACTGTCCTTGACGTCAAAACACTAAATCCCTGGGATGTGTTTCAGTTGATTTTAGTATCTGATGCATGATTTTTTTATTATTAATTGTTTTTGGCTTTTAACTAGCTTTCAGTAACTGCGAGTACTCTCAAACTCTCAAATCGTACTTTCGTGTTAATTTGACCTGTTGAAACAATTTCTAATGCATTTTTGTTATTTAATGTTTACTTTGTAGTGTTATATCTCTTCTCACTATTTTTAATATATACCACCTTTGATAAGTGTTTGGTATGACAATAAATTTTTCACTTCTGTTCTCGTACTATGAACAACATAATTATTTAATTTGTAAACAATATTTCCGTACTCCATGTATACCTTACAACAAATTTATTTTATTTAACTGTGTACGTTATTTTATTTGGCGGCATTTTATCCACGGTTATGGTTGTCTTTTTGATATTTTTTTACATCTAACCCCCTTGTTTTATTAATTCTATATTTACGTTGTGTCATAGATCAAATTTATTCGTTCAGCGTATGTTCACTTGTTTTTGTTAATATGTATTTTGATTGAGTTAAGCCATTTAAATTGATATTTTAGAGTGTGTCTTTCTATGTTGTGATGTTACACTATTGTTTAAGGTAGGGTGAAGGTTGGCGCCTATTAAAACGTATAAACCGGCTGCATTTGTTTGCACCTGTCCTAAGTCAGGAACCTGATGTTCAGTGGTTGTCGTTTGTTGATGTGATTCATAAATGTTTCTCGTTTCTCGTTTTTTATATAAGTTAGACCGTTGGTTTTCCTGTTTGAATGGTTTTACACTAGTTATTTTGGGGCCCTTTTTAGTTTGCTGTTCTGTATGAGCCAAGGCTCCGTGTTGAAGGCCGTACTTTGACCTATATTGATTACTTTTACAATTTCTGACTTGGATGGAAAGTTGTCTCATTGGCAATCATACCACATCTTCTTATATCTATATAGTATAAAATATGAAATTGCTATGCAGAAATATGATTTAACAGATTTGTTACGATTGTGTTGATTAACGGATACATTTTTCTTTGTGAATGAGTACCTCAATGATACCAACTTACTGCTGTGAGTACATTTCATGTATAAATATGCACAACATGTTGTGATCATTTAATAAGTGTCGTTTTGGTAATCAAAAATGGTAACAATGGTTGACATATGTTCAGCCTAAATATTCGTAATATGTTTCGAAAATGTGCTGCTTCTCCGTTCAACCTGTGGCATTTTTTAGTAAATGCAAAGAGTGTCGGCTCGGAGTCGGAATAATTTGTCAGGTATGGGTGACACGTCTTCTTGTGGAATGTTACGTGTGTGTGGGTGCGTTGGTGAAGGTGTGTGTGTGTATGTGTGTGTGTTGGTGTATGTTTGGATGTGTCAAAAATAATGGATGTTAGGTGTCACTTTTATACAAAGTTTAAAATACAAAACTAACCACTATTATGTCAAGCCGTTTTTATATTTTTCAATTTCAAGATACCTTAGAAAGTAAATAAGATATTTGATAAAGTATATAAGATATCTTGTATTCTATATGAGATATCTTATTTAACTTGAAGTTAATAAGATATTTTATATTCTTTATAAGATATTTTATTAACCTTATAAAATATTTTATGAACTTAAAAGATATCTTTTAAAATAAATAAGACATCTTATTAACTTAAAAGATATATTTTAAGCTAAATAAGATTTCTTATATAGTTTATAAGATATCTTATATAGTTTATAAGATATCTTATATCTTTTAAAGATATCTTTTAAACAAATACTTTATAAGATATCTTGTACAGTTTATACGATATCTTTAAAAGTATATATGATATCTTATAAGCAAGACGAGATATCTTATATAATTGATTTATCAGATATCTTATTTAGTTAATAAGATATCTTATTATATATATTAGATATCTTATCTGATATATAAGATATCTTTTTAGTCTTAAAGATATCTTCTTTAGTTAAAAGATATTTTATTAGTTTTATAAGATATTTTATTAGTTTTATAAGATATCTTTTCAGTTTATAAGATATTTTATTTGATAAAAAGACATCTTATTTCATAAATAAGATATCTTATTACATATATAAGAAAACTTATTTCATATATAAGATATCTTATTTAAAATATTAGATATCTTATAAGTATGTAAGATACCTTTTAAACTTCAAATAAATATGATATCTTGTTTAGAATACAAGCTATCTTATGTACTTTATAAGATATCTTATTTAGTTTATTAGATATCTTATTTAATCAAAAGATATCTTATTTAGTTGATAAAATATCTTATTAAGTTTATATATTAAGTTGTTAAGATATATTTAAAAGAAGAATATATAAGATATCTTATATGGTCTTTTAGATATCTTTATAATTTAAGGAGCTATCTTATAACCTAAATAAGATAATGATTAGCTAAATAAAATATCTTATTAACTAAATAAGATTCTTGTAGACTGTTTAATGTTTAATAAGATATCTTATTTAAAATATAAGATATCTTATTTGATTTATAAGATATCGTATTTGATTTATAAGATATCCCAATTTCTTAATAAGATATCTTATTTAGTTCTAAAGATATCGTTAACTTTATAAGATATCTTGAAAATGGAATAAATAAAAACGGCTTGCCATATACTTTTCCATCACAAATGATAGACACGAGATTATGTACAATTCTGATACAAATCTTACACGAATGTCAAAATTTTAATCCTATATTTTTCAGATTGTATAGTTTTAGGCGTCATATACATTTTGATTGTGAGTGGTATCCAACTCTGTAGGCAATTCCCGGTTTCATTGATCTTGGCAACAGGGAATAGTTCGTCCATAGTGAAATACATAATGCACGAGGAGAAAGTAACAATGTCTTATAAAAGACACAAAACACGATCTGAAAAAGGAGAACCTTCTACAAGTCGTAAAAACTACATTTCGACGAACTATGGTGCGTTATGTCCTGTTTTCCATAATGGCTTGGGAAATAATATCTTTCAATTTGCTTCTACGTTCGGAATAGCAAAGTCTAAAAATATGTCTATCCTTGTAAATAAAAATGCAAGAGTAAACAAAGTTTTCAAGCTGTCTGTTAAAGTAAGGAACGATACAAGCGTTTGCAATAGTTTCAGAGTGAGAAAAGAAAAACTGTCAGCTTCATACGATGACAAACTTATAAATTTTAGTCCAAAAGAAAGTTTCAAATTACAGAATTATCTACAATCATGGAAATATTTCTTTCCTTTTATAAAAGAACTGAAAGAGCAACTCACGTTTCGTGTAGAAATTGTGAACATTGTTAAGAAAAATATAGTCAAAATTCTCCATAAATTCAACAATGTACCTAGCTATAAAATAACATTAGTAGGTGTACATATACGAAGAGGTGACATGGTTAACAATAACCAAGGGTATAATGTTGCTTCACCGGAATATCTGATAAGAGCTGTCAATTATTTCAAGGACAAATATCAAAATATTATATTTATAGTTGCATCTAATGGCATGCCTTGGGCTAAAAAATATATGCCTTCTGATATATCTGTAGAATTTATACAAAACAGTGATGTGGTTGACCTGGCAACATTAGCATCTTGCAACCATACGATTATAACAATTGGGTCCTTCGGTTGGTGGTGTGGATGGTTAGCTGGTGGAGAAGTGACATACTTCAAATGGCCAGCTAAACCAGGATCAGGATTTGAGAAAAGAATTAATTACACTGATTATTTCTATCCAGGATGGATTGGGTTGTAACATGTGTCTATTAATTCAAGTATGTGTGTATGTTTTTCTAATGACACAATAGGGTACACGAAATGAAATTCATCTAGACAACTAACGATTGTTTTCACCGAGCATTAAAAGGAGCCTTAATAAAGATATTAAAAAGAAGGCGTTATACATGTTTTTTTTTTATATTATGTATTGTACCAATTCTAGATTTTATTTAATGACTTTAATGACGCTATCTACATGGTTTTGATTCGCTAGATATTGTCTTTCAATTTAACTTTTTTCATGAGGACAAAACTGTAGCCAATATAAAGAGGACACGCTTTAATACTGGCTGATAATAATCGACAACTGTATTCACATTCTGTATAAGATCTCTTATTTAATGAATGGCTATTATTTATTTTGAATTTATTGACCCATAAAATTAATTTTTGACTATTCACATTGAATAATCCGCGAAGCAGGAGGAAAATGAAGAAATGTGGAGTTTTCTCTTAAAATCATTGTGTAATTGGTTGCCCAGGCTAATTTTAAATATTTATTAACGTAAAATATCTATTTAAAACATTAAAATGATGGGAAAAAGTACCAACCGGCAATACGAAAAATCAACAAGAGAAAGAAAAAAAAAACATTATCATGGCAAATAATAAAAACGACGAGAGGGAAGTAAGCCCACAAACCACTTCACGGAAAACTAAAGATTAAGCAACACGAACAGGAGGTGAATTCGGTTAATCCGGAATGGTTGTTGATTCTTCTGTAAACAACAAACTTGTAAATTAAACAAACGTATTTGATCGTTATTAAAAGCAAAGTATTGCTTTGCAAAATACAGGCGTTTGTAGCACTTAAAAGTATGTCATAGTTTCTGTACGATTTTTTAAAATTTTGTTACATCTGCCACCATACGTCCTTCCAAAACATTAGTCTTCACATTTTTGATGGTGTTCATTTTGATCATTTCCTTTTACTGGATATAGTATTAAGGAGAACACATACACCTGATGCATATTTGCAAGGTTATTTTGGTATTTTGTTTTCTTAATTCGAGAGATGTCCTGCTTCTTTGCTTGTCACGAGTATAGTTGTCTGATATTCAGGAGTATCAATGTCGCCACTGTTCTATGTGTATTGGATGTTTTCACTTACCCTCGTTCGCTGTTTTGTTTTTCATCTTTTTTCGTTATCCGTCTTTTTCCTTTGGCTTCATTTTAGCTCTGAAATTAAATAATCATATATTTTGAGTACATCGTCATGAAGATGGTATAATTACTTTCAGGATAAGAATATTCACAAATATTCGAAAATTGTCCCAATAAAGCGTAATGATAATTCACAAATTACCACAGCACATGGAATAATAGTCATGGTTGTCAAATTACCACAGCACATGGAATAATAGTCATGGTTGTCAAATTACCACAGCACATGGAATAATAGTCATGGTTGTCAAATTACCACAGCACATGGAATAATAGTAATGGTTGTCAAATTACCACAGCACATGGAATAATAGTCATGGTTGTCAAATTACCACAGCACATGGAATAATAGTCATGGTTGTTCAATCCTTAAATGAAAAGTTTTATTTTCTATATATTTTTTTTTGAAAATATTAAGTTTATCATAAAATTTTAATCACAGATGAAGATAAGAGTTTTAGAAAGAAATGTCAGCAAATCGAATCAGATATTATATTAGAATGTCGTGATTGTATCTGGTTTTAATCCATGTAATAAAAGGTACTAGGTTTTTTTCATGTATTATACCTACACGAGATGTGGGTAATATACATATGTAAATGAGACACCAGCCCAATGACACAGAACACCAAATGACATCCAGAGGTCTGGTTTACCTACACTATAATGATCTTTTGTGTAAATTACAGCTGTTATGACGTAAGGCTTCTCGTGAGCTTTAGGTTAATTTAAAATTTCTTTTTGTTTATAAGCAGTGTATATAAAGTGCGAATCCAGTTAGTTCATTTTCACTGTTGTATGCGAGTATGTCTATTGTAGAATAAAGGATGATGGGAGAAACTGCGTTTGTTTACTTTTTGAAAATACAAAATAATAGATTTGAATGTATGTTTTAACAGAATTTCATTAGAATATAACTTTTTAATTTATAATAACAGGATTAAAGTCCAAAAAAGTGTTATTTAAGCAGCAGAATCCATAATATTGATTATTAATATTGACTGTCAGTTGTTTGTGCAAAATGAAAACGTTTCCACTCATTCAATCGTGAAATGAAGATCGTTTTGTGAATGCTCTTTATTATCTCAAATGCATCCATTAGAGCTATTTTCCTAACGCCTGTAGTTTAAAGGTTTGGTTGGCTTGCTTGCTTTGTTTGTATAAATGTTTACTCAATCTTAATTACAATTCTTAGGCAACATTTACACAATCAAGGCCAACCACACCTTTTAACTACAAGCATTAGGAAATTAGCTCTATTGACGTTTGATTTATTAGTATGCGATGTAGATTTAGACCGAAACAGAAACTTTGCTTTTCCGGTGACGTGGATTTAATGTATTTAATGATAACGTGTCATAGGAAAGTATAAATTTTATCCTACATATAGATCAGGACAAATTATTTGAGAAAATAGAATTGACTATATTAGCAATAAATACCGTGTTTAAGGAATTTATTGATACATTACCTCAGACTTTCACTCAATAAGTATGCATATATAATCAATCCTTCTGACTTCATAAATTTTGTTAGAGAGTCGGCTGAATTAAGACTTTATATAATGAAAGTTAATTAATTTCCTTCTGTGAAAATGCATCGCACATACAATAGAAATGAATCGCCCTACAGTGAAAATGAAAGTCTAGTATCATTATTCGACAATAAACATGAATCGCATAACGAAAACAGCATAGTGGAATTTGATTCAATATCAACAAGCTGAATAACAAAACCTGTTTTAAGTTAAACAACATTAATAATTATGTTAAAAGGTACATTTTTCTGCAAATGAAACTTAACTGCTACTTTTAAATCTCTTGCACGCTCTGTTCGTGAACTATTCTTAATATTTATCTATTTGTGTATCAATTTTGCACCTGGATGGCTGTAGGCGCGATGAAAACCCGTCCGCATCTCATACCTATATCATGAATTTATAAAAACAGTACACATTATATATTATTTCTTATTTTATTCAAAAATCTTGAATTTGTCGTCTGTTTATTTATCATTCTACATCAGAAATTCATCACGGATACAGTAAAAATGACATTTTAGAATTCGCACATTACATACACTGATAAGTACTCCATATTCTGTTCTACTTTATATCTGGTGAATAGCCAGTAACATTGTTTTGCATTTAATTTGATGATTGCTGATTTGTATTTACTTGTTATTTACATGATAGTACAACAATTAGTGAACAGAGTAGTTCATACAGTAAATAATATATGCAGAGAGATTCATCAAAACATGTAAAAAAAAACCTATATTTTTCTCCCTTTGAACTATAACTTAGGCACATATTGTCATATGTCGTGTAGCATTATACATGTATGTTTATTATACTTTGTCCCAGATGTAACCAGCCAGACTTTTAATTGGAGAAGAGCATACATTCAGTTTGTGGAAGAGAAAGACTACATGTTACTGAACTGGATAAGCACCAATGATCGATGCTTATTTAGACAAGTTACATGGTCATTGTGAAAAAGTATATATTGCTACAATGATTAAATTTAATCGGAATAGTTTTGTCAGTAGCATGTCTATCTCGTGTTTAGTTCAAGAATAATTTGTAATTGATTAAAGCCGAAAAAAAATTTACGTCCTAAGGGGAAAAACATGCTTTGGGTTTTTAATGTTGATAGGAATAGAGGCACAAACGCTTGGGGGCGTGGAATGTACAACAAATACAATGATGTGTTTTGAATGCACAATTTTAAAAGTTCTAAGCAAAAGATTAAATATAAAAATAAGAAGATGTGGTATAATTCCCAATGAGACAACTATCCGCAAGAGACCACATGACACAGAAATTAACAACTATAGGTCACCGTACGGCCTTCAACAATGAGTAAAACCCATACCGCATAGTCAGCTATAAAAGGCCCCGAAATGACAAAGGTTAAACAACTCAAACGAGAAAACTAACGGCCTGATTTATGTACAAAATAATGAACCAAAAACAAATATGATATACAGCAACAAACGACAACCACTGAATTACAGGCTCCTGACTTGGGACAGACACATACAGAATGTGGCAGGGTTAAACTAGGTTGAAGGTATGTATTTATAATATGAGGCAGGCATTACCTGTGAAAGAGGACGAATTCTGTATGAATTATTTTTTTTTAATTCAAACATATTTTAACTTCAAAATGTGTTAAAAAAGAAACGGAAATACCGTAACGTTTCTGATTTTGATTCTGTTGTTAGGGATTTTAGTTGTGACGTTATTTATGTTATGACGTCATATTCAATGTTAACAAAGAAACGCTATCATCAGGTAATGTTTTTTTCATATCAAAGAATTATTAAAAATGAAATTGGTATTGTGTTCCTTCTTATATTTTACTAGACTGATAAATATATATTTTACTCAAAGTCTCATGACAACAAGCCGGAAGAAGGAAGTAGATTTCTGCGCAAATGCGGGAAAATAAAAAAGTCTGAAAAAAAAGTTAAGGAAGTTTGCTGCCCAGTTTCAAAATACATAAATTTCCATGACACCAGTATATATTGATAGGGGATTAATTGAGGAATCAAAAAAGCAAAAAAAATATAGGGGTCAATGTGCTTGTTTCCGAGATATGAGCCATTAGAATTTTGGCGGGAAAATGTTCTCTCTTGATTTTTCATAGCTTTACCATTGGCCAGTTAAAGTTCTCAAAAACTATTAGAAAATAAATTTTTTCCGGATTTTTTTTTTTTATTTTTCTACCGTAATATGAGGCAGGCATTACCTGTGAAAGGGGACGAAGTTTGTATGAATTATTTTTTTTTGTAACTTCAAAATCTGTTAAAAAGAAACGGAAATACCGTCACGTTTCCGATTTTGGTTCTGTTGTTAGGGATTTTACTTGTGACGTTATTTAAGTTATGACGTCATTTTCAATGTAAACAAAGAAACGCGATCATCAGGTAACGTTTATTCATATTAAAGACAAAGAATTATTGAAAATGATATTGTGTTCCTTGAGTTCCTATATTTTACTAGACTACTCAAGGTCTCATGACAACGAGACCGGAAGAAGGAAGTAGATTTCTGCGCAAATGCCCGAATTAAAAAAAGTGACACAAAAAAAAGTTAACGATTTTGAGTTCATTAGTACAATGAAAAATTTCGGGAAATTTTCCCGATTTTTTTTTTTTTTTTTTTTATTGATTTTTCTACTGTAATAGGGGACTTCGTCGCCTTATTATTCTTTGTCCCAGATTTAACCAGCCAGACAAATACATTTATACTTTTAATTGGAGAAGAGCATACATTCAGTTTTTGGTAGAGAAATACTACATGTGACTGAACTGGATAAGCACCAAGGATCAACGCCGCAAATTATTTGCCATGTGCCAAGTCAGGAGTCTCATAGGGTGTTATATTATTATTCCTTGAAGTCATTTTGGGGAATTGACTGTTAATGGCAGGTCGTCTCTTTTAAATTCATTCATTGCTTTTCTAGACTCAGAGAAATACCCAAACTATCTGCACCAACATCTTTTCCGACTTCTAGTCTGAAAACCAATATTCCAACATTTTCTTAAGTTATGTGGCAGAACAAAGTTTAACAAAAACTTATTACTGCGAATAACATTTTACTATAGTCTGAGGCATCGGACCAGTGGCTAAGGCAGCAACCATTTGATTTTCTGGGGGCTATGGATTTTTTTTCCGGACAAACTTTTTTTTTCGCCTTCGGCGAAAAACAATCTATTTTTTTGGCGACAAGTCGAAAACAATTTTTTTCTTTCAATTTTAGCATTACATATAGTGGCAGCTGAGGGTGAAACAAACAAATTTTTTTTGTCAGGGTCAAAAACAAATTATTTTTTTCTCCAAAAACTGGAAACAAACTTTTTTCCAAAAATCCATAGCCCCCAGAAAATCAAATGGTTGCTGCCTAATGGTGCAGACTGCCCATAAGTTATAATCCCTTTTTGCAGAAATATCATTATTGTAAAGAGAATTAAGCATGCGAGTCGAAACAAGATTAGGGTCACAAACATTTTCATTAGAATTTACTATTTTATACAGAATGTTATCATGAACATCTCTTTTACATGTCAAGAAATTTCTTATTGATATTGATATCATTTGTAACAATGTTTTTAACAAAGCTGAACCAACATGTTGGACTTTCCAAATCATGTGCAGTCCATCTTATCAATGCGAAAATTAGGAAATTTTTTGTTGGAACTTCCAAATAAAGAATTATGGACGAAAAAGCTAGAGGAGATAAACATGATACACAAACTAAAATTAATAGAAATTAATGGGGTGCTACATTGTAAAAGTAAAGTTCAAAATGCACACTAGAGACAACATCAAATGTTTGCTTCTCTGACTATATCAAAATTGTAAACTATTAAATGATAAGTGTGACAGTTGGAACCATGAAATGGTGGTAACATGTAGAAGGGTCTGGATTGGGCTCCTTCATTTTTGTTTTCTGTAATTTTTTAGACCATTTTTCTCTATACTTTATACTTTTTGCCCATTACTCTCTATTCTTATATATTTTAGCACCTCATTATTCTCTATTCTTTATTTTTAGGTCCATTTTTCTCTATTCTTTATATTTTTTGCCCATTATTCTCTATTCTGTAAACCCCCATCCACACCTTCATGTAGGATTCAATTCGTACAATCTGACGTCGTATTAGATTATAGAATAAGGTTCCGAATCTTCTTCTTTAATACAATGTACAGAAGTGAAAGATACCAAAGGGATATTCAAACAAACTGAAATGCCATGGCAAAAAAACGACGAAAAGACAAACAACAATACACAAAACACAACATAGAAAAATAAAGACTGAACAACACAAACACTTGGAAAGGGGTGATCTCAGGTGCTCCGCAAGGGTAAATAAACAACATATATATATAAACCATCAAGCAGGCTGATAATAATTAATTACTGCTGCATGCAAAAGATAAAGTAAAATAAAGCAGTTTATACATTTGTTTATTCTTTAATTAAAGTTTTTTTTTTCCATTCTCAAATATTAATGTACATCCAGTTCTTGGATAAGACCTCACATCTTAAAAAAAATATTTGTAACTAATGAAGTAAAAATTTTATAAATTTAAGGGGCATTAGCTAAGAGATATAAAAAAATAAAATATTATTATTTTGTTAATCAATAAAGAAAGTGAAAAAGTGAAATAATAATTCGGGTTAAGCATCCAGTTTGGTTCAATTTTGTGAAATTAAGCTAAGAAACATCGCTGATGAATTATTCACTTGCAAGTTAATAATTCGACCTCATTGAATCCTTATTCATATGACTTTATATTTAACCCTTTAACTGGAGATGGGTTACGCATGAATACAGCTATTAAAAGGAAAAGAATGTCAACATTGAAAGTGAAACAAGGATGAACCATCTGGTTGACTGATTCGTTCCACAAAAAAATCATCAGGTAAAAACGATGATAAATATTCTTTTTAACCTACAATATGAAATCAAACAGACCTAGAAAATCCAATTGCACGTGGTCTCTATCTATTTATATTCATATTTATGTTTATATCGGGTTACAAGACCGTCAACAGTCTTCGGAGCTCATCTGGGTGGTTAATTAGATGACGTCTAGACAAAAATAAACACGAAATGCTGATACATATTATCGAGTCCATACATTGTTAATTGTTTATTTTAGCTATAGACTTTTTGTAATTTGGATATATGTTTTAGTATGTTTTAAATCAAATATGAGAATTTGAGCCAAATCTGTGAACATGAATTTGACAGCTAGTGCCCCTTGAAGCAAATTTATAAAAAATATGATTTCACAATTTCATCATTTGATTAGATCTAATGAACAAATAATGATACCAATTTCAATTGAAATAATTTTATAGTGTTAATCCTTTGCCATGACAATAACTCTATATATTGAAGTTGTATACATGAAGTCTTGGGATTTCAGATTTTTTTTTTCTAGTTTAACTACATGTATGTCCATGTCCTAATTTAGGAGTTGTCGTATGTCATATCCAAATACTTTTAGTTACCGGTAGTTGGATAATTTTGGATAAACCAGCTCTATTTCTATATTCATTACTGTAAATTCAGAAATTATTGTTTTCATTTATTATTGAGAATTTTGTAGAATGGACTAAAATGCAAGATTAATCATTTTATATGATTTCATGAAAATCTGCATACAGTTATATGTATCGGATATAAGAATGCGAGTTCTTATTATTGTGATACTCATGGAGTCGCATTATTCGCATTAATAATAAACAGCCGCGCCATGAGCGCATCATACGCCCGTTGTCTTGTGTGTGAATTTTTATGCAATAATCATAAATAGTTTCTGACATACGGCCTGACATGCGAAAAGCCCCCCTTTTTTTACAAAATTCAATATCTCTAAAATAAAATTTTGAATCAAAACCAAAAAGTATACAGATCTTAAGATTATTATAACTAAGAAGTGTGTAAAATTGTAAGCAATAATCATAAATTGTTTTTGAGATACGGCGCGACATGTGAAAACCCCTCCCCCTTTTTTTACAAAATACTCAATAACTCAAAAATAAAATTTTGAATCGTTACCAAAAATAATACAGATCTTAAGATTAATATAACTAAGAAGTGTGTAAAGTTTTAAGCAATAATCATAAACTGTTTTTGAGATATGGCGCGACATGTGAAAAACCACTCCCCCTTTTTTAACAAAATACTCAATATCTCTAAAATAGAATTTTGAATCATCACCAAAAAGTATACAGATCTTAAGATTAATATAACTAAGAAGTGTGTCAAGTTTTAAGCAATAATCATAAATTGTTTTTGAGATACGGCGCGACATGTGAAAAAAAAACACACACCTGTTTAAGTTACTAAGTCCCTTAACTCAAAAAGTTTTAATCTTATTTTCACCAAAAAGTATACAGATCGTTTGACCATCATAAGAAACAACTATGTTAAGTTTCATTAAATTTTGATAAGTCGTTCTCAAGTTACGGTGCGACATGTTTACGCCGGACAGACAGACGGACGGAAACCGGACATTTGTATACCATAATACGTCCCGTCAAAAATGACGGGCGTATGAAAACCTTGCAATAATTTCTGAATTTACAGTACTTTCAATTAAGAATTGACACATTATATAAACATATAAACAGCTGTCTATTATTGAAGACTGTATGTTGCCTTTTGTAGATATCGTTTGGTTATCTTTGTTGATTGGTTGCTGTTGCAGTGATGCATATACCCACATCTCCTTTGATCCATATAGATATGACTTATTGTTCGCTGGGTTATTGTTCGCTAGCTTGAGTCTGGTTAGATATGAAAGTAATAAGACAATGAGATCAAGTGGATCAACGTCTTCCACATTATTATATATATTACAAATCAATAAAAATAAAATTGAGAATGGAAATGGGGAATATGTAAAAGAGACAACAACCCGACCAAAAAGCAGACAACAACCCGACCAAAGAGCAGACAACAACCCGACCAAAGAGCAGACAACAGCCGAAGGCCACCAATGGGTCTCCAACGCAGCGAGAAAATCCCGCACCCGGAGGTGGTCCTCAGCTGGCCCCTAAATACAATTGTGTACTAGTTCAGTGAAAATGGACGTCACACTAAACTCCAAAACATATAAATGAACTAAAATTAAAAAGCATACAAGACTAACAAAGGCCAGAGGCTCCTGACTCAATGTCCATATAAATTGTTGTCTGGGTTTTCATTTATGCATGCACGTTCTATTATTATGTTTTAGTTGATTCTTTGGGGCAAAATGTTGTTTCTTTTCATAATTCAACTAAATCATTATGATTTGTTACATGTACAATAATATACTTTGTACATGTACATAGTGTATATATATATATAAAAAATATTGTTTGTGGTGAGCCAAATTAGTCAAAAAATACCCTGATTTCTTTTCAAGAGTAAGGAGAGTTTTGAATGATATTGATACATGGAACCCAAATCCAATCAATCTTTGGCTAAAATATTAAATTTTTCACTGTTTGTTCTTTTCTAAAAACGACCCTTTGTATAATATTTTTTAGCATGCGAAATCCCCATCCAAAATATATTATTTCTACAATCATGACAATCATAATTCTGCTGATTGGTTGAAATACTGAAACAATCCCAAACAATGAGCCACCACACAATTGTATTTCCTCTGCTTAAAATTAATGCTTTAGTAAAGTTAGTACACCGACTATGTGTAAATTAATAATGGTTAACCAAATTACAAAAATATAATAGTATAATATTTATGCCATGATTATGTTTGTTTGTATTCCCCGGAATATGATTTATTGAAGTTCTTCGACAATTTTGTTTTTGTAAAGCAATGGTGTGAAGTAAGTCATTCCTGCCAAACAAATCATGACCATATTTGTATATATTTCGACAATTCATTTCCATTATTTCGGTAAGCATTATCTCTTACTAAATTTTATTTCTTATCCATCTTGCTATTTGCCAATAACTAATAATCCCTTTTTCAAGAAATGCAAATACTATTCTACTTAAAACAGAAATGAGCATGTGACATGTGAACCGAAAAGATTTGGGTGGCCAGCATTTTCTTTCGGATTTACTTATCAGATGCGGATCCAGGATTTTGAAGAAGGGGCCCCAAAATAAGGCGGCACTAGGAGTTTGACATGTTAAAAGTTTATGCATTTACCATATATGTAGCTCGATAAGGGAGGGGAGCACCGTGCCCCCTTAAATCCGCCTCTGCTATTTATCATGACATTTTATGTGTAACTGTGTATCTTTTACATGTTATGATCTTTCTTGTTGATATCATATGTTAAACAAGTGGCTATATGATGAATTTTGCAAAGACAAATCATGATTAATATAGTATCTGAGGTCATCAAATGATTATGTGACATTATTGATCACTATTTTTGTAAACAAACTAACAAGACATAAATAGAACATCTCAAATCATGTGCAATCCATTTTACTGTTTTTTTGCTATTTGATGATAGTGCGAAAGAAAAGAATAACTGGTGTGAAAGACAAGAATAACTGGTGCGAAAGACAAGAATAACTGAATAACCTCCTCCTTTTCTTTTTTTTTTTTTTTGGAATGCTAGAAATTATTTGCGAAAATTGTTTTATGAAATAATGCTTGCAGTTGTCTTGAAAGGATCGAATAATATACATGATATACCGAACAGAAGATAGAGAGGAAAACAAAAGTTGAAAAGAAGAAAGAATAGAAATTTATGACAGGCTTCCTCAAATTCAGCAAAGGACTGTCACACATTTAATCAAACAAACGGCAATGGTTCATTTGACCGACTGAAAACCAGTCGGACCAAATATTTTTGAGGAAACATTAGTATTGACGGGAGAATGCCTCCTTACGATATTGATTGTTTTTGCTTTGACAGAATTTTAACCGTTTGAATTAAGGCAATTTTTCACCTATAGCGCACTAAGAACAGTCAGTATGCCTGGATTTATTTTCCCGAAACTTTACATTATTGTTGAGATTGATAAAAGGAAACTTCCTTTTTGATTTTGTAATTTTCTGTTTTTCCGTTCAAGAGTAACTGGACTTAAACCGTTTAAATTAAGACTATTTTTAACATATTACGAACTCATTCCAATATGCCTGGATTGATTTCTTTAAAACTGAAAGTTATTGTTTAGATTGATAAAAGGAAGCTTTCAAGGTTTGGAATTTTCTGTTTTTCCATTTCAGAGTTACAGGACTTCAATTGCTAAATTTATTACATATTTGTCGGAATTGATGAATATAACACACCGTTCGATTTATAAAAGTTTCTGATATGTTATTTAAGAGTTATATGCCTTTGACTGTCAGATAAAAAAAAGACATTTTTTGAATGTCATGCGCTTGCTATAATATGCTCAGATCAAATAACTACCAACTTATCACTGCTGTCGGGATTGGTGAATGTACACAAAAATGAACTTTTGATTTTGAAAAGTTTCTGGTTTGTCATTCCAGACTTATGGACTTATTAACAACCTTAATTGGCATAAAACTATATATCTAGAAGGGTATCTTCATGCATGTGTTTCTACAGAGCGACTTATTTTGCTTCTGATTAAAATCCCTTCTAGCAATATCTGATATCCCATTCATTTTTACAACAATTTCAAGATGCACAATAAGTCCAAATTTTTTAAGAACTAAACATTGAATTTAATGGCAAAATCTCCTATTCAAAAATTGTATTTTTTTTCCTTCTGCTTGGTCAAAATATTTATTTCTTGAAAAGAGAGACGAAAGATACATTCAAACTCATAAGTCAAAGATAAACTGACAACGCCGTGACACAAGAAAGAAATAAGACCAAAAGACATTAAAGAAAAACCCTAACACCTCCTCAGAGTTTAACGGTTATTCCCTTACTGGGCATTTAGACGGTTGAATAGTCAATATTTCTCTACCCAACAGCATAATTGCCAGACTGGTCAGACAGTCCTTTTAAAGACATTAACTACAAATTTGTTTATATAAATGCAACTAGAACACACCCGAGAAATTGCGGGTCCATGACTGAATTAAAGTTCCTACGCTTTATTTTTAGCCTGGATTTTTGGTATTCGTATTGTCATTTGATAAAGTTATACTTATTATAAGGTGCACAGTTTTCTCTGCTTTAATAATCTTTGTTTGAACCCGTCCTGGTTTTCCTACTACAACCGGAAACTTAATGTGACATATACTTTTGAATTCAAGTATGTCCTTACCGGTTTCCCATTCGTTGCCATGGCATTTGTGGGGCATCCGGGGTGACCTTATCCCTTTTTTGTTTATAATTGATTTTATGTTTTGCATTTTTTATATTTTCAGGATGAGCGAATCAGGTGAGTGTATGGTTGTATGTTTGATTACATTGTACTTTTTGTTTAGGGTAAGGTTAACTTTCTGGTTCGATAGTAATATATATATTAAGTTATAGCCATAATAAAACAGTTGTGCTGGCGCATTATATATTGGTTAAAGTACCAGAGATTATAAAAGAAATGCATATATGTCAAAGAAAAGATTATGACTAATTTGCCAAGTTACAATAAGTAAATGATGAAATATTGAAAGTGTCGTAATATGTGACGATTCTTTGGCCGTAGTCGAACATTGTCAATTTTTTCCACGGCTGTAGTTTTAAAACCACCAGGACTCGAGGGAGGAACCACATATTCAATGTTGAATGTTTCATAGATGGAATCTTATAGTACTGAAGATAAATGGAAAATTTGAACATTCATAAACGACAAACGTAAACTATACATTTGGTCATTTAGCACCTCCTTTCCTGGTCCTAGCATCCAGAAGAAGGCCTATATACATTGAGAGATGGTTTTAGTTCAGTTGAATGTAATATTAAAAAAGAATTTAGAAATTAAACATAACTTTGAAATGGATAGCGCCGTATTTGCATCAATTGAATAACTCGACTGAATCTGAATATTTGGCCAAACGATTATCTGCTAATGTTTTAATGACTGTGGAAAAGACTTGTGCCTATATCATGTCTTTTTGAACTACCTGCATGTGCAGCTTTTTCAAGTATCGTTGTCATACACACATATTGTTGCGGTTGCTTGTTTAATTGCAACACCAAAATAATCATTAAACAAAAGCAGCAAGCACCTGCCTTGTTAATTGCCTGGCAAGCCTGAGATTACTGAAATTGTTTAGATGATTACCATGTCCTCTTCCTGCTGATCATAAAGAAAACTGTTCTAGTCGAGAGGTATACATTCAAGTTAAGTCTAGCTTAAATATTGGAATAACGCCGGTGTCTATACATGATCCCTTTTTGTTGACTACTGTTCTGCAAGAATAGTACCATAGTTACGATTTTCTATACTTTCCTCACAAATCTTTTAATGTTTGGCTTAAGCATATAAATGTGGCGTACACTTTGTATTATAGGGAACTTAGTTTTACTGAAGGTACGTCAAAACAAAACACTTTGTAGCCTTCTAAAAGGGATATTTGTTGATTTTGATATCTTATGGCGGCCATCTTGGAAAAAACCGCTATATTGAAATTTCAAATTGGTTCCGTAGCTAATATTGTTCGAAGCACCCATCAGTACTACATGACAAATTTGAACTAATTTAAGGGATTTTTGATGATTTTGATATTTTGTGGCTGCCATCTTGGAAATAGTCGCTATATTGAAATTTAAAGGTGTGTCCATAGCTAATAATTTTTGAAACATCCAGAACTATTCCAATGCCAAATTTGACCTTAAATGTGACCTTATATAAGTGATATATGTTGATTTTGATATTTTATGGCGGCCATCTTGGAAATAGCCGCCATATAGAAATTTCAAGGTGGGTCCTGACTCCATACCTAATATTGTTTGAAACTCCAAGAACTACTACCATGCCAAATTTGGTGCTTTTATCATCAAATCCATAATTGTGTCACCAATATGTAGGACTACATGGAGTCACACATGAGAAAGTCCGTTGATTCAGAAGATTTTAACTGGTCCATTGAAATAAATAATGAACAATTACAAGTACCACTATATCATTTGCATCTTTTCAATATCATCAGTATTCATTTTGTATTCGTACTCAGTCTTAGGTATCTACAATGTCTTCAGCATACAAGGAAAAACAACGTTAAATTCCAGACTTAAATATTAGTAGTTACTAAATAAAATGAAAAGACGACAGAAAACCCTTAAAATAAAGCATTCCATTTCAAAATTTACGATAAAAAGAGGAGCAAAGAGAATGTAGAAGAAATTTTTATCAGTTCTGTAAAACTGACATCAAGATGCATGTTTTTTTTTCTTCTTTTTATTAACATCATATTTTTTACGAGTGGTGGACTTTATTTTAGCAAATAGCCGGTATTCCTATTGGAACTAACCGTGCTCCTTTTTCCCCGACTTTTTCATTTATTCGTATGAAGTGAAATTCATATAGGAGCTTCTTCAAAGGAATGAAAAGATAATATGAAGATCCTTTGATTTCACGTTCCGCTATATAAATTACATCCATTCACCAAAGCTTGGTGACTATGTTGATTGCATATATCCTGTTGAATCTGAAATAAAGGCTATCAAAGATACAGTTCAATCTTGAATAACATATAGAAATTGACAATGAGGGTCGGTTGAGAACTAAATTTTTGGACAAAATAGATGATATCAGTTTTCCCATTGTGACCTTTCCATTTGTATGTATAAACATTCAGATAGCACTAGCATATGAGTATAGTTCTCCATGTTGATACTTTACTTCAGGGCTTGCCTTTCCTATCATGAATTCCTGGGTAGAGAGTTGCTGCTTTCAAGCAATATAATGCACTGATGGTTATAAATGGTAGAGTAGAAGTCATCATGATTTGGCTGACCATGATGAGATATTTTTATCTCAGATTACAACGGAAATGTTCCAGTTCCGTTTGTTGTTGCGGCA
Organism: Mytilus coruscus; assembly: GCA_017311375.1. Classification (NCBI taxonomy): domain Eukaryota; kingdom Metazoa; phylum Mollusca; class Bivalvia; order Mytilida; family Mytilidae; genus Mytilus; species Mytilus coruscus. The sequence continues at coordinate 126,738,599 of CM029596.1, forward strand.
GTCGACGGCTTCTTTAATATCTCTTTTATGCCTGAATTTGTAAAATATTAAATAACAAGATGTGGTTTGATTGCTAATGAGACAAATACCCAACAGAGTGCAAATGACGTGGGTTTAAGCAATTATAGGTCGCCGTACACCCTTCAACGATGAGCAAAACCGATACCGTATAGTCAGCTATAAAAGGCCCCGACATTTACATGACAAAATGTGAAACAATTCAAACGAAAAAGCTAACGGCCTGATTTATTACAAAACAATAAACAGACAGCAACCAACGACAACCACTGAATTACAGGTCACTCACAGGTACATATATAACATTGTGGGGATAAACATGTTTGTGAGCGTTCAATTCACCTATAACCTGGAACAATGGTGTAACAGCACAACATACGAACACATTGTAAAAATCAGTTGGAAATGGTGCGACGGCTCGTCAGAAAAACTAAAATCAAGACATAAGACACAAAGTACCGATTTACAGTACTCGCAGTTACTGAAAGCCAGTTCAAAGTCAAAAACAAATAATAGATAAATTTTGTTCTCCCAGACTAAAGTACCAATCAGTACATTTCCAACGGATTAAGTGCAACGACATCATAAACAGTCTCAGAAAAGCATGACATTGTGTAATACCAAAATAAAAGTACATAATAAAAACATCATTCGACGGACTGATTCTCCTATGTACATACATCCAAATGTAAATTAACGAAATGAGTCTCATTGACCAAAAGACGCCCTTGAATATAATAAGCTCCAAATCGCCACTTTACTTACTTCTCTATTATTAATTACAAAATTCAAATTTTACCGTGATTTGATTTAATTTAAAAATAAGACAGCGTTTGTCGGTATGTCTTACCAATATGCACGTAGGCAATGACCTTCACGAAAACTACCTGTTATTTCTTCATTTTCGATTTTATATTACCAAGAACTGCTAACACAACTCGATAAGATAAGGAGATATATATATAAAAAAAAATCATGCGTAAGGATGTTTTTTTTTTCAAACCATCCTTGAAATTTAAAACTCGTCAAATTCCATCTTTCTTTATTTGAATAAATACCAATTTACAGATTGTAATATAGATAATTGATAACTTGATAACATTTCCGTGTGGAAGCACTGGTAATATTTCCGCGACAGTTTGCCCGTCAATTACAAAACCATTATAGTAACATGAGTAACAGATGAAAAAATCGTGAATTATACAGTCAGAACATTATATCGTTTTCCATATTACATGTATAACCAGATTGAATGTATCAGCGGGATGATATGTTTATACAAATCATCTTCATTGTACTTTCAGTTAAGATGAATTCAGAGATAATATTCAATCGATTTTGATTTTGATGAATTTAAAATCAGATTATATTCTAGTGTACCGTCTGTACAGTAGTAACATACATGCGTTTATAAATTGTATGTTGCTAAATTAATCCTATGTACTAACAAAAAGGTTTTTATAGGTAACATGTTTCAGTAACTGAAAGTGATTTTCAAACACTTGGTGTTTGTTAATACTATGCAATTTTATTGCAACCAAACAGATTGAACTGAAAACATTTTGTCAAGGATTTGTCAGTTGTTACGAAGAGAATAATTTGCTACACTGTCTGAAGCTTTCTGATTTTTAGTTGTAGTATGAAGCTGATTTTTAGTCTCGTATACCTAAGGGAGCTACCATTTGATTTTTATGGGGGGGGTATAGGATGAAATTTGAAAAAAATAGGTAGGATAGGACAGGAATTTTGAGTGAAAAAAAAAAATGCAGGATGAGACACTTGCAAAAAAAAAAAGTCAGGATGACAATTTAGGTAAAAAAATATCAGGATAAACTTTAAAAAAAAAAGGCAGGACCAAATAGAGTGAAAAATAAAAAGGCAGGACAGAGATTACAACTAAAAAAAAATGCAGGACAAAATTTTTCATCCTAATCCCCCAATAAAAATCAAATGGTAGCTCCCTAATGAAAATATGAAGGGATATGGAGTAACTGTACATGAGACAATATTAATTTCAATACATGGTAAAACCCAAATATGGAACGTTTTTATTGTTGTCCTTCATCTTCAAGTCATCATGAGGCATTCAACAATGATCAATATTCTCATAACTGGTAGTAAGTTCAATTTGACCCTTCGCATCGGTTTGAGCAGAATTCATGGTTAAATATCTGATTCATACAAAGCTACATTCATATTTTTATGACTGTTTGTTGATACTTTTAAATTTCACCAAAACCGAATAGAAATGAACACATTATGTCTAGGATTTCTCAACCTTTACTGAGAGGAATAATTTGATATTTGTTTGCTTTAAGATTTTTATATCTTTTGTCAAACGAAGTTGGGGAAGGGATATAGTGTTTCATCTGTCCATCACAAAGTTAAAGTCCATCTATCTAGTTTAAACATATTTATTTATAGCGGATTGGGAAACAAGTTATTGCAACTTATATTAATCCCTTTCCAAAATTGCGGGTGCGAGTGCTTAGCCTTCTCTTTTTCGAAATCTAAAAGAGTGTCTTTTACGTGCAAGAGATATGGCTCTCTCTTAACACGGGTCAGACATTTATCGTCCCCTTCCGACGGACTATATATAATCGTTTCTCAACACCACAGTCGCAAATGGTGTCAAAGGAGAGCCGAAAATTCAGTCCCTGAAATGTTCTCCCCGGAATGGGGATCGAACCAGGAACCTTTGTGTTAGTAGTCCGATGCACTAACCACTACACCACAGCTCTCCATCTATTTGTGGAAGTATATAAGTCATAGTTCATGAGATTTTGTTCATGAGATTTTGTTCATAGATGCGTCTTGAATAACCAAGGGGTCCTGATGAAAATAAGGTTATCTTGACCTACATTTCACATATGAGTGACTGATTAAAGTTTGCGTTAGAGTCCATATCTGAGATACAACTCGTGGAGAAATAATATTTTGTCAGTAGATGCGTCTGTAATAGTCAGAATCGAGGGTCCTATAAATATGTCATCTTGACATAAAATTCATTGATGAGTAAATGAGGTGAAAGGCTGCGTATAAGTCCATATCTGAGATGAGGAATACAAATATTTTGTCAGTAGATGCAACTTTGATAGTCACGAGTTTCAAAATCAAGTCTTGAAAATGAATTAGATGATACTCCATTTCATCAAATGCTCTTAAAAGATATTCGATTTCATCAACTGCACAATTAAGTTATATTTTATAGCATTATCATAACTAATTGGATTGGACCAGTTCTGGCAATTGAAGATTAAAGACAACTCAATATACAGATTGTTTATCTTTTTTTGCACTTTTTTTACACCAAAAACCTCCATATTTCCGGCCCAAAAATTTGGTGCGTGCACCAATTAACTCTCTTGCACTTAAATTGTATTAAGGGAAGCATGCCCTAGACAGATTCAGATTCAATGATTTATTTAACTTTGATGGAAATTCTCAAACTGCACCTGGGGCGTGTGCCTAAAGTAATCTCTGAAACAATAATTTTAATATAAAAAGATGTAAGATGATAGTAACTCACTAATATTTGTTTTTGACCAACGTGTATCATTCTAATATTTGATCTAACTTGTGTTTCTAAAATGAAATATTTCTTCCATCACTAAAACAGGTTTTTGGGTTATTATGAAACTACCTATTGTAAGACGTGGATTCTATATCTATCAAAATGTCTAACGAGTACAAACAAGCAAGGTCCTCCTTTTATTTATCGGCAGTAGAACATTTATTATTATACATTTACACAATATTAAAATAATGATATCTGTTATGATTGTAAATGAGAAAAATATCCACCAGACACCAAGAGGACGAGAATCTTAACAACTACAGGTCACCGAACGGCCTGCCACAAGTAACCTCATTTCAAATTTAAATCAAGTTTAAAGAAATAATTATTATAATTTGTTTCAAGAAGTATAGGTAATGTAGATAAAAATCTCTTGTTTAAGGGAGGGGCAATCTTAATAAAAAAAAAAAAAAAAAACAAAAACAAAAAAAAAACCTGTAATTTAACTATTAGCTCTTTGAAACAGACATCATCCGAATGATTTGTCGATTTTTGTGAACAAGTTTTCAATAGAAATCCAGTCTTTTTAAGGGTACCAATTGTGCTTATCTTCAAATTTATCAATGTTTATGTAGTTCATAAGTGTTTCTCGTTTCTCGTTTTTATATAGATTAGACCGTTGGTTTTCCCGTTTGAATGGTTTTACACTAGTAATTTTTGGGGCCCTTTATAGCTTACTGTTCGGTGTGAGCCTAGGCTCCGTGTTGAAGACCGTACTTTGACCTATAGTGGTTTACATTTATAAATTTTGACTTGGATGGAGAGTTGTCTCATTAGCACTCATACCACATCTTCTTATATCTATTTTATTCTAATGAGGCTTATTTCTTATAATGTCTTCCTCTGAAGAAGAAAAAACTAGCATTTCATATTCCACTTAATAGATAATGTTCTGTCACTTGACAATGTTAATCGCATCTATCTTATTGAAGTGTAAGAACGTCGAGTTTGCTTCATACCGTTACCTACACTCAGAAATTGACATTACACTGAGAACAGCTTAAGAATTGACTGTTTCGAGAACAGAGATTACTTTTCCTAGTGTAATCTTTTCATAATCATGGAGAAAACTTCTAGCAGCACATATATAATAAATGTGTCTTTTTTTTAAACTATACTCAAGACATTGTATGTCGCACCAGGATATTCTTGAAAGATATTTGCTGCTTATGGAAGCCACTGAACATTGGGTTTTCTGAGGCAAAAATGAAGAACACGTGACAATATTGACCTGAATATCCACAGCCCTTATAGTTGTCATCTAGTTGACGTATACCCCTTATATTCACATTGAGCGATTAGAAAAAGTGATTACTGCAATTATTTGATATCCAGATTATCCTGAAATAAGGCACAACTGTGCACTACCTGATAACACTAGATGTATTCCATTTTGCTTTGTTACATTAATGTCATAATTTCCTCGATTGTGACTTCGAAATTCGACGATTCAGCGGTTTTTTGGCGTGTAATGAGAACACGATAGGCGACACTCATTAACTTAGAGCTGTTCATACGTCTGAAAAATCTGATTTCACCCATTCTCGAAGTGTATGTGTGTTGCTCAATCGGAGCAACCCCGATATTCCGCCACCCCATTAGTCAAACAACCCAATAGTCCGATATCCCATTTGTCCTAAACCTCAATAGTACGACATCCCATTAGTCCTATTTCGGAATAGTAAAAAAAAGTGTTTATTTTTTATACATTATATTAGATAGCCAAATTAAATGGTCGTTCAATATAAAGAAGAGGTTCTTGTCCTTCGTGGGAACAAGTGATGCAAGTTATCAAGATATGTTGATGTAGTAGACAGTGCTAAAGAAGTAGAATTTCATCACCAGCGTAACTTAAATCACAAAGTACATTGCAAAGTGTTGTCGAATTACTTAGATTCTCTTAGATAAAGGTTAAAATGGACGCAGTAAGAAAATATAGAAACAATTGAAGCTTTGTTACTTAAACGATGTTAGTACAAGTCAATAAGGCGGGCACGTTTTTTTCTGTTAAAACTCAAGCGATAAAAAGTAAAAAAACGGTTGACTCAATTAAAACTTCTTTTTTGAGTAATTTTTGAAAAGAGAGTATGATGTCTATGTAGGTACCAATATCTATATTAGGACAGAACACGTGTCTTGAAGTTTTCTGTCGTAATTTCGCTCTTTTTCAAACAATTGGTAAAGTGGTTCAATGATTATCTCCATTCCAAGTAATACTCTTCATTGTTTCACGCGTTCACCGTGAGGATGCTACTGACTCTTGTGAAAATAATAATACAATGAGGTTCTGATATAATTAATTTCACAATTTTCCTCGAAACGACAAACGAAGAGATCATAAGGTTATTGGGTTTTTGTATACAATCAGTATGTTTTCTTGTTGTGAAAAAAAAAAAAATAAAACGTCAGATCCTAACGGACCAACGACTTTTTATTTCTTAATAGCTGTATACGTCGTATGAACATGCCAATACTCCTCATATGTATTAAGGTATAGCCGAGAATTAATAGCTGTATATGTCGCATGAACATACCAATACTCCTCATATGTATTAAGGTATAGCCGAGAATTAATAGCTGTATACGTCGTATGAACATGCCAATACTCCTCATATGTATTAAGGTATAGCCGAGAATTAATAGCTGTATACGTCGTATGAACATACCAATACTCCTCATATGTATTAAGGTATAGCCGAGAATTAATAGCTGTATACGTCGTATGAACATACCAATACTCCTCATATGTATTAAGGTATAGCCGAGAATTAATAGCTGTATACGTCGTATGAACATGCCAATACTCCTCATATGTATTAAGGTATAGCCGAGAATTAATAGCTGTATATGTCGCATGAACATACCAATACTCCTCATATGTATTAAGGTATAGCCGAGAATTAATAGCTGTATATGTCGCATGAACATACCAATACTCCTCATATGTATTAAGGTATAGCCGAGAATTAATAGCTGTATATGTCGCATGAACATACCAATACTCCTCATATGTATTAAGGTATAGCCGAGAATTAATAGCTGTATATGTCGTATGAACATACCAATACTCCTCATATGTATTAAGGTATAGCCGAGAATTAATAGCTGTATATGTCGCATGAACATACCAATACTCCTCATATGTATTAAGCTATAGCCGAGAATTAAAGAAATAACCAATATTGATTGATTGTTGTTTGTTTTACGTCCAGTGTCAAATAGTGCATGCATCACTAATTAAAACATTTATAAATACAATAAGTAAGTCATGTAAAGAGGTCGATTTGAATGGAGGGCGGGAAATTTGGAATGCCGATGGAAATGAGGGTATATTGCATAGGTAGACAAATCTAACCCCACAAAAGGTCAGTGACCGTCACCGTCGGACCCCTCAAAGAGTTGTTATAAAGGTTCTTAAAATGCAAAGAGTGGGGCACTCTCTTTACATGAGGTTTCGGATTTTACGTCACCATTCTGACCGGGCGAGGCTGCGAATTTAAATTTCCTCACAGCCAAACTGTCAGTTGAAAGAAGACCAAGAAATCACATTATTTCTAGTCATCCTATTTTGTTGTCAGAAAGAACTAATAAGAAAATAAAACGATATTGAGCAATTGTTAATAATTATTTTAAAGTTAAGACACCAAGGTAAATTCAGATGAACGCTTTTTGGACATTCACGATGCAAATAAATCATGACATTTCAGGCCCGGACACGCTTACTTGCCAAAATTTTAATATTTTCATAGAATGGCCCGGACAGACTCAATTATCAAAAACATTAATGATTTTACACAATGTAAAAGTTGAAGGCTATGCATTATTAATAATCACAAGCCACACATTTCTTGTGATGATATACAATCTAAGCCTAAATCAAAACATACAGCAGTTTTAAAGCATAAAAAAGAACAAGAAGAATTTATTGTAAAACAATATCGTTCCCCTTGTCTGAATAGGAGACATACTAGTACATGACATCTTTTGTTCAGTCTTTCTTTGGCTGCTTTGTCCTATTTATTTGAATTTTTGGTCAGGAACTCAAGTCCGTATTATTTCCATATACAGCCGCATCAGTGGTGTCGTGCTCGTCTCGCGTAGTACAGGAGGACGCCAGGTCAATCTTCGGTTGGTTCAAACAAATTACTATGGTATTTGCTACTTCTATGCCAAGCAAACAATATTTAAAAGCAGGAGCAAAGACTTGTCGACTCGAGGTCGGAATTATATGCCCGTTTTTAGCAGCACGTTAAAAATGCATAAAACTATAGACAACTTTCGAGTTCGATGCATTTCCGTCAAAAACTCTGGTTTTAGTGAACATCATTCGTGCGTTTAGGGGCATCGTCACTTCCGTTCCCATGTTGAGCAATTGGTTGGAAAACTATGATGCTATATTGCACGAACTATTCGGCAAATTGAATTTTCATAATTGACAATCAGCACTGCTGTCATTAGGGAATTGTGATTAAGTACCTACCGAACAAACATTATTTCTAGTTTATCCTGCACAATGACGATCACTAAGACGCTTGATGAACGTTAATAGTGCAGGGATACAGGCGATCCCCTCTATCTGGTAAATGACGTCATAAAGGCGCGCATAATTGACGAGTTTTTTCCGGTGACGGACAAACTCGAAAGTGGTCTATTGTGTTTGTTACATTTCTGTACACGTACATTCATTTTATTCCTGTGTCATTGCCCTAGTGTGTAGTAACATAATTATTTTCACACATTGTGTTTAATGCTGTTCAAGCGATTAAACTGTCGACCGATAATCTACTATTTGTTTAGCTGGAAAAAACATAACATCGATAAAGTATGATTTTGTTTTTTAAGAGTTTGATTTTAAATGATTATGCAATAAAAAATCTAAATCACTGCTTTCAAAGTACACTCCCAGCCTTTCTTACATGATTGATTGTGTTTTATATTTTGCTTAACGTCTAGTTTCAAATGTATATATAGTAAATATTCACTGTAAGTCCATTCTGACGGCAAATACCATCCGTTTTAATTTAGTTTAATAGCTTTTATAAAATATGCAATACAGAACCAAAACATATCATTTATTTTAAGTTTTCGATCTTTCAATTCAAATTCAGTGTAGATAAATGTCTAGGATCTATATAAATACGCAGCCACAGTCGATTAAATCCGATGCCTCGTATAGAGAGAATGCAACCCTCTGTATACAGTACGTGTCCGTAAGTGGCCTGCTGCAAAGATAAATTTCTGTCCCTCTCCATTAGACAACTTTCGAGTTCGATGCATTTCCGTCAAAAACTTTGGTTTTAGTGAACATCATTCGTGCGTTTAGGGGCGTCGTCACTTCCGTTCCAATGTTGAGCAAGTGGTTGGAGAACTATGATGCTATATTGCACGAATTATTCGGCAAATTGAATTCTCATAATTGACAATCAGCACTGCTGTCATAAGGGAATTGTGATTAAGTACCTACGGAACAAACTTTATTTCTAGTTTATCCTGCACAATGACGATCGCTAAGACGCTTGATGAACGTAAATAGTGTAGGGATACAGGCGATCCTCTCTATCTGGTAAATGACGTCATAAAGGCGCGCATAATTGAGTTTTTTCCGGTGAAGGACAAACTCGAAAGTGGTCTATATACTCTAATTTTTCAGTGGCAGTCCAAATTTCCCGCCCTTCATACCGGTCGATGCCCAATTACAGGACCTCTACCTGTTGTATTAAATGTTAATTTGTTCTCGTCCTGAGCATGCATGACATATTGGCCACTGGACGTCAAGAAAACAGAAATCAATCAATCAACTTTCCTTTTTAGCCGAGTGTTTCTTTAAAAAATAGCTAGGTCACACTTTTCATTTGTAAATGAAAAATATTACAAGGTCGTAGACTGCCGTATATGTATAGGATTATGATATTTCGTACATACCAGACGGGATACTGGTTCAAATACCACGTCTACTGATTCTATGAATTATATTTCCAATTTCGATCTGTGTCGGACTAATGGGTTGTCGGACCAATGGGGTGTCGGAATAGCGGGGCGACCCCGTTCAATCTTTAGACTGTTTTAAAATTTTAACGTCTGTTGTTTTTCTTTTTGTTAATGTTTTTCTGTTTTGCCATTGTCTGTGTTTCTTCAAACAACAATCTATATCTAAATCTCTCTTTGTTGTTTACTTGACATGTTTCTTTCTCTTAATTCTAAAATATTAGTCGATTTCAAACATTTGACATTTATGTTTAACAAAGAAATTGCCAAGTCGTTTGGACTGCACCTTGTTGAAAAGGCTTAAACATTATCAACAGTGTTATCCTCTTTTCATGGTGGTCACATGTATATACACACTTGATAATAAGTGTTTTGATTTGTCTATATGTTAAGGTGTATTTGTAAAACTAAATGATTTTATAAAATCCCTGACATTTCAAGAGTTTTGTATAATTACTTTTAAAATTGAAAAGGAAATTTATAAAATCCCTGGTTTTGGACTAGGAATTTTACAAAATCCCTGAAATATCTGAGAACTTTTTTTATAGATTCACTGGTTCAAATCAGGGAATTTAGAATAAAACAAATAAATTTTGTTTAAATGACACTTTGGATGCTATTAATTAGATTTTATTTAACACTGACTATCTGGAAATGAGGTAAACCTTCTTAAAGAGGAATTAATAAAAATCTAAACTATCAGTAAGTTTAACTGTTATGGTCATTTTAGTTTCCTGCATAGGCAAAGTTATGTCTACCCACACAATATTATAATGATAAAGACAAACGGGTAAAAAGGAGAAAATATCTGTACCAAAATGCTTGCTTAGACATGCATTTTTAAAAAATAGACGGGTCATAACAGTTTTAAAAAATACCAATTTAACCATTAGTCCTGTGATTACTTACATGCCAATGAATTTAAATCGTGTCTTAGATACTGTAATATCTGAATCTATTTTAATTGTATGCAAAGATGCAGGGTAATTGTGTAACAGTAGACATCATCCAAAAATAGTTCAACAGCAATTTGTTATCTTTGTAACTGTAAACATATACAAGAAGATGTGGTATGAGTGCCAATGAGACAACTCTCCATCCAAGTCACAATTTGTAAAAGTAAACCATTATAGGTCAAAGTACGGTCTTCAACACGGAGCCTTGGCTCACACCGAACAGCAAGCTATAAAGGGCCCCCAAAATGACTAGTGTAAAACCATTCAAACGGGAAAACCAACGGTCTAATCTATATAAAAAACGAGAAACGACAAACACTTATGAACCACATCAACAAACATGCCTTTTATTCATAATGATTGTCTCTCAAAAAATTTTATCTGTTGATTAAAAAGTTCAAATATGTTATTCTAATTTAGAAAAAAATATGTTTCTAATATATTCATGAGATTTATATGGATTGAATAGCTAAATCAGTACTAGAGTCTAACAAAATCTTTAGCAATATTTTCAGTGATGCTAAGAAATTCTTAACAATTTCAGGGATTTTACAAACTTCTATAACTATACTATTGACTTAAAAAATCTCTGATTTTACAAATAAATACATGTAGTTTTATCGATTTTTGTAGAGATTCAGACAGACAATGACAGTCTCACACAACTATAGCTCATTTTGCTTCCAGATTTAGATTTATAAAAAGTCACATACTTTCAACGCCTAGATATTTTCCATGGTCTAAAAGTAACTGTCAAGTGTGTCATAAAGTTTACAAAGCTTTCCATATTCTCAATGCAAAATATGTTGTAGATGATGAAAAGCTTATAAAATCTTCAGACGTTTTCTTCAATAAATGCTTGAAAGTAATTGGTAATATTAAATAATTCAAAGCTATATTTTATACAAAACATAATCAATATTAAAACTTGAGAAAAAATACTTTAAACGACGCGTTTTGTGTATGTTCTATTCGAAAAATTATCCAGTGTTGTTTGACAACAATACTGCATTGTACAATACATCATACTACATTGTTACTAAAATTGTATCTGATCGTGTCATCATAATGATAATGATGAAGCTAAAATCAAATAACATTCGAGGTCCAAGCTGCGTATTGGATTTCTAAAAAAGAGACGGAAGATGCCAAAAGATTATCCAAAACGCTGTAGTAGAAGAGAAACTAACTGACAACGCAATGGAAAAAAACCAAATACGACGAAAGGACACAGAACAGTTCTCAAAACACTACATAGGAATCTGATGTTCAGTAGTTGTCGTTTGTTGATGTGGTTCATAAATGTTTCTCGTTTCTCGTTTTTTAGATTAGACCGTTGATTTTCCCGTTTGAATGGTTTTACACTAGTAATTTTTGGGCTCCTTTATAGCTTGCTGTTCGGTATGAGCCAAGGCTCCGTGTTGAAGACCGTACTTTGACCTACAATGGTTTACTTTTATAAATTTTGACTTGAATGGAGAGTTGTCTCATTCATTGGCACTCATACCACATCTTCTTATATCTATATAAAGACACGGGTAAAGTCACAGTTGATACAGAGAGTACAAGATTGTGATAACTAATTTAGATGTACACATGCTAAAACAATCTACTTTATTTGAACTTTGGCGGATAGTTGTCTCATTGGCAATCATACCTCATCTCCTTATTTTTATACTTATACTAGAAAACATCCGTGACTGTATTAAAATACCTACGCCTTATTTTTAGCCTGGATTTTAAGTATTCGTATTGTCATCTGATAAAGTCATACTGATTATAAGGTGCACAGTTTTCTATGCTTTCACAATCTTTCTGGTTGAACCCGTCCTGGTTTTCTTACTACAACCGGAAACAACATGTGACATATGCTATGGGAATCGGTATCGGATTTGACCCGGAACTTGTTAATTATTGGAAATATTAATTATGTGGAAAACAAAAGGGCCAGGAATTGTGTAATTTTTAATCAACACTATTGTCCTATATTAGTTATATATAAAGTTGAATTCTTTGGTTCGTCGTTTTTACGTCATGCCGGCTAACAAATTAGACCTCGTTATTTTAGTAGTATAGATATGCATCCAGTTGATATTTTTCTATATGTTTTACTGTTTTACTTACCAGTGCATAAACTGTTCAGCTTACTGATAAGAGATTCATTATGAATTTATATAAATAAAGCATATATAGATGGCTTTTATAATTTTGTTTTGATATTAAAATTTCTGTTACAGCTTGTTAAAATACTACATTCCTTGAAATTGGGAAAAGCATTTTATAAAATGTAAATGTGTGATCAAACGATTTTTACGTCGTTTGGCAATGTATGTATAATGTCTGGAAATTTTGATCTCGGATGCCTCCACAATATATTCATATCTTTATAGTTTTATGATTCACCAATTTGCTGTTCAACATGATTCTGTATTCAATGACAAAACGATTAATTTTTCAGCCTTTTTCTGAAAATTTTCCGGATTAAGAATGATCTTGTGTGTTGTAAATGATGCTACAAAAGTGTGGCGATTTGGGTATATTTCATCTCCCAGTAGAACACAGTCTTCTTGGAATTATGGCGGACCATCTTTACCAATTTGTTGCACCAATATGAAACTGTTTGGCATTAACGGTCAATCGGTTCGTGATGACGACCACACAACTTACAAAGGGATTACCTCAATTGTGGGACAACAAACCCATGTTTGGGTCGGCGGTTGTCGCTGTCTTAAAAGACTCTGTAATGTTAACAAGCTCACCAGTAACATATGAGTCAGAGATATGAACGCCAAACGCAGGTGCTGCTGGAATATTGCTACACAGGAACAGGAAGTTAATTCCAAATTGTTTCTAAAATTCAATAAGGAATTATCTCAACATTAACAAGGGTATAATGCAGCGGAAAATACTGTCGCAACAAAGAAAACAAAAAAGCGATGTGACTTTTGCCCTTAAATATCAATAGGCTTCCAGCTCTCCCTTTATTTTGTCCTTTAAACTGGACACTTTGTCCGAATGGACAAAACCAATCAGGTCTCTGATAAAACGTCAAATCCGAAAGTTGAAAAATGTTTGCGATAAATATGTTGTTGTTCCTGCGGACAAAGCTTCAAATAATATTGTTTTTGTATGTAAATCGTACTACTAGGAGTGTTTTGTAAAAGAATTAGGAATAAATAAGCACTCGGGTAATCCCACCTACAAAAACATATCATTTGACAAGAATGAGATTTTGGTGAATCATAAGTCCTTTATGGCTTCAATGAACATAACATTGAACAGCAAATCTGATGACTTACCTCGTTTGTATTGGATATCTTAGCTTCACAAAATTCCGTACAAATAACGGTACATTGCAGGCTCATCTATGTGATCCGTGTAAACACATTGCAGGCTATGTGATCCGTGTAAACTCATCGAACCTTTAAACAAACTTATTAGTAAGGGTTATCGTACCAATGTTGTAATTAGATCTCTGAATATAGTTTACATTGGCACTATTATCGATTGTGTCATTAGCAAATTAAAACATAACTAAACTTGTATATTCTTTTCAAACGGGATGTATAGAGACACACACACGTTCATTTTTATCTATAAAGAAGTCACTCCTAATTATCATACTACCTGTCGATACATTTATTTTTGGCATTGTACAAGTCATGTCTTCTTTGACTGTTCATGACGTTAAAATACTAAATCCCTGGGATGTGTTTTAGTTGATTTCAGTCTCTGATGCATGATTTTTTTTATTATTAATTGTTTTGGCTTTTAACCAGCTGTCAGTAACTGCGAGTACTCTCAAATCGTACTTTCGTGTTAATTTGACCTGTTGATACTATTTGTAATACTTTTTTGTTATTTAATGTTAACATGGATCTTGTCTATATACCAGCTTTGATTATTTGGAATTACTACAAATTTTCACTTCTTCGTACTATGAACATCAAAATTATTTCATTTCTCCTTAAATACTGTTCTTTTACCTGTACAGGAAGTTTTATCTAGCACTAATTGTATAGTTTTATTGTTGATATTCACCCCATATGTACCAAGTGTTAGATTAGTTTTATTGATATTAAAGAAATTTCTTGGTATTCCTAAACGGAAGATTTTATACACACAGAAGAAGTATACTTAACAACAAAATTATTTTCATTTACCTGTGTATGACGCAGGTTTTTTCAAAAGTGATGATTTTCTAAAAATTGTTTAACATTTCACAGTGGTATCATACTTTAACTTTGTTTAAACCCGTTTATTTACTTTTGACCTTAATTATTTATCTCTTATAATTTTTATTAACTATGTATTTGCATTCAGGTATCACAGATCAAATTTATTCCTTCATTGTTTGTTAATTTACGTTTTTTTTTTATTGAGTTAAGTCTTCCAATTGATATTTTATAGTGTGTCTTTCTATGTTGTGATGTTATACTATTGTTTCAGAAAAGGGAGAAGGTTTGGTACCATTAAAATGTTTAATCCCGCTGCAAAATGTTTGCACCTGTCCTAAGTCAGGAATCTGATGTACAGTAGTTGTCGACTGTTTATGTAGTTCATACGTGTTTCTCGTTTCTCGTTTTTATATAGATTAGACCGTTGGTTTTCCCGTTTGAATGGTTTTATACTAGTAATTTTTGGAGCACTTTATAGCTTGCTGTTCGGTGTGTGTTTGGGTTTAGTGGTAGTACTTCGCTTTTGTGAATTATAGAAAGACGTGTGTATATTTCAAACTCTGTTTACTATACTGACTAGGGACGTTATGTATACAAAACGTAATAATCATATGACGTTACAATACGTTAAGTTAACTATAAAGGTTACATAAGTTAGTGTCTCTGTATTGTGGCTAATTCGTAATAGTGTGAGCCAGTGCTCCGTGTTGAAGGCCGTACCTTGACCTATAATGGTTTACTTTTATAAATTGTTACTTGGATTGAGAGTTGTCTCATTGGCACTCATACCACATCTTCCTATATCTATCATCTGCATGTTCTACAAAGGAATTGACAAAAAATATGTCCGCAACGAAAGAAGGTCTTCAGAAATACTGTGAAACTGTTTACTCACGTAGTGGTATTTACCATATTCGGATTCTAAAAGACTCTAAAGAACTTCTGGATAATTTTAAAACTCGATCTTTCTCTGAAATTTATTCTATGTAAAGCTTTGATTTTTCAACCCTTTATTCCACCATTCCCCATGTGAAATTGAAAAATCGTCTAAAAGAAATAATCCACAATGCCTTCCAATATAAATTTATTATAAATTTATTGCTTTGGGATACCATACGGCATATTTTGTTAATAGTGAAAAAAAGGTAAAACATGCTACACCGAGGAACATGTGATCAGTATGCTGGAGTTTCTTATTTACAATATATTTGTTGAATTTGGAGGTAGACTTTTTCAGCAAATTGTCGGCATTCCTATGGGAACGAACTGTGCGCCTCTCCTTGCCGACCTCTTCTTATTTCTTATGAGTCGGAGTTCCTTAAGACACTTGTCAAAAACAAGAAGACCAAAGAAGCCAGATCATTAAATTTCACATTATATTGATGATGTTCTTTCCATTAACAATCCAAACTTTTATGATTGGGATCTATTAATATATCTTCCAGAACTAGAAATTAAAGAAACAACAGACACGGCTTCCTCTGCCTCATTTTTAGACTTATGCCTCTAATTTGACATAAGCAGTCATCTCAGTACCAGAATCTATGACAAACGAGACGATTCTAATTTAGAAATTATAAATTTCCCCCACCTTAGCAGCAGTTTACCAACTTCACCTGCATATGAGATATACATTTCCCAACTCCTTTGGTTTTCAAGAGTTTGCAGATGCTACTCAGACTTTATAAAACGTCACCAGTGTCTGAGCAGAAAGTTGATGAACCAGAACATCTCGTCCTTTTTTTTAAAAGTTCATCGGAAGATAACAAGACCTTGTTGATAAATATCCGTTTCATCTTCACAAATAATACATGATGGTCTTGAAGTATAGTTTCAAGGTACTGACGTTGTTTGTCATCTTAATTACGTGTTATAGTGTTCTTTTTATTTGTCTTTAGATATAGGAAGATGTGGTGTGAGTGCCAATGAGACAACTCTCCATCCAAATAACAATTTATAAAAGTAAACCATTATAGGTCAAGGTACGGCCTTCAACACGGAGCCTTGGCTCACACCGAACAACAAGCTATAAAGGGCCCCAAAATTACTAGTGTAAAACCATTCAAACGGGAAAACCAACGGTCTAGTCTATATAAAAAACGAGAAACGAGAAACACGTATAAACTACATAAACAAACGACAACTACTGTACATCAGATTCCTGACTTAGGACAGGTGCAAACATTTGCAGCGGGATTAAACGTTTTAATGGTACCAAACCTTCTCCCTTTTTCTGAAACAATAGTATAACATCACAACATAGAAAAACAAACGATAAAATATCAATTGGAAGGCTTAACTCAATCAAAAAACGTAAATTAACACACTATGAACGAATAAATTCGATCTGTGATACCTGAAAGTAAATACATAGTTAATAAAATATTAGGGACAAACATTCAAGGCCAAAAAGCAAACAAACAAGTCCAAACAAAGCCATGGCAAGACACCACCGCGAAATATTTAACCCTTAGAAAATAATCACTTTTGAAAAAAACCGGTTTTCATAATATATACAGGTAAATGAAAAATAACTTTGTCGTTTTCGGTATACTACTTCTGTCTATATAAAATCTTCCAATAATTAGGAATACCAAGAAAGGTCTGTCATATAAATACCTAATTTAACACTAGATACATAAGGGGTGAATATCAACAATAAAACTTCCCTGTACAGATTTAAGGAGAATAATCTTGATGTTCATACAAATGTAGTATGAAGAAGTGAAAATAGGTAGATATTTTTAACCTTTACTGTTTAGTCCATTTTTTTGGTAATATCCTTTTGGTGTGGCTCTCCCGCCATTGTATTATTGTGCTATGGTCATTTTCGTATTCTTGTCTTACATTTTTCCTAATGTGCTTTGTATATATAGTGTCTATATGCCATTTTGTTTTTCTTTGTTGACATAGTTGTTTGTTATTATAGTGATTAAGATTATAACACAAGTTTGAATGCTGTACCCCAATTTTTGACATTTTTATCTATTATGTCTGCTTCTTTTGCCCACGCATTGTTGTCAATATAATGGATTTCTATGCGACTGTCATACAAGTGAGAGGTTTAGCTAGCTGTAAAACCAAGTTTAATCCGCCATTTGCTAAATAAGGAAATGCCTGTACCAAGTCAGGAATATGACAATTGTTTTCCGTTCGTTTGATGTGTTTGAGCTTTAGATTTTGCCATTTGATAAGGGACTTTCCGTTTTGAATTTTCTTGGAGTTTGGTAATTTTACTTTTTTTTACTTTTTATTGAATGTGTACATTAAGTGTGGTGAAGATCGTTTAAGATACGAGCTAATACAGTTTCAAAAAGTGTGTAACGGACGGACGGACAGTCACATTACAATATCTCCTCCACTATTTTGTTGCGAGGAGAAAAATAAATATAGAGAAGGAATTCCAAAAATGAGTTAATTGCTATAGGGAGGTGGTGCAATCTTCCACGGAAGACTCGCACATCTAAATATTCATAATCATATAATTAAAGATAAAGATAAAAACAGATTCGGATTTGAATAATTTGCAGTGTTTTTGTACATGAATGATTAAAAAGTTCAACATAAAATGACGAATTACTTGAGATTGAGAGAGAGAAAAAAAAAACAAGAAAAAATCGAAAATAGCCGTTTTTTTTCAAAATAATCTTACACTGTTAAATTGATTATAGTATTATAATCATGAATTTTACTCCTGAATGATTTTTGCCTTTCATAGGACCCTTCTATTTTACATGTAAACTGTAGGTGTCATATGTCGGCGTCGACAGTTATTGAAATGGTCTAATCGTAGATATGTATCAATTTCCGCAAATGCGTAATCGACACCACCAACGATTATTGTTTTAATCATGACACTATTTTATGTTCTGGTAATTTATTTCAAAAATCGAGTATGAAGTGCTCATTATTTTTTAACGTTAACAACCAGCCGTCTCAACAACTGTGATGTAGTTCTCTGCTTTATTCATACATATCTATTTAAAGTTTGTTCATACCCCAGGTTGCATACTTTCTAGTAAGTATTAAAAAGAATCCTGTTTAAAATAATAAAATACTAAATTAAGTACCCTGGCCTTAATTCAAGTTCCACTACGATTATTATATATAAAAAAAAAATTAAGGAAGACGTACCTGTATATATATATATATATATATAATTTTCTGAAAGACATTTAAAAGCTCTCTTCAGTTTCCTCTAGATAAAATGGAACACAATACGTTAGACATATTTCATATTTTTTATATACATAATGATATAACTGACTAATTTTAAAATAACAGACTAATTTTAAAGCTTGCTATTAGTATTTTACTGATTGTGAAAATGAGAAAGTTTTGCTTCATCAGTTTTTTGGACATTGATTCAATCGACATGGCGGAAAATCAAAATTCTTTCTTTTACGAGCTTTCATGACTTTTCAATTTTTATCGTTTTTTTTTTTTAATTTCTTTGGAGCATTCAAAGCAATATTACATGGTCATTGGATGAATATGTTTGCTTTACACTCAGTCTAGTTTGTAATAGCAAGATTTATATTTAAAGCCTGTTATCTTTATAGCAATATACTCGGAAGCTCAATTACAATCTACTGAATCCTAATGAATGCAACGTGCAATGCTTGTTTCAATTGTACTACTGTTCATGCAGGTGAAGAAGAGCCTCTCCAATCTAAGAAACTAAAGACTCCAGCGACAAGCATTATAATCGAAGCTATAATCACAAAAACAAACGCGAATCCAAAGCTAGTTGTAGAATTTTCGGCACCATATATGATCACACCTAGAAGGATAAGACCAACTGAAATAAAGATTTAGATAAATTATTTATTTATAAAGTTCTGCATCTTATTATAAAACTATGGAGAAAAAAGAATACAACATAATATTTCGCCTTTCAGAATCTAAAGGACTATGGGTAAGATTGTTCGTACACCGAAATGAAAATAACGCTACGTCACTGGTTGAATTTCCATTGTTTATGACGTATTAAACCAATCACAACGTGTAAGTGTACTTTTCAAAATATTACCCAGAAATCTTTAAATTCTCAAACGGCGTAACCTATTGATATAGTTTGGTTCATTGTGTTGTTGGGTTATGTTCACACTGACGTATATATTTCCGGTTTGTATGTAAAAATGCACCGACTCTATATAAAGCTTATTGTATTGCCATATATGAGGGTCTGGATCGGGTTTATCAAATAGAAAATAAGTTGTCAAAACTGCAGAATAAGGGGGTATGAATAAAGAAAATAGGGCAATACAATTAAGAATAGAGAATAATGGGGTGCTAAAATATACAAGAATAGAGAATAATGGTCGAAATCAATTGAAAAACAAAGTAGACAAAATGGCATAAAATCAAGAAATACTGAAATAACCTCCATTCGGACCCTCGTTTATAAATTGGTCGGTAAATAGATTTTCTAGTTGACAAATCCACATTTGCAGTAAATTTGAACTATGTGCACAACGGATTTACTTAAGTAGTGAGCTTAAATAGTTTGTGATATAAATCTATAAAAACAAAAACAAAATGTGGGAGGCAGTTCGGTGATCGCTATACCTCGTTACATTTGTTTGTTTTTATAGTGATTAAGATGATAACACAATGTTGACTGCTGTACCCCTATTTTTGACATTTTTACCTATTGTGTCTGTTTGTTTTGTTCACGCATCGTTGTCAATATAATGGAATTTGACGCAACTGTCATACAAGTGAGAGGTTTAGCTAGCTATAAAACCAGCTTCAATCCACCATTGTCTACATAAGAAAATGCCTGTACCAAGTCAGGAATATGACAGTTGTTATCCATTCGTTTGATGTGTTTGAGCTTTTGATTTTGCCATTTGATTATGACTTATATCTAGAAATTGACTATGAGGGTCGGTTAAAAACAAAATTTTACGACAAAAGAGATGATTTCAGCTTCCTAATTGTGGATTTTCATTTTTAAACCAAGAGTTCCAAATGGTGAAGTTGAAATCATCACTTTGTAATTTTACGGACGCCATCACGAGTTGGTTGACCGTTATGGAATATCCGTTTCACAGATGATATCGGATATGTTCCTTATGTCGTAACTACAATCCCGTTCCCTTTTCACAAATGTGACCTACCGAATTAGACTATTTACCCCTATTTGTGTCATTTTTACCTATCGTTTTTGTTTGTTTTGTTCACACATCGTTGTCAATATAATGGAATTTGATGCGACTGTCATACAAGTGAGAGGTTTAGCTAGCTTTAAAACCAGGTTCAATCCACCATTGTCTACATAAGAAAATGCCTGTACCAAGTCAGGAATATGACAGTTGTTATCCATTCGTTTGATGTGTTTGAACTTTTGATTTTGACATTTGATTGCGGACTTTCCTTTTTGAATTTTCCTCGGAGTTCAGTATTTTTGTGATTTTACTTTTTGCATGACAATACCATTGAAATAGTCAGAATGAGACCAAACTTTCTGTTCACAGGCATTGTCCTATATTATACTTATATTAGATATATATGGAAAAAAAATCAAACAAGTGCCTGTGTTTCTGTTGCTTTAAATACATTAATGAGACATTTGAAATCTATGCCATATAAGACATCATGAACGTACATGATTTCACAATTCTACCAAAACTTTGGTTTATTATTGTAAAATTGGTTATAATTACAAGAAATTATTTTAACAAGTCTTTGTTATTTTCTCCCTACTCAATTTACCCATAACTAAATACACTAATTTGATATGGAGTGGTCTTTGATATTGAATCTCGAGCAATTCGATTGGACAAAGATAATATTATCTGTCTACCTGTTAACATTTTCTCGAGTTTATCATGCCAGAAAATGGAATTTATAATAAAATGTAACAATAATTGCTTAACAATGATGGACACTCTGAAATTAAAAAAATAAAACAAGTTGCTTTCTTTAAAAAAAAAAAAGAAAAGCAATACGTGAACCCGAGACCGCTGACTGGTCGCCAAATATTTTTTTGTTGAATTTATTTTTGCTTTTGAGTTGAAATAATTTACTGTTAATAGAAAGAAATGTATTGAAAATATGAAGATCCTTGCACAAGTCAATTAAAATTACTGTTGAATTTTAGTTGTAAATAGAAAATTGTATACAGCTATCATTTGAAATTACCTTTTTAGGCTTGACTATTTTATTGATTACTTAGGAGTGAACATAATTTTTTCCCCGTGTTTTATGTACAAAATCCTATTGCAATTCTCAATTTCTGCAAACCGGATTTCTAAAGCAAATTGCACAGACCAATCAAGATATAGAGTTCAGCACTCAGGTTGCTGTATAATCTGGATGCGTTTATTTTATCTTTCATATCTTCATATTTTGTTTCCTGGATGCTTTAATTTATTCGAATACTCATTGAATCTGTCTGTACTCATGAAAGAGGTGGTATAGAGAAATTAAAAGTCCAATTTCTATGTGAAGTGTAACTCTGTGACACAAATTATGAGAAGATGTCGTATTTTGTTCTTGAGAGTACACACCAGCTTCATTAGGACCTCTTATATACTGAAAACTATTTTGGTATGATAAAACATTTCAAATTTAAAGGATGTCCTGAAGTAACTTAAGGACATACGATACAGTTACACGGGAGGTAATGACGTCGCCAACGTAAAATGTTATTTTTCGCGGCGTCAAACTGTGACATATCGAGAAAAGATGCATTTTTCTATTTATTTTTATCAATCAGACTGATTTAACTTAAAAAATAAATTCATGAACCCCTCTTTTTAAAAATGAAATTTGATTTGATTATATGTGAAGATTAATTGTGCCAATTTTTATGAACATTTCACCGATGAATTTTTTTAAATTAGATAAATATAGATAAAAAATTGCCGTTTTTTGACTAAAATCATGAAAATGTGATAAAAAATAATTATTTCCAAAGAATTGTTACACAAATCCAAAGCCCAATTATGTAGAGAAGATATTCCAAATGTTTTTACAAAAATCCGTTTGCGTTTATCTTTTAAAACAAAAAAGTTAGATATGTCTTTCCAAAGGATAGATATGTCCAAGAAACCAAAATTTCCAGTAAATGTCCAAAATTTCGACCCTATTTATCTCTAAAAGTAATACATGAAGGTATATTTTTTATTACATATTTGAATTGACTAGGTGTAAAATAGCTTGTATGCAAACTTTCGTCAAAAATTCACCGTGGGATAAAAACTGTATCGTATGCCATTAAATCAATTCAAAAATTCGACAGGAAAACTTAGTTTTGATAAAATTGAGAATGGAAATGTGGAATATGTCAAAGAGACAACAACCCGACCAAAGAGCAGACAACATGAATATCTTGTTTTCATAAGTCTTGTGAATACCCGAACCCAAAAGAACCAATTTATGTAAAAAGTTTTTATATGGTAAAAATCAATAAACTCATCATGGACACGTGGTCAGGATTATAGTTTTGTACACCAGACGCAAACAAAAAAAGTAAAAAAAGGCCAAATATAGAACAAAGTTAAGGAGCATTGAGGACCCAAAATTCCAAAATGTTTTGCCAAATACAGCTAAGGTAATCCATTCCTCGGGTTAGCATTTCGAAAATTTCAAAGTTTATAATATAACACAGTCACTCAAAAAGAAAGAAAAAGATTAGAGAAAAACCAACTAGATGTTAGTGTACCTCAATGATGAGCATGCTTCAAAATCACATGTCAAGCTCTTACTGTCGTGTCCTAAATTTAGATAAGAAAGGCAAAAAATCACCTAGCACGAGTGAAATCAATGTTTCCGCATGCATGTAGTTTTCTTGCGTAAGAGATAGTAAATGACAAGCATACGCACTGATATTCTGGATACGAATATGCATTTGCGTCATCACGTATATTTATTCTAGGTTCAAATCTAATGTTAGTTGAATTCGGACGTCAAACTCCCTACCTCAAGTGGTTTGACTCCGGATTCATTGCCATTCAATTTTCAAAATCGCACAATCATTGCAAAGATTAAGATGCTTTAGCCATGTTAGCCTAGGGATGAACAATTAAAAACAACAAAAATAATTAAAATTTAATTAACATACATTCCTAGCTGTTAATAAATCTTTTCCAGAAATTTAAAATATACTATCAATAAACATAAACGTCAAGTATTTACTTATGGCAATTTTTTTTATCAAACCAATCTCTTCTTTAAGTCTAACTTTCTATTTTATATCTAAAAATAGTAACGTTTACGTAGTTATTATGATTATTGTAAAATATCAATTATGTTTTTTGTTAAATGCAAGGATTCAAAATTCTTGTGAATTATAACCATGCAAACATTTTTTTTTTCATTCCCTACAATTTAAACATTAGATGCTAATTTATTTGTGTTCATTCATGATAATTGGTACTCATGGTTGCATAGGATTTTCATAAATGTATTCACTGTAAAAACCAGCGCGGGATGATAATATAACATTATTAATTATATTTTATTAATGATAAATTTAGTTTCAGTTTAAACTTGAATGATTTTATTGAATATTTCCTTGGTCTTTTAAAGAAAATAACTATTTTGGACAGAATATCGTTTTGTTTAATTATCTTTCTGTTCTCCGACCTAAGATGAATATTGTTTACAGTAATATCGTTTTGTTATTTTTCTTCTTGCCTTCCGACATTTGCTCAGGCTATGATGGAGTTACAAATATGACATGCTAAAACGTTCAGAAATAATCAGTTTTTTTCTGGGACATAATTTAATGTCAGTATATTATTCTCATGTTTATTGTCACAATGCACAATAGCCCGTTTTATAAATACAACACAAACAACGCGTACAGGGATCTCTCAAAACATAAATTATATAATTGCAATATCATTATACTTCATCTTTAATACTTTAAAATAAAAACGCATATGTTCTGTCAAAAGCAAATAGGTTGGAATATATAAATGGCTTTCTTACTTCAATCTATTCTTGAATTTTTTACTTTCCGATCTACAAATAAACTTTAATTTGATTGTCGAAATATGAATACAATGTCACGTGGTAACATATCAATAGAGGGACCGTATCAAAGACATAGATAACTACCTGTATAAATGATCGAAAATTTTCGAGACGTTCCGAGAATCTTGTTTCCGAGGATATCGAATGACCCATAGAAGCTTCCAAAACTCACCAATATATAAGCGTGAACCCCTCAAGGGATTCACGCAAAAATACTATTGTCTGTTTTTTGACAATTGTGATATTTACAGTATTTGTTCTTAACTAAATGCACAAGTCTAACAAAAAATACTCATTGATTACTAAAAAAATGATCTTATATATAGTATGTCATATTTTAACTGTTGAAAGTTCCTTGAAACATTGGACGAATTCATATTATTTTTATCATTGAAACAAAAAAGTATAAAAGGCCCGATTAACTAGTTCTTACTTTTCACAAAATTTTCGTAATATTGAGAATATTTACAATTTTTAAATGGCGCATTCTTTATAAATTTGAGAAACATTTCATATCATGTGTTTCCATCCTTTGAAAAGGTAATTATTTTGAAGAGATTGAATACTCATAAACCACGCACGTCTACGAAAGGTAAACCGCTTATGTGTTTTAATAGAAAATATAGTTTTTCAGTCTTATTATATTGTTATTACTGAGCTGTAACTGTAAATTGATATGTGGTATATAAGGTTTCATATCACAAAGGTTTCCACTGAAGAGCCTCATTAGGTGGAAATGCACAAAGTGATCCATAAAGGTCGATTAAAATTAAAGTAAACACATGTTAGGTAATAGTTATACACCGAGTGATAGGTGTGTCTGGATAAGAAACCCCGTCGGCCGGAGGCCGGAGGGGTTTCTTATCCAGACACACCGTATCCCGAGGTGTATAACTAACTTACACCCCATTCTAAACCCTATATTACTTAACATTGATTATTAAATGAAAAAAAAAAAAAAAAACGATAGCATATTTATTGACAATATCAAACCATGATCTATAAGAATATTTTTTTATTACATGAAACCCCACTAGTAACCTCTCTTTGGTTATCTTCGTTCAAACTTTGACAAGTGAGTATATTTTACAAATGTCAAAGTTGTTTTGCATATTCCTGTTAAATCCATGTGCTAATATGGATCAGCAGGTCAAGGTTGACCGTTTCGTGTATTCTTATTACAAACAAAAAATACATCATGCTCCTGGTATACAGTTGTCAATATGGACGGGTATAAGACGGACGACATTTTGTGGCAAGCGTTGGATTTGGTAGAAGAGACTCAAGATAAAGGCAATATCATAACCCAAAGTACTTACCTGTATCAGTTTAATAAAGGTTATCATAACTGTATTTTATATCTTACGATTTTATCAAAAACAAAAGCCCACAAACATTTATATTCGAGCATACTAAGGGATAGGAAACCCGACTACCAGACACGCTCAACATACAATATTTAATATAGAGGAACTCCATTTTTGGGGGCAATCAGGGGCTGATCCAGCCGGGGGTTCCCAACTCAAGAGAAAAGGGGGTTCCAACCATTAAAATGCATTGATCTTTTAAATAAAAGTCGGGTCCAACCCGCGGAACCCCCATCCCCGGATCGGCCACTGGGTAACCGGGGAGGGGGATGGTCCGGGAGTTAGAATTCCCATTTTTTTAAGATCAATGCTTTAGAATAGAGACATATGACTGGGATAAAAAAAAAATACCTTCAAGCAAAGGAGTATTTAAAAGATTATTTTTGTATTCCATATAGATGCTTATTGGAATTTCCTAAAATGTGTTTTTTTAATATCATGAAACAATTTGTAGTGAACTTTTATTAGTAATTTCTTATGTTCATGCTATTTAAAAAAGTAATCAATTTCTATTGTTACGAATAACAATGGACTTTGTTTGCGGGATGTAGAAGCAGGGGTTTCCAGAAACCCCGCTCGTCACACCCTGTGGTCAAAATCCACTGTTATTCGTAACAATAGATCTATTCAATTTACACTTGTTTCAGAAATAGAAACTATGAAGTATAACAATAGAACTGGGGTGTAAATGTTCGGTCAACCACATCTTCGTCACACCACTGACCCGTTCTATTTTAAAAATAAAAACATATACAACCTGAAGCAAACTGAAGTATAAAGATGACAATTAGCAATATCTTCTGCTCTTTCATGACTGTAAATTTTAGTCCCATAACGATGAGTGCAGCAAGTATTGCTAGAAAGGCAAGTGTCTCGAAGGCTTGGGTTGCCTCTAACCATGCTAAAAGCAAGAAATATACGTGTAGATGTTTCGCTTTTAAGACTTGTACACAGCTTAATAGTGACGTTTATCACTTTTAAAAATAAATCAAAACTTTGTACAATGTACTTGCTACTATTGGTATTGTAGATCTGAAGAAATTATGTTATTAAAAATGGACAGTTAAGAGTGGGTTATATTATAAAAAAAATCGTAAGGGTTCCGCGGAACCCAGTGTCTCGCCTACTTTTGCTGTTAATCGCAGGCTCAACAAAAATGAGGAAAAAAATTAATAAAAATATTCCTCTCTATACTATCTTTTGATTGTAAGTAGCTTCTGTCCAAGTTTGGTAAAAATCCAGGATAGTTTATGAATCTAATAAATGTTTTTAAAAACTTAAACAGCAGACTGTATGTAATGTTAACTGGAAGAAAAACTAAGTCCATTTATAAGTAAAATACGGAAAAAATTAAACAAAATTTCCTTCTAGATACTAGCTTTTAATCATAAACAAGCTTCTGTCCAAGTTTGGTACAAATCCAAGATAGTTTAAGAAAGTTGTTAAAATTTTAAAAACTTTAACCACAGAGTGAATGTAATGTTAACTGGCAGAAAAACTAAGTCCATTTATAAGTAAAATACTGAAAAAATGATTATTTTTTTTTTTACAAAATTTACTTCTGGATACTATCTTATGATCATAAACAAGCTACTGTCCAAGTTTGGTAGAAATCCAGGATAGTTTAAGAAAGTTATCAAAATTTCAAAAACTTTAACCACAGAGTGAATATTTGTAGACTCCGCCGCCGCCGCCGACGACGACGACGACGACGCCGACGCCGACGGAATGTAGGATCGCTATGTCTCGCTTTTTCGACAAAAGTCGAAGGCTCGACAAAAATACTTAAAATGATTTATAAAAAGGCTTCCAACCGCAAATTTGATGCAATTCAGACACACAGAAATTGTATTTATTTCTTGAAGCTACAGTTATTGCCAAACGTTTGATTTTTAGATTCTTTAAAAAATTGTAGTTGATAAAGAGATACAAACCTGGAAGGAATGAACTACCAACAAAGTCCCCACATATGCTGCCAGCACAACTTTTCCAAAGTCCAGAATGATAAATTCCAGACTTAAACCAGTACGGTGCGCCATAACCGATCAAGTGTACCAGAAATCCAACAGCAGTCAAAATTGCTGATACAAGAGCAAATTTCGAAATTCCTTCAAATAACCCCATGTCAGATGTTGATGGCGTCTACACAAAATAATTTAAGTACCTGAACGACCTTGTTCAGTAGCTCGTAATATTATTTTAGCTTAGAAAAGTATTTCCGCTTGATAGTTTCATGACCTAGTTTTCCCGTTTGTGATAATAATAATCGTAGAGTTGTTGTAGGTTTAGAAAAAAATATTTGTTTAGATCACACGGATAGCAGTAACAAATACCTTGCACTGAATTTAACCATGGCAAAATAATGGATTGTTTGGTCTGCAAAATTTGTTCCTATGAGTGGTTTGATATTCCAAGGCACAATTTATTTTTGACTAGACAATTCTTAAAAACACCTTGCTCAAGCAGATTTCCAAAAGACAATACAAATAGAGTTATATCAAATTTCATCCTTTTTATATTTAGATGATGTCCTCGATATATACAACAACAAACACAAAATTACAATTTGTCCTGGAGGACACACTCGCTTGCTTACAATTCATATTAACTTACATAAATTTATGAGATCTGTCCTGTTTGTAGCTTGAAGACATAACTTAAGAAAAGAGTAATTATTTGGCCTTTATCTATTCAAACATTTTTTATATATTTATTTCTCTCGTCTATAAAATGTGGGTACTTTATTTTAATGTAATGGAATTCATCCCTAATGTCTAGATTATATAGATTATCCTTATTTATTTTCCCGTTCTGTACTGAACAATTCAAAAATTCAACTGGAAGTTTATGGTTACATATTCTGAATTTTCAAAACGTCAAAAACTCATTTTCGTCTAAAATTATAAAATGTTCTTCAAAAAAAAAAAAGAAAACAGTCAATAAATGCATAGGTAATTCTTTTTTTTACCTCTCTTCACAAGTTAAAAACAGAGAATGCAAAATAAAAAAAAATATCCATAGATATATAGTCTTGCTTAAAACCACATTGCGTTTCATGTAAAATTACAAAATAGTCAGAATATGTGTTCAAACACTCGGTCATTTTCCCTATTCAAGGGTAACGTTCCGCCCCGTCCCTCACAAGGAAGATCGTAATCCATGACTAGCAAAGATGACACTAGGTTAAAACAGTCATAAACAGTTAACCCAAGCCGCTGACAATGGTTATCGGCCGAAAATATTTAGGATTGATTATATATCATTTCTATATTCTTATTCCTAAATATTGGTATAATATTACCAACCAGCCAATTTTCCCGTACAAATCCGGTATAAAATATCAAACTGAATAATTTTTCATAAATAACGATAAGCTAGTATGAAGTTGCCTTTATGTATACATTTATAGCAGCATCTTCGCCACCAGTTTAACATTTTTCATCTTTTTTTTTCATACATTTCAAAATTTCTTCCTTTTTTCTTCAATATACATTTCTAATTAGATCATAATTTAGTTGGTCAAGAGGTTGTAAATCACTTCCATTATCATCTTCGGAGCAGCATTTAGATCTTTAAAAACATCAAAAAATTTCTCTGTTGGGATATTCGGTGCTTTTTACGCTTTCCTTGGTTACGTACCTATCAACAATTAATAGTCTTTGGAATTCTTTGTTCTCAATTCTTTCAGATTTTTTGAACGAATCTGCCGGCCGTATGATTCTCTCGATAGTTTTCTATATATTTTTTCCGATTCAGCCAAATTTGTTTTAATGGCTGATGTTCGACTTTTTAAAAATGTTTATCTAAATTTAAGATAATTTTGTCTGGCAAATTTACAATCTCGGTTGAACCAAGGTTTATTTTATGAAGGATTTCAGCAAAGATACCAGGCTTATAATTTAATACGCTAGACACTCTTTTCGTCTACCCAAGACTCATGAGATGCGCTCGAATCAAAACATTTGTAAGGACAAAGCGGAAATAAGTAATTGGTATATAAAATCTGTGACAGTTATTTTGTCACTATTGACTTGATAAACTGAGACAAATAAGAAATCAATCAATTTATGATGTACTTTTTGTATACGAAAAAAAAATCATAGTGATAGTTAGTCGTTTTCGGTAGCATGTTGCGACATGTGTTCCTTATATAGTTAGATAGTTTTACTTGAAACTATGTTAGTTTCTAAATCTATTGATATGTAGCTCACCTGACCCTATGGGCCAAGTGAGCTACTGCTAAAATAAAATGTAAGTGTCAAATGCCACTTGAGTGCGTCGTCATAAACTTAATTTTTCAATAAAATCTTATCTATTCTTGGGGGATGGGGATCTCATCACGATTCACGAGTTGATTTTTTGTCAATCACGATTCAGAGAAAATTAATTTCCATAATCACGGATCACGAAAATATAAAAGAAAAATAAATCTGTAGAAAAACGGATCACGATAGCGAAAATGCGCCGTTCACGAAGAACGAAAATAATCCATTAGGCCCCTCATTCTAGTTTCCGAGATTATAGAAACAAACTCTAAAATTAATAAAAAAAATCATCATTTAAGGGCAATAACTTCAAAATGGAGTCTACAATGGCTTTAGTCATTCGAGATTTTTGTAGATCCTATAATTTGTTGATCAATTTTAAGTTTGTTTTTTTTTATAGTTCCTACCTATCTGTTATAGTTTTCGAGTTGATAATCGGCAAGCACTAAAAAATAAGTTAAAAAATCTTATTCAATGACTCCTTATAGGATTAAAGCCCTTAAATGATTTAAACGTACAAAACAAAAATTAATTTTTTATCATATTGCTTCAGATAACAGTATTTTTATATATCAAGGTTGAATGTTGATATAACAATAAAAATAAACAGTACTGAAAAATCAATTATATGTGAATTCCTTTGTAATTAGCCACCACTGCAGATAAAATGTGTTTTAATAACGAAAAGATCTTCGTGCTAATACAAAAGTTAAAACTTTAAGATTCATATTTACTCGTACTTGTTTTAATTTTAGCACACTCATTTTTAAATGAAGTTTAAGCGTTTAAATTATTTTATTCATGAAAATTAATGTATTTGACACAGAAAATTAATGTTCCCTGACACCATTTGAATTTTGGCAAAAAGCCTTTGACGAGAAACTTTACTTTTAAATCTTTAAAGTGTTGAACTTAAAATAAACTTTTTTTGTGTGTTATCTAGGTAAGTTAGTCTTCAACCTCTGAAAATTTCTAGTTTGCCCTTCCTCCGAATATTTAAATTTAAATTTAGTGTTTAATTGAACTTTAGAAAATATCCTTTGACAACCAGTCAGGCAAAACTTTATAAGGACAAAAGACCTAAAAAGTGCATTAAATGATGCTTATCAGCTAGAAGAATTTTTTTTTCCTTTCAAGTAAGGTTCGTAATAATGCAATACTAATAATTCTATCGGTTTTCAAGAGCTAAATCAACAAGGCATTATCCTTATCATGCTTGAAAAAATCTGTATGTGTAATGGGGAAACAATTCTGACGAAGGAGATGATGCACGTACAAAATCCCTTCAATACAATTTTGAAGAGGGGACTCTTTTTTTGCAAAATTATGTGATGTATATAACCAGGATCATCACGTCGGGTCACCATAGTCTTTTTGTGGCCCTTTATAGCTTGCTGTTCGGTCTGAGCCAAGGCTCCGTGTTGAAGGTCGTACTTTGACCTATAAGTTTTTACTTTTTACACATTGTGACCGTTGGATGGATAGTTGTCTCATTGGCACTCATACCACATCTTCTTATTTTTATCAAGCTAGTCGAGAATCAAGCTGCTGAATAAATTAATTAAGCCAGCGAACAATACGAAAAACGTGCAAAACTGACCATGCCTAAAAACCGATATCTGAAGACATTTATTCCTCCAAGGAGGACGAAATGCAATTAATTTTCACACCAAAAAAATGATTAATTATGTATTTATTTAAGCAACTTAATCATATCTGAGAGAGGCATGAAACGGAACAGACACCATTCTGATGGTCAAGAATAAGGCACGGCGAAAGGAGATAACGTAAATAAAACTAAGTGTGATATATATTTGAAAGCAAAGGAAATGCGTAGTAATAAATATATCATTTTGACTATCAGCACTTACTCAACAATATGTGATCCTGAAGAAATATATTCATGTATCGGGTCTCTTATACCCATTCATACAGACCATCCGTATACTATTTCTGATCCCCTTCTTGACGTATTCCCAATTTTATAACTTATTCGAGCCAATAGAATCGTAGCCATATCAATATGCAACCAATCAGAAATAACTAAGTAATTATTTCAAGATGGCGTGTTTATCGACAGAAACTGATAGTTTATCACTGTGATGCGAAGCAAAATACATTTCAGTTTTACAAACGAACCATAACTTGGAAAGATTCTAAAGTGTACGAGGAAAAGTGTGTTTACTTTAAATCACAATATATACTGTTTAACATATAAAGTTTTCAAAACATTTATGCAAGATGGGATTGATATTGATCTTTTATCGATACTGAAATTTTAAGGGGACGCCGTTTTATAAATTAAGGAGGGAGGGGGTAATGACAATTTTCTCTATACCTTCAATGTGATAAAAAAAAACTGTACTTTTGTTCGCACTAGGCGCAATGGACAGGCATTTGATGTAAGGCTTGATTGGCAAGAGATTCAGGTGAGCATATTCACTGAAGGCCAACAATAAAGGTCCTACGTTGGAATCTGACTACCCCCTCCCTACGACAAAGCTTTTGTCAACACCGAGTGCAAGTAAAATGAACTGGCTAAAATAATCATCAAAGAAGACGGGCTATAATTTTGTACGTCAACAAAAGACTCATCAGTGACGCTCGATTCGAAAAATTTAAAAAGCCTAATAGAGTACGAAATTAAAGAACAGTGCGGATCCACAATTCCGAAAGGTTTGCCAAAGACAGCTAAGATAATCAATTTCTATGGATTGACGGTCCAAATAACAAGCTGGTAAAATCTCAGAAGGACTACAACTAAGTTTCAATTTTCCTGTGATTAGGAAAATGCCTGTTCCAAGTCAGGAATATGGCAGTTGTTTTTCACTTGTTCTGTTGGTTGATAGCGTTTGAATTTGTCAGTTTTTATGGACTTCCCTTTTTGAATTTGTCTTGGAGTTCGGTATTTTTGTTATACTTTTTTACCCATTTGGGTCTTTCGGCTCGGCAAACCTTAGACCACGGCCCATCTATTGTACCTAGTGTGAACAAAAGCTCTGCTGTAGGGACTTATTCAAAATTGGGAGGATGTAGTCTCGCCAGACAACTTTGGACTTATAAATGCCTGCCGTAGTTTATATACCTTGGCCTTTTGGCCAGACTAACCTTAGGGCACTGTCTAGTGTGGACAAAAGCTTTGACAGACATATTGTTTTGTACTTTCTAGTAGGATTTTACTGTTTCATACAACGATGGATTAAAGTTAGAGAAAATTATGTTTGCCCTCCTTATTTTTTTATAGCAGTGTGCGCTTTTAAATTCAGTATCGACAAAAGAATCTTTATATACCCTTTCTCGTATATATCTGTTGAGGGCTTACATGTACACAAGATATATTACGACTTAAATTATAACACTTTTTGACACTATTTTTTCTACTTCCCTCATAAAAGTGAGAACAGCTGTCACTTGTTTGTATTCAAGTCTCATTGATCAACACCACTAACTGAAACTATAAGAAATATGATCAGTCTTTACTATCATACGATGGATTGGAAAGAAGGAATATAGAACTATTAGATGCGGAGAGTGACAGATAAGACAGAATCAGTCTAGTAGTCAGCACATTTTTGAAGATTAACTGTAAAACGTTAAATTTATCGAAAAACTAAGTTTTCTGCACTAAGGCATAGATTGCTAAAGTCGTATTTGACACAACTTTTAGAAATTTTAGGGTTTTAATGCTCTTTAATTTTGTTTTTGATATGACCTTCTAACAGTTTTGATTCGAGTGCTACTGAAATTCTTTGTCATGTGCTAGAGAAAGTTTGTTAGGTTATTCGTAATTTATACAGAAGAAGTCCTTTTCAAAACTAAATTACCCGATTTTCTGTAGGAAGGAAGACAACTTTCATTCCCTTATGTATAAATTATGCCAAAAATTCACTTTTAAAGAGTAATTCAATATTCCTATTATTGCAATAGAAAAAATTATATCTTACCTTTGTAAGGATGTGCTTGTGTTTGGTGTAAGTTTTGAGAGTTTATTCGTCGAACAAAGTGGCATAACTCGGATCTTTATTGATAAAAACTGTATGTGTGTTACTTCTCCGCGTTGTAACAGATACCCAACAGAGAGAAAAAAATGAAGCAAACATGAAAATTTGGATGCCTTTATGATATCCAAAATCTGTGCGAAGAAACAGAATGATAAAGTTTGAAAAGCCACTATGTATTTCTGGTGCAGAATGCTTTCTGTTATCACCATTTTGCTATTCCTGTTTGAACATTTGAAAATTTAGTATACTTAATATTTTTTGATACTTAAATCTTAGAATAAGAAATAGATTACCGTGTTTGTTTTCGAGAAAATGAAGTTTATGTTACTTAGCTGACAGTTTCAGACAAATTTTACATTTTCAAATATTTAGATGGTTTTAATTCATGTTTATCAGGAAATAAAATATAATTACATGTAAGTAGTCCTGTTTCATTTTAAAACTTAATTGAATTTTTTAATTGTATGCCAAAATATGTTAAATTCATCGACCTTTGATAAGCATGTTTATAATTTAAAAGTTTTTGTAATGTTATTTTCTTATATCTAATAGGATTTGCTTTCATTGGGTTTTTCTCAAATAATAACATAAAAAATATGCGTTACCTTGCATTTTTTCTCTGTACAGATGTAATGCATTGGCTGTATGGTAATAAAGATATTATAAAGAAAACGCAAAACTTTTTCCTCAGAAGACTTGAAAATTAAATATCCATGGAAACAATTAGTGAATAAGTGTTTGATAAACAATTTTTGACGAGTGAATAAGATATCTATTCAAGATTATTAAGTTGTCGCAATCAATGTGGTTTCATTTTTGCTCAAAGTAGTTCCGAAATGAATAAATAAGAAGTTGGGCATAAAACGGCACCACATGTGTTGCTCTCATCCAAAGAAATTTCATAACCTTTGTCAAACACAGCATAACTGTGTATTTAATTATGAATGAACACATATTACAACCCAATCCATCCTGGATAGAAATAATCTTTGTAGTTCATTCTTTTCGCATATCCTGATCCTGGCTTATCTGGCCATTTAAAGTATGTCACTTCCCCTCCAGCTAACCCTCCAGACCACCAACCAAAGCTTCCAACTGTTATAATTGTATGGTTGCAAGTTTCCAACGTTGCCATGTCGATCACAGCACTGTTTTGTATAAATTCTACAGATATTTTGGAAGGCATGTTTCTTTGTGCCCAAGACATGCCATTTGCTGCAACAATAGAAATGATATTTTGATATCTTTCCTTGAAATAATTGACAGCTTTTGTGAGATATTCCAGTGATGCCACATTAAAACCATTGTCACCCATATTAACCATATCACCTCTTCGTATATGTACTCCTACTGAAGTTATATTACAGCCAGAAATATTTCCGAATTTATCGAGAATTTTTGTTATATTTTCATTTGCAATTTTCAAAATTTCTTTTCGAAACGTAAGTTGCTCTCTAAGCTGTTTTCTAAAAGGAAAGAAATATTTGCATGATTGTAAAAAGTAAAATCACAAAAATACTGAACTCCGAGGAAATTCGAGTAGGGCATTCTGTACTCTAAAACTTTTTTCTGGATTAAAATTTAAAAGATTGTTATCGTATTTAGCTGTAAATTTTTCGAAGCGTGCTTTAAAACTGTTACAATCGCTTGTATCGTTTCTCACATCAACAGTCAGTTTGAAAACTATGCTAACGTTTGATTTTTCATTTACAAGGATATTTTTGGACTTGGCTATTCCGAACGTAGAAGCAAATTGGAAAATATGATTTCCGAAACCTCCTTTAAAAACAGGACACAATGCACCATTGTTTTTAGGAAAGGAATTAACAAAGATTGCAGAAGGTTCTCCTTTTTCATAAATCGGATATTGTTGTCTACATAATTGTATACCACTGATACTAAAAATGTATAAGACTACTACAACTACACAAACTGAAAAAAAAAATTAAGTAAATTTTCACGTTGAAATATAGTTATTTTGGGGCCCTTTATAGCTTGCTGTTCGGTGTGAGACAAGACTCCGTGTTGAAGGCCGTACTTTGACCTATAATTGTTTACTTTTTACACATTGTGACCTGGATGGAGAGTTGTCTCATCGGCACCCATACCACATCTTCTTATTTCTAAATATTGCGGAAAGAGGATTGTACTAGTATTTAAATGCATTCTATGAAAAACTGTATTGGTTTGATCTTATTTGTCCACACTGATAAGCCTGCGATATTTGTAAAAGGTTCATACCATGATTTGGTGGATAGTTTCAATAAGATAGTCATTTAGCAAGAATTAAACTATTTTGTCAAGCAAAAAGTAGAAATGTACAACGTGACATCTAAAATTAAGTTTATACTTTGATTCGAATATTGGAAAGCTAGTGATTGCCAAATGCATCCTCCGTTCCTGTTAATTGATTTTGAAAAAAAGCGATGTAAAATTAGACACATGTATATTTTAAATAAATTGTCTTTCTAGAATGAATATTTAGATAAAATATTTTCAAATTTTACGGATCTTAAAATGCGACGTGAAAGTGTATGGACTCTCGTTAATGTGTAATATTGAACATTTAACTGTAAAGAAATAAATAAACGGGTATTCAAATAAGTTTTACCATCCAGTTCTTTCCATTACAATTTTTGTATCTTGTTGCAAATAAAATATTCAAACATAGTCTACTTCTGTACTGCAAAGAAATTTAAGATTACTAACTTGAGACTTTCTGGTATCCTGAAATAATTTGTTGCTTTATATTAGAATAGAAATTAATGTTTACAGATAAAAGGGTAATTTTCTTGTTCTATTGGTCCACAATAACGTAGTTCTTCTATACGTTGTATTTCTAATGTTTTTCATAAAACATTTGGCGCCGAATTGAAGGAATAAAGAGTTCTGTCTCCTAGTTTTTTAAGCTTGTAATAGTTTCAGATTAAGTCAGCTAATTATATATGTGCGCATAAAAAGTGCGCACAAATCTAAGTGTGTTATTTAAATTCTCAGTGTGTAATTTCAAATTCTCAGTGTGTGCCTTTCAGTTTATTTCATCTCCGTGTGTCTTTTTGAAATCTCAGTGTATAATGTTCAATTCTCAGTGTGTGTTTTTAATTGTTTGTAATCTCAGTGCGTCTTTATAAAATCTCGGTGTGTAATTTTTAATTCTCAGTATGTTTTTTTTTTTTTAGGTTTTTTAATCTCAGTGTTTTTTTTTTTTTTTTTAATTCTCCGTGTGTAAATTTTTCGAAAAATGGTTTAAACATTTTTATACATGTTGCCGAACGGCCTTCCACAAGTAACCCAATTTCAAATTGAAACCAAGCTTAAAGAAATAATATATATTAAAAATATTTGTTTCAAGAAGTATTGGAAATATTGATAAAAATCTGTTGTTTAAGGGAGGGGCAATCTTAATAAACAAAAAAAAAAAAAAAAAAAAAAAAAAAAAAAAAAAAAAAAAAAGCAAAAAATCACACATGTAATTTAACTATAAGTTCTTTGAAACAAAACATCATCAGAATGATTTGTCGATTTTTGTGAACATATTTTCAGTAGACATCCAGCCTTTTTAAGGGTACCAACTGTGCTCATCTTCAAATTTACCAATGTATTTATTCTAATGAGGCTTATTTCTTATAGTGTCTTTCTCTGAAGAAGGAAAAACTAGCATTTCAACTTCATATTCCACTTAATAGATAATGTTCTGTTACTTGACAATGTTAATCGCATCTATCTTATTGAATTTGAAAGAACGCCGAGTTTGCTTCATACCGTGACCTTCACCCAGAAATTGATATTACACTGAGAACAGCTTAAAGATTGACCGTTTCGAGAACAGAGATTATTTTTCCTAGTGTAAACTTTTCCTAATCATGGAGAAAACTTCTAGCAGCACATACATATTACACCCATCAACATGACAGTGGTTGCAAAGCTACTTGTCAATTTTAACTTTATTTTGAATTAGGATTACACAATCGTGATTATGTAGTAGCCTCTTTTGTTGTTTATACAGCATTGTCACTCATTTATGACAATGTCATTCGATGTGTTTGAGCATCACCGCTCTTCAACACTTTGTACAGTGGACCATTCATTGGATACCAATTACCGTTTGCCCCGCCTTCTTAAATTGATTGACAACCGTCTTTTGAACGTCATCTCGGGACAATTTAAATGAAAACATTTTGAAAATAAATTTATATATCAAAAATAATTCTAAATTAAAATAAACTACTTCTTCCATTCCATTTCAAAACAAGCAATGCATTTGTCAAGATATTTAGTCAAACATTTTATTTTTTTTTTTAAAATGCATCCCTCTTCCAAAAAAGGAAAAAAAATCGGTGCATAAGAAAGAAATTTCAGCATGATATATTTAGTACCGATGTTTCAAATACTAATCAACTGTGAAAGATATTCTGGAGTCGTAAATTTAACGAGATCCATTGATTTCATTTAAATATGAAAACAGGGGAGTGATCAGAGATATGTGATTGTAAGATTACATATACACAGGCAACTGCAACAGTGGTCAGCGAAATACAATTGAAAACACGCATCCGACGAGACTTTAACGATAGCGCCATTTAACTACCAACGATAAGGTCGCAACTGCCTTTCGATTGTCTTTTCAAACAGCATAATGCAAGTATATATTTCAATTTCTTATATTATTTACTTTCTCTTATTCAGTTTGTAGTAATTATCAGGTAAGAATATTGTGACGATGAACGTTTTATTGCAGTCAATAGTAAGGGAAAAGCTTGGTCAACATGGCCGTTATGAAAATTTGGAACATGGTCATATTTTGTATTAAAACCTTTTCATTCTTAAAGGAATAAAACTATTTGAGAAATGAAATAGCTTCCCAAGTCATACCGGTTTTGTGCATATAAGTTGAATTTTTCATTATTTCATCCACTTTGATGCAATTTACAATTAAAAATCAGTTTTAAAGCTGTCAGCCTAGTCCAAATAATTATGACGTCTTGAAAGGCTATTATATTTTTTTCTTTGACGCCTTACATCGAGCTGTAAGGCGTCAAAGCAAAAAATAAAATAGCCTTTCAAGACGTCATAATTATTTGGACTACTGTCGGCCATGTTGATTTTGTTTATTTATATAGACAGACCCTGTCCCTGGTTTTGGTTTATAAACTTGTCCATCTTCAGAGAATA
Source organism: Mytilus coruscus (assembly GCA_017311375.1). Classification (NCBI taxonomy): domain Eukaryota; kingdom Metazoa; phylum Mollusca; class Bivalvia; order Mytilida; family Mytilidae; genus Mytilus; species Mytilus coruscus. The sequence goes on from CM029596.1 coordinate 126,778,108, forward strand.
AATGTACCTATCACGTGAATTACTTTCCCAAGACATACCGGTTTTGTGTATTCAAGTTGAATTTTTCATTATTTCATCCACTTTGATGCAATTTACAATTAAAAATCAGTATTATAGCTGTCGGCCATGTTGATTTTGTTTATTTATAAAGACAGACCCATGTCCCTGGTTTTGGTTTATAAACTTGTCCGTCTTCAGAGAAAAATTGTACTTATCACATGAAATACTTTCCCAAGACATACAGGTTTTGTTTATATCAGTTGAATTTTTCATTATTTCATCCACTTTGATGCAATTTACAATTAAAAATCAGTATTATAGCTGTCGGTCATGTTGATTTTGTTTATTTAGATGGCAGACCCATGTCCCTGGTTTTGGTTTATAAACTTGCCCATCTTCAGAGAATAAATGTACCTATCACATGAATTACTTTCCCAAGACATACAGTTTTTGTTTATATCAGTTGAATTTTTCATTATTTCATCCACTTTGATGCAATTTACAATTAAAAATCAGTATTATAGCTGTCGGACATGTTGATTTTGTTTATTTATATAAGCAGGGGACCCATGTCCCTGGTTTTTGGTTTATAAACATCTTTTGAAAATAAATCTCCCTTTCAAATGAATTACTTTCCCAAGAAATACTGGTTTTTGTGGAGCCTGCGACTTTTGTTGCAGAAAGCTCGACATAGGGATAGTGATCCGGCGGCGGCGTTATCTAACTTCTTAAAAGCTTTATATTTTAGAAGCTAGAAGACCTGGATGCTTCATACTTTGTATATAGATGCCTTATGTTACGAAGTTTCAGTCTGTCATATGTCCATTGTCCTTGACCTCATTTTCATGGTTCAGTGACTACTTGAAAAAAAGTCAACATTTTTTGTAATGTTAATTTCTTTCTTATTATGAGTAATAGAATAACTATATTTGTATATGCGTACCTTCCAAGGTCCTCTTGCCCGTCAGACAATTTTCATTTGACCTCGACCTCATTTCCTGGATCAGTGAACAAGGTTAAGTTTTCGTGGTCAAGTCCATGTATCAGATACTATAAGCAGTAGGTCTACTATATTTGGTATATGGAATGATTGTAAGGTGTACATGTCCAGCTGGTAGATGTCTTCTGACCTTGACCTCGTTTTCATGGTTCAGTGGTCAAAGTTAAGTTTTTGAGTTTTGGTCTTTTTTTCTAATATTATATTCAATAGGTCAACTATATTTGGTGTATGGAAATATTTTATGATGTACATGTCAGTCTCGCAGGTTTTATTTAACCTTGACCTCATTTTCACGGTTCATTTCTCTGTGTTAAGTTTTTGTGTTTTGGTCTGTTTTTCTTCAACTATAAGCAATAGATCAACTATATTTGTTGTATGGAAGGATATATTGAGGGTATATTGGATAGGTAGATAAATTTAGCCTCACAAAACGTCATCAACGGACCCCTTAAAGAGTTGTTGTGAGGGCTCTTAAAAAGCAAAGAGTGAGGCACTCTCTTTACATGAGGTTTCTGATTTTACGTTACCATTCTGACCGGGCGAGGCTGCGAATTTAAATATCCTGCTTAGCCAAACGGACGCCCCACTTTGGCAAGGGTTATACTGTCAGTTGGAAGAAGAAGACCAAGAAATCACATTATTTCTAGTCATCCTATGTTGTGGTCAGAAAGAACTTATAAGAAAATAAAATGATATTAAGCAATTGGTAATAATTATTTTAAAGTTAAGACACCAAGGTAAATTCAGATGAACGCGTTTTGGAAATTCACGATGCAAATTAATCATGACATTTCAGGCCCGGACACGCTTACATGCCAAAATATTGATAATTTCACAGTATGGCCCGGACAGACTTATGTAACAGGAGGGAGTCGGTGACGACACCTCCCGGGACGTGTAGTGGCTAGTACTTTGTCCCTATTCGATCCTTGGGATACCTGATATCAGATTTTGGCAGAATAGAGACGAAGTACTAGCCACTACACGTCCCGGGAGGTGTCGTCACCGACTCCCTCCTGTTACAAATAGTGCCGTGACCAGGATATCTGATCCCTCAGTTTTGGTTTGAATATTTTTGTCTTAAATCTATTTTTGATTTTGTTCAAATTTTGATTTTCAAAATGATAAAGTTTGAACAGAAACCTTGTACTTTTGATGGTTCTAGTGTTGATGTACAAGATTATTTTATTCAGTTTGAAGCAGTAAGTTTATGGAATAGTTGGAATTCAACTGAAATGGCTTGTCAGTTAGTTATAAATTTAAGAGGAGAAGCACAAACGCTTTTACGCGTACTAACTCCTTTTCAGTTGCAAAGTTACAATTTTTTGAAAAATTTATTAATGCAACGTTTTAATCCTAAGGAGAGGATAGCTTTTCATAAATTTCAAATGAAAAGTTGTAAACTTATGTCAAATGAATCTGTGACTGATTTTGGACACCGATTTAAACTTTTATGCCACCGCGCATATTCAGAACATTTTCATAATTTAGATTCCTATTTTATGGATCTTTTTATTGGTAAATTGGATAAAGAAATGGGTAAATTTGTCCTTTTCAAGCACCCTAAAACGTTTGATGATGCTATATATTTGGCAACAGAGTTTGAGTCTGTTGATATGTCTATTGACAATGTTGAAAGTGAAGTTAAGGAAAGTAAAGAAGAATTGGATTTTAGTTGTTTGAAATCTGGTTTTGAACAAATTGTTAAATTTATGAAGAAATTAGTAAACAAGAGATCCAAGGCTAAAAGATGTTTTAATTGTTCGGTATTTGGTCATATCAGAGCTAATTGTCCCAATAAGATTTGTAAAAGTGTCAATTCTGTTCATGTTGTTGAACCAGAAAGACCAGTTTCTGTTACAGTTAAAAAGAATGTAAAAAAATCATGCAAAGTTGTCAAAAAAGTTCAAAGTTTATTTCCATCTGATTTGGATAGCTGTTTTTCTGATAATTTGAAAACTACAGTGTATGAATTTTCTTGTTTATGGGAATAAGCTAGTTGAAGTTTGGATATAACAGTTTTTATGCGTTTTAATTTGTATATTTAGTGAATTGTTTTAATAGTTTAATTTGTTTAGTATATCTGCTTTCATGGTTTAAAATTAATTTGTCGTTTATAGTGGTCTCGTTATTGAGCCGGCATAGTATCAATGCCACTTCTTAATGACGATGTGTTAAGGGCATTTGTTTATTTCTTTTCATGTTGGTATGTTCAGTTTGTTGATTAGTTTCTTTGATTGAATTGGTTTATTGATGGGTTTGCCCATTGGATTTGGATTTTTAACCCTTCTGAACAAAATGTCTTTGTTTAGTATGGTTATGGTATTTCCTATATTGTGACTTTAATTAGTCATGGCAGAAACCAGTAGTTTGGCAGCTAGATGGGAGACGAACATGACCAGCTGATAAAGTAAGCCGTTCTTGAATCGAGAACTTCTTTCTTACTTTTGGTACAACGATGGATCTCATAGAACCCGAAAACACACGCTAAATGTGTTGTCGTGAGATCTACAATGTTGGACATTGCCTGGTACAACGATGGATCACATAGAACCCAAAACACATGTTCAAAGTGTTTTTGTGAGATCGACAATGTTGGACAATACCTGGTACAACTTTAACCATGCAGATAGACCGTTACGTTCTGTTTCCGTTTAAAGGAACTTCCTTATTGAATGCTGTATATATATGTGTCCGTTTACCGTTGGAATATATTCAATGGATGACCGTACTGTTTAATTTGTGCCGTAAAATTAATTCTTGGAGGATGATATACAGTGATGAACTTTACCAGTAAATGGACTACTTCTATGTGTTTATTGGTGATGTAACATTAACATTATGTTTGCTTTTTTTTAAATTGTGTTTCGATATAATAATACATTCATTTTAAATATTTTCTTTTATCCAAATGATTAACTTCATTAACATTTGTCCTTAAGGGGGGAGGAATGTAATGAATGTGGTTTAGGTAGTCTCCCTTTAATTGTCTCAGATTAGTATTTTCTTAATTAAATGTTTATTTTATGTTTAATTTGATCTAGACATGCTAAAATACAAAGTAGCTTTATTAATTTAACTATAAAAGTATTTAAATTTCATGTTACTTTATATATTTGATGAATATATAGATTCTACCACTGCATCGAGTGTAATACGATATTTATCCACTCGAGACAGTTAAATTTTCAAATTTAAAACGCGAGACTCGCCGAGCGTTTTAAATATCGAAAATTTAACTGTCGAGAGTGGATAAATATCGTATTACACGAGATTTGGTGGTGGAATCTGTTTCTCTAATGATTTTCTAACAATATGCAGGCAAACTTATTCCTTCTTTTCGAATGATCTGCAAAAAGATGTGTTCTTTCTATGTGACGTCATCAGGCATGGTCGCCTTTTTTCATGCCGTCACAATAGAAAATTCAGAGGAAAGCAAGAAAATTCGACGTCATAATCGGATTTTAACCAATGAAGAACTGAGATTCAAACTAACCACACGTTGATTAAATTTTTTTATACAATGGGTGCAGAAAGGGATAAATTGACGAAGAATTAGAGAAATTAATTTATTCAATTTTTCTTCAATACCATATATTTATTTATATCTTTGAAAGTGATAAATTTTTATCTAAGACTTGATCAGGAGTTGCTCATGTGGGGGTGAAAATCAATCCCCACACTGTATATATGAGCCGGCAGTGTAGCACTGCCACCCTTCTCTATATACCAGCTCGCCGGAATAAATCATTCCACTCGAGTTATTTAACAGCAACTACATTGGCATTATTTTGATACGATTTTTTAAATTCTAAAACACAACTCGAAGTATACAGTTACATTTACTTTTGATCTAAGTTTTTGATTTGAATAACTATTTTATTTTCATTTGACTGAAATACTTTTCTTTTCCATTTCATTTTTGAACTTAACTTTTGAAATAGTATTCTTTTTCATTTCATTTAACTGTTTTATTTGAATGTTGTACATTTTTAAATAAATTGTTGAGTTCTATTGATTTATGTCTCTGTTCAGCCAAAATCTGATATCAGGTATCCCGAGGATCGAATAGGGACGAAGTACTAGCCACTACACGTCCCGGGAGGTGTCGTCACCGACCCCCTCCTGTTACACTTAATTGACAAAACATTAATGATTTTACAAAATGTAAAAGTTGAAGGCCATGCATCAGTAATAATCACAAGTCACACATTTCTTATAGCGATATACTCACATTCCAAAAACCCTAAGCCTAAATCGAAACACAAAACAGTTTTAAAAAATAAAAAAGACCAAGAAAAATTTAGTGTAAAACAATATCGTTCCCTTGTCTGAATATGAGACATACTAGTACATGACTCCTATCTATTTGGATTTTTGGTCAAGAACTCAAGTCCAGATTATTTCCATATACAATCAGTGGTGTCGTGCTCTTCTCGCGTAGTACAGGAGGACGTCAGGTCAATCTTCGGTAGGTTCAAACAAACGACTATGGTATTTGCTACTTATATGCCAAGCAAACGATATTTAAAAGCAAGAGCAAAGACTGGTCGACTAGAAGTTGGAATTATATGCCCTTTATTAGCAGCACGTTAAAAATGCATAAAAGATCATAAAAGTATTGTGTTTGTTACAATTCTGTACGCGTACACACTTTCATTTTATTCCTGTGTTATTGTCCTAGTGTGTAGTAACAGAATTATATTCACGCATTGTGTTTAATACTGTTCAAGCGATTAAAATGTTGACCGATTATCTATTATTTGTTTAGCTGGGAAAAAACATAACATCGATAAAGTATGATTTTGTTTTTAATAGTTTGATTTTTCAAATGTATATATAGTAAATATTCACTGTAAGTCCATTCTGGAGGTATACCATCCGTTTTAATTAAGATTAACAACTTTTATAAAGTATGCAATATAGAACCAAAAAATATCATTTATTTTAAGTTTTCGATCTTTAAATTCAAATTCAACTGTAGATAAATAGAAAGCAATATGCTTGAATAAAATTCATCGCAAATGTGACGGGGTATAGAAATATGTTCACTTTTGGTCTTTTTCCGACTGGCATTAAAACACTTGCTAAAGTGGGATGTCCGTTCGTCTGTGCGGGATCTATATAAATACGCAGCCACAATCGATCAGAATTGGGACGTTAAATCCGATGCCTCGTATGGAGAGAGTGCAACGCTCTGTATACAGTACGGGTCCGTAATTGGCCTGCTGCAAAGATAAATGTCTGTCCCTCTCCAATATATTTGCATTCATTTCTCAGTTGCATGTCCAAATTTCCCGCCCTTCATACCGGTCGATGCCCTATTACAAGACCTGTACCTGTTGTATTAATTGTTGATTTGTTCTCGTCCTGAACATGCATGACATATTGGCCACTGGACGTCAAGAAAACAGAAATCAATCAATCAAATTTTCTTTTTAGTCGAGTGTTTCTTTTAGAAATAGCTAGGTCACACTTTACATTTGTAAATAAAAATTTTGCAAGGTTGTAGATTGCCGTATATGTAAAGAATCATGATATTTCGTACATGAATTTAGAATAAAACAAATAAATTTTGTTTAAATTACACCTTGGATGCTATTAAATAGATTATATTTAACACTGACTATCTGGAAATGAGGTAAACCTTGTTAAAGAGGAATTAATAAAAATCTAAACTATCAGTAAGTTATGGTCATTTTAGTTTCCTACATAGGCAAGACTATGTCTACCCACACAATATTATAATGATAAAGACAAACGGGTAAAAAAGGAGAAAATATTTGTATCAAAATACTTACTTCGACATGCATTTTAAAAAATAGATGGGTCATAACAGTTTAAAAAAATACCAATTTAACCATTAGTCCTGTGATTACTTATATGCCAATGAATTTAAATCGTATCTTAGATACTGTAATATCTGAATCTATTTTAATTGTATGCATAGATGCAGGGTAATTGTGTAACAGTAGACATCATCCAAAAAATAGTTCAACAGCAATTTGTTATCTTTGTAACTGTAAACATGCCTTTTATTCATAATCATTGTCTCTCAAAAAAGTTTTAACAGGTTATCTGATGATAAAAAAGTTCAAATATGTTATTCTAATTTAGAAAAATGTCATATGTTGATAAAAAAAGTTCAAACACATGTTATTCTGATTTAGAAAAAAATATGGTTCTAATATATTCATGAGATTTAAATGGATTGAATAGCTAAATTAGGTACTAGTATCTAACAAAATCTTTAGAAATATTTCCAGTGATGCTGAGAAATTCTTTACAATTTCAGGGATTTAACCAACTTCCTTTTCCTATACTATTGACTTAAAAAATCTCTGACTTAACAAATAAATACATGTAGTTTTATCGATTTTTGTAGAGATTCAGACAGACAATGACAGTCAGTCTCACACAACTTAAGCTCATTGTGCTTCCAGATTTAGATTTTAAAAAAGTCATATTCTTTCAACGCCTATATACCTTCCATGGTCTAAAAGTCACTGTCAATAGTGTCATAAAGTTAACAAAGATTTCCATCTCCTAAATGCAAAATATGTTGTATAAGAGAGCACAAGATTGTGATAACTAATTTACATGTACACATGCTAAAACAATCTACTTTATTTGAACTTTGGCGGATAGTTGTCTCATTGGCAATCATACCTCATCTCCTTATTTTTATACTTATATATATGCATCTAGTTGATATTTCTCTATGCGTTTTACTGTTTTACTTACCAGTGCATAAACTGTTTAGCTTACTGATAAGAGATTCATTATGAATTTATATAAATAAAGTATATACTGATGGCTTTAATAATTTTGTTTCAATATTAAAATTTCTGTTACAGCCTGTTAAAATACTACATTCCTTGATGAAATTGGGGAAAGCATTTTTTTAAGTAAATGTGTGATCAAACGATTTTTACGTCTTTTGGCAATGTATGTACAATGTTTGTATTGGATATCTATGCTTCACAAAATTCCGTACAAACAACGGTACATTACAGGCTCATCTGCATGTTCTACAAAGGAATTGTCCATTAGATTGGCAAAATGACATTGTGATCAGTATGCTGGCGTTTCTTATTTACAATATATTTGTTGAATTTGGAGGTAGACTTTTTTAGCAAATTGTCGACATTCCTATGGGAAAGAACTGTGCGTCTCTCCTTGCCGACCTCTTCTTATTTCTTATGAGTCTGAGTTCCTTCAGACACTTGTCAAAAAAAAGAAGATCAAAGAAGCCAGATCATTAAATTTCACATTCAGATATATTGATAATGTCCTTTCCATTAATAATCCGAACTTTCATGAATATATCCTCCAGAACTAGAAATTAAAGAAACAACAGATACGGTTTCCTCCGCCTCATTTTCAGACTTATGCCTCGAATTTGACATAAGCGGTCATCTCAGTACCAGAATCTATGACAAACGAGACCATTTTAATTTAGGAATTATAAATTTCCCCCATCTTAGCAGCAATATACCAACTTCACCTGCATATGGGATATTCATTTCCCAACTCATTCGGTTTTCAAGATCTTAAATTGCAGTTGCTACTCAGACTTTATAAAACGTCACCAGTGTCTGAGCAGAAAGTTGATGAACCAGAGCATCTTGTTCTTTTTCTAAAAAAAATTCATCGGAAGATAACAAAACCTTGTTGATAAGTAATCCGTATCAACTTCACAAATAATGCATGATAACTTGAAGTATAGATTCTAGGTACTGACGTTGTTTATTATCTTAATTACGTGTATTATTGTTCTTTTTATTTGTCTTTGTATATTTTTAACCTTTACTATTTCGTCCATTTTGGTATTATCTTTTTGGCGTTGCTCTGTATTTATACTTCCCGCCATTGTATTATTTGCTACGGTCTGTCTTTCATTTTTGCTAATGTGCTTTGTATATATAGTGTCTATATGCCATTTTGTTTTTCTTTGTTGACATAGTTGTTTGTTATAGTGATTAAGATTATAACACAATATTGAATGCTGTACTCCAATTTTTAACATTTTTACCTATTATGTCTGCTTGTTTTGCCCACACATTGTTGTCAATATAATGGAATTCTATGCGAATGTCATACACGTGAGAGGTTTAGCTAGCTGTAAAACCAGGTTTAATCCACCATTTGCTACATAAGGAAATGCTTGTACCAAGTCAGGAATATGACAGTTGTTTTCCGTTCTTTTGATGTGTTTGAGCTTTTGATTTTGCCATTTGATAAGGGACTTTCCGTTTTGAATTTTCTTGGAATTTGGTAATTTTGTTATTTTACTTTTTATTGAATGTGTACATAAAGTGTGGTAAAGATCGATTGAGATACGAGCTAATAAAGTTTCAACATGTGTGTAACGGACGGACGGACAGTCACGTTAAGATATCCCCTCCACTATTTTGTTGCGAGGAGAAAAATAAATATAGAGAAGGAATTCCAAAAATGAGTTAATTGCTCTAGGGAGGTGGTGCAATCTTCCATGGAAGACTCGCGCATGTAAAATATTCATAGTCATATAATTAAAGATAAAGATAAAAACGGATTCGGATGTGAATTAGTTGCAGTGTTTTTGTACATGAATGATTAAAAATTTCAACGTGAAATGTCGTATTACTTGAGATTGAGAGAAAGAGAACCAAACAAGAAAAACTTGTAAAAGCCGGGTTTTTTTCAAAATAATCTAACACTGTTAAACCGATTATGGTCCTGAACGATTTTTGCCTTTCATACGACCCCTCTATTTTACATGTAAACTGTAGGTGTCATAGGTAGCAATACACAGTTAGGAAAATATCTTAAAATTGACACTCATAATTTTAACCACCTCTTTTCCTTCCTATCTAATAAATAAGGCTTACTATTTGTGTTATGCATGTGTATATTTCTGGAAAGAGCATCTTCCATAGATTTCATTTTTAATAGTTAAAAAGGTGAAATATAATCTCTTTTTGGTGTAACCATGGCAACAATCTGCATTTATTTGATACAAAATATTGCAAAAAAGGGGGGTGAACATGTCACAAAAGTCTCAAAAATTTGGTCCAAAGGAAAATTTCAATCAATTAGAGTGATACCTTTCCTGAAACCATAGACCTATATCTATCAAGAGGTCCAAAAAAAATCATATGCATTTCTGCTTGTTTTTCCATAAAATTGAATTGAAAAGATCGAGCAACAAATCTTTGTTGAAAAACACTACAATAATTTCTAGATCTAGGGCGGTGCGGATAGGAAAATACGGACTGTCAAACAGAAAAATGGCCTATAAAACATGCTAAAAACAATCTAAATGATCATATAAACCCACTAGGAAGGCTATATTATTCTTCAACTATCTAAAAATCAATTTTATTGTACGAAAACTTTCATATTTAAAAAATTCACCATGGCCATAATGCGAAACTAAACTTCTAACTGTGTATTGCTACCATATGTCGGCGTCGAGAGTTATTAAAAAGGTCTAATCGTAGATGCGTATCAATTTCCGCAAATGCGTAATAAACATCACCAACGATTATTGTTTTAATCATGACACTATTTTATATTCTGGTAATTTATTTTAAAATTGAGCATCTGAAGTGCTCATTTTTTAAAAGTTATTTCAACGACCAGCCGTCTCAACAACTGTGATGTATTCCTCTGCCTTATTCATACATATCTATTTAAATTTGTTCATATCCCAGGAACTGCAGGTTGCATACTTTCTAGTAAGTATTAAAAAGAATCAGGGACTGTTTAAAATAATAAAATACCAAAATAAGTACCCTGGCCTTAATTCAAGTTCCACTACGATTATTTATATATAAAAAGAAAGATTAAGGAAGACTATATACATATATATATTGATAAATAAAAGTCCTTGGTACAGAAAATATAGTTTAAAAATAAAAACACAAAAAATCACATTATAAATCGAACATTGTTTCTGTTAGCGCTTTCACCGCATCTCCTACGGTTCATCAGACAGAATTGTTATCGTTAATAGTAACGACTTGTGACGTTACCTAATAGTAACGTCTTGCGGTAGTTTGTATATATTACGGAATCATATTCACGGACCGAATTTCACTTCCTATTTAAAGTCGGGTTGTACAGTTCAATAAAATGTTGTTCCTTGGCTTCACGCGGAATTTTATCTTCAGTCCACATCTTAAAAAAGGATATATTTTAAATTTTCCCTTTCTACATTTGTCAAAGTGTTCAGAACATGGAGAATTTCCTAATTGACGGGTCCTTTATCTGCTGTTTGTGAACTTAGTCTATTGGTTTGACCTATGTAGTTTTGATCACAAGTGGGACAGGTTGCACAATAAATTATAACATTTTCCGATTTACAGTTTATACTTCTATTCGGTTTAATTACTGTGCCTGATTTAAGAGTTTTACTTTGTTCCACTTCTATCATTTCGCACGTTCCACATCTGGGATCACCGCATTTATGTACTTCTGCCACCTTCTGTGTACTGAATTTTGCTCGTGTAAGAAGTTTCTTCAGATTTGGTTCTTGTCGACGGCTCCCAATAAGCTGTGATTCATCGACTAGAATTTTCATTTTCTTTGATTGATGCAGAATAGGTAAAACCCTTAGCCGAATTAAAGATCTTGTGATTATGTGGATTATGTGTTATTACGAACGGACTTGATTTTGTTTATCTTTTGTCATCCCTTGGTACTGTTTTTCATAGTTCAACGATTTGAATGCTCAATGCATTTTTATTCCATTGTCGATTAAACTGACGGGATAGTTTTGGCTTTTCAGATAATTTTTTAATTCCTGTAGTCTCTTATCACGTAACTCCAAATTTATAACTATTGTGCATATACGTCGGGCCATATTGAAAGGAATATTACGTTTGGTATGTGACGGGTTACATGACCTAAAATCTAAATATTGATGGGTATCCGTGGGTTTACAGTATATGTCCGTAATTATTTGTTCATCTTCCTTTATAATATGGATGTCTAAGAACGGGTGTTTTGAAGAGCTGGAATCGTAAGTGAACTGCGTCGATTCATTTCGGTCCGTGAATATGATTCCGTAATATATACAAACTACCGCAAGATGTTACTATTAGGTAACGTCACAAGTCGTTACTATTAACGATAACAATTCTGTCTGATGAACCGTAGGAGATGCGGTGAAAGCGCTAACAGAAACAATGTTTGATTCATAATGTGATTTTTTGTGTTTTTATTTTTTAAACTATATATATATATATATATATATATCTCGTGCTTAGTTCGCCGAAAAAAATTACGTCATTTAATGAATGGCTATTATTTATTTTGATTTATTGACCCATAAAATTAATTTTGACTCTTCACATTTTACATAATGTGAAGAGTCAAAATTAATTTTATGGGTCAATAAATCAAAATAAATTATTGCCATTCATTATAAATAAATATCTATCAAAAATAAGGCTTAATGAACTTTTATATTATTTATATTTACAATAACAACGTACACACATGTTGGCGTATGAATACACAACGTCAGAGTGGGCGTGTCGCCATAAAATTGACAACATTGAAAATAAAAGTAATACTTTTACCAATCAAAAGACAGTAAATACACCAAATTTATTTATATATATATATATATCTCGTGCTTAGTTCAGGAATAATTTGTTATTGATAAACGCCGAAAAAAAATTACGTCATAAGGTAGTGACTCTGCAGCTTTCCCAAGTTTAACAGAAGAGGATCATTTGTGTACACTAATTTGAAGCATACTTATTACCTAATAAAAAAATGACATTATTTCTGGTCATCGATATGGGGCATTTTTTTCAAGGACATTATCTCCCCCTTTGGCGCATTTTCTTCTCTGGAGGATTCTGCTCTTTTTAATCTTATGGCACTAGACTAAATAATTGTTATAATACCCTTTTGACATACCTTTGTAATTTAACAAAAATATAATGAATCACTCAAATAATTGTTAGATATTTTACAGTACTATAGAGAGCATGAACAAGGTTATAGCAGTAGCACAACATCATATATTAGCAAAAATTGAAGTGCAGAAAATAGTGTTATTTCATACCATGGATATTTCTAAGCAATGCATGTCATGTTAAATGCCATGACTCATTAAAAGAATGCTATTCAATCAAATCTGCAACAAAAAATGATAAAAGTAAACAGCTGCGCCACGAGCGCATGATACGCCCGTCTTGTGTGTGAAGTTTTATGCAATAATCATAAATAGTTTCTGAGAGACGGCGCGACATGTGAAAAACCCCCCTTTTTTACAAAAAAACTCAATAAGTCTATAATAAAATTTTGAATCATCACCAAAAAGTATACAGATCTTTAGATTAATATAACTATTATAACTCTAAGAAGTGTGTAAAGTTTTAAACAATAATCATAAATAGTTTTTGAGATACGGCGCGACATGTGAACCCCCCCTCCCTTTTTTAACAAAAAACTCAATAACTCTAAAATAAATATTTGAATCATCACCAAAAAGTATACAGATCTTTAGATTAATATAACTAAGAAGTGTGTAAAGTTTTAAGCAATAATCATAAATCGTTTTTGAGATACTGCGCGACATGTGAAAAAACACACCCCTGTTTTAGTTACAAAGTCCCGTAACTCAAAAAGTTTTAATCTTAATTTCACTGAAAAGTATACAGACCGTTTGACCATCATAAGAAACAACTATTTTAAGTTTCATGAAATTTGGATAAGTTGTTCTCAAGTTACGGTGCGACATGTTTACGACGGACAGACGGACGCCGGACATTTGTATACCATAATACGTCCGTCAAAATTTTGACAGGCGTATAAAAACTGACTTCATGTCACATAGTTACCATGGAAACCAATCACTATCAAACAGAGGGAAGTCAATGTGAAGCGGGTATGAAAGACATAACCAGACAAGAAAAGAAGATATTCAAAACATTTAAAAAAGAGTTGTCTCATTGGCAATCATTCCACATCTCCTTATTTCTATAACGCTATACTATCTTAAATATGTAATAAAAAAGTTATTCATAAACAAGTTCTAAAACAATAAATCTTAATAAACTGTGCAGATTGTATCAAAGCCTCAAAGAGTAGCTTACTTTCAACCAAATTATATTACATGTATTCAAATATCATCCAAAACCACAAACTTTATTTTAGCATGTTGTTTAAGTTGACCTGTAGATATCTATTGTGATTGTCCTGCTGGCTTGCTGTCTCATTGAAGTTTATCCAACATCTCCCAATGTTCATATTTAAAATACATCATAAAGAAAAAATTGTTTTATTTCAACTTTAAGTTAATGTTCATTGATATGTTGCACTTCATTCTTCTGTCACTGTTGTTTCTTCTACCTCTACATCTGATAAGGGAAAAAACATACTTTGGGTTTTTCTGTTGATACGGAAAGAAACACAAGCGATTGGGGGCGTGGACTGTACAACAAATACAATGATGTGTTTTGATATGCTCAATAGGAATCACTGTATTCTGTATTCTGTAGGTGTCGCTGTTGACACTGGATTGTCTCTATTGTAAATATTGAAGTCACGCGTGTACAATTTTTTACTCTTGTAAACAACTCGCTTGTACTTTAATTATACATATAGGTGGCAACTGTATTAAAATATTAAGAAACAAAAAATGGAAAAAATTTGATTTAAAATTTTTTGTGAGGAAAAAAAAAAAAAAAATTCTTAATCAAATCTGCGCGACTCTCGGATAAAATCACCCAACAATCGCATTAGTGTTTCTCTGGAGACGGAGGAGTTGTCGTTTTTTTCTATTGACAATAAAAGTTCTCAATCAATATGTACCGATTCCGTGTTAAAAAAATATCTCATGTACAAGTTTTTGTCTAGCCTCTTCATAATTTTCACAAAAAGTAAATAAAGTTCCACGGTTTCTAATTATCCACATTCACACCTTGGATCTACATTTGAATTGATTTTGTTTTGGTAATTTTTTAGGAAGTATCCTTATCTTAAATTTCTAATAAGTATGTAGTAAGTAAGTAAATTGTTTTTTATAGTGACATGTGTAAATCAGCATAAATATACAAATGTGTACAAAATATAATTACATATATAATACACCCGGCCCAATGGACCAATAAGTCACCTTTTACTTTCAGTTCAATATAAATGTTCTAATATCATGTGTCAATTGACAATTCAAATTTAAATACAGATAATAATAGATTAAGAATTAACGTTTGTAAAAGTTCATATATTATTCATCTAAAGTTTGTGAAAAAGTTTAAGAATGTTAACTAGAGTAAACTGTTTGTTTTCTACGGAAAAGTGACGCTGCTAAGTATTTAGCTATTTTCCTTGGCTTGTTCACCATTAGAAATGTTAATTTTCCCTGGTCATCTAGTTGTGTATAGTCAGGCACCATTAATACCTCGCTAAAAATAGTTTGTCTGATATCATTATAAAATGTGCAGTTTATAAGAAAATGTAGCTCAACTTTCAACATTTTGAGAATTACAAAATCGACATAGTCTGTATTCTACTGGTTCCCCAATATATCTACCAGTTTCAATTCTGATCGGTAAAATCCCGCATCTAAACTGGGCTAGCATAAATATGTGTAGCATTATTCCATAAGGTGGAATTATACATGTATAGATATGTAAAGGTCTTTCCACCTTATCGCTAAAGTTATCTTTTCTATAAATAGCAAAAATACCCTGAAATGCATCAATTGGGAAATACAAGATAATCATATTGTTATATTGACCTGAAAAGTATGAAAAGTATGACTTACCAGTACTCAAAGCCTTGGATATAAACAACTATGTCTTCCTTCTTTGCTGATTAGTCATTATCAACTATTTCACCTCATGGCAGTTGTAATTTTATATATGAAACAATGCACAAGAGCTAAAACAATTGAGTTTCATACTGTTCTCACCGAGGAAATTTTCTAGAGAATGTTGATTTTCATTCTGGAAAATATATATCTTGATGATCAATTATTACATTTAGAGAGAGAAAAAAATATAACATAGAATTGTGAAATAAACATTGAAATATGTGTATTACTTTAAGAAATTATCTATTCTAATCTTTCATTTGGATTAATTAATTAAATTGTTGTTTGTTTATCATACAGTGGCAAATATTTCAAACTAATTCAGAATGACGAAGAAACACTTTAGCAACTACAATGGTCATACAGTTTAACCTGCCTAATCGACACCTGAGTATTCCAACATCCTGCTTTAACCGACACATTTTAGTGGTTCCAAAATATACCTATCCTTGCAGAAAAACCTGAGTATTCCGACATTTTTCTGATCCCCATTGTGTCAGATAACACAGGTTACAATGTGTATGGTGTGTTGCCAGAGCCCTGTTTGTTATCAGCACTAAATCATGTTTTAGTGTTGATATCCGCCTCCCACGACGGGACGAAGGGTTGGACTTTAGGAGGCATAATTTTTTTAATTTATACAATGCTTTAAATCAAGTTTAAATCTGATATTTGTTTAATACTGTTCATATTTATAATTTATGGCTCTGTTGGTTCTACATATTTTTTCTCTTACCTATTTCAGTCATATGGAATTACTATTTTCAGTGCCTCATGATAGCTGTAATATGTTGGAATAATAGCAATCTGTGTATCAAGACATCCTTTACATACACATGATCAATAAGAGTCCCACCTTCTGTTGTTGGACTATCTACAAGCTGTCTGAAACCTTTGATGACATGAAATTAAATACTGTACAACCACCTTTCAAAATATCTTGATTAAAATCACCAATTACAACAATTTTTTCTGATATGTCTACTAACTAACATATTAATATCTCCAAGTTCTCCAAAAATTTTCCTAGATTATACTTCTGAGTTCTGTAAACAGTAGCAACTAAAATATTTTTACTTGATATCTTGAAAACTATACATTCTAAGTTTGAGGCCAAGTTGCATATTTCAGTTTCTGTAGAAAGCTTGTAAAAACACATACACCACCATGCTGCATTTCCTTTAAAGAAGAATAATAAGAATTATCATCTTGAAAGCTAGAGATCTGGGCAAATGAAAACCATCATATCCTATTATTTCAAAGCAAATGAGTTCTTGATTAGTCCAGGTTTCAGTAAGACAAATATAATCAGCACTTCTAAAGTCTGGATTATGTTTCAAATCTTCTGCATGAGTCTGTAAACCTTGAATGTTGTGATACATTATTTGAAAAGATTGTGTAGGTTCCTCTGCTACATCATCGATTTCAAGCAAAAATCTAGTCATTTCTGAAACACCCTTTACAATATCAGGATCACAGAAGATTTTCTTGTCTATTTTGTCAGTGTCTATGCTTTTAATGTGTAGACCAGATTTTGAGGTAACTCTGCTAAGAGCAACATATGCTTGACCATATGTGAAACATTTATTCAGATCAACAACACATTCTTCAACTGTTAATCCTTGAACTTTGTGAATTGTGCAAGCCCAGGCTAACTTTAATGGAAACTGTTTTCGTACACAATTGCTAAAAGGAATGTCTTCACTTGAAGGTTTCAATCCAACACAGCGTTTTCCACTTATGATTTTTTGTACCTTTGCATTTCTTCCTACTCTTTCATTGTCAAAGTGAATGTATATGGTACTTGGGAGGGAGTTAGGCGAGAAGTCTTTGATAGATATAACTGTTCCCATTACACCATTTACTAAACCATCTGCGGTGTCCTCATTCTTGATAAGCATTACTCTTGCTCCCTCGGCCAAAAGGATAGATATTGGAAGACATACATCTGACTTTGTGCAATGGACTTTTTCAGAGTCAATTTTCCTGACGTTTTGTCTTTTGGAAGTCTTGTGCTTCAATTAGTTTTGATTCTGTACATAGCTTCATTATCATCTCCTTGTTAAAGTTATCAACCTCTGCATTTGTGGAATATATGCAAGGCTTCATCGGGCCATCTCCAAAGCAGTGTGTTAGCGTCTTTTATCAAAAGATATCAAACTTTCATTTTCTGCTTAACACGCAATCTATTTAGTAGTTCTGCAAACAAACCATCCTCACGTTGACGCATTATTTCATCCAACTCAGCAATTTCAAACAAACCATTCCATAGTTGATTTGAGGGATTAGAGGATCATCTACATACAATTTGTCTAGCCTTTTGTTTTGACAGGTGGTAACTGATAAAATCGCCAACAGCAATTACTGAAACACCTCCAAATAAACATTTGTCTGGTCTTTTTTTCACTTGTCTAAGTCTCTCATGTACGAAAAACAACAATTTCTTATTGACCATAGAAATTTCATCAATAATCAAGATTTGCAAATTTTCTAACTTTGTTCTGAGTGAATTAATTTTGTCTTCACTGAGAGTTGCATGATCAGATGAAAGTGATTTGAAAATTCCAAGAGCACTATGAATTGTCAATCCATGGATATTAAAAGCAGCTGTTCCAGTTGGAGCTGTTAATAGAACTGTGAGATCATCTGGATTCTCTGAAATTTGTGCTAATATTTGAGTTGCTTCATATTGTATACACTTGATCAAGTGACTTTTACCCGTTCCAGCTCCTCCAGTGATAAATAAATGTAAAGGCTCTGGTGTTTTTCCATTTGATTTCTGAATGCACCAATCTCTTACTTTATAGAGAATTCTTCTTTGTTTCACATTCAGACTTCTTAGCCTTGAATAATTTCCTTTTTGTGAGAGAAACAGACAGCAAATTAGTTCCAACAGATGATGAGCTCTTTTCATTATTCAAATCTGGTATTGATAAATCCTCCTCAATCACACTTGTTACTTTGCCTTCATCTATACATTCTCTTCTGTTCACTTCTGATTCTGGGCATAACTCACACCAAGCATCTTCATTTGGACCTTTTTCATTTAATTGCTTTTCTGCTTCCTCTAAATCATGACCATCTTTTACAAAATCTGACATGTTTTTGACAACAATTTCTTTTACAGAACTTAACTCATTATCTCCTTCAAATTTAACTGTACCACAGGTGAAGAAATTCTCATATGTTTGAAATAGTGGTGGTTTTAACTGTTCATCATATCTGTATGGTAAATAAAGTTGCAAAATGCTTTGATAGTATTTTTCTGGTGAATTTTCTGATGAGAAGCGTGGATATTTTATAACTGCAGGTGAAGTTCTTGTGCGCTTTCTAATGTATCCAAGTGAGCCATCAAGTTTGAAGGTTGTTTCTTTATTAATTTTTTGAGGTAATTGTGATTCTAGTATAACACTGTATTCAGAACAGAATCTTGCCAGACATATTTTGATAAAGATGTCAATGTGTGGTCTACCTTTATATCTATCAACAATATTGTTCATCCAAGTACTATTCTCATCTTCATCTTCATTTTCACTGTCACTATTACTCCTTTTTCTTTTTGCAGACTTACGACTTTGTTGTTTCTCCAGATCTTTCAAAGGAATGCTCATTCGACATGGATTTTCACCAACGGGTATAAATTCTACTTTCCTTGAACATTCTCTTAATCTCAATCCTGTTACTCTGAAAACAGCTTCCTGTGCACTTATCTCTCTATGGTGTAAGTATGAAGTTCCAATTTTTTTCAAAGTCTGTTGAGCATTTAAATTTCCTTCTTCAGCTTCATTTTTGGTCTGCAGCAGTAGTAATCCTAGCTCTCGCTCAGCTTTACTGATGTAGCTTATAATATATACAACACAGGAAAATGCATCCAAAATATATTGTATGTCCATGTTTGCATCCCAAGCTCTCAAAAGATGTGGGTTATACTGATTGGTGTATACTTCATTTGGCTGACGTTTAAGAACTACTGTATTTCGATTGGTGATGAAACAGTAACATTTTTCAAAGCCTTCTTGAGTTAGTCCTGCCTTCTTGAAAATTTCAGATACATCTAAGTCTTTATCTTCATTCTCTTTTATTACTTTCCATAAGTTTGACAACATTTCCTTTGCTAATTCTTCCTCTTCCTCTGAATCCTTATCTGGATCACTTGGTTCTGAGATAAATGTTCTAGTTGAGGGAGGTCTAGGGAAATTAAAACGACATACTGTTCCTTTTTTCTTACAAGATTTGGAATGCTTTTGCTATGTTGGTGTACTACCATAACAATGTCATGCAACTCTTTGTCTTCCTTTTCATCTGGTATCTCACATGAAATGTACTTGTCAATAAAAGTGATAATGTCTTCATTTTCAACTTCGCCAAATTTTGGAGCATTTTCTACCCAAAACAAACAATGTGTGTGGGGAGAACCTCTTTGTTGAAATTCAACTCGGTAAAAATAGTCGATTATTTTCCCTATTGGTTGAGCTTCTGACATGATAACATTCTTCAGAAATTTATGGAATCTATTATCAAACATTCTTGCTGCCGTAACTGGATTGCTACAGAGAACTTTACATTTTTCATCCCATGTCATATTTTCAGTATTTCGCATGTCACCCTGTTGTTTTAAAATTGTGTCTACAATTTCTGACCATCTAAAGTCTGCAGAAGAAAAAGAACAGAAGAATGTTGGGACTCCTAACTGTCTTATCATTGCAAATATATCTTTTTGTGAACTTTGCCAATAGGGAGGAGTTCCTCGAATAGGTTTTAAATATTTTATAGCTTCATCTTTTTTAAATAATTCTTTTAAGGTTTCCTTGTTGCATAGCATTTCTCTAGTTACTTTCTTTCCTTCTTTTGAAATAGGACATTGTTTTCTAAGAGATATCTGTACATTTGAAATCACGCTATTGAGCTCAGTTAAATATTGACTGAAAAATATGTAGGAAGTATCTCTGGCAAATCTATTTTCCACACTCATCAATCTAAGATTAAAGTACCTTCCAATAGTCAGTTTTTCATCACGGTTTTCATCAAATGTATTTTGCCTGAAGGAAAGTGTACAGGAAAGGTTTTAGCTTCAATTCCTGGTTCTTGAAGAACACTTAGAGGACTATTATTTTCTGCTGGAGCTATATTAAATATTTGGTCAAAGCATAAATCTAAAGCCTCTTGTCCGATATCAGCAGGTTGTAAACAAGTGTCTAACTGAACACCACGTAAACTATCATCAATGTAGCTAACTGGTTCACTTTCTATTTCTCTTTCATTGCCTGTTGTAGAAGACTTTATCATTTCTTCTTCCTGTATTTCGTTTTCCATCACCAGCTCAGTATCATCAGATTCCTCATTTACTATTTGATCATCATCTAATTCAGGAATTGGATTAATCCATTCATTGTTAATAGTTACATCTTTATACCATATGTTTTGATCCTTTAAATACAAAAGTGCTTGCTCTAAATGGTTTGGTCTTACAAATTGATATTTGTCATATCCTTTGTAGTTAAGCTTTCTCTTTAACTTTACCTTCAGTAATAGACTTTCATCTTCAGATCGGGTAATATAGATGTCACTTTTTCAAATCAGATGGCACACAAACGACAGGTCCATGAACTCCTTTTGTCCTCCTTTTGGTAAAGCCATAATTTTCATGAATGGAATGTTCTGTGCTATAAGTTGCTGCTCTATTGAATTGAGCTGTTTTAACTCTACTGGAACATCTTCTAGTAATAGGCTATTCGAAAAGGAGTCGGCAGGTATTTTACCTTTCAACATTTTACGATGGCAAGTATAACAGATCCATAGACTTGTTCTACATGTTCCTTCAAAAGCACAATTTGTCTTACAATCATCTGTGCATTTGTGTTCATATTTATTTGTTGTAACTGAATCAAATATAGAATTATTTTAAGATTCTTTCTTGCAGATCTGAACCTGTTTTTCAAAAACAGTCTCAAACAACAAGCACAAACACATTCTGGACCTTTTTAACTTCATCTTTAAATTTTCTTATTAACTCAGTTATTTCCTTGTTTTCTGCCTGAAGACTTTCACGACGTACTGATGTTTGTTGTCTAATTTTAATTCTGTGTGCATCATCATCTGCATACTTTTGTATACTTGCTTGTTTCACATGTTCCTTATGCTTTGCATCTACTTCATACTTCTGTATACTAGCTTGTTTCAGATTTTCCCTGTACTCATTGTCATCTTTATATTTCTCAATTCCTGATTGTATTAGGGCTTTTCGGTAATCCTCATCTTCTTGGTACTTATGAATTCCGTATTCTATTAAGGTATCTCTATAACTCTCGTCTTCTTGATATTTCTGAATTCCTGCTTGTATCATATTATCTCTGTATATTTCATCCTCTTCATATTTCTTAATGCCTGAATAGATTTTTTTTGAACGTATTTCTTCATTTTCCCAATATTTTCGTTTTAATGTATCAATCTTTCTAGTTCTAAATTCATCATCTGTCATGTACCGGATCCTTTCCTTCTCATTTTTTTATAAGACTTTTGATTCAGTTTTACAGACTTTTATTTCATTATCTGAGTCAGTCGTCTGGTTTTCATCAATTTTCATTTTCTTTGTTGTCACCTCAGATTTAGAATACTGATACTTTTTCCCATGTTCTTGTCTAGATTGTAATCTATTTGGTGAAATTGACTTTTGTGTAACAGCTGTGACTACTTCATAATGATTAATATCTCCATTATGTTGAAGATAAATTGCTTGATCATTAACATTATTGTTGCTACATATTTGAGATGAAGAATATTTAATCCATGAATTGTTATAAAAGTATAAATGTCTGTTTTAAGAAGGTCAGCACAAGCTAATATTTCCAGTTCAGTTCCCCATGCATTATTTTCTTCCATTTTCAGTGTTTGTATATGCTCTTCTACAGTTTTAAATCTTGGTTGTAAAATGATTTGAAAACTTCTGCATTTCTCATCAAATGATCAACTATTGCCCTTCTTACATTTCCAAAATATTCTTGTCTATTCGATATTGAATATGAAATGGCTCAAATAAACAATTCCCATCACCTGTGATAGTCTTGCAAGCAATTGGTGGTCCTATGTTATAAGAATTTGAAGAATTCTGTTTGGATATTTTCTTGTTTGGTATATTAATGATTTTACAAAGCTGCCTCTTTAAAAGTGTATGCAGGGGTATAAAATCATAAAATATTTCAGCTGAAGACAATATTTCAATATCAGATTCATCATCCAAAATAACCTCATTAATGTGTACTTCATTAATTTTATCAATGCCAATACTTTTATTAATGTTCAATTCGATTATTTCTGGTGATATGTTGTCGTTCAGAGTAATATTTTCTTGAGTTTTAGGAAGCTCATGTCTACCTTTGTTTCCAGTTTGTAGAATTTCAGATAATTTTAATTCACTGGTATTTATTTGTTTATGACTTTCTGAAAATTCAGAGTTAGTTTTGATCTTAGGTTCTTGTCCAAAAATACAAATACTGACTCCTGTCACCTCAAACCATTGATTTTGACTTGCACCAGCAATCATGTTGCAACAGTACTGGTATAGATGATCCAGATTTCTTAACTTTAAAAGTAAACTTTTACCATCGCTGTCCTTTAAACCAAGCTCATTTCGAGCATGAGAATCAAACAAAAGCAAGTCTTGATTTTGTTTCAAGGCTAAAAAAGTTGTGTCATATGCGCATATAAAGCAAGCATCATAGTCTATGAGGGACTCTTGTAAAGCTTGGTCTAAAGGTAAAGAATTTCCAAATGCACTAAAATCTATAATTCCAGAAGTATCTACAACAGCTGTAATTGATTCTTTTCTTGATATTTCCAATAACTTTCCTGACATGTCTATCATACCTGGTAGGTCTGATACAAGTAAATAAGTATTATCACCATGAATATTTCTATATATTTCATTTCCATCAATCAAAACATTGTCTAAATACATAGGATCCCAATCATTTAGATCTTTCAACTTACTATGACCAAGAGCTGATAAACAGTTTGCAACACATTGCTTCCCACTATCAATTCCAAATCTGATATCTCCTTGATGAAAACTACCTTGAACTACCCAATTATCCAAAACTGATCTACTAACCTCTATACTATCTTCATCTATGTTTCTTCTGTTTCTATGACTATTTAACTTCTTATCATTATCTTGTTTACAATCTGAAAAATCATTACAATCAAGTTGAATATCTTCAGTTTCAACAGTCATGCTATCAGTCTTATCCAAGAATTCATGAGTATTCATGTGTTCCTTATTAAAATGTGTACCCAATTGGATTGCATCATGCAATTTTGAAAGATTGTGTTTGCTTTTAGAACTCTGTTCTAATTTCATTGATTCAACATCCAGATCTGTTCTCATTGATTCATTAACCAGATTTGTGTTCATTGGTTCATTATCCATATTTGTTTTCATTGATTCATAATCCATATTTGTTTTAATCCATTCATAATCCATATTTGTTTTAATCCATTCATAATCCATATTTGTTTTAATCCATTCATAATCCATATTTGTATTAATTGATTCATAATCCAGATTTGTTTTCATTGATTTATTTGATTGGATTGATTTAGTTGATTCAGATTTGATTGATAGATTTAGTTTGGTAAATTCTTTAGATTCTACTGTTTCAGTACTTTTGATTGATTTATTATCATATGGACAGTTTAGAGAGTCGACGCCTTATCATTGTTGGTAGGACAGTTTAGAGAGTTGACGCTCTTATCATTGTTGGTAGGACAGTTTAGAGAGTTGACGCCTGATCATTATTTATAGGACAGTTCAGAGAGTTGACGCCTGATCATTGTTTATTGGACAGTTTAGAGAGTTGACGCCTGATCATTGTTTATAGGACAGTTTATAGAGTTGACGCTCTGATCATTGTTTATAGGACAGTTTAGAGAGTTGACGCTCTGATTAGAAGGGCAGTTTAAAGAGGTGGCACTCTGATTATCCATGGAGATGAGGTTTTTGTTATTGGTCTGCTTTATTCTTCTCTCTCTCATTCGATCTCTCTGGTCTTTCTTTTTACTAACATCACTTTTTTTTCTTCCTCTACGTGGCATTTCTACAAAATAAGAAACAAATAATATAAATCCCTGTTATGAAATCTAAAAACTACATGTGTAGAGGATAAGAAAGTCAATGAAAGTCCTTGTATATTGGCTAGTTCTATAACCTAACAAGAATGTAGATAGATGCCCCAATTCACTCTTCCATTTTCAATGTTCAGTGGACCATGTTTTGTTTGCGATCTTATAATATTCAAATACTTCAAACCAAACAACTCTGATAATCAACTGATGCAATATGTAATTCTGTCATTCATTTGATATTTTCTATACTTGAATTATTGGATGGGTTATTCTACAATGACAAAGGAGTAGGGCAATAAGGCCCTTACTTGGATATAGGAAGATGTGGTATGAGTCCAACGAGACAACTCTCAATCCAAATAACAATTTATAAAAGTAAACCCAAATATAAGTGCAATTTGAAAAGCTACCATAAATATTCTTAACTTTGTCCACACTACAATAAATGCATTTCCAAACAGTTCTCATAAACCAAATGTTCTTGGGCAAAAAGATGGCCTTAATGCCTCTACTCCTTTTCAAACTTTTACAAGAAAAACATTTTTCAGTTTAGTGCTTTAATATCTGAAAAGCTGTATTAACTTACCACAACTATCTATCAGTTCTTTATAAAATTAACAAGCTTTAATAGTCAGCTTCAAATGTAATCTAAACCTCTGTCACCTCAACAAGTCAGAACTGAAGGAAAACCTGTTAAAAATGTTATCAGTACATGTACTTGACTTTATCATGTTTGTCATGTTTGTCTTTTCATAATATTCAAAATATAGCTTGAGACAAAAAGTTGACATGTATTAACCAGTTCCTATTGTTGTCAAATCAGTCAACATGAATTCGACAGCTATATTGTAAATGTGCCTTTAAAAAGTTTTTCTGAGTAGCTGCCCTTTTGGTTATATGGCAGAGAAGAATGAATCTGAATTAAACATATATATATATATATATATTCTGTGTATTTTTTTTTTTTATTTCATTTAAAATTATAAGATAAAAAATATTTTCACACAAATCAATTACTTTTCTTTTTCAACATTTGTGTATTTCATCAAACTAAGATCTAGACCAATTGTGTTCTGTTATTTTACAATTCAAGGTGGCACCACAGAAGATCCACCTTAAGTTCTGTACTTTCTGAACATATTATATTTGCTTACCAGAATGTTTACTATAAGTTCCAAAATCAAAGAAACCAGCTTTTTTGGTCAGCTTAAAATCAAATCAAAAACCTCTGTTACTGAATACTCCAACTAGTAAGAACTGAAGTAAGCCTGTAAATAGAAATGTTATTGGTACATGTCACTTTAATCTAATATTTTTCACCCAGATGTATTTATATAACAATGTCTACTGTTGTACATAACTTATATCATGGCTTGAGAGAAACAAATACATAGTACATGTATATGAAGTTATCATTACAATAAATTGACTTTATTTTTCACATGACTTGCATGAATTGAGATACAATGTATAAAACATTTTGAGAGTGTTGCACCTTGAATTGTAAAATAACAGAACACAATTGGTCTAGATCTTAGTTTGATGAAATACACCATGCCTACCAGTTAAAGTAATCGAACAATGTGCTTAATCTTAATCAATAATTTGTGAAATTATTAATTTTGTATATTTTATCTCACTTGATTTGTTCAGAGTTAGTCACATGACTAAATTTTTGAGAGTCAATAGAAAACAGAGGATAGCAAAAGTGACATTGCACGGTTATATTCTTAGAATGTCTTAAAACTGATATACTTTGTTATGCATCTAACATGACTTATGAATTTTGTAATATGGTTAAAAGTTTAAACTAGTACATGTACATGTATGTTGTAATTGTGAAAAGGACTAGTACAAAAAAATGTATATGATACCTTTAAAATTCCAACAAAATTAAATGATAGAAAAAAGAGAATATAATATATATACGGAAGATTTTGATACAAGTCTGGTAGGAAATTAATAATTTAAGTATAGATCAAATTCATGTGATATTTTTGTTGTTGTCATAGAGAAAATGTACACTTTATTGTAATGCACTAAAATACCACTTATTTCATTTGAAAAGATTTGTTCCCTTTGTTCATCATTAAAATACCACCTTTATGAGCCAGATATAGTATGGAATGACATGTAATTGTAGTTAAATAAACTGTTATCACAGAGATATGTCTAACATTTTTGTAATTTTCATATAGCAAATGATGAAATTAAAATAGCAAGACTTTAACATGTTTAACATGTAAGTTATGCAAATATTCAAATTCAATGAACCATGACTGATGGTACCTGGCTGAACAATCTCCATGGAAATGAGATGTGCCAATGTTAATATAAATGTACAAAGACCAAATATCATTGACTTATCACAAGTCATTCCCTTACATTTAAAACAAACCTAAACACAAACTTTAAATTGGCACAAGGTCATGTTTTTCTCGGACTGTTTATAACATCTTTACACTAAATCCATTGGATGTTAGATGTGTACTGATTGATAATTTAGTCTTAGATGAATGATTTTTTTTATTACTTATTAGTGGCTTTGAACTAGCTGTCAGTAACTGTGAGTACTCTAAGATCTGTGCTTAGTGTCTTTTTGTTGTGGGATGTATGAGTACCCAGTCACATCCACTTGTATTTGTAGTATTTGTATTTTTATCCATCATGTTCATCTGATGATTTAAGCATTTTACAACTGAATTTTATGGTTCGTTCTTATGTTACACGACTGTCCAAGGTTAGGGGGAGGGTTGTGATCCTGCTTACATGTTTATCCCTACCACATTCTGTGTGTATGTGCCTGTCCCAAGTCAGGAGCCTTTAATTCAGTGGTTGTCGTTTGTTTATGTGTTACATATATATTTGTTTGTTTGTTATTTTTTTTTACATAAATAAGACCGTTATTTTTCTCGGTTCAGTAGTTTTACATTGTCATTTTGGGGCCTTTTATAGCTGACTATGCAGTATGGGCATTGCTCATTGTTGAAGGCTGTACAGTGACCTAATAGTTGTTAATTTCTGCGTTAATTGAATTGGTCTCTTGTGGAGAGTTGGCAATCATACCACATCTTCCTTTTTATATGTAAAAGTTTCAAAATCAATGAACCATGATGAGGGGGTTGGGCTTTATAATCTCCATGGAAACAAGACTTGCAAATGCCAATAAATTTGCATACCAAATATCATTGACTCAACATAAGCAGTTCATCTTAAACTGATCTAATCACACAAATTAAACTAATAAATATAAACTAAGCAAATGTTTCAAAGTCAATAGACCATGACTGAGGGGTGGGGCCAAATAATCTCCATGGAAATAAGATGTGCTAATGCTTATACGGCTGAATACTTATTAACATTGGCCTACCACTAATGGTTCACCTTGAACTGACCTAATCACAAACTAATACATGTAAACTTAAGCAAAATTTTCAGTCAATAGACCATGACTAAGGGGGCGGAGCCAAATAATCTCCATGGAAATGAGATATGCAAATGTAGTACAACTGGATACAAATATCGTTGACCTACTACTAGTTGTTCCTCAAAAACTGACCTTATCACAAACTAATACGTATACATGTAAACTAAGCAAAATTTTCAAAGTCAATAGACCATGACTGAGACTGAGGGGGCAAGGCCAAATTATCTCCATGGAAATGAGATATGCCAATCCTTAATATGCAACTGCATACCAAATATCATTGACCTGCCACTTGTCATGATTGTGGTTCACCATAAACTAGACCTTATCACAAACTTATATATTGTTGACACAAACGCTGACACCGCCACCGGAAACAGCATACTCGCTTGTATTCTTTATTCCTGATGTTGCATAAAATTTTGTTTGAGTAAAAGTGACATACATGTATCTCAATATCATAATTTTAGTAACATTATGGGGTAGGAGGGTCCTGATCCCGAAATCCCGGGCTTAAAAACACGAAATCCCATGGTCATGGAGGTCCCAATTAAAATAAATTTAAATCCCGACATCCCGAAATTCGAAAAAAGAATTCCTGGATCCAGAAAGGGTTGATCCCGAAATCCTGAGCTTAAAAACACCCGATCCCATGTCCCCATAAAGGTCCTATCCCCCCTCATTACAAGCAGTACAGTCAACTACACTTAATCACATACTGCTTAATAGCATAATTTCGAATAATTGCATAATTTTCTCCTGCACAAAACCATTTTCTATTCATCAAATATTAAAATATCCTGTTATATGCATAGCCTAATTATTAGCTTTACAATTCTTTCAAGTGGAATTTCAGTTAATTGCATAGAAAATTATCCCCAGCTTGATATATATATATGCATAGTTCAAATTGACGAGATTTTTGACTGGAAATGGCAATTCGTTATGGAAGGGATATCCGCCATAATTATACAATTCTTAGTTTGTGAAATGCAATTTCTAAATTCATAACATCCAATTTCTTAATTCATAAAATGTAATTTCTTAATTTGTAGCATGTATTTTTTCCATCCGTTACATGAATTTCTACATTTCTTGATTTGAGAAATGTAAATTATCAATGTGTAAATACAATTTCTGAATTTGTTCAGTTGTTAACATATTTTTTTAATTAGTTACATGAATTTCTACATTTCTTAATTTGTGAAATGTAGTTACTTAATTTGTTTGAGTCATGTTTTGGGAGATCGTGCCAGTGCAATTATTACGCTGCCAGCCAATAAGAAGTTCCGTTTCTAAACAAAACCACAAGTTACAAATCAACATGTTACAAATCAAGAATTTTGACAAGTCTAGAACTGAGTTTTACAAGTCTAGAATGAAATAATTTCTGTGTCATTATGGTCTCTTGTGGAGAGTTGTCTCATTGGCAATCATACCTCATCTTCCTTTTATACATATATTTAAGGAAAATTAACCCTTCCAAAGCGTCTAATTTTGACCCCAAAAAAATGTTTGAGTTTCATGTTACACAATCTTAAGTTCGAAGCAACCTACAAAGTTATTTACAGAATAATGTCAGTCACTGCGGCCATGATCACCTATACCACAGAGCTAAATAGGGTCCATATTGAATTAAAAAAAAAAGATGTCGGACAAAATTAAATGGCATGATACAAATGAAGAATTACCAGAAAAAACAGCATTTAATTCACTGTATACACACAACTACTTGACACTGTATCCTGGCTTCGGACTAGCACATAAAAAAGTTGCAGAGTAAAGAAGAGTGATACTGTATACAATGAACCATCATATATATATATAAAAGAAGATGTGGCATGATTGCCAATGAGACAACTGTCCACAAGAGACCAAAATGACACAGACATTAACAACTACATGTATAGGTCACCGTACAGCCTTCAACAATGAGCAAAGCCCATACCGCATAGTCAGCTATAAAAGGCCCGATATGACATTGTAAAACAATTCAAACGAGAAAACTAACGGCCTTATTTGTATAAAAAAAATGAACGAAAAACAAATATATAACACATAAACAAACGACAACCACTGAATTACAGGCTCCTGACTTGGGACAGGTACATACATAAATAATGTGGCGGGGTTAAAATGTTAGCGGATCCCAACCTCCCTAACCTGGGACAGTGGTATAACAGTACAGCTGAAGAACGAACTATAAAAATCAGTTGAAAAGGCTTATGACGAAAATGTCTCACATTCTTTTATTGAACTCAAACAAATTTACTTATTTGTGTGCTTTTAAGTTTGAATGTCGCAGTCTCCATGTATTTATAATCTGATTTAAACTAAGATCATATTAATAAGATAAACGGGAATTACAATAGACTGACCAATTGCTTTGAACAGTTATGTTACAATCATTAATAAATGTATATAGCCAAAAAACCATACGTTATTTTATCGGGATTTCGGGATATTGTGAAATAAGACCCTGGAAATTGGGATAAAAATCAGGATAAGGCAAAAATAAACGAGTCGGAATTTCGGGATTCAACCCCTCGACCACCCTTCTTTCAGACACTTGAAACGCATGGTTAACTTTATACATTTCTGAACCAATTGCACCAGATTAATGTATATCAATCGTAAAATACTGGGTGCGAGTTGGCAGAAATAAGAGTTGGTAAATATTGGGTACGAATTTGCGAAGGTACGAGTTGACATGCCTCCACAGCGACCTCGTGTGGAATATTGTGAAACTATGTCATTCTAGACTTGTAAAACTTCAGTTCAGACTCGTCAAACTTCTTGATTTGTAACATATTGATTTGTAACTTGTAGTTTTTCTTTAGAAACGATAATTCTTATTGGCACTTATAATTACACTGACACGATCTCTCAAAACGTGACTCCAACAAAGTAACTACATTTTACAAATTAAGAAATGTAGCAATTCATGTAACGAATTAAAAAATACTTTAACAAATTAAGAAATTGTATTTACACATTAATTATTTACATTTCACAAATCAAGAAATGTAGAAATACATGTTACAAATTAAGAAATTACATTTTATAAATTAAGAAATTGCATGTTACTAAGTAAGAAATTACATTTCACAAATTAAGAATTGTATAATTATGGCGGATATTCCTTCCATAATTTGTAAGTATAATTTTCTTGAATGCATCAATATTTTCGTTGTTTTATTTTCACTTTTTGTAATTAAAATAAAGTTTTAAAACAATTTCTTTAGTGTTTATATGATGGAGTTTTACTTGAAAATAACCCTTGATATGTACGCAGGTAAAGTTTCCCAAGTTCTATTTTAAGCCTCAGGGTCATAAAACATGTAAAATGTCAAACAGATAATTATTGTAAAACATGACCATTCTATCCCAAAAAGTGTTAATTATTGGTTGGATTTTTATTTTTGTCCATACATTACTGTATACACATGATACATTTGAGGTGAATTTTAAAACAATAACACCTGCTAATTCACTTTGAAAATGTGTACTCTAGCAATTTCGGCTTGGGCGATTTGGATTTATTTTCAAAATTACCATGATTACAGGTTATTTAAATATACAGTATATGGTTGGGGAATTCGATACATGCATCGTTAATAATTATTATTTAAAAAAAAGAGCATTCACTTCTAATAAGAAATTATTATATTTTCACAGTTTCAACACTCCTTTCCAGCAAATAACCTGTACAAAGTCCCCTTACCTGTTTACCGCTTTGCATATATATATATAAAACTAACAAGGTTCAAGAAACAGTATTTCATCACTGTGCAATTGGTAAATACAAATGTACTGCATTTCAAAGGCAGTTCATTACACATTTATTGTAAAAATGATCAAAGACTGTGTTACATGTAGTTGAACAACTCATTTTAATCAAATCGTTATAATGTACATTGTACATACATGTCAGTCAGGGTACTACTTGTACAAGTTAATTTTATTTACTTGAAGAAGTAAAAACAATATACACATATAAGTAAATAAATAATGTTTGAATAATCTCCCTTAATTTTCTCAAAATTTACTTGTATAAGTAAATTTTCTTACAATCCCACAAAATCCTCAAGTTTTGAGATGTAAAATCATGCCTTTAATGATTTTTCCCAGGTTTGCTCAATTTTTATTAAAGTTCAATGTTTCATCTCATTAATTCAACAAAGAAACTGATTGAGCAAAGATCTTGTATATTTTGCAAGGCCTTCAAAATTGCTCCTTTGGGGCTTGTAAATGAGCAGTGTTATGAAGATAACAGACAAATGGGATTTTCATTGTCCATGAAATTACACTTAAATGATTAGTAAAGACATCTGCAAAGGGTACACAATTTTAAATGCTATTAGAGCAAAGAAATCATAAGAATTCAAGAAAAGAAGAAAGGATGACTTTTACTTATGCAAGTAAAAATTCTGAATGTCTAAGGGACATAACTAAGCCAATTTTTTTTACCTATACAAGTAAATAAAATTCACTTGTATATGTATCCTACAAATTTACTTATATGTGTATATTTTTTATTTCTTCAAGTAAATAAAATTACTTGAATAAGTAGTACCCTGACTGCATGTACAGGTCATAGAAACAAATCTATTTTTAGAAAAATTGTCTTTATTTTGTATCACAGATAAAGCATTGTGAAAGAAATGTCAGTACGCAAATAAACTAAAACAAAATCTGTATATAAACTTTATAAAAAGAAGACAAAATACAATAACATGTAAAACGCTAAACATAACTTTTATATAAGATATCTACACAATCATACATTTTGTCATACATGTAGGTGAGTTAGGTGTAAAACGTTATTTCTGGCAGCACGTCTTTCACTGGAAAAAATTGTCAATTTTGCACACCTTTATGACGTCATTTACCAGATAGTCTAGAAGGCGCACTTATCCTTGCTCTATTAAAGTTTCCAGCACTTTCACAATCGTCATTCTGTCATGTCTGTAGGGTAAGTTTAAACATATTTTATTGTCCAGAAACATTGACAATATGATTAGACACAAGTTTAGTAAAGAAATAATTTATGTTCCGTAAGTACATTATTTTGATTCCCATAGGGCTGGGGTAGGGTGACCATCTTATTAGATTTAATTTTCCCAAATATTTTGTGCAGTATAAAATCAAACTTTTCACCAGTTTGCTCAACATATATGTTGAAAAGGACAAGTGTACACGTAGTTGATTTAGTATTATATACCTTTATACCTTTATCTTCAGGTCGTTAAATAAGCCAACGGCTTCTACTCAGTCCTGACCCTAATCTTGGAATGTCGTAATGCAATTTCTTGTCTCATAATATATTTATATATATTAAACTTATTAGAAATTAAACTTATTTAGGTGTGCGCAGCTAAACACTTAACACGAACATATGAATTAATACGGGTTCCAATTTTCGCCATTTAATATAAAAAGAAGATGTGGTATTATTGCCAATGACACAACTGTCCACAAGAGACCAAAATGACACAGACATTAACAACTATAGGTCACTGTAAGGCCTTCAACAATGAGCAAAGTCCATACCGCATAGTCAGCTATAAAAGGCCCCGATATGACAATGTAAAACAATTCAAACGAGAAAACTAACGGCCTTATTTATATAAAAAAATGAACGAAAAACAAATATGTAACACATAAACAAACGACAACCACTGAATTACAGGCTCCTGACTTGGGACAGGCACATACATGACATACATAAATAATGTGGTGGGGTTAAACATGTTAGACTTAAAATTATTCAAAGTCTTTGCCGTCACAGTTAAATCTGACAGGTTATTCCACTGATCCACTACTCTAATTTAGTCTATGTGTCGTCTTACACTGTTTTTTTTTTAAAGTTTTGAGGAGTGAGTGAGTGACCTCTACTCTAGTATTATTAGATGTTCATTCCTATCCCAACAATACACCTTATCGCTAATCCCGGCTGACCCGGCCGCTTGAACTTTTGACGCATACGACAATCACTTTTCCATTGTGGCTTCAGATATTTTGTTTTATGATGTCAAAATTTTACGGGAACCTGTGTGATATCCAGTAATGGCGGACAAATAGCGATAAGGTGTATGTATATTCCAAGGTTGGCAAACCCAATGAAAGTAGTATAGAAACACTGGTTTGCGGAAATACAAATATTCGGCGAATTTTTCAACAAACATTTACCTATTCTATCCAAATAATAAACATTATGCACATCGAAAACAATAAAAAGAAAAATCAAAATCAGGGCGAATGGACCCTGGGCGAACAGGCTCCAGGGCGAATGTTAATTAGGGGCGAACAGACCCAGATTCATGGCATATGTTCTATATATGAAAAGATGTAATAGTTGTAATATCAATATTAGGGAAAAGATGATATTAATACCTTTTGAACGATGATTGACGATACTCTCAGTTTTTTTTCAAATGTGTTTTCCGCGGATTATATTTTCTAAACAGCTCGAAATTTTCTATGCCACCTGCACAGGAAATCAAATTAAATTTCTAATGTATAAAACAAAGTCGGAGAGAATTCGCAATTTTTATAGCTCGACCGCCGTGATATATTAAAGACATATAATGATAAATATATAGATATGCGAATAGATTTTATTGCTTAATGTAAATATAAAACATTATTATAGCTGTTTAGTAATACACATTAACAGCAGGTATGTTTAATAATAAAAAATATAGGATATAACGAGCAATTTGGAAAAATCAATTTGTCTGTTTCTTCTACCGTTGCAAAGTAGTACTTAGAAATAACAAGTTAAACAGAGTGTTGGCAAATTATTCTTTCAAGGAAAAGTATTTGGTTAAGCAGTTTCAGTTTCAAAAGTATTTAAACTGTTTGGTTTAATCTGGGAACAGACTATCTAAACTTATTGTACGCTGAATTAAAAAGATATAAATAAGTGTTTTACTTCCGGTTTAAAAGATGTTACTTCCGGTATTTTGTTTGACAGTTTATAATTGACACTGATTCCAAAATATATGGTTTTATATACTTTTACATTAATTAAGTACAAAAAAAGGCTACTTCCGGCTTACAAAAGGTCACTTCCGGTTGGCTTTTTCAAGGTCACATTGCTTGCAACCTAATGCAAAAAGTCCCATGGCTTTATCATGTATACATATGAGGTAAAAGCAAAGGTCAAAATCTAGAACGTTAAATTTACCTATGACCTTGAGCTCAATTTCAAGGTCATAAACCAAGGACCTCAAATCAAAAGACTCTAGGCCTCTACTTTATATTGTTAATGAGTTATATTACCATACGACTAATATTAGATATAAAAGGGGGGAAAACTTGCATCAAATGTCTACGTACCCTTTCAACTAAAATTTACGTGTTACGACATGTCGCAACTAACAATTGTGTGAAAATATTTTGTCGATATCTTATATGATTTCTGAAAATAAGAAATAACAAGCGAAATCAAAATTTAGAACATGACCTTGACCTTTGACCTTGACCTCATTTTCATTTTTTGGACCAGGGACCTCAAATCAAAAGACCCTAGGCCTCTATCACTTATGGTTTTCCAGTTAAAAATACATTTCACTTATATCAAATACAAAAGGGAAATAACTCTCATATGGAATCTCTATACGGCTTGGTCAAAATAAAACAGAACATCCTGAGGATATAACGAGCAATTTGGAAAAATAAATTTGTCGGTTACTTATACGGTTTAAGCCTTAGAGATAACAAGAAAAACAGTGTTCGGGAGATAACTCTTATATGGTACAGTAAATAGTTAAGCGGTGTCAGTTTCAAGCGTATGAACTGTTCGATATCATATTCCAAATATCTAAGCGACATCTTGAGAAACAAAAAACAGCGAAGGAAAAAATTAGGCGGAAGAAAAAAAAAAATAATAATCAGAAGAAAACCAATAGGTCTTTCCGCGGAAAAGTGGAAAGACCTAATAATTACCGGTATAATAAAGATTCAATGGGATCTAAAACGTTCGCGAGTTGGTTAATCGTGACAATTAAACGAAAGATAATGATCACACTTTTCTCAACCACAATCAAAACAAACAGATAGTTAAATAAATAACATGTCTGCTAAAAACATGAATCATAATAAAAGAAATTAGTATAGAAAAAAACGCAAATGATTTAGACATTAAACTCTTTCTAGGGGTTAATTCACCACGCTTAAAAGAAAATTGTAACCCATAAAATCTTTATTTACAAATACAATCTTCCACTTTTTTCATCCTATTACAATCTATATGGGGATGAAACTACCAATTACAGTAGTAAAATCAAGAAAAAAAACCAATCGACCAATGAACACCAAACTGTTAACTTTTTATTTTCCAACTTCTTTTTCCCGCATTTGTGCAGTAATCTATTTCTATCTTCCGGTCTCGTTTGTCACGAGACTGAGTAACATATAGGATGGAGCACAAAAACACTTATTCGTTATAACGTTACCTGATGATAGCTTAGGTTCTTGAGGACATGACAATTTTTGGGGCCTCCCCCCCCCCTTTTTTTTTCTTAAATCCGTTATTTTTCGTTTTCTATCTATTTCCATTATTTTAGCGTTTTTGTGTATTATAAGAACATAAGGATACTACAAATAACTTGTATTTGCTTTTTACTATCAGAGACATATAATACGTATAGATTATTACATGGCATTTTTCATATCAGACCCTTTGTCGGTTTAGGTCATGATATCAGCCCAAGAGCCGCAGGCTCGAGGGCTGATATCATGAACGAGGGCCGATAAAGGGTCTGATATGATAAATGACATGTAATTATCTTTTTATCATATACTTCAACAGAAGAAATACAGACAAGAACTATTAATTTTGTCTTTCTATGAATTTTTAGATAATAATTTACAGACAACCAAATACAAATTTCTTAACTTTAATTGTTTTATTGATATTACAAGCATTTTATTTATCTTGTCACAACAATTATCATGTTCTTAGTTTGAAATTTGCTCCTTAACAATTTTGTGAAAAGTCTTAAATCACTTGCAGTTTTCCGCACTGTGTTGTCGTTTTCGAACAAATTTCCGGAAATGCACGAAGTTGCATGTGATAAACGTCACGGAAATTAACGGAAAGGCATGTGATAACATTCCGGAAGCAGTCAATAAAGGTTCCTTTATCAGCCCGCTGAGGAAATTCTTAGGAATCTGATCAATAAACCTAGTAATCCTTTCATAGCATTTTAATATTTTTAAATGTTATTGAACTGTAAAATTTTAGTAATATTTTATACAAGTATATGATAAATATATATAATGTATTATATGTCTCTGTTACTATCAATTCCAAGCCTATTATCCACAGCGGTCACTGATATATTATATTGAGAATATATCAGTGACCGCTTTGGATATTAAATAGATAACAAGCCACAACTATAAGAGAATGTTTATTATCTGTAAATGTGGTATTGAAAAATTGGAGATAGGATTCTCTTATTGTTGTGGCCTTTTGACTATTTCTTGCATTAATAGATATTTCTCGTATCACACTGTACGGAGTGTTGATACGAAAAAGTAATACGAAAATCTGCGTTAATCTGATTGGCTTATCTAGCATCATAAGACAATATTACGGTATTTCCACTGGCTATTCGTTTGGACATTGATGACTTTCAAAGATTACGACGATGTACATTTCGTCCATGGCAACAGACATATGGGATTTCTTTAGTGATATACAAAACACTCACACACTTTTCATCTGACAATCTTTTTTTTGTCAAATTTTATTACATTCTGAAGCATACAAAAAGCTCTTTTCAAGTTAATGTCTCCATAATACGTTACCATTAATAATTCCATGCCGAATGACTATTTGAGAGGCTGTTATGACAGAGAGCTGACACTATAAGGTTGCCCTATTAATTTATGCACAATTGTTTCAAGTTCGATGACAAGAAAGAAAAATGTATCAGTTGGTTTTCGAAGAACCCTTCTGTCCTGTTGGTTAAACCATTCCCCATATGATTTTACAAATGTAATGTTATTAGTACAAATCTAAAAATTTGCTTGCAGTAGATAATTTATAACACACTGAGTAACGTTTCTTCAATGCCTTTATAATGAAACCGGCTACATGCAGAGAATCTGAGATGGATTTAGAGGGTTTTCCAGGGGCTTCTCAGACAGTCATTGTCCATCCCCATATGAAATTTATGGATCCGCCACCGACATGTATATAATACACAATGCAGTAATTCTTGGAATGTGTGGTCAGTTCTCAAACTATGTAATTACCAAAATAGCAGTTCACAATTACTTCTTGTGGTAAGATTAGTTGAGCTTGCCACGAAAATGGTTTTGCACACCTATTTCCCGAAATTGATAGTTTCGGAAGAAGCAAATTTGCATATAGCAATAATGTCATCATTTACAAGAATGAGATATTTTTTTCATTGTTTTTGGCAATTGACTGTAATTAAAAATTTACAGAAGTTAACATATAAACACATTGTTCTTACACATTGAATTACGCTTTTCCGATGATCAAAAGAAAACACTTTAATTACGCTTTGTCATCAAAAGAAACTTGAGTGGTAATCAATAATAATTACATTTAAGAATGATTAAAGTCATTTACCATCACAACAATGAATAAAACGTAACAAAAATAAGAAAATAACTCGATACATGTGTACACAAAGTTACCGAATAGTTGTTCCGATATATCGTAAGTGACAAGTAGTAGTGGCGAGGAGCGAAGTCTCGCCGCGTAAGAGAAAACGATAAACCACGAGATTCCAATCCTTACTGTACAAATCCTTGAAATGTCTGATCTTAAAGTTTGACACCGGAAAAGGATATATGACGTCATACTGTAAGATCAACGATTCGCGGATTTTTTAATTTTTTAATTTCACACAATGCGAGTGTTGACCATAATAGAAATAGGTTTAACAACTTGTGAGAATTGGACATAGCTTGATATCAACTATCGTTATTAGATTTAAAAAGTAATAATAAACTCGCCGAAGGCTTGTTTATTATTATATTTAAGTTGATATAAAGCGATATCCCATTCTCACTCGATATGAAACCTATAATAACCGGGCGTTCGTCAGTCCGGTTTTGAAAGCGCTCTTACGTATATCATTCTAGCAAGACTTTAATGAGGTTTAGATTAGCAATATCTCGGACAAGTTCGACCACCAATGCCAAACAATTCTTTCTGAAGAAGTAATTGCACTTGGAAATTTAAACTATATTGAAAATTGGATTGTAAACGCTATCAAGCCTACATTTCTTGTTGGATTATTATGAAATTTATATCGAAGGTTTATATCAACAATGTCTGTG
Organism: Mytilus coruscus; assembly: GCA_017311375.1. Taxonomy (NCBI): domain Eukaryota; kingdom Metazoa; phylum Mollusca; class Bivalvia; order Mytilida; family Mytilidae; genus Mytilus; species Mytilus coruscus. Next base: position 126,817,804 of record CM029596.1, read on the forward strand.
CCTCGCAATTCCAAAACACCAGCGGTGATAAATTAATTTCACGGAGTTTCTTTGAAATGTAATTTATATTGATCATTGCATATCTCACTCTCAAACCTAGATTTCTTGCAGATTTTTGTGAAATTTTAATGTCAAATACAAAATTAAGAAGATGTGGTTTGATTGTCAATAAGACAACTTTTCACCAGAGACCACATGACATAGATGTTAACCACTATAGGTAACCGTATGGCCTTCAACAATGAACAAAACCCATACCTATGCATTATTTCTATAAAATTACAAAGGCTTATACAGGAGTTATGACCCTTCGGAATAAAAATGATATGGAAAATAACATTGTTAGCGATCTCATTCCTATATTTCTTGAAAGATATTCATTATAAAATTTAAAAGATCTAAAACAATTTTGGGGGAGTTTTTATACGACGGCAAAAAATTTGCATGCGTATAAATATAATGTCGGCGTCGTCGTCGTCGTCCGAAGACACATTTAGTTTCCGACAAAAACTTTAGTTTAAGTGAATGGATCTCTATGGCATTTTATCAGAAGGTTCAATACCACAGAAGGAAGGTTGGGGGTTATGGTACCAACAGTTTAGGAATATGGGGCCAAAGAGTGGCTAAAACAAGAATTTTCTAGTTTCCGGACAATAACTTGCGTGTTAATGTATGGATCTCTCTGAAATTGTACGACAAAGTTCCATTTCACAAAGGGAAGGCTTGGATTCGATTTGGCGGTATTTCCCTAAATTTTCAGGAATTAGGGACAAAAGAGGAGCCCAAAACAAGCATTTTTCTATTTTCCAGACAATAACTTTGTTTAAATGTATGAATCTCTAAAATTGTACAATAAGTCCTATAAAATAGTAAAATAATTGGCCTTGTAGTTTTTAACTACACCGATCAAAAGGCCATGTGGGCAATTGCCTTCACTTTGCGTCCGTCGTTTGTCGTCGTCCATCCGTCAACATTTTACATTTAAATCTTTTTATCTGAAGCCGCTTGCTCTGTTGGAATCAATCTTTGGTGATCCATTTACGGCTGACTCCTACTGCCGACAAAGATGATCACTGCTACTTGAAATAAAAATATGGCATACGATAATTCAAAATCTTTCTTCTGAACACAATCGGAACTAAATATTAGATAATTGAAAAGGTTTTTGGATTGTCCCTTTTGAAAATTGTGTTCAATGACCCGACCCCTGACCAAAATGCCCCCATTACATGTAGGGATAACAAAATAATTATAGATTAGGTTCATGAGCAACAGAAATCTTAAAATATGGACACCATCATAACATTTTGTATATTTGTATAAAATACTAGTAAATGGAGACTATAGAATACCAAAAAACACTATAACACTATATAAATATCATTCCTAATTAGGCTTTGCATTCACTATTTTTTTTTTTTTTTTTATTTTGATAGAAGAACAAAGAACGCAAAACCCTCCTTCGAAATAAAGGAAGACACTTTTCCGTAGAGGAATTAAAAGAAGGCAGTAAAAAGTATGAGGTGTTTTGCAAGTGTTGATTTGTCTGATTTGAGTTCATTTGGACCTTGGGCCAGAATTGCAGTCTACTGTGGTTATTCGATAACTAAGGCATCACTTGAATGTCTACAAACCTGGTGCTACAGGAAAGGTGTATTGACTCCAAAGTCGCATGAAACAGAAGATAAGAGTTGTACAAGAAAACAAAAGGAATATGAAGGCACTTTAAACGACAAAGGGGTAATATTAGAACAAATTGAGTCAGAGACACATGATCAGTTATCAGAAGACACTGATGTAAAAGAACAAATATCAAAAAGTACCAAATCAGACACTACAGACCAAACTGTAAGCGGAGACAATATTTCTTTAAGAAACGAAAAGACAGGACAGCATTACAAACAAATGAATGCAAAGAAACGCAGGTTACATAATGGTGGAAAAGACAAAACCAAACCGAATCTCAATCAAAATGTTGACAGAAACAACATTGAAGATGAAAATAAAGAACACGCGGCTACTGAAAAAAGCAGAAAGGAATATAAAGGCACTTTAAATGACAAAGGGATAATATTAGAAGAAATTGAGTCAGAGACACATGATCAGTTATTGGAAGACACTGATGTAAAAGAACAAATAACAAAAAGGACCAAATCAGACACTACAGACCAAACTTTAAGCGGAGACAATATTTCTTTAAGAAATGAAAAGACAGGATAGCATGACAAACAAGTGGATGCAAAGAAACGCAGGTTACATAATGGTGAAAAAGACAAAACCAAACCGAATCTCAATCAAAATGTTGACAGAAACAACATTGAAGATGAAAATAAAGAACACGCGGCTACTGAAAAAGCAGAAGGGAATATAAAGGCACTTTAAACGATAAAAGGGTAATATTAGAGACACATGAAACTGATGAAGATCACTCATATATTGCAGAAACCATTCCAGAAAGCATTTCAAAAAACCAAACAATTACACCTGAAACAACTGAATGTTCCCTTGGAATGAAACTACCAAATAAATATTTTGAGACAAACGTACCTAAAATCGATTATTTCTATATACCTGACCATCAATGGAATAAGTTGTGTAAAACGCAGAAAGGACGTTGTTTTGCCAGCGGATCATGGGAGCATCTTATATACGACGGCATAAGATTGACAAATCCATACTGTGTCTATATGTTTCAATGGCACAGAGTGTCGATTGCCAACAAAAGGAAACCAAACAGATCGTCTCCATTATTCCGTGGCGAAGGCCTTTGCAGATTCACACACTGCAAAAATAAATGCACGTTTGCGATGACGCCTGATAAATTGGTCACTATAAAACTTGATTCGGAAGTTAAGCATGATGTAACAGAGAGCCATGCGCGTCCTATCAGAGGAGTGCAGAGAAAAGAGGTACAGGAAAAGTTGCGCCATGGTCAAAAACCATATAAATTGTATTTATCCAATTTTAAAAATACTCCCAACGATGTCAAAGTTGCAGGAAATTTTTCAAGTTTCGGTAACTCAAAACATACTTTCCAACAGATTGCAACTGAATCGCATTATTCCAACAAATTAGATCAATCCGAATTCGAAAGCCTGTTAAAAATGTCGTGGAAAATGGAAGAAGATATATGCACAAAAAAAGTGCCCGGTTTTGTCCGTCACATTTCGATACTCCCTCCATACGTTATGTACTGGTCAGAGACAGGAATCCGGATTTGGCACAACAAGGCAAAACAAGATGTAGTATACTGGGATGCCACAGGGACAGTCATAAGCCCTAGAGGAGATGGAAACAAATTTTACTACTATGAACTGGCGTGCAGAAATCCAACACCAGGAGAATGTATCATTCCGGTTTCTAGTGTAATCTCCACTTTACACTCAACTCCACTCATCAGATTTTGGCTTTCAGTTTCTGAATTTAGACGATCAGAGAAAAAGATATTTGGTCATTCAAATTCTTCAGTGCCATACCAAATCACTAGTGATCGAAGCATGGCATTTATTCAGGCTGGCTTATCAGAATTTAACAATGAAGACATGGATGGTTTTCGAGCACGAGCTTGGCGCATCGTATCTGGCAATGCAAAACAAGACGACTTTGCAGGAACATTTCCACATGCATGCTTGTCACATGTTATGGCTTCATTTCGGAAAGTAGCTTTAGAACATTATAACGCCAATTTTGAATTTGGAATGTACTGTTTTAGCCTCATCCTGAATTCAGTCTCTTTGAAAGAAGCCAGCCAATCTTTGAAAGCAGTGTATTATGTACTGTCATCAAAAGTTTTAGACCAAAAGACTATCCAGCATATGAACGAAATAAATCTCAAAATTTCTAATTTTCCAATCGAAATCGAATCAATCGAAAACTGCTATGAGGACACGTACACTAATGAAGATCAGTCCATATTCTCTGAAAACATCAATCCTGACCACCATACAGAGGAGGATTTCTTAAACCGATCTACTAGAAATGAATTTTCACACTGGTCGAAGGAAATATTACGGAATGTTCATGAAGAAATAGACGAGTCAATCTTTGTAGAAGTTCAAGGAAACAAACGCTATTCTACAACAATTGCAGACAAAATTCAGAAGCTTTTCATGCCTACTTTTCCTTTATGGTCTAACTTGCTTCTAGGAGATTTGTCAAGACATGGAATGTCTGATGTCTACTCTTCTTTTAAGATCCCGAATAAAATAGAACGAGGAAATTCTGGTATTGAAAAGAGATTTCAGGTTTTGAAAGACATTGCATTTGATGGGAGAACAACAAAAAATTAGACGAATTTTCGGCAAACTTACAGGAACACATCACCGCCGTTCAAGACGTTGCCATTCTTCAGACTGTGAAAAAGGTGGCAAAAAAGTATCAAGAATTGGTCGAAGCAGTAAGACGATAGAGGAAATGTGGGATAAGAAGAAGACTACTAGTACGAAAATCATAAAAGGGAAATATTAAAAGCTCCGACTGAAAAAATATTAGAGATCACAAGTACCAAACAGAAGAAAAAACAAATGGTTCAAAAGAGTTCAGTAGAAAAAGAAGATAGTGGAAAAGAACAAGATAAAGACAGATGTTCGTACACTAACAACATAAAACTAGACAAGAACATGAGGAAACTAAATAAGAAGACAGAAGTAAGAATAGATGCCGAAAGAAATGAATTAGAAATAGAAGACAGAGAGGTAGAATTCGTAAAAACTAGAATTACCGGCATCATGAACATTGGCAATTCCTGTTGGTTCAATGCTTTACTTGTGACGATGGGAACTGTAGATGCAGTAAAAATTGGACTGGACCACTATAATGAAGACCTCACATTTTGTCCTGGCCTAAGTGAAGTCTTGAAAGTAATGAACAACAGCCAGCGTGGTAGAGAAGTTCAAGAAGTGGACATATAGGATGCTTTAATTTCTTGCCAGAAAAAATATGGTCTAAATTGTACTCAACAGAACGATGCAGAAGAATTTCTAAGTACTGCAATTGCAGATCTGTTTGCAGCTGTAGGAAGTGATCATATGATAAAGGTTTGCAATTAATTGTTCATTTGTCTGTAGTTTTAAATTGAATTATTTTCATACTTTAGAAGAGAGGCGAAAGATATCAAAGGGACTTTCAAACTCATAGGTCGAAGATAAACTGACAGCGCCTTGTATTTTGAACAATTTAAACAAAAACGAAATGAACTTTTCATTAAGCAACAGTATACAAAATTTAACATAGAAAACTAAAGACTGAGCAACACGAACCCCACCAAAAACCTGGGGTGATCGCAGTTGCTCCGGAAGGGTAAGTCGATTCTACTCCATATGTGGCACCCGTCGTCTTTCTAATGATAGTACAAATCCGGTGATAAGTCTAATTCGGTAGGTCACATTCGAGGAAAGATGACAGGATTGTGGATATGACAATTGAAACATATTCGTTGTGATCATACACAACTTATTATTTCCATCATGTATGCGACTCGTTAAACAACTGAATTAAAAAAAAACTTAATAACTTTCTTGTTCTAATATGCAGTTTAATTCATATATATCAATTGAATTTTATCCAAAAGATATGAGACGACTAGAGCGTTTGATTTATATTTCAAATGTGTGGCTTCGAACAGCCATGAAGGAAAGACAGAAATAATGAAATTAATTTTAACACATCAGTTCTTTGAGAAAACAATTTATACTTTGATTTTTTTTGTAGAAAACTTTTAATCTGGATGTTTTGCAATATAAAAGCTTGTCAAATTAGCAGAATTATTAGTTTATTAAATCAGGGGTTATTTCATTTAATTTTGGAAACATGTTTTTTGTTTTTGTTTAATCAGATACGTGAGGTTGTTACATGTGTTGACTGTGGAAATGTTGGTGTTCAAGAACAACAGTATCCAAGTTTGCAATTGTGTATACCAAAAGTGGCAATCGCATCGTTACAAGTAAGATTTGAATGCAATTTAGTCTTTTCTTTTTACGCTTAGTGTTTTGTAAACAGACAAAGTTGCTACTTATTTTAAAACGCAATGTTGTCTATCCAAAATGCAACAGTGAATAATTGGTTTTAACTAGGGATGTCAACTCGGTGAAGATTTATTAATCGATTACTCGTTAGATTTACCGAGCGATACTCGAGTACTCGCTCGGATCAACATCTACAAAATGGAAACACAAAATTATACCCATTTTACGTATTGTGGGTCGTTGTCTTATGGACGCAAAACCCTCAACATAATTACCTAGGACTAGATAAAAGTCCCAGGAATTTTTACACAATAATTGAATAGATATAAATAATAATAAAATCTATTTTATTTGAGTGTCACACATTGATTGATACAGTACATTTAGACATATATATACAAATAAAAAGTAATATCTTTGAAATGCAATCAATGCCCAGCCAAACAGTTGACTTATGAGACACTTAAAAAAAGCATACATGTACATATATACAATAAACTGCATGTTAATTTGCAAAATATTTCCAGGGTTAAAAATCTAATTAATTGAATTTAGAAATCGCTTTCAAAAATACTATTAAATATAAAATGTTATTAAATATCATATAAAATACTCTATTAGAAATTCTTTAAAATTAATAGCTCATTTACTACATGCACAAATTAGGTAAACTGGCAATAATCTAATCAATTAATTAAAAAACATCTATAGAAAAATGTTTTCTCAAACAACAGTATTTGTGATTCGTAAAAAACACATTTAATGATCAACAAAGGGGTGATGATTAGAACTTACTGATACCTTTTAACCATTCTCTGAGGGTCGACACAGAGTGCAACGAATTTGTTCTTATTTAGAAATATTATCTTTTCAACTTTTTCTGGGACGAGTCGATTTCTCGACTTTGTTACGTAACTAACAGTCCTGCTGATGAAAATATTTGCTCTGACGGTACAGAGGTGTTGGAATGACTTAGAGACGATAAGCTAAAAGAAGCATTGGAAAGGTGCTCTTGTTCATGGCCTACATCTGTTCGATGGAATTTAAATGACAATTAAACTCAAATATTCGAAGCGTTTTTTTAATTTTGATTAATATTTAATTTCCCGGGAGACGCTCTTAATAATATTTTTCTTTAAGAAGGCAACAACATTCTAACAGAAACCGATTAGTCGAGTATTATTTTGGTATTCGATACTCGGTACTACCGAGCGATACTCGTTGACATCCCTAGTTTTAACTAATCTGCAAACTTCACATTGAAATTTGAATATACATGATTGTACATGTACGTACTCTAATGGTATATTTTCATAACTGAAAACCCAACAAAATAATTATTTGAAAAACAAGGATTGCCAGTATGCTAATGACACCAAAAGGAATTAAACTAGGAAGAATACTGATTTTCTGCCAATAATGATGACATTAATTGCAAAAAATGCTGGAATTAGATATAAGAAGATGTGGTATGAGTGCCAATGAGACAACTCTCCATCCAAGTCACAATTTATAAAAGTAAACCATTATAGGTCAAAGTACGGTCTTCAACACGGAGCCTTGGCTCACACCGAATAGCAAGCTATATGGAATAACCAGTTGTACAAATAATGTAATTTCAATATTCTTGTAACACAGTATGTTCCGATATATCTAACAATGCTTGTTGTCATGTATTTCTTGAACAGTAGTTTCAAGTAGAACGTAATTGATAAACTGACATCGATTAGAACCTTAACATACAACATGTGATGGCGATCACAAAAGTATGATGCATGTATTATGTCGCAAAAAATATCAACAAATCAAGACAATAAAAACTAGAAATACCCATTTGAACAACAAAACACTTTCGCGTATTAAGTAACCAAAATATAGTTAAACTTTCCATTCAGTCACTTTTTATTGTAACTTCACAAATTGTAGAAAATGAAAGGATATGGAGTAAATGTACATGGGACAAAATCGCACACAATACATAGAAAACATAGAAAATTATCAATGAACAGGGCTTTTATTCCTGTTCTTCATCTTGACAGTTGATGTAGGGTCTTCAATAATGAACAAATCATTCATACCCTACAACAAGGTCAAGACGGCCCCTAGCGTCGACTTAAGCGGTACTATTGATAAAAATAAAGTAATTTTGAAAGACATCGATCGCCGCTAAATTAAATATGCCTTGAAGTTACACATGTCGGGATCTTTATACAAAGTCACTCGTCGTATTAAAGAATAAAACAATATTAAAAGTAACTTATTTATTGATATGATGAATTTTAATCAAGCAATATTTTGTCAAATTTCATACAACTGCAAAAATTAATAAAAAAGAGCCAAACATTTATATTTTTTAGTTCCTTCTGATAAGTATAACCACCATTGCAACAGTTTGAAAGTCATAACGGGGCTGTGGATTTAGAAACTAAATAGATCCATATTATTAATAAATTAAGGATTTAAAAAATGCCACTACATTTCCACAACATATATGCATCATTATCATAAATTTAGGCAAATTATTGTTAGCGCCATCGTTGTGTATCTTAGGAATACAATGTCTTCATGTACACTTTGACACACAGAGAAAACATTTTTATGCCCCCCACCGTAGCGGATGGGCATTAAGTTTTACCCTTGTCCGTCTGTACGACCTTATATCCGCCAGTCCGTCAGTCCGTACGTCCCGGAATTGGTTACCGTTCTCTAATTTCAGTTTGCCTCATCCAAATGTTATGAAACTTATACACAATGGTTTTTATTCAAAAACACAGATCGAGTTTGAATTTTACTTTTACAGTTCAAGAGTTATGTCCCTTTACAATTGGAGAAAATGCAGACTTTTCCGTCTCCGTTCTCTAACTAAGGCCACACCAATTTGATTTTTAGTTCTTCGGACAAAAGCTCCAAAAAATATGGGGCGAGCGAGCAAAATTTTTTTGATTGTATTTATTTCTTGAAAATGAGTTTTGATGAGGCGGGTGCTCTACAAGTGGAGCGAGCGGTATAATTTTTTTTATAAATTGTGCGATTTAGAATTTTATGTACATGTTGAAACTGGGTTACTTCAAAGAAAAAGGAGGAGAAACATGCTCTTATGCATATTTTTTGATGTATTTGTGTCTGTAGTACAGTCTGTACCATACCCAACTTTCTGGTTCGCTTTGGTTTATTACAATTTTGATTATTTTCGTCAAATAAGCTTTTATAGCTGACTATGCGGTATGGGCTTTGCTCATTGTTGAAGGCCGTACGGTGACCTATAATTTTTAATTTCTGTGTCATTTGGTCTCTTGTGGAGAGTTGTCTCATTGGCAATCATACCACATTTTCTTTTTTATATTTGACTGCGTGAATTTTCATTTAAATTCATACATGTGTATATATTAAGGAAGCATAGCAGATGCAGTTTAGCAAGAGGAATTATGTTAGTTAGGTAAATGAAATGTGTTGAATAGTATTAAAATATATGTATGTATTCCAAAAATGCCCTTGAAAAATATTAAATATCTTTTGATATAGTTGTTTTCATTATATGGTAATGATTGTTTATTGGCTGCTTGACATCCAGTAGGAACTATTTATCCATAATAGGATCAATATAATGAGTGAGGTGAATATTTCAACAACATTCTGAATAAGATAGTTATATTGCTACGCATGTAGATCCCAATGTATTAAAACATTACCTTAAAATACCTTTAACCACATTCACATGCATTATTCTGAATTAGCAAAATACTTTTTCATTTTGCCCTTGAAACCTGCGATGTATTTCAAACTGGAAGTGGTTGCACCAATAACACATCCATAATTATTATTTGCATGCCAATCCCAATACCACCACTTTGGTCTCGAACGTTGGAACTCTTAAATTTTCCTTTACAAAAGAGTTCTGTTTGCATGTCAATATACTAACAAGGGGATATGGGGTTTTCATCAAAATAAGATAAATCGGTCATTTTTTTTAAATTCATGTAAATTTAACATTAATTTCATCCAAGATAGATAGCTTTATCTATGTCTGTTGTAGTCCGAGATTACTCTGACGTCCAACGGCTGTTTTGCCAGACAAGCTGGGGCCGTGGGACAACAGCGCCCCATTTTGTCTGGCAAAACAGCCGTTGGACGTCAGAGCAATCTCGGACTATGTCTGTTGAAACAATGATCGGGGATGACAATGGTTCTAACAAATACTGATGTGATCGTGGTCATCTAACGAAAGGTTTTTTTATTTTGTCTCCTAGAACAGGTCTTCATAGGTAAAACGAAATGCATTTCAAATAACTGTGTGTCCTCGGCAATGATCTGTTCAACTTCATGTTGGCATCCCGATTTTTGACCTTTTATTTACAAATCGATTTATTACACGTGCGTTTGAATCGATCGGAGCAATATATGCACAAGAAAAACGTCTAAGAGAAAAAAAAATGTCAAGGATAAACTAATTTTGGAGCGGCATGCGGCCCAAAAATTGACGGAAGCGGTAATTATTTTTTTTTATGGAAAAGTTAATTTCTCCAAAACAGGAGCGGGAAAATCCAAAGAACTATTAATCAAATTGGTTTGGCCTAAAGTTTTCCTCAACCAAATGTTATATGAAACTTATACACAATGCTTTTTACCACAAAACACAAATCAAGTTTGAATTTCGTTGGCGTTACGTTTACCATTCTAGAGTTATGGCCCTTTACAAATAGCAAAGTTCTAAATTTTTCGTTTTCGTTTCCTGACTTAAGTTTACCTCAACTAAACGTTATGAATCTTATACACCATGCTAATTACCACAAAACACAGACCAAGTTTGAATTTTGGTATCTTTATTTTTTACCGTTCTAGAGTTATGCCCTTTATAACATTATATGCAAGCGGGGGTATCACCTGTGTCCCATGGACACATTCCCCATTTATGTTATATTGAAGTAATATGAATATGTTTCGGTATATTAATTATATTAACTCTTGACCTAACTGTATGACATACAGCATAACATTAGATTAATGATAAAGATTGTAATTGTATCATTATTCGAATTTTGTTTTAATACACTCTAAAAACAGAACATTATTTAATTTTAAATAGGAACTGATTGATCATCACTTTCGCGACGAAGAAATGGAAAATGCTCCTTGTGAACAATGTGGGGCAAAAAAAAAAAAAGATTTAAAAAATGCGTGCCAGTTTACCTTCCTTCCACAATTGTTATATCTATCAAAAGATATCATTTCAATGAATTTGGCCGCCTTGTTAAGGACAGAACATGCATCAACACTGACCAACCTATTAGTTTCAAGAACATTGGAGGTTTAGTCACGGAATTATATGAGTTTTCGTTCGGCTGTTCTAAATCATGGCCTTACTCCGACATCTGGACACTATACGTCTGTTATCAAAGCAGTTAAAAAATGTATAACTATCGATGATGAACTAATAAAAATAAATCAGAGACATACTTTGAATACGGATGGTTATATTGTTGTTTTTAGATCTGCGTGTTTGACAGATACAGATGAGATCAAGGTAGGATGTACGTGTTTAGTCAATTCTGGTTGTTTTGAGTTACTTACTCTCCATATGGACAATTCACTATTTGTATCACCACAAAGACAACTTATTGTTGAAAGGCTCCATCATTTGAGAATGTCTGATTATTATACCCCAAATGATCCGGAACTGTTATTTCTGATTCGAAACATTCTTACATCGTCTGATGTTTACATCGTTACAATACTAAAAAAGGTGGAAATGAATGGCCTTTTCATAACATTGAATTAGATATCACAAAACAGATAAATAAGATCTATTCATACGAATCAGTTACTCTGAAATTGGTTGCATGTTACTCCCCAGAAAAATGCACAGCTGTTCTGTTATCAACTGAAGATTTTATCTATGTAGATAATTCCAGATGCGTAAAGCACATATCAGCTACCAAGTTCGAACGGTTTGTGTCAGGAAGTGATATAATCGCCTTTTGTGACACGAAGAAGATACAGACAACGAGTGGTATCAACAAAGCTAATGGAAAATCATTTGCAGAAATGTTTCATTGGAAAGGAAACATACAGTTTTTCGATACAACTATAAAAAAGCAGGATATCGATATCGTTGAAATGTTCCCAGACTGCATCGAATAAAAAGGTTATAAATTAGATGAACTCGAAGTCAAAAGGTATTTGTCGGGATGGTTAAACGACGACCATATCAATCTGTATGCATCCGCAATTTTAACTGAAGACAAAGCAAACGACCTTCGTATCCTTCCGGCATCATGGTATCGGTTAAATCTTGATGTGGACACCTTTTCGGGTGAATGTGACAAGGTTATGACAGAAAAGACGGTTTTAATGCCGGTTAACATTGACAATAAACACTGGATTTTACTTGCGATTCTAGCTGATGAAAAGACAATCGTCTATATGGATCCTCTAGGTAATTTTGTCATCATAATTATAATGAAAAGTTCAATTGTATTTTGATGGAAAAAGAGAGAGGTAATGTAAGTTAGAACTATATCTCTTTCAGATTTATGATAAATGAAACTTTGCATTTAATATAATTTTGTAATAAACAGCTGCGCCATGAGCGCATGATACGCCCGTCGTCTTGTGTGTGAATTCTTATGCAATAATCATAAATAGTTTCTGACATACGGCGCGACATGCAAAAACCCCCCTTTTTTTACAAAAAACTCAATATCTCTAAAACAAAATTTTGAATCAAAACTAAAAAGTATACAGATCTTTAGATTGATATAACTAAGAAGTGTGTAAAATTTTAAGCAATAATCATAAATCGTTTTTGAGATACGGCGCGACATGTGAAAACCCCCTTTAAAAAAAAAATCAATATCTCTAAAATAAAATGTTGAATCAAAACCAAAAGTATACAGATCTTTAGATTAATATAACTAAGAAATGTGTAAAATTTTAAGCAATAATCATAAATCCTTTTTGAGATACGGCGCGACATGTGAAAACCCCTTTAAAAAAAAATCAATATCTCTAAAATAAAATGTTGAATCAAAACCAAAAAGTATACAGATCTTAAGATTAATATAACTAAGAAATGTGTAAAATTTTAAGCAATAATCATAAATCGTTTTTGAGATACGGCGCGACATGTGAAAAACCCCTCCCCCTTTTTTTTACAGAATTATCAATAGCTCAAAAATAAAATTTTGAATCATCACCAAAAAGTATACAAATCTTAAGATTAATATAACTAAGAAGTGTGTAAAGTTTTAAGCAATAATCATAAATTGTTTTGAGACACGGCGCGACAAGTGAAAAAAAAAAACAAAAAACACACACACACACCTGTTTTAGTTACGAAGTCCCGTAACTCAAAAAGTTTTAATCTTATTTTCACCAAAAAATATACAGATCGTTTGACAATCATAAGAAACAACTATGTTAAGTTTCATGAAATTTGGATAAGTCGTTCTCAAGTTACGGTGCGACATGTTTACGCCGGACAGACAGACGGACAGACGGACAGACGACATTTGTATACCATAATACGTCCCGTCAAAATTTTAACGGGCGTATAAAAAGCACTTTATATATTGTAAGCGTTCCCTTGTTTTTTGGGGTTTAACCTAATTGGGTACGCTCAAAGCCAAGTATTAGAAAGCCAATGATGTATATTTACTAAAACACACAGAGAGTTATGACCCCAATATTATGGCAAGCCGTTTTACTTTTTATTAGAATTTCAAGATATCACATATAATATATAAGATATATATCTTATATATCATATAAGATATTTCATATAGTTTATAAGATATCTTCTAAAGTTTATAATATCATTTATATAGTTTATAAGATATCTGATATCTTACATAGTTTATAAAATATCTCATATAATTTATAAGATATCTGATACAATTTATAAGATATATTATAAAGAAAATTATAAGAGATATCGTATAAACTATATAAGATATCTTATAAACTATATATGATTTTATAAACTATATAAGATATCTTATAAAGTTTATGAGATATCTTGAAGTTAGAATAAATAGTAAAACGGCTTGCCATACAATATACCTAAAAATAAATCAATCCGAGGTTAACTTTATAATTTCTAAGTTAATAAACGGACAATTTTAGAAAGATATGTTATAAATCAAGTCATAACCAAATCATGTTTGCAAATCACTGACGACTACAGAGCTGATTAGACCCTCGGCGACTAAAATTCCAGAAGCAGAAGTATTGACCAAGTGCTATAAAAATGAAAATAACTCTATATAAAGTAAAGATATTAGTATTCGTGGGATACACCTTTTTGTAGAAATTATGATGTGTTCTGGTTCATTGTTCACTGTTTTTGCTTGGTGATATCATAGTATTAATGTAAGTAAAAGGTTACTTTTCGCGAGTATATTTGTTATCGACAAAATGACATCGACCAAGACAGGAAAAAAACATAAAATATCGCAAATAATATTACTTTACAATACACGTTCTTTCGCATAAATTCCTTTCAAAATTGTAAATCAGTTAATTGTGAAACAAATTCATTTGTGAAACCATATGTTTTATATTTATATAGTTTATCTTTCTTTTTTTAATGCAGGGAACTATGATGAGAATATAGTGGGAAAAATGATGAATTTTCTTCAGTTGTGGTCGTTCCTGAGCAACAATAGAAAACTAGATCAAACTGAATGGCAAGTTGTGAATGCAGCAACTTCGCCAATGTTTCCAACGCAGACAGACTATACAAGTTGTGGTATTTATGTCTGTCTATATATCAGACAAATAATTAAAGAAATTCAGATGCATTCTTCATGTTACCAAAACGAGTCTTCCCTTCGAAAGTACCTTCTTTTCGAAATTCTCCAGATATGTTATTTTGACCATAACCAACAGTTTGGTTTGAAAGAAGTCATGCAAAATGAACGTTTGGACAATTTCGTACTTCCAATTCTATCGGCTGATCTCTCTACGCTTGGTGCACAATACAATAGACACAAAGTTTTTCTTAAAGATCTCATTTTCTTCTCAACTAAAATGATGATAAATTTTGGTTCTGCATATTTAACACCCGAATCTGTCTGCAAAATAGAGCAATACCTCCGCTGGAAATAATTTGGAACAAAAAGAAAGGACCAGAATAAAATGTTTTCACCGAAATGTGACTTTGTTAAAGATAATGACAGTGCCAGCCTTAACACAGTACTGTATACAAATTTATCTTATGGGTCAATATATGTTAGAGATGTAATAGTGAAGGAGGTTATGGTGCACATCTTGTCGGGCGTGCTTAATTTGAATTACGACGAAACAGACACTTTATGTGCAGAATCCGAAATATCTGCAGTACAGTTCCAGCGCGAACAGAAGAATAACAATTGACCATTTAGTATGTTCAAAAACTGATTTTAAAAACATATATATGGTACTTTGTAAATTTCAAATCCTTTTTAAGGAAATATATTTTAATGTGAAAGCAGTAGAATATGTCTGAGAAGAGAAACTTTTGGAATTTGGATTAATTTGTTTTTGGTTGTTTTTTTTTTATCAGTCATTTGTGAAAATAGTTTCCCTATTAAAAAAAAATGTCTAATCCAAAACTTATATAAATGAAGTCATTTTGTAAATGTTTACTGATACTTGGCAAGGTCAATGTCTTAGGATTGAAACTTTATGTAAATTATTGTTGTAATGGACCTGCCGATTTTAGTTTCGCAATTTGGACATGGTGAATTTTTTAATATGAAAGTTTTTCATTAAAATTGATTTTAGAAGCTATATAATAAAATAGCCTTCAAAGCGGGTTTATATAATCAACGAGACTGATTTTTGCTTGTTTTTAGACAATTTTTCTGTTTGAAACAACGTATTTTGACATCTGTATCGCCGTTATGTCTAACAATTTGTTGAAGTGTTTTTCAACAAATATTTGACCCTCCAAATTTCCGATTCAATTTTATGGAAATATGAGGTGAAATATATATGATGTTTTTGGACTTCTTGATAGATAAATGTCAATGGTTTCTGAAAAGTATCGCTCTAATGGATTTAAATTGTTCTTTAGGCCAAATTTTGGGAACTTTTGTGACATTTTCACCTCCTTTTATGCAATATTTTGTATCAAATAAATGCAGATTGTTGCCAAAGTTACACCAAAAAGATGCTATATATTTACCATTGTCACTATTTGAAATAAAATCTATGGAAGATGCTGTTTCCATACATATGCACCTACCTAACACAACCATAAAGCCTGTTTTGTTAGAAAGCAAGGGGGAAGAAGGGAAAATTATGAGTGACAATTTTAAGTTTTTTCCTAACTGTGTATTGCTACCTTAAGTGTTACCATTGACCGTCTTTCCGTCTTTATTTTCTGTATCGGTGATGATTTTTGGACGGATTTTTTTTCTGAAAACTATTGGATTACTACATATCAATTAACTAAGGTTAAAGGCTTGACCCCGAGGTTATGAAACTTGGTGGTCAGTTCACACTAGATCGGTGATGGCATAATTCAATATTTTCTTTAAGTGTTGAAACATTATGAAAGTTATACATTTTTCTTCTGATGATGATTTAATTAACTTGTCGAAATAGATTTTTAGAATATGTACGATTTGTATAACGTTACAGCTCAATCATGGCATAAAACATAACCGAGTGTCGACACTATTGACTTGTTTAACCTTTAGGTCAAAGGTCATCTATTATCCCGGATGTCAATTTAATATTTGACATGGGCAATATGTTTATATTATTTGTTTTATTGTAAAGACTTTTTATCATATTTTTAATATTGTACCATTTCAGAAGACAATGATCACTTTTGTTTCATTCAGATGCTTTGAAGAATATTACTACTGACCGACTGGTCAACATCGATGCTGATATGTTTATACTTGTTAGTTATTTAGTTCCTACTTTCACATGAAATGCACTTGTAATTTACATGTTCAAATCTCATAAACAGAGCATTTGGTTCACTTAATGCTTTTGTAGTTGCTTTTAATTTAAATATTATATTTACACTGACATTGAGAGTTATGTTATTTGTTTGAATGCTGTAGATATGCTGTTTCAGATAAGGGTGAAGGTTTGGTACCAGTAAAACGTTTAAACCCGCTGCAATTGTTTGCACCTGCCCTAAGTCAGGAATCTGATGTTCAGTAGTTGTCGTTTGTTGATGTGGTTCATAAGTGTTTCTCGTTTCTCTTTTTTTATATAGATTAGACCGTTGGTTTTCCCGTTTGAATGGTTTTACACTAGTAAATTTTTGGGGCCCTTTATAGCTTGCTGTTCGGTGTGAGCTAAGGCTCCGTGTTGAAGACCGTACTTTGACCTATAATGGTTTACTTTTATAAATTTTGACTTGGATGGAGAGTTGTCTCATTGGCACTCATACCACATCTTCTTATATCTATTTCTCATCTGAATTCTAAAAGAAAAAATGCATCAAAGGGATTCTGATCAATTTTGTTGTACAGTTGACCCCCTCCGCCTTCGGACATGGTTAAATATTTGGTAGATTATTTTCATATTTGTGCTCAAAATATTTTGATCATTGTTTCTCGGGAATAATCAATGGGACTGTTATCATGACATTATTGTAAAATGTTTAAGGTCTGCTTGCAATCTACTGACTTTTCAATATCTATTTGTTTTTATTCTTGTAGTCAAATAAACATTTGGCAATTTTTCTTTTTTACAATTACAATTGGGAATATATGTTCGTATTGATATACTGATCTGATAATCGTACTATAACATATCTTTTCATTTATGTTATGTTCATTTGTATATAGCAATATTTTTCATATGGAAGCATCTCTGCTTACCCTTCCGGAGCACCTGAGATCACCCCCAGTTTTTGGTGGGGTTCGTGTAGCTTAGTCTTTAGTTTTCTATGTTGTGTCATCTGTACTAATATTTGTCTGTTTGTCTTTTTATTTTTGGCCATGGCGTTGTCAGTTTGTTTTCGATCTTTGAGTTTGACTGTCCCTCTGGTATCTTTCGTCCATCTTTCATACATAAGTCGTAATTACCTTTATTGCAAATAGTGTATTGAACTTATTACACATGATATTGAGTATTCTACCATACATGTTATGATATTCTTGTTTCCTTTACAAATGTAAGTTGAATAAAACAAAGCAATTGGTCAAATAAATAAATTTAGATATGAACATATATACATAGTTGTTTACAATTCTTTTTTGTATTAGATACACCTTGAGGGTGTTCGCCCGAATAGGTGTATATAATTTACTGCAAGATATAATGGTCAATGCAGAATGAAAGTTTTCAAAACATTTAGCGATCTGTCAATGACAAGCGTGATAATTTGTTTACAAATTTTGAGGGTGCGATGACGTTATGACAGAAAACCGTAAAATTGAACTTAATCGCATATATACTTTGAGTGATCAATGGATGCTGGATTCTGTTTTTTTTTTTTTTGACATTGATGACCAAAGAGTGTTAGCATAATTTTGCCATATTATCGAGTGATATAATAGAAAAAAAAAACAGTGATTAAGGGTATTCATCTATGACACAAAATCAATACAATCATCAAAGGAAAAGCACAAAAAGGAAAGGAACAGAGCTTTTGCTGTTGTTCTATATTGTGAGGCTTTAACAGCAAGATTAAGACGGCCACTAGAACCGATTTTGGTGGAATTATTTTGGCAAATGAACGATCACGTTAGAATCGTTTTTTACTGAGTTCCTAACCGACGAGGTCGGAGGGGACTAGGTTTGCACTCCGCCCGTCTCTCTGTCTGTCCATCCGTCAGTCCAGCAAATCAGTTTTCCACACTTTGTTTCTCCATGCTTGAAGATATTGGTTTGATATTTTGTGTATTGTTTTATTATGACAAGTTACAGATCAAGTTTAAATTTTGTTCTGGTCTGAAGATTTTGTGCAGTGTAATGGTCCTTGGACTTAACAACTTCACTTAAATAATCAGTTTTCCGCACTTTTTTCGACATGCTGGAAGATATTGATTTGATATTTGTTATATAGTTTACAACATTACAAGTAATAGATCAATTTAGCATTGTGTTCCAATACAATAAATTCTTAACCGGTAGGGGATTATGTATTGCCATGCAATACTCACAGAATGCTTGTTTTCTTCATGCTTGAAGATATTGATTTAAAAATTGGTATATAGTTTCATCATGACAAGTTACAGATCAAGTTCGAATTTTGTTCCAGTTTGATGATTTTGTGCAGAGTTATGGTCCTTGGACTAGAAAATTCACTTAAATTATCAGTTTTCAACACTTTTTTTCGTCATGCTTGAAGATATTGACTTGATATTTATTCCTTAGTCTGAACAATGACAAATTATAAATCAAGTTAGAATTTTGTTCCAATACAATGAATTTTTAACCGGTAGGAGACTATGTATTGCCATGCAATACTCACAGAATGCTTGTTTAACCTAACTTCAGATTTTTGAACATAAACCATTCTAGAGTTTTTTTAATAGATACACAAATGTCAATCCATATCAACTATGCAGTCGTTGTCTGTAACAATCTTTATAAATGGGTGAAAAATCAACTTAAGGTATGCCCCCTCGCCACTTTTCGTTTTTACATATCTTTTTTATATATAACTTCCGATTTTTGAACATAAACCATTAATAGACACGTCAATGTCTCCTCTACATCACCTATGCAGTTGCCCGTCACAATCACTATAAATTGGTCAAACATCAACGTAAGGCATGTCCCCCTTTAGTTTTTCACAATTCTAGTTTTTAAGCTAATAGTTATAATAAGATGTGGTATGAGTGCCAATGAGACAACTCTCCATCCAAGTCACAATTTGTAAAGGAAAAACAATTATAGGTCAAAGTACAGTCTTCAACACGGAGCCTTGGTTCACACCGAACAATAAGTTACAAAAATGTATAATGGGCCACAAAATGACTGGTGTAAAACCATTCAAAATTAACTTAAAATGGCCTACCCCCTAATCTCATTTGTGAATTTCACAATTTCCATTTTTTAACCGTAAATTCAGATTTTCGAACATAAACTAGTCTGGAGATTTTCCTAAACGATTCGCCAATGTCTCATCTACAACACCTATATAGTCCTTGCCCGTCACAATCTCTATAAATGGATCTAAAATTAACTTAAATTGGCCTACCCCCTTATCTCATTTTGTCAATTTCACAATTTCAGTTTTTTAACCGTCACTTTAGATTTTCGAACATAAACCATTCGAGAGATTTTCTTAAACGATGCGCCAATGTCTCCTCTACAACACATATATAGTCGTTGTCCGTCACAATCTCTATAAATGGTTCCAAAATTAACTTAAATTGGCCTACCCTCTTAATCTCATTTGTGAATTCACAATTTCCGTTTTTTAACCGTAACTTCAGATTTTCGAACATAAACCACTCTGGAGATTTTCCTAAACGATGTGACAATGTCTCCTCTACAACACCTATATAGTCGTTGCCTGTCACAATCTCTTTAAATTGGTCCAAAATAAACTTAAATTGACCTACCCCCCTTATTTCATTTTGTCAATTTCACAATTTCAGTTTTTTAACCGTAATTTTAGATTTTTGAACATAAACTAGTCTGGAGGTTTTCTTAAACGAGGCGACAATGTCTCCTCTACTATATCTTTATAGTCCTTGCTCGTCACAGTCTCTTAAAATTGGGCAAACATCAACTTAAGGCATGTCTCCTTTTAGTTTTTCACAATTCTAGTTTTTAAGCTAATAGTTATAATAAGATGTGGTATGAGTGCCAATGAGACAACTCTCCATCCAAGTCACAATTTGTAAAGGAAAAACAATTATAGGTCAAAGTACAGTCTTCAACACGGAGCCTTGGTTCACACCGAACAGTAAGCTACAAAAATGTATAATGGGCCACAAAATGACTGTGTAAAACTATTCAAAATTAACTTAAATGGCCTACCCCTAATTTCATTTTGTCAATTTTACAATATCAGTTTTTAACCGTAAATTCAGATTTTCGAACATAAACCACTCTGGAGATTTTCCTAAACGATGCGCCAATGTCTCCTCTACAACACATGTATAGTCGTTGCCCGTCACAATCTCTATAAATGGGTCAAACATCAACGTAAGGCATGTCCCCTTTAGTTTTCACAATTCTAGTTTTTTAAACTAATAGTTATAAGAAGATGTGGTATGAGTGCCAATGAGACAACTCTCCATCCAAGTCACAATTTGTAAAGGAAAAACAATTATAGGTCAAAGTACAGTCTTCAACACGGAGCCTTGGTTCACACCGAACAATAAGTTACAAAAAAATGTATAATGGGCCACAAAATGACTGGTGTAAAACCATTCAAAATTAACTTAAAATGGCCTACCCCCTAATCTCATTTGTGAATTTCACAATTTCCATTTTTTAACCGTAAATTCAGATTTTCGAACATAAACTAGTCTGGAGATTTTCCTAAACGATTCGCCAATGTCTCATCTACAACACCTATATAGTCCTTGCCCGTCACAATCTCTATAAATGGATCTAAAATTAACTTAAATTGGCCTACCCCCTTATCTCATTTTGTCAATTTCACAATTTCAGTTTTTTAACCGTCACTTTAGATTTTCGAACATAAACCATTCGAGAGATTTTCTTAAACGATGCGCCAATGTCTCCTCTACAACACATATATAGTCGTTGTCCGTCACAATCTCTATAAATGGTTCCAAAATTAACTTAAATTGGCCTACCCTCTTAATCTCATTTGTGAATTCACAATTTCCGTTTTTTAACCGTAACTTCAGATTTTCGAACATAAACCACTCTGGAGATTTTCCTAAACGATGTGACAAGTCTCCTCTACAACACCTATATAGTCGTTGCCCGTCACAATCTCTTTAAATTGGTCCAAAATAAACTTAAATTGACCTACCCCCCTTATTTCATTTTGTCAATTTCACAATTTCAGTTTTTTAACCGTAATTTTAGATTTTTGAACATAAACTAGTCTGGAGGTTTTCTTAAACGAGGCGACAATGTCTCCTCTACTATATCTTTATAGTCCTTGCTCGTCACAGTCTCTTAAAATTGGTCAAACATCAACTTAAGGCATGTCTCCTTTTAGTTTTTCACAATTCTAGTTTTTAAGCTAATAGTTATAATAAGATGTGGTATGAGTGCCAATGAGACAACTCTCCATCCAAGTCACAATTTGTAAAGGAAAAAAAATTATAGGTCAAAGTACAGTCTTCAACACGGAGCCTTGGTTCACACCGAACAATAAGCTACAAAAAAATGTATAATGGGCCAAAAAATGACTGGTGTAAAACCATTCAAAATTAACTTAAAATGGCCTACCCCCTAATTTCATTTTGTCAATTTTACAATATCAGTTTTTTAACCGTAAATTCAGATTTTCGAACATAAACCACTCTGGAGATTTTCCTAAACGATGCGCCAATGTCTCATCTACAACACCTATATAGTCCTTCCCGGTCAAAATCTCTATAAATGGGTCTAAAATTAACTTAAATTGGCCTACCCCCCTTATCTCATTTTGTCAATTTCACAATTTCAGTTTGTAACCGTCACTTTAGATTTTCGAACATAAACCATTCCAGAGATTTTCCTAAACGATGCGCCAATGTCTCCTCTACAACACATGTATAGTCGTTGCCCGTCACAATCTCTATAAATGGGTCAAACATCAACTTAAGGCATGTCTCCTTTTAGTTTTTCACAATTCTAGTTTTTTAAAGCTAATAGTTATAATAAGATGTGGTATGAGTGCCAATGAGACAACTCTCCATCCAAGTCACAATTTGTAAAGGAAAAACAATTATAGGTCAAAGTACAGTCTTCAACACGGAGCCTTGGTTCACACCGAACAATAAGCTACAAAAAAATGTATAATGGGCCAAACAATGACTGGTGTAAAACCATTCAAAATTAACTTAAAATGGCCTACCCCCTAATCTCATTTGTGAATTTCACAATTTCCATTTTTTAACCGTAAATTCAGATTTTCGAACATAAACCACTCTGGAGATTTTCCTAAACGATGCGCCAATGTCTCATCTACAACACCTATATAGTCCTTGCCCGTCACAATCTCTATAAATGGATCTAAAATTAACTTAAATTGGCCTACCCCCTTATCTCATTTTGTCAATTTCACAATTTCAGTTTTTTAACCGTCACTTTAGATTTTCGAACATAAACCATTCGAGAGATTTTCTTAAACGATGCGCCAATGTCTCCTCTACAACACATATATAGTCGTTGCCCGTCACAATCTCTATAAATGGTTCCAAAATTAACTTAAATTGGCCTACCCCCTTAATCTCATTTGTGAATTTCACAATTTCCGTTTTTTAACCGTAACTTCAGATTTTCGAACATAAACCACTCTGGAGAATTTCCTAAACGATGTGACAATGTCTCCTCTACAACACCTATATAGTCGTTGCCCGTCACAATCTCTTTAAATTGGTCCAAAATAAACTTAAATTGACCTACCCCCCTTATTTCATTTTGTCAATTTCACAATTTCAGTTTTTTAACCCTAACTTCAGATTTCGCACATAAACCACTCTGGAGATTTTCTTAAACGATGTGACAATGTCTTTTTTACAACACCTTTATAGTCGTTGCCCGTCACAATCTCTTTAAATTGGTCCAAAATAAACTTAAATTGGCCTACCCCTTATTTCATTTTGTCAATTTCACAATTTCAGTTTTCAAACCGTAACTTCAGATTTTTGAACATAAACCACTTTGAAGATTTTCCTAAACGATCTGCCAATGTCTCCTCTATAACACCTATAAAGTAGTTGCCCGTCACAATCTCTATAAATGGGTCCAAAATTAACTTAAATGTGTCTACCCCACTAATCTCATTTTGTCAATTTCACAATTTCCGTTTTTTAACCGTAACTTGAGATTTTCGAACATAAACCACATTGGAGATTTTTTTAAACGATGCACAAATGTCTCTTCTACAACACCTACATAATCGTTGCCCGTCACAATCTCTATAAATGGGTCCAAAATTAACTCAAATGGTCTACCCCCCCCCAAACCCCAAATCTCATTTTGTAAATTTCACAATTTCCGTTTTTTAACCGTAACTTGAGATTTTCGAACATAAACCACTCTGAAGATTTTCCTAAACGATGTGCCAATGTCTCCTCTACAACACCTTTATAGTCGTTGCCCGTCACAATCTCTATAAATGGGTCCAAAATTAACTTAAATATGTCTACCCCTAATCTCATTTTGTCAATTTCACAATTTCCGTTTTTTAACCGTAACTTGAGATTTTCGAACATAAACCACTCTGAAGATTTTCCTAAACGATGTGCCAATGTCTCCTCTACAGCACCTATATAGTCGTTGCCCGTCACAATCACTATAAATGGTTCCAAAATTAACTTAAATGTGTCTACCCCACTAATCTCATTTTGTCAATTTCACAATTTCCATTTTTTAACCGTAACCTCAGATTTTCGAACATAAACCACTTTGAAGATTTTCCTAAACGATGTGTCAATGTCTCCTCTATAACACCTATCAAGTTGTTGCCCGTCACAATCTCTATAAATGGGTACAAAATTAACTTAAATTGGCCTACCCCCTAATTTCATTTTGTCATTTCACAATTTCGGTTTTTTAACCGTAACTTGAGATTTTCGAACATAAACCACTCAGGAGATTTTTTTAAACGATGCGCAAATGTCTCTTCTACAATACCTTTATAGTCGTTGCCCGTCACAATCTCTATAAATATGTCCAAAATTAACTTAAATTGGCCTACCCCCTAATTTCAATTTGTCAATTTCACAATTTCGGTTTTTTAACCGTAACTTGAGATTTTCGAACATAAACCACTCAGGAGATTTATTTAAACGATGTGACAATGTCTCTTCTACAACACCTTTATAGTCGTTGCCCGTCACAATCTCTTTAAATTGGTCCAAAATAAACTTAAATTGGCCTACCCCCTTATTTCATTTTGTCAATTTCACAATTTCAGTTTTTTAACCGTAACTTCAGATTTTTGAACATAAACCACTCTGAAGATTTTCCTAAACGATGTGCCAATGTCTCCTCTATAACACCTATAAAGTAGTTGCCGTCACAATCTCTATAAATGGGTCCAAAATTAACTTAAATGTGTCTACCCCCTAATCTCATTTTGTCAATTTTACAATTTCCGTTTTTTAACCTTAACTTGAGATTTTCGAACATAAACCACTCAGGAGATTTTTTTAAACGATGTGACAATGTCTCTTCTACAACACCTATATAGTCGTTGCCCGTCACAATCTCTTTAAATTGGTCCAAAATAAACTTAAATTGGCCTACCCCCCTTATTTCATTTTGTCAATTTCACAATTTCCATTTTTTAACCGTAACCTCAGATTTTCGAACATAAACCACTTTGAAGATTTTCCTAAACGATGTGCCAATGTCTCCTCTATAACACCTTTAAAGTTGTTGCCCGTCACAACCTCTATAAATGGGTACAAAATTAACTTAAATTGGCATACCCCCTAATTTCATTTTGTCTATTTCACAATTTCGGTTTTTTAGCCGTAACTTGAGATTTTCGAACATAAACCATTCAGGAGATTTTTTTAAACGATGCGCAAATGTCTCTTCTACAACACCTATATAGTCGTTGCCCGTCACAATCTCTATAAATATGTCCAAAATTAGCTTAAATTGGTCTCTCCCCCATAATCTTATTTTGACAATTTGATAATTTCAGTTTTTTAACAGCAACTTCAGATTTTCGAACATAAACCACTCTGGAGATTGCCTTAAACGATGCTCCAATGTCTCCTCTACAACACTTATATAGTCGTTGCACGTCACAATCTATAAATGGGTCCAAAATTAACTTAAATGTGTCTACCCCACTAATTTCATTTTGTCAATTTCACAATTTCGGTTTTTTAACCGTAACTTGAGATTTTCGAACATAAACCACTCTGGAGATTTTTTAAACGATGCGCAAATGTCTCTTCTACAACAACTGTATAGTCGTTTCCCGTCACAACCTCCATAAATGGGTCCAAAATTAACTTAAATGTGTCTTACCCCCTAATTTCATTTCGTCAATTTCATAATTTCAGTTTTTTAACCGTAACTTGAGATTTTCGAACATAAACCACTCTGAAGATTTTCCTAAACGATGTGCCAATGTCTCCTCTACAACACCTATATAGTCGTTGCCCGTCACAACCTCCATAAATGGGTCCAAAATTAACTTAAATTGGTCTACCCCTCCCCATCTCATTTCGTCAATTTCACAATTTCAGTTTTTAACCGTAACTTCAGATTTTCGAAAATAAACCACTCTGAAGATTTTCCTAAACGATGTGCCAATGTCTCCTCTATAACACCTATAAAGTCGTTGCCCGTCACAATCTCTATAAATGGTTCCAAAATTAACTTAGTGTCTACCCCCCTAATCTCATTTTTCATTTTTCAATTTCACAATTTCCGTTTTTAACAGTAATTTCAGATTTTCGAACATAAACCACTTTCGGGATTTTCTTAAACGATGCGCCAATGTCTCCTCTACAACACCAATAAAGTCGTTGCTCGTCACAATCTCTATAAATGGGTTCAAAATTAACTTAAATTGGACTACCCCCATACCAATTTCATTTTGTCAATTTCACAATTTCAATTTTTTAACCGTAACTTCAGATTATCAAACATAAACCACTCTTGGGATTGTCTTAAACGATGTGCCAATGTCTCCTCTACAACACCTATATAGTCGTTGAGCGTCATAACCTCAACATTTTGCCCCAAAATTAACTTTGAGTGCCCTACCCCCTAATCTCATTTTGTCAATTTCAATTTGTTAACCCTAACTTCAAATTATAGAATAGAAACCACTCTGGAGATTTTCCTTAACGATGCGGCAGTGTTTCCTCTAAAACACCTTGATAGTCGTTGCCTGTAACAATCTATTTAAATTGGTCAAAAATTTACTTAAAATGTCCTGTCCCCTAATTTCATTTTGTTAATTTCAGGTTTTTTTACCACAACTTAAGATTTTTGAACATAAACCACTTTGGAGATTTTCCTAAACGATGCGGTACTATCTCCTCTTAAACACCTTTATAGTCGTAACCTGTCACAATCACTATTAATCGGACCAAACAACGTAAAGTGCAGCCCAATTCCCCAAAAATGCATTGTGTCAATGTGTTACCTTATGGTCATTGTAATCCAGCTGTCTATTGAATGCCTTATGTGAATTTATTTAGTTAGGAAAGAAAAGCTTTGTATTCTTTATATATGAAGTATGGTTTCCCTTTTGTTTTAAGTTAGTTTTTTGTTTTTGTTTAAGATTGTATGTATTCTCATAATTGTTCGCTAGGTATTTGTAATTGTTTGCTAACTCGAAAAAAACGTGATTGCCTTATGTGATATTGTGGTTTTAGTTATACCTCCTAATTGTCCGCTAGCTAATTGTTCGCTACAATTGTTCGCTACCTTGAGTCAGGTAGCCAATACACAGAAATATGAAAACTTAAACACTTTACAACACAAGCATAAACTAATACTTAAAAAGAATTACTATATTATAGTCCTCCTTGTGGCTAATGCACATAAATTAGATTAATATGTAGTTATCCAAATGCAGGAGCCACCAAGGGCAGGTGCTTAAAGGACATCGTAATATATTGTGTAAAATTTCTATATAAAAATATTTGGATTTGGACGCAGCCTCTAGCACAACTTGTCCCAATGCTCCGAGAGAAAAAATAAAATACACAAAAAACACAAACAATGGTATGAATTATGAGTATTTTTCATTCTGTTTTATGAAAGCACACATTTCATACAAGATATCCTTGTTTTCATTACTCATTAACCAAATAAACTGATCTTTAATTGTCAACATATCAAAATTAGCACAATATAAAAAAGCCAGTAACAGTAGTCGTACTATTCCACATAAAAGCTTTTTCAAAGAGACATTACACACGTACAGGTGTCAATATTTACACACCCACCGATAAATTGTTATAAATCACGCATGTTGAAGATGGGGTTAATTAACGGCCAGTTTACGAAGTCAAATCAAGCTGTGATTAATTTCCGCTCTAGATAAGCAGATTAAGTAGCAATAAAGTTATGTTAGAATTTTTTTTGGTGACCTGGACTGGGGTGGGCACGTGACCCCTGTGCCCCCGGTAAATCCGCCACTGAATACACTGACTAAAGCATGATTAAAAAAATATTCAAAACATAACCTTTAAAAAGAGTGCGAACATACCCTGGCTGCGAACGTGTGGGGTTCGAGCATGAAAGGGGAGAATGTGAATATTGGAGCGAACGTGATTTTAGGCGAACGGACCCGGATTCATCAGCCTGCATGCTGTTGTCTCTTTTTACAAGATTTGATAGTACGCTGTTGTCTCTCTTATTTGAATAGTTTTCTTTGGGTTTTACTTAAACTCACTAATTTATATCGACCAATGGAAAGGACTGTTACAGATTGGAATTACAGAAGCTTAAAGTAGTATGATGAATAGACAAACATGACGATGACAGTTTTTAAGCTAACTGTTCTTTTAGCTTTTTGTGTTTCTTTTAATCAGTGTAGAATACATCAGCTGGAATTAGAGGTAACGTATTTTGTTGCCTGATATGACAGATTGACATTGTCATCACAGCCTGATCCAACAAAAATTATTTTGCCATTTTGGACATTGTTATTTACATTTTGTGAGATAATTTTTCACTTGTCGAGTATCGAGTTGCGAGTTACAAAAGTCGAGTTGCGAGTTACGGAGGTTGAGTTGCGAGTTGCGAAGGTCGAGTTGCGAGTTACGAAATTAGATTTGCGTGAAAATTGGGAAAACTATTTTAATTTTTTGGTGTACCTCTTTAACATTTTATTTTTGAATGATGATTACTTATAGAATTGTATACAGTATTGTTGATTCTTTTTGTTGTTTGGACTTCATCTGAGTCTCGTGTAAAAAAAATGAATGGATTGCTTACATACGCAAAGACCAAAGTATGGTTATTATCTGAAGAAACAGATAGCCTTTTGTGATACAGCGGATGGATTGTAGTTTAATTATTATTAAATTTCATAGCTAGCACCTTCCTATTAACGGTAAAGGGAGATAGCAACTAAACTATAGTAAATATATGTAAAAGACCCCTTCTGCAGATTTCGTTAAAGTGGGCTCTTTGGGGCGGTTGCAGAGGCAATATTTGTTAGGGACCCCAAAATTTATTCTTTGGCAGTGATACTCAAAAATTTTAATAACTTTCTTAAACTATCCTGGATTTGTACCAAACTTGGACAGAAGCTTGTTTATGATCAAAAGCTAGTATCTAGAAGGAAATTTTGTAAAAATTTATTACCTGTTTTTTCGTATATACTTATAAATGGACTTAGTTTTTCTTCCAGTTAACTTTACATACAGTCTGCAGTTAAAGTTTTTAAAACATTTATTAGATTCATAAACCATCCTGGATTTTTACCAAACTTGGATAGAAGCTTCTTACAATCAAAAGATAGTATCTAGAGGAAAATTTTTAATAATTTTTCCCTATCTTTGTTGAGCCCATACTTGCCAACCTCTGACAATGAAAAATCATGTCATGTCAAAAAGTGTGTAAAAACGCGTGACGTAGATGCGAACTATTTAATATTATGAATAATGTTCCTAATTTCACATTATACAAATTTGTAAATATAAAAACAATATTCTACTGAAAAGTGTAAACTTTTATTGTGTTCAACTGTGGTCTGTTTTGCTGCTTTTAAAGCAACACCACTAGGCATATATTCAAAACAACTTCCAGTTGGGTTACATTTACTTGATAACAAGGCTAACAAGGCACACAATACATGTATATCATTGTCAGTGCTGATCAGAATTCAGTGTAAATTTCTTTATAATTGAAAATGCTCTCACAGTCAGAATTGATATGAACTAAAATAGCTTTATCAAGCTTTGAAAGAGTGTCATAACGTTTTTTTTGCCATCTAAAATGTCATCTATTATCTCTGCCATTGCTCCAAACAAACTATATATATGTTGCTATTGCCTGGTAAAAACTGGGTAGTTCATCAGCAGACAGCTTGCACTTTGAGAACTGATCCAGCAGTTCTGTGATACATTGTATGTCAATCCCATATGGCCAGTGGAAATCTGTTGGCTAGATTTGAAACTGAAAAAGAAAAATATTTTATAATTTGATTACCATTAAACATGTTAAAAACTTAATCAAATAGCTACACTGTAGTTCTCCTCTCACATGTATTGTTATTATTGCAACATAGGGTGCACAATGATTATTCGTCCCTCGATCATTTAAACTGGAACT
Source organism: Mytilus coruscus (assembly GCA_017311375.1). Lineage (NCBI taxonomy): Eukaryota > Metazoa > Mollusca > Bivalvia > Mytilida > Mytilidae > Mytilus > Mytilus coruscus. The sequence continues at coordinate 126,848,124 of CM029596.1, forward strand.
CCCAAATATAATTGATAAATCTTGAATCTTGGTTACTCAGTAGTAAACAGGTAAAGTTTAAGTTGGTACCTACACATCGTTTTCGCTTTGCAATCAGCTCTTTAGACGACGGTACAGGTCCTGAAAGTAACCTCTTTCTGTGGACATTTTCCCTAAGTGAATTTGAAAGAAAGAAAGTCACAAAATCGTAAAAACTACTTACCTCTAAGGCTTTTGCTTTCGTCCATATAGAAAAATAAACAATGGAGTCCAAACAATTCATCGAAATTTTCGGTATTTATCGTCTAATAATGAAAAAACCAGAGAATCGTGATATCACTAACGACCAAAAAATCACAGCAAACATTGATACAAACAAAGCAAGCAAGCCAAACAAACTTTTATCTTGCTAGCATTATGAAAACACTGTAAATCGATTAAAATCAATACCGTACTCAACAACTTTTCCATTACAGTTTGTTTTTAATAATGGAGTCAGTCAATGTGAAGTCTCGTTAAAAATCGCGGGATCATAGATAGCGTCTTAAAGCGGCAAATTAAAAAAAAACCTCCGTATCGGAACATGTAGGGCAAAACAGAAACTGACGCAAACAAGTCAAAATTTGATTTCTTGATATTTACATTTTTTGACTTGTAGGAGTCAAAACATGTTTAGACTTGAATGTGTCTGAGCTCTGATTGATTAGTTTTATATATTTAAAGCTACAATAAAATTAAATCACTTAGTCTAGTGATTTATTTGTATTACTTGATAGGTGATTATTAAAGAAAGACAACTCTTGCTTTGAACATTTCTGGAAAAATGTTACTTGAATCAGTGATTTCTTATCACTCATTTAAGTAAGTCCCCTGACTGATATAGCTTATTGTAGAATAGCGTCTTTCCAAATTAAAAAAAAATCCATATTATGATCTATGCCAGGAAGTTACCATAATGCCATAGAAAGACATCTATAGGATGCTTATTTTTGCATTGTAGTATTCGGATATACATACATTGAACAACTCGATTATTAACTATTTGGTATGATATATGCACGCTTGGGGTTGAATCATAAAGTTAACAATGTTCAAAATTATTTAATTTATCACATAAAGCACATAGCATATCACATTTCTAACTAATTCAAGAGATATGGTCCTAAGTTAAATGTGCAGTTGTGACTATATCATCCTAAACCTTTGGGAAAGACGAAGAGTTAGCACTTGGTATACTAATGAGGCCCAAAAAAAGTCTGTGTTTCGGTAACCCGACCGACCCTGTTTTTAGCCCCGACCCTAATTTTTTATTGGATCTTCAAAAAAAAAAAAAAATTGGTATCAACCGACCCTGTTTTTGACACAGTCTTCTGTTAATCGACATATTTATTTATCTAACTTGCTTCTTCTGGCACAGAAAGCCAGTAAACGTTTATTTATGTCAAAAGGTATTCCAAATAGGTTAAAATCAAAGAAATTTGCACAGCAGGTGCTTCAAAAACATTGCAAATGGCCGCACTTCGGTATTTGAAACTAATTACGGACCGGACTTGGAAAATCCATGATAATTTTCCGGATTTCGTTTACAATGTCAAAAAAAAAAAAAATCCGACCTACCGACCTTATTTTTCAAAATGATGTTACCGAAACACAGATTTTTTTAGGCCTGAATATCCTTTATTCAAACGTCACTGATGAGTCTTGTATACACGCGCGTCTGGTGTAGAAAATATAAGCCTGGTACCTTTGGTAAGTATTTACTTTAGGCCTAACACAGTGCCATATTCTGTGAGATGTCGATAATTTGCAAGTATATATTTCATTTGTCTACATGATTTATTTTCTTATGCTTGAATTGTTAGTACGGTATACATTTTGTCTTATATCTACAGTATATCCTGTTTTATTTTAGAAAATGAACAATGTCGCTCTCATGAAAGAAATTTAAGCATGCATGACTTTGCAACATATAGACTCTTATAAATAAGTATCACATAACTCTTTCAAATCCTGCAATCAAAATACCGGGACCCTCCCTCATGCAGTGTATAACTAAGTTCGAGTACATGTATGCTTTGTTTATTAAATGCGAAGTAAACCTGAAAATTCTGTTTCAAAAATCAGACGACACGACCGTTTATATATATATATATAATTCTTAAGAAATTAGAGAAACATAATATTTTTGTAACTCGCAACTCAACCTTCGTAACTCGCAACTCAACTTTCGTAACTCGCAACTCGACTTTTGTTACTCGCAACTCGACTTTTGTAACTCGCAACTTGGGCTTTTCAACTCGCAACTTGCAACTTGACAATAAGAAACCCTCACATCTTGTAGGTATACATCATAGGCACTTGTTTCTATCCATGGGAAGATCCACCATCAATGTATACTTTGATAGTGGATCTTACCATGGATAGAAACAAGTGCCTGTTGTATACATTTTTTGCACTATGTTTTAACTAATCCAACATTTGTTATTTTTTTGCATCACAGCTATTGCTATTATTTCTGTATTACATTGTAATTTTTAGGGGAAGCAGTGCTTGCTCACTTTAGAATCATAACTAAGGAGTAGAGACTTTTTCTGATCCTGATCCTAATGTAACATGTAACCGGGCGGGGGCATTTTAATATTTTTACCCTCGGGTTCGTACCAGTTTCCTGGGATTTGAAGAGCAATGCAAAACTTCACAAGTCAAACAGTTTACGCTATACTACAAATATAAAACAAATACTACAGAAAATGAATTTCAATAGATATAAGAAGATGTGGTATGAGTGCCAATGAGACAACTCTCCATCCAAGTCAAAATTTATAAAAGTAAACCATTATAGGTCAAAGTACAGTCTTCAACACGGAGCCTTGGCTCACACCAAACCGTAAGCTATAAAGGGCCCCCAAAATACCATATATATATGACCTTACAATCTAACCCCAAACATGGTAAATTGAATTTTCTAAAACCCTTTCAGTCTGATACTTGTTAAAAACCATATGTTTGGAACTAAGCTGAAACCTAAATGTATGGAACCTATTAGAAAACTAATGTATGAAACAAATTTGAACTGATGTAAACTTTTGTATGAAACCTTATTGAAATGTATGTCGATAACTGTCGGAACAACAGGGTAGCACTAAGCATTGCTAAGGCATGGTATATCAGCAAACACTCACTGCAATAGTCAGAGATGTGAAACACAAAACCTTAGCACCAGCCCTGTTTGGACAATTTGTACTGAACAAACTGTCTCAGCCTATCTATATCCTGTCAGCAGGTTTCAAACACTTAGCTTTGTTCGACTAATCCTGCTGCTTGCTTTAACTATTTACTTTCCTGTCTATCTGATCTGCTCTGTGCACTCTCTTATAAATGACATATGTTACTTAGTAGCTACCCACTATTTATACTAGGAACGCGGACATTGAAGAGAGCACCTAACAACAACTGTACAGGTAAAGCGTCTCATAGCAACCAAGGATAAAGTAAATAAGTTTTGATGACGAAGATCAAATGGGTAAATTCTGGGGGAAATGAGAGAATACGTAACTGTAGAAATATTATAATATTCATAAACTGTAATATCGTAACACTAAGAACAACAACACAACTTGTCTCTTGGTACTTCATGGTTTCCTCATAAAGATAAAGTCATATGGCACATTGTTGCTCAAAGTTATTTTTCTCATGGTACTTATAGATTTATACTTGTTTCAATGCAGGATCGGATTCAGGGCTTGCCAGTTCTTGAAATCGACCTGATCTTACTATGTATGTATCATGTACAAAAATGTATATATACACCTACAATTTGTGATACTTTTTTTTATGTTTCTTTCTTTGGAATTGGTGGTGAACAAATTGATTTTTTCAGGAAAAGTTATCCCCCTTGACTTATGTTCTGTATTTCACAATGATAAGGTACATTGTACATGTATGCTGTTGACTTATTTTGTTTTGTTTTTTCAGGATACTAAGTTATGCCCTTTGACTTATTTTGTTCTGTTAATTTCAGGATACTAAGTTATGCCCTTTCACTCATTTTGTTCTGTTATGCCCTTTGAAATGTTTGACTTATTTTGAGATTATATGTTATGTCCTTTGATTACATGTATGTTGACCTATTTTGTTCTGTTTTTATACGCCCGTTTATGGGACATATTATGGTATACCTCTGTCTGTCCGTCCGTCCGTCGTCAACATGTTGGACATTAACTAAAAAAACGCTTTAACCAATTTGCATGAAACTTTGGTGAATTGTTTATATATATTGACGTGAGCTCCCTTTCGTTTTTTATAAATTTCAGATTTGACAATTTTGGGGATTTATTCATAACACAAAGGGGGATTTTCCAGTTTTCGGACAATAACTCAAAAACTCTTCCACCAATTTGCAACAAACTTTGGTGAATAGTTTATATATATTGACATGAGCTCCCTTTCTATTTTTATAAATTTTAGATTTTATGTTTTTGAGTTATGGGGTTTTATTCATTACAAAAAGGGGGATTTGCCAGTTATCGGACAATCACTCAAAAATGCTTTGAGCAGTTTTCCTTAACCTTTGTTGAATTGTTTATATCTATTGACTTAAGCTCCCTTTCGATTTTTATAAATTTCAGATTTTAGGTTTACTAGATATGGGGTTTTATTCATTAAAAAAGGGGGGATTTTCCAGTTTTCCGACAATAACTCAAAAAATGCTTTCAGAAGTTTTCATGAAACTTTGGTAAATTGTTTATATCTATTGACGTAAGGTCCTTTTCAATTGTTATTAATTTCAGATTTTACGTTTACTAGTTAGGGGGTTTCAATCATAAAAAAAGGGGGGATTTTCCAGTTTTTGGACAATATCCTTGAAGTGCTTTGAGCAGTTTTCATTAAACTTTGGTGACTGATTTATATCTATTAAGATAACATCCTTCAGTTTTTATAAATTAGGATACTGTGAAAGTACTTTAATTGCGGGTATCAATTTTCGTGGTTTGAGCAACATTTACAAGTTCGTGGGTTTTAGTTTCCAAAAAAAAAAAAAAAAAAAAATGGAAAAAATTGAAGCCATTAGAAACGAAAGTTACAAATTGTCTGGATTGAAGGAAATTGCAAAGTAAACATTAACCCGTGTACATCGTAGTGATCCCACTAATCAACTCGAGATAAAGTGATCAACAGATTAAAGACCATCAAAGGTGTTAATTAGGCCATAAACATGTCACCTTAAGAAAACAGTTACATAAACAAATGCTATAAACGTATTTTGAATGGTAAAATAATTCTTATCAAAAGCAAGCCCAGCATGAAATTATTATTTCCTATACGTACGAGAATTATGAGGATATAAAATGAACACTTTATCATAGCATATCAATACCGGAAATCTGACTTTGATCGATCAAAAATATTTTTTTACGAGAATTATTAGGACCAAAAGTTATATAGTTTAGATTTTAAAAGATTAAATGGGTATAATCCTGCCTGCAGTTGAAGTTCATGGTGCGTTTGCCCTGTGACTACTATCATAGTATTCTCAGATTTGGCGATATTCAATATATTCTCTAGATCATATCAGTAGTCAAACCTACATAGGGATCTTTCCATGTCTTGATTTGGACAACGGTTGTTTTATTTCGTTGGACTCTTAAATTCGTGGATAAAGTCATCCACGAAAACCACGAAAATTGGTTCCCCACGAATAAAAGTACTTTCACAGTATGACATTGAGAAGTCATTGAACTTTATTCTTTGAAACATGCGTTCCTGCGCAGTTTATTTTAGGATAACAGTTATTTTGTCTGTTTTTTCCGGATGATAAGTTATTTTACCCCTTGACCTTTTTTATCAAGATATGTTATACCCTTTGACTCATTTTGTTCTGTATTTCAGGAGGGGGGTTATATGTTATGCCTCTTGACCTACTTTGTTCTGTATTTCAGGAGGGGGATTACATGTTATGCCCCTTGAACTACTTTGTCCTGTATTTCAGGATAACAAGTTATGTCCTTTGACTTATTTTGTTTTGTTTTTCATAATGATAAGGTATACTCTTTGAATTGATTTGTTGTTGTTTTTTTCTCAGGATAATAAAGTATGTCCCTTGGTTTATTTTGTTCTGTTTTTCAGGATAATAAGTTATAAATGTCCCATTTCTTATTTTGTTATGTTTTCCAGGATGATAAGTTATGTCCCTTGACTTATTTTGGTTTTTTTCATGATGATAAGTTATGTCCCTTGACTTATTTAGTTATATTTTTCAGGATAATAAGTTACATCTTTTACTTATTTTGTTCTCTTTTATGATGATAAGTTATGTCCTTTACTTATTTTGTTCTTTTTTTCATGATGATAAGTCATGTAAGTTGTCCCTTGACTAATTTTGTTGTGTTTTTCAGGATAATAAGTTATGTCTTACTTATTTTGTTGTTTTCAGGATGATAAGTTATGTCCCTTGACTTATTTTGTCCTTATTTTTATATGATGATAAGTTATGTCCCTTGACTTATTTTGTTATGTTTTCCAGGATAAGTATCACCAGCCCAGTAGCCAGTACTTTGGTACTGGCATGAAAATCTGATTTTGTGTTATTAAAATTTGCTGTTACAAAATTTTGGAAATTATTTAAAGTTAAGGAATATTAATGTATCTCCCTCATGCAAAGCTCTGATTCCTTGCCCAGCTTTGGCTATACTTTTGGTCCTTTCTGGTTTATAGCTCTTCATATTTTAATAAGCTTTGGATTTTCAAATATTTTGGCCTCAAGCATCACTGAAGAGACATTGATTGTCGAAATGCGCATCTGGTGCAGAAAAATTGGTACCGTTTATGTTATTATGTCTCTTTACTTATTTTGTTATGTTTTCCAGGATGATAAGTTATGTCCCTTGACTTATTTTGTTATGTTTTTCAGGATAATAAATTATGTCCCTTTACTTATTTTGTTATTTTTTTTCATGATAAGTTATGTCCCTTGATTTATTTTGTTATCTTTCCAGGATGATAAGTGATGTCCCTTGACTTATTTTGTTAAGTTTTTCAGGATAATAAGTTATGTCCCTTTACTTATTTTGTTCTTTTTTCAGGATAATAAGTTATATCTTTTACTTATTTTGTTCTTTTTTCATGATAATAAGTTATGTCCCTTTACTTATTTTGTTATATTTTTCAGGATAATAAGTTATGTCTTTTACTTATTTTATTTTATGTTTTTCAGGATAATAAGTTATGTCCCTTTACTTATTTTGTTCTTTTTTCATGATGATAAGTTATTCCCTTAACTAATTTTGTTATGTTTTCCAGGATGATAAGTTATGACTGTTATGTCCCTTGACTTATTTTGTTATGTTTTCCAGGATGATAAGTAATGTCCCTTAATTTTTTTTTCATGATGATAAGTTATGTCCCTTTACTTATTTTGTTATGTTTTTCAGGATAATAAGTTATGTCCCTTTACTTATTTTGTTCTTTTTCATGATGATAAGTTATGTCTCTTTACTCATTTTGTTATGTTTTCAGGATAATAAGTTATGTCCCTTGACTTATTTTTTTTTTCATGATGATAAGTTATGTCCCTTGACTTATTTAGTTATATTTTTCAGGATAATAAGTTACATCTTTTACTTATTTTGTTCTTTTTTTCATGATGATAAGTTATGTCCCTTTACTTATTTTGTTCTTTTTTTCATGATGATAAGTCATGTAAGTTATGTCCCTTGACTAATTTTGTTGTGTTTTTTCAGGATAATAAGTTATGTCTTACTTATTTTGTTGTTTTCCAGGATGATAAGTTATGTCCCTTGACTTATTTTGTCCTTATTTTTATATGATGATAAGTTATGTCCCTTGACTTATTTTGTTATGTTTTCCAGGATAAGTATCACCAGCCCAGTAGCCAGTACTTTGGTACTGGCATGAAAATACGGATTTTGTGTTATTAAAATTTGCTGTTACAAAATTTTGGAAATTATTTAAAGTTAAGGAATGTATCTCCCTCATGCAAAGCTCTGATTCCTTGCCCAGCTTTGGCTATACTTTTTGGTCCTTTCTGGTTTATAGCTCTTCATATTTTTAATAAGCTTTGGATTTTCAAATATTTTGGCCTCAAGCATCACTGAAGAGACATTGATTGTCGAAATGCGCATCTGGTGCAGAAAAATTGGTACCGTTTATGTTATTATGTCTCTTTACTTATTTTGTTCTGTTTTTCAGGATAATAAGTTATGTCCCTTTACTTATTTTGTTATGTTTTCCAGGATGATAAATTATGTCCATTGACTTATTTTGTTATGTTTTCCGGGATGATAAATTATGTCCCTTGACTTATTTTGTTCTTTTTTTCATGATGATAAGTTATGTCCCTTGACTTATTCTGTTCTGTTTTTCAGGATAATAAGTTATGTCCCTTTACTTATTTTGTTCTGTTTTTCAGGATAATAAGTTATGTCCCTTGACTTATCTTGTTATGTTTTTCAGGATAATTATTTATGTTCCTTTACTTATTTTGTTGTTTTTCGGGATAATAAGTTATGTCCCTTTAATTATTTTGTTATGTTTTTCAGGATAATTATTTATGTTCCTTTACTTATTTTGTTATGTTTTTCAGGATGATGAAAGGAAGATTATACAGATGAGTACATTTGGTTTTTTGAAGAAAGGATTTTTAGAAGTCAGCATTAGTTCCTTTCGTTACAAAGTGCCAGAAGGTGTTGCTATGAATAAAAAAGACATGCTGGTAAATACCATACATGTACTTGTCAACATTGTAAAATACCATACATGTATAGTACTACCTGTGACATCTTATTAATGGTGGCCATAAAAAATGGTCACCATGATGGCCCTAAATGTCCATCATTATACCCCTGTTGCTTAATTAATACACAAGGTATTAATCAGAAACTAGTCAATGATAAAGGGAAATCATGACTGCATTGAAGTGTTAAAATTATATAACTTACAGGTTAAGTGTCTCAGGTAAAATATATGTGTTTGTCAAATTTAATAACTGTGATTATGACAAGAAAATTCTAAAATAAAATGAAATAATAAAACTAGTTGAACATACATGTACAGCTTCCTAACTTTTTTGTAAAAATTTTCTCATGACTGTTTTGATGTTATACATGTATACCTTTTAAATAGTTCCAGAGACATATATACTGTATTTATATGTCTCTGATAATTCTATCAATTTAAGTTATTTTTATATGTACTTTTGGCAAGTGAATAATAAATGAATATCATCTTCTAATATAATGCAAACTTTCACCCTGCCTTTTCCATTGAAAAGGTGTTTCTCAAATTATTTTTCTAGAATCAAAATTGTTTATACTTACTGAATTTAACATTGTTTAACAAATGTTTAAGAGTATCTTTAGGACTTAGTCTAAATAAAATTTAGGCAATTCATTATTTCTCTATTTCTATTGAATAAATACATGTATATTCAAAATATTCATTACAGAAAATTTGATAATATGTTTATTGTCATATAAACATATTACAATTAAATCAAGTTTCTGACAAAAGAAACCCAAAAACAAACATTATAATGCAAAAGCCAAAGAAATAACAATTCTATAAGAAATCAAAACACATGGAAAAAAATTATTAGGTTTCTGCCCACAGTTCTAATTACTTTTTTTACAGGTTCCATGTTATATAGGTTTAGCATTTCTTTTACTTTTTGTTCTTGGTTAAGATTTTATTCATAAGACTCAAGATTTTATTTATAAACTGGTCAGAGACATTATTATGAGAAGGTAAACAATTTTCAAATAGATTATGTTAATTTTTCAAACAATTCTATCCTTTAAAGGAATTTTTATCCACCATTTTCTATTTCTAAATTATGACCACTAATTCTTTACTTAGTGAAGCATTTGAGTTAACAAGTTTTATTTTATTTTCAAAAGTATTCTTATTTTTTTTCTTAAAATTCATTTTTAATCAAGGGCTTTAAAGAATCTAATTCATTCAAGTCCCTGCAATTATTAACTTTATCTAAAAGGCCTGAGTTGAGTCCTGCAGTTTCGACAATATAATACACAGAACAAAAAGCAATTTAATTAATAGACCATAAAAATGTCACAATCTATATAGAAGTGTACTTAATTTTTTCTGAAGACAAATTTTGCCTGTTAACTGACAAAATTAACCAAACTGAAGATAACATATTTGATAAGTTTACAATTGTTTCAAAAAGCAAGACATTTCTTTTCATTAGATTTACTTTATTCAGAGATGAGAACATTTTTCATTATGATTAGCATTTATCAAAATTTGATGATAACTAGGTAGCCATTTGGAAAATTTAAGTCTCTTTAGTGATTGCTCATGCACAACTCCAGTTTTGAGATTTGAAAAATATAAAAGATAAACAAAAATAGTTTATTCCTATACCATATAATGATATTTGTAGTTTTCCTGAATAATAATCATGATAATAGATTGTACAACTTTGTTAACAAAATTTATTGTAAAAGGATTGATATTCATGATATTGATAATTTTAATTTGTTAAGAAACAGGCTTGTTCAACTAGGTAAACGGACAGAAAGTCACAAATTTGATAGGACAAAAGTCACAAATAATTTGTTGACAATTGTATGAAAAATAAGATGTACTTGTCAACATTGTAAAATACCATACATGTGCTAGTTATCACTGGTACCAATGTCTTTGACAATTTTGAAAATAAATGCTGATCAAATACATTTAACTTGTTATGCCCCTTGGAAATATTAATCATAACTGAAATCACATTGCATTTGCACGAAGCCATCATTTCTCTAAGATATTTATAAAAAGTTTAAAAGGTTTTAATTTTAGTTATTGCCCTTGTACCTTGGATAGATAGAATATGTGCACCGCAGGGGGCATTGGAACTCTGTTCTTTTATCAAAGTTTGAAACCATTCATAAAAAACCTCTTTTGTTTCAGTATGGTTTTACACTGGACAAGAGTGGAAGTAGTGGTATTTCTGCTTACTTGGTAAGTTTAATGTGCCTATTGTGTTAACATCCACATAACACCTGATCTGGAATAACCTTTGACCTTTATGTCAAAGAAACGAGTTTCTTGTAATTTTAACATTATTGAAATTATTGAACCAATACATGCATATATTCTAAACTGATAGAAAAACAAAGGATATTGGGTATCCATCCATGACACAAAATCAGTACATGTACAAAAAAACCACACACAATAAGCAAAGGAACAGTGCTCTCAAAGTCACCTGTAAGTCCTGTAAGCACAATTTTTATATTTTTACGAATCTATTATGTATAATCGACAAATGATAGTTGATCACAAGCTAATTATCTTTTATGTATAATGGACAAATGATAGTTGATCACAAGCTAATTATCTATTATGTATAATGGACAAATGATAGTTGATCACAAGCTAATTATCTATTATGTATAATGGACAAATGATAGTTCATCACAAGCTAATTATCTATTATGTATAATGGACAAATGATAGTTGATCACAAGCTAATTATCTATAATGTACAGTGTTCCGCCTGCCCTAAATAGAAGGCGGCCCGCCTTGGTGCCCTTACCCCGCCCTTCTGCCCTCCAAAGCAAAAGAATGCACCCTTTGCCTTTTAAAAAAATACAATTTCCAAATTTCATGCCTATTGACGTTTCCGGTAAAATTGTTACCTGATTGTGTAACACTAATTAACTGACAATGGGATTAAGTTGAATACCTAATGCCTTTGGCAGTTTTATCACCTCTGTTAATGATTGTTTACTGCTAATTAGTGGATTTAAGATAATTGAACATACTAGATATTTAATACAGAATTAAATGTCCACATGTTATCCATTTGCAATGTTTATGTACAGCATGTACACCTGAAAAAATTTATTATAGTAGGCATAATATAAAAATAAAATCTAAACAATTTTAAAGGCATACATAGTTTTGACTAAATTGGTAAAACATGTTTTGTTTTATAATCATGAATATGAAATTTAAAGAAGAATCAAAGAAATTTGTACTTTGAACATATTAATAACTTCCTGTTTTACTTCTTGTATTTTATAATCCTCCTTTTATAGGAGCATTCAACAAATGCCTTTTTTAACAATGATGGAAAAAAGTAAATGTTTATACCTCCTGTAATATATGCAATATATTATTGCATCAATATAATATGATCATCTCCTGTCTCACCTGTTATATTTATAAAACTCCTTACTTAGGAGCACTTTGATGTGCACTTAAAAATACTTTTTTGTAACAATTGAAATGATAATAAATAACTTTAATAACAATATACTATATGTTTAATTTGATCAAGCAATTTAAATGTAGATAATCTAATTAGATTAAACATTCAATTTTGCATGTATAACTCCATCTTTCAAAACTACTTGTTTATTTTTATAGACTGGTATAAGTTATAAAACATTGAAATTTCTGATGATTATATTTTCCTTACCAAATGTACTAGTTTGTTTAGATAAACATCAAAATGATATGCTTTGCTTCATGCTATGTTAATTTGATAAAAAAATTCTTACTGAAACCAACATCAAGAACACATTAATTTCTGAATATGGTTTAAATACAACTAATGTTCTCCAGCTGAGCCTAGCAATATTCAAGGTTATTTATACACTGTCCAACAGTGCCCTTACAATCTAGGTTATTACGCTAAAGTGCCCTTTCAGACAACTAGCACCCTTCTGCCCTGAGATTCAAGCTGGAACACTGATGTATAATGGACAAATGATAGTTGATCACAAGCTAATTATCTATTATGTATAATGGACAAATGATAGTTGATCACAAGCTAATTATCTATAATGTATAATGGACAAATGATAGTTGATCACAAGCTAATTATCTATTATGTATAATGGACAAATGATAGTTGATCACAAGCTAATTATCTATTATGTATAATCGACAAATGATAGTTGATCACAAGCTAATTATCTATTATGTATAATCGACAAATGAAAGTTGATCACAAGCTAATTATCTATTATGTATAATGGACAAATGATAGTTGATCACAAGCTAATTATCTATTATGTATAATTGACAAATGATAGTTGATCACAAGCTAATTATCTATAATGTATAATTGACAAATGATAGTTGATCACAAGCTAATTATCTATAATGTATAATGGACAAATGATAGTTGATCACAAGCTAATTATCTATTATGTATAATGGACAAATGATAGTTGATCACAAGCTAATTATCTATTATGTATAATGGACAAATGATAGTTCATCACAAGGTAATTATCTATAATGTATAATGGACAAATGATAGTTGATCACAAGCTAATTATCTATAATGTATAATGGACAAATGATAGTTGATCACAAGCTAATTATCTATTATGTATAATCGACAAATGATAGTTGATCACAAGCTAATTATCTATTATGTATAATTGACAAATGATAGTTGATCACAAGGTAATTATCTATAATGTATAATGGACAAATGATAGTTGATCACAAGCTAATTATCTATAATGTATAATGGACAAATGATAGTTGATCACAAGGTAATTATCTTTTGAGTTTGTTGCTGAAATGTACTGGATGGTGACATTGATCCATCCAGAGCATGTAGACCCCGTGACAAATAAGTGTGGTGACATTGATCCATCCAGAGCATGTAGACCCCGTGACAAATAAGTGTGGTGACATTGATCCATCCAGAGCATGTAGACCCCGTGACAAATAAGTGTATAGGTAGAGCCATGACATTGATAAATGATCCATCCAGAGCATGTAGACCCCGTGACAAATAAGTGTATAGGTAGAGCCATGACATTGATAAATGATCCATCCAGAGCATGTAGACCCCGTGACAAATAAGTGTATAGGTAGAGCCATGACATTGATAAATGATCCATCCAGAGCATGTAGACCCCGTGACAAATAAGTGTGGTGACATTGATAAATGATCCATCCAGAGCATGTAGACCCCGTGACAAATAAGTGTATAGGTAGAGCCATCACTTATATTTTTGTCGAGCCTGCGTAATTAATTTCGCAAAAGCGAGACATAGTGATTATGTCGGCGTCGGCAACGTCAACATTTAGGTTCAGCCTTGTGGTTAAAGTTTTTTTTAGACATCAATAACTTTGTCATACCTTCATGGAATTTTATGAAATTTGTACAGAAGCTTGTTTATGACCAAAATACAGTATTCAGAGCAAAATTTTGAACATATTTATTTTCATTTTTCCATATTTTACTGATAAATGGACTTTTTTTTTGACAGTTATTTTTCAGATTCAGTCTGAGGTTAAAGTTTTTATGTCATCAATAACTTTGTCAAACCTACATGGCATTTTATGAAATTTGGACAGAAGCTTGATAATGTCCAAAATACAGTATCCAGAGCAAAATTTTAAAATATTTATTTTCATTTTCCATATTTTACTGATAAATGGACTTAGTTTTTTTTGCAATTATCTTTCAGATTCAGTCTGAGGTTAAAGTTTTTATGTCATCAATAACTTTGTCAAACCTTCATTGAATTTTATGAAATTTGGACAGAAGCTTGATATTGTCCAAAATACAGTATCCAGAGCAAAATTTTGAAAATATTTATTTTTATTTTTCCATATTTTAATGATAAATGAACTTGGTTTATTTCACTATCAACAAGTAGATACAGTCTGTGGTTAAAGTTTGTTACACATAAAATACTTTGTCAAACCTTCATAGGTGTTAATGAAACTTTAGCAGAAGCTTTTTTTATGATTAAGAGATAATGTCTGATGCTAAGTTTTGAAAGTATATTTTCATTTTCAGTATTTTTCTGATAGATGGACTAATTAGTTTTTTACAGTTTACATTTACACAGTCTGGTATTAAATGTTTTTGACATGAAAAGTTTGTTAACCTTCATTGATTGTTATGAAACTTGGACAGAAGCTAATCTCCAAGACCAAGAAAGAGCATCTAAAGAAAAAGTTTGATTTTTTTTTTAAATTCTGTATTTTATTGATAAATGCACTCACTTTTTAAGTTTTTTTTATTTGTTGAGAGTCCTTTTACACTGACAACAGCAATCGTAGCAAGACACAGGGTTCCACTGAACCCCTTACAATTTGTTTTTATAGTTCTCCATGCGTTCCCACGTTTATTTAAACTTTTCCTTAACAGTTGTTAAATGATTTGTTGTATTAAATTTGCTCTTTAAGAATCAGTTATTACTATTTACCTTCCAGTGCACGTTTGTTTACATTCTTTCATCACAGTTTTCCCCTTGAACTTGCGTTGTTCGGTGGCCAAAGTTCTGTCGAGAGGTCTTGTAGTTAAGGTCACTGCATACGGAAAAATATACATAGTATAGTCACATCAACTTGAAATAAGACTTAGTACAGATCTGTGCTTTATGATGTGAACTTTTAACACTAAATGCCAAAATTAACATGTAGACCACAATTGAGTATCAGATTAACTGAACATGGAAAGGTGATAGTTCAAGCAGAGCATGGCGTTCTATGAACGCATATTATTGTTAAAATTAAAAGTGTTTTTAATGAATGAATATATATTGACTTTTTGAATTTTAGGAAAATGCACAAGGGAAGAATTGTTTGTTGAAAAATCCAGCTGGTATACTCAGCAAAGAAAATAACAAGAATAATAGTTTGTCTATTATCTTCTTTAAAATAGATTTTGATAAAATGGTGTAAGTTTTATTTCAGATAAGTTAATTGTTAAAATAATGATATATATATTATTGTTTTTGTTGTAAACTAAGAAAATGCTGTATTGCTCAACTTTTTAAACAATTAATATTCTAATGTTTGTGTGCTAAACATGAAGTCGGGGAATATGATGGCCCAATCCCTGGCTTGATCAAACAGAAGTCTTTAAAATGGGAAAGAACTACTTCAATTTCAATCATGCCTGGAGGGCCCTCCTAATTACCATATAAATGCCCGAGGGAGAAATTGTCTAATGATCACTAATCATTTTTATGTCCCTGCTGTAGCAGAGGGGGCATTAAGTTTTAACCTTGTCTGTCTGTACGTCCCGAAATTGGTTTCCATTCTCTAAATTCTCTAATTTGCCTCAAAGAAATGTTATGCAACTAATACACAATGCTTATTACCAGAAAACACAGATCAATTATGAATTTGAGTGGTGTCACTTTTACCTTTCAAGAGTTATGCCCCTTTACAAATGGAAAAATTGCTGAAATTTTCATTTCCCTTCTCCAACTTAATTGTTATGAATCTAATACTCAATGCTTATTACCACAAAATGTAGATCTAGTTTGAATTTTGGTGGCATCACTTTTACTGTTCTAGAGTTATGCACCTTTAAGTATGGATTTTTTTTTGGAGTTGTGTCCCTTTATAATGTTATATGCAAGTGAGGGCATCATTTTTGTCCCATGGACACCTTCCCCTTTGATTAACCTGTGTCCTTCACACCTGACAGTAGTGATCAAGTTCAGAACTAATCTTATAAAGAAATTCTATTCAATGACAAATTGCATCATTATTTAATATGTTTTCAGCAAAGACAATCACCAACTGAAACTTTTATTAAATTACCTAGAGAAAAGTAATTTTTTACAAGTCAAACATTTGCTTTGTTTACTATGTAATATGCATGCATGAAATTGTCTTCCCCAGATTAGACACTTAAAATTGCTATGCCAAATTAAACAAGTGAAACGATTATCAGTTTATTTATACACTTTTACAGGAAATGAAATAAAAATAGGATGATTTCCTGCCATTACATAAAAAGATCTAAATGAATTTTGAATCACTGGTAATTTAGTATTAACTTGAAACTTCTGGTTTTATTTGGTCTTCAAGATTGAAAGTAGCAATGGCGATTCCTGAGAAATTTACTGTATGAAGTATTTAAAATCATTTTAATTTTAAACTATTGCATTGCATACATTATTCTTGACCGTTTTTAGAAAAACAGTAAGAAACTTCTTCATTGTTCATGAAGTAAATGCAATGAAACGGTCAAAAATCCGCCTGAGCTGTAGTGTAAGTTTCTTGGTGCAGTGAATCTAGTATTAATAATTTCAACAGTTTGAAAAAAAAGACCCCAACTTACAAGTCATTATGGTCATCACGAAATGACCGAAATTATGTGAAAAATTTCTAGATCCTTGCTTCAGACGTCCAAAACTTCCAACTGATGCTTCAGGCAACTCAACCTTCTAACTCATGTTCAATGGGACAGCTGACTTCTAACTCTTCTGCTTAAACATGGCAAATACAATTGTTTAATTTCAAGAATTAAAAAAAAAAATGGCATTATTGATTTTTCAGAGTTACAATACAAAGAAACGGCAGTGATGTGAAGAATTTGGAAATTGTTTACAAAAACTTGACAGAGCCACATTCTCCAAGTAAAAGACATGTTCCACATTCACCATTTAGTGACCAGGTCCTCATTGGAAAGAGGCATAGAAGGGAGGATTCAGCTGCTGCTTCTAGTGTGACTAAACCACCAAGTACCACCGCAGTACCCACAACAACAACATCAAAAACAGCTAAAGTGAAAACAGAAACCAGTGAAAAAAAGAAACCATCAGAACCAGTCAAAATAAAATCAGCCAGAGTTCTTAAGGAAATTCCTATGTCAAAATTTGATAATAATTCAGTGGAGGCATACTCAATTTATGTAAGTAAAACAGCTAGTTACTGTTGTCTGGTCAGTTAAACAGCTAATTACTGTCATCTGGTCAGTTGTCTGGTCAGTTAAACAGCTAATTAATGTCGCCTGGTCAGTCAGTAAAGCAGCTAATTATTGTTGTCTGGTCAGTTAAACAGCTAATTATTGTCATCTGGTCAGTCAGTAAAGCAGCTAATTATTGTTATCTGGTCAGATAAACAGCTAATGATTGTTGTCTGGTCAGTTGTCTGGTCAGTTGAACAGCTTATTACTGTTGTCTGGTCAATTTATCAGCTAATTACTGTCGTCTGGTCAGGTAAACAGCTAATTACTGTCGTCTTGTCAGTTTAACAGCTAATTACTGTTGTTTGGTCAGTTAAACAGCTAAATACTGTTGTCTGGTCAGTTAAACAGCTAATTACTGTTGTCTGGTTAGTAAAACAGCTAATTACTGTCATTTGGTCAGTAAAATAGGTCTATTAACTATTTTTGTCTGGTCAGCAAGATAGATTATTGCTGTTACTGGTCAGTTAAATGTATATAATAGCTGTCTTTTAGTCAGTTAAATATCTAATACTGTAAATTCAGAAATTATTTAGCAGGTAGGTTTTCATTAAAGCGAATAATGGGACTGGGTGAGTATGGCAATGATAAGAACATGCATTCTGATATCTGATGGATATATATGTATGCAAATTTTTCTATAAACGCAATAATTAATCTCACATTTTTGTCCAAACTTCACAAATCGCAATAAAATCCATGGAATAATTTCTGAATTTACAGTAGCTTTCTACTGGTCAGTAATATAGATAATGGATAAGCGGTCTACTGGTCAGTTATAAAAGATATTTATTATCCTCACCCTAATAACATCTACTATTAAAGATTGTACTTTCAATGTTTTAAACTTTAAAGTGATTATTTAACAGTTCTGCATGTTATTAGATCCTTGTTATATGACAACCGCCATCCCCAAGAATCTTCAAGTTGGGCATGTCATACTTATTTGACCACTGTGAATTTAATATAGACATTTTTGATTTTCCATAGCCGTATGAATATGATATTCTTGTATATATTTATTATTGATGTTTCTTTGATATATTTTGTAGTTTCGAGTAAACATCGTTTTTTTGATATATTTTGTAGTTTCGAGTAAACATCAACAGAAATGAAGAAGAAGGATTATATAACCTGTATTTCCATAATTGTCCATCTTATAAAGCAGCTTATTCCGTTGACATGACTGTAAGTCTAACATTTACTTGTCCAGCAGATTAGGTAGATAATATGTTAAGAGTGTTGAAAATTGAAAAAAACTAGGATATGTTAAACATAGTAGAAAAAAAGGCTAGTAATACCATACTAAAGTGGGGCGTCTATTTGGCTGTGCAGGAAGTTTAAATACACAGCTACTTCTGGTCGTAATGGGAATGTTAAATCAGTGCCTCGTGTAGAGAGAATGACACATCCTCTTCATGTTAGGGAATCCTTGTATCAACTCTATGGAGAGGCCGTAGGTGTTGCAATGCAAAATGTCTGTCCCTACTCAACATGCTCTCATTTTTAAGTGCGTGTGAGCTGCAGTCAACATTTCCTATCCTTTATCCTTGTCAATCCCTACCTTGCAGGATCTTCCTATTATCAGGCCTCTACATTATCATTTTTTCTAACTTATCCCTTCGGACAAGTTGCAAGAAAATCAACTTATCCGAACTGTTAACTTACTTATCCGAATTCATATATTGATGATATGCAATAATAACACTTGCGCTTTGATTGTACCTAATAAAGGAAGCATTGTGTTATGTAATATGAATACCACATCAAAATTCATTTTATTATTTCAGACTGAAATATTATTAATTTGCAAGACTGCGTTATCTGACTCAATGTCACTCTCATTTGTCGATCATTAAATCATCATCTCTTCCCAAACCACTAGGTTCTCCTATGGACCTATCATCATTCTGTATTAGTGGTATGGGTTAAACCAAGGATGTAAATACACCTGGCCACCTTGTATATAATTAAACCTTTTTAATTTATTGATGGTGTCAAAACAAGCTTTTACAATTTATTTTGATTTTTATATACATTGATATATGATCATGAAGTACATTAAACATTTCACCAAAAATCTGCCTTTATAGATTTTATTTAATTTTACATCTAAACTTATTATTTTAATATATATTTCTTATTAAATAAAACCTCTTTTAATGTATTGTTATGCATAAAAGCAAAATCAAATGAAACATTCTTTAATTTAAAAGTTTAAAGTTAGGTAAAACTCCATATGGAAGTGCTCCCAATTCAAGGAGGCTTATACTAAGAAGAAGCATTAACATTGGTTTCTTTCCCCCTTACTTATATTCCCCTGATCAATGGATGCCAGCATGTTCAAATAAGTTCAAACAATGAATATTTATTTCATTTTGTATGATCAATAAAACAATCATTTATATTTTTGGGAATGTATAAGTCTTGAATTTGATCCATTTTACATCTGACATCGATTTTTCACTTGTCCCATCGGACAAGTAGCATGGTGAATCTACTTGCCCGACGCCTGTGTCCACTTGTCCCGGACAATCGGACAAACGGTAATGTCGAGCCCTGATTATATTAGATATTTATTTGTTCTGGTCCTAAATGTGCATGAAATATTTGCCAGTGGACTACAGCAAATCAACAATCAATCAATGAGTAATGAAATGAGTTCAGTCAATTTGGTTTTTTATAGCATTTGAGTTGAAATCCGAATGGTTATTAAAAAAAGCGTGTGAAATCCAGGCAGTTTAATTCATAAATTGTAACCTTTTTGTTTAGTTAAGTCAGAAAAATATAGCTCATCAGGAAAAAGTTAGTGAATGTAGCTAAATGTGTTATAAGACAGGCATATCATAAAAAAGTATTGGTTAACTGAAGGAGTGGGATAAAAGATGAGAGATTGATGGATTGTAAAAGAAAAATTATGTTTTAATATTATACAAATAAATATATTTTAAAGAAAAAGGAATTAACTAATGAGATGTCATACCTGCCAACCTCTGAAACCTTCAAAGAGGGAGATCTCCCACTCAGCTATGACAGCTGAGTGGGAGATTTTGCGCGAACAACATTTTCAAGTGAAATATATGACCTGTTTATTTATTCATCTACAAAACACATATAAGAGTTAATAGATATACTTTATTTCTATTAATATGGTTATATCGTATACAAGTGTGTTTGATTGTTTCTTTCTATTTTCATCATCTTTCACATTAGCATCCCATCAAGACAGCTTTTCAATGAGTAAGATATCAATCATATTGTTATATATGGTGGTATATGTATGCACAATCATATTTCATAAGGTTTGGTTCAATACATTTCTTATAAATTTCAATTCAAACAGTATAATCATGATAATTCTTTTAAAGATTTTTAAAATATAATTATTTTTTTGTCCCAAGGCATACAAAATCATTTAATTGCCTTCCTTTTATGATTATTTGTTCAATTTGTATTTAATTTATATTGTTTTATCAATTCACATTATTTTAAGAAGGGTAACTTGAAACAGGATAAAACAGGGGAAGTAACCCGAAATTTCTTTGAAGTGTTTTTACACAAAGCTTGAAGCAAAAGTCGTTAATGATTGTTAATTAGTACTATGTTTGACACCCAAGCTGTCAAGTGAAGCCATTTAATTTCACATGGTCTGTGATTTACAGGTAACAACAACCCTCATCAGTGACACAAAACGTAATTAATGTTGACTTGTCATTCAAGGTTAAAATATCCAAAAGCGGGAGATTCTATACTCCCGCGGGAGGGTACCGATAAGCGGGAGATTTCCCGAATTTCGCCATTTGAGCGGGAGTCTCCCGCTCAAAACGGGAGGGTTGGCAGGTATGAGATGTATGATTATAAAGATATAGAAATATATAAAGAATAGCCACCATGTTGTCTAGAAAGTGTTAAACCCAAAAAATAATAATTTTGAAAAAGAAATTTGTTGATGCTATTAGTCATTCAAGGTATTTAGGTATGGCCATACTTTTATTGAATTAAATTTGGAAAAGAAGATAAGAATGAGGACAATAAATGATCTAAAAGCATGAAAATTTACTTTTGAAAATAACAAAGTGTGCATATTTCATGCAGAGTGTCCCTTAAAGGTTACCTACATGTATATAGTTGCTAACCTATAAATATATATATACACTTATAGCTTATAGCAGTAGAAGTTAACAAATTATACTTTTATAGCTTTATAATATTTCATTAACATTAAGCATAAAATTATTTTGCTAGCTAAAGATAACTGAGAAAAATGATGCCACCTACCTGTCTGCTGGAGAAATACCCCTGGCTCCATTGTATTTCTCTTTCTTTGTCCTGTATTTAGCAGCTGGGTGTCTCTGGATGAGTGTTCTAAAGAAATCCAGGTAATTATTCAGATAACATGGATAATGCTATATACTAGAAACCAAGGTAAATATTGCACCTATGTGGTCCTCTATACCAATGCCATATACAAATAAGAAGATGTAGTATGATTGCCAATGAGACAACTCTCTCTTCTTATTGCCTTTGAGAAGTATGGAATGTAAACACAGGGAGCAAACTCAATCGGATGTATTGTTCCTTTTATTGCCTTGTTTTGAAGTAGTAAATTTAATTTGATGAATGTTTTTCAGCAATGATGTGCATTTTGTGTATATTAATCAGCAATGATGTGTATTTTGTGTATATTATTGAGCAATGATGTGTATTTAATGTATATTTTTCAGTGATGATGTGTATAAAATCCACTATTTGATGTTTGCAGTGGTGATAGTGAAAAGTTTTTCCAGTATGTTTCATGCAGTAAGTAATTAGAATGTTAATCTATATATTTAATGATGAATCAAAGAATTGTTGTAAAAATATTAAGGTACATAAAAGGATAACTGATGTATGTCACATGATATGGTACTTTTAGATAATCCAACATGTTTACCAAGGTATGTAAACCAATAATTAATGAATGTCCACAAAATATGGTATTTGTATATCAACTAATTCATTTATGTAACTTTCACAATTAGATGAATAATGTAAATATAAATTGAAAAATTGAAAAGAATAGCCAGCTTTTATTAAATTAAATTCAGAAAAGAAGATAAGGATGAGGAAAATAAATTATCTAAAAGCATGAAAATTCCTGTGTGCATATTTCAAGCAGAGTGTCCCTTAAAGGTTACCTATATAAATGCTAATTATTTAAGTTATTATGACAATGTAATAATATCCCATAAATCAGACACACATATGAGTTGAAACAGTTGAAATCACTTACTTTAAATTACGTGAGAGAATGTGTGTAAACATGTTAGCATCTTCACTCCATGTTTCAGAGTTAAGTAAAGTGTACTTATAAAATAATGATCTTGGAGGTTGAATCGTAAGCTACATCATTGCCATTAATAAGGCTTTATGTTTTACAGGTTAATATCTATTACATTGGTAAAGAAGGGATTCACGAGGAAGCTTGGGCTGTGTTATATTATATTGTATATTTGTAAGTAAAACATTCTTTAAGGTGCTAGGTAGATTCTCAATACTTGCTGGTTTATTGAAGAGAGTAGTTATTACATAATAATAAGTCTACTGGAGGAGCAACATATTTTTGTTTATAATGCAAACTGTGCATTTTGTGCTTTCAAATTGCATTGACTTATTTTATACAGTCATTGGCTGTTGTTTCAAAATTTCTATGAGGGTTTTAAGAGTAAGAGGAACTTATGCTTCTCTTGAATTGTCACAAATGTTTTTATACGACTGCAAAAAATTCGTATATTGGTATCACGTTGTCGTCGTCGTTGTCCGAAGACAGTTGGTTTCCGGACAATAACTTTAGTATAAGGCCACACCAATTTGATTAATAGTTCTTTGGATTTTCCCGCTCCTGTTTTAGAGAAATTAACTTTTCAATAAAAAAAATAATTACCGCTTCCGCCAATTTTTGGGCCGCATGCCGCTCCAAAATGAGTTTATCCTTGACATTTTTTTCTCTTAGACGTTTTTCTTGTGCATATATTGCTTCGATTGATTCAAACGCACGTGTAATAAATCGATTTGTAAATAAAAGGTCAAAAATCAGGATGCCAACATGAAGTTCTAACAGATCATTGCCGAGGACAAGTAGTTATTCAACACACAGTTATTTGAAATGCATTTTGTTTTACCTATGAAGACCTGTTCTAGGAGACAAAAATTAAAAAAAACTTTCGTTAGATGACCACGATCACATCAGTACTTGTTAAAATTATTGTCATCCCTGATCATTGTTTCAACAGACATAGTCCGAGATTACTCTGACGTCCAACGGCTGTTTTGCCAGACAAAATGGGGCGCTGTTGTCCCACGGCCCCAGCTTGTCTGGCAAAACAGCCGTTGGACGTCAGAGTAATCTCGGACTACAACAGAAATAGATATAGCTATCTATCTTGGATGAAGTTAATGTTAAATTCACATGAATTTTAAAAAAATGACAGATTTATCTTATTTTGAAGAAAACCCCATATCCCATTGTTAGTATATTGACATGCAATCAGAAATCAAAATTTAAGAGTTCCAACATTCGAGACCAAAGTGGTGGTATTGGGATTGGCATGCAAATAATAATCATGGATGTGTTATTGCTGCAACCGCTTCCAGTTTGAAATACATCGCAGGTTTCAGGGGCAAAATGAAAAAGCGTTTTGCTAATTAAGAATAATGCATGTGAATGTCGTTAAAGGTATTTTAAGGTAATGTTTTAATACATTGGGATCTACATGCATAGCAATATAACTATCTTATTCAGAATGTTGTTGAAATATTCACCTCACTCATTATGTTGATCCTATTATGGATAAATAGTTCCAACTGGATGTCAAGCAGCCAATAAACAATCATTACCATATAATGAAAACAACTATATCAAAAGATATTTAATATTTTTCAAGGGCATTTTTTGGAATACATACATATATTTTAATACTATTCAACACATTTCATTTACCTAACTAACATAATTCCTCTTGCTAAACTGCATCTGCTATGCTTCCTTAATATATACACATGTATGAATTTAAATGAAAATTCATGCAGTCAAATATAAAAAAGAAAATGTGGTATGATTGCCAATGAGACAACTCTCCACAAGAGACCAAATGACACAGAAATTAAAATTGTAGGTCACCGTCGGCCTTCAACAATGAGCAAAGCCCATACCGCATAGTCAGGTATAAAAGCTTATTTGACGAAAATAATCAAAATTATAATAAACCAAAGCGAACCAGAAAGTTGGGTATGGTACAGACTGTACTACAGCCACAAATACATCAAATATATATGCATAAGAGCATGTTTCTCCTCCTTTTCCTTTGAAGTAACCCAGTTTCAACATGTACATAAAATTCTAAATCGCACAATTTAAAAAAAAATTATACCGCTCGCTCCACTTGTAGAGCACCCGCCTCATCAAAACTCATTTTCAAGAAATAAATACAATCAAAAAAATTTCGCTCGCTCGCCCCATATTTTTTTGAGCTTTTGTCCGAAGAACTAAAAATCAAACTGGTGTGGCCTAAGTAAATAAATATCTATGAAATTTAAACACAAGGTTTATAACCACAAAAGGAAGGTTGGGATTGATTTTGGGGGCTATGGTCCCAACAGTTTAGGAATAAGGGGCAAAAAAAAGGGGCCCAAATAAGCATTTTTGTAGTTTCCAGACAAGAACTTGTGTTTAAGTGTATGAATCTCTCTGAAATTATACCACAAGTTTCCATACCACAAAGGGATGGTTAGGATTAACTTTGGGGGTTATGGCTGAAACCATTTAGGAATTAGGAGCAAAAAAGGGGGAAAACAAGGGTTTCCTGGTTAATGGACAATTTTTAAGCAGTGTAAGGTAGGTAATCCAATCACTTTTAATATACAATGTTGTGTATGTTTTGGATTACCTCCCTTACACTACTTGTAAATTATGTATAAGAAATGCTGTATTGTCTTGAGGTGATTAGCTGTCAATTTATTTTAGAAGTTACAGTAATTAATATTAATTTTAGCCATGAATATGTATGTCATTTTCTATTTTAAATCTTTTATGATGTATTTTAATGGGTACTTGTGGTTGCAAACTCCATTTGAGATTATGACCTTATCTTGAGGATACAAATTTTTGGAAAAAGGAAAGGAGAAATTGAAAACAAAATTTGGCTGGGGGAAATTAGAAAGAAAATTTTTCAAATATTGTTTTTGCAAAAAGATTGGGGAGAAGAAAGTAAAGTTTTTTTTTGGGGGTCAATATTGTCAGCATAGTGTATTGCACAAAAGCAAAAAAGGGGTAACTTTTTTGGGGGTGGTGTCAATTTGAACAGCTTAGTGTATTGCACAAAAGCATAAATTGAATATTAATTTAAATCATATTACCAATTCTAAGTTCTTTGACTACAGTTATTCTGTGTCAGAAACCTATTTTGTGTCAAATATTTAATTACAATCCAAATTCAGACCTGTATCAAGCGCAAATATTGTGTCCATTTTTGCCCCAACTTTTCAGGGTTGGACCTCTGCGGTCATATCCAGCTGTGCTCAGAGAAGCAATTTATTTAATCTACTACTATATTGTTTGAATGAGTATGTATGTGCTTTAATGCCCTCCCTACTCATTTGAACGGATATTTTGAGGTGTTTAGTTCATAAAATAAAGAATTTCAGAATTCAGGTCAACACCTTTCATGGGGTAATCCTTCATAAATCTTAAAGGCTGGTGACCATGATAGTACATTGCATACTAGTCTTCATTCACGTGTACAAATGATACGATTATTGTTGTTTTGTTACTATATTTCGGGACAATTTGCTCCGTTTATGATACGTAATTTCTGAATGACCAAACGCTTAGCTACTGTGTAAGTTCTGTATGTTCGTTTATAGCATGAAAACACTAAAGAGGAATGTGCAACCCATCATAAATTAATGTAATTATTGTAATGGATCAGTATTATGAGATCCTTATTATAAGTAACTACGACATTGAAAGAAATTAAAAGTGGTTCCTTAATCGTCCGTATAAAAGCGGCACATGCATTTTATTTTATCCTTATATTTTTCATAATGCGGTACAAGATAATTATGTTGCTGCAGTATAATATTTCGACAGAACTATTTGAAATTCACAAAACATTTATTTAATTCTTTTGACCAAAGATTTGTAAACTATACATTGTCAAATCCTTGTTTTTACGTTCGTAGTAACATAGTACATTCCATAGTCAGTCACCTGTGTCAATTCACGTGCGCACTACGATTGTTGTTGTATTTGAATCTTTTGGCCAATGAAATGAGACGTTACAAGTTGTTTGTTTGTGATACGCCAGAATGTTATCAATGAACTATCAAACGCTAAAGTTGACTGCATTTTAGTGTAAGACAGGCATATCATAAAAAAGTATTGGTTAACTGAAGGAGCGGGATAAAAGATGAGAGATTGATGGATTGTAAAAGAAAAATTGTGTTTTAATATTATACAAAAAATATATTTTAAAGATAAAGGAATTAATTAATGAGATGTATGATTATAAAGATATAGAAATATATAAAGAATAGCCACTATGTTGTCTAGGAAGTGTTAAACACCAAAAATAATAATTTTGGAAAAGAAATTTGTTGATGCTATTAGTCATTCAAGGTATTTAGGTATTGCCATACTTTTATTGAATTAAATTCAGAAAAGAAGATAAGGATGAGAACAATAAATAATCTAAAAGCATGAAAATTTCCTTTTGAAAATAACAAAGTGTGCATATTTCATGCAGAGTGTCCCTTAAAGGTTACCTATATAGTTCCTAACCTATAAATATATATATACACTTATAGCTTATAGCAGTAGAAGTTAACAAATGATACTTTTATAGCTTTATAATATTTCATTAACATTAAGCATAAAATTATTTTGCTAGCTAAAGATAACTGAGAAAAATGATGCCACCTACCTGTCTGCTGGAGAAATACCCCTGGCTCCATTGTATTTCTCTTTCTTTGTCCTGTATTTAGCAGCTGGGTGTCTCTGGATGAGTGTTCTAAAGAAATCCAGGTAATTATTCAGATAACATGGATAATGCTGTATACTAGAAACCAAGGTAAACATTGCACCTATGTGGTCCTCTATACCAATGCCATATACAAATAAGAAGATGTAGTATGATTGCCAATGAGACAACTCTCTCTTCTTATTGCCTTTGAGAAGTATGGAATGTAAACACAGGGAGCAAACTCAATCTGATGTATTGTTCCTTTTATTGCCTTGTTTTGAAGTAGTAAATTTAATTTGGTGAATGTTTTTCAGCAATGATGTGCATTTTGTGTATATTAATCAGCAATGATGTGTATTTTGTGTATATTATTGAGCAATGATGTGTATTTAATGTATATTTTTCAGTGATGATGTGTATAAAATCCACTATTTGATGTTTGCAGTGGTGATAGTAAAAGTTTTTCCAGTATGTTTCATGCAGTAAGTAATTAGAATGTTAATCTATATATTTAATGATGAATCAAAGAATTGTTGTAAAATATTAAGGTACATAAAAGGATAACTGATGTATGTCACATGATATGGTACTTTTAGATAATCCAACATGTTTACCAAGGTATGTAAACCAATAATTAATGAATGTCCACATAATATGGTATTTGTATATCAACTAATTCATTTATGTAACTTTCACAGTTAGATGAATAATGTAAATATAAATTGAAAAATTGAAAAGAATAGCCAGCTTTTATTAAATTAAATTCAGAAAAGAAGATAAGGATGAGGAAAATAAATTATCTAAAAGCATGAAAATTCCCGTGTGCATATTTCAAGCAGAATGTCCCTTAAAGGTTACCTATATAATTGCTAATTATTTAAGTTATTATGACAATGTAATAATATCCCATAAATCAGACACACATATCAGTTGAAACAGTTGAAATCACTTAAAATTACGTCAGAGCATGTGTGTAAACATGTTAGCATCTTCACTCCATGTTTCAGAGTTAAGTAAAGTGTACTTGTAAAATAATGATCTTGGAGGTTGAATCGTAAGCTACATCATTGCCATTAATAAGGCTATATGTTTTACAGGTTAATATCTATTACATTGGTAAAGAAGGGATTCACGAGGAAGCTTGGGCTGTGTTATATTATATTGTATATTTGTAAGTAAAACATTCTTTAAGGTGCTAGGTAGATTCTCAATACTTACTGGTTTATTGAAGAGAATAGTTATTACATAATAATAAGTCTACTGGAGGTGCTTATCATGGGAGCAACATATTTTTGTTTATAATGTAAACTGTGCATTTTGTGCTTTCAAATTGCATTGACTTATTTTATACAGTCATTGGCTGTTGTTTCAAAATTTCTATGAGGGTTTTATTGTAAGAGGAACTTATGCTTCTCTTGAATTGTCGCAAATGTTTTTTATACGACTGCAAAAAATTTTTGTGGTCGTATATTGGTATCACGTTGTCGTCGTCGTTGTCCGAAGACAGTTGGTTTCTGGACAATAACTTTAGTATAAGGCCACACCAATTTGATTAATAGTTCTTTGGATTTTCCTGTTCCTGTTTTGGAGAAATTAACTTTTCAATAAAAAAATAATTACCGCTTCCGCCAATTTTTGGGCTGCATGCCGCTCCAAAATTAGTTTATCCTTGACATTTTTTTCTCTTAGACGTTTTGCTTGTGCATATATTGCTCCGATTGATTCAAACGCACGTGTAATAAATCGATTTGTAAATAAAAGGTCAAAAATCGGGATGCCAACATGAAGTTCTAACAGATCATTGCCGAGGACAAGTAGTTATTCAACACACAGTTATTTGGAATGCATTTTGTTTTACCTATGAAGACCTGTTCTAGGAGACAAAAATAAAAAAAATCTTTCGTTAGATGACCACGATCACATCAGTACTTGTTAGAACCATTGTCATCCCTGATCACTGTTTCAACAGACATAGTCCGAGATTACTCTGACGTCCAACGGCTGTTTTGCCAGACAAAATGGGGCGCTGTTGTCCCACGGCCCCAGCTTGTCTGGCAAAACAGCCGTTGGACGTCAGAGTAATCTCAGACTACAACAGAAATAGATATAGCTATCTATCTTGGATGAAATTAATGTTAAATTCACATGAATTTTAAAAAAATGACAGATTTATCTTATTTTGAAGAAAACCCCATATCCCCTTGTTAGTATATTGACATGCAATCAGAACTATTTTGTAAGGGAAAATTTAAGAGTTCCAACATTCGAGACCAAAGTGGTGGTATGGATGTGTTATTGGTGCAACCACTTCCAGTTTGAAATACATCGCAGGTTTCAGGGGCAAAATGAAAAAATTGTTTTGCTAATTCAGAATAATGCATGTGAATGTGGTTAAAGGTATTTTAAGGTAATGTTTTAATACATTGGGATCTACATGCATAGCAATATAACTATCTTATTCAGAATGTTGTTGAAATATTCACCTCACTCATTATATTGATCCTATTATGGATAAATCGTTCCAACTGGATGTCAAGCAGCCAATAAACAATCATTACCATACAATGAAAACAACTATATCAAAAGATATTTAATATTTTCAAGGGCATTTTGGAATACATACACATATTTTAATACTATTCAACACATTTCATTTACCTAACTAACATAATTCCTCTTGCTAAACTGCATCTGCTATGCTTCCTTAATATATACACATGTATGAATTTAAATGAAAATTCATGCAGTCAATATAGAAAAGAAAATGTGGTATGATTGCCAATGAGACAACTCTCCACAAGAGACCAAATGACACAGAAATTAAAAAATTATAGGTCACCGTATGGCCTTCAACAATGAGCAAAGCCCATACCGCATAGTCCGCTATAAAAGCTTATTTGACGAAAATAAACAAAATTATAATAAACCTCCTTTTTCTTTGAAGTAACCCAGTTTCAACATGTACATAAAATTCTAAATCGCACAATTTTAAAAAAAATTATACCGCTCGCTCCACTTGTAGAGCACCCGCCTCATGAAAACTCATTTTCAAGAAATAAATACAATCAAAAAAATTTCGCTTGCTTGCCCCATATTTTTTGGAGCTTTTGTCCAAAGAACTAAAAATCAAACTGGTGTGGCCTAAGTAAATAAATATCTATAAAATTTAAACACAAGGTTTATAACCACAAAAGGAAGGTTGGGATTGATTTTGGGGGCTATGGTCCCAACAGTTTAGGAATTAGGGGCAAAAAAAGGGACCCAAATAAGCATTTTTGTAGTTTCCAGACAAGAACTTGTGTTTAAGTGTATGAATCTCTCTGAAATTATACCACAAGTTTCCATACCACAAAGGGATGGTTAGGATTAACTTTGGGGGTTATGGCTGAAACCATTTAGGAATTAGGAGCAAAAAAAGGGGGAAAACAAGGGTTTCCTGGTTAATGGACAATTTTAAAGCAGTGTAAGGTAGGTAATCCAATCACTTTTGATATACAATGTTGTGTATGTTTTGGATTACCTCCCTTACACTACTTGTAAATTATGTATAAGAAATGCTGTATTGTCTTGAGGTGATTAGCTGTCAATTTATTTTTAGAAGTTACAGTAATTAATATTAATTTTAGCCATGAATATGTCATTTTTATACGACCGCAAAAAAATTTTTGTGGTCGTATATTGGTATGACGTTGGCGTTGTCGTCCGGCGTCGTCGTCGTCGTCGTCCGAAGACGCATTGGTTTTCGCACTCTAACTTTAGTTTAAGTGAATGGATCTCTATGAAATTTTACCATAAGGTTCAATATCACAAAAGGAAGGTTGGGATTGATTTTGGGGTTATGGTACCAACAGTTAAGGAATTAGGGGCAAAAGGGCCAAAAATAAGCATTTTGTAACTTCCAGACATAACTTGTGTGTTAGTGTATGGATCTCTCTGACATTGTACCACAAGGTTCCATATCACAAAGGGAATGCTGGGATTGATTTTGGGGTAATTGCCTCAAAATTTTAGGAATTAGGGGCCAAAAGGGCAAAAACAAGCATTTTCTAGTTTCATGACAATAACTTGTGTGTAAGTGTATGGATCTTTCTGAAATTGTACTACAAGGTTCCATATCACAAAGGGAAAGCTGGAATTGAGTTTGGGGTAATTGCCTGAAACGTTTAGGAATTAGGGACCAAAAGGGGCCAAAATAAGCATTTTCTAGTTTCCATTTTAAGTTGGTTATTTCTGATTTATATTTAAAAGCAAATAATAATGATATGGCAGGAGACACACACCTAACAGGATGTGTAAATTATTATATAATAAGTATTGTGCAATAGCAAGAAATTTTCAATTGCACAGTATTGCGCAATAGCAAGAAATCTTCAATTGCACAGTATTGCACAATAGCAAGAAATATCCAATAGTACAATATTGCGCAATAGCAAGAAATTGTCAATTGTACAGTATTGCAATAGCAAGAAATATTCAATTGCACAGTATTGCGCAATTGCAAGAAATATTCAATTGCACAGTATTGTGCAAAGAAGACACTTTGTATGAATTGCTTATTTCTTGACCAATTTCAATGGGGTTTTATTCTTGAACTCTTGGGGTTCTTTAATATGCTGAATCTAATCGTGTATTAAGTTTTTGGATTTTGGGCCCGTTTTTAAATTGGTCCACATTGAGGTCCAAAGGGTCCAAAATTAAACTTTGTTTGATTTCATCAAAATTGGATTATTGGGGTTCTTTGATATGCGAATCTAACCGTGTATTTAGATTCTTAATTTTTGGTCCTGTTTTCAAATTGGTCTACATTAAGGTCCAAAGGGTCCAAAATTAAACTTAGTTTGATTTTAACAAAATTGAATTCTTGGGTTCTTTGATATGCTGAATCTAAACATGTATTTAGATTTTTGATTATGGGCCCAGTTTTCAAGTTGGTCCAAATCGGGGTCCAAAATTAAACTTTGTTTGATTTCAACAAAATTGAATATATGGGGTTCTTTGATATGCTGAATCTAACCATGTATTTAGATTTTTGATTTTTGGGACCAGTTATCAACTTTGTCCACATTGAGGTCAAAAGGGTCCAAATTAAACTTTGTTTGATTTCATCAAAAATTGAACTCTTGGGGTTCTTTGATATGCTGAATCTAACCATGTATTTAGATTTTGGATATTGGACCATAATAGGTGAATGTCCAATTTAAAATTTTTAAGTTCTTAGACCACGTTCATTCTGTGTCAGAAACCTATGCTGTGTCAAATATTTAATCACAATCCAAATTCAGAGCTGTATCAAGCTTGAATGTTGTGTCCATACTTGCCCCAACTATTCAGGGTTCGACCTCTGCGGTCGTATCAAGCTGCGCCCTGCGGAGCATTTTATCTATTTTATATCTTTTATCATATATTTTAATGAGTACTTATGGTTGCAAACTCCATTTGAAATTTGAATTGAGATTATGACCTTATCTTGAGTGATACAATTTTTTTTGGAAAAAGGGAAAGGGAGGAATTGAAAAACAAAATTTGGAGGGGTCGAAATAAGAACGGGGGACATTTTTTCTCATTTTAGAAATTAGAAAGAAAATTTTTCAAATATTTTTTTTTGCAAAAAAGATGGAGGGGTGTTGTGTTTTGGGGGTCGATACTGTCAGCATAGTGTTTTGCAAAAAGCAAAAAAGGGGTAACATTTTTTTGGGGTGGGGTGGGGGTGTCAATTTGAACAGCTTAGTGTATTGCACAAAAGCATAAATTGAATATTAATTCAAATCATATTACCAATTCTAAGTTCTTTGACTACAGTTATTCTGTGTCAGAAACCTATTTTATGTCAAATATTTAATTACAATCCAAATTCAGACCTGTATCAGGCGCGAATATTGTGTCCATTTTTGCCCCAACTTTTCAGGGTTGGACCTCTGCAGTCGTATCCAGCTGTGCTCAGCGAAGCAATTTATTTAATCTACTACTATATTGTTTGAATGAGTATGTATGTGCTTTAATACCCTCCCTACTCATTTGAATGGATATTTTGAGGTGTTTAGTTCATAAAATAAAGAATTTCAGAATTCAGGTCAACACCTTTCATGGGGGTAATCCTTCATAAATCTTAAAGGCTGGCAGGTCTAGTATAGTAGTTCTGTTTAGATTAGTGTAAAGGATGTACTGTATGCAATATGAATAAACAGGTGTGGCATAAACATCTGACAGCAACTAAACAACAAAAGTTTATGATAAACAGAAAAGTGGGAAACATGACAGCAACTCAACAACAAAAGTTTATAATAAACAGATATCTGGGATGAACATCTGACAGCAACTCATCAACAAAAGTTTATTAAAACAGAAATGTGGGATGTACATATGACAGCAACTCAACAACACAAATTTATAAGAAACAGAAATTTGGGATAAACATCTGACATCAACTCTAAAACACAAAAGTATGATAAACAGAAATGTAGGGTAAACATCTGACAGCAACTCAACAACACAAGTTTATTATAAACAGAAATGTTGGATAAACATCTGACATCAACTCAACAACACAACACAAATTTATAAAAACAGAAATGTGGGATAAACATCTGACAGCAACTCCACAACACAAATGCATAAACATGATAAAACAGAAATGTGGGATGAACATCTGACAGCAACTCCAAAGCACAAAAGTATGATAAACAGAAATGCTGCTACGATTTTAATAGTGTCTTATGACTTAGAAATCTGCTGCTAAGTACTATACATGTAGATAAATATTATAAATTATTTGTAAGGAAAGGGAAATATCTGTATGTGTTGCTATCCCAGTTTGTTTTGTATGATGAAAGCATAGCTGTCAGATGTTCCGTAGCGTAACATCCTGAGAATAACATGCTGAAAGCAAACAAATAATTGAATCATACTGTAAGATTAACAGGCAGGGGAGTTACTTGTACAAGTGATTTTTAAAATCACTTATTTGCGTGATTTTTTATTTTTGCATAGAAACATAGCGATCGGTAAAGAAAATTGAAAATTTGAATTTCCCGCAATTTGTAGCTCGTTGTAATCTCGCGAGATTTTGCAGAAACCACATGGTTTTCCAAAGATATGTTGGGAAAAGACTGTAAACATTAACAAGATAAGGAGCTGACAAAAATTGCTTGAAAATGACTAAAAATAGCCTCGAAATATTAATAGTCTGGGGATTTTATAAGATTTTTGCTGATACTGTGAATATTTCTCTGATAAACTTCAATATTAAACTACATTTTGACGTTGAAAAATATATGTACTCTCGATAGAAATGCAAGTACTTGCGTGGTCAGAAATTTGGACCTTCTAAAGATTGGAAATCACATCAATGAGTGATATTTTTTATTCAGGTACAAAAGATCATTTCAGCAAGTGATTTTTTGGAATGGAATTTACTTAAAGGGGATTAACTCCTGACGACTTGAAAAGTTTAAACAATTTCCTCGTGCATGTTTGTCACAATGTCATAATTTTTGGCACGATAATATAAATATGAAATCATTGTGTGTTTTCTTTTTTTATTATAATTTCACACTGCAAACGGAAATATTAAATATTTATTTGATAAATACAGACTTAATAAAGCAGATCTTTATAACCAAACTTCGTAACAACTAACATGCCAAGATAATTATTTTGTACCAGAGATGGTAAACAAATAATTTACATATTTATCTCCAAGTGTATTTTTTATATCTTCTTCTTCTTCTTCTTCTTCTTCCATATACTGCCCACATTCAACTTTCTGAATATACTGGCAACTTGGTTCTGCATGGTTAAAAACAGCATAAAAACAAATGTTCATTTTTATTTTGTGAGATTGATCATTTGAGATTTGAATGTCTCAAACGACTGTGCTGTGACAATCTCCGGAGGAAGCTTGTTCCAGTCTTTGGTGGTGTTCACAAAGAAGGACCATTTCGTGCAGTCTTTGGTTGCTGTTTGTACCATGTATCCATGCTGTTGTGTATGTCTGGATACTCTAGTTGGTCTTTGTAGGTACATGTCTTTGTTGATGGCTATTTTGTCGTTGACGATTTTGTACATCATTGCGAGCCTGTCCTCTCTGCGTCGTTCTTGGAGACTTTTCAAGTCCAATTCATTAATCATGTCTGTGACACTTGATCTGTTTTGTGGCGCTTGGTGACGTATCGCGCAGCCCTCGTTTGAACTTTTTCAATTTGTTCAATATGTTTTTGATGATATGGGTCCCATACTGTTGTGGCGTATTCTAGTTGGGGCCCTGCTAGAGTTTCGTATGCTTGCTCTTTGATGCTTTTACCAAGCCGATGTGTAGGTTTCTGTGGAGGAAACCAAGGCTTCTGCTTGCTTTGGTGGTAATGTTGTTGATGTGTTCTCCCCAGTCTAGTTCATTTGTGATGGTGCAGCCCAGGTATTTAATTGACGTTTCTTGTTTTTGTACATGGTCAAGTAGTATATAGTCCCATTTGATAGGCTTTTCTCTCTGGAGACAGTCAGTATGCTACACTTTTCTGGGTGAAACTCCATCTCCCACTTTTCCTCCCATAGTGCCAGTTTGTCAAGGTATGACTGTAGGTGTCGGCAATCAGTTTCTGAGGTGATGGTTAGGTAGACTACTGTGTCATCAGCAAAAAGACGAACTGTTGATTTTAGGTAATTCGCTAGGTCATTTATGTCGAACAAAAATAGACTCGGGCCTAAGACTGACCCTTGTGGATTTATGCATGTTATATCAAATTATTAAAAATCACTGTGCAGTAGGATCATTTGTACCATCACAGAAATCACTCTGTGCAGTGATTTAAAATCATTTGTATAAGTGATTTACATATTTATTTATCCTGGTCTTATGAGTTTTCTTACTATTAAGAATGCATTTTGACATCAAAATTTCCATTGAAAAAGCATGCATAGTATGAATTCATATGAGGTAAGAAAACATATGATCTGACCATAATGAAAATCACTGTGTAGTGATTTGAAATCATTTAATTTGTACAAGTGATTTATATTTTTTAATGTAAATTACTCTGTGCAGTGATTTGAAATCATTTGTACAAGTGATTTACATTATTATTTATCCTGGACCATGGTCTTATGGGTTTTCTTAACTATTAACAGGTTGGGAACAACCCCCCAAATGAGGGATATTCCTTTAATGAGGGACTGTCCCTCAGACAAATGGTCATTTTACTGTTGTAAAACAGAAAAACTTATATTTTTTAACTTAAAAAGGGAAAAATTTATTATATTTCATAATTTGGAACAACTTTTCTAAAAGAGGGGTCCACTTATTTTTAATAATAAAGAAGATTAAAGTCCAGAAATATTACAAAATTCTTGGATATGTTTTGACCATACAGTACAAGATAGATGTACAGTTCTTTGGGAAAAGTTTCTTCAAATAATATAAATATTGCTCATTTGCACTAAAAAGTGTTTTTAAAAAAAATATTTGTTATCACTTGAAATGTACCCCTCATAAAAGGGATAGTCATTACATTGAGGGGTTGTTCTCAACCTGATTAAGAATTTATTTTGACATCACAATTTCCATAGCAAAAGCATGCATAGTATGAAATCATATGAAGTAAGAAAACATATGATCTGACCTACTATTAATGAAAATCACTGTGTAGTGATTTGAAATCATTTGTACAAGTGATTTACATTATTATTTATCCTGGTCTCATGGGTTTTCTTACTATAAAGAATGCATTGTGACGTCAAATTTCCATTGAAAAAACATGCATAGTACAAATTCATATGAGGTACAAAAACATAGGATCTGACCATAATGAAAGTCACTGTGCAGTGATTTAAAATCATAAGTACAAGTGATTTTTATTATTTTAAACCCCAGCTTTAAACCCCGCTTTAAAAACTTAGGGGTAAACTGTTTTACCTCTGTCTGTCCATCCATCCGTCAGTCAGTCTGTCCCATAAATAATTTCGTTGCATTTTTCTCAGGAACTTCTTGACAAGGATTTCTGAAATTTGGTTTTAGGGTTTATATAAGTCAGCTACATGTATACCCTGTGATGCGTTTTCAGATTCATCACTCAACAACTAAAGTTGCTTCCGGTTTACTGAACACTTGTATCATTTTACACATGATAGCCAAGTTTTGGACGATCAATGCATTTGAATGAGGAAATATGGTTTAACCCCCTACCCTGGGTAGGGAACACCCCTGCCCTGGGTGGGTCTCTAGTTTTCAGCAGATTATGTGAACATGTGAACATTTTTTTTTTGTCATCTCATTCACAGTAAATGAGTTTTTAATGTCCCTTTTCTTTTTCTTTTTTTTTAATGGTTATAACAAGTTACAAAAGGAAATCATTAGGAACATAAAATAAATCTTATAAACATGATAAATGAACTTATCCAAATAATTCATAATGAATTCAGGGAAAGAAGAAGTCATTATCACCACTGTAAAAGTGTTTGGATTTTGTT
This sequence comes from Mytilus coruscus, assembly GCA_017311375.1. NCBI lineage: Eukaryota > Metazoa > Mollusca > Bivalvia > Mytilida > Mytilidae > Mytilus > Mytilus coruscus. The sequence continues at coordinate 126,886,278 of CM029596.1, forward strand.
GGCTTAAATCTTTAATACATTATTTGGTAAATATCACCATGATCACTGACAAGTTCAATAAATAAATTGTGTCAATTGGCTATAAATATCTTGTGTGCTATAAATATTTCTTATCAACTAAAACATTCAAGGCGTAATAATAATACCAAATATTACAAAATATTCTTGTCAAAAGCTGTATTATATATATCATCTCCTTCTGGCATCAACACTTTGTGGTGTAATTGTCAGGAAGACCTTTTATGTGCACTCAAATACCTCCCCTCAATACACTTAAAAAGCATTTATACATCATCATCATAATGATCAAGTTGATCTGTGGCATTTTGAAGCTCAAGTAAAAAAATCACTGGTTGAAGTGATGCATGTAAAAACATTAATTAAAATCACTCTACACAGTTATTAAGATTCAAATTCGCTACATTAGTTAAAGTTATAACTAATCATACAAACCCCCTCCCCCAAAAAAAAAAAAAAACCAGTTTCTTTCAAGCTCCACCTATTTTCAAATTTATTGAAATAAAGGACACATCATGCACATTAAAGAAAAAAAGTACATTTAAAAATACTTGCAGTAGTACAATGTAGCTAATACTTGTAATAGACCTGGCCTAACATTAATTTGTTAGTAAATGTATGACCTTTCAAAATAAGTGAGCAAAAAAATTAAAAAAGAAAGCATAGCACTCTCCCTTTTTTTTGCGGTCGTATATTGGTATGACGTTGGCGTCGTCGTCGTTGTCGTCGTCCGAAGACACATTAGTTTTCGCACTATAACTTTAGTTTAAGTGAATGGATCTCTCTAAAATTTTACCATAAGGTTCAATACCACAAAAGGAAGGTTGGGATTGATTTTGGGGGTTATGGTACCAACAGGCCAAAAAGGGGCCAAAAATAAGCATTTTTGTAACTTCCAGACAATAACTTGTGTGTAAGTGTATGGATCTCTCTGACATTGTACCACAAGGTTCCATATCACAAAGGGAAGGCTGGAATTGATTTTGGGGTAATTGCCTCAAAATTTTAGGAATTAGGGCCAAAAAGGGCAAAAACAAGCATTTTCTAGTTTCATGACAATAACTTGTGTGTAAGTGTTTGGATATTTCTGAAATTGTACTACAAGGTTCCATACCACAAAGGGAAAGATGGAATTGAGTTTGGGGGTAATTGCTCGAAACATTTAGAAATTGGGGCCAAAAGGGCCAAAATAAGCATTTTCTAGTTTCCAGACAATAACTCATGTTCAAGTGTATGGATCTCTGAAATTGTACTGCAAGGTACCATACCACTAAGGGAAGGCTGGGATTGATGATGGGGTAATTGCCTCAATATTTTAGGAATTAGGGCCAAAAGGGCAAAAAACAAGCATTTTCTAGTTTCAGGACAATAACTTGTGTGTAAGTGTATGCATCTTTCTGAAATTGTACTACACGGTTCCATATCACAAAGGGAAAGCTGGGTTTGAGTTTGGGGGTAATTGCCCTAAACGTTTAGGAATTTAGGGCCAAAAAGGGGCCAAAAAACACATTTTTTTAGTTTCCAGACAATAACTTGTGTTCAAGTGTATGGATCTCTCTGAAATTGTACTGCAAGGTACCATTCCACAAAGGAAGGCTGGGATTGAGTTTGGGGTGATGAATCATAAGGGGTTCTAAAATTTGGGGGATTTATTTTTTTTTTTTCATTTTTTTTTTTCTTTTAAAATTTTCCATTTTAAGTTGGTTATTTCTGATTTATATTTAAAAGCAAATAATAATGATATGGTAGGAGATACACACCAAACAGGATGTGTAAATTATTATATAATAAGTATTGTGCAATAGCAAGAAATTTTCAATTGCACAGTATTGCACAATAGCAAGAAATCTTCAATTGCACAGTATTACGCAATAGCAAGAAATCTTCAATTGCACAGTATTGCGCAATAGCAAGAAATATCCAATAGCACAATATTGCGCAATAGCAAGAAATTGTCAACTGTACAGTATTGCGCAATAGCAAGAAATATTCAGTTGCACAGTATTGTGCAAAAGAAGATACTTCGTATAAATTGCTTATTTCTTGACCAATTTCAATGGGGTTTTATTCTTGAATTCTTGGGGTTCCTTAATATGCTGAATCTAACCGTGTATTAAGTTTTTGGATTTTGGGCCCCGTTTTTAAATTGGTCCACATTGAGGTCCAAAGGGTCCAAAACTAAACTTTCTTTGATTTCATCAGAAATTGAATTATTGGGGTTCTTTGATATGCCGAATCTAACCGTGTATTTAGATTCTTAATTTTTGGTTCCGTTTTCAAATTGGTCTACATTAAGGTCCAAAGGGTCCAAAATTAAACTTAGTTTGATTTTAACAAAAATTAAATTCTTAGGGTTCTTTGATATGCTGAATCTAAACATGTATTTAGATTTTTGATTATGGGCCCAGTTTGCAAGTTGGTCCAAATCGGGGTCCAAAATTAAACTTGGTTTGATTTCAACAAAAATTGAATATATGGGGTTCTTTGATATGCTAAATCTAACCATGTATTTAGATTTTTGATTTTTGGGCCCCGTTATCAACTTTGTCCACATTGAGGTGAAAAGGGTCCAAAATTAAACTTTGTTTGATTTCATCAAAAATTGAATTCTTGGGATTCTTTGATATGCTGAATCTAACCATGTATTTAGATTTTGGATATTGGACCATAATAGGTGAATGTCCAATTTAAAATTTTTAAGTTCTTAGACAACGTTCATTCTGTGTCAGAAACCTATGCTGTGTCAAATATTTAATCACAATCCAAATTCAGAGCTGTATCAAGCTTGAATGTTGTGTCCATACTTGCCCCAACTGTTCAGGGTTCGACCTCTGCGGTCGTATCAAGCTGCACCCATGGAGCATTTTATTTTCAATTGATAAAAGGTTTTGCAGTTATTGTATTTTTGCCCTATGAAATATTCTTAAAAATTATAGATTTGATCTGATTGATAATTTTTTGTCTCGCCTTGACGGAGTCAAAAAGCGAGACATAGGTATGCTATTTCCGGTGTTGACAGCGACGGCGGCATCAACAATGTATTAGTTTGTGATTAGGTCTAGTTCATAGTGAACCACTAGTGGTAGGTCAGTGATATTTGGTATGCAGTTGTATTAGCATTGGCACATCTCATTACCATGGAGATTATTTGGCCCTGCCCCCTCAGTCAAGGTCCATTGACAATGACTTTGAAACTTTGCTTAGTTTACATGTATTAGTTTGTGATTAGGTCAGTTTATGGGGAACCACTAGTGGTAGGTCAATGATATTTGGTATGCAGTTGTATAAGCGTTGGCATATCTTATTTCCATGGAGATTATTTGGCCCCGCCCCCTCATTCATGGTCTAATGACTTTGAAACTTTTGCTTAGTTTTCATGTATTAGTTTGTGATTAGGTCAGTTTAAGGGGAACCGTTAGTGGTAGGTCAATGATAATTGGTATGCAGTTGTATAAGCATTAGCACATCTCATTTCCATTGAGAATATTTGGTCCTTACCCCTCAGTCATGGTCTATTGATATTTGGTATGCAGTTGTATAAGCATTGGCATATCTCATTTCCATGGAGATAATTTGGCCCCGCCCCCTCATTCATAGTCTATTGACTTTGAAACTTTTGCTTAGTTTACATGTATAAGTTTGTGATTAGGTCAGTTTAAGATGAACCACTAATGTTAAGTCAATGATATTTGGTATGCAAATGTATTGGCATTTGCAAGTTTCATTTCCATGGAGATTATATAACCCCACCCCCTAATTATGGTTCGTTGACTTTGAAACTTTTACATAGTTTACAAGTTAATGTTTGTGTTTAGGTTTGTTTAAAGGAAACGACTTATGAAAAGTCAATGGTATTTGGTTTGCAGTTGTATTAGCAATGGCACATCTCATTTCCATGGAGATTGTTTAGCCCTGTACCTTCAGTCATGGTTCATTGACTTGAATATTTGCATAACTTACATGTTAAGGTATTGCTATTTTAATTTCAACATTTGCATTATCAAAATAACAAATAGGCGGGACATATCTCTGTGTTAACAGTTTATTTTTAATTAATGAAAAGATGTTACTTTAGTAAGTCAGTTTTGAAGGTAATTTGAAATTAATTTAAGGATCCTAACCAGGGACGTGACAATGTGAGAGGAATAAACTTTTTTTTTAGAATTGAACCCTGCTTTCATACATGTATAATGGTAAATATGGAGACGAGTTCATGTAACCTTTTACAGATAATTTTAATTGCAATTTGAAATGATTTGGGTTTTAAACACCTGGATAAATCATTTTTTTCTTCATGAATGATCTTGTGATGGACAGTCAGGTCCCCTTGCTGAACCAGATTACAACAAAAATGTTTTCTGAATTTGAATTTGTTGAAATAGTTATATTCTGACAAAAAGATTGAATGACCTAGGCCTGCAAAATTTGACAACTTTTATGACCTCTGCATTCTGTTTCAATCCTCACAAAGACTAAAATCTGCAACAGAGTTGAATCAATGATTAGTCCTGGTCATTAAATAAAGATTAATATTCTGGTACCGGATTTCTAACAAGGGAGGGGTTTCTAATCGGAAATCACTTCACCAGTGATCTGTTGAAATCACTCTGAACAGTAAATAAAAGTCACTCGAGTAATCCCCCCTTTTTATACGCCCGTCAAAATTTTGACAGGACGTATTATGGTATACAAATGTGGTCTGTCCGTCTGTCCGTCTATCCGTCTGTCCGTCTGTCTGTCCGGCGTAAACATGTCGCACAGTAACTTGAGAATGACTTATCCAAATTTCATGAAACTTAACATAGTTGTTTCTTATGATGGTCAAACGATCTGTATACTTTTTGGTGAAAATAAGATTAAAACTTTTTGAGTTACAGGACTTAGTAACTAGAACAGGTGTGTGTTTTTTTTTTCACATGTCGCGCCATATCTCAAAAACAATTTATGATTATTGCTTAAAACTTTACACACTTAAAGGGGGTTTTCACATGTCAGGCCGTATGTCAGAAATTATTTATGCTTATTGCATAAAAATTCACACACAAGACGACGGGCGTATCATGTGCTCATGGCGCAGCTGTTTATTAGCTGACTGAGGCCGGAAGTGCCCCATGTGAGCTTATGTCATCACTTGGCGTCTGTCGTCATAAACTATTTCAAAAACTTATCCTCTGAAACTACTGGGCCAAATACCTTCAAACTTTAAATGAATGTTCATTAGCGTATCTATAGTTTATAAATTGTATCCAAAGTTTTGATCCATGAACAAACATGGTCACCAATTCATTAAAGAACATTTAAATGGTATTTTTAAGCCACTCATAATTAATATATATTGAAAAGCAAAAATAATCATTGATGAAAGATTTACTGTAAATTCAGAAATTATTGCGATGTTTTTATTATTGCGAAAAATGCGACAGGGTTATAATCGCAATAATTAAAACTCGCATTTTGTAATTTTTTATATGAATTAAACTGGATTTTTCTCAATATCGCAAAAATTAAAATCGCATTTTAGTCCAAAATGAGAAAATCGCAATAATAAATGCTTGCAATAATTTCTGAATTTACAGTAAGCAAAAAGAAACAAGTAGGCGATTCAGGCTCTCGAGAGCCTCTTGTTTATTAAGGTTCAATTGCTGTTGCACACATTTTGTTTCAGCCCTCTGAAATTATACAATTTACAACAGATTTGATTTGATTGATAAATATAGTTATTTTTTTAATTTGAATTATATCTGTTTTTCACCATAGAAGTTAGTTGGAAATACTGCTGGTATCAGAGATAAACACACATTTTAATTCACTCTGTGCAGTAATTTTAAATCATTTGTACAAGTGATTTACATTCTAATTGAATGAAAATCACTCTGTGCTGTGATTTAATATCATTTGTACCAGTGATTTACATTATTTCAAAATGTTTGTGATGAAAGACACCCTTTGAAATGTTTTATTTTTATTTATACCAGTGATCAATACTATTTTTAGCTCACCTGGCCCAAAGGGCCAAGTGAGCTTTTCTCATCACTTGGCGCCAGTCGTCCGTCGTCCCTCGTCGTCGTCGTGCGTCCCTCGTCGTTAGCTTTTATAAAATCTTCTCCTCTGAAACCACTATTAACCACCATTAACTTCACTACAAATTATAATTATGACCTGCAAAATCTAATTTATCACTGTTTGAGTCTTTAGTTTTCTACAAATGTATGTAAAAATGTTAACTTTGTGTTTGTTTTGGTCATAACATTTTCAGTTTATGAGTTTTATTGTTCCTTTTATGCCCCAGCTGTAGCATAGGGGCATTAAGTTTTACCCTTGTCCATGTTGTCTGTACGTCCCAAAATTGGTTTCTGTTCTCTAACTTAAGTTTGCCTCAATCAAATAATATGAAACTTATAGACAATGCTTATTACTGCCAAACTCAGCACGAGTACAAATATGGTAGCATCAGTTTTACAGTTCTTGAGTTATGTCTCTTTATTTCATTATATGCCAGCAGGTTATTTGAAAGAACATTTGAACAGATTGTTGTCTTGATGCAATGCCCTTATTTCTAAAAATAAATTGTATTCCTGAACACTGTGTTTATTAAGATGCTTTAAAAATTTTGTGTGAAGAATACGTAATTATGGAGTAAACCCTGTATTTGTAGTAGTATTTTTATTTGTAAAGCTTTAGTCACTTTATTAACTAATTAACAAATGTTTTTTTTTTAATATTGCAAATTTAGCAAATAAACGTAACTGATTTGCCTATATCGGAATGAGTTTATATCAACTTTGTTTTGTGTTAAATGAAAAAGATATGGAAGTTCTTTTGAATTTTTAGCTTTGTTACAAATAATTCATTACCATATTTACTATGCATGCTATAATTATAAAAAAGAAGATGTGGTATGATTGCCAATGAGACAACTGTCCACAAGAGACCAAAATGACACAGAAATTAACAACTATAGGTCACTGTACGGCCTTCAACAATGAGCAAAGCCCATACCGCATAGTCAGCTATAAAAGGCCCCGAAAATGACAATGTAAAACAATTCAAACGAGAAAACTAACGGCCTTATTTATGTACAAAAATGAACGAAAAACAAATATATAACACATAAACAAACGACAACCACTGAATTACAGGCTCCTGACTTGGGACAGGCACATACATACATAATGTGGCGGGGTTAAACATGTTAGCGGGATCCCAACCCTCCCCCTAACCTGGGACAGTGATATAAGTATACTATAAGTATAAACTTTTCCAAAGTTCATGTTAAAATACAAGTTTCATTTTTCTATTTCTTGTTTGTCTTAACAGAAAAAAAAAAATATGTTTACTTGTAGAACAAGCACTGCAAATTATATATACAAGCTTCAAATGTGCTCTTTTATATTTTAAGTTCTACTTGTTTCTACAAATGAAAACTTTTGTCAGTTTTGTTGGTTTGAAACCTCTGCTTTATGAAAAACATGTAATTCATGTACTACTGCTAATGCTATTGTTTGTTCAGAAAATAAATTTTACTCCTTACAAGTTTGTTTTTATTTATTTTCACCTTTTAAACAGGTGTCTTCTATTAGTTAATGTCAAGAAGACCCCTGTTGTGATGTTGTCCTCTGAAAGAAGGAGATAACCCTGGTTTCTTATTGAAACTATTCCAAACATAATAATCACTTGAATGAGTGATTTTAAAAAATATTTCTAATCACTGGTAGAAGGATTTTTAAAAAGTAATGAAAGGGAATTAACTCTAGTTTTGTTGAAAAAATCACTTGAGAAAGTGATTTTAAAAATCACTTGTACAAGTAACTCCCGACTGATTAATGGGTTGATGAAACAGAAATGAGAATAAATATTTTTTTTATGAATGACTATAGATTAACAGTATTGCATAACATATATAAGATGATTTGCAGGCATGGGTGTTCAATTTGATGGTTGCAAATTGAGTTTACTCCATGGAGACATTTTAGTGAAGCCATATATTTGCAAATATCAATCAACAATTCATGCCTGCTTATGTTAAAAAACAAAACCATTATCTAATTCTGATAGAACTGAAAGAAAACACACCAGGCCAACTTTCTGACCATCAATTGTGGAATTGATGCACCAAAATATTGGTGTAACTCAGTTAAACTGAATGTTTCATACAGAGTTGCATTAAAATTATCATTAATAAAATAAAATAAAACAGTTAATACAAATGATTCAGTTTTAATCCTATGACAATATGATTTACAGAACCAAAGGATCCTTGATGATTATTACAATTATATTAGTTGGAGCAGGATGGGCGTTTGTCAAACATATCCTGTCAGACAAGGAAAAGAAATTGTTTCTGATTATCATACCACTACAGGTAAATTGTTTAATTAGACTCACCATTACTGGTAAATTTATTTAAATGTGTCTAACCACTACAGGTACACATATTTAATTTGTCTTGTCTAACCACTACAGGTCAACTTATTTAATGTGTCTAACCAATACAGGTACACTGATTTAATTTGTCTTGTCTAAATATTACAGGTAAACCTATTTAATGTGTCTAACCACTACAGGTACACTTATTTAATTTGTCTAACCACTACAGGTACATTCATTTAATTTGTCTAACCACTACAGGTTAACTTATTTAATTTGTCTAACCACTACAGGTTAACTTATTTAATTTGTCTAACCACTACAGGTTAACTTATTTAATTTGTCTAACCACAACAGGTTAACTTATTTAATTTGCCTAACCACTACAGGTAATCTTATTTAATTTGTCTAACCACTACAGGTAATCTTATTTAATTTGTCTAACCTCTACAGGTTAACTTATTTAATTTTCTAACCTCTGCAAGTTAACTTACTTAATTTATCTAACCTCTACAGGTTAACTTATTTAATTTGTCTAACAACTACAGGCCAATTGTAATATAATTGCAAAACACCAACCCTTCCCTATATGTTTAATGGTAATTATATTGTGTAATCGAATATTGGATATAAGAATATATCGGCAAATAGGATAATAATATTCAGGAAAATTCTGTCAAAACCATACACAATCAAATATTTTCAATGATTTACTGACAGGAAATGGACTAATAAATTACGCAAAAACAATCTTGCAGACAAGAAAATTTTGTTTTTTTCTTAATAAAAGGAACTATTTCTTAGTAAAGTGTGGTCTTTATTCATTGTTTTCCTTTGTAATGAGAATTAGATGCCCTTAAAATTCAAATGGTTTGAATTTATTTATAAAATATACAAGAGCAGTACGTTGGGAGAATTTTGATAAAACTCTTAAGTGCTCACAGAATCAGAAATATAATTTTAACTGCATGTACCTCCTTTCTAAGAATAATTTATTGCAATATACATATAAATCCCTTTTGAAAAGAGAAATTTTGACTTTTGTCAGATATAAATATGTAACATGTGCATGACCACATGTCATTGACGCCATTTTCTTTGGTTTCCCTAATGTGAAGAAGCCTTGAGAACCATGACCTAAACATTAACAGTCTTCAGAAAACCAGAAAAACCATGACCTAAACATTAACAGTCTTCAGAAAGCTTAAACTTGATGCAATAATATTTTATCATTATGATTATCTTCATTGATATTCAATAAATTTGATTATTTAAAGAAATAAAAGATATAACAAATACGATTTTAGTTTAGAGACTGTACACAGAACGTGCTGTAATCTATTTATAGCCCAATTAGCTTACTTGTGAATACAATTTTTTTTAATGTAAATATGGATATTACTGTTTATTAAAAACAAATAAAGACACAAACTATGGATGGTAGATATTTATTCACATAAATATTTCAGGACATTTGATTTATTTTTATAAAAAAAGAATTTAAAACTGAAAACAAATATGAGCATTACATAACCAGCTGATAATTTTTTATACAAACATCGTGGTGATGAATTTGATAAAAATCAAACCAACCCTTTTATATTTATAGCAGTGGTCATGTCAGGGCTAGTAACATCTCAGGATTAGGTTAACTCATTAATGCAGAATATTCAGTGAATATACATTTATCGTCTAATTAAATATATCGGATAATGGGATATTTTTTTTGCTGACATGTTGGGTATCCAATTTGCCAGAGTCTACTGTACTATGATATTGCACTATTGACATAAATATGTTTTTAACAGTTTTTCAAGCTTTGCTTTACAATCAAATGGTTATTGCATGAAAACTCAGGGTTCGACATTAACTTTTATATCAACTTGTCCAGTTGGGCAAGTGCCCTATAACTTTACTTGTCCGAAAGTGAAATCTACATGCCCAAACTTTTACATGCTATTTTTGTGGTTGTAATGTAGTACATGCAGATAAAATATAGTTATCATGTATACCCGGGTGTAAATTGATTATGGATATATGAGCCGAGGAGGGAGGGAAAAGATCGACGAATATACAGGAATTGGATCATTTACATAGAGATACTTATTTCATAATAACTAATCTAAGAAATGCCATTTCAAAAAACCCTTCTTGATAAACTGACAACAACTGACAAATTTGTTAAAATTTAATTTCATTTTCTCTTTGAAGCTTTTACGTTTTTCCATCTTAGGGAAATACACATCCGATGTCAAATTCTAAAGTTAGAACAACGAAAATAGACCTCCGCTTTCCATTGGTCGGTGGGAATAAAAGAGGGACGAAAGATACCAGAGGGACAGTCAAACTCATAGATCGAAAACAAACTGACAACGCCATGGCCAAAAATAAAAAAGACAAACAGACAAATAATAGTACAGATGACACAACATAGAAAACTAAAGACTAAGCAACACGAACCCCACCAAAAACTGGGGGTGAATAACACATGCGTCGGAAACGCCCGAGTGGTGTCCCGATTGATAACGATAATGACGAAGCAATGCCGCGGCCGCCTGATTGGCCAATATTTTTAAATGTGATCTATTTTTGGAAAAATCAGGGAATTCAGTGCGAACAAATGACAAAATATACGCATTGAAGGGGGGTTAAGACCACTTCACTCGACCGTGCGGTGTTATCACTGAGTAATCTATGGACAAAACAACAGACGTTATTGATTTTCTGAAATTTTAATCATATAACACTTTTTTTTCACTTGCCCAATCGGACAACCAAGATGATGTTTTTACTTGTCCAAATACGGCATCAACTTGCCCCGGGCAATCGTACAACCGTAAGTGTCGGACCCTGAAACTGGTGAATATTATACCTCATAGAATATATTGTTGCACTAGCAAGCTCATGCAATATAAAAATCTGCTCAGTACAATGTTCAACAATTTACATGCAATAACCATATATTATAGTTATCAATTTGTTAAAATGTCTGAAGTCAATTATATATTTTGTAGGTATTTGATAATATAGCTTACATTATCATAGAAGAGAGTGAAGAAGGCCAGTTACAGTACCATATCTGGAAACAGCTATTTATCATGATCGACTTGTTATGTTGTGGTGCTATACTGTTCCCTGTTGTATGGTAAGTAATTTGACATGTCTGATGTAAGACTTGTCAATATAAAGTTATAATAAATATATTGATTTAGAGAAAGAAGAACCCCAACCATACTTATTTGTCTTGTATTAATTGTCTCTTCAGTCACAATAGTTGCAGAAGCATATTAATAACAGCTCCAGCATCTTCAGTGTCAGCTGTGATAACAATTGTCAAACTTCGTGATGAAGTTACAGACACGAGAAATATCTCTGTTATAACTGTTTATACCAAATCATGAAATGTAAAAGTTTTTATAAGATCATGATCAGGTACTCCAAAATATAGTTCTACAAATTACAGTTCTCTTAATCAACGGCTTCTCAAAGGCTGAACCATAAACTTTAACATTTTAAATTCACTGGTCACATGGTGTCTGTTGTCAAGGTCCATTCATTTTATCTATCATCCATAAACTTTCACATCTTCATTTTCTTCTTTAAAACCACTTAACCATTTGAATAAAACTTTGAAGGAATGATGTACAGATGGTCTTTTACAAATGATTTACATTTCCTTATGATCAGATGAAAAAGTTGACTGGTAGAGACAATGTTTTATGCCCATTTCCCAATATTAAAAAATCTTCTTCCTTAAAACTACAATGTAACTGTTGGCCAATGTGAAGTAATAGTTAGTTCATTTGAAAATCTGGCCTTGCAGTCATAAAACTTTTGAGTTCTATTATTGTGCTCAGACTCAGCCAATCAAAAAACTGTATGTGGTGTTCCAGGTACTGAGTACTGACTAAAATTAATGACTGAAAGGCCTGGTTTTGGGAAAGTTATTTTACATGCTTTTTTTGAGAAATTAATAGTATTATATGATATATATTTGAGCAGTATAAGTCTGTCTATAGTATATTGTTGATGATCAATAATAACATCAGAGTTGATGTGATCTACATAGTATGTGTTACAGTGTAAGCAACCTAGGTTATGTGTCACATGTAGAAATGTTTGGTAAACTAACTAGTAAAAGTTCTTAAAACAATTGATCATGATGACATTGGTTTATTATAATACCCCTAACATTTGTTAATACCGGTATGTACAGCAATATACTAATAAAACTTAATAATTTGTAGGTCTATCTGACACCTGACAGCAGGATACTAATGAAACTTAATAATTTGTTGGTCTATCAGACACCTGACAGCAGGATACTGATGAAACTTAATAATTTGTAGGTCTATCAGACACCTGACAGCAGGATACTAATGAAACTTTATAATTTGAAGGTCTATCAGACATCTGACTGCAGGATACTAATGAAACTTAATAATTTGTAGGTCTATCAGACACCTGACTGCAGGATACTAATGAAACTTAATAATTTGTAGGTCTATCAGACACCTGACTGCAGGATACTAATGAAACTTAAGTTGTTGGTCTATCAGACACCTGACAGCAGGATACTAATGAAACTTAATAATTTGTAGGTCTATCAGACACCTGACTGCAGGATACTAATGAAACTTAATAATTTGTAGGTCTATCAGACACCTGACAGCAGGATACTGTTGAAACTGAATAATTTGTAGGTCTATCAGACACCTGACAGCAGGATACTGATGAAACTTAATAATTTGTAGGTCTATCAGACACCTGACTGCAGGATACTAATGAAACTTAATAATTGGTTGGTCTATCAGACATCTGACTGCAGGATACTAATGAAACTTAATAATTTGTAGGTCTATGAGACACCTGACAGCAGGATACTGATGAAACTTAATAATTTGTTGGTCTATCCATGGAAGTAATATTGAAAGGAATAACAACGTCGTCACTTCAAAGGTTTCATCTGCGTTACCGCCCATCTTTCGATAACTGTTGGTTTGATATATGGCATGGTAATTGACTCTCGGCATGTGATAGATCAAATCACTGACACTTTTCGGTCATTTTCTTGTTCCCGGAAAATTACGAATAGACCGGTTGTTGTCGTGTATACGTACGAAGTAACCCGAATAGTTCACTCGTTACATTCCCCTGCTCTACGCTACCAAATAGAGTCAGTCGTTCAATGTTGGTTTTAGTCTATTTTTCCTATTTATGTCTTTTTCGATCTTAATAGTTTAGGCCGACAATTATCACATATGGAATTTAAGAAAAAGGGTGGATCATTTTCAATTTTGATATTTAAAACCAGTTAATTAAGAAGCCATTTCTGAAAGTTAAGAAGATGATTGTACAAAAAATATGTTTCCACCCCCTTTTATTAAATACGAATAACCCAAGTCTTTCGTGTATACCAGGTAATTTAAATATTCGCAATTTTAATCGTTTCTATTCTTTAATTTGTACATAAACTAATTCATACAAAATAATTTGCGGTTAGACATATAGCGTCAAGCTCATTTTGTTTGGTTGATTTTCTTTTGCTGTAACGTGCTACATTAATATTTTCAATTGTAAACACTTTTTAAAATAGATATAAATTTAACATGTTTACGAACATATCATCCCGATTTTAATTGTCCAGTTTCAATAATGTAATCAATTACTTGAAAGTAAATATTTTTATAAATCTCGATAAACTTGGCACATTTCAACAGTAAAATATTCTATGTCTACATTTGTCTACATTATTTTGTTCAACATCATGTGAAACCTGATCGCTTCATCTTTATTACCTGTTTTACTCATGATCCGCTTTTAACCGGAAAACACTTTTAGATCAGTTTAAAACAAACAGTAAAAAGCTAAAAATATGCAAAAATAAATATAATTGTCCATGTTAAACTGTTGTAGTTTAAACAATTCTAGTCCGTTTTTCAAGTTTTTTACATCATTCGATTTCTTTCTGAAGGTAGAAGTTTTATATGATACAGTGCCACCTTGTTATTAATAAACTAGGGATTTCCCACAGGTGATTTATAATTACCGGACTTGATAAAATCATGTGACTGATAAGAAATTCCAGATGCCATTTTACAACCGCGGTATCACAGATAGTAACCAAAGGGGTCTTGCCGCTGAGACTATAATTGGATAAAATCATATGACTTTAGTACAGAGCTCTGCAGGCCATAAATACATGCTAATTAGTCGTTGTTATTCCTTTTAAATATTACTTCCATGGTCTATCAAACACCTGACAGCAGGATACTAATAAAACTTAATAATTTGTAGGTCTATCAGACACCTGACTGCAGGATACTAATGAAACTTAATAATTTGTTGGTCTATCAGACACCTGACTGCAGGATACTAATAAAACTTAATAATTTGTAGGTCTATCAGACACCTGACAGCAGGATACTAATGAAACTTAATAATTTGTAGGTCTATCAGACACCTGACAGCAGGATACTAATAAAACTTAATAATTTGTAGGTCTATCAGACATCTGACAGAAGCATCAAACACTGACGGCAAAGCTGCAATATGTCTCCTTAAACTTAAATTATTCAGACAGTTTTATATAATGGTAGGTATTCAGACAGTTTTATATTATGGAAGGTATTCAGACAGTTATATATAATGGTAGGTTTTCAGACAGTTATATATAATGGTAGGTATTCAGACAGTTATATATATGTAATGGCAGGTATTCAGACTGTTTTATATAATGGTAGGCATTCAGACTATAAGTTATATGGTTTGCTACTGACCCCTTACAGATCTATAGAGGGTAAGCAAAATACATAGGGGTGAGGCCAAAAATAACAAGTGACTTATAACACATTAATTCACTAATGCTTGTAGCACATCAGTTAAATATCAGTGTTGTTTGGCCATTTGTCGAATTATTTTTGAATATTTTAATTTTTGGATTGGTAAATCTTATAATTACATTGATCATGGACTTTTCAATGTAAAAAATAGGAAGTACAAGGATGTATATCTTTTCTCTACAGATTCTTAAATCATCAACAACATAGACAATGTCTAAACGACACTGAATGTTGTATGATGCCAGTAGAGTAAAATTATTGGTTTTATTTTACTGAGAAATCCTGGTATTTCATTGCAACCAATCTAATAACTTAAGTTATCAGATCTGTGATTAGGACAAAAACATCTAGAGTAGTAGAGACCATAATTCATGAGAAAGTTGTAGTCTTGCAGTAACTGAAAACTTCACAAACCAACACAAAGCATAACATGAAAGAACTATTCATACTAAAAATATTCAAAACATTGGCACTTGGAGACAGACCAAAAAGACATGTTTGAAAGGCAGACATTTTGATTTCTGGCTTTGTTTAAAAACAAATTATGTTAAGATTTTAATTGTGGTGTCACACAACTGCACCCCATGTTTTATTGGATTAGAACATGGCTTTGTTTACAAAGAGAAAGGAGAGCGTCATATTCGAATTATAATATACAGATATATATTTGCCTTAATGAGCATCAATTCTGCCAATATGAATATACACGTCAATCAATATAAAATATGTATAAACCCCAAATACAGTGTTACAATTTTGTACAGATTTTATATTATTAATAGTTTGAAATGACCATTGTTTATACACTATTTTGCAGGTAGTTTGTTATATTTACTTTACAAGAATTATAGTCTATTTAATCAGTGTAAGTATAAAATTTTAAATTCTTTTCTGATGATTTATGTTGTTTTATGTAGGGGCTAAAATGGTTTGTTGGGCTCTACTCTTGCATATGTAAGAAAATTTCTTTAAAACTCTAATCATTTATACTGACCTGAAGTCTTACACCTATGATTTTCTATAATTATTCTTTTACAACCTTTCAATACGACTGAAAATTCTGCCTTGTATTATGTTATGGCGACATCTGTTTCGTTTTCCAAAGACATTTTGGTTTCCATACAATAACTTGAGTATTAATGTATGGATCTCTATGAAATTGTAGCACAAGGTTTCATACCACAATAGAAACTGAAACTTAGGGATTGATTTTGGGGGTTATAGTCCTAGCTCTTTAGGATTTGGGAACCATAAAGGGGCCAAATATCGTCGTCATCCTAAGACATTTGTCGTCTGAAGACATTTTGGTTCGCAGAAAATGACTTGAGTATAAGTTTATAGATCTCTATGAATTTGTAGCACTAGGTTCCATACCACAATAGGTTGGGATTGATTTTGGTGGTTATTGTCCTAGCTGTTAAGGAATTGGGGTCCAAAAAACAAGCATTTTTCTGGTTTCAGGACAATAACTAGTGTATGTGTAAGTGTATGGATCTCTATGAAATTTTACCTCACGGTGCCGTACTTTAAAAGGAAGGTTGGGATTGATTTTGGGGGGTTATTGCCTAAACGGTTTAGGAAAAAGGGTCCAAAAACCTTAGTAATGGCTTTCATGTGTACAATTCTTTCCAGTTATTTATGAAATTTATATCAAAAGTTTATAATAATAATATCAGACAATTTTGAAAATCTTTGTCAATTAATTATTTTTAAGTGAGTAATGCCCCTGGCAAATATAAATTATATTGAAAATTGTATTGTAAGCACTTCACACCTTCATTTCTTGTAGGATTGTTCTGAAATTTATATTTATATATATATCTTTTGTCCCTCTTTTATATCAAAGGTTTATATAAGTCTTGATTGAGTTCCAAAATCAGCACTGATCTATTATTTTTAAAGAGGTGATGTCTCTTTGAAATTTTATTCATATTAAACATAGCATTGTAAACTCTCCCACACCTACCATTTTTGCTAAATTTTTATGAAGTTTATGTGAGAGGCTTATATCAGCAAGGTCTTGGAAATGTGCCAACCAACTATTTTTACAGATGTTATGTCCCTTGCATAAAGAATTATATTGAAAAAAACATTGTGATCAATATCATATAGATATAAGAAGATGTGGTATGAGTGCCAATGAGACAACTCTCCATCCAAGTCAAAATTTATCTTGAAAGATGTTTATAAAAAGTTTAAATGAATATTGGCCTTGGATAGATAAAATATGTGCAACATGGAGGAAATTATAACACTGTTTTTTTTTATATTATTTACCTTCTATTACTCTTCAGGTGAAGAAAATTACCATATTTTTATGCCCCGCCATTGCAGAGGGGCATTAAGTTTACCCTTGTCCGTCCGTCCGTCCATCGACACGTCCCAAAATTGGTTTCGTTCTCTAACTTTAGTTTGCCTCAACCAAATATTATGAAACTTATACACAATGCTTATTACTACAAAACACAGATCAAGTTTGAATTTTGGTGGCATCACTTTTACCGTTCTAGAGTTATGCCCCTTTACAAATGGAAAAATTGCTGAATTTTTTGTTTCCGTTCTCTTTCTTAAGTTTGCCTCAACCAAATGGTATGAAACTTATACACAATGGTTATTACCACAAAACTCTGATCAAGTACAAATTTGGGTAGTGTCACTTCTACGGTTCTTGAGTTATGTCCATTTATAATGTTATATGCGGACACATTATTTTTATACGACTGCAAAAATATTTTTGGGTTTGTATAATGGTATGATGTCATCGTCGTCGTCGTCTGCGTCTTCGGAGACACATTTGGTTTCCGGACAATAACTGGATCTCTATGAAATATAACAAGAAGGTTCAATACCACAAAAGGAAGGTTGGGATTGATTTTGAGAGGTTATGCTACCATCAGTTTAGGAATTAGGGGCCAAAAACAAACATTTTTGTAGTTTCTGGACAATAACTTGTGTGTAAGTGTATGGATCTCTCTGACATTGTACCACAAGGTTCCATATCACAAAGGGAAGGCTGGGATTGAGTTTTGGGGTAATTGCCCCAAACATGCAAGAATTAGAGGCAAAAAAGTGGCCGAAAACAAGCATTTTTCTAGTTTCCAGACAATAACTTGTGTTTAAGTGTATGGATTTCTCTAAAATTGTACTACAAGGTTCCATACTACAAAGGGAAGGCTGGGATTGAGTTTGGGGTAATTGCTCTTAGGGGGTCAAAAGTTTTGGGGATTTTTTTCTAATTTTTAAGGGTTCATATTTTTTTTCAAAATTTTCAAATTTCAAATTTTTGAAAAGTTTTTAAAAGAAATCTTCAACTGCACAGAATTGCACAATAGATTTTAAGATCTTTTGAGATTTATTTTGTGTCAAAAACCTATATTATGTCAAAATTTGATCATAATCCAAATTCAGACAGTATCAAGCTTGAATATTGTGTCCAAATTTGACCCAACTGTTCAGGGTTCGACCTCTGCGGTCGTATCAGGCTGCGCTCAGCGAAGCATTTTGTTCTTGCTAATGTTCAGTTATATGTAAAGCTTTAAATCTTTCAATTCATGATCAATTGTCAAATATCCTGATATAAAACCAGTAATATACATTTTCTTTTTCAGATTACAGTCCCTTTCCAGTATGAATGGCTAGATCAACTGTTTAAAGAATTAGCCACAATAACATTCTTCATAGTAACTGGGTATAAGTTCAGACCAGCTAATGACAATCCATACCTTCAGGTTCCTCAAGACAGTGACGAAGAAGTTGAAATGGAAGAAGTGTAAGTTATTATCTCGTGTATTGTCTAGCCTGTGACCCCACCCCTCCCTCCCTGTGGCCATACCTTCATGTTCCTCAAGACAGTGACGAAGAAGTAGAAATGGAAGAAGTGTAAGATATTATCTTATATATTGTCTAGCCTGTGACCTCTTCTCTGTGGCCAAACCTTCAAGTTCCTCAAGATAGTGACAAAGAAGTAGAAATGGAAGAAGTGTAAGACATTATCTTATATATTTTCTAGCCTGTGACCTATTCCCCATACCTTCAAGTTCCTCAAGATAGTGATGGAGGATGTAGAAATGGAAAAAGTCCATCAATTTACATTATGAATACTGTATATTTGGAAATTATTGCAATGTTTTTACTATTGTGAAAAATGCGACAGGTTGTAATCTCAATAATTTAAACTCGCATTTTTGAATTTTTATATGAATGAACCAGGATTTTTCTCAATATCGCAAAAATTTAAATCACATTTTGGTCTAAAATAACAAAATTGCGATAATAAATGCACGCAATAATTTCTGAATTTACTTTATAGGGTTTAACATGTTTGCACACAATAAGAACAAACTCAAATTGAAATGGAATAAGCTTTCTTCATCCTTTGTTTAACCTGCCTAAGAATATAGATATATTATTATGTTTCAGGGTAACACAGTCAGGGGCATATGATAATATCATAATTATAGATATATTATTATGTTGCAGGGTAACACAGTCAGGGGCGTATGATAATATCACCAGAGTGAATCAGAAGTTTGAAGAAGGGGGAACAACTCCAAAACAAAGGGAGAGTAGTCATGAATATGATTGATTTGTGATGGATTATTTGTTATCATGGGAGATTATGGTGTGTATTGTACATCTTGTTTGATGCACAGAATTATGTGTAAACTTATCATGTATTCAACCTACTGAGCAGAGGGAACTAGTTATAGCAATACTGAAAATCAAATGCTGCCTTTACAGTAAACATGTAAAAAAATTTTACACAATCAATACCAGTATTTTGTTTACCAAATTCTTTTTATACAACAGCAAAAAATTTTGCGGTCGATATTGGTATGACGTTGGCGTCGTGGTCGTCGTCCAAGACGCATTGGTTTCGCACTCTAACTTTAGTTTAAGTGAATGGATCTCTATGAAATTTTACCATAAGGTTCAATATCACAAAAGGAAGGTTGGGATTGATTTTGGGGGTTATGGTACCAACAGTTAAGGAATTAGGGGCCAAAAATAAGCATTTTTGTAACTTCCAGACATAACTTGTGTGTTAGTGTATGGATCTCTGACTTTGTACCACAAGGTTCCATATCACAAAGGGAATGCTGGGATTGATTTTTGGGGTAATTGCCTCAAAATTTTAGGAATTAGGGGCCAAAAAAGGGGCAAAAAACAAGCATTTTTCTAGTTTCATGACAATAACTTGTGTGTAAGTGTATGGATCTTTCTGAAATTGTACTACAAGGTTCCATATCACAAAGGGAAAGCTGGAATTGAGTTTGGGGTAATTGCCTGAAACGTTTAGGAATTAGGGGCCAAAAATAAGCATTTTCTAGTTTCCAGACAATAACTTGTGTTCAAGTGTATGGATCTCTGAAATTGTACTGCAAGGTACCATACCTCAAAGGGAAGGCTGGGATTGAGTTTGAGGGTGATGAATCATAAGGGGTTCAAAAATTTGGGGGATTTTTTTTCCTTTTTCCTTTTTTTTTTTCTTTAAAATTTTCCATTTTAAGTTGGTTATTTCTGATTTATATTTAAAAGCAAATAATAATGATATGGCAGGAGACACACACCAAACAGGATGTGTAAATTATTATATAATAAGTATTGTGCAAAAGCAAGAAATTTTCAATTGCACAGTATTGCACAATAGCAAGAAATCTTCAATTGCACAGTATTGCACAATAGCAAGAAATATCCAATAGCACAATATTGCTAATAGCAAGAAATTGTCAATTGTGCAGTATTGAGCAATAGCAAGAATATTTAATTGCACAGTATTGTGCAAAGAAGATACTTTGTATAAATTGCTTATTTCTTGATCAATTTCAATGGGGTTTTATTCTTGAACTCTTGGGGTTCTTTAATATGCTGAATCTAACCGTGTATTAAGTTTTTGGATTTTGGGCCCTGTTTTAAATTGGTCCACATTGAGGTCCAAAGGGTCCAAAATTAAACTTTGTTTGATTTCATCAAAATTGAATTATTGGGGTTCTTTGATATGCCGAATCTAACCGTGTATTTAGATTCTTAATTTTTGGTCCCGTTTTCAAATTGGTCTACATTAAGGTCTAAAGGGTCCAAAATTAAACTTAGTTTGATTTTAACAAAATTGAATTCTTAGGGTTCTTTGATATGCTGAATCTAAACATGTATTTAGATTTTGATTATGGGCCCAGTTTTCAAGTTGGTCCAAATCGGGTCCAAAATTAAACTTTGTTTGATTTCAACAAAAATTGAATATATGGGGTTCTTTGATATGCTGAATCTAACCATGTATTTAGATTTTTGATTTTTGGGCCCGTTATCAACTTTGTCCACATTGAGGTCAAAAGGGTCCAAAATTAAACTTTGTTTGATTTCATCAAAATTGAACTCTTGGGGTTCTTTGATATGCTGAATCTAACCATGTATTTAGATTTTGGATATTGGACCATAATAGGTGAATGTCCAATTTAAAATTTTAAGTTCTTAGACCACATTCATTCTGTGTCAGAAACCTATGCTGTGTCAAATATTTAATCACAATCCAAATTCAGAGCTGTATCAAGCTTGAATGTTGTGTCAATACTTGCCCCAACTGTTCAGGGTTCCACCTCTGCGGTTGTATCAATCTGCGCCCATGGAGCATTTTATTATTTAGATCTATTCCTTATTAATAAGACTGTTGTAGATATGTATGGCAATCACTTTTTTATGCCCCTATAAATATTCAACAACAATATGAATGCTAGATTTGTCGAGGAGACGAGCAATGTCTGACAGTTACATCAGCAATGATCAGAACTCACATTATGTTGCAAGAACATGACAATGCTTTAAAGAATGACTCATAATTGAATAAGTTTTTATAGTGTTTAAATCTTAAGAAAGAGTTAAAACAAATTATTTTTAGGATGGCTTGCTGATGATAATACTAAATTGGTATATCAATCATTTTTTTGTAGTATGGACATACATTAACCAATTATTTTTCTTTCTTTTTTGTAGAACTTTATATCTCTTGTCAGTATTTCCTGTTTGTGATGATCATTGGAATCATCTCCTGTATAGTATTATAAAGTTTAGGATTTCTGTGATGATCATTGGAATCATCTCCTCTATAGTATTATAAAGTTTAGGATTTCTGTGATGATCATTGGAATCATCTCCTCTATAGTATTATAAAGTTTAGGATTTCTGTGATGATCATTGGAATCATCTCCTCTATAGTATTATAAAGTTTAGGATTTCTGTGATTATTATTGGAATCATCTACTCTATAGTATTATAAAGTTTAGGATTTCTGCTGCTTTGCTGGTTTTGTTTAACGAAGAATTATTATCCCATTTTTGATTAAAATAAAACAATTTTTAAGACCTTTATTATGTAGTCAATTCTTAAAGAGGTTATTATCCCACTTTAAACTCTTTTCCAGGAATACTTTCTAAGATGATAATTTTAATGTATATCTACCATCAATCATGGGTAAATTTATAAATGACTGGTGCATGAGTTGTATTAAGTCAAAATTTTATTAATGACTGGTGTATACATTGTATAAACATTGATTCTGATATAAATAGTTTCACCTTCCTGTTCATTTCATCTAAATTTTGTAATTATATTGTTGTGATAACTTTGTATTATTTGAAAACACAATAGATTGTAACATATGCAATATTTGTTACATTTGTAATCAGTCTAGTATCCAAATACAGTCGAACCTCGTTATGTCAAAGTCGAAGGACCGGACCAAAGTATTTGACTTATCTGAGGTTCGACTCATCCGAGGTCCATTGTGTCGTCATAAATTTGGAATGCATATGCATGAAATATGGTATGAGATTTGTGGAAACTAGATACTTTGAACAGTGTGACTTTTTTCGATATGACACTTTATGATTGTGTAATGTATTCAATCTCCATATTTTTTGGTCCTTCATAATACTTAAACACACAAGTACAGATGCAAATCATGCACACATAAAATCAATAGTATACACAAGTATTTACAAAAAGTCACTATAAATTATGAAATCACTCGCAGAACGAAACATGGATCATTTAAATTGGTTTCAATTTTATGTTGGGTGAAATATGTTCAACACATTAAAGTTCTGCTTGGACGATCAACAAAGGTGTTAATTACCGGTCACCATAAACATGTCATTTTAACTGTTATACAAACAAGTATGTTTAATCAGCTTTTATCTCTTTTGAAAATGATTAGGTTACATATGAAATACATCAGATTAGAATTTTTATCATTAGGTCTGCATCTCTCGAAAATTCTTACTTTCAAACTTCGAGACATTGGGGTCGATTTACATTAATTTTAAATCGACAGGACTATAAAATTTACTAGACTTATCCGAGTATTTGAATCAACCGAGTTTGACTCATCTGTACAGAGAAATTACTTCAACTCATCCCAGTTTTCGACACAACCTAGTTCAACACAATGAGGTCCGACTGTATACTGTTCATAGAATTGTAAGAAAATCAAGATTACAAAGTAAGTTGTATGTGGATAAATCTTGCTGTTGTTTTCTTCTGCTTGTATGTCCTGCTTACTAGGGACTTTGACCAGTGTAAAACATACTAGTCCTCTATTTATTTCATCATAGATTTATAGATTTTTAAGTGGGTAATTATGTTTTTTATTTATATATGAAAAAAAATTAAATGGTAAAGGACTGATACTGGTTTTGTATGAGATAACACTAGTATACCATATAGAAAGCATTCTTATCTGTGACATGATAAGAGGACTGATACTGATTTTGTTTGAGAGAACACTGGTATACCATATAGAAAGCATTCTTGTCTCTGACATGGTAGAGGACTGATACTGGTTTTGTTTGAGAGAACACTGGTATACCCTATAGGGAGTATTCTTATCTGTGACATGATAGAGGACTGATACTGGTTTTGCTTGAGATAACACTAGTATACCAAATAAAGAGCATTCTTATCTAGATGATTCAACCTGGTTTTGTGTCTCGCCTGCGATGATAGTCAGAGAAAGCGAGACATAGACATTACATTCCAAGGGAAGGGTGTAAACGTTTTTTTTAAGTTTTATATTCCAGATAGTAGAAGACCTGGATGCTTCATACCTTATAAGCAGATGCCTTATGTGACAAAGTTTCAGCCTGTCATATGTCCGTTGTCCTTGACCTCATTTTTCTTGGTTCAGCCACTGCTTGAAAAAAAAAAGAATATTTTTTTTGTCATGTTAATTGCACTCATGAATAGTAAGATAGCTATATTTAGTATGGGTTCATTGCTAGGTCTACATGTTCATCAGACACTATAGCAGTAGGTCAACTGTATTTAATGTATGGAATGATTGTAAGGTGCTTGACTGTCAGACAAGGTTATTCTGACCTTGACCTCATTTTCATGGTTCATTAGTCAATGTATTCCTAGATAAGTCGGTGTCTTAGATATTATAAGCAATAATGTCAACTATATTTGATTCATGGAATGATTGTATGATGTACAAGTCTGTCTGGCAGGGTTCATCTGACCTTGACATCATTTTCATAGTTCATTGGTTAATATGAAGCTTTCATGGTTTGGTCTGTTTCTTGTATACTATTAGCAATGGGTCAACTATATTTTGTGTATGGAATGATTGTAAGGTGTACATGTCTGTCTGGTTTGGTTAATCTGACCTTGACCTCATTTTAATGGATCATTGATAGTGATAAGTTTATGTGATACTTGTAGTAAAACTTTATCTTTAGGACTATCAACATAAATCAATCATGGTTAGTTAAGCAGGTGAGACATTTCAGGCATTCTTGTTTAAGATAACACTTGTATTCCATACAGAGATGATTCTTATCTGTTCAATTACTGTATATGTATTATGCTGATATAATTGTAACTCACTTAATATATAAGCTTGATGATTAGTTGGGATGTGCATGTTTTGATATACAAGCTTTACTACTGAGAGGAATATTTTGTTCATAGTATTTATTTATTATGTATAGATTGTTTTGTTGTTGAAATTTTCTCAAATGTAATTTTATGTACTTTAAAATGATAATTAAATCATTTAAATTAAAAATAAAGGCTTTGATTTTTTAATGAAAGAAAAGAGTATCGAGGTCCAACAGACCTTAAGTCTTCTTTTTTTTGTTAAGCTGTTGGTCACCTGTTATAGAGAGAAATGGTATATATCCAGGGCTATATAATTATTGTCCCCTGCCAAGCTTACACTACCGGAAATTTGATAATAGTTTCTGTTTCTATCTGTCCTTCTGTCCATTTTTTTTATGTAAAAATAAGGAGATGTGATATGATTGCCAATGAGACAACTATTCACCAGAGTTCAAATGAGGTAGATGTAAGCAATTATATGCCACCTTCTACTGCCATCTACAAAGAGAAAAAACCCATACCATATGGTCATCTATAGAAGGCCCTGACATTATAAATGTGAAGCAATTCTAACTAGAAAACTAGCTGCCTAATTTTTAACAAAAACAATTTAAGAAAAACAAATATGACAGACATGAACCAGCAACAGCCACTGAACTACAGCACATAAAGAGTTAGTGAGGTTACGTTTAAACTTGTTTGTGAGTGCTCAACCCTCCTGTGTCCATGTGTCAGCCTGAAACACATTAATACTCAGAAACCGTTTTACAGAAGGCTTGCATGCTTAGTAAGAATATTTTTATGCCCCATTTATGGGCATTATGTTTTCTGGTCTGTGCGTCCGTCCGTCCATTCGCTCGGACGTCCGTCCATTCGCTCGTCCGTTCGTCCCGCTTCAGGTTAAAGTTTTGGTCAAGGTAGTTTTGATGAAGTTGAAGTCCAATCAACTTGAAACTTAGAATACATGTTCCCTATGATATGATCTTTCTAATTTTAATGCCAAATTAGAGATTTTCCCCCATTTTCACGGTCCACTGAACATAGAAAATGATAGTGCGGATGGGGCATCCGTGTACTGGGGATACATTCTTGTTAGTCATATTTTCTTGACCATTTTAAATCATCAGTTTGTTTTGTTTAGTATTGGAGCAATTTGAAAATTTGCAAATACAACTCCTCTGAGTCTGTTTTACAGAAAACTCTTATACTTGGTAGCATTGTTAACCATCATATGTAGCTGACTATATCTTATCTCCATTTTGATTCAAACATTTGGACAGCTGCTATGAGACTTCGATTTTTTTTTACTATCCTACCACAATGACACCTTGTGAACACATCTACTCTGAGACTAACATTAACAGAAGACTATCATACTTGGAAGGATTGATTTCCACCATTTAATGGAAGAAATTGGACTTTGACCTTTTTTTTTTAACTATTGTACCACAATGACACCATGTTTGATCATGTTTGGCTTATTGAATAAAAGCAACAATACAAAAGCTTCAAAAACACATTACAATGTAAACTTTGTTTCTACTGTACAATTTTACTTAATACTAAATTGTACCCCTCCTTTACACAGTTGTAGGGAACATGTTGTTTAGGCTTAGCAATCTTGTTAACCTAAATGGTTTTTTTTTCATTTGGATATATTCAGCACTAAGAATTAAGAATGGAAACTATATCTTGAAATATATTTATTCTGCTTCAGTGCTAGGGCCATCTTAAACTTGCAGGGAGGTGAGAGTTTTTTGCTCCGTGTTGAAGGCCTCACTGTGACTTTGAGATGAAGACAGCAATAAAAGTGCTGTTCCTTTGCTTTTTGTGTGGCTTTTGGTTTTGCTGTACATGTACTGATTTTGTGTCATGGATTGATACCCCATATTTGTTGTTTCACCCAGAAATAAAGAATTATTCCAGGACACTTCATAATCATTTAGTTTTAGTGTTTTTTTTCGTTCGCCTATGGCAGAATACAAGACATAGGGATTACAATTTGGTGGCCGGGGAGAGAGTAAACTATTTGTATAAAGCTTTATAATCCCGAAAGTAGATGACATGGATGCTTCAGTCCTTGTATGGAGATGCCTTATGTTACAAAGTTTCCGTTTGTCATATGTTCATTGTCCTTGACCTGATTTTCATGTTCCAGCAACTGCTTGAAAAAAAATGTCAAGTTATTTATGCCCCCGCCGCAGCAGAGGGGACATTAAGTGATACCCTTGTCCGTCAGTACGAACGTTTAAAAATTGGTTTCCATTCTCTAATTTTAGTTTGCCTCAACCAAATGTTAGGACTAGTTTTGGTGGCGTTCGTGTTGCTCAGTCTTTGGTTTTCTAAGTTATTTTGTGTACTGTTCTATGTTTGTCTTTTTCTTTTTTAGCCATGGCGTTGTCAGTTTATTTTCGACTTATGAGTTTGAATGTCCCTTTGGCATCCTTTGCCTCTCTTTTTATGAAACTTATTCACAATGCTTATTGCCGCAAAACACAAATTAAGTTCGATTGTGGGTGGCGTCACTTTTACCGTTCTCGATTTATACCCCTTTGTAACGTTATTTGAAGTGGGGGCATCATCTGTGTCCCATGGACACATTATCCATTTATATGTAAATATGAAATACTCCCTTATTAGGAATAATAGGATAACCAAATTTGGTATTTGTGATCCTTGCAAGATCTACATGTCTGTCGGACAGAGTTCACGTGACCTCAACCTCATTTCATGGATCAGTAATAAAGGATAAGTTTTTGTAGTCAAGTCCGTATCTTGGATACTTTTAAGTCATTTTTTATGGATCATTGATCAATGTTCAATTTTGGTAATGGGTCTGTTTCTCGGATGAATAAGTAACAAGAGGCTGTCAGAGTGACAGCAAACCGGATTTTTTAGATTTTTTAACATTTATTTGTGTCCCGGCATTTTTCAATATCACAAGGTCCATAAATCATGAACGGTAAAAGTGACAATCATCAATATTGAACTTGACCTCCATTTTGTTATCAGTAACAACATATTAAAATCTGAAAAGCTTTGGTTAAGGCAGCAACCATTTGATTTTCTGGAGGGGCTATGGATTTTTTCCGGACAAACTTTTTTTCGCCTTCGGCGAAAACAATCTATTTTTTGGCGACAAGTCGAAAACATTTTTTTCTTTCAATTTTAGCATTACATATAGTGGCAGCTGAGGGTGAAACAAACAAATTTTTTTCTCAGGGTCAAAAACAAATTATTTTTTCTCCAAAACTGAAACAAACTTTTTCAAGCTTTGGTTAAACGGTTCATGAGTTACAGCACGGACACGACTGGAAACACCATTTTTCAATCTTTCAAGAACCATAACTCCTGAACGGTGAAAGTGAAAATCGTCAATATCGAACTTGACCTCCATTTTGTCATCAGTAACAACATATTAAAATTTGAAAAGCTTTGGTTAAACGGTTCATGAGTTACAGCACGGACACGACTGGAAACACCATTTTCAATCTTTCAAGAACCATAACTCCTGAACGGTGAAAGTGAAAATCGTCAATATTGAACTTGACCTCCATTTTGTCATCAGTAACAACATATTAAAATTTGAAAAGCTTTGGTTGAACGGTTCATGAGTAAATGCACGGACACTGTTTGCCAGCCGCCCGCTTGCCCGCCGTACATCCCAAGTCAATAACCGTTTTTTCTTCGTAAATCCGGTTAATAAGCCAAAACTAGTTCGTGTAAGAAATGATCGCATTAGGGGTACATGTCTATCTCACAGGGTTCATCTGACCTTGACCTCATATACATGGATTATTTGATAATGTTAAGTTTATGTAATACTTGTGGTAAAACCCTCATATTATAGACTTTCAACATGAATTCAATAACGATAAATAGAACTCAAGACACTTCGGTGTGTGCACTCTTGTTTTCACTAAAAGTAGAGTTGAACATTTTGGGGTTTCAAAATCAAGTTTCCTTAATTAAAACTTAAGTAAAAAATGATTGATTAAAAAGTATGAGATTGAATGAATGAATGAATATGAAATAGAGAGTGAAATGAGAAGATGACTAGAGATGATAACCACTGCTAACAAAGTTCAGAGTATAATTTAGAAGCACTCTTATTCCCATCAATCTGTGCTGTTGTTTGTACAAGTTGTTTACAAAGCCTCAAAATATTTTTTAATACTTGGTATTTATTGGTGCACACTACAGAATGTCTATCTGTAAGTAGTGGTCAAAATCAATTCATCTTTTCTTTCCAATATTCAACTACTCAACTATATACAAATGTGAACCACTTGAATCGTTTGAAAACACACCTGATATTCACGTTTTTTTTTATCAACGTAACGTTTTTGTGATAAGGTCTGTTTCTCAGATACTATAATAGGCGTATTGTATTATTTAAGGGTTGATCTTCTTACCTAAAACTTATTTTCCATAGGCTATATGGATCATGTGTTGTTCGTTGTGTTTTTCCTCGAAGTAATCGGGTGTTGGTTATTAATTTTGTCTCTTTAATGTATTGATATGGAAGTATGATGCTAATATATGTATAAATATCATGACAAGTGTGTCTGGAATAACCTTCATCATGCAGGTATTTTTCGAAACTAAAAGCACAAAACTTAAGGGACTAAACAACACATCAAAAGCAACATGGTCTAAGCTGATATTGGCATATAGTTGTATTATTCATGTTGACTATGTACTCAAAACTCATGAAAAGAAGAAATCAAGTTGGTAACGAGAAAGACAAACAACACCATGTCATAATGGTAAAAGGACGAATAGCAATCCACAAACTAGATTTGCCATTGCAAGCAATAGCGGATGTCACCCTTCCCACATTGACACTAAGCGGCACCCATTTAAAAAAAAATAATAACAGTGAATGCACATATATCATGTATATGCATGGCTATACATCTTTCTGTAAATTTTCAGTTCATTCAGAGCATTTACAACATTTTCATATTTTGCCGTTTCCATGGCAACGGCAGCCATTTTGAAAATTTTAAAGTCAAAAGACTCATCTATAATATCCGGTTAACAATAATATCACGTGTCATTAAGTTTGAAGAATTTTGAAAATATTTGACATTTTGCAGTTTCCATGGCAACGGTGGCTATTTTGGAAATTCCAACTTCAAAGTCTCATCCAGACTTGCCAGTCAACAATCCTATGAAGTTTCATCAATTTTAAAGCATTTTGAAATTTTGAAAATTTTGACATTTGTGATGGTTCCTATGGTAACAGAGACCGTTTCCAAATTTTAATGACAGGTGCCACATTGGTACATGGGAGGAACATACCATCAAAGTTTCAAAGGATTTGACCTACCATTTTAAGAAAGTTAATGCTACTTTTAGGTTTTGGAGCATTTTGACTTGTTTTGCATTGTTTCCATGGTAACGGCAGACATTTTGAAATTCAACGCCAAATTCCACATCTACCAATGTTGCTCATCGTTACTGTGAAGTTTAAAAAAATTTGAGCATTTTGATATTTTGAAATTTTTGGTGTTGTTTCCATGGCAACATAGTAGTTCCAATGAGTGCCAAAATCATCTAAAACCAGTATATAGTCGGCACCTTCATGGTATAAAATATAATGATTCTAAGTTTAAAATAATTCACCAAAACCAAAAACTGGATTTTTCACATTTGTTCCGTTTCCATGGTAACGGCATCCATTTTAATGTTCTTAAGACCTACTGCAACCCGAAATTTTGTATTCCTCATTATAGTTAACTATCATTAAGATTGGTTCCATTGGCTCCAAAAAACTGCAGGACAAAATTAGGTGGAAGAATAATAATAATAACTAGATTTGCCATTGCAAGCAATAGCGGATGGCACCTTCCCCATTGCCAGGCGAGCGGCAGCCATTTTGAAAATTTAAAACAGTATTTACACATAAATACATTACAACATACATGTTTGAAAATTTTCAGAAAGTTTTGAGCATTTTCAATTTTTCACATTTTGATGTTTCCATGGCAACGGCGGCCATTTTGGAAAGTCCAAAGTCGAAAGTCTTATCTTCACTTACCATTTACCATTTATAATGAGTTTTATTAAGTTTTGAGCATTTTGAGATTTTTGGACATTTTGCTTCTGTATCCATGGTAACATTTTAGTTCCAATGCCTGTCAAAATCATCCAAAACCTGTATATAGTGGACAACTATATGGTATAAAAAACTGATGATTTAAAGTTAAAGCATACCAAAATTATTCCCAAAACCCTTAAGTTTTTGGAGCATTTTGACCTTTTGCATTGTTTCCATGGTAACAGCAGACATTTTGAAATTCAAAGCCAAATTTCACATCTGCCAATGTTGCTCATCGTTACTGTGAAGTTTCATTAAGTTTGGAGCTTTTGATATTTTTTGAAATTTTTGGTGTAGTTTCCATGGCAACGTAGTAGCTCCAATGATTGCCAAAATCATCCAACACCAGTATATACTTGGCACCTACATTGTATTAAAATATAATGATTCTGAAATTAAGCAGATTCAAACAGTTCACCAAAACCCAAAACTTGATTTTTCACATTTTATTAGTTTCATGGTAACGGCAGCCATCTTGATGATGCCATACCTCACTGCACAATTTCATATAGTGGTCTACATTATGGTATAGTTCCATCAATATTGTTCAAGCCAATTCTGAGAAATAGCATGGACAAAAAGTGTGGAAGAATAAATATAATAATAATAAGAAGAAGAAAAAAGAAACGAACAATAACAATATGTCACCCAACTCCGTTGAGGGTGCCATAACTAGATTTGCCATTGCAAGCAATAGCGGATGTCACCCTTCCCCATTGCCACTAGATTGCAGCCAGTTTTAAAATTTTAAACACTGAATGCACATGTATACTGATGTTTATACATCTTTCTGTAATTTTTTAGAACATTTAGCGGATTTACAAATTTTACGCAAAAGTTTTTCCTTTTTTGCCTGGTTTCCATGGTAATGGCAGCCATTTTGGAAATTCAAACGCCAATTGCGGCTTCCACACATGCCAGTCAACTTTATGGTAAAGTTTCATTAAGTTTGAAGCATTCTGAAAATTTTGAAATTTTTGCTCCTGTATCCATGGTAACATAGTAGTTCCAATGATTGTCAAAATCATTCAAAACCTGTATATAGTGGAGAACTATATTGTATAAAAATTTGATGATTTTAAGTTAAAGCATACCAAAATTATTCACCAAACCCTGAAGTTTTTGGAGCATTTTGACCTTTTTGCATTGTTTCCATGGTAACAGTAGCCATTTTGGAAATTCTAACTCCAAATGCCACATCTTCCAATGTTGCTCATCGTTACTGTGAAGTTTCATGAAGTTTGGAGCATTTTGATATTTTTGAAATTTTTGGTGTAGTTTCCATGGCAACATAGTAGTTCCAATGATTGCCAAAATCATCCAACACCAGTATATAGTGGGCACCTACATTGTATTAAAATATAATGATTCTAAGTTTAAGCATATCCAAATAGTTAGCCAAAACCAAAACCGGAATTTTTACATTTGTTCCGTTTCCATGGTAACGGCAGTCATTTTACGTTCTTAAGACCTACTGCAACCCGAAATTTTGTGTTCCTCATTATAGTAAACTATCATTAAGATTGGTTCCATTGGCTCCAAAAAAATCTGCCGGACAAAAAAGTTGGAAGAATAATAATAATAACAAAGAAACAGAGGAAAAGCAATATGTCACCCGACATTGTCGATCGGGTGACATAACTAGATTTGCCATTGCAAGCAATAGCGGATGTCACCCTTCCCTCAATTGCCACTAAGTGGCAGCCATTTTAAAATTTTTAAACAGTGAATGCACATATATGCATGGCAATACATCTTTCTGTAAATTTTCAGAACATTTGAAGCATTTTGAAATTTTGACATTTTAGCTGTTTCCATAGCAACGGCGACCATTTTGGAAATTCGAAAGTAAAAGTCTTATCTATACATGCCATTTAGCATTTATATAAAGTTATATTAAGTTTGGTGTATTTTGAAATTTTGACATTTTTTAACATTTATTTGTGTCCCGGCATTTTCAATATCACAAGGTCCATAAATCATGAACGGTAAAAGTGACAATCATCAATATTGAACTTGACCTCCATTTTGTTATCAGTAACAACATATTAAAATCTGAAAAGCTTTGGTTAAACGGTTCATGAGTTAAAGCACAGACACGACTGGAAACACCATTTTTCAATCTTAAGAACCCCAACTCCTGCACGGTGAAAGTGAAAATCGTCAACAAAGTTCAGAGTATAATTTAGAAGCACTCTTATTCCCATCAATCTGTACTGTTGTTTGCACAAGTTGTTTACAAAGCCTCAAAATATTTTTTTTAATACTTGGTATTTATTGGTGCACACTACAGAATGTCTATCTGTAAGTAGTGGTCAAAATCAATTCATCTTTTCTTTCCAATATTCAACTATTCAACTATATACAAATGTGAACCACTTGAATCGTTTGAAAACACACCTGATATTCATGTTTTTTTTTTTTTTTTTTTTTTATCAACGTAACGTTTTTGTGATAAGGTCTGTTTCTCAGATACTATAATAGGCGTACTGTATTATTTAAGGGTTTATCTTCTTACTTAAAACTTATTTTTCATAGGCTATATGGATCATGTGTTGTTCGTTGTGTTTTTTCCTCGAAGTAATCGGGTGTTGGTTATTAATTTTGTCTCTTTAATGTATTGATATGGAAGTATGATGCTAATATATATATAAATATCATGACAAGTGTGTCTGGAATAACCTTCATCATGCAGGTATTTTTCGAAACTAAAAGCACAAAACTTAAGGGACTAAACAACACATCAAAAGCAACATGGTCTAAGCTGATATTGGCATAAAGTTGTATTATTCATGTTGACTATGTACTCAAAACTCACGAAAAAGAAGAAATCAAGTTGGTAACGAGAAAGACAAACAACACCATGTCATAATGGTAAAAGGACGAATAGCAATCCACAAACTAGATTTGCCATTGCAAGCAATAGCGGATGTCACCCTTCCCCACATTGACACTAAGCGGCACCCATTTAAAAAAAAAATAATAACAGTGAATGCACATATATCATGTAGATGCATGGCTATACATCTTTCTGTAAATTTTCAGTTCATTCAGAGCATTTACAACATTTTCATATTTTTGCCGTTTCCATGGCAACGGCAGCCATTTTGAAAATTTTAAAGTCAAAAGACTCATCTATAATATCCGGTTAACAATAATATCACGTGTCATTAAGTTTGAAGCATTTTGAAAATATTTGACATTTTTGCAGTTTCCATGGCAACGGTGGCCATTTTGGAAATTCCAACTTCAAAAGTCTCATCCAGACTTGCCAGTCAACAATCCTATGAAGTTTCATCAATTTTAAAGCATTTTGAAATTTTTGAAAATTTTGACATTTGTGATGGTTCCTATGGTAACAGAGACCGTTTCCAAATTTTAATGACAGGTGCCACATTGGTACATGGGAGGAACATACCATCAAAGTTTCAAAGGATTTGACCTACCATTTAAAGAAAGTTAATGCTACTTTTAGGTTTTGGAGCATTTTGACTAAACGGCAGACATTTTGAAATTCCAACGCCAAATTCCACATCTACCAATGTTGCTCATCGTTACTGTGAAGTTTAAAAATTTGAGCATTTTGATATTTTTGAAATTTTGGTGTTGTTTCCATGGCAACATAGTAGTTCCAATGAGTGCCAAAATCATCTAAAATCAGTATATAGTCGGCACCTTCATGGTATAAAAATATAATGATTCTAAGTTTAAACATCTCCAAATAATTCACCAAAACCAAAACTGGATTTTTCACATTTGTTCCGTTTCCATGGTAACGGCATCCATTTTAATGTTCTAAAGACCTACTGCAACCCGAAATTTTGTGTTCCTCATTATAGTTAACTATCATTAAGATTGGTTCCATTGGCTCCAAAAAAACTGCAGGACAAAATTAGGTGGAAGAATAATAATAATAACAAGTAATCCTGTGTTAGGATGCTAACACAAAAGTCGCCAAAACGGCCCCAACCATTGTTCTGCTGTTTCCATGGTAACGGCAGCCATTTTGAAATTTCATAGTCGGATAGCACATCTCCACATGACAGGTCACATTACTTACAAGTTTCATAAAAATTGGACCAATTTTCAAATTTAGGCATTCGTGTTTCCATGGTTACGGTGGCCATTTTGGAAATTCCAAAGTCAAATGCCACATCTACATAATACAGTCAACATTTGTGTAAAGTTTCATTAAGTTTGAAGCATTTTGAATTTTTTGACATTTTTGCAGTTTCCATGGTAACGGCAGCCATTTTGAAAATTCCAAAGTCGGATGGCACATCTACACATGACAGGTAACATTACTGTCAACTTTCATAAAGATTGGACCAAATCTAGATTTTTCGCATTTTTGTTGTTTCCATGGCAACGGCGGCCATTTTGGAAATTCCAAAGTCAAATTCCAAATCTACATACACTCGTTAACATATCTGTAAAATTTCATTAAATTTGAAGCATTTTTAAAAATTTTCACATTTTTGCAGTTTCCATGGTAACGGCGGCCATTTTAAAATTCCAAAGTCGAATTACAGCTACATATGGTGCTACCTGTAATATTCTATCATTATATAACATAAAAGTACATAGGAATAATTCAACACTATCACATGACTAATCACATGACTATTGTTCTAGAATGTTCCATGAAAATTCACCCCCTCAAATTATGCCAAGGAGACCCCTACTGAAATAAAAAGTTCCATGTTGAAGCAGACATGTGTCTCTTAATATTCATAAAAGTAATCATAATTCCATCTACTCTACATACAGTAGCAAATTTAAGAAATGTAAAATAAATTTGACCCCACCCATCTTTGAGCCCCTAATTATGCCAAGATGACACCCTGGTATCATGAACATTGGGTTCTGCAACCCCATGATGCAGACCCATACCCAGAAAAATATAAAGTTTCCATCCTCTATAGCTTCCAAGAAAATGGTAGGACAGTTTAAGGGTTTAGAAAAGAAGAATAAGAATAATAATAATAATAATAATAAGAAACGGGACAAAACAATAAGTCTCCAAAACTCCGTTTTGGCGACTTAACTAGTAATCCTGTGTTAGGATGCTAACACAAAAGTCGCCAAACGGACCCCAATTCATTGTTCTGCGGTATCCATAGTGATTATATTTAAAGTATTTTGGCTTTTTCACATTTTGCTGTTTCCATGGTTACGGCGGCCATTTTGGAAATTTTAGTGTCAAAAGTCATGTTTACACATGCTAGGCAATGTTTGTTTTAAGTTTCATCAGTTTTGAACCATTTTGAAATTTTTCACATTTTAGCAGTTTCCATGGCAACGGCGGCCATTTTGGAAATTTTAAACTCAAAAGTCGGGTCTACATAATCT
Organism: Mytilus coruscus; assembly: GCA_017311375.1. Taxonomy (NCBI): domain Eukaryota; kingdom Metazoa; phylum Mollusca; class Bivalvia; order Mytilida; family Mytilidae; genus Mytilus; species Mytilus coruscus. The sequence goes on from CM029596.1 coordinate 126,922,836, forward strand.
AGGCAACATTTGTTATAAGTTTCATTAGATTTGAAGCATTTTGAAATTTTCATAATTTTGCTGTTTCCATGGTAACGGCCGCCATTTTAAAAATTCCAATGTCGAATTGCTGATGCAAATTGTTCTCTCCATAATTATATACCATCATATACCATTTAATGTCTCTAGAATTAATTTAACATTGATGTTCTGGAATGTTCCATGAAAATTCACCCCTAAAATTATGCCAAGGAAACTCCCTACTGAAATAAAATAAGTTCCATATTGAAGCAGACATGTGTCTCTAAATATTCATAATAGTAATCATAATTCCATCTACTCTACATACAGTAGCAAATTTAAGAAATGTAAAAAATTTGACCCCACCCATCTTTGAGCCCCTAATTATGCCAAGATGACACCCTAGTATCATGGACATTGGGTTCTGCAACCCCATGATGCAGACCCATACACAGAAAAATATAAAGTTTCCATCCTCTATAGCTTCAAAGAAAATGGTAGGACAGTTTAAGGGTTTAGAAAAGAAGAATAATAATAATAATAATAATAAGAAACGGGACGAAAAACAATAAGTCTCCAAAACTCCGTTTTGGCGACTTAACTAGATTTGCCATTGCAAGCAATAGCGGATGTCACCCTCCCCCCATTGCCACTAGATTGCAGCCAGTTTTAAAATTTTAAACACTGAATGCACATGTATACTGATGTTTATACATCTTTCTGTAATTTTTTAGAACATTTAGCGGATTTACAAATTTTACGCAAAAATTTTTCCTTTTTTGCCTGGTTTCCATGGTAATGGCAGCCATTTTGGAAATTCAAACGCCAATTGCCGCTTCCACACATGCCAGTCAACATTATGGCAAAGTTTCATTAAGTTTGAAGCATTCTGAAAATTTTGAAATTTTTGCTCCTGTATCCATGGTAACATAGTAGTTCCAATGATTGTCAAAATCATTCAAAACCTGTATATAGTGGAGAACTATATTGTATAAAAATTTGATGATTTTAAGTTAAAGCATACCAAAATTATTCACCAAACCCTGAAGTTTTTGGAGCATTTTGACCTTTTTGCATTGTTTCCATGGTAACAGTAGCCATTTTGGAAATTCTAACTCCAAATGCCACATCTTCCAATGTTGCTCATCGTTACTGTGAAGTTTCATGAAGTTTGGAGCATTTTGATATTTTTGAAATTTTTGGTGTAGTTTCCATGGCAACATAGTAGTTCCAATGATTGCCAAAATCATCCAACACCAGTATATAGTGGGCACCTACATTGTATTAAAATATAATGATTCTAAGTTTAAGCATATCCAAATAGTTAACCAAAACCAAAAACTGGAATTTTTTACATTTGTTCCGTTTCCATGGTAACGGCAGTCATTTTTTACGTTCTTAAGACCTACTGCAACCCGAAATTTTGTGTTCCTCATTATAGTAAACTATCATTAAGATTGGTTCCATTGGCTCCAAAAAAATCTGCCGGACAAAAAAGTTGGAAGAATAATAATAATAACAAAGAAACAGAGGAAAAGCAATATGTCACCCGACATTGTCGATCGGGTGACATAACTAGATTTGCCATTGCAAGCAATAGCGGATGTCACCCTTCCCTCAATTGCCACTAAGTGGCAGCCATTTTAAAATTTTTAAACAGTGAATGCACATATATGCATGGCAATACATCTTTCTGTAAATTTTCAGAACATTTGGAGCATTTTGAAATTTTGACATTTTAGCTGTTTCCATAGCAACGGCGACCATTTTGGAAATTCGAAAGTAAAAAGTCTTTTCTATACATGCCATTTAGCATTTATATAAAGTTATATTAAGTTTGGTGTATTTTGAAATTTTTGACATTTTTGCTGGTTTCCATGGTAACAAAGACCATTCCAAAAATTGTAATGACAGATGGCACATTGGCACATGGGAGGGAACATACCATCAAAGTTTCAATGGATTTGACCTACCATTTTAAGAGAGAAAATGCTACTTTAAGGTTTTTCCCATAGGGTTATAATGGGAAACCTTTCCCCAGTTTCCATGGCAATACAGTAGTTCCGATGATTCTCAAAATCACCCAAAACTTGTATATAGTGGTTACCTATGTTGTATAAAAATTTGATGATTTTTAGTTCAGGCATTCTCAAATTAGTCATCAAAAACAAAAAAATTATTTTTCACATTTTTGCTGTTTCCATGGAAACGTCGGCCATTTTAAAGTTCCAAAGTTTCACTGCAACTCCACTGATGGTGGTCCTCATTATGCTCAACAATCATGAAGATTGGTTCCATTGCCTCCGAGAAAACTGTCGGACAAAATTAGGTGGAGGAAAAGCAATATGTCACCCGACATTGTCGATCGGGTGACATAATAATAATAAAAAAAAGAAACGGAGGAAAAGCAATATGTCACCCGACATTGTCGATCGGGTGACATAAATAGTACACATTTAGTCTAACACTAACTCTAACCCTTATATACTCATACGCCAAATAAAGATTAAGCAATGCAAGTCCTATCTAGTCTTATAAGGTGACACCAAAGACTAGGAGAGGAGGTCAGGATTGTGGTTGGGGGACAAATGGATGTACCATAAAAAAGAATCGGAAGATACCAAAAGACCATTCAAAGTAAGAAGTCGAAGAAAAGCTGACAACTCCATGGCAAAAAGCGAAAAACAAAAGTCAAACAAGTCCTCAAAACACTGCATAGATAACTAAAGACTGAGCATCACGAACCCCACAAAAAACCAGGGTTGATCCCAGATGCTCCGGCAGGATAAGCAAATCCTGCTCTACTTGTGACACCCGTCATGTTGCTCATGTTAGGTACACATGCTATTATAAGTCGCAAAGGTTATCTAAACCAGGATGGTTTAAACTTTTGAATTGAGGACGTCCGTTGCTGATTCTAATTCTAATTCTACGGAATGTATTTCTACAAAGCGAATTAATAATATGTAGAAATTAATAATAAATAAACTTATGATTGAAATGACAGTTTTGGTGTATACCAGTGTATGTTCCGAAAAAATTAGGTACATATAGATTGCGAGGTACCTCTCATATGATTCCACTGTCGTTCAACTGAACATACCATTTCAGTATTTGTTCAAAGTCTTTGTAAAATTGACTAATAAGCCGTAAACATTTCAATCACAGCTGAGTATCTGATTTACTTGTGACAGTACCATGTTACTCGTGTCAAAATACATTGATGAGTTATATCAAAAGAGATGAGATACCAAGGGAGAGTTAACTAACCTACAACAGACAATATCATGGTCATTAAGAAAAACAAATGAAAATCTACAAAACACTACGTAAACAGCGGTATATAGAATACTCTTAATAAGACAACATCTCGTCCTGAACATTCATGACATATTTGCCACTGGACGTTAAGCAACCATCAATCAAAACCAAATGCACAAACTATAGGTTTTATAAATCCTTTACCCTAAAACAACGCAAAATCCACATACTATCGGTAAAGAGAATTACCTACTCGACCGTGTGAGACCCTCCTGGGTAGTCAAAGGTCGTTAAATACCACCTAGTAGTAGGAGGAATTCCCTGATTATCTTAATTGTATTTGGCAAAACCTTTCGGAATTTTTGGCCATAATGCTCTTCGACATTATACTTAATTTATGCCTTCTCTTTCTTTAGATTCGAGTGTTACTGGTCAGTCTTTTGTAGACGAAACGCGCGTCTGGCGTACACAATTATAAGCCTGGTATCTTTGATGAGTTAATTGCCCTAAAACTTGACCTAATATGAGAGTTCAATTTTTTTTCAACAAAGAAAACAATTTTATTTCCGGAATAAACAACACCAACACTTATATTTGAAAATAAAATAAAACAACATGCAAAAAAGAAACATTTTTAATTTGTAGGATTCGTTTATTTAAATTTAACTATTTACGTCTCAAAATAACATGTTCTCATGATTATAAAATCCATTTGTTTATACCAAAACTAAATATGAAATACGATAGATAAAACCATCATCATGATGTTTTCAATTCATCATTCAAAACTGCAAGATTCTTCAATTCATAATAGAAAAAAGTTGTACTTGACAAAAAAAATCATAATTTTTAGAACTAAGATCAATTTGTTTATGTACCAAGAATCTGTGTGTCTCTTACAACCAGTACTTTGGAAATTTGAATGTTTTTATACCAGCATTTTCAAATTATAATTTTTTCCCCTTCTTTCTTTGTTATGATACTAGTATTACCTATTTATTCTTGTTCCATATCATTGTACCATTGTACAAAATGATCATATTCAAATTAACCTAAGTAAACCAAATAAGGCTCTTATCATAACTTTTCCGTAAACCAAACGACCAAATAAGGCTTATATCATACCTCCTAGGTAAACCAAATAAGGCTCTTATCCACCCTCCTAGGTAAACCAAATAAGGCTCTTGTCCTACCTCCTAGGTAAACAAAATAAGGCTCTTATCATACCTCCTAGGTAAACCAAATAAGGCACTTATCATACCTTTTCCGTTAACCAAACGACCAAATAATGGCTCTTATCATACCTCCTAGGTAAACCATATAAGGCTCTTACCCTACCTCCTAGGTAAACCAAATAAGGCTCTTATCATACCTTTTCCGTTAACCAAACGACCAAATAAGGATTATATCCTACCTCCTAGGTAAACCAAATAAGGCTCTTATCATACCCTTTTCCGTAAACCAAAAGACCAAATAAGTCTTATATCCTACCTCCTAGGTAAACCAAATAAGGCTCTTATCCAACCTTCTAGGTAAACAAAATAAGGCTCTTATCATACCTCCTAGGTAAACCAAATAAGGCTCTTATCATACCTTTTTTCGTAAACCAAACGACAAAACAAGGCTTATATCCTACCTCCTAGGTAAACCAAATAAGGCTCTTATCCTACCTCCTAGGTAAACAAAATAAGGCTCTTAACCTACCTCCTAGGTAAACCAAACGACCAAATAAGGCTTATATCCTACCTCCTAGGTAAACCAAATAAGGCTCTTATCCTACCTCCTTGGTAAACCAAACAAGGCTCTTATCATACCTCCTAGGTAAACCAAATAAGGCTCTTATCCTACCTTTTCCGTAAACCAAACGACCAAATAAGGCTTATATCATACCTCCTAGTAAATTAAATAAGGCTCTTTTCATACCTTTTCCGTTAACCAAACGACAAAATAATGGCTCTTATCTTACCTCCTAGGTAAACTAAATGAGGCTCTTATCCTACCTCCTAGGTAAATCAAATAAGGCTCTTATCATACCTCCTAGGTAAACCAAATAAGGCTCTTATCATACCTTTTCCGTTAACCAAACGACTCAATAATGGCTCTTATCATACCTCCTAGTCAAACCAAATAAGGCTCTTATCCTACCTCCTAGGTAAACAAAATAAGGCTTTTATCATACCTTCTAGGTAAACCAAATAAGGCTTTTATCCTACCTCCTAGGTAAACCAAATAAGGCTCTTATCATACCTCCTAGGTAAACCAAATAAGGCTCTTATCCTACCTCCTAGGTAAACCAAATAAGGCTCTTATCATACCTTCTAGGTAAACCAAATAAGGCTCTTATCATACCTTTTCCGTTAACCAAACGACCAAATAATGGCTCTTATCATACCTCCTAGGTAAACCAAATGAGGCTCTTATCCTACCTCCTAGGTAAACCAAATAAGGCTCTTATCATACCTCCTAGGTAAACCAAATAAGGCTCTTATCATATCTCCTAGGTAAACAAAATAAGGCTCTTATCATACCTCCTAGGTAAACCAAATAAGGCTCTTATCATACCTTTTCCGTTAACCAAACGACCAAATAATGGCTCTGATCATACCTCCTAGGTAAACCAAATAAGGCTCTTATCCTACCCCCTAGGTAAACCAACTAGGGCTCTTTTCATACCTCCTACGTAAACCAAATAAGGCTCTTATGACAAAATTTACAATAACCTGTGTACATTGTTTAATTTAACGCCATTTTGTTCCAGGTAAGAGTTGTCTTATTGACACTCTGCTACATCTTTTGTATTACTACCTGTAACGTCTATGTTATATAGGCACCTACGTTTTAATATTGTATTTATATTGTGTCATAGATCAAACTTATTCGTTTAGTGTATGTTTACTTGTTTTTGTTTAAATGTCTTTTTGTATTTATATTGTGTCATAGATCAAACTTATTCGTTTAGTGTATGTTTACTTGTTTCTGTTTAAATGTCTTTTTGATCGAGTTAAGCCATTTCAATTGATATTTTATAGTGTGTCTTTTTATGTTGTAATGTTACACTCCTGTCTCAGGTTAGGGTTAATGTTGGCGCCTGCTAAAACGTTTAAACCCGCTGCATGTTTATGCACCTGTCCGAGGTCAGAAGCCTGTTGTTCAGTGGTTGTCGTTTGTTGGTGTGGTTCATAGGTGTTTCTCGTTTCTCGTTTTTAATAGAAAAAACAAAGGATATGGGTATCCATCCATGACACAAAATCAGTATATGCACAGCAAAAAAACACACAAAAAGCAAAGAAACAGCGCTTTCATTGTTGTTTGTCATCTCAAAGTCTCAGTGAGGCCTTCAACGCGAAGCGAAAAAAAAAACAACTCTCACCTCACTGCAAGTTTAAGACATCCCTTACCACCGGCTTGAGAGGAATTCTTTGCAAAAATAATTTGGATAGACTTTGTAAGATGTAACACCACCTAATCGGGCCCGGTCAAAAAAGAACATACTAGAAAGTGGTACATATTTCAAACAAAATAGTTCATACGCATAAGGGTTAATCTTAAACTGTGTAACATATATTTTAGTAATTAAGGTATATATAGATTATATAGATTATACTGTTGGTTTTCTTGTTTGAATTGCTTTTCACTAGTCATTTTGGGGCCCTTTATAGATTGCTATTCGGTGTGAGCCAAGGCTGCGTGTTGAAGGCCGTACTTTGACCTATAATTGTTAACTTTTTATACATTGTGACTTGGATGGAGAGTTGTCTCATTGGCACTCATACCACATCTTCTTATTTATATAGCATTAAATGCACTTTAAACCATGCTTAGAAATTATGTTTGAAATTGTGAACAATTGCAATTTTGCATAAATACTTTAACAAATTAAAAAGAATATACACAAATAAAACTATTTGTTAAACTTATTTTCGGTAGCATTATACACAATAACATTTGCAATATCAAACATCAAACATAGGCTTGAAATCGTCAGATATTTATATCATTTTATATCAGGTTAACTAAAATTATGAATAATTTGGTAAATATTGACATTACACAATAAGAATAACTTTCTCTGTCTTGAATTTTAAAACGTACAATAAATGGAACTTTGGATTAGATATTGTTAATATAAGATATTGTTAATATAAGATATTGTTAATATTCAAAATAAAGTTGCTTGACAATATATTTTGTAACCATTAACATAATTAAAAGTAACAAGTATCAAAATGAGGTCAAACATACCGAATTTATAGCATTAGATTTATCTTGATCAGAAACACACAAATTTTCAAACAACAAATTTATATGATACCTTTAATAAAAAGTGAAAACTATTTCAGCAAATTATATCTGTAAAAATTCAAATTAGAATTAAGATTTGGGGTCAAAATGACCCAAAGTCAAATATATTACCAACTATCGCGGATCTTAGGAATTAAATGTACAAGTACGTACTTTAATAAAACAATACTATTTTGGTTAAGAATATATTCTTTTCCCTGACTTATACAATCATGAAATGATAGTAAACTGTCGAAATATGCAAGATCTTGACTATTTGACTTAACATGCTCATAAATAATAAAGGGCACACTAATAACCCCAAAAAATATTAAAACAGTAAGTATATAAATGAGGCCAATTCCATACGGTAAAAATAAAGCATTTTTCTAAAGAAACAAGTACGATAACCCATGTTTTAATTTGCTTTTTTTTCCACAGATCTCGCTCTAACACACAAATCTCGAAATCAGAAAAATTACAACACTAATTAAATCTAAATCAACGAACAAAGACTTATGTAAAACAATTTCAAAGTGGAAACAATCGAAAGTATTATTTTATATCATTTTAGATTTTTAAAAAGTTAAACGAAAATGTTGTCAATTATCGTTTCCGTTCTTCTTTCTTAAAAATGACTCTTTCTATTCCCATCATTGGTGATTCAAATGCCAGCGATGTCACAAAAGCTGCCATATATGACAAACCTAGATTACCAAGGAATTGATAAATCTGAAAAATATACAAAATGTTTACTTTTCACAGCTTAAAAATATTCATCTCGGTATAATTTCATCAAATGATTACAATATACAACGTCTTTTATTATATGAATGCATGTCTTGTTCATTGTTGTTTGTACACCTTTCTTTGTCGGAAGGTCAGGTGTTGGTGGTTAGCGTTGTCTTTTGTGCTGTTTTATTTTTGATAATTCAGGCATCATTTTTATTTAATAGGTTTGTTTCTAAGGATGTTGAAAGCTTAGCTGGATATTTATTTTAACACACTTGTCTGCTTTCACTATTTTGGTTCCAGTTTAATGCAAAACTTTCTATTTCTAAATTTAAAAGTTGTGATCTCACTTGATAGTGTCTAGTTATGTCTTGTTTTTCTCTATGGGGCCTAGGTGGCTGAATGGTAGAAGTAATTCATTTCAGAGGCGGATTTAGAGGGTTTTTCAGCCCACCCCCCCACCCCCCTTTTGTGGTAAAAATTTGGTTGATTATATAGGGAATCACTGAAGCATGACTGGAGCGGGCCCCCTCTTAGACAGTTAGTGGGCCCCCACTAATGAAAATTTCTGGATCCGCCACTGCATTTACAGTGATCACTTGCCTGTCAACACTGAGATTGTGACTTCGAAACCCTGCTAGTAGCACGTGCGTTCGATTCGAATTCCGATCTTAATTGACCTGAATTGCCAGTTTTCCTGCCAAAGATCGATGGTTAACTCAGAGTATCAAATATCCAGGTACATGATAAATCACGTATAAATATCCAGGTGCATGATGCATCACGAATAAATATCCATGTCCATGATATATCTTATATTAGCACGTGGTTACATTATACATCACTTATCAATATCCAGATTTCGGTTAAATCCTTTCTATCGTCACGGTACACTTAGGACGTATTAATATCTGGGTACATGATACCAACTTCCGAAGCAAGGTTGTCGGCTCTCCGAGCTCTCCAGATATCCAGGTACATGATATAAAACAATGGTAAAAAATGGTGTAAACGGGAGAAATCTGACAAAAAGTCACTTGATTCCTAGTTAAATAAATGTATGAATATTGTTGATATTCGCATATCACATTTCGAAAATAATTTAGAAATAAATAAAAGAGTAAGTAATACGCCCATTTCTAGGATTAAAAACAAAATTCAAGTACTATCAAAGCGTTTTGTGTTCGTACCGTCCGACAAAGCAGCCAACAATGTGGTGGTGGTATGACGTAAATACTACACGGAAGTCCTTAAGAACGAAATTATACAGTCAACTACATTCAAGGCCGTACGCTCCACAGAGAGTCATAGAGTAAATATTCATGTCACTACCACAGCTCAACTTAAGGCCTCCTCGGAACATTTGAAGGTCCCCACTATGTATGGGTTACCTAAACTACACAAAAAAAAACCCCGTAAAATATCGTTTCATCTCGGCTTCTAGCAAGCGTTCTACTACTAATCTTTCGGTGTTTTTAACAGTTCCTTAACTACTATCAAAGAACTTATCGTTATTTTTGTAAAAACATATGAAAACAGTGGAATAAACCATTTTTGGAGTGTAAAAAATTCTTTGGATGCTTAAGATAAATTACGTGCATTTGATGGTCCTTTTGATTCAGTTGACAGTTTTGACTTTTCCCTCTTTATACTACACTTCCACACAATCTTATCAAACAAAAGTTTTCCTATCTAATTAAATGGTCTTTGATAAATCTGGTTGCAAATTTATTTTCTGCAACTCATATAAAGCCATTTTCTCTAATGAGAAAGGTAAATATGCTAGATATACTTACTGGACGTGTGATGAGATGATAAAAGCACTAAATTTTCTCCTTGACAAGATTTATGTACGTTTCGGCAATACAGTTTATTGACAGATTGTAGGTATTCCTATGGGCAACACTTGTGCCCCTTTAAAACAGACTTGTTCCTTTACTGTTATGAATCTCAGTTTATGGCCAAACTCAGTAAAAAACCGTCTAAATTTTATTTAATTGATAAATTCAACAACACTTACCGTTATCTTGATGATATTTTTTCGTTAAATAATCAAGAATTTTCTAACTATACTGCTGAAATTTACCCAAAGGGACTTACTTTAAATAAATCTAATATCGATAGCAATAGCTGTATTTTCCTAGATTTAAATATTTCAGTATTACACTAGAAACTCTACACAAAAATTTACGACAAAAGGGATGATTTTTCTTTCCCTGTTGTTAATTTTCCCTTTTTGGACGGTGATATTCCTTTGGCATCGTCTTACGGTGTTTATATATCCCAACTCGTTCGCTATGCTCGTGTCTGTAATGACGTTTTGGATTTTAATGAGCGTAATCTATGTATTACTAGTAAATTATTAAGTCAGGGATTCCTTTACCACAAATTACTTGAAACCTTTACTAAATTCTTTCATAGATACAAAGATTTGGTCTGCAAGTTTGGCTGTACCTGCAGAAAACTTATTTCAAACGGAATAGCACATCCTAAATTTTTCGATGATGTTGTAAACCGAGCCCGGAAATTTAGATACGATCCGGGTAAACTTACCAATCCTTTAAAAAACTTATTCTAAAAGGTTATCTATTCAATACTGTAATTAAATCTTTGAATATTGTTTTTATTGGTGTAAATATTGATTTTGTTATCAATGAATTAAAACCATACTAAATATTACACCTATGTACTTTCACGGTTCTACAATCTGTCGATACTTATAGTTTGGCATTGCACAAGGTCATGTTTTTCTCTGACTGTTAATGACGTCTTTACACTAAATCCATTGGATGTTGGATGTGTACTAATTGATATTTTAGTCTTAGATACATGATTTTTTTCATTAGCTGTTATTGGCTTTGAACTAGCTGTCAGTAACTGCGAGTACTTTCAGATCTGTACTTAAGCCTTTTTCAACTGATTTTTATAGTTTGTTCTTATGCTGTACTGTTACACCACTGTCCCAGGTTAGGGGAGGATTGAGCGCTCACAAACATGTTTAACCCTACCACATTCTTTAGGTGCCTGTCCCAAGTCAGGAGCCTGTAGTTCAGTGGTTGTCGTTGGTTCATGTTTGTCATATTTGTTTTCGTAAACTGTTTTGTTATAAATTAGGCCGTTAGTTTTCTAAATTGAATTGTTTCATATTTTTCATGTCGGAACCTTTTATAGTCGGTTATACGGTATGGATTTTCTCATTGTTGAAGACCGAACGGTTGCCTATAATTGCTTACATCCACTTCATTTGAACTTTGGTGGATAGTTGTCTCATTGGCAATCAGACCACATCTTATTTTTACACGTATTAATAACCAGGTACATGACGTACCACGTATTAATATCCAAGTACATGATCTATCATGTATCAATATCTAGGTACATGATGCATCACGTATTAATCCAAGTACTTGATCTATCACGTATCCATATCTAAGTACACGATACATCACGTATTAATATCGAAGTACTTGATCTATCACGTATCAATATCTAGGTATATGCTATACCACGTATTCATTTCTAGGCACTTGATAAATCACGTATTAATATCCAGGTTCAGGATAAATCACGTATAGATATCCAGGTTCATTATATAGCACGTAGTAATATCCAGGTACATGATATATAAAGGCAACAGTAGTATACCGCTGTTCAATAGTCATAATTCGATTAAGCAAAAACAAATCCGGGTAACATGATATACCACGTATTGATATCCAGGTACACTGATGTGTCTAGACTTATAACAATAAAGTGTTGGGTTTTTGGTTTTCAGTAAATAGCCGTCCGTCTTATACTGACTTGTTGCTATTGTTATGTGTCTGAGCCTATGCTTATTGTCTGTGTTTTTCAATTTGGCATTGCTTTTGTATTGTCAAAATTGTCTATTATTAAAATGTGTCGGTTTTGTTTTGGCAGTGAACGCATGTCTTGTATTGGGGTACATCTTGTCAATTTAGTTTTTCTCTTCAAACAATAGTAATAAAATGTGTTGGATTTGGTTTTTAGATTTTGCAGTGAACACACAAGTCTAGTATTGAGCTATATATTGTAACACTATTTTTTCTCTTCAAGCAATAGTATTTAATTAGACTCTACTTGAGTTAAAACATTTAATTAAGACTGTCATTTCAACGGTGATGGTTAGATATCTGTTTTATTATGTTATAGACAAATGGAATATCGTCTATCGTTTTTATGGACACATACACACATTGTATCAATATTCAGGTACATGTGCCTAGGCTTATGACAATACAAGCATTGTATTTGTGGATTCTTGTATGCCAAAAAAAAAAGGAACATAATAAATTACTGTTAGTCTGCCAACAGCGATGCAATGATTTCATATAAATCCCTACGAGTAAAGAAAAAAAGACTCACATATTCACTGTCAGTCAAATGAAACATTCTCTGGTAGGACATGATATAATGCATCATGATGATAATATGTACAAGGTATGCCATGTACGTCAATCTGCTTAGTGGTATAAAACCCTTCCATGATAATATGACGTTAACAAATCCTGAAACAAAGGGTTTATGTTAGTTTAACAACAGCCTTCAATAGAAATAAGAAGACGTGGTATGAGTGCCAATGAGACAACTCTCCATCCAAGTCACAATGTGTAAAAAGTAAACGATTATAGGTCAAAGTACGGCCTTCAACACGGAGCCTTGGCTCACACCGAACAGCAAGCTATAAAGTGCCCCGAAATGACCAGTGTAAAACAATTCAAACAGGAAAACCAACGGTCTAATCTATATAAAAAACGAGAAACGAGAAACACTTATGAACCGCACCAATAAACGACAACCACTGAACAACAGGCACCCAGTTCACTGAGAAAACATTGAAAGTTCCGACCCAGATTTGGGGCGACAAGTTTCTATCTCAAATTGTAAAAGATCTTCCTGTGGACTTAATGGGGGTCGTGTGAAGTCAAGATAATAAATAAAGAAAACAGTAGTATACCGCTGTTCAATATTCATAAATCGATTAAGAGAAAACAAATCTGGGTCACAAACCAAAACTGAGGAAACACATCAACTATATGAGGAAAACAACGGAATAACAAAAACACTGAACTGCTACAAAACAAACGCCAACATAAATAGAAACAGACTATTTGATAACAACTGCCATATTCATGACTTAAAAGATTTATTTTCAAATAGATAAATTATACATCATTCGATTCCTTATTTATTTTTCTCCACGGATAAGTAATTTTAATTACGTACATACATTCCGTAGCACAACTGAAAACTTTCTATTCCACCAGCCCACTAGTTTCAGCGACACAGTTTCACTTTGAACAACATGATTTAATTTTATGTGCTAAAAAAGAGGGACGAAAGATACCAGAGGGACAGTCAAACTCATAGATCGAATACAAACTGACAACGCCATGGCCAAAAATAAAAAGACAAACAGACAAATAATAGTACAGATGACACAACATAGAAAACTAAAGACTAAGCAACACGAACCCCACCAAAAACTGGGGGTGATCTCAGGTGCTCCGGAAGGGTAAGCAGATCCTGCTCCACATGTGGCACCCGTCGTGTTGCTTATGTTATTACAAATCCGGTAAATAGTCTAATTTATGCAAATGAATAAGGAAACGGATTATGTATGATTTATCAATTTGAATATGGAAATTTTACAATTTCAAAAGAGAAACAATTTCCATGTTTTCCATATGGACTAATCTATGACGTCTAACATCACCAAGAAGGCATAAAAGGTTGTCAGATGTCAGAGCAATCTCGGACTAATACGGAATAAAACCCTTTCATAATAGCATGCATATGGCGTTCACAAAATCTGGCTAAAAATGTGCAAATTTGTGGTATAAATACCTAAGACATGATAATATGGTACATGTATCCAAAGAGCATGTAACAAATGTGCTTGTTAATATGACACACCAATTCCATGAATTCATTGTCAAAATGCCTATAAGAGTTTCTGATCAAACAAATAAAACTTTTCAAGGATAGTTTGGTGTTTGAAATTTGTATATGTATTTGATAAGGACTTACGACTTTTCTATCATAATTTCTTATTCTTAAATCTATTAAAAATATGATTACCAATGGAGTAAATAAAATTGAGAATGGAAATGGGGAATGTGTCAAAGAGACAACAACCCGACCAAAGAGCAGAAAACAGCCCAAGGCCACCAATGGGTCTTCAACACAGCTAGGAAATCCTGCACCCGGAGGCGGGCTTCAGCTGGCCCCTAAACAAAATTGTGTACTAGTTCAGTGAATATGTACGTCACACTAAACTTCGAAACATGAACTAAAATTAAAAACATACAAGACTAACAAAGGCCAGAAGCTCCTGACGTAGGACAGGCGCAAAAATGCGGCTGGGTTTAACATGTCTTCTGAGATCTCAACCCTCCCCTATACCTCTAGCCAATAAACAAACACACAGCAATATGCACAGTAAAACTCAGTTTAAAAGAAGTCGAAGTCCAATGTCAGAATAGGTAACAAAAGAAACTAAGCAAAATGACAATGGTACATAAATTAACAAAGGACTACTACCAGTTACTGACATGTCAGCTCCAGTCCTCAAAGTCTCCATAATTATATGATTTTGATTTACAAACTTGTTTTTTTATATAAATAATGTCCTTTATGACATTTCGTCATGACATGCCAAAATTAATTTAAAATATTTAGAAGAATTAATAATATCTAACGATCCAATTAAAAAAAAAAACCAAACAATGACAACAAGCAATGAAGCGCCGTTTCTTTTCTTTCGGCTTTGCCTATTGGGTATTCGGATTATGTTATTCATGCACATATTACATGTTTTCAATTTAGATAAAACACTGGACACATTTTGAAAGGTGTTTTACAGTGATATTATGTTACTTCTATATATATTCTGTTTTTGGCTGTCTTTTGTATAAATTAACACTTAAATTGTAACTGACTTTTCTGATTTTATGTACAATTATAATATCTCAATTATCAACTCTGTAATAGTATAACGTTTCAAGTAAGGTATTTTTGTAAATTAGATTTTACCTCCATAACCAGTTGCACAGGCAAATATAACCCATGCTACACACGCACCCCAGACGGTTCTGTGAACTGTATTGTATAGAGCTGACATTTCTGTAGATAGCCGTTCACCGTTCATATCATCATACAATCCGTACAGTACTGCCATAGACACACCGGTAGCTATACCCCAGCCCAGCAAATTCAAATACTGAAAGCAGAAATCATTAAAAACAACTCCAGAAATATCCATTTTACTTTATGATATTCTAGTGCAGTATGTAAGATACGAAATAAGAACGGATTATAAACGTACGACTATCCGTTGTTATTCAGGACATTTCTTATCTTGGTCCAGTTAGGGTTACTGGTTCCGCTGACTCTGGCAGAGTATTAAACTGTATGCTATTTTTCTTCAATGTATTATTGTTGCATGCGATATTTCTGTTTTTTTGCTATAATTCATACAGTTGATCATTATTGACAATGTGAAGGTCATGACAGAACTATATTTTTATGTACAATTAGGGTTAACATTCTGAATTTATACGCATGGGTTCTAAATTTTCTCTGTCATCTTGGCGTTAATACATGCATTTACATATATTGATCCATACGTTACACTAGAGAATGTTCACACTATACGGACATCATGAACAAGTGTGTCCTCCAGACACAAAAACTGCCTCAACAGAGTAATTAGGAAGAACGACTAAATGCGACTCTAAAAGTTTTATGGTTGCAATCACGAATCGGTTGACCGCTACGATGTGTCTGTGTCTTAACTCATTATCGCCGTATTAGATCTTTAAATATAGGAATAGTGGTTTGATCTGTAAATATACCGTTTTTGTTCTATTCCTGATAGTGATATTTTGAAAAAGTGTAGTTTGCTGTGGCGCGTGATGCAATCATACATTGACATGTAAATGGTTCCCTTTTTGACGCACACGGGTTTTCTATTGGAGTTCATGCGATTCCCTCAGTTTTTGTTTTTTCTTTCATTTTTATCTTCCTAATAGATTTTTATGAGATTTGAACTTGAACATGGATAAACAACTGTTGCATCAAGTTTGATTTACCATTTAAGGAAATCAGTCTTTTCCATATA
Source organism: Mytilus coruscus (assembly GCA_017311375.1). Taxonomy (NCBI): domain Eukaryota; kingdom Metazoa; phylum Mollusca; class Bivalvia; order Mytilida; family Mytilidae; genus Mytilus; species Mytilus coruscus. The sequence goes on from CM029596.1 coordinate 126,939,250, forward strand.
ATGTATTGTTTGAAATACACTTGATTGATAAAGGCAAACACTTTATTAGTTTGTTATTATTGCATATCGTACTAACCGATACCGGTATCATACTTTTATCATAAGATCAATACCATTGCTGGTTGACAGTCGCTCCGAGATAACCAACTTGTATACTACAAATTCATAATTTTTGAATTTATTTAAATATCAGTTTATTGATTCTGAAATTGCAATTTTGATTAAAGTTTCATCCTTTAAAGATGCATTTGTGTTGAGGCTCACCAAAATTCAATGTATAGGGTTTAGAGTTAAAATGTATTTGGTTTCTAGCATAACCGAGGGAGATGATTCCATAGCTACGTTTTGTGTGTATACTATGGTAAGATATTAATAGTTTCATCTGTTATAGACTATAATTATAGTAGAATGCATTATGCTTTCCTTTTCCAGAGATTTGAAACAAAGACCAAAATATACCTTGCTAATACGAATGTTACATCTCGTCCTATAAAGCAGATATCCGGTAAACATCCCCACTAAGTATGGACCCATTCTGCAGTAGGATCGAAAGTATATCTTATTAAAATGAGTACCATCTCCTCTGCAATAAGAGAAAAGTAAACACTATTACACAATGTATCTACAAGGCTTTTGTACATCAAGTTATGTAAATATTTCTGGCAGTTTTTATGTGTGACTTTTTCTTTCAAATATTCTCGTCTTTTTAATTTATCAATGTAAATCTAAATTATCTTTAGAAAAAATGATAAAACGCACATTATCCTTTTTCCATATTTTTTAAAATAAATTGATAAATGAAAAATATGTTATTTTATTGAATGAAAAGAACATTTCACACATTCCGTGTGTCTAAAGCGCTTTTCTGTTTTACCATCAAGAGGAACGATCAAGCCTTAACATTCGAAAGACTGGGGTCAGTAAATTAATATGGGGTGAGAGCGACGCTCGGATCCCCATATGGAATTTACTGTTTTTAGTGTGCTAGTGACCTAATACGATATATATGGGGTCAGTAAATTTCATATTGGGTGAGAGGGAAGCCCATTATGTGTAAGAACTGAAACAGTTGAAGATTTTTATGACCAAACAAAAGACATGAAGTAATAGCCAAATCCATTGAAGGTCAACCTTGGCTAAAAGAGTTAGAACCTTAGTTTCGTAATAATTTATAACTCTCTAAACGGGAAACTTATGTTATAAATCATGTCAGTAACAAAGTACTGACTACTGAACTTATGATACCCTCGGGGACAAATAGTCCACCAGCAGTAATATCATTGCTTCAGATTAGTTACTTATTATCACAGAATTGACAAATTTATACATTTCAAAGTAATTAAAAAAATCCACTTTTAAAGACTTTGAAAACGGAGAAGTTTTGAGAATGTGCTAGCTGTTGCCACATACAAATTAACAGTTCTTGTTGGAAAGATGTCCCTTAGTCGAAAAGTTTATTTTCCAAATGAGTATCATTGTTACGTTCTAGCTGTACGTCAAAATATGAATCGATCGTAGTATTATATGTATTATCAATTTATCAATTTCAGTACGATAAATGCGAGCAAAAGAGTCATCAAATTTGAATTATTTAGTTCTTTAACATCATGTGTATCGTAGATATAAGGTTAATGGATGATGCAAACTTTTCAATTATTTCTATTGGGAAAAATTGGGAAGAAACTTTTTCTTTAAAATAACTGAAAAAGGAGAGCAGAGCAACAATGGGCTCCTATTAGAATGCCGTTTGTTTGATTAAATTAAGGCGACAGTAGTTTACAGACCACCGGTTAATGAAGTTCATATAGTGTGAACATGTATTAATTGAGATATGTTAACGCTATACGATGGAGCAGAGGGTATGTTACTGCTGAGAAATGGGAAGTTGACAATTTTAAATTCGACAATTCCTTAAACAGGAAATTATTATTAACGTTGGGCCTTCCTTTTAATATACCAAAGGTGGACTTATTCTTGCAATCTATCTTTTAGGTTGGAAGTATAAAAGGATACCAACTCATTTGGTATTAACATGGTATGATATTTCTTCATGTATCCATATAATCATAACACATAACTTAATGTTTTATATCGAGAAAAGAAATTATATACAATTGCGTTCACATAATCAAATTTATACCCATTAAATGATGATGCTGGGATGTCATAATGGGAAGAAATTACACCAGTAGCTATCCATGTTACTAATAGAAATACCATCATAATCCCAAAGCCAACGATAGGAAAACTGAAATAATTCAATAATTTCGTTTGCAAATTAAATACACAATTTCATATTATTCAAAATACAAAAACAGACTCGAGGTACATAACTTAAACTGTTTTAAAGATACCAGTTTGTAATTTCGTATACACGACGTGCGTGTCGCATATGCATTAGTATCACAAATGGCTTTCGAATAAACAGTTTTTTTTGCCAAATTTATGACTGGGGTAGAACAATCTCAGTGTTTTGAATGATTGAGTTTAATATAAGGTAAATTTTAAGAAAATGATCGCATCAATGATATTTCATAAATCGACGAATTAGCTTTTACACAATAACTGATTTACGATCTACACCCCGTATAACCCCGATACAAATGAATCTGAGGTTGACGCGTTCGAAGCGATAATCAGGACAACATTTGGGATGACAACATATCCGAATACCTTTTCTAGAACTTATATGAGTATATATCAATGTGTACATGAACATGGTAGTTTATCGAATCAATTATAAAGTTGTTGCAAGTTTCAGATTGTGCAAAACGTTAGATAAAATGCTAGATGCAAAACCCACAGGCATGGTGTAATTTTATGAGGTAAACATGGTTCAATATCTTTTCTTACATTAACTTTTGTTTGTTGAGCAATACTTTAAGCAATGATAAATAACTTCACGTAAAATTACCACGTGCCTTCAAATGTTCCCTAGAAGTCCAAATAAACACGATAACGTTCTAAATAAGTTCACCCTATACTGTATCGTTCATTTCACCAAATACATCAAGTTCATTGCTCTCTTACAAATAATCACTGTACAATTCGTTGACAAAAACCGTCACAAATCCCTGTCTTTTAAATATACTCGTGATGTATATTGTTATCCACATATGACATCATATTCTAATACATGCACAATTCATATAACAAATACAATGTTTTCGCAACGAATCGTACAGTATAAAAAGTGTACAGATAACGAAGCGTACACGATATGAAAACAAAGACATTTAAAACATGCATTTTTGTTGTTTCTAGATAACACAAAAACCTACAATCTTTGCAAGTTAAATAAGTCTTAACTATAGTATTATCAAAAATATATGTTTTAAAAGTTAACTATTTAAAATAGTTAGCATGCTTTTATCAGTGGTAAGGTCGTGCGTTTTTGGTATTTGCCTATAAAGATATAAAATATTTAAAACCTTGCAGTAAGAAATGAGTAATGCAGCAAAGAATTTATTGACGAAAATATCCGAAGAATAAATATTGGAATTTCTTTAAAATTGTAAATTCTTATTTGTCTGAATATATATTTATGTACAATTAGGGTTAACATTCTGAATTTATACGCATGGGTTCTAAATTTTCTCTGTCATCTTGGCGTTAATACATGCATTTACATATATTGATCCATACGTTACACTAGAGAATGTTCACACTATACGGACATCATGAACAAGTGTGTCCTCCAGACACAAAAACTGCCTCAACAGAGTAATTAGGAAGAACGACTAAATGCGACTCTAAAAGTTTTATGGTTGCAATCACGAATCGGTTGACCGCTACGATGTGTCTGTGTCTTAACTCATTATCGCCGTATTAGATCTTTAAATATAGGAATAGTGGTTTGATCTGTAAATATACCGTTTTTGTTCTATTCCTGATAGTGATATTTTGAAAAAGTGTAGTTTGCTGTGGCGCGTGATGCAATCATACATTGACATGTAAATGGTTCCCTTTTTGACGCACACGGGTTTTCTCCTATTGGAGTTCATGCGATTCCCTCAGTTTTTGTTTTTTCTTTCATTTTTATCTTTCTAATAGATTTTTATGAGATTTGAACTTGAACATGGATAAACAACTGTTGCATCAAGTTTGATTTACCATTTAAGGAAATCAGTCTTTTCCATATAATGTATTGTTGGAAATACACTTGATTGATAAAGGCATACACTTTATTAGTTTGTTATTATTGCATATCGTACTAACCGATACCGGTATCATACTTTTATCATAAGATCAATACCATTGCTGGTTGACAGTCGCTCCGAGATAACCAACTTGTATACTACAAATTCATAATTTTTGAATTTATTTAAATATCAGTTTATTGATTCTGAAATTGCAATTTTGATTAAAGTTTCATCCTTTAAAGATGCATTTGTGTTGAGGCTCACCAAAATTCAATGTATAGGGTTTAGAGTTAAAATGTATTTGGTTTCTAGCATAACCGAGGAGATGATTCCATAGCTACGTTTTGTGTGCATACTATGGTAAGATATTAATAGTTTCATCTGTTATAGACTATACTTATAGTAGAATGCATTATGCTTTCCTTTTCCAGAGATTTGAAACAAAGACCAAAATATACCTTGCTAATACGAATGTTACATCTCGTCCTATAAAGCAGATATCCGGTAAACATCCCCACTAAGTATGGACCCATTCTGCAGTAGGATCGAAAGTATATCTTATTAAAATGAGTACCATCTCCTCTGCAATAAGAGAAAAGTAAACACTATTACACAATGTATCTACAAGGCTTTTGTACATCAAGTTATGTAAATATTTCTGGCAGTTTTATGTGTGACTTTTCTTTCAAATATTCTCGTCTTTTAATTTATCAATGTAAATCTAAATTATCTTTAGAAAAATGATAAAACGCACATTATCCTTTTCCATATTTTTAAAATAAATTGATAAATGAAAATATGTTATTTTATTGAATGAAAAGAACATTTCACACATTCCGTGTGTCTAAAGCGCTTTTCTGTTTTACCATCAAGAGGAACGATCAAGCCTTAACATTCGAAAGACTGGGGTCAGTAAATTAATATGGGGTGAGAGCGACGCTCGGATCCCCATATGGAATTTACTGTTTTTAGTGTGCTAGTGACCTAATACGATATATATGGGGTCAGTAAATTTCATATTGGGTGAGAGCGAAGCCCATTATGTGTAAGAACTGAAACAGTTGAAGATTTTTAAGACCAAACCAAAAGACATAAAGTAATAGCCAAATCCATTGAAGGTCAACCTTGGCTAAAAGAGTTAGAACCTTAGTTTCGTAATAATTTATAACTCTCTAAACGGGAAACTTATGTTATAAATCATGTCAGTAACAAAGTACTGACTACTGAACTTATGATACCCTCGGGGACAGATAGTCCACCAGCAGTAATATCATTGCTTCAGATTAGTTACTTATTATCACAGAATTGACAAATTTATACATTTCAAAGTAATTAAAGAAATCCACTTTTAAAGACTTTGAAAACGGAGAAGTTTTGAGAATGTGCTAGCTGTTGCCACAAACAAATTAACAGTTCTTGTTGGAAAGATGTCCCTTAGTCGAAAAGTTTATTTTCCAAATGAGTATCATTGTTACGTTCTAGCTGTACGTCAAAATATGAATCGATCGTAGTATTATATATATTATCAATTTATCAATTTCAGTACGATAAATGCGAGCAAAAGAGTCATCAAATTTGAATTATTTAGTTCTATTACATCATGTGTATCGTGGATATGAGGTTAATGGATGATGCAAACTTTTCAATTATTTCTATTGGGAAAAATTGGGAAGAAACTTTTTCTTTAAAATAACTGAAAAAGGAGAGCAGAGCAACAATGGGCTCCTATTAGAATGCCGTTTGTTTGATTAAATTAAGGCGACAGTAGTTTACAGACCACCGGTTAATGAAGTTCATATAGCGTGAACATGTATTAATTGAGATATGTTAACGCTATACGATGGAGCAGAGGGTATGTTACTGCTGAGAAATGGGAAGTTGACAATTTTAAATTCGACAATTCCTTAAACAGGAAATTATTATTAACGTTGGGCGTTCCTTTTAATATACCAAAGGTGGACTTATTCTTGCAATCTATCTTTTAGGTTGGAAGTATAAAAGGATACCAACTCATTTGTTATTAACATGGTATGATATTTCTTCATGTATCCATATAATCATAACACATAACTTAATGTTTTATATCGAGAAAAGAAATTATATACAATTGCGTTCACATAATCAAATTTATACCCATTAAATGATGATGCTGGTATGTCATAATGGGAAGAAATTACACCAGTAGCTATCCATGTTACTAATAGAAATACCATCATAATCCCAAAGCCAACGACAGGAAAACTGAAATAAGTCAATAATTTCGTTTGCAAATTAAATACACAATTTCATATTATTCAAAATACAAAAACAGACTCGAGGTACATAACTTAAACTGTTTTAAAGATACCAGTTTGTAATTTGGTATACACGACGTGCATGTCGCATATGCATTAGTATCACAAATGGCTTTCGAATAAACAGTTTTTTTTGCCAAATTTATGACTGGGGTAGAACAATCTCAGTGTTTTGAATGATTGGAGTTTAATATAAGGTAAATTTTAAGAAAATGATCGCATCAATGATATTTCATAAATCGACGAATTAGCTTTTACACAATAACTGATTTACGATCTACACCCCGTATAACCCCGATACAAATGAATCTGGAGGTTGACGCGTTCGAAGCGATAATCAGGACAACATTTGGGATGACAACATATCCGAATACCTTTTCTAGAACTTATATGAGTATATATCAATGTGTACATGAACATGGTAGTTTATCGAATCAATTATAAAGTTGTTGCAAGTTTCAGATTGTGCAAAAACGTTAGATAAAAATGCTAGATGCAAAACCCACAGGCATGGTGTAATTTTATGAGGTAAACATGGTTCAATATCTTTTCTTACATTAACTTTTGTTGAGCAATACTTTAAGCAATGATAAATAACTTCACGTAAAATTACCACGTGCCTTCAAATGTTCCCTAGAAGTCCAAATAAACACAATAACGTTCTAAATAAGTTCACCCTATACTGTATCGTTCATTTCACCAAATATATCAAGTTCATTGCTCTCTTACAAATAATCACTGTACAATTCGTTGACAAAAACCGTCACAAATCCCTGTCTTTTCAATATACTCGTGATGTATATTGTTATCCACATATGACATCATATTCTAATACATGCACAATTCATATGACAAATACAATGTTTTCGCAACGAATCGTACAGTATAAAAAGTGTACAGATAACGAAGCGTACACGATATGAAAACAAAGACATTTAAAAACATGCATTTTTTGTTGTTTCTAGATAACACAAAAACCTACAATCTTTGCAAGTTAAATAAGTCTTAACTATAGTATTATCAAAAATATATGTTTTAAAAGTTAACTATTTAAAAATAGTTAGCATGCTTTTATCAGTGGTAAGGTCGTGCGTTTTTTGGTATTTGCCTATAAAGATATAAAATATTTAAAAACCTTGCAGTAAGAAATGAGTAATGCAGCAAAGAATTTATTGACGAAAAATATCCGAAGAATAAATATTGGAATTTCTTTAAAATTGTAAATTCTTATTTGTCTGAACTCGATTCGTGTGTTCGATTCGAACGCATCAACTTCCGGATTCATTTGTATTGGGGATATAGGGGTGATCTATACTATTAAGAGAAGATGATATATCTTTTTCTAATGAATCAATAATGGCAGTATAAACGTACCGTTTGATTTATATTGTGCATTTCAATATAATATATGTCATTACTAGGTTCGTATTGGTTTTTAATAATAAATGACGAAAAACTGGTAATAATAAAAGAAAATATAAAATATAGTTACAGTCTAGAACATCACAGATAACAGGGCAAGAAAGTCTAGAAAATTCTATGTTCCAAAATTGATAGACACATTTGGTACCTAACTCATTCAGTTTAGACGAAACAAATCAGAGTTGACATGTTGTATTGTATACATCAGGACTTACAGGTTTGGCATGTGGTATTGTATACATCAATATTTACAGCTTTGACATGTTGTATTGTTTACATTATACTTACAGGTTTTGCATGTTATATTGTATACACCAATACTTACAGGGTTGACATGTTATAATGTATACACCAATATTTAAAGGGTTAACATGTTGTACTGTATACTTTAATACGTACAAGCTTGAAATGGTGTATTGTATACCTTAATACTTACAGGGTTGAAATGTGTATTGTATACCTTAATACTTACAGACTTGAAATGTTGTATTGTATACCTTAATACTTACAGACTTGAAATGTTGTATTGTATACCTTAATACTTACAGGGTTGAAATGTTGTGTTGTATACCTTAATACTTACAGGGTTGAAATGTTTTATTGTGTATCTTAATACTTACATGGTTGACATGGTGTATTGTATACCTTAATACTTACAGGGTTGACATGGTGTATTGTATACCTTAATACTTACAGGGTTGAAATGTTTTATTGTGTACCTTAATACTTACATGGTTGACATGGTGTATTGTATACCTTAATACTTACAGGGTTGAAATGTTGTATTGTATACCTTAATACTTACAGTGTTGAAATGTTGTATTGTATACCTTAATACTTACAGGGTTGACATGGTGTATAGTATACCTTAATACTTACAGGGTTGAAATGTTGTATTGTGTACCTTAATACCTACAGGGTTGAAATGTTGTATTGTATACCTTAATACTTACAGAGTTGACATGGTGTATAGTATACCTTAATACTTACAGAGTTGACATTGTGTATTATATACCTTAATACTTTCAGGGTTGACATGTTGTATTGTATACCTTAATACTTACAGGGTTGAAATGTTGTATTGTATACCTTAATATTTACAGGGTTGAAATGTTGTATTGTATACATCAATACTTACAGGGTTGAAATGTTGTATTGTATACCTTAATATTTACAGGGTTGAAATGTTGTATTGTATACCTTAATATTTACAGGGTTGAAATGTTGTATTGTATACATCAATACTTACAGGGTTGACATGGTGTATTGTGTACATCACTACTTACAGGGTTGACATGGTGTATTGTATACATCAATATTTACAGGGTTGAAATGTTGTATAGTATACCTTAATACTTACAGGGTTGACATGGTGTATTGTATACCTTAATACTTACAGAGTTGACATGGTGTATTGTGTACATCAATACTTACAGGGTTGACATGGTGTATTGTGTACATCAATACTTACAGGGTTGACATGGTGTATTGTGTACATCAATACTTACAGGGTTGACATGGTGTATTGTGTACATCAATACTACAGGGTTGACATGGTGTATTGTGTACATCAATACTTACAGGGTTGACATGGTGTATTGTGTACATCAATACTTACAGGGTTGACATGGTGTATTGTGTACATCAATACTTACAGGGTTGACATGGTGTATTGTGTACATCAATACTTACAGGGTTGACATGGTGTATTGTGTACATCAATACTACAGGGTTGACATGGTGTATTGTGTACATCAATACTTACAGGGTTGACATGGTGTATTGTGTACATCACTACTTACAGGGTTGACATGGTGTATTGTGTACATCAATACTTACAGGGTTGACATGGTGTATTGTATACATCACTACTTACAGGGTTGACATGGTGTATTGTGTACATCAATACTACAGGGTTGACATGGTGTATTGTATACATCAATACTTACAGGGTTGACATGGTGTATTGTGTACATCAATACTACAGGGTTGACATGGTGTATTGTATACATCAATACTACAGGGTTGACATGGTGTATTGTATACATCAATACTTACAGGGTTGACATGGTGTATTGTGTACATCAATACTTACAGGGTTGACATGGTGTATTGTGTACATCAATACTTACAGGGTTGACATGGTGTATTGTATACATCACTACTTACAAATATAATGGAAGTATAATCAATGGACTTAATGCAAAGAACTGCATATCACAGGCCAAATACCAAGACCACTGCATACACTGAAATAAAAAAAAAAAGAAACAAAGCAATAGGTTTTATGTTTCCTAAAGAAAATAATGTAAAATTCCAGTCCATCTACATTTTTCTTAAACTTGATATAAGCCATTGACAAGTTTTCAATTTAAAAACTCATGTACAATAATTAAGAAAAATATATTTTATATTAACATAATGAGTACATGTCGCTAGTGAGTTGACACACTGACACAACGCATTAGTCAACAAATTTGTGCTGTTGACCATAAAACTTATGTGGTGTCGATTTCCTTTGTTCTTCTACACATCTTAGTTGGAGCAGTTTTTGTGCTAGGAGCAAAGCATTGTGTTTTTAGCATCATTTCTAACTCTGAACTTTTTCATAGGCATTGCGGTAACCAATAAATATTTTCTATCCATAAGTGTTTATTTGAATCGTTCCTTCGCCATTAAACGATAATTCAGCTATATTCAGAATATAAAATACTTATTTCGTTATATTTTTGTTGTTTTCTCTGCGACTTATGAATTTTGGTTGCCCTTTGGTATTATCCGCCTCTTTTAGTGCTTGTTTTTTTATACCAAGGACAAAAAGTCTGTACGCATAATTTTGGTCTAAAAGTTTCGTTAACAATTTAAAAGACTTGTCTAATTTGTATTTAAAGCAATACACACACATGGCTTGTGATATACACAAAAATAATTTGTTTTTATAGTACACATCTCGATGTGTCTGTTTTTATTTCTTCTATAGTACAACGCACTCGATTCGTTATATTTACTGAATGAAAATCCATTAATTCAATTCTTGAAATCACTTTAAATTTACTTTTATATCTTCATGCTTAAGAATTGTTTGTTTGTTAACGTTAGATATATGTAATGTTCATGCAAGTCTATACTTATATATGTATATAAATTTAGTTTTTTTCACGTCACGGTTTTACTGGAAACTTGAAAATTTGGTTGACCGTTATCGATATATCTTTGTTGCAGATTACCATCGATATGTTCCATTTATCATTTCTCTCGTTTAAAATATCATAACAGAAAACGACTAACCAAGCGTTTTTAACTTGCCAGTTTAATTTTATTTCGGTTATATATAACTAGTTCTCCTCTTGAAATGAACATTATTTGATATGCACCTGGTTTTCTTTATCGTCGAAGAAGTTGTTAATATAAAGTAGATTGTAATACCACGCTTTCTCACAGTGGTTCTTCTCAGGTCCATCTTTAGGCCAGTTTGGACCACTACCGGTATAATGGAACAGAGACACGTATACCATCAACACCAACATGTATGGTGGGGTTAGTCTAAAGAAAGTATTGAAAAGTTGTCTCAATTTCGTGTAAAATTAACATAATTGTAAATTTTACATATGTTTTTGACATGTCTTGAATGAACCGATGTTCCTTATAGATCAAACGAGACTTTAGGTAAACATCTTTAAGACAAAACTCTAACAACAGTCACCACATCATTTAAAGGTAAACATACAGCCTTTTAAAATAGAGAAGGAATCTAGAGTATCCACGACCTGCCGTCATCAAATTCTCCTAAGAACAAAAATACATTAACTAAATACATTCAATGGCAGGGTCCCAACCTCAGGTCATGTATGGACATGAAATTGTAAAATTGATGGAGGCAAATTAACAGACATAATCACTTATATGAAAACACTCAATTATATAAAAACTCAAATGGATTAAAATGAGAAAGGCTTTAGATAAAAATTATAATTGGTTTAAATTATGTTTACGTAGTTACAACAAGAAAAAATATCTACGAGAGAAATTGAAATATAAACTCATTAACATGTGTGGATGCCTCGATATTTTAGAACATTAAGGCATATCTGTGAGTTTAGATTAAGATTTAAATATTCATGTAAATCTTATTTTCACCTCCAAAATCGATGAAAATAAAACATTCCCCAATTGAGTCGTCCATTTTTCTTCTTCAACTCTTTCATCACCAAGTATGTTAATAAACATCCACTAAAATAAACAAATAACAGTCATTAATAACATATCTATTAAGGACAGATTTATATAACACAAATGAACAACATGAGCTTAAAGTTTTCAATCATGTGTAAATGATTGACCATTGTAACATGAATGAAGGCCGAGACAGTTTTCTGTAAATTGTTCTTAATTGATCAGATAGAAATTTTGTAAAGCTTAAAAAAAAAGAAAATGAGACGGATTCCCTTTGTCAAAATATTTGTTTCACCTGAGAGTAAAAAATGTGTCCACAGATACTGTAGCATTAGCTATTACTCCAAATGTCCACCGTTTTATCATCTTAGGGAAGAAAGACACCATGTTGTCTATAAAAATATAATAATATTCTGAGAAAATGCTTTGCTCAAATTTTGTTAGTAAAATAAATCCAAACTCGTGCAAATAAAACATAACAGCAATAAGATACTAGTAGGCACTTAAATAACAATGATTGCAAGACTTTCAATCTCACGAATGTATACTTCAGGCAAAATTCAAACAATGCCACACTTTGACTTGATCTTATAAATTAAGTCTGCTTTTAATTGTCTTTACCAAAATTATACACAGTAAAGTAAGTATTAAGCAGGATCTGCTTACTATTTCAGAGATAACCTTTTGTCTTTTTGTGCGATCGTGTTGCCTAATCTTCAGTTTTTTTATGTAGAGCTTTGTTTGCCTAATCGTCGTTTTTTGTGTTTTGGCATGATTTTGTCAGTATCTATTCGACTTGAGAGTTTTGATTGTCCCTTTGGAATGTTCTTCTCTTTTTTACTCGGGATCTTTTTAAAGTTATAGATGATTTACGGCAAATGTAGATAATTGCTCGACCTTCAACAATGAGCAAAATTATACCGTAAAGTCAGCTAATAACAACTCATCAATAAAATAATAATCTCCCAAACGAAAGTATCAATCAGTTCACATCCATCGGATTTAGTGAAAAGACGTAATACATGTTCTGAAATCTTTAGCAATGTCAAAATATAACTTCATACAATCGACAGAATTTTTAAGCTTTGCTTTTTTTGGTGTATCAGCTCTTCAGAAGGTATTTGGTTTTTGGATCTTGAAATGTCGACTCTGAGCATCACTGAAAGGACATGAAAGTCAAAATGCGCATCTGGTGCAGTAAAATTGGTACCGTATATGTTATTAAGATTTTCACATCTTCGATTCTGATTGAATTTGTCTCAACTGTTTAGACACCTGGCCATGTATTGTTGAGTTCCTATTTGATCAATGCGTACCTGTGTATGTATCTGTGTCATAGATGACCACGTATACGTTTAAATTTTTGTGACCACAATATCGTCTTCTTTTCCTAGATTGTGCAATCATCGAATGAGACTAATCACAATATTTGTACTTGCATGAGCAACACGACGGGTGCCACCTGTACTGCACGAACAGCAAACCCGTTTGCAGCACATGAGTTCATCCCCGGTTTTGGGTGGTATTCTCAGTCTTTGGTTTTGTATGTTATTTTTTGTTATAGTTGTTTGTCCTTTTGTCATTAGTACGTGTTGCCATGGTGTTGTGTTTTTCTTCTGATCTTCGAATAACACCCTTAATATCTTCTCTCTCTTTCTTTTCAACCAACAAATCTGTTTTATTCATGAGGAATTTTAAGGCCGATTGATATGAAACATCTACAATATATTGTAATTATTTGTTTTCTTTAATGCTTTTTATTTGGTATCATATAACTGTTACTTATATTAAACAATAATACATACCTGACATCTGTAAAGGCATTTGATATGTATGTCCAAGGATGACCCACGTCATGGAAATAAATCGTATTCCATTTATACATGTCAGTATGTCTTTATTTTGCTTTGTATTAAACAGTTTAGCTCCATTAGTATAAACCGAAAAGGCTAACAACAGATCTCCAATCAACCCTGAGAAGTAAATATTTTAAGAAATACATATATTAAAAAAGAACTCTTTTACTCTGTACATTCCAATCCCCTGACTTGAATACTAGTAGTCGTCTGATAATATATTGTGTCCTATTCTCTATTCTGAAATTTGGACTGAGTCTTAATTTGAATGGCGGAAAAAGAAGATAGAAGGAAACGCTTACCCTGTCGAAAAACCTAATCTCATTTAGTGTGTATTTTCCTTCAGGCTTTTGTTTCTTGATTTGCATAGGGTTGCATAGATGGGGCTGCCTGCTAGACATGCATCGATACAAAACTTTGTTAGAATAAATCTGATGAATTGGAGACAACAGAAGTTTTCGATGTTTAAATCAAGGCGACAGCAGCCTGCCAATGTTCCAATATCGTAAATCATTCAGGAAGAGATAAATCAACGTAAAACAAAAACCGAAGGATTATAGGTCAATCAATTTGTTAAAATGACCCTAAAACCTTTGAAGTGTTAATGTATGTCGTTCCTCTGCATAACCCGGCAGTGTTATGTCTTTAGGAATTGTGAGTAGACTCCAATTCATGACGTTCGTATCATCTTAACACGCATATGCATCCATGAGAGTTAAATGTCAACAGAGATATGTGAACGTGTCTGGTTGCCTTTATTACCTATAAAAAATGAAAACAACACATGAATTTCATGCGTCCGAAGCGCTTTTCTGGATTTACCTTCATCAGGAACGCTCAAAGCCGAATATTTGAAAGCCAAAAATGTATAATAACCTAAACAGTTGAAGAGCTATATGACCAAAAAGGACCCAAAGCAATAGATAAAATTATCTAATGTCAACTTTGCCTGAGGGAGTTGAAATCTAAGTTTCTTATAATTTCAAAATTTATCAAAGGACAATTTTAGAAAGATTGGTTATAAATCATGTCAGTACCGAAGTTCTGACTACTGAGCTGATGATACCCTCGGGGACTGATAGTCCACCAGCAGGGGTATCGACCCAGTGCTGTAATAAATGACATGTAATTTATTAACCTGGCTGATTTTCAGGTATTTTTTTCTTCTGATTGTCTAATAATGGTGCCTTTTCATCTACCTCTACTGCAATCTCTTCACTATTTTCAGAAATGATTTTGGTCTCTTTCCATCTTGGCCATTGTATGAGAAGAACATCATAAGCAGTTCCAATTGTCATAACTGCCATAAATATTGATAGAACAACACTGAAACAGAAGCAATGTGTAATTCATAAGGATACTTCTGTAGAATAGAACGATGTAGAATTTATAATAGTACAACAAGTTTGTACAGTTTGTATTCATTATGACAAAAAGATAAAATGTGTCTGACCGGAACAAAAGGCAAACTCGTAATGATACAATTCGTTTGAAAAGTAACCAACAGTTGAAGAGCTATATGACCAAAAAAAGACCCAAAAAAGGGGAAGTCCATAAAAACTGACAAGATCCAACGCAACAAGTGAAACACAACTCACATATTCCTAAATTGGTCTAGCTTAACTCTGTACAAAAGAAAAGATTAATCATGTTTTTCAAAACGTTAAAAGAAACTGTATGATGCGATTTTCAAATGGAATAATGTTTGACCAATAATTGATTACTTTGACCCATTACATATACCTTTTACTTTCCTACTTGTTGGGAGGACTTGAGACTACCCCCAGTTTTGGTGTGATTCATGTTGCTTTGTTTTTAAGTTTTCTATGTTGTGTAAAAGAATATAACAGATACACCGAACTCAAATCCAAAAATGGGAAGTCCATAAAAACTGACAAAATCCAATGCTATCAATCAATGGAACAAGTGAAAAACAACTGCCATATTCCTAACTTGGTTCTAGCTTAACCTCCACCTTGTATGACATTTGTTTATAGTTCCGTTTTGGAGATTGTTGTTTGACGTTTGGTCGCTCTGTCGTAAACAGAAAAAGAGCATGATAGACATGCAAACATAGATTCGATTGATCTGAGCTTTCCAAATGTGAAATTTCCTTTGATATGTTCCAACATTATAGCAGCAGCGCCTGCATATGTACATATTGCCAGTTTGATACGGTATTCCAAAGCTTGCGTTTCCTATTTTGATAGAGGGTTACCGCTTACACCAAGAATTCGAAGTGGTAAAGTTCAATTCATCCTTTCGAAAGTTTAACAGGCACCATCACGAGTTGGTTGGTTGTTAAATATCTGTGCCACAGATGACTACAGAGGACCAATGTTCCAATTGTCGTAACAAAAAAGCCGTTATCTTTTCATGGATTAAGACATTCTCACCTAAGTTGTACTTATAGCGATGAAAATGACGGTGCCACCTGTAGATCAGTATCTTCTTACCTTTTCGAGTTGTTCATGCTTTAGTTTTCTATGTAGTGCGTGTACTTGGGTTTTTTTCTTCGTCTTTCGTTTTGTGTCATTGCTTTATCAGTTCCCTTTCGACTAATGAGTTTTTAATTTTCCCTTGGTATCTTTCGCCTCTTGTTTGAGCAATCATTTTTTCCTTGCTAAAATATGTGTTTGGGTTTGCAAAAAGGTATTTCGACAAATGGTCTATATTTTGATGGAACATAACAGTACTCCTATTTTCGAATAATTTATTCTTTTAAGCTGTAAATGGCAATTTATGGGTACACTTCATTAAACATTATTACACACGATGCATATATTTGAAAAAAAGATCGATCTTACGAGAAAAAGAATTCCCAATAAGTCATCCAGGCGAAAGATTCCTTAAACATCGAACATGCCTACTTTGTTTTGATATACAAATATTCACAGTGACGTATTTGATTTGGTTGGCAAAAATATTTTCATTACATAATATCTATACAAAAGAGATACATATACTATTTAACTATAATTCGTTAAAACATTTTAACAAAAAGGTCTCAATTGTAAAAATATTCAAGGATGAACGTTGTATTTTAACCGCCTTTTCAGTATAATATTCATAATATTCATATTTTTTGAAGCAAAGAAATGTATTTTTTCTTTACTTACTACCATTCATGATATTGCTGTTGTTCACTCATTCCATTATGATAAAAAAGTAAATAACATAATATAACAAGAAGGGGAGGACCATAAAATCTGACAAAATATAACGTTAGATTGATTGATTGATTAATTGGTTTTTTTTCCCTCTTTTAGCACTATTTTGCTATTTCGTGACGATGAATTTTTATTGGTGGAGGAAACATGAGTGCCAGTAGAGAACCAACGATCTACGGTAGGAAAACTGACAATCCTAGTCAAGTAAGATAAGAGTCGAGCGCACCTGCCACATGCGGGATTCGAAGTAATAACCTCAATGTTGACAGGCTAGTAATGCAGTAGTCCGACTACTTATCCCACTCGGGCACCGAGGCCCCTTCAAACGTTAGAATCGAAAACAACTGTCATATACCTGACTTGGCACAGTCATTTTTCGAACAAAATTGTGGACTAAACAGGTTTTTACAGCTAGCTTAACCTTCCACTTAAATGAAATTTGTTTATAGATTCGGTGTATTCAACAAAATTTGGTGGGCAACCAAAACAGGTATAGTAGGTAAATATGACAATAATTGGGATCCAGCAGCAGAGAACATACACCACAGTCACACAACACATTAGACTAAAAGATTCATACAGACATACAAAAAAAATCTAACAAAGTCGGTAACAAAAACATTATTGTAGTTGATAGTACAGACAGTATATAGTATACATTTTTTCGATAAAGTACGAATTAGATAACATATAAATACAAGGGTTGATAAAATGAAAACACTGTAAAAATCTCTTGTGTCCGAATCGCACCTCTAGACCCACCTACACCAGGAATGTTCAAAGCCAAAAACCCGATCGCTGGATGCATAAATACCGAGTCACGTCAATAGTTAAACGACCAAAAGGAAGATAATAGCACAAAGTCAATACAGGGAAAACTGTACAGTACTTAAATGATACTTAACTTCAGCGCCTAGAAACTATAACTCAATGTGTTTCTTTACAATTACCAAATATTAATGTTTGATCTGGTTTGACTTTTTAACCATTTTGCAATATGTGTTTATTAAATTTTGATTCCGTTATCGTTTACATAATTAATTGATGTAGTTAATGAGCTATAACTTATGGTAAAACATTCATGGGATTATTATCAAATCCAGTAGATATTTTCCGACGAGTAATCGAGTATCGCTCGGTAAAACCAACGAGTACTCGATTTCTAATTCTTCACCGAGTTGACATTCCTTATCTTAACTTACTTTATCACAATTTTGACCGTAAACTATGCAAATAGTCCGTGTTTGAGAGGGCTGGACCAAATCATTTTCATGGGATTGAAATATGGCTATGTTAATACAACTGCAGACGAAAACTCATTGACAAACCATTAGTGGTGCCTCAAAAATCGACCACCGCTGGAAACAGGCCATAGTGTCACCTCCTTGACTTTGTCGAGTCGAAACAAAAACTACTTTCCCGCCACATGTTTATTTGACTGCCATTGACTGGCTTTAGACATTACTCATTTGTCGCCACATTTTTATTTGACTGTCATTGACTGGCTTTAACATAACTCCTTTGTCGCCACATGTTTATTTGACCGTCATTGACTGGCTTTATACATTACTCCTTCGTTTTAACCTTATGGAACAAAGTGTGGACGTCAGAATGTTGATATTCTTTATTAATATTTTTACTATACTTGAGGCTTTAAGTTCAACGCATTGTTGAGAGACTTGTCTATTGTTGAATACTGTTGTTGATCTTTAAATGATATTTTTTCATTTTCTTTGTGGTGTATGGTTATCGTTTATTGAAGCATTCAACATTTTTAAAGTCAAACGTTGTGTTAATACTGTTTACTCACAGAACGATAATTGCTCTAGTATCGAATGGTTGATCTGGTGCTATGCATTCCCCAGGCCATGCCAAAAGTGCACCATCAGAAATGGCAGGTAACACTAGATAACAATTCAAAATGTTCCTATAAGTAACGACATATTTACAACAATTCTCTATCAGTTGGCATGAGAACGTTCGTTGCACAGTTTCCAAATAAATTAAGGTAGTAAAAAAAGGAAAACAAAGTCGTTGATGCTTTATAAAAAAAAAATTATTGACGAAAAACATATAGAATCAGTAACTCCAAACGTTATGGAACAACGTGTGTGTTGGCAGGTATCTCCTGCTTAGCGTGAATAAACTTCATACCATATACACTTTAATTGCAGTCGAAGAACCTGTTTATTTTTAGTCAATAAATATTTAAACCTATAGTTTATGGGGAAGCACTAGTGGTAGGTCAATTATATTTGATATGAAGTTGTATAAGCATTGGCATATCTCATTTCCATGGAGATTTTTTGGCGGCGCCCTCTCAGGCATGGTCTATTGACTTTGAAACTTTTGCTTATATTAACGAATATACGAAAAACATATAGAATCAGTAACTCTTTAAACAGAGCTACTGATTCAATATGTTTTTCGTATATTCGTCAATAGACCATGACTGAGGGGTAAGGACCAAATATTCTCCATAGAAATGAGATGTGCTAATGCTCATACAACTGCATACCAATTATCATTGACTTACCACTAACGGTCCCCCTTAAACTGACCTAATCACAAACTAATACATGAAAACTAAGCAAAGGTTTCAAAGTCAGTAGACCATGACTGAGAGGGCGCCGTCAAAAAATCTCCATGGATATGCCAATACTTATACAACTTCATATCAAATATAATTGAGCTACCACTAGTGCTTCCCCATAAACTGACCTAATCACAAACTAATACACGTAAACTAAGCAAAGTTTCAAAGTCAATAGACCATGACTGAGGGGGCAGGGCCAAATGATCTCCATGGTAATGAGATGTGCAAATGCTAATACAACTGCATACCAAATATCATTGACCTACCACTAGTGGTTCACCATAAACTAGACCTAATCACAAACTAATACATCGTTGACGTCGCCGCCGACACCGGAAAAATATAGCTATGTCTCGCTTTTTGACTCCGTCAAGGCGAGACAAAAATGGCAGTTTCATCTGATCTGCCTGAATCAAAACAGTTTGAAGGCAAGCTATAGTGTCATGTATATAGTTTCTATGCTATAGGTTTAAATATTTATTGACTAAAAATAAACAGGTTCTTCGACTGCAATTAAAGTGTATATGGTATAAAGTTTATGCACGCTAAGCAGGAGATACCTGCCAACACAAACGTTGTTCCATAACGTTTGTTTTTGTATTAGCTTGTAATTAGGTCAGTTTAAGATGAACCACAAATGTTAAGTCAATGATATTTGGTATGCAAATGTATTGGCATTTGCAAGTTTCATTTTCATGGAGATTATAGAACCCCACCCCCTCATTATGGTTCATTGACTTTGAAACTTTTACATAGTTTACAAGTTAATGTTTGTATTTAGGTTTGTTTAAAAGGAATTACTTATGAAAAGTCAATGGTACTTGGTATGCAGTTGTATTAGCATTGGCACATCTTATTTCCATGGAGATTGTTTAGCCCTATACCTTCAGTCATGGTTCATTGACTTTGAATAGTTGCACAACTAACGTGTCAAAGTATTTGCTATTTTGATTTCACATTTGTATTATCAAAATAACAAATAGGCGTGACTCATCTCTGTGTTAACAGTTTATTTGGATAATTTAGCCTACCCCGATTTAGAATAACGTAGTAAGTTCTTAATTAATTAATACCGACATATACTGAAGTATCGTATTTATTTGGCCTTTAAATTGTTTTGATTTGAGCGCTACTAATGAGTCTTATTGTAGACGTACAAAATTATAAGCCTGGAATCTTTGATGATAAATTTTATTATGTATTGTTACGTCTGTAATATGTATTTAAAATATGGACCCTTTTCAAATTAGGTTTAGTTTAAACATATTTTATTTGTAAGAAACAGAACAAAAGTGATAAGACACAACTTGATCCAACTTAGAATGTCTTCATCTAATAAATAGTATGTGGACAAAAGTCATATCTGTTTTTAGCATTTTTTCTCTATAAATTTTATATAAATCATTAAGTTTGAAAACAAAACTCAGGTTGTTCCTTCTTTAATTTTCATGATATTTTCGACTTGTTTTTTTTTTTTTTTTATTTCTTGATTTTTCTTAACAGTATTACACAGACCAATCATTTTATAAACGTTAACAAAATAAAGCATGTTACTGATGCTATTGCACTTTTTAAAATGCTGATCTCAATAAAGTTATCTGATCTTATGTTATAATACAGGAAGATTTACTCCATTAATTATGGCGTATTAAGTTGTACATGGATTACGCAGTTATCCTATGATTTTGGCATGGTGTTACCTGTCTGCTCACTAACGATTATATATTATGATTGTCCACTTAAGATTTGGTTTGTAAACAAATCGTAGAAAAAAATGAATTACCGTTATTGACGAGGAGCCAAGTATCTGTATCACTACAGCTATCTGGGACACATACTCCTAACTGTATAACTGATTTAGCCTGAAAAGTATAAAAATGTATACAAACATGACGATTGAGCAAATACACACTACTACAAGCAAATTTATTAAGCAAAAACGACAAATAGTTTGATTTTCTGGTAAGTAAATATTTTATTCTTTTTGTAAATGCATTTTTTTCTAATCTGGAATATCTTTAAGATAGTTTTTTTCCCAATTTAAAGTAACCACGAATTAGTAATGAATGTGTAATACCGACTCCAGTGCGTATCAGTATTTATAAGGAACTGATGTTGAGGTTGCCTAAAACTTCCTCAAACATTTGGCCTTCCAATTGCTATATGTCGAAAGCCAGTGATTGGTTGTATACATTACGAAACGCGCGACCAAAGCCTGGTATCTTTGGTCAGTTTTGTTCTAACTAAAACAAGAAGACCTCATCCCCTTTTCACATATATCTTATCACATATATAAAACTTACAGGCAAGATTTTACCGAGTTCGCCTTGAGGTGCTATGGATACTTTACAATACTGTCCATCAAATCTATATGTGATATTATTGTGGTCTGCTACAACTTTTATCTCTAAACACTCATCATAGCTACCTAACCACATCAATCCACCGCTTAGAATGTTGGAAGATGGCTTACCTGCAGCGTCAACCACTGAAAAATTAAGTTTTATTACATTTAAGAAACATTGATAAGCAGTTACCCCTTCGTAAGTTCTCCCCTTTTTTAAAGGTATAATGGTATAACACCTCTTATTTTTAGGTGATTGCCCCATAGTGACTTCTCCAACTTTTTCGGATCACCGTCCCTTGGGGTATGTTCTCCTTTTTTTAGATTATCAGAGATTGGTATATTCTCCCTCATTTGTAGATCATCACTCTTCCTCTTTTTTAGATGATTGTCCCGTGATATTTTCTCCCACTTTTTTTTTTAGATCATTATCCCTTGGTATCTGCGCCTTTTTTTTATATAGATCATATTTTGATTTACCTTCAATAAGAGTTGATTTGTATTACTTAGAAATGAAATTAAAAGAAAGTGAAGAATATGTCCTTCAAAACAACACAACTATTATTCCAGACCCTTACTTCTCATTGCCCAGTAATCTTGCCTTTGTAACGCCTGTGAAACGAGTTGTGAATGGTTCAAACAAAGCTCTGATATTGTCGGTGTGGGTGATACTGTCGTTTCTATAGATTCTGTTGTAATATTCAATGGAACATCCGTTACATTTTCTGCAAAAAAGTTTTCTACGCCAACATCATCACGTTTATAAGTTGTCATGTGATGTTCTGAATTAACATAGTTGAAGATATTCCCAGAAGTTGATAATTTAGCTGCAGCTTTTGTGAAAATCTCAAAACTGTTTGGAGATTTATTGATAAATCTAACCATTCTGGATACTCTGTTAATATTCTGTAAGATATCGTAATGTTCAGCTTTTCCTTCTTGTGATAAACCAGAGCCCCGATACGTAAAGCATAGAATTGTCAAAAGCACTACGTTTCCGAACATGTTACTAACACTGTAATGAATTTTAATTAAATTAGTTTCTGTTGTCTTTCAGCGTCAAAATATGTGTATGATTTAACTGTTGATATCTTTATTTATTGTTGTGAAATGATTAATTATCACACACAAACATGTATCACTGGTTTATCAGAATTTCTAATCTTTGTAAATCGTCATGTTGACAAATACTACTAAATATCTTTTGCATTTACGACAGTGGTTTTTAATTGCATCTGTGACAAAAATGAAATCTGATTAGTTTCAAATACTAATGATTTAATCATGAACCTTTTCATATATTTCATCTAAATATATCTACCTGATTATATATCACGAGGCTGAATATAGAGACCTATTTTAGCGGCTCAACCCTACCACTCTTTACATATTAAGTGCTCCTCCCCATGGCGAATAGCTGCATGTTTTTATAATACTTTTCTTAATCCATTAAAAAAAATATGAACGTGAAAAATAGTGACAATAAATAGAGCTCTACATCATAAAACCAAGATAGGTCGGACAGACAGTCCGGGTAGGAATGTATTCATCGTTTTGAGATTCTACAATTGTACCCAGAAGTAACTTATGCGATACGTAACTCGATAAAATAGCTAATGAAATACAGATTGGAAAAGCAGGTTATTCTTCCCCATTTGGCTCATCTGGTTTTTTTTGTTTTTTTGTGAAATCCTCGATTATTCTTTGGATTGTTTTTGTTTTTGGAGTATGCAGTTTGTCTTGGTTTTTGATATTCAATATCATTTTGTGACAACATTGACATGAAATCTTAGATCATGAAATCGAATTAACTACTGAGTAATATGACGATATTCCAAATGAGGCACTGTATTTTCCTACCATAGTAAATTTATAAAATTTCCGGTTTGATAAACCACAACTTTAATTTTTCAATGTATGCCCTATCGTAAATATGTATTCTTTTTATTCGTGCGCCAGTTTCAATGCTTTAAATTTTGGCTTGTATTTTAAATGCCGTATATATTTCGATTATCCTGCTCCTTTAACATAGCTGCTTCAGTACGTCTCCCCTCTACGTGATCCTGTAGTTTGCAGTGTCTATATGATTCTGGATATATTATTAAATCATTAGAATTGTAACATAAATCGTTTGATGTATGCTGTTAAATTTATATAAATTCATTAAAATCTATGTTTTTCTGATTTGGACATTAACACTTTTAATTTATTCATTTAAAATATTTTCGATAATTAATGCTTAATACTTTTTGACATTTTAATTAGAATACTATTGTCGTGAAAATATTGTGTCGATTCGATATACACATCTGGGGATTAAACAAACCTTTAAACAGACTTATTCGGAAAGGATATAGTTACGATACTGTTGTCAAGTCATTAAGGATTGCATATTTTGGTATTAATATTGATTCACTCATAGGTTCTTTGCATCGAAAATAAACACATGTATTCTAAAACCAGTTGTTGGCATGATACGGGTTATGTTCTTCTCATATATTTTATGATGGTATGATACTAAACCCCTAACGGGAGGGATTGTACTTGATTTTCATATGATGAAGACATAAACTTTCAATCAGTTTAATTGAGGTCTAGAGCTGGCATGTCAGTAACTGCTAGTAGTCCTTTGTTCATTTATGTATCATTGTCAATTTGCTTAGTTTCTTTTGTTACCTATTCTGCCATCGGACTCGGACTTCTTTTAAACTGAGTTTTACTGTGCGTATTGCTATGTGTTTCTTTATTCTACATTGGCTAGAGGTATAGGGGGAGGGTTGAGATCAAGTCCCAAGTCAGGAGCCTCTGGCCTTTGTTAGTCTAGTATGTTTTTTAATTTTAGTTCATTTATATGTTTTGGAGTTTAGTGTGACGTCCATTTTCACTGAACTAGCACACAATTTTAGTTAGGGGCCAGCTGAGGACCACCTCCGGGTGCGGGATTTTCTCGCTGCATTGAAGACCCATTGGTGGCCTTCGGCTGTTGTCTGCTCTTTGGTCGGGTTGTTGTCTCTTTGACATATTCCCCATTTCCATTCTCAATTTTATTAAAGCAAGAAGTGAACTGGTATGCGTTAATTAATTTTTGGTGGGGTTCGTGTTGCTCAGTCTTTAGTTTTCTATGTTGTTTTTCGAGAACTGTTGTTTGTTTGTCTTTTTCTTTTTTAGCTAAGGCGTTGTCAGTTTATTTTTGACTTATGAGTGTGGATGTCCCTTTGGTATCTGTCGCCTCCCCTTAACATAATCCTTTAAAATTTTTGTTCACACAATTTTTGAAACAGATAGTGACTAACTATATCCTCAATAAAATGATATTTAAGAAAGTTATTATAGACATCACGACTATTACATCCTTAATTAAAATTTCAGAAAATGTTATGCATAAATTATAGAAAAAATTTGAAATAAATGAATTCAAGTTCAGAATGTCTGAAATAAGAAATACACAGAAACGAACTTTATCCCATATGTCACATTGCTATGTTATGTTATGTTATTTTATGAATGTACATTGTACACTGTATGAATGTTATTCCTCTGCCCCTCAGTTTGCACCTTTATTGGTAATAAATAATTATTATTGTTGTTGGTACCTTGAGTCTGTTATAACCAAGTCATCACACAACAACAAGGAAGTTAAAATAAAGATTGATTTGTCTTTATACTTTAACCATGCAATGTTGCTTGATCTTTTGAAACAACTTGGTAACAGGTGTTTGTAGTTATAGTCTGTTTGTGCGTGATGACGCACTGTTATAAAAAGTGGCCATTTTAAATTAAGGAATTTTAACATTCAAATGGAAAACGTGTTTAGGTAAAAGTTTATATTTTGAAACATCGTTTATTATTTTGATATAGCCAAACACAGATTACTATAAGTAATTTTTAAATTTTGTTCAGAAGTATTCCTAATATTATATTTAAATGCTGAACTATATATATATATATGTGATTATGAGGTGATTACTAGCTGACTTACATTTTTGATAGCATGTGTATTCTAAATTTAGGTTTATATAAAGTGTAATAACCTAGCTATAAATATATCTTAAGAAAATATGCACATAGCGTTATCATTCTTCTCATAAAGAGAAAGAAACGTTATTGAAAAAAAATAAGAAAATACTGGAAGCGTGAGAAGGTACCGAACCTACTTATTACATTAATTGGTAATTTGTTATAGTCATGAATCTACATGAAATATTTGCCATTGGACAAAATGTTGGATATTACCAACGCAACAGTTAATTATTGGTAGAAAGAGAAAACCTATTTCTGTAACAGTAACATGCTGGTTTTTAAGATAAGATGATGGGCGAAAATAAAGCCGCTTTCCCCACCTCCCCCTTCTTTGGATCCACCTATGCTATTATCCTAAAATGCAATTCTATCTACTTATTATATTCTATAGCTATTGGTTTAATGTTTTAACAAATAGGACAAAAATAAATGATTATATTTATTAGTTTTATCATTCTGTAAAACAGAAGCAGATAAAAATAGAACATAGTATATAACATGGGTATGATAGTTTCAGTAGAATCGAAAACTCAAATGATTTTTTAGAAACGGAAGTAATTTCAATTGGATTTTTCCTGTCGATGGAAATAGCCAGTGCGTCTGATAGAGCAATTCATTATCATATATGTATGTGAAATTGTTCGAGAGACAAGAGTATTTGCTATTCTTCGTGTGTATCTATAGCATTGTTTAATTGGAGAATGACTACAGTATAAAATGTCACTCAGCATTGATGATTGTGTGAAATTAAGACTGTTTCCTCTCGTTTGGATTTTGACGTTAATGCTATGTAAGTATTGTAATTATTTACAATATCATAATAATGCATGTATGTTAAAGGGAACATTACGTTACTCGTTTATTAATAAGCAAGAGGACGGCACTGCTTAATGAAAATACTATTTTCTTCTCGTACAACATATTGACAATTTAAGACAAATATTTTTCAAACAATAAATCGACTCATTTGTTTTAATTTGTCACGTTCTGTTTATTTACAAAATTAACTTTGACAGAATAACAAACTGGTTGCCAATTGAATGTAGCACTAAAATATGATTGACATGTATTAAGACATTGTTAAAAGCAGAATTTCCTTGTTTTTGATAAATTATCAATGACAAGCGGACAGTGTCATCGTCAATGACAGTATTACTAATGTACATCAAAGGAAATTTGTATATGCTTCAATTAGGCAGATATCCAAATAAAAACATATAAAAATATTATCTATAGGTCAGCCGGAAAAAAAGAATGAAAAAAAAAAAACCAAACAAGCATCTAAACCTTTCATGATCTATAAATACGGTTACAAAAATGACGTAAGATCACTATATACTAAATTATATGTAGCTTTTATAAGGCAACAGTCAATCAGTCATAATGACATACAGACGGTCTTGTTTGTTCTGAGCATATAATCATGATAATACACGTTATTCTCAGACGTTGTGGAATCAATAAAGTTTGAATAGAGACTAAATTATTCATGTGTGAAAGTATTCAAATATAATTTCCTGATGATTTGATAACATATCCATTTAGTATATGTAAGAGAATGATAATCCCTTTCTTCATGATTAAGTAAGAGTGTTAGCGAGTACTTATCATGAAGTAAGGGATTATCATTCTCTTACAAACTTAGAATATTGTAAAGTGCTCAAGGCTCAAATGATCTCTTGATTAGTTGTATTCAAGAATTAGTTTCATTGTCAGTGTAAAAGAGGGACGAGAGATACCAGAGGGACAAGTCAAACTCATAGATCGAAAACAAACTGACAACGCCATGGCCAAAAATAAAAAGACAAACAGACAAATAATAGTACAGATGACACAACGTAGAAAACAAAAGACTAAGCAACACAAACCCCACCAAAAACTGGGGGTGATCTCATGTGCTCCGGAAGGGTAAGCAGATCCTACTCCACACGTGGCACCCGTCGTGTTGCTTATGTTATTACAAATCCGGTGAATAGTCTAATTCGGTAGGTCACATTCGTGAAAAGGGAAGGGTATTGTAGTTACGACATAAGGAACATATCCGATATCATCTGTGAAACGGTTATTCCATAACGGTCAACCAACTCGTGATGGCGTCCGTAAAATTTACGAAAGGATGATTTCAACTTCACCATTTGGAACTCTTGGTTTAATAGCTTCCTTGTGAGCAGCAATCTTCTATCAAGGAAATCATGATTGGAAATACAAGCCCGGGAATATCGTATCAATTGGGATATATATATACTCCGTATGCAGGCGCTGCTGGAATGTTGCTACATAGAAATGGAAAGTTCACAATTGGGAAGCTGAAATCATCTCTTTTGTCGTAAAGTTTTGTTTTCAACCGACCCTCATTGTCAATTTCCAGATGTAAGTCAAGATATGAGGCAGACCTAACTGTATCTGTAGTATCCTTTATCTCTAGTTCGATGGGATAGATTCGTTCAACATAGTCACCAAATTTTGTATTATTTAGTGAAAGAACATCATCTATATAGCGGAACGTAAAGTTAAAGGATATTGCTAACTTCTTATCTTTCTTCCTAAGAAGTTCCTGTATAAAGTCAGACTCATAATAATAAAGAAACAATTTGGCAAGAAGAGGGGCACAATTGGTTCCCATTGGAATTCCAACAGTCTGTTGAAAAACACGTCCTTACATTTTGTAAATGTTTATAATTGATGCATGACTTCATTTTTCAGCATTTCATTTATGGGTTAGCTTTAGTGATGTAAGGACATTCTTATAATTTGGGAAATATTTTAAAACAATGCGTTATAGACATTAGGTGACATAACAGTACAAAGAAAAGGTAGGAATTGTATATGTTTCCTGATTGTGAGTATGAATATAAATCATGTACTATTTTAGTGAGGAATTATCCTTTTTTTATTTACAGTTTAAATCAATAAATACATTTGAGTTACAATTAATTTTATTTCACAGCCAATATTTTGGTCCGTCTTTTTAAATAAAATACTATTTCATTATGTGAGGAAAATGTTCGAATTAAATGCCTTTAAAAGTTTTAAATATATTCAAAACTTAAATCAAATTTCTGTTTTTTTTTTTTTTTTTTTTTTAATTTTATCGGAATATTGGAAATAACCATTCTTCCTAACCGCTTGTTCAGTAATCAGAGTTTTGGAAAGCTAAAGATTTAGGTTATTTTTTATTTTAAAACTTTTTTTTCTTTTTTTTTTGCATTGCTTTGATATTGTTTATTTTTTTAGTAATTTGAAGTTATTAATATTTTCATAATAACATTAAAGGTACAAATTTTACTTTTAGTCAGTTTCAATCATCCTTTTAATCTGATAAATGTGCTTCGGGGCAGTTGTAACTCATTTATAGAAACTCTTTGTTTTGAACTGTAAATAGACCAAAATAATAGGATAATCCCTTACTAAGAACACGATTTACATTCATTCTTCACAATTAAGAGACATCAAATCCTACAATTTCATTGGTCGAGAGCACTTTGCTTTATTCTAATAATAAATATGTTTTAAATCAGTAATCGTGATAATAGAGACAATTGATTAAACTTATTCAAAATGTATTGTTTTTATCGGTACTAGCATTGATTTTGTTTATGAAAAATTAAAACACAACTAAATATATATTGCTATATTTGTACAGCTATGCGAACTCATGATCCTACATCATGCTGATACCGTTTACTTATATTTTGATATTACACAAGGTCATGCTTTTCTCAGACTGTTTATGGCGTCTTTAAAATTAATCTATTGGATGTGTATTGACTAATACTTTAGCCTGGGAGAACATGATTTATTTATTAGTTGTAATTGGCTTTGAACTAAATTTCAGTAACTGCCAGTACTCTTATTTCGGTGCTTTGTGTCTTTTGTTTTTATATTAGAGGTTTTTGTGTCTCGTAGCGATCTTTTGAGTTAAGCCAATTGCAACTGATTTTTACAGTTTGTTCTTATGTTGTGTTGTTACACCACTGTCCCATATTAGGGGAGGGTGAGTGCTCACAATCATGTTTAACCCCACCAGTCTTTATTTGGCTGTCCCTAGTCTCGAGCCTGTAGTACGGTGGTTGTCGTTTATTTATGTCTGTCATATTTGTTTTTCATAAATTATTTTGTTATAAATTAGGTTGTTACTTTTCTCGTTTAAACTGTTTCAAACTTTTCATGTCGGGGCCTTTTATAGCCGGCTAAACGGATGGGGTTTTCTCATTGTTGAAGGCCGTACGGTGGCCTATAATTGCTAACTACCACTTCATCTTATCTCTGGTGAATAGTTGTCTCATTACCAATCATACCACATCTTTACATTTTTATATAAAGCTGTCAAAAGGATTAAAACAAATGACATGATATCCGAGCGCCAAACCATATTTTTTCTTCAGAGTACCCCTTGGACTCTCGAGACTAAACTTTTGCAAAACCACAAAGATAAAGCGTTAGAGAGAACTAAATCCAAAAGGGTTAAACTTACGAAGTCATTCCAGATTAACAATGCTTCAAGAAATTCAAACCTTAACTTAAGGTCAAGTTACAGTAAATAGGCTATGTCACAGATTTCAGTAAAATTTTACATACAACTTTGGCTCGATGGACTACAACTGAAAATCGAAAAAAATGCATTTATCTCATTTATCATTTGAAATATTACTGATTGAATTCTTTCAAAATGGGTGAACATTTGTATAGAAAGCACATAAAGTCGACAAAAAACCTTCTAAGATTTGTCTTAAAATCATCAAATCTCTAATTTCTACTCCATAGATTTTTCTTTAAAAACTATATGTTGTTGATACACAAATTTCCGTTTAAATGAATCAAAATAAAGATAGGATCACCGACTTCGTTTTTACGGTATACATCATTCACAGTTGTGTTCTTTGTGAAAAAATCCCACAAAACGTCGAAATAATCGTAACGTCATTGTGTTGCAGGCCGTAAAACGTTGATTTTTGACGTTTTTCACTACCAACAAGGTAACAAATTGATTATTAGACAAAAAACGAAGTCGGTGACCATATGATTATTTTATATCATTAAAACAGAAATTTATGTGTCAACAACATATAGTTTTTTAAGAAAAATCAATGGAGTAAAAACTAGAGATTTGATGTTTTTAAGCCAAATTTTAGAAAAATTTTCGCCGATTTTATGTGCTATCTATACAAATATTCACCCATATTGAAAGAAATCAATCTGCAGTATTTCAGATAATAAAAGAGATAAATGCATTATTTTTTCGATTTTCATTTGTAGTTCAACGAGCCAAGGTTGTATGCAAAATTTTAGCAAAATCTGCGATATTGCCTATTTACTGTTTCTTGACCTTAAGCACAATTTTATAAGTTTATGAACTGGAAATTTCAGACAAAATGAATCATTCGAATATTCCCATACATGATACAGAAACACTGACATGAATGTCATGAAATGTTTTCTATTTAAACTTTCGTATTTGTGTGAAAAAATAATTTCTAAAAACTTGGTGAGCACTTAAATCAAAAGATCTTACACAGCACTTCAGAGAGCATTGTTACCTTAATATATGTATTATCACATATGATCACGAACGATACTCCAAGAAAAATTTAGTGGTGAGGTTGTTTATAGAGTCCATAAACTTAGATACACTCAATTTAAACTTATTGATCTTTTGAATAAACTTATTCATAAAGGTTATCAATTTTACCTGTAGTAAACTTTGAATACTAGTGTTGTCTTAATCTGGATAAACATTGATTTCAGCTTTGATAATATGAATTGCTCCTTGTTGAATACCCATAGTTCTTCTCCTCTCTGGTAGATAGTTGTCTCTTTGGAAATCCTACCAAATCTTGATATGTTTATATAAATCAATGTATTGTATCTGACAATCAACTAGGACGACACACTTTACACTAACGTCTTGACACATACATTTGTGATCTTGTCATTATTATTTGTAATGTGACTTAGAGATAAAAATTAGAAAGCTTTCTATTTATCATGTTAATATGATTACAGACAAGATTGCAGACTGTCAAATTCTTGAATTAACAACCAGAAGAACAAGGTGGGAGGATTTAAAGGAGAGTTGTAATACAGCGACTAACGTTTCGTTGTTATTTTGCTCAAAAAACAATGAAGACGACAAAAGTTGTGATGTAATACGTATAAATAGTGTGGACACTACAAATCTTCCTGATTCATTTTCTGCTTGGATCAATGCCTATCTGGTCCGAGCATTCAGCATTGTATACGAAGGTAAACTACAGATCTGTAAGGCATGTGTTGATATAATTCGTTTTGGTTGCGTTTGATAAATCTTATTTGTTTTTGTTAAGAAACGTACTTTTTGTAACATCCACCCATAGTATCGCTGATGGTGGATTGAGGCCCCGATGGTGACATCCGCCTATAGTACCACACATGGTGGAATGTGAATACCCGATGGTAACGTACGCCTAGAGTATCGCTGATATTGGTCTATGAGCCCTGATGGTAATCTCCGCCGATAGTACTGCTGATGGTTGACTATGAGTCTCCGATAGTTAGTTCCACCCATAATAACGCTGATAGAATAATTTGAATCTCCGACAATAACATACGCCTTCAGTACTTCGGTTGATGTACAATGAGTTGAAACAGTGACGAAGGACTATGAGTCCTTGATTGGTTGTATTCGCCGTTAGAAAAGCTGATGGCTGACTATGAGTCCTCGATGGCTATACCAGCCTATGAAATGCTGACGGAAGACTACGAGTCCTCGATTGGTTATATCCGCCGTTAGAAACGCTGACAGCTGACTACGAAGTCTCAAATGTTATATCCGCCTATAGAAAACGCTGACGGTGGACTACGAGTCCCCGATTAGTTATATCCGCCTTAAGAAACGCTAAAAACTGACTATGAGTCCTCGATATTTATATTCGCCTATAGAAACGCTGACGGTTGACTATATGGGTCCCCAATTGCGCCCCTTTAATGTTCATGTACTGTTGTGAATCACAATTTGTAGGCCAAACTCAGTAAAGACCCCTCTAAATTGTATTTAATTGATAAATTCAGCAATTATCATCTTCTTGATGATAAATTTTTCGTTAAATAATCCAGAATTTTCTAAATATACTGCCGAAATTAACCCAAAGGAACTTATTTTACGTAAATCAAATATAAACGGTAATAACTGTCATTTCCTAGATTTAGATACACGGGAAAATCTACACAGAAATTTACGACAAAAGGGACGATTTTTCTTTCCCTATTGTTAATTTTCCTTTTTCGGATGGTGATATTCTTTTGGCACCATCTTACGGTGTTCATATTTCACAACTCGTTCGCTATACCCGTGTCTGTAATGATGTTTTGGATTTCAATGAACGTAATCTATGTATTACTGTTAAATTATAAAGTCAGGAATTTCGTTACCACAAATTACTTAGAAGCTTTACTAAATTCTTCCATAGATAGAAATATTTGGTTTGTAAGTTAAGCTGTACCGATAGAAGACCTATTACACACAAGACAGCACATCCTAGTTTTGACGGTGATGTTGTTTACCGATCTCGTAAATTTAGAAACGATCCGGGTAAACTTATCGATCCTTTAAATATTAAATAAACTTATTCTTAAAGGTTACCAATTCAACACTGTAATTAGATCTTTGAATATTGTTTTTGTTGGTATAAATTTTTATTTTGTTATCAGTAAATGAAAACCATACCAAATACTATTGTAATACACATATACACATTCACGGTTCTACAATCTGTCGATACCTATATTTTGACATTGCACAAGGTCATGTTTTTCTCTGGCTGTTAATGACATCTTTACACTAAATCCATTGAATGTTGTATGTTTATTGACTGCATGATATTTTAGCCTGAGATACATTATTTTTTTTAGTTGTTATTGGCTTTCAACTAGCTGTCAGTAACTGCGAGTACTCTCAGATCTGCAATTTGTGTTTTTTTTTTTTTTTGCTGTGAGGGATGTTTAAATACTCTGCCTCGTCTGATCTATGCTTTAGTTAAATGTTTTCCTGCTTTGTATCGATCTGATAAGTAAAGCCCTTTTTCTTATTTCTATAGTTTGTTCTTCTGTTGTACTGTTACTGCACCGTCCCAAGAACGGGTGAGGGTTTGGCGCCTGCAAACATTTCTAACCCCGTTATATTCTGTATATGTCTGCCCCCAAGTAAGGAGCCTGCACTTCAGTGGTTGTCGTTTGTTGGTGTTTATCAGATTTGTTATTCGTTCATTATTTTGTATATGAATCAGGGCGTTAGTTTGTTGTTTGAATTGTTTCACATTTGTCATTTCAGGTTCTGTTATTGCTTACTATGCAGTATTGGTTTTTGAAGGCCGTACGGTGACCTATAGGTGTAAACTTCTTTGTCATTTGGTCTCTGGTGGAGAGTTGTGTCATTGGCAATCATACCACATCTTCTTATTTTTATATAAACTTTAAGTCAAAGGGGAATTTATAAAATCTTTCAATAGCGAAGTATCCATTTTTGTGTTGTAATATTCCAGCACGTTGATTCTTGGGGCTGAGTTTCCTATTTCCTTGCTGCCAACAAGAAAAAAAAAAGAATATTAAACTTAAAGTTGGAATCATCTGCTCGAAGTTTTTCAGACGTTTTTTTTATTTGGTTGAACGTTATAGAATAACTGTGTCAGAGATGACGACGCGAATATGTTCCGTTTGCCCTAACGAAAATCCATTTCTCCTGTTTTCATCTATGACATCAATCAACGCATAGATTTTAATCACCGGAATTGTAGGCAGCGGCAGCAAAAGAGGGACAAAAGATACCAGAGGGACAGTCAAACTCATAGATTGAAAATAAACTGACAACACCATGGCTAAAAATAAAAAGACAAACAGACAAATAATAGTACATAAGACACAACATAGAAAACTAAAGACTAAGCAACACGAACCCCACCACAAACTGGGGCAACTTGACAAGTGCCACATAGACGAGTGACATTAACTATAAAATTTTAGTTTTAATGCACCCACCTAACAAGTTTTTGACACCATAAAATTACAGTAATTACGCTTCCTGATCATTAAACAGCCAATTATAACAACCCATGCAGTAGCCCAAAATACAGCCATTTGCGAAAAAAAGCCTTTTTCGCTGTTCTAAGTTAAAACAAATTGAACGTAGTCAATATTAGGTTGAAAAAAAACATAAATCTTTAAAGTGCAAAAAGGTTAAAGGATATAATACACAGGAAATTCATGCTTTAAGGGGAAGGTTTTGAAACAAAACTTCGATATTTCAATATTTATATGTTTTCTTGGTTTCTTATATACTACATGGTGCATTGATTAAGGAAGTGAAAGCTATTATAAGCTAGCCACTGAAAATGTTCTTCATGCCTGGCCAAACTACGTAATTTCTTGTAAATAAATTGAGACATGTTGCCATTATATTTACTTACATTAATTTTTATTTGAAAATTCTAGCAATTTGCAATAACAATACTTACACTTCCTAAATAGTTAACATATAAGTACATTGTGATATAAAGATGGTTGATTGATTGTTTATGTTAAACGCAATTTTCAGCACTATTTGGTTCTCAAGTATTTTGCGGCGATCATCTTTAGTGGTGGAGGCCCACGGAGTGCCCAAGGAACCACCGACCTTCGGCAGAAAAATTGGCAATGCCCGTCAACAATACATTAGTTATATTTATTAGTATCAAGGACGAAAATACTGTGTAGTTGTCACAACAAAAAATCTGTCAATCAGCAGCAATAACCTTTTGTAAAAGTAGGCAACCTCTTACCAAACAAAGCAGTTTTGAAATTAATGTTTACTTCAGCTACATGTTACATTGATTGATTGATTGTTGGTTGCTTAACGTCCAGTGGCAAAAATTTCATGCATGTTCAGGACGAGAACAAGTTAACAATAAATACAATAGGTATGTCTTATAATAGAGGCCATTCGGGATGATGGTCGGGGAAATTTGGACTGCCACTGGCAAATGAGGGTATATTGGATAGGGACAGAAATTTTGCCTTGCAACAGGTCACCTACGGACCCCTCAAAGAGTTGTTGCAAGGGTTCTTAACGTGCAAAGAGCGTGGCACTCTCTTTACACGAGGCATCGGATTTAACGTCCCCATTCTGACCGGATGTGGCTGCAAACTTGATACATCCCGCACAGCCAAACGGACGCCCCACTTTGGCAAGCGTTTTACTGCCGGTCGGAAGAAGACAAAGTGACCATATTTCTATTCCCTAGTCACTCTTGGGGGTACTACATGTTACAAATAAATTTGTTAAATAGAGACTGAAATATAAAGGCATTTTTCTACATTGGCTAGAGGTATAGGGGGAGGGTTGAGATCTCACAAAACATGTTTAACCCCGCCGCATTGTTGCGCCTGTCCCAAGTCAAGAGCCTCTGGCCTTTGTTAGTCTTGTATGATTTTTAATTTTAGTTCATTTATATGTTTTTGAGTTTAGTATGACGTCCATTTTTACTGAACTAGTACACATTTTTGTTTAGGGGCCAGCTGAAGCACGCCTCCGGGTTACTTTCTATATTATAGATAGTACATGTACATTAAGAATATATATATGGTTAAAATGAAGTTATTTTATCCTAAAATATTTATGCAATTGTGAGAAATGAAAATTTTGGTTGAATTTATCCACTTTTTTAATTGATTTATGTCATCTAAACTCAAATATTTTTTGCACTAAGTCCTCTGTTGTTGATCTGACAGCGACTTTGGGCGATTTTCTCACTTTATTTTCATATTAATTACGTTCGGTTTCTAATGGTGCGAAGATCTCACAACAATAAGTTGACATGAAAAAAACCGTACAAAATGGTATGTATAAGTGTAAAAACATAGGTTAAAACAATCTGACTAAAATTCAGATAGATTACAACTCGCCTGCTCATATATCGTATGAGGATAACGAAATCAGAGATCTACGTTTTGATTAGATTAGGGTTAACTTGATGAGATAGCTTAAAAGCAGGTATGTTATGGTTAATTTGAAGTGCTTACTATTTTTAACTCTATCTTATTTAATATGTGTATTATGTGTCATGAACAACCTCCATATATGCACTTTTAAACTTTGAACTTCACTAAAATCTACCAAGCAATGTAGGAGGAATATTGCTTATCACAATGTTGTTTTAGACTAACTGATGAATATATGAATGGAAAGAACATAGAAAAAAGGACGTAGGGACAATATGATTCCTACATATCCGCTATATTATATAAAGAGAGAGAGAAAAACGAGGTTTATGGCAATTTTTTTCCATTCGTTTGATGTGTTTGAGCATTTGGTTTTGTCATTTAATAAAGAACTTTCCGTTTTGAATTGTCGTTGGAGTTTCGTATTTTTGATGTTTCACTTTTTTTTATATCTCGCATCGATATCTGAGTTTTACGTTCTGTTGTCTTTTATTCGCTCAGCTTTGAAACATCTGGTTTTCTTTTCTTTGGTTGAAAGAAGGAAAAGAAAACAAGAAGGCAATCTAAAACCATAGTCAAAGAAAAACAGATGACAGCATGACCAAGGCGAAAAAATAGGACAGAAAAACAACACTCCTTAAAACACTTCACCGAACTGTGCGAACAGTACCTTAACCCGATGGCGATCGCAGTTGCCCAGGAAGGGTATTCAATCTTCCAGAATATTAATTTTCAGTTATTTTTGATAAAACAACTAAAGTATATATAATAGGCTTAGATTAAAAGGAATTCGCCGGATTTGTTATTGAAAAGCGCATGGTACAAACAGTATCTATTCGAAAATGGAACGAAAATAAACTTCGTAACATGTCGTTCGAAATCGGAAAACTGATTTTTACTAAATATACCTTGTTTGTTCCTTAAAGTACTTCCATTACCTTTTTTTCAAATATGGTTAATCATTTTCTGCCGATATTGACAATATTATCTAGCCAAAAAAAGCAAAATGATCCATATTAGCAGATGGTGTTCTTTTATGGCAACTGCAAAAGCTTCATCAGAAGGCTGCATCTTGACCTATTTTATATTAATTCCAGTTTAAAATGATAAAAAATAATTCCCTTGGCCTATAAACGATAAATCTATTCTATTTTTGACATATAAATATTCAAACCTCAGGAACCCTTCACATTTTATTGCAATTCTATCACTTTTGAAAGTTTTTTTAAGAAATGCAATTTTCTGTAAATATTGCACAATCAATATTTTAGTTTGCATTTGATTTGGAATTATGGTATATTGGTTTATAAGATTCAGATAATATTTTGAAAAAAATATCATACAAGTACCCAAAAAGGGCATTTTGTTTAATTCATGCAAAATTTACGAATTTTGAATTTTGACCTTTGACCTTGATTTTACGAAAATTGCACCATACGAATTATTGACAACCGGAAAAAACAGAAAGTACGGTTAATAAGCTTTCGAATGATATATAATATAGCCGTATGTTAGGTGGGTGCATTAAAGTCGTTAACTAAGCGTCTTTTCTTAAACTGTCACTCGCCTTACATGTGCAACAGGAACCGCGTGCCAAGTCTATTTTCGAAAAGAATCTAGAGACACCAACCGTGTGAGTCTAAGATTATAAAAGAGACAGAAGACATCATTTAACTGCAAAATGGGAAAAGTCCAGGGATTACCATAATGGTTATCAAAATTCTGTATCGAAATGTAAATTGTCGTTTGTTTCAATTGAAATCTCACTCAGACCGCAGTTCAAATATACTGACTAAAGATGGCGGTTTTTGTCATTTTCATAGTGTTTTTGTTTTACATTTTCATAGTCTACATATCAAAGTCAGGTGTTGTATTTTTGTCGTTTTTTCGATATCTTGTTGTCACACAAATATATCAAACAGATCATCAGGGCTATCTTTTTTAGGTTGTCACCAGCTTGATCCAAAGTCATTGAAACCCATAGACTGTAATGCAACCGATCTTACTAAATGTGCCCGGAAGTGTGACCAACCTAAACTTGGTATTCAAGTAAGTAAACACGAATCGATTTGTTAAAACTGATATCAAATGACAAAACATAAGGAGTTGATGTTTTTCTCTCTTTTGTCATCACAATCTACAGCACAGTAAGATTAATAACGTCAGCCTTTTTATAATTATTATATAAAAATAAGGAGATGTGGTATGATTGCCAATGAGACAACTATCCACCAAAGTTCAAATGAAGTGGCTGTAAGCAATTATATGCAACCACACGGCCTTTAACAATAAAAAAGTCCATACCGTTTAGTCGGCTATTAAAGGCCCCAACATGAAAAATATGAAACAATTCAATGAGAAAACTAACGGCCTTATTTATAACAAAAAAATTTACGAAAAACAAATATGACAGACATGAACCAACGACAACCATTTATATATTGAAAAGTTTTATTTATGTTATTATGTTCATCTTTCATTGTATGAAATAATGCATTCTGA
Source organism: Mytilus coruscus (assembly GCA_017311375.1). NCBI lineage: Eukaryota > Metazoa > Mollusca > Bivalvia > Mytilida > Mytilidae > Mytilus > Mytilus coruscus. The sequence goes on from CM029596.1 coordinate 126,978,716, forward strand.
TTCTGACTATACATTGTCGTCAATTACATGACTAAATGAAATTAGATCAAATAAATAGATTCAATACACTGAAGGCTAATCAAACTAGCAAACGTTTGTATATTTATCATGTTTATATATCAATCATATTCTGCATGTACATGGAAATTGTTGTATCCCCCTTGTGTCTATTACCATACTAAACTATCAATATATAGATTACACAATCCATTGACAAAGGAATTCTTTATTATACTGCTTTGAAATACATTCCTAAAAGCATATGCAGTAATGTATGAAAACTTTAATTAACTTGTGACAAATGGAATGATTCATCAAGTGTACCTCAAAATATTAAATGACCAAGTGATTGTTGGTATAGCGACGTTCAACCATTAAAATATTGTATGTTCAATTTTATGTCTGTGTATTTGATTAATATGCGATCTTCTTATTCTTGAATTTCTACGACATAAACATAAAGTGTGAAAATAAGAAATTGTTTTTTGTTGTTTTTTTTTTTTTTATTGAAAACAAGTTTTCGTTCTATGAATAAACCATGATTCTACCTTGAAAATACAAATTGTACTTAGGGACCGACCTTTCATCTTCTGTTTTGATTATACACTTAATTTCTTTGAAAAAACCAGTTTCTGAATGGAAGTGCATTATGAAATAATTATTGTTGTGTGCCTTAGTCGGTACATATTATACAAATTTGAATTGAATATATTATTTGGTGTACAAGCCTATCATGTTTGCGTTTATAGCAGGGAAAAAAGTGAATGATGATTGTCCTTCAAGAAAGATGTTTTCCCGAGTTTTTGGCACGTTCTCCGCAAAAACATTATCGGTTATATGTTCAATTCATTCTGATAATTAGAAAAAAATTAATTGTATAAAAATCAAAATACTATTTGATTTAAAGGGGCGTTAGCTGTCAAATTCATGTTCATTGATTTTGACTCAAATTCTCATATTTGATTTATAACATACTGAAACGTATATCCAAATTATAAAAAGTTTAAAATAAACAATTTACGATGCATGGACTCGATAATATGTATCAGTATTTCGTGTGTATTTTAGTCTAGACGCCATCTAATTAAGCATCGAGGTGACCTCCGAAGACTGCCGACGATCATATAACCCAATATAAACATACATATAGATATAAATAGATAGCGAACACGTGCAATTGGATATTTCTAGGTTTGTTTGATTTCATATTACCAAATAGTTTACCCTTGTTTCACTTTCAATGTTGACATTCTTTTCCTTTGATTAAATGAACACTTCTAGTTTATGCGTAACCCATCTCTAGCTAAGAGGTTAAACTCAAGGGCACATGAATACGGATTCAATGAGGTCGAATTATTTACTTGCGAGTGATTATTCATCAGCGATGTTTCTGAGCTTATTTGACAAAATTGAACCAAAATGACTGCTAAAAGCGAATTATCATTTAAAATTGAGAATGGAAATGGGGAATATGTCAAAGAGACAACAACCCGACCAAAGAGCAGACAACAGCCGAAGGCCACCAATGGGTCTTCAATGCAGCGAGAAAATCCCTATTTCACTATTTCACTTTCATTGATGATTGAACAAAAAAATCGTATTTTAATTTTTTGTATATCTCGTAACTAATATCCCTTTAATGTTTGAGATCTTCCTCTAATTAGCAGATTTAATTTTATATTTTACCAACAAAAACCTATCGCACTAACTTCAACGTTTATAAGGTTTGCATAAATCTGTAAAACACGCAAAATACACAAAACTAGTTCAGAGAACATGTAGCATGTAAGTTTAGGTCTTTTCTGCAAAAAGGATGTATGATAAAATCCATATATGGCTTCTTCTTCTAGCTAAAATTTCAAGCTAGCTAGGATGATATTGTTGAATTCCATATAATCTCTTATTTTTCCCTAATCGGGTGCAAATGGCAAAGTTTCAATAATCGGTTCGGTGAAAGTCGTTTTATTTCACATTATCACATTTCTATTTACAAAAACAATGTATCAACTTTGAACACCTTTAAAAACAAATATCTCGAAAAAATAGGAGTAAACTTGTGGTTTATTTTAACATTCAATATTGTGGATTCATTTATTTTCGTGGGTATCAATTTTCATGGATTGAGGCAAACTTGCATTTTTGAGGATATTATATTTCGTGGTTTTGTCAATCTCTGCATACAGAGCCTATAGAAAATTTGTGATAAGTTGAACATTTGAATTCGTGGTTCACCTGTGCCCACGAAATCCACGAAAATTGGTATCCAACGAATAATACTGAATCCACAGTAGTTGCAAGGGAGTGTAAGTGTAAGTGTAAGTGTAAGTGTATGTGTAAGTGTAGGTTTTTGATATACAAATATAACTATTATGTGTATACGTTCAGTTAAAGGCAAATTATGACAATAGAAAATGAAAGGATATGGAGTAATAGGTTACGTTTTCCGAAGCTTTACGGTTTTTCTCTATTTCCTGTTTTCGTTTTGGGGGCTTTTTTTGAGGCGGCACATTGATAGCAAAAATAGCAAATATGAAATATAACGTCACAAATAGCAAATTAAGTAAAAACTAAATATCCGAAAACAAAGAGAAGAAAATATCGCTCGAAGTCTTACATTTTAGATCTAACCCGGACCTTGATCAGTAAAAACTTTTTTAGTCCTCTAGACTAGATAATTCATTGCCAAAATATGAAATCAACAATCAGATTTGCATCTACAGTTAAATATCATGTTAATACATTTTATTTCTGGAAGTATCATTCAAGTATCATATGAATCCAGTCATTTATGTGCCAAATTTACGTTGATGTTCTGTGAGATCACAAATCGCGGCTCGTAATTTTTAATGAGTTTAATTGTAAAAATAACTATACAGTTTATGGAAAGTAACTACGGTTTTGATTATTGTAGAATATTAATAAAGGAGATGCTGGGTATATGTTAACGATACAGCATCCCAGCGACACACATAACCAAATACATCTAGTGAATGAAAGATATCCAAGTAGTGTTCTTTCTATATATAACCCAGCTACGAACGAGGGTATACTGTTTAATCCCTGTCTATCCGTCTGTCCAATTAAATCCTGTTCGCATTTTCTATTTTTCTCAAGAACTAGAAATAAAAGCTTTCTGAAACTTAATATCAGGCTTAATGTGAATATGCTATACTGTGTGATTCAACTCTCCTTTACTGTTAACATTATACTTTTATATTTTAACACATGATGTTCATATTTGAAATTTTCTTCACATTTTCTAGGGAACTACAAATAACAGCTTTATGAAATTTGTTTTCAATCTTCAATGATGTGAACATGCTTTACCCTGTTTTATCGCTTATCAATGTCATGTTTACCGAATACTTTTATATTCTGACACATATTGATCATGTATGAAATTTTCGTCGCATTTTTCTGAGGAACAGCAAATAGGGGCTTCTTGAAATTTTTTTATCAGGATTCATATATAAATACTTTACTGTGTGATATAGTGACTGGTGGGTAGTTGCTTCAATAGCAATCATACCACATATCTATATTTTTATATATTGTGTGATGCATTTTCATATCCATTACTTTTCAACTATCTAAACATTTAAACGGGGATATCATTTCTACTTGGTTTTTTTTCAAATATTATGAATTTAACATATTCTACGGTGACAAACCAACGATAATAAAAAATATGAACAGAATAGATCGTGACAGTAACCCATAAACCAAAATTACAAAAAGACATCTAGAAGGCAATAAAAGGTATTCACAGGTAACAGACCATATATAATATGTCAAGCTCGTCATAAGTCTATACAAGTTGTAAATAGATATTACAGAAACAACAAAAAAATGTCTTTAACAATTGATATTCCAAATAACGGGAACACGATGGGTGCCACATGTGGAACAGGAACTGCTTACCCTTCCTTAGTTAGGAAAAGCATTTGGCTAAAACTTCTATAAAAGTTCTATCGGTTAAAACAAGATGATAATACAGTGAATACAACTGTAATTAAATTGATGTCTACTTGGTGAATCGATTTATTTTGGCATACAGAATATTTTTTTCTTGAAAATGTGACGTATATAATGTAATTTTAAAACAAGTAGCATTTTTTCATAAATCAACCCTTCAAACTGGGCACTTATAGACCTGTTGTATCTCATACATCAAACATAATATTGTTTTACATGTAGTATTATCGTTGAAGTGCTATTGGACATGGAAGTAAATTGGTACTCCGAACACCAAATGTCTTAATTTTAACGAATCAATCGATTGGAATGTAAGTTCTTTAGTGATTTATTTCAGAAAAACAACAGCTTTTGCATATCAGATAATGATCTGGTTCATGACAACATCCATAATACTAAGATTCCAGAGGATTCCTGTCATAGTGAAAATAGTGAAAATGCATTAGAAATAAAAGTTTACGACATTAAAAAACGTAAGTCAAAATTTTCTTATCAAATGTCAACAACATTAACAAACATTGGCACTCACACCACATCTTCCTATATCTATTAAAAAAAAATAAGAATAAAGCTAGGTTATGTTTTCTCTAACTGCTTACCCTTCCCGAGCACCTGAGATCACCCCCTGTTTTTGGTGGTGCTCGTGTTGCTTAGTCTTTAGTTTTCTATGTTGTGTCTTCTGTACTATTATTTGTGTGTTTGTCTTTTTATTTTTAGCCATGGCGTTGTCAGTTTATTTTCAATCTATGAGTTTGACTGTCCCTCTGGTATCTTTCTTCCCTCTTTTAATGACGTCTTTATGCTAAATCCATTGGCTGCTGGAGGTGTACTGATTGATATTTAACTCTTAAATACATGATTTTTTATAAGTTGTTATTGATTTAAACTAGCGTTCAGTAACTGCGAGTGCTATCAAATCTGTACTCTGTGTGTATGTTTTTTTGTGCTTTATATCGATATGATGAATGAAGCCCTTTTCAACTGATTTTTATAGTTTGTTTTTATGTAGTACTTTTAAACCACTGTTAGCGGAAGAGTTTGGTGCCAGCAAACATGTTTAACCCCGCCACATTCGGTATGTGCCTGTCCCAAGTCAGGAACCTGTAATTAAGTGTGTTTGTCATTTATAGCTGTATATTATATTTGTTTTTCATATGTTGTTTTCTACATGAATCAGACCGTTAGTTTTATCGTTTGAATTGTTTTACATTTATCATTTCGGAGACTTTTAGAGCTTACTATAAAGTATAGGGTTTGCTCATTGTTGAAGACCGTACGGTAACTTTAGTTGGTAACTTCTACCTCAGTTGGTCTCTGGTGGAGAGTTGTCTCATTGGCAATCATACTACCAAAATCATGGTTAAAAATATATCAGAAAAACCGTGGTACAAAAGTACATACACAGCTGTGTTTATTGATAAAGTTTGTTGTTTTATTGTTTTGGTTGGTATTTATCGCCAATATTATCGTATTTGGCTTTATTATGGCGACCAGTTTGGTTTATGGCAGAGGAAGTCGGATTACCCGTAGTGAGCAAACTAACTTCGGACCGGAAACTGGCAAACATGGTCTTTTAAGATTTGAGTCGAAAACACCTCGACAGCTGCTGGGTTTAAACTCAAATTCTCAACATAGATTTGACAGGACAGTAATAACGGTAGATAACTACTTAGACGACTCTGCCACGGAGACCCCAATAGACTTTTTTCATATTACCGACTTTTGACTCCGGATTATATAATTTGTCGACTGGTTACCTTGGACATCATGGTACTCGGTCAAATAAGAGCAACCAAAATAAGTAATATATAATCGGTGTAATTTGAGGGGAAAATTTACTGTTTTCCGATGATTTTGTAGTGAAAAAAAAAATGTTAAACTGGTAATTTTCCCCCCAAATTGTACCGATTGAAAGCTTGGTTTTACTTCTTTGGCTTGCTCTTACCTGACTTTGTACCATGATTTCCAAGGTAACCAGTCAACAAATTATATAATCCGGAGTCAAAAGTCGGTAATATGAAAATAGTCTATTGATAAAAGACTGATGTGTTCAACATCGTTACAAAATTGCATTAATGTTGAATCTTTATAAAGTGTTGTCTTCATTTTAAAAAATGTTGCGTGTATGTTTGTGAACTTCATATACATGGCAGTCATTCTATGAAATATTTGCCCTGACTGACTTTCGTAATATGTATCAAGAGTATTAGCATTTGTGACTAATTTCAAGTGTTGTACAATCTTATTTCAACATTGTGTTCGAACAAATTGCTCTCGTAAATTATTCTGTAGTGGCAGAGCTAGTTTTTGCATTGTAAAATCAAAACATACACTGAATCCATAGTTTCTAGGAGCAGTTATATTTTGAATTGAAATAAACATATTGATATCCATAGATTACGTTAAGTATTTACACATGGTGAGAATACTACAGCTCTTAAAGAACGAAATCCTATTTATGCTATTTATATATATTGGCATGTAATGAATAATAGTCAATATAACATTCATCGTTCAGACAAATAATTTTAGATGTCATATGGCATTACTGATTACAATATGATGAGATAAATCATTGTGCTAAATCTACAGAAGGCTACAAAACAATTCAGAAATAGTACAGTTTTAAGTTTAAATTACAAATGAATATTGCAAGACATGTATTGTGAAAAAAGGAACCATCAATTCTTATTTCACGTTATGTTTAATCATGTGTGTGATGAATATCAACTAAAGAAAATTCCATAAATAAATGATTTTAACGATATTAACGGATGTCATTACCAAGTGTCATTATTGAGAAAATTTGTCGAATAACATCCCAAGATGTTTTAAAAATAGGTAAACCGCCGTTTGATTCGAGCGTCAGTGATGAGCCTTGTAACCAAAACGCGCGTTTGGCGTACAGAATTATAATTCTGGTATCTTTGGTGAGTTTTGTTTTATCAACAATCTCACTGCTGCAATTTATCAAACTGTTTGATCATTTTGCTAATGATACTCATGTTTTGTTTGCAGATGTTATTTTAGATAAAGATTTGTGTCCAGTAGGATATTCGCTAAGAAACCAAAATATTTTTGTCGGAGAGGAAGATTGCCAGACACATAAGAAGTTCTATTGCTATGGTAGTACGGCAGTTGGTAAATATTTATAAAATCAAAGCGATAATTAATAAAATAATCTTTTAATTTTAGACTTGGAAATATGTCAAAATTATCACCATCATTGTTCTGCTTAACAATACAAATAATATTTCCAACACTTGTACGGCAATTTTGGTGATATAGAGGTAGTCTAGGGGGTATATACAGACTTTAGTAATTTAGTATTTTTCATACGATACACTGTCTGATGGGTGTCGATAGAGGAACAGCTTTTGAATTATATTCCAGAAGGCCATCCCGGTTATAATTGAGGGATTTTCTGTTGTTTAATTCTTTACATTCTGTGAAACGGACTTATTAGTTATCTCGTTCATTTTTTATTGGTCATTGAAGTGTCTATTCTATTCCAAATTCAGATTTTTTATATATCCGTTGTTCTAATTTTTAACACATTTCATGTTTCGATGTTAAAAAAGCTTTACATTAGACAACTTAATACACTAGATTCAACAAATGGCTTTCTATTTTGAGATATTACAGTCATGTTAATTTGTATTTCTCATAGTGACTGATTGAAAGATAGCAAATGGACATCAAGAAACAAAAATAGATTGTAAAAATCCTGAGCGGAATAACATGAACAAAATTTTAATTTGAACGAGTCTTCTACATCGATACGGTTGTGCAAGATTAAAACTAACTCTTTCAATCAAATTAAAATACAACTGTTTTTTTTTCATATTTTTAGGTAAAGCCATTTTCTTTTTTTAAAGTCTCAAACAATATTCCATTAGTTTTATGTGCAACAGGCATGTTTAAATTGACCCAAAACCAGGGGCGGATCCAGCCATTTTAAAAAGGGGGGTTCCCAAACCAGGATAAAAGGGGGGGGGGGGGTTCCAACTATATGTCCCCATTCAAATGCATTGATCGTCCAAAAAAGAGGGGGGTTCCAACCCCCGGACCCCCCCCTCTGGATCCGCCACTGCAAAACGAACTTTGGATTCAAAGCTAGCATGAATATCACACTTACACTTGTATCACGACACATATTAGATTACAAATCCGTCCTTTTATCCTCTTGTAGTAACATATAATGGACGATGAAAATCTCTTTACATTATATTTCAAATCCATCTGTATAAAGATTGCTACTTAGCAGCCTCATTTAGATATTAAAAAGTATTAACAAACATCCCGATTTCCAATGTAAATTAAAAAGGGGAAGTCCATAAAACCTGACAAAATCAGACGTTATCAACCAACGGAATGAATATATACAACTGTCATATTCCTCACTTGGTAAATGTATTTTTAAAAAAAGGTGGGTTAAATCTTGTTAGAGCTAGCTAACCTTCAACTTATATGACAGTTGTTTATAGTATTTTCCAAACCGTTTTTCTAAGATTTACGTATATACTGAACCAGTGATGATAAATCAGGTGTAGATCTTAAGAATCCTAAATATCTGCACCAAATTCTGCAATAAGAATCAATATAATTTTGCAACAATATCACAAATTGCTCAATTGAAAGGTTGATTACATAAAAAAAAAGTGAAAGATTGGAGTCATAATCTGAAACTGACGTTTGTGAAATTGACACAGATAGACGATTTGCAACTAGAATCTATGACGAAAGATTTCCGTATCCTTTAACTGTAGTAGAACATACACTCTGACCCGTAGTATTTCGTTTACATATCTCTATTGACTTGTAAGCGCGTATATTTTCTTATTTGTTGGGCTTTCCTAACATTTAACTGATTTCAACGCAAAACAAAATTAAACGAGAAACACATTTCGCAGCGTTAGATTTTAAGACACCAGAAATTCGTCTGATCTGTAAATTCATCGATTGCCTTTTCTCTTATATGGCATCCAATTAGATCACGACTGTTGCATTTCAAAGTAAGAGACGATTATTACCATATAGGCATTCCCGATCGCACTTTATTTTGAGTTCATACAATTCTCAATTGTATATTCAATTTTGTTGTTGCAACTCACATTCGAACAAAATACCGTGGACGTTGAATTTGGTTTAATCGACAACAAGTTGATGAATTAGAATTTCAACAAATAGACGTTTCTATGGTCTTTTTTTGGACATCGGTAAACTACGGTCGCCTTAATTTGCCCCTATACTGGCAAACTTTGTATTGTATTCATGTAAAACAAAAATTTCACTAAAGATTCTCAAAGACATAAAAGCATCTTGACAAGGTCAACTTCGCATTTTACATTGATGTATGGTGATTTCCGTCTATCAGTAATTCATCTACAATGCAACTAGTAATTACATCTCATATATCTCTGTGAATATTGTTTTAAGGATATCGATGAAAATAGAAAGTTATATAACAAAAATACCGAACTCCCAAGAGAAATTCAAAACGAAAATTCCTTTATAAAATGGCAAAATCTAAAGCTCAAACACATCTAACGAATGGAAAACAACTATCATATTCCTGACTTGGTACAGGCATTTCCCTATGTAGAAAATGGTGGATTAAACCTCGATTTATAGCTAGCTAAAACTCCCACTTGTATGACAGTCGCATAGAATTCCATTATATTGACAACAATGTGTGAGCAAAACAAACATATAAAAGGTAAAAAAGTCGTCTTCATAATCGGAACTAACATTTGTGAAGAAAAGAAAAATAAACGAATTGAAACTAGAATCTATGACGAAAGATTCCAGTCTCCTTTGTCAATTTACGATCCGTTGATTGCGTTTAAATATCTGTTTTACTATGTAACGAGTCTGTATTTATTCTTTCTATGGGCGTTATAAACTGTGGTGTGCTTTCATTGCAAAACATTTTTCAACAGGATTGGACGACTGACATTAACACTAAAGGAGTTTTATTGCCATCATTACCTCTTTTCCACGAATGTGACCTCCGAAAAGAGTAATAGTCGTCAACCCTGTTGAGGTTTTTGCAATGAATGCATACCACAGTTTAGTCAGGAGTATGGTAGTTGTTTTTCAGTTGTTCCGTTGATTGATAGCATTTGATTTTGTCAGTTTAAATGGACTTTCCCATTTTGAATTTGCATTGGAGTTCAGTATTTTTTGTCATACTTTTCATATACTTGCCTGTGTTTTTATGAAGCATTTTTGAACTATTGTTTTAATGAACCATTCACCAAATGATATGAAATCAACGTTACACTTTCGGGCTATACATATTTGTTTTCTTTTTTTTAACTTTCAAGACTAAAATTGGTGGTGATACTGGTAAACTTATTTTTTCAAAACGTTTTACAAAGACTTATCTGTGGTTTTTAAATTTCATTAATCGTAAACTACTGTTGAAGGTTGTTTGAGGCGTCAAGCATATCTAAAATGTACGACAAACGTATACTTTACCGTATTTCAGGGGGAGTTTGTTTACATCTTTGCAAGTTAATTTGAAAATTTTAGAGAAAGTAAACTATTATTTGCTAATTGGATGTATGTCTGCATTTAATATCTCGCGTTCCATATTAGAGGACTAGTTATCTTCCGACTATTCATCATGTCAGGCTATTGATTGAAGAAATTTCCATCTGAAAAACCCTCTTATATATAAAAAAACCCCCAGGAAATGTGGTATGATTGCCAAAGAGACAACAATCATTATAAGACCAAAGGAGAAGGATGTAAACGCTAGTATGCGCATATAAAGGTACAGTGTATCTGTTTCATTAAATTGTACGTAAAGACAGAAATTTGTTATCTATCAGTATTCGGTATGCTCTGATTGACACCCATTCGTTATGATTAGATATCTAAATGAAAAAGTAAGTAACTGTTGCTTCATTACAAATGCATTTCATGAGAGATATTATGAGAGAAGGAAAATTTTATTTGTGTTCATTCATGTTCATGTAACTGGTAAACGTAATAACTTATGAAGAAAATAAAAGTTTGAAAATAAAAATTTGAACATTGTCTTGATATGGAATAAAATAGTTAGAATATGAAATGCAGCAACCGAACCATTGATTATTTTAAATGAAATTCATATTTGTAATCATTTGACTGACAGAATACGTTATGGCGTCGAATATTGTCAAGATTAGTAGCTTCAGTTTTTTACCTTTAAATGTCACATCAACAGATGTATTGCTGGATCTAAAGTGTGCCTGGCTTATTACCTGAAAGTATCTCTTTTTTGCATATACCTAAGAAATATTTATATGTTTTCAAAATTCTCCGTTTAATTTATTCACCCAGCTGTTATCAATATCGCATCAACAACACATAAGGTAGTGTCTATGTATTTCTTGTCGCATTTATTTCCACAATTAATGCATCTTCAGTGATGCTCAAGATCAAACTGTTTTAAAACCTTAACATAACAGAAAAATGTTGTAGTATGATGTATTGTATTGATTAAAACAAATCTAAAACAATGTGTAGCATTAATACGCGAGTGAACATTATCATTCACTTAAGCATGATATTATATATATATATAAGTATTTCGCACGTTATTGGCTTTCACATTATTGCGTTCTGGTGTTCTTTATGATGGTACATCAAAAAATGTAATTCTGACGCAACAAATCCATATTTTGTTTTCAATTTAAGAATGCTACTTTTTATTTATTTTTCTGTTACATTGGTATTTGTAAAATGTATTGACTCATAAGTGACTTTAGTTTTTGGTACATTGGTATACTATTTAAAAAAATTAAAACATCTACGGTTGTGTAGCTTAAGTTTGTATTTTTTTTTTTCGTATCACAACATCCTTAACATCATATATATACGACATGCTATTAAAAGTATTGAGCTATATATGCCTACCATTTGTAAGAATCTGAAAATATTGTATTGGATTAAAATTATTCTGCTGTATTTGGGGTTAAATGTAAAATTAAATTTAATTTTGTTCGATACTTCAGGTGTTGACATTTTACATAAGACTGTTAATTTAATTTTTGTAACAAGTTGGTGGGTAGTTCAGCTTCATTAAACAATTGATATTTTTTTTCAAAATTTAAAAGAATCTAAATTTTCTTAAGCTAAACACACTCCAACGGGTATCCTAGGTTTCAGCGTTTCGATTGCGATAAAACATGAAACCAAGCAAGATGCACTTTATTTAGGAAATAAAGAAAGCTTTTACATATTTTACTTGTGACATGGAACATTAGGAAAAGCTAACCAAACATTGTATAAGACGCGAAATTATCTACTGACTGTTCACTTGCAACAATAGTTCCAACTAATATCAATACTTTTTGTCTTAAGCATACGCTGTAATGAGGTGAATAATATATATATTGATATAAATGGGAACCAAAAAGATTGAAAAACTGTACAAGTATCCACTGCATGTTATCTTGTACAATTTATAAAAGCAGGATATCATAGAGTTAACATTCGTTTATGATTGATGTAATCAAAAACTTCACTTGGCTCATTTTTCGTCGATGAAAGTCAACGAACAACTCTGCCTTTGAAACCAGATCTACAGTGCCTGACCCAATATGCTTGCTTAAGCACCACACCTGACATGGGTTAATTCAAGGTCGTCGGAAAGTCTGGTTTCTTCTCGGGAATTTTTATGTTCGTTTACTTGACAGGTTATGACTGTTCAAAGTGTTTCTTCTGTTTAACTGGTCAATCAGAGTTATGAGTACAAAGGATTGATATCACAATAACTTTAGATTTATGGTCATCATAAAGAATTGGGTGATCGATAAGATGTATCAGTGTCTCAACTCACTAGCGACACGTGTTCGTGGTCTTAGATCTTTAGATACCAGTAAAGTCGGCTGATATGTAGTTTAATAGATTTTGTCCTAATCCCGTTTATGACTTTTTTTTAACTTGGTGTGAATTTGCATAACGGGCAACGCATGCATTGCAGGAGATGCTTACCTTGTTGACGGATGCGTTTTGCTCCTTTTGGAGTTAAGGCGATTCCCTTAGTTATAAATGTTTGTTACTTTAACTTGTACCTTGCTGATCATGTTACTTTAATTTGTACCTTGCTGATCATGTTACTTTAATTTGTACCTTGCTGATCATGTTACTTTAATTTGTACCTTGCTGATCATGTTACTTTAATTTGTACCTTGCTGATCATGTTACTTTAATTTGTACCTTGCTGATCATGTTACTTTAATTTGTACCTTGCTGATCATTTTACGAGATTGTTACATCGGTAAACCACTGTCGCCTTAATTTAACTTACGTGCGTCATATTCTTCGATAAAAGTGTTCATTGTATACACCCACAGGCGACAATATTAAAACAAAATTTTGCTTTTAGAACATTACGTATTATCAATGGTTACATTCTCGGTGAAGATAATCTAATCAAATGGATTCGGACACAGCAGATTTATAGAGTTTTATTTTCATTATATTTTTTGTTTACATTCTGAATTCAATGTTTTAATTTTCACAAAACACACGTTTGGAAAAGAAATTAATCCTGTAATTTCGTTAATACAAAAGAGGCCGAAGATATTTAATGAACATTAAAAAATCATCGAAGAGAAACTGACAACACCATGACTACAAAAACGAAAAACGATGAAAAAAAGATAAACATTGTCTACGAAACACTGCTTCGAAAATTTAAGACAGACCAACATCAAACATCAAAATTAATTCTCAATCATAAAGTAAAATAAACCTTGATCTTATTATTTATGTTATTTCAGAAAGGAATGAAATGTCATGGTATGACGCACAGAAATTTTGTATGAACATTTCTTCAAGGATGATAAATAAATGGGAATTTTCCTCTGCAACAAATAAGCAATATTGGTTACATGGGTTACGTTATAATGATTTTGACATAAACACACGTAAGTTGCTTGATCGTAAATGACTATACGTTGAACGAGAATTGAAATAAAAAATTGTCTGTAGTAGCATGATAATACGATTATTATTCTAGTAAAATTTGTTGTTATAAAATTTCGAAAATACCTTGTCTGAGTTTGGCTTTACTTTTGATCCTGTTTTGTTTTATCAGCTCTTTGACGTTTTTGTTTGGGTTTTGACTTTGAAATATTTTGGCCTTGAGCATCACTGAAGAGACATTATTGTCGAAATGGGCATTTGACGTTATACAATTGGCGCCATTAATGTTATATCTGAATTAGCAAAATCAACTTTGAATTAATATTTTCTTATTAGATCTGTAAAAGCATTTGCTCAGGAAGAAGTACTTCGGTATAATTGAAATTATCGAACGGAGTTTTATACTTTTTTTAGATTATGAAAAACGTCTTATTACTGAATTTAAATTACAGCTGCCTCGGAACTGTAAATGCATTCCTTAGGTTTAATATTCATAAACAATTAACATTATTGGCTTCCCAAACATTAAGATTAAAACGTTCGCATAGCAGAAATTTTCTTCTCGCATTTACTTTAATAAATGATTATGTGGATTGTAGTCTTTTAGTATATAGGTTTTCATATTCGTTTTCAAATTAATATTTTCTTTTTTTCCTATTTAAAAAATATAACAAAATACCAAACTCCAAGCTAAATTAAAAAGGAGAGGCCTATAAAAAACCAACAAAATCAAACAACCAACGGAACGAGCGAAAAACAACTGTCATTTACCTGACTTGGTACAATCATCTTCAGAAGAAAATGTTGGGGTTAAATTTGGTTTTATAACTTTTTATTAAGCTATACAACCGATTCCTTTAACATCAAAGATTCGTTATAACAACCAGTGTATCGATCCCCCTGCTGGTGGAAGTTTCATCCAGCCCAGTAATCAGCACTTCTGTGTTGACATGAATTATTATTGATATGGTAAGAACTACACAATAATTGTTTACAAAACGTAAAATGTTTCGAAATAATAAGGATTTTCTACCCTAGAATTGCTTACAATAGCTGTATTTGGCAAAACCTTTCGGAATGTTGGGTCCTCAATGGTCTTCATCTTTGTACGTAATTTGACCTTTTCAAGTTCTTTGTTTCGGGCGTCCATAATGAGTCTTTTTGTAGACGAAACGCGCGTCTGGCATACACAGTTTTAATTCTCGTATCTATGATTAGTTTATTTAAAAATGTTTTGAAAATTAAAATCAGTTGTATACTGCCTAAATAATGAACAAGCGTTATCAAAACCTACTTAAAATATAGACGACATGTCGATACCACGCTGGGTCAAACAACTGTTTACACATCGGGTGGTGAATTGCTTTTTCCGTAATGCGCAACATATCAGATGTCACTTTTGCAGCAGGAATGTTTATTCTACCACAGCACCTAATTTCACCCCTGTTTTCTGTTTGGTTTGGCGTTGTCCAATATTTCTGTTCTTGTGTAGTGTATTATGGAATGTTTTTAGTCCGGTTACAACATTCCATATGTTCCACAAACCCATAAAACACTAAAACTGAAATGCATTCAGAGATGAACATGCATTTCAAGCAATTTATAATCGTCTGAACCGTTCCTACATGGTGTCAAATCTACGAAAAAGTCATTTAATCTTAATGTACAATAAATGCATTTCAATATAGATTAAATATGAGATAGTTCCCTAAAGAACAACCTTAAGATATAACTTAAGACACGCGATTTAAATCAGATTTATTGAGACAGACAGGTCAATATATTTATATAACATCACATTAAATATTCTCGTTTAGCTTCGTTGAGAGGGTAAGTGTATTCTGCTATAAATGCATCTTCCTCCATAAAAATCTACACTCAGTCAAAATGTCAAAACAGGTAATAGAACACATTAGGTAATTTGATATATCAGGCAACTGTTCTGGCATCTAAAGATAAAAGACATCGAAAATATGCTATTAGTTAGTTTAGAACGTCCACATGAAATGGTATCTTGAATTCTTCCTTAAAAGATTTGAGAATTTATTTCATTGAATTTTTATTATTGTAGCATTACCATTATTCCCTACAAGATGTGCTGCTCTGATCCGACAAAGAAAGGTGTATTCAATCAAACTTTTTGACTGTTCTATGGAGTTGTATACGCTATGTCGAACCGAACATGCTCCAACAGATACATGGCCAGGTAAACATTTTATCTTTCGTTTTTCACCGGCTTTGAATGCTTAGCTTAAGACAATTTCAAATAAAGG
Source organism: Mytilus coruscus (assembly GCA_017311375.1). NCBI lineage: Eukaryota > Metazoa > Mollusca > Bivalvia > Mytilida > Mytilidae > Mytilus > Mytilus coruscus. The sequence continues at coordinate 126,994,888 of CM029596.1, forward strand.
TTTATTTGTGATGATTGGATGTTCAATGCAGTGGCCAGCAGGGGAGGGTTGAGTTATGCTTTTTAAAAAGTGTATCTTCTTTATCTGATTGAGGAATGCAAGTATGCAAATGATCAGTAGAGGTTCATCACCATCAGTAGAGCAATTGTATTTAACATTGGAGATGAAAATAACTATTTATAAATTTCGTGAATACAAGCACTTTTCTGAATTTGCCTTGATCAAGAACGCTCAAACCTGAAGTTATGAAAGCCAGGGATATAACAATAGTATACATGTTAGAAGCCTTATCCAACTTCATTTAGCCTGGATTGAACTTTTTTATGTTACAGTAGCAATTCATTTACTTGGAAAAATTGCCACAGAAAGGTTACAATCATTTAAAATGTTGCGCACAATAACTTTAAAAGAAAATTACAGAAAAGGCAAAATTCATTCAAAAGTATATTTAACATAAACGTTGCTCGTCAAGCAGTGACAGATATTTCGTCAGAATGTCTTTACGGGATAATATATTTTTTTAATTATCGGTTGCTCATCAAGAATGCATTGAATTTGGCTTCTATAATCCGACAAATGATAGTTTTTTCAAGACTGTTCACCTTTACAGTGAATTAACAGTTAATCAAATTCATATGAACCGGATTTCTGACGATTATAATGTTCAAGAAAATTTAAAATCAATTCATGCATATATTCTTAACTATGTCCGCCAATTATGATTCATTGGGTGAGTGCTGATAAAAAACAATTTCTGCTAATTACCTTTTAGGTTTTGGGGCATTAGTTAACGATCGGAAACTTGATAAACAGAAAGCTAACAAGCGTAAAGAAAAAACTATTTTATTTCGATGATAGAGTGACTCTTAAATGTTCCACGCATTCCTGATGGTTGATTTAACTTTGTCTTAACAGTTAATAAATTATATGGTGTATTAAAAATTTTTCTGCAAAGTTTCCGTACCTTTATATCCTGGCTTTTAAATATTTACCATGAAGTGTTCCTGATGAAGGTAAAGCACTTTGGACGCATACAAAACAAAGTGTTCATTTCATTTTCATTAGGGCGCATCACATAATCATATTATTTTTCTATTCAAACTCTTGGTCAATACCGCTGCTATCTTGGTCTCAGTCATTTGCCGTTATGTATTGAAATAATTTGTAAAATTTCGTTTAATAAATTTCCAGTTGATTACAAATAAAAAAAAAAATAAATGTCCCAACTCAAATCTTATATTTTTTTGATTTATCTATTGATTTTTGTATTGATCTCTTTTTGTCATAAAGCTCCTCTATTATGTCTAGTAATCAAGTATGTAAACATCCTTTGCTTTCAAATGTTTAGTATTGAGCGTTATTGATAAATATTAATCTAGAAACACGTTATGGACGCACCGATTTATTATATAGCATATTTGTGGCTTCTCCTTGCAGGTGATACATGTACAGCAGTAAATAAAATCCCTGGCGACACGGTCAGTCTCTTTCCTTTTCGATATCATCAGATTCCATGTTTTTTATTGTTTATCTCGATTACTAGTAGTTCAATTTAAGAAGTAACGGTCATTTGATCTTTACATCATCTGAAAAGTATTGACAATGCATTATTTAGTCATGTGCAGTCTTTCAGTCTATTTCCGACGCATATACACTGTGGTAAATTCGAAACTGTTCAGACAGTTTGACTTACTTGACTTAATCCACTTCGTCCCAAGGAGGACATAGGGCGACTAGTTTCTTTCCATTTCTTCCTATCCATGGCTATTCGTTTTGTTTCTTTCCAGGTCTTCCCAATTTTGCTCAGTTCAGTTGTTAGTCCCCTGCGCCAGGTGTTTTTTTGGCCTCCCCCTTTTTCGATGTCCTTAGGGTTCTATTCTAGGGTTTGATTGGTAATGTTTGAGTCTTTTTTTCTTAGGGTATGTCCGATCCACTTCCACTTTCTAGTTCTTATTATCTGAGTTGTTGGCTGTTGTTTGGTTCTTCTCCATAACTCATTGTTAGATATTTTGTTTGGCCATCTGATGTTGAGGATGTTTCTCAAACATTTATTGACAAAAGTTTGGATAGATTTGATGGATGCAGCTGTTTCTCGCCAGGTTCTGATCCGTATAAGAGTATTGATTTGATATTGGTGGTAAATATCCTTAACTTTGTGCTAGGTCTTAAACCATTACTCCTCCAAACAGGTTTAAGCATGGAAAATACCTGTTGTGCTTTCTTTTTTCTCGCCGATATGTCTTCGTCTGTGCCTCCTGATGTACTGACAATACTTCCAAGGTAAGTGAATTGTTGTACATCTTCAACAGTAGAGTCATTGATCTTAAGACAATCTTGCTGGTTTTTATTTAGTCTCATTGATTTTGTTTTCTGGGTGTTGATGTATAGGCCTGTTTGTTTTGCTGCTGTTTCAAGACTTTTGGTCTGATGCTGTGCATCTTGGAAGCGATGGGATAATGTACAAATGTCATCAGCAAATTCTAGGTCTTCTAGACGTGTTGTGAGAGTCCATCCAATGCCTTTCGGATCTTTGTAGGCTGTTTTACCAATCCAGTCAACTACTATTAGGAAAAGGAAAGGAGAGAGAAGACAACCTTGACGTACGCCAGTTGTAACAGGGAATGGTTCGGTCATCGTTCCACCATGTATAACTTGACAGGAAAATTGGTCGTATAGCAGTTTTATCATTTTGATGATCTTTTGTGGAATTCCATAGTGTCCAAGAATGTCCCAGAGGACCTGGTGGTCAATGCTATCAAAAGCTCTCTGGAAATCCACTAAATTTAGGTAAAGTGTCGTCTGCCATTCTATTGTCTGTTCGATGATAATTCTCAATGTGGCTATTTGGTCTACACATGATCTTTCTTGTCTGAAGCCAGCTTGTTCATCTCTTAGTATCTTATCCACTTCATTTTTCATTCTGCTAAGGATGGTGCTACAGAGTAGTTTGCTCGGTATGGACAGTAAAATGATACCTCTCCAGTTGTTGCAAAGTTACTTGTTACCTTTTTTGGGGATTTTCACTAAAAGTCCTTTACTCCAATCGTCTGGTATTTCTTCTTCTTCCCAGATCTTATTTAGTAGTTGTAACAGGCTAAGGACAGAGGTATCATCCAAGACTTTAATAGCTTTTGGTGGTATGTTATCAGTGCCGCCTGCTTTCCGATTTTTTAGACTTTTGATAGCTTTGGCAACTTCAGCTCTTGTTATTTTGTTGGTTTTGATGTTCAATGTTGGACCATTGTGTAGTTCATGTGGATCTGTAGGTGGTGGTCGGTTAAGTACCTGCTCAAAATGCTCTTTCCACCTTTCAAGTTGATCTTCCAGTTTAGTAAGGGTCTTGTTTTCTTTATCTTTGATTGGTGTATTTGAGGTTGGTGGTTTACCGCTTAATTGCTTTGTAATGTTGTATAGGGTTTTGATGTCTACCTTACTACAGGCGGCTTCGGCTTCTTTGGCTAGTTGTTCTACGAAGTTCCTTTTATCTTGTTTGCAGCTTTTCTTCACCTCTTTATCTTTATTGCTATACTGTTCTTGAGTCTGCTTTTTCTGCTGTCTAGTTATAGCCGTCAGAACTTTTTCTTTCACTTGTCGTCTTTCGTTGACAATTTTCCATTGCTTGCGGTTTATGCGGATAACCGATCGTTTCTTCACATGATTGATCAATAGAATCTCTGGTCATTTCCAATGCTGTGTTGATGTTAGTTTCGTCATCATGTAGGTTTTCAAGTACACTGATTTTTTTTGGAGCAGAATTTGATAGTCTTGAACAACTTTAGGGTCTTTGAATAGATCAACATTAAATTTCTTTCTTCTAGACTTTGTTATTTTTGTTGAAAGTAGTTTTAGTTGTATCTTTGCAATGATTAGCTGGTGATCTGATGCAATATCTGCTCCTCTCTTGTTTCGCACATCTTGTATAGATGACCTCCATCTTTGTGATATAGCAATATGGTCTATTTGATTTTCTGTTGCTCCATTTGGCGAAACCCAAGTAACTTTGTGACAGTTTTTATGGGGGAAATGTGTACCACCTATTACTAGACTGTTTACAGCACAGAAATCAGCAAAGATTTCACCGTTCTCATTCATTTCACCAATTCCATTTGGTCCCATTTCTCTTTCTCTCCCTGTCTTGTCCTTACCCACTTTTGCATTGAGGTCTCCTATTATCATGAGGATGTCTCGTTTTGGCACGGAATTTACAGTGGTTTGCAGAGAGTTGTAAAAGTCATCTTTCTTATCTCATCTGCATTATTTGTTGGTGAGTAAACCTGGAATATGGTTGTTTTCTGAAATTTTGTGTCAAACCTGGCAGTGATTATTCTAGATGACACAGGGTTCCATTCTAAGAGAGACTGCTTTGCCTTTTTAGTAAGCATGAATCCAACACCTTTATCATGAGCGTCAGTGGCGTTTGTGTTACCCGAATAGATGATGGTATGACCAGTGTTTAGCGTTGTCATGCCAGATGTATTCCATCTTACTTCACTGAGTCCTAAAATTTCAATACTGTATCTGTCCATTTCTTTGGCTGTCTGCAAGCTCTTTCCACTTTGATACAGTGTTCGTACATTCCAAGTCCCAATTTTGGTTGGATACTTAGGTGAGAACAACTTCATCGGCCTTCGCGTCATATGTTGTCCTCGTGGTTTTGTTTTTGTGTTTACCTCTATCTCAAGCCGCTGACGAGTAATAGGGTTTTCTTCTGTAGTCGTTTCGGTAACGTATTTTTTTACAAGTTAGGGGTGTTGGCCCTAAGCTAAACCTTCTACGTAAAGGGTCTGGTTGTTCTGTAGGGGTTTTCCATCCACTAGACGATAGCTTTTGCTAACGAGTTCCATCTACCCGGATTTTCTGTTTGGGTTAACTTCTATAGCCTTTGACTATTCCCAAGTCACCCACAAGGCAGTGGGGCATTTAACCAATACCTGGGGCAAGGTTGATGAGAGCCAGGGCGTATCCGCTTGCCGGCGGGCCTGCACTCTGCATCTCTAAGGCCCTTGCTGCTCTGAGATCCCTTGCTATTTAGCCTGAGATACTGGACCCCAGTATCCGTGTATTGCCGCGAGAAGGCATTGAAAGAGTCTTGATGTTGTAGAGGCTTTGTACCAGCAGGAGAGGCTGATGCACTCGGCTCTCTTTTCATCCACAAAGTGAACTAGCTATGACCTCACCACACTAGACGCATATCACCATCCTGTGTGCAAACACACTAATACACGTTCAGACAGTTTACTTGCAGTCAATTCAGCAATGTTAGTAGCTTTTCAGACAAATCAGTAAGATTTTGATGTGTGTAGGTAAATTACAACTGCTGAAAAGTCTGATCATATCATGACAAAATTTTAATTGACTGCAAGCGAATTGTCTGAACAGAACTGAATTTACCGCAGTAAATTAGTCTGAAAATTGACTGAAAGACTTAATAACGTATTGCTGAGTCTTCAAAGAGCTGTTTAGAGTAAAATGACTGTTGAGGATTGATTTTGTTTTATTAGAGAATATATTCTTAATAAATTTACGAAATCGAAACATCGGTTAACTACCGTTAATTCCACTTTTAAACAATATACAATCTCAAAAAGTGCAATCGCAAAAATAGAAAAAAAATAGTCTCAAAAGCTTAAAAGAAAAAAAAAGCAAGAGAGTCTATATGCAAATTAAGGATTTAAAAACATGTTTAACTGTGACTTGAATATAGGTGCTGTCCTTTCCTATACATATTGTTCAACCAGATTTTAAAATTGACAATACAATTGAGACATTTAAATTGAACAGTTGGTATTTTAAGAGTTGCTGAATGAATAATCTCTCATGCATTTAGAGTCTTCATTGGTGATGTCCAATCACTTTACTTGTTAAATTGTCAGTGTTCTGTTGCAATGTTACTGAGATAGATGTTTCAAAACTTAATCAAATGGTGTACGGGCTTCAGGTTTTATGTTCTTTAACTAACACTAGTATTGCATGCATACATTTTAAAAAAGTAAGGATGACTGATGATAGAATATCGTCACAAGATGCAAACTTATGCCATATCAAATATATTTCTAGTTTTAAAATTTTCCTTTTAAAAAATTATAATTTGTTTTTGATTTGATTTCCCTATGTGATTCATCAGGTGTCCTAACACAAGTCATGGAAATAAAATTATATTTGCAGTCTTTTAAATTTAAATAAAGTATTCCTCTAAGCATTCTTTGCCAAAGAAACACTTCATTGAAAATGAAAAAGAGATATATTTATTAATTTGTAATTTCCTATTTTTAGGAGTGAGCAAGCATGAATTAGAATGTACAAATGTTTAATTTTATTGCAGTCTATTGAATTTTACGTCTGCATTTTTTGTTTGTCTTGGCTGCATTTTGCTATTGTTTTCATAGCCAAATACTATGAATGTCTGGATTTCTTTTTCATTGTTCATAAGATCTTTTATCTCTTAAATTTTTTTTTAGTGGGAGATAAATTGACCAATGTGGAATTATTCAATAATTTTCCAAGATAAACAATGTTTTAACAAGTGTGCATTCCTTCATTTAGTTTCTTGTTCAAAACCTACTAGCATGAACCTAGTATAGAGTGTCTATGCACTTGTGAAATATCAGAATAATAGTCAAATGTATGAATGAACTGTTTTATCTATTTTTGTTGACATATTTATTTGATATCTCATTCCAATATTCTTCTTCCGATATATTTGACATCATTAAGATATTTTCTTAATTTTATGAATTATTTAAAAATTACTTATATGTTTCACTTTATCAATAGATTTTACTAAATCAACAGTATTCACTATCTTTTCATTTTCCATGATATATATTTCCCAAAATAAACAGGTGGAACGTCTTATTAGATTCTGACCCAGTTTGTTATATGATTATTTCCAATATCGCATTCAAAGGCATATCTCCTTCATGCATTCCATTTTTAATTTTTTATTACCGTCTAATTTAAATTAAACTCTCTTGAGTGAAACAATATCTTTATGCACAAACGTCCTAATAGATTTCAAAAGAAAAACACAGCATTTATCATTTTGAATTTTTCATGCCACATAAACATTAAGATGAATTATTTCCTCCTTGATGCATTACATTCTTTTGCACAATACTTTCAATAGATTTCAAACACTGTCAATAGTACTCCAAAACGAAAATGATGCAGAGATATATGAAAAATTTGAAATATCAAACTGAATTTTATCAAATAAAAACTGAAACTGAAACCAACTGAATAGTTATTTAGTGTTTCGCTGACAACTGGACAATACAATATATAAGGGTTAAAATGTAAAGGTTTGTGTGTTATATAAAAACACTTGTAATGTCCACACATGTTAGCATGCAGTTATCAAAATCTTTCATTGAATTAGATTTTTTGGTCAAAATTAGATTAATTATCTCTATAAAGGAGATAAAACAATGAAAAAGCAGATTTTTTTTTGTTCCTTCCAATTTTATGATGGAATAACCCTAGATGAAGAAAAACGTCAGAAAAAAGCATGCTGTTGGGTCAGGTGAAAAAAATCAAAAAACAGGTAGCATAAAAGGTAGACTTAAATCTCACAATGTAAAAAATAAATGAATACAACACTTTATAAATTACCTGCGTCCAAAACCTTTTCCGGATTTACCTTCATCAGGAACGATCAAATCCGAATGTTGGCCGATTTAAATGTCTCAATTGTATTGTCAATTTTACAATCTGGTGGAACAATATCTATAGCTAAGGGACAGCATCTAAAATTAAGTCACAGTAAAGTCTTCGAAAATTAATTTTCTCACTTAAACGCTTTTTTGTTTTTGTAAAAATTCAAAATGGTCCCCTCTTTATAACATCTGTCTTAATAGCATGGTGTATATCAAAAGGACAATACCTTCTGGGAATAACTGCATTTTTGCAACGATACGAAATCATAACTAAAAGTACTAAATTTTAAATATCTTTCACATCTTTATTTTCAAATAGGAATTTTTATACCACCAACAAAAAGTAGTTCAACAAAGATGATAACTACCAAATTAGCTCCAACCTCATCAGGAGTTACATATCAGATATCAACTATTTTTTCCACAGATGTTAACATTTCGAAAACAACAGCCAATAATAGTGTCACCATGTCTACATTGATCCCTGAAACCGGTAAATGTTTTCCTCTTATAAAAAATAAAATAATCTATTCCGGGAAAAATAGCTTTCATGATTAAATTCGAAGGAAATGATATGCTTTAACATACATCCATTCCAATCGTTGTTTTTATATTCACAGACATTTCAACATTCAATCCTGCGGTATGTTTAGAGTTATCGGGTCTTTCCACTTTTCCATGGAAAGACCTTTTGATTTTGTTCTGATTATTTTTTGTTTGTTTCCCCCACTGTAAATTATTGCGATAATTATTTTTTTCGCTAGATTCGCTTAGATATTTGGGTATGCTATAATGAAGGGTTTATACGGTTTTGAAACTGGCACTGTTTAACCGAACAGTTTTACTTGTAAGAGTTATCTCCCCAAATACTGAATTATGATTTTTGTTTTGGCTTATTATCACTTCTCCTCAGAAACTGAATAAGACATCGACATAATATCTTTACTAAATTGTTTATTGGAACATATATATTTTTATTAAAGGGGTGCGTTTACTTTACGACAAAAGAGATGATTTCAGCTTTTCAACTGTGAACTTTCAATTTCTATGTAGCAACATTCCAGCAACGCCTGCATACGGAGTATATATCTCCCAGTTGATACGATATTCTAGAGCTTGTATTTCCTATCGTAATTTCTTTGATAGAGGGTTGCTGCTCACAATGAAGCTATTAAACCAAGAGTTCCAAGTGGTGAAGTTGAAATCATTCCTTCGTAAATTTTACATACGCCATCACGAGTTGGTTGACCGTTATGGAATATTCATTTCACAGATTATACATAAAATTGTTTAAAGTTACAATGTGGTCTTAAGATAAACCTTGCTTTGAAAGTTCAAAACTATATTTGACATTTTTACTTTTTCAGTCAGCGTTTCGATAATTATCCCAGTAGTTGTGGCGGCAGTCATTATTATTCTTGCAATAATTGGAGGAATTATATTTTGTATCAGGTTAGTTCTAACATTAATTAGTATTCTCTCAATAATGGGAAAAGTGATATTTTATAAAAGGTTAGTTCTGACAGTAATAAGCATTCTGCCAACAATAGGAAGAAAGATCTTGTAAGTGAGGTTAGTTCTGAAATTAATTAGTATTTTAAAAATAATTGGTATATTGGTTTGAAGTTTTGTACAAATATGTAATTTTTACAGTATTGATAATTCTTACAATAATTGAACCAGTAATATTTTATAGCATACAATTTTATTCTCATATTTATTTGGGGTAAAATAATTTATAAAAGGTAACTTTTAACAGTAAGAAGTATCTTTTTAATAATTTGCTGATTGCAACTTTTTTCTGAGGCTATTTGCTTTCTCACGAAGATTTGAGGAATAATAGTTTATTTATTAACAGCAGTAGGTATTCTGTCAATAATTGGTGGAGTGATGTTTTTTTAGAGGTACATAACATAACAAGAATAAGCATTCTACCAATAATTGTTTTGTAGGAGATAATAAGTATTTTGATAATAGTTAGCAAAGTTATATTTTATCTGAGGTATCACCTGGCAAAAGATAAAAAGTTACATTTAATACGAGGTTTTGTCTTACACGTCACACCCTGTCGTTCTTCTTTTGAAGTTCATGCGATTGTCCCAGTTTGATATTTCGTATCTTGATTTTTCACGTTCGAATTAGAACTTCGGTTTAAGAATTATGTCTTAATTGTAAGTAATAAGAACTTTGATAGTAACGGGATAATTGGTATCTTTTCAGTGATTAGCTCTAACGGAAATTGGTACTCTGACCAATACAAGAGTTTTTTTTTTTTTTATTAGACGCGTATTCTAACAGAAATAAGCATTCAAATAGTATTTGAAGTAATATTATATAAGACGTAAAGTGTACTAGTTATATGTTTTTTAATTAAAAAGAATGAATAAACCTCTAAACATAATGTATTTAATACAAAGTAAACTCATAACCTCGGTCTTTACAAAGGTAAGACACATATTATAAATGATGAATACCACTAGTATACAAATAAGAAGATTTCGCATGATTGCCAATGAGACAACTCTCCACCAGAGACTAAATGAAGTTAACAACTATGGATCACCATATAGCATTCAACAATGAGCAAAACCCATTCCGAATAGTAGGCTATAAAAGGCCCCGAAATTTCAAATGTAATACTGCAATAATTCAAACGAGAAAACCTCCGGCCTGATTTATGTACAAAATAATACACGAAAAACAAATATGATATATAGCTCCTGACAAGAGACAGACACATACAGAATGTGGTGGGCGGAATAAACATGTTAAACTCATCAGGTCGATACAAAGCGCAAAAGAACTAACAAAAACACAAAAGACACAAAGTACAGATCTGAGAAAACTCGCAGTTAATGAAAGATAGTTCAAAGACACTTTGCAATAACAATAACGCACTTTATAAAAATTGCATATTGACTATGCAAATATCATAATTCACTTTCTCATGTCTTTCTACGTAAATTTTAATAAAAGTTTCTGGTAAGTCTAAAAATGTTCTGCTTTTGTTTCAGAAGACGACGAAATGCAGGAAACGCTCAATTTCAGTCTCCAGAAAGGGAACACACTACATTAATAAATGTTCAAAAGTCAGGCCAAAGTAGTCCTAATACTGACACAGGTGGTGAAAGTGTTGAACTTCAAAGTCATAATTGAAAATCATACAATTAAACAATAATTGAAATTGTCTTGTTATACCGTGCAGCAAAGTGTGCAGATGATAGAAGACGTTATTGTTTCGCTTCATTCATTCTAGCTTTATAAAGCCATTGTCCCCATGGTTTTTATACAGTTGTAGCAAATATTGTTTTTTTTTCAGTTTTCGTGATGTTTACTTCAAAATAACAATACGGTAAACGATATATCAGATGGTTGGACAGTTGACTTCTATGCTTCTGCGTTATCTTTCTTAAAGATTAATCAAGCAAATTGAACATTTTTAACAGATTTTGACATAGGAAATTCTGAATCTTATACCCCTCACCCGACTACAAACCAATTATCAGGGTACATTATCCTTGCGTATAAATATCATGGAAACTACGTTTTGTTTATTTCAGCTACCTCTTTGTTATAAGGCAGGCATTATTAACGATGGAAAAAGCAAATGACACATTTAAAATAATATCAAACAGCACGTTTTTGCAGTCTAAGAATCGTGATGTAGAATTGTACTATGACATTGTAATAATGTGTTTTAATAAAAAGCTGGCATAGTATATATGCAGTTTTCTTTAGCCTCAACATACTAAAGCAGAACAAAATTGAGCTTGTAACCATATTCACATATTGTCTTTTTTCAATGATATAACTAAAAAAAGTTGAAGCTTCAATCTATTATATTATTTTCAACAATTTAGTCCCTTTGGAAGCAGATATCTACTTCTGAAATCATCGAAGTCAGAATTGCTTGTTATGTTATTTACAAATGTTTACTTCTTTGCCAGCCAAGATAAAGCTCGGTGGTATTGCATAATATCAAATGAACAAACCCGAAGAACTTCTCATCAATGTCATTGTTTCCTTACACATATCCATTGAAACAACTCGAAACATGAGGTGATTCCTACGTAGGAACATGTTTCATGAGGTGAATCTTCTGGAAATCTGATAAGAGAATATCTTTATTTTGAAGAAGGGTCGTTTATAACATATTCACAGAAACGTTTTTGAGAAAAGCTAATTTTGAGCAGTAAAAGACCAAGAACAGTGCTAAAAAATAATAATACTCAACACTAAAATGACATATATGTCATATTGTAGTGGTTTCTGATTTCTCTTGATATGAACAAAGTGTGTGAATAGTAGACATAATATATGAATATCCAGAGCATGATAATTGTAGGCAAACATTGGGAACCTCCCAAGTGTGTCGGTATCAGACAAACATCGTCAATACTTGAGTATAAGAATAAAGGAGAAAAACCCCAAGTGTAAGAATCGCAAACATTAATCGGGAAATTTCTGAGTGTGGAAATACCAGAGAAACACCGATAACATTTCAACAAATAAATTATGTGATTCGTGGGCAAAACACATGACATTCCAGAATTTTTGAATCAAAGAAATAAGTGAGCAGTTCAAGATTAAGCATCATAAACATTTCATGTTTTAGAATAACATGAGCATACAGAGTGCTTTGAAGACAAATATCTTAAACATCCCAAGTGAGAGAAACTCAAGAAAACATCATCATGATCATGAACGTTGCTATTGTGCTATCACAAGTAAATGACGTAAAACTGCAGAGTGACTGTCTCGGGATTGTCTTCGATCGTTTAAATGTCACCAAATATAAATGGATATGTGCTCGTAGAAATACTTTGTAAAATGCAACTAACATAGAACATAAATGTATGATAATTTTGCTAATTAAATCCCCTGGTTTCATTAGCAATTAACAACACAGAAAGGAACCTTTGCGACATTCTTGTAGCAATAAGGGGCATTGTTTACAACTATAAGTTCAATAAAATATTTGAAGTTGGTTGAAAAAAAAAAGAAAATCACTGTGACTTTCTCAAATTTGAGATATAGTGCTCTTTGTTTCGTTTTTCACCACAATAATATTTCTAAGAGGGTCCACAAAACATCTATACTACTAAAATAACGGGGTACAATTTGCTCGCCGGCATGAGATAAAAACGACAAACTTAAACCTTATATATAACTAATATAGGACAATGGTATTGTTTAAAAATTACACCGTTCCAGGCCCTTTTGTTTTCTACATAATTATAATTACCAATAATTAACAAGTTTCGGGTCGAATCCGATACCAATACCAATAGTATATGTCACAATTCCAAACTAAAAGACAAGTTGAAAGAGGTGTTCCTGCTTTGTTTCATAAAAAAGAATGGCCAACGTAGATACAAGTATCTTGTCTTGTGGAGGGATAAATCCTACTTTGTAAAAATTACTCTGATTCAAACAAAAAATTCTCTGAAACTGACATTATAAAGTTGCTTGATTTCTTGATTGACAACATATTTGTTACGTTTGGATGACGTGTTTTTCAACAAACAATCGGCATTCCTATTGGAACCAACTGTGCCTCTCTTCTTGCCGACTTGTTCCTATATTCATATGAGGCTGATTTCAAACAGGAACTTCATAGGTAGAAAGAAAAGAAGTTAGCAGTATCCTTTTTACTTTACTTTCCGCTATAAAGATGATGTTATCTCAATAAATAATTAAAAATTTGGTGAATATGTTGAACCCTTCTAGCCTATCGAACTTGAGATAAAGGGTACAACAGATACAGTTAATATAAATATGAAGATGTGGTATGATTGCCAATTAGACAACTCTCCAAGTCACAATATATAAAAAGTGAACAATTATAGGTCAAAGTACGGCCTTCAACACGAAGCCTTGGTTCACACCGAACAGCAAGCTATAATGGGCCCCAAAATGACTTATGTGAAACAATTCAAGCAGGAAAACCAACAGTCTTATCTATATTAAAAAAACGAGAAATGAGAAACGACAAACACTTATGAACCACACCAACAAACGACAACTACTGATCAACAAGCTCCTGACTTAGGACAGGTGCATAAAAATTCAGCGGGTTTAAACGTTTTAACAGGCGCCAACCTTCACCCTAAACTGAGACAGCAGTGTAATATTACAACATAAAAGACACACTATAAAATATCAATTAAAATGGTTTAACTCGATCAAAAAGATATTAAAACAAAATCAAGTAAACATACTCTGAACAAATAAGTTTGATCTATTACACAACATAAATACAATATCGATTAAAAGGGTGTATGAACAGTGTCAAAAAGACAACTGTAACCTGGGACAAACTGGTGTTAAAAAATAACGTACACAGGTAAATTTAAATATAATAATTTTGTTGTTAGGAGTACGGAGGTAAACATTTAATACAAAATGTCTGTCTCATATCTTGACTTACATCTATAAATTGACAATGAGGGTAGGTTGAAAACAAGGCATTACGACAACAGAGATGATTTCAGCTTTCCAATTGTGAACTTTCCATTTCTGTGTAGCAGCATTCCAGCAGCGCCTGCATACGGAATTTATATCTTCCAGTTGATACTATATTCCAGGGCTTGCTGCTCACAAGGAAGCTATTAGAAATCACCCCTTCGTAAATTTTACGGACGACATCACGAGTTGGTTGACCGTTATGGTATATCCGTTTCACAGATGATAGCAGATATGTTCCTAATGTCGTAACTACAATCCCGCTCTGCTTTTCCCGAAAGTGACCTACCGAATTAAACTTATTACCAGGTTTGTACTAACGTGAGCAACACGACGGCTGGCGCATTTAGAGCAGGATCTGCTTACCTTTCCGGAGCACCTGAGATCACCCCCAGTTTTTGGTGGGGTTCGTGATGCTAAGTTTTTAGTTTTCTATGTTGTGTTTTGTGTACTATTGTTTGTCTGTATGTCTGTTTCTTTTTTAGCCATGGCGTTATCAGTTTATTTTCGACTTATGAGTTTGAATGTCCCTCTGGTATACTTCGCCTCTCTTTCACATATCTGGATTTAACACGACAGTGCCCTTTGAATCGAATTTGGTGTATTTTGTCAATCACCAATTTGTTACCTTTATCATCGGTAGATGCCGTCGACAATGAAAGTAACATGGGAATGTCAACAGCACAGAACAGAGCATGATGTCAGATACTTACGTTATTGGTATGCCGAGAAGGTATGAATCAACAAGACATGATAAGGATACGATCAAATTTTTTTTTTAACAATGTAGCTGAGTTCTAGTTAAAGTAGATAATTTAAATTTTTTTTTTTTTCTTTTTCAAAAAGTCATATAACTTGAGTCTCTTATAGTGAAAGATAAACAGAAGTAGAATAAATAATAACAAATCATGTAATGTGACGTCATTACTACAGAATACTAGCGAATATCACATAAAAAGCTGTTTATAACTTTACTCTTTATTATATATTCATACGTAAAGAAGTATAACAATGTAAGTACTGTATAAAGTAAAACTAGTCGATACATTTGATATCTTAGATGATTTTTTTTTATCAACTTGTTTATTTCTGTCAGATGTGAATAAGATTACATTGATTGAAAATGAGTCATTGTTTTACTCTCTTGAACATCTCGAGATTGCTTAGAATTTTTTGTTGATAATATCTGTCTTTAAATTATAAAGAGTTGAAAAAGAAAACATATTTTCTAATATTTATTCTTTATGCATATTATTTTTCATAAAGAAACATGCTCAGACACATGTTCTGATATGTATAAAGTTTTTAAAGTCATTTATATATTTAAGTAAAATAGAGAAGCAAAATGCCGACTTACAACTTTGGTAACATCATATGTTGAAATTGTAATACTCAAGTACTATGACTATTCACAAATATGTATATAGAAATGAAAATGGCTTAGTGTATTTCCGCGAAAACAGCTCACCTTAAAAATGCCAAACAAAAATTTAGCACACATTTAAATATCAATTACATAAAATCTAATTTTGTAGCACTAGAAAAACCAGAAAAACTTTCCAAGTAGTGTGCACTAGTCAGTAGAAAGGAATGTGTCAAACAGACAATCATCCTACCAAAGAGCAGAAGCCCAAGTTCACCAATGGGTTTCAACGAAGCAAGAAAATCCCGCACCCGGAGGCGGGATTCAGCTGGGACCTAAACAATAATGTATACTAGTTAAGTGAAATGGACGCCACAGTAAACTCAGAAACATACAAATGAACCAAAATTAAGATTAAAACACAAGACAAACAAAGTCTACAGGTAGCTGACTTCGTATAGGCGCAAAAATGCGGCGGGTTTAGACAATGTTTATTTCTGAATTTATGCATTCATGATTCTCCTCTGACTTATTACTGTTGTCTATGGGTAGTTGAGATTTAAAAAAAAATCAAAACTGTTTTTGAAAGGACCACTATTCAAATAGAAATCAAGGAACACGAATATCATTTATAGCATTGTACACAAGTTGTCCTATAAATTTGATAACGAAAATGAATGACATTTCTGCTACAGGTCAATTGGAAATTGAACAATATCCAAGTGATCAACATTTAAGACGACTTGTCACAGAGCTTATCATCAACACTTGCCGAGAACATGCTATCAGTCTTGGTATGAAGGGCCATATTTGGGAAGATTTGGAATACAAATTTCAACATGATAACATTGATAACATCAAATTTATGGCTTTATAGAAATGGAAACAAAAGCATAAGACAGCATGTATTCGGGATTTGATACAGGACTGAAGAAATGTAATACAAGCATACACAATATCTGCCAGGTATGATTGTAGTAGAAAATACTATATATATATATATATATATATATATATATGTAATCAAATTTTTGTCCATGAGTTAAAATATTTAATATTTAGCTGCAGTTGAGTTATAAAAATAATCAAATAAGAGAGTTCCAACTGTGACCTAGACTTCCATCAAGTCCGACTATAAACATACCTTACTGTTTAATAGCTAATCATCAGTGGTTTTTGTAGCATTAGATTGCTCAAATTTCCCGGGATTAGAGTTGTTGATCGTTTTATAAGATAAACATTGTAAAATTGTTCCATTAGTATATTAAAGTATATGTGTATATTTCCTTCGGTTCAAATACTTTTTTTGATTCTTGTGCATGTACCGTTCCGAGGGCCTAGTTGGCCGAGTGGTCTAAGTTGTTCATCTACTGTATCACTAGCCTGCAAAAGTGATGTTCAAAGTTCGAATCTCGCACATTGGACTCAAATCTTAATTGACTTTGATTGCCAGATTTCCTGTCGAAGGTCGTTCGTTCTCTCCTGTCACTCCGTCTTCCTCCATCAATAAAATTTCAAAGTTCCTAAAGTGTCGTTAAAATCAAAAATCAATCAATCTTTCATCCCTAATCTTTTATTTAAAATAAAGTGAGGGTGAAGGGGTGTGAAAAAAACGAAAGAGTTTTTGTCTTACTTTTCCAAAAAGTTTTTAAAGACTGATTCTGGTATCGGCTACTATTGTCACCTTTGAAGAAAAATGATATTTTGCAATTTCAATAAGATGAATATCGTCCATAAAATATGCTTTATACATATGTCTTTAAAAAGTATCATATACTAAAGTAAACTATAACTTATGTATCTTCTCCAGGTGTCTCTTATAGGAAAACACACAAGCAACATTACAATTTACATTTATATTAGAATAAACATAAGTCTTTAAATTATGCATGTGTATAATTTAGATTATTGAGATATCCTTCTTCCAACAGATAGTTACGGACAAAATTGATCTTAGATGGATTTGGATACTGTCACAAATAAAAACTGGGTATATCTTGTGACTGGGTGATGTGTGTTGGCCTGCAACCACACACACACAATAAACAATAAGAAGAGTCTGCACGGACTCTGACTCTGGGGAATAACTCCTGCAACAAATGACAACTCTGGTTTCCGCGATATATTATTTAATAGTTCAGCATGGAATACAATTGTACAGAGTTGAAACTGCTCAGAGTAATTCTAAATCCAATCTGCCATATCGAAATGATAAAACAGTTCATATAACAAACCAAAAATTACTTGAAAAGACATGACAAATATTTCTCTAAATGAGTGACAAATAAAATCATCGTGTTTTGTTTTTTTTTAAGACTTTTTTATCGAATTAAATAGATACAAAAAAACTAGGTTAGATTGAAGTAAATGCCGTTGATTGAAAAACTAATTGAAACATTAAATTAGTTTAACTTGATCTTCCAAACTTGACTTAAACCTTTCACAATAAAAATAACAAACTCCCTTAGTGAAATATTGCATATATGAAGAAACAGTGATTTTACATAATCTTTCACAAAATATCTCAAATCAAATTTTGTCCATTTTTCCACTGTGACACTACTATGTTTATGTCCATTTTGGTCATAAAGCTCTCCAACCGTTTCAGCTCTTATACATCCTTGGCTTTCAAATATTTGGCTTTGAGCGATCCTGATGAAGGTAAATCCAGAAAAGCGCCTCGGAAGCATGAAAATGATAAAGTGATTTTTTCTGCTTGAATTGTAACTAACGTATACGTTAAAAGACATTAACAACTCTTTATCAGATATTTGATGTTTAACATAAATTCAAGATGATAAAGTTTTATTTATTGTATCATTATTTGAATTCTTCTAGTATAATTTTAATTGCTATCTTTTAAAGATTTTTCGGGATGTATGCATTAATTGTGGTAAAAAGGAATCACAAGATCTTTTTCTAAATTACCTCTTAAAATATACAAGATAAGTGCATGTTTTAAAATGCAATGAAGTGGAATCATAGTATGTGTACAAGAGATTTTCTAATAACTAAATAAATAACTGGTTATTTCTTTTCTTAATATACCGGCAACTAAATATGCAATCCACCATATCGATGACCTATAAGTGTAGTACACACATATATATATAATATCTAAACTACTGAAATAACGAGGTCCAATTTGTTAGCCGGTATGACGTAAAATGACGAATCAAATAATTCAACTTTATATATAACTAATATAAGACAATAGTGTTGTTTAAAAATTACACAATTCCAGGCCCTTTTGTTTTTCACATAATTACCGAGTCACATGAGACTCGGTCTAATTAGTCATACATGAGTTTCAAATCATCAATAAAGTTATAGTTATCACTCATGCGTATCGTTATACAGGATAATCATATTACACACCTATCTATAAATAGCCGAAACAGCGGTTTTGTTTTATTGTGTATAAAATGCACACGTCGTGATTTAACTAATTTACGCTATATCAAGTATACCACACTGTCGCTATCGTGATTGTGTAGAGCCATTTACAAATGCTACGTTCATAAAGTATGTAAATATATGAAGTATCGCGTATCCTTCTGTCTGTAGTAAACAGTAAACAGTAAATTAAAGATAAGTATCCATTAAAGGGGCATTAGCTGTCAAAATCATGTTCACCGATTTCACCGGATTTGACTCAAATTCTCATATTTGATTTATGACATACTAAAACGTATATCCAAATTACCATCAGTCTGAAATAAACAATTAACAATGCATGTACTCGATAATATTTATCAGAATTTCGTATGTATTTTAGTCTAGAAGCCATCTAATTAACTATCGAGATGACCTCCGAAGACTGCCGAAGGTCACACAACTCGATATTAACATAAACATAAATATAAATAGATAGTGACCTCGTGTGCAATTGGATTTTTCTAGGTCTATTTGATTTCTTGCTAAAGGTTAAAAAAATAAGTTAATTATCTTTTTTACCTGTATAAGAATGAGTTTTTGTGGATCGAATCAGTCAATCAAATGGTTTACCTTTTTTCACAACTTTCACAGTTTTGTCAGAGGGAAAATCAAAGGCCTGATGCGGAAACAGAAACACTATCACGACCTCAGATTATGATACCAAATTTCAGATAAGATGACGAGGTGTACGTATATTTCCCAGTAAAAAAATCCGGGATGTCTTCAAAATTGACTAGTTTCTGGAAAGGTCCTTTCAAAATCCTCGACAAATATGGTGACCTTACTTATAAAGTTGACTGTGGACAAAGAGGGAAACCAAAAGTTATACATGTTGACAGAATTAAGAAAAAGAACAAACAGACATTTAGGACAGAACCGAATAGTAGCACTTTTAGTCCCTTGGCACTGAAAACAATAGTATTGAAAATGAACCTGTAGAGACTCCTTATTTGCAAGACATTGCTTGTAATGAGACAACTTTCCCTGATCAAGATGTACAAGAAATTATTCCTGAAGGGCGCCGTAGAAGGCGAAAAACCAGTTTGGTTGGATATTTATATTGTTGAATAAGTTTTGTATATTTCGTAATATTTGTTAATTTTTTCTATTGTTTTGTAGGTATATAGTAACTATGGTAAAAACTAAAAACAACACCGAGAATGTCAGAGCAATGGTAATGTGTGTTATGTGCATCTTCATTTAGTAAAAATCTAGCTGTTTGTGCAGGTTCAAAGTGATTTTGTAAATATGGAGGTTGTTTTTTTAATACTGATAAAGCAAAGAATCTCCAGAGACATGTACGAAATAAGCATGTTGATACAAAACAGGAGGCCTACAAAAGTAAGGAGTTAGTTGATAGTGAGTCCGTTGAAAGGGAAAGACATGATTCGGGTGACGTTATCAAGTCAGCTTCGGGAACAGATTCAGAAGAATCTAAACAAAGAGAGATTGAAAAAGATGTCACCAAAGTTACTTCAGAGACAGAAAGTTAAGACACCGAGAAAACTATTTCTGGAGACTAAAATCAATTAAAACACATCCGAGGCATGGATTTAGTGTTTTAACGCCATGGACAGTCAAAGAAGACATGACTTGTGCGATGCCAAAATAAATGTAACGACAGGCAGTAGGATAGTTAGGATTTAACCTCATAATAAATATGTATGATGTTATGTATAGATAGAACAATGTATAAATAGAAAATAAACGTTGATGTGTATATATACATCCCCAAAAAACATTCGAAAAGAATTCAAATTTAGTTGTTTCAATTTGTTGATGACAAAATCGATGTTAGTGCCAATGAAAACAATATTCAAAGATCTTATTACAACATTAATAAGATAACCTTTGCTAATAAGTTTGTTTAAAGGTTCGATAAATTTACACGGATACCATAGTGATTTCCGCGCTTTAACATGTTTAAGTACAATATTACTGTTAAATTTAGGATGTGAAATACCATTTTTAATACGTTTTCTACAGGTACAGCTAAATTTACTAATCAAATATTTGTATCTACGAAATAATTTAGTAAATGTTTTAAGTAATTTATGGTCACGAAATCCCTAACTTAATAATTTACCAGTGATATATTAATTACGTTCATTAAAATCTATGACATCACTACACACACAGGAACAACGAAGAGTTGGGAAAGAGTAGAGATTGAAATGTCCAAATCTAGAAAAGGACAACTACTGTTTATGTTAGATTTAGTTAAAGTAAGTTCTTTTGGGTAAATTTCGGTAGTATATTTAGAGAACTCTGGATTATTTAACGAAAAAATATCATCCAGATAACGGAAGGTATTGTTGAATGTATCAACCAAATGTAACAATGACGTGTCTTTACTGAGTTTGGTCATAAGCCTGGTACCTTTGATAAGTATTTACTTTAGGCCTAACACAGTGCCATATTCTGTTAGATGTGGATAATTTGCAAGTATATTTCATTTGTCTACATGATTTATTTTCTTATGCTTGTTTGATGGGAATAACGAACGAGTTGGGATATATAAACACCGTATGATGGAGCTAAAGGAACATGGCCGTCTAAAAAGGAAAATTAACAATAGGGAATGAAAAATCTTCTCTTTTGTTGTAAACTTTTGTATGGAGTTTCCCTTTAGAATGTGAAATGTCTAAATCTAGAAAAGGACAACTACTGCTATTTATGTTAGATTTATTCAAAGTAAGTTCTTTTGGGTAACGTTTGTTTTGTAAGGTTTTATGCACTTTCACCGTTTTGAATTTACCTTGGAGTTTATTTTTGTTAAAACATTTTTACTAAAATAGTACTCTTATTGTCAGATGAGAACCGATGTTACGCATTATACACAACATATCTATCTAATGGGCATCAGAACGTGTTTATATTTGATATAGGTCACACTCCCGATTAAAGTGGGTACGGAGGACATTAATACCAAAATTGTATTTAATCGAGAAAAAAAATTTAGTCTACCATATAAAAATAAGAAGATGTGATATAATTGCAATGAGACAACTCTCCACCGGAGACTAAACTCGCACGTGGAATTTAACAACTGTAGGTCACCGTACGGCTTTCGACAATGTGCAAAATACATACCGCATAGTAAGCTGTAAAAGGTCCTAAAACGGCAAATGTAAAACAATTCAAACGAGAAAACTAACGGCCTTATTTCTGTACAAAATAAAAACGAAAAACAAACATGATATATAGCAACAAACGAAAACCACAGAACTAAAGGCTTCTGACTTAGTATAGGCACATAAAGAATGTGGGGGATTAAATATATACTATGCACATTTTAGGTGGCTATTAGGGCATAGTTTATGTCACAGTTCAAATAAGTAGTTGTTATGTTGATTTCTATCATGTGCATTTTTCGTCCATGGTCCTGATAGGATAGAGTATGTTTTATATCACTGTTGAAATTTATAGTTATTATGTTGGTATCTATTCTGTGTATTTGCCATTAATGGTCAAAATAGGGAGAGGTTTGTTTTTTATGTCACCTGTTCACTAACATTATCTGTACCTATTGTATTGGACCAGATGCGCATTTTGACATTTAATGAATTCAAATTAGAAGTTATCATGTTGATATATATGCTGTACTCTAGCGATTCATTGTCCATAAAGGAAAGGGAATATTTATGTCACCTGTTCAAATAAGTAGTTATCATGTTAGTATTTGTGGTTCCATTGCTGTGTGGTGTTATGTTAGGAATTTATGTGATCAACCAATACTCCATATTATAAATATAAATTGTTTTTTCCCTTTATTTCAACAACAACAGTCAACAAACCAAAGTATTACTGAGAATGATTAGGACAGTAATATAATTGAATTGAATTATCCGTTGCAATTCCTAGCTGTCACTGATACTATCCAAGCAGGTGAAAATGATCAATTTCTTACCTTTATCTCTTCTGATTATCTACAAAACAATCATTATAATAAGTTTATTATATTTGGCAACCAAAATTTTGAAGTTGAGAGCAGTATCATATTACAATTATTTAAAGGAATAACAAAAAAATATTAAGTTAAAGAGATGGAAGATACCAAGGGCAATCAAAACAGAGACAAACTAACAAAACGATGGCCAAAAAAAAAAACACTACGAAAATATAAACAATAATAACTAGTGACTTGTTGTCTACTGTATTTACCTACCTCCCCTGATACCTTTATTGCGACGTTTTACCCATATCCCAAAGAGAAACTAAGTTTACACTGCAAATTTCTCAGCATTAACATACCATCTGCCTCATCGTTTGTCGTTTATACATCTCAACTGTTACGTTACGCTCATTCTTTTTCCCATTATACCGATTTTTTTTAAAGGGTTGTGATTCAGACACAAAAACTGTTCCAACAGAGTTAAAAGGGACGACTGAAATTGACTTTAAATAAGTTTTACGGTCACCTTTACAAACTTTGTGTCTGTGTTGCAACTAACTACTGACTTGTTTACGGCTGTCATTCGGTATATCGAGAAAAGTGATCGTGAAAGAATAAGCAACGGTGGTGACGTATTGCGATAGGATCCTAAAAAGATCTGGTATATTGATTGATTGATTGTTGGTTGCTTAACGAGATCTGGTATAGGATATTGAAAGAAATATTATCTAGAAAACACATGCAAGGTCAATAGATAATCTAATTTATCAAATAATTAGGACCCGATTTTGAAAAAAAAAATTGTCTGTCAATCTGGTTTATCATTATGATCAGTATCTGAGAAAATCAGATTTTAAAAAATCAAATTTTTACAAAACTACAAAAGGCAGATTGCTCTTCAACATTTGAATGACATAAAAAATGTAAAAAAAACCATGAATTCTGTCTTCATATGAATGAGACTTAACAACTCTTCTCTTAACAATTTTGTTCAATATTAAAGTTAACGGCTCTTAAAATTATTTTGTAGTAGCTTAATCAGAAAGTGGTGAAAAATTGCAATATTTATGTACGCAAAAGAACGGTACTAACCTTTTTGAGATCGTGAAAGACCTGGTTTTGCTTCTTATGTCGTATTATAAGTCATGATTGCCTCGTATTCTATCATTAGTGTCTATTTTGTATTGAAAAGAGGGGGATTGATATAAAAACCATTTTCTTTTTTTTAAACTCACAAATTTTGGGAAATGTCTTTTTGAGGTAATATTTCTATTGAAAATTGTAACTGATTCCGAGGAATTAAAATTTACGGCATGTGAAAATAGGTGAAAAATGTGGTAAACAATAAGTTTTTATTTGCATATTAACAAATGATAATTTTCATCCTTATGTGCTAATATTCAAACAACAATTCATATTTAGGTATATAATGGAATTCCAAAGTGATTCCCAGGATCAAATTTTCGATAAATCGATAAAAAAAAGTTTTAATGGAAAAAAACCCACAAATTTTAAGAAACTTACCTCTGTTTCAAGGATTTGAACGAGATTAAAGTAGGTGCATAATGCTATCATAAATTGACAAGTGGTGTTCAATTTGCAATAAAAACTTTTTTTTATTAAAAAACCCACTAATTTTGATAATCATCTTTTAGTGTTATGATTTCTAACGTAAAAAAATCTCAGATCTATATTTACCCTTCCGGAGCACCTGAGATCACCCCAAGTTTTTGGTGGGGTTCGTGTTGCTAAGTCTTTAGTTTTCTATGTTGTGTCATCTGTACTATTATTTGTCTGTTTGTCTTTTTATTTTGGCCATGGCGTTGTCAGTTTGTTTTCGATCTATGAGTCTGACTGTCCCTCTGGTATCGTTCGTCCCTCTTTTAGTGTCTTTTGTATATTTGTTATTTTTGTTGTAGTTGGTGCATTGTATCGATCTGATGAGTCAAGCCCCTTTCAACTGATTTTAATAGTTTGTTCTTGTGTTGTACTGTTAAACCCGTGCCAGGTCAGGGAGGGTTAGGCGCCATTCTGCATGTACCTGTCCCAAGTCGGGAGCCTATAATTCAGTGATTGTCGTTTGTTGCTGTAGATCATATTTGTTTTTCTTTTATTGTTTTGTACAAACATCAGGACGATAGTTTTCTCGTTTAATTGTTTAACATTTGTCATTTCGGGGCCAACTATAGTTTACTATGCGGAATGGGTTTTGCTAATCTTTGAAAGCTCTACAGTGCTATAGAGGTGTTAACTTCTATATTATGTGGTATCTGTCTCATTGGCAAATCAAACCAAATCTTCTTATTTTTATATCATAAGAGGAAATCTAACCCTGTATTGTATTCACGTCACTAGTTTGTAGTAATATACATAACAAACCAACAGCGTATGCCTGATCTCTCAAACTCTTACCATACGTCTATCTATTTCTGGCTTCCATTTTTCAGCAATCAGGGCTTGATACTGTTAAACTGCCTAACATAAGATGGTTGTGCTGTGGAATATTAGTTCTCGAGGGTATCACCAACACAGTAGTTAATGATTCGGTACTGAAATAATTTATAACAAAGTTTTCTTAAAAGCTGCGCTCATCAATTTAGAAGTTATTGAGAGACAAATGTCCCAATTATTTATAGGTACCTTTTGGTCATATAAGTCGTCACATGGTTTGTTCTTATAGTTCCTTGGCTTTCATATAATCTGATTTGAGCGTTCATTGTGAATCGTTTCGTACGCACGCAACTATCATAGTGTTATTTGCATGCATAAGGCTGATGCTAATCTGATATTTATAGTAGAACTAGTACTCATAGACCTGAAGAGAACATACTCCCATAGTCCCTCTTCTCGCGAAATATCATAAAATCATTCACTCTTCTTCCCTTTACAAAAGTATTCCTCATTGTTAACTTATCAACTATACTAGGAAATAATGAAATATTTAGTACAATTTAAAAAAAATAATCCTAATAATTAGTTTTCAGTGTTTTATGATAATTTTCTGTCTTTTGTTTTCCTTTGATCATAAGGTTGTCTGTTTTTCTTCGACTTATAATTTTTGGTTGCCACCTTCTCAACGTCCTTTTTCTTTAATCCAGGCAGTCTCTGTTTTTATGTGTTGTGGTTTCACCCATGTAAATTATCAAATATTTGCAGTTGATTAATATGCATTTAAAAAACATCGAAGGAAAACAAATTAGTTTTGAAACCTATTGATTTAACCTACATCAACAAAATAAATAACAAATAAAAAAAATATAAATTAAGCAATACAGATGAAAATAGTTGAAGCCATGTTATCATATAAGTCGCTCTTGCGAATAAAAATAAAATCTAATCAGCTTAAAAAATTGAAAACAACACGTTTAATAATTTCATGCGTCCGAAGCGCTTTTCTGGATTTACCTTCATCAGGAACGCTCAAAGCCAAACATTTGAAATCCGAGGGATGTGTAAGTACCGAAACAGTTAAGTACAGTAATTTTATGAAAAAAAATTAGAGTGACACAAAGAAGCACTTCAGATAATAAATTTTCTTAATTCCTTTGAATTCATCTGACTAAAATTCCCTCTTCAATGCATCTTAATATGTCAGAATAAAGCTTAGGATTAAGTACTCAGTATTGAAACTAATTCAATATTCGCTAAGAACACTTGCCTTTCAATAACTAGAAATTCTTCATTGCGAAATTGACTAAAATATTTATTTAGATGATAACATGATAAGGTGATTTGTTTTGTTTATGTTATAGCTGCATAATACATTTTACTCAACACACCTTCCACTAATTGTGTTCACTCTATTTTAAACTTGGTCTGTGTAATGAATAGTCTTGTTTTAGTTTACATATTGATGAAATAACTTGTTATAGTTCTCTTTGTAAACGGATATCAAAAATGATTTCTAATAGATATTTAGGTATCTTTTACCAGGTCGAGACCACTAGAATTCTGAAATTAAGAATACACTTGCATAGTAATTTCTCAGATACATAATTTAAACATGTCGCTGGTAAATTGACCAATTCACACAATGCACTGTGAGCTACTAAGAGTTCAGCATTACTTTAGAATACGTGGAAATTGGTAGAAAAGTGTCATTTTGCTTTGTTTCTCTGGATCTCAGGTTGAATGTTTTATTTTCATCTTATGTAATATATGTAATGTATTTAGCATAATGTGCAACTTGTATGGTTAGATTAAACTTTTCGACTTTTGTTTCGTCTTGTCAAAGTAGTAAAACACGTTTTGTCTGTTGTTATGCACTGCACCGGTGCATTAATGTCTCTAGAAAAGAATAACAAAGTGTCCATTGTAAAGTAAAACTCATTCAAGGGGTAAATTCAGTAAAAAATCTCCCATTGTCTTGAATTAAATTTATACCTGGTTTACCTTTAGAAATCAGAAGCTTTCATATATCATTCATTAAAGTGCAAATGTAGCCCCATCTTTTACAACAATAAAAAAATGAGGTCATGCGGCATTTTTGGGCATTCACATGGCCTTGTTTACGAGCACTGTAGATTCGCACTTAATTTCTTTATTGACCTCCATTACTTTTCAACCATGTAGTAAAAAAAATAAGTGCATTCGGCATTCATTTTATTTAATTTGTTTTAACTCTAGTCTTGATCCATCTTTCAAAAAATATTTATTAAAAAAATTATCTACCAATCAGAAGAGCACAGGACTTCAGTGTTATACAGAAAGCTCTCCCCCAAATGGGCGGTCCCTGATGACGTATATTTTTTACTAACTTTACCCCATATAAGGGACCTTTCCCTTATGTCCTATTTTTTTTTTTTTTTTTGTATTCAGCATGTAATTTATCCAATTTTCAAGTTCCAGTTTCAATACAAGATTCATAAGTGCTGAATTTGTAAAGATAGAGGAAAATTCATATTATAGCCCATACAAACCAAAGACTTAAATATTTTCAAAAAAATGATGTAAAATATGCTCAATAAACAAGAATTGTTTTATGTGTTTGTTTTGATCAGTATTGCAAGTACATATAAGAAATAAAGCCTTGGTGTACTTTTAGTTAAATTTTGCCTTATATAAAGTTTTTGATTATATACCCTGAAAATACTCCCAAAAGGCTTTTCAAAGGCTTTTAAAGCAGTTTCATACCCCAAATAAACAACATTTATGTTTCATTTGACTGTCTTTTAATTACTTGTAAAGTTCACAAACTGTCAATGACAAACATTCTGCAGAAATTCCTTTTAACCCAACATCAGGATGGTTTCTTCACTGGACAGCCAAAACTGAAGAAGAAAAAAGTGCCAAACATGGAAAAATAAGACTGGGTATGACCAAACTTTGCATTTGAATGTTTAAAGTAATAATTTAGAATATTTAAAAGCAATCATTTAACATAGCAATCCAAATACATACATTTCAACACCATTTTCATAGATGAAGGGTATCTAATCCTGAAAAGCTCTCCAGAATGTTTTTCAATTAAAGATATCTTCATTCGGTTAGATTATTCGAGTGTTAAAATACTTGAAAAAGTGCTTAATAACAACTTGATCTGCAACTTTACATGGCGAACACTGCTAAAAAATACACTTTGTCAAAGGGAAGTAATTCTGATTTTGCATATGGTTTTACACATTATTAGAAGAAATAGGGTAAAATTTGATGTAAAAAGGGAAGTATATTTAAGTCTTTCATCAATTTTATATCTCTAAAGTGTAATTTCTATTGTTTCTTTCAATCTGGATTTTCCCCATATACCCTATTCTTCCTCTCACAGTATACTTAGTGCATCCTTACCAGCCTCAGATAAACATAGAATTTTGTATGAAAAAAATTTTAACTGGTTCCAAAAAGCTTCCATTGCATTAATATTTACAGGAAATGAGCTTTGTGATTTTTGTGTGACCTTGAAAAATTACAGTGACAGAGTGCATATTTTCCTATAGGGGTAAATTCAGTAAAAAATCTCCCATTGGCTTTAATGCAAATCTATGTCTTGAAAATATTTATACCTGGTTTACCTTTAGAAATCAGAAGCTTTCATATATCATTCATTAAAGTACAAATGTAGCCCCATTTTTTGCAACAATAAAAACATAGGGTCATGCGGCATTTTGGGCATTCACATGGCCTTGTTTACAAACACTGTATATTCGCACTTAATTCCTTAACTGACACTTTACTTTGATCATTACTTTTCAACCCTGTAGTAAAACAAATAAGTGCATTCAGCATTCTTTTTTTAATTTTTTTAACTCTAGTTTTGATCCATAAATGCAGTATAAGGATACACAGAATTACCGAAGTATTTTGAGAATGACTGTAAAGGTTAAAAGTTAGGAGCAAAATATAAGTTTTCATTTATGATTGAAAAATAAATCTTTAAAAATTTCATGCGCCCGAGGAAACGCTCAAACCCCAACATTTAATTCAGTCAGAGATGCATAAATACACAGCAACGTAACTACGGATCTATATAATCATACGAGACACAAACAGTATAGCCAATTTGATCTAGGTTCTAGTATGCCTAAGGGAGTTAGAAGTTTATTTTTCTAGTAATCAAATATAGGTCAGTTTGTTTATAAATTCGGTATCTTATACTGAAAGTATAATACAATAATATACAAATCTCAACTTGGTAGTTATCGTTATGTTTATCAATAAAAAACAAATCCAGTATTTATACTACACAATTTTTTATAAAACAAGTTAAATAATTGAAATTAGGAATGCAAGTTCTTTCAGCACTGGTAATGGCTTTTGTTGCAAATGTCACAAATTTTCATGAATACATTTGTACGAAGTAAAATTCAAAGCCGTACTGGTCTGAATATAAGTTTAAGAATAAGAATAAGGTTAAATGGATATGATTCATGATCAGGATAAGCTAAAGTATAAGGACTAAGTTAAAGATAGGATAACGTTTACGAGAATGATAAAGTTAAGATAAACTAATCCCAGATACAAGACTACCAATTTTAAAACTCACACACGCGTTTCGTCTACAAAAGAGTCATCAGGGACGATTTATTCAAAAAAGTTAAAAAGGCAAAATAAAGTACGTAGTTAAAGAGCATTGAGGAACCAAAATCTCGAAAGGTTTTGCCTAATACAGCTAAGGTAATCTATTCATGGGGAAGAAAATCTTTAGTATTTTGGAGAATTCATGTTTTGTAATCAGTTGATAATAATCATATCAATGGTAATTCATGTCAACACCGGTGCCGACTATTGGGCTGGTGATAAATAGAATTTTAACGTTTCAGGTTAAACATGGAGATGAATCACTCCACAGTTTCGGTAAGATTTGGTTTAACATTACCTCAACGTTTATCAAGAGCAATACCTTAAAATCAAGATATATAAGAATGAATTGTGACAACGTTAGATAGATATACATATAAGTAATTATTTACAGATATCTGTTTTTAACGATAACAAATATTTTTCTTCAAGCATTTCCTGATATATAAATACCTAAGTAGCCTAGGTCGCATACTTTGGGACCCCTGTATTTTTAACAGCCTCACTTGACCAGGGCAAAATCAAATGTGTATAAACTCCCATAGTTTTAAATACATATATTTATATCACCAGTACACTTGTTTTTACCTGATAAGCATCCTTGTAGTACATAATCATTATCGTATATCTGGTTCACTGACTATCATGTATTGATTTAACATTGAAAACTATATATGTGATTGATAAAAATAAGAGTTATAATCTGAATAGAAAATTATTGATGTGATTGACAAAAACTAGATATCAAACTGTGATATAAAACGTATAGATTATAAAAGGATAAAGCGCATGTGGTAAGTGCTAAAGTAGTATGAAGCATGATATATGTGGTAGTCTACTAATATACACAATAAGTACAGACATCAATTCAAATATCGATTACAATAAAAATGTTAGTTTTCTTTCTGTCAAAAATAACTAAATATTTTTCACGAATTTACCCTAAGATACAACAAGTTAAGGTTATTACATATGGAATGGAACACACCTTTAGTTAAGAGCAGTAGAACTAAGAAGATTTTCCTATACTATTATTTTTTTCGAAAAAGAGTTCAACTTTTGCTCTGCATATATACTTTATATCCGAGCGTAGCAAGAGAAGTTTTTATATGCAAATTCAGCAAAGCCTTATAGACTGCATATTCAGTTTAATTTTATCGAATTTGCATTTATTACGTATTTTCCAAATAGCCCATTTAAAATAAAGTATTATTGCATTAACAACTGTATTATTAGAATTATCTGTACAGATTCCTAATAGAATATCTTTTTCAACACGTGTCTCGTTATTTATTAAGTTACAAAGTTGTAAATTTCTGACAACTGTTTCTATCAGTGGTTTAAGGTTCATCAGGACTATTTTTTCATTTCATTAAAAAAATGTTTTCAATGCAAAAAATATATTTTCTGTATACCGTCGTAACTGTCATAGTCTGTAGTATCAAAATATCATCATCAGTGAAATAAATATCTATCTGTGTCCAAGAATGGGGTCCGTTTATGTGCGCCACATCAAAGAAAATGTCTTTAAAAAATGCAATCTTCAAAATCTGAAAAATATATGTTAAAATGTTTATTAAGTTCATAGCTAGATGCTGCCAGGCTTCTTTTCTTACTTTTTTCTAACAAAAGCATTTTATTCATTTCATATATTATTTCTAAATTCACCTGTACAGGAACTACTTTTTCAAAATGTATGGTGTGTATTAAAGGACAATTTTTAAATTGTTTCCCTTTTACTGTAAATCAGTTCATATAATCAACATTGAAAAAACAGAGACATAATAGAGAAAATTGTCTATAATTTTTAAACGTTACTGATTTAATCCTTACTTGGAAGCATTTTAAAAATTCACATGGCTAACAAATAAGCAATTTTTAGTAGAAACATCCAAAATTATGTAGAAAAAAATTTAATTTGTGAAAAATAACTGATTAATCGGTCAGATGAAATAGTTGTCTTGACTTAAATTTGCTTTATTATACTCATATGACTAATGTGACAATACAGTCACACGGAAAATGCATTCAGAAAGCATTCCTTGTAAAGTTGACAAGATGTTACAGCCATAGGACAAAAGTATTTATTACAATCTATTTTAAAAAACTATGTAAAATTTAACCATGTACTTTTCATTCAATTAATGATTTTGTGACAACACTTTTCAGTAAAATGGTTTTATAAAGAGAAAGTATCAGAATTTGGTAATAATTGTATAAATAATAATAGTTACATTTAAATGTCAATGAATTTCATGGAAGAATTCCCGAAATCCTCAGCAAAGTGGTCTATTTCATATGAATCGTCAAATCCTTCATTTAAAACTTCGTAAACTGCATCGTCATCACCATCCAACTTTTTCAACACTGTAATTACAACACCTTTATACCATTCGTTGCTATTTGTCTCCTCATCAAACCATCCATGCAAAATGTGTCTGCCAACAAACTTTTGCTTTGAACTTCTCATACAACTGAAATATAACAACTTAAAATTTTAATATTTAGGTCATAATTAAACAAATTTCAAGAAAAATAACATAATTAATGATTTCATCAACCATAATCAGTTCAATACAAAAATACAGCTCAACTATATCTATTATTCAAACAATATTTTCAGATTTTCATAATTTTATATTACATTTTTGACATGACATGTTAAAACTGATTACTGCGGTACACAAAAACATAATTATTCTTATTCTTTGTTCTAAAATTTTCAATCTAATTAACATATCATGTCGTGATAGCCTGGTTATGTTATGCTTATGACATATATGAAGATCGTTACAAATGAATGATCAAATCAACACAGCCTTCGGCTGTTGTCTGCTCTTTGGTCGGGTTGTTGTCTCTTTGACATATTCCCCATTTCCATTCTCAATTTTACCAATTTTTTAAAATAATGTGTAACCTCGAGCTCTACTTAACAGGTCCATTTGTTTACACTTCATTTTCATTTTTTGATTTAAAAGTCCAAATATTGTGCTTGTTTGGATGATGTTAGATTGATTTAATACAAAATAAAAAGAATTGTCTTTTATTGCTATATTTCATATTTGTTCTTTCGTTTATTGTTTTGTATTGTTTTGTATATACAAGTAAATCATGTTGGTATTTTTTAGGCCATTATAGCTTTCCTTGTGGTTTAGGTTTTTGCCCTGTGTTGAAGGCTGTATGGTTTCATTTCATTGCTTACACATTGTGTGTTGGATGAAGATTTGTCTCATTGACATATTTTTTATTTATGATAATATAAAAAATATGATTGTTGAACAATATGATTGTATAGAATAAATGAAAACAACACTTTATAAATTTCATGTGTAGGAAGAACTTTTCTAGATTTACCTTCATCAGGAACACTCAAAATCGAATATTTGAAAACCAAGGATGTAAAAGGACCAAAAATGTTGAAGAGCTATAAACAAAAAAGGACAAAAAAAAACAACAACTAATCCCTATAGATGTTCTTTTCTGTTTCTTCAATTTAAAGTTATTTTACAATATAAGCAGTAAACATAGTTAAACATACCTCCTTCTTTTTTACTGGAATACACTGATTCTCCACTCACACTTGTATTCAATTTGTTGTTTTTCTGTTTTCTTTTACTGCTCCATAAACTGCTAGTTGAAGGCCCTTCAGACAAATCTAACTGAAACTAAAATATAAAAAACTAAACCATATAGTTGATACAACTTGGATTTTATTGCAAATATCTAAACCTAAACTTATTTCTCAATTATCCTGTAAAAGAATTTCACTGTTTTTTTTTTTTTTTTTTTGTTTTTTTTTGGCATTTATACATTTTACAGGATGTGATCAATGCATGGATACCAATATCATGTAGATCATTTAAGAAGACAAGATGAACAGAATCAGATGACTTGTTTAATTCCATTGTAATTTGTTTTATTTTTATTTAAATAATCTCAACTACCTATTAATTCACTGGTATTATATCAATGTATATCAGGGTGTTATTTTCATTATTGCAAATCATAAACACTAACATTATGATTTGGTCACTGATATGTACACATTAAACAATAAAAATATTAACCTAAAATGAATACTGTATTTAATAGTCATTTGAATCTATATTTTTGTAGTTTAACTAATACATGTAATATGAACATGTCAAATAAAAGGCAAAAAATCTTTTCAGCAAAATATAACTTATTAAATATCAACTGGAAAGAAAGTATACATGTATTATGCATACCCAATTGTCAGGCTCTCTGATTCTTTGATATTTGTTGTGTCTCGGGGAAGCTGATTCTAAAAGAATTGCATTCATATAGAAAGCTTTCAGCTTAGGTAGCAAAATGGATTCCCAAAATGATGAGTCCTTTGTTATCCTCTGAATATGAATTTCATACGGGTTAATGGTTCAAACAATGAAATCTAACCATGGTAAACTGGTAATATTTAATAAACCTTGGGCTTGGTAGTGAAAGTTGTGGTTTTTTTCAGTTGCAGTTCTTTGTCTTGATGAAGTTCTTAACAGAAATTGGAAACAGATTTTGTTGCTTCTGCCAAAGATATGGGTTTGTTGTTGTTTATTTCAATTAAACCGGTTCTATTGTTGTTTTCTAAGACAATGCCATCAGGACTTGCAGCCAAAAATTTGTGATTAGGATGTATAATAAGTCCACACTGTTCAATTTTGATAGATACAATTTTCTTAAACATGTACTGAATGTATTCCAAAATTGTAACTCTTTTCTGACTCAGTCCAAAACGCGGCCAAAACGTGTTGATTTATTCCCAGAAAATGTACAGTAAAAAAGAGAAGATACTAGTTTAAAAACGGGTAATTTTGAATTCCTTTTAACAATGCGGCCAGAATTTGATGAGTTTAAACGTTTTTTGCGCTGTTCTGACCAATTTGTGGAGATACTTTGAGATGTTGTTTCAATTTCAATTTTTTAATTTCAGATGGTGTTATATCTATTTCTGTTGTATAAAATTTCTGCTTGATGGTTTCTAATTGTTGAGGTGGTATGTCATACTCTGCCTGAATACATTCTTTCCCATACTGTCTTATGGCTTTGCGTGATTTTGCCTCCTTTGACGCCTTCATTTCTCTTTTCCATCTATTTTGCTTAATTTCTGGTTTTGATTTGGAGGTGTTGTTGATGTTGATATTTCTCTCTCTGGTATTAAACAATTTTTTAAAATAGTGACCACTGGTGGACTGGGTACTTGACTCCCATACTTTCGGTGACCATAAAGGACTTAAATTGTCCCTTAGAGCTGCCCCATAGCATCTAGTGTGCCATGAACCTCTGTAACAGTGGTTATACATTTTACCCCCATCAAACTTTGTCCACATATGCATCCATGATTCTGCTAAGTTGCTGTTAAAATTTCCAATCAGGTTTGATGACTTTTAGCAATGTTGTTTAAGAGGATGGCTATGTCTTGGCGCATTTTGCTATCTATGTAAGAAGGTAATAAGTTTGATGAGAGTCTTGATTCTTCCTACTCTTCAACATTTGCCCCCTCTGTCCACATATTAGTTTGTTGCTCAAAAATACATTCTGATTCTTAAGTGCTATTTTTTCTTCATAAATATTTAAACTTGGTGTATTTTCATTGGCAGGCGTTTTCGCCTTACAAAAATCGGAACAGTTGGAATGTTCTCCATATATGTGGTACAAGGGATTTCTTATATCATGTTCCAATTTCTTGATAGCCTCTTTTCTGTCTTCTTCTAGTGATCTCATTCGGATAGCACAGCGCACAGCACTAGTTAATCTAATTCTCTTATTTTTGCATAATCTACCTTTTCCCTTATAAGCTGGGTTATCAACCACTAGTTTTTCCAGGTTTGATGTCAAGCATTTGCAGGCGTGGTTGGAACATTCTATCTTTTTCACGTGGTAACCCCAAACAGGAACCTTTTCCATTATTTTAGCCATAACAGAGGAATCTCCATCACCTATAATTTCCATGTAGCGGACACCATGATCATTGGCTTTAATGAAGCCTTAAAAATTGATATCTGATTCCATCGCCTGACTTGACTCATTCCAATTTTTATAGCAGATATGATATAACGGTTCAATGCCTAATGTGGCGGCTCGGTTACAAATATAACAGTATTTGTTTCTAATACCAATATGTAGTATTTTTTTGGTTTCTGCGCCGATGATGACAGCAACACCTCCTAATGCGTTGTAGGTGTGCTTGTGTGAACGTTTACTCCACCCACCATCACAAATGACCCTTATACTGGGCAAACCTGTAAACCAAAATAATTGATTACTTACCATTTTAATGTAAATAAAACATATAGCTTATGACAAACCATAGCAATATGATTTATAGTTCAACATATTATCCAGCTTTGATTTTTTTTTTATAAATTTTAGCGTTCTCACTAAGGCGAGTCAATAAGCCTGGGACGAATGAAAATATGTGTAAACTCATAATTTTAAAACTGGTGAGTGTAAATATGCATCAAAATTGAAAAATGTTGAATCAACTGAGCAAATATATGTCATAATTTTATAACAATAATTTTCAAATAATATAAATATAATGTTATTTCCTTGAATTGTTCTATTTTGTCATGGAGACTGAAATAATGATTTATATAGCAATACAATTGCATCTTCACACTGTTGGAGTAACCATGGCCAAAAATGAAAAGTCCCTAGACTTGCCATCAAAATTCCTTAGTGAGAACCCTTAGTTCTTGGTTTTAAAAATTATTTTTATGAGTTTGCGTTTGTGACATTTATTTGCTGTCTTCAATTTCTGGTTCCTGCGCGCTTTCTTTTGATATTGGGGCTGATTTACTTTGCAGTCATATCCTGTCAGAATGATGATGTGCCTAGTGTTGTTAGAGTGACACGCACACTCCTCGTGGTTGACAAATTTCTTTACTATTTAGAAGCTGTGTAGACTGTTGTTAGCCTCACATGACAATTGCAAGGTAAAATGTATGTCCCTATCTATCATAATATTGTTTTACTGCAAATTCAATCCAAATTTAAGATCCTTTATACATGTCAATCAGTACTACTGGAGATACATGTACATTTTGTACCAACTTTTTACATAATCTTCTACAGAAATAATGCATGAAATATTTGTTACTGGACATTGGATGTTGAATGTGTTCTGATTGATAATTTAGTCGTACATATCTTAGATACAAGATTTTTTTTATTATAGTTGTTATTGGCTTTGAACTAGCGGTCAGTAACTGTGAGTACTTTAAGACTTGTAGCCACTGAACTTTTTGTTGTGGTTAAGTATAAAATCCCGGTCACATCTGATCTTTTTTTTTTTTTTCTGTTAGTTGGTTTTCTGCTTTGTGTCGATCTGATGAGTTAAGCCCTTTTCGACTTATATTTATAGTTTGTTCTTATGTGGTACCGTTACACCACTGTCCTAGGTTGGCTCTTCCAAACATGTTTAACCATGCCACATTCTATAAGTTCCTGCCAGGAGCCTGTAGTACAGTGGCTGTTGTTTGTTCATGTCCGGCATATTTGTTTTCATAAATTGTTATGCTATGAATTAGGCCATTAATTTTATCAATGGAATGGTTTCATATTTTTTATGTCAGTTCTTTTATAGCTGACTATACGGTATGGGTTTTTCTCATTGTTGAAGGTCATACAGCTGCTTATAATTGCTAACTGCCTAGAGTATGATGTCCTTGGTGACATAGAGTTCTAAGTAGCCACACTATTGTAATCACTTGCCAGTCGACACTAAGCTCAGGAGTTCAAACCTTCATTGAATAGGATTGCCCATTTTGTGCAGGTAGATTGTTCTTTTTGGGCACTCAGGCTCCATCCGTAAATAAAAGCTACTATAAATTCCACAGCTATGTGTGCTGAAAATGTTGTTCAATAACCAACAATAAATGTTAACCTAACAAGTATATGGTTACTCTTAAAGACTTGAAATGAGCGTTCCTGATGATCAATTTTCCATTTAGATTTATAAAATTATGAAGTCAAATGTAAGTTTTATGTAAGTATAATTATGATACTAGTTGTAATTTGTGATGATACATGATCTATGTAGGTACATTGTATCTGTCTTGTAGATATTGCCTGCATATATATATATATATATATATATATATATATATCAACAAATTTGAGAGATAATGACGACATTGTTATTAAACCTGCAGACAAAGGGAGTGCAGTTGTCGTCATGGACAAATCTAACTATGTCCAAGAGGCCATTCGCCAATTAGATGATGACCGGTTTTACAAAAAACTTAATTCGGACCCCACCCTCCAATTCAGTGAGGAAATAACAGAATGTTTAAAGGAAATGTGTGACAATAACATCATTGATATAGATACTCTCAAATATTTAAAACCTGAAGATTCTAAACCTGGGCGATTCTACCTGCTCCCTAAAATTCATAAACCTGGTAACCCAGGAAGACCAATCGTCTCAGCTAATGGTCATCCCACCGAAAAAATATCCGAATTCGTTGATTACTATCTTCGACCACATGTAGAAAACTTGCCATCTTTTATAAAAGATTCTACAGATTACCTACTAAAAATGCAGGATTTAAACCCTCTACCTTCCAATACTACTCTTGTCACAATGGATGTCACCTCCCTCTATACGAATATTTCCCATGCGGATGGCATTGAAGCATGTAGAGAAGTTTGGGACTCTCGATCTCTTTAAATTCCACCTACTGAATGCATAGTAGAAATGCTTACTATGGTCTTGAAAACTTCACATTCCAAAGAGAACACTATTTACAGACAAATGGCAAATGGGTACAAAAATGGCTCCATCTTATGCCAATATATTCATGAGTAAAGTTGAAAAGCAACTGCTGGAGTGCTCCATCGAAAAACCGCTTTCCTGGTATCGATTCATTGATGACGTTGACATGAAATGGGACAAGGGAGACCAAGAATTACAAACTTTTATAACAAATGCTAACAATCAACACCCTACCATCAAATTCACCCATGAAACATCTAATTCCACCATAAACTTCCTTGATATATTTAAAACCCTCTCTGCAGGTATAATAAACACAGATATATACTCTAAACCTACAGATACTCATCAATACTTGTCGCCTGAAAGTTGCCATCCTCCACACTGCACGAACAGCATTCCATACAACCAAGCTCTCAGAATAAGGCGAATCTGCTCCTCTGAAGACACTGCAAAACAACGTCTGGGGCAGCTCAAAGGACATTTGACAAGAAGGGATATAAACACAAAACATCAAAAATAGTTTTCGAAAAGCGGAATCCATCCCCAGAAGCAGTCTGCTAACTTACAAAGAAAAACAGAAAAGTAAAAGAATCCCATGTGTGCTCACTTACCATCCATGCCTGAGAAATAGTTTCAAGACCATTCGTGATCATTGGACAGCAATCGAGAAACGTTCTAAGTTATCCAAAATCTTTCCTGAGCCTCCCATGATTGCCTTCAAACAACCTAACAGCCTGAGAAATATACTTGTCCGTGCTGACCTTTCCAAACCTAACCATACTGTAGGTAATTGCCAGCCTTGTGGGGATAAGCGCTGCAAATGTTGCAACAATTGCAGCATTCATCAACATTTCACAGTAAGACCACAGAAAAGACATACAAGATCTTCTGCAATGTGAACTGCAAAAGCTCAAACGTGATTTACGTTCTTGAGTGTCCTATATGTGGTCTCCAATATGTTGGTGAATCTATGCAGCCATTTCACAAACGCCTTAATGGCCACAGGAGTGACCTCACAAAAAAAACGTATATTCCTGTCAGCCAACACTTCAGGTTACCAGATCACAATCTGAAAGATTTTGATCACATGAAGATCCTTGTGATCGAACAGGATTGTACATGGCAAAATAGGCAAAGAGAGAATCGGGAGAAGTTTTGGATAAAAACACTGGGTGTCCTCCATCCAGATGGAATCAATAGAAAGAAATAATTAAATTTACAGTCTAATGTTTATATTATGATATTCAGGATTTTGGATTAAAATCAATCGACCAAAACTTACCTGTATTATTACTGATCTATGTTTACACCTTATACATTATATATCAGTATTGTTAAAACTTTTAACACTGAGTAAAGGCCATTTGTTGAGCCGAAATATTTGCAATTATTGTATAATTTATATCATCTGTTCAGTTT
Source organism: Mytilus coruscus (assembly GCA_017311375.1). Taxonomy (NCBI): domain Eukaryota; kingdom Metazoa; phylum Mollusca; class Bivalvia; order Mytilida; family Mytilidae; genus Mytilus; species Mytilus coruscus. Next base: position 127,034,871 of record CM029596.1, read on the forward strand.
TTCCATCTTTGTGCGATGATATTCAACACTTTTTAGTGTTTTGTTTTCCATCTATTTATCGGTATTGTTACACAATCTTTTAGACTCATATAATTTTCCCTGTTTGTGTAGTATTGTCAATTTTGATGATCCAATACCTATTAAGTTTACTGGTTGGTAGATTCTTATAGACTCTATATATATATATATATATTAATTGTTAAAATTATATCTTGAAATGATTTAGTTATAAGAACATGTTCATGTATATATTATTTCCTTTTGTATTTTCATACATGGTGCTAATTAAATTTAGTTATAAACGCACCTTCATGGAATTTCTGATTTTTTATAGCTATCTCCTTTTCTTTTTCTATTGCAGCAGTCATTTCATTTTCAACATTTCCAATCCACCAATCTTGAATTTCATTTTCAATTTTAGCAAATGTTCTTTGTGTCATACCAGGCGAATCAAACGTTGGAAAAACTCATTCGTATGAGCAATCCATTTCCAATTACAATAGTACCCCATGCTGCCCTAACTGTCACGTCATAGTGCCGACTAACGTTTGTTTTAAGTGTTGGACTGGTCTCAAAACAATATTTGTGTTTGCATCCTTTGCAAGTAACAGAGAGTTTCTCAGCTGACCCCTAGTTTGCAACCTGCGACAGTATCTCAACCGGCTCTCCACCTCTTACAGCAATATCACGAGCAAATTTACAGGAAACTGCATGTTTCGCTATCTCGTTGTAGTGTTCTGGTAGACAAGTCAAATTTATAAATTTATAACCTGTTGAAGCAACGTTGTGTACAGGTTTTTTCAAATCTTCACGGTCATGATAAACACGATATCTTTCCTTCATTCTCAATAAATTTAGGGTTGTTTTTGTTGTAATACGAGTATATGAAAGTTCTAGTAAGTGTCACTTTAGTTACTTCTGATGATGAGCATTTATACACAAACTTTTGTCTGCCACTGGTGTATTTCCCATCAATTATTTGTTTTCTGTAGCTTCCAGATGCCATTCCAAACTTTTTAGATGATGCCCTACCTCCTTACCTTGTGACAGCCATAATAATTAGCGAATATTCAACAAATTGGAAATAATATAAATAACTATGTAAAACGACCTTGGCTTGTTTCCTTCGGTGTTCCATAAAATGGTACACAATATAAGACGAATAAACAAACATCTGTTTCAAACAAAGACATTTTTTTATTGACATAAGTGCTAAAGATCATATAATCTGTACATTAAAACAAAAACAAAAATTGTTTTTTTATCATTTGCAATAATGATCACCAGTGATCAACGATCACGAAACAGAAACTAGGGATTATTAAAGGATCGGTATAAAATCTGGGTGATCAAACACTATTGGGATATATAAGGGTATCAACCTACCAATTTGATAGCGTAACATCAATGTTTTTATTCAAAAATTAGTATACTACTCCTTTCCATTTTTCTTGTTCAAAGATAAGCCAAACAACAACTTCCTGTGCAAACCGGAAGTACCTACTAAAAAATTGCTATACTGTAAGATAGCTTAGGAACGTGAAATGTTCTTAGCTGGGAAATAGACATTAAATAGTGATCAAATATGATAACCATAAGATGTTTAAAGACCATTGGGGTAACAAACCTTTGTTTCCGCAGCTAACATGACATACATGTGGGCGCATTTGTCAAAAAAAAAAAGAAAAGAAAATCATTGGGCATTAGATATTTTAAAATATTTGGATTTGAACAAGAGACATGCAAATAACATAAGTCTCCAAACAGCAAGGCCCGTTGTTCAACTTGCCGTTAAGGCTAACGCATCGATAAAATTCCTTTTTCATTCGATAAAAATTAATCATATGATTAGTGTGTTGTTCAACATGTCTTTAATTCTAACACTGCGTTAAATATGCTCAAACCCTCTTTAAATTTAATCCACCTCATGGGGGTGTATTAAATTTCAATCATTCGATTAAGAATTCCAATATGGCTACCGTCGCAATGCAAAGTTTGGTTCATACAAGAAAAGATATCCCTTATAGAGGTTTTATCCTCCTCTTGAGATTTTAGCATCTTATCATGGTTTAATGTGTTCTGACAAGAAAATAACACCTCAAATAGAAATCGTATACAAAAAGAAAACATACCTCAGCACAACGTGCAATTATAGTGACATTTTTTGCCATTCACAATGTACCACAATGTGTAGTGAATACTATGTATTGGTTTTTTGGGAAAGATGTTTATTTTGGAAATGTATGCCTAATTGCTATTTGCATATCAACTGTCTTTGAATGTTTATAAATTCTAATTTCCTACAAGTAGGGTCAAACAGCGTCATCATTTTTCCCCCATAGAATTTGACTTAGTGTTAAAATCGTATTTGGTATGTCTAGCAATTGGATAATTCAATCACCAATTCTATCCTGTAATTAGTTTAATTGAGGTCTGGAGCTGGAATGTCAGTAACTGCTAGTAGTCCATTGTTACTTTATGTTATCATTGTCATTTTGCTTAATTTCTTCTGTTACCTATTCTAGCATCGGACTCGGACTTCCTTTAAACTGAGTTTTACTGTGCGTATTCTATGTATTTGTTTATTCTAAATTGGCTGGAGGTATAGGGTATGGGTTGAGAACTCACAAAACATGTTTAACCCCGCCGCATTTTTGCGCCTGTCCTAAGTCAGAAACCTCTGTCCTTTGTTAGTCTTGTATATTTATTTTAATTTTGGTTCATTTATTTGTTTCGGAGTTTAGTGTGACGTCCATTTTCTCTGAACTAGTACACATTTTTATTTAGGAGCCAGCTGAAGCCTGCCTCAGGGTGCGGGATTTTCTCGCTGTGTTGAAGACCCATTGGTGGCTTTGGGCTGTTTTTTGCTCTTTGGTCGGGTTGTTTTCTCTTTAACACATTCCCCGTTTCCATTCTCAATTTTATCTAGTGTACTTACACCACGCAAAAAAAGAATAGTAAGATAATTAATTTTAGATTATCAAATTTACTGTTGTGAGTTCTGAAAATAAACATACATATATTCTCTCCACAAATCAACAGACCAAAGTGTACCTCTGGATGTTATGCATTTCTTAATGTGTTTTTCATGACTTTGCTCCATATCCGTTTTTTTTTTTCTCACAAGATCAAAAGTCAAACTTATTTCTGATATACAGGACTAAAATCAAACAGCCGCTTTAACAATATCAAAATGCATACATTTTATCCGTTTTTTACCATTTACCGCTAAAAAAGTACACATTTATCGCTGGATAGTCACCAAGTACTGCTGCGGTGGTTGGTTACTGAACAGCGGTAAATTGGTACTTCTTTGCGGTAAAATTATAATGAATAAACTACCATTGTAACCTAGTATTTTCTATTACTTACACACACCACGACTTGAATATAAGAAAATTTTTACCCTAAAAGGGGTTTTAAAGTTCAGTAAAGGTTGCGCTTTGTAAATCTAAAAAATCTGCAAACTATTTTTTTAATTAAGACTTGCTTGGAAAATTAAATGAATAGAAATAAAAATGTATATTGTCTTGTCTTATTTTTCAGGAGGACTGGAAAACATTCGGGTGTTGAGTCAAATTTAATTTAAAAATGTAGTGCGATCCAGCAATGTTTATAAATGGAGGCCAGTAAACGTGAAAATATGCCGCATAGCTGTTTATGTTCTTATTGGTGCAAAAACAAGTAGTGCATGTCTCCTTTCCAGGGAAATATAACATTCTCCTAAAAACTTCCTGAATGAACAATGACTGCATATGCATTTTAAGCAGTTCCAATGGTAAATTGCATTGCTGGTTTTACACAAGTGCAACCTGCAAGGTAGCAAGAACCCCCTAACTCTAACCCTTACCCTAACCCTAACCCTAAACCCTAACCCTAACCCAAAACAATAATCCTCACATATGATTACTTACATTGATGAATTGCATACAAGCTCTAATCGTAATACCTGGCTTCTTAGACAAGAAAATACCATACTTTTTTAGCAAAGTTTTACTGCTCCTTCGTATGGTGTTTACATATCTAAATTGATACGTTATTCTTGTGCTTGTTCACATTATACGGCTTCATGTACAGGAGTGTGCTCCTTACGCAGAAACTGCTCCAACAAAGTTATGAGGAGGACAGATTAAAAATGACACTCCGTAAATTTTACGGACACCATCACGAATTGGTTGATCCATACGATGTGTCTTTGTCCAAACTAACTAAGGACATTTTTACCACGTGTTAGAGTGTGGTTTGTCATTACGTCGTCTGATCTTTTAATTACCGAACTTGACTTATTCCCGATTGTGACTGTTTTGCTGAGTGTGAAATCGCATTGCTATAAGACGTGTCACGGTACTTTTCTATCCCAAATTCATGTATTTAATTTTGATGTTATATTTGTTATTCTTGTCTGATTTTGTCAAATGTCTTAAAGTCTTTTCTGTTATATTCGTGTGTTATGGTAAAGATAATTAATCACCCCTTCATTTATTAGATTTTAGTTTGGTTCAACGAAATTTATACGATATATTTGGTTTACAGTTTGATTCAGAAGAAACACCTATATAGCTAGATAATACAATTAATTATCTAATTACTACCACAATTTGATATTAATAAGTATCGTAATTTTCATTGTTATCAATAAATGTAATGTCAGTATTACAAATCTAATCTTGAATCAATCCTAATCCTATCTTATTTTTGGGAAATATTTTTACAAATTCAAAAAGGGGGACGAAAGATACCAGAGGGACAGTCAAACTCATAGATCGAAAACAAACTGACAACGCCATGGCCAAAAATAAAAAGAAAAACAGACAAATAATAGTACAGATGACACAACATAGAAAACTAAAGACTAAGCAACACGAACCCCACCAAAAACTGGGGGTGACGTCACTTTGTGTGTTTTTTTAGAATTTCAAATGTGACGTCACTTTGTTCGTTGAGGCTTTGGCTAACTCGGCTGTGTATTTTTATGTGTTGGATTAAGTTGTTTTATGTAATGTATCCGTTTTTATTCTGTAGTTAGTCCCCACTTCGGTTTTATCATTATATCTATTATATAGTCATTTTATAAAATTTACTGTTTGCAAAATTATAAATTATTCTAAATAATAAGGATGTTCTTGTCCCAGGCAGAAAACCCTGGCCGTGTTAGGCGCAACTTTTTGGAAGTTTTGGTCCTCGGTGCTCTTCAGCTTTGAACTTGTTTTGGCTTTCAAACTTTTTTCATCTGAGCGTCACTGGTTAGTCTTGTGTGGACGAGACGCACGTCTGGCGTATTAAATTTTAAACCTAGTACCTTTTGTTAGCTATTATTCGTGTGTTTCTTTGTCCTATATGTTCTCCCATTTCTTTGTATTGTAGTCCTGTCATGTAATGTTGTCATTTTAATGTTATATTTAACATTGCCATAAAAGCGGGAGGTTTGGCATGCCACAAAACCAGGTTCAACCCATCATTTTTTTTTCTTAAAATGTCCTGTACCAAGTCAGGAAAATGGCCATTGTTATATTATAGTTCGTTTCAGTGTATGTTACATTTTAATGTTGTGTTTTGTTTAGTCGTTGTTCTCCTCTTATATTTGATGCGTTTCCTCAGTTTTAGTTTGTAACCCGGATTTGTTTTTATCTCTATCGATTTATGAGTTTCGAACAGCGGTATACTACTGTTGCCTTTATTTAAATTTACGTTTCGGTGAAGGCTAGGTGGGTTTCATTCTTGGTATCATGGTTTCTGTGCCAATAAAACTGAACACCACCATATAACTAAAATATTGTTGAAAGTGGCTCTTTTATAAGAGTATCTAAAGAAAGAAGTGAAATGTGGCATGGAAAAACTATATTTTTCTTTTCTTTTTTAAATCATCGATATGCATTTTATCACTCTTGCAGAGAAACATCAGAAACTATACTGCAAATACAACTGGAATGAGGATCCATGACAGGTGTCCTAGAAGACCACATTGGCTTTAGCCAATCAATCGTCTCCTGTTTTGTGGCTTCGTAGTTAACCGTGTTAATCTTTTAAGGAACGGACTGCGATTACAGTTGGCCTACTAGGATTGTATGGTTATAAAAGAATGAAATTTGTTTTAGCAAATAGCCCAGAAACATCTCATAGATTAATGGGAAACATATGGATTGGCCTAAATTGGAAAGTATGTTTAGTCTTTCATAATGATGTGATAATATTCTCTGACTCATATATAAAGAACATCTGGATGCATGTTTGAAATTATCACTTAAGACATGCTCTCTGTTTATGAAAAAAGTGCACTTTACAGGACATGTTTTGTCTGAGGAAGGTATTGAACCTGATCCTGATATAATAGAGAAAATCAAATTTTAACAAAGACCACCGTCACCAGACGAAGTTAGAAAACTCATAGGTTTGGTTGGCTACTATCACCGTTTTGTAAAAGACGTTGCAAAGATGGCTAAACCACTAACCAATTTTATGCCATCATCCGTCGAGAAGAAATGAAAAATCCGACAAGATTGAGAGAAGTGTCTGACAAGATTGAGAGATGTGTTCGACTGGAGTTAGAGTCACGGTAGCCAGCATCGATACCTACATCCTGTAAGAAAGTATTATGCGCTTGCGTCTACTGACTTTTCTATTTGAGAATGCATTGTCAGAACTCGGCCATTCAAAATTTTCAGGCACCATTTACTACAAACTTAGTCAAATTTAATACAAGTTATTTTTACAATAAACACAATCAGTAAGCCTTTTTAAGACCTTATTTTAAGGAACCTTCGATAGCGAATTAATAGTATGATCGGCTTTAACTACATTTTCATAGTTTGACGGAGCTTAACCGTATCCTAAATTTATTTATAGGGAAATCATACTTTTTAAACTAATAATAAACCCTAAACCTAACACAAACCGTAACCATAAGTCTAAAAATATAATTCATTGAAATTTTGCACATAGACAGATCATTCTTATTTCGAAATTTTAAGTGAAATAAAATCGGGCTTACTGATGTTGTTTTTGAGATATGACGTCATCAATAATTTAAGAATTACGTTATTCTGAAATATAGAAATAGCGCTGTAAGTTGCTAATAATGCAAAATTAGAAAAGAATTGTTCAACTGTAAATGCATATACAGTTAAATGTAGCTTATACCTTATAAACATTGAGTTGTCTCAATTCCCTTATTTGTAAGCCATTTGTATATTTCTCACTATTTTCGTAGCTTTTTTAAAGATTTATACGATATAAAAATATTTACTTGTTTTTTTTTTTTTTTTTTTTCTTCAAACTTCTTCATAAATAGCAGGTTAAAGAAATACTTTTAAAGCATAGATAAAAACTAAAAACGAACCCCACCAAAAACCGGGTTAATCTAGGGTTCTCCGGAAGAGTAAGCAGAATCTCCTGCTCCACATGTAGCACCTGTCGTATTGTTCATGTATGGGTACATATTCGGTGATAAATTTGTAACATATTTGGAAAACTGGACGACACATGGAACATTTCCGTCGTCATATGTGAAATAAATAACAGTTCAAATAACACATCACATATAACCTACGAATGATGGATGAATGGATGGATGGATTGTTGTTTAATGTCTAGTGGCAAGTTTAATGCAGATTCATGACGAAAACATGATAATGAAATAGGAATGTAGAATCTGATTTATACTAGACGAACATGCTGAGCCGGAAAAAAAGATTAATAATTAAATTGTTGATGAATTATTTATAGTAAAGAAGAATAGTTATGAAGTTTCGTGTGATATGGGTAGACAGAACATCGACACTCATTGTGTATGTGTTTAACAGTTCTGAATCATTCCATTTCTCTTCAAACCAATTGTCCGTTTCGTGTTTAAATCAACGTTCGATTTATTTTTTTTGCCTAAGTGAAACGACCCTTTGAGCAGACCGCCATTTTGAAAATTGGCGACTTGTACGACAGACCTGAAAAACGCGACGTCATAATACAGTTACGACACTATAGCGGCGCCTGGAGCGATGCGTTTAAGCATAAGTATGATTTCTAAAATATTTTTAAAATGATTTGAAATGGATTGAATAACATAAAAAAAAAGAAAAATTTATTTTATCGAATATATAAAATAGTATAATACCTCAGAACAGCTGTATCTTATATATGCATTATGTTTTAAAAATTATGATAGGAAAATAGTACTTACCATATGAAATGTTCAATCAAGAATTTCCAATTAATCCAAAATGAAAAACCATCTACATATATGCATGATCAAAGTTAATGGCCCGCAACAACCTGAAAAAAAATCAGTAAAATTGTAAACTTGTCAAATAAACAAAAAAGTTAATTTAGCTTCCTTTAAGAAACCCATTATACAACAAAAAAAAAAAAAAAAAAAACATTGGACAAAGAATTGTGTTTTAAATTCAAATTTCACACTCAGTCTACCTTCTGGGTAAAAACATCTACAAGACCAATGGTTTACGATGGTTTACAATGTCTGATGGTTAGAAAAGAGTCTCCTTCCAACCCGTTATTGTGTGTTGCTTGATCACTTGATATAACTTAACAATGGATCTTATAACAGTAACACAAGCGGTATAAGATGTGCAGCAAGATCTGCAACTCCCTCCGGAACACCTTATATCATTCCCCGGATTTTGGTGGGGATACCCTTTGGCATCTCTTGAATTGTCTTCTTAATCGTTTATGAATTTTGAACATCAGTAAACTACAGTGACATAATCAAAACGCTACCACTAGTAACTGTTTTTATTACTGAAACGGTCATTTTAAACTGAACAACTCTTAAATGCCTGAAATTACCGCAAGGAAAAATGTCAAGCTCTTTTACAGTTATTCAGTACGTGTTCAGGACCCCGATTCGCGCAGGAGATCTAGTACAGTTCGGTACTGACTCAGGTAATTAAGAGAAAACGCCTTACATTCGATTCAGTAGCGTCAAGAACGTTTTCGTACAAATCAGTACATCGATAAAATAGTTGTTTGGGAATTTTCAGATATGTTCGGTGACAGGTAAATATATCGATTTTGACATAAAATAGTTTGTGCAGATTTATAAGGCTTGTCTCCCTTCATTCGCGCTTGAACTATAATTTTCAGTACATTGATCGATTTCTCAATTATTTCTTATTGATTTCTTTCCATGGAAAATACTTCTGCTTTGTTTAACTGTCCAAAATGAAATATGTTTGAAAGTTAAATGGTTATAAATTACAATGAAAATGAAATCTGTTGTCGGAATTGCGTTTTTTTTTTTATCTAGCTTTAACGTCGGAAGCGGCTATTGAAAAAAACCGCAAACCTTTAACTGGTAATCCCCGCTCTCAGTAAAAATTGGGTTCTACAATTTTAGAACTGTTTATATCTTGCTGAATAAATCGCTAACGTCATTTTCATTTTGTTGTAAATATAAATTTTCTCTGTGACTATGACACGTAGATTTATGAGAATAAAGTTCATTCATTCACTTTTCAATTTATATTTTTTTTATGTTTATTCTATTACACGATCAATACGTATATAAATCTGTTAAATGTGACCCTTTAAATCAGCCCCTTTATAAATATTGCAAATACGTCATAAAAAATTCAACTTGATTTAGATGTTGACTCTATATGAATCTTTGCAAAAAACTTCCTATGACACACACATATATATATATATATATGATAAAAATATAAATATATAATATCAAAAACTGTTCAAGACATTTTTGCATCAACTTGAATTGTACATATAAAGATATAAAATAAAGAGGACAACATTTTGCACATGAGTGTTTTTTTTAAATTCACAATTTCTAACGAAATTTCGAGTCAGTTACCGTAGTCGAAATCCTATTAAAAATATATCCAAAACACAGATTATTTAATAATTGGAACAAATTTGTATGTATATTTTTTTTTATTACACTATGATTCTATAAAACACCTTAATGATCATTCATAATAAATTAAAGTTATCTTAGAAAGTGTTGCCGGACAGATGGACATTAGGAGACATTTAATATGTCCTGTCTTCGACAAGCGTATAAAAAATCATGTGTTTGAAAATTTGGTAACAGGAACCATGTCTATAGAGATCATTTTGGAACAAAAATCACTCTACAATAAAAGAAGAATGTCTGAGGACACGAATGCCCCGCTCAAGCTTTGCAATTTTCCAAATAAAAAGGAGCATAACTCTAGAACGGTAAATGTCTCTCAACCTAAACTCTGTCTGCGTGTTGTGTTTCTTAGCATTGTGAATGAGTTTCATAAAATTTGCATGAGACAAACTAAGGGTTAGGGTTAGGGTTAGGGTTAGGGTAGGTTAGGGTTAGGGTTAGAGGAAAGCGGTGAAAAAGTTACCAAATACCATTCCCGTTCAACTGGATTAGAGGAAAACGGTAAATGGTAACTTTTTTTGCGGTAATTGGCCATTCCCGATTATTTTATTTTCGGGAATGCGGTATAATGGTAACTTTTTGCGGCAAAAGTCACCCAACAAATGGGAGTTTTAACGACCTTGACTGGCTATACAGCCCTTGCACGGACGGTAAGTCACCCAAGTGCCCAAGTCACCCAAGTGCCCAAGTCCAACATTTATTCGGGCCTCTTTTGATGTTGAGTTTATTTCATGTTTTGGACCATTTTGAGCATTTTAAGCGATGTTTCACGTTACACTTTTTTTTCTGTTGATTTTTCCCTGTGACCTTTGTGAACTTGTGCGCATTCTTCATTTTTTATCACAATGCTTACAGCTGTTTAAAATCATTTAATAAGATGCTACTCTGGAATTTTATCCTCGAAAAAAGTACTCATGGGCTCATTAAACTTAAATTTTATACCAAAGTTGGGTTTCTATTACCGCTTTGCGATTTTTTGTTTAATGAATTCTGAGAACAGTATTTTCTAAAGAGTGAGTTTTTGACAAGTGATTGACTGCTATGAGATGTCTGTCTCCAACATGACAACAGACCTTCTACCGTTGTCATAGAAACCTTTCCTTCGTTCTCGAAAGTGACTTTCGTGAGAAACACGGCGGGTGTCTTGCAAGAAGCAGTCTTGCTTACCCTTCCGGAGCACCTGAGATCGCCCCAGTTTTTCGGGGTCCGTTTTTCTCATTTGTTTTTAGTTTTCAATGTTATATGTTGTTGTTTGTCCTCGGTTGTCAACACTTCTTTTTAGAATAAGCATTTACCGCGAATCGCTTTATAATTCCACACGCTTTCACTCACAAAAAAGAACAAATACACATGGACAAACATACTCATTCACAAACAATTACCAACACAAAAATGCACCTATCAATGCACATAAATGCACAAAGTAATATACACTCACTCTCACACACAAACACACTCACACGTAAAAAAAAATGAACACACACAATTACACACATATACACATATACATATACACATACACATATTCACATACACATACACACAAACCCGTATACACAAACCCGTATACACATACACATATACACATACAAATATACACATATATACATACACATACACACATATACATATACACATATATACATACACATATACACATATACATATACACTATATCGAGATAACGATTTAACTATATCGAGATAACGAAATAGATATATCAATTTTACGATATAAACATCGAGATAACGATAAAAATGTATTGATAAACGATTTAATTATATCGAGATAACGATATATCGAGATAACGATATATCGAGATAACGATATATTTATATCGAGATAACAAAATAAATATATCTAGATAACGATTTAATTATATCGAGATAACGAAATAAATATATCGTTATAACGATATAAATATCGAAATAACGATATAAATATCGAGATAATGATTTAATTATATCGAAAAAACGACATATATATTGAGATAACGAAATAATTTTTTTTTTGGTCCCCTATGGGCTTCCGTAGATATCGCTTGTTATCAACTATAGTTATTAAATTTAAAAAGTAATAATAAACTCGCCGAAGGCTTGTTTATTTTTATATTTAAATAAAATGATTCGAGTTGATATCAAGCGATATCCCATTCTCACTCGTTATGAAACCTATAATTACCGGGCGTTCGTCCGTCCGGTCTTGTAAGCGCTCTTACGTATATCATTCTTGCAAGACTTTTATGAAATTTATATCAAAGGTTTAATTTAGCAATATTTCGGACAAGTTCTATCACCAATGCCAAACAACTCTTTCTAAAGAAGTAATTACACTTGGAAATTTAAACTATATTGAAAATTGGATTGTATACGCTATCTGTATATCAAGCCTACATTTCTTGTTGGATTATTATGAAATTTATATCGAAGGTTTATATCAACGATGTCTGAGACAATTTCGAAAACCAGCGATTATAAATTAATTTCACGGAGTTATGTTTCTTTGAAATTTATTTATATTGAACATTGCATAGTAAGCCCTTTCAAACCTACATTTCTTGTAGATTTTTATGAAATTTTAATTTTTTAGTTGGAGGGGCGATATTCCGACACGTTTTTTTCATTCTTGGTCACTCATGTTTAGAAAGAAAGGGGAGAAATCCAAACAATTACCGACCAATCACGAACGTTTTTGCAAATTTGACCTTGTGACGTCAAACAATTTCCCATAATGCAATCATTGCATATAAATAAAAAAACTACTATACCAATTGAATAAACAAATATTGCATTTGAATGACAAATTATACCATCTGAATAAAAACTATTGCATTTAAATGAAGAAATATACCAATTAAATAAAAAATATTACATTTAAATGAAAAATATCAAATTTTTGCAACCAATACTATGCCATAAAGGTATACAAAACTGCATATTTGTTATTTCATATTTTTATCAATTATATTATGCATTCTAAATACTTTGAATATCAGCATAGAAAATGCTAATATACTTTACAATTTCATAATGATAATAAATAAATGTAGTATGGAAGTCATCCACCGCATTGGATTGTAAAATAACAGAACAGAACAGGTCTAGATTTTCAATCAAGTCAGCAAATTTCGATTGAGGAATCATGCAATTTACTAATGAGACTTTTCATTTCAATTTACAGAGTTTTGTGTTTAACTCTTATAGTAACTAATATTTTACAAAAGTAGAATATGCTAGCTTCATTTCATTTTTTTTTAAATAAGCATATTAGGGAGAGTTAACTTAGAAATTGTATAATTTATAAAGGAATCTACTGGAAATTTTTCTATTTTATTTTATGGCTGGAAAAACGTACGTTAACAACAGTTTTTCTTTTGATATTTCTAAAAGCATTTGATAATAGCTATCTTCTCATATTTTATTTCAACATTCTATTATTCAAATTACATTATATATTCATATATTTATGTTTTTCTCTGTATCTAATCCATACAAAATGTGTCATTTTTTTTTTTTTTTTTCAAAATATGCAACTTGAAAACAATCTCGGTGATCATTTTTTATTTTTTAACCTAGCACAATTCATACTACATTTTTGCAAAGTATGAAAGAAATCGATCATTTTTTTTTATACCGACTTAAATGAGTGATTTAATCAAATGCACTTTATTTCAAGATCGTCGTTAGATTATCAGTGGACAAATATATATTTTATTTGCTAAGTTGTATGGGTATCTTTGCGTTGCTTATATGACTTGATGTCCTATTTTGTGTTACTTTAACTGTACATTTGTTATTGCTCTTCAACAATTATTATTTTAAATTTATATAATATCTGGTTTCGAGCAATGCTGACGAGAAATAAATTTTACAAATACGCATTTGACACTGCAAATTAATTTTAAGTGAATATCAAAGATTCATGTAGTTAAGCAATAACTTGGGATTTAAAGGATGGCGTGCTCATAATGACGAGGTCATGTTGATTCTCTCACACATCTGTATTTTGTCTCGGACCGTATGGTCTATATATATATATGTCAATATGTGCTGTGTCAGTGGGACATCTGATTGGCTAGAGTTTTTACACCAACGCGAGAAATAAAATACAATAGTGATACATTTAAAAAAAAAAAATTTATTTTGCCATAAACTTTACAGATTTTTTTGTCTCAAATGAAATTAAACAAGACTTTCCTAAATTGACAGTCAGTCATGGTAGTCAAGACGCAATAACTCTAACCAGCGATCCATCTACATTACTATAATGCTGTGGGACCTTTACAAAATGCGAAACGAAACGACATATATAAAACCAACTGAATTTGGCAATACACAATAAAACGGAGCAAAATTAATTGAAAAGGGAAAAAAACAAGTGTTCTTCCGATTCGAAAAAAGTGTATGATAATTCACGTTATTCTTTTCACAAAAACAGACATTTTCAACAGTACATGTATTTGAAATGAAAGGACTTCATTCAAACCATTGGCGTCTCCGGTTCTCGTCACCTTAATAGAGTGATGGAGCGGAATACTTCATCGGGACCCTTGACTCATTGACTTAGTATCTAGTATCTAAGTATCGAGATGTAAATAAAAATGATAAAATTGTATCATATAGAACTTTGACCATACATTAATGCGCTCAGAGAGACAGATAATATTTTTTTTCATACATATCAATATAAAAATAAGAAAATGTGGTATGAATGCCATTGAAACAACCTTCCACCAGAGACCAAATGACGTAGAGGTTAGCAACTAAAGGTCACGGTACCGCCTTTAACAATGAGTAAAAGCCATACTGCATAGCAAGCTATAAAAGACCCCGAAATGACAAATGTAAAACAATTCGAACGTTGGCTAATCATATCAGTATGTAATCATCGGATGTCGATGGAATATTTTATACCTAAAGAAGAAGATGACTACTTTACCTCGCGAGTGGGAGAGTCGAGCACGGGAATTAAGGGCTTGAAATATTCGGGTTACACTCATGTGTAGGATAGTTGTATAAAGAGCCTTATCAGCATAAAGGTCTGCAAAAGGTATCAAGGGATGATGGATGTAGACCAGCAAATGAATATTTCACAACTTAGTAGTTATTATTACTACATAAGATGCAAAAGGAGATATGGGGTATTTACATGAATGTATATATAAAAATAAGGAGAGATCGTGTAATTGTCAGTGAAAACTGTTCATAAAGACCAAAGGATAAAGAAGTGAACAATTATATGTCACCCGTGTTAGGTCATCAACAATGAGCAAAACCAATACCATATAGTAAACTATAACAGGCCCCGGTTTGACAAAACATGAAACAGTTTGAAATAGAAACCAAAAGGCCTGATTTATACTACGACAATGGACGAAAAACAAAAACGGCAGACACCAACCAACGGCAACCATTACATTTCATGTCCCTGCCTTGAGACGGGCACATAGGAAATGTGGCGGGTTTGAACTTGTTTGTTAGCGCCCAATCCCCTTATCCAGAGACAATGGTGTAACAACACTAACTAAGTAAAAATTGTGAAAATCAGTTTTAATTGGAATGGAACATTGTTAAAGAGAGGCGAAAGATACCAAAGGTTATTCAAACTCATAAATCGAACATAAACTGACAACGCCATGGCAAAATACGAAAAATGGTTATCTCCCGTTTATTACCAGAGAAAATATGGTTATCTCCCGTTTATTACCAGAGAAAAAAATCTCAACTAAAAATACTTAATGTAAAAAGATGATTAAAATGCTATATATGTATATGACTCAACATGCAGACATCTTATACGTTCGGGTATTTCAAATCCAATCTTTTATGGTAATATTCTTTACAAAGCACAAAAATGTCAGTATTCACCTCAAAAGCTAACAAAACCTTTAAACAGACTTATTAAGAAGGGATATAGTTACGATACTGTTGTCAGGTCATTAAAGATAGCATATTTTGGCTTTAATATTGATTCACTTATAGGGTCTTTGCATCGGAATTAAACATATTTATTTTAAAACCAGTTGTTGGCATGACACGGGTTATGTTCTTCTCATATATTTTATGATGGTATAATACTAAACCCCTAACAGGAGGGATTGTGCCTGATATTCATATGATGAAGACATAATCTTTCAATCAGTTTAATTGAGGTCTGGAGCTGGCATGTCAGTAACTGCTAGTAGTCTGTTGTTATTTATGTATTATTGTCATTTTGTTTATTTTCTTTTGTTTCCTATTCTGACATCGGACTCGGACTTCTCTTGAACTGAGTTTTACTGTGCGTACTGTTGTACGTTTGTTTTTTCTACATTGGCTAGAGGTATAGGGGAGGGTTGAGATCTCAAAAAACATGTTTAACCCCGCCGCATTTTTGCGCCTGTCCCAAGTCAGGAGCCTCTGGCCTTTGTTAGTCTTGTATCATTTTTAATTTTAGTTTCTTGTGTATAATTTGGAATTTAGTATGACGTCCATTATCACTGAACTAGTATACATATTTGTTTAGGGGCCAGCTGAAGGACGCCTCCGGGTGCGGGAGTTTCTCGCTGCATTGAAGACCCATTGGTGGCCTTCGGCTGTTGTCTACTCTATGGTCGGGTTGTTGTCTCTTTGACACATTCCCCATTTCCATTCTCAATTTTATGAGATAGGTCAGATACCTAAGTAGACTATAAGCGATGTAGTTTTTCCTGTCGTCACTAGTACTCTCAGGCTGGTACAGGATTGGGAAATGTTCGCCAACCCGCCAACCTGTTCGCCAAGCCGCCAACATTCTGAATAGGACCCCTGTTCGCCAAGTTCGCCGCTTTCAGGAACATTCTGAAAAGGACCCCTGTTCGCCAAGTTCGCCAACTTCGGAAACATTCTGAATAGGACCCTGTTCGCCAACTTCCCCAACTTCGGAAACATTCAAACAAGTACCCTTGTTCGCCAACTTTGCCAACTTCGGAAACATTCAAACAAGTACCTCTGCTCGCCAACTTCGCCAACATTTAAACAAGTAACCCTGTTTGCCAAGTTCGCCAACTTCAGAAACATTTTAACAAGTACCCCTGTTCGCCAACTTCGCCAACTTCGAAAACATTCAAACAAGTACCCCTGTTCGCAACTTCGCCAACTTCGGAAACATTCTAAGAATTATCACAGTTCGCCAACATTCAAACAAGAACTCCTGTTCGACCAGTTTGCCAACATCGAAAACATTCAAACAAACGTTCCCCTGTTCGCCAAGTTCGCCATCATTTTAATCGCCATCTATTAAAAAGGTTC
Source organism: Mytilus coruscus (assembly GCA_017311375.1). Taxonomy (NCBI): domain Eukaryota; kingdom Metazoa; phylum Mollusca; class Bivalvia; order Mytilida; family Mytilidae; genus Mytilus; species Mytilus coruscus. The sequence continues at coordinate 127,052,019 of CM029596.1, forward strand.
AAAATAGGAACCCTGTTCCAAAATTTCACTATCTTTCAAATTCCTTTAACATGAACCAATTGCCTTCTAATCTCTTCCCCATCTTTCATACTTCATAAACATTCTTAAAACTGGTTGCCTATTTGTCGACTTCAGCTTCTTCAGTTTCATTAAAAAAATACTCATGTTGACCATATTTTAAATAAAGTTCTTGTTTTCTCAAATACAGTATTTAAAGAGTTGTCAAAATAATTTGTAAATAGTAGCATGAATAAAACATGTAATTATCATGGGATACATAAAACAGCTGTATTAACTTTCTGCTGCATTGTATTATGTTTAATTGAAAACTCACAAAAATGTAAATATGTGTTTGCCAAATTGGGTGCCAGGAAGAAGTCACTTCTCCCTAAAATTCTAATGTCTGGTAACCCCTGATACATAACATACAAATCATTATAAAAACCAATGAAAAATAAGAATTAACAAAAAAAATTTGAAAAAAAAACGAACTGAGAGTTACTTGCCGGTCTTCTGTGGAATAGGAAATTCATACAAATCTAATCCCATCTCCAAAAAAAATGAATTTAATTCAGTTGATCAATTGCAACCTGTCCAGAAACTAAATAGTGCTACAGTTTGATAATTTTAAAAATAGCCCATAAATAGTTTCCAAAAAAGAAAACAAATATCTTAAAAAAAGGAAAGACTGAACAGCCTACCAACAGCAATATTACATTACCATTATAAAATGTAACAAGTGCTTGTAAAAATTACGGGAATATAAAACTGGGAGCAATTTCACATCTAAAACTGTCAAATGAACAGGTTCTCATAATTTATCCACAAAAACACTATCAATTAGTATCATTGTTGACTTTTTAAGTAATGGTCATGTAAAATAATCCAAATCCAAAGTCTGAGTTGAAGTGTAAATTGAAATAAAGTATCACATGTAACTAAAAGCTTTGGTATAGTTCCAAAATTTTGATTTTTCTACCCTATATACCACTTTGCCATATAATCCCATTAAGAAAAAATTCACACACCTAATTAAATGGTCATTTAAAAAGTCAGAATGCGAATATATATGTTCAAACTCTTTTAGGTAATTTTTAGTAACAACAAAAAAAAAGAACTATGTCAATTGGACCTACGATAACTGCACTTAAAAATTACTAGATAACATTTTTGTTCGCTATGGAGATTCCGTATATCGTCAAGTTATCGGAATTCTAATGGGGACTAACTGAGCACCACTTATTGCGGACCTGTTTCTGTACGAGTTGTTACGAGTTACAATTTATGACTAAAATCAGCAAAGACCCATCAGGACAACATCTGATACAAAATTTAATAACACTTTTAGATATTTGGATGATATATTGTCTCTCAATAATGAGCACTTCAGTATGTACGCTAAAGAGATTTATCCTGCTGAACTGTCTTTAAATAAAGCTAATACTAATTACATAATAGTTATTGAAAAACTGGTCATTATCGTGATATATGGACTGCCCACAGGACAGTTGTATTGACTAAGACAGCGATAATGACTGAGCCGTATGCGTTTTATTAAAGGGACATCACTCTCAACAGAGAAACCACGCCCCACTGATCATTAACATGTAAAAGTCCGTTAACGACCAGTTTTCTGGTCCGTTTTTTTTCTGTTAAAGACCGATGGAATTTTCTACTGAAGAATAAAGAATGTCATGTGGCCCTTGTTATCCAATAAGAGAAGCTAATTCTTAACCGATATGAAATAACAATGGATACTGACCTTTCCTGGATCTTGATATCTATATCTTTAACGGCTAGCTTAATTCCAAAATTTACGATAAAAGAGATGATCTTTCATTTCCAATTGTTAATTATCCATTTTTAGATGGTGACGTTCCCTTGTCACCATCTTATGGTGTTTATATATATCTCTCAACTTGTTCGATTCGCTGGTGTATGCAACAACGTATTTCATTTTAACGAAAGAAATCTCTGTATTGCTGAAAAATTATTACACCAAGGTTTTCGATATCACAAACTAGTCAAAACATTTACTAAATGTCATCATCGGTACAAGGACATCATTCGTAAATATAAATCAACATGCAAACATCTGATACGTTCAGGTATTTCACGTCCAATCTTTTATGGTAACATTCTATACATGGCATATTGTGGAATTAATATTGATTCACTCATAGGGTCTTTGCATCGAAAATAAACACATTTATTCTAAATCCAGTTGTTGGCATGATATGGGTTATGTTCTTCTCTGAATCTCATATATTTATGATGGTATGATAATAAACTGTTATGAACAGAAAAATCGACTTTTAATTGTAGCCAATAAAAGACACAAATCAATAATAAATTTAACAAGATTTATTATACACAAGTTTACAAGAAGTATTACATAAAAAGAAATGTCAACTTAACTGTCAAAATATATGTCCAATCTTTTATCTTTTCTTTATCCGGAAATTTTCTCGGAATCCACAGAATATTATATCCAATTGGTCACATCTAGTATGATGTTTGTAAATAAAATGTCAATCCAACTGCTGAGAATGTTAATGTCTATCGATGTCTAAGTCTATCTATGTCTAAGTCTAACTTTAGGGTCTGCATTCTTATATATATACTCAAACGGAAACTTCTAGACAACGCTAGAAATATAAATTACGCATCTTTTGTTATGATCATTCTGGAAACGTTATGTAAGTGAAATAGACAGTTCTAATCATTCCATGAGTATCAATGTAACACAATGTGTATTATTTTGTACACAATATAAAACAATGTAAACATTCCTAGGCCACACAAAACAAGTTAGGCCAACCAAACAGATACGATAGTTGCAATGTCATAACAAAACCCCTAACGGGAGGGATTGTGCTTGATTTTCGTATAATGAAGACATTTTCTTTCAATCAGTTTAATTGAGGTCTGGAGCTGGTATGTCAGTAACTGCTAGTAGTCCTTTGTTAATTTGTGTATCACTGTCATTTTGCTTAGTTTCTTCTGTTACCTATTCTGACATCGAACTCGGACTTCTTTTAAACTGAAGTTAACTGTGCGTATTTTTGTGTGTTTGTTTATTCTACATTGGCTACAGATATAGGGGAAGGTTAAAATCTCACAAAACATGTTTAACACTGCCGCATTATTGCGCCTGTCCCAAGTCAGGAGCCTCTGGCCTTTGCAAGTCTTGTATGGTTTTTTAATTTTAGTTCATTTATATGTTCCGGAGTTTAGTGTGACGTCCGTTTCACTGAACTAGTACACATTTTAGTTCAGGGGCCAGCTGAAGCCCGCCTCCGGGTGCAGGATTTTCTCGCTGTGTTGAAGACTCATTAGTGGCCTTGGGCTGTTTTCTGCTCTTTTGTCGGGTTGTTGTCTCTTTGACACATTCCCCATTTCCATTCTCAATTTTAATTTTATAAATATCACATAAACTTAACATTATCAATAAATAATCTATGTAAATGAGGGCAAGGTCTGTGAAACCCGGCCCAACACACAAACATGTTCACCTTACAATCATGCAATTTTTGCAGCATATGATACATAAACCTAATTAAGACAACTAAATATTGACCAATAAACCATAAAAATGAGATCAAAATCAGATGAACCCTGCCAGCCAACATGTACACCATTCACTCATTCCTTACACTAAATATAGTTTACCTATTGCTTATAGTGTTTGATAAATTGAAGAAAAAAATGAAAACTTTACATTGACCAAATACAATTGACCTATTGCTTATAGTATCTGAGATACCGACTTAATCACAAAAACGTAACTTTGATCACTGATCAATGAAATAAGGTTTAGTGAACTGTGTCTGACAAACATGTAGACCTTGCAAGGATCCCATATACTAAATATAGTTATCCTATTACTAGTAATAAGTAAGTATTTCACATCTGACAAAAACATTCCAAAAACATTTTCAAGCAGTAACTGAACAGTGAAAATGAGGTCAAGGACATGTACATATGACAGACAGAAGCTCGTAAAATTATGTATCTTCATAGAATGCAAGAAGCATCCAGGTCTTTAACTTATAAAAAAAAAGCTTTATTCAGTTAATGTCGTCGCTGCCCCTGGATTGTCATCTCTATGTCTGTCATTCTGCGACTTTAAAAATAAACTGTTAACACAGAGATATGTCTAAACAATCTCCATGGAAATGAGATGTGCCAATGCTAATAAAACTGCACACCAAAATAACAGCAATAGAATGTCATAAACAGTGCAGAATAAGTCTGTTCACATTTCAGGCCAAATTTATACTGTTGAGATAGTGTCAAGACATATTTAAGACTGTCAAGAATGTGTCGAGACATATTCAGACATTATTTAGACTGTCAAGAATATGTCGAGACACATTCAGACATTATTAAGAATGTCAAGAATATGTCAAGACAGATCCAGAAAAATTTAAGACAGTCAAGAATTGGTCGAGACTAATCCAGACTCTTATCAGATGATACAGGAAGTGTCGAGAAATTTTAAGACAATGTTCATACTGTCAAGACACTTGTCAAGAAAAATCAAAACCATACAAATCACAAAAATGTCGTCATTCACCTCAAAAGCTTACCAAACCTTTAAACAGACCTATTCAGAAGGGATATTGTTACGATACTGTTGTCAGGTCATTAAAGATGGCATATTGTGGAATTAATATTGATTCACTCATAGGGTCTTTGCATCGGAAATAAACACATTTATTCTAAATCCAGTTGTTGGCATGATATGGGTTATGTTCTTCTCTGAATCTCATATATTTATGATGGTATGATAATAAACTGTTATGAACAGAAAAATCGACTTTTAATTGTAGCCAATAAAAGACACAAATCAATAATAAATTTAACAAGATTTATTATACACAAGTTTACAAGAAGTATTACATAAAAAGAAATGTCAACTTAACTGTCAAAATATATGTCCAATCTTTTATCTTTTCTTTATCCGGAAATTTTCTCGGAATCCACAGAATATTATATCCAATTGGTCACATCTAGTATGTTTGTAAATAAAAATGTCAATCCAACTGCTGAGAATGTTGATGTCTATCGATGTCTAAGTCTATCTATGTCTAAGTCTAACTTTAGGGTCTGCATTCTTATATATATACTCAAACGGAAACTTCTAGACAACGCTAGAAATATAAATTACGCATCTTTTGTTATGATCATTCTGGAAACGTTATGTAAGTGAAATAGACAGTTCTAATCATTCCATGAGTATCAATGTAACACAATGTGTATTATTTTGTACACAATATAAAACAATGTAAACATTCCTAGGCCACACAAAACAAGTTAGGCCAACCAAACAGATACGATAGTTACAATGTCATAACAAAACCCCTAACGGGAGGGATTGTGCTTGATTTTCGTATAATGAAGACATTTTCTTTCAATCAGTTTAATTGAGGTCTGGAGCTGGCATGTCAGTAACTGCTAGTAGTCCTTTGTTAATTTATGTATCACTGTCATTTTTGCTTAGTTTCTTCTGTTACCTATTCTGACATCGGACTCGGACTTTTTTTAAACTGAAGTTAACTGTGCGTATTTTTGTGTGTTTGTTTATTCTACATTGGCTACAGGTATAGAGGAAGGGTTAAAATCTCACAAAACATGTTTAACACTGCCGCATTATTGCGCCTGTCCCAAGTCAGGAGCCTCTGGCCTTTGCAAGTCTTGTATGGTTTTTTAATTTTAGTTCATTTATATGTTCCGGAGTTTAGTGTGACGTCCGTTTCACTGAACTAGTACACATTTTAGTTCAGGGGCCAGCTGAAGCCCGCCTCCGGGTGCGGGATTTTCTCGCTGTGTTGAAGACTCATTAGTGGCCTTGGGCTGTTTTCTGCTCTTTTGTCGGGTTGTTGTCTCTTTGACACATTCCCCATTTCCATTCTCAATTTTAATTTTATAAATATCACATAAACTTAACATTATCAATAAATAATCTATGTAAATGAGGGCAAGGTCTGAGAAACCCGGCCCAACACACAAACATGTTCACCTTACAATCATGCAATTTTTGCAGCATATGATACATAAACCTAATTAAGACAACTAAATATTGACCAATAAACCATAAAAATGAGATCAAAATCAGATGAACCCTGCCAGCCAACATGTACACCATTCACTCATTCCTTACACTAAATATAGTTTACCTATTGCTTATAGTGTTTGATAAATTGAAGAAAAAAATGAAAACTTTACATTGACCAAATACAATTGACCTATTGCTTATAGTATCTGAGATACCGACTTAATCACAAAACATAACTTTGATCACTGATCAATGAAATAAGGTTTAGTGAACTGTGTCTGACAAACATGTAGACCTTGCAAGGATCCCATATACTAAATATAGTTATCCTATTACTAGTAATAAGTAAGTATTTCACATCTGACAAAAAACTCCAAAAACATTTTCAAGCAGTAACTGAACAGTGAAAATGAGGTCAAGGACATGTACATATGACAGACAGAAGCTCGTAAAATTATGTATCTTCATAGAATGCAAGAAGCATCCAGGTCTTTAACTTATAAAAAAAAAGCTTTATTCAGTTAATGTCGTCGCTGCCCCCGGATTGTAATCTCTATGTCTGTCATTCTGCGACTTTAAAAATAAACTGTTAACACAGAGATATGTCTCGCCTATTTGTTATTTTGATAATGCAAATGTTGAAATTAAAATAGCAATACTTTAACATGTAAGTTATGCAAATATTCAAAGTCAATGAACTATGACTTAAGGTACAGGACTAAACAATCTCCATGGAAATGAGATGTGCCAATGCTAATAAAACTGCAAACCAAATACCATTGACTTTTCATAAGTCGTTCCCTTTAAACAATCCTAAACACAAACATTAACTTGTAAACTATGTAAAAGTTTAAAAGTCAATGAACCATAATTAAGGGGTGGGGTTATATAATCTCCATGGAAATGAAACTTGTAAATGCCAATACATTTGCATACCGAATATCATTGACTTAACTTTAGTGGTTCATCTTAAACTGACCTAGTCACAAACTAATACATGTAAACTAAGCAAAGTTTCAAAGTCAATAGACCTTGACTGAGGGGGCAGGACCAAATAATCCCCATGGTAATGAGATGTGCCAATGCTAATACAACTGTATACCAAATATCATTGACCTTCCACTAGTGGTTCCCCATAAACTGACCTAATCACTAACTAATACATGTAAACTAAGCAAAGTTTCAAAGTCAATAGACCTTGACTGAGGGGGTTGGGCCAAATAATCTCCATAGTAATGAGATGTGCCAATGCTAATACAACTGCATACCAAATATCATTGACCTACCACTAGTGGTTCACCATGAACTAGACCTAATCACAAACTAATACATTGTTGACGCCGCCGTCGCCGCTGCCGCCGACGCCGACGCCGGACACAGCATACCTATGTCTCGCTTTTTGACTCCGTCAAGGCGAGACAAAAACTAGAGGCTCTAAACAGCCTGTGTCACACCTTGATACATTTACACCTTCAACAATGGCAAATGAATGGCCACTCTCCAATATTGTAGTCTAAAATATAATTCATCACTAAAAAAAAAAAATTAATTGTCTTGCTGATAATTTTTGCTGTTTACAACTTTTTTTTTATTCGCCAAAGTTTTCAAAAAATGGGAAAAATCTTCATTAAACTACATGGCAATAACTCCTATAGAGAGTTGACTGACAATTTCGGGAATCTTTATAATTTTTTTTTAGTCTTGTCCTGCTCATCATTTTGCTTATTAAAGTTTCTATCTATCTACATGTATGATAAATTTCAAGATAATAGGCAACAAGGAATGAGCTGTCAAATTGACAGCAAATTGGGTTTTCTGTATCTTGAAACGCGTTTTCAGGCTTTTTGACCTGCCACATTCTATGCCTATTTTAAATCTATCAAGGACCATAACTCCCGATCGCAAAAATAAAGATTGCCAATATTAAAATTGATCATCATTTTGTCAGCAGTAACCATGGTAACAGCATATCAAAATTTAAAGAGCATTGGCTTAACAGTTCATTAGTAATTGCATGGAAACAACATATAGTGCAAATTTCCAATCCATCAAGAACCATAACTCCTTAAAGGCAAAAAATGAAAATCGTCAATATTTAAATTGTGACCACCATATCATTTTGTCATCAGAAACAGCATATTAAAATTTTAAGAGCATTGGTTGAACGATTCATAAGTAATAGTTTTAATTGCATGGAAACGACATACATGTAAAGTGCCATTTTTCAGTCTATCAATATCCATAACTCCTAAATTGGCAAAAGTTAAAATCATCAATATCATACTTGACCTCCATTTTTCATCAGTATCAACATATTAAAATTTTGAAAGCATTGGTCAAGTGGTACATAAATAATTGCAGAAAACGACAAAGTGCCATTTTCCAATAGATCAAGGACCAAGTAGCATCTTTCAACATGTTCAATATGTGTAATGCTTTATTATTATATTTTTAACTTTACTATTGTATTATTTCTACGAGTAATACCACCACTGTTTTCCCCTATTAGTCTTTGTTAAATTGGCACTTTTAAAAAATTGTGCAGAATTTATCTTTGTTTCAACATGTTCAAATAAAGAAATACTTGGCATGAGTAAAGTTTTATCCTATCCAGTAATACAGACAAAATTTCACATAACATTTCATTGCATATAAATAATAACCATCACTGGAAGTTAACCAATCAAATGTTCACCCCTTTGTTTCCTGTTTACAAGCTTAAGTAACCATGTAACCTCAAGTTTCAAAACATTTTATAAAAAGACTAAATAAAAATAAAATGGTGCTTTGGAACTATCCAAGATATATGTTTATGACTCAAAATCCTTCTGCAATGAAATGCAGGGTTACGGGTAGCTTCCTACAACTGTCAAAATCAACATGGGAATTTTTTTTCGACCCTTTTTTATATGAAACCGGATGTCACGTACTATGACTTGGTGGTATTACACATAAAGAAAACATTGTTTTTAATAAACTGAATGTGATTATTTTTCTGTGAAATACTGGTTATTTCAAGCATTACTGTCAAGTTTTATTATTTAATCAGTTCAAAAGTTTGACAGAAATTTAGTATAATGTATTGCGACATCTACAGCGACTTGAGCAAAATTTCTTCGAAAAATCCAAATCACGCCGTATCATGATAAAATATAGTGTGGACCAATAAATTTACCAATTAATAATCAAATATTCATTTCATCTGCATAAAAACAGTTGAACATGATACAATAGATGACTCTAAGATGATAAACACCACTAATGTTCCTCTTTGTCTTCATTATAAGGTCTCTTTTTGTCCATTTGTCCCTCTCTTTTTACGCTAATAGATCAAAATTTTAGGGTAACTATCACACATTTATGTGAAAAATGTGATAATAAATGAGTAATTGAAGTGTTCAAGCTGAATGAACTATCCATATAAAAGTTTACTGACTCCATGAAGGTTTCAATAAGTCCTTTATTAGGTAAAACTTAAATTTACGCCGCGCTCTACAGAGGGACATAAAATGCTTCCCTTTTAGTGAATAATTTGTTGTTACTGCTTCAAAAATAATTCCATTTACTTATAACTGTATATTTAATAAAGGATTACTTTGGAAAAAGTTTTCTTTTATAGCAAAATATAAAAATTATAGGAGAAAAAGTCAGAAAAAACTCCACAAAACATTGAGTATGGCTTGCTCTGTCTACTAATATTCATGGTAGAGTCATATTTCAAGAAAATTTTCTCTTAAAATGTGTTTTTAAGACTCAATCCACACAGAATATTTCATTTTTGCAATAATTCACTAAAAGAGCATGACATTTTAACAAATAACAGTACATACAAGGTCAAAGGTGCATGTGCAGCTTCCCATACATACAAGGTCAAAGGTGCATGTGCAGCTTCCCATACATACAAGGTCAAAGGTGCATGTGCAGCTTCCCATACATACAAGGTCAAAGGTGCATGTGCAGCTTCCCATACATACAAGGTCAAAGGTGCATGTGCAGCTTCCCATACATACAAGGTCAAGGTGCATGTGCAGCTTCCCATACATACAAGGTCAAGGTGCATGTGCAGCTTCCCATACATACAAGGTCAAGGTGCATGTGCAGCTTCCCATACATACAAGGTCAAAGGTGCATGTGCAGCTTCACATACATACAAGGTCAAAGGTGCATGTGCAGCTTCCCATACATACAAGGTCAAAGGTGCATGTGCAGCTTCCCATAATAGGTGTAATAAATAACATTGAGAATGGAAATGGGGAATATGTCAAAGAGACAACAACCCGACCAAAGAGCAGACAACAGCCGAAGGCCACCAATGGGTCTCCAACGCAGCAAGAAAATCCTGCACCCAGATGTGGTCCTCAGCTGGCCCCAAAATAAAATTGTGTACTAGTTCAGTGAAAATGGACGTCACGCTAAATACCAATTGAAAGTAGCAAAGGATGGCGTCCAGAATATGAACCAGCACACAGGAATATAATAAATTAAAAATGATAAAACTGTTCGGCTTAAGACGTCAAACGCTATTGTTTTTCCCCTATTTGTCTTTGTTAAATTGGCAGTTTAAAAAAATGTGCATTACTTATCTTTGTTTCAAAAAAAAGAAATACCTGGCATGAGTAATGTTTTATCCTGTCCACGGTCATAACTGAACATAATATGAACATTGCTCAAGAGTTCGGTTAAAAATGAATACTCTGTCCAATAAAATGCAGGAAATAATTGTGTACAGATTAAAAATAAATGTTCACGTGACAAGGCGAACTTTAATAATAAGCCATATAGATACTAGCAAAATAAGAAAAGAAATATACTGTCCCCTTCAATTCCTCCTGCCCTTCCTTCGGAAATTAAAATGGTCCTCTTAGGTATCTTTTCCCTTTGTATTTTATATTAAGTTTAATTTTTAATTTAACTTTTCTATTGCCTTTATGGAAGTTTTTATAAATTTTAGGACAAAAAATATTTATATTGACCAGGTAAAAGGAAATGTCTCACATTCTTATAAGTTGGGACATGGACATTTGAGTTGAACCTGAGACGTTCAGCAAATTAAAAAGTATCAAGTTCCCTGTGGTATATAATATTTGGGGAAAAAACTTAAAATGACCCGTGCATTAAAATTTTATTCATTTTGGTCGGTATCTGCTGTTTCAGTTTGGGACTTACAAAAATATGGGACATAACATATAGTCCCAGCAAAATGTACTATTATCTGAGCACCAAGTAATAGCGGTCAACAATTTACAGGGGGACTGTGAAAGGGGTCTGTGAAGAACAATTTGAACAGTTTGAAAACGGATGTTGACAACTTGGGTGGGTATAATATTTCCCGAGACAAGGGCGGATACATTAGGCCGAAATCCGAATTTAATTCACCAACGTTGGGTGTAAATAGTGGATTAAATATATGAATAGGAAATGAATATGAATGGGATTCAGTGACGGATCCAGAGGGGGCGTCGAGGGCGTAATACTCTATTACACTCTCATGAAAAAAAAAGTTCCACAGCAATATTATTTACCTACGAAAACATGTTTAACACCACACGCCCCAGCCCATTAATAACATTGCTGAATAGTGATCCCCAGTCAGTAAGCTCTAGATATAGATTTAAAGTCTAAGGTACAGACCATTTGATTTGAGGGGGCAGTCTGAGATATTTCAGAGAAAAAATTCTGACCCTGATTTTTGCCTTAAACAAAAATTCTGGCCGTATCTGGATTGAAAACAATAATCTTGTCCACCTTTTTGCTATTAGAAAAAAATATTTTCAACAAAATGATTTAGCATTAAATGAACATGATGAATAAAAAACGGGCGTAATTTTTTTTGGGGGGGTTTGCATGTGAATCCCATATCTGACCGGAATATCTGTTTCGCCGAACTGATATACTGAATACTTTTTTCAAGGCCTGACTGCAACCTGCCTGCTGGGTGTGGCCTATATGTCTCCATGTGTCGACCGTCACTCACAACTGCATTGTCATTTCCGACTCATTTGTAGCCTTTGGTTGATTTGGAACCCCTCACTTCCCTTGTTGGTTGAAACATTTCAACCAAACATTTGGATAAAAATTGCTTGTTTGTCTTTCTTCGTGTCGGTCCTATTGTAAATTTCATTGAATAGCCTATATCTTGTTTACAACAAGAAATCTGTGAGGTTATGCTAACTAACCATACAACAAGCGAGAATTTTCCATGTCCATTTTTTACTGACAAATCCAACATCAAATATATTAATTAGTTTTTAGCTTTGGATCCATCCTATCATTTTATAATAGACAATTAATGCAGAGAATACGGCACCAAAAATGTCAAACCCCTACACTTTAACTATAACATGCATTTTACACTTATTTTATGTTTTTTAGCCAAAAAAAGGTCCAAAAAATTTTTCGCCTCACTCCGCTCGGCGAACTTTAATACTACGCCCCACCCCCCCTTTCCAAAATCCTGGATCCGCCCCTGGAATTTCATGTTTCAAAAAATGTTACACTTGATTTTTGCCTTTTATATCATTTCTTGAAAGCACACTCATTTGAAATTAATTAGCTGAATATAAGCGTGTACCTTTTATGTTTTATAGCATAAAGTTAATGCATCCAAGAATGTCATATAGTAAGACAATTTTACAGCGTCAAACCTGAGCGTCAAACTATGGCCGCCATTAAGGTGGACTTCAAGTGCGTTTGAACTCACTACCTCATTTTAAAATCCTCATGATTTATATATTTTTTTCATTAAATTGTCATAATATTGTTTTTAAATCTAGAATTAATGTTGGCGAACTTGTTGAACAGTGCATAAGTGATAGTGTTTGCAAACTTGGCGAACAGAACATAAATATTAATAATGTTGCCGAAGTGGGCAAACTTGGCGAACAGTACATAAAAAATAATTTTGGCAAACTATGCGAACAGTACAGAAGAAATATTGTTGGCGAACTTGGCGAATAGTACATAAAAAATAATGTTGGCGAAGCTGGCGAACAGAACATAAAAAAATAATGTTGGCGAAGTTGGCGAACAGTACATAAAAAATAATGTTGGCGAACTTGGCGAACAGTGATGATTTCGTAAAGGTTGGCGAAGTTGGCGAACTTGGCAAACAGTAATGATTTCGAAAAGGTTGGCGAAGTTGGCGAACTTGGCAAACAGTAATGATTTCGTAAAGGTTGTTGAAGTTGGCGAAGTTGGCGAACAGTAATGATTTCGTAAAGGTTGGCGAAGTTGGCGAACATTACGAACTTTTACACAATCCTGTACCTGAATCTAGTAGAGTATGTACATAAAATGTATGCTTTTCTTTTTTTTTTATGTCTTTCAGTGAGTAATTATTTCAACAAATTGTGTAGCTTGCTTAAAATACACTAGCATGCGTTACAAAAAAAATGGGATTCAAAAGAAGCGACTTAACATAACTTTATAAACGTATTTGACAATCTTATAATGTAATTGTAAATAGGAACTAGACATTTAAGAGAAGTCTCTTTTCATGTTTTATTTATTTTCCTTTGAAAATGTCATTCCTTTGTTTTAGTTCATTGTTTGTCACAAACACTGTAAGAAAAAGGTGTTTATTTTTTTCTGTAATTTTCTCATATGTGTGTTTTTTTTTTTTTTTTTTCGTATTGAGAGAAATTTAATTTCTCAGAAACACAAACTTGATCTGAAGTTTACTTCATAACATGGGAAACATAAATGTACCAAAAAAGGTTATTATTATTTTTCTTCATAATCTGATTTATTCAGGTCCTCCTCGTAATCGATCTCAACTTCTCGCGAGAGTTAGTGTAAACATCATAGAGTAGTGGAATATAAGGACTAAAATTGTTTGATTATTTTTTTAAGTAAAATTAATGTTAAAGAATTTCCCTTTTAACACATTCTTTTTTGGTGCTGTTCGGATTTTTACTCAGAATGGTCTAAATGTTTCACATTACAACTTTTATGTCAGCCATTATCTTGTCAGATCCTGGACGTTTGGGAAAGCTGAGATCTCCTACCATAATTAACAGGATATTATTCATTTAAGCATTTGAAATCCGTCTCGATATAATATACATTTACAGAAAGTATTTGACCTATCGCCGTCTGACACAATTTGTAAAGTTAAACATACATGCAAACTTGATATTTAATATAGTCAAACTAATATTAAAGTGCAAGAACATTGACACAAACGAGATAACTCAATAAAAATATTTATCGTGGTTCGATTTAAAATTTGTGTTATTTTATACCATACCTAGAAAAAGAGCAGGTTAAAACCTTACTTGATTACCCCGAAAATCAATTGTTACATGTGATAACCAGGTAATTTATGTTGTTTGCTATCAATACCACTGCATGGTAAATTTTTGCATATATTTGCCAATAAAATAGTCACCAACCAAAAACTAAAGGGATGTGGGATATGTTTGCCAGAGAGATCCAAATGCACCAATGACCAAAGGATGGATGTGCATATTTATAAATGAGATAACAATCCATCAATACCTAAAGGGAGGTGGGATATATTTGGCAGTGAAATAACAATAAAAAAGATTGCCAGTGAGATGACTATCCACAAATGACCAAAGGGAGGTGGGAAATGTTTGCCAATGAGATAATCATCAACGAATGACTTAAGAGAAGTAGGATATATTTGCCAATGATATAACCATCAACCGAAAACTAAATGGATGCGGCATTTGTTCGCTGGTGAGAACCTAATACACCAATGACCAAAGGATGGAGGTGATTATTTGCCAATGAGATAATAATCCACAAACGACTAATTGGGGTGGAAAAAGTTTTGCCAGTGAGATTACTATCCACCAAAGACTAAAGGGTGGGAAATGTTTGCCATTGAGATGACTATCCACAAAAGACTAAAAGGAGGTGGGAAAAGTTTGCCAGTGAGATGACTAACCACTAAAGAAAAAAAAGAGGTGGAAAAAGTTTTGCCACTGAGATGGCCATCCACCAAAGACTAAAAGGAGGTGAGAAAAGTTTGCCACTGAGATGACTATCCACTAAAAACTAAAAGGAGGTGGGAAAAGTTTTGCCACTGAGATGGCCATCCACCAAAGACTAAAAGGAGGTGGGCAAGTTTTGCCAGTGAGATGACCTATCCACAAAAGACTCAAAGGAGGTGGCAAAAGTTTTGCCACTGAGATGGCCATCCACCAAAGACTAAAAGGAGGTGGGATATATTTGGCAGTGAAATAACAATAAAAAAGATTGCCAGTGAGATGACTATCCACCAATGACCAAAGGAAGCTGGGATATGTTTGCCAATGAGATAATCATCAACGAATGACTTAAGAGAAGTGGGATATATTTGCCAGTGATATAACCATCAACCGAAAACTAAATGGATGCGGCATTTGTTCGCTGGTGAGAACCTAATACACCAATGACCAAAGGATGGAGGTGATTATTTACCAATGAGATAATAATCCACAAACGACTAATTGGAGGTGGGAAAAGTTTTACCACTGAGATGACCATCCACCAAAGACTAAAAGGAGGTGGGAAACGTTTGCCAGTGAGATGACCATCCACTAAAGACTCAAAGGAGATTGGAAAAGTTTTGCCACTGAGATGGCCATCCACCAAAGACTAAAAGGAGGTGGGAAAGTTTTGCCAGTGAGATGACTATCCACTAAAGACTCAAATGAGGTGGGAAAAGGTTTTCCACTGAGATGGCCATCCACCAAAGACTAAAAGGAGGTGGGAAAAGTT
This sequence comes from Mytilus coruscus, assembly GCA_017311375.1. NCBI lineage: Eukaryota > Metazoa > Mollusca > Bivalvia > Mytilida > Mytilidae > Mytilus > Mytilus coruscus. The sequence goes on from CM029596.1 coordinate 127,067,809, forward strand.
TGCCAGTGAGATGATTATCCACTAAAGACTAAAAGTAGGTGGAAAAAGTTTGCCAGTGAGATGACTATCCACCAAAGGCTAAAAGGAGGTTGGGAAAGTTTTGCCAGTAAGATGACCATCCACTTAAGACTAAAAGAAGGTGGGAAAAGTTTGCCAGTGAGGTGACCATCCACCAACGACTAAAGGGGGTTAGGATATGTTTGCCAGTGATCTTTGTCAATGACGAAATGATGTCAACATATATACAGGAGTTATAACCTTATCTATATACTAGTAAAATATCCGTTCATTGTCATGTTTCAGACTTTGACACTTACTACTGGATGTGACAAGAATATTGTCACGAAAATCCACCATGCATAACAGGAGATGCTTATTTAAAGACAGATTGAAAGAATAAAATCAACTTTCTTTCCTTAAAAGTAAGGCAAACGTAGATACATATATTTTGTTTTAATAAGAGATAAAAGAGAGGCGAAAGATACCAAAGGGAAATTCAAACTCATAAGTCGAAAATAAACTGACAACGCAATTGCTAAAAAGGAAAAAGACAAACAGACAAACAGACAAACAACAGTGCACAAAACATAACATAAAAAACTAAAGACTGAACAACACGAAACCAACCAATAAACCATAAATCATGCTTCGTAAAAAAAACAATCATATTTAAACAAAAAAATTCTCTAAATCTGACATTATGAAAGTGCTTGATTTATTAATTGACAACATAATTGTTACGTTTGTAGTATATTTTTCAACAAACAATCGGCATTTCAAGGGTAAATAACTGTGTTCCTCTTCTTGTCGAATTCCTGTATTCATATAAGGCATAACTACAAGTTCCAATATATACCTCTCATTTAATAATACAAAGTCTGGTGATAATGTTGAACGCATCTACCCCATCGAATTTAAAATATAGGATACCATAGATTCAGTTAATTCTGCCTCTTGACTTACATCTGGAAATTGGCAATGAAGATCGATTGATGACAATACTTTACGACAAACGAAATATTTCCTCATGGTGAATTTTCCATTTCTATTTAGCAACAGCCCAGCAGCGCTAGCATTTGGAGTTTATATACTCCCGAGAGTGCCGAAAATATATTTTCCGCCAGGCGTCGCTTTAGTACTTTCATTTTCAAATGAAAGGCGTCGATGGATTCTATTCCAGAAATGTCAAGTTATAGAGGTTATTTAAGGGAATACATATATGTCATTGAAGAGATAAATCAAGTGGGAACAGATTTATTCATGTCACAAAGTTAGTGAAAGTCTTAGAAAAATTTTGAAACAATAATTCGAAGCAATGTCGCAAATGAGCTTCTTCCCTTGTGATTTTTTCGGGGTTCGTACGGATAGTAAACCCGGCAAATTGTAACAAACCCCGGTGTTTAAATGGGCTCACAAAGAGCACAATACAGTATAAGACATTATTAGGCAACAACAAAAAGACAATAATCAAGTATACATACAAAGAAAATAAAAAGCAGTTTGAACATGAATGAACTACACACACATATAAATATAATTACTCTAAATATCAGCACAACAATGTTAAATCTGCAAACTTTTGTTTCTCCCTCGCCGGGATTCGAAATCATGCTATTGGAATATCGAGACAACACCGCCTGCACTGTGTCCAGCGCTTTAGACCACACGGCCACCTATACTGAACTAATGATTCAGCTTTGGGTGGCCTAGTGTTACCTTTCCTCGTCAGTAGAATCTAGAGTTATAACACAGTACGTGACATACAGTTAGGGTTCTACTTCGTCAAAATTATCTCCCCATTAAGCAAGGTAATTTTTACATCGGATGACCGTGAGGGCATTCTGGTGTATTGTTGCCACAGAGATTTCTACTTACGTAACTTTCGTTTTTGACTGGTAACCGATCGTATAAATACGCGGACATTATCGAGTGCAAAATAACATTCATTATCGCTTGTTATATATTAACTTCATCAATAAATATTCATGAAAATAATTTTTAGAAATATATATATCAATAACAAATCAAGAATACCTAACGCATGCGGAAGAATATCTCAAGAACGTTTTGCGGGAAAATATGAATGCCAACTCAAATCCAATATATTAGAAAAACAAATTATTACAGAAGAGTGTCCACCATGCACTTGCACTGCGCTATTATTAGAATAGTAGAATAGAATGATATACAAATGGATGAAAATTATATATAACTGTTATATATAAACATTGATATAATAACTGTTATATACAAATATTGATATAATATATAACAACAAACCAGAGTATACTGATAACAAATGATTATATCACTACAATATGATAGTTATTATGGTGAGGTTGAATTCCCTGTCATTTATTCATCATCCACACACGAACTTGTCTCAGGAAAAATTATTTCTATGTACCTTAACCTCACTTTCTTGTATGAAGATGTGATTTCTTTTTTATGAGACAAGTGCTTGTGGCCATCCTCCAGAACTTACGGTCATCCGATGTTCAGTACTTTGATTACAATCGTAGAAATGGAAGCCATTGTAGGAATGACGCGCTGCAAATTTAGCTCTTGAAAACCGATAAATTTATCCACATAGCACCATTTCGATCATTATATGCCAGTTGTATTTTAAAAGACAAATGTATCTACTAGCTATTGAACGTCATTTAATGTACTTTTCTGCATTCAGTCAACTTAAAACTATTGTCTGATCGATTTTCAGGTGGAATTTTCGAAATTTCAAAAACATTTAAAACAATTCTAATTAAATATTTCGTGGAAGGGCAGAATAAAAATGTTCAGAGGTTGAAGACTATAAACTCTAGATATCACACACAAAAACGAAGTATTTTTGAAGTTATGCATTTTTAAGATCCAGTTGAGAAATCTGTTGTTAAGCACTTTTAGTAAAAAATTGTTACTCGAACACACCTACTCTGTTGTTGTGACTCATTAGAAAGGTATTTCACTTGACCTATATATTTCATTTTTTAGTACTGTGAATTTTTGATATAATAAAATCAACCTGTAGCCTTAATATATAAAAATAATAGAATCTGAAGAGATGATGTATCAAATATTTTTGCTTTGTACGTTTTCAAGACAGAATATTCAGCTCAAAAACACCCTAACATAAAAAGGTGTACTCGACATTCTCTTTTCGATGCAATTGTTGCCCATTTTTTTGAATTTTTTCCCAAAAAACATTCGCCGGAGACAGAGATGAAAATTAATGCTTTAGAAAGATCAATCTATTATCTTTCTGTGGAATTTTTTTCGGCGGAATTTATGCTTATGCACAAAAGAGATCCACTTGGATTTGAACCTACCACATTCTACTGTTTTATGAAAATTTGTCTATAATTTAAAAGTTTACAAATATCTTGAAGCTCCATGCTATAATTCAAATAAAAACACTTATCTAAGATTCATAAAATCCTAAATTATGCACCTTTATTAAACTTTCAAATCCCATAGAAACAGATGTAAACAATTCAAATATACTAATTTTGCTTTTTTACCTTCTCTAACAAAGAGTTCCATTCTTTTGTTTAATTTCAACTGGGTTTCCGCCTGATATTAGGCATGAAGATGGAATTGATTGCAGAATAGCTAAATATCTATCGTAAAGGATCGTAAGATACAATCACAGAAAATTTATCATTTTGATAAGTACGTCTAAACAAGTGACAACTCTACGACAGATCCATCCGTTGGATCTCCATTGGATCACCAGTGAAAGTGGATGGATCTGTCGTAGAGTTGTCACTTGTTATAGACGCACTTATATATAAATATATATATATACGTTTAAAATTATAATACCTCCTTCTCAGGCACACCCCAACATGAAAAAGTGCGTGTAACTTAACTGCAAAAGGACGGTGCTGCATGGCAAGGTGTGAGATAGACGCACATGGTATACATGTAAGTAAATAGACAATTTAGTTATAATATTATGAGCAGATACACAAACCTGGCATGTCATCCTCGTTCCTGTCACAAAGGGTTGATACATATTGTAAGGTGGCCCGGCTGCAAGAGGCACCAAGGAACGATGCTTAATGACATGCTCAAGTATACATAGTACTAAATAGAAAATTACTAATTATATATATGGGAATAATTCTGATTGTCAATGATAAAATAAATACAAAAAGGTAAGTTTTTATTATTGGTGAGTCTAGGTTACCACCATGCCATCCTCTTGCCTGATGCAGAGAAGTTAGATCTACATTTTGCCTTCATCAATCAGATCACAAACAGATATTAATATATCAAAATTCTCGTCTGTAAGTAGCCAGATCAGTTTCTGACTAGGAATCAAGTGCTTAAGGTTAAGACAGAGTAAGTTAATCATGGAGTACATGCAGTTTCTCCTAGTTAAAGATGATGTGCATGAAAATAAAAAAGGTTTTTCATCATCAGTTTTTTTCAAATTTTCAAGCCTGTGCCAGTATCTGATCATAGACACAATGTAACATTGTAGTATTGTGGAATCAGAGAATAATTAATAAATATCACCAGTGTTGTTGTACCAGATTATATCTTAAAGACTTCTTAATAAATCGCTATATGAATTCTATTTTGGGTACAATTGATGATATCTTAGTTTAAAAGAAACAAGGAAAAACGAGCTGGTTTTCAATTAACTCTTGCATTCTTTAATGCATTATTAAAGAAGTATCATTTTATATAGATCTCTTTGGTTTGGTATACTGTATTAACTGCATGATTGAAAGTGTCGCCTCTTATTTGTATTGTACACGATGTTTTATTGGTACTTTTTATCCTTCAATTAAGCAATTTTGAAAATGTTTGAGTAAATATCTCAATATTAAATGTAAAGGACATTCTTAACCAAAACAAGAGGTCCATGGAAGTAAACCTATATTTTGTCTATCTAATACCAATTGATTCATAGATATAAGAAGATGTGGTATGAGTGCCAATAGGACAACTCTCCATCCAAGTCAAAATTTATAAAAGTATGTTAAGGATGCGATTCGATGCAAAATTTAAAAAAAAAAACATGTAATTTGAGATATCATTACTGTCTTCACAAATATGTGTAGTGTTGAATAACGTTAATTTCTGGATATGTGTAAACAAAATTGTAAAATCTTTAATCAGTTGTACTATTAAATCTCTTTCTAATTCCAGAAGTCGGATGACCGATGTTGACCCTGTGAATGAAATAACATCAGGCTAAATTGGCTCCTTTTCTCTTTTTATTGCAAGATTAAATCGTCTCCTTTGTCTACACAAAACAGAGTCATACAAAAAACCTGACTAAACACATGAATATATCACCCAGGTGTACATTTGTAACTGGATATCTCTTCCGTGTTCATGTTTTAAGAGTTGTGTCACGTCTAGGTAAATCAAACTATTGTTTAACTTGATTATTTATTCCATTTAAGTAGAAATCTGTGAAAATGTTGGCCTATTTAAATATATATGACATATGTTTAAACTGATCATGAAATCATTCCATGATAATTTTAAATATATGTCATATCAAGGAGTTAATGATTTATATGTTTTTAAGAAATAGCCTAGCTGATAAGAAGAACTAGTCGATGTAACAAAGTTGTGACTATTCTATATTTTTCTTATAGTATTTGTTATGATATATTTTATAACAATTGCATTATATATATATTTTTTTGTACTTGCACTTCCAAATTTGCAAAAGTATCACCTCCTCCTAAACGTTTAAATATAGTCTTTTAGAATATGAATGTTGTTTAAATTTAAATATTGTATGTTTGTAATGATTGTCATGTTTGTCTTGGTAACAATCCAATATTTGGATTTTACACCAATAAAATGATTTGATTTGATTTGATTTATATAATGAGTTGGTCATACATGTCGGAAAAAATACTGTTGAATCATTGGTATCGTGGAAAGAACCAATCTCACTTTACACCAAAAATAATGATAATCATTTAAACAAACAAAAATGCGAGACCATTTTTAGGAAGTCATCAACGATCCTGACTAGTTCCATCTTTACTCTAAAAAAACTCATTCTTAAAATCGTTTTAAATGCAGCAAATCCTGCTCATTTATGGAAATTCCTCTTGACATTGAAACGATTTATATGTATGTAAATAAACTATAATAATTGTTTGGCAGACAGTTGAAAAATGTGTTTAAAATCCTTTTAAATAGAATAATAAAAGAGGTGTGGTATTCTTGTTTATCAAACTGATATATAATGTGAAACGTATCAAATCACGTGACTATTATATTTGGATTGATTCACATACCTCAGCAGAATATTCACGTTAAGTTTTTGGGACCTGTTAAGTATGAATACGATTCGACATTTTGTTTTCGTATCTTTCCTTTTGGACTAGTAATCTGTGAAAAAGAATTTATTTACACGGATCCTTTTCATGATGTTACCAGCATGTTTCATGTCAATGCTAGTGGATTAGATGAAACTACTGTTACTCTGATAATTGATACATTAGTTGGAAAGTTCACCTGCACCAGTTCAAATAATACGGTCCTTAGTCTTTGTTCGGAGCCACTGGTAAGTTGGTAATTTTTAAAATCATATATATATTGTCTCTATGGAAAACTTTTTAATTTATGCGCATGAAATAAGTGATACAGGCGGATACCCAGTTGAAATTAAACAAAAGAAATGGAACTGTTTGTTAGAGCAGGTAAAAAAGCCAAATCGATATATTTGAATTGTTTACATCTGTTTCTATGGGATTTAAAAGTTTAATAAAGTTGCATAATTTAGGATTTTATGCGTCTTATATAAGTGTATTTACTTAAATTATAGTATGGAGCTTCGAGATATTTGTAAACTTTTAAATTATAGACAAATTTTTATAGTCGATTGTGGTAGGTGCAATAACAAGTGGATCTTTTTTGTGCATTAGCATAAATTCCGCCGAAAACAATCCACACAAAGATAATAGATTGATCTTTTTACAGCATTAATTTGCATCTCTGCCCCCGGCGACAGTTTTATGGGAAAAAATCCTATAAATGGGCAATAATTTCATCGAAAAGAGAAAGTCGAGTGCACCTTTTTATGTAACGGCGTGTTTGAGTTGACTATTCTGTCTTGAAAACGTGTAAAGCAAAAATATTTGTACATCATCTCGCTTCAGATTCTATTATTTTTATATATTTAGGCTACAGGTTGATTTAATAACATTAAAAATCCACAGTACTAAAAGATGTAATGTCAAGTGAAATACATTTCTAATGAGTCACAACAACAGAGTAGGTGTGTCCGAATAACAATTTTTGACTAAACGTACTTGATGACAGACTTTCCAAGTGGATCTTAAAAGTGCATAACTTCAAAAAAAAAAAATTTGTGTGTGTGTTATCTAGGGTTATTAGTCTTCAACCTCTGAAAATTTTTAATCTGCACTTCCACGAAATATTTAATTAGATTTTTTTTAAATGTTTTTGAACTTTCGAAAATTCCACATGACAACCGATCAGGCAACAGTTTAAAGTTGACTAAATGCAGAAAAGTACACTAAATGATAGCTAGTAGATACATTTATCTTTTAAAATACGACTGTCATATAAGGATCGTAATGGTGCTATGTGGATTTATTATTTTTTTTTCTTTGGGCTAAATTTTGACAGCGCGTCATCCCTACAATGGCTTCCATTTGTACGATTTTAAAAATTAGCTGGCGTAATGCGGAGATAATTTTGACGAAGTGGAATCCTGACTGATACAGTAAAAACTGACACAAAACGGGTCATGTTAATATGCAAACGCATCAGAATTAAATTGTAAGGTAGAATACTAAATGCTCTAAAGACATAATTTATGACTGATGTCGAAAGCGTGCTGAATGTAGATTTGTATTCTAACAAGGAGGTTGTATGAAAAGTCTCGTACAACCTCCTTGATTCTACTAATCGCACAAGGATAATAGTTTCAGCGGAACTATTATCCTTGTGGCTACTAACTCGAATAATTCAGTCGTTATATTCCGCTGCTCTACACTGGCTAGCTCTCTCGAAGAAAATCGAGAGGGATTGAATTTTTCGAGTTAGTATTCTACATATTATATTTACACTATGATGCTAGTAAATTTAATTGGATATTCTACATTTATCATAAAAGTTTTACCATTAAAGCTGAAACACCCTTCTTTAATTATTGAAAGCTATCATTTTGCATTACCTATATATGTTGGTGTAAACTTAAAGTATCATTAAGGATTGCAACGGAATCTAGGAATAAATTTGTAAAGTGTGAAATAAACTTTAGTGAAATAGAAAATAAATGGATCGATCGATAGGTGTAAATAAAGAAGACAGAATAAAACCTCTCTCGCTATTTACACAGGCACTCTTTTCGTCACGTTAATTTCACTTGCAAATAACGAGAATTTCATCCAAAATGATAATATAGCCGAAATTCACTTGGCAAATTCCCAATTTCACATAATTTTTTCAAATTAAAAAAATGTTTCTGTTATGCTAAGAATTCTACTTCGTCAAAATTATCTCCCCATTACGTCAGCTAATTTTATAATCGAAAAAAAGGAAGCCATTGTAGTGATGACACGCTGTCAATTTAGCTCTTGAAAACCGATCAATTTATCTACATAGCATCATTACGATCCTTATATGCCAGTTGTATTTTAAAAGATAAATGTATCTACTAGCCATTGAGCATCATTTAATGTACTTTTATGCATTTGGCCAACTTAAAACTATTGTCTAATCGGTTGTCAGGTGGAATTTTCGAAAGTTCAAAATATTTTAAATAATTTTAATCAAGTATTTCGTGGAAGGGCAGACTAAAAATCTTCAAAGGTTGAAGACTAATTACCCTAGATAACACACACACACACACAATGAAGTTTGTTTGAAGTCATGCATTTTGAAGATCCACTTGTAAAGTCTGTAAGTGAAAATTTGTTATTCGAAGACACCTACTGTGTTGTTATGACTCATTAGAAAGGTATTTCATTTTACCCATATATTTCATTTTTAGAACTGTAAATTTTTAATGTTATTGTATCAACCTGTAGCCTAAATATATAAAAACAATAGAATCTGAAGCGACATGATGTATCAAATATTTTTCTTTTTTATGTTTTTAAGACAGGATAGTCAACTTAAACACGACTGAACAGAAAAAGAGGGACGAAAGATACCAGAGGGACAGTCAAACTCATAGATCGAAAACAAACTGACAACGCCATGGCCAAAAATAAAAAGACAAACAGATAAATAATAATACAGATGACACAACACAGAAAACCAAAGACTAAGCAACACGAACCCACCAAAAACTGGGGGTGATCTCAGGTGCTCCGGAAGGGTAAGCAGATCCTGCTCCACATGTGGCACCCGTCGTGTTGCTTATGTTATTACAAATCCGGTAAATAGTCTAATTCGGTAAGTCACATTCGTGAAAAGGGTGGGTATTGTAGTTACGACATAAGGAACATATCCGATATCATCTGTGAAACGGTTATTCCATAACGGTCAACCAACTCGTGATGGCGTCCGTAAAATTTACGAAGGGATGACTTCAACTTCACCATTTGGAACTCTTGGTTTAATAGCTTCCTTGTGAGCAGCAATCCTATCAAGGAAATCATAATAGGAAACACAAGCCCGGGAATATCGTATCAATTGGGAGATATATACTCCGTATGCAGGCGCTGCTGGAATGTTGCTACATAGAAATGGAAAGTTCACAATTGGGAAGCTGAAATCATCTCTTTTGTCATAAAGTTTTGTTTTCAACCGACCCTCATTGTCAATTTCTAGATGTAAAAAGGGGTACTCGACTTTCTCTTTTCGATGAAATTATTGCCAATTTTTGGGATTTTTCCCCAAAAAGCTGTCGCCGGGGGCAGGGATGCAAATTAATGCGTTAAAAAGATCAATTTATTATCTTTCTTTCAAATTTTTTTCGGCGGAATTTATGCATATGCACAAAAAAGGTCCACATGTATTTGCACCTAACACAATCGACTGTTTTGTGAAAATTTGTCTATAATTTAAAAGTTTACACGTATTTACAAGCTCCATACCGTACTTTAAGTACAAACACGTATATAAGATGCATAAAATCCTAAATTATGCACATTCATTAAACTTTTAAAGCCCATAGAAACATGTAAGCAATTCAAATTTACCAACTTGGCCTAATAAAGAGTTCCATTTCTTTTGTTTACTGCCAACTGGGTTTCCGCCTGTAAATGAGAAGAATTGCATGTATTCCAGTCTAACACATAAGATAGATAGATATATACATGTCTGAATAGATGGTGCACCGTGTGTACGGTTGCAGTTATTGTTGTTTTTTTTTTAATTTTCAAAATGTAGTTCATTATATGAATTGATGAATAGACGGTTAGATTGCAGATTTTTGAAAAAGTTTCATTTTGTAGATACTTGAACTTGTCATTTACGTGTCTTTATATATTTTGTGTCGTCTGGTTGCTGTCTTAATCTGTATTGTATATGAGTTCTTACGCAACAATAACTCTGAAAAAAGAAATTACATGCATTTGAAAAACGGTACGAAAAAAACCTAAATGCTTCATGTACTGTAATTTTGCACTTAGAATGATTTAACATAAACAATAAAATCAAAACTAAGTTGGGGTAGGTGGGACTAATTTGTTTGTCGGTTTTGAGTTTTAATCAAGTATGAAATAAATTTGATTTATTTTTAAAAATCAAACTGAAATCATTTTCTTTATTCTAAATGTTGGGCACACGTAAACAACAAACTACACTCAGAATAACATAAACATACATGATTTATCCATGTGAACTCCTATAACATAAACATACATGATTTATCCATGTGAACTCCTATAACATAAACATACATGATTTATCCATGTGAACTCCTTTGCAATACGTCAAGTGGTTTAGAAGGGATGATCATTATTAGTTTCACCATTTACCATTCCACTAAAATAATTGAGAACGAGACTAATTTTCCCAAACGGGGTTTGTCAAAATAGAAGGGATTCCATATGACAGCTATCCTTGAATGCTTACACGGTAGGGTTTTTACATTAGATGTGATATAACATAAAGCATGTTTAAATTTGAAAAAGAGAAAGGAGAATGCAAGTTGGAGTCATCTCATTGCTCCGGAAGGGCATCCTTCCCATAGGGATTAATGCTTAATATATATAACGCAAACTAATTAACTACGAATGCAAACACTAGACGAATGACAAGGGCATTTAGTAAAGGAAAATCAAGTCGTCTTGCTTTCAACCCTTTCTTATTTTTTTCTATTAGAAGAGGATCTGCCGATCAATGTATGAATTAATCGTGCAATATGTAACTCGCAATTGTAAATCAATGTATGAATCGTGCAATATGCAGAACTTGCTATTGTAAATCAATTTATGAATCGCGCAATATGCACAAATCGTAGCTGCCAATTAATGTATAATTCGCACAATAAGCAGAATTTGCTACTGTAAATCAATATTTGAATCGTGCAATACATATATATCGCATCTAGTACTAAAACAGTAATAAATAGATATTAAGTGCAATATGTAAAACTTGCAGTTGTAAGTCAATGTATAAATCGTGCAATATGAAGATCTCGCAACTGCATATGAATGTTTAAATCGTGCACTATGCCGCAGCTGTAAATTTTACAATAAATCGTTCAATATGCAAAACATTGCAGCTGTAAATCAATGTGTTAACCGTGCAATATGCAGTACTCTTAGTTGTAAATCAATGTCTAAATCGTGCATTATGAAGAACCCGCAGATGTAAATCAATGTATAAATCGTGTTATATGCAGAATTCGCATATGTAAGTCAATGTATAAAATCGTGCAGTATGCAGAATTCGCAATTGTTAATCAATGAATAAATCGTGTAATATGCAGAATTTGCATATGTAAGTCAATGTATAAATCTAAGTATGCAGAAATCGCAATTGTTAATCAATGTATAAACCGTGCAATATGCAGAATTCGCATATGTAAGTCAATGTATAAATCTAAGTATGCAGAAATCGCAATTGTTAATCAATGTATAAACTGTGCAATATGCAAAAATCATTTATCTCGTTCTCATGCTCGAAAACTCGTTGGATGATATCAAGAATTAATTCAGAAATATTTGATTGATTGGTTGATCGATGTTTGCCTAACTCCCAGTGGCAAATAGTCCATGTCTATCCAGGAGGAAGAAATAGTTCATGTCTATCCAGGAGGAAGAAATTTTCTAAATGAAACAAGAAAATCTTTGATTAATTCTTTCTTTAATTTACTGTGAAATTGATATAAACAAATTAAAACAATTCTGGCAAAGTAGAAATCCGCTCCGTTATGTTAAGTACTATTAGATCCGGGATGTTTGAGTTATCAATCTTCAAACTAAGGTGACATTTCGTTATTAAAAGGCTGTAATTTAAATTAGCGTTTGAAATCTTTTCCGATTACATCCTTTTACAAAAGCGTTTAACCTAGATATCGCCATCTCATACTTTAATGTTTATGTTCATGGAAAATGGATATTTAATGACTTTGACTTCAAGTCATGATATAAGTGCATTGACACAAAGGAGATAACCAATAAAAGAAGTCCATCGAACTTCCTTTTAAATTTCGTGCTATTACATATCAGACGCGGATCCAGAAATTTTAAATTGTGGGGATTGAGTCATGATTGACTTTTTAGCCGATTTTGCCGATTTAAAAAAAGATATTCAATGAAACCCATTAATATATACTCTTTCTATAACAATTCTCGTTATAAAACGGTTATGTCCGTCGTATGAAACAAATATAAAGATTTTGTTTTTAATTGCCAATATCATCAAAATAAATCTTAATCCTCAATTTATAACATAACTTAGGCGCATATAATCAACCAATGACCAAAGAACATTTAAATATCAACAAGATTTATATAATCTAATTTATATTATACCAGTAAAAATCTCCAATCACTATTTGTATGATATTGCCTTTTTAAACTTCATAGCCAATGTCCTAACATTTAGGAAAATGGGATTTACTTATAGAATAACTAATCGAAGAATTCAAATAGAGAAAAATATTCAACGAGTGACCGAACAGCACATTAATTCACGAATGCACGTAGCGCATGAGTTAATAATATACAATTTTGGATATTCATCGACTCAATGGGCCATAATTGTTTTATTATACCGAACGAACAAATTACAATTAAAAGTAAAATATTGTAACAGACTGTCAAAAATATGTTGTGTCTATTGACATTTCGCGCATGTACAACAAAGGTAGACTCTTTCCCGTAAAATATAGATGGCCATGAAAAGGGCCGTTTACAAGAGATATATCGTCTTCACTAGATGATTTCCAAGCCTTGTTTGATCTTGTTTTTTCCTCACTTGATGGTCCTTGATGGACTTCTAACCTGGCCGTTCAGTTGGAAAGCAAGTCCTTGGAAACGTCCGTTGTCGTCAAGCTCTATCAGCAACAATAGCAGGGGGAAATTAATTAGGTGGCGCTACAGTCGTCCGTGACGTCAAAAAGTCCGCCAAATCAATCGGCTAAATAAATGACGTTTAAACTATTTTTTTCAACTTGTCATGCTTTTATTATAATTGATTTTTAAAATTTATAGGTTTTGCGACCAATATAGTTTCAATACGACATACAAACATTATCCAAAATAGCTTTTATTTTCTGTTTCTTTGTCCTGTCCGTTCTAAAAATTATCAGCCATCTTTTTTGTTCGCCAAAAAAATCGAATTTTGATAACTTGACGTTTGCGTATCCAAATACGGAAAAGAACGGTAATAATCTTAAATGAAACCGAGTAACCTATTTCAAATTTCTACACAATTTTGAAGCCATCATTTTTTACTGTAATACATCAATTTTAGTGACCACCAGTCATGTCAATTTGTACCTGGTTTTGACTGCGTTTCTAGTTCAAAACAGATTGAAAACTGAAGTTCAACTTCTTTTCATTGTACCTGTTTCCAAAGTACTCTAAAACACTGATTTTATTAAAGATATGGATGAAAATGTGATGGAAAATTGTTGTTTTTCACACTTCCATATTACGATACCTCCATTTCAAAGTAATTAAAACCCTTCTTGATCCCCTACACAAATTGACGGTGACATTGTTTTCTTCTTTCAACATACGTCATGTAACGTTAAAAGAATATGTGTCAGGGTCATGTGTATAATAAAAAATTACATATTGGAAATGTGAAACGAAGACATCTTTAAATATTGCGTTTGAAACTATAAGTATTAGAAAATATTATTCATACTGGAAACAAATCTGACAAATTAATGATAGCATATGGATGGACAAAAGCACAAAAATAACAATAGAATATGCCTTGTATAGGAAAATTTCTGAGGCGAAAACATATGAAGATCATATGAAAAAGGAAATGAAGGTCAGTTAATTAAATTTATAAGTTAAAAACCTTGCTCATTTAATTATCTCTTTACTAAGTAAGCTAACTACATTAATAAGAGCAAAGACTAGATTATCAAGTCAAACAAGAAGTTAATTCATACATGTAGTGATATTTTCTTACAAAATTGAATTTATTCAAATTGCAAATTCTTGTCAAATTTAATAATCCATTGATCATTAAGTAAAATGCACAAGATTTGTCCAGACAACTTTCATTTGTGATATAAATATCAAATTATTAAGATAAAATAAACAATACTTTGTTTATAAATATGTATACCAGCTGATACAGCAACCTGAAGAGTAGAAGCCCCATTTTATTTCAAAAAGTTTACTTTCATAATCTATAATTTATAAAATACCCTGAGATATTAGGCAATGGCTACTAGCTGTGCTAGCTAATCTAATAATTGAATTTTACAATAATAATGATTTTAAAATCCAAAATTATGTCACTTTTACTTATAATTTGAAATATTCTTTTTTACAGAATTTCTGTCAATATTTTATATTTTTGGTAAACTTATCCTTTTCTGGAAGATATTTTCTAGGCAGTACTGTAATGTTAAACTAAGAAACATAGCTTGAGTTTAAAGGCTTTTTACTTTGAAGAAACTTATTGTATGACTCTTGGTACCACATTATAGAATATAAAATTAATATAAATGATCAGTACAATCAAGGATTTGTAGAGTTAACTATACAAATCCTTGGTACAATTATTATTTTCATTTTCAGAAAGATTATTCAAATTGTATAAATATGAAAATGCGTTCAACATTTAATTACTAGAAGTGTCTCAAAACTTTCTACTAGGAGTAATCCCATATACCATTATAAAAATTACAAAGTAAATTTCATCAGCCAGAGCTAATTTATATCAATATAGGTTAAAAAAATAGTTTTACATTTCCTAATTTTACTCATTTTGTCTTTTAAATTTTACATCTAATCCTTCTCTGAAAAGTAGGGAAGTATCTCTTCTTAATATTATAATAACATAGTTGTTAATCGATTTCTATTCAGTTTCTTCCTGATTTTTGTACAGTAAACTCCTTTTATTCATTTTGATGGGTTTTATTTTTGACTGGTGATATCAAGGGAGATAACCACTTGCACAAATCGGCAAAAACGGTCAAAACCACCGCTTCGTGTCGAAAATAACTTGACGTTTGCGTATCCAAAACTCTGTTGCCTAGATATTCATATCGAGTGTTTGTCTTAATGAGATGCTTCATTAAATTTAAATTCAGCCCATCATTTTTAATTTCCTCGAAAATATTAAGATTTTTCGATCAGGAGACTTGACAATTTTCACACAAACTTCAAGTTTGAAGATAAAATAAAGAATAAAGGACTTTGAGATGATGTGTAAGTTTTGACGAGTTAAAACTATGTATATTCAAGATTATTTGGAACTATAAGTATTTATCACGGCAGTGGTATTTTAGTGAGTAAAATGAGGTTTGTCTAATCCGTAGTTTTACTGAATTTTCACGGTCACGTGACCTCCATTGTTGCTGATAGACTTGGGCCGGGTACCAGTCTAGGTCAAACCGTGACCTGCTTTCCAACTGGTTGCCATATTTGTTTTTGTTTATCTGACGTTAAGTGACGTCATACTTTAACTCGTGATCATTGAGGTACGACAAGGGTTATTCACCGGGGAATAATAGGGTTGTTCGATGGAGGCTTCAATTTGTCGGGGTTATTCACCGGGGAATAATAGGGTTGTTCAATGGAGGCTTCAATTTGTTGGGGTTATTCATCGCTTCTGCCAATTTTTAGAAAAACATCGAAATTAAACTATGACATGTGATTCCGTATTAGCCAATCAAATAATTACTATATAATGTAAGGTATAATAATCAGTGTTGTTCGGTCACGAGTTGAATATTTTTCGATATTTGAATTCTTTGATTAGTTATTCTTTTTATTACATTGGCAAATGGCTATTTTTAATGAAATTAATGTAGAAAATGTAAAGAACTATATCTTTTTTCTACGCATTCACAATTTGTTTTGATCCGACGTTATCGACATCTTGACAACTCCTATTGTTGTATGACGTCAGAGAGTGAAATAACCACGTTTATTTCACATGTGAAATTATCGGTTTTTATTTGACTGGGAAATCAATGTAATTCATTGCTACCAATGTAATAAATCATTATAACATTCACACGACGAGGTGTTATCTGTGAAAGAGGCCGATGTCAATAGATTGACCCTGGACTCAAGTTGTTTGTTGGTATTCGTTATTTCGTTTTGTGGTGAGAAGAGGAGATGTACGCTTTATTTTAATTGAATTTTTGTAGAAAAGAGTCGAAAGATACCATAGGGACATTTAAAGTCATAAGTTGAAATACTCTGAGAACGCCATGTCAAAAAAAGAAAAAGACCAAAATACAAACAACAGTATACAAAACGCAACATAGAAAAATTAAAGACTGAGCAACACGAACCCCACCAAAAACCGTATCGGGGTGATCTCAGGTGCTCCGTGAGGGTAATCAGATCCTGCTCAACATGTGGCACCCGTGGAAATTTAATCTACCATACCTTTTTACATACATTTTAAACTTGATCCCGTAAATTTACCTAACTCGGCAAGCAGATAATAACAAGTTATTGCACCATTACTTATTTTTCTTTAACTGTTTGTGAAATTTCTAAATGAAGTCTGTTTTCAAAAGGTTCAATGATATCATATAGTATATATTTGCGACACAAATTTGCCGTTTCAGAATCTAAAACATACTTGGTAATATTTTCAAAAGCGTTCACCAAAACGCTGTGATCGGCTAACAACGCCCAAAACAATTGAAATTCAACCAATGAGGTGACGTTATTTTCATTTTGGGGTACGAACAATGAAATTACCCAGAATGCACTAGATTCTGAGACGGCGAATTCCGTATCAACTAGAATCTTCTGAACCGCATATAGAAAATAGGAGATGTGGTATGATTGCAAATGAAGAAACTATATACCAGAGAACCGCATATATAAAATAGGAGATGTGGCATGACTGCAAATGAGGAAACTATATACCGGAGACCAAAGGAGGAGGATGTAAACAATGGGGCCCTAAACAATACAGGTCCGAGTACGGCTTTAACAATAAGAAATACTTAAAAAGAACAGAAAGCTATAAAAGGCCCAAAGTTTAAAAAATGTGAATCACTAAAAAGGAAAAACTACTAATCACCGAAATTGCACTCTGAGGTTATTGGAAAACAGTAACTTCTATCGGAAATGTCTGGTTTATGTATAGGCGTATAATATCCACCATGATATATAATACATCCATTAGCACCGTATAACGTATTTCAAGAACATCTGCTAAACTGAACCAATGTTATGAAACCAATGATACATGATAAATGTAAGAAGAATGTTTTCAAATGCAATATCAAAATGTCTCATCTATATGTACTAAGCCCAACAAATGACTTACATAAACTGACTTAGCACCCTCATGTATAACTCTGGTGTAACTGGATATCTATATAAAAATATTTAAGGAGATGGGGGATTATTTACTATTTCTGATATTTTCTTTTTACTTATTTTGCTATTTGTTATTTTTTATTTTCTATTATTGATTTCACTATCGATGTTCGCATTAAAAAAAATATCAGCATAAACACGTTACATTTTAGATAATGAAAAGATAAATCGAAGGCATATGTTATAGAACTAGACTATGTCATACATGGCGGCGAGAATAGTGCTGAATCATTTGTATTATCGTCAATCCTGACAAGTTTCATCTTAAATCCTGAAATGTTCATTATAAAAATCGCTTCAAAAAAGAGTACTCGTTATCCTCAAATGTTTTTTTTTCTCAAATGACTTCCTGGTTGATATTTTAAGGTTTGAGTAAAGATACTATTGTTTGACAGACAGTTGAAAAAATGGGCTTATAAATTCCTTTTAAATCTTTAAAGGCTGGGTAAAATACAGGTGTGTGTGTTCATGTGTATCCAACAAATCTCTTCCATAATACATTTATGGTGTCCCATTCTGTTGAGTCACAATAAATGTGAAAAAAAAATCCAATCACGTGACTAAGATTTGGCCGGATTCACATATTCACGTATTTACGATATTATACTAAAGTAAATTTTGGAATCTGTGAAGATAGACGTTAAAACTATGAATTCGATTCGACATTTGATTTTCACACCTTTCTTTTATGGACTAGTAATATGTGAAAAAGAATTTATTTACACAGATCCTTTTCATGATGTTACCAACATGCTTCATGTCAATGCTAGCGGATTAAATGAAAATACTGTTAGTCTAATAATTGACAAATTGGTCGGAAAGTTCACCTGTACCAGTTCAAATAGTACAATCCTTTGTTCGGAGCCATTGGTAAGTTGGTATTTTGTTTAAATATTAGGGTTGACATAAACAGACATGAACGAATATATTCCTATTATAAATGATTTTGATAACTTATTTAATCTGTGATCGGGAAGTATGAAAATGTGTTGGAACTGAATCCACAGATTCATTATCACAAATTAAATCTTGATAACGAATTATAATTTAATCCATGATCACGATGTTTTTTTATTCGTGATCTCGAATCTAAATTATATTTATAGGATGATCTAAATGAGCTTTCATAGTTATATCAACTGATTAACAATAAATAAATTTGAACAATTTTATAATATGTTCCAATTGTCGTAACCACAATCCTGTCCTTTTTCGAATGTGACCTACCGAATTAAACTTATCCCCGGGTTTGCAATTACATGAGCAAAAGAACGGGTGCCACATGTGGAGCAGGATTTGCTACCCTTCCGGAGCACCTGAGATCACTCCCGATTTTTGTTGGGGTTTGTGTTGCTCACTAAGTCTTTAATTTTCTATGTTGTGTTTTGTATACTTGGGTTTGTCTTTTGGTCGTTTTTGGTTATTTGTTATGGCGTTGTCAGTTTGTTTTCGACTTACGAGTTTGAATGTCCCTTTGGTATCTTTCGCCTCTCTTTTACAGAACCCACCCTGCATTTGTACTGCACAGTGAACTAGTGTTTTTATTGTAATCATTTTAGATTATTGCTATATGCAACGATGTATTTTGGAAGTTTCAAGTATAGATATATTTCAAACAAGTTTACAATTGTTTTCTCAACCAGTAATCTTATATGTTTACATGTATAGAGATACACAATATTCATGAATATTTTGAGTTGAAATGTTAGTTTTTCTTTTCAAAATCTGTCATTCTTTAACTTTTTTGGCGGTTCTTATACATCCTTGGCTTTCAAATATTCGACTTCGTGAGGGTTCTTGATGGAGGTAAATTCAGAATAGCGCTTCGAACGTATGAAATTTATAAAGTGTATGTTTTCATTTTTTACAGCACTGAGTCGATACCGCTGCTGATGGACTATCAGTCCCTGAGGGTATCATCAGCTCAGTAGTCATGATTTATAACATACCTCACAAATTGCTCGTTTATAAATTTATAAATTATTGAGAAACTAAGGTAGATCGATTTGGTCATTATTTCTACGTCTTTTTGGTCATATAGCTCTTCAGCTGTTTCGGTTCTATATACATCCTTGGCTTTCAAATATTCGTTTTTCCGCTTACCCTTTCCTAATGTTACTGGCAGTTACCTATGCATATCTCAATTGTAAACCATGTTTTACATGCCGTCGTTCCGCTCACAGCCATTAATCAAGGTGCGGTTATGAATGGCAAACTTTCATTTGAGTTTTTGAAACTGTATACTATTCTCTGCATGACAAAGCCGTTGAAGGGGTCTTACAATACATATCTTATAAAACCTAGTAGCATTGGTTTCCTACGCTCTAAGGCGACATGTGTACTATTCTCTGTATGCCAAAGTCGTTGAAGAAGTATTACAATACATATCTTATAAAACCTAGTAGCATTGGTTTCCTACGCTATAGGGCGACATGTATACTATTCTCCGTTGAAGGAGTCTAACAATATATATTTTATAAAACCTAGTAATACTGGTCACTTACGATTCCAACTTTTGATGATAAACCAGAGTTCTTGCTTGTTACCCCCGTATTATTAGTTCGAAAAGACCATCTTCTAAAGGATTGATACTCCTTATAACTTTCTTAATGTTAAGTTGTAAATATTCTTCAGATTTTGGACGCAAATAATATAAAAGGTAGGTTATAATAAGTTGTTTGACTTCAGTGAAGAGTGAAACATTTGGATTTCCACTGAAAAATGAGCGTATGTACGATAGGGGAAAACATTTTGCCATGCAGATGGCCATGTAACGCGTACAAACCCCTCAAAGAGTTGTTTCAAAGGTCTTAAAAGTGCTGAGAGCGTGACACTCTGTAATGGATTTAATCCGACCAAACGTATCTGTGTATTTATACATCCAGCACAGCTAAAGGGGTGCATCTCTAAGAGAAGTCCTGATGACATTACTTTCCCTGCATGCCAATGCACTTTGTCTGGAACTAATAACTAAGCCACTAAAAATGTTAAATGGATATCATTTTTGGTTGAATGAATGGCTAATGCTATGAATTAATCATTTATGGTTTTAGGGAAGAGCTTTTGATGAGGCTATCCTAAATTACACTAAATAGACTAGTTACTCGTTGAAGTAAATCTTGTTTATTAAACCCGCATCAGAGATATAGACTCAATCTTTTTTTTCAACTGTAGTTTCCAAGCATGAGAAAAAATACTGAAGTCCAGTTAGGACCTCTATAACCGGAAGAAAAGTGACTTTAGGAACTTTTACAATAATTCGCAAAGTGCTTTATATGAACTCTCGTTTTGAATTGAATATTTATATGAATTCTCGTTTTAGATTGGATATTTCTATGAACTTTCGTTTTAGTTTTAAATTGAACATTTCTTGTTTTAAAATGTTTCTTTATTCTTAAATATAAAGTTTCTTTATTTCAAATACCCAAAGAGATTATAGATTTACTATTTTACAACTTAATCCGATGGCTGTCAAAAGTGCGAAAGATAATACATGTATCTAACACTCGAACTACAAAAGAAGCAATTATCGCTATTTTACTAAGTTCAGCCGGAGGACAGTAATCCGATTATTTTTACATAAGATTAGACAATAATTTATATTTTATGAGAACCTTTTATAATGTTTTAATACCCGTATCTTTGACTTAATTTATGTTTTGTAAACTGTTGCTTGGGCAGTCTTCCCCTAGCTCTCAAGCTGTATACTTGTGAATAAATTTGTATAAATTGTATACGGTCTTGCGTTTAAAGCAGCCACAGAGTCGATTATAGACCTACAGACTTAAATGTAATCCGTGCCGAAATTCACGGAGTTAGACCGGAAATTCATGGGGTTATACCTCCCCCAATATATGTTTTGAATTCGGGGTCACGAATTAAAAAACCGTGATCGTTATCACAAAATTCATAATTCGTTATCACGGATCGACTCTTTGATAATCAAGTTGCAGTAAGATTTGCCAGCTTAAATTAAACGTTGACCCTGTGAACAAAAACATTGGAAATTGGTCCGATTACTTTAAAATATTTAAAACATCATTCCCCTTATTAAATTAGACACTAAGCAAACAGCAATCAATCAACTAATTTCTTCCTATGTAATCGAATTGACAAAGAACAGAATGAATTTAATACATCAATAATTTGCAGTGGTATATGTCACGCCTGAGTTAAACGAGAACATAGTGACGTATACTCTAAATCCATTTTTGATGAAGATTAACCTATCTATACCAATTCAATGAAATCCCGTACCTATTACCAAAGATTTATAAACCCATACAGCTATGCTATTATCTACCTAAACCACCATTAGAAAGGAGACGATTTATTCTTTAAACAACATGAGTGGTCTGTTTAAGATCAGTCTGGTCTCGTATACAATTTTATTTATGTAAATGCTTTTGCTATAGTGGTGCACAACTGACCGGTATGAAGCGGTCGTCATTGTGTCAGTTCGTCCGAGTGAACAACCAAAAACAATCATCTCTCCATATAAGTTGTTTTATCGATGTTTACAGAGGCGGATTTAGAGGGGGACCCAGGGGGCCCGCCTCCCCCCCCCTTTTCTGGGAAAAATTTGGTTATTTAGGGAATCACTGGAGCGTAACCGGAGCGGGCCCCCTCTTAGCCAGTCAGTTGGCCCCCACTTATGAAAATTTCTGGATCCGCCACTGGTTTATACAATTTTGCGTGCACTTAGAATGATAACTAGAAGGGAATTCATAATATTCTTCAATTTCCGGATATAAATTTTATAAATCTAATTTGGACTTGGGAGAATTTGGTTATTCTTTTATGTCTGTTATGGTCATATAGCGCCTCACGTTTTCAAATACTTATACATCCTTGGATTTATAAATATTGGCTTGTATATTTGAAGGTAAATACACAAAAGCTCTTCAGGGCAACTAATTGCTTCGCATCACGGTGTAAAGCTATTAGTTTCATATGATATTTACGCCATCTTGAAATTATTATGTAACAAATATCGGTTTTCATTGGTTGCCTGTTGATGAGGAAAGATTTTATTGGCTAGAATGAGATATAGTATTTGGAACATGTCCTGGACAGGAGAAGATCTTAATAAATACAGACATACAGTATGAGTATTCAAGAACCGATCTGATACCCGATCAATGAATAATTTTGCCTTAACTGGTTTACCTTGCTATATATAATATCGAGTCAATTTGTGTTGATAAATTAGAAGAGGAGCAAAGATCAACAAGTTTCTGAGTGCTAATCTGACTATATATGCATATACACTTGTCCGAATACGTGTACTCCTTGTTATAAAACAAAATGATATATAAAAACAACTAGCTACGTCAAGACCACATGATACCCCCGAATTGTGCATTAGAATTATTGTGAGAAGATTTGAAATATTTATGCATCAAAATAACAACTTAGTAACATTGATGCGTCATGAGGATATATTCATATGCAAATAAATATTGTGTCAAAATTGTCCCATGACTTTATGGAACGACAAACTATAAAATTTTCAAATCCAAAGAGTCTAGGTTCGCCAATACTAACAACAGTGTAAACATGGCAGTCAATCCAAACATTCTAGATCTAGAGTATGCCATGTAGAATATTGAACAGATATATCATGTTATGGAGGGGTATTTGCGAAAAATACCAGTCAAGGGACGGTGAAATTTCCCAAGCCACTAGGCGAGGGAAATTTGGTCCCAAGACTGGTATTTTTCGCAAATACCCCTCCATAACATGATATATCTGTTTAATTAAAACGAATAGATTTTAATTGAAACTGTCTGTGCATGTGAAGGGAAATCGTAGTACCGCGGGAATTATACATGTACTTATATGCGTTAGTGCTGTCTTTTTGTAACGTCATGGTATCTATATGTGTAAACGTCATTGTTATTCCATCATTAAATCGTTCATTTGTATAGACATTTTTCCCCTCTTTATATGTATATTTCTGACAGTTTTTGGTTTAACTCAATCAATAGTGCTTAACCATGTTGTCGGGATAAAGTGAGAAAGGTTCCGAATAATTTTGGCGGGAGCAGGCTCGCGAGGGTAAAAAAGGAATATCCAAAATGGCAAATACCACGACAGAGAGGGGAATTTGAGGCAAATTCACCGGCAGAGGTGAAAAAATAGGCAAATTCGTTTGAAATGAGGAAAAAATGTTAGAATATGCGAAAAATACACTGGCTAACAACCAATCAAAATCCGGCATTCTTATATAAGGTGTAATTATACCATAAGTCCCATAACTGTCGAATGACAAATCTTAAACTTTCAAAACCAAACAGTATCTCTGGAACGACGACACACAAGTTTTCGTCTATCAATCCTAATGTTCCGTTTAGTTTCATGGGAATTGATTCCAGTAAATTATTTTTTTGTGAGACGCATTCAAGGCCTGAGGGTATCATCAGCTCAGTAGTCATGATTTATAACATACCTCACAAATTGCTCGTTTATAAATTTATAAATAATTGAGAAACTAAGGTAGATCGATTTGGTCATTATTTCTAGGTCTTTTTGGTCATATAGCTCTTCAACTGTTTCGGTTCTATATACATCCTTGGCTTTCAAATATTCGTTTTTCCGCTTACCCTTTCCTAATTTTACTGGCAGTTACCTATGCATATCTCAATTGTAAACCATGTTTTACATGCCGTCGTTCCACTCACAGCCATTAATCAAGGTGCGGTTATGAATGGCAAACTTTCATTTGAGTTTTTGAAACTGTATACTATTCTCTGCATGACAAAGCCGTTGAAGGGGTCTTACAATACATATCTTATAAAACCTAGTAGCATTGGTTTCCTACGCTCTAAGGCGACATGTGTACTATTCTCTGTATGCCAAAGTCGTTGAAGAAGTCTTACAATACATATCTTATAAAACCTAGTAGCATTGGTTTCCTACGCTATAGGGCGACATGTATACTATTCTCCTTTGAAGGAGTCTAACAATACATATTTTATAAAACCTAGTAATATTGGTCACTTACGATTCCAACTTTTGATGATAAACCAGAGTTCTTGCTTGTTACCCCGTATTATTAGTTCGAAAAGACCATCTTCTAAAGGATTGATAAGTATTAATGTTAAGTTGTAAATATTCTTCAGATTTTGGACGCAAATAATATAAAAGGTAGGTTATAATAAGTTGTTTGACTTCAATGAAGAGTGAAACATTTGGATTTCCACTGAAAAATGAGCGTATGTACGATAGGGGAAAACATTTTGCCATGCAGATGGCCATGTAACGCGTACAAACCCCTAAAGAGTTGTTTCAAAGGTCTTAAAAGTGCTGAGACCGTGACACTCTGTAATGGATTAAATCCGACCAAACGTATCTGTGTATTTATACATCCAGCACAGCTAAAGGGACGCACCTCTAAGAGAAGTCCTGATGACATTACTTTCACTGCATGCCAATGCACTATGTCTGGAACTAATAACTAAGCCACTAAAAATGTTAAATGGATATCATTTTTGGTTGAATGAATGGATAATGCTATGAATTAATCATTTATGGTTTTAGGGAAGAGCTTTTGATGAGGCTATCCTAAATTACACTAAATAGACTAGTTACTCGTTGAAGTAAATCTTGTTTATTAAACCCGCATCAGAGAGATATAGTTTCCAAGCATGAGAAAAATACTGAAGTCCAGTTAGGACCTCTATAACCGGAAGAAAAGTGACTTTAGGAACTTTTACAATAATTCGCAAAGTGCTTTATATGAACTCTCGTTTTGAATTGAATATTTATATGAATTCTCGTTTTAGATTGGATATTTCAATGAACTCTCGTTTTAGTTTTAAATTGAACATTTCTTGTTTTAAAATGTTTCTTTATTCTTAAATATAATGTTTCTTTATTTCAAATACCCAAAGAGATTATAGATTTACTATTTTACAACTTAATCCGATGGCTGTCAAAAGTGCGAAAGATAATACATGTATCTAACACTCGAACTACAAAAGAAGCAATTATCGCTATTTTACTAAGTTCAGCCGGAGGACAGTAATCCGATTATTATTACATAAGATTAGACAATAATTTATATTTTATGAGAACCTTTTATAATGTTTTAATACCCTTATCTTTGACTTAATTTATGTTTTGTAAACTGTTGCTTGGGCAGTCTTCCCTAGCTCTCAAGCTGTATACTTGTGAATAAATTTGTATAAATTGTATACGGTCTTGCGTTTAAAGCAGCCACAGAGTCGATTATAGACCTACAGACTTAAATGTAATCCGTGCCGAAATTCACGGAGTAAGACCGGAAATTCATGGGGTTATACCTCCCCCAATATATGTTTTGAATTCGAGGTCACGAATTAAAAAATCGTGATCGTTATCACAAAATTCACAATTCGTTATCACGGATCGACTCTTTGATAATCAAGTTGCAGTAAGATTTGCCAGCTTAAATTAAACATTGACCCTTTGAACAAAAACATTGGAAATTGGTCCCATTACTTTAAAATATTTAAAACATCATTCCCCTTATTAAATTAGACACTAAGCAAACAACAATCAATCAACTAATTTCTTCCTATGTAATCGAAGTGATGAATTTAATACATCAATAATTTGCGGTGGTATATGTCACGCCTGAGTTAAACGAGAACATAGTGACGTATACTCTAAATCCATTTTTGATAAAGATTAACCTATCTATACCAATTCAATGAAATCCCGTACCTATTACAAAAGATTTATAAACCCATACAGCTATGCTATTTTCTACCTAAACCACCATAAGAAAGGAGACGATTTATTCTTTAAACAACATAGGTGGTCTGTTTAAGATCAGTCTGGTCTCGTATACAATTTTATTTATGTAAATACTTTTACTATAGTGGTGCACAACTGACCGGTATGAAGCGATCGTCATTGTGTCAGTTCGTCCGAGTGAACAACCAAAAACAATCATCTCTCCATATAAGTTGTTTTATCGATGTTCACAGAGGCGGATTTAGAGGGGCCCAGGGGCCCGCCCCCCTTTCTGGGAAAAATTTGGTTATTTAGGGAATCACAGCGTAACCGGAGCGGGCCCCCTCTTAGCCAGTCAGTTGGCCCCCAGTTATGAAAATTTCTGGATCCGCCACTGGTTTATACAATTTTGCGTGCACTTAGAATGATAACTAGAAGGGAATTCATAATATTCTTCAATTTTCCGGATATAAATTTTATAATTCTAATTTGGACTTGGGATAATTTGGTTATTCTTTTATGTCTGTTATGGTCATATAGCGCCTCACGTTTTCAAATACTTATACATCCTTGGATTTATAAATATTGGCTTGTATATTTGAAGGTAAATACACAAAAGCTCTTCGGGGCAACTAATTGCTTCGCATCACGGTGTAAAGCTATTAGTTTCATATGATATTTACGCCATCTTGAAATTATTATGTAACAAATATCGGTTTTCATTGGTTGCCTGTTGATGAGGGAAAGATTTTATTGGCTAGAATGAGATATAGTATTTGGAACATGTCCTGGACAGGAGAAGATCTTAATAAATACAGACATACAGTATGAGTATTCAAGAACCGATCTGATACCCGATCAATGAATAATTTTGCCTTAACTGGTTTACCTTGCTATATATAATATCGAGTCAATTTGTGTTGATAAATTAGAAGAGGGGCAAAGATCAACAAGTTTCTGAGTGCTAATCTGACTATATATGCATATACACTTGTCCGAATACGTGTACTCCTTGTTATAAAACAAAATGATATATAAAAACAACTAGCTACGTCAAGACCACATGATACCCCCGAATTGTGGATTAGAATTATTGTGAGAAGATTTGAAATATTTATGCATCAAAATAACAACTTTTAGTAACATTGATGCGTCATGAGGATATATTCATATGCAAATAAATATTGCGTCAAAATTGTCCCATGACTTTATGGAACGACAAACTATAAAATTTTCAAATCCAAAGAGTCTAGGTTCGCCAATACTAACAACAGTGTAAACATGGCAGTCAATCCAAACATTCTAGATCTAGAGTATGCCATGTAGAATATGGAACAGATATATCATGTTATGGAGGGGTATTTGCGAAAAATACCAGTCAAGGACGATGAAATTTCCCAAGCCACTAGGCGAGGGAAATTTGGTCCCAAGACTGGTATTTTTCGCAAATACCCCTCCATAACATGATATATCTGTTTAATTACATCGAATAGATTTTAATTGAAACTGTCTGTGCATGTGAAGGGAAATCGTAGTACCGCGGGAATTATACATGTACTTATATGCGTTAGTGCTGTCTTTTTGTAACGTCATGGTATCTATATGTGTAAACGTCATTGTTATTCCATCATTAAATCGTTCATTTGTATAGACATTTTTCCCCTCTTTATATGTATATTTCTGACAGTTTTGGTTTAACTCAATCAATAGTGCTTAACCATGTTGTCGGGATAAAGTGAGAAAGGTTCCGAATAATTTTGGCGGGAACAGGCTCGCGAGGGTAAAAAAGGAATATCCAAAATGGCAAATACCACGACAGAGAGGGGAATTTGAGGCAAATTCACCGGCAGTGGTGAAAAAATAGGCAAATTCGTTTGAAATGAGGAAAAAATGTTAGAATATGCGAAAAATACACTGGCTAACAACCAATCAAAATCCGGCATTCTTATATAAGGTGTAATTATACCATAAGTCCCATAACTGTCGAATGACAAATCTTAAACTTTCAAAACCAAACAGTATCTCTGGAACGACGACACACAAGTTTTCGTCTATCAATCCTAATGTTCCGTTTAGTTTCATGGGAATTGGTTCCAGTAAATTATTTTTTTTTGTGAGACGCATTCAAGGACAATGAACAGATATATCATGTTAAGGAGGGGTATTTGCGAAAAATACCAGTCGAGAGAATGTTAAATTTCGCGAGCCGTAAGGCGAGGGAAATTCATTCTCAATACTGGTATTTTTCGCAAATACCCCTCAAGAACATGTTATATCTGTTTAATTACTCCGAATGTTAACGTACAAAACGCATTGATGATCGTGACATTACAAGCGTCCAGTCGGATAGAGTATTTTTTGGCAAATACCACGGCAGAGAGGGTAAAAAAGGCATATCCTTTTTGCATATACCCCGGCGCTGTTTAAAAATGAACGATATTCATTTGATAAAGGTAAATTGGTGAAAAATACACTGGCTATCAACCAATCAAAACCCAGGATTTTTACATAAGGTGTAATTATACAGTATATACCGCAATTGACCCATATATGACCACACTTGTGGGTATATGCACAAAGGGGATAGATACATAACACCTTTTTCGTACTTAAAAACCACATCTTTAAAATTATGATTCAACTAAGCACTTCAAAACATTTTTAGAAAGCTAAAGCTTGTTTATAATGTTATTTTCATTATTGATGCGGGGATCAATTTCTGCTGTAAAGTTATAGAGCCAGTAGTTAAAAGATTTTTGTTTGCAGTGTATGGATTTTGATGCGAAAAAAAACTTCATGATTCTTATTTGATTGAAGGAGAAAATTAGTTTTTTTTTTTTATTTTTCTACTTTTTTTAGAATTAAGAATTAAGTCATGTTTTGCTCAATCATACCACCTAGATACACCTTTGCTAATTAAATTCATATTCTTTATCATATGTTGCTTTATATAATACTGTAAGTTTATTTTCTCATATCTAATTTGGTTTATTATTATATAATGTACCTTGTTTAAGGTTTAAGGTTGCTACAAGGAATTGACTGTTTACTAAACTTAGGTTTAGGAAATACTAATGGTTTTCTACACGACGAAACGCGGATCTGGCGTACAGAATTTTAATCCTTGTATCTATGATGAGTCTATTTGCAACCTCTGGGTCGATGTTACTGCTGCTGTAGTTTTCCTACACGAGGGTATCACCAGCCCAGTAGTCAGCACTTATATGTTGACATGAATTGACATTGATATGGTCAAAATTATAAATTAACTTTTTTACAAAACTTTTTTTTTCGAAACACTAAGGATGTTCTACCCCAGGAATAGATGAACTAAGCTGTATTTGGCAAAAACTTTAGGAATTTTGGGTCTCAATGCAATTCTACTTGGGACATTATTTTTTTATACGAGCATCACTGATGAGTCTTTTGTAGACGTACCCAATTTTAATCCTGGTATCTATGATGAGTCTATTTACAACAACTGGGTCGATGTCACTGCCGGTGAGGTTTCCTCCCCCGTGGTATCATCACCAGCCCAGTAGTCAGCACTGCTGTGTTGACATGAATTATTATTGATATAGTCATAATTATAAATTAACTGTTTACAAAACTAAGAATTTTTTTCGAAATACTAAGGATTGGCTACCCAAGGAATAGACGACCTTAGCTGTATTTGGCTTTACCTTTATGATATTTGGATCATTAATGCCCTTCAAATTCGTACTTTATTTAGCCTTTTTAACTTTTTTTATTCAAGCGTCACTGATGAGTTTTTTGTAGACAAAATGCGCGTCTGGCGTTTACAATTTCAATCCTGGTATTTGTGACGAGTTTATTTTCAACCACTGGGTCGATGCCACTGCTGGTAGATGTTTTCTTCCCGAAGGTATCACCAGCCCAGTAGTCAGCGCTTCTTCGTTGACATGAATTATCGTTGATATAGTCATAATCATAAATTAACTTTTTTTTCGATTTTCTACCCCAAGAATAGATGACGTTATCTGTATTTGGCGAAACCTTTCGAAATTTTTGGTCTTCAATGCTCTCCAACTTCGTTTTTTTTTAATTTGGCCTTTGTAACTGGTAAGTCTTTTGTAGACAATTTTAATTGGTTTAATATAAAGATTTGTCTCGACATTACACTATATACACCTTGTGGGCTTGTGACAGTTCATCTCATTATGCCTAATTGTGCCTCTGTCATGTCTTTCATGGCAATCTTGTTCTAGTTTTACTGAATTAAACATTTTATATACACCTTCTGTAAGTCCATATTTTCTCATAAATTACTATTGGTGGATTATGCAATAAACTCATCATTGATACCAGGATTAAAATATTACCCCAGAAGCTCGTTTCGTCTACAAAAGACTCATCCGTGACGAAATTCTGAAAGGATTTGCCAAAAATAGCTAAGCTAATCTATTCCTGGGGTAGGTAATCAAGTATCGTTTAAAAAAATATTTACACAATTTTTCCACAAGGCCACACCAATTTGATTTTTAGTTCTTCGGACAAAAGCTCCAAAAAATATGGGGCGAGCGATCGAAATTGTTTTGATTGTATTTATTTCTTGAAAATGAGTTTTGTTGAGGCGGGTGCTCTACAAGTGGAGCGAGCGGTATAATTTTTTTTTTAAATTGTGCGATTTAGAATTTTATGTACATGTTAAAACTGGGTTACTTCAAAGATAAAGGAGAAGAAACATGCTGTTATGCATATAATTTGATGTATTTGTGCCTGTAGTACAGTCTGTACCATACCCAACTTTCTGGTTCGCTTTGGTTTAGTATAATTTTGATTATTTTCGTCAACTAAGCTTTAACTGCGTGAATTTTCATTTAAATTCATACATGTGTAGCAGTTTAGCGAGAGGAATTATGTTAGTTAGGTAAATGAAATGTGTTGAATACGATTAAAATATGTGTATGTATTCCAAAAAAAAAATGCCCTTGAAAAATATTAAATATCTTTTGAAAGCTTTAACTGCGTGAATTTTCATTTAAATTCATACATGTGTAGCAGTTTAGCAAGAGGAATTATGTTAGTTAGGTAAATGAAATGTGTTGGATACGATTAAAATATGTGTATGTATTCCAAAAAAAATGCCCTTGAAAAATATTAAATATCTTTTGATATAGTTGTTTTC
This sequence comes from Mytilus coruscus, assembly GCA_017311375.1. Classification (NCBI taxonomy): domain Eukaryota; kingdom Metazoa; phylum Mollusca; class Bivalvia; order Mytilida; family Mytilidae; genus Mytilus; species Mytilus coruscus. The sequence continues at coordinate 127,099,630 of CM029596.1, forward strand.
ATTATATGGTAATGATTGTTTACTGGCTGCTTGACATCCAGTTGGAACTATTTATCAATAATAGGATCAACATAATGAGTGAGGTGAATATTTTAACAACATCCTGAATAAGATAGTTATATTGCTTTGCATGTAGATCTCAATGTATTAAAACATTCCCTTAAAATACATTTAACCACATTCACAAGCATTATTCTGACGTAGCAAAATACTTTTTCCTCATGCCCCTGAAACCTGCAATGTATTTCAAACTGGAAGTGGTTGCACCAATAACACATCCCTAATTATTATTAGCATGCCAATCCCAATATCACCACTTTGGTCTCGAACGTTGGAACTCTTAAATTTTCCCTTACAACAGAGTTCTGATTGCATGTCTACTCAATAGACTTACAAGGGGATATGGGGTTTTCATCAAAATAAGATAAATCTGTCATTTTTTTAAAAATCATGTGAATTTAATATTTATTTCATCCAGGACAGATAGCTCTATCTATGTCTGTTGTAGTCCGAGATCACTCTGACGTCCAAAGACTGTTTTTCCAGACAAGCTGGGTCCGTGGGACAACAGCGCCCCATCTTGTCTGGCAAACCATCCGCTGGAGGTCAGAGTAATCTCGGCCGGACTGTCTATTGAAACAATGATCGGGGATGACAATGGTTCTAACAAGTACTGATGTGATCGGTGTCATCTAAGAAAGATTTTTTATTTTTGTTTCCTAGAACAGGTCTTCATAGGTAAAACGAAATGCATTTCAAATAACTGTGTGTTTAATAACTACTTGTCCTCGGCAATGATCTGATACAACTTCATGTCGGCATCCCGGTTTTTGACCTTTTATTTACAAATCGATTTATCACACGTGCGTTTGAATCGATCGGAGCAATATATCCACAAAAGAAAAACGTCTAAGAGTAAACAAAATGTCAAGGATAAACTAATTTTGGAGCGGCATGCGGCCCAAAAATTGCCGGAAGCGGTAAATATTTTTTTTTATTGAAAAGTCAATTTCTCCAAAACAGGAGCGGGAAAATCCAAAGAACTATTAATCAAATTGGTGTGGCCCAAGGGTTCAGTTGCACAGAACAATACATCGTATGACGAACGTATAATCAAAGTTCTGACGCACTGCGTGCTCGGATGATGACAAACTCTGTTGGCTGATGCAAATTGATTGATTATTTAAATTTCTGGTTGCTTGTTCAAGTCCAGTGGCAAAATGCAATAATTTTTTAGGACGTTTACTATTTTTTCAAGCTACTTCGTAATATTCCGCTGAACTGAATACAATTGTAACTGATATATTTAAAAAAATTTTGGTGCAAATTTGACATATTTTGATCTTTTCGATCTGTTGCAATTAATAAAGTTTTGCTCATCAATTTGTTCCAATATAACTATTTATGCTAAAACAAAACCCGAATTATTTATATCAATAACTGGAGACTTGAGATGAAGTTTCTACAGGTTTTAAATCAGTGTAGCAAAAGAATTCGAAAACATTTTTCAAGGATTTGAAATAAAATTCCACCTCATTTGCATGATGTATTGATAATTAGAAAGCAAGAAGCTTTTGGTATATTTTATTAGAGTCTCACCACATACGAACATAATATGAGATTCACAGAATAACACATTAAACATTTAACACATTTGCAATGTATGCACCAATCTTAAAAAGATTTATGAGAGACTTTTAAGACACAATATATATATATATACAATAAAATTGAGAATGGAAATGGGGAATGTGTCAAAGAGACATCAACCCGACCATAGAGCAGAACACAGCCGAAGGCCACCAATGGGTCCTCAACATAGCGAGAAAATCCCGCACCCGGAGGCGGGCTTTAGCTGGCCCATAAACAAAAAAAGGGGACTAGTTCAATGAAAATGGATGTCACACTAAATTCCAAAACGTATAAATGATCTAAAATTAAAAAGACATACAAGACTAACAAAAGCCACAGGCTCCTGACTTGGGACAAGCGCAAAAATGCGGCGGGGTTAAACATGTTTTGTGAGATCTCAACCCTCCTGATATACCTCTAGCCAATGTAGAATAAACAAACATACAGCAATACGCACAGTAAAACTCAGTTTAAAAGAAGTCCGAGTCCGATGTCAGAATAGGTAACAAAAGAAACTAAGCAAAATGACAATGATACATAAATTAAGCAGTAATTGACATGCCAGCTCCAGACCTCAATTAAACTGATTGAAAGATTATGTCTTCATCATATGAAAATCAAGCACAATCCCTCCTGTAAGGGGTTTAGTATCATACCATCATAAAATATATGAGAAGAGCATAACCCGTATCATGCCAACAACTGGTTTTAGAATAAATGTGTTTATTTCCGATGCAAAGACCCTATGAGTGAATCAATATCAATACCAAAATATGCCATCTCTAATGACGTGACAACAGTATCGTAACTATATCCCTTCTGAATAAGTCTGTTTAAAGGTTTGGTTAGCTTTTGAGGTGAATGTCGACATTTTTTGTGCTTTGTATAGAACATTACCATAAAAGATTGGATGTGAAATACCTGAATAAACATTTTTACACATTTATATTTGAAATTTATAATGACTATTTATACTACATTTATGTAAAACGTGTTGTATAATATATATAATGAGTCTACTGTATATGCCATAATTTAATTGAAGTTCAGTAGTAAAAGTTGTCAAACTTATATCTTATTAAATTAAATCGGGGTTGTGTTTTGGACTTGATGTATTGCATATATTAATTAACATATAATTCGTGGCACTAATGGCCGTTTTGAAGTCCTAACCTGCCGTTAGGGTGCGTTACGAGAGATAATACACCTGATCAGATTCCTGACCTTATAATTCTAGGTAGGTTGCGAAACGACATTTGCAAAGTGTCATTTAGGAAGGTAACATGGGCAAGGGGAACACATAAAAGGTTAGCAAGTTACTTACACGGCTTTGTTTGGGTGCAAAACGGGCGAAAATTTAATGGCAAACATTGAAAAGAATTGGAAGTATGTCATTAGTTTACATATGTACGTAAGAAAACGTATATTTTACAAACATTGGTAAGCACAGTCAAAACCTTATTGAACCATCAAAATACTATACAAACATTTAAACAAAATATAGATTTTTATATGGAAAACCGAAACACAGCCGATGCGTATTTTCAAAATCAGAAAAATAGCTTCCCTATTGGCTATAGTTCGTGTTGTATTTTAGCAGTACAAGCCATCATACAAACTGGAGAAAACTGAACAATTGTTACAATGAATAACATGTAAGAGTAAGGAAAAATTATTAAAATACATTGTAAAATATCAGCTACAACTTAAATATGAAACTTTATATGGAGATAATTGAACTAGCCATCAATTAAAAAATGCCTGATTGTCATTTTCGAAAAAAAAACCAGTCCATTTTCTTTGCATATTTGTATTTTTTTTTTTTTTTTATTAAGAAAATTACTTTTAAGTGTAAACATATCTTCTTATTCAATTCGCCATGTATATGAATATAAGTATGCAAAAGTACTAAGAAGCTACATGTATATCAACAAAAAACATAAATTACTGAAGTACGAATGATAAATGGCCTATTGGTAATACAGTTGATATACATGTACTATACCCACAATCAAATGTACTTGTATTATATATAACAAAGTTGATCTATTACACAAATGCATTAAAGATATAGGGATTTGTTATAAAACAGTAATCTAGAATAAATTAAAGTAGGATGATGATTATAAATTTTAATTTTACTATAAACATTAAAAGGGTATCTCTTCTTCATCAAATAAAAACTTATATGCATAGGGAATCAGCTGTTATTGCTCTAAATTGGCTATCAGGCATTTCTTTTTAGTATACTTATTCAATTATCTCCATTAAAAAGCTTCATATTTCAGTTGCAACTGATATTTTACAATGCATTTTAATATAATTTACTTACTCTAAAATGTTACATATTGTAAAAATTGTTTATAAAAATAAGAAGATGTGGTATGATTGCCAATGAGACAACTCTCCACAAGAGACCAAATGACACAGAAATTAACAACTATAGGTCACCGTACGGCCTTCAACAATGAACAAAGCCCATACCGCATAGTCAGCTACAAAAGGCCTCGAAATGACAAATGTAAACCAATTAAAACGAGAAAACTAACGGCCTAATTTATGTACAAAATAATGAACGAAAAACAAATATGTTACACAGCAGCAAACGACAACCATTGAATTACAAGCTCCTGATTTGGGACAGGCACATACAGAATGTGGCGGGGTTAAACTAGTTTGAAGGCGTCAACCCTTCCCCTAACCTGGGACAGTGGTGTAACAGTTCAACATAAGAACAAACTATAAAAATCAGTTGAAAAAGGCTTAACTCATCAGATGGATTTAGTGTAAAGATGTCATTAACAGTCAGAGAAAACATGACCTTGGGCAATGCCAAGATACAGGTATCGACAGATTGTAGAGCCATGAATGTACCTATGTATATAAAAATAATATTTAGTTTGATTTTAATTTACTGTTAACAAAATCAATATTAATACCAATAAAAACAATATTCAAAGATCTTATTATAGTGTTGAATTGGGAACCTTTTAGAATAAGTAAATTTAAAGGATCGATAAGTTACCCGGATCGTTTCTAAATTTCCGGGCTCGGTAAACAACATCTCTGTGAAAATAAGGATGTGCTATCCCGTTTGAAATAAGTTTTCTACAGGTACAACCAAACTTCAAAACCAAATCTTTATATCTATGGAAGAATTAAGTAAAGGTTTTAAGTAATATAGTTTATTTTCCAGTTTTGACGATGACTTAAAATTAAATTTCTCAGAGACATACATTATACAATTGTATTACTTCAATGATCAAATAAAGCTCAAAATACAAATATATAGTTTTAAAGGGAAGGATTTTTTACGTTTTGAAATAAATACTCATAGTCGGATCCGCTTAATATACAATTGAATAATTCATACAGGTTTATGCTGTATAAAGCAATTTTTGCTCATTATCACATTTCCTTGCGTACCTATGTAACCTAATGACACACTACAACTATTCGTTTAAATTTTATCTAATGATTCTGAATTATAACATCTAAAGGATATATACCAAGTCCTCCATATATCATGAAATCTGGTGTCGATTTTTTGCACATGTATGTGCGATCTTCAATGTTAACACAAGGCTAAGGTTTGTTTGAATTTGCTTAGTAAGTTTATTTTTAGAAAAAGTATTAATCTTTTGATGCATATATCAATCGAATTTTTGTATTCTTTTCCTGAACTTCTCTGATCTAGCTGCATATATATAGTAATAATTGACATGCTTCAGTAAGTTGTGCAGACAGTAGGTTGGTACGCGAGGAATTTGCAAAAGTTGATACCAAATTTACACCAAACTCCCATAGCCTGCTTTTCTCATCGTTTGGTCTATGAACCAGTATTCAATGTTTGCAAGGGAGGCTTTTTTTTTCTCACCAGATAACCCACTGTAAACGCAAATCATATTTAGGTCAGGAATCTGAGGAAGTTTATTATCTCCTGTTATTTGCCCCTAGCGGTAGTTGACATTTTTTATAAATACTAGAACACACCCGCGACATCCGTGACTGAATCAAAGTATCTAATCATATATAAGCCTTATTTTTTGCTGGATTTTTAGTATTCGTATTGCCATCCGATAAAGTCCTGCTGATTATACAATGCACAGTTTTTTCTGCTCTCAAAATTTTTCTGTTTGAACCCGTCGATCTGGAACTTGTTAATTATTGGTAATATTAATTATTTGGAAAACAAAAGGGCATAGAATGGTGTAATTTTAATCAACACCATTGTCCTATATTATTTATATATAAAAGTTTAATTCTTTGATTCGCCGTTTTACGTCATGCCGGCTAACACATTGGAAACTACCTTCGCCGTATAAAGTTTTAGTCTGGATTTTTAGTATTCGTATTATCATCTTATAAAGTCATGCTGATTAAAATAATACAAACGGAAACTACATGTGCAAATTCCAAATACACCGTTTGGTGGTGCGCCTGACAGAGGCGGAACGTACAGATTATGTAATAGGTGTCAGGTGACATATTATACTATAGGTATCGGTATCGGATTCGACCCGGAACTTGTTAAAAAAATAACAGGAGTTTCCAAATAATACATAAAGAAAATAACAGGAGTTCCCAAATAATACGTATAAAAATAACAGGAGTTCCCAAATAAAGGCGTTACCAAAATTATTTGACAGTGCAATAAACTGAACCAACCAGCTCGCCAATGAAAGATATCTTACAGGCCGAATTAACAATAAAACAATAAACTGAAAATTGCTAAGCAGATGACAGCAAGCGATGTAAAGGCATATACTGCTGAGATGTTAAACTACTAGTGGATGAAAATCAAATAAAATGCAAAGATAAAGACAATCTTTAGCAGGCAAACGTAAAAAAACCAAAACCAAACAGGAGAAAATGAGGAAAAAAGTAAAAGTAAAAATACCGAACTCCAAGGAAAATTCCAAAAGAGGAAGTCCATAAAAATTGACAAATTCAAATGCTATCAATCAATAGAAAGGCTTTTTTCCAAAATGTGTCAAAATAAACAGAAATCATGTATTCGTTTAAATTCTTATAAAGGATGTGGTTCTGTCAAACACCATGTTCATCAGGAGGTATAATAAATGTTTTAGACTGATACAACTGTTGTTTAATTATAGAAACGTGTTTTATATTACCTTTGACCAGTATTTTTGTCCAAATGAAATATATCGCTTCAACAAGACAAATAATCTGGTCAACACGATTGTCTTCTGAATGACATAAAACACGTTTGTCAACAAAATTATTTTGCAACGACATTTATCGTTACCTAAAATTTGTCATAGTAAATTAGTGACGTCTTGTTCATGGACATGACATTCCTTTCGCATTGTCGTCCATTGATGGGGACTAAATTTTGAATCACCGCCGGTTTCGTCACGTATGACATGTAAATGCCATCCATCATTGTCAAAATATTATGTTTTTATATGAAGTCTGTTTCATAACAACAAAAGGATCAGTAACAATATGGTTGCGTTAAAAGTGCTTTGGATTTCTCTTTTTCTATCTTACTATGGCACATACGGAATACTGGATAAAATTGGTGATATGCTTATAGACCCATATCATGAAGTTTTGGACGAATTAAAAATCCCAACGAAAAGTGTTTCATTGTATGACTTAGATGACATATTAGAGACCTTTTTTGGAAAACTTAAGTGTTTACCTCCAGGAGTGCACCACCAACGAACGTGCAGAACTGCTGTGGTAAGGTTTATCTTTAAATTGGAAATTCCTTCTGTTACTTTTAAAATTATTCAAAAATCGGGATCATTACTAGCTGAGCAATTAAAATCAAAAGTCCTTCTTCATCTTTACAAACAATTGTCAGAACTACAATAGCTTATTTCATACATGTTTTATGAAGTCTCTAACAATAGCCGTTTTTTCAATTTTATTTCATACATATCCATGTGAAGACACTAACGGTAGACGTCTTTTTATTTCACACATGTGTATGCGAAGACACTTATGAAAAATGTTTAGTAGAAGATATCAAGAAAACAGGGAAAGTCATTTTTAACAGATTACAGAGCGTACATATCGACAAAACAATTGAAAGTTGTTTTTTCCAATCTAGTTGTTCTAATGCAAATGTAGCATAGTGATAATCGACAAAACTGTCGACAATATGATGCTTTATTTCCTTATATCTGTGTACTGGAAAATCGTTTTCTCGATCCACACTTTCCATATTGTGAGCTATCCCTGATGGTTTAACTTTTACATAACATACCTAATAATGACATATACATGTATCAATATGAGATAAAGATAGATCATATAATGTCATATCAAGTTGTTACTGTTTGATATTGGACATGAACCAGAGTCCTCCGGGCTAATCATAAATTATAATAAATCAGTTTGTCGAATAAATTGATTTATTTAAGCTGCTCAGTTTTGGTTATAGATGAAATGAGATGTTAGGTATACGTCAGTGAGACAGGAACCAAACGATACAATAAAGGATTCGCAAGGTTAACATACGGTTATGATAGTAAATTTATATCATTTTTTTTTTTTGGCACTCACTTTGTCCGTATTTTTATTTTATTTCGATTAATGCAATAAAATGTACATATTAGAAAATACAATAAAATATATTCAGAAAAAGCACTTAAGGATGTATTCTTCTGACGTTTCAGTCTCGTTGAAATCTCGTTCTGGAATTATTTCCAAAACATGTGATACAAGTGGAAAATATCAATGAATTTTAAAAATATTATAATCAAACTTAACTCTGTGAAAAAATTGTGTATTTACAATAAGCAGTTTTTGAGTAATAAAATATTTCAAATTTTATTACCAATCTAGTCAGTCTTATTAGCCAAAATGGTGAGGAAAATGGTGAAGCGTACAAGAAACGATTTTACCTGAAACATATACATCCCATATCAATTTTTTCTTTTCAAATTTCTTAGATATGTATAATTTCAATCATTTATAACAAAGAAGTTGAAAAAATATGCTTTATGTTCTAAAAAAAAGAGAAAAATAAATAAATTACAAAACTGACAGCAGGATAAATTTGACACAAAAAAGCAACAAAATTTTATAAAACTTTCTTGTATTAACACCTACCTATAGTTTTTTTTTAAGTTAAATTTATTCAGATTGGTCCACTTCATCTTTATTGAAAGTATGAAAAAAAGTTTAATTGTGGAACTGTGATTTGTTTCATGATAATAGCCCAAAAATGGGTAAAAATTGATGAAAAATGGAAAAATCATCAGAATAAGGTACTTTCAAATGGCCGTAGCAAAAAAAGAAGTGCACCACCATATGATTTTTTCTTCACCAATTATGTTTTTACAGTCATATAAATCCAAAAATCAGGTTAAGAAAAAAAGTTTAATTCTAGAAATTTTGGCTCCTCTGAGGTGTACATCCTTAACTCTCATATATCGGTTTATATGGCAACAAAAAATAATGTTTCCGTATTATTAAAACAATTCTAAATTGTAACGTATCAGAGAACTGTTATATACCGGTATATATGGCAACAAAAGTAAGGTTACCGTATAATGGAACAATACCGTAACAAAGAATGCACGCAGTTCCTGTGAGCAAGCTAAACGTACTTCACCTGCTAATTTAGAAATTATGCCGCCCTTCACTCTTACATAGTCGGCTGAACTTCGTAGTACATTTAATACAACAAAAACATAAAAAGTGTAGACGAATTCGTGTGCAGTGTCTGGATGGATGGATATGTCTAATAAGTATTTATAGCGTGATTATGGCAAAAGAGTATTTTTTCCACAACAATATTTTAAAATTGATTAATTTAGACGTTCTTCGCTGTTTATCCAATAGAGTGTAATTCGCAGATATAGACATGTATCATATTCATGTCAACATATTCTGTTAAATATAGAGCAAAATATACAATATTGACTTTAACAAAAATATGCAGTGCTGAAATATGTTTTAATTCATTTAAAAAAGTGAAAAATGTTGATAATTTTAGTGAGAATGTTATATAGACTGTTTAAAATTTCGAGTAATAGTAGGTTTGAATAACGTTCCAGTGAAACAAAAAATGGGGAAATTGGTCCTTCCTCTTTACATTATTTGGTGATACAGACATGCCAATTCCGTTGTAAACGACTGAAATGCTTGTTATAATACAAAGGAAAATATAGAGCTTTCTTCACCATGACATGACTCATGAAAATAGACAGATCATAAAGTGGATGTATCTCGCATATGCAATATGTCTATGATGTTAATCGGAATCTTTAAACAACCAGAAAATAGTATTAAAAGAGTTAAACAAATTAAAAATTATATACATAAAAGTGATATAATAGAATTTTATTTATATTGAGGATAATAGCTGAAATCCATGCTTTACTTCTTGTTAAGTGGAGTAAAACAAACCCATCGTGCTTGCGTTTATCTGTTTTACTGCATTCAGTCACTGTCTATAATAATCTATCCTTGACTAAAGAAGTTCTTTACACCTGGCCTAAAAAGTCAATAGACGAAATAAGGTTATCATTTCCCTGAATTAGACGAAATAAGGTTAGTATTTCCCTAAATTAGAAGTTTAATTAAAAGTTGAATAAACTGTTAACACTTCTATCATCCATGTTTCATTGTGGTGGAAAGCAATGTTAAAGAAACCGTAGCGCTCGTGATGAAACATCAACCGTTGGTAATGAACAGTGGCAACTGGGGTGAAACATCGACCTCTGGAAAGTAACCGACTATAGTTTTTAGAGAGCTATTTATATTATGCTATATAGCTCCTTTCTGCTATTTTACTGACTTGTGGCAATGGTTATTGGTTTTTGTTATAGAGGATTTTATTACCTCTGCCTAAAACGGCATAATGACCATATTGTGGAAAAGAAACGAAAAGCAATGACAACACCATTTATTCAATTGCAATTTCTTTATATTTAAATTTCATTTTTTTTAATAGTTTTCGGCCTGAAAAGCTTGTACAGGTTTTTTATATTTAAAATACAAGTTATTTTTACAGCACACACAATTAATAATTTTGGCTACTCTTTAATTTGCATGGAGCTTAACATTATGTTTTGTTAGTACAACATATTAAATAGGTTGTCAAAAAGATCATAAAATGCCAAATAAAGCTGTTGAATTGACGAACATACATGATTTTAAGTTCCTTAGGCTATTCTTTAAAATAATCGCTGTATTATTTGTTCCAATGGGTTTTATTAATTATTCAACGATTTGGAATATTGCGATACAACAAGCAATATTTCTTCATTAACTTGCATCTTATTCTTAGGAGTCCTATTAATTAACGTACTTTATAAAACAAACCTTAAAACAATCTATAAACTGATAAGAAATATATATCAGTGTATTGACCGAGCATTCACCTTTCTAGAATGGGGGTATGGTTTTTTTTCAGACAAACATTTTTCAAACCACATACAGGAACAAGAATTTCGCATATGTTGTTATTTTATATCTTCACAAAGCTTTATTTATCTTCAATAAAAGCATTCAAACTAAACAAAATATCTTTTTTACATTAAACGTGATGAAGCCAAGGAAAACTGACGACATAACGTACCGATGACCAGCAGGTTATTCAGAAATCTTTATGTTTTTAATGTATAAAGATCAATGACCAATTTAGAAAAGTAACCCATCATTAAATGAAAATAACTTATGCATGCATCATTAACAAGCAATTATAGTGAATTTACTGTCTTGTTGACGTATAACCCTACATTTCCTTTTATTCATATCTGAAGGTTTTATGGGCCTGGTGTTCAGCATAAAAACTTGTCCTAGACAGTGTTCTGTAAAGCATGGACCATTCATCTTGGGTGTGTGGAGGGGTCGGGGGCATGTTTATTTTTCAAAGTGTTTGAATCTAAATTCTTGGGATAAATTGTTTTTGAAGGGAAGTGATAAAATATCTTGTTTCCACGGAGAGTAGGAAAATAATATGAAAACAACATCGGGTTTCCCAAAAACATTTCTTGTTTCTGTTTGTGTTTTTTATTAAACTCGTATAAAAATGTTTGTCCCGAGAAAAAAAAATCCCACCCCCAACAAAGATGGATGATCGATACCTTAACGACGTCAGCGAAGAAAAATATAATATACCCATCATCCAATTTGACTGTCCGCAAAAACTCTATTAATTAAAGAACTTTTTTTAATGCAATCTAAAACCCACACCCTATTATCGGCTATGGGTACGTCGCTACATAAAACAATTATTTTGGTAATCATGTGTACATCAGATTTTTGTCTGCGTTTCAGATTGCCATTGCAATTAAATGGATTAAAAATTATGTTCTGCCGATTTTGAACAAATCCAAATAATTCAATTGTTATATATTCTGCTGCTCTTCGATGGCTACATTAGAAAATAGGAGAGATCGATTATGGGGAGGGAGCGAATAGGTTGTGAAATCTAGTATACTTAAATATTGCTATGAATGTACTTTTTGCTAAATAACACTTCGGCAGTGTTGCTAATACGATGTATGACCAATATAAGTTTGTGATCAAAATAAAATTTGATCTTATATGTTTTTGAATATTGTCATTAGAACTGCCTGCTGAGCAAATAGTTTCTTGTTTAAAATAGAATTAATTAAAAATTACATTTGAACTTTTAGATTCAAATGTGATACAATAAACATGTGCGTTGTATTAAGTGCTGTACATTTATTTGTTGTATGAATATAACCCCTTCAAATAAACAGTTGATCTTTTTTTAAAAAAAAAAAAAAAATGGATATTAACAAAAATGATATTTTTTATTTGTATATTAAGTTTGTTTTGCTTCGAAATCCAGGTGCACCGTTAATGAATTCCAACTGACTGTATAGGTAATAAATGTCAATGATGTGAACCTTCCCAAACCTATATTATTTCGTCGAGGTGTGCCTATCAAACAAGTTTTTAATTATACATAAACGGAATACCCGTGATTTTTAAAAATAAAAGATTTTATCAGATCAAAACAAAAATATTTTGTTTTCCCAATTTGTATAATGTACTTGCTTAACTTAAATAGGCGTAACTTCACAAAATATATAACATGTATATATACATATATATAATCTATGCATAGTATCATGTGTCTGTCTGAAATCATAAACTTTGTAAATAATTTTCTTAAAGCTTTTTATGTCTTTGTCCTTCAGGAAAGAGGTGGGACCGATTATCCCTATATTTGTTTCCCTCATCACAGGAACCAAATCCAAAAGTTGACAAAACCTATTAGAATTTGAATATTAAAGTCACTATATCCTTTACATAAAATATTTTATAAATACATTTCATATATCTTCAAATAAATCACAGTGATATACTTCGCTACTTGTTGCTATTACTCGTTTTTTGTCATCGAAAGATAAAATGGCCCTGGTTTGAAGTAAATTCATTGGAAATTGGTCCTTACTCGTCTCTGTTGAAATTACGATTAAGAGGAGCTTGACATATTGAATAGATACTTGTAAGAACAAGAACTATATATATGCTTTCAACAAAGCTACGATAGGTTTTTTGAATTTATGCTGTATCTAAAACATTAATTACATAAGGTGTTTCTGATAGGGAATCTAATTTGAACATGACAAGAGAATAATTGTCATTAAATACTATATCATAAGTCGGCTAGTACTCCAATGATCACAAGCGGACTAAGGGTAAATTTGTCGTATCTAAATCGCTATGGTTGTACAAGCATTTTCAGGGTCATGAAAGCTTATATTTTTAACCTGTTAATCATTGCTAGGTAATGGTCCAAAGAAAGACCTACCACCCTAATTGGCCTACGAAACCGCGAAACAGTTTAATCTAACTTTTAAACAGTTTAATCTAATTGCTGAACAGTTTAATCTAATTTATAATGTGGCGAACATGCAGCAAATGACAGTTTTGACTGTGTCGCATATCGAATGAATGATCTCCTGGGCCGCAATTCTCGGATTTCAAGTGAACATGCTCCATTTGAACCATTGAAGCGAAGTCTCTGTTATATCATCAAAATGCATGAAATCTGCTAATATATTTTCTAGTCATATATTTATGTTTGATTACGCTTCTAAAAATATCATAATGTAATGGATATCTACCAAGTATGAAAGAGAAGCATGTAAGCACGGTTTGTATTTGTTTTCTGTGGCGACCTGTAGACGTCTTGGAATTAAATGAATGTATTAATGAGAAAAAAAAGCTTAGCTGGTTTATCATTGGGTCAGTAAATATAATAAATTACTTAAAAAAACCTCTTAAAATTCTTTCATAGACATACATTCGGTTGTAGCTGTAGAATGATTTTTACTGCATGTACTTGTAGAAACCTTATTACAAACAGGCTACCACATCCTTATTTTAGCATAGTTTTGTTTATAGAACCCGTAGAAGATACGAATCCATGGAAACTTGTTGATCTTTTGATAGTACCCTTAAAGGTTATCGATTAACATTGTAGTATAGTATCTTTTATTATTGTCTTCAATGGTACTAACATTTATGTAATTTGTACTTGTTCAATACACAACTTAACATGTGCTGCAATCAATTTATTAATACTTAAGGTCCTACATCCTATCGATACTTATATTTTGGCATTGAACAAGGTCATGCTTTTCAAATAATACACAAAAATGTCAAAAAATAGCTATTTATAGTGCAGCACCAATCTGATGAATCAGTTGTTCAAATGATGTACCGTTTCACCACTGTCCCGGGTAAGAAGGAGAAAAATATTTCTCTCGTTCATAGAACTCGTTAAAAATATGGCGAAGGCCAAAAGTTAGTGCCGTGGATTAATATTTTTACACCAAAGCCGGCAAAGGAAACTTGTTAATTTATATATAATTTTTCTAGCTTTTTCTAAACTGTTGTATGTACAATTATTTTCACTGATTGACGTACTGTCATGTTTTGTAATAAAACCATCAATGAACCTTTAATTGGTTTAAATAAATTTATAAAAGTTATTACTTTTTGATGATGTAACAATTAATACAAATGTGTTGTATATAATTTGCATGATTTATTGCCGTTTCATTGGGGAACTTTTGTGATAGTTTATTTAACTTTGCACAGCTCTGAAATATAACATATCATAATATAACTTATCTCTATTATAATGCTTCATAACTGACTGTCTCCAGAACCATTCAGAAACCAATATTGTTTATGGCATACCCATCTTTATAAATAACTTAGTCACATTGTTATAATAGAATGTGCATCGCTGTGGTCAGGTGGTGTTGATAATTAATCGAAATACAATGTAAACTTTCAAAAAATCAATTTGATATGAAATGCTGTATTATATACTATTGAGAGATGAAACTTAAATAAAATATTGAATTGAATTGAATATGAAAAATCTTCTTGCATGACTGCATAAATGCCGGAGGTCAATATTTAAATAAAAATGCATCCATGGTTGCGCATTGTTGCCCTTTAGAATCCGGCATGAATAAGATTGGATAATGGGGGGGGGTATATTTTACTGAGAAAACAACACAACGATACGATACAAAGAAGTCACCATGGTCCTTAACCCTTTTGCTGCCGCTACTTTAAAATGTTTATCAACACTCGTTGTTTAATTTAAATAGTAATAATAAACTTGCCGAAATGATCGTTTATTATTATATTGAAATTGAAGAAGGCGAGTTTATTATTACTATTTAAATTAGATAACGAGGGTTGATATCAAGCGATATCCAATTCTCACTAGTTATGAAACATATAATTATCGAATTGAGAATATCAAAGATCTGCCATCTTCACCAAGATTTCTAAATGACAAAACATTTATTTGGATATGACAAAAACAACAACTGATGACGTTTCTAACAAATGACAACCTGTTAACATGAACCTAGTGTCTTTGAGATTTCAATTGTCTCCCGGCCTTTTAAAATCGACCAGTGGACTAACATATTGTACATGTACAAGAACATGGAATACAAATCAGTACAGGAAAAGCACTTTACTTTATCATAAAGGTAGAAACGTTCGTTTATATATAGAAATATAGAACGTTAGTCTTTCATACTGCAGCTGCCATATTTTGGTAAATACAAATTAAACTCAATAAAGTCCACTGTTGTTTCTAGTATGTTTTTGGAGAAATCAAGATTTTTAGCTCATAATGTTTGTTTTTTTTATTTGCAGTGCCTTCAAAGTAGGGATATTTTCAAAGCTTTGGGATTACAACAGGGAGATGATCTTCTGGAAGAAAATTTTGGAAAATTGTCAATAATCTTAACCTATCATTTATTGAATATAAATCATTTCTGCTACCAAAATGCAAGTGTAAATCCAGACATAGACTATTACAAGGCAGAATTACTCAATATACTTAGTCAATCTCAGCAAAATATCAGAGTAAATGCCTTGCAAAAGGCTCTAGAGGACATTGATGACCAGTACGAATCTGACGAGGAGAAAAATGACGATGACAGCCACGAAAGCCAAGAGCATGTCACAGATGATCATGATCATGTTGGCGATAGTCATGGTCATATCGATGATCATGATGACGATCACACCGATAGTGAAGAATCGTCAACGATGAAGACCAACGTTCATGATCACGATTCTGATTCTGATGATAACAATGAAAGTGACCACAGTGACGAACACGATGATAGTCATGAAGATGACGACGATGAAGTAAAGGTTATTAAGAATAAGGTAAGTTCATGACGACCACGATGATGGTCATGAACATGACGGCGATGAAGTAAAGGTTATAAAATATAAGACTTTAACAATATGTCATTTTAAAGCTTATTCTGTTAAATAAATCTTCATTGTATCTGTATATTTTGGAAATATTTGCTGCAAGGTGTGAAATATTCCCCGTATATGAAAGGACACGAACCGGTCTCTTATGTCCGAGGGTCAATGATGGGAGTTTGGCTTCACTTTGGGTCCTTTTTTGGGCTTTATCAGCTATTCAATGTTTGTATTAGGGTTTGAATTTTGTAAATATTAAATAGCTTTCTTTCCATTTATAAAGCTTTATTTCCTGAATCTCAAATCATGCATGTGTAATGCTCTAAATTAATTGTAAACAGGACTGACCAACAGTTATCATATAAACATGACTGACAAACAGCAATCGTATAGCAAAGAGTGATGATGGGCCATTGTCTGTATTCTTATAGTTATTTATTTTATAGTGTCTGAGTGCCGGAACAATATTTGATGAATTGGATATGGATCCAGAAGAGGATGTTCTTGATATCAACAGTGTGGATAAAATATCACAGTTATTGGTCTATCATTTCATGACAGGTATAAGGTTTTGCTATATTTTTTTAATCAAAATTTGAAAAAAATGTCAAAAATTCGTAGGAATATTAGAATTTCACACATATATGTACATTGCTATATACATATTTACCCGTGCTATACTGGGCTATGCTATATCAACATTTACCCGTGCTATACTGGGAGATAGTTTTGTGCTATACTGGGCTATAGCTTTGTGCTATACTGGGCTATAGTTTTGTGCTATACTGGTCTATAGTTTTGTGCTGTACTGGGCTATTATTTTGTGCTATACTGGGCTATAGTTTTGTGCAATACTGGGCTATAGTTTTGTGCTATACTGGGCTATAGTTTTGTGCTCAACTGGGCAATAATATTGTATTCCCTTTTTTTTTTTTAATTCGTTTTTTTATGATTTCAGTAAGAATGCTCTATCATAAAAACAAACGTGTGTTTAAAATATTTGTCTTGTGTGACGAATTCCTCGTATGTTTGTATCATTCTAATATATTTTACAGTATAGATATTTTTATATATCATTTAAAAGTGGTCGATTTCATGTTTTGTTTGTAAATTTTCTATACATTCTTTTACAGGTGCCCGAATTCAGAAGGACTGTCGACTTTTCCCGAGGAAATCATATTTTGGGAATAATTTACTCGCTTATATGGATGCAGTCAATGATAGTATTCCGAAAGAGGAATTTGTTAAATTAATGGTCACCCTCAAAATTGCATCTGGAATGGATGAACATGACGATCACTTGCACAGCAGACGAAAACGGGACTTGATGAACGTGATTGATCGGTCATTAATACATAGTCGGTCAAAGAGAGCCACAACGAGCGCCCAGGTAAACAAACTTTTATTCATGAACAGGCAAAGCTATGTACACTGCATGATTGTATTTCCTTTTCATATATTTTAAGTTCAAAATACACAATTTTAATACGTAAAATGAGTTCAATATATAATTTTTTTTTATATAAATAAAACGTCTTAAATGAACAAATAATGAGTTTATTAAAAAAAAAAAAAAAAAGAATAATTATTCTAATTAACTTACCAAGGTCACAGAATATTGAATAATGATTTTTTTTCAGAATGCCTGCTATTCTCCCAACCAGCTTCTCGCCATTTACAATTCACAAACCGGAAATACAATTTCAAAACAAAAGTTCATGGAATTATGCCCGTCTCTGCTTTATCAACAAGTATCTGGTTCTTGCTCTGGTTTGTCACGTGATCCAGTAACAAAACCGGTGGATGATGCAGAAAGTAAGTTTTTTATCACGTGATATTGGATTTAATGGTTCTTTTGTTTTATGTTATGATTTAATTAAGAAATGCTGATACATCTATTTTTCCCGTCTTTATTAATATCGATTGTCAATCCGGAGTACTACGTTGAATGAAAACCCTTTTTTGTAGACCTAAATAATACTAGAAAATTAATGTAATACTAATCAGTCAATGCAGGCGGAAATATCTACCCAATAAGATACCGAAACAAAGACAAAAAGAAACATTAATTTAACCATAATAAGTCACAGGCATTTGTCTCTGGAAAAAAGTACCTATATATATTAAAAGGTATAAAAACATTCAGAGAAAAGTGCCTGTGATATAAGTTAATGCTGATGTTAGAACACCAATCCAAGGGAAAAATCAAGCCTTTTAAGTGGAAAATTTTTTGAAAATTGTTTTGAAATATTATATAAGAAAATGAATAGACAAATTGAATAATAATTGTTTACCTATTCTTTAATTCTGATCTCAGGATATGGATATGGCTCGTTTGCAGTATTTCTCATTTGTCTTTGTTCTGTGCTCGCCGTCTTGGTTATACCATTAGCCAAAAGTTCAAAGACCTGTTTCCGTGCTGTAATGAACCTGTTTTTAGGATTGGCCGTAGGAACATTGACCACAGATGCGTTGCTGCATCTTTTACCAACGGTATGTAGTATGTTTAGTCATATTTTATTTTACAATTTTTTGTTTGATTGTTTAAGGGTACATATGGTCACATTATTTGCACTTGAATATTTATATTTGTTCCACAGAGTTACTTTTATAAGTTATATATCCCTTTCTTATATATCCACTTTGTTACATACAGAAAAACCACAGACACACACACAGGGGATCCAAAATTAAGTCATGCCTTGTAGAATCAACGATCTGATTTTTATCAGGAAGTAAAATAGTAAAACATATACATTTCGGTTTTTTTCATGCCACTGCTTTCATTTTTGAAGTTTTCCTTAATTATTGTATTTGATTACCAATTCATGTATATTCCATGTTCGAAATGAATTAGAAAATTCGTATTTTTTTTCAGGCATTTGGACTCCATGGCCATGGTGAAGAAGAGCATGCACATGGAGATGCATTCATGGAAAAATATATAGGGTTTGGTTTAGCGACCTTAGCAGGTAAATATTAAGAAGTTTTTACGTTAAACAATCAATTATTTTTGTTTCATTCTTTCCAATGTTATTTGACCATTTCAATGCAATACTGTCCTAATGACGTCATAAATGTGTAATAATTTGCATATTTTATATTAAAAAAAACTTTCACTTTATGGAAAGTTCTGGTAGAATATAAAATATGACCAAAGCTTTACCCTAAACAACATATTATACCCAGAAATTTTGTGATGCCCATTTTGATTGATAAAGGACTTGGTAGAAGTGATTCTCAAAGGATACTATTTACAATTGTATATTTGTTCTAGTTCTAAATGGTAAAGTCAATCATAAAAAAATGTTTTGCCAAATATGCCTTGCCCAACACTTTATTTGACAGTAAAATTTTGACCTGTTTTTCAATCGACATTAAAAGTTTCATAATCTCTTCTGAAACCACTCAAACATTGCTGAAATAGTGCATGGATGGTTTCTACAAACGATTCTCATTCGGTTTCAATCGAAAGAAAAACTCGGCTATTAGACGTTATGTTTGATTTTAATTGGCCAATTTTCTGCAATCTGCTCCTCTGAAACTACGAGGTAAAATATTTTGAAAATTATAGAGAATTTATGCTGGCCAAACCGTCAACAAACAAACCTAATGAATTGTTATGTGTGACAAACGTCGGAAGCACATTGAAATTTTACAGCAAATCATATTTTCGTCTTCTTTGGCAACAGTAAGTTACTCATGTTCAAATCTCGTTAATCAGTTTTTAATGCGCAAATCCAGTGAAAAAAAGCAACAAAACCGTGTGCGTCAACAGGTAAACATTTACTGGTATGGTATGCATGTATTACCCTACATCAAATCCAAACTCGATCAAAATGTCGCGTTTGGGAATTAGATATTCTCGGTAAATTTACAGATCAGACATCTTTTCGTGTATGATCTATGACCGCAAAATCATGTCTCTCGTTAGTAGTGACACAGACATGTTGTATCGGTCACAAAATTTTTTGATGGAAACCGTTAAATTAGTGATTAATTTCACTTGTTCTTCCTCATTAACCCCTGGAACAGTTTTTGCGATATAAGCACTAACCTGTTAAAGAAATCTTTATAATTTAAAGAGAGACACGCGTGACGCATCGATTGAAATGAGTAATCGTGATACGATTGGCAAAGGGTATGTTGCTACTGAGATATGGAAAGTTGACATTGGGGAAACTGAAATCGTCACTTTATCATGGGTTCTAGTTTGAAGTCGGCCATCTCTGTAAATTTCAAGACAAATATCCAGCTGTGAAGTAGACATTCGTGTTGCAGTAGTATCAATAATATCAAGTTCACTGGGATATTTGAGAATACAAGGACTCACTGAAACGTGGGTTATCATTACTATATCTGAACGTAAAATTAAAGAACTTCATAGGATGTTTTTCTGATTGTCTTTGAGGTGTTGTATGAATTCTGATTCATATGAATACAAAACCAGGTCGGCTGGTAGGGGTGGTCAATTAATATTCATATACCGACTTGTTTTCTTAATATCAATCGACAATCACAAAATGAAATATTTCATTACCTTAATCAAAAAACGCTTATCAACCTTTTTTTCTTAAAAAAAAGAGGCAGTGTTAAATGAGATTCTTAAAAACGATTTTTCTAAATTTTGAAATGTCGGTAGATAATTCAAAATTCATGTATTGCCTTTCAGCACTCTGTTAATTCATTTCAACCATTCATCATTTATTATTTAATGACATATAAAACTCTAATCATAGCAACGCAAAAGTACAAATATACCTTTTGTCTATTAAAAAGCATGACCATATAGCTTTTCAAATGTTAAATTATTGTTGCACTTTGATGATAAATGCTCAAACTACATTTATAACAGGAATACATTTGTTACCTAATCATGTTTATGTATTACTTGCAAATATATTTTTAACATATGTAACGTTAATCAACAGTAAGATACATTCATGAACACGTTTTTTATTTGCAACAACGTGGTATTTA
This sequence comes from Mytilus coruscus, assembly GCA_017311375.1. NCBI lineage: Eukaryota > Metazoa > Mollusca > Bivalvia > Mytilida > Mytilidae > Mytilus > Mytilus coruscus. The sequence continues at coordinate 127,120,963 of CM029596.1, forward strand.
TATTTGTGGTGACTACTAGGTTCATTGGGCCAGGTATTTTCATATTTATCGTATACCCTGTCTTTATAATTTGTACACATTCACAAATGTTTACACATGTCACTATAATGAATAATTTACTTACTTACTTACTTGAATGTCCCTTTGGTACCTTTCGCCTCCCTTTTACTTACATGTTATGTACATACCGGTTTTATGTATGGCTCGTGTTGCTCAGTCTTGTGTTTTGTATACTGTTGTTTGTCTTTGATCGCTTTTCCATGGCGTTGTCAGTTTGTTTTTGACTTATAAAACGTATTGTAGAAGTGGAGAGTGTTTTGAAGGATTTAATTGATGGGCAAAAAGTAAAATAGCTAAAAAAAAAATTAACTCCCAGGACAATTCAAAACGGAAAGTCCTATCGAATGATACAATCAAAAGCTGAAACACATCAAACATATGGAAAACAACTGTTATGTTCCTGACTTGGTACAGGCATTTCCTTATGTAGAAAATGGGGGATTAAACCTGGTTTTATAACTAGCTAAACCTCTCACTATTTTGACAGTCATATAGAATTTCATTCTACTGACAATAATGTGTGAGCAAAACAAACAGACATAATACGTAGAAATGTAAAAAAAAAAAATGGGATACGACAGTCAACATTGTGTTATAATCTTAATCACTATAAAAACAAATAACTATTTCAACGAAGAAAAACAAAATGGCATATAGACACTCTATAGATCAAGTACATAAGCAAAAATGAAAGACAAGAATACAAAAATAACCATAGCACAATAACACAATGGCGGGATGTATAAATACTTAGCCCTGCCAAAAGTATATTACCAAACATGAAGAACAGGAATAAAAGCCCTGTTCATTGATAATTTTCTATGTTTTCTATGTATTGTGTGCGATTTTGTCCCATGTACATTTACTCCATATCCTTTCATTTTCTATGGACTTAACTGTAAAGGTTAAAAATATACTAAGACAAATATAAAGAACACTAGAACACGTAATTAAGATGATAATCAACGTCAGTACCAAGAATCTATACTTCAAGACCATCATGTATTATTTGTGAAGTTGGTACATCAACAAGGTCTTGGTATCTTCCGATGAACTTTTTTAGAAAAAGGACGAGACGTTCTTTAAATTCGATCGTCTCTAAAACTTGACATAAAGTCAGTAGTACTCACAAACTGAAAAAAAGTCAGAAGTTTGTAAATGAAACGCCGATTTTATGCACCAATACACTCTGTTAAAATAAACTATATTACTTAAAATTTCAATAAAATGAACTAAAGTTATGCCAATATAAAAAAATAAACACTTACAAAATATATTTCGCCTGTGTATCATAAAACAAAGATAACAAAATACCGAACTCGAAGGAAAATTCAAAACGGAAAGTCCTTTATTAAATGGCAAAATCAAAAGCTGAAACACATCAAACGAATGGAAAATAACTGTCATATTCCTGACTTGGTACAGGCATTTCCTTATGTAGAAAATGGTGGATCAAACCTAAATCATAACGTCAAAAACGGTTTTATATGTGTATACACGTTTTCGTTACCATAAATCTCACAAATAAATAAAGAATTCACAAATGCTTTGCCTCATTGCAAACCAGTTAGTATTCTTCACTTTCAAATTGCGATAGAAATAAGGTGATGAGATAGGGTTGCCAATGGAACAACTTTCTAGACAAGACAAAATTGCGAGCGAATATATTAAGTTATATGTCGTTGTTCGTGAGCTAATATCAACGATGTTTACTTTATATAGAACTTATAAAGTAAGAAATGACCGCGTTAAGATTGTGAAAAATTCAACCAACGGCTTTATTTAAGAATATTACTTAGAAAAATGTGAGTAAGATTAAAGGGTAACTATAAATGGTTGGTAAACTCGGAGTAAGATTTATAGAGTTATATATGCTATCCAAATGAAAAAAGGAGATGTGGTAAGATTGCCAATGAGATAACTATCCACCAGAGATCAAATGACTTGGATGTAAACACTTATAGGTCACTTTGTAAGCTGTCACATCAAAAATCATCCAATTTAGCATGTTGGTTAATTGCAAATCAAAGTATGCTAACATGTTATCGGGCAGCACTTTCATATATTACCACAACGCGTTAAGCTGCCATTAATCAATCAGTGAATAATTTTCACGATTAGTGCTGGCTTTATGCACCTGTTATCACCAAGTTTTATCTACCTTAGGGACAAGCCTTTTTCATATTTATGTTTAATGTTTCTGACTTCTTATGGTATTTACCTAATTTACTTACACAATTGACATCCTGAAAATGACATATTTGTCAGCTATCCAAAATTACTTTAAATGAATAGATTGCTGTCAAAGGACAAGCTATTTTTGATATAAAAGTTATGTTTGTATTATCTTTTGTCATGATTTAAACCGGATGCTTGTTATGTTTATGTCGGTTATGATAGCAAATTGAGATTGATGAAAAATATACAATATGGACCATGAAGATGACAAGATATTCGATAATAAGAGAATATACAAATGTTGATTAAAAACTATCATATTCATAAAAAAAAATCTTCAAAATTTAGCACCCGTTTAATATTATTAAGCGTGTAATACTATTTTTAATAACTGAGGAAATGTAGTAAATCTGTGCAAAAAGAAATAACAAATTTCCCTTCATTCATTTAAGCTTTTCTTACACTACATTACTTATGTGATGTATTGATATGTTCATAATACCGACATTTTTTTTTATTCATCATATCGAAAAATGCATTTCTAATCAGTGGTAGTTAAAACAAAATATTAATGATTCAGAGAGGACTAAATCTTAAATGGACGTCAAAACCTAAAACAAAACACTTAACAAAGGACGTCAAAACATGAAATAACACTTAATAAATGACATCAAAACCTAAACTAACACTAAAAAAGTTTAAGTACTTATAAAATATTTCAGTAACGTTTGAAGTAAGATTCAAGATCTATGAAATATTACTACTACACTACAGTACAAATACTATAGCCACAGGGCTAGCATTATCAACAATATACTAAATATGACATCGACAAAATGGAAGTAATATGATTTATCCCGCGGGACTTGCAGTCCATCAGCACTTGTCTCAACCTAGTGGTAGTTATATCCAAATGAACTTTCACTCAATTAGTGATTGCAGCGATCTAATGGCAGGGATAATCCCAGGGACTTGCATTTCATTAGTAATAGCATAGCCCTAGTGGCAGTAATATCCCTTCGAATTTTCAGTCCATTTGCACTAGTATCGTCCTAGTTGCAGTAATATTCCAACGGAGTTCATCAGCAATGACATCGACCTAGCAATAGAAAAATTCCAGGGGACTTCCAGTCTATCAAACGTGGCCTCGACGTCTATCAAACGTGGCCTCGACCCAGTAGTAGTAACACAAATTTCGAGATGCAGAAATTAATTACTTGCACCCGATATAAGTATTTTAAACAATCTAGTCTAACTAATCTTACGTGGTTGTGTATCTATACATTCCGCACAGACAAACGAACGTACTTCAGTACGAGTCATATAACCAGAAGGGAAATGTCTATGTGCCATATATCTGCCCCAGCAAACAGTTTGGAAAATGATCTGAAGAATCATAGTTCTTGGTTTGGAGTTTTTATCTGCATCAAAATCTGTCTGTTTGAAATAGTCAACATAACTACTAGTATAATATTGATTGAATATGATGAAAAAATATTTTATAATTTGATCGATCTGACCGACAGATTTAGTGATATTAATTTTATGGACATCCTACGATAATAAATGGGCATAACTTTTTCCGGGCTATGCGTCCGTCTATCCGTCCGTCTCATATTTGGTTTAAGTTTTAGTTGAAATCAGTTTAACCCTTGATCACCTCCGATATTTTGGTTGGAGTTCGTGTTACTCAGTCTTTAGTTGTCTATGTTGTATTAGTATACCGTTGTTTGGCTTATGGACGTTTTTCCTTTTTTGCCATGGCTTTGGTATTTTGTGATCTACACTTCATGCAACTTAGTACACGACATGTTCATTATGAACTAGTTGATTTCTATAAAGGTCTAACCCAGATTTCAGTGTTCAATGTAAGAATTAGATTGAAGTTTTTGGTTTAAGGTAGTTTATGGTCACATCAGCATGAAATTAGGTACGAATGTGTTTTATAGTGAACTGCATAATTTTATATATAAAAGTTTGACCAAGGTTATACGGTCCACTAAATATTGAAATGTGATAGTCTGAGCACATATTCTTGTAATTATTCTAATGTTATGATTATATAGCTTCGTAAATCATAAGATTAGAATAATACGAATATAACGCAGGTCTTCACTTCTCATCATATGCATGGTAATCCATTTTTGGTGTAAATTTTTACTCATTTATTTAAGTATATGACATTATCATTTTCATTTATTACAGGTATTTATGGATTTTACTTGTTGGAATTAGTGATGTCGTTCTACAGAAGAAACCCAAATTCCGCACATGGACATTCACATCTGCAATATGAATTAGATCTTAATGTAAGATAATACAACATTTTACATCCTTGTCGTTTTTATATGATAATTAAAGAAACAAGTGGACAGAAAAATCTAATATATCTTCTTTACAATGAATTTGCTTTACAAATAATTACAGAAAAAACATATATCCAGAGATTATATACTTTGCATATTCTTTTCATCAGACTTTAAGTGGTATAGAATTTTTTTTATCCTAAACCTTGTATCTTTGTCGAGTTTTATACCACTGCATTTATGTATTAGATATCTATTTCAAACAATATTTTTCAGGACGAAAATCCTAAAATGAAGCGTAAAAACATAGGGTTATGTGACAATTTGCTTTTTGATTGCTGTTTACGTTTTCAAAGTCCCTTTGTTAAATAAATTGAAAAGATGGTAATGCATTATTACAATTCTTTCAGATGCCGAATGGTAACGGTCATGTGACGGAATCAAAACGTGATTTGTTTAACAGTCAAAATGATATGAATAATTCTCTACAGTTTGAAACAGAATTTACTAATAAAGGTAAATGTAATAAATGTTAGAATGTTAGAAATGTTAGAAATCTAAATTGTTCAATTTAGTGCACAAAGAAACTCACCAACATTACCATATAAATAAATTTGGTGTATTTACTGTCTTTTGATTGGTTAAAAGTATTACTTTTATTTTCAATGTTGTCAGTTTTTATGGCGACACACCCACTCTGACGTTGTGTATTCATACGCCAACATATGTGTACGTTGTTATTGTAAATATAAATAATATAAAAAGTTCATTGAGCCTTATTTTTGATAGAAATTTATTTATAATGAATGGCAATAATTTATTTTAAATTAATTTTTGACTCTTCACATTTTACATAATCCGCTTCGCGGATTATTCAATGTGAAGAGTCAAAAAATAATTTTATGGTTCAATAAATTCAAAATAAATAAAAGCCATTCATTAAATAACCAAAACAGTTATACAATCTAAAATGTGGGGAAAAATCTACTAGTTGAGAAAAGATCTAGATTTGACTTCAGTAGCTTATCAAGGTTATTATCATATAGTACACGCGGAATGGACAAAAATGAAAACTTGTTACATTAACATAACAACCAAGTTTTTAAGACAAATGTGCCTTGGGGAATGGATAATCATTGCAAAGTCGTCACCTTAGTTAAAACAAGCGTATAATTAATGCTAGAGCATTGTCTACTTGGTGAATAATATCCTCCTTGACTAACGTTGGACCTTGTAATCTAATGTTATGTACTTTTATCATGCAAATGGTAAAAACACAATGGACTAATAATACATTGACTATGAGTAACAAAGGCATGATAATATATGGTTACCATAGGAGAGCTCAAACGGGAAAACTGGAAATTGCTGATGTTGTTAACAGTTTGCAACAACTGTTATATACTTAAATTAAATGAATGCAGTTGTAAAATTTAAATTAAAATTCACACAATAAAAAGATGATAAAATGACAAATAAAAGTAACATAAATTAGGTGTGTTCACCTTTATTTAAGTTCGATTATAAGACTTTTACAACTTTATAACGGTGAGGATGAATGGATGATAATGATGGATGGCTGTTTAGAGGATGAATTGAGGATATTTCACTAGAGCCAATGAGTGTCAATGAATTTAGAAAAGCTATTTTTTAAATTATACCGTTGCATTTGTATTATTTTTTGCTGAAAAAAAAAAAAGTTCTTTACTGTGTACAAATTGGTTGTGAAAATACTGGGTTATACACCTCGTTATCAATATACATTCACGTACTATTAAACAAATCAGAGAAGCATCTATATTTTTTCCACTTTTATATTTACAGGTGTATCACCCTTATCTTTAATGGTGTTAATTGGAGATGGTATTCATAATTTTGCTGATGGTCTAGCCATAGGAGCTGCCTTCACTCAAGGCAGTGCAGTCGGAATTGCTACTAGCATAACGGTCTTTTGCCATGAATTGCCACATGAACTAGGTATTGATTTTTACATAAGGTGCTAGTATTGAAATTTTAAAAGTATCATATATATATATATATATATATAGAGTATAAGAATCTACCAACCAGTAAACTTAATAGGTATTGGATCATCAAAATTGACAATACTACACAAACAGGGAAAAAGTGTTGAATATCATGGCACAAAGATGGAAAACTGAACATATGATATAAATTATACAATAATTGCAAATATTTCGGCTCAACAAATGGCCTTCCTCAGTGTTAAAAGTTTTAACAATACTGATATATAATGTACAAGGTGTAAACATAGATCAGTAATAATACAGGTAAGTTTTGGTCGATTGATTTTAATCCAAAATCCTGAATATCATAATATAAACATTAGACTGTAAATTTAATTATTTCTTTCTATTGATTCCATCTGGATGGAGGACACCCAGTGTTTTTATCCAAAACTTCTCCCGATTCTCTCTTTGCCTATTTTGCCATGTACATCTATATATATATAAACAAGTCTAAATTGAAATATATATATATATAAATATGAAAGTCTAAAGATTTGCACAACGGTACTAATATAAGATGGTAATATACGAATATGAATCGTGTTGACAAATAATTCGACTGAACAAATAGTCTTTTTCAGTGTCAATAATGTTTATTTACATTTATTGTTTTAGTTCAAGAATATTTACATTTATTGTTTTAGTTCTAGAATATGCATGAGTAAAATAACACAAAATGGAAAATCTTGAGAAATAGAAATAAAAATCATTTCAACTGAGTAATTTTAATAGTTGACATTTAGTGTATTATATCATTATAAAATAAACGATTTCACATTTTGTGTCTTTGCATTTCAGAATGACAAATTATATAATGTAGCAATCAATTACAATTTTTGATAAAAATATTAACAGAATAAGTTAAAATGATTTAAGTTAAAAAAAAAAAGATGGTTACATTTGTGTGAATTACATACACAAAATAGTCTACAATATTTCTTTTTATTATAATAAGAACTTTTTCAGGTGACTTTGCTATTTTGTTAAAAAGCGGATTAAGTGTAAAGAAGGCAATGTTATTGAACTTTTTATCAGCATTAACTGCATTTGTTGGTTTGTATGTTGGACTGGCAGTGTCAACTGACGAATCTATACGACAATGGATATTTGCAATAACCGGAGGTCTTTTCCTGTACATATCTTTAGTTGATATGGTATGTAGCTATAAAACATTTCTACAAAAAAGACATATCCGAAGTGTTAACAATAAAACAAAATACATTTGAGGTAAACATCAATGAGCAAGCAACCGACAAAAGAGTCATTAAGAGTTCGTTCATTATATGAGCTGTAGCCATGCAAACGCGTATTTACAGCATGGTAAACTATATGTTCCAAACAAATGAAGAAATGGATAATTTCTGTTGAAAAGACCAAATATTTGACATAAGTTTGTTTTATCTCGTTTTTTTTTTGTAGTTCAACTTTTAAATAATTTCTGAATAATAACTTGCTTATTGCCTTTATTAATTTTTGTTTGCTTTGATTTCGTTAAGTCTATATCGTATATGTAATTCTTTTGCAGTCATATTTAATATTTTGTTACATTTTTCGCAGCTTCCCGAGTTGATAAATGGTCATATTGGAAGTAATTCAACAAAAATTGTTGGTATGATCTACAATAACATAGGAATACTTATTGGAGCATTGATATTATTTCTCTTGTCCGTGTATGAAGAGCAGATTAAAATTTAATTGAAAAGTAAGTACTTTTTATTTTACTGGTCCACTTCTAATGTTTCGCACACATCTAAATTGAAATTTATCAAAGATGCCAGACTAATAGTTTTGTTCAACATACGCGTATTTCGTCTTCATAATACTCATCAGTGAGACTCGAATCAAAACATTTGAATGGCCAAATCCAATACTAACTTGAAGGGCATTTAAAACCGAAAATTAAAAATAAAACTGTGCCAAATAAGGTGAAGACAATCTATACCTGGGGTAGATCATAAGTGATTCAATATTTTATATATACAGTAAATTTACAGAACAATGAGCGTATCAATGATATTTCATGTCAGCACACAATAGTGTTGACCACTGGGCTGGCTAAAATTGAAATAAAATAAGACTACATACAGTTGGGTAAACATAATCATAAATAAAAGAAGGACATACCACAGATGACAAAAACGAGACGTAAGGACAATATAAGTTCACAAAACAAACATAAACTAGTACTGTATAAATAAAGATGAAGCAATAGGAACCTTATCAGAAATTAACATTTCAATTTCAAAAAACTTTTCACTATTACATTGATTTAAGAATATTTGTTTTTCCCAATTTATTTTACTTTACAAGTGAAGGTCATTGTAACCTTCTAAACTTATCAAATCAGCTGAAAAACGATTTATAGCAAAATTATCAAGTAATCCAAAAAGTCAATTAAACAATACTGCCTGTATCGAGTTTCTTCACAAAATTTGGAATAGTTTACCTGAAGTGATCCATTTTACTTTTCTTTTTAACATTTAATGATCAAAAGGAAGTCTTATGGAAACCACCAAGGAAAAATTAAATCTTTCTAATCAAATATTGCCAATCACTGCTCGATGATATTTTTCGTTTTAATTTGAAATGATTTTCTGACTGTCTAACTTTAAAAAAAAATTGGTATTGTTATCTTTTAACAAACTTTTTTATGCTTTGCAATAAAAAACGTGTAACTAGTCTATGAACAATACTTCAGGTGAATTCTATCATTATGCCTATGATTCTGTTTTGTCTAATCGTTTCGCTATAAATTTATTACTTTGGGATACCATAAGGCATATTTTGTTAATAGCGAACAAAAGGGTAAAACATGGTACACAGAGAAACAAGTGATCAGTATGCTGGAGTTTCTTATCGACAACAATTTTGTTGAATTTGGAGGTAGACTTTTTCAACAAATTGTCGGCATTCCTATGGTAACGAACTGTGCGCCTCTCCTTGCCGACCTCTTCTTATTTTCATATGAATCGGAGTTCCTTCAGACACTTGTCAAAAACAAGAAGATCAAATAAGCCAGATTATTTAATTTCACTTTCAGATATATTGATGATGTTCTTTCCCTTAACAATCCGAACTTTTCTGATTGGGTTCCATTAATATATCCCCCAGAACTAGAAATTAAAGAAACAACAGACACGGCTTCCTCCGCCTCATTTTTAGACTTATACCTCGAATTTGACATACACAGTCATCTCAGTACCAGAATCTATGACAAACGAGACGATTTTAATTTTAAAATTATCAATTTCCCCCACCTTAGTAGCAATATACCAACTTCACCTGCTTATGGGATATACATTTCCCAACTTATTTGGTATGCAAGAGCTTGCAGCTCCTACTCAGACTTTGTAAAACGTCAACAGTGTCTGAGCAAAAAGTTGATGAACCAGGGGTATGTCAAAGAACGTCTCATCCTTTTTCTAAAAAAATTTATCGGAAGGTACCAAGACCTTGTTGATAAATATTCCGTATCAACTTCACAAATAATACATGATGGTCTTGAAGTATAGATTCTGCGTACTGACGCTGTTTATCATCTTAATAACGTGTTAAAGTGTTCTTTTATTTGTTTTTATTAATATAACTTTTACTGTTTGGTCTGTTTTTGGTGATGTACATTTGACCTGGCTCTGTACTTATGCATCCCGTCATTGTATTGTTTGTATTATTTTTTCAATTTAACTTGTGTGCTTTGTCCATGTGACTTTTTATGTTTCTTTGATACATATGACGTGTCTCTGTACTTTAAACATCCCACCATTGTGTTATTGTTCTATTATAATTTTTGCATTCTTTGAACGACAAAATTATTTTATATCTCTACCTGTGTGACGTTTACATTCTGACGTCAAACACGCGATTCTACGCCAGAGTGAATGTTAAAATTACGATTCGGTCCCAGTGCTTAAAATCCCTCGATCCTTTATGAGTTGATTTGGCATACATAAATAAAATACAAAAATAAGTAAGCAATGAACGAGGTTGTTAAATGTGATATATGCTTTTTTGTGCTTCTTTGTTAAATATTTGTTTGTTTTTGTTGTGATCAAGATTGTGACACGGTGTTGACTGCTGTACCCCTATTTTGACATTTTTACCTATTATGTCTGTTTGTTTTATTCACGCATCGTCGTCAATATAATGGAATTTGATGCGACTGTCATACAAGTGAAAGGTTTAGCGCTATAAAACCAGGTTCAATCCACCATTTTCTACATAAGAAAATGCCTGTACCAAGTCAGGAATATGACAGTTGTTGTCCATTCGTTTGATGTGTTTGTGCATTTGATTTTGTCATTTGATTAGGGACTTTCCGTTTTGAATTTTCCTCGGAGTTCAGTATTTTTGTGATTTAACTTTTTTCTTAATAGACTTGTCCTGATTTTATTGTTTATAAATGATGTTAATTTCATTGTTTTTTAGTTTGATAACCATACCTGTCCAAGTGCATTCCAAAATATCCCAAAGATAAAGCAACAGGTTGCCAAAAGCTTTCCAGCAGAGTCTTCTCTAAACCGGAAGATAGAGAAGGAACATACTGGTGCTTACTTGTTTTAAAATTCATTCTTCATGTAACATAGAATAATTTCTAAATATTGATGTTTTATTACTTCATATTATATTGCACATATCTTGTATGAAACGTTTCTAATAACAATATTTTTTTAATATCCTTATTGTTGAAATACCACTGGGAACCTTTGTATTTTTATGTCTTATATGTACAATGTTTGTCAAAACATCCGAAATTACACAGTACTATATAAAAGTATCAAATGCAATGTATTATAGCAAATAATTGTTCTTTTCGTACACTGTTGGAATATTTTAACATTGTTTTCATTCGTTTTGAGTTCTAAAAAATTGTCTTATTAAACAATACAATTAATTTGCATGAAAATTATAACAATCCAAATAGACAGTTACAGTTTTTTTATTTAATTCTTTTGAAAATTTCAATCATATGTGTCAGAGATTTGGTCTGACATGGTAACAACATTTGTCAAACATTTAAATTGTATTAGTCAAATGTTCCGGATTGACACTTTTTAAGAACTCTGAATTATTAAAGTAAAATTAATAGGATAATAATATGACACACATTTTCAAAATGTCCTCTATATATCAAACTGAACAATTCTAAGGTTGTAGGTTATTGGGTAATTCCATTTAAAATCTTAACGGTCAGTATTTACTAATGATAATCATCAGTGCATATTACAATTTGACGTTTAACAAACAACAGTCAATCAATCATCAGTGAATATGAGACGCTTTAACATTTTGATTTCTTTTACTTTGACAAATGAAAACCAACTGCAGGTTTATGTGCATGTATAGTAAATTGTCTGTATTTCTCTCACAAATTGTTTTTGCATATTTTTTTCTTGATGATTAATGCATGTAAGTAGTAATACATATCAGAATCGGAAGTTAATCTCATGCTATAATATTTACTTATTTATTTATTTTCTCGCTGTGTTGAAGACCCACTGGTGACCTTGGGCTGTTTTCTGCTATTTGGTTGGATTGTTGTCTATTTGACACATTCCCCGTTTCCATTCTCAATTCTTTTTGATGAGCTTTAAATATATTATGTGAAATGATTTTGTTTATACTTTACCGAATGTAGTTGATATGATGTTATGAACACAATAATGATATACGAATGAATATGAGCTTTTTTATAGGTCATTGTTCCTGAAAATTTATTTTTTATTTTGTTCAAATCATACACGAGAAAGGCTCATAAATATGTCTTAAATGACACAGTCGTAAAATAAAATATGAGAAGTTATTCTTTTTTAAAATCTGTCAGACAAGTGTAAGTGGGTTGTGTAATATCATACATCATTATATAAATGTTAAGAAAATTTCCCTCTATATGCAGCTGACCTGGTTTGACAGAGATTGTACAATAAACGATACAACTAAGTAATGGGAGGGTATCTACTTAATCCCTTTAAAGGTAAGCTTTTAAGGAAATATTTTATCATGACTGTTAATAAAACCAATGAACTAAATTTCATATAAAATAAAATACCAAGTAATTTTAATAATCGAACTCAAGAAAAGTGTGGAGGTTAAAACTTTTGACTTCATTTATCAATAAAATGTCATTGATTTTGTTACTCATTATGGCGATTTCACTTACAAAAGTCTTCTCCTAATTATAACAAAAAATTATCCAGCAAGGTTATGATGAACTGGTATTATCATTCCACAAGTTTGATTCTTGCCATCATGAATTGGTTATTAAATTGCCTCGGTTTGGAGATTTGCGATACAGTAATAATTTCTTCATTTGAAACAATAATACATTCACATAACATTCATATATGTAAGTGACTAAGATATTTGTTTTCAAAGCAAATATCTTCCAAGCCTTGTTTTTTTTATACAAATGACAAATGACTTATTTTTCACACTTATACAAACTTGTCAAAACTTAATATATATATGGAATGCATTTTCATCTACATAGCTATCATTATGTCATAATACGATTATTGTGTATGTATGACACAAGCAGGTCTTGTGCTTTTTATTTTCAAAACATAATTGTAATTTAATTTTAATTCTTCAATCTCATTTCAAATGTTGAATTGTATTGATAAATGTCATTGTCTTATTGTTATCATTAAGCTAGTACCATTGTTATATTTTAATACAAATAAAGCATTCATTCTATTCTTAATTAGATCAAGCTTAGCACAAAATATTTAAAATGAATGGGAAGTTCAAGAAAACAAATAGAAAGAATGTCAGCCGATGAGTGAAGAAACATATCAATGATATTCTGCATAGTATGGTGTATGGGAATATATAGCGGCATCAATAATTCTTAGAATCATATGTTTGATACTGTATATAAGAGGTGAACAAATACTTATGGAACTACATAACCAAAAGGGATTTCAAAGAAAAGACAAAACTGTTGGAGGCCTACGCGATGGCAATAATGCAAGATCTATCTTTAAAATAAGAAATCAGCTGAGGATTTTATCAATATTTTTGTAATAACACTTCAGCAGATTTTAACTTGCAATGAGTACAGGAATGGGTGCCACTTTTAGTCCGTTTTTTATTTGTTGGGTTCGTGTTTCTCAATGTTTTGTTTTCTCAGCCTAGTGTTTTATGGATTGTTTTCTGTTTGAAATTTTTCTTTTAGTCATGTTAATAACTCGCCAAAGAAACCAGGCTTATAATTAGTTATGTTAGACGCGCGTTTCCGTCTACATAAAGACTCCTCAATGGTGCTCAAAAAAAAGAGTTGTAAACTCAAATGAAACACGAAGTTGAAAAGTACTGCAAGCCAAACATTCCAGAAAGTTGTGCCAAATATGGCTGAGCCATCTACATCTGGGTTTAGGAAAACCTTAGTGTTTCGAATAATTCAAAATTTGTATAAACAGAAAATTTACAGACAATGACCATATCAACCGATATTGCATGTCAACTCAAACAGCAGACTACTGGGCTGGTGATACCTTTGGGGACGAAAAGTCCATCAGCATTTGCATCGACCTAATGGTTGTAAACAAACTCTCAAATCAAAGATATGCTTATAATTTGTTACGCGAAGCTTTTGTTTCGTCTACGTAAGACTCGTCAGTTGCGCTCGAATATAAACCATGCACAGCTATATTAAAATGTGGATGGTACCATTGGGAACTAACAGTCTAATATCAGCAGTAGGCATTCAGTTTTAGTAAATTAGAATAAAGATAAGATTATCCCTCAAAATCGAATTTTAAAGTATGTTTTCAAAATTTTCATTTGATTATTTCAACTAGTTTTGCTAATGTTAGTTGGAAGTTTCATCCATTGACTCTGTTTATTATTGAATTAAATCACAAACTATAAAATTGTTTTAACATAGCATATACAATAACTGATTATTCAAGCTCACTTGTAATTTTTTGGTCATATGAGTTTTAACATCAAATGAAAATGATAATTAATAAATTGTGTGCGTCCGAAGCGCTTTTGTGGATAAATATTCATTATGAAAACTCATTTATTTAAACCAAGGATGTATAAATATTTGAATATCTGAGGAGTTACAGAATCAAAAGGAAAATAAAAGGAATAACCAAATTCATCTACGGTCAACTTTTCAATAATTTCTTTGTTCATCAGCGGAGGAGTTGAAACCTTTGATACTTTCGAACTATCAGTCAAATAACCCAGAACTACAAAATGTGCATAGTAATAGTTATTTGTTCTGGATCGACGGCCGGGAGGCTATCCAGACAAGTATAACTAACTTACACCACATTCTAAACCCTATATTTCTTAACATTAATTACTAAATGAAAAGAATGCATATTTATTTACAATATCAAACCATAATTTATAGAATTTTTTACATGAAACCCCACTAGTAACCTTACGTTGGCTATCTTCGTTCAAACTTTGACAAGTGAGTAGATTTAACAGATTTCAAAGTTGCTGTTTTGATATTCCCGTTAAATCCATTTGCTAATATGGATCAGCAGGTCAAGGTTGACCGTTTCGTGCATTCTTATTTAAAAAAAACATCAATCATGCTCCTGGTATACAGTTGTCAATATAGACGGGTATAAGACGGACGACATTTTGTGGCAAGCGTTGGATTATGTTCATGCTATTTAAAAACAATCAATTTCTATTGTTACGAATAATAATGGACTTTGTTTGCGGGATGTAGAAGCAGGGGTTTCCAGAAACCCCGCTCGTCACACCCTGTGGTCAAAATCCATTGTTATTCGTAACAATAGATCTATTCAATTACACTTGTTTCAGAAATAGAAACTATGAAGTATAACAATAGAACTGGGGTGTAGTAATAGTTATACACCGAGGATAGTGTGTCTGGATAAGAAACCCCGTCGGCCGGAGGCCTGAGGGTTTCTTATCCAGACACGCCGTATCCGAGGTGTATAAATAACTTACACCCATTCTTAACCCTATATTTGTTAACATTGATTATTAAATGAAAAAAAAACGATAGCATATTTATTGACAATTTCAAACCATGATTTATAAGAATATTTTTCTTATATGAAACCCCACTAGTAACCTCTCTTTGGTTATCTTCGTTTAAACTTTGACAAGTGAGTATATTTTACAAATGTCAAAGTTGCTTTGCATATTCCCGTTAAATCCATGTGCTAATATGGATCAGCAGGTCAAGGTTGACTGTTTCGTGTATTCTTATTACAAACAAAAATACATCATGCTCCTGGTATACAGTTGTCAATATGGACGGGTATAAGACGGACGACATTTTGTGGCAAGCGTTGGATTTGGTAGAAGAGACTAAAGATAGAGGCAATATTGTAACCCAAAGTACTTACATGTATCAGTTTAATAAAGGTAATCATAACTGTATTTTATATCTTACGATTTTATCAAAACAAAAGCCCCCTCTTCTCGAGAATAAACAAAATTCGTATTCGAACATACTAAGGGATGAGTGTGTCTGCATTAGAAACCTGACTACCAGACACGCTCAACATACAAAATTTAATGTAGAGGAACTCCTTTTGTGGGCAATCAGGGCTGATCCAGCCGGGGTTCCGAACTCAAAGAGAAAAAGGGGTTCCAACCATTCAAATGCATTGATCTTTTAAATAAAAGTCGGGTCCAATCCTGGAACCCCAACCCCGGATCGGCAACTGGATAACCAGGGCGGGGTGGGGTCCGGAAGTAGAGACATATGACATATGCTAAAATATCTTCAAGCAAAGGAGTATTTAAAGGATTATTTTGTATTCCATATAGATGTTTATTGAATTTCCTAAAATGCGTTTTTTAATATCATGAAACAATTTGTAGTGAACACTATTAGTAATTTCTTATGTTCATGCTATTTAAAAATAATCAATTTCTATTGTTAAGAATAACAATGGACTTTGTTTGCAGGATGTAGAAGCAGGGTTTCCAGAAACCCCGCTCGTCACACCCTGTGGTCAAAATCCATTGTTATTCGTAACAATAGATCTATTCAATTACACTTGTTTCAGAAATAGAAACTATGAAGTATAACAATAGAACTGGGGTGTAACAATAAATGTGGTGGATTTACCGTTAAGTTATTCATATATATATGATTGGTTATTTTATTTTAAATTTGATAATTTTATTACTTAGACTCCATAACGAACGTTGGCCGTTACAGGGACTTTCTAGTTAGTATAGAAAGTCCTGGCCGTTACCTGTCTCAGTTTCTCAAATTTTACAGCTCTCATAAATCCACAAGTCTAATGTCGTCAATCTGACAATAAAGTTGCTTACTTACAATTTGTGATTTTATTTAATGATAAACATGCCTCGGTTTTGAATGATGTCAACAATACATTAAGATCAAGGTGTATTGTGGAATAGCTATTTGCCCAGGAATTTTACAATGTTATAAAGTAATGTCGTGGTATACACGTCAATGTTGTAGTAATTGATCAATTTATATATAGAGACAGGTAAATTTAAAATCTGTTTAAGAACTTTTGAACGTTTCACTAAAATTAAACATACTAGACTATCTTTAAGAAATCTATTTACAAAATGATTTCAACTGAAGTTTAACCAACATGGCCGCGGTTTGATTAAATAAACCATATGTTTTACAAATATAAAGGTAGTATTCGAATGTTCAGATTATCTTCTTAGTCCAGGTTATAAATAATCAAATTATATAAAAAAGAAAGGTCAACAGAAAAAAATAATTATAACTGTTTCTGTATTGGTTAAGTTTGCCATGAAATTTAACTTACAAACGAAACAAGATACGAAAATGAATAAAACATTTTTTGTAGAATCATTCTGTATAAGTATGAACACATGTTGGGAGAAGGTTTCTCATCAAAAAGGGCAGACCTGAGTTCATGACATGTCGGAGTAAAGCAAGAGGCTATAGAAATTTATCAAATTGACTCCATTTTAATTTTTTTTTAAATTCCATAGATTTCTAGAACCATTCTTTCTAAATATGAACACATGATTTTTTATTATTAATTGTTTTTGGCTTTTAACTAGCTTAAAGTAATTGCGAGTACTCTCAAATCGTACTTTCGTGTTAATTTGACCTGTTGACACAATTTGTAACGCATTTCTGTAATTCAATGTCTACTTATTTTGTGTTATATCTCGTCTCACTATTTTTAATATGTACCACCTTTGATAAGTATTTAGTATGACGATAAATTTTCACTTCTGTACTCGTACTGTGAACAACAAATTTATTAATTTCGTAAAAAATGTTTACTTCCGTACTCCTAACACAAAATTATTGTATCTAAATTTACCTGTGTACGTTGTTTTATTTAACGCCATTTTATCCCAGGTTAGAGTTGTCTTTTTGACACTGTTCCTACATCTTTTTTTATTAATATTGTATTTATATTGTGTCATAGATCAAACTTATTCGTTCAGTGTATGTTTACTTGTTTTTGTTTAAATGTCTTTTTGATCGAGTTAAGCCATTTCAATTGATATTTTATAGTGTGTCTTTTATGTTGTAATGTTACACTACTGTCTCAGGTTAGGGTGAAGGTTGGCGCCTGTTAAAACGTTTAAACCCGCTGCATTTTTATGCACCTGTCCTTGATCAGGAGCCTGTTGTTCAGTTGTTGTCGTTTGTTGGTGTGGTTATAAGTGTTTCTCGTTTTTTATATAGATTAGACCGTTGGTTTTCCTGTTTGTATTGTTTTACACTAGTCATTTTGTGGCCCTTTATAGCTTGCTGTTCGGTGTGAGCCAAGGCTCCGTGTTGAAGGCCGTACTTTGACTTTTGAAGAGTTGTCTTATTGGCACTCATACCACATCTTCTTATTTATACATATGTGAGTAACATGTTTGAAAAAGGTGTGTCATCAAAAAGGGCTTTTCAATTAAATTAACATATGTGTGTTTTTCCAGATTGCGCCGTTTACTCCTTAGTGCACAGCTGTAATTCATTGTACGAATGTGGCAATATTTTGGTCTTTGTATATAATATTAGCTCTTCAGCGTTTCTGATAGGTTTTGGTTGTCAAATGGTATGGCCTCAAGTACCGCTGAAGAGACTTTTATTGTCGAAATGCTCATTCGTTTAGTATTATCGGTACCGTTTAATTTAATTACTCGCCTGACCTATATTCTGTTGGGTAGTCCCTGTCATAAATCTTTCTAATGCTTGCTTTCATGCTCATCATAATATTTGGGATTATGAGTGTAAAATACCTATCTTTTGTTTGTAATTACCAAATGTGGCGTGTTTGTTCCTTTAATATAAATAAGAAGATGTGGTATGAATGCCAATGAGACAACTCTCCATCCAAGTCACAATGTAAAAATGTTAACAATTATAGGTCAAAGTACGGCCTTCAACTCGGAGCCTTGGCTCACACCGAACAGCAAGCTACAAAGGGCCCCAAAATGACTAGTGTAAAACAATTATCAAACAGGAAAACCAACGGGCTCATCTATTTTAAAAAACGAGAAACGAGAAACATTTAGGAAGCATTTTCACCATCGTGTTGAATTATCCGACGTAGCTTTACAAATATGGCAATCGTTTCTTCAAATAGAAATCAAACCCAAAACGTCACTTAAACCTCTAGGTAGTTTCGTGGTCACGTCCAGTGTGAGAGGAGTTGGTTGGATTAATTCCAGGCTTGCAAAAGACTTTGAAATTTGTGTATGCTGCTTCATTTCACGCATGCAGTGTGTAGGAGAAATAAAAACGACATTTTTATGCGTTCAGTCTCGTACAACTCATGGTAAATTTGTTTGTAATTAAAATTTTGTCGTCCTCAAAGTTCTTGTTATATTTACGAACAGCCTTTATGTCAAACATTCCATCCAGTTCGGTGAAGAAGAAAGATATTTCATTAACGACGTCTATTTGAACACTTTTTTGTCAAGGATGTTGTTGAACTATTCAAATGTTCACTCCTGCTGGCATTCAGTTGAGCTGACAACACATATAATCTGATCGGCTATACATGAAAAAAACATCCGTGTCTGAATAATGAAATTAAACTAGTAATGAGTTATTTGAATTGTGTTTTTTAATAGTACAAGATGAGGCACTTTTCAATTAACTTCATTTCTTGCATTGAAATAACTTTTAAGTCTTTAATGCAATAAAAGAATTAGGAAAAGTCACTTTTACCTGTATGTATTTGCCTCACCTTTTCTATATTTGAAGATTACTGGAACCGATAGATGAATTTAGAATACAAAACAACCTTAAAAAAACACTTACCAGATTTTTTTGCACATATATCCATGACATCAAAATTTTCCTCGGTCCTAATCATTTCTCTTGAAGGCATTTAAAATTGAATTTGCTAATGTTGCATTTTGTTTTTTTTTTAAGGAGAAGTAACATATTGTACGATAATGCTAATTTTAGCCCTTTGAATAGAACTCGAATTCTTAAATGTATCAAATAAGAATTTCTTCTGTACACAAGTTGTAAACCTTTAGGAGCTACCATTTGATTGATTTTTAGGGGGCTAGGATGAAATTTGAAAAAAGAGTTTTGAGTAAAAAAAAGGCAGGATGAGCAACCTGGAAAAAAAAGGCAAAATGACAATTTATGTAAAAAAGGCAAAATGACAATTTATGTAAAAAAGGCAGGATGAGCAACTTGGAAAAAAAGGCAAAATGACAATTTATGTAAAAAAGTCAGGATAAACTAATAAAAAAGGCAGGACCGAATCGAGTGAAAAATAAAAGGCAGGACAGAGATTACAACTAAAAAAAAATCAGGACAAAATTTTTCATCCTAGCCCAGTGAATCTAAGGATATAACAGACGAAAGTAAGTCTGCTTTATAACTTGATTCCTCCTCGATATTGACACAGATGGACGACTTCAAACAAAAGTTTAAGACAAATGTGATGATTTCAACTTTTTAATTGTCAGCGTCACATTTTTCAGTAATAACATATCCTTTGCCTCGTCGTTTACACATCTCAATACGTTACGCTAGTACATGTTTACAATGTAAGGACTTTATTAGTAGGGATGTGGTCCTTACACAAAAACTATACAAGTTTTACGTTCACCATCACGAATTGGTTGACCTATACGATATGTATGTGTCTCAACTCACAAGCCACATGTTTTCGCAGTCTAAGATCTTTAGATACCAGAAAAGTCCTATAATCTATAATTTTATTGATTGTGTTCTATTCTCGATTATAATGAGTGTCACATAGCGGGTGATGCATACATAGCAGGAGAAGCTTACCCTGTCGACGCACCAGGTTTACCTCCTTTTTTATTATTTGATTCTGTCTTAAATCTTTGCTTTAGGAATACAACATATTGCTTTGGATGCAAAACTACAAAAATGGCCTTATTAAGATCTTGTCATTGATATTAAGATATGAGCCAAACATTTTCAAGTAAGAACCGAACTCGTAAATATGAGTATATAGCTGACAGTAAGGGCGTCTCACCAAAATCTTGGAGAGCCGACGATCTCGCTCCGAAAAGCCATAGGCACCACCAACCCGTGGGGTAATGGCATGTTTTTTTTTCAAAATTGGTTGATTCATATAATTTGTTTCTAGAGGGGAGCGGAAAAAAAATGTTTGTTTGAATCGAAAGTAAGTTGAAAAATCCTATTCCTGTACGCTATTGAAAAAATAAATATAAAAATGTTTGTGTTCCTAGAAAACAAGTATGCTCCCCTCCCAAAAAAATATATGGAAAACTGCCATTTTAGGGCCAATATTTAACTTTTCATATCTTTATGACATCATAGCGACATTACAACTGGCATTTCTGTACTTATGTGTCCAAGTTACATCGATGTCATTTATAGTTTAATCAAATAACACCTAAAAGAAAGACGAAATGGTGTTAGAACGTAAATACACGGATAAAGCTATCATAGTATTAGGTTATAATGATGTGCAACCGACCTTAACATTAGATAAGCAATATACGACAATTGATCAATGACAGCTTTCCAGACCTGTTTGCATTAAAAACATATGACACGGAGAGCCAATCTTTTCCTCTAAAGATGGCTGTTGTTTCATAGTTTCAATACTGCTAATGCAAAATGCGACTGTTGGCGTACGAGTTTGATATAAGATGGCACCCGAAACGATAAGATTGTATCTGTATAGTTTTGGATAAAGTCTAAATTAGCCTGTTTGTCAAAATAAGTTTGGAGCTATCACATGGCGAATGATACATGAAAAGCAGATGACGCTAACACAGTCGATGCACCTGTCAACACTTCGAAGAAACAAGGAATCGGATGTTCGTCTCATTCCGATCGGACGTGGTTGCGTGTTTATACATCCCGCACAGACAAACGGGCGTTAATGCAGCTTGTGTAAGGGTTTTACTGTCGGAACGTGAAAATTCCACGTGATCATATTCCTGTACCCAAGTCAATCCTTGGGCAAGGTGCTAGAAATGTCGATGTTCAAAATATTTAAATTCTTAATAAACAAATTATATCATTACTAGCAACAGGGAAATTTTTCGATCTTGCAAATTGTGTTACCTAAATAGAAATAAGAAGATGTGGTATGAGTGCCAATGAGAAAACTCACCAAATGCTCGTACTTGATCATGAAGAAAGGGATTATCATTCTATCCAAGTCACAATGTGTAAAAAGTAAACAATTATAGGTCAAAGTACGGCCTTCAACACGGAGCCTTGGCTCACACCGAACAGCAAGCTATAAAGGGCCCCCAAAAAAGACTTGTGTAAAACCATTCAAACAGGAAAACAACAGTCTTATCTATATAAAAAACGAGAAATGAGAAACACTTAAGAAACACATCAACAAACGACAACCACTGAACAACAAGTTCCTGATTAAACCTGTATCAAAATTGTATTTTATTCACAACAAACATGTTTGTTTGTTAGTTTGCTATTTTACGCATCAGTTTTCTTCTCTCCTTTATTTTCCGGATGAACATTTTGTATTTGTAAATTTCTACCATTTACCTGGAGCATTGGAGACCATGTATGTAGATATTTCATTATTTGTTATTAAACTGATCAGTGCGTTTGCTCATCACAGGTTGCTTTTTGTTTTATTTACGCATTATTAAGACAATTTCTGTGTTGTTCGTGTGAACACAGCAAAGTAGAACATAACACTTATCTGTGAAGTATTAGCCACATGGCCGAAACATATAGAGACTTGTCTACAGGTCAGGGTGTTGGATAGTGAAGTAGGGGAACACATTTTTAGAAATGCTAATACAATAACAGGCTATATATCTGACCTGCAGATAAGTCCCTGTGTGCCGAAATACATAACTTTAACCCTATATTGTAACGCCACATTCCTGTCTGTAACATCATGTTATCATAAAGTTTCAAAATGGGTATACTATTTGAAAACTTTTATTTTCCTACAATCTTTCGGAACTCATCAATTTAGATGAAATAGCTAGTTTTAAATTTTGAAAATTTTTGTTTTCATTTGGAACGTTACTATTAGCCGAGCATTTTACGTTTTGCCAAAATATACACAGTAAAAGTCATGTAGATATATTTTTGTTTCGATTTTTTCGGAATGCTGTTCTACGTATCTGTACAATCAAGTCTATTATAATATGATGAACTTTATTTCAATGGCAGATAATGATTATTTCTAAATAAATATCAAAAATTAATGTCATATCGTTTAAAAAATGGTTTCATGCGTTGAATTTGTAATCAGGTCATCTGACATCGTGTACTTTGAAATGTGTAACAAAGCGAAGTAAGATTTCAGTCGATAAAGTTGAACGATAAAAGATAATTACTTTATTTTTAATGTTTGTTAAAGATTGAATTTAAATGCGGTCCACCGACATTTGTGCACTTTTAGATATATACAAGTGAAACAGGTTTGGTGTGGTAATACTTCACAGTGTTCCTTCCCTTCAGTGACTGATTTAGAGAGGGATTTTGGTCCCCGCAGACTTCGTGAAGAGCAACACTGATTTAAACAATAAATAATAAGAAAACGATATCATCAAAGTGCCGGACATTTTGATCGTCGCAATATTGTCGATTTGAAGGATGTTACCGACACCTGCTTTAGATTTATATAGTTTTCTTGAATTAGACACATATTGGCAAATTTAAAATGGGATCTATAACAAACAGATGATAACCTTCCCATTGTCTACTTCCCATTTCTAAGTAGTTATACGTACATTCTTCTCCATCTTATATATACATCACAACTGATACGTTACACACGAGCATTTGAAACTAAGGAGATGTGATATGATTGCCAATAAGACAACTATCCACAAGACACCAAAAAAAAATGTGGATTAAGGCATCTAGAGTTCATCGTACGGCCTTTAACAATAAGCAATACCCGTACCGTATAGTAAGCTATAAAAGACCCCGACTTGACAAAAATAAAATAAGAAACAAAGTCAAACGAGATTTCTGTTAAAACAAAATAAAAAAAAAAACGAATAAACAAATATGGCAGACAGCAACCAACAGCTCCCGACTCTGGAAAGGCACATATAGAATGTGGCGGGGAATGTGCTTGATCACATCATATGGGCTTATTACATTGGTTGTAATTCAATACCGTGATTTCCTAGTCTTACTAAACACCTTGAAAAAAAATTTGTGGTTTCACTCTTCTGATGTCATTCAACAATGTGTGTTTTCATGACATTCTCATCTGAAGCTTTATGCATTATATTTTCGAAAGTGTGAACAAAATGCGATCCTTGATATACTGTGGAAATTCAGCAAATGACGTTACGTTATTTTCATAGCGAAATTGCCCATTGTTTTGTCTTTTTTTTTTAATCATCGATTGTTAAATTATTGACAGTCAGGCATTTCGAAAATTAAAAATAAGCAAGGCACCAAGATCTAAATATTCCTACATTAGTGTACGCATACACTTTGTTTACTCTGGTTCTTTATAGCGCATTGCTATACTGATGAAACGTTCAATATCTTTAATTAGAAAAGGTTAAAATTTACATAAATTCATTTTAATCAATTTGCATAAAAGCTCATTTTAAATAAAATTTACGTTTTGGAAATACTTAGATACTTCGCAAGAATATCAAATTCACACAATGAACAATTCATAAATTTGGTGCGTCCGAAGCGCTTTTCTATGGCCGGTTAAGGCCATTTCGCGTTTTCGTTTCGCGTTTTCGCCTTCATATTTATGGGGCGAAAACGCGAAAACGCGAAATCGTGAGTCGAAAACGCGAAAACGCGAAAGGCGAAGTCGAAAACGCGAAAACGCGAAGTCGAAAACGCGAAATCGAATTCGCGTTTTCGACTTCGCCTTTCGCATTTTCGCGTTTTCGACTTCGCGATTTCGCGATTTCGCCTTTCGTGTGATATTAAGATATGAGCCAAACATTTTCAAGTAAGAACCGAACTCGTAAATATGAGTATATAGCTGACAGTAAGGGCTCTCACGAAATTCTTGGAGAGCCGACGATCTCGCTCGAAAGCCATAGGCACCACCAACTCGTGGGGTAATGGCATGTTGTTTTCAAAATTGGTTGATTCTAAAAATTCAAACATATAATTTTTTCTAGAGGGAGCGGAAAAAATTGTTTGTTTGAATCGAAAGTATGTTGAAAATCCTGTTCCTGTACGCTTTTGAAAAAAAATATTTCGTTTTGGCATGAAGTTCAAAAAATGTTTGTGGTTCTAGAAAACAAGTATGCTCCCTCCCAAAAAATATGTGGAAAACTGCCATTTCAGGGCCAATATTTAACTTTTCATATCTTTATGACAGCATAGCGACATTACAACTGGCATTTCTGTAGGTATGTGTCCAAGTTACATCAATGTCATTCACAGTTTAATCAAATAACACCTAAAAGAAAGACGAAATGGTGTTAGAACGTAAACACACGGATAAAGCTATCATAGTATAAGGTTATAATGATGTGCAACCGACCTTAACATGAGATAATCAATATACGACAGTTGATCAATGACAGCTTTCCAGACCTGTTTGCTTTAAAACATATGACACGGAGAGCCAATCTTTTCCTCTAAAGATGGCTGTTGTTTCATAGTTTCAATACTGCTAATGCAAAATGCAACTGTTGAAGTACGAATTGATATAAGATGGCACCGAAACATAAGTTTGTTTCTGTATAGTTTTGAATAAAATCTAAATTAGCCTGTTTGTCAAAATAAGTTTGGAGCTATCACATGGCGAATGATACATGAAAAGCAGATGACGCTAACACAGTCGATGCACCTGTCAACACTTCGAAGAAACAAGGAATCGGATGTTCGTCTCATTCCGATCGGACGTGGTTGCGTGTTTATACATCCCGCACAGACAAACGGGCGTTAATGCAGCTTGTGTAAGGGTTTTACTGTCGGAACGTGAAAATTCCACGTGATCATATTCCTGTACCCAAGTCAATCCTTGGGCAAGGTGCTAGAAATGTCGATGTTCAAAATATTTAAATTCTTAATAAACAAATTATATCATTACTAGCAACAGGGAAATTTTTCGATCTTGCAAATTGTGTTACCTAAATAGAAATAAGAAGATGTGGTATGAGTGCCAATGAGAAAACTCACCAAATGCTCGTACTTGATCATGAAGAAAGGGATTATCATTCTATCCAAGTCACAATGTGTAAAAAGTAAACAATTATAGGTCAAAGTACGGCCTTCAACACGGAGCCTTGGCTCACACCGAACAGCAAGCTATAAAGGGCCCCAAAATGACTAGTGTAAAACAATTCAAACAGGAAAAGCAACAGTCTAATTTATATAAAAAAACGAGAAACGAGAAACACTAAAGAAACACATCAACAAACGACAACCACTGAACAACAGGTTCCTGATTAAACCTGTATCAAAAATTGTATTTTATTCATAACAAACATGTTTGTTAGTTTGCTATTTTACGCATCAGTTTTTCTTCTCTCCCTTATTTTCTGGATGAACATTTTTGTATTTGTAAATTTCATAACATTTACCTGGAGCATTGGAGACCATGTATGTAGATATTTCATTATTTGTTATTAAACTGATCAGTGCGTTTGCTCATCACAGGTTGCTTTTTGTTTTATTTACGCATTATTAAGACAATTTCTGTGTTGTTCGTGTGAACACAGCAAAGTAGAACATAACACTTATCTGTGAAGTATTAGCCACATGGCCGAAACATATAGAGACTTGTCTACAGGTCAGGGTGTTGGATAGTGAAGTAGGGGAACACATTTTTAGAAATGCTAATACAATAACAGGCTATATATCTGACCTGCAGATAAGTCCCTGTGTGCCGAAATACATAACTTTAACCCTATATTGTAACGCCACATGCCTGTCTGTAACATCATGTTATCATAAAGTTTCAAAATGGGTATACTATTTGAAAACTTTTAATTTCCTACAATCTTTCGGAACTCATCAATTTAGATGAAATAGCTAGTTTTAAATTTTGAAAAATTTTTGTTTTTCATTTGGAACGTTACTATTAGCCGAGCATTTTTACGCTTTGCCAAAAATATACACAGTAAAAGTCATGTAGATATATTTTTGTTTCGATTTTTTTTTTTTTCGGAATGCTGTTCTACGTATCTGTGTAATCAAGTCTATTATAATATGATGAACTTTATTTCAATGGCAGATAATGATTATTTCTAAATAAATATCAAAAATTAATGTCATATCGTTTAAAAAATGGTTTCATGCGTTGAATTTGTAATCAGGTCATCTGACATCGTGTACTTTGAAATGTGTAACAAAGCGAAGTAAGATTTCAGTCGATAAAGTTGAACGATAAAAGATAATTACTTTATTTTTAATGTCACATTAAACCAAAATTACATCGTTCTAAAATTGGTTTGTTAAAGATTGAATTTAAATGCGGTCCACCGACATTTGTGCACTTTTAGATATATACAAGTGAAACAGGTTTGGTGTGGTAATACTTCACAGTGTTCCTTCCCTTCAGTGACTGATTTAGAGAGGGATTTTGGTCCCCGCAGACTTCGTGAAGAGCAACACTGATTTAAACAATAAATAATAAGAAAACGATATCATCAAAGTGCCGGACATTTTGATCGTCGCAATATTGTCGATTTGAAGGATGTTACCGACACCAAGATTGTCTGCTTTATATTTATATAGTTTTCTTGAAATAGACACATATTGTCAACTTTAAAATGGGATCTATGACAAACAGATGATAAGCTTCCATTGTCTACTTCCCATTTCTCAGTAGTTATACATACATTCTTTTCCATCGTATATATATATATATATATATATATATATATATATATATATATATATATATATATATATATCACAACTGATACGTTACTCACGAGCATTTGAAACTAAGGAGATGTGATATGATTGCCAATAAGACAACTATCCACAAGACACCAAAAAAAAATGTGGATTAAGGCATCTAGAGTTCATCGTACGGCCTTTAACAATAAGCAATACCCGTACCGTATAGTAAGCTATAAAAGACCCCGACTTGACAAAAATAAAATAAGAAACAAAGTCAAACGAGATTTCTGTTAAAACAAAATAAAAAAAAAAACGAATAAACAAATATGGCAGACAGCAACCAACAGCTCCCGACTCTGGAAAGGCACATATAGAATGTGGCGGGGAATGTGCTTGATCACATCATATGGGCTTATTACATTGGTTGTAATTCAATACCGTGATTTCCTAGTCTTACTAAACACCTTGAAAAAAAATTTGTGGTTTCACTCTTCTGATGTCATTCAACAATGTGTGTTTTCATGACATTCTCATCTGAAGCTTTATGCATTATATTTTCGAAAGTGTGAACAAAATGCGATCCTTGATATACTGTGGAAATTCAGCAAATGACGTTACGTTATTTTTATAGCGAAATTGCCCATTGGTTTGTCTTTTTTTTTAATCATCGATTGTTAAATTATTGACAGTCAGGCATTTCGAAAATTAAAAATAAGCAAGGCACCAAGATCTAAATATTCCTACATTAGTGTACGCATACACTTTGTTTACTCTGGTTCTTTATAGCGCATTGCTATACTGATGAAACGTTCAATATCTTTAATTAGAAAAGGTTAAAATTTACATAAATTCATTTTAATCAATTTGCATAAAAGCTCATTTTAGATAAGATTTACGTTTTTGGAAATACTTAGATACTTCGCAAGAATATCAAATTCACACAATGAACACTTCATAAATTTGGTGCGCCCGAAGCGCTTTTCTGGGTAAACTTTCATCTCCACCTTTTAAATAATCTTGGGATTTTCTAATATTTTGGCCTCGAGCATCACTGAAGAGACATTTATTGTTGAAATGCGCATCAGGTGCAGAAAAATTGGTACCGTTTATGTTATTTCATCAGGAACGCTTATAACACAAACAGTTAACTGGATTACATATATAACCAAGAGGGGTCTTAAAAGAATAACTAAGGTATACTTTGCGGGAGTCGGAATCTTAATGTTTTAGTAAGTTCTAACTTTATCAACAGAGAATTTAAGAAAGGTATGTTTTGCATGTAAGAATGGCTTGCAAATGTAAATCAATCATCAAAAGGTCTATGTTATAAATTATTCAAAACAGAACTTAGAATTGAAAATTATATTTCAATTTTATCGTTAAATAATGCACTGAAACTATGTAAATTTTAGATGTGGCAATCAACGTTTGCCAGTGTAGACAGGGAGGTGGCAAAACGTTCAAAGACCCGAGAGACTATGCCACCTTTGTGAATCTACTGACATCGGCGATAAATTCCATTATGTGATGTCTTGTCCTTTTTCAAAAAGAACGATATAAATATTTACCACACTATTGTTGTACAAATGTTAATATTCTTAAATTTAAAATGTATTCACTACAGTCAATATTGTCTTACTAGAAAAATTGTGTAGATTTATAAACTATATATCAGTGAAAGTCTGTCCTCCTGGTTAAATTACATTAATTTATGAATATTTCACACATGCAAAATATGTTGTATTTTGTTTATATTTTCATCTCTGTAACTATGTTATTTAGTTAATGAGAATAAAGATCTATCTATCATAAATCACGTCAGTACCAAAGCACTGAATACCGAGTTGATGATACCCTCGGGAATAGCAGTCCACACGCTACTGTAGCGATCCAGTGCTAAATCACGTCAGTACCAAAGCACTGAATACCGAGTTGATGATACCCTCGGGGAATAGCAGTCCACACGCCACTGTAGCGATCCAGTGCTAAATCACGTCAGTACCAAAGCACTGAATACCGAGTTGCTGATACCCTCGGGGAATAGCAGTCCACACGCCACTGTAGCGATCCAGTGCTAAATCACGTCAGTACCAAAGCACTGAATACCGAGTTGATGATACTCTCGGGAATAGCAGTCCACACGCCACTGTAGCGATCCAGTGCTAAATCACGTCAGTACCAAAGCACTGAATACCGAGTTGATGATACCCTCGGGAATAGCAGTCCACACGCCACTGAAGCGATCCAGTGCTAAATCACGTCAGTACCAAAGCACTGAATACCGAGTTGATGATACCCTCGGGGAATAGCAGTCCACACGCCACTGTAGCGATCCAGTGCTAAATCACGTCAGTACCAAAGCACTGAATACCGAGTTGATGATACCCTCGGGGAATAGCAGTCCACACGCCACTGAAGCGATCCAGTGCTAAATCACGTCAGTACCAAAGCACTGAATACCGAGTTGATGATACCCTCGGGGAATAGCAGTCCACAAGCTACTGTAGCGATCCAGTGCTAAAAATGAAAATAACCGTTGACTGAATATTATAGTTTCGTCTGAAGCGCTTTCTGGATTTAACTTCATCAGGAACGCTCAATCTCAGAATTTAAAATTCATAAAAAATATATATCATATTCTTAATCTAAGATATAAGGTCTATTGGATCAATCAACATTTGAATGTTTATAAACATTATAAAATGATTGAACGGAAATTATTGAAAATTTTTTTTTCTATAACCCTGCAGTATTTTTATAAAAACAAAAGATAACAGTTTATTACTATTAAGTATTACCATAATTACATAACATTTTCTAATCTACCACTTCAAAATCAAGTAAGGGGATGCTAATTCCTAATTTCCTTAAAAAGTAACGCCATGTGAACCAGTTGCTCTCAATGATTAAGGAACACAGTTCGGCAGGTTTTTGTTCCAGTACTGATAAAGCTTCTCTGATTGAATCATCCGGGAACTGGATCTGATATGGACTCAGATTAAGTCCTTCTCTAGCATTTATAAGAGCTCTTAAATAATCATTTCTTGTGGTTGGGGAGACGTTGTTGTAAACAGCCGTTGGGAATGGACAGAACGTTTTCAAGCAATGGTTACAAAGCAGACGGGCTAGTCGGCCATTTCCATCAGAAAACGGATGTATCATCAGGAAACTAAAAAGTAAAACTGATGCACATTTAAAAGAATTTTTAAGCTTTTCTTTTTCATCGTCTATCTTGGATACTTCTGTAATCATTGTGTTATACTGGTCAACCACTGCCTGCAAAGCTTCGAAAGCTACATCCTCTGTTTTATAAGAGGGATAAAAATAGTGTATCCCTTCAAATTCAGCTGATCTAGGTAAAATGCTAAATTTCCCAGCAGGTGTATTCTTTTTGTCCATTAAATTGCACATCAGAATCTCGTGGCAACTTTTGATACAGGTCTCGACATCAATTAGTCCTACATATCCGGGTCTTTCTTCTTTTGGTATCTTCTGTAGTTCGTTTTTCAAATGATGGTATCCCCTTAGTAAGTTGATTGTTTCGGTTGCCTTAGTTTGCTCATGTTGAGAATTCATTATGTATATCTGGGCATCTTGAGAACTCGGCAAGCTATTTTCATTACTGCTCAAACTCCCGCCATTTAACGCATCGTCGTAAGTAGAGTTGTTGCTCGCCTGTGAACACGACAACGTATACTTTTCCATTCTATCTTCCAAAGAAATGGCTGAGTCAGATTTTCTACATTTATATCTAGATAGATTCTCTTTTCCAGAGTTTGAATGTTGTCGTTTGAGTCCTCGTTTTTGGATCATTTTAACACTTTCATCGTTAACAATCTCATCGAAAGTTCTCCTATGAAGAATTCCAATGTCCTCTCCAACTTGTATTTGATACAAGAATTCTAAATACATCTCTTGCTGAACTGTTTCATACTTTTCCTTCTTTCTCTTTCTTAGCTTCAGCCATGCCTTTTTGTATTCCAGAATCTGAGCGATCATTGTGGAAACTGTTGGTACCGAATGATTGTTCGGGTTTGCTTTTCGCCATTGAGGGCGCTCAACGGGTTCAAATCCCAGGTAGAGTGAACATGCCATATCCGTAAAACTACATTGAAAGGAGAATACATGTCATTATAATCGCAAAAATGTACAAAATTACAACAGTCCTCGCAAAATATCAATGCGAATCTATATCGAGATGAAAATGGTTGTTACTGCTTGAATGGTGATCCTGAACACTAACTAGTTAATTGTTTATTTTAAAAAGCAACTTACGATAGAAATGACAGAGGTATCTATGCTGTAACATCCATAGTTAATAATGAATATATTTCAAACTAAAAGCTTCACGTGCATTGGATCCTTATTTATGCAGTTATATAGAAACATGACAGAATGCTGGTGTTTCTTACTAGGATTTTCTTGATAGAAAATGTTTCTGAACCCAAGGCAGTGGCGTAGCTAGGCGGAAGCTCGGAAACTCTAGGTTACACATCGTTTGGACAAGCAAAATTTCAAATGAATAAAAATAAAAACAAACATTTTTTCCGAATCTGCATTTGTTTCACTTCTATGTATAGACTTTATAAAATAGTTGTTTTAAATGTCATGAATCTGATTTCAACTTATGTACACACTGTTTACTAATCTTAAAAAAAAATACTCTTAACTTAATCTAGTTAATATTTAGATAAACAATAGAAAATATTAATTGAAGCCAGATATTTGTATATTTCTTAAGAACAATAGGCCCTTAAAAGACAGAGCTTGCAAATATAGCTTCATATAATTTCATAAAACGTCATAAAAGTGTCATTCATTTTTTCCTTTTCTGACTTTTTTGCCAGATGATACTTAAACATTAATTAAACACAATTATTTTCCAGTAGCTCTTTGGTAGAACGTACTAAACGCTGGAAATTTTTTATCCAAGGCTTTCAGGAGAGAGATTAACTTGTTGCTTTTTTCTGAATCCTATTTGTGAATGAGAATTTTATTGTATAAGATGTATTTAATTCCATGGCCTTCTTTTACTTTAGGGGTCCCGACATTTTTGGATTTTACTTTCGGGTTCCCGGTCCATAAAAGTACAAATGAGAAGTAATGGGTTGCTGAAGCACTTACATATAGTAAAATGAGTTAACTGCACTTTTCTTCATTATTCGTGATAATAAATTTGGGACCCCTAAAGTAAAAGAGTGCTATAATGCCTTCTTTTACTTTAGGGGTCCCATAACCTACATATAGGTTATTTTAATGGGACCCCTAAAGTAAAAGAGTGCTATAATGCCTTATTTTACTTTAGGGGTCACACAACCTATATACAAGCCAATACTATATAAACAATCAATACAACAGTATAAAAAAATAACTACACTATATATTGTGGGACCCTCCAATTTTTTGATAATAATGTTGGGACCCCTAAAGTAAAAGAAGGCCAATTCCTTTATGAAATATTGTTTACACTAACCAAGGCTTTACAATATTCAAAAATACAACGGAAATTGACAGAGAATTCTTGTAATAATCTTGTGTGTTTCTGAACCAATCTGCATACTTATAGCTTTCCCAATTTATTATATTATTTTTATTTTGTCCTTGAAATTTTTTTTCCTTTGCTGTTTTAAATTTTGCTTATTATTTATTATATTATAATAAGTAAAGGTTGTGTATAACTCGGACAAAACGACAGGGTTATTTTTTTTAATCAAATATTGTTTTTATCCAGGCCCGGCGCTCATGTTTTAAAAAATTGTTACAGATTCTTTTGGCCTGTAGTTGAAATTCTTACAGATTCGATAGAACTATTACAATCATGAACTGGTGGGCTTGTGGCCAAGCGTGAAGACTGTGACTAATGTAAAAACTTACTTTGATCAGTCAGTTGCAGTTTGTCAACATTTACACTCCTAATGCTTATATCAATTGTGATGACGTCTATGGTGCTTTTACTGTTTATACTGTTTCCCGCCATTATCAGACTTTAACGCATATGTCTGTTGTACATTCGTAACGGAAGTAACTTCAGTGTTGAATGTTAATAGAAAGTATCCTATTTAACAAGGTTGACTGACGTCTTATGATGTATGTCTTTATTGGTTAAAACTCATATTAGAGAAATCCTGGCATCTATATCTGATTTTCTGTAAGAAAAAGACAAGTTAATAATCCACTGAGTGTAAGAAGAGAGGCGAAAGATACCAAAGGGACATTCAAGTTAAAGTATAAGTTATATATATGTATACTAGAATTCACTTCATAAATATGGTGTGTATTGTCATATCGTTTGTATGTTTTTATGCATTAAATGTTATGCTATTTGCAACAAACAGAATGTTGAAGGCCTCATTGTGACTTTGAGACGAAGAACAGCACTTAAAGCGCTGTTCTTTTGCTTTTTGTGTGTTTTTTGCTGTGCATGTACTAAATTTGTGTCATGGAGGTATACCTCATATCCTTTGTTTTTCTATGCATATTTTTACTTGTTACAATCTATCGAAAGCTTGTTTATTGTAACTACTTTTCTTGTAACAATCTATCGAAAGTTTGTTTGTTGTATCTACTTTACTTGCTACAATCTGTCGAAAGCTTGTTTGTTGTAACTACTTTACTTTTTACAATCTATCGAAAGCTTGTTTGTTGTAACTACTTTACTTGCTACAATCTGTCGAAAGCTTGTTTGTTGTAACTACTTTACTTGTTACAATCTATCGAAAGCTTGTTTGTTGTAACTACTTTTACATGTTACAATCTATCGAAAGCTTGTTTGTTGTAACTACTTTACTTGTTACAATCTATCGAACTTTACTTACGTTTTTAGGTGTTTTGTCTGCCGATAGTCTTATAGAATAGTTGCTACATGTTCTTTTTAATATCAATATAGTGTTACTAACTTGCTGATTCTGTATTGGCTCATGTATTGATTCAAGGTCTGCTGTATTGGTCCCGAGGGCCGTAGAGCCAAGGGCCAATACAGCTGACCGAGAATCAATACAGGGCCAATACAGAATCAGCAAGTTCGTAACACTTTTATTAAATAATCAAAACAGTATATATGGCTGGTCCGTATGGCCAGTCAGTATGACAGGAAGTAGCTACAGCTGGTCCGTATGGCCAGTCAGTATGACAGGAAGTAGCTACAGCTGGTCCGTATGGCCAGTCAGTATGACAGGAAGTAGCTACAGCCGGTCCGTATGGTCAGTCTGTATAACAGGAAGTAGCTAAAGCTGGTCCGTATGACCAGTCTGTATGACAGGAAGTAGCTACAACTGGTCCGTATGACCAGTCCGTATGACAGGAAGTACAGCTGGTCCGTATGGCCAGTCCGTATGACAGGAAGTAGCTACAGCTGGTCCGTATGGCCAGTCAGTATGACAGGAAGTAGCTACAGCTGGTCCGTATGGCCAGTCAGTATGACAGGAAGTAGCTACAGCCGGTCCGTATGGCCAGTCCGTATGACAGGAAGTAGCTACATCCGGTCCGTATGACCAGTCCGTATGACAGGAAGAAGCTACAGCTGGTTCGTATGGCCAGTCCGTATGACAGGAAGTAGCTACAGCTGGTCCGTATGGCCAGTCAGTATGACAGGAAGTAGCTACAGCTGGTCCGTATGGCCAGTCAGTATGACAGGAAGTAGCTACAGCTGGTCCGTATGGCCAGTCAGTATGACAGGAAGTAGCTACAGTTGGTCCATATGGCCAGTCAGTATGAAAGGAAGTAGCTACAGCTGGTCCGTATGACAGGAAGAAGATGCAGCTGATCCGTATAGAAAAACTTATTAACCGGGCCAAACAGCCGTATTAAACGTATGATTAATATGAGTTGATCTTTTGAATTCCATATTAGTCATGCTGATTTTAGCATGTTGGGGCCGATTTAAACGGTGATCGTAGCAGAAACCAAACTCGATGAAACCTTTAAAAACGGCGAATTCTTTATTGACAATTACCACCTTTGGAGAGCAGATCGGACAGCGAAAGGCGGAGGCCTCCTAGTTTACATCCGCTCAGATTTAGCATTTGACAGAAAGAGCAAACTTGAGTGTAAAACAATTGAATCAATTTTTACTGAAATAAACTTTATAGACAGAAAGTGGTTGATATGTGATCTTTACAGACCTCCCATCCCTCAATGATAATTTATTTATTGAAGACTTTAATAAAACATTTGATAAAATATCTGAAAAATATGACAATGTTATTATTATTGGTGATCTAAATTACAATTGTTTAGAAGAAGAAAAGTGTATACCTCTAATAAATATGTGTGATGTTAGATTTTACAAACATACATGTTTTACAAAAAATGCATAACCAACTTTACTTGATGTTATCCTGACAAACAAACCAAATTTTTGTCAAAATATATCAAATTTTGATTGTGGTCTTAGTGATTGTCATAACATGATTTCGTTTCAGTTAAAAGGTTTTGTGCCTAAAATTAAAAGGAATTTATAAATTGTAGAAGTTTTAAAAGTTTTGATCTGGAAAAATTTGTACTAAATTGTGTAAATTTTGATAATTTACTGTCAGTTGATGATGTCAATGAAGCATATTCAAATTTTCAATCTGAATTTGTTAACATAATTGACAAGCATATACCAATGAAAAAAAGAAGACCAATAGTATCACCTGTACCCTTTATGAATAAAGATCTTAGAAGGTCAGTTTACAAAAAAAAAAAAGAATGTACCATAACAGATATCTTTAAACAAAAGCTATACCAACTGGGAGTTGTACAGAAGACAGAGAAATATGGTTACAAAAATAAAAAAGAGCTCAATTAAAACATATTTTTATGAATGAACTGCTTGTGGTCCAAAATCAATAACATTTTATTCCACTATTAAACCATTTTTATCTAAT
This sequence comes from Mytilus coruscus, assembly GCA_017311375.1. NCBI lineage: Eukaryota > Metazoa > Mollusca > Bivalvia > Mytilida > Mytilidae > Mytilus > Mytilus coruscus. The sequence goes on from CM029596.1 coordinate 127,157,621, forward strand.
AAAAGCATTAAATCAAACAATAACATAATTTTATATGAAAATGATAAAATTCTCAGTGATCCTAAAAAGGTATCAGAAATTTTCAATAAATTTTTCATAAATGTCGCTTAAGATATAGGAGACAAAAACATTAGAATAGATAGAAATCACCCAAGTATACTAAAAATAAAAATCGAAGAAAATAAAACTGATTATAATGTGTTGAATTTTAAAACCTGTAGCAGAAGAGTTTGTGAGTAAACAAATAAATAGTTTAAATATAAGAAAAGCTACTGGATATGACAATATTTCACCAAAAATAATAAAAATGTCACAACCAGTAATATCATATCCTATTAAAATTTTAGTTAATAAATCAATCGAAAGTTCAATTTTCCCAGATAATCTTAAAGCTGCTCAGGTATCCCCACTTTTTAAAAAGAATAACTATCTAGATAAAGAAAACTATAGACCTGTAAGTGTGTTACCATGTATTTCCAAAATTTATGAAAGAGCTATACATGATCAATTAATGGAATTCTTAAATAAACCTTTTCATCCTCTTCTTTCGGCATTTAGGTCAGGTTTTGGTTGCCAAACAGCGCTTATTAAAATAATAGAAGACTGGAAAAAGCTCTGGACGACAACAAATTTATTGCTGCAATTTTGATGGATCTATCAAAAGAATTTGATTGTTTACCGCACGATTTACTTTTACTAAAATTGGAAGCATATGGTCTGTCTAAAAATTTTCTAAAATTATTACAAAATTATTTAGAAAGCAGAAAACAATTAACGTATTAAAATTGGAAGTTCTTACAGTGAATGGAATCGTATGTTTATGTTTAAAGGTGTACCACAAGGGTCAATTCTTGGTCCAGTTCTTTTCAATGTATTATAAATGACATATTTCATTTTGTACAGAATAGCATCATTTATAATTATGCTGATGATAACACTGTATCATTTAGTGATCACGATATAGATAAATGTGTTGAAAATTTAGAAACTGATAGTTTAAAGCTAATAAACTGGTTTGCTATAAATTTAATGAAGGCTAATCCTGACAAATTCCAGGCTATAGCCATTGGAAAAAAAAACAGGTAGGTTAACAGCATACTACTCATTCATTCTTTCGAATTTCAACTATTGTCCAGTAAATTGGCACTACTGCAGCGAAAAAAATATTTTAAAATGGAAAAAATTCAAGAAAGAGCTCTTAGATTCATCTATGAAGATTATGATAGTTCATACGAAAAACTGCTAGAAAAGTCAAAATTACCTTCTTTAAAAATAAGAAGAATAAAAACTATTGCAACAGAAACTTTTAAAATAATTCACAAAAAAAGTCCAAGCTATCTTCATGATTTAATTGATAACAAAATTAATAAGTATGATTTAAGATCACAAAAAACAGCAGTACTCCCAAGAGTCAGAACTTCCAGGTATGGTGTAAGATCGTTTCGCTATAATGCTGCACAAATCTGGAATGAGCTGCCGAACCATTGTCGAATTGAAACATCTTTTGACCAATTCAAAAAATTGGTACAAGCATGGGATCCAAATAACAGCTCATGCCAGTGCAGTGCAAGCATTTAGTGTTTCATGCCTGTGTTTTTTTTATCTTTTATTTTTTGTGTGACTATTTGATTTGTGCTTATTATTCTTAACTTGTGCTATGTTTTAGATATACTTTTTACATACTATGCTTTTAACTTTTATATGTCATCTTTTGTATCTTACTATGCACTGTATGTTTAAAATTGTGTTGTTTTCATGACTTTTGTATGTGTGTATATATTTTGTTATTCAGTCGATTTTAAAAGCTCACTAGAGCTTGTGTTTTATGTAATTCATTGAATATCGACTTTAAATAAAACTTTGAATTTGAATAAACATATTATTTAATAATAACTGTTATAAAACACTTTTAGGGATCATTGTTGTTATCGATCAGTTCCCGTATTAGTGGCATTGCTAAAATAAATAACCACTAAAATGTTCTCTGGAGTCAATTTCGATAATTAGAAATGTTGGTATTTTGAATTAAACTTCAAATTTGGAACTAACATGATTAAAGGGTATACTTTTCTGAAATGAAAGATTCTTGCCTAATTTAGCTATTCTTTGTATGCCGCTTTTGATATTATTGGTCCTCACGTATTTATAGTTGTTATACATCTTTGGCTTTCATATTTTGGGTTGTGGGCGTTCCTGATTAAGACAAATGTAAAAGCGCGGCCGCACCAAATTTATACAGAGTTTTTTTAGCACTGGGTCGATAATACTGCTGATGGACTGCTTGTCCCAGAGGGTATCATCAGTTTAGTAGTCTGTGCTTCGGTATTGACATAATAACTAAAATATCTACCTTAAATTCTCCTTTTAAATTTAGAAATTATTTTAAGAAACTTAGATTCCAACTTCCTCAAGCAAAGATAAACCTATAGGTGGATTTGGCTATTCATTTTTAAGTCTTGTTGGGTCATATAGTTCATTACGTATTCAGTAGTTATACGTCCTTGGCTTTGATTTTTTTTTTGGGGGGTGTTTGAGCGTTACTGATGTCGGCAAATCAAGAAAAACATTTCATACAAACCAAATTTATAAAGTGTTATTTTCATTAGGGCCCCGCCGAATGGCGGACGCCCTATAGTGATCAGTCTGTCCGTCCGTCCGTCCGTAACAAATTGTGTCCGCTCTATATCTAGAGAAACGTTATGATTTCAAAGTTTATACTTGACATGTATATTAACCAACACCAGAGGGTGTGTCATAATGTATGTACAACTTCCTAGGTCAAAGGTCAAGGTCAAAAACTTTGGTTTTAGTTGACAACCCCATGTCCTATGGTAAAGATCGTGTCCGCTCTATATCTTGAGAACCGTTATGATTTCAAAGTTTATACTTGACATGTATATTAACCAACACCAGAGGGTGTGTCATAATTTATGTACAACTTACTAGGTCAAAGGTCAAGGTCATAAACTTCGGTTTTAGTTGACAACCCAATGTCCAATGATAAAGATGCAAATTTTTTACCACACATTATTCACAGCGGGGCCCACAGAGATGGCTCCCATCTCAATCATATATAGTTTAACAGGTTATTAATATACAATTTGCAACAAATAAGATATGAAAAGAACTAAAAGAGTAGTTGATTTCGCCTTTCTTGCAAAAAATAATTAAGTTAATAATCTAAATGGTCCACAGATTTTGCTATAGGAGCACATCCCTGTTATTTAAGTTCGTAAAAATATTGGAATTTTCTCTAACAGTACTATAGATCTAACCAAAAAAGCTTAAAAAAGTTCTCTTTGCTAAGAAGTCATATACTAATTCATTGAATGATACCAGTTAACGTCGCAAATAATCGCTTTGATTCATTAGTTAAACCTATAGCTTTATATAATCCAGAAGTAACATTTTTTGGATTTCTATATAACATATTTTAGAGCCAAAAAGAGAGCAAATAATTCAGGAAAACAATTGGACCCTTTTTATTTCATTGATAAAACACCTTTAGAAAAGTAACACCTACAGTTTTGTAAATATACACTGGGTATTAGAAAAACTTCATCAAATTTAGGTGTAAGAGCTGATTTGGGTAGACTTTCTCTGGAACTAAATATTAAATTTCAATCTATATTGTATCTTATTAGATTACATTCTGATGACATTAATCCTATTGTGAAAGAATCCTTTGTTTTGTCTAAAAACCTTTGAACAAATAAGTTGCCTCATTTTTTTTTTTTTTTTTTTCGAACCAACGCTTTTTCATTACAAATTAGGTATTTAAGAAGGCCGATATACGACTTCGTCTGTATAAAACATCATCTTATGCCATATGAATGTCGCCTCACCATGGGTTTTCAAAGGTTGATAGGTCGCCGAAAGAGAAACTTCGGAAGTGTTTAAATCCATGGTTCCATTTGCTTAAAAAATGTGTGAAAAACTAGGCATATGCATAGAAGCCATAAAGAAATGTGAAGTGAAACGACTTTTTTAAATTCCACCGAACTGATTTTAACAACTATCTCAGAATTATCTTAATGAAAAAGCGTCGGTTCGAAAAAATTTTAAAAATGAGGCAACTTATTTGTTAAAATCTAAAATTGTGGAGAAGGTTGCACTAATGTCCAAAACTAGAAAATGCTAATGCATATGGCAAAATTTGGGGTAATTTGCTAATTTGCATAGCGGCCATTTTGCCTTATCATGACGGCAGCCATTACAATAGGATTATATAAGCCCCTTAAATAAAAATGCCAATATGCCAATACCTATGTTGAATGAACAATTTGTTCGCATATAGGTGAATTGTACATGTTTTTAGGCTTCTGTCCGTGTACAAATGGACATTGTCTACTCTGAAATCTTTCGGCATTTTAGTTTAAAATCGGAAGCGTAACCATAGTATAATTGCTATATAATATCATATAAAATGACGGAAAATCGTAAAATAGCAAGATTCAAAACAGAAATACATATGCAAGAAGATATTGTTCATGATTTGTTCGCATATAGGAAACACCTTGTAGGTTGAATTTTAAAGTTAAATAACTTTAACTTGATATAGGAAGATGTGGTATGAGTGCCAATGAGACAACTCTCCATCCAAATAACAATTTATAAAAGTAAACCATTATAGGTCAATGTTACCTGCTTTCTGAAGTTTTCGGCCAAATTCTTTTAAAAACATGATGATTTCAACCTTCCCATTGCGTAAAAAGTCAAAATTTAACCATTTTCCTTAGAAATACACAACATTTTGTAAATATCCGCCAAAGGAAATTTTAAAGATACATTAGTTTTAGATACATGACGGAAAAGGACTGGATTATCCGCAAAATTAAATATATTTTCAATTTTAAGCTAAGGGAAGTAATTTGATCAAAGGGACAAAGTCACGTGGTGCAAATCATTTAAATAAAGTACCTATGATTTTGCCATATGGTTTGTTTATCGGTCAGGAAATTGGTCAGAACATAAGTTCGACGTCAATGTTGACTGTGGTTAGGTCAAGTTTTGTTGAACTTTAAATTAAATTATATATTAATATTCTTTAAATAAATGATGAAATCTTGGTATTTTGAATTTCCAACTTTGGTGACATGAATTATGTAACATAAGCCCATTATCAACTAAATTGGTTGTGGTGCATTATTAGTTAAGATTTTCTGTTGGAAATTAGATGTTTCTAAAAATGACACTGTCTAGCGTTGATCTTGCCACATCTTTATTTTCAAGAAATTTATGACGAAGAATCAAGCGTAATCTTGACAGTGATCAACAGACGCCGTGGGGAACACACGATGACTTCGCTGGGAAAATTGACTCAAAACTTGACCCATGTCTTGAAAAACTTAAATACGACTTCATGTATTTCTGCTACAGGTTTATCCAACCAACAGAAGAGGTCAATTTTATAGCTAATCCCACCAACGCGTAAAATTTTCGAATAAGCAAACACAGGTCAAAGTCCAACTGTCACACATGAAACAAACAAAAAATCCACAAAAACTAACATTGATCGAGCATAAAATTTTTATAAAAATATGATGCAGGAGGTCAACATTTACCAGGTATTTTACTATATTTTTAAGATAAAAAATAACATTATACAATTGTAAAACTTTTCACTTTGGCCACCAAATTTTTATTTTACATAAGACTTGTATAACAAAAACAATTCTAATAATTTCACACAGAGGTATCATTTGTAGCTTTGGTTTTTATGCCCCTGTCATAGGCAATTGAGGCATTAAGTGTTACTCGACTATCTGTCTTTTTGTCTGTCCCGTTTTCGTTTCCGCACACTAGCTTAAGTTTGTCCATGTCGGCAAAAAGCTCCACAGAGTTATGTGTGTAATGTTTCATGTAAACCTGACTAAAAATAAAATTTTCTATTCTATTCTATTCTATGCCTGATGCAAATTTTATGAAACTCAAACCCAATGCTAAGAACCAAACTCGCAGACAGTGTTGGATTTTGTTAGTGAGTCACTAACCATTCTCGAGTTATGCCCCTTTATAACTTGGAAAATTGCAAATTTTTTTGAATCCACATTCTAACTTAAGTTTACATCATCCAAATTTTTTGAAACTCATACACTACGCTAAAAACTACAAAACACGCAGACTAGAGTTCCAATTTGGGCAGTGAGTCATTTTACTGTTTTAGAGTTATGCCCCTTTTTAACATGGAAAATTGCAAAGCTTGAGCGGGGACATTCGTGTCCTCAGACACATTCTTTTATTTTTTTTCTTCTTTTTTTCAGTAATACATCAAAACTTCAGAATACTGAAGAATACTTGTTGTTGTGCATTAGTGGTATTTACCAAAATTTAGTTATCTTGTAAATGCCAAAGAATAATATATAAATTTGACAATATGTGCATGTATAATACTAAAAAAATTAATAAAAATAAACATTATTTACAAAATTTAGCATCTGATTTATAAAGAATATTTTGAGACCTGTTAAGGAGAGTTTGTGAAAACTGTTAATCATGATCGTTAAAATTTCATCAGGTCTATCACTTTAATGTTTTGTGCCAGTCCGATTGTCTGACTCTTATCTACTTACATGAAAGGACATGGGGAAACATATTTGAGGGGGTATTCATTTCCTAAATCCCACTTTTTGTGGTACCCTATATCCCATGTACCCACTTCTTGTTTTAACTCCTATATCCCACAACCCAACTTTTTTTACTCCCTCTATCCCATATCCCAAAAGCATGTCATCCCTCTCATATTTGGTCAAATCAAGCAACGAATAGCCTTATATATTGTAACCGGAAGTCATAATTTTTAGAACCAGTTGAAGTACAAACTGTAGTTAACAATGGTGTAGCTGGCAGAGGAGGTGCATTCTCGAATTTCAGGAAAGTGACCTCAATTGATTGACCTAACGAAGCTGTGATAAAGCCAATCAAGTTATATAAGAAAAAGAAAAACGGAAATTAAAAAAAATTAAGGACCACCAAATGTTTTAAAAGACCAGCAAAAGTTGACATCCTGTCAGTCCTTGGTCTAACCAAAAAATGCAGTTTTGAAAAGTCTGGTTTAATGATAGCATATTATTGTTAAGTCTGTTTTAATTGAATAATTCTCTCAGTATTTTTATACGACCGCAAAAATAAAAAATTTTGGTCGTATATTGGTATCACGTCGTCGTCAGCGTCGTCCGAAGACAGATGGTTTCAGATAATAACTTTAGTATAAGTAAATAGAAATCAATAAAATTTTAACACAAGGTTTATAACCACTGAAGGAAGGTTGGGTGTATGGTCCCAACTGTGTAGGAATTAGGGGCCAAAAGGGGCCCAAATAAGCATTTTGTAGTTTCAGACAATAACTTGTGTTAAAGTGTATGAATCTCTCTGAAATTATACCACAAGTTTCCATACTACAAAGGGATGGTTAGGATTGACTTTGGGGTTATGGCTCAAACCATTTAAGAATTAGGGGAAAAACAAGGGTTTTCTGGTTAAAAGACACTTGAGACAATTTAGATGCAGTGTAAGGAGGTAATCCAAATCAAAATCCAAATCAATTTAAATAAGGCCAACCTTAAAAATATGTTTGTTTGCAGTTTTCCGACTGTACCTTCAGACTGCAGGGTCGGTAGGTAGGAAAAATATTTTATTTTATCAGCCAAAATGAAGTTTAAACAAGCAGTTACATAAACCAAGTAAAAAACATTTTAAAACAACACTGAAAGCCAACATGAAATGAACAGGCATTTTCAGGTAAAAACCTTTATAACCAAAACTGAAACTTAACATAGTGTAATTATACAATTTATGACAAAAAAAAAATATTTATGGTATTATGAAATACTGGAACACTTATAAACAAGGAATGACTAGAATTGTTGTAAAGAAACATTTTCACTGACATATATGCATCTTTACTAGAATGTTTTCATGAGTAGAGTATTTGCTTCAGAAAAATGTAGTCTAGATATTAAAGATTCAAACGACAATGTAGAGGTGTGTTAAAAAAATCAACCATTAAATCTTCCTCAATTGAAAAAAAAGACAACTTAAAAAATATATTAGACATCAGACTGTTTTCATATGTTTAACTTTATTTGATTATATGTAATAAGGTTATATTTTGAAAGGTATGTTGATACCAGGCTTTAATTAAAACCAACAAAAATCTTAAGACTATCTTTGGGGTGAAATCCATAGCACCCCATTAAAAGTAAATGGTCTGTACTGAAATGTTTTGACTGCATAAAAAAATTGGCAGCATAGCTCATGACATAAGGACATGTTTCAATTCAATTCACACAGTTTGGGTATATTTAATATTTCAAGAGAGAATAATTGCAATGAGTGGGACAGCACCCCCAACCCCTTTATCCTAAAGGAGCATACTCATTGCAATCGAAGATAGATTTGATATAGAGAGGGTATATTTATTTTTCAAGCTAACCATTCATTTTCTCTACATCTTTGTGTAGTTTGTGTGGCTTCTTATTGATTTAACATTTCAAATGCGCATGGAATTATGTCATGAGCTATGCTGCCATGTAGATGTAGATGAAATGCGCTCTTCCACCGTACAGACGTGCTTTATACAGGAATCCATGAAGTCACGGAGGAGTGGTTTCATCTTTGTCGTCTTCACAACGATTTAAAGAAAATATGGCATACTAGTACTTCAGGCTGCTGTCGAATTGTTGAACCACTGATATTGGTTCCATAAAGTCATGCTCAAAAGATTCTGTATCCAATTCGTTTGAGACAAAAGATGCTACCCAAAAAATGGAAATGGTTCAAAGAAGAGCAACTAGGTACATTTGTAACAACTACCATAACACCAGTAGCGTTACAAATATGATGAATAATTTAAAACTACCGACATTAGCTGAACACCGCCTTAAAACACGTCTTATTATATTTTACACAGTAATTCACGGCCTCATTGCCATACCATCTGAAATTTTAATAACAACAGACAGTAGAACAAGACAAAACCATCCAAATACTTATAGACATATACGAACCACAAAGGAAACATGTAAGTGGTCATTTTTCCCACACACCATCATACAATGGAACATGCTACCTATAGCCACAGTAGTCAACCACAGTTGACAGTTTCAGAGCACACCTTACACAAGGTGTTCTCTGCCAACTGATTTAAATCAAGACAATAAATTTTTGTATATAATTTTCATTTTAATCACTAGTTTTGTAATATACATGCACAAATTGTCAGATTTGAATATATTTTTCTTTGGCATTTACAAGAAAATCAAATTTTAACACGCATGTTAATAACAAGTAATCTTCAGTATCCTGAAGTTTTGTTGTATAACTGAAGAAGAAGAAGAAGAAGAAGAATATTGTTACTATTAAACTTTTCTGTGTATTATTTGTCTTATTATTAAAAACTGACAGAAGACGACAGAATAAAGTACTCCTCCATGACTTCGTGGATACCTGTAAACAATCTCCATGCGCTTTACCATTAAAGGGTCCAATGAACGCTTGACAGGAAGGAAGAAAAACTTCAAACGTGTAATTGACCTAGATTTAAATCAGTTCGGAAACGACCTGAAATTCGGTTCCAGTCAATAGAAGTATTAAAATAATTTCTTCAAATTAAAAGCAATAAAATTTTCACAGTCGGGCAGATTTTGAAGGTCGGTCGGTAAACTGCAAACAAACAATATTTTAATTTAAGCCTAACAATGCTTGATTACCTCCCTTACACTGCTTGCAAATTATGTAATAAGAAATGATGATTGTCTGAGATACTGACCATAACTTGAGGGAAAGAATTATTTTTGGAATAAGGAAAGGGGAGGTGAAAAAAATTGGAGGGGACAATTTTCTCATTTCAGATTTCAGAAATTAAAAGAAAATTTCTTCAAATATTTTTTTGAGGGTTAATATTCAACATCATAGTGTATAGCACAAACGCCAAAAACGGGTATAATTTTTTTGGGGAGGGGGTCAATTCGCATAGTGTATTGCACAAAAGCAAAAATTGAATATAAATTCAAATCATATAAGAAATTTGAAGTTCTTTGACTACAGTTATTCTGTGTCAGAAACCTATTATGTGTCAAAATTTAATTACAATCCAAATTCAGACCTATATCAAGCATGAATATTGTGTCCATTTTGGCCCCAACTTTTCAGGGTTGGACATCTGCAGTCGTATACAGCTGCGCTCAGCGAAGCAATTTATTTCTACTAAATTAGTACATGTATCTAGCTGGTTTAATATTTCCAGCTTACAATGCAATTCAACATTTAATTTACGTAAAAAATTTCATGCCAAGAAAGATAACTCAATTTTTTCACTTAAAAATTTCAGGTTTAGTCTGGTGACCATAAAACATATTTTCATGTTGTATGATTGGCAACGAAACATCTATTCACTAAGTCCAAATGATGTCGATGTTAGCAACTGTAGGTCACTGTACGGCCTTCAGCTATGAGCAAAACCCATACTGTATAGTCTGCTTGACATGACAAAATGTGAAACAATTCAAAAGAGAAAATCAAATGCCTGATTTGTGAAAAGACAAATAAAATAGCAACAATAAATATATTGGGACATATAAATAAGTAAATAGTTCTTGCCAACATTGTGTTTTGAAAGAAGTCAGTAACTTTTTTTTAATACTGAATTTAACTCTCATGATGAAAAATAATTATATACTTTTTCAGATGGACTGGAAATTTATCTCGTCCAGAAATTGCCCAAGCTGATAACATGATGGCCGTTGGGAACAGAAGAATATTTTCCGAAGAACATGACATGTTCAGAGAGAATGTCAGACGTTTTTTTCAGGAAGAAGTGCTTCCTCATCACTCAAAGTAAGATTTTACATTTACATGTACATTGAAGACAGGTGAATAAATGAGAAGTAAGATATATTGTAGAAACATTGATTTCTGTGAAGTTAAAATTTTAAGTTTATTCCATGATATGATAGAGACAGCAAGTCAACATATCAGTAAGCTAGACCCAATAAGAAGTCAACAATTAGGGTTTCTAACATGGTTTTTAGAAGGGTATGGTGCCCTGCCTCTTTCTGTTATACCTGCCTAAAGAATACTACCATACTAAAGAATGCTTGCGGTTACTGGAGGCAAATTCATAATACTTAATAGCACCATACCAAAGAATGCTTGCGGTTACTGGAGGCAAATTCATAATACTTAATAGCTCCATACCAAAGAATGCTTGCAGTTACTTGAGGAAAATTCATAATACTTAATAGCACCATACCAAAGAATGCTTGCAGTTACTTGAGGCAAATTCATAATACTTAATAGCACCATACCAAAGAATGCTTGCAGTTACTGGAGGCAAATTCATAATACTTAATAGCACCATACCAAAGAATGCTTGCGGTTACTGGAGGCAAATTCATAATACTTAATAGCTCCATACCAAAGAGTGCTTGCAGTTACTGGCGGCAAATTTATAATATTTAATAGCACCATACCAAAGAGTGCATGCAGTTACTGGAGGCAAATTCATAATACTTAATAGCACCATACCAAAGAGTGCTTGTGGTTTACTGAAGGCTAATTCATAATACTTGATAGCACCATACCAAAGAATTCTTGCGGTTACTGGAAGCAAATTCATAATACTAAATTACGCCATACCAAAGAATGCTTGCAGCTACTGGATGCAAATTCAGAATACTTGATAGCACCATACCAAAAAATGCATGTGGTTACTGAAGGCTAATTCATTAAACTTAATATCACCATTCCAAAGAATGCTTGCAACTACTGGAGGCAAATTCATAATACTTGATAGCACCATACCAAAGAATGCGTATGGTTACTGAAGGGTAATTCATATAACATTTTGTACTTGATAGCACCATACCAAAGAATGCTTGCGGTTACTGGAGGCTAATTCATAATAGTTGATAGCACCATACCAAAGAATGCTTGCGGTTACTGAAGGCTAATTCATAATTCATTTTGTACTTGATAGCACCATACCAAATAATGCTTGTGGTTACTGAAAGCTAATTCATAATACTTAATAGATCAATACCAAAGAATGCTTGTGGTTACTGAAGGCTAATTCATAATACTTGATTTGATGAATTAGAAACACTTTAATATCTTCCATGGTACTTCTAAATATATATCATACAATCAGTCATTGGTATCTTAGCTATTGGGAATTCTTTTCAGGGGTGTAATCCATTACTAAGGTCATTATTTTGTACTTTGAAAATTACAGGTTTTTAAGATAACTCCTATTTTTCATGCTGTAATTTGTAGGACTTATGATAATTGTGTTATCTTTTATTCAGATGGGAAAAAGAAGGACAACTCAGCAGAGAGGTTAGTATAGGAATATAAAGTTTTTAAAAAACAAACACATTGTCAGACTTGGCACAATTATACGTTCTGAAAATATAATTAAAATAACCTTGAATTTAATTCCAATTAGAGTATGAATAACACTTTCATTTTACCCTACCACCCAGGATTTTATTTTCTTATGTAAGAGAATAGTAATTGTTTCCTGTCCACCTCTATTACCCAATGAAAAAAAAAATAAACTGGTGTCTAACACTCCCGTACATTTCTTCCTGGAATAGTCCTTAGTTGTAAACTGATTAACCATGAGAAACAATCTCAAGAAGATTGATGAATTGTTCTTATATTGACACAGATTACCAATACAGATTAGTTAAACAAACCTCAATTGTTTACCTCTCAGTTAATAACATGTCTGTCTTTATAAAAAAAAATGCTGGAAAACGTTATCTTGAAAAAATGTCAAAATTTTATTTTTTCTCAATTCATTTTTGACTGTTAGGTTTGGGAGAAAGCTGGAGCAAATGGATTACTAGGAGTGAACACACCTGAGAAGTTTGGTGGTGTAGGGGGAGATCTTCTGTCAACTGCAATCACATGGGAGGAACAGTAAGTCATCAATCATACATCATTATTTGAGTGGGGTAGACATAACAGCTCAATACTCATGTTGTTTCATACTTTTCCATCAATCATGCAACATTATTGAGTAGGGTAGACATGACAGCTCAATACTCATGTTGTTTCATACTTTTCCATCAATCATACAACATTATGGAGTAGGGTAGACATAACAGCTCAATACTCATGTTGTTTCATACTTTTCCATCAATCATGCAACATTATTGAGTAGGGTAGACATGACAGGTCAATACTCATGTTGTGTCATACTTTTCCATCAAATACTCTGGATTCATTTATTTTCGTGGGTACCGATTTTCATGGATGGTGGATAATTGTATATTCGTCAATATTTGATTTTGTGGTGTTGCAAAAGTTTGCATATTAGCCTGTAGAAAATTTGTAAATCGCTGAACATTTCAATTTGTGGTTCACTTATTCCCACAAAATCCATGAATAATAATGAATTCACAGTATATCTTTTCCTCAATACAAAAGAAAAATGAAAAGATGTAGGGTATATTTACATCAGAAAATATCGTGTAATATATAATTATAAAACACATAACATAAGCTACCTTATGGTCTTGTGCAATGAACAAAAGAGATTTCACATAAAATCAGTAGCTTTAAAACACCTTTTAAAATGAAGGTCAAAAGATTTTGTAAACATGGCAGAAAAGATGTCAATTATCTTAATACCAGAAGAGCTATTCCATTAAAATAAATATGGGAGGGCATGAAGGGACTTCTAAAATGCCCTTACAACCAACATGCTTTTCCTTGAGTAACTTTGCATGGACCTACAACCATAAATGACACAAGACACATGTTCGAAAATAAATCTTACTTTCCCAACCTCCCACAATCGTTTTAATTGAATGACCTAAGTAAAATATTTAAGTTCCAAAACAAATGCTGTTAATTGTGAAATAAGCAATGATAAATGAATGCATTCATTGATATGAAAACAAAAATATGAGATTAGTTATTGCAATTTAAAATGGTGGTGTAGTAGAATATTTGAAGTGTAAGAAAAATGGTAATTTTATTGTCCTCTCATCACATTTGCACTATTTTAAACAGTTTTTTAACACTAAATATTTGATCAGATTTGCAAAATTAAATGGTGGCCTGAAGACAAGATACCCTATTTACAAACATAACATGAATACAAATGGTACAACCAAATAAAAAAATCTCTTATTCAAGAAAGGGCCAATATTTTAGTCACAAAACCGAAAAATTAGGAGATGAATAGACTGAGAGTTCATGAACTCATTCTGCTGTCAAAGATAATGACTTAAATCATACTGTAAAGTTGCTGAAACAATATATGTTTATCTGTTTGCAGGATGTATGTAAATTGTTCTGGACCTGGTTTTACACTTCATTCTGATATTGTTATGCCCTATATAACGCATTACGGTACACCAGAACAAGTAGAAAAGTTCATACCCAGAATGGTAGCTGGAACATGTATCGGTGCCATAGCTATGTCAGAGCCAGGTGCAGGAAGGTAATTATTAAACATCAAAACAGGGTTCTCGTTAAGACGCGTATACACGTCCTGGACGCATAAAAATCGAGCTGGATGCGTCATTTTGAAACCCGTGAGTCCCTGGGACGCGTCCGCATTATATCCCTGAGTCCCAAACACATCGTTTTGCCTTAGAGATTCATGATCTCCGACATTGTTGACAAGAAACTAAACCGAAGTCGATGTTGAAAAATTTACGTGTTGTGTAGATTAATATTTTGTTGACTGATAATTATTTTTTAAATTAAATGTATTTCATCCTAAAAGTATAATAATTCTGTTCAAACTAATTAATAAATATATATATGTAAAAGTCACCGATGTTTTAAAAATTTTACGATTATTTGAAAAGCGTGAATATTTCCACGTGTTGAACATCACGTACATATCGATTGAAACAAAAAGTAAATTTTGTTTGAGAATGTGAAATGAAATGATATAATATTTTATAATTGTTACTTCTATGCATAAAATAGATCGTAGAACAGTGTAGATATAAAATGTTACGGTTAAAAATAATTTTACTCTTAACATTTTCTCATGTTGAACATCGCGATCGTAAACAAAGGTGAAAAATGTTTGAAATTGAAACAGATCGGATTAAAAAATGATTAAAGCCAAAATCATTATCATGAACAGTGTTTTCTTTAGATTTGCTTGTTTTTATTAAAGACTATAATAATTATAACGGTAGAAACATCAAAGTGATTATTAACTCAATTATAAGATAACAAGTCCCTTATTTAATATAATTAAAATTAATTTATAATGATGAACTGGGTACAAGCTTGTCTAACAAAATGACATCAGTATCACAATGAGTCAGTCAAAGTTAAAGTCCTTCTTCAAAAAGAAACCTGATGACATTGAATCATCAGTTCCAAGTAAAAGACCAAGAGTCAATGATCCACTACACCAAGAATTGATAGACATAGAAAGCCAAGTCTGTTATGTTGTAATGAACAATAACTATTAAGAGATCATAAATTTTATTGATATAATAAAAACTACCAATTCAACACGCGTCGTTTTAGTTTTAATTCGTCATATTTCATTAAGACACAAAAAATTGCATACATCCTGGACTCATCAAAATTTAGTGGGACTCACCATTTCTAAAAGTGATGAGTCCCAGGACTCACCATGAAAAATTCCAAGTAAGAACCCTGCATCAAAATTTGTCAAATATCCTACAGAAAATTAAAATTGATAAAATTACATCTACACCTTTGCAATTTTAAAAAGAGCTGCACTAAGTTGTGCAACATGGACTATAAGATATATTGAAAATGTAACAGGATTAGACATTTCCAAATTCTGTTAGGAACCTGGTTTGATGGTAAAAACTACTAAAAAAACACTTGTTGGGTCAATAAAATTAGAATTTGACTGGATATAATTGTGTTTGGTACAGTAATAAAAAGTGTCCACTGATCTAAACACACAATGAAGCATCAAAAACACCTAATGCACTTAGAACTAAAATAACAAGTTTATTTTAAATTTCTCAGTGATCTTCAAGGTATCAGGACAAATGCTAAGCAGGATGGTGAAGATTGGATATTAAATGGCAGTAAAGTATTTATAACAAATGGTTGGATGGCAGATGTGGTTATAGTTGTAGCTATCACTAATCCTACAGCCAAATCTGCTGCACATGGAATCAGTCTGTTTTTGGTCGAGGAAGGCATGAAAGGATTTGTTAAAGGAAGAAAGCTGGAGAAGATTGGTTTTAAAGCTCAGGTATAAAAACTTAATTGTATAAAGATAAGGAGATGTAGTATGATTGCTCATTGGATAATAATCCACCAAAGTCCAAATGACATGGATGTTAGTAGCTATAGGATACAGAACAACCTTCAACAATTGGCAAAACCCATCCTGCATAGTCAGCTATAATAGGCCATTGACATGACAAAATTTTGAACCGTTAAAACAAGAAAAACCAGTGACCTGAATAATGACAAAACAATAAATGATAAACAAATACAACAGACAGCAATGCACAACAATCACCTAATTACAGGCTCCTGACTTAGGCAGGCAAATAAAGAATGTAGTGGGGTTAAACATGATTGTGAACAGTCAACCCTCCCCCTTACCTGGGACAGTGGTGTAAAAGCGCTACATAAGAACAAATTGAATTGATTGAATTATTGGTGCTCATAATGAAAAAATGAATTTAACTTTGCTACAAGAACTTGAATAATTGGATCAGCGCTTTTGTATACATATCGGAGATAAAAAAAGTTAATGTTATTAAAATCTTACAGATATTTATTTTATTAGAGTGAAAAAGAGGACAGAAGAAAGTGTGTGATAAAACTGTTTTGATTTCTATAAACTAGGACACTGCGGAGTTATTTTTTGAAGATATCCGATTACCAAAATCAGCCTTACTTGGAGAAGCAAACAAAGGCTTCTACTACCTCATGCAAGAATTACCTCAGGAAAGACTTCTTATTGGTGCTATGGGACTGGCTTCATGTGAATTTATGTTTGAAGAAACAAGAAATTATGTCAAAACCAGGAAGGCTTTTGGTAAAACATTGAGTCACTTGCAGGTGAGAGTTCAAGGGAGATAATACCTAATTTAAACTTATTATTTCCCATTGATGTCAACTGTACCCTGGAGAACTTTGCTTAACTCTTTATATTGCAATACTGTGAAAGTACTTTTATTCGTGGGGTACCAATTTTCGTGGTTTTCGTGGATGGCTTTATCCACGAATTTAAGTGTCCAACGAAATATAACTGTTGTCGGTGTAAATCAGGACATGAAAAGATCCCCAGGGCCAATACCATAGGTTTGACTACATAGAATATCAGCAAACGCACTATGAACTAAAGATGCAACTTCAGACATGATTCTGTCCATTTAATCTTTAAAGACCTAAACTGTACAAGTTTTAATCTTTTAATTCTCAAGAAAAAATAGTTTTGATCGAAAAAGTCAGACTTCCGGTGATGATATGCGATGGTGAAGTGTTCATTTTATATCCTCATAATTTTATACGGAGAATGAATAATTTCATAAGAAATGATTCTTCAAGTCAAAGTACATTTGGAGCTTTTTCATGTACCGGTAACTGTTTTCCTAAGTGACATGTTTATGGCCCAATTAACACCTTTGGTGACCGTTAATCTGTTGATCAAACAATCTCGGGTTAATAAGTGTCATTACTTCTGATTACACGTGTGCAACAATTAAAATGTTTACTTTGCAATTTCCTTTACCCAGACAATTTGTAAGAATAGATGAATCGGCTTATTTCAAAAAGCAATTATCTTATTAAAAGTTGGATGAATGTTGTCATTAATGAAAGACGAACAAGTAGGTGAAAATGAACACCTTATTTTGCAATGTCCCAGAAATTATTATAAATCAACATTATATGATTATTTTCACGACTTTTCGCTTTAGATGGCTTCAAATTATTCATCCAATTTTGTTCTTTCAAAACCTGAAATCCACGAATTTAAGAACCCACGAACATGCAACTTTTGCTCAAACCACGAAAATTGATACCCACGAATAAAAGTACTTTCACAGTAGTTTGGTATTACAGTTCTACTTGAATAATAGATTTGAAAAAAAAAATTATGTTGACCTTTCATGGTTAATTGTTTAAGTTTTCTTGTTGAAAAATATTTAATTTTCTGAAATCTAAGTTTTAGACAAGAGAAATACTATAAACTTATTTTAAGTTTCAATGAAGTAGACGTTGAGTTGATAATAGATAACACCACATTATTGTCTATGGATTGCATTGGTATTTCGGTTATTTCAGATTGTTTAATAACCTTCTCCTTTTTTTGTCTCGCCTTGACAGAGTCTAAAAGCGTCAACAATGTATTAGTTTGTGATTAGGTCAGTTATGTGGGGAACCACTAGGGTAGATAAATAATATTTGGCATGCAGTTGTATTAGCATGGGCACATCTCATTTCCATGGAGATTATTTGACCCATCCCCTCAGTCATGGTCTATTGACTGAAACTTTGCTTAGTTTACATGTATTAGTTTGTGATGAGGTCATGTTTATGGGAACCACTAGTGGTAGGTCAATGATACTTGGTATGCAGTTGAATTAGCATTGGCACATCTCACTTCCGTTGAGATTATTTGGCCCTGCCCCCTCAGTCATGGTCTATTGACTTTGAAACTTTTGCTTAGTTTACATGTAGTGTTTCCCCCAAGCATGTTTAGCATGGATAGACGCCATGCCCTTTTTAGCTCACCTGGGCCAAGTGAGCTTTTCTCATCACTTGGCGTTTGTCGCCTGTCGTCCGTTAACTTTTACAAAAATCTTCTCCTCTGAAACTACTTGGCCAAATTTAACCAAACTTGGCCACAATCATCATTGGGGTATCTAGTTTAAAATTGTGTCCGTGACCCCACCAACCAACCAAGATGGCCGCCATGGCTAAAAATAGAACATAGGGTAAAACGTAGAAATTTTCAGATGAATCGGACAATGGGTTGTTGGGTTGCTGCCCTGAATTAGTAATTTTAAGGATTTTTTCTGTTTTCGGTTATTATCTTGAAAATTATTATAGATAGAGATACACTTGAAACAGCAATAATGTTCAGCAAAGTAAGATCTACAAATAAGTCAACATGATCAAAATGGTCAATTGACCCCTTAAGGAGTTATTGCCCTTTAAAGTAATTTTTACCAATTTTTGTAAATTTTGTAATCTTTACAAAAATCTTCTCCTCTGAAACTACTGGACCAAATTCAACCAAACTTAGCCACAATCATTATTAGGGTATTTAGTTTAAAAATGTGTGCAGTGACCCAGCCAACCAACCAAGATGGCTGCCATGGCTAAAAATAGAACATAGGGTAAAATGTAGATTTTGGCTTGTAACTCTGAAACCAAAACATTTAAACAAATCTTACAGGGATTTACTTGTTTATCAAGTAAATATCTATCTGCCCTCAAATTTTCAGATGAATTGGACAACTGGTTGTTGGGTTGCTGCCCCTGAATTGGTAATTTTTAAGGAAATTTTGCCGTTTTTGGTTATTATCTTGAAAGATATTACAGATAGAGATAAACTGTAAACAGCAATAATGTTCAGCAAAGTAAGATCTTCAAATAAGTCAACATGATCAAAATGGTCAGTTGACCCCTTAAGGAGTTATTGCCCTTTAAAGTAATTTTTACAAATTTTTGTAAATTTTGTAATCTTTACAAAAATCTTCTCCTCTGAAACTACTGGACCAAATTCAACCAAACTTAGCCACAATCATTATTAGGGTATTTAGTTTAAAAATGTGTGCGGTGACCCAGCCAACCAACCAAGATGGCTGCCATAGCTAAAAATAGAACATAGGGTAAATGTAGATTTTGGCTTGTAACTCTGAAACCAAAGCATTTAAAGCAAATCTTACAGGGATTTACTTGTTTGTCAAGTAAATATCTATCTGCCCTCAAATTTTCAGATGAATTGGACAACTGGTTGTTGGGTTGCTGCCCTGAATTGGTAATTTTAAGGAAATTTTGCCGTTTTGGTTATTATCTTGAAAATTATTACAGATAGAGATAAACTGTAAACAGCAATAATGTTCAGCAAAGTAAGATCTTCAAATAAATTAACATGACCAAAATGGTCAGTTGACCCTTAAGGAGTTATTGCCTTTATAGTCAATTTTAACAATTTTCATTAATTTGGTAAATTTTGTAAGTTTTACAAAATGTTTTCCTTTTGTAATCTTCTTTCTGAAACTGCAGTAGAAAATCAATATAGAAAACAATCTACTAATGTACTGGCAATAAAAATAATTGATAATTCTATAACATGAAAAAACCACATCAATACCTGATGATGGTGTTTCTTTCTTTACATTGAAAATGATGTCACAACTATAATCCCGAACAATAGGTCGAATGTCAGATATGTTTCAGTACTTTGGCTTCATTTTCTACAGATTCAAGTGCAAATGATGCTTGAATTCCTACACTAATTTATACAGACTTCATCCCTTTCACAGGTAATGCCTGCCTCATATTATATTTAAAACTTTAATAGAATATCAGAAATTTTGAGAGAAAATTAATCAACCATGCAAGATCTAAAACTTAATTAATATTGTTCAAATTATCAATTAACTATTAAAAAAAAATTCTCATTAAAAATATAGTTCTTCATTTTATATTTTATCAGAAATTTAGGAAAAAATTGAATTTAATTGTGTCCCTTGTTCTCATTTCCTGGGATAAATCCAATACAAATTAAGGTATTGGTATTGAATTAATATTTAAGAAATATTTCAAACCTTACCATTTTCTTCACAAGAATGAAGACCATATTTTCAGTGTCATGAGTATCAGTCATCATATTTGTTGTACTTTGTTGTTTAAAAGTTGAATACAAAAGATCAACAAAGCAATTCAAAACCACTTGAATTTTGCAACAACAAATGAGAGTTTTAACGACCTCAGCTGGCTATACAACCCTTGCACAATTAACTGAATTTTGCAGAAATCGTTAATAGGAAAGATTGCCCTTAAATGATAATTTTTATTACCTTTTGTTTTTTTTTGGGGGTTGCAACAACAAAACTTCACAACAAACTTTCTCATCACTGCATTTTCGTTAGATAAATTTTACAAAAATTCTCCCTGAAACTACTGTCAAATTAAACCAAACTTGGTTTAAATCACCACTAGGATATCCAGGGACCACGGTGTATGATGACCCTGCCTGCCAACATGGCATACATGGCTGAAATAAAACGCAATTTTTAGTCTTATATCTCTGAAACTAAACGACAGTACAACAGTTGCATTTATCATGCATCAATTGTAAATAAAAATATCAGGTGAGCGACACAGGGTCCTTGGAGCCTCTAGTTTGTCTTAATAATTCACTTCTTTGGGTGATGCCGTTGTCTTAAAAATGCCCTTTCTTCCTGTCTTCATGTTTCTGGCAAGTTTATGACCCTCAGCTAATTAACATTTACAACAGGTGTTATAAAGTTGTGATTACAGTTAATCCGCTTACGTCTTCGGATGGGTCACTAATCCGTTAATTATTAATAAACCTCATAATTGACCACCATAATAATTTTCCCTAGTAAAATCAGTCAATTTGCAGTTCGTTTGTAGTAGTTTCATCATTTGAACAAAATTGTTTTCCCCCGGACAGTTCACTTTTTAATTTCAATATTTCTAAAACGATCACAATTTGCAGTTCGTTTGTCATAGTTTTGTCAAATGATCATATTTTCGTGATCTTTGGTATAAAACGTTCAATTTCAATTAAAAAGATAGAACTTTATTCAAAACGTTCAGAAAAGTTTTCATGAGTCAAACAAGTGCTTCCTTTACTGTTTACGATATACTGCGCATGCGCAAAAGTATTCCTATGAATTTATAGACTCTTGAACGTAAAATACAAAATAAATTTAGTTTAAAATTAATAGGAGAGACAAATATATTTCTTACTAAGCAAATCATATTAAAAAAATGATAAATATTTACTGCCTTTTTTTAAAAACGAACCAATGCGTAGATGAATCCGGATTCATTCTGAATTTATTATCTACTTGTCACTTCCTGTTTACATTTCATTTGTAAATCGAAAATAAACGTGATTAATTCTTGATTAATTAACAATTTACAGTTATAAGAATCGCTCCATTTTGAACTAGATTTTCAGATCTTATATCCTAATCTTCATATTTAAGTGCCACCTCAGTCAAATCATGTAATTACTGCCTAGTAAACTTATGCATTAGTCTTTCAAAGTCTGACAAAGATGTATCGCTAGTAATATACATACATCCTTGGTCCCTTGCTGTTACCCAAAATAATGTTGATTTTCATCTTTATTTAAAGATGCATATACAATATTATTTTGAAACAATACACTTGCTATCTTGAGTTCTAATTCCATCAACAACTGCGAGTCATGACAATTTATTGCCTTTCTTGTTCTCAGCATACTGTAGGTGCCCTTTGTCAATTTTCCATACACTGTAGGTGCCCTTTTCGTAAATTTTTGCGCTCTAGATGCCCTTTTTCAATTAAGTTACCATGCCCTTTTTGTGTGATAGGGGAAACACTAACATGTATTAGTTTGTGATTAGGTTGTTTTATGGGGAACTACAAATGGTAGAACAAAGATATTTGGTATAAAGTTGTATTAGTATTGGCACATCACATTTCCATGAGATTGTTTGGTCCTCTACCATCAGTCATTGGTCATTATCTTTGAATATTTTGCATAACTTACATTAACTTTTATTTCAACATTTGCAATTTACAATCGAAATAACAAAAGGCGAGACATATCTCTGTGTTAACAGTTTATTTAAGACTGAAATAAATGATTTAAAAACAATTCTGTATGATTACATATTGGTGGTATACCAATTTTCATGGGTTTCGTGGGTCACAGCAAACCATGAGTTTAAGAATTCAACGAAGAATAATCCTGAGAAATGTGTATGGAGTCGGATGTTTATTTCGTTATGTAATGCAGTTCTAGTATAGTGTTGACTAGCGATAAACATTGTAACATAACACGTGTTTTAATTGAAAGAAGATACAAGTATTTTGATTAAATCAATAATAAATATATCGAATATCAGTGATAATTTACTTTTTAAAATTGATTAAAACTGTTCATGGAAAATAACTGCAAGTTGTTAATTACCGTGTCATAGTTTGGTTTACTGGTGATTAAAATCAATAGGATTAAGTATGGGATATTGCCCGTAGGTAATATTGTTTATGACAGGAACATTTATTTTCACACCTTTACTTATATCACTGTTTATTATATCGTGATGAGGAAATGAGCTTTCAATCATAGTTTTTAATGCCTTATAAAATTCGACAAAAATTTATAAATTGTAAAACAAACAAATAATTAGTGATAATTAGTTGTCTCTGTCCATTTTGTAATAGAAGTTTTCAATGAACACTTTAACCTAGAATGACCAAGCGAGGATTTTGACAATTCAAAAGTTTTCAATGAATTCCTTCTTCTTTTGTTTGTTTTATTATTGATCAAACCAAGGAGGTTATATGATCTCCTAAATCAAAAGAAATCCACGAATAACATATCTGAATTTTTTTTTTTAATCAGCGATCCACAATTTACGTAAACCACGAAACTTCTTTTTTCTCTATCCACGAAAATTGATACCCACGAAAATAAATGAATCCACAGTAAGTCGAGTTGATCCTTCGCTTTTGTTTTTAATTGTTACTGTAAACATGTGGTGTGCTGAAATATTTCAGTCCCAGTTTTTCAATTTTAAACCTTATTATTTGGATTTTGCATACAGTTCTGTTTCAATTTTTGATGAGATTTACATCATTGAAAGTATAAAATTTTAATCTTGAGATTTTCTCATAATTTTGGAAATTCTTTATTCAAAACTTTTCAGTTAAAGATTTTTTAAGAAATTCGATATAAACCAATTCCTTCTATGTTACATTTTCATGGAAAGTTCGAAAATAACAATTGTAGTCAATTATTAATATTTTCAGGAATTTAGCCATAATATAAATCATAGATATACATAAATATCTATAAAACTGATTATACAATGTTTTGTACAATTTTGATAGAAATCCATTGAATTGTGATGTCTCCTTATTTTTGACAATTTTCTTACAGAATTAGGTTTAGTTAAAAAAAAATTCTGTCCAAAATGGCACAGGAAATTCTGAAAAGCATAAAATCATTTATTGTGACCTGGTAGTTTTGTTTATTATAAATACTTAATGAAATAGGCATTCAGCAGAAAATAGCCAAAAAACCTATTGACCAACTGACCATTTTTTCAAAAAAATATTACAAAAGCAATTTCTTTCTTGTAATCAGTTTTGATATTTTATTAAACAATTAATGTATTTATGTATCATTTCAGACAATGCAACATAAACTAGCAGAGTTGAAGACGGAGATCAGTGTAGGAAGAGCCTTTATGGACAATTGTTTAGAGATACATAATGAAAAAGGACTGGATAATGTCATGGCTTCGATGGCTAAATATTGGTAAGACTCCATAGGAAACTGATGCTGAAATGTTTCTACTTGAACCTTGGTCCATTGAAGGTCTATTTTTATCAGAGCTTACCACCTTAAACTATTGCTGAAAAGTTTCTGTTGGAGAAGGTATATTTATGCTCCAAATTATACAGTCGATACTTTATTCTTGACTTCTTATTGAAATTTCCAAAGGGCATGCGTTATATTGGTCAACAATTTATTTTTTGAGATAAATGAGGTTAATAGTGAAAAAAATGAAAAATTGAATAAATAATCAAGTTAATGGTGAATATTGATGGCAATGAAGTATGTAATGGTTCACAAGAAAGCAATTGTTGATTCATTGTGGCATCTTTTTTTTTAAATGACATAATGAATGTGGAGACCTTTTTTTAAATCAATACAGAAAATTATCTCCGGTAAAGTCCTTTTATTCTACAGACTTGAAAAAATTAAATATATATTCTTTATTTTCATTTGCTGTGGTAAGTAGGCATCTTATCCAGTGAACAGCAAATTATCTCCCTTAAGTGTCTTATCTGGTGAATAGCCTGGGATCCTCGCCACTGCTCGACAGTAGAGCCAGGCGGAAAACAACGACATGGTTTCGTCAATTGGATGTTAGAATGATGCATCATGGGATAGCGTCATTTCTTAACACATGGCGGAAATATTTATATTGTCACAATTTATTGAAAATTATTTTCATTTCATATGAAATGCAAATTTCAAAAATTTAGCATATATAATTCAAACGTTATTGATTAACATCGTGAATCAACTGTTAATTAACGATCCGATCGATATATTCCTTGTTTATAGAACATGCACATGCGCAGTAATTCAGTCCTGTTCAGCGCTGATAGTTGGTCACGTGGATTGTATTTAGCCTGGCCTTATCAACGAACTATTAGATTGGGTCAGGATGCCAGGCTAATCTGGTGAAAGGCAAATTATTTCCCTTAGTAGGTATCTGATCAAGTGATTATAACAGCAGAAAACATTAGTTTGACAATTTCTAAAGTTTGAAACCCTTTATCTTTTAGTAATTTATAAGTTTAATATTGTAAAGCAACAAATTTTCAGAAGAAATTTATTTACCTGATGTTTGTGAGTACCATGTAAAAATATTTTGTGAATAAAAATTGTCCAAAATATATACTGAAAATTGGACATTTTTGTGATGTTTTTATTGGTTGGAAAATTGTGACGTGATAAGTTTCACAAAAATTTAAAATTTGCATTGTATTCTGAAATTATTATTTGTATGTAACGTTGCCTTAAATCGCAATAATTTGTTGTGCATTTTTATTATTTTTCAAAACTCTCAATAATAATGGCACACAAAAAGATTCTGATTTTACAGAGTTTTATCTTCTCTCTTACATAAGAATATATCAATTAAGATATAAAGCTGCCAAAATTTGCATCTAAAATTTATTTTACAGTATATTGTGTTGTTTTAATTTCATGGCCTTTAAGGAAATTATTAATATGAACACTCTGATAATATTTCTTTTTACTATTTTAATAGGGCATCCGATTTACAAAACAGTGTGGCAACAAGATGTCTGCAGATGCATGGAGGCTGGGGTTATATGTGGGAGTATCCTATAGCACGAGCCTTTGTTGATGCAAGAGTTCAACCAATCTATGGTGGTAGTAATGAAATAATGAAAGAACTTATAGCTAGAAGTATTGTTAGTAACTGAAGACAAAGAATTTGAAGTGTTGTGACAATCTTTTGTTAATATATGTTTACATCAGTGACTTGCCAGGATAATTCATCAGGATGATCTGTTACATACACTATACTAAACTTCCATAACAATTATATCCTTAGTACCAATAAATTCAAAGAAAACTTTGAAGTAAAGCATAGTGTATTTGATTTTAAATAGCCATAATTTTTTATTTACTAGAAAAATACAATTGAGTTTATTTTGATATGTAAGCTATAGGTATTCAGTATATTAAATTGATGATTGATTGCTAGTTCTTTGCCTACTAGTTTTAATAAAGATGTTATGGCCACAATACCAGTAAATTTAATCAGAAAACTAGATATGTTTCACTATTGAATGACAAACTTTACATCTAACTAGCCTATAATATATTAGTGTTTGAAAACTGACAAGATATGCATATAAGCCAAAACACCTGTAAATTTTAATCAAGGAAGGCACTTCGAAAATATATTTATGGCTTTTTGTTTAAAACTGTTTTCATACTGAAATTGCATGCTAAATATAAAAATTTCCTCTATAGATAAGTTCCATATTTTTAAAGATTTATTTGTTGTTACTATAGGATATAATTAAGATAAATCAACCAGTAGGTTCCATGTGTTCTAAGTAATTTTATATGATGGGAACAGTGTACTTGATTACTGATACTGATTATCAGAGTAATTAGTTTATATATCCTAGAAAATTGTTACAAATTAATGTTTATATATCAGCATTCTGTGATAGTCATCGTCTATTTCTACATGCATTTTATTTCACTTCATAATATTTATATTGTGATTAAAAGTCAGACTCTTAATATTTAACCTTGTTATAACAATTGCAGTGTTTGTTAAACAATTATATTTGAGGAGAAGAATATAATTTATGTAAACTGTGTAACTATTCTTACAAAGAAGATATCGAAATTTCTGAAGTTTGTCTTGTTTTTTTGTTCTCGAACCAGGGCATAAATGTTACTACAATGCATATGGGTACTGACGAAGATGTAAACAACCGATGCATATTTGGAGCATTGATATTTAATATGCCTTGCATTGTCATCATAGATCTTAATTTTATTATATCAGTCATGTTTAGTGACATAAAATTTTGAAGTTATTGCATTAGTGTGCTTTTATAGTAGACCATTGATATTGTGTAAGTTATTGCATATGGGTCCATGAAATGAAAAAGCTGATGATAGACCAATACCATTGAGATTCAGATCTTGGTCATAATTCTTTGAATTTGACTTAATTACATTGGTCAAAATGACTTTTGATATCCTTTCCCATATAATTCTTATAATTATATAGTCTATCAAATTGCTAAAGGTTCTTTTATACGCTCCCAAGAAAAATTTGAGTGGAGAATATAGACAACTACACTTACAAGTATAATAATTGTCAGTTTGTGTCTCTGTCTGGACCAATATCTAGATAAAAACTTAAGCTTGGGTTTCATATGAACCTTATGATTGTTTTACAACAAACCACTTTCATTGAAATAAGTTAGTTTTTCACTGTTGTTTCAATTTTCTCTCCGGAGTTATTCCCCTTGCATTGTCTCTGAAACTGATAAAAAAGAAGCAAAAAACGGTTTCTTG
Organism: Mytilus coruscus; assembly: GCA_017311375.1. Classification (NCBI taxonomy): domain Eukaryota; kingdom Metazoa; phylum Mollusca; class Bivalvia; order Mytilida; family Mytilidae; genus Mytilus; species Mytilus coruscus. The sequence goes on from CM029596.1 coordinate 127,185,450, forward strand.
ATGATAATACAGGACTTTATTGCAGCATTTCTACCTTCTATTAAACGTTGGTTGGTTTTATTTCGAACAGTGCCATATAGTGTCAGTGATCGGGAAGGTCGTGCGCCATGCGCCAATTGCGCATTTCAACCAGAAATGGCGCATAGAGTGGCAAATGTAAGCGCCACTGTGGCGCACGATATTTTTCGCTTCCTATCACAACGTTTAGAAAATGGATTGCCGATCGTGTTTCGTATCGCCATATTTGTGTACAAAACTGTGTTGTGTTCCCTCCAATGACAGGAGCACCACCTATGTATTTTTGGGGATGTCTCGAGCATTTTCCTTCATCATGTGGTATATCTGATTACCGAAAAAACGTAATTAAACATCATTCGTAATCTAATTTTTCAAAGTAAACAACTTTAATTCTGTGAAAGTTGGCCAGAACAGACAATATTTTCTCAAATTATAATCTTAATTGTAAACTTGCTATAATTTCGATTTAAAAACCCAAAGGCCTTTTTTTTTAAATATATAGTATTTGTTTCCATAAAAAGCGCTTTACTGTCCTTGTCAATTTTTTTGGTCTTTGGTTCGTTTGTACATTTTGTAAACCTGCCTACAGCGAATTGTTGTTGTGTCTTATCAAAAAACGTTACTCTCTTTTGTTATTCTTGATAAAATAATAATACAAGAAATGCAGAGGAAATGCCTGAAACGTCCTCTAATACGGAACGTCGAGAATAAAGTAATGGCAGTCGATTAAAACCCAAATTTAATGTCAAAGGAACATAAACATGAACAAGCGACGGTACCAGTATTAACATTGCAAATAAAGGTTCTTGTAAATATAGCCGGTTTGGGAGAAGTTATGGCCCTGTTTACTGTATGATGACAGCAAAATATACTGCAAATCTTGCCAAAATCATTTCAACTAACTTGGAATTTAATTGTCTGGTTTTCTTATTGTGATCCGTTTCTTCTTTCTTCAATTTTGTGCCACAAAATCTAGCTACTTTTAGTCTGCCATTATCATAGTTCTAGTAACTCAGTTTATTGTTTTTGCCCAATATTAATACTGATTAACAGTTATTATTTTTATCTATTACTATGTTACTACTATGATTGTACTATATGGTTTGATAATTAATATACATGTATGTTCAAGTTTCATGTTTTCTCAAAAGAATGAAATTTAATCAAATATCATAGATTTTTCAATAATTACTAGTGCAGATTTAAAAATCAGTCCAGATCAGATGTCTATTCTTGATCTCAGCATTTCCTCTTTAATGGTTTTGTTCATTGAAGAGGTGTTGGTCTAGTCATATGTTGCTCAGTTTTGTAGTTTTTTATTATAAGTCATAAAAAGTTTAATTTCTGAGTGATGTTACACTTCATAAACTCATACGATGTCATTCTTAGTCACATCAGAGACATATATTCTTTTGTATGTCTTTGGTCACATAAATCTCCATGAACTTAATTAACTTTTATTCACTGAAACTACAAAAGCACAGGAACAATATCCATGATATCAATTAAAATTATACTGGTTAGTACCTCTTTGCTGAAACATATACTTTTTTATTTTTGTTATAATTGAATGGCCCACTCATTTGACAACATGGCCCATTAATTCTAAAAATGGCCCATTGATTTTATTTTTGGGGGGCCCTGGGCCCATAGAGAAAAAATCTTTCCAGATCACTGTAGTGTAACTGTTCACAAATAAAGTGTCGAAGCTTCAATAAAGTCATCTGCCTCATCAAATTTTTGAACCAAGAAAGAAACCAGAGAGCATAAAGGGAGTTACATGTACCACATGTATATAATAGCATGTAGATAGTTTTAAACATTTGACATATCTAAAAAATAAAAATAAAAAATAAGATAAAATAAAAATGGCTAAGGAAAATGTATGTATTCTATATCCAGAAAAGTCCGGTCAAAGTAGGGATGTTAAATCCAATGCATTTTGTACAGAGATTCTCACACTTTCTGCACTATAAGGAAACACGTTTTCTCCTTAACTTATTAAAGACAAATTGACGGAAATACTAGTATTCAAACTTTGTTTCATGAAAATTACCAATGTAGATATAAAGGAACAGACAAATTACACTTTATGAATTGAATTCTTGGGGTTCTTTAATATGCTGAATCTAACCGTTTATTAAGTTTTTGGATTTTGGGCCCGTTTTTAAATTGGTCCACATTGAGGTCCAAAGGGTCCAAAATTAAACTTTGTTTGATTTCATCAAAATTGAATTATTGGGGTTCTTTGATATGCGAATCTAACCGTGTATTTAGATTCTTAATTTTTGGTCCGTTTTCAAATTGGTCTACATTAAGGTCCAAAGGGTCCAAAATTAAACTTAGTTTGATTTTAACAAAAATTGAATTCTTAGGGTTCTTTGATATGCTGAATCTAATCATGTATTTAGATTTTTGATTATGGGCCCAGTTTTCAAGTTGGTCCAAATTGGGGTCCAAAATTAAACTTTGTTTGATTTCAACAAAAATTGAATGAATATATGAGGTTCTTTGATATGCTGAATCTAACCATGTATTTAGATTCTTAATTTTTGGTCCGTTTTCAAATTGGTCTACATTAAGGTCCAAAGGGTCCAAAATTAAACTTAATTTGATTTTAACAAAATTGAATTCTTAGGGTTCTTTGATATGCTGAATCTAAACATGTCTTTCAATTTTTGATTATGGGCCCAGTTTTAAAGTTGTCCAAAATTAAACTTTGTTTGATTTCAACAAAAATTGAATATATTGGGTTCTTTGATATGCTGAATCTAACCATGTATTTAGTTTTTGATTTTTGGGCCCCATTATCAACTTTGTCCACATTGAGGTCAAAAGGGTCCAAAATTAAACTTTGTTTGATTTCAACAAAATTGAATATATGGGGTTCTTTGATATGCTGAATCTAACCGTGTATTTAGATTCTTATTTTTGGTCCGTTTTCAAATTGGTATACATTAAGGTCCAAAGGGTCCAAAATTAAACTTAGTTTGATTTTAACAAAATTGAATTCTTAGGGTTCTTTGATATGCTGAATCTAATCATGTATTTAGATTTTTGATTATGGGCCCAGTTTTCAAGTTGGTCCAAATTGGGGTCCAAAATTAAACTTTGTTTGATTTCAACAAAAATTGAATATATGGGGTTCTTTGATATGCTGAATCTAACCATGTATTTAGATTCTTAATTTTTGGTCCTGTTTTCAAATTGGTCTACATTAAGGTCCAAAGGGTCCAAAATTAAACTTAATTTGATTTTAACAAAAATTGAATTCTTAGGGTTCTTTGATATGCTGAGTCTAAATATGTCTTTAAATTTTTGATTATGGGCCCAGTTTTCAAGTTGGTCCAAATTGGGGTCCAAAATTAAACTTTGTTTGATTTCAACAAAAATTGAATATATGGGGTTCTTTGATATGCTGAATCTAACCATGTATTTAGATTTTTGATTTTGGCAGGACTTTATTGCAGCATTTCTACCTTCTATTAAACGTTGGTTGGTTTTATTTCGAACAGTGCCATATAGTGTCAGTGATCGGGAAGGTCGTGCGCCATGCGCCAATTGCGCATTTCAACCAGAAATGGCGCATAGAGTGGCAAATGTAAGCGCCACTGTGGCGCACGATATTTTCGCTTCCTATCACAACGTTTAGAAAATGGATTGCCGATCGTGTTTCGTATCGCCATATTTGTGTACAAAACTGTGTTGTGTTCCTCAATGACAGGAGCACCACCTATGTATTTTTGGGATGTCTCGAGCATTTTCCTTCATCATGTGGTATATCTGATTACCGAAAACGTAATTAAACATCATTCGTAATCTAATTTTTCAAAGTAAACAACTTTAATTCTGTGAAAGTTGGCCAGAACAGACAATATTTTCTCAAATTATAATCTTAATTGTAAACTTGCTATAATTTCGATTTAAAAACCCAAAGGCCTTTTTTTTTAAATATATAGTATTTGTTTCCATAAAAAGCGCTTTACTGTCCTTGTCAATTTTTTTGGTCTTTGGTTCTTTTGTACATTTTGTAAACCTGCCTACAGCGAATTGTTGTTGTGTCTTATCAAAAAACGTTACTCTCTTTTGTTATTCTTGATAAAATAATAATACAAGAAATGCAGAGGAAATGCCTGAAACGTCCTCTAATACGGAACGTCGAGAATAAAGTAATGGCAGTCGACGAAAACCCAAATTTAATGTCAAAGGAACATAAACATGAACAAGGCGACGGTACCAGTATTAACATTGCAAATAAAGGTTCTTGTAAATATAGCCCGGTTTGGGAGAAGTTATGGCCCTGTTTACTGTATGATGACAGCAAAATATACTGCAAATCTTGCCAAAAATCATTTCAACTAACTTGGAATTTAATTGTCTGGTTTTCTTATTGTGATCCGTTTCTTCTTTCTTCAATTTTGTGCCACAAAATCTAGCTACTTTTAGTCTGCCATTATCATAGTTCTAGTAACTCAGTTTATTGTTTTTGCCCAATATTAATACTGATTAACATTTATTATTTTTATCTATTACTATGTTACTACTATGATTGTACTATATGGTTTGATAATTAATATACATGTATGTTCAAGTTTCATGTTTTCTCAAAAGAATGAAATTTAATCAAATATCATAGATTTTCAATAATTACTAGTGCAGATTTAAAATCAGTCCAGATCAGATGTCTATTCTTGATCTCAGCATTTCCTCTTTAATGGTTTTGTTCATTGAAGAGGTGTTGGTCTAGTCATATGTTGCTCAGTTTTGTAGTTTTTTTATTATAAGTCATAAAAAGTTTAATTTCTGAGTGATGTTACACTTCATAAACTCATACGATGTCATTCTTAGTCATATCAGAGACATATATTCTTTTGTATGTCTTTGGTCACATAAATCTCCATGAACTTAATTAACTTTTATTCACTGAAACTACAAAAGCACAGGAACAATATCCATGATATCAATTAAAATTATACTGGTTAGTACCTCTTTGCTGAAACATATACTTTTTTATTTTTGTTATAATTGAATGGCCCTCTCATTTGACAACATGGCCCATTAATTCTAGAAATGGCCCATTGATTTTATTTTTGGGGGGCCCTGGGCCCATAGAGAAAAAATCTTTCCAGATCACTGTAGTGTAACTGTTCACAAATAAAGTGTCGAAGCGTCAATAAAGTCATCTGCCTCATCAAATTTTTGAACCAAGAAAGAAACCAGAGAGCATAAAGGGAGTTATATGTACCACATGTATATAATAGCATGTAGATAGTTTTAAACATTTGACATATCTAAAAAAAAAAAAAAAAAAAATAAGATAAAATAAAAATGGCTAAGGAAAATGTATGTATTCTATATCCAGAAAAGTCCGGTCAAAGTAGGGATGTTAAATCCAATGCATTTTGTACAGAGATTCTCACACTTTCTGCACTATAAGGAAACACGTTTTCTCCTTAACTTATTAAAGACAAATTGACGGAAATACTAGTATTCAAACTTTGTTTCATGAAAATTACCAATGTAGATATAAAGGAACAGACAAATTACACTTTATGAAAAAATAACTCTTGATTACATTTGGTGGAGGTGTTTAACGACAGAAGTTTACATTCCTATAGAGAGTTCTGTGATCCTTTTCTCATCGACGTGTCCATGCCTTTATTCATATGAGGCAGACATCATAGTTCATCCAGTTATAATCTATCCATGCATCTACACAAAACCCCTAAATAAAGAAGGTTACAAGACATGACTGATTTTAAAATTAAATATCACCAAATTCTACCCAACATATATTTAGAGGTGATCGTGATTCTGTCATTAGTTTTTGTTTTGATCAGGCTTGTCTTAATTTAAAAACGGCAGATTTAGTTTTAACCAAAAAAAGATACATTAAAATGTTTAGTACCATTATTTCATGAACATTTCACACATCGGATTTTTTTATAAACATAGCCGAATTCTAGTCTGTAAATGTCTGAGCATTTCTTTTTGTCAATATAAATAATTTAATACTACAGCAAACATATAATCTTTCATGAGATCTGGTTAAATTTTGTTTATATTTGACTGGGACACATAGAATAATTCCGCTTAGCATATTGCAGGACAAAATTTGTATTCCTGTCTAACATGCCCTATCCCAGTTGCAGTCGAAATTCTGCCGTATATCATGGTCGGCCCACTCAGCAGAACCTGTCTGTTTAATTATTTTTATTCTTGTCTTGAATATGCATGAAATATTTGTCACTTGACCTAAAGCAAACAGCTCCGTTGGTTTTTCCATTGGACCACCCATTCCTAAGCCGCATTGACAGTCTTTGAACAGCACTAAGGCCTTGACTTCAAAGTCTTAAATTGTGTGAAATAAGGGTCACGCTACGCCATTAAAGTTATGGCGGTTGTGGATGCCATTTCATCTTGCCTGCCACAAAGGTCGTTAGAAGTGAGATATAATTATGTACGTAAATTCACTTTGATATTCCAAAAAGCGGGCGTAGCTATATAGGCATCTTAATGAACAGAAGCAAATTTTCAGTCAAGATGATTGATTTTTGTTTGCTTCATGTCCAGTGGCAAATATTTCATAATATTGGAACTAGAACAAATTAACAATCAATCCAATAGGTTGGTTCTGCAAATTGTAGAGTCAAAGGGCAGGAATTTCTACTGCCACTAGCTTGAGTGAATGTTTGAAGTCACTAGCTACGGTTACATCGAAATGTAACAATAATAAAAAAGTTATTATTACATTGGAGACTAATTGCCAGAATGCTGGTTTGGGTAGAGAACCGATTAATTACGAATGTAACAATAATATTTGTGTCTACTGTTACATTGTGTTATTGTTACGTTTGTGCACTTCAATGTACATGCATGCTGGGACTAGTTATCTGTATTTTAAAATAAAACTTGAAACTTTTATTTGAATTTTACAATATTGGATATAGTTTCTTTAAATTTTTATTTACAACGGCGGCATGTTGTTTTGGGAGCATGTTTCAGTCCGATGCATTTTTGGTGAAACCACTCTGGGCAGCAATCACAAACGAGTGGTGCAGCAATGTGCATGTCGGTTTTGCAGACTTTACAATTCCACTCTGCAGTATCCCTTTTTGAAGTTATAGAAACTTTCAATGTCTGCCATGCTTCAGGTGTAAAATATTTTTTTTACTCTTTCGATGTTTGTATTTTCGTCCAATATTTTTGTTGGAAACGTGAGGTTGGTTCATGTTGTCTATAAATATAAGATAACTTAAAACTATTTAAAAAAACCCACTATTTGTTGAATAATAATGATAATAATAGTAATAAAAATTATAATAATCATTATTATTTTTATTATCAAGTACATATCGAAGAATTAAGCAACAAAACTATAGAAGGTTAAAGTTTAATAAATCTAACGTTACAATAACATAATGTAACCGTAGACACGAATATTATTGTTACATTCGTAATTAATCAGTTCCCTACCCAACCCTGCATTCCGGTAATTAGTCTCCAATGTAACAATAACTTTTTATTATTGTTACATTTCAATGTAACCGTAGCCAGTGCCATGTTTGAAAGGCGCAAATCAAAATTTACTTGCACACGACCACCAACGGACCCCTCAAAGAATTGCTGCAAAGGCTCTTGAACATGCAGAGAGCATGGCTCTCACCCTACATGAGGCATAGGATGTATCCTCCCCAATCAGATCAGACAAAACCCTTGAGGCTTATGCATTGAATAAAGCAACATTACAGTAGTTTACCATCTGGGAGTAAGTATACTTAATATGCAAACTTTTTTACAAATTTTGAAACTCCCCTCTATTTTTTTCCGATTCTTTTAGGAGATCGAGTTGCGTTGCAAAATTTTGAAGCATTTGGAAAAACTTGCCATATTTACTGCTTCTTGTTCGACTCCCCCTAGCTGACTTAGAGTAAGAATATTGCCAAGGATTAAAGGGTGCCGTTTTAAGTGTGTTGACTGACCAAATACGATGTCGTAATGTTAAATTAGTTTACCTGTATTGAGAGATTTTATAAATCTAATTGGTAAGTTCTGTAAATTTGTTAGACATGGATGGAAGACGGAAATGTATGCCCCGTGTGAGCATGACACTCTCACTAAACGTTTCTCGGTTAATTATCTTCCTGAAAAAAATGATCACTTGATTCCTAAAATCAGCAGTTCAAAATTATATCGATGCCACAATTATTTCCCTCTTGTATAAAGCCAACAGAATTTACTTGGTATGGACAATTTTGATGGGCAAGTAGGAAAAGGGAGAAACAAAAATAATCTGTATGATAGAATCATAACTGTGCACGAATTGTGAAATTTTAGGAAATTTATATTTTTTGTTGACAATATTATCGGCGCTTAAAGACCAAACAGCCTATTCAGTTCTACCAGTGATTTTTCCTTAAAATTTTGTGTGAAGGTATTTCATGATTTGAGGAACAAAATATGATAAAAAAAATTGGGGGTCACCGACTTAGTTTTGTCATTATAGCAACCTCAGTTTCGTGTTTTCCCGAATATTAACATGATATTTGCTTGTTATTTAAACTTTCAAAAAATCCCATTGTATCAAACCTTCAAGCATAATTCTTGTTTCATGTTAAAAAGTAGATTTGTGTCTATCGAATACAGGTTTAAGAGTTTAAGACTCTTATTGCTTTGATCTTTAAATAAACGATTTATTTCATTCCCGCCAAAAATAAAACGCAAGAATGAAAAACGTTTCAAGTATTAAAAAATATCTACCAGTGATTTTTTCATAAAAATTTCAAGAAGGAAAGTGCCATGTGTACTCTTCAAAATAAAGCAAAAACATGTATATGTCACCGACCTTTCAAAAAAGTTATGATTAATTTTCATGTTTTTTTCTCGTTCGTTTTGAAGAAAAGAGTTGTCTTTCTTCAGAACATCGAATCTGACGTCATAGTACAAGTTTTCTTTGCTGGCGCACTATTTGAAAAAAAATGCAAATTGGACGTTTGAAACCCTCATTTAAATTTTCAAAAATCAAGAATAACAACTATATTCACCTACTTTATTATCCGGAAATACAAGAAATCACATGTATGTATCAGTATCAGATTTCATGATATTGTTGCCGCACAAAATTAACCTTCAGAAACACTATCCGTCGGAATGAAAAATTGTTCGAAATAACCTTTTACGATGCTTTAGAAAGGAAAGTCTGTTTTTGTCCTCTCCTTCTCATTAGCAAAATAATTGAAAATAAAAAGAGAAATGAAAGATGACACTGGCTAACTTACAGACTATTTGACAATATTAGATTAGATGTGTGTGTTTTTTTGTCGCTTCAATTTCAGAACTTTGCCCTAGCGCACTCTTTCGCTACTGTTGACAGACGGACAGACATTAGCACGGACCGACTTCTTTATACCATTATGTGTCCCGACTAAGACGAGCGTATACAAATTATTCCATCTAGTTTGTGGATTCATTATTTCTGAATATTTAAAATATAAGAAAATTAAAATTATAGGTAAAATATATGAATTAAAGTTTTTGATTCTAAAACGTTTTACATCCATTTAACCTATCGGCATAAAATACGATCCCCGTTATTACTACCTCACGTGTTTTGAATAAACGAGACAGTTAATATAAAATACAAATAAGTTTTTAAGTTCAAAAATTGATTTAGAATCTAAGAAATAATTTTCCGTTGAAAACTATAAAGTGTTTCTCAAAACAGGATGAAATATTATGAATCTAAATAGCTCATTTTGGAAATTAAAACAAAGACCAGGTTGTATGCATGTATAGATTGGCGGCATTGAAAATCGAAATTTGTTTTCAATCTTTCCGGTCATTGTAGCTTTTTGAAAGTGAGAAATTTTATGTTGGATCTTATTCTTGAAGCAATTGTTTTTGTCATAAGTTAATTTACAACAAGTTTAGTTTTAAAAACCGTAAATTTTGATTTTAATTCACATTCACTGAGTATATTAATTTCTTTAATTTTTTGCCTTAAGCTTCAGTGAGATCAGGCGAAATCTTTATCATTTCTCCTTGAGACAATTTGAAATGAAACAAATGACAAAAGACAATGAACCTTTATCATTTTTATTTTTACTATAAGATTTTGTCATTTAAGCAGTATGGATCAAATTTAACTTCATTGCAAGATCACCATTATTTTACGAGAATCTTCGAGAAATAAGTTAATCTCAACATGCATACGTTGCCAGTATATCGAAACTTCTAGAAAGTATTGTTTATTTGCCTAACCTTCTGAAAACTCAATTTTGAAAATCACATATTAAGTTAAAATTCTAAGCGTAAGTCATTTACATTTACCAGTGTAAAGTTACACGGGCGTACGAGATTTTGCCTCGATTTTATAAAAAATTCGATCTTTAATTTGCGCCGATTTGATTCGTTCATTAGCGCCTATTTTTTTTTTTTTTTATCACTAGCCCCGATACTATATTTGCTATACGAGTAAATACATGTACATGTAGTTAACCTAGAATGTATATTGCATGGTAATATATGGATATAAACAGTGTTCCCTTATGTTTAAGATAATTTTGGTCATATTGTTCAAGAACTTCGTTTTGACACGAGAAAGAAAAGATGGACCTCGTTGTTGGCAAGTACAACAAGTATAGAAAAGATGAAATGACAAGAAAGTATATATATCAGATGTGTGGCATATAAATTCTAGGCAAGATAATAATTCATTGTACTAGTATTACGTTTTTATGGATTTTATTGTGGTGCTTTGAAATGCTGAAATTCTACTCCCATCTCCCCTTTGTGAGCAGGGGACAACAGTTATATACATGTTATAATTGACAATTCATAACATATGTACAACTGGCTAACGGAAGAGGTTTATATGATAAATATAAAAAATAACTTTCATCTCTAATTTACCTGTACACAATCGGCACAAATGAAAGACAAAATCGGCGCAAGTGAAAGAAAAAAAGTGAAATGCAGATCGGCGCAAATGCAAAAAGCCGAGTTCAAAATTTATATTTTTATTATTATTTTTATTAGAACGGAGGTTACAGATAGTGTAGTATCTTTTGTGTCCATTTGTGTTTAATTTCCACTAGGTATCAGCGAGACGCTTAATTCCACTTTTCTGTGAAGATGTAGTTTTAGCGTACACCATGTTGGAATCCGTGAAAAACGCAAAATAGGACGTTATAATTTGACGTTTTTTTTCATGGCTAGAAACAACATCATAGAGCTTTTATGTCACTACCAAGTTGCGTTAGTTGATGCGCATCAACAATAGGCTGTTTGGTCTTTAACGTCAAGTGACTATAACTTCGTGCATATTGAGGACGAGAGTAGATAGGTTCTTCCGACTGGTCCGACGATATGATGTTTGGCAGAAATTTCGACCACAACCGGGATAGGAGGGCATGTTAAACAGGAACAGAAATGTTGTCTTAAAACAGGCCACTTTCAGACTCCTAGGAGTTATTACAAGAGTTTACTGTTTACGTGCAGAGAATGTGTCTGTCTCTCTACACAAGGCATCGGATTAAAATCGGCAAAAACCGTCGATAAGTATATCTGCTTTAAGATAGTATTTATAACATTTTACTTTCTACCTTACAAACAGCTGTAGCCTATAGGAAAATATGTCAGTGGTGTGAATATCTTCATTTAAAAAAAAAAGAAAATTGCTGTATATCGGATAGGGGCAAAATTTTAGCTTGCAACACTCGTGGGAGTGTACTTCAATCTTTCTTTGGTAGGGGTGAGCAGCTGAATCATCAAGTACCCCACCCTTTTCATATATTTTGTTTATAAAAAATATATACCTTGTCATATATCAATTAACATAAACAGACCTATAGATATATTTGGATATTTTTCATCTTCAGGTAAATTAGTATACAAATATTTTTTTTTTTTTTGGTCCGGCTCATGATCATGTTCATGTTTAGTAGCAACACATTCACAATAATCACTTCTTGCTTTTCCAATAGATTCGTCAAATTCGTCACATCTTAAACACTTTCCTCTATTTACCCCTTTTATGACTTTCATTATGAAGAAAATTCTATTTCAATAGACAATACTTATAAAATATGTTTGGTCAGATAGTAACACCCCAGAGAGTAACACTTTCAATCTTGTATGAATGAAAAACTGATAAAAAGTTACATTGCCGTTCCCTCTTAAACGACGCTGACACTATGGAATTTCTTTTAATAATTGTTATCATGTTTCATGCATACAGACCTGTGAATGTTAATAAGGTGCAAATGTCAAAATAATTGGATTTATAGCATCTATAACTAGCATCAGTGGAAAAGCCACATTGGAAGATAAATAGAGATTAATTGGTCTGACAAATAGCTGATGCATTTACGACGGTGGTTTAACCGAATCAAAAATAAATACTGAAATCTGATTAGTTTCAGATACTTATGATATAATCAAGCAAGTGATAATATCAACCTATTGATATATTTAATCTGAATTTCTCACCCTTTTCATATATCATGGAGCATGAAATAGTGACCTATTCCAGCGGACCATCCCTACCACTCATTACATAGTAAGTGCCCCGCCCCCCGAGTTGCAACATAACACCTATGGACTGGGGCCCCTCTAAGAGTTGTTGCAAGAGATTTTTTTAACGTACTGAGAACGTAGCACTCTCACTTCACGTTGATATTTACGAAAAAGGTGTGATTCCTAAAATCGGCAGTTCAAAAATGATGAAAACAACTATTTCCTCTTATATAGCGGCGATAGAATTTACCTGGTAGGGGCAATAACTTCATTTTGAAAGAAGGATGGTGTCGATCGGTAGATCCATTAAGCAAAAGTGCTTTCGGATTTTCTTTTGCAAAACCTTTGCTAAAAAAGAAATTTCGATGTTTCGAAAAATTCCACAATTTTTTGCACAATTATGCTGACTCCATAAAATTTTACATTAGTTTTAGCAAAGACACATCATATACTTATGATATCACAATTCTCTGCTTTAAGGTAGTATAGTGGTAAAAAATAAAAACATTATTTCTCCTTATGCTTTGAGATTTTTTGAATGTGCTATTGTCCAAACTATAACAAAAATTATATTAATTCACCGAACGTGTCTTCAAGATACCGGTCGCGCAAAATAACATATTTTATAAAGATTCTACGTAAAGATAAAAGAATTATTATGTGAATAGAATTTCAAAATAAAATACGAGAAATAGGCGCTTTGAAATACTTACAAAAATTAAAAAGAAACTGCAGAAAAAATGAGGTAATCGAAATTCATTCTATCTCCATAACATAATAAATAAATGTTCTAGATCATTGAGGGATAGTGGGGTACGTCAATTTAATATGATAAATTCCATTTTATCTGGTGGTTTCTATATAATTGAAAGTATCGGCAATGGGACAGAATCTTCATATAGTTTAGTTAGAGTTGTGACCCCTTATACATGACTTATCTAAAGATATCGATGACTCACGATCACGTTTCGTTAGCTCCACGTGTCAAGCGGAACATCACGGTAATTTGAAAGACGAAGCGAACGATGCTGTCCCCATCCAATATATTATATATTTTCTTCTAATGTATAGTATTTTAACTTTTTTACAACGTTATACATGTTATTATAATTAATACATTTATATTATATTATGTAAAGTATAGTTTTCAGTCATTTACTTTATGAATTTTATTACTTTGTTTTTCATGATTTACAGATTTACCGATTGTTGAGAAGGAGGGGGGGGGGATCATTGTTATATCAAATTGAATTGTGTTAATAAATGTTGACAATAGCTAGCGAACAGTACTTAAATGTTTGATCTATTATGTACCATGGTTTCCCCTCTTTCGTAGCAAGGACTATTATATCTAGTTGGATAATGATCCCAGTTTGTTTCGATTCGTAGCAAGGACTATTTTATCTAGTTTGATAATGATCCCAGTTCGTTTCGAATTCGTAGCAAGGACTATTATATCTAATTGGATAATGATCCCAGTTTGTTTCGAATTCGTAGCAAGGACTATTATATCTAGTTAGATAATGATCCCAGTTTGTTTCGAATTCGTAGCAAGGACTATTATATCCAGTTGGATAATGATCCCAGTTTGTTTCGAATTCGTAGCAAGGACTATTATATCTAGTTAGATAATGATCCCAGTTTGTTGCAATTGGACTTTTTTTTATATAATTAATTTGTCTTAATATATATATACATATAACAATGAAACAAGTCTTCATACGTGTCACTATGATTTCCAATGGGTATACTTGGGGACAGGACAATTTTTTTGCCCTCTCTTTTTTTCTTCATTAAAATCCGTTATTTTTAAGTTATCTTTTAATTTCTATGTTTTTCTGTGTTATACTTATATAAATATACTGAAAACTTTTGTTTGCGATTTACTGTCAATTGCTAGTGTACTATCTTCAGAGATCACTGATAAAAAAAATATTTCTAGAAAAACACGAAAATAATTGTAATCATGTGATATTTAGGCCTAAAGATAAATGATGAATAGCGGATTTTGGAAAAAAAGGGGGAGGGCAAAAATAAATTGTCCTGTTCCCAAGTACCTATGTGATTTCCATGCAATTGCATAAGGAGCTAAACTATACATGGTCGATATATAATTTACCTTGCAGGCGTAGTCTTGTTATGATTTAGAAGTTCCTTCATATTATAAGTTCCAAATGGAAGAATTATTCTGTAATATAATTTCCAGTTGAGAATACTATAACGCATGTGTTTTAGTAGTCTCAGTTTCCACTGGAACAAATATTACAGTATTTGTTCCTAACGGAATCAAAGTTATAGAATATTTGGCCCAACAGGAATGTTCAGATATTATGGCATTGATTAAAACAAAGTTTTTAGTGGAACTTCTCATTGTTAGGCGGAACAAATATACGTTCGCTGTCTAATTGTTGGCCGATTTATTTGCTTCAAAAGGAACATAGAAAATATGATGTTTATTTTTTTTAGGATAGTTACATCAAACAGAAGCCCAAACTAAAGTTTAAGCCAGATCGATTGATTGATTGATTGGTGCTTAACGCCACTTTCAACACTATTGTGCTATTTCGTGGCGGTCAGTTTTTATTGGTGGAGGAAGCCGGAGTGCCCGGAGAGCACCACCGACCTTCAGTAGGAAAACTGACACTCCTAGTCAATTAAGATTGGAGTCGAGTGCACCTGCCCCGTTCGGGATTCGAACTCACAACCTCAGTGTTTACTGGCTAGTCGATACAGTAGTTCGACTACTTCGACCCCTCGGCCACCGAGGCCCCAATTTACGCCAGAAGTCGAGCCAATATTATTACATAGTGTTTATATACATTTATTCTTCTTTGTTGTCTTGTGTTTGTTTTTGTTGTTTTTGTTGTTTTTTTTTTGTTTTTTTTGTTTTTTTTTGGGGGGGGGGAGGGGGTGTCCTCTATCCTGTTCAAGTTTGTTAAGGATTTGCGGATAATTCGTCAGTTTATTTATTGATTATAATCTTTTCTCGTACACTGCTAATAAAGAATGCGCCTTCCAATGTTTTTGTTTTTTTCATTTTCAAAAATCATTTTTTGGGTGGGATCAAGGATTTGTATGTCTCACTATACAATCCTTGGTGGGATCGAGGATCATTTTCTGGCCAGCCTGCATAGTTTCTATAAGTGATTATAGAAAATTCTATTAAATGTTGCAGATGTTTTTTTGACTAGCTGAAAGCTAAAAAATTTAAAACAGATGACCACTTCCCAGTTTAATGTAAACACTATTAATTTTTCTCAAATCATTTAAAAAAAAAATTACAGTCGTGCAAACTCACTGGCGTAATACACAAAACACGGAAGGTTGTATTGACGTAAAATTTGATCGCTGTTCCAAGAAGTTAACCGACAGATTGTTCTCACGTCCTTTAAGACTGATTTCATTACCATTATATAAATCAAGGAAAGTAAAATTGATTTTTAGTTATAAAAATATACTTTAAATATAATTGCTTTAAAATAACCAACATTTGCATGCTTTAGATGTCAAAATATATTGTCCTGAATAAGCATATTGTAGGGAGTGTGTTAATTGAATTTACCCATCACCCGACAGAGCTTTGACCAATCACAAAATAGACCTGAGAGGGGGATATGCGTAATTGTAAATAGAATCGAGGCTAGTTAGCCCGCATTTTTGTTGTGTGATGGCCCTTGTGTAAAGTGTACGCCATTACTGTGGTTTAAAACAATCAATGGGCGGACCATAAAACCTCATATTTCACAGGAATGGTAACGTGATCTTTCATGTGCTATATATCAAATTATTCCTTAATTAATTATCTTCCAATTGCTCATAATTTTTAGAAATAATGAGCTCGAAAAAGGTACGATTTTGCAACGGAAAAATGGTCGGACATTAAAATTCATGCATGTGTGCATAAAGGACGTGGAGGAATCACGTGGTTTGTGTGTTACGATTTATGTTGATAATATTGAAGAAACATTGGACATTTATTCATCGTTTAGTTTTGTCTTATGTGACAGTTCCTAGATAAATGACATTGCATGGCCATTCAGTACAGGTGACCTATTGACATTGCTTTGTTTTAACATTGTTTTGATTTTCGCAGAGTGGTACTTGGGGATTGAAGAGTCACGTGCTACGAGCCAAGTTTAAGGACAAACGGGCGCGTCGGGCTTGCGTCTTGAGGTGTCACTGGATCGTACTTTCTGTACTCTAAAGTTGTCAACACTAGAATTTAATGCTTACAGGTGAGATTCTGCAATATCTATGATGTTACGTCAGCCAAACCCTCGTGCATGTCTGTGCCTCTCTCTTTGAGAGTATGTTGCATGGCCGTTATGGCACCTGCGCTAACTGAGGCAGCCACTCAGTCCTGTATCAAAATATCTCAATCCTCTCCACCAGTGAGCCCAGAGTTACATGTGCCATCCATTGGTGGTATTGCAAACGGAAAGAATAATCAGCCACATAGAGCAAAGCCCCACAGTGGGCTGACGTCTCATGTTACTATTGGAGAGCTTAAAAAGTTACAACAGCAAGGTTTATTCAAAAGCATTGGTTGCCAAGAAATCAAATTCAAGTTTGAAGATTCTGACAACACAGTTACAACAAAAGAAAATCTATCTAAACCGTTTCTCAACGGTAACCATTCATTAATTGATTGTGAAAACATGAACCAAACAAATCATGTTAATGGCAATGAAGATATTGAAACAAAATTGAAAAGTGATAACGGACCAAAACTTGATTCAACAGTTAAAAGTGTTGACAGCAAGATTCCAGTCGGTGAAGAAAATATTTTTGCGGATTCTGAACATAAAAATAAAACAATAGACAAAATGGTTGCTTCCAGTTCTGAAGTGGATGCTGTTAGCACTACAGAAGTGTCCAACATGGATATGGACACGAACATTCAAAGTCCTATTGATTCAAATTTGAAAGAGGAGGTTAAAAAGAAGCAACATACTTTAGAACGCAGAACTCAACATTTATTAAGACGTTTACGAAGACTACAAAGTAGAGGGGTTGAATCACACTTGCATTCTCAGCTCAGAAATTTTGTTGGCTTTCAGCATAAAAACCTACAGACAGTTGCAAAATCAATTAAGAGTTCGACATCAAATAATTTAAATGAAATTAAGACTGAACTGTTCAATAGTGATGATGTAAAAAGTTTATCAACGGCAGCACTAGTGAATTTAGTAAGAAGACTACAGTCCAGTCAGTCGTCTTTATCTCTGAGTCAGCGTTACCTCAACTCTAAGTCAGACAGTGGACCAACTGGCATTTTGACAATCGATAAGCTGACAGCAGAAGAATCTATAAGAGTATCTGCACTGTTGTCAAACAGTATTCATCATGCACAGAGTTGTTGTGATTCTGATGTTACAGAGAGTAGCTCTGGTGGTGAAAGTTGTGATGAAGATGACCCAACTTGCAAGAAATCCAAATCAACACTGTTGTAAGTATCAATTGTTTTGTTGGTTTGCAGTTCTATATTGCCTTAGTTTTTATAGGTACATGAAGGTTTCAATTGACACAATTTGAGCAAGAGTTACTGCCCTTTTGTTACCATGTTGGACATCTACATGCACAAATTCCTTCATAAATTAGCCAAATTCATTCTTTAAACTCTACTGACCAATAAGGTCAGTGTTTTCCCTAGGCTGTTCAAGCATTGCGGTACCACACGCATAAATTTCGACCGCCATGCTTTCATCATTGCCGCAATGCATCCCGCTATGTGTGAAAATATAACTGTGTAAAATATTTATTATCGATTTTGAAAGTGAAGTGACAAGTGACCACACTCCACATGTGTTTTAAACTCATCCGACTGATAATCGGATACATCACGTCGCGCGTGCGGGATTTTACAACCTTCTTGATTAGTTGGTTATATATCGAGACTTGGTTACATGAAAGAAGTTGCCAGTTATCTGATAAATAAATAGTCAGATTAATCTCCAATGCATATCTTTCTGTGCTGGATAAAAAGTTTAACCTTTTCCAGTATAAATTTCACCTTAAACGGGTGTTTGACATCGTTATTTTACTGTGATCTTTAAAAAGTAGAAATTTAAAATTTGGTATAGTCTCTGGTATTATAAAATAAAACTAACGTAATTTCACCGAGAATGGACAAAACTTTTGTTTTAATAAAGTTTCGCAGTTTTTTCATCAGCTATATTTACATTGATGAATTATTTTTTGATTGGTCACAACAATCAGTTATTTTTAGATTAGTCGCGGTTGATTGATTATATCAAAGAATACACATCACCGCCACCGGGCCGAGAAAAAGACGTGTCGTATGAAATATTTAAAAGATTTGATAGAAAAACTTTCAAAACATACGTAGTTATTTACGGAAATATTGTTTTTAATAAACTTGTGTTGTTCTATTTTTATTTGAATGGGTCACATGAAGCTTAAGTGTAGCGGATTCATTTGCCGTTTTGGTGGAAGAAGACTTCAAGTCTTCTGAAGGCCTATGGTGCCGACTTTAAAATCATTGAACCACCTCCGTATGCCGCATCCGTTTCTGTGTATTACAATTTCATAACAACTTCCGATTCTTGACACCGATTTTACACATGATTAAGCATCTGAATCATTTAATTTGTAAATTAGGATTGAAAACAATCACTATCGTTAATATTTACCCTTTTATTTATGTAATTTATTAGATTTCATCTCATCTACATGAACGTTATTTGTTTACTTGTAACCGGATGTTTTTAATGTAGATATTTGTAGTACCCATGCGTGAATTTGGTATCGGGACAACTCGCCCTGTTTACATGTTCGCCTTGGTCTGTTCGTCCTGAGTTCTTTCGCCCGTATAGTACGTTCACCCTGTGTTCATTCTCTTCACTCTTATCTTACACAACGTTTTATAATACGTCCTTGCATTTATTAAAAATATTGATATTAAGGGTATCGTTAAAAGCTCTAAAACACGATTTAGTGAAAATCATCTGTTCCTTATTTTGTTCCCAAGGTAAGACAATAGTGTTCAGCCAATCAAATTCTGTGTTTCTCATGATCAAATTAATAAGCCAATCAAAACGTTTTCTCTGAAGATTATTCTAACATGCTAGATTTTGAACTTGTGTTGTTTTCATCTAGTACTTTAAAAAATACTTTTAAATAATACAAGTGAAAACAACTCCGTTTGTACTTGGTGTTCCTAATTGGAAGGAAATACGAAGAAGAAGAAGAAGAAGTTGTAAAATCGTGAACATGGCATGTGAATTTTCATCTGCAAGGAGGTTCTTACACAGCTTAAGGATAAAAGCATGACTGATTGACCAAATTCAATGATGCAGTACTACCATAAAGATAATAAATAGTATTTTTTTCACTAATTTATTGACATTATACTTTTTGAAACATATGTTATTTTTGTATTCAATTAAATCATTTAAAGCACAATGTACTATTCTTTTTTCACAAAGACAAACAAACAGGTTGGGACCCCCACCCCACCCCCACCCATTATGAGTGGTGTCCCTTAAATGAGGGACTGTCCCTAAAAAAAGGGGTCATTTTACTGTTGAAAAAAAAAGAAAGAAAATTTTTAAGATTTTTAACTCAAAAGTGGGAAAATTCATTATATTTGGAACAACTTTTCTAAATGAGGGTCAAATTAATAAAGAAGATATAAGTTTAGAAACATCACAAAATTCTTTTGACATGTTTTGACACTTTAATACTTGATAGATGCATAGTTCTTGGGGAAAAGTTTCATCAAATAATATGAATATAGAGGTTCTCATATTTTACAGTGGGTTGTAATGTTCTTCTAATGAGGGTGACACATCTTTGCATAATTCAAAATTGGAAATTTCAACAAGCATCTAATATTCTTACACAAGAAAATAAACCCTGGTCTGCTAGCTACATGTTCATCTTTTCTACTGATTTAAAACTTAAATCATGCAAACAGACTTAAGAAAAGGCATGTAAGCTCATCATAAAAATATGACACTTTTTCAAGACAATCCAGATCGTGCAAAATACTTCGCTAAAATTGTAACCTTTAAAACTGTTGTCGCACACTAAAACCCCATGGAAATTTCAAAAGTTGGCAGGTATGTAACAAGTCTTACTATTTTTATGCCCCATTTATGGGCATTATGTTTACTGGTCTGTCCGTCCGTCCTGCTTCAGGTTAAAGTTTATGGTCGTGGTAGTTTTTAATGAAGTTGAAATCCAATCAATTTGAAACTTAGTACCTACACATGTGTTCCTTATGATATGATCTTTCTAATTTTACTGCCAAATTAAAGATTTTACCTAATTTTCACGGTCCACTGAACATAGAAAATGATTGTATAGATTGAAATCCATGTACTTATGACACATTCTTGTTTGAAGAAAAAATACATCATAGCGATAATGGAACAAAGCAGACTGGGTTAGTGGGGCTGCTTTATGGTAATTCAAGTTACCTTTTAATTTATTCACCTTCTTCCACCTCAGAGCTATCAGCTCTTTGATTACACAAGTGGGGCTAAATTTCTTTCACTTCAGCAAGATAGGATTTTTACAATTATAAAGCGTTATAAATAAATCGGACAGGGATGTGTTTAAAAAAAAAATAGTTACAAATTGTCATGAAATAAAATGTCAGCTTAGCTTCCAAACAATGTCATCTGTATGTCCGTATGTCAGGTATTCTTTATTGACGACTTCTGTAATTAACGTATTAAACTTTGTTTTATTGTTTCCTGTAAAATCTCTGTGAAGCAATGATGACATTCAAAGTTTTATTTAACAACTTGCTGTTGATGCTGAAACCATTCTATCAGCAAACTGAGGACACTGTTAGTGAAAGAATGTAAAGACATGACATTTAGGCAGACAATGAACAAAGTTGCCAGTCTTGGAACTTTGTATCCTTGTCTGTCTAAGTATGCAGCAATGAGTCTTCCATTGCTAGTTTCAACAGCTGATTGTGAAAGGTGTTTTTCATGCTTGAACAGAGTTAAAACACCTTTGAGAAAAAGACTATGCCAAAAAGTGCTGAATTGCTTAATGCATATATCAATTGAAGGACCAAAGGAGGAAGATTTTGATTTTGAAAATGTGTGGTGACCTTTGGAAAGTTGAAACAGAGGAAGATATCAACAAAATAATGTGTACATGGCATTTATTTGTAAATAAATATTGCAGACTGGATTATTTTTATTATTGTTTATAAAGTCTTTAATTAATTCCTCTCATCTGTAATAAATACTTTAAAGTTCCATGACTTATATGAATTGCTGTACCTATAATAAAACTATTAGATTGGTATATGGCTGAAACATATAAATTATGTAGTGTTACTAATTCTGGAAAAAGAAGCGTCACGCCACGTTGCAAATTCACCATGGACCCACCATGCATAAAAATTTTCTAGGAAGACACTGAAGGTGATAGTAAAAGTAGTTTTTTGAACAATTTTGATTTCTTTTTACTCTTGCTTGATTTATCCCTATGATGTAGTAAGTATCTTTTATCAGGCTTGTTAGTACTTCATCTTTCAGTTTGAAACCAAAATCAACCATTTCCCCCTCCAAAATGCATTTGGCAGCCAAGGGAAAGAACTCATTAAGTCATATTGAAATCTTTACATTAAGAAAGTATCATTTGTGGTTGTCACACATTTTTGTTCTTGTATTGATTTGCAACTCCTGATATCACATGACAGAAACCAACCAAAACATGCAATTTGTTAATATGAATTACATGTACTGTCAAATTTATTAATTATGGAAAAGTGAACAGTCTACATTTGCCTCGAATGTTATGCCCCTGCAGTAGATTTCATGTGCTGAAATACAAAATGTTCGTTTTAATTTGCAAATACATGTACTCTCAAATTAACTAAATGGTTTGATGATGCAAGTAATTTGTCCACAAATTTTAGATTATTATTATTAGCAACTTTGTGAAAAACAACACATAAAACTTTGATACGTTATATCGGCTCTGGTTTCTGTAACATATGCCCTTAATATACTTCAGTTGTGAAAAGCAATCTTCAAACCATCTTTATTTCAAGTGTAAATTTATGTTGGTGAAATATTTTTAGTTAAAAGTCACCTTGTGCTTGGTGACATCAGTTGTCTAATAATAGAATTGGGAGTTCCCAGAACATTTATTAGGATTAGAAACTGAATATCTAATTAACATATTGAACATATATGTTTAAGCCATACCTTTTCATGATATCTGTTTTCTATAATGGATTGACAGTTACATGTACATGTATGCTATTCATGCTCCAACTCTCCTGAAGCTCTATAACAAAATTTGAATCAATGATTGACAATAATATCTTGTTCAGTCTTAATAATACCAATGCACAAATACCCATTCTCTTTAAGACAAAAGATAAATATATGTCTGTTTAGGTTACATCATCCAAAAAATTAGGGTAGGTAGGTTGTTACAGGGGCACTAGGCTTAAATTTTAAGTACATGCAATTATGATTCATGAATGATTTTAGTACATGTTTCTGTACTTGTTGGACAAATTTTGTACATTTCATTTAGAATATTCTGGATGGCCCTCAGGCCAGACTTAAAAATATTTCTGTTTGCCCAAACCCTACCCACCAGTGTCAGGTGTGGGTAGGTAGGTAGGGAAATTCTTTTTTTTTTATACTTTAAGAGAAAAATAGGGGTCAAAATTATTTTACATTGTACCTTGTAAACAACTTTTAAAATGAAAGAATATTATAGTTTTGTATAAATTGTCCGACACATATATGCCAGGATCTATATGTACTATACAGATCTTTTCTATTAACAGTTTTTTTCAACATTCCACCTCAGTGTTCACACTTTTTTCTGAATAGATATAGGAAGATGAATGTTTACATTGTAAATACAGACAAACAATTTTAACATTTTAAATTAGTTTATTTGAATGCAAAATTCAAATACAAAACAATTGAACAAAACACTGTTGACAGAACTTCTGTCATAATGATAACATTTTAAGTTTTGACTAGAAACATGATACGGAAATAAACTTGGACATAAATTCAAAATTACACAATATGGGAAAATTGAATGTTCTGTAAGTCCTGTTTAGAGATTCAAAATACTTATACAACTAAGAACTGCATAACTGTCACTTTGACACTTAAAATTTGACTAGCAAAACTGACGTTTAATGACTAGAATGCTTTAATAAATTTTTTAACAAATTTTAGAACTAAAGGTAACACCTTAAACAAAGCTGAATAAAATTCCTGAACAACTTGGATTGGTTCCTCAAAATCGGGCTCAAACGAGTGCAGGGCATGAAGAATTTTTTGGCAGGCCACTTACTCAAGAAAAAGAGATAAAAAAAAATCACTTTCCTGTGTGCAAATCCACTATCCCCGAAATTTTGAAATTTAAGATGCAAAATCCTGCAATCTGAGCATACTATTAATGGTTTATCATGCATGTCAACTGATTATGATAATTTTGTGTGATTTTTAAAAATTTATATACATGTATGAATATTTTATATAAAGTGAAATCTCAAGAAATTTTATTTCAAATTACCTTAGAAGTTTTCACCACAAGAGGCAGGATATTTTAAGCAAATTGTGCAATACATCTTGCCCTCCTTGAATTTGACCCAGGGAAATTTGTCCGCCCACTTGACTTGGTAGGTTCTGTTCCTTTTTTCCCTGTCATATTCATTATCCTTCTGTTTTTTGGGGATACTATTCCCATTAACATCGTATTCTGTTTTTCTTTTAGCGCTTGAAATGTCAAAGTATTTATGCAAGCTCATTTTCTGAGCGTCCGCAATATTTACAAACTGGTTTCCGTGCTACAAACCGGATATCGTAAATTTAAACCAGTCCGCTAACGATCTAACTAAATACCTAATGGCACATGTGTTGAAATCATGGAAATTCAGGGTTGGCAAAGTAATACCGGGCTGGGCAATACTCCTAGAAACGGATAATACTGGGCAATACTGGGTAATATGATTTTTCAAGCTTATTTTTACACAAAATAGTAAAGACTTGTTGTAGTTTAATAGTATTATAGCTAAATATATACATTTTATACAGATAACCGTTAAGAGTCATTCCTGAAGATTGAAAATTCAGCTTCTTCCTTTTCTCCACTAATTCTATGTAGGCAGATCTAGAATACAAGTTCTGGACATTTCAGGATATCTTGTTAATTTCCAAGCTTTGTTTCAATGTTAAATCCAAGTTGAAAAAAAGCATTTTATTGCAGTGAATTGTAAATTTTAATTGTTATACAATCATAATGCTAAATAAACACCCTAAGGAGACAGGCCTTGAACTTATAGAAATCAAAAGGCTGATTATTGTTGTATAAACAATTCTATATTATAATCTGAATAATTACTTATTAATTAGTGATGTACATAAACATATGCTAAGATTTAGTAAACATTTTTAGTAATGAACAAAAAATGTTTAAAAGTAATTTTCCTTACATAGAATTGTAAATTCTTAATATTAGTTATATTTATTAAAATAAAAAATTGAATTTTTCGACTTTAATGTATTGCATTTGTGATTAATCACAGAATCCTCTTTAAAATACATGCCAGTATTTCATATTACCCAGTATTACCCGGTAAAACCCGGGTTTTCCCAGTATTTCCCACTGGGCTGGGCAATACTCATAAAACCTGGGTTTTTGCCAACCCTGTGGAAATTCGATGCTCAGATGATCTTACAGAAGTATTTTGACATTTAAACAAGTATTAGGGACAAATTATTTTATTTATTTACCGGAAAACGACTTTCCAAACGGGATATTAGCAACTGCAATTTCACCTTCCCGTGTAATAATTTACTTTCCCCGGGAAACAGGAAATGGTAATCTTTATGCCCTGGAGTGTCCTGATCAGTCAGAGACAGTCACACAAATTTCATCAGTTTTTCGTAGCATGAAATTGTCATCACACACTTCATCAAACACCCATTCCATGTTTTTGTGTTTTCAAAACGATAGAGTTTGTTGGAAACTACAGGTTTTGATTATAATCCAACCTTTATTTGTACTGATTTAGAGACTGTAAACATGTTGTTTTTCATCCGCATCAATTGGAGGCTTTTATACATGACACAAATTGTCCTGTGATAAAGCGAGGTCAGATTGGATCAGGTTATTCTATGCAACAAACTCAAGACTGAAACGGATACGACAAAAATCCGCAAAAAAAAAACATCGCAAATTTTGAATAAAAAAAGATTTTGACTCTGGTGCTTTTTTATGGGTCGGTCGGGTTAGGGCAAACCAACCTATTCTTTTTTATGGCCTGAGTAGCTAGTTTTCTCCAACTATTTGATAATCACTTGATAAGATATTTTACAAATATGCCAGAGTATCAGACTTGAAAGTGACAACTTTGAATAGATAGTCTTCAGGCTCAGCAGTGGACCCACCAGTCCAGGCTTGTAAAATTACTATCAGGCCTGTAAGAATTTCAACTACTATACATGTACATGAACATGCCAATACAATCTATTTAAAAATTTCCCAAAAGATAAGTGTATTGTGAAGACTGGAGCTGTAACCCGAATAATTAGTCCCCTACCGACAAAGTCGAAGGGGACTTTAGGTTTCAGGGGTTAAAATTAACATTTGGTACTGGAAGGTCCAGGACCTTTGACACTCCAAACTGAAAGGTCCACAACCTAAATTCCAGGTCCTACGTTTACTTGAAATATTTCATAACTCAGTAAGATACAAAATTAATGTGCTTTTGGTGTTAGGTTAGCTTGTTTCAGTGTCAGTGTCACTGTTGTATAACATGTTTAATAATAATTGTAATTGTCGTGTATATAACATGTATAATGAATTCAAATAATCTTTTTTTTTTTTTTTTTGTATTGGGGAGGGTGTCACTGTGGGTAGGTGTGTTGTCTCAACGATTGGTAATTAATTACTAATTATACCATTATCTCAGGGCTCATACTACTTCAGAATCATAGGGAGAAGTGACTTCTCTTTTGAAAATTATAGGGAGAAGTGGTGAGATTTGGAAGAGAAGTGCTCACTCAAAGCACTACAATGTTTGGTTTTTACGAAAATATAAAGGGCTATATGTATCTCTTTTTTATTATTGTTCAATTCATACCCGAGTATACAATTAAAGTAACAGTTCAAATTTAAAGCTGTTTCAGTGTATCATATCTAGTTGCACTATTATATTAGTTCCTCTGGGAAAATAAAGTAAGAAACTTCCAGATTTTTACTGGCCCTTCAAAATTGAGAAGAAATGACCTCTTGGAATTGTAGTAATATGTTTACACTATAAAATTAAACATCATCAAAATTTATTAATGATAAAGAAAATTACTGTCACAGTTTATTGGATTTTGACATGAAAATTTGTGAACTAAAAGTAATTTTGAGTTTCTGTATAAAATATTTCATGCTTTTTCATTCTGTTTCATATATCTTTTGGTTTTCAATTCTAGTGTTTATATTTCATCATCATAGATGTATTTTGTCACCTGACTGGAATTATTATTTTTTTATTGTATTTGATCGGCAAACCCGGAACTAACCTTATATGCACCCGGAATTAACCTTATATGCACCCGGAATCTGATCCGGTATTATAATTGTCTTCATTTCCGGTTTAAGACGACCCATTGTTTTTCAATGTTGTTTTTGTCAGTCAGATACGATTTTACTCGGATTTACACATTACTTGTTGGCGATTTTCGGTATAAAGCTAGCGGTTGAAAAAAAATGAACATCGCTGTCATGAATAATAAAGATGAAAATAAATTTTGAGATCGTTTCACTTTGGAAATTTTAGCAAAGTTAATTTTTATTTTCTTTCAAATCAAAGGTCCGTCGGGCGTAGCTAGTAACCAAAACGAAAGTCCGATTGCAATAGTGGAAGGTCGCGGACCTCGGACCACCGCTAATTTGAACCCCTGGGTTTGCACTCTGTCTGTCTGTCTGTCAGTCTGGCAAATCAGTTTTCCAGACTTTTTTCTTCATGCTTGAAGATATTGATTTGATATTTGGTGTATTGTTTTATCATGACAAGTTACAGGTCAAGTTTGATTTTCACGATTTTAGCTTTTCTCCTTGTTCAGTTAAAGCCCTTTCCCTAGAATTAAATTTTGATGAAATACTTTTTGATTACTAGATTTCTGTTCAAAGGGAAATAACTAATTTTTTAACTTTCCCTAGAATTAAATTTTTGATGAAATACTTCTTAGATTTCTGTTCAAAGGGAAATAACTCATTTTTAAAAGATTTGTAGAAGACAATTGTATTAAGATTAATGACATTTTGGATTTTTTTCCTTTTCTTGAGTAAATTGTTTGAAGAAATAAGTGGAAGGTTTGTTTGTTATTTTATGTAGTTTACACCATGACAAGTTATAGATCAAGTTAGAATTTCGTTCCATTACAATGAATTTTTAACCGGTAGGGGACTATGTATTGCCATGTAATACTCACAGAATGCTTGTTTGGTCATTATATTCTGCTGCTCTATGACATTACAGCTACAAGTACATTAACGCCTGAAAGCCTCGTCAATGAAAAATTGTCAATTAATCATTTGGAATTAGCTCTGGTTTTACCTATCTTGATATTATTAAACTATTAACTCTTTGTACAGAGAGCAGCAATCAAAATCCTGGTTTTGTGACACATTTCTATCGTTTAAAGAGGTCAGGCCCTCACGAGTGGGAGAGTAGATCACTTGGGACTGAATTATTTGGGTTAAGATAGCTGTAGAATCTCCTTTTATTAACTTCTACTTTTAAATACCAAGTACATTTCTATTTGACTAAATTTTGAAGATTTTAAGATCGACTATGCACTGTCATAGCAGTAGTTGTTTTTAGGTCAGTTAAAAATTGCAACTTAATCTGCATGCATGTTCATGTATGTTTTGATTAATCATTAAAAGAATATTAGCTATTTTGTATTCTTTGCAGGATATAGAAGAAATCAATGTTTGTTCTAAAAGAATACTAAACAGGGTTGGAATTACATGTTTAATAGCAGACAGTTATGGATATTGGTATTTAGAAATTACTTTACTTTTTCAGACACCGTCGAGCAGAATGGAAATGGGCCTCAGAGAGAGCTAATGTGGCTTCGCGGTGGACGTGGTTACAAGCTCAAGTTTCTGATCTAGAATATCGAATTCGACAACAAAGTGAAATCTATAAACAAATTCGACATACAAAGGGACCAGTTCTTCTAGGAGAACAACCTTCTCCTGAAGATTTGTTATGGCGAATTCGTCAGAACAGAGCAGGACAAAAGTTGTCACCACTGGAACAAAAAATAGCAAATCTAGAACGCAAAAATGAAGCTTTGGGATCCCCGTGTAATATATCTAATTTAATGATGAATGTTAATCGACAAGCTACAAAGTTGACTCAGTCTCTGGGAACAGTATCACCTGCTCAGAGTACATCTGTGATGGCAGGAGATACAAAATTAACACCAACTTCACAAGCTAAACATTTGAATGGAGTGATAGGTACTAGTCACAGAGATGGTCAGAATGTCACAATAGGACCAGGTGGTGACGGCACGCCACATTCATCTCCCATCAATCATGACATTACATGTCAGGCATCGCGTTGCCGTCCTGTGCGTAGTTATAGGAAACGTAAACTGTTACGGACAGCTGGACTACACAATGTTAGTAGGAAAGCTGCTCGTCTTTCAACTGTGAAATGTCAGTGTTATCCTCCAATCTCATCATGTCCAATGTGTGGAGGACGTTACAATAATGTACAAAGGATAGATGTAGATAGTTTCCCACTGCAGGATAGAGTTGCCATTCTTGATCCAGCCTTTCATCCTGTGTTGTCTTTCAATCAAGGTGAGCTATGCACACTTGTTACAGTACACTGAAAAATCATTCTTGTTGGGGTCGATTGATTCACGTTGAAAGAGGGTGATCTAGAGTTAAACCACCCTGTCAAATATTTCTATTGAGATAATTCGAGGTAAATCTCCCACATTCACTCGCAGTCAGTGTGAAATTTTACCCCCAAGATTGATTTTTAGCTGAATCATGTACAGTACAACCTGGGACATACTCTGATAATGTATGGTGCCCATAAAAACAATGTCCACCATGATAGCCCTTTATGTCAATCATTAGGCCACCTGCTGCTTGATTAATACACAAGGTATTTACACCAGTCAATGGGCAAAGGGGGGTGCTGATTGCATTTTTGTGATAAAATTAATACCTTACAGATACATGTACAAATGTATATATATGATGTATCTTGGGTAAATTACATGTGTTTGACAAATTGTGCATTTAATTACTATGATAGAAAAGTAAAAAAGAAATAAAATAATAAATAACTAATAATACATGTACATCTATCATGCATATGTTGAAAGTGAAGACATCACATATGTATGGTAGTACAGTCGAACCTCGTTGTGTTGAAGTCGAAGGGACCAGACCAAAGTATTCGACTCATCCGAGGTCGAGTGTGTCGTCATAAATTTTGAATGCATGAAATGCACAGTATTGTGCAAAAGAAGATACTTTGTATAAATTGCTTATTTCTTGACCAATTTCAATGGGGTTTTATTCTTGAACTCTTGCGGTTCTTTAATATGCTGAATCTAACAGTGTATTAAGTTTTTGGATTTTGGGCCCGCTTTTAAATTGGTCCACATTGAGGTCTAAACGGAATTCTTAGGGTTCTTTGATATGCTGAATCTAAACATGTATTTAGATTTTTGATTATGGGCCCAGTTTTCAAGTTGGTCCAAATCGGGGTCCAAAATTAAACTTTGTTTGATTTCAACAAAATTGAATATATGGGGTTCTTTGATATATGAGATTTGTGAATATATGGGGTTCTTTGATATGCTGAATCTAACCATGTATTTAGATTTTTAATTTTGGTCCCGTTTTCAAATTGATCTACATTAAGGTCCAAAGGGTCCAAAATTAAACTTAGTTAGATTGTAACAAAATTAAACTTGTCCAAAATTAAACTTTGTTTGATTTCATCAAAATTGAACTCTTGGGGTTCTTTGTACAATGACCATAACAGTGTGCCTTTTATCAATATGACACTTTATGATTGTGTATTCAATCTCCATTTTTGGTCCTTCGTAATAATTAAACACACAAGTACAGATACAAATCATGCACAAATAAAATCAATAGTCTACACAAATATTTAAAAAGGGTAGTCACTGTAAATTATGAAATCACTAGCGGCACGAAATAAGTTCTGAACGGTCTCTTATGAGGTCGTCTGCTTTACATTAAATTATCATGAATTTATTATAATTGTCCTAATCCTTTAGGGGCGCATCCAGCCATTTTTATAAGGGGGTTCCCAACCCAGGATAAAGGGGGGGGTTCCAACTATATGTCCTCATTCAAATGCATTGATCTTCAAGAAAAAAGGGGGGCCCCAACCCCCCTCTGGATCCGCCACTGCCTCTTATTTATTGTAATTAATGAGTTTTAAATCTAAGGATTCATTTAATCTCGGCTTGGGTCATTTAAATTCGTTTCGTTTTTATCTCAGGTGAAAATGTTCAACACACTAGCATTCCGCTTGAACGATCAACAAAGACGCTAATTAGCGATCACCATAAACATGTCATTTTAACTGTTATACAAACAAGTATGTTTACTCAGCTTTAATCTCTTTTGCAAATGATAAGGTGACATAAGAAATACATCCGATTTGAATGTTTATCATTAGGTCTGCATCTTTCGAAAATTCTTACTTTGAAGTTCGAGACATCGGGGTCAATTTACATTAATTTTACTTGGACTGGACCATAAAATTTACTCGACTTAACTGAAGTATTCGAATCAACAGAGTTCGACTCATCAGAGGTAATTATGCATTGATCAAACGGGCATTTTACCGGGACCAGCAATTACTTCAACACAACGAGGTTCGACTATTCAATTGTATTTCATGACACTGATTTTCCCTATACAACCAAAACACATTTAATACATGTATTTATTCAGGAATTTTTGTAGCAATTAAATGATCTTAAAACTACATGTATTTGCTTTTTGCTGGTCTTGTCCACCTAAATGTTAAAAATTAAAAACAGATTCAGTGCAAAGCATTTGAAACTAAAATTGAGAGAGGGGAAAACTCCTGGACTTATTTGGATGGGTATGGTAGCTATATATATAGGGCCAAAATAGAAATATTGTTAGCTCAAATGCAACTGACTTGGAAAAATACTCAAATTTGACAATTGTTAGTTAACACAATTTCTTGATTAAAATCTGTGAAAATCTTCAATATTACACTACATCTAACCTAAATTAGTAAAAAAATGTGACTGTATTGACCTTTTTCTCCTGGAAGCTCTTATGTCATCTTTTATTCAATAAAATTGTTTTAGTGAGGTAGTCAATTAAACAGTATACTGTGGATTCATTATTATTGGTGAGATATAAATTTTGTTGATATTTAGGTAAACCATGAATTTAAATGTTAAGAGACATACAAATGCCTATATGATTGTATGCAGACATTGACAAAACCATAAAATTAAATATAAAAGAAAAAAATGTAAATTTAAATTTAAAGGACAGTCATCAGCTAGGGCACTTTTGTGGGGAACGGAATTTTTCATTCTTTTTTGTCTAGGTTTATGTGTGCATCTATTTGGGACTGATCCGTTTATCTATTGGTATTAGATCATATTGATATTAAAAATGTGTGTAATGAAATAAAAAAATAAAAATTTGCCTGAACTAATAGTTGGCAATTTTCTCTGAGTAAATATTTGTCACAAACTCCTTTTTGTCAGGTGGCAACCAGGGCAAGGTAGAAGTTGACATCCCCTCCACCAAGGGAGAAAAAATGAGAAGGACATGGCTATTTCCTGACAATTCAATTATCCAAATAAAACCTCAACATTAACTGAAACAGGCTTGTTGATTGACAACTGTCAACATAGTTTATTTTGAATTCAAGTTTATTTTAAAGTTTTTTTAACTCCAAAAAATTTCATAATTCATTTTAAAAAAAATTAATGAAGACGTTAATCTATTAATACACTTTACTACAAAATACCACGATTTAAGTATTAATGTCTTCATTAATTTTTTTTAAAATGAATTATGAAATTTGCCAGTACACTACTCTTAAATTTCATGAAAATGTTCAAGCTCTGAATTTCAATTTAGGCTATAGGTACTATGGTCCTCCAGCTGTATATCAGCATCTATCATTCACATATTTACAGGTAAAAAAAATTGCTAAATGAATCTACCTAACCACCACGTTATTTTTCTAGAGGAGGAACCAGGGTCCGACACTTACGGTTGTCCGATTGCCCTGGGCAAGTTGATGCCGTATTCGGACAAGTAAAAACATCATCTTGGTTGTCCGATCGGGCAAGTAAAAAAAAAAGTGTTATATGATAAAATTTCACAAAATCAATAGTGTCTGTTGTTTTGTCCATAGATGACTCAGTGATAACACCGCACGGTCGAGTAAAGTGGTCTTAACCCCCCTTCAATGCGCATATTTCGTCATTTGTTCGCACTGAATTCCCCATTTTACCAAAAATAGATCACGTTTAAAAATATTGGCCAATCAGGCGGCCGCGGCGTTGCTTCATCATTATCGTTATCAATCCGGACACCACTCAGGCGTTTCCAACGCACATGTTATTCCCACCGACCAATGGAAAGCTGAGGTCTATTTTGGTTGTTCTAACTTTAGAATTTGACATCGGATGTGTATTTCCCTAAGATTTAAAAACGTAAAAGCTTGAAAGAGAAAATGAAATTTGACAAATTTGTCAGTTGTTGTCAGTTTATCAAGAAGGGATTCTGTAAATATTATTGACTTCTCAATTCATCAATATTCATACTCCATAATCAATTTACACCCCATATACATGATAATTATATTTTATCTGCATGTACTACATTACAACCACAAAAATAGTATGTAAAAGTTTGGGCATGTATATTTCACTTTCGGACAAGTAAAAGTAATAGGGCACTTGCCCAACTGGACAAGTTGGTATAAAAGTTAATGTCGAACCCTGGGAACCCCTAAAATAAATATGTTAGGTTTTTTTTTGTTAATTCTTTTTGCATCGTTTTGTGTGCAGAAGAATTTTTTTTTCTTGAAGTTGTGTATTGGTTTAAAAAATCCATTGATGATTCAGATAGCTACCTGTATTAATCTTGAATACACAATGTAATGAATGTGATACTACAATACAGTACATGTGTGTAACCTTGACCGGATCGTTGGCTGGTCACATATATTCAGTGTGGACTGCAGGCCTGTTACAATCACCCTGATAGTGCATTGAAAACCTGTTACTTCCACTAAAAATGTTTATGATCAAATAAACCAGTTGTAACCAAAGACCTTAACAATCATGATCACTTTAAAAATGATTGTAACCAAAACAAAAATCTAATAAAGGTTACTGTGTTATAAGGTAATTCTGATGTTTTCCTTATATGTCAATTTTGAATTTGTGTTTGTGGTTTGATGTTTTAATTTATAAGGAAATAATTATTATAACAGAATTTCCTTGGACGCCTTATTCTACAAAACTTCCGTTTGTTCAGCAACTTGCATAATTGTTTAGCTTGTGTTATATAATGAATTTTTTTAACTTTTGATTTCTGTTCACAAGAAACATTATTGTCTGAAATTGTAATATGAAAATCCAGCAGGCCTGAAGACTTGCTTTCATATTGGAATATTTTCAATTTGAAATATTCACCAATTTAAAAAAAAACTTCATGAAAGCTGAAGGTCTTGAACAGAATAAGTAATGCTGAACTAATTTCAACTTATGGTGAAATATGCTTTTGTAATATAATTAACTGAGAACAAAAAGACGTTGATATGAACACTGAAGTGAAAAAGGGATTCTTGCACAGTGTGATTTACAATTGTACATATCAAAACATTCAACTACATCTGAGTTAGTATCCTGTTTGGAAATATACCAATAAAACTGAAGTAGTGCAGTAACAGACATAGATATCACAGGGTATAAATATTTAAATATATAGTACGCAATAGATCTGTATACAATGTACATGTATATATAGTTATAGATCTGTATACAATGTACATGTATATATAGTTAAGGAGGCTCGAGGGTACAAAAAATTCAGCAAAAATTTAAACATTTTTTTTTTTTCACTACAAAATTTCCTTATTACACTATTAGTTGTTACTTTATGATATGGTACAAAATTCAACCAAAAAAATCAATTCGTTTTGGCCCCAGATCATGGCAGATGACTTTAAAAATGATTATATCATTGAAAAAGCTTCAAATTATCTCTTTTTTTGGTGAAATAATGCCATTTTTTTTGCATTATAATTGAAATATCTTTTTTAACTCATCGGTGACCTATATGTTTTATTATTTTTTTCAAATAAGTTGTACTTAAACTAAACTATTGTAAAATTTCTGTAATTTAGTTCTTTTTTATTTCGATATTACCTTTTTTTCTGCTATTAGTTCAACAGAAAGAAAGTACCTTTACAAAAATGCATGCTTCTTTTGAAGGCAGATTGTGAGCTTAAATGAACGGTGACCCCATATTTTTATTTTATTTTTCTATTAAATATAGGATAAAGTTTATTTATAGAAAAAAATAGCGAAATCCTATATTTAAAAAAATAATTGATTCATATCCGCGAGCCCCCTTAACTACTATGGATACAGTTTTTTTTTGTGGGTTGAGGAAAAGTTGTACTTTCTTGTGGATATTTAATTTTGTGGGTTGCCAAAGTCTGCATACAAACATATAGAAAATTGTATCACATTAAACATTTAAATTTGTGGTTCACCCACAAAATCCATGAAAATTGGTATCCCACAAATAATAATGAATCTACAAATTTAGGTTCATATATGTTCCATTTTGCTAATTTTTTTTTAGAAACTTATAAAGTTTAGTTTATTATCAGAAATAAGTAAAAGAAGATTATTTTGTCAGGAAAGAGAAACCCAACACTCTGTCTGACCGATATATTCAGAAATAACTGCAGCGTGTTGTTATAAACTTTAAATAAGACTAACATGATATAAGTAAAATTTATGCTAGGTATTGTTGTGTTCATATGCATGATCATTTAATATAAAAAGCTGTTATAGAACAATTAGTAGAATTCAATGGAAGTATTCAACAGTTTTATAGATGCTACTACATTGTATCTGTAAATATCTAAAATTAAACAACAAACAACTTAATTAATTTCTAACTCATTAACATGAATGTGTTTATAATTGATTTACGAAGTCAATATCACATCTCAAGGTCACCATTGTATTTCACCTGTTATTATAACTGGGGCATAGCTACAGGTAAAGGTAAACTTTAAACATTGTTCTATTTATAGCCCAAATTCAATGCAGTCATGTCAACTCTATCAATATTGAGAAGAGAAATAAGGAAGTTTCTCTTGTTTCAAGCATGATAGAAAAACAAATTTCTACATCAGTTCCCACTAAATATTAGGAAATCCTTTATAAATATCAGCAGAGGATATTCGGCCACATTATGTCCTGTGTAAGGCTACCCCAACTGTAGCAAAAGATGCAAAGCATAAAGAAGAAAATGTCTTAATTAGTTGTTTGAATTACAGAGATAATACTGTGTACAACTTTTAGATAAAGGGTGGAACGTTAACCATGCAAATATATATTCTTACTTTTTAGAAAAGCAAAAAATATACTTTAAATAATTCTGAATTGATAGCCCTCTGGTGGGTCAGTAAGTGTAATTTATTTCAGGTAGACAGCAATAGTAGCATTTTCTTCAATTCCTTTGTCCAATATACTTTAATATGTTTCGAAGCTGAGACAATTTCACACATGCGGTTAAATTTGTGGGTTACCATGTGAGTTTAAATTTTCTGCAATTTTGAAAACCCTTTGTGATTGTCTTCTAGGAGTGAAAAATTCTTTTCACATAATGAAATTCCCTGGAAATTCAGTTCTTTGCAAACATTTGAAAATTTTATAGTTGTTACATCAATATTCTTGGTCCTGCTCTTCAAAAACAGCACAAATGTAGTCAAGCTCAGTCAATTATCAAAAATATCAACAGTATCATTGCACAAAAGAGTTCCTGTTATACTTATTATTAGCTCACCTTGCCCAAAGGGCCAACTGAGCTTTTCTCATCACTCAGCGTCCGTCGTTGTTGTCTGTCGTCGTCTGTTAACTTTTACAAAAATCTTCACCTGGAACTACTGGGCCAAATTTAACCAAACTTGGCCACAATCATCATTGAGGTATTTAGTTCAAAAAATGTGTCCGATGACCCTGCCTTCCAACCAAGATGGCCTACATGGCTAAAAATTGAACATAGGGGTAAAATGCAAGTTTTGTCTACTATTTTGAAAACTGTTATAAATAGAGAAAATCTGACTGGAGCAAAAATGTTCAGAATGTTGTACTCTACCAATTGTCCATATACATCAAAAGTGTCAGACCACTTCGATTTCTTATAGGAGTAATTGCCCTTAAATGACAAATTTTACCTTTTTTTTTTTCATTTTTATACGCCCGTCAATTTTTGACGGGACGTATTATGGTATAGAAATGTCCGTGTCCGTCCGTCTGTCTGTCCGGCGTAAACATGTCGCACCGTAACTTGAGAACGACTTATCCAAATTTCATGAAACTTAACATAGTTGTTTCTTATGATGGTCAAACGATCTGTATACTTTTTGGTGAAAATAAGATTAAAACTTTTTGAGTTACGGGACCTAGTAACTAAAACAGGTGTGTGTTTTTTTTCACATGTCGTGCCGTATCTCAAAAACAATTTATGATTATTGCTTAAAACTTTACACACTTGTTAGTTATATTACGCTCAAGATCTGTATACTTTTTGGTGATGATTCAAAATTTTATTTTAGAGATATTGAGTATTTTGTTAAAAAGGGGAGGGTTTTTCACATGTCGCACGTATCTTAAAACAGTTTATGATTATTGCTTAAAACTTTACACACTTGTTAGTTATATTAATCTTAAGATCTGTATACTTTTGGTGATGATTCAAAATTTTATTTTGAGTTATTGAGTATTTTGTAAAAAAGGGGAGGGTTTTTCACATGTCGCGCCGTATCTCAAAAAGGATTTATGATTATTGCTTAAAATTTTACACTCTTCTTAGTTATATTAATGTAAAGATCTGTATACTTTTTGGTTTTGATTCAAAATTTTATTTTTGAGATATTGATTTTTTTTTTTTAAAGGGGTTTTCATATGTCGTGCTGTATCTCAAAAATGATTTATGATTATTGCTTAAAATTTTACACACTTCTTAGTTATTTTAATCTAAAGCTCTGTATACTTTTTGGTTTTGATTCAAAATTTTATTTTAGAGATATTGAGTTTTTTGTAAAAAAAAAAAAAGGGGTTTTCGCATGTCAGGCCGTATGTCAGAAACTATTTATGATTATTGCATAAAAATTCACACACAAGACGACAGGCGTATCATGTGCTCATGGCGCAGCTGTTTATTGCCTATTATCTTGAAAACTATTATAGAGAGAAAATTTAAATTGCAAAAATGATCAGCAAGACAAGATCTACTATGAAGACCTGGAGGAAGTCGCCCAATGACTCCTTATTGGAGTTATTGCCTTTTAATGACGATTTTTACAATTTTTTTTGCATTTTGCCTTATATGATAAAAAAATTAAAAGATAAATAGACACTTTCAATCACAAAAATGATCAGCAAGGCAAGATCTACTAACAAGTCAAATTTTGCTGATAAAGTTCGTAGATTAATTGTCACTCTTTATAGGAGTGATTGCCTTTAAATGATTTTGTCATGAATTTTATTCTCGTCTACAATGTTGAAGAGTGTCCTTTGTAGAATATACACATAGGGCCTAAAAAAAAAATATCTGTGTTTCCGGTAACATCATTTTGAAAAATAGGGTCGGTAGGTGGATTTTTTTTGAAGATCCAATAAAAATTAGGGTCGGGGCTAAAAACAGGGTCGGTCGGGTTACCGGAAACACAGATTTTTTTTTTTTAGGCCTAGACCAATGTGAGCGACACAGGCTCTTTAGAGCCTCTAGTTATTGTAGTCCTCACTTTGAGGCACATTCAGGATATTGTCTAGGTGTAATTTTAAACATCAGCTGTACAATGGAAGGTATTGTCTACATTGTTATATTATCAAAGGAATGATCCTAGTATACACTTTAAATTTACATTTTGTTACTGTATTTTATTTTACAGAAATTCCATTAACAATCCGGTTTGAGTCACATTTGAAGAAAGGAGACTGGCAGAATGCTTCATCTAGTAAAAGTGCTAAAATGTTGTCATCTGAAAAAAGGTAAGAATGATGTACATTCACCAAAAAAAGAAAATGCCTAAAATGAATGAAAACAGCAACCTAACAAACCTGCAATTATGAAAAATTCGTAAGGGTTCCACGAAACCCAGTGTCTCGCCTACTTTTGCTGTCAATCGCAGGCTCAACAAAAATGAGGAAAAAAATCAATAAAAATATTCCTTTAGATACTATCTTTTGATTGTAAGAAGCTTCTGTCAAAGTTTGGTATAAATCCAGGATAGTTTATGAATCTTATAAATGTTTTAAAAACTTTAACTGCAGACTGTATTTAATGTTAACTGGAAGAAAAACTAAGTCCATTTATAAGTAAAATATGGAATAAAAGAAATTTTTTTTTTGAACAAATTAACTTCTGGATAATATTTTATGATCATAAACAAGCTTCTGTCAAAAATTTTAAAAACTTTAACCACAGAGTGAATGTATTGTTTCCTGGCAGAAAAACTAAGTCCATTTATAAGTAAAATATGGAATAAAAAGAAATTTTTTTTGAACAAATTTACTTCTGGATACTATTTTATGATCATAAACAAGCTTCTGTCCAAGTCTGGTACAAATCCAGGATAGTTTAAGAAAGTTATTAAAATTTTAAAAACTTTAACCACAGAGTGAATGTAATGTTTCCCAGCAGAAAAACTAAGTCCATTTACAAGTAAAATACGGAAAAACAGGAATTTTATTTTTATAAAATTTACTTCTGGATACTATCTTATGATCATAAACAAGCTTCTGTCCAAGTTTGGTAGAAATCCAGGATAGTTTAAGAAAGTTATTAAAATTTCAAAAACTTTAACCACAGAGTGAATATTTGTGGCCGCCGCCGACGGAATGTAGGATCGCTATGTCTAGCTTTTTCGACTAAAGTCGAAGGCTCGACAAAAAGGACATTTTGAGGTCATCATATGTCTTTAATACAAACCAAGTTTGACTCCTCTACTGTAGAGCCAAAATGAGTTCTGACACGTTTGTCATGGACTTTTCATTCAGACTTCACGAACTATGCCATACCATCCAACAAATTTGCTGCAGGTCAGACAAATATCGGCTCTTCACCATCCAATTATCTGGTAGACAAAAATGTTTTGATTCAATATTGTTTCATAAGGCTCACTTCTGGCGTATATCTGTCACACTTCAGAATTCAGAACTTGAAAATGGCTTGAGAAAATATAACAAAACTTGCTCATATTCTTCTATCTGCTATCGTAATTTTTGATTTGCTTTTGGTACTAAGTGATTTTCGGGTTTCCCATATGTGTAAATAATTGTTTTTGATTGTATTGTATGTGAGGGCCACTGGGAAGATTTGTTTGTTGAAAAATAGAATTTATTATTATTATTATATTATAAAACATTGACTTAGCCATTTCTGATATTAATTGCAACTCTTTGAAAACAGCTTGACAGTATTAAGTGTTTTTGCTGTGATGTGATTTGGTGCAGAATTTTGGCACAATTGCTGCAGTTGTCCATGAAAAAAGAAAAAAATAACAAAAATACCAAAACTCCAAGGAAAATTCAAACCTGAAATTTCTTATCAAATGGCAAAAACAAAAGCTCGAACACATCAAACAAATGCAAAACAAATGTCATATTCCTGAATTGGTACAGGCATTTCTTCATGTAGAAAATAACTAAACCTCCCACTTGTATGACAGTTGTTTATAGTGCCTTCTTTTTCAAATACTTTATTTTAAATCCAAACCACTGAAACTTGGCAAAATTCTCAATATTTGTTAATTGGAGAGACAAAAAAATGGTTACTTCTAATCTTTTGAACGTTATATGTTCTGATAATACAATATTGTTTGTGTTAAACTGTATAATTTGTATTGCATTATTATAAGTATTGAAGGTAAATATTCTAAAACTAATATTCAATGTCATGGAAATTAAATTTATGGCATTTCCTAGATAGATCAGGAAAAGTCGAAAAAGTAGTCCATAATTTTTACCTGCCTGTATTTCAGGCATCAAAGATACCTTGCAGCAAAAGATAAAGCCAGAAAAACAGGAACAAAATATGCTAAAGGTGCCGCAGCAGCTCTCCTATCATCTGCAAGTAAGTAGTTAAAAATACATACATTGTTATACTTCATGAAAATGTAACAGGGGTTTATATCATACAGGTCCACAGAGACCCTTGCAACTTTGTGAGACTAGTCCTGGACAGGTTTCTTTTTGTCTGAGACAACACAAAATGATTACTGTAAATTCAGAAATTATTGCGTGCATTTATTATTGCGATTTAGTCATTTTAGACTTAAATGTGATTTTAATTTTTACGATTTTGAGAAAAATCCTGTTTAATTCATATAAAATATTTCAAAATGCGAGTTTAAATTATTGCGTTTACAACTCTATCGCATTTTTCGCAATAATAAAAACCTAGCAATAATTTCTGAATTTACAGTATAGTGTACCATAATGAATAGAATTGTCTATATATATGATATGGGAATACAAGCTTATAGTCTTGCAGTTACAAGATTTTCAAGTATTCCGGGCCTATTGTGCAGATATATTTAATAAACTTGTAAATATGAGGATAAGATCATTATAACTCTGCATAGTGGCCTTATATTAATTCTCATGGTCTCATTAGGAATTCAATCACCTTTTGTAATAATGTTAGTCATTTGCAAGTTTTAAAAGGAATGTAATTTAAAAATAAAATCTTTGCAAGTTTTTTCAGTTAATTATGGTGATTATGTTTCATGAGACACTTCTTATGAGAAGTGTTCAATGCTGCAAGTAAAATGTTTCTGGGGGGTTTAAGCAGGGCATATTGTTTTATCGGGCTTTATAAGAGTTTTTTTTTTGGGGCGGTTATATAATAAAGATGGTAAAGCCCAATTCAGTATTTTGAACAAACATGATAACACACATGTTCCACAATTGAGTCAGTCAGCA
This sequence comes from Mytilus coruscus, assembly GCA_017311375.1. Classification (NCBI taxonomy): domain Eukaryota; kingdom Metazoa; phylum Mollusca; class Bivalvia; order Mytilida; family Mytilidae; genus Mytilus; species Mytilus coruscus. Next base: position 127,227,260 of record CM029596.1, read on the forward strand.
ATATACATGTATCACTTCTAGAAAGTAATAATAGAATGTATACAAGGACCACAATACACAAATGTAATGAAGAATTGGTTTAGTATTCAATATTGAAGAAACAAAATTATCTATTATTTATAAAAGGGGTAAATTTTGAATTAATTTGAATTATTTTTTATGCTCCACCTAGGGGCATTATGTTTTTCAGTCTGTGCATCTGTTCTTTCGTCCATCCATCTGTCCGCCTTAGGTTAAAGTTTTTGGTCAAGGTAGTTTTTGATGAGGTTGAAGTCCAATCAACTTGAAACTTAGTACACATGTTCCCTATGAAATGATCTTTCTAATGCTAATGCCAAATTAGAGTTTTGACCCCAGATTCACGGTCCACTGAATATAGAAAATAGTGTTTCCCCCAAGCATGTTTAGCATGGATAGATGCCATGCACTTTTTAAATGACGCCATGCCCTTTTTTCACTTTTGGATGACGCCATTGTCTCAAAAATGCCCTTTCTTCCTGTCTTCATGTTTCTGACAAGTTTATGACCCTCAGCTTATTAACATTTACAACAGGTGTTATAAAGTTGTGATTACAGTTAATCCGCTTATCGCCATCGGATGGGTCACTAATCTGTTAATTATTAATAAACCTCATAATTGACCACTATAATAATTTTCCCCATTAAAATCAGTCGGCATTTTAATTTCAATATTTCTCGAGGCCAACGACTACAATTTGCAGTTCATTTGTCGTAGTTTCGTCATTTGAACAAAATTGTTTTCCCCTGGACAGTTCGCTTTTTAATTTCAATATTTCTAAAACGATCACAATTTGCAGTTTGTTTGTCATAGTTTTGTAAAATGATCGTATTCTCGTGATCATTGGTATAAAACGTTCAATTTCGATTAAAAAGATAGAACTTTATTGAAAAGTTTTAACGTTCAGAAACGTTTTCACGAGTCAAACAGGTGCTTCCTTTACTGTTTACGATATACTGCGCATGCGTGAAAGTATTCCTTTGAATTTAAAGACACTAAAACGTAAAATACGAAATAAATTTAGTTTAAAATAAATGAGAGAGACAAATATAGTTCTTACTAAGCAAATCAAATTTAAAAATGATAATTAACTGCCTTTTTTTTAAAAACGAACCAATCGGTAGATGAATTGGGATTCATTTATTTATCTACTTGTCACTTCCCGTTTACATTTCATTTGTAAATCGAAAGTAAACGTGATCAGTTCTCGATTAATTTACAATTTACAGTTATTAGAATCGTTCCATTAAGAATTTGTACAATACCTTGGTTCCAACTTTATAGAAATGATTCTAAATATCGATCTAAACGTTTTATAAGGATAATGATTATGCAGTGTAATATTAGTCTTACAAAGTTCTACAAGTTCATTTATACTGTGAATGCTGGTTTAAAAAAAAGGGGCCCAACTTTTGTTGATCAGGACTGTCCCCTGAAACTAATTGAAGTGAAATTTTGAACTAGATTTTCAGATCTTATATCCTAATCTTCATATTTAAGTGCCACATCAGTCAAATCATGTAATTACTGCCTAGTAAATTTATGCCTTAGTCCTTCAAAGTCTGACAAAGATGTATAGCTAGTAATATACATACATCCTTGGTCCCTTGCTCTTACCCAAAATAATGTTGATTTTCATCTTTATTTAAAGATGCATATACAATATTATTTTGAAACAATACACTTGCTATCTTGAGTTCTGATTCCATCAACAACTGCCAGTCCATACTTTACCAATGCAATTTGACAATTTATTGGGTTTCTTGTTTTCAGCATACTGTAGGTGCCCTTTTGTTAATTTTCCACACTGTAGGTGCCCTTTTATACGACCGCAAAAAATTTTGTGGTCGTATATTGGTATGACGTTGGCGTCGTCGCGAAGACGCATTGGTTTTCGCACTCTAACTTTAGTTTAAGTGAATGGATCTCTATGAAATTTTACCATAAGGTTCAATATCACAAAAGGAAGGTTGGGATTGATTTTGGGGTTATGGTACCAACAGTTAAGGAATTAGGGGCCAAAAGGGGCCAAAATAAGCATTTTGTAACTTCCAGACATAACTTGTGTGTTAGTGTATGGATCTCTCTGACTTTGTACCACAAGGTTCCATATCACAAAGGGAATGCTGGGATTGATTTTTGGGGTAATTGCCTCAAAATTTTAGGAATTAGGGGCCAAAAGGGGCAAAAACAAGCATTTTCTAGTTTCATGACAATAACTTGTGTGTAAGTGTATGGATCTTTCTGAAATTGTACTACAAGGTTCCATATCACAAAGGAAAGCTGGAATTGAGTTTGGGGTAATTGCCTGAAACGTTTAGGAATTAGGGGCCAAAAGGGCCAAAAATAAGCATTTTCTAGTTTCCAGACAATAACTTGTGTTCAAGTGTATGGATCTCTCTGAAATTGTACTGCAAATACCATACCTCAAAGGGAAGGCTGGGATTGAGTTTGGGGTGATGAATCATAAGGGGTTCAAAAATTTGGGGGATTTTTTTTCCTTTTTTTCTTTAAAATTTTCCATTTTAAGTTGGTTATTTCTGATTTATATTTAAAAGCAAATAATAATGATGTGGCAGGAGATACACACCAAACAGGATGTGTAAATTATTATATAATAAGTATTGTGCAATAGCAAGAAATTTTCAATTGCACAGTATTGCGCAATAGCAAGAAATCTTCAATTGCACAGTATTGCGCAATAGCAAGAAATATCCAATAGCACAATATTGCGCAATAGCAAGAAATTGTCAATTGTACAGTATTGCACAATAGCAAGAAATATTCAATTGCACAGTATTGCGCAATTGCAAGAAATATTCAATTGCACAGTATTGTGCAAAAGAAGATACTTTGTATAAATTGCTTATTTCTTGACCAATTTCAATGGGGTTTTATTCTTGAAGTCTTGGGGTTCTTTAATATGCTGAATCTAACCATGTATTAAGTTTTTGGATTTTGGGCCCGTTTTAAATTGGTCCACATTGAGGTCCAAAGGGTCCAAAATTAAACTTTGTTTGATTTCATCAAAAACTGAATTAATTGGGGTTCTTTGATATGCCGAATCTAACTGTGTATTTAGATTCTTAATTTTTGGTCCTGTTTTCAAATTGGTCTACATTAAGGTCCAAAGGGTCCAAAATTAAACTTAGTTTGATTTTAACAAAAATTTAATTCTTAGGGTTCTTTGATATGCTGAATCTAAACATGTATTTAGATTTTTGATTATGGGCCCAGTTTTCAAGTTGGTCCAAATCGGGGTCCAAAATTAAACTTTGTTTGATTTCAACAAAAATTGAATATATGGGGTTCTTTGATATGCTGAATCTAACCATGTATTTAGATTTTTGATTTTTGGGCCCCGTTATCAACTTTGTCCACATTGAGGTCAAAAGGGTCCAAAATTAAACTTTGTTTGATTTCATCAAAAATTGAATTATTGGGGTTCTTTGATATGCCGAATCTAACCGTGTATTTATATTTTTGATTATGGGCCCAGTTTTCAAGTTGGTCCAAATCGGGGTCCAAAATTAAACTTTGTTTGATTTCAACAAAAATTGAATATATGGGGTTCTTTGATCTGCTGAATCTAACCATGTATTTAGATTTTTGATTTTTGGGCCCTGTTATCAACTTTGTCCACATTGAGGTCAAAAGGGTCCAAAATTAAACTTTGTTTGATTTCATCAAAAATTGAACTCTTGGGGTTCTTTGATATGCTGAATCTAACCATGTATTTAGATTTTGGATATTGGACCATAATAGGTGAATGTCAAATTTAAAATTTTTAAGTTCTTAGACCACATTCATTCTGTGTCAGAAACCTATGCTGTGTCAAATATTTAATCACAATCCAAATTCAGAGCTGTATCAAGCTTGAATGTTGTGTCCATACTTGCCCCAACTATTCAGGGTTCGACCTCTGCGGTCGTATCAAGCTGCGACCTGCGGAGCATTTTATTATAATTTTTGCGGTCTAGATGCCCTTTTTCAATTAAGTTACCATGCCCTTTTTGTGTGATAGGGGAAACACTAAGAAAATGATCGTGCGAGTGGGGCATCCTTGTACTATGGACACATTCTTGTTTTATCATTGATTTGTCATAATATTAGATATGCCAGAGTTAAAACACAAAAAAGATCAGGAGTTTTGATGTCAATCTGGAACATCACAACACTAGAAATTGTTTTATCAGCCATGAACAGATCACACATTATATTACACAATGAAACGAAACTTTACAATTTATTTATTTATAGTAAAACAGTAGGACATTTGTCACTTCTTTTTTTCAATAAATCCTGTTCTATTTAAGAAAAAATCGTAGTTGCTTAAAAAATGTCTGCAAATTATTTCAGTGAAAACAATATTAATTAAATAAGGTTATGTTATTCAACTTTATTTGTTTCATGTAGAATTACGAAACAAATATGAGAGGAGAACACCAACTAAGCCAAGGTCAACACCAACAAAGAAATCAGATAGAAGATTGTATCGTAGTGAATTGAAGAAGAGGAGAGCAGCGCAGCTTGGTATTTATTGTCTGGCATTGACACATTCTTACACCTAAAAGATAAAACAGAACAAAATATAGTGAGCAGAAAAGTCAAACTGTCAGACATGTTGAACAAAAGTTTTGTTAGTTTGCTTGCCAAGTTCGTTAGTATTTCAATGGACATTATTGTCACATATGTGAAATTTATTTATGTAACTCAAAACATTAGATATATACATATTCATGAACATTGATTTATATATATATATATATATATATATTGATTTAATTTCTTGTATACTTACATGTTTTACAGCTGCAAAGAAGAATCGTTCAGTTTCATTACATGGAGATGAGTATCGAGCAATGACTCCATCACCAATGTCAACAGATAGCGACTTTGGACTACTATCATCAAGTTACCCATCTTGTTCTAAAGATTCGGCGCAGCGGAAAAAGAAATTAGAAAATGCCTACGACATTAACAATATTGTCATTCCTTATAGTATGGCTGCATCTACAAGAGTGGAGAAACTTCAGTACAAGGAAATAGTAACACCCAAGTATGTCTTATAGTTCTCTTGAATCAAAAGGCTAGTGTGACTGGTGTATCTGTCATTTATTCAGTATTTTAAAACTAAAGTTTAAATTTAAGTTCAGACAAATTGCACTAAAGAATTCTTTTAAAACATTTGGGCTAATTTCAACCAAGGGTGATCAGTTTCAACATGGTGTCCTGGACGTGAAAAATATATGATGTGAGCTTTTCTTATTCTTTTGAGTTTATTGTGACTTCAGAATTGTCACATTTAGGGTTAAACAATCCTACATAACAACTGTATGGAGTGGAACCATTTCTGGTCATAATGATCCTTGAATGGCTATTAAAAAAAAATTTAGCTGGTATTTCTAAAATGAGAATGTAGGTAAAATGATAAAATAGGTAAAATCCACCATTACTGCAGATAGAAATCTGTCAAAAAATGTGAGAAAATCTTTTTAATGGCCAATTGTAACCAAAATACTAAATTTGTACATTTTGTAAAAAAATTGTGTGGTCTTTTTATGTAAATAAACTCATAATAGATACCAAGATTGAAATTTTGTATTTACTGCCAGACCTTTATTTTCAATGTTGTCAATTTTATGGCGCATGCCCACTCTGACGTTGTATATTCATATGCCAACATGTGTGTACGTTGTTATTGTTAATATCTACAAAAGACTCATCAGTGACAATAATTTATTTTGAATTTATCGAATCAAAAATGATAAAAGGCCAATAAAGCCATTCATTAAACGAAGTTGGAGAGCATTGTGGACCAAAAATTCCTAAAAGTTTTACCAAATACAGCTAAGGTTATCTATTCCTGAGGTAGAAAAACATAAGTATTTCAAAAATTCAAAGTTTTGTAAACAGTTAATTTATAATTATGACCAGATCAGTGATAATTCATGTCAACACAGAAGTGCTGACTACTGGGCTGGTGATACCCTCGGGAATAAAAACTCCACCAGCAGTAGCATGGACCCAGTGGTTGTAAATAAACTCATCATAGATACCAGGATTGAATTTTGACCAAAAAGTTCCTGACATTCTACCAAGTTCTGTTTGAATTTAAATATTCTAAATCATAACTTCACTTTAATAACATCAGATTTATACTGCATCACCATGCTTCTGCAAAATATTATGTGTTCTTTAAGCCAGTATCAAATTTGATAGATATTGTTATTTTATAGTTGTGGTTTTAGCTTTATTAGATGGTTCACTAAAGTCTCCACGAGTGTTTCTGCTGTAGAACAATATACATGCAAAGGGAGGCAATTCTATCTAAAATTCTTTTACACTTGGTTGTTGTTTTGTTGAATCATTAATATTAAACAATCAGAACACAAATTATTTCTTCAAGTGGATAAAAGCTTTTTTTTTTATGGTGGTGATGGAGGGGGGGGAGAATACTTGAGGTCATTGTAAGGATAATGGAACGAGTTCAGCATACAAATGACATCACAGAAATCAATATGGTTGGTGACCACATTGATGTACCAGCTTTACATGACAAATATTCTGGACAACATATGATTGTTGTTATGGCACAACTTCTATATAATCTATGTGAAAGGAAAAATTTTGATTATGAACATGTACTAAGAAAAATAAATTGTTTGTTTTAGGTGGAGAAAGCTGGAACCTGAAGAAATCTGTGATAAAGTTGCTAATTGTGATTACCAGGTAATAACAATTAAATATTATTGAACCAAAAAAAATGAAAAAACAACTTACCTTAAAATTAAGAGATTCAAATGTTATAAATTTAAAGACTAAGTAATTAAGTTTTACAGTACCAGAAGCGAATAAAACCCAGGGTTTTTTAGCAACTTCATATGAGTACAAAGACAAGTGAAGTTTATTATCAGCAAGGTGGACCATGGAAACAAATGTTACCTAGAGCTGTTATTAACCAATCAAATAATAGAACAGGATTTTTGAAAACCTGCTTATGTTTGGTTTTGTCTCGCCTTGACGGAGTCAAAAAGCTAGACAAAGGTATTCTGTTTCCGGCGGTGGCGGTGTCAACAATGTATTAGTTTGTGATTAGGTCTAGTTCATGGTGAACCACTAGTGGTAGGTCAATGATATTTGGTATGCAATTGTATTAGCATAGGCAGATCTCATTACCATGGATATTATTTGGCCCCGCCCCCTCAGTCAAGGTCTATTGACTTTGAAACTTTGCTTAGTTTACATGTATTAGTTTGTGATTTGATTAGGTCAGTTTATGCGGAACCCCTAGTGGTAGGTCAATGATATTTGGTATGCAGTTGTATTAGCATTGGCACATCTCATTACCATGGAGATTATTTGGCCCTGCCCCTTCAGTCAAGGTCTATTGACTTTGAAACTTTGCTTAGTTTACGTGTATTAGTTTGTGATTAGGTCAGTTTAAGGGGAACTGTTAGTGGTAGGTCAATGATAATTGGTATGCAGTTGTATAAGCATTAGCACATCTCATTTCCATGGAGAATATTTGGTCCTTACCCCTCAGTCATGGTCTGTTGACTTTGAAACTTTTGCTTAGTTTACATGTATTAGTTTGTGATTAGGTCAGTTTAACATGAACCACTGATGTTAAGTCAATGATATTCATTTCCATGGAGATTATATAACCCAACCCCCTAATTATGGTTCATCGACTTTGAAACTTTAACATAGTGTACAAGTTAGTGTTTGTGTTTAGGTTTGTTTAAAGGGAACATCTTTTGAAAAGTCAATGGTATTTGGCACATCTCATTTCCATGGAGATTATTTGGCCTTGCCCCCTCAGTCATGGTCTTTTGACTTTGAAACTTTTGCTTAGTTTACATGTATTTGTGATAAGGTCAGTTTATGGGGAACCACTAGTGGTAAGTCAATGATATTTGGTATGCAGTTGTATAAGCATTGGCATATCTCATTTCCATGGAGATTATTTGGCTCCGCCTCCTCAGTCATGGTCTATTGACTTTAAAACTTTTGCTTAGTTTACATGTATTAGTTTGTGATTAGGTCAGTTCAAGGGGAACCACTAGTGGTAAGTCAATGATATTTGGTATGCAGTTGTATAAGCATTGGCATATCTCATTTCCATGGAGATTATTTGGCTCCGCCTCCTCAGTCATGGTCTATTGACTTTAAAACTTTTGCTTAGTTTACATGTATTAGTTTGTGATTAGGTCAGTTCAAGGGAACCACTAGTGGTAAGTCAATGATATTTGGTATGCAGTTGTATAAGCATTGGCATATCTCATTTCCATGGAGAATATTTGGTCCCACCCCAGCAGTCATGGTCTATTGACTTTGAAACTTTTGCTTAGTTTACATGTATGAGTTTTTGAGGGGAACCATTAGTGGTAGGCCAATGTTAATTGTTATGCAATTGAGTAAGCATTAGCACATCTCATTTCCATGGAGAATATTTGGTCCCACCCCTCAGTCAAGGTCTATTGACTTTGAAACTTTTGCTTAGTTTACATGTATTAGTTTGTGATTAGATCAGTTTAAGATGAACCGCTAATGTTAAGTCAATGATATTTGGTATGCAAATTTATTGGCATTTGCAAGTCTCGTTTCTATGGAGATTATATAGCCCAACCCCTCATCATGGTTCATTGACTTTGAAACTTTTTCATAGTTTACAAGTCAATGTTTGTGTTTAGCCCACTTTAGGTTTGTTGAAAGGGAGCAACTTATGATAAGTCTATGGTATTTAGTATGCAGTTGTATTAGTATTGGCACATCTCATTTCCATGGAGATGGTTTTGCCATGTACCTTCAGTCATGGTTCATGGAATTTGAATATTTGCACAACTTACATGTTAAAAAGTATTGCTATTTAAATTCAACATTTCCATTATCAAAAGTACAAAAAGGTGAGACATATCTCTGTTAACTGTTTATATTCACAAAAGTTAGTAAAAATATCATGATTCACCTGATAAGAAAGTAAAAATATCATGATTCACCTTATAAGAAAGTAAAAATATCATGATTCACCTTATAAGAAAGTAAAAATTTAATTTTATGCTGACAAATTGGATTAACCTTGCTTTAAACAAAAATTAAGTGAGAACAAAAAACTAAAATGATGAGAGGGTATATTTCACGAGTTGGTCATGAGTTTGGGGTGATGAATCATAAGGGGTTCAAAAATGGGGGATTTTTTTCCCTTTTTCTTCCTTTTTTTTTTTTTTTTTTCTTTAAAATTTTCCATTTTAAGTTGGTTATTTCTGATTTATATTTAAAAGCAAATAATAATGATATGGCAGGAGATACACACCAAACAGGATATGTAAATTATTATATAATAAGTATTGTGCAATAGCAAGAAATTTTCAATTGCACAGTATTGCGCAATAGCAAGAAATCTTCAATTGCACAGTATTGCGCAATAGCAAGAAATATCCAATAGCACAATATTGCACAATAGGAAGAAATTGTCAATTGTACAGTATTGCACAATAGCAAGAAATATTCAATTGCACAGTATTGCGCAATTGCAAGAAATATTTAATTGCACAGTATTGTGCAAAGAAGATTCTTTGTATAAATTGCTTATTTCTTGACCAATTTCAATGGGGTTTTATTCTTGAATTCTTGGGGTTCTTTAATAAGCTGAATCTAACCGTGTATTAAGTTTTTGGATTTTGGGCCCGTTTTTAAATTGGTCCACATTGAGGTCCAAAGGGTCCAAAATTAAACTTTGTTTGATTTCATCAAAAATTGAATTATTGGGGTTCTTTGATATGCGAATCTAACCATGTATTTAGATTCTTAATTTTTGGTCCCGTTTTCAAATTGGTCTACATTAAGGTCCAAAGGGTCCAAAATTAAACTTAGTTTGATTTTAACAAAAATTGAATTCTTAGGGTTCTTTGATATGCTGAATCTAATCATGTATTTAGATTTTGATTATGGGCCCAGTTTTCAAGTTGGTCCAAATTGGGGTCCAAAATTAAACTTTGTTTAATTTCAACAAAATTGAATATATGGGGTTCTTTGATATGCTGAATCTAACCGTGTATTTAGATTCTTAATTTTTGGTCCCGTTTTCAAAATGGTATACATTAAGGTCCAAAGGGTCCAAAATTAAACTTAGTTTGATTTTAACAAAATTGAATTCTTAGGGTTCTTTGATATGCTGAATCTAATCATGTATTTAGATTTTTGATTATGGGCCCAGTTTTCAAGTTGGTCCAAATTGGGGTCCAAAATTAAACTTTGTTTGATTTCAACAAAATTGAATATATGGGGTTCTTTGATATGCTGAATCTAACCATGTATTTAGATTCTTAATTTTTGGTCCTGTTTTCAAATTGGTCTACATTAAGATCCAAAGGGTCCAAAATTAAACTTAATTTGATTTTAACAAAATTGAATTCTTAGGGTTCTTTGATATGCTGAGTCTAAACATGTCTTTAAATTTTTGATTATGGGCCCAGTTTTCAAGTTGGTCCAAATTGGGGTCCAAAATTAAACTTTGTTTGATTTCAACAAAATTGAATATATGGGGTTCTTTGATATGCTGAATCTAACCATGTATTTAGATTTTTGATTTTGGGCCCGTTATCAACTTTGTCCACATTGAGGTCAAAAGCGTCCAAAATTAAAGTTTGTTTTTATAATTTCACAATCCAAAAAAAAGCTTGAATGTTGTGTCCATACTTGAAATCATATTACAAAGGTCATCTAAAAATTTAAATTAACATATCTTATGTTTGTTTCATCTGTGATGCAGAGGTAAGCTTTAGGTGGGCTGTTTCAGACGTCAGAAAAGGTATCAACATGTGTTTAAGTTTGTGATTAGCATACTCAGGCGAGACATCTGTGTAACCATTTTCTTAATACTTGATTACAGGTTATATTTATTGACAATTTTGAGATTCCTGTATACAACACAATTTAAATAAGTAATTTAGATATTGAGATATAAAGATATTGGTGTTAATATTTGTGGAATGATGTAAATGATTAACAGGTGTAGGTTTATACATTGAATCTAAGTTCTTGGTTCAAGTGTTGAATATTCTCTAAAAAAATATTGCATTTTTAATTTTGACCATGATTTTAGTCTTGAACTTATAACTTGTCACACTAAGAGAGACAACTCTGATGCTTGAAATAGAACATTGAGGAATTTTAACTACCAATTTTATTCTCCCCTTGTTGATTTTATTGCAAAATAAAATGCAGTTTGCTCAACAAGTTTTAATAAATTTTTTAATAAAAACACTTTTTTGGGGGTAAAGATTGCATGAAATGCAATCAAAACCCTATGGAACTGACTTGATATCTGTATCTTCGAGGTTTATTACTACCTTTGATAGTTCAAACAAAATAGTGCATTGAAGTGATCATTATTTAGATCCTACTCCTAGCCAGTCAACGTCATGCAATTTATTGATATGTTATACTTTGATATTTAAGTTACGATATGATGTGTATTTGAATAACAATAATTGTCAAGAAACATTTTTTATTCAAAATTACAGAAGTAATGCATGGTGTATGAATATGTTATAAAAATAGGTTCAACTACAAATGTACAATCATGAACGAAGGACGATAACTCCAACTCAAATTTTAATTTTCCTAGCATTATACAATTAAGTGTTTTATTTAAATATTCACAAATTGCAAAATGAAAGTAATCTTTACCCTTCAATGCTCACAAGCACTTTGATTATTAAATAGAAACACACACTAGATGTAGATTTTACCAGCTTGTAAAAGAGTACTGGTGAATTTTTGGATGGTGAACAATACTTTGGGATAACCAGTTTTTGTCTCGCCTTGACAGAGTCAAAAAGCGAGACATGGGTATGCTGTTTCCCGCAGGCGGTGGCGTCAACAATGAATTCGTTTGTGATTAGGTCTAGTTTGTAGTGAACCACTAGTGGTAGGTCAATGATATTTGGTATGCAGTTGTATTAGCATTGGTGCATCTCATTTCCATGGTTATTATTTGGCCCTGTCCCCTCAGTCATGGTCTATTGACTTTGAAACTTTTGCTTAGTTTACATGTATTAGTTTGTGATTAGGTCAGTTCAAGGGGAACCATTAGTGGTAGGCCAGTGTTAATTGGTATGCAGTTGTATGAGTATTAGCACATCTCATTTCCATGGAGAATATTTAGCCCAGCCCCCTCAGTCATGGTCTATTGACTTTGAAACTTTAGCTTAGTTTACATGTATTAGTTTGTGATTAGATTAGTTTAAGATGAACCACTTATGTTAAGTCAATGATATTTGGTATGCAAATTTATTGGCATTTGCAAGTCTCATTTCTATGGAGATTATATAGCCTCACCCTCTCATCATGACAGGGCTCATGCTACCAGGCGACTAGGGCGAAGAAGTCGCTTTCCCGTCCGTCACTTCGCTTTGCCCGACCCTCAAAAGCGAAAACAAGTTGCCCTGTTGTTTACGATACTGGCTTTCTGTCGCTTTCGTCATCGGACATTTTCAATTTTTACCAAGTTGATAAAACATCAATTTTTTATTGATTATTAAAGAAATTCAGACATAAACGATTCATTTTCTTAAGAAAAGAGGTTTAAGCATTGACTTTACAGTGTGTAGCAGGTTATTTAATAAAAAGACAACTTTTTATCACTGCATGTACTTCTGGTACTTGTTACTCAGAGAGTGTATATCAATCAAACTCTCGGCGGCAAAATTAAGTTTCTTACTTCATTTGAAAGTGACAAAAGTTGCCTCCAGTAAATGTTTAATCCATATATTGCATTAAAACATCATATTCCTTTCCAATTAGCTTGTCAAACATTGTTTATTTTTGTAAATTTTCCGCCATTAACTGTTTACTAACTACGGATCAGAACCGGACCAGCTATGACCGAAATCCGTATTTTTACAATAATAAAAAAGGACGCATGAATGGAACAGCTGACAGAAGAATATTGATCCCAAAAGGAAAAATTACACATTCCACACGCATTAACAGACTTTTGGTTAGATCTAATTGATGAATGTATATAATTCCATATAATTTATATGGATTGTTTCAAAATATTGATTAAAGTTGCTTAACTACTGATATCAATATATTATGGCCCAGCTTAACTTTGTATATCTTTTGATGAGAAACACTGAATTCCATAAACATGATAAACAAGATAGTTTTTAATTGAATTGTAATTCATATATTATAATTTCTTTACCTTTTTGACATAAAAAAATTCTTTTTAGTGCTAGATATTTAGTTGTAAGTTTCTCACAAGAACCTAAACTTAAACAACTTTGAATTTGAACTGTTAATTTAATTTTATACTCAGATGTAAATTGAACAATATAAAAAGAACATTATTTACATATGACCCTTTATATTATAGTAAAATCAAAACATTGTAGCTCAGCGCGAAGGAGCACTTCTCTTTCAAATCTCACCACTTCTCCCTATCAGTTTCAAAAAGAGAAGTCACTTCTCCCTATGATTCTAAAGTAGTGTGAGCCCTGCATGCTTCATTGACTTTGAAACTTTTACATAGTCTACAAGTTAATGTTTATGTTTAGACTTGTTTAAAGGAAACAACTTATGATAAGTCAATGGTATTTGGTATGCATTTGTATTAGCATTGACCCATCTCATTTCCATGGAGATTGTTTATCCATGTACCTTTAGTCATGGTTCATCGACTTTGAATATTTGCATAACTTACATGTTAAAGTATTGCTATTTTAATTTCAACATTTGCATGATCAAAATTACAAATAGGGGAGACATATCTCTGTGTCAACAGTTTATTGTATGTTCGTAAAAATGGAAACAAATCTACAATTTTAATAGTTTCCATTGAAGGGTCAATTTGTAGTTCAATGTAAAATTGAAATGCATAATAGAATTAACCAAAATTGGGAAAATAATATAAAAACAAATCACAGGTAAAAATGTTTACATTTGCCAAACTTTTGTGATTGATGATGTGATCGATAATGTCATGTTTCCCTGACTGATAGAAATTATTTTACATGTTGGTAAATAACCACATCAATTAATTTTGTGAATCACCCCAATAAATCTGATACTTCAAAGATGATATTCAATTGATTTTAGGACTGTTTTGGCTTTAATGCAGTCTAAATAAAACCATCTACAAATAAGTTGATTATATAAAGGCATTTTTCTAATGAATTATAAACGATTGGAACAGTTTACCCAAAATGTTGTGTCTGCAAATACCGTTGATAACTTTAAAATACAACGTGATCATCATTGGGAAGATGTTATGTACCAGTTCTAGTGATAAACTATTTTGATTACAATTTTTTATTGTTTCTTAATATGAGTGGATTGGCATTAGGAAGAAATTAAATACCAGCTCTTATGATGAATTTGGACTTCTTTAAATATTAACTATTTAAAATTTGAATTATTAAATCAACCAAAAGTGACCCATAAAATGCAGGATTGTTATGAGTTTAGCTTTTAAAACAAGAACAATTTGGGTGGGCTAAAAAGGATTGAATTTCCTTACACAATGAGCCCTTAAAAGACTACAGGTAGTATAATGCATGAGACATAAAACAAAAATGAAATCAAGCAGGTTATCAAACTGACAAAGTATGAAAATTAGTGAAAATGCAAAGTTCAAACTTTCATTAAAAAAAACAAATATATATATATGTTATAAAGGGTCTCCGAATAATCAAACAAAATCTTTTGAATTCTCATCAATATTTTTACTGTTTATCAAAAGCCCAATGAATTTTATGTATTTTTCAGAGTGAAGATACATCAGATGAATCTTTTCTTTCCCGACATCATATCTGTGAAGTTTCGGAGAGGAAAAGATTATCAAACTTTGTTCAATATCCAAGTAGAAGAAGTAGAAGTTCTAGAACAGACAGTGGAACTACAGAAGTGTCACAAGATAGTTCTGATATATATGGGAAAGATGAGACATTCCGTAGACGAAGTGGTTCTGCTACTATTCGCCGTATAAGTAATAGTGTGTCATTTGATGATGGGGAATTTGTTATTCCAATGGACATATGTTTTGTAGAACCTTGGATGGAAAGAACGTTTCCATTATCTGAAGAAGAATATACCAAAATGTTAACAGACCAACCACCTGTTGTCGAGTCTCGGAGGCGTAGAAGTTCTTCACGGGTTTCTCTTTCCGAGTCATTTGGAGGCAAACCTGAAGAAGAGGCAGCTGAAGGAGAAGTTATCACTTGCTCTCCTTTACCAAGCTCAAGCTCAGGATCTACTGCTAGTGAAGATCCCAATGATCCTGAATGGTCAGCTGCAGACACGAATGGGACAAAAGTATCTAAGAGGTGAATTTGTGTGAAGGAATAGTAGCTTGAGAGTAGTGCTGTCAGGACTGCATGTTCTGTAAGAATAAGAGTGCTCACGTTATAGTGCTGTGATGAGGAGACCTGAACAAATTGGCAGTCTTCACTTACAACTTTTATGTTGCATATAAACAATGTTCTTATAAATGACAAGTAATCTGTAATTGGTTATTTAACATTACTAAATTTTTGTTTGTGAAGTTCTGCCAGTTTCAGTTGTGAGATTTTTAAGGTTGCAGAATGAATACGAAAAGTGATTAGTGTTTTGAGGAATTATAGAACCATTTTACTACTGTACAAAGAAAACAGATATATTTCTTTTGTAATACATCTTAACATGTGTTAGATCTTTGTATTTGGATTCCAGTTTACAATGGCATTGGGACATTTGAATTTTGATTTTGATGGGGAGTTGTCTCTCAGCTACTTTTGTTATTGTGGTACTCTAGTACTGTATCTTTGAGGTACTGAGAATATACCTGTTGAATGCAGTACTGTTTTAGTAAATTATTTTACTATTTAAAATTTAGTACCATAATTTTACAGAACTAAAATTGGAAGTACTGTATAAGTACAAAACTACAGTACTTGTATTTGAAATCTCACTGCTACAACAACTTGCAGCACAAATCTAAAAGTTTAAAATTATAATCATTGTACTAAAAAGTTAAAGAAATTTGAAGACGTTAATCTGACAGTACTTGGAGGTTTAGGTAGATTTCAGTATCTCACATTTAAAAGTAGTTGTGTACCTGATGAATAACAAAGATTTTCATTTTAAAGATCAAAGATGCACAAATTTCCATAGGCAGGTTGTCGTTAATCAGGATGCAATGTTGTTTTCAAATGCTTATGTTACACTACATTTTCAATAATTCGATAATGCTTTATATAATAACATTTCATTATTTCAATGTTATTTTTAAAAAGAAAAAAAAAAGAGAGTAGGTCATTTGTTTAAAATTCAAGGAAGCTGGTGTAATATTAACTAGATAAGTAATAATACATCAGGGATTTTTTTCAAAATTATATACATACAAAGGCACATGTGCTTTTTGGGGTTGTGTTTTTGTTTCAAACTAGTTGTCTTACTGCATTGAATTAGGTGTTAGATTATTGTGATGAAATGTACAAAAATACATGTGTATACAGAACTTGATTTGTTGCTTTTTTGTAAGTTTCATTGTTAAATTTTGTATCTGTTATCGCACTTTAGAGGACTACTGTTTTTTTTTTAACTTGATTAATTACTGAAAAAAAAAAAAAAAATGAGTACAAAAAAATCCAAAGCTAAGTTATGTGTCAAAGGGCCAGTCAAGTTATGGCAAACAGATGTGTTTAATTCTGAATTTCTACGCATATTAGAAATGCAATAGAATCATTGTAAAGTGTTCATTTATAAGGCAAAGAAATATGTATTTCTTTTAGGATATAGAAGTTAAAATTAATAGGGTATAGAAATTGCTAAATGAATTAATTTTATCATGTTTATTCATCAAGTTTAAATTAGGGATAGTCTGGCTCTTTTTTATGATACCTTAAAATTCTCATTACTTGGAAAGTATTTTTCTTTGTTATCTTTTTTGTAAAAGTCGCAGAATAGACTGACTCAAAATCACCACTTAAAGGAGCACTAGCTACGAGATATATAAAAAATCTAAAATATGATTTTTTTTGTTCAATCATTAATTAAGTGAAATAGTGAAATAATTATTCACTTTTAGCAGCCAGTATGGTTTAATTTTGTCAAAATAAGCTTAGAAACATTGATGATGAATTATTCACTTGCAAGTGAATAATTCAACCCCTTAGCTAGAGATGGATAACGCATGAATTGTCCGTGTAAAGTTATTTAAAGGAAAAGAATGTCAACATTGAAAGTAAAACAAAGGTAAATCATTTGAATGACTGATTCGATCCACAAAAAAATCGTTCTTATACAGGTAAAAAAGGTGATAAACAAATATTTTCAATCTATAATAAGAAATTAAACAGACCTAGAAAAATCTAATTGCACGAGTTAGCTTAATCTATTTATAACTATATTTATGTTTATGTCGCTTATATGGTCATGGGAGGTGTTAGGAGGCCAACTCAATAGTTAATTAGATGGTGTCTAGACTAAAATACACACAAAACAAAGCTACATGTAATGGAGCCCATGCCCTGTAAATTATTTATTTAAGACTTTCAGTAGTTTGGATAAATGTTTTACATCATTGTTATTAATCAAATATGAGAATTTGAGTCAAATCGGTGATCATGAATTTGACAGCTAGTGCCCCTATAAAAAAATAAAGTGGAATAACATATGTACTTTATATATATAAAAAAAATAGGTTGGTTAGGTCACTGTAAACATACTAGCATTTTTCACGACCTTATACAAAATAATATCAGATTTTGACAGTGAAAATTTGCACAAGGAGTATCTTGTGATGAATGCCATTTTTTCACCAAAAAATATTAATCACCTACACCAGTAGCAATTTTTAGATACATAATTAAAGTTTTTATGAAATATTAAATGTTGGGAAAATGTATTTAACTTTTATACTTATCTACCAGCTATAGTGAATTAAATATCTGTCAAATAGTAAAAAAATACGTTTATATTGCAACTCTACCCAAAGAATTCCTGGAAAATGATATATGTTAAAAGCCTAATAAATGCAGTTTCACATTCACTAGTTACCTGCAAATTTCTTCTATCACCCATATATGTACCTGTTACCTTAATACATTGATTGTAATATTTCACTTTGTAACAACCGGTGTTAGGTATTACTAGTGTGTTTTATTGATAGATATAGCTATTGTGTCCTGTTCATAGATATAGCAAGGTTTTAAATACAAGGACAAATCTGGCCATAATACATTAACATAAGTGCTATTATATTGTATTTTCATACAACTTCTTTCCATCAGACTTTATTTTTTAAGTTTTGGATAATTATGCTCTTCTTTTTTTTTTGGCAAATTAGCTTTGTAGATCAATAATATGTGGTCAGTTGGTTTTATAAGTTGTGATCTATTAAGGATCCTTTAAAACAGTCATGGTACCCATTGAAGGCTTTTTCAAAAATGGATAACCACCTGTGGAGGCAAATCTAGAATTTTGACATACATTTTGACTGTTCTTGACGTCCCCTCATAGTGTAGATTTCAATATGCCTGACCTGGATTCCATGTATGTTTATATGGAACAACCTCAAGTACTTTTTCAGCATATAAATAATCTTTTTAGTAATTGTCAAACTTGTGTAAGTACAGTCATTTAGGATGTACATGTAGAGCAACATAAAAATAATGTTGTCTTTTATCTTTGCAACACTTGTTATTTAATTCTGTAAATAGTGCTTGCACTTATATTTATAACGACAAGGATTCTTTATTCATGTGTATAATTCAAACCGATTTAAGTTTAACTTTCAAGCACTTTTATATTTGATTTTATGTGTGCCAATACAAGTTGATCAAATTCTAAAATCAGTATAAAATACTTTCTGGAATATTTTGTTGCCTTGTTAGTCTTTCAATAGATGTAGTGTATTTGTTTAATGATGAACAACTATAATAAAACAATTGCAAAAAGTAAATCTTGATAAGTTTTATGATGAAATTTGAAAGTTTTGTTTGTGATATATGTTGGATCATTGAATTTATTTTGATTGCTTATCTTGTTTGGTTACCGAAATTTTAGTAAAAAAGGAATACACACTTGTCTAGTGTCTTATAATACAGTTGATATATGATATTCAGTCGGAGAATAGACTTCTTGGGGCATTAGATTTTTGGAAGGAAAAGATCTAGGAAACTTAACTTGTTGAGATTTGGAATTCAACACAGAAACGGCTAAAGTTCCTTTTTTAGTTGGAATAAAAAAACACACTTAATATAAGAAAAAATCTCTTTTTGTTTCAAAGTCTGCTGAGAGTAGATTTTGATAAAATAAATTTATTATGACCATCACAGCCAATAAATATGGCTATCTCACAATTCTATATTTATTCTAAGGGTTATTCCATGAAAATATATGTGGGAGGGTAGTACAGGACTTTCAAAATATCCCTACAACCAAGAACCATTTTTGTCGAGCCTTCAACTTTTGTCGAAAAAGCGAGACATAGCGATCCTACATTCCGTCGGCGGCGTCCACAAATATTCACTCTGTGGTTGAAGTTTTTGAAATATTGATAACTTTCTTAAAACTATCCTGGATTTCTATCAAACTTGGACAGAAGCTTGTTTATGATCATAAGATAGTATCCAGAAGTAAATTTTGAAAAAAAAACCTGTTTTTCCATATTTTACTTATAAATGGACTTTCTGCCAGGAAACATTACATTTACTCTGTGGTTAAAGTTTTAAAATTTAATAACTTTCTTTAACTATCCTGGATTTCTACCAAGCTTGGACAGAAGCTTGTGTATGATCATAAGATAGTATCCAGAAGGAAATTTTGTACCTGTTTATCCGTATTTTACTTATAAATGGACTTAGTTTTTCTTCCAGTTAACATTACATACAGTCTGCAGTTAAAGATTTAAAACATTTATTAGATTCATAAACTATCCTGGATTTTTACAAAACTGGGACAGAAGCTTCTTACAATCAAAAGATAGTATCGAAAGGAATATTGTTATTATTTTTTTCCTCATTTTTGTTGAGCCTGCGATTAACAGCAAAAGTAGGCGAGACACTGGGTTCTGCGGAACCCTTGCGCATTTTTTTAGATAATTTTGCATAATGGTAATAGACGCATACTGTAAAAAGATCAATGACCCACATTCAATAATTAAACTTCCCTTCCTACCCTCCCACATACATTTTAATGGAATAACCCTAATCAGTCCTGGGATTTATAAGGATCTTGAAGTCATGTTGTCATTAAATCTGGTGGTCAACAAACATTTACTTCCCTGTTATCTATTAGAGATTTATTCCCAGGGTGTGTCAATAAACACCCAAGACCAATTGTAGATTTTACAGATCCAATGATCTGGCTGAAACTATAGTTAACAAAAAAAAAACTTTTTCATTTTTGCTTGCTGACTGTTCCAAAGGTTTTCTGTTAGTACTAAAAGTAGAAAACTGTTCTTATTTCAACCACACTTACAAAATAATGACCAAATTTTCCTGGAAAAGGGTCAGTTCTGATTTATATATATGTTACAAAGCTCCATGTGCACTATTTATCACATTAAAATCAACTGACATTTACATGTTTTAAATAGTCATGTAATCTTTTTTCCGTATAGAAATCATTGATCATGTTTATCGCACTGAGAAGTTTATCTCTCACTGATCATGTTTATGTAAAATCTTTGTTAATTGTTTATTTGTTTATGCTGTATAATACTTGTACATTTACTGTATAGTTGTACAAATGTATATATTGTTTCTCAGAAATTTGTAAAAATAAAGCCCTACTGAAATTATGTTTAAGGATTTTTTATTCCTACTAGTATTTATATCCCTTCGCCATCTCTTGACATCCATTTTGAGTCCGTCATGTGTAAACTTTTCTTTTAAAATCTTCCCCTCTGAAGCTAATCGATGGATTGAAACCAAATTTTTTTGCTTCATTTATAGGATGTCAACTATAAAGTTTGATTTTTGTCCAGGTTGATCAACCAACATGCACTCCCTGTCTAAAAATAGAATAAGGTTAAACTACGGTTATTGCCCCTGAAATTAAGATTTTAACCTTTTAGTCATTTCCTTGCCATTTTTTCACAAAAACTATAGGAGCTATTTTTAAACTTATTATATAAAAGTGTAAACTGCAAAAATTAGCAGCATGACAAGATGTATTCACCCTGAAAATTTGAAAATATCTGGACTACTTGTTTAGAACATGGGGTAAAATGTAGAGTTATTGCCCTGAAATATATAGATTTTTAGCTCACCTGGCCCAAAGGGCCAAGTGAGGGAATGCTGGGATTGATTTTTGGGGTAATTGCCTCAAATTTTTAGGAATTAGGGGCCAAAAAGGGCAAAAACAAGCATTTTCTAGTTTCATGACAATAACTTGTGTGTAAGTGTATGGATCTTTCTGAAATTGTACTACAAGGTTCCATATCACAAAGGAAAGCTGGAATTGAGTTTGGGGTAATTGCCTGAAACGTTTAGGAATTAGGGCCAAAATAAGCATTTTCTAGTTTCCAGACAATAACTTGTGTTCAAGTGTATGGATCTCTCTGAAATTGTACTGCAAGGTACCATACCTCAAAGGAAGGCTAGGATTGAGTTTGGGGTGATGAATCATAAGGGGTTCAAAAATTTGGGGAGGATTTTTTTTTCTTTTTTCCTTTTTTTCTTTAAAATTTTCCATTTTAAGTTGGTTATTTCTGATTTATATTTAAAAGCAAATAATAATGATATGGCAGGAGATACACACCAAACAGGATGTGTAAATTATTATATAATAAGTATTGTGCAATAGCAAGAAATTTTCAATTGCACAGTATTGCGCAATAGCAAGAAATCTTCAATTGCACAGTATTGCGCAATAGCAAGAAATATCCAATAGCACAATATTGCGCAATAGCAAGAAATTGTCAATTGTACAGTATTGCAATAGCAAGAAATATTCAATTGCACAGTATTGTGCAAAAGAAGATACTATGTATAAATTGCTTATTTCTTGACCAATTTCAATGGGGTTTTATTCTTGAACTCTTGGGGTTCTTTAATATGCTGAATCTTATCGTGTATTAAGTTTTTGGATTTTGGGCCTCGTTTTTAAATTATGTTTAAGGATTTTTATTCCTACTAGTATTTATATCCTTCGCCATCTCTTGACATCCATTTTGAGTCCGCTATGTAAACTTTTCTTTTAAAATCTTCCCTCTGAAGCTAATCGATGGATTGAAACCAAATTTTTTGCTTCATTTATAGGATGTCAACTATAAAGTTTGATTTTTGTCCAGGTTGATCAACCAACATGCACTCCCTGTCTAAAAATAGAATAAGGTTAAACTACGGTTATTGCCCCTGAAATTAAGATTTTAACCTTTTAGTCATTTCCTTGCCATTTTTTCAAAAAAACTATAGGAGCTATTTTTAAACTTATTATATAAAAGTGTAAACTGCAAAAATTAGCAGCATGACAAGATGTATTCACCCTGAAAATTTGAAAAATATCTGGACTACTTGTTTCGGAGTTATTGCCCCTGAAATATATAGATTTTTAGCTCACCTGGCCCAAAGGGCCAAGTGAAAAGTAAAATCACAAAAATACTGAACTCCGAGGAAAATTAAAAAGGAAAGTCTTCAATCAAATGGCAAAATCAAAAGTTCAAACACATCAAACGAATGGATAACAACTGTCATATTCCTGACTTGGTACAGGCATTTTCTTATGTAGAAAATGGTGGATTGAACCTGGTTTTATGGCTAGCCAAACCTCTCACTTGTATGACAGTCGATCAAATTCCATTATATTGACAACGATGCGTGAACAAAACAAACAGACACAATTGGTAAAATGTCAAAATTAGGGTTACAGCAGTCAACATTGCTATCATCTTAATTACTATAAAACAAACAAATGTTACGAAGAAGCACAAACAGGGGCATACATCAAATTTAACATCCTCATTATGCTTATATCATACGATTTTATTTATCTATGTAAAATCCACCTATAAAGGATGGAAGGTTTTAAGTACTGGCGTAAAATCGCGCTTGAAATTGCACAGGTAGACATAAAATAATTTAGTCGCTCAAGGTATAAAGAGATACATAAATACAGAGTCACGTAAAATGGATATCACAAAAACAGACTTAGCAGTAAAAGTAATATTAATAAATAAAATAATAGTGTGGTTAAAATTATGACGGATATATAAGTCAGAGTCACGCCAAATGTATATCACAAAAACAGACTAAACAGTAAAAGTGATATTAATGAATAAAATAATTTTGTCGCTCAAAGTATGACAGAATACATACGCACAGAGTCACGTAAAATGGATATCACACAAAACAGACTTAACAGTAAAAGTAATATTAATAAATAGTGAGCTTTTCTCATCACTTGGCGTCCGTCGTCGTCGTTAGCTTTTACAAAAATCTTCTCCTCTGAAACCATTGGGCCAAATTTAACCAAACATGGCCACAATCATCATTAGGTTATCTAGTTTAAAAAATGTCCGATGACCCCGCCAACCAACCAAGATGGCTGCCATGGCTAAAAATAGAACATAGGGGTAAAATGTATATTTTGGCTTTTAACTCTGAAACCAAAGCATTTAGAGCAAATCTGACAGGGTAAATTGTTGATCAAGTCAAGATCTATCTGCCCTGAAATTTTCAGATGAATCGAACAATGGGTTGTTGGGTTGCCCTGAATTAGTAATTTTAAGGATTTTTTCCGCTTTCGGTTATCTTGAAAATTATTATAGATAGAGATAAACTGTAAACAGCAATAATGTTCAGCAAAGTAAGGTCTACAAATAAGTCAACATGATCAAAATGGTCAGTTGACCCCTTAAGGAGTTATTGCCCTTTAAAGTAATTTTTTACCAATTTTTTGTAAATTTTTGTAATCTTTTACAAAAATCTTCTCCTCTGAAACTACTGGACCAAATTCAACCAAACTTAGCCACAATCATTATTAGGGTATTTAGTTTTAAAAATATGTGCGGTGACCCAGCCAACCAACCAAGATGGCTGCCATGGCTAAAAATAGAACATAGGGGTAAAATGTAGATTTTGGCTTGTAACTCTGAAACCAAAGCATTTAAAGCAAATCTTACAGGGATTAACTTGTTTATCAAGTAAATATCTATCTGCCCTCAAATTTTCAGATGAATTGGACAACTGGTTGTTGGGTTGCTGCCCCTGAATTGGTAATTTTTAAGGAAATTTTGCCGTTTTTGGTTATTATCTTGAAAATTATTACAGATAGAGATAAACTGTAAACAGCAATAATGTTCAGCAAAGTAAGATCTTCAAATAAGTCAACATGACCAAAATGGTCAGTTGACCCCTTAAGGAGTTATTGTCCTTTATAGTCAATTTTTAACAATTTTCATTAATTTGGTAAACTTTGGTAAAGTTTTTACAAAATGTTTTCCTTTTGTAATCTTCTTTTCTGAAACTGCAGTAGAAAATCAATATAGAAAACAATCTACTAATGAACTGGCAATAAAAATAATTGATAATTCTATAACATGAAAAAAAAACCACATTAATACCTGATGATGGTGTTTCTTTCTTTACATTGAAAATGATGTCACAACTATAATCCCAAACAATAGGTCGAATGTCAGATATGTTTCAGTACTTTGGCTTCATTTTCTACAGAGTCCGAAGTGCAAATGATGCTTGAATTCCTACACTAATTTATACAGACTTCATCCCCTTTCACAGGTAATGCCTGCCTCATATTATATTTAAAACTTTAATAGAATATCAGAAATTTTGAGAGAAAATTAATCAACCATGCAAGATCTAAAACTTAATTAATATTGTTCAAATTATCAATTAACTATTAAAAAAAAAAATCTCATTAAAAAAATATAGTTCTTCATTTTATATTTTATCAGAAGTTTAGGGAAAAAATTGAATTTAATTGTGTCCTTGTTCTCATTTCCTGGGATAAATCCAATACAAACTAAAGTATTGGTATTGAATTAATATTTAAGAAATATTTCAAACCTTACCATTTTCTTCACAAGAATGAAGACCATATTTTCAGTGTCATGAGTATCAGTCATCATATTTGTTGTACTTTGTTGTTTAATACAAAAAAAGATCAACAAAGCAATTCAAAAACCACTTGAATTTTGCAACAACAAATGAGAGTTTTTAATGACCTCAGCTGGCTATAACAACCCTTGCACAATCAACTGAATTTTGCAGAAATCATTAATAGGAAAGATTGCCCTTAAATGATAATTTTTATTACCTTTTGTTTTTTTGGGGAGGTTTGCAACAACAAAACCTCACAACAAACTTTCTCATCACTTCATTTCTCGTTAGATAAATTTTACAAAATTCTCCCTGAAACTACTGTCAAATTAAACCAAACTTGGTTTAAATCACCACTAGGATATCCAGGGACCACTGTGTATGATGACCCTGCCTGCCAACATGGCACACATGGCTGAAATAAAACATAGGTTTCAAACGCACTTTTCAGTCTTATATCTCTGAAACTAAACGACAGTACAACAGTTGCATTTATCATGCATCAGTTGTAAATAAAAATATCAGGTGAGCGACACAGGGTCCTTGGAGCCTCTAGTTCTTCGTTCTTGAAGATATTGATTTGATATTTGGTATATAGTTTTATCATGACAAGTTACAGATCAAGTTCGAATTTTGTTCCGGTCTGATGATTTAGTCCAGAGTTATGGACCATAACTCTGGACCATATCTAATGTAAGAGTACTATGTTAAACCATATTTTCTGTACAAAAGGAAGATAACTCATTTTTAAAAGACATTCTTTGTTAAATTATTTGAAGAATTTTTTGGCAGGTTTGTTTGTTATTTAGTATAAACTAATTTTCTGAATGCTATATATATATATAAAAAAAAAAATATTAAGAGAAATCCTTTAATTAGATAATAATCTATTTTATTAATGTATATATTTCAATACATTACATTGTGTAGATAAAAGTTTTTGACATTTTATAGATAAGTTACAAATCTATATTAGTTTGTGACAAATGAAAGAAAAATATTTGGAACTATTAATTATATTTGATTATAATTTGAAAATAGATATACACTGTATTACATCATATATAATTTTAGAGAACTATTAATCATATCTAATGTTTTTATACGACCGCAAAATTTTTGCGATCGTATATTGGTATCACGTCGTCGTCGTACGAAGACATTTGGTTTTCGCACTTTAACTTTAGTATAAGTAAATAAAAAATTTATGAAATTTTAACACAAGGTTTTATGACCACAAAAGGAAGGTTGGGATTGATTTTGGGAGTTTTGGTCCCAACAGTTTAGGAATTAGGGGCTAAAAAAGGGCCCAAATAAGCATTTTTCTTGGTTTTTGCACAATAACTTTACTTTAGTATAAGTAAATAGAAATCTATGAAATTTAAACACACGGTTTATGACCAAAAAAGGAAGATTGGGATTGATTTTGGGAGTTTTGGTCCCAACAGTTTAGGAATTAGAGGCCAAAAGGGTCCAAAATTAAACTTTGTTTGATTTCATCAAAAATTGAACTATTGGGGTTCTTTGATATGCCGAATCTAACCGTGTATTTAGATTCTTAAATTTTATACGACCGCAAAAAAATTTTGCGGTCGTATATTGGTTTGACGTTGGCGTCGTCGTCCTAAGACACATTGGTTTTCGCACTCTAACTTTAGTTTAAAGTGAATGGATCTCTATGAAATTTTACCATAAGGTTCAATACCACAAAAGGAAGGTGGGGATTGATTTTGGGGGTTATGGTACCAACGGTTAAGGAATTAGGGGCCAAAAATAAGCATTTTTGTTACTTCCAGACATAACTTGTGTGTTAGTGTATGGATCTTTCTGACATTGTACCACAAGGTTCCATATCACAAAGGGAATGCTGGGATTGATTTTGGGGGAAATTGGCTCCAAATTTTAGGAATTGGGGACCAAAAAGGGGCAAAAAACAAGCATTCTTCTAGTTTCATGACAATAACTTGTGTGTAAGTGTATGGATCTTTATGAAATTGTACTACAAGGTTCCATATCACAAAGGGAAAGCTGAAATTGAGTTTGGGGGTAATTGCCCAAAACGTTTAGGAAAAAGGGGCCAAAAATAAGCATTTTTGGAAAATGACGCTCTCAAAGCGTCAATTTTACTATACCATTGACCAGATTTCATTTTATCGCTTCCGGTTTCTTCCAACCCGCGTTCCGCACTCGGTTCCGTATTTTACATACCTATGTACTGTACAGTTTTTGGACTTTTTACATACCAATGATCACAAATCGCTAGAAATAGTTCTTGAAAGAATGTTTACCTTTCTTGTCAGCTGAACTTTGAAATCATTCAAAAATAATGATCGGAATCATCTTAAAATCATACGAAAGATAATGTATTAAAGTATAAAATGGCGATAATTTCTGTCAAAAAGACTTTATTTCTTTCTGGATTTCTTCACTTAAAAAGAATAAAAAGATGCAGAAACTTTATGAAAGGAGAAGGCAGTGTTCAATGAATCATTCCAAAAGTATTTAAGGAAAGTTTTACCCTTTCTCCGACAACGTGGTCTCGTTCATTTTTGAAACATTTCGATTATTTCATTACTTTTCAAGTTAACAACTAAACTATTGAACCTGTATTGTTTTGAGAAAAGCACTCCCGTTATTCAAGTGTTCATTACAAGCCCGTATTTCACAATTACTTTTACTACGCTATTTTCAAAATCGGATACGAAAATTTCTTGAAAATAAATAAAAAATATTGAGATTTGCCATCCACTTTTCAATAACTATTAATTAAATATTAATTTAAAATCAATGTTAACTGTGGATGACTTGGATAAGGAATGCCATTTTAATGATTCCTAGAGATAAAGCAAAATGTGTAAACAGGAAGTTGTGAAGGGAGACAGTTTCATTGGGCAAAAGTGCTAAAAGAAGCATTGTCAAATCTTGTAAAATATTTCTGGTGGCAATAATTCACATATTCATAAAATAACCAAACAAACTTTTAAAGGTAGTTGTAATGTTTCAATTGACAAACCTTTATTTATTGATAATCCACCTTTAATAATAAAAAAAACTTCTCAAAAAAAAAAGATTTCTATCATATTCATCTTGGAATATGATCAAATATGTTAGCCTATTTTAAACATGCCTTCAATAACATTTCAGTACTTATGGAAAGAGTTAATCCATTTCTTCCTTTGATATTAATGGATATACCAATTTTAATTGCAAAATTGTTATTTGATAAATATAAATAAAAATTAATGAAGAAATTCCAATTTTGTCATTGTAAACCTTCTTAAATATGTGTAAGTAAATTATGAAGCTGTAAAGGATATATAACTAGTTTATTTGTCAAACAACTAATAATGAGAGAAAAAAGATATACCTACTGTGTTACATTTGGGGAGGGGTGGTAATAAAGTCGATCAAATTATTTAAGCTATCTAGACATTTCAATTTTTAAAGTTTAATTAATAATTGAAATGTCACGTATTTGCATTCCTGTTAATGGCACATGTATAAAAAAATCCAGGTCTTTGTCAAATCAATATAATAAAACTAATATGGTATTTATAAATAAATGTAGCATCAAGTCACAAACATGAAACTTAAGGTGAATCAATCTTAAATCGGGCGATAATACCACAGCGCTATAAAAAAATCCTGGGGAGAACACTGGAAAATAATTTATGTTGTCATTTAAAGATTTCAGTTTATATATATATAAATATCAACAATGAATTTTGGTTGTATAAATGGTGTCACTATATTTGTAATTGTCAAACTAGTATAACAATACTATTGTCTAAATCTACAGAATTGATCATCCTTTAAGTAACAGAAATAACAAAGTCACTAAGTCACTTGTAACTTATCTCTTGAATAAGGACAACATGAACGTGGGGTATAAGAGCTTGCTTACTGCAGGCTCTTCATCATCATTTTGTTATATAATTCTACAAAGAAGGGGATAGTCTGTTAATGTATCCTTGACTAAGAATAATGAAATTGCAAAAAACAAATTCACATATTTACTTTGAATATTGTAGATCGTTCAGTTAGTCTTGAGCTATTTCTTTATACGAAAGAAACAACCAGTATATAAATATGGTCATGTTACACCACTGTCCCAGGTTAGGGGGAGGGTTGGGATCCCGCTAACATGTTTAACCCCGCCACATTCTGTATGTATGTGCCTGTTCAAAGTCAGGAGCCTGTAATTCAGTGGTTGTTGATGCGTTACATATTTGTTTTCCTTTCATTTTTTTTTGTACATAAATTAGGCCGTTAGTTTTCTCGTTAGAATTGTTTTACGTTTTTCACTTCGGAGCCTTTTATAGCTGATTATGCGGTATGGGCTTTGCTCATTGTTGAAGGCCGTACGGTGAATTTTTGTTGTTAATTTCTGTGTTATTTGGTCTCTTATGGAGAGTTGTCACAATGGGAATCATACCACATCTTCTTTTTTATATTCACTTCACACATATATATATATATATATATATCTTGACAAACAACTAAAAAAGCCATAGACATTGAAAATAATTCATTTCTATATATTCCATTTTTCTAGTTTCTGAAATTGTACCACAATGTTTAATACCACAAGTAGAAGATTGGGATTGATTTTGGGGTAATTGCCTCAAAATTTTAGGAATTAGGGGCAACAAAAGGGGCAAAAAACAAGCATTTTTCTAGTTTCAGGACAATAACTTGTGTGTAAGTGTATGGATCTTTATGAAATTGTACTACAAGGTTCCATATCACAAAGGGAAAGCTGGGTTTGAGTTTGGGGGTAATTGCTCTAAACGTTTAGGAATTTGGGGCCAAAAAGGGGCCAAAAAACAAGCATTTTTCTAGTTTCCAGACAATAACTTGTGTTCAAGTGTATGGATCTCTCTGAAATTGTACTGCAAGGTACCATACCACAAAGGGAAGGCTGGGATTGAGTTTGGGGGTGATGAATCATAAGGGGGTTCAAAAAATTGGTGGGGGGGATTTTATTTTCCTTTTTTTTTCTTTAAAATTTTCCATTTTAAATTGGTTATTTCTGATTTATATATAAAAGCAAATAATAATGATATGGTTTGAATAGGTAAATTAAAAAATTTTTAAGTTCTTAGACTACTTTCATTCTGTGTCATAAACCTATGCTATGTCAAATATGTAATTACAATCCAAATTCAGTGCTGTATCAAGCTTGAATGTTGTGTCCATACTTGCCCCAACTGTTCAGGGTTCGACCTCTGCGGTCGTATCAAGCTGCGCCCCATTTTATTTTCACTCGTATAGTCCGTTTTCCACACTATTTTTAGTCATGCTTGAAGATATTGACATGATATTTACTTTTTTTTACACCATGAAAAGTTCTAGAACAAGATAGCATTTTGTTCCAGTAAAATGAATTTTTATACGGTAGAGGACTATGTATTGCCAAGCAATACTCTTAGAATGCTTGTTTTTATCTGGGTTGTCCGTGGACAAGTAAGAAATGACACAAAATTCAATTTAATGAAAAATATAGAATATTTTCACAACTTATTAAGATGTATTACTTTATGTAAAAGAAACCAATAATCAACACGTGAAAAACATATATTTAAGTCAAAACATCAATGTTCATGACGACAAGTATTAAAAAAAAACGGAAATAGATCGATAACCAAAGCAAAAAAATAAGTATGCGAACTCGGGTCACATAAACATTGTGTTATCTTTGTCCATTGACCTCATGGATCGTCCTTCAGGTTTTATCTACCATCAAACAGAAGTGTTGTTTAATTGGGAAGTTTGCTATAGCAATACTTTCCTAAGGCGTCGGCCTCTAACTTCCGGTGACAGACTATCGCAAATATACTGCTCCAAGATAATGTAGTACTAGTGTTTGAATACTAATTCTAGGAAAATGCTTTTGAAATTTTGAGTCCTTTTGAAAAGATTACAGCTTGAATAAAAAAGGAATGAATGTTCACCGACAATTCAGGTGAATTTAACTTCATTTTGAAAATGATTATTACAAACACTTCGCGGATTTTCCATGCGCTGAAGAGAAAATCAAAAGAAATCTACGCGAGACATCGTTTCATTCATGAATATTTCATGAATGAACATTTTCCCACGTAATTTTTACTATGTACGATATTTACAAATGTTTAGTATTAAATATAAAGTAAAAGCCCGAGTGTATCGAAAGAATCCCATATGACTGACATTACTGAATGCAACGTACTTTTTAACATGTTTATATTTTGACCAAGCCGTCGGATAATTGACAAGTGATAAAAGTTTGATTGAACAATTATACACAGGTGACAGAAATACTCGATAATCATATGGCTTATGTCACACGCCAAGGATGAGTAAAGGTAAATACCGGCTATGATAGAAAAGTGCATGTTTTTGTCAAAACATCGATCGAAAGGTTTTGATGCCAAAAACATTTGAAAACTTTTGAATTCCGCTATTTAAATACTAGCTATTTCACATTCCAATGTGAATTTAAGGACCTTCACTCGTCCAGGCATGCTCAGTCACGTGGATCAAACTGACAGCTGAAAAACGTTGACTCAACGACAGTTCATACAAATCACAGCCCATGTCCTCAGTGTTACGATTAACAATAACATTTGTTCACAAATCGTTACAAGGATAAGGCAGACAAGTCAGCTTCTACTTAGAATAACTCAGTGTATCAAGACAAGTGCTGTAGCAACATGATTAAGTTAAATCTGTCCATGTAATAGCAAAATGTCTTTCTTACTCTTGGTGCTAGTCCAAATAATTATGACGAACCAAAAATCTCAAATGTTATTGCCTTAATGCTAAATTTCACAGCATCAACTTTAAAATGGGTTACAGGGTTATAAGCACCTCTATGAATCTAGTGTTTATAACTTTTTATTCCTTTCGTCATACTGCTATTGTTATGTCCCCACCGTATTAAGTTTTACCCTTTTTCTTCTGTTAGTATGTACGTCCCTTACTTGTACATAAGTCCGTACATCCAAAAATTAGTTTCTCTTCTCTAACTTTAGTTTTTCTAAATCAAATTGTATGAAACTTATACGCAATACTTATTTCCACAAAACACAGGCCAAGTTGAATTTTGGTGACGTCGATTTTACAATTCTAGAGTTATGCTCCTTAACAAATGGAAAAGTTGCTTGAATTTTTTGTTTACGATCTCTAACTTTAGTTTGTCTCAACCAAATGTTATGAAACTTATACACAAAGCTCATTATCACAAAACACTGTTTAGATTTGAGTTTTGGTGGCGTCAGTTTTACTGTTCTAGAGTTATGCCCCTTTACAAATTTAAAAATTGTGATTGTTGTCGAGCATTCAACTTTTGTCGAAAAAGCGAGACATAGCGATCCTACATATTGTCGGCGGCGTCCACAAATATTCACTCTGTGGTTAAAGTTTTTGAAATTTTAATAACTTTCTTAAACTATCCTGGATTTCTACCAAACGTGGACAGAAGCTTGTTTATGATCATACAATAGTATCCAGAAGTAAATTTTGTAAAAAAAAAATCCATTTTTTCAGTATTTTACTTATAAATGGACTTAATTTTTCTGCCAGGAAACATTACATTCACTCTGTGGTTAAAGTTTTTAAAATTCAATAACTTTCTTAAACTATCCCGGATTTGTACCAAACTTGGACAGAAGCTTATTTATGATCAAAAGCTAGTATCTAGAAGGAAATTTAGTTAAAATTTTGTTCTTGTTTTTGGGAAGTTTGCTATAGCAATACTCTCCTTAGGCGTCGACCTCAAACTTCCGGTGACAGACTATCGCAAATGTTCTGCTCCAAGATAATGTAGTACTAGTGTTTGAATACTGATTGTAAGAAGATTCTTTTGAAATTTTGAACCCTTTTGAAAAGATTACAGCTTGAATGAAAAAGGAATGAATGTTCACCGACAGTTCAGATGAATTTAACTTCATTTTGAAAATAACTATCACAAATACTACTTCGCGGATCTGCCATGCGCTGAAGAGAAAATCAAAGAAATCTACGCGAGACAGCGTTTAATTCATTCATGAATATTTCATGAATGAATATTTTCCCGCGCTTTTTTTTCACTATGTACGATATTTACAAATGTTTATTATTAAATAAGTAAAAGTCCGAGTGTATCGAAAGAATCCTGTATGGCTGACATTACTGATATGTTTTGACCAAACCTTCGGATAATTGACAGGTGATAAAAGTTTGATTGAACAATTATACACAGGTGACAGAAATACTGATAATCATATGGCTTATGTCACACGCCATCGATGAGTAAAGGTAAATACCGGCTATGATAGAAAGGTGCATGTTTTGTTAAAACATCGATCAGAATGTTTTGATGCCAAAACATTTGAAAACTTTAAATTCCGCTATTTAAATACTAGCTATTTCACATTCCAATGTGGATTTAAGGACCTTCACTCGTCCAGCATGCTCAGTCACGTGGGTCAAACTGACAGCTGAAAACATTGACTGAACGACAGTTCGTACATATCGCAGCCTCCTCAGCGTTACGATTAACAATTACATTTGTACACAAATCGTTACAAGGATATAAGGCAGACAAGTCAGCTTCTACTTAGAATAACTCAGTGTATCAAGACAAGTGCTGTAGCAATTATTTACATGATTAAATAAAATCTGTCCATGTAATAGGAAAATGACTTTCTTTTTCTTAGTGCTAGTCCAAATAATTATGACAAACCAAAATCTCAAATGTTATTGTCTCAATGCTAAATTTCACAGCATCAACTATAAAATGTGTTACAGCCGGGTTATTAGCACCTCTATGAATCTAGTGTATATAAACTTTTATTCATGTCGTCATACTGCTATTGTTATGTCTCCACTGTATTAAGTTTTACCCTTTTTCTTCTGTAAGAATTTATACGTCCTTACTTGTATGTACGTCCGTACATCCCATCTGTTCTCTAACTTTAGTTTTCCTATACCAAATTGTATGAAACTTATACGCAATGCTTATTTCCACAAAACACAGGTCAAGTTGAATTTTGGTGGCGTCGATTTTACAATTCTAGAGTTATGCTCCTTAACAAATGAAAAGTTGCTTGAATTTTTGTTTACGATCTCTAATTTTAGTTTGTCTCAACCAAATGTTATGAAACTTATACACAATGCTCATTATCACAAAACACTGATTAAATTTGAGTTTTAGTGGCGTCAGTTTTACTGTTCTAGAGTTATGCCCTTTACAGTTATGCCCCTTTACAAATTTAAAACTGATTGTTGTCGAGCCTTTGACTTTGTCGAAAAAGCGAGACATTGCGATCCTACATTTCAGCGGCGGCGGCGGAGGCATCCACAAATATTCACTCTGTGGTTAAAGTTTTGAAATTTTAATAACTCTCTTAAACTATCCTGGATTTCTACCAAACTTGGACAGAAGCTTGTTTATGATCATACAATAGTACCCAGAAGTAAATTTTGTTAAAAAAATCCATTTTTTCAGTATATTACTTATAAATGGACTTGGTTTTTCTGCCAGGAAACATAACATTCACTCTGTGGCTAAAGTTTTTAAAATTTTAATAACTTTCTTAAACTATCCTGGATTTGAATCAAACTTGGACAGAAGCTTGTTTATGATCAAAAGCTAGTATCTAGAAGGAAATTTAGTTAAAATTTTGTTCTTGTTTTTCCGTATTTTACTTAATGGACTTAGCTTTTCTTCCAGTTAACATTACATACAGTCTGCAGTTATTTTTAAAACATTTATTAGATTCATAAACTATCCTGGATTTTGACCAAACTTGGACAGAAGCTTCTTACAATCAAAAGATAGTATAGAGAGGAATATTTTATTAATTTTCCTCATTTTGTTGAGCCTGCGATTAACAGCAAAAGTAGGCGAAACACCGGGTTGCGCGGAACACTTACGATTTTTTTCAATTCCGTGCTCTAACTTTAGTGTGCCTCAACCAATTGTTACGAAACTTATACAAAATACTTTTAACCACAACACCAAGATCAAGTTTGAATTTCGGTGCCGTCATTTTACTGTTGTTGTTAGGGTTATGCCCAGTTACGAATGGAAAAAATACTATAAAATCACAGGCCCTAGATATGGCATGGGCACAAAAGAAATTAACAGAGCTTATTGTATATTTGATTATTTTAGAACAACAGTTCAAGGTTGCAATAGAAAATATCAAAATTTTATATGAAAAACTTTTATGAAAAAAAGAAAACGGTTTAGTTAAACATATCAAAGCTGTGATTGAATACATATTTAAAATAATACACATCTATAATCTATTTGAAATAATACACATCTATAACCTATTTGAAATAATACACATCTATAACCTATTTGAAATAATACACATCTATAATCTATTTGAAAAAATACACATCTACAGTTGCAAACTTCCCAGAGGTGCTATCCAGCACTTTGATTCAGTATTTTACTTATTAATGGACTTAGCTTTTCTTCCAGTTAACATTACATACAGTCTGCAGTTAAATTTTTTAAAACATTTATTAGATTCATAAACTATCCTGGATTTTGACCAAACTTGGACAGAAGCTTCTAACAATCAAAAGATAGTATAGAGAGGAATATTTTTATTAACTTTTTTCCTTATTTTTGTTGAGCCTGCGATTAACAGCAAAAGTAGGCGAGACACCGTGTTCCGCGGAACACTTACAAATATTTTTCAATTCCGTGCTCTAACTTTAGTGTGTCTCAACCAAATGTTACGAAACTTATACACAATACTTTTAACCACAAAACCAAGATCAAGTTTGAATTTTGTGCCGACATTTTACTGTTATGGTTAGAGTTATGCCCAGTTACAAATGGGGAAAAAAATACTATAAAATCACAGGCCCTAGATATGGCATGGGCACATAAAGAAATTTAACAGAGCTTATTGTATATTTGATTATTCTAGAACAACAATTTAAGGTTTCAATAGAAAATATCAAAATTTAAATGACAAACAATGAAAAAAAATAATTTTTGATAATTGCTGAAAAGAAAATGGTTTAGTTAAAAACATCAAAGCTGTGATTAAATACATATTTGAAATAATACACATCTATAACCTATTTGAAATAATACACATCTATAACCTATTTGAAATAATACACATCTATAACCTATTTGAAATAATACACATCTACAGTTGCAAACTTCCCAGAGGTGCTATCCAGCACTTTGATTTTTTTATGATTCAGTTTTATGGAGATGGATAAATACCTGATAAAACCACCTTGACCGCATAATCAAGACAAAAAGAATGAAAATAACAATGAGGGGTCTAGGAAAAAAACACAAAAACAGCATCGAGAATTCCATATGTCATGGCTCTCCAGTGAATAAACTTCTGAAAATAAATTAAATTTTTAGGAAACACCCACAACTTGCTGATCAAAGTCTTACTCATTTGTTGGCAAATTAATAGGTAGAAGTGACACTTTGGTGGCTCATCAATGTTCTGCTAAACACCAAGCTTTTCAGATGAAAGAAAACAGTAAATTAAACGGGTGTCTGGGGGAATGCAGAAAACATTAATTTCCTTCTAGATGTTTTTTTATTGTTTTGCTTTTGGATCTCAGTGGTGTCAACCCCATACATCCTTTTATTTATGCACATAAACAAATATCATAAACATCATTAATATTGTGATACAAAACAGTTTTATAATCATAATCATGGTGACCTTCTGTTGTTGTCTGTTCTGTGGTCGGGTTGTTGTCTCTTTGACACATTCCCCATTTCCATTCTCAATTTTATTAAGCTTACAGTAAAATACTTCAATATTTATTGGGAAATTCAGGGCAAGTAACTTTTTTTCCGGACAAGTAAAATTTAGTTTAACTTGCCCAGGGACAAGTGTTCACAAGTATTTCCACACCCCTGTAAACTGAAAATTGCAAACTGTCCACCCATTATGGGAAATAATGCAATTGTTGGCTGTTATCAGGGAAAATATAGGAGCTAGGTTAAAAGTGCCAAAGGCAAAGAGGTTCAGCACAACCAGATGTATCCACCCTAAAAATTGGAGGAAAATATTTTGACCTGTTTTGGGGTTGTTGCCCCCTGAAATATTTTTTTGCAGATTTTGGCGGTTATGAAAATGTAGGAGCTAGGTTAAATGTATAAATTGCAAAAAAAATATCAGCATGATCAGAATTAGCAAACTGCAGTTTTTATACGACCTCAAACAATTTTTTGGGATCGTATAATGGTATGATGTCGTCGTCTGCGTCGTCGTCCGAAGACACATTGGTTTCCAGACAATATCTTAAGTTTAAGTGAATGGATCTCTATGAAATTTTTTAAGAAGGTTCAATACCATTGATTGGGATTGATTTTGGGGATGATGGTCCCAACCATTTAGGAATTGGGGCCCAAAGGGGCCAAAACAAGCATTTTTCTAGTTTCAAGATATTAACTTGTGTATAAGTATTTTGATTGCTCTGAAATTGTACCACAATGTTTAATACCACAAGTAGAAGATTGGGATTCATTTAAGGGGTTATGGGCCAACAGTTTAGGAATTAAGGGCCAAAAAGGGGCCAAAAACAACAATTTTTGTAGTTTCCGGACAATAACTTGTGTGTAAGTGTATGGATCTCTTTAACATTGTACCACAAGGTTCCATATAACAAAGGGAAGGCTGGGATTGAGTTTGGGGATAATTGCCCCAAACTTGTAGGATTGAGGGGCCAAAAAGGGGCCAAAAACAACAATTTTTCTAGTTTCCAGACAATAACTTGTGTTAAGCGTATGGATCTCTCTGAAATTGTACTACAAGGTTCCATACTACAAAGGGAAGGATGGGATTGAGTCTTGGGGTGATTGCTTCAAGGGGGGTTTCCAAAAGTTTTTTTTTTTTGGGGGATATTTTTTTCAATTTTTTTAAGGATTCATATCTTTTTTCAAAAATTTTCAAATTTCAAATTTTTGAAAAGTTTGAAGAAGAAATCTTCAATTGCGCAGTATTGGGCAATAGATTTGTAAGATCTTTGACCACATTTATTTTGTGTCAGAAACCTTTATTATGTCAAAAATTTGATCACAATCAAAATTCAGACAGTATCAAGCTTGAATATTGTATCCAAATTTGCCCCAACTGTTCAGGGTTGGACCACTGCGGTCGTATCAGGCTGCGCTCAGCGAAGCATTTTATTTTCATCAGGTGTGCCTCTTGTTTTGGAAAATTCTTCATACATGGGATTTCTTTAGTGCTACTTTCATGGTGCTGAACAGAGCAGTATCTGACACTAGCAATCTAAAGCAGGTATTGGAATTATAGAGATAGAATGTATAGTTAGTATTGGAATCCCACTTAATGAGGCCTTAATCATACATAAAACAATGCTACGACAAGAAATGTTATGGATACCTCTGTTTTTCAGTATAAAAAGACGGGGTTATTCCAGAAAATACTATGGCCCCAACCCCCTAATGGCAACTAATTACTTTTCCTGTAGGTAGTCCTAACTGGTAGAAAGTGGTGCCATTTCTGATGAATCTAAATCTATGTGGTTGGTTATTTGTAGAAACAGTCATGACTTAGAACATTAAATTAAGTCTAAATATAAAGAGATGTGGGGTATACTTCAATTAAACAGCAACCAAAAGACGTCTAGAGGGAACCATCATTAGACTGAGTCTTCTTTCCGTGAAGTGTCATATCAGCAGACCAACACAAATTTTTGCTTCCTGGGATCAAATGTTATAAAAAAAATTGTCATTTTGTGGGTCCATTTGGATGTAGAATATCTTTGCTTATAAACTATTTGCCACTGAAAAAGAAAAATAATTCTAAAAAATGAAAAAAAGGAGCTCATTTTGTTAAACGCCGCCCCTTTAAATAACCAACATAACTGCAATACTGCATCGGATTAAATAAATTCGTTATGGACGTTTTGAAAAGTAATCTTTTATATCATACATTAAAACTATGACAGTTTATAGTAATCTCAGATTAGAATATGCTCTCTCATATCGCCTCAGTGGTCTCATAATAGTGTGCTCGATTCATGTTAAAAGGCATACTTGCCAACCTCTGACAATGAGAAATCATGTCATGACATGACATGACATGTCAAAAAGCGTGTGAAAATGCGTGACGTAGATGCGGACTTTTTAATATGAACAATGTTCATAATTTCACATTATATGCAAATTTGTTAATATAAAAAACAATATTCTACTGTAAACTTTTATTGTATTCAACAGTGGTCTGTGTTGCTGCTTTTAAAGCAACACCACTAGGCACATAGTCAAAACAACTGCTGGTTTGGTTACATTTACTTGATAACAAGGCACACAATATATCATTGTCGAGTTCTGATCAGAATTCAGTGTAAATTTCTTTACAATTGAAATTTATGATCTCACAGTCAGAATTGATATTTGGCTGAACTAAAATAGCTTCATGAAGCTTTGAAAGAGTGTCATAATGTTTTCTTGCCATCTAAAATGTCATCTATGATCTCTGCCATTGCTCCCAACAAACTATACAATATATGTTGCTATTGCCTGGTCAAAACTGGGTAGTTCATCAGAAGACAGCTAATACTATGAGAACTGATCCAACAGTTCCGTGATATTTCCATCCCTATGGCCTGTGGAAATCTGTTGGCTACATTTAAAACTGAAAAAGAAAAATATTTTATAATTGTTAAATGCTTAATCAAATAGCTATGTATTTTAGTTCTCCTCTCATATGTATTGTTATGATTGCAACACAGAGTGCACAATGTGTTACTCATCCCTAGATCATTTAAACTCGAACTCCCAAATATAATTTATAAATCTTGGTACGTACACATCGTTTTCGCTTAGAAATCGGCTCTTTAGACGACGGTACAGGTCCTGAAGCTACCTCTTTCTGTGGACATTTCCCTAAGTGAATTTGAAAGAAAGAAAGTCCCAAAATCGTAAAACTAAACACAAACTACTTACCTTAAGAGCTTTTGCTGTTCGTCAATATAAATAAACAACAATTACTTCGAAATTTTCTGTATTTATCGTGTAATAATGAAAAACCCGAGAATCGCAATATCACTAATGACCAAAAATCAAAACAACGAAAAAGCGTGTAATTGCGTGTAAAGTGGTGAAAAGCGTGTACACGCCATGTGATAAAATCCTCGCGTGTAAAACGTTGAAAAGCGTGTATTACACGCGAATATCATGTCAGTTGGCAACTATGTTAAAAGGGTGATTGGATTTTATTATTTTTTTTTTTGGGGGGTTACTTTTGTACAAAGACTAAAATCGATATCTGCTGCTTCTCTACTTAACAAGCATCATTTATGAATTGTAGAGCAAAGACTGGGCTGGACAACTTGGGAGTCAGCACAATGTGTTCGTACATGGTTCTATCATGTCTTCTTGCGCGGACTGTTATCTTGGGAACAAGCACGTTATAAAATCCGACTCGGGGTTATGTCACTTTGTCTTTTTGGATCTTGCCCTTGGTGACAGGATGCAAACCTTGATCAGGTCAACGAAAATTTTACCCTATAGAATGGTCCCTATTAATTGTAAAGTCTCGAGGTCAAAAGTCAGATATTGACAGCAGTCATTCAATTTGCGAGGGTAATTATGTTCCACTTTAATTTGAAGTAATTTATCATGATTTTGATTGATTTCCATTTGCAAAGATGCAAAAAGGACTTTTGAATGCGACAAAATGCTTCCTCAGATATGTATCATTCAGTCGAAATGTTACGGTGGTTGATTTTAATAAATAATATGAAAAAAAGGATATGTTGTGTAACCAAAGAGACAAGTAGGTAATTATACGGCCTTCTACAAGCCAACTTTTACCGTATAGTAAGCAAAAACACCAATGGGGTGCAAAAATATGAAACAATTCACATGAGAAAATCAACGGCCATATATTTAAGAACACGAATAATATATTGCAGACCTCACCGAGAACGACAAGATAATAGGCCTAGGCATAGAGTAGTCCCACAAAGAATAATTATGTTCGCTATAAACATGCCTGTGAGCGCTCAACTCAACCCTAGCCTTGGACAATGGTGTGAGACAACCTAGGAACAAAAGTTACCTCCGTGAGATCGACATTAAGCACAGAAACAAAACATCACCGGTCTAGTGGTACGCTCAGATTGTAGGTCAGAACCCAATTTCAGTTAATAAAAAAACGATGTTCTCCAGACCAAAATGTTAATCGGTACATCTCAAACGGATTTAGTGTAAAGATGTCTCATGCAGTCGGAGGTAAAGCACGACCTTGTGCAATGCCAAAATATAAGTTTGAACAGTATGTAAAGACAATATTCAAATATCTTCCTACATTGCTAAATTGATACCTCTCAGGGAGGGGCGGGTCCAGGTGAGGACGTAATGGGCGTACGCCCCCTCTTTAAAAAAAAAAAAAAAACTATCGTAATCTGCTAATATTGTGTTGAATATGGCAATTTATCATTATTTTATGTTTTTTTGAAAAAAAAAGGTTCCTACGCCCCCTCTTTCAAATATCCTAGAAACGTCTCTGCCAGGAATGTGTGTAAAGGGATCATATCGTTTACGTTATAGATAATGCATATTTTAAAGTTTTTCTTGTCGTATAACACACAGAGGGCAAGAAAAACCTTAACATATGCATCATCTGACTTGATGTTGTACCGTATTTTACCGATCACATTAACTTGGGATATTCTTTTCGTGTGCGTTTAGGTTACTTGTAATAAAATCTCGTCCATTAAATCTCAATGTTTAGGTAAATATTGGTTACAAATAGTTTCAGTAGCATGTATACAATGATCTTAAGAAATCTAGTTATAATAAAAGTCGAGTGCAAAAAAAAAAAAAAAATCCGACAAGGAAAATTCAAAACGGAAAGTCACCTTATCAAATTGCAAAATTAAAAGCTCAAACACATCAAACGAATGGAAAACAACTGTCATATTCCTGACTTGGTACAGGCATTTCCTTGTGTAGAAAATGGTGGACTAAACCTGATTTTATAGCTAGCTAAACCTCTCACTTGTATGAGAGTCGCATAAAATTCCATTATTGACAACAATGTGTGAACAAAACAAACAGACATAATAGATCATAATAGGTAAAAATGTCAAAAATAGGGGTACAGCAGTCAATATTGTGTTCTAATCTTAATCACTATAAAACAAACAAATATGTCATCAAAGAAAAACAAAAAGGCATATAGACAAAGCACACAAGCAAAAATGAAAGACAAGAATACAAAAAATGACGATAGCACGATGTATAAGTACCGAGCCACGCCAAGAGGATATTACCAAAAATGGACAAAACAGTAAAGTTACAAATTTACAAAGACAAATAAAAGAACACTATAACACGTAATTAAGATGACAAACAACGTCAGTACCTAGAATCTATACTTCAAGACATTCATGTATTATTTGTAAACTTGATACGGAATATTTATCAACAAGGTCTTGGTATCTTCCGATGAACTTTTTAGAAAAAGGACGAGACGTTCTTTGACATAACCCTGGTTCATCAACTTTCTGCTCAGATACTGGTGACGTTTTATAAAGTCTGAGTAGCAGCTGCAAGCTCTTGAATACCGAACGAGTTGGGAAATGTATATCCCATATGCAGGTGAAGTTGGTATATTGCTACTAAGGTGGGTACAATAATAGTTTCAAAAAAATATTACTGAAAGTGCATGAAGCAAGAAACAAATGAATTATTACGGTGTATGAAAAATACAAGTCATTTTGTGAGTAATTTTTAAATTAACTTTATAAAAGGGGGATGGTATGGTTTTCCTCTTGTTTTATGACACTTTCACCGCCGAAAAGCAGATTATTTTTTTTCAAATTTTTTTTAACAAACTTGACAGAATAATTGATTTCTCTCTATTGTCTGTGGCAATACATTGTTTTCTAAAAATTGAGAATCAGGATAAAATTTTTTAATCCCCTACCCCATTATATAGTATCCCCTGGTCATATAAAAATGAGAAATTTGGTCATACGATACAGTAGAGAGTATATATAGATGTATAAAAACCAAGAACTGGCAAGACGAGAGCAATGAATACATTAAGATATCCATTTGTTATTCTGGAATGGTGGATTGGCGGCCAAGACGATTTTTTCCGGACCTCCTCCCCTCCCCTCCCCCAGAAAATCAAATGGTCGTCCCTTAATAATATTTCTACAGGTACTGCCAAATTTCCGAACCAAATCAGCTTTGTATCTATGCAAGAATTTAGTAATAGTTTTAAGTAAATTTTGTGAATGAAATCCCTGACTTATATTATTTATAAGTTATATATTCATTACGTTCATTGAAATCTTAAACGTTTTTCAACTATTTCAAATGTGTTTAACATATGCACTTTTCTGTATATATGACAAATTATAAATACTATTCCGATTTAAATTTAACTTGAGTGAAATTATGCATAGTTAATATGTTATTACATGCGACAAGAGAAATAACTCTATAATTTGATGCAATAATGCTATTTTTAAAACTTTTTTTCCGCGATATGAAGTCGGACATTACATGATATAATAATTTGGGTATGCATAATTTTATTCATACAATGATAATTTTGGTAGTTTATGAACAAATCCATATGCTGTATTTTGTTTTAGGGCTGTATTAACAGTAATTGTCATGCCTTAACATAGTTTTTATTAATTTTATAGTACTTTTTTGAGAAATGCAACGTGGCAAATTACTGTTTATAATGCACCCTAGCTCTCACTGACGTCACACGACATGAATGATGACATTTTAAAATATTCCACTGTAGATCACCCATTTGCCCCTTGTTAGCTCACATGGCCTGTAGATCATGTGAGCTCTGGCATCACTTGGCGACCGCCGTCGTGTTCTGACGTCCGCCGTCCGTCCGTCCGTCGTCGTAAACTTTTGAAAAAGTCTTCTCATCGGAAACTACTGTGTCAAATGTTACTAAACTTTACCTTATTGTTCATAACGGTGTCTAGTTAAACTTGTTTGTATGATCTGACCGGTATGGTTTGATGTATGTATACAGCTTCGTATCAACAGGAACAATATGACTTTCCATTTTCAAGGGATGGTTGGGATTTGATCCCCCTTTTTTCTAACAATTTTGTGTGTGTGTGTAAATATTTTTTAATATTTTAATTATTTTCACTTATTTGTATTCTTGTTAAAACGATATTAGAATAGTATTCTATATATGATGCCACTCTAATTTTTTATATCCCTTTTATGTAAAAACTACTGTTACTAGTATTCCAAATAGAAATGACATACAAATTCAGTTTCTAAAAAAAGTAAAGTAGCAGACCGAATGCTAAATATTGAAATGTGAATACTAAATAAATTCCTGATGATAAATCAG
Source organism: Mytilus coruscus (assembly GCA_017311375.1). NCBI lineage: Eukaryota > Metazoa > Mollusca > Bivalvia > Mytilida > Mytilidae > Mytilus > Mytilus coruscus. The sequence continues at coordinate 127,271,686 of CM029596.1, forward strand.
ACCAAAATAAAAAGTTGAAAAGGCTCTCGACCCTTAGACATATGGCAAGGGATAACAGTCTTTGGGGAGGGATATTCAACATTCTAAACAATTTCCTTGGTCACAAAAAAAAAAAAAAACTCGAAGTGAAAAGGAGTTTGTTCGTTTTTTTCCCTTTGAATTTCGAACAATAATGATTGTTTGCAAATTTGTCGTAGATTTAATATGCTGTCAAATCTGTATAGAAGAAGAAGAAATGAAGATATTTTATTTCCAATTATGGGCCCCAAAGGGCATAAACATTACAACATCAATAATTTTCATAATACAATACAAACAATGAGATAAAAAAAGATTAAAGAGAACTATTTAAGTTCTTAAAGAATATGTAGATAAAGAATCTATAATATTTTTTTAAATACTAATGCATTTTAATATATATATAATGGTCAAAACTGATCTTATATGAAAGGTGACCTTTGAATTGAGGTTCAAAATGCTTAGGTATTACTTCAGCTGAAAAAGAAAAAGAAAAAGGTGACCTGACAAGACAGGTTTAAGCTTAATAGAGGTGGCCTTTACAACATGTTTGACTATTTCTCATGGTTTCCAAGCTTTAAGGGTCCAACGGGACCAATGATAAATTAATGCATAATATGTATAGATTTCAGATTGTTTGATGTTTACATGAAAACAGATGGTTTTTTTCCCAGCAGATTATCTCTTTTTTTCTCAAGACTAAATGTTCTATTTAAGGTAAAGATACATGCAAAAACACTTGAAAAAGACACTTGAGGATGCCTTAGGTAGACAGTACATCTAATTGATGAATGAAATGTCGGAGCAGTTGAAAATGAGGTATATTACAGTTTCTGTATGAGAATCATGTATGTGTTTTATTAGGTCTTTCCACTTTTCCGTGAAAAGACCTATTGGTTTTGTTCTGATCAAAAGGTCTTTCCACGGAAAGGTGGAAAGACCTTTTGATTTTGTTCTGATTATTATTATTATTATTATTAGGTCTTTCCACCTTTCCGTGGAAAGACCTTTTGATTTTGTTCTGATTATTAGGTCTTTCCACTTTTCCGTGGAAAGACCTATTGGTTTTGTTCTGATTATTATTAGGTCTTTCCACTTTTCGTGGAAAGACCTTTTGTTTTTCTTCTGATTATTTTTTTTTTCTTCTGCCGTCTGAGATGCTTTTTTGTTTTACAACATATCGAATAGATTTTTGGCCAATGATGTTGTACAGTAATTGGGGTTTCAAAACTCACCTTGTGTGACCGAACACTTATTCGTATAGGAGTTATCTCCCCGCGTCCCCTTTTTCTTGTTATCGCTATATCTCTAAAACCGTCAAAGATTTTAACAAACTGTTTTCACCAAATTGTTCGTCTACTCTTAAGAATGATTTATTTCCCTTTGAAAATTTAAGATAGGCGATATGTTGGATAAATTCATATATTATAAGTCGCAGACCTACAGTCTTTTGATATGAAGTCCTCGGTCCATTTGAATGAAATTGAGGTCAAGGTCAAGGTCATGTTATAAATTTTGAATTTTGCTTGTTATCGTTATTCAAAAGAAACTTTCATAAATTCGAAGTTTAAAAACAAAAATTTCTAAATAAAAATTGCCTTCAGTAGCAATTGGTTGTCGGGTGTCATTAGTCATTAATAAATTCTGAATGTTTGGCCCAATAACTTCAGTAATTTTCCAAGCTCGATGACTAATACATGAAAAGGATAATAGGAGTCCTCCGCTAAACCCCTACATACAAACAAAACAAATGACAACGAACAATATATGGTCAAGATAGCTTAACTTGGTAGAGGTCATCATGTGGTGGGGTTAAACCAGTTTTCCGTGCGCACCCCTTTTTTTTTAATTTTATCTCTAAAGACCGTATCTCATAAAACTTAAATACATAATACTACATAGTGGAGTTACCAAAAGGATGATAACACTTACTTGGACAAGGAAAAAAAAACGTATTTTGGAAAGCAGGATAAAAATGTTCTGGCTACTATAGGAAGCTAGCTGATGGTGGTTACAGCCAGATGCGGATCCAGGACTTTGAAAGGGGGAACATGGCAATATTTGTAGTGGAACACGTAAAGAGTACTATATACGCATTAATCATATATGCATGTAACTCCATAAAGGGGGGGGCAGCGCCACCCCCTCCCCTCCGGCCCACAATGAAAAATCCGCCTCTGACAGTTGTCGAACATCTACCAGGGATAACGATTAGCAATCAAAAAAGTACTGACGTATTGTTTACTTCAATATAGGATGATCCAATATACTAACGAAATTATATGATATAATGAATTCGACTGAAAATGACAATTTTCCACATTTTGTGTGGATGGGGTTGGAGGATAACTAGACTGTAGATAAAAAGATACTGTAGTTGCAAAAACTGATCAGCAAAATAAGATCTTTAAATACATCAAATTATTTAAATCGTCAGTCGACAAATTATATCCCTTTAACAGATTTTGTTTTTACTTACTATTTTGAAATCTATTATAGATAGACTGAAACTTTGAACGGCAAACATGAACAGCAACACAAGAGCTACAAATAATTAAAAATCATCAATTGATTCGTACCAAGCCCAGTTGTAACCCCAGAATCACCATTTTGACCCATTTTTAAAAATTTTTGCGTAGTATTAACTATATTCGACCATAGACTAAAACTCTATCATCAAAAATGTTCAACAAGACAAGATTTTGTCCCATGCAGTTTCCAAAAATACCAGGTGAGAGAGATTCTCCTTGGAGTTTCCAGTTATGTATTACCAAAGTAGTGATCCAAATGGCGAAAATTGTTTGAAATAACTGCGTTTAAAATAATTGTTGTCTTTTTTATATAACCACTATTTCTTGCAGGGAGCGACACGAAGACGAGATAATAGAAGAAAATTATTACAGACTTATTGGTTTTGTGGTAGATGTAATAATTGGAATCCTCAGGAAAGTTATAATTTTAAAATCGGACATGGAGATTTTCAGAAGTTTTTAAATAGTCAGAAGCACAAAATGTATCATTGGTGGATAAATAATACGCAATGCTGTCAGTGTTACGGATCGAGAAAACTCTTGGGAGAAACAGAGCTTTCGCGAGCACAGATTGCATGTCTTTTTGAAATACCAGTTGGTGATCGAGCAAAACCAGGACACCACAAAATGAAGAACGGCAAGACCATTCAACACTGTTTATGCAGATTCTATGCAAAAGTAGACGTGACAACAATGGAATTAGATCTTGCTCTAGCCTGTACAATTTTGATCAATTGCTTGTCAACAAAGTGTAATCCACTGGAACTGAAGTACATACGTACAATTAAAAATTTGCGGAACAAAATTAGTCATGTTACATGTACACAATCGCTGACCTCAGACGAATTCAACCGTGTATGGGAAAAGCTTGAATGTAGCATCTTATATTTAGCCAAAGGTGTTAACGAAAACCTGCACACAGAAGCGCAAAAATTAATAATTTCCCTTAAAAACAGAGATCTTGAATTGAAATACTGTCTTAAAGTGCACAACATTCTTCGGATTTGGGAAAAACGAGATACTCTTTTAACCGAAGTAATATGAATATAAATACGAAGATTTTCTATACTGTCTCATAAAAGAATGGAATATTTAATTCTAAAATAATAATAAAAAAAATGGAAAGCAACATGCACTTTAAGACTTTTGCACAAGGGTATTCTGAAATGTCATGCCTCTCAAAGGAGGGAATTTGTTTTTAAAAATATATTTAATGGGCTAATGTTTATATGGACCTGCGCAATTACGTCACACCACCCGACCGTACACAAGATATGCATCAAATTCTGCACAGCGTAGATTTCTGGTTTGCTTTTCAATCTTGAATTAATATACGTAAAGTTAGTATAAAATTTGCCTGAGATTATAGTGTTTGGAAGATTAAAAAAAAAAATGGCGGCAGCAAACAACGACAACCACTCGTCTTCACACCCCATGGCTTGGACAGGCATATAAAGAATGTGGCTGGGTTAAAGTGTTTGTGAGTGCTCAATCCTCCCCTAACCTAGGATAAACAAAATCAGCTGCAAAATGTTGACATATCAGATCGGCGCACACGCACAAAACACACACAAAATAAAACATGATCTTGTGTAAGTGTTAACAACGGGATCGCAATATATGTCTAAACTGTTATATAAATGCAATCTAATTAAAATAAAGATCTCTGATTTCGTTATCCTCATATATACAAGCACGCGAGTTTTGAATTTTAATCAGATTGATATAAATGTATTATAGTTAAACCTCTGAAAATAAAATCAATGTTAGTACCAACAAAGACATTATTCAAAGATCTTACTGCAATGTTAGTCCAGCGACATTTGAAAAGCAACCAGCATAACCCTCTCCTTTTAATGATAAAATGCTGCAACCTAATTGACAAAACAATTTACAGATAGATATGCAACGCAACTGTACCGAAACAATTAAAGCAGTGGCGGATACATGAATTTTCAAAAGGGAAGGGGGCAGAGGATCCCACCACCCCACCATGCAGACAATTGTTTGCCAGTCATAAATAAAAAAAATGTACTTAAACATAAATTTTCGGCCATAAGGGACATCCGTACTTGAAGAGCATACATCCAAACTGGAAGATTTAAATGGTAAAGTAGATAACATGGCTATGGAAATGCAGAAACGTATTACTCAGGATATTGGTTCTCTAAAGCAAGAACTCAAATTTACCATGAGAAAAATGGATGACAAACAAAACAAACTGACCAGAAGAACACTTGGTAAGACAAATTTTATTAACATTGATACCTCGATCAAGGGACATGGGCCTCTATACTTATTATTTATAAAAGTACATCGGAACAAAATCAGGCTATGAAATGCCGAGTTTACAAAATGAAAGAGATAATAGTTTTATTTGGTATTTTCCACTAAAGACATTCAAATCTTAAGTATGAACAACAACTGTTTTTCGGGGTTGTTTAATTATACCCCCGCTTTAAAAAAGTGGGGGTATACTGTTTTACCTCTGTCCGTCCATCCGTCCCATGAATATTTTCGTCGCATCTCTCTCAGGAACTACATCATAAGGATTTCTGAAATTTGGTTTCAGGGTTTATATAAGTCAGCTGTACCGTGTGATGCGTTTTCAGATTCATCACCCAAAAACTTACTGTTTACCGAACACTTACATATGTTTACACTATTGAAATTATCCAGTTGCGGCAGGGTTTACATCAGTTAGCAGTAGCTCGCAGTTTCACTTGTTTATTTTATAACAAGTATTTCTTTAGTTTTAACGTGAAGAAAACATAACAGCCTTCTCAGCATATACTAATATAAGTCTTCAAAGATTTGAAATTGTCATTTATTTATATATTTGAGAAATAATTATTTCTGAACTTAAAAATCAGAAGAAAAAAATCTTTATCAATATTTATTTTAAAACCTTATATAATATTTAAACCTCGTCAGATTATTAATCATAACAGACTTTAGTTTTGTCGAATATTCAGCCAGTGTAAATGCATAATATTCATGAGAAAATACATGCATGGCCAGAGACATATATTGTATTATATGTCATTGGCATGGCAAACAAAAATGTGAATGCTAGAAGTAGTTTTGATGGAAAGGAGGAGGTATAACTAGATATAAAACTGATGTCCAACAAACTAATGTTTTATGAACATCTGAAAACTGATGATGCTATTTGGTAGATTTATATTACTTTTTTAATTCATGGGGCAAAACAAAAAGTTGGCTTTTCATATCTTCTCCTGTGTGGGCCAAGAAGCAGAAAAGGGAATCTCCTAATGCAGGAAATGATTTCTGGAAAAAGCTCAGTGTGCTCTCATTACTTAATACAAGTGTTCCAGTATCTCTCTTAGATGAACAATTTGTTTCAATATCATAAATTAAAGTATGCAAGACATAAAACATCTCAAAGTATTCCAACTAATGTAGCAATTTTAAACATTATCGCATTTTTACATTTTAGCCCTGAGAACTGAAAAGCGGCTACTTAACAAAAACATGTGTACAAATCCAGTGAAAGACAGCCCGACAGTAACAGATAAAAGTAGCGGTAAGATTCTACATTGTAGAGAAGGAATTTTTCTTATATCTACATTTGAGAATTAACGTAATCTATGAATGGAAAATATTAACAGAATAAGATATATCAAAATGAATGTTTAAAGATCAGCTAAGTAAACGAGGTCAAGGTCAAATGAAAACTGTCAGATGTAAATGTACTCTTAAATGAGTTAAGACATTACCTATACTACATATTGCAGAAAAATAAATAGTAGATTTGAAGTAAATGTACAGACGCGGTGAAAAAAACATCCGACTTCAAATTTGACCAATTAATGTCAAGGCCATTCCACATATGTAAAACAGTTACAAAGTACTTGTTACAACAAATCTGCATAACATGATAATTATTGCATAATTATTTTGGCACAAACCTAATCCTAATTAAACAGGTGTTTCAAAAATCCACAAAAACATTTAATAGAAATAATTGATGATTGTTAACTTGTTCAATATTTACTTAAATGTTTTTCTTTTGCAGAATTTATCAGATGGAAAGATGAAAACTTGGCAAAACTGTCAATAATTATCAAGAAGATATTTACGTTGGTTCTCCGTAGAGCTTTCAGAACTGAATGGAACAGACAATATCCTAATAACCCGTGGCTTGACAATACAGTTAGTAGAAAAAAATTACTAGAATTGGAACGACGACCTTCAAAAAGAGGTAGAATTTGTCAGGAACAAATAAGAAAAGGAGACGGAGACGTTAACTCGTGGGATTTCTCTCTTTTAGCACACTTGTTATGCCATTCCAAAGCACTCGATTTAAAAAAACAGAAATATACAACTTTATAATGGAACATACCAGGTTCTCGAATATTACAAGAAATTTTCAGGAATGAAATGTTTCGAAATCAACAGATTCACCACTGCTTTGAAGTTGTACCAGAATTCAGAAGTAGTTGTGATATGCTTTATGATATAAAACAAGCAAATATTCATATATCACTAACTGAACCATCACATCAACTAGTCAACTGTCAAGTTAAGAGACATGAAGGAATCGAACAATATTTACTTTGGTTACTTCTTGCCGCTCTAATGTGTTTTGTTTACTGGGGTAAAAGGAAAATTGAAGAATTACAAATGTCTTTCAGTTGCCAAAATCTGACTTCCACAGATCTGAAGCAATGAATACTTATGACATTCCATATACGATTGCAGTAATTTTTACTGCTTTAGTAGCATTCGGGGTTACTGTACGTTACTTGAAAACAAAAACATTATAAGATTAACAGAACAAAATCTGGAATATGATGTTGAATGCCATTTTATTTTCTGCAGCATTATTTCACCCCATTAATAACTTTAAATTATGTATCTCAGGGTATAATATTAATGTCTACAGCAGAGTAATCAATATTATATTTATGCTAGTAATTTAAGAGTACGTGTATACTTAATAGATATGAATGAAATGAAATATTGAAAGAGGCACTTAGCAGGAGTAGGTAAACTGCAGCACATATACAATTTACTTTTGATTTGATGGTTAAAGCCCCTTACCTCTGGAAAGAAAATAGAAACATTCACATTAAAATGGGAGCTTTCTTCCATCAAATCAAAAAGTCCACAAACATTTCATAGTCAGATCAAAGTATTATCTTGTGTTTTGTACGGCGGATCGAGGTATACCATAATACCTCTGGAATAGGACGGTTGTATTGAAAGATGCTTGTTTGACTGAAGAAAAAAAATTCTTGGCCTGTCACATTTTTGCTTACAAAATTCTTAATCAAATCATGGTAAAAGATCTAAAGTTCTCTTGTATGGATTGCCAAACCTTTGCATGCGCATGGATATACTGCGAGGAAGATAAAACGGTCGTCAAGTTGAACGATTGTACATCACGAAGTCTTTCAGACTTGAACGTCAGATCTAAAACTTGACAGAGGGTCTGATGAAAAAACCCACGCTTATTCTGTAAAATTCTCATGAAAATCATTTAACTAGCTATTACATTTTTCTGTAATTAGATGATTTCTTTATTCTGTATATTGTTCATTTCCGTAATCAGTATTATACAAGTTACCCAATTCTTTCATTTCCAATATTATTCTCTTCTTTATTTCTTTTCCTATTTGTTTCTATATTCATTATTTTTTACCATTATTCTCTATTCTGTAAACCCCATCCTGGCCCTCCTTAATAGTATTAACATTAACGGTAACAGTACGACTAGTATTGCACCAGACACGCTTTTCGACAACTAATATGGCTCTTCATTGATGCTCGAGGCCACAGTATTTGAATATCCAAAACCTCATACAAACGTAGAAGAGCTGATGAACACAAAAAAGGAACAAAAGTGTATGATTAATAATGCAGTTTGTGTACATTTTATAGGCCATTGATATATACTTAAGATTTAAGGTACATGTATTAAGACATAAATACAAAAACATTTCTAATATCAGTAGTCTAGACAGACCTACTAAGAATAATCACAATCAATAAAAAACAATGTTTTAGGTCAGTCAAAGTACTTATTCTGCAGAAAAATTAACACAAGTTGTTAAAAACGAAAGTACTGCAACATTCGTCTCAGGCAAGATAGAAATATAAGGATATAGGTGAACTGTCTGTTTTAGAAAATCAGGGACTTACCTTTATGTAGGGCCTATTTCCACATTATTATGTTTGCCAGAATATTTTGTTTGTGATGCCAGATGAATTATTTTATGGTATTTTTGTAATATTTACTTGCACCAATAGTTATCTCAATGATTAAAATATAATTTAATATGATGCATCAACTTGTTCATTGGCATGAGTGTTTGGGATCTTCTTGGCCTGATGATAGGAAAGCTTCATTGAATGAACTTAATCCTTGCAGTGTTTTAAATCATTTATATCTCGTTTGAAAACTGTAATGGGAAATCATTCAGTTCATATATCTGCATGTCTTACCAAAATGTTATAGTACGTCATTCATCAAGGTTCTGAAAAAGAAAGTGGTGTGCTGACCAGCTTCAAAGTACCTTACAAGGTCGTCAGGGTTATGGAGGGGCATTCATAAAATGATTTAAAATGCCTGCCTTAATTATGGGTTGCAGGTGTTCTGGTCTGTATGTCTGTCCGTCCTGTTTCGAGTTAGTTTTGTTTGAGGTAGTTTACCACGAAGTTGTTGTCATATCATCTTGAAACTTAGTATACATGTTCATTGTTTTGTGAATATTTAAAATATATGCCACATATAAAGGGTTTCAACCCAGATTTTGTGATATTCTCGTTTTTAAATACGTTAATAACATGTATATAGAAAAAAAGGGGCAATAGATACTTAAATTGAAGGAGATAGAAACATTTCATGACAGAAACAAAACAGACTCCACTATGGTAAAAAGAAAAATGACGAAAAAGTATAAAGCCACATACCCCCCACCCCAATAAAAAAGGGTAATCTCGGGAGTTCCTTAATTATAGCAGTAAATCCTAGGCCTCCACTAGTGACAGCAACAGCAGCAGCTGTCTTGGGTTTATGACAAGAAGCTAAAGTAAAGAAGGAGCCTTAATTGTTTATCTGTTGACATTATGCCATATTGATATTAACATACATTTATTTTAGATCTTGTATGTCTGGGAAATAACACGTCGAAGAGAAACCGACAAAAACCATAGCAAAAACAAGCGATAAAAAGACAAAACAATAATCTTCAAAACACTACATAGAAAACTGAAGTACAAATAGTTATCTGATTATCTTGGTACAATTTGAAAGTACGAAGACCTTGACATTCTGAACATTTTGCCCTTCAGACTTCTGGATCTAATCTGGTTATCAAAATACTAGTATAAGACCATTACTTGCATTTTCCCGAATATTCTGGGGTTTTTTTCGGTGCAAGGTCAATTTTGGTTGATGGACTATAGTACAATTCACAAACTATAACGATTTGACTCAGTAGTTTTTGTCTCGCCCGCAACAAAAGTCCCAGAATGCGAGACAATGATAACTATCTGGCGGTGACAAAACCTATTTGTATAAAACTTTATATTTCAGAGGGTAGAAAAACTTGGATGCTTCATAGTTTGTATACAGATGCCTTGTTTTTCCATCTGTCATAGGTCCGTTGTTTTTGATCTCATTTTCATGGTTCAGCGACTGCTTAAATTTTACTATAGTTTTTTGTCATGTGAAGTTTTCACTTATAATGAGTAATACGATAACTACTGGTATATTTGGTATGTTGGTTCCTTGCCAGGTTCATCTGACCTTGACCTTATTTCATGGATCAGTGATCATGGTTAAAGTTATGTACATGTAATAAGGTCCGTTTCTCAGATACTATAAGCAGTAGGTCATCTATATGTGGTGTATGGAATGATTGTAGGATGTACATGTCAGTCGGGCATGTTTATTTGACCTTGACCTCATGTACATGGTTCATTGGTCAATGTTAAGACTTTGTGTTTTGTAACAATGTAACAAGCAATTGATGGAAATAAGAAATATCTTATTAAAAAAAAAAAAAAACTGTTTTGGTCTGCTTTTCAAATACTATAAGCAATAGTCAACTTTATTGAGTATATGGAATTATTGTAAAGTGTACACGACTGTCTGGCAGGGTTCATCTGTTCTTCACCTTATTCTCATGGTTCATTGGTCAATGTTTAGTTTTCCATGGTTAATTATGTTTCTTAGACACTATAATCAATAGGTTAACTATATTTTGTGTAAGGAATGATTGTAAGGTGTACAAGTCTGTCTGGCAGGGTTAATCTGACCTTGACCTTATTGTGACGGATCCTTGATAATGATAAATTTATATGATTCTAGTAGTAAAAATCTTTAAGACTTTAAACATTAAATCAATCATGGTCAGTAAACAGGCAAAACAATACAGCATGTGCACTCTTTGTTAATGACAGACAACAAGTGATGACAAAAGCTCATCATGGGCTTCTATGCTTCTAAATCACATTCCCTGACGTCACAATTGAGGAAGGAGAACTGTATTTTGGCTACTGGAGGAAAAACATATCCTTCGTCATCTCTGACACACTTCTGTAACAGTCAATCAAATATATAGATCTATAATTAAGTTTCAAATACTCAAAATACAACTTTCAAATGGATGATTCCAACTTTACTGTTAGGAACTTTTTGTTTAAAAGCTACTTGGTGTAATCAGCAATCCTGAAGGAAATCATGACAGGGTGGGTGGGTGAAATCACTTGACATATTTTTTTTTTTCCAAAAGATGACAATTCTTACCCTTTTTATGTTTAGGGCAAAAACTATAGAGAAATTGTAAAAAGCAAAATTGAGCTGCAAGACAAGAGCTACAAATTGTTCAACAAAGACGAAATTGTCAGTAGGAGTTATTGCCCTTAAAATGATGATTTGTATCTATTTTTTGTGAATTTTGGGCAAAAACTATAGTAGATAGAGAAAAACTGTAAACAGAAAAATGATTACAATTCTAGATCAACAAAAAAGATTTTAGTCATGAATTATATTATAGTTTAAAAACACTGTTATGAAGTTGTTGTTGAAGATATACATAGATCGAGGTGCGTGACACAGAACCATTAGAGCCTCTAGTCTCTTTTTCTTAAAGCATTTCATGAGCTGTCTTGTTATATCATAGTGATATAGGGACATTTCAGTGTTAAAATAAAAGAACAGAGTTCCAATGTTCCCTGTGTTGCACATATTTTACCTGTCCAAGGGTAATTAATACCTTAAAATATTTTATTTTTTTTCTCTATAAAACTTTATAAATATCTGAAAGAAATTATAAAGGGTGAAAGCCCTTACAATGCAACAATTTTCCAAGGGGTAAAACTCTTTTTAAAATAATTGATCTACACTGATTATCGAATTGTCTGAGGCATTGCTGATATAAACATTTGATATAAGTTGAATAAATAAAAGAAGAATATGTCTGAGGACACGAATGCCCCAGCTCAAGCTTTGCAATTTTCCAAGTTAAAAGGGGGCATAACTCTAGAACGGTAGATGACTCACAACCAAAATTTGAACTCTGTGTGTTTTGGTTCTTAGCCTTGTGAATGATTTTCATGAATTTCGATTTTGTTTGAGACATTGCTGATATAAGTTTGATAAAAATCTGGCATGAACTGTACATGTGCAAGAGATTACAAGACTGGACAGACAGAGTTTCTATGTACCCCACAACATGTCGCGTGGGGGAAAATAAGCAAATCAGTACTTACCTCCCAAAAACACAACACTTTACCTTTGCATATAAGTATGATAATTCTAACAGAAAGATCAAAAGGACAACTCTTAAACCTGTGTGCTATTCCATGTTCTTCAATTGTAAAGGGGAGAACAAACTCCACAACAATAGTTCAATTGGCCAGATGAGAATACATATCAAACATGTGTATATTTTTTTATTAACATATTTAATAGAAAAAAATATTAATGTGTAAACAATATAAATCAATTGGTAAACAAAATTAAATGAACACATTAGGAAAATATTCCAACAACTGTTAACATAGAACTTTAAATAAATGTATAGATATGCTATTAATACTTGTAATTATTTGGTAATTTTGGAAACATTTTCAATAAATAATGGAAAAATTAAATACAACAAATAATAAATACTGTCGGATAGCACCATTTTATATGGTTGATTGCACCATCTGTATATCAAGCAATTAAAAAAAAAATTACATGCATGTGCAAACAAAGCAAAAATAAATTTGTTTCTACTAAAATGATCCTAAAATTGACTCTATATAGTGGTAGTGTGTTAAGTGCCAAATATTGTGTCATATTTTCTTATTTAGTGTTTAAACTTGAAGTAACAGAGCTACTCCTCCTAAGGTCCATTTGCTTGCTTTCTCCTTTGATTTTAGGTTGAATGTCCAAACATAAGTTGGTCCTCGACTTTTTGTCTTGTATACTGGACATTCATATACATTTCTGGCATCCATTCGATCTACTGGAATAGCTTTAATAAATATGACTGGCATTGGTGATGCCAATTCCTTTAGACGTGCCTCAGCTATCATTCCTGTCTGTAGGTCCCATCTGGCTCCCTCCATAAATAATCCATGTACATATGCTCCTTCACGAGGCGGGCCAGCCATATCTTCACGATTCTTCTTAGTAACATCACACTGCAAAGCCATACGATCTAATGGCCATTCATTCTTTCTTGCCATTTGCTGCATAATAGCTGTTAGGAACGATTGTGGGTTAAAGAATCCTCCAAGCCACACAGCAGCAGGTAACTGGAAATCAGCAGTCCAATTCTCCAATTCTTTAATTCTCAGCAACAGATCAACATACCAGGCTGACAGCCCAAACAGTGATGGATAGGCTCTCTTGGCCCAGCTGGCTGGGATAGAATCCAAAAACAATGCATTACCAATTTCTTCCATGGCAGCAGTTATAGTCAATTCTCCCTAAAATATAATTTGCAGCTGTTTTGGTTAGGTTTTTACTTTAAATAAAGGAAATAAAGATAAACAAAAAGAATTAACACTGTTTCCAACACAAATCATTTAGTACATGAAAACTGAACTAAAAATAAACTTTTAATAAACTGTTCAGAACTGTTGCAAAAATCCTGTCTGATGAGGCTAAACTGCCCAAGCAAAGAATTGCAACAATCTACCCTCTTTTTATCTGCAATCTTGCTTTTGATTTTTCCTCCAATATAAAGTTAAATAATAATCTGTTAATTCTGTTTAACATGGATTGTCATATATTGGGTAAAGAGATTAACTTGGGTTGCTGCCTTATTGATATTTATCCCACATGCACTTTCAATCATTGGATACATAAATGAAAATAAGTTTAATTCTACTGGTGCTTAATGTTCACCTTCAAACCAAGATTCAGTTCCTTTAATGATCTCCTAAGTTCACTACTGAGTACATTCATCCTTTCACATTCTTGGAAAGCCACTACAATGTAAGGAGTTCTTTCTTCAACAGGAACTTTTGCCATTATTTCCAACATATTAAACTCTTCTGGTAACTTATCTAATATTTCATCCAGAATTCCTTTAATCTGTAAGTACACAATAAGCAATATAGGAATCTGTTCCTTGACTAGCATCATAATCGTAACTACTTCAGTTAACTTTTGACTTTGTCAATCATTTTTTGAAACACGAGATGATTTTTACATTTAGATGGAATGACTATACATTATCGTGGTTGTAAATTGGATACTGTTTTGGAGGAGGCAGTAAATAAAGCACTGATTTATAAGTGGAACTAACAGTTATTCATACTATATTTTGCTAAATGCATTTCCTCAGACATTATAACCAGGTTTCAGAAAGATATTATTAGAAAACATGTCAGACAGTGTCTTTATACAAGAGTAATAAAAGTAAATGTTTTGTCATAAGGCCAATTAAAATTAATTGATAGATTTTCATCTCCGCCTACCCAAATTTTTTGTATTTAAAAAATTGATATCTAGATTTTGTTCATTTCCTTTACTGGTAACCGTCCTGATAATTTAAATTCATTCAAAACAATCCTGTTGCAAATTTCGGTTTTCGTATTTCTTTTAGTAATTCAACCAAAATTATTAAGTCTATATATTCAGTTGCATTATGATGACTATATTATCTTCTGGGAAGAGATATTGATTACGGTAAGGGCCTGAAATATTCGGGATACAAGTAATATTAAAGCTGTGTCAAAGAACGCAAATAGTGTTTGTTACAAATTTTCAGTGATTAGGAAACCGTGCACTTTTTATTTATACAATGACTTTGTGTCAGGAAATTTGGACTGGGAATGATATCCAAAGCCCAAGAATCGTGGCACACATTTGTTTAAAAAAACATGACTGGAATAAAGCAATTGAAGCAAAGCACAAACTTGTGCAATATAACTTGCACTGTTTAAAATCGTATCTTGAGTACAAAAAGTTGGCCAACTTTAGCAGGATTCACCCCAAAACTCCTTTTTTTATCACAAACATCAAACACCTAGCTCTATCCCAACCACTCAATAAAGTCATTAAACAACTTCTTCTTTTTGTTAAGTTCATGTTTTACATTGTATGTTTATAACTAGTAATAAGAAAATTTATTTGCACCTTGCATAAGAATCTTAAAAGCATCAACCCAAGTATTTTCAACACAGTTTGAGTTTTCATTTTACTCTGTACTAATAATACTTCATGTTCCATATACTTTATTTTATGAGCACTATAAACCATAGCTTAGACAGCAAAAGAAAGTTGATTTAGGTTTTCTAAAAGAGAGCACTTCTCCACATTTTTGCTATTTACTGAAAATATGTTTCTAAAGCCATTGGAACAGTGGCTGCAAATCAGAAATATTTATTTTAGAATTTGTAAAAGTATGCAGAATTCTTTATATATACATGATATAAGCTGAATTTTACCGTTGCATATGAAGAACACATTATGAAAGGGTTTCAGAGGAAATAAAAATAAAAAAATAAAATCCTCCCAACAGCCCTATTTTTTTCAACAAGCTGGATGAAAATCTACTAATTAATTTTAGTTCCAGGCCTAAAGTGGCTTTTTATAAAATTGGTTGTGATCTTAAAAAAGTCTTCTAATTTATACATTTGTCTTTACGCAGGTAGTGGATTATAAAAGGGTTAAGTTTCTACTCCAAAAAATATGAAGTTGAAACAATAGGGTTTCAAGATTTTAAATAGTCAACCAAATACTGTTCCTTGTATGATCAAGGTGAAAGTTATACTATATTGTCTAATCCATCTCTATCGATATTCATGCAGCATGAAATAATTCAAAACAAAATTTATTTCTTTAATAAAAACCTGATAGAATACTCAGTTCACTTCTGATGTTTACAAAGATTAGGCAATATAAAATACAGAAGTACTTAAGGAACATATATAAATTGATATTTGTTTTTGAGATTACATGCTGATAAAAAAAAATGTGCCAGTCCTTCAAGGAAGTAGTGGTCTGCTGTCTCCAAACATATAAGCACAAATGGCCAAGTCCATGTTATGGTTTTGGAAACCCGCAAAATCACTGTTCACTGTTTTGTTCACAAAAGAATTAGTTTTCACTGAACATATTGAAAAATTCAAAGTATCAGCAAACTGGAAGTAGGTTTACAGATCTGAACAGTGTTCAAATGTTAAAACTTATCACTGTCAAGCTCCTGACCACATAGCAAGTTATTCTGCTGCTGACCACATGCAAAGTTATTTTGCTTCTGACCATACACAAAGTTATTCTGTATGGTACTTAATGAAAAAAATGTGACGAAAATATTTGTTGGACAAACAGACTAGGCGCCTGTTAACATGTTTTAACTCGCTGCATTTGTTTGCACCTGTCCTAAGTCAGGAACCTGTTTCAATGGTTGTCGTTTGTTGATGTGGTTCTTAAGTGTTTCTCGTTTCTTGGTTTTTATATAGATTAAACCGTTGGTTTTCCTGTTTGAAATGTTTTACATTAGTCATTTTGGTGCCCTTTATAGCTTGCTATTTGGTGTGAGCCAAGGCTCAATGTTGAAGGCTGTACTTTGACCTATAATTGTTTACTTTTTACACATTGTGACTTGGATGAAGAGTTATCTCATCTTTTTATTTCTATCAATGTATTAAAATTGCAATACAGCCACAATTCCTGAGCCTCCTTGTGGGGTTTTTGATTATGTGATTACATGGCCGTTTTTAAAGTGATTATTTGATTACCAGACCAAATATTTCATGATTATTTGATTATTTGATAATCTAGGACTGTATTTTTGATTATTTGATTATCTTATTTAAAAAAATAATTAATGATTATGTAATTATATTGGCAAAAAATTTGTGATTATGTGATTACTTGGACACCCCCATGAGGGGCCTCACTCCTACATTGAGGGTAAGTAAAACTTTATTTTGATTCGGCATATTGACAAACAAATTAAAGGTAAGCTCTAATGAGCTTTTCAGAGAATATGGTATAAAATGAACAATGCCATAAATTATTCAAAAACAAAAATATCAATCAAGTACGGTTCTCCATTTGTTATTAATTTCTTTTGATAATTACTTAGCTCTCTGCCTCCTAGTAATTAAACATAAGCTCGAATTGGCTTTTCACGGAATAGGGTATAAATAGAACAATGTCATAAATTATTCAGAATTTGCTGAAAAATTGGTTTAGGAGGAGTGCATATAGTTAGACAAAAGAGAAAATGGATACAACATTCACCACAAATCCTCTATTAATTTAGCATGGGTATAAAAGTCTTGGGTAATTTCTTACTTTCCGCTCTCTACTGACACCTGCTCCCCTTAAGTATTTCTTACTTTCCCCTCTCTACTGACACCTGCTCCCCTTAAGTATTGCTTACTTTCCCCTCTCTACTGACAACTGCTCCTTCAGATCTCCTTAGGTATTTCTTACTTTACCCTCTCTACTGACACCTGCTCCCCATCCAGTTCCCCTCGTGTATTCCTTACTACCTTCTCCTCTCTACTAACACCTGCTCCCCCTCCAGATCCCCTTGTGTATTCCTTACTTTTTTCTCCTCTCTACTGACCAGATCCCATTCCTTACTTTCTTCTCCTCTCTACTAACACCTGCTCCCCCTCCAGATCCTATTTCTTACCTTCTCTTCTCTACTGACACCCGCTCCTGCTCCCGCTCCAGCATCTCTTGGTTGCATCTCAAACACAGTCCTAAACATGTTCTCTGATAAAGTTGTGAGAAATTCTATTTCTGCATTAGGATGAAGGCCATACAAGTATGGACTCTCTGGTGGTAAGCATTCATCTATGTAAGCATGGTAACCTTTATAATCAGTATTTGGTGGCGATGGAAATCCAGGAGCTAAGAATAACTCACCATCAAGCTAAAAAAAAAAAAAAAGACAACAGTGATAAGAATATATGTACATATTACAGTGAACCGTGCAATGGATGCAAAACAGTAATTCGGCAAATAAAAATATTTCAAAATTCACATAGTAATGAACATGTAATAAAAATGTATGTGTATTATTTAAGGTTTCCAGTTGATTTACCTGCACCTTCAAGCCAAACTACCTTAACCAAAAACTTTAACCTGATACTGGATTCCTAGACCAGAAAGCATAAACAATGAAAGACCCTTAGTGAGCGCGCTCACATACCCCACGTCCCCACATTGTAATTGGAGAAATAAAATAAGTGTAAGAAAAAAAAATTGAATCATAATTTCCTGTCAATATGCACATCTACATAGTATGTCCTTATTATCTACACAGTTTCATGAAATTCTGTTGTGTTGTTTCAGAGGAGTTGCGATGACAAACTGTTGCAGAAGTACATTGAAGCAAATAAGTTCAAAGGGGCGTAACTCCTGGAAAAAAAATTGAATCTTAATTTCCTGTCGATATGCACATCTACGTAGTATGTCCTTATTATCTGAAAAGGTTTCATGAAATTCTGTTGTGTGGTTTGAGAGGAGTTGCGATGACAAAAGGTTGCAGAAGTATATTGGGCAAATAAGTTCAAAGGGGCGTAACTCCTGGAAAAAAATTGAATCGTAATTTCCTGTCGATATGCACATCTACGTAGTATGTCCTTATTATCTGAAAAGGTTTCATGAAATTCTGTTGTGTGGTTTGAGAGGAGTTGCTATGACAAAATGTTGCAGTAGTACATTAAAGTAAATAAGTTCAAAGGGGCATAACTCCTAGAAAAAGAATTGAATCGTAATTTCCTGTCGATATGCACATCTACGTAGTATGTCCTTATTATCTGAAAAGGTTTCATGAAATTTTGTTGTGTGGTTTGAGAGGAGTTGCGATGACAAGAAACAGGACTGACTGACGGACGGACGGACGGACTGACGGACAGACGGACGGGTCAAAAACATTATACCCTCCGCAACTCGTTGCGTGGGGTATAATAAATCTATTCATCCAAGGTATGAGTTATCTTTCAAATACTTAGGATAAAACAGTTTTACAGAACACTGGCTATAAGCATGATAATGGCCTGCAACTGTTTTCACAATATACCGTATATCAGGTTTTTTCGCGTGTGGTTAATTTTTGGCTTGTTTGCGGCAGCTAAAGAAACGTGAAATTTGACTCAGCATAAATTTCACTGCATATTCCAAGATTTATTAGTTTTGAAAATTTCATACATTATACTGTTAATTATCTTGTATACACACAGTCTTCACGATAAACTTCTAAATCTACAGGCCCTGGGCTCAAATTTTAGAAAATTTCTAGTTAGATTTTGTTGGCCTGTAGAGATGATTTTTACAGGCATGAAAACAATTTTACAAGCCTGGGCTCTTGGGCCTGTGGCTAAGAGTGAAGACTGTACAAAAAAAATAATTGATATGTAAACTCAGTTTTCACCATAAAGGTGAAATAACTTTCTATATAAAATGAGTCTTTTGTGCTGTTCGACAGATCACAAGAATGTGCATACTTAATTAAAATTTTGTTTTCATAATAATTAGATTGGCTAATCATACATGTCACACCTTTTGGCAACACAGCAATCAGTGACATGTTAAAAATGTCAATTAGCAACAATCTATTGATTGGTGTCATAACCCAAAAATTCGTTCAGCGAAAATTATACACAGTGAAAACTTAACCTAACCATTTTGTCATCAAATCACGAAAAAAAAAAAACACACGATAAACATGTATATTATGAATAAAACTCTTCATTGGTCAAGAATTGTCCGGTATAACTAAACTAACAATCAATTTTACACGGTAACTGTACGACTTTTTTCTTGAAATGAGTAGCTAGCAGATCATGTCTTTACATCTGTATAAATTCCATGTTTATAATACTGACTTCACCCTTTTCAATAAACTTTTATACATACAATAAAATACATCCAATGTAAATTTATTCATGATGAAAAATACATGTTGTGTGTATAATTCTTCCCTATCTCCAGCATTAATATTGTACCTACCATGATTGGATGCATATAGACCTCTAGATATGTCTTATCAAGACGCCGATCCCAGTCATCTGTGATGTGACCACCATACATAATTTCACCAAACAAATACCTCAAATCTTCCCATGGCACTTTAGAATTTGCTTCTAAATAATTATACAAGACCATAGCACTAATGGTTAGATCTCCATTATTGAATGGGTATGACCTGTTCCAGCCCTGCGGTCCAAACTTACGCCTTTCACAGACAACAGCATGGAAATAACAAAGGGAGAACAAAATAACCTTGAATTCCGTCTCTTTAGAGCACATTTCCAAGCTTTCCTGTAAATAATTTTTGAAATCATTACGAATAAACATAATCAAAACAGATTCTAAAAATTCAAAAAATTAGGTCACGCCAAATAGCTACATAGTTGTAAAACTTCAGCAAAAAAAAAAGATCTTTTCTTTAAACCCACTTCCAAATCCAAAAATACACTTCAAAAATTTTAAGTCAGTTGTCCCTTTAAAAGTCACATCATTACTATTAAGTTAATGTGTCAGAAAATGAACTGGGAAGCAATGTAAAATAATCTAAGACTTCGAACTTGAACAAAATCTTCCCATTAATTTTCAATTCTTTTTAATTTAATAAACTGTTAACACAGAGATATGTCTCGCCTATTTGTTATTTTGATAATGCAAATGTTGAAATAAAAATAACAATACTTTAACATGAAAGTTATGCAAATATTCAAAGTCAATGAACCATGACTAAAGGTACAGGGCTAAACAATCTCCATGGAAATGAGATGTGCCAATGCTAATACAACTGCATACCAAATACCATTGACTTTTCACAAGTCGTTCCCTTTAAAGAAACCTAAACACAAACATTAAATTGTAAACTAAGCAAAAGTTTCAAAGTCAATAGACCATGACTGAAGAGGTGGGGCCAAATAATTTCCATGGAAATGAGATATGCCAGTGCTTATACAACTGCATACCAAATATCATTGACCTACCACTAGTGGTTCCCCATAAACTGACCTAATCACAAACTAATACATGAAAACTAAGCAAAAATTTCAGTCAATAGACCATGACTTAAGGGGCAGGGTCAAATAATCTCCATGGAAATTAGATATGCCAATGCTTATACAACTGCATACCTAATATCATTGATCTACCACTAGTGGTTCCCCATAAAGTGACCTAATCACAAACTAATACATGAAAACTAAGTAAAAGTTTAAAAGTCAATAGACCATGACTGAAGCGGCAGGGCCAAATTATCTCCATGGTAATGAGATGTGCCAATGCTAATTCAACTGCATACCAAATATCACTGACCTACCACTAGTGGTTCATCATAAACTAGACCTAATCACAAACTATTACATTGTTGACACTGCCGCCGGAAACAGCATACCTATGTCTCGCTTTTTGACTCCGTCAAGGCGAGACAAAAACAGTGCCGTTTGCTTGAATATAATTTCTACCATTCACTTTGTTTTAAAGTTATTTTTAAAATATTGCTGCTCGATAAAAGAAATATTTTTTTGCCTCTGAAAAAATAAAAAAATAATCTTTTTCGTTTACATGCTACTCTTTTTCAACAGTAGGAGTCTGAAGAACTAGAAATTAATTTGGTGCAGCCTTAACTTTATTATGTTAAATGTTCCTTTCTGGCTCACCACCAAAATGTTGCTTATATGGCAGTTATAAAATCTTTTACAGTAAATCATTGAATTGACATTATATCATGGACTAATACAAATACCACCCGCACAAATTATAAGGCATCAAGTACAAGCTTTATTAAATCTAACATAATTATGTATACCTTAATTTCAGTTTGCAACTACATGTATACAAATATCTCTTTGTATTCATTGCTGTATACAGGAAATTTCAAGAAGCTAAAAATTATGTTTGAAAATTTCTGAAAATCACATAAAAAATTGATCAAACTATACCTGATTAAAGTTATCTAATGCTTTGTGAAGATTAGCAAACATCCCTGTTGGAGGTTCATTGGTGATTTTGATAGCACTCTCCAGTATTCCTTGTGGCATAATGTGAGATTCTGGTGTGCCTGCAGGTTCCGCACTAATAAACACACGATAATCGGGATGACTATTCTCACTATACTTCTCTATCTTCTTTTCTAAAGTAGGCAGCCACTTAGCAACTAAATGTACATTCTGGAATGAAATTTTTCAAAAGATAAATGTTACAAATAACTGACAAATTGTTTTCAAGCATGTGTGACCAAGGATATTTTTTTACATAAAATGACTTGAAAGTTAGGGTCCTTTTTTTTTCAAACTGTCGAATTCTTACTAGATTCACTGCATCAACAAAGTTATAAATATTGACAGTTCCACCGCATTTACTTCATAAAAATACTCAACTTTTCTAAAAACATTCAAGAATGATTTATGGAATGCAACGGTTTCAAATTGAAATTGTTTTAACAACTTAAAACTGTACATTTCTCAGATTTTCACCACCCTACTTTCGATTTTAAGAAATGAAATAAAATCCAGAAATTTCAAGTTAATCATAAATTACAAGTTATTCCAGATTGATGGACTTTGTCCAAGACATAAGACATTGCTGATATAAACTTCATAAAAATCTGGCAAGAATTGTATAAATTTTTTCCACAAGTCTTACAGATGTTGCTATAAGTGAATTATTTGAGAGTTTAAGTATTCATACATCCTTGGCTTTCAAAGTTTTTTGTTTGTGCATTCCTGAAACATTTTTCAGACAGACCAAAGTTATAAAGTGTAACTTTCATTGGGTAAGATTGTTGCTTACATTAAATTTAATCAAAAGCTAACCAGTATTGTCTAGTACACTCTGGTTTTTTTAAAACTTCCTGTTTTTTTTTTTTTTACAAAATCATAGTGTATTGTTTTGTGTGTATAAATGTCATTCTGGTCATCAAGGGTCCTTAATTGGAACAATAAATATTCTTATTTTTATACCAAAATATTCCTCTCATGTAGTAAACCATCAACTGACTGACTTTATGATCTGTTTCTTTTGACGAAAATTGAACAGTGATTGTTTGTTTTTTTTAGATAAATTTATCATAAAATATGAATATCTGCAAACATTTTTTAAAATTATTTTGTTTAGCTGATGATTTCAGAGCTTATATTATAGGATAGGTTGGTGGGAAAATGACATCCTCAAGGGGCTTATGCAATTTTCATTAGCTTGGTGCAATGAGGCAGCCTTTGTAGTATTTAGATTTACCTTGCAATTATGGGAATGTACAGGAAGTTTCAATGTAAGTATTGTAATATCAATTTGCACTTAAAAAAACTAGAGGCTCTCAAGAGCCTGTGTCGCTCACCTGTACCTACTGTGGTTTTGGAAATCACGTTTAATAAGGTTAAAATCATAATAAATAGTATTAGATACTAATAATGATTGAGGCCAAGTTTGGTTTAATTTGACCCAGTAATTAAATTAAAAGCAGAAGATTTTTGAAAAAAGTTTACAAAAATTACTAAAAAATTGTAGAAAATGACTTTAAAGGACAATAACTCCAACAAGATGTCAATTGATGATTTTGGTCATGTTGACTTATTTGTAGATCTTACTTTGCTGAACATTATTGCTGTTTACAGTTTATCTCTATCTATAATACTATTCAAAATAATACCCAAAACAGCAAAATTTCCTTTAAATTACCAATTCAGGGGCAGCAACCCAACAAAGGGTTGTCTGATTTGTCAGAAAATTTCAGTGCAGATAGATCTTAACTGATTAACATTTTTACCCCACATCAGATTTGCTCTAAATGCTTTAGTTTCAGAGATAAAAGCCAAAAACTGCATTTTACCCCTATGTTCTATTTTTAGCCATGTCGGCCATGTTGATTGGCAGGCAGAGTCATCGGACATATTTTTAAACTAGATACCCTAATGATGATTGTGGGCAAGTTTGGTAAAATTTGTCTCAGTAGTTTCAGAGGAGAAGATTTTTGTAAAAGTTAACAACGGACGCCAAGTGATGAGAAAAGCTCACTTGGCCCGAAGGGCCAGGTAAGCTAAAAAAGAATCTATGAATGAATAATGTTCCCCAAAAGTGTATCGTTAAAAAAACCAAGTGAAATCCATCCTGTTTATTTCAAACACTACAACTCACCTCTAAGACAACCCAATGTCCCTTTTCTGCAGAAAGATCCATAAATTTCTCTGCAACAACCTCTTGACCTTGTCCAAGGGAGATTATATGAAAGTTGTCATTATCTTCCGTCCATCCAATCTTTTTACCATGCATTTCTACATCTTTCAGTGGATTTACACCAGCAGATAAGATGAAAAACATTGGTGTAGCTGGCCCCGATTCTTCATATGACTTGGCAAACTCCACTCCAGCACCGCTTGTGTACTTTCCTCCAAGTTTTTCTTCAACAAATGTTCTGTAAATAGCAGTTTTATTCAATTTATTTTACATAATCAATGTTCTTAATTGGCAAGCATCAAATTAATATGGTCTTTAGTTTTTTTGAAGGACTTGTCACAGCCCAAAGTGGTCCCTGCACAAGTATCGAATATTACAGAATTGAGCAGTATAGATAATGTTTCACAGGGACGCTACAGAATTGTGTGCATATATTGGTTCGTGTATGCAAGCCTCAAGAGCATTTTGCCAAATGGCATACAGTACAATTGGTTTCCATTGGAAATGAGTTTCACTACTTATTTGAGTGCCAGTCTGATATTGTTAAAAATATCAGAAAAATACATATTTCAGAATATTACCGCATTTATCAATGTGTTGAGAAAATGAAAGGACTGCTTTCATTTTGCAATACCAAAGTTCTTAAGAACTTATCACTGTTTATTAAGAAATTAGTTAAAATATTGTAATTAATATGATTATATGTTAACATTGTTTTGTAGTAACCATAATTTTGACTATGCATTTTGCCTCTTGTTACACATGTAAATATGTGTCTGAGTGTTTCCAAATAAAGTATATTGTTATTGTTAGTTCTTCAATATATATATATTTCAATAAACCTGTATATGCAAGTTCCAATACCCCACACCTAACACCAATGAAAGGTATTCAATGGTTCCAATATCACATTTTGCTATGGAAATTGAACTTGTGCAAGCTTTTGATAACAGGAATCTTCCTTCAAATTTGATGGGCTTAAAAGATGAAAGGAAAGTGCTGTCCGGCAACAAAAAATATTTGATAATATTTGTAAAAGTCCCCTTTCCCCCAAATATGTCTCCTCATGTCCATACTAATATTTGATCTCATCAAAATTTGCAAAGTTTTCTGTTTATTTAAAACTGAGTTGTATTATCAAACATGGATGAAGGCCCTCTTATAATATTATATTCAGATCCCTATTTTGTGTGCAGAGAAAATTCAACTCAACATGGACATTAATAAGAGTAAATCTTCAATCAAACTGAAGAGGATCTATCATGGTGACAAACATCAAGTATATCATAAGCCCCTCCACAACACCTTGTATGATCTAATAACTGTAAAGTGATCAAATAAAACAAATACTGCTAATGGTATTAAAGTTATTGGTAGTGAAAATTCTATGTAGATTAAAAATTATTTTGTTTCCTGCATATTTTCATATTGTGGAATACCTTTGCATATATAACTTGTCAATGAAATCTATTTAACAGTTCACAGTAGTACAAGGAGATTTTTATGTAGTTCCCCCTGTCCCCCTTCACTTTCATTTGCAGAGGATATAATACAATACATACGTAACAGCATAAGTCATTCTGTCAGGTCTTAAAGCTCTCATCATGCACAGTTTCTGTAGAGATGTTTTATTTTTCCATTCCTGAGGGAACTTCTCCTTCTCTGGAGCTTCACTTTCTACAAACTTCTTCCATCTTTTAGCAGACCCTTCAATATCACGGTCTAAGTTGCGGAAATCATCCATTCCAGACATTGCCTATACAAATATAAATGGTAATCATTTCAGCATAACAGCAAGGAAATAGTGAATACCCCCATTAAATGCTACTTGTACTGCATAAAAGTTAATTTAACTACTAAAAGGGGAGTAAATGCAAAATTGTTCACACTACTCCTTGGGGAGAAGAAGGGGGAGAGAAGGTGGAGAATTCAATTTTTTTGGAATCGTGTGACAACAGGACAACAGGGGGTGGTGGTGGTGGACAACACCTTTTTTAAAACAACACCATCCACAATTTTTATTTGTATTTGCTTCCAACCCTTTTACCCAGAAATAAATATAAGGTTTCCAACACACCCATATATTTTTGAGAGCAAATGAAATGCAATTTTCCATAGAATCAAGAATGGATGAAACATGGTAATCAGTTTTTCCATTTAATTTAACATATTAATGCAGCCAGTGATAACAAAGTTAATATTTACTCATACAGTCTTACATCTAAACCCTTCAGAGTGAAAATTTCATATATTCTCTCAATTTCAATTATAAAATTGTTTACTAGAGCTGTTAATCTGTCATCTCATGCTGATTAAGGGACAGATAATATTACTTAAAAAACAGATGTTTAAAAAAAAAAAAAACTGAGTTTGTTAACCGTAGAGATGATAATACACAATGTGTCCAGTTTCTGATATTACCATTCCAAGACAGGAACAATGAAATTAATTAAATTTTGATTATTTTAAAATTTTTATAACTAATCATGGAAATTAGATATTAAAAGGAAGAACAAAAGTTTGTGATGTTACATTTCCTTCATATTAAAAAAAATTAGAAATTTTATTTGTCTTCCTATAGTTTTTAATTTGTATTACATGTTTACATTTGTATTTAACTAAATATTCACATTTATATTTACTATTAATTCATTCATGCAACAATTACCACCTATTATCAAGAAAACAAGAATGTGTCCATAGTACACGGATGCCCCACTCGCACTATCATTTTCTATGTTCAGTGGACCGTGACATTGGGGTCAAAACTCTAATTTGGCATTAAAATTAGAAAGATCACATCATAGGGAACATGTGTACTAAGTTTCAAGTTGATTGGACTTCAACTTCACCAAAAACTACCTTGATCAAAATCTTTAACCTGAAGCGGGACAGACTGAAGGACAAACGGACAGATGGACGAACGAACACACAGACTGAAAAACATAATGCCCCTAGGTAGGGCATAACAAAACATGTGGTATTCATCAACTAACATACTTATAATTGAAGTGACAAATTTTGTTTTTAAATGGTGTTTCTGATAAGCTGATTTTCAATCCAATATCATTTTGATGTGATTTCTTAGGCATAGTTGTAGGACTGCATATATGAAGTATAAAAATTGTAGGTGACATTGTCTTTTGATAATTTATAGTTGTAGAAATAACTCACCTTAATTCCTCCCCAACTGTTGTTACTCATGAAATCAACTGGTGATGTCACGTTAGGAACAGCTGGAAACCTAAGAAGGAAGTCCAGCTCTGAAGGGCTTATTTCTTTACTGGCCAATAAAATCTATCAACACACAAAATTTCATCATTAGTGATATTTAAAGATATATGAAGATTACTGACCAAATTATTTAAAAAAACAAAAACAAATGTAGACCTGTCTCTGCTTGTACCAAACAAACCACATCATAAGACCAAATATATTTACTGGACAAATTTTTTGCAATTTTGAAATAAAACTATGGTTCATTTTTCATGTCCCAAAAGGTGGATTCCCTATAGAAAGTGTGTGAAACCTCTGCTTGCCAAATTCCAAAGGAGAATAAGAAACATTTAAGGCGAGCACTGATACTTGGGAATTCACCAAGGTGGAGAGTGATATTTCCCTGGATAGTTGAAGTAATTTGGCAGTCACCAGGCCTTGCATAGTCAACAGTTCATGGATTTAAAGTCTGTTATAATAATAATAATGACAATAAATTCTTTATTCAAAGAGGGTAAACACAGTTAGTTACAACAAACTAATCTTCCCTGAGGCCCTCACAATGACATACAAATTACAATACAATTAAAAACACAGTTAATTTACAGTCAAGTAGTTCAATGTATTATTATTAACATAAGTTATAAAACTGTTTAAGAGGTACATGTAGTAAATCATTAAAAATAAAACTAGAGGCTCCAAGGACCCTGTGTCGCTCACCTGATATTTTTATTTACAATTGATGCATGATAAATGCAACTGTTGTACTGTCGTTTAGTTTCAGAGATATAAGGCTAAAACATGTGTTTGAAACCTATGTTTTATTTCAGCCATGTGTGCCATGTTGGCAGGCAGGGTCATCATACACAGTGGTCCCTGGATATCCTAGTGGTGATTTAAACCAAGTTTGGTTTAATTTGACAGTAGTTTCAGGGAGATATTTTGTAAAATTTATCTAACGAAATGCGAAGTGATGAGAAAGTTTGTTGTGAAGTTTTGTTGTTGCTAACACCCCTCAAAAAAACCAAAAGGTAATAAAAATTATCATTTAAGGGCAATCTTTCCTATTAATGATTTCTGCAAAATTCAGTTGATTGTGCAAGGGTTGTATAGCCAGCTGAGGTCGTTAAAACTCTCATTTGTTGTTGCAAAATTCAAGTGGTTTTGAATTGCTTTGTTGATCTTTTTGTATTCAACTTTAAACAACAAAGTACAACAAATATGATGACTGATACTCATGACACTGAAAATATGGTCTTCATTCTTGTGAAGAAAATGGTAAGGTTTGAAATATTTCTTAAATATTAATTCAATACCAATACTTTAATTTGTATTGGATTTATCCCAGGAAATGAGAACAAGGGACACAATTAAATTCAATTTTTCCCTAAACTTCTGATAAAATATAAAATGAAGAACTATATTTTTTTAATGAGAATTTTTTTTTTAATAGTTAATTGATAATTTGAACAATATTAATTAAGTTTTAGATCTTGCATGGTTGATTAATTTTCTCTCAAAATTTCTGATATTCTATTAAAGTTTTAAATATAATATGAGGCAGGCATTACCTGTGAAAGGGGATGAAGTCTGTATAAATTAGTGTAGGAATTCAAGCATCATTTGCACTTTTGAATCTGTAGAAAATGAAGCCAAAGTACTGAAACATATCTGACATTCGACCTATTGTTCGGGATTATAGTTGTGACATCATTTTCAATGTAAAGAAAGAAACACCATCATCAGGTATTAATGTGGTTTTTTTTTCATGTTATAGAATTATCAATTATTTTTATTGCCAGTTCATTAGTAGATTGTTTTCTATATTGATTTTCTACTGCAGTTTCAGAAAAGAAGATTACAAAAGGAAAACATTTTGTAAAAACTTACCAAAATTTACCAAATTAATGAAAATTGTTAAAAATTGACTATAAAGGGCAATAACTCCTTAAGGGATCAACTGACCATTTTGGTCATGTTGACTTATTTGAAGATCTTACTTTGCTGAACATTATTGCTGTTTACAGTTTATCTCTATCTGTAATAATTTTCAAGATAATAACCAAAACGGCAAAATTTCCATAAAATTACCAATTCAGGGCAGCAACCCAACAACCTGTTGTCCAATTCATCTGAAAATTTGAGGGCAGATAGATATTTACTTGATAAACAAGTTAATCCCTGTAAGATTTGCTTTAAATGCTTTGGTTTCAGAGTTACAAGCCAAAATCTACATTTTACCCTATGTTCTATTTTTAGCCATGGCAGCCATCTTGGTTGCTTGGCTGGGTCACCCACATATTTTTAAACTAAATACCCTAATAATGATTGTGGCTAAGTTTGGTTGAATTTGGTCCAGTAGTTTCAGAGGAGAAGATTTTTGATTTGATTTTTGATTTTGGTGTTTTAACGCCACTTTTAAGCACCGCTTTTGGGCTATTTCGTGGCGGCCAGTTTTTATTGGTGGAGGAAGCCGAGTGCCCGGAGAAAACCACCGACCTTCGATAGGAAACTGACAATCCTAGTCAATTAAGATTGAGTCGAGTGCACCTGCACGAGCAGGGTTCGAACTCACAACCTCAGTGTTGACTGGCTAGTGATTATAGTAGTAACTACTTAGACCACTCGCCACCGAGGCCCTTAGAGAAGATTTTTGTAAAGATTACAAAATTTACAAAAATTGGTAAAAATTACTTTAAAGGGCAATAACTCCTTAAGGGGTCAACTGACCATTTTGATCATGTTGACTTATTTGTAGATCTTACTTTGCTGAACATTATTTCTGTTTACAGTTTATCTCTATCTATAATAATTTTCAAGATAATAACCGAAACGGAAAAAATCCTTAAAATTACTAATTCAGGGGCAGCAACCCAACAACCCATTGTCCGATTCATCTGAAAATTTCAGGGCAGATAGATCTTGACTTGATCAACAATTTTACCCCATGTCAGATTTGCTCTAAATGCTTTGGTTTCAGAGTTACAAGCCAAAATATACATTTTACCCTATGTTCTATTTTTAGCCATGGTGGCCATCTTGGTTGGTTTGGCAGGTCACCGGACACAATTTTTAAACTAGATACCCTAATGATGATTGTGGCCAAGTTTGGTTAAATTTGGCCCAGTAGTTTCAGAGAAGAAGATTTTTGTAAAAGTTAACGACGACGGACGCCTAGTGATGAGAAAAGCTCACTTGGCCCTTCGGGCCAGGTGAGCTAATAAAAATAAAAATAAAAATATACAAATCAAAATAATATATTGTTGAAAACAGAATCTTATCAGGACTGTGTCAAGTACTTCTTGATACTTTGTTTAAATGTAAAAGTGTTTTGGACTTTATGCATTTTGTGTGGTAGTCCATTCCATAACACGGATCCAGAATAAACAAAAGATTTCTTAAACAGCTCAGCTTCTGGCTTAAGAACTATCAGATTTCCTTGAGTAACACCTCTCAAGGAGTACAAGGATTATTATCTGATTTCAGTTTAGGCCAAAAATAAAATATTGTTTGTTTCCCCTCCCACTACCGACCTGGTAAAATCACCGCGACCCAAAAAATTTTAGTGGCCGTTCATGTCTAATATTTTTTTGTTGTTGCTATTATGGTTTTTGGTGATACCTTTCCGATGCTGTAATCCACGAGCGTTTTAATTCAAAGCATTTTTGCATGGAAGCGTCTAAATGATTCAGCATGCATTTTTCTAGCATTCCACAGGGTCCGGTATTTGGACCCATTCCCAATGTCAAAAACCCTACATTTTCCCCAATTTTGGGAGCAAAATTCCCAAACGATCTCAAAAGTCATTTTCATCTTTAATACTCATGACAGCGATGTTTATTTTGTTCAACCGCTAGCTTTATGCAGTAAATCGCTAACAAGTAATGTGTAAATCTGAGTAAAACATATCTGATTGACAAAACAACATCGATAACAAGGGTGCGACTTTTTACCCCAATATACCCCAACATACCCCAATATACCTCAAAACATAATATTATTGAATAATAATATCATTTTAAGCATTTCTATGTTATTTTAACACCAACAATACTTTATTTTATAAATATGTTTAATTTAAAATCACTTTTTCATTGAAACTTGTTACGTTCTTGTCAGCCGCTTACGATCACAAAATGACTTTTTACCCCAATATACCCAAATATACTCCAATAAAACGTTTCAGTGCAATATTCATGTTCTGGAATGATATTTTACCCATATTAATTTTAAAAACAATCCCATGCACATTTGTGTGTATTTAGAAGCTTTTAAAACTAGTTAACTCGAATACTGATAATGGTAACACTAAAGACCAGAATGGACCTGAAAATATACAGGGCAATGTTTAAATTGCAATTTCTTTTCACTCCTTCAAATTTAAAGTTTTATTCAATAACATTTGTATTTTCTGTTTTTCATACATGTATATAAAATTAGAAATATTTTACTCATGTTTTGAAATTTTTTTTTTTATTTTTATTTTTTCTCATATTTTTAAAATAATAGTCTCAAATAAAATTTGAAAGTGTTCTCCTAAATGAAATAAGATTTTCGAATTTTCATTGAACAAATTATGTTTAATCATCACATGTTTAAAATTTACGTAAACTTGGACGGACCAGAAATTACACAGTTGGTAGTTTTATTTATATTTTCAATTTTCAATAGATAAACTCCAAATCAAAACTTGTAAAAATAAAATTTATTAAATTCCATTCATCTAGACGGAAACATATTTTTTCTGATGCCACAACTCAGGCCTGAATGGAGAGATTAAAAGACTTGAATGGACATCCATATTACGGTTGGATTCATTTAAACTTGAGAATTATTTATTCAATGGATTTCCTTCTTATTTTAAAGTCGAGGCTACTCATTTAATTAAAATCAACCAAGTTTTAAAGAATTATATGTTTAAAATTTTAAAAACTTGGACCTTAACGATTACATTAAAGACAACAAGACAAGAAATTCCGTGTATTTTTTTTATTTTTATTTTTTCTTTATTTATCTTCATAAGTAATCACTTATTCCAGCCTTTAGTTAGGACTGAAAATGAGAAAAAGTATTTTGAGATGATAGAAGGAGGTATATCTAAAAAAGCCTGAATGTTCCCGAATTGTATCTACAATTCTGCAGATAGCATATTTAATATTTATTTGAAGAAGAAAATAGTCTTTTAAGCCAAGTTGAACACTCTTTTTCTTCTTTGATATAGTAGTTAAAAAACTCAGTAATGAGTACTCAATACTTGTGCGTTACGTAGGTGCCGAATGTCTTTTTACAACAATAAAAGATCAAGGATAAAAAAATATGGTGCATGCTGTACAGTCGATACAGGATTAAACATTCCATCATCTATGTAATCAATGTCTTGAAAGCTTCCATATAGTTGGAGCTTTCAGTGTCGATTCGGTCATTTATTCCTGGCTAAATCCTACGATTTTTTATATATAAAAAGTATTTTTAATGGTCAAATTTTTCTTTCTTTTGATATATAATTTTCATGGGTTCACCGATCTCCCTTTTATACATCAGCCGTTGAAAGGGTGTTGCCGACGGGAAAGATAGTTCTTGGCGTCGCCAAAGAGGATTACATAACGTCAAGACTATATCAGCCGAATCGTTGTCTACCAGCATAGAAATATTGTCACATAAAGAAAACGACCGCTTTGTTACAATTTGTTTCTCTATACTAATGCGCTTTATTAGATATTTAAAAAGAAGATGTGGTATGATTGCCAATGAGACAACTCTCCACAAGAGACCAAATGATACAGAAATTAACTACTATAGGTCACCGTCGGCCTTCAACAATGAACAAAGACCATACCGCATAGTCGGCTATTAAAGGCCCGAGATGAGCATATTATCCTGTCTGAAAAAAGGATTAATCATATACTATTATTATTTTTTAGTTATTATTATACGAGATCCTAAGTATTTATAACGTACTTCTGGAATTATTAAATGATATATTAAAAAAAAAATGACTGGCGTACATGTATATGCCATATGTTAAGCTCTAAATTGTACATTCTATTAAATTAAAAACATATTTAACAGAAACGTACAATAAAAGATCTGTCATTAAAGTAGATTCTCCGAATGACGATATACATTCATTGTTCACATTTTCGACCACAATTTAGCATGAAATGTTTGCTGCTGCACAATAAGGGAGGCAAAATATAACGTGCAATGGGAAATTCAAACTTATAAGCCGAAAACAACGGCCAAAAGACAAACAATATAGTAAATAGAACACAACAGTAAACTTGAATTTACCCGATCTTTGCAGAAGCTAGGTCATATAAGATATCTACAAATATGTTTCCAATGGCATGAGAACATAACACAAGCATAAACACATACTTGAGTCCAAAAGTACTGATTTAAATTGTACTCTGGTCATTTGCAAACTTTAATATGATGAAAGGAGATGTGAGATAAATGTAAATTATAGGCAAAAACCAAACAAAATATTTTTAAAGTTTGATGCATATTGTCTTTACGTTTTTTTCTATCCATGGTTTGACAAGAGGAGACATATCGTTTACTGATGGTATACGTGGTTAAGAGGTCTAACCTGGTCGAATTTTTCAATGGCAAGTTAAAGAAATTTCTTTTTATTGAGATTCAAAATAGTGTAATCATATTTTATGCCAGAAAAAGAAATAATTATTTTTAGAAAAAAAATTTTTACAAGTGTTGAAACTTTCTGTCGAACGGTAACACGAAGTTTTAGAAAATAAAGAGAAATAAAATGCTCTGCATGGAGCAGCTTGATACGACCGCAGAGGTTGAACCCTGAACAGTTTTGTGTTTAAATTTCATAGAGATCCATTCACTTAAACTAAAGTTATTGTCCGGAAACTAAGTGTCTTTGGACGACGCTGACGGACAACGACGATGTGATACCAATATACGACCGCATAAATTTTCTGCGTATAAAAAGGAATACATTATATAAACTTATTAAGCGCCGTTTGGTGAAGCAAACGTATATGGTGGACATACTGAATACATTAAATAATTGGGAAATAGCACAATTATCATGTCTCTGAATTTTCTTTTCTATATACCTTTCTGCTTACCATTTGTGTGCTTGTTTTGCAATTAAATAGCTGGTGGTATAATCTGATTGTCAATTTCATTTTGAAGTTAACAATATATAGATTAAGCGCTATAATGGCCATGTGTACTTTATTTATATAACTTCTTTGGTTTGGTATGAAACCAGTTGTGTGTATTTTCTATTACAGTGATTGATTACATGATCGTTGATTTCACAACGTTCAGTGGCAAATATTTTATGCCTATTCAGGACTAATAAGAACAATGTAAACATCGATCACACTTTAGGCGTAGAAAATAATTACGAATATAGGAGAAAAATACAAACTCCCATGCATTCAACGCATTTGGTTTATTCGATTGTCCCACTTTTAAAATTTTAGAGTTCTGATTGTCCCACATGAAAAGTTCTGATTGTCCTACATTATTTTATGTAGTAAAATGTTCTTAGATAGACAAGGTAACTGTTGTTTGTTTTGCTAAATAAACAAGAATTAATTATTGCACATTTAATATTAATTTTATAAAAGTATGAAAAAATGTTTTTAAATCATTAGATTGATACACTTTTGATTAAAAAAATATAATATTTCTGATTTATGAAATATATCTTTTAAGGTCTTGAATTAAACTTTTTTTCTTAACCTGATTTTTGGGTTTATATATGACTAGAAAAATAATTGGTGACGAAAAAATCATATGGTGGTGCACCTTTTTTTTTTTGCTACGGCCATTTGAAAGTACCCAATTCTGATGATTTTCCCAGTTTTCATCAAATTTTACCCATTTTTGGGCTATTATCATGAAAAAAATCACAGTTTCACAATTAAACTTTAATGTTTTTTTCATACTTTCAATAAAGATAGAGTGGACCAATCTGAATAGATCTAACTTGAAAAAACTAGAAGTAGGTGTTAATATAAGAAAGTTTTATAAAATTTTATTGCTTTTTTGTGTCAAACTGACCATGCTGTCAATTTTGTCAATTTTGGATTTTTCTCTTTTGAGAACAAAAATCTTTTTATTTCCACTATTTTGTTATAAATGATTGAAAAAAATACATATTTGAGAAATTTGAAAAGAAAAAAAATTATATGGGATGCACATGCTTCTGGTAAAATCGTTTCTTGTACCCCCACCCATTTTCTCTAAATTTGCTGCTGTCTAGAATTTTGCCATATCAGCCTTTCCAAGAATCACTATTAAAGGTTGTTTTCCAATTTTACCATTGTTTTCGCAGTCAACAGGACTCTTCACCAACTATAAAGAAGAGCCAGACTTCCATAAGAAATAAGATGTGGTATGATTGCCAATGAGACAACTCTCCCAAAGAGACTAAATGACACAGAAATGAAGAACTATAGGTCACCATACAGCCTTCAACAATGAGCAAATCCCATACCACATAGCTACAAAAGGTCGAAAATCACAAATGTAAAACAATTCAAACGAGAAAACTAATGGCATAATTTAAGTACAAAATAATGAACGAAAAACAAATATGTTACACAGCAACAAACGACAACCACTGAATTACAGGCTCCTGACTTGGGACATCACCACAACAAAGACACTAAGTACAGATCTGAGAGTACTGCAGTTACTGACCGCTAGTTCAAAGCCAATAAAACTAATTAAAAAAATATGCATCTAAGACTAAAATTTTAAATTTTATTAAAAGACTTCATATTATATTATATGATACTTCAATTGTACCTTCTATGAGCAAAATAAAATATGTAAATATTATTATTTGTTCTTATTTTTTCATATTTTATAAGTTACATTGATTAGTAACCTTTGATTAACTGCAACACACTATAAAAACAAATTAATCACTATAAAACAGTTCCCAATTGTCCCACATTTAAACTTCCCAATTGTCCCACAAACATATCCCCGATTGTCCCACAAAATTTCATTACTTTTTACCTGTAATTTCAAAAGTGGGACAATCGGAAGACACCAGTTATGAAATGTAGAAAATTCCCGATTTAGATATCCTCATTACACATAATCTGTGTTGAAATGCGTGGTGTCTTCCATGAATTTTAAAATTAAAATTAACCTCATAACTAAAGAAAATAACAATAAATATGTTTGTATAGTTGTCTATTTGTCTATCACAAGTCCAATTTCCGTTTTTTTCACATGTATAGGCTAAAGCATAATAAAGATAAAAATGATTGTTTCATAATTTCGATTCACTCATTCAAGAAATGTTTTACTGCATGAATGAATTTAAATTAGATATACTCAATCATTTTGGTTTTGAGAGAGGTATACCCAAGGATTGGTATACCATAACATATTGTCTCAGTCCCTGATGGTCACATGAGCATGAGGGTATTCCATCAAGAATATACAATAAATTTGTCGGGTAAATGTGGATTGCGGATTAAGAAGTTGGATATCAAACTCGAATAAACAAACTGAGGCGAATTCAACACGGATATGTACTTTCTCTTCAACAATATTTTAATTCTCTGATCTTTATTTTCATTTAAACTATAGGCTAATACATTTTATGGCATATAAAATAAAATGAACATCAGATGTATTTGAAGGCATTTTGTAAATATACGAATTTTTACTTGAAATTTCGTTTACGGGTTTTAAGTTATTTTACAATAATTGAATTTCTGATAAAATAGTTAAATTTGTGGTATTATCATAATAATTCTTTAATTTATTTAAAATAAACATTGAACACTTTCTCGGATTAACCTTTCATGATTTTTTTTTACCATTTGGTTCCGTTACTGAGGATATTTTTGTCCTTTAGGAATCCATAGGAGAAATTTGACTCAATAGGATATATTTTGTCTCATTTAAATAAATGGTAGTTTTATCCGATAGATTTTTATCAGTTATAGTAGTTATTTTGATCAATACAATAATTCATTGAAGTTTTGTATGAATCTATGAAGATAAAAAATCCCGTGCAGCAATTTTGTCTAGTAATACACACACTGTAAGTGTGTATCGCAAAACATGCTATCTCCCGAAAATGCAAGTCATATTATGAAGAAGATTGAATATTGTTTGCTTGCTGCAAAGTGGTGTGTATTTTTGCATATTCAACTATTTGTCATGCAACTTAATCACCAATGAATGAGATAGAATAAAATTTTGCCTGTTCATGTACATCTATAACTTGGGTGAGTCTAATATGGTACCTTAGATATAAAAGTCATTATGATAGATAAAGTACTGGACCTACATCAAAAGCAGATGATATTTGCGAAATTTTATCACCCTCTTATTATATTGTCCGACCTCTTAACCACGTATACCATCAGTAAACGATATGTCTCCTCTTGTCAATCATACAGGTGTTATTCCGAGAGCAACCGATGCAAGTGCTATGACAATTTAATTTTGCATGCCTGTTTATACCATTTTCCATGATTTCTCTATTTTATTATTTCAACAACAGCGAAACCTTTTCGTTTGTTGACCTCAAATAAATTACAATCCGAACAACTTTAATAACCAGACACTTTTTATAAGAATGTAGGACAGAAAGTCAGAGGACAAAAGTCACAATTCAGTTTTGAGATTATTTTTCTTTGAACAAGAAAACACTCATTTTAAAAATATTTTTTAATTTTTTCTTATACTATTATATATGAAGCAACTTTGTTATTAAAATTTATTCATTAAATATCAATAATAATCAAATAATTGTTATGAAAACAAAATGTCAAAGTGGCTTGGTACTTAAATGGCTTCATTGTGCCAAGAAATATATCCTTTGCATGATTAAAATTTAATAAATTTTCATTTAGCAAGGCTTATGAACAATTTCCTTAAATTAAAAATGAATATATGTAATATAAATAAAATATTTCAAAATCTGTCTCTGTATTCAAACAATTGTCAACAAATTATTTGTGATTTTTTTGTCCTGTGACTTTTGTCCTATCAAATTTGTGACTTTATGTCCTGTGAATTTCTGTCCGTTTACCTTTTACTTCGCGTCACGGCATATTGTTACTTGAGACAGGTAACACATATTAATTTTCGGTCGATAAGACGAGTGACGGATAATTTAAATACAATTATGATTAGTAATTAGCCTATTGGGAGGATGTCGGCAAATATCACCTACATCATAGGCCACTACGCAGTGCCGTGCTTTTGATATTTCAAAGGAAACTACATGGGGCTCAGTGTGACATATTCTGAGTACTTTATCTGCTAAAACTATTCTATGGAATTTATTTCTGCACAAAACGAATTCAGAAAGTTAACTGTATGAACAGACAATTAACAGACATGCACCAAGTGATGGATACGATTGTGTTTTAAATTGTTGAATTCATATTTTAGTGCAAAATTTGATCGATTGAATGTTGATTGCCTAATGTCCAGTGGCAAACATTTCATGCATATTTAGGACGAAATGTCATTTCAGAAAAGATTATGTAGTAATAATTATGACAAATGTTAAATTTTTCGTATCATTTGGTAAAACATCTAAAGTCAACTTTGCCTATGTAGATAGAATGAAACCGAAAAATACATAGGTCGGCTGAAACGTGCTTGTTAGTAGTATTCAGTGCAAGAAAACGTTTGTGAACTGTTTAAGACAGACTGGAAGAATTGGGTTTTCCATGTGCTTTATATCTTGTTCCTTTGCAAGACTTGTCATACATATTCTTTAGTAGGGCACATTATTCCTACTCTAAACAGACAAGACTTCTTAATACCAGAAAAGCAATAGTATTTTTAAATTTCTTTGATTTGATACCAGAGACATATATATGTGTATATATGTCTCTGTCAATCTAAGTTAAATATTATAAAACCACGAAATTAATTTGATACTCAGTATGTTTCCTTGAATATAAACATATTCTCATTCGGTCTGAAAATAAAATATGAAATTGATATATACAGAACATTCAGAAATGTGAATGTTATAAAATGTTATTATATCAGAGAAAGTAACTGAACGTCATTATAAAACATGAACAGGTAATATACATGTTGATCTGTAATACCGGAAATGTCGAGATATATCACTACCTATATAGAATGTTCCAATGTCCATGTCAAAAAATTAGTAAAGCATGACCATTCATGATTAAAGTGGGGACAGGGGAGGAATGATTTAAATTTTGACTACATTGTTTTTCCCAACTTATATCACTAAAAAAATACATCCAGGAACAAAATTCTTTTGTTATTTCATAGAATACTCCTTAATATGGGCTACAGTATTTAGTGGACAAGCAGTATTTTAAATTGATTTAATACGTATTAAATACTTTAAGGGTAGTGCATTTGGTAGTGCATTTTGTGATTATGGAGAAAAAATTTATGATAATTGACAGAAACAAAGAGGAAAACAGAGTCAATTTCATTTTTCAAAATATACTTTCACATTGAAATATACTATTCATTGATTCTATAAACCCCATCAATACTCTCATAATGTTGATTGAGCTGATGCGTTCTGTATGTTGAGGTATGA
Organism: Mytilus coruscus; assembly: GCA_017311375.1. Taxonomy (NCBI): domain Eukaryota; kingdom Metazoa; phylum Mollusca; class Bivalvia; order Mytilida; family Mytilidae; genus Mytilus; species Mytilus coruscus. The sequence continues at coordinate 127,311,641 of CM029596.1, forward strand.
GAGATAACTAAAACTGCATGTGCAGTGTCCTGGAAATTAATGCGGATTGGTCTGTTGTTTCAACAGATGCATTATTTAATCAACAGCATCCTGTCATTGTTTATTGAACCTGAATGACCACCTAGGGTATACATTGATATTCTGTGACACGAGTGTAATCTATTGAATAACTTATCAAATTGCACATCACAGAGTTTAAAATTAATTCAACATTTTGAAGTCTAATGATAACTCGACCTATCAGAATTTAAAACAAGACACTTGATTAACTCTATATAGTATGCAAGAAAATATAAAATACCATATTGCAATTCTGACAAGAGAAACATACTATATAATAGCGGTATGGGCTTTGTTCATTGTTGAAGGCCGACGGTGAGCTATGGTTGTTAATTTCTGTGTCATTTGGTCTCTTGTGGAGAGTTGTCTCATTGGCAATTATACTACATCTTTTTATATATACGTATAACAACAGCAAGAAACAGAACATAACAATTATCATAATGCATCAGTAACAGGTAAACACTGTTATAATGAGACTACAGTAAATTGCTTTTCTTTTAAAAACATTGAAATATTTATATATAGCTGTAAATCACATACTGATAGCATGTACTTAGTTAAGTTTCGTTTGGTTTTCTGTTGTATTATATATCGAATATTGAAGTTAACCTCATTTAGTGTTTCTCTATAGAATGATGATAAATTCTGTTCTCTGATGGAAATCCGACATGCACACTGTTTCAATTAGAAACTAGTTATTTAAAGAGTATGTAAATTTATATGAATAAAAATTGGAAGCGATTCTCTCTAAAAGCTTTTAAGTGGAGTCCCTTGATATCTTAAACTTTCTCCTCTTTTTAACGGAACATCAAAAGCATTATCCTATCATTTAAGTTGCATGTTTAATTCTAAAATTAAAGCTATATACTTAGCTTTGTAATAGCAAACATGCAATTTGTATAGAAAATTTGATTTTAGAAAAAATCAAAATCATTCAAAAAAACGAATTTTTATACCCGATTAATTCACCCTCACCATATGGATCACTCCTACTTATGATGTAGCCGTCGTGGAGCACAGCAATATAAAGACTGAATTAGCAAATATGTGTCTTGATTTTTCTTCTTCAGTCAAGCGGTTAGTAAGACACAAGACACAATTCAAGTTTCTTTTCCTGATTTTAAAAACAATTTTAAAGTATTTTGAATATTAATAAAGTAGATGTGAGATATTCATGAAACAGCAATCAAGATATATTACAGATTTTCAGCCGCATGATAAATAAAGCAGCCAAGATATTTGAGTGCACTCTTTTTTATTGTTAAAATTGTTTGTGCTGAATTAAAGATTTTAAAGTGCTGATTTTTTCTGCATTATACTTTTGATATGCTCGCAATAAAAAAATCCTTTGCCTTAATAATTTCAATATTTTATAGTGTATTATTTCGCTATAAATACAAATTGAATTGTAATATTAGAGGTATTTTAACATTGCCTATAAGAGAGGTTTGGCTTTACAAGCTAAAAATTGCCATAGAGCAAATTACATGGATGATTAATATTGACCATTTGGTATATGTCCGTGTTCAAAGCGATACGTACATGCAGGGCATAAATTATTTTGTTGAATGAAATCAAATCTACTAATAGGTGTCGTAGGAGGACCACTGGAGTTTTGAGCAAGGATTTCTTGGCAGCTAACAGATCGAAAACTCGGGGTTATGATATTTCATGTATATTTTGAACACAGGAGTGTTACCCGGCATCCTTTGCAAAAACAAAACCAAATTATTTTTCTTCTATGTGACATCAGACTTTATTTTTGAATTGTAGTTCCACTTTCCATATTCGGTATTTATTCGAGTCAAGTGCCTGTCTTGAGACAACATGCATGTGTATAACGGCATTGTAGATTTTCGTATAAAATAACGAGAGTTGCCGGTCCGGTACATTTATTGATCGGTTGGGAAGCAAGGTTTTAATTTTAATTAGAAGCTGAAAAGCTTAATTCAAGGGTTGAAAAATGGAGAGTGTATAAAAGGGGGCTGGGGGTGTTCCACAGGGAATATTTTTATTTTATAAACGCTACATTTGAAAGGTTTATATTTTGTTATTTAATCTTTAACTACTAATGGATGCCGTGGGAGGTCCATCAGAGTTTTGAGCAAGGATTTTTGGCATGACAAAAATATCAGATGTTGGTCCGAGAAACGTGAACACACCAACCTGACCAACATTGAATTTCCGCTGACCAATGTCCTAACTGAGTAAAAGATACAAACATTTTATAAACATAAAAGAAAACTTTAAATGTTAAACATATAAGGTTATATATATTTTTCAAAGAATACAAATATTTGAGAAAATATTTCTAAATTTGAGAAAAATTTCGAGTTTTATTTTAGAAAAAACATCATATCTGATTTTAAGAGAAAACAAAACACAAAATGCGTTTTCAATCTCCAAATTTTAAGGGAGAAAAAAGAAATTGCAAAAATTTACCGGTATATTTTTAGGTTCGTTCGTTCTGGTTTTTAGTGTAACCTTCGTCAATACATGAATAAAGAACTGTTTTAAAGCCTCTAAATGCACAAAAATATAAACAGTTGTGTTAATTTTATTATTTTGCATGTATAATCATTCCTTATCATGAAAATTGTATTGAAACTGTTTATTCGAGTATATTTGGGTATATTGAGGTAAAAAGTCATTTTGTGATCGTAAGCGGCTGACATGAACAGTACAATTACGAGGAAAAAGTGATTTAAAATTAAATATATTCATAAAATAAAGTGTTATTGTTGTTAAAATAACATTTAAATGTCAAGTGTAACATTGTTATTCAACCAAATTATGTTTAAACTGCTTTTGAGGTATATTGGGGTATGTTGGGGTATGTTGGGGTATATTGGGGTATATTGGGGTAAAAGTCACGCCGTCGATAACAATGGCTGCCAGAAACCGGAAATGTAGACAATTACAATACCGGATCAGATTCCGGGAACTGATAAGACTAATTCCAGATTTGGCGATCAACTACAATAAAATCAGGGGCGTAGCTACCGTTAGGCACTTTAGGCACGTGCCTACACATAATTTTTTCACAAACATTTCTTTTATTAAAAAAAATAATAAACAACATTATCTGTAGATGCACATGAAGTCGTCAAAACTCTTTAATTATCTAATGTCATTTGTACACTAGTCTATCATCCTTAATGACTGGAGTATAATATATTGGATAGAATTGTATGTCATTATATTCCACCTTATATAGAAACTATAAACTAGAACTTTGGTTCAGACCATTTCACTTCTATCAACAAGTACATGCATGAACTATTTACCACTGGACATTTAGCAATCAATCAATCAATAAACTAGCTTTTAGTAACTTCGAGTACTCTCAGATCTACGTGTAATGACCATAATTATTCAAATTCCTAAACAGTAGGGATTTTACAGTACAGGATGTAAGGAAATATGAATTTCTTAGATTTTATTAGATAGTCTGAACAGAACGGAACTTCTGCATGAGGCATCAACTGTGTTTGTGTATGTGTTTGTGTAGCCAGTGGAGGGTGAACGTTTAAGAATCAAAACATGTAGTCCAAAAGCTAGTATTATTATGTAGTAGTCTCATTGTTTACGTGCCTATTTTTTTTATTTTACTGTAGGATCGTCAATATGTACTATCAATTGACGTATATATCAATTATCCTCAATCAGAAAGGAATAGATATGAATTTACTAAACAGGTTGTGCTGCTTAATAAAGTGCTACGCTGATCCACGCTGGGCAATGCTTATTGTAATTTTTTTATATTTCCGATTGTACTGCCGGTTTACTCATCAGTCGGATGTAATTGTAAAATTATGTATATTTCTTCGAAATTTTTTTCATGTATATTATCATGATAAAATGATTTGCAACTAAATGCTGAAAACCATTTTCCGTCGGGGGGGCGAACCCCTGAACCCCCTACCAGGGCTCTGCCCTGGACCTGATTGGAGCCTTCAGCGGCCCCAGACCCCCTGCCGCAATTTGTGCCTACAGTTAGTTGGATACCTAGCTACGCCCCTGAAAATAAATTAAAAAAAAATCCAAGCAGGTCACAAAATACAGCTATGAACTATAAACACTAGAATTGAAAACCAAAAGATATATGAAAAAGAAAGAAGAAAAAGGAAATATTTTTTACAGAAACTCAAAATTATTTTTAGTTCACAACTTTTCATGTCAAAATCCAATAAAAAATATCGTTAGTAAGAACATTTTGAAGATAAGACCCAAACTTTATTTAGAATTCAGAAAAACATGGTTTAGAAAATATTGAATAATATATATATATAAATCTGTGATAGAAAATATGCCTTGTCATTAGATAAAAATTCTCTGAAACTGAACAATGCAATCCAATTAATCTGCAGCAAAACAATTCTTTAATAAAAAAAAAAAAAAAAAAAAAAACTGAAGCATCTTTAAACCCTGGCACTGAGTGCATCTTGATTTGCTTGGTCTTTAACCTCTGTTCCTGTATAAAGGATAAAATCTTTGAGTAAAAATGGTCTGAATAATGCTTTAAAATCTATCTACTTTGAATTTTGTACAAATTCAATATAGAAAACCATATCAAGGAATAAAATAAAATAATTTCCCTACCTACCTACCCATACCCTGAAAACCTCAGTCGGGAAGGGGAAACAAAGATATTTTTAATGATGGCCTTAAACTTTTGAACTAGGTACATTGGCGCTTCCATACGCACACATTTATATAAAAGTAAATATTTGTGGTATTTAATTCTATTTTCAACTGTCATCCACCCAATTTCTTTAAATAAGGGGACTGAGGGGGATAAAGGATCTGTATCTAAAATAAATCTTGCTGCCCTTTTTTGGGAGTTTTAATATTCTTGTTATCCCTTCATCTTTACATTCTCCCAAATTAATACAGCAGTAGTCAATTAGGGGCAGAATATACCCATAGTAATATGTTTTCCAAGCACTTATATCTAAAAATTTCTTTATTTTAGAAAGAAGGTATATTCTGGAATCTGGATGATATACTAGCACAAACTTGGTCAATTTGATTTCTCCAGCTAAGTGTGTTGTCAATTTTAACACCTAATAATTTTTCAAATGAAAAATTTTGTAATATTTTTGAATTTATTATTAAGTTTGGTTGATAAGTCTGAATTGATAGTTTCTGCTTTGTTCCAGTAACCAAACATTTTGTTTTATTTGCATTGATGAACATATTATTCATTTTGCACCACTCTTCATTACAAATGTATACCTGCTGTGTTCTGTTATTCAGGTATGACTTAAAAAAACTAACAGTAGCCTCACTAAATCCATAAATTTCAAGGTTTAAACAAAGAATGTCATGATCTGCTAAATAAAAAGCTTTTTTAAAGTCTAATGAAATTGCTAGCTTTAAATTACCATCATTCATTTCTTGCAACCATTTGTCAATGAAATTAATAAGTGCAGTTTGACAAGAATGCTGCAGCCTGAAACCAGATTGTGTAGGATGTAAAAGTTTAAGTTTAGATAAGTATTTGTACATGTTATTAGAAACATGCCTTTCTATTAATTTTGATAAAGTTGGAAGAACAGATATAGGTCTTTAATTTGTTGCTAAAAGCTTGACTCTTCAGTAATGAAGGATATATACCAGTATCTATCATGCTGTTAAATATATGCGAGAGGTGATGCAATAAAAGGGGGCACTTAATCTTAGTATTTTTGGTCCAATGTTATCCATACCAGATGTTTTGTTAACTCATTTAATAGCTCATTTATGATCACTGGTGGTATAGAAAATTTTTCATGTTTATGTAATTTATTTTTAACAAATTTACCAAGATTACTGAAATCTGCTTTGTCTACAGTTGTATAACTTCCTTGCTCTCTTAGTTTTCCGGCACAGGAAGTGAAAAAGTTATTCAAAGTATCTGCTATTGATTTTTTACTTTTAGTTGTATTGTTATCTTCTGTGGCTAACTCATATGGCATACATGTGACAGAGCTGTCAAGTCACAACTGGAGATTTTTAATCAACACTAGATAGGGATGAAGACTACTCTTTCTCCAAGAAAGGAAGAATTAAATAAGAGAAGAAGAAAACAATCTAATGATAAAACACATTTCTTCAAGTTGCTAGAAAAAACCTGCGTGAGCGGGGCTCGAAGACTACTTGAAATGTTTATGGTGCTACACAGTTTAGGTTCGTGTTTCTCAAACGGTTTTTATGCACTGATGCATTATGTTGATAGTTTTGATTAGTTTGTAAGTTCTTCTTCCATAGGAGTTTGAATGTAGTATAGATATTTATTGCAGTTTTGATGATAAAGCTACGTATAGATAACAGTATTACTATTAATGTATTTTCTCTGTATTGTTACCATGTGAAATATATGTCAACACTAAGCTATACTATTTGTATGTGAATTTTTTCCTTTCCTAATCTTTGTCATCATTAGTGTTTCTCAGTTCCAAAATCCCATAATTATTTGTGTGTTATTCCATCTGACTAGCTATTTTTGATTTTGCCAGATTTAGCATTAACACTGACACAGACAGTATGCTGATGATGGGGGTTTTAAACGACCTTGACTGGCTATAAAGCCCTCACATGGTAGGTCATAAATCACAGACAGTTGATGATGATGAAAGTTCTTAACGACCTTGACTGGCTATACAATCCTCGCACAGCTGGTCACAGGCAGATGATGATAGGAGGTTTTAACGACCTTGACTGGCTATACAGCCCTCGCACGGTTGATACAGACAGTTTTAAAGTCAATACAGTTCTTATAAATTTCAACTTAAGCATTGAAAAGAAGTATAGATTTCTCAAAATAATTATCAAAATAGTATTTTCTTATTGGTCCTAAGACATTTAAAATCATTAAATTACCATCCTTATATGATTCTTTGTTCAATTTGTATTCCATTCATATTTTTTTTATATCAATTTTCATTATTTTAAGGAGGGTAACTTAAAATTTGATAAAACAAAGGGAAGTAACCTGAAATTTCTTTTAAGTGTTTTCAAATACACAAAGCTTTTATTACATAACGGCAGTTAGCCTGAGGTAAAAATCGTTGATAAATAGTAATAGCTATCGAGTGAAGCCATATAATAATACAAATTCTTTGATTTACAGGTAAAAATTACCTTCATCAGTGACACAAAAACGTAATTCATGTTGACATCGATGATAATAAAAAAAACAAAGACTGACAAATTTTTTTGGGTTGAAATTTTGGAAAAAAAACGGAACATTAGAATTATTAATGGGAGGGACGGAAGAGGGCTTAAAAATCGGGAGATTTTGACTCCTGCCTGAAGAATCACATGTCTGATATGGTGTATTTTTAACTTTTGGGTTCAGATAATGTTGACCTTATTTTAATGTGCAGTGTTACTAAACAATGAAATTCTTAGCTAAACTATTTGTTGGATGAGCAGACAAGGCGATTGCATGTAGTCCCCACTTCTACAAAGGGGGTATAAAAAATACTGAAGTGTGATTCAGTGAGTTGGTTTACCTCTAATAGCAAAGATTAAAATCTTTAGAAATGTCACAATTAATATGGATGTTTGATGTAACTGACTACCACAAAAGTTACCAGAAATGATATTAATTAATGTTTATTTTTTACTGAAAGGTAAATGTCTGTTGCTTTAAGTCAGAAAATTTGTATCATCTTTAAAATCAAAGCTGTTATTTTGTTATAAATCATTCACGCTATATTATCTATTCCTTTAAGTTTTATGGGTAGGGTACAGTTTTTTAAAGAAGTATAAATGATATATTGGTACGAGGAAGTTTAAATGACTTTCAAAAAAGATTTTTTTTTGTTTATCACATTTGCATGGTTATTTGGTCTCAGAAAAATAAGCCTACAAATCCCTGGTATCTATTTTTACTTTTGCTGCAGAAAATCATAGTCCATGTAGGTTAATGTATTTAAAACTAATTTAGGCAAACATCGATCTATTAAGAATTACCTGGAAATTCATCTGAGCTGTAAAAATAATTTTATCTTTTTCAAATAAGCCTCTTGCTGTATATAGGAAGACACAATGTGTAATACAATCTATCAAGTTGTCAACCCTGGCTTTAACCTCCTCAGCTGGTTCTGCTTTATCTATGGCCATCTCGAAAACCACACTGAATGCCTGTTAAAATATAATTGTTAGATTTGAAATTTTGTTCCAAATTGTTGTGTTTATTCATTTATTATTACTAAATTTATTTATTTCATTTATAATACTTGCAGATACTATTTTTGAGTATTTGCGCATATGTAACTTTGTGCTCATGTAAATTGTGTTTTTCCTGTTTTTTATGTTTTATGATGTTACGCCTTTGACGTACGTTACTTTGTCTGGAGTTTATATTCATTGCAAGTTAATTTGATTTCAGAGACACATTGTTATTTGTTTAGAGAGATTATAATCGGTAAGAGATTTTTAGTACATTTTTATAACAATATTTATTTAAAGAGAAACTTATTGTATTTTTATTAAGAAATGTAACAAAACTTTAATATTTATTTCAACTAACTTTTAATTAAAAAAGTTATTTATGAAGCGTGACAGAAAGTGATTCCTTTTGTTTGTTTAGTTTAATGTTTTAATGTTTGAAATTATATTTTTATTGTAGATAATCGGTTGTTACGATAGTATATGAATCCAAATGTAATTTGATGAATAAAGATACTTAGATAAATCGCATACTCGACTTTTATTGATGTGATCCAAACAATAATATTATGATGTCATATAGGAACAGTTAATTGACAGTCTGTGTGAGAGAGGAACAAGGGGTATTTTATAAAGTTGCAGATATTCAAGAAGTACAAATATATGTACCGTAGAAAGGCTTGTATAGTTCGCACTGGTACATAGTCCGCACCCCCTTCTCCCCACGAAATTTTAGGTAAAAAAACTTTTTGTAACTGTTAGAAAAGGTCTAATGAAACTCCGGTAATTTCAAATCCTGTGCGGTCGTTTGCGGTATTTTCTTGGAAAAACCTGTTTTCCATCATCGAACAGAAGCTGAAACTGCTTGTAAATAATTCTAGAACGCTTCATGATTGTTAAAATAAGTTTAATTCACTAAAAAAACAATTTAGAAACTTGTGTATATTTAAACAGGAAGTTTAAAAAGCACGTGTAAAAGAAGAAATTAACCGGTGAGAGTCGAAATCCGTACATAACAGATATCACTATAATACGACTTTGAAAGAAAAACAGTTCCATCCTTTTGTAAAACAATCTTTAATATATCTACCACATTAATGTTTGAAGGGTCTTAAGCTAATACAAACCATATTAGTCAGTATGAAACACCAAAACGGAACGAACAATAACCGATTACGTTTTGTAGTTTACAAATTCTAAGCTGGTTTACGGTTGTCTTTTTCACTATGTTTGTATCGTTTCAATCAAGCAGATACCAGTTTATTTCAACCAATGCATTGAAAAGAAATGAGAAATTTGTAATGAAAGGTTTAGTTTTATATTTATCAGTATTAATTTGATATTGAATAGAAATAACTTATTAATATGGATGAGTTAAAATTATTAGTTTGAAAAATGATAAGAGCGCCTCTACAATATAAATAACAAAGATGGCGGAACGTAAACAAACCTTCTCGCCCGTGAAATTGAAATTTTCTCTTATTTCTTGCTTATTGTACTCTATAGTCCGCACCCGTCTGGAAGGTCCAATTTTGGAGAATAAAACCGCCGACTATACAAGCCTTTCTACGGTAAAGAGTCGTAGGGATGAGCCACTGTAATAGGTCACTTTTCAAGCTTCATAATACATGATTAAGTTGAGAAATTTAGGTTAAATATATGATACAGTTGCTGATTATATCCTAAGTATCTGAAACATTTAGTATTTTTTATGGATGCAATTAAAACCATCAGATATTTAACAAATCTATTATTACTCTTCATGAAATAGTGTAATATAGCTATAGGTCTTTTTTTGGGGGGGTAAAAAATATATGGTAGAGTATGGTACTGAATGTCTCAGCTACCTCGCCCCTACAAAAAATATTTGGCAAATAAATTAAAAAGTACACATCGTAATGAACTTGTGTACAAAGCTCATATAATGTCTTCAGAGGGTCTTAATCAGAACAATTGGCAATATTGACTGTCACAGTCATGATTTGGTTCAGGCACTTTCAAATGAAAACAACTTGGCATTCTGCCAGACATGTGATCTGATGTTCAGTACTTGTCGTTTGTTGATGTGGTTCATAAGTGTTTCTCGTTTTTTTCCCGTTTAAATGGTTTTATACTAGTAATTTTGAAGCAAGGCTCCGTGGGACCTTTATAGCTTATTCTCATTGAAAAATTCACACACCTAATTAAATGCATTTAAAAGTCAGTGTGAATATAAGCAAGGCTCCGTGTTGAAGACCGTGGACATTTAACCTATAATGGTCTGTGCACCACTTATTGCAGACCTGTTTTTCTAGTCAAAACATTTACTAAATTTTATCATCGGTACAAGGACATCATTCGTAAATATAGCTCAACATGCAGACTTCTTATCGTTCAGGTATTTCACATCCAATCTTTTATGGTAATATTCTTTATAAAGCACTCAAATGTCAGTATTCACCTCAGAAGCTAACAAAACCTTTAAATAGACTTATTAAGAAGGGATATAGTTACGATACTGTTGTCAGGTCATTAAAGATTGCATATTTTGGCTTTAATATTGATTCACTTATAGGGTCTTTGCATCGGAACTAAACACATTTATTTAAAACCAGTTGTTGGCATGACACGGGTTATGCTCTTCTCATATATTTTATGATGGTATGATACTAAACCCTAACGGGAGGGATTGTGCCTGATATTCATATGATGAAGACATAATCTTTCAATCAGTTTAATTGAGGTCTGGAGCTGGCATGTCAGTTAACTGCTAGTAGTCTGTTGTTATTTATGTATTATTGTCATTTTGTTTATTTTCTTTTGTTACATCTTCTGACATCGGACTCGGACTTCTCTTTAACTGACTTTTAATGTGCGTATTGTTATGCGTTTACTTTTCTACATTGGCTAGAGGTATAGGGGAGGTTGAGATCTCATAAACATGTTTAACCCGCCGCATTTTTGCGCCTGTCCCAAGTCAGGAGCCTCTGGCCTTTGTTAGTCTTGTATTATTTTACTTTTAGTTTCTTGTGTATAATTTGGAGTTTAGTATGACGTCCATTATCACTGAACTAGTATATATATTTGTTTAGGGGCCAGCTTAAGGACGCCTCCGGTGCGGAATTTCGCTGCATTGAAGACCTATTGGTGACCTTCTGTTGTTGTCTGTTCTGTGGTCGGGTTGTTGTCTCTTTGACACATTCCCATTTCCATTCTCAATTTTACTTTCATAAATTGTGACTTGGATGGGGAGTTGTCTCATTGGCACTCATACCACATCTCCTTATATCTATGTGAGTAGTTGATAAGTTCTAGATGGAGTTTAGATCAGCTTTTGCATTCATAAATGTTTTCAGCTGGGATTCTTAGATCTTTATATTTTGATAAATTGAAATTTAGTTAATGATAACAAGCTTAGGATGTTTTCTCTTTTAAAAAATAAATCTATATACTAAAATGTTTATTATGAAAACTAGTGCATGGGAGTAGATTCAGAGAGAACTGGTTTATAGTATAGATAAAAGATTACCTTCAGTGAGAACTGGTACATAGGGTGTATTTTGTTGAGATCATTAAGTATGAAGTAGAGTAGAGATGCTCTAGCAGCAGCTGGTCTGTAATGTTCTCTAGCTGTGTTGATTTCTACTTCAGTCTTTTTAGCCTGTGCTGCTTTAATTTCAATCTCAGCTGCAGTTCTCTTAGTTGTTTCTAAATTCTCCACTAAAGCATAATCTCCAAGAAAGTTGCCTTCAGCTGCTGACAAACGAGCCAGTAACGAATCTTCCAATTCTTTGATGGTAATCTTAAACTGGTTCTGTTGCCTGGTAAGATCAGCTTTCAGCTTCTCTAAATCAGGTCTCTCCTTGCCGACAACAACAGCCAACAGCTGATCTTCCAATCCATCTTTGGTAACAGTAAAATTAATAAGTGTTGTCTGAGCTTGCATTTCTGGCTGATAATGTGGGTTAGCAAGTTTGGTCTGAATGACAAGTTTAAAGTCAGGGTGATATTCGACCTCCTTGTCACCCATTTTAATAGCACGTCCTTTTTTAATCGTGTTCCTACCAATCAGAGGATCTAACACAGGATCAACATTTTCTCCAATATTTTCTAGAAAAACAACATCACCTGATGAAACAGCTCTTTCTAAGGCATCTAGATAACCTTTCTGACCAAGACGTATAATTTTCAAGTTTGCTCCATACTTTGTTTTGATCCAGTTTGCTCCTTGAAGTTGAGGATCAATCATCAGAGGCCAACGTTCACAGTTTGATAGAATAGTGGCATTTTCTGATGACATTCTGTCACTTGGTAGACCTTCATTATTCCAAGTAGCTATCTGTGCATCATCAGTCAAAAGACTTAGTGGATCTAGACCTTCCGAGATAGGTATAGGTATGTCCAAGCTGGTTAAGAATGGAATCCAATGGCCATCCATTAAATCTAATCTGTACTGTTTAGTAAAACATCCAAAGTAAGATACAAAAGCTGTGGTCAACAAAACATCACCGGGCAATGTTTTCTCCTGTTCTCTATATTCACTTATAGATTCAGCCCATCTTACATTTTCAGATGCTAGACCTCCAACCAATCTGTTAGCTAAATCAATGGTCTTGCCTGTCAATTCAGCCTCTTGCTGACATCTTAGTTTCTCATTTGTTGCTTTCTCAAACTCGGCAGTCAACTTTCCAAGATCAGCCTCTAATTGATTGATTTTAGCTGTAATATGTTTAAGTTTTTCCTTTGCAGCATTTAATTCGGCATTGGCCTGAGCAAGGGCCATACGCTTAGGCTCTACAGTGCAATATACATTGTAATAAGTTACAATATTGATGACCCAGGAGCATAGACCAGCAGCAGCACCAGACTTGGATCTTATAAAATCAGGATTAAACTCAGGATCTTTCAGGAACGGATCAACTGCTTTTAGACAATTTTCATGAATGTTATCTTTGTCATAATTGATCAGGTTATCCAGGAAAGCATCAATCTGTAATAATTAAAAAGAAAAAAAATTCATGTTTCATATAACACAATGTGGTTATCATCGCACAGAACAAAAGCTTATAGCTTACAATAAAGAAAACATTGATGAAAGTCTTCCATGTAATGTTATGAGTTATCAATAAAAGTTTCACTGAAATCTATAAATTATTAAGGGAAAATTTGATGTCAAGTCTTCAATGCAAGATAGATTTTGTCTGTTGTATTATTGTATCAAATGATGAGGATCAATGGACAATAATATACCTTACATATCAGGTCATTTACAGGTCTATAAATACCCACTTTTAACAAAGTTCTTAAAATCTGGCACACTAAGGGTAAAATCACAAAATGAAAGAAAGTTTCTTTCATCAATCAAAGCAAAAACTTAAGATATCATATATCAAAATAAAAAAGAACAGACTGAGCATGCCACCCAGAATAAAGCTATGCATGTGTGTTACCATTTACTGTATGCAAATTAATCTTTAACCCAACATTTACCTTATATTACAGTTTTTAAAAGCCAAATGAAACAAGAATCTTTAAACTGACTAATTAAAGATAACTTACCTTATTCATAATAGAACTTTTAGCTGCTTTCCAACTTTTGTCCTTTGGAATTTTCCCATTGGTACTTAATAAACACATGCAAGCTGATGCTACATTAATTACAGCACCAGGAGGAGAACCAAAAGATTTCAATTCTGTCAAATTGGCCTGTCAATAAAAAAATTGATATGTTAAATCATGCTATTCTGTCAATAAACCATAGATACGTTAAACCATGCTATCATCAGTAGCTAAATTAATAGCTGTAAATAATAAAATACAGAAATAAATGGAAGTAAAGTTAATTGTACCTTTTATTTAGATGGCAACATCTCCGACAATCTGGTTAGTTTACATATTTATATCTAAAGCACTTCTCCCAAGGGTACATAATACAGGGATGGAAACAATAACCAAAAGCTTGGTAGAGAACTGCGCAAATAACATTAAAAATTTAGGGGCCCAGGTTAAAAAAAATCTAAATATCAAATTAATTATAGAAACTATACATTCTGATTTTAATTATAATGTTGATATAGAGAATTGAAACTAAAATTCTTTTCGAGCATCATTTCTCCCAAACTGTAAATGGCTGTTTTTAGGGGGCATTTCTTGGCACATATAATTTTTTTCAGAATCTTCTTATGACTACTTAATGTTGCAAGGTGATTGTGGCTTAGGGTAATTTTCATTTCAATTATCTTATTATAATAAAAGTTTTAATTCTGGTGTACAAAGTTGTTGAATTTTTATTTTTGAGATCTCATTTAAAATTTCAATTTTAGAAGGTTAAACTTTTTTACTTCTTTTTTTTTTCTGAAAATTTAGCATTACATAGTTTGTGCAAATAAAAATACTTTTGAAAGGGCATTAAACAAAGACTCACAGGAGCCTGTATTGCTCACCTAGTATCTACATATAATAATGGCCTATTTCTGTAATATGTTTAAAAACAGATGATTCAACATGTTTTAAATTGGGTTCCCTAGGCAAATAATTGGGAATTTTGGATCCAATTTGGAGACATTAAACTAAAAAAAAACAGCAACACTTTTTCTGTTATAGAATAATTTAGTCATAGTTTCTAGACTGTATTGGCTTTGAACATGAAATATTTGATAATAGTTTTTAATTGGTATGAATTTACTATTCAAATCAATGACCAGAGTTGTACAGGAATAGGTAAATTTACACAGAATATTTATTGAGTTAACCAGATGCTTTAGTTTTGTAGTATTCATACTTTGTTTGGGTCATGCATTTTATATTTTTCTTGGATAATCTACTGGAAAGATAGGTAGCACATAAACTCATCACTCAGAAAATATGCATGGCTTTATAGTCATGATTTAATGTGAAGTGCTGTACAAAATTGAACCAAAATAACTCAAACTAAACATTATACACAGCCTTCTTTGTCAATATGTCTTGGAGCATGAAAATGTGGCTTGTCTACCTCTATTAACCCTTTCAACGCTACACAAAAAAAATAGAAAAATGGCTGCTGCTGCATTTTTTTGTGATCATTCATTAGAACAGT
Source organism: Mytilus coruscus (assembly GCA_017311375.1). Classification (NCBI taxonomy): domain Eukaryota; kingdom Metazoa; phylum Mollusca; class Bivalvia; order Mytilida; family Mytilidae; genus Mytilus; species Mytilus coruscus. Next base: position 127,326,921 of record CM029596.1, read on the forward strand.
ATATTCCTTTTCAGACTGCTGTATCTTTTTTATTATTTGAGATACAGACAAAGTTAGTGCATGAAAAATGCTCAGGAGAGCATGAATTGTAATGTTATGCAATTATTTTAGTAAAATTTTCATCAAACTACCTGCATTTTCAGGTAATTAACAGGTAAAAGGTGTAAATTATAGTATTTGTGTTGAATTTTGAATAAAAACAACTTTTAATCTTCATTTATTTTGTTGTTTTATCTGCCATATAATAAAGAAGACACCAGTTGCTCGATTCCGTAGCGTATTTGCACCATACACACGTATAATGTAAACTTGGCGCAAATAAGTGGCTCCGTCCTCAAAATTTTCAGTCAACCTCTGTTTCCCCCCCCCTTTTTCTACGTCTCGTTAAGATCGACCAAATCACATTTCCCACACAAATTGAATGTAATTAACACATTGAGATAACGGGAAACCTTTTAACTATTCCTCGTTGTCAGTTTCGCCATAGAAATGCTGAAATATTTCCATATTTACAGCGTCTTTTTTGATTTCCGCCATTTGTCAAAATATTTTTTTTAATTTTTCTTCTACTGCATGCTTTTACCATTAAAATTCCCGCGATTTCAGGCAGAAACGGGACATTGTATATCCTCGATTCATATGAGGAAAAATTAAAGAGGATCTGAATGAAAAACGAATGGTTACGAGTCTGGATGAAAAATCCATCATCATCGCGACATATGCCGCGAACAACAGTGGCGGGCGGCGTATGTTATCGCGACATATGCCGTGTATAGCGTTGAAAGGGTTAACCTCTAAGATATTTATCCATATAAAATTTAAATTGTGGCTGCCGCAAGATGAGCATCCCTGTTTCTTATATTCTGTGAAAAAATCTTAGACGAGACAAAAACTAATAACAAAACAATAAGTGTCCATAGGACACAATATTCTGTTTACATCATCACATTCCATGTTCAGTTTACTGAGAATTCTGAATCATAATCCTAATTTTGCATATATTTCAAATAGTTCACATCATAATGAACATGCATATTAAGTTTCAAGTTTATGTGATCTAAACTTCATGTTTAAAACGTTAACCAAATTTTAAACCTGATCGTGATCTGTGTAATTCTGGGTCAAAACTCTCGTTTGGCATATTTAAAATTTTTTACATCAAAATGAACATGCGAATTGATTTGACCACAACTTCATGGTAAACTATTTAAACCAAAACTTTTACCCGATACAGGATAATGGATGGACAGACCAGAAAACATAAATATCCTTGTTGAAACTGCTATGTCAGTTCAAAAACAGAATTTGTGATATGTTATACAAACGATTCATCGATTATTTTCAAAATACAACTGGAAAAAGATATACCTTGTTTAAAGTATTAAGAGCTTCTACAGCAGCAGCTAGAGCTGGTTCAGCCTTGGACAGGTCAGCCAAACAATCAGTTTGCTTTTTGGACACTTCTTCATTGATCTTTGAAACTTTCTTTTCTTCAGCATCAGCAATAGCCTTTTCTGCTGACACCTTCTCTGTTTCTGCTCCAACCACAGCAATTAGTTTGTTTGCATCTTCATTTTTCTGAGCAAGTTCTACTTCTTGTGAAGCCAATTTAGATTTTAAATCATCCACCTAAAAAGACACTTGATTAACAAAGTTAAAAACAAAATTTAATCCAAAATTCTGGTCATGATTAAGCTACAAAATTGTTTAACTTAAAGAACAATTCTAAAATGGAAATAATAAATTTTGCCTATTTCAAAGTGACCCCTTAAAAGCCTTTATTTCTTGTGTGATGATGACCATAGTAACCTTTTGAAATCAAATCAAGAAAAAAATATCAGATTGTGTATCAGAACATGTCACTGCAATTAATTTATTACAAAGTTAAAGCAACAACAGGTTGTATCAATATTTTTTTGGAAGTTTTATGACAAAGTAAAATAAAAAGTATGCATTAATTTAATGAAGCTGAATAGGGTACATTGAAGGTATTCTATTTCTCTGGATCTTATCTCATTTTATGCCTTTCAGAAAACATAACATGTCAGGAAGTTAGGCATGGTTTAGATCAACAACATGTCATCTGTATAAAATACCAACATATGGTTAATGTCACCTAACCATACATTTATAGCAGGATGAACAAGTCAAAATAGAAAAGTGGTCTAACATCATTTCATTTGCTAAATTCCAATGTGAGAAAGACTAAGCAGATGCCTGGGAATATGTCATGTAAGACTACTTTTCAACTTTCATTTTGAAACAGCCACTATCTCAGAAATCCTGTATTGACTTACTTGCTGGGCAGTACTCCTCAATTTTTCTAAACCATTTTCAAGCCTGACAATCTTGGCTTGTAATTCAAGATTTTTCTTCTTAAGTAAATTTTGGTATAGTTTAATCTGTTCCAGGAAACTTTTTGGTGTGGTATAATTATATCTCCTTTCATTCTGTAGGTAAGACTGACTCATCGTATTCACTGAATTATGTACAAAACCCATGAACTTAGATATTGAAGTTCTCATGTCAGGCTGAAATAATAAAAAAATATATACAGCAATGAGCATTCTATGGAGAAACACACTTATTACTCTTTCTTTTCATTTATTAAATAACCATAAGGAATGAAAGACATCATTAGGGCTGTTTCATTAAAACATACATGGTACCCAAGGAAGAAACTTGGAAAAATAAGGTACCCACCCAAAGATGCAAATTTAGAGACCTGTATACATTTCCAACTTGTTGTCATTACCACCAATATTGGCATATTCAAATTGCCTACCCTTGGTCTGCTGTATATTTTTTTTTATGGAACAGCCCTTATGTAGAATTGAAAGTTTTCACCTTTTACCCATTGTTTGAGTGGGGGAAGAATGGAATTTTCTGGTGGCATATTTCATCATAAGACATTTTGTGGTTGTTGTTATTCCTTGTTTATCCAGTAACAAGTTTTTAGGGCTATCTTGTGCCAGTTGTGATTTTCCTGATAGGCTGGGATGGGGTAGATCTTGAGCATGTGATCTTGAGCGTGTATTTATTTCTATATTGTCTCAAAAATCTTTACCACTTTCCATGCACTTATTACTGTGGCTGTAATTTGAGGAGGAAAAGAATAATTAATTTCATTTGATGAAGTCCTTCTTAATACAAATAGTGCAATTAAATTTTTTAAATTTTATACTTCTACCTTTTCTTTAATAATAAAACACCAACTATCTGAGTATTCTTTTTGCCACATTAAAATTTATTGCTAGTTTTAACTTTTAGTTCTATTTTTTACAGAAGCTGGGAGTTTTGTTGGATAAATTTATTTTTTGGTGTATGTCAATTTTTGTTTGTTTGTATTCTCTAAAGAACGTGTTGTATATAGAAAGAAACAACTGTGTGGTTTTCTGACAACAGGGATGCAATTTTGCTCTTGTATCAGGTAGGAAATCAGCCACATATATGCATGGATTTTCTAGCATTACACAGGGTCCGTATTCGGACCCGTTCCCAACGGCAAAACCCTACATTTTCCCAATTTTGGGAGCAAAATTCCCAAACGATCACAAAATTCATTTTCATCTTTATTATTCATTACAGAGATGTTTATTTTGTTCAACCGCTAGCTTTAGGCGAAAATCGACAACAAGTAATGTGTAAATCCGAGTATTGACTACAAAACAACATTAACAATCAATGGCTGCCATAAACAGGAAGTGAAGAAAAATTTCAAAACCGGATCAGATTCCGGAAACGGATAAGGCTAATTCCGGGTTTGCCGATCAAATTCACTAAATAAATTTTTTTTAAAAATCCAGTTTTTGACAACTATGAAATAGCAACACTAAAATTGAAAACTAAAAGTTATATGAAAAAAAAAAGAAACAGGAAATATTTTATTCAGAAACTCAAAATTATTTTAGTTCACAAAAAATGTGACAATACTTTTCTTTATCACTTAAAATTGTTGATATTAGATGTTTTTATGAGGAAAACAAATAACTAAAGATCTAAGAGGTAATTTCTTCTAAATTTTGAAGGGCCAGTAAAAATCTGGAAGAGCAAGTAGATTTAAAAAATGTTTATTATTATATAAACCATGTTTAGTGTTACTGTCTTTAGAGATAAAAAAAAGGAGGGGTAAATATGTATCACATGTGTGCTTGAAGAACTCATTGTTTTGATACTTAAATAAACTTGAGTGCCTTGTTAAATTGAAAACAAAAGGAACAGAAAATTGAATTACTAATAGCATTCATATAGTTACTTACTTTATTTTCACCAAAAAGAAAATTTTAATGAACTAAACACACTAAAACTAACATCTGGTGTATTGGTTGTTTTCCCAATTTCATTGAAAATCGCGTTAAAAATTCCCAAAACTGACCAGGGTCCTTTTCCCAAAATACCCAGATAAACCCCTGATATGTATGTGTATATTGTCCACCTATTAAATTTTATAACAAGAGTGCACACGCTGAAATGTCTCGCCTTCTTTACTAACCATTGATTTTATGTTGATATAAAGCTTTACTACAACTATAGCATAAACTTAACAAGATCCAAGAAAATGAGGTCAAGGTCAGATACACCAAACTGGAAATACATGTACACTTTGCAATCATTCCATACACCAAATATGCTTTAAATATAGTTGACCTATTGCACATAGTATCTAAGAAACATACTTAACCAGGAAAACTTAACATTGACCAATGAACCATGAAAATGAGGTCAAGGTCAGATGTACCCTGCCAGACAAACATGTACACCTTACAATCATAACATGCTTTAAATATAGTTAACCTATTGCAAATAGTATATATAAGAAACAAACTTAACCAGGAAAACTTAAGAATGACAAATAAACCATGAAAATGAGGTCATGGTCAGATGATAATTTCCAGACAGACATATACACCTTACAATCATTCCATACACCAAATAAAGTTGACCTATTGCATAAAGTATAAGAAAACAGACCAAATAAAAGAACAGAGTTCCAATGTCTCCCGCGTTGCACATATTTAATCTATCCAGGGGCAATAACTAAAAAAAAAACCCACTTTTTGTTGTTCTTAAAAACAATTTATAAATAAAAAGCGTGTGCAGGGGACAAAAAAGTGTTTTTAATTGTATACTAAATATTTGAAACAGACCTTCAAGGGCATTACTTATAGTATACTATAAGTTTTATAAAAAATTGTACCCATGAGAGCACTAACAAGGCCATTTTTCATAAATTTAATATTTCCAAGGGGCATAACTCTTTTAAAAAAAGGCGATCAGCCACCATTATAGAACTTGTCCCAGATATTGCTGATATTGTCCTATAGTATAAGTTTTATAAAAATCTGGCAAGAATTGTACCTGTGAGAGTGCTAACGAGGCCTTTTTCCATAAATTTAATATTTCCAAGGTGCATAACTCTTTTTAAAAAAAGTTGATAGGCCACCATTATAGAACTTTTCCGAGATATTGTTGCTATTAACCTATAGTATAAGTTTTATAAAAATCTGGCAAGATTAGTACCTATGAGAGCACTAAGGAGGCCATTTTTCCATAAATTTAATATTTCCAAGGGTCATAACTCTTTTAAAAAAAGTTGATCGGCCACCATTATAGAACTTGTCCCAGATATTGCTGATATTAACCTACAGTATTAAGTTTTATAAAAATCTGGCAAAAATTGTACCCGTGAGAGCGCTAAAGAGGCCATTTTCCATAAATTTAATATTTTCAAGGAGCATAACTCTTTAAAAAAAAGTCGATCGGCCACCATTATAGAACTTGTCTGAGATATTGCTTTTATCAACCCATAGTATAAGTTTTATAAAATTCTGGCAAAAATTGTACCTGTGAGAGTGCTAACAAGACTAGACGGACGTACAGACACACGGACGCCCTGTATTTCCATGTCCCCCGCACAGGGGACAAAAACAAAAAACTTAACATTGAGCAATGAACCGTAAAAATGAGGTCAAGGTCAAATAAAACATGCCAAACTGACATGTACATCGTAAAATACTTTCATACACCAAATATAGTTGACCTATCACATAGTGTTAGAAAAACAGATCAAAACACAAAAACTTAACTTTAACCACTGAACCTTGAAAATGATGTCAAGGACAGATGACACCTGCCAGTTGGACAAGTACACCTTACAATCATTCCATACACCAAATATAGTAGACCTATTGCATACAGTATTAGAAAAACAGACCAAAACACTATATAAATAACACATAGCTGAGAGGGTGACAGAGCAGATTGTTACCCCGAGAAAACATTGTCAACTGAGGCGAAGCCAAGGTTGACAATGTCTTTTCGAGGGGTAACAAACTGCTCTATCACCCTCTCAGATATGTGTTATTTAATTTATTATACTGAATGTTCTGTTATTACTGTCTATTAAATTTCAAATTCAAAGTAATAAACTATGATGTCTTGTACATAACCATCTGTATTTAATAAAGCGCATACTTGATCAAGCATCTCCGTGAAGGGTAATAGAGTATTTACCATGGGATAGAGTAAATTGTCTCCCTTGTATTAACCAATCAAAATCTGGCATTTTGACATGAAGTATAATAAAAAAACTTAACTATAACCACTGAACCATGAAAATGAGGTCAAGGTCAGATGACACCTGCCAGTTGGACATGTACATTTCATACACCAAAACTAGTAGACCTATTGCATACAGTATTAGAAAAACAGACCAAAACAGAAAAACTTAACTATAACCACTAAACCATGAAAATGAGGTCAAGGTCAGATGACATCTGCCAGTTGGACATGTACACCTCACAGTAATTCCATACACCAAATATAGTAGACATATTGCTTATAGTTTCTGAGAAATGGACTTGACCACGAAAACTTAACCTTGTTCACTGATCCATGAAATGAGGTCGAGGTCAAGTGAAAACTGTCTGATGGGCATGAGGACCTTGCAAAGTATGCACATCCAAATATAGTTATCCTATCACTTATATTAAGAGAGAGAGAAATTAAGAATACTAAAAATCTTAACTTTTTTTTCAAGTAGTCACTGAACCATGAAAATGAGGTCAAGGACAATGGACAAATGACAGACAGAAACTTCGTAACATAGGGCATCTATATACAAAGTAGGAAGGATCCAGGTCTTCTACCTTCTGAAATATTAAGCTTTAAAGAAGTTAGCTAAAGTCGTTGCCGCCTGATCACTATTCCTATGTTGAGCTTTCTGCGACAGAAGTCACAGGCTTGACAATAAAACAAGAATGTGTCCATAGTACAAGGATGCCCCACTTGCAAGACTTTTTCTATGTTCAGTGGACCGTGAAATTGGAATCAAAAGTCTAATTTGGCATTAAAATTAGAAAGATCATATCATAGGGAACATGTGTATTAAGTTTCAAGTTGATTTGACTTCAACTTCATCAAAAACTACCTTGATCAAAAACTTTAACCTGAAGCGGGACAGACGGACGAACGAACGCACAGACCGAAAAACATAATGCCCCTCTACTATCGTAGGTGGGGCATAAAAACAAATGAAAATCAGATTTGTAATTAAATAATCAGCAAAAAGTTTAGCAACTTATATATAAATATATATACATACTGAAAGCAGTTCCACTTCCTGTAAGAATCTTTGAGATACAGAATTCAGAGCTTCTATAGGCCATTCATGGAACCAATCAATGCATGTACAATTTGTTACAGCTGGAAACTTACGACTTCTCACCCTCAAAGTTGACCCAACAGGGGAGAAACATAAAACCACCTAAAAAAGATAGCAAAATTACATGTAAAGTAATAGTATATAAACAATGAAAGAAATTTTAAAAAAGGTTACTGATATATCAGTTCAATAATTCAGTAAAAAATTAACAAATTTCTGGCTTTGTTTTCCTGTCAGAATGAGATAAGAAGCAGAAGAATTAGGGTTAAAATGTACATCTCCGTCATGAATGAATATATGTAATGACTTGGTCATCCTTTTTTTTAAATTAGAGATCAGCTTTCTACTTATCCTTAGAAAGTAAATTTTGTAAAAAGGGATGTTTAATATTAAATTGCTTGTTCACAGTAGGCATCCAAAACCTACGCTGCTGAATCTAGGCCTGACCAGATTACCAACAATATGTATTGTACACACCCAAATTTGTAACTTGTGTAATTATTGGCCATAGAAACATATTGAAAAATATACTATATAATTATCACAATTTTCTTCTTATTTATTGGTCAATAGAACATTTAACTATTGATGAGTTATTTATGGACTTCTGACAGAAAATGATGAAGAAATGCTTTTTTTTTGCATTAATCAGATGTTTACCTTTTGTTTTGACATAACCAAAATCATATCAATATTTCAAAACTTTTAATCATAAGAGGCTGTATTTGTCTGCCTTTATTGCACTTTTGTTTTAAATTCACATGAAGTTGCCTCGTTTCCCAATCCACATGAAACATTGACATGTTTAGGTGTAATATTTCATAATGTTTTTTAAAGGAAAAACTCCTGAATTTTCAAATAAAATATTATGAAGCCCATCTGATTTCTATGCAATGGAAAACTCCCCTCAAATCACATTATTTGATGTATATTTTAAAACATTTTGCAGACATTATAAAATTGTCTTTGGCATACAATACAGTAGCAAGGGCAGATAATAATGCATCCAAATTTAACGCATTGTTTTTGCAACATTGCTAATAATCATCCAAAATTGCAGAAAAATCATTTACTTTATCAAATCGATTACATGAATTTGAAAGTATTTGCAAAGGAAAATGAACATATTGTTTATTTAAGCTCAAGAAATTTGAGGCAAATGAAGACTGGATACTTTTCTGTATCATATGCCTTTAAAACATAGATAATGCAAAATTTTGAAAGGCCATATTTAGTGCAATATTCTATTTAGTATAATACTATCGCAGTAAGGTCTGTTCCATAAAACATACATGGGACCCAGGTAAGGCACTACAAATCAGAACTATGGGTGAGTAGAAAATGTAAGGAAAATTCCAAAATTGACTCTATAGGTGGCTTCTTTTATTTCTAAAGTGCTTTCCTCGAGTACCATGTAAAGTTATGGAAAAGCCTTTGTCTATATCAATGTATAGCAACGTAATAATCCTACTTATTAGAATGTAAACAAAATTTAGCATGTAATATTTCCAGTATTGCATGAATCCATCATTGCTGGAAAGTTATGATATAGTTATACACGATGTTCTTGTCATTTTCAACATTTTGTCAAACTATAAAAGGATTATTGCATAAATACAGGTGAAAACTATGCCTTTCAGAATAGTAAAAATTTACACTCACAAGCTCATGAACAATAACATTCTATTCGGCACAATATTCATAAATATTAGTTCAAATATCTGATGAATTTCCAATGTTCTATTTATTTAGAGTTCTCTTTCTTATAATTTCCTTGTAATCAAATTGAATAATACCTTGAGAGATTTTCTGACTTTATCAATGAAGAATTTCCAGCAGTTTTCCCTTGAATCTTCCATTCCAGTAGCTCGTACTTCATTCCTCATCCCATTGATAATATTCTCAATCTCATCATCTGGGAGCAGATCTGGAATCTCACCAGAAGCCAGCAAGTCATTTATCAATACTAAAAACTTTTCATCAGCAACTTGAGCATCAGTCATTAAGAACATCATACCAATGTTTTTCAAGCCTGTTTTGATGTACAACTGAGCTATGTCCACTTTAAGATCAGCAATACTATAACCTTTCCGAAGTGTAATCTGGAACACATCCAGACTACTTATAAATGCAGCAAGTCTGGATAAACTTTGCTTTCCACTGCCACCAACACCTATCAACAAAGCATTGCCTCTAGGAGACTCTAAGATTCTGTTGATCTTACATACATGAGACATTGCATCTTCAAACATAACCAGATTCATGATTGCATTTAGTTCATTATAGTTATCTAAAGCTTCTGTTAATAACTTATTTAACGCCGGCCATCCTTCTACAGGCATGTATTTTGGATCTCCGATTCCTGTAGCAAAATGGCAGAAAATATTTGGTTTCTTAAATAAGATCTCTTCGTTTGTATCCTAAAAATATATAAATCATAATTTCATTTAACTCCGCTTTATTATGCTTTAACAAATACCACATTTTCTTCAAATACTACAAACAAGAAAAGCTTTAAATTAGATAAATGTACATGTTGGTTAAAAATAATTTCATATTGTTCTTCAAATATCTTAGGCTACTATAAAAGATAGATTTATTTAATTAATAGAACAAATTAAGGAAAAAAATTACTTGGTAATAAAAGTTTATACTTCAGATTTGTATTTTGGTTATCTGTGTATTAGATTGCAATCTCATGGACAGTAACAACACATCTCATTTGATTCATTTACATTCAAAACAAAATATCAATTTACAATAGTTTTCACAAATTTTTGCAAAAACTGTTGATGGGACACATAAGGGGGTAGGTACCCAACACTTTAACAACGGAAAATAGATTGGGTTGTTTAATTTTGATAAAATTTTGATAAAATATTTACTTTAACCTACTGACAAATTTACAAAAAATTCAAGAAATTTGAACAACACAATTTACAGGAATAATTTTATCTTGACAAACACTAATTTTGATTATTGAGAAGCTTGATTTCTCTTTACCAATAGTATGTGATTAAAATGTTCAGCTGAATTTTAAAGAGTTAACTCCTATAGGTTTTCTGTACCCCTTTAAATGAAAAAAAATATTTTATGTCTTTCATGCTTTTTTTTATAGTAAAAATGAAAATAACATCTATCAAATGCACTGTATCAAATTATTTGTGCATGTACCGAATTCAGACTTGTATAGTCTGCGGTTTTATTCTCCAAATTTGAACCTGCCAGACAGTTGTGTGAACTATAGAGTACGATAAGCAAGAAATCAGAGAAAAAAAAACAATTTCGCGAGGTTTGTTTACATTCCGCCATGTTTGTTATTGAAATTGTAGAAGGCGCTCTTATCATTTTCAAAACTAATAATTTTACCTAATCCTTATTAATATGTAATTTTTATTCAATATCAAATATAAACTGATAAATTTCAAAATTAAATGCTTCACTACAAATTTCTCGTTTCTTTTCACTGCATTGCTTAAAACAAACTGGAATCTGCTTGAATTTAACGGAACGAAAAAAGAGTAGAAGTCAACCGGGAACCAGCTTATGCATAATGATGTATAAACTACAAAACGTAATCGGTTATTCTTTCCATTTTGGTGTTTCATACTGACGCATGTGTTTTGTTTTAGCTTAAGATCCTTCAAACATTAATGTGATAGATATGTTAAACATTATTTTACTCAAGGATGGAACTGTTTTACTTTCAAAGTCGTATTATAGTGATATCTATTAAAGACGGATTTTCCATACACTCTCACCGTATTCATTTCATTTACACATGCTATTCATATTTCTGATTTAAACATACACAAGTTTCTAAATTGTTTTTTTGTTGTTAATTTGACTTATTTTAACACTCTTGAAGTGTTCTAGAATAATTTACAAGCATTTTCAACTTCTATTTGATAATCAAAAACAGGTTCTTCCATGAAAATACCGCGAACGATCACACATGATTTGAAATTACCGAGTTTCATCAGACGTTTTCTAACAGTTACAAAAAGTTTTTTCACCTGAATTCTCGTGGCGAGAAGGGGTGTGCGGACTATGTAGTAGTGAGAACTATACAAGGCTGATTACGGTATACCAGAGTGAACATTACTTAAAAAGTATTTCTATAATGCTTATGAACATTGAACAATGTTCAAAATAAATAAAAGAAGAATATGTCTGAGGACATGAATGCCCCTGCACAAGCTTGCTTCTAATATGGGAAAATACTTTTGTGACAGACGGAAGGATGGACGGAAAGATGGACGGACAGTCAAGGGTAACACTTAATGCCCCTTTCACCTAGCGGCGTGGGCATAAAAAATAATCTTAACAGCATCTCAAATACCATATTTACTACTAACACCAATAAAGAGTGCACTTGCTGAAATTTCTCTCCTGCTTTACCGATCAGGATTGAATTTTATGTTTACTACGTGCATCACATAAAAGTAACAATGATCCATTAAAATGAGACAAAGGTCAGATGAATCCTGATGGACCAACATGTACACTTAACAATCATTCTATACACCAAACATAGTTGACATATTGGTTATAGTACCCGAGAAATGGACCTAATCATGAAAAGTGAAGTTTAGATCAGGCGAACCTTGTCTGGAGGGTATGCATACCTCGCAATGATTATATATACCGAATACAGTTGTCCTATTATTAAGGGCTGTTCCAAAAATAAATGAATGGGGGAGTGTCGGAAGGCACTATCTATTTGACCCCACCATGCAGAAATTTTAAATTGCTTTCCGACCCCCTCCTCAATTAATTCTGGAAAAGCCCTTATAATAACCACTGCTGGATTAGTATCCATATGTCACCCATTCTGCACCATTCCTCGGAGGCAAGACAAAAACTTAACTTTCATTGCATTAAAATTGCCTACTTATAACATAACATTTGAACACTTAAAAAATTCAGTCAATGAACCATGAGCGAAGCATTGGGGATGAAATGAAAGTTAAATATGATATTTTGATACAAATGAAAGAGCACTCAAAATACTATTGACCAAAAAGAAGTGTTTTTTGATTCACTGCTAGCATAATCCAAATTTATGCACTTGTTGATCAATGTTGATACTGTCAACAGAAAAGTGATACCTAATTAATTTTTGCATTTTAGCAACAATGTTATACCTCGAAAGATCTTTTACAGATGTCTTTAATGAGTTTGTCAAATATTTCAATATCGTTTTCATCTGCAAGCTTATCGCCATAGACACGTCCTGCTTCATGCATCCACAGACGAATCAGATCAATGTTTGTCTTTGCACAATCTGGCATAGCAAACAATAGACCCTAAATAAAAAAAGGAAGTTAAGTCATTAGAATTTTATTTGATTTTTTCTCTTTGTCAATATGATGTGTATGAAATAAGTAAACAGTAGGCATAATTCATTACTTCATCGACCATCTTTATAAGAACACTGTAAGGACAATTAGATTATATTTTCAGCCATTATATTTTTTGTAACAGTATGCAGAGTCGTTTTTCATAAAATTCTATGACTTTCAAGAAATGAACCAAATATGCAGTTCTTCCTTTGTATTTCCAAGTTTGTTTAGGGGCCAGCTGAAGCCCGCCTCCGGTTGCACGAATTTCTCATTGGTGGCCTTGGGCTGTTTTCTGCTCTTTGGTCGGGTTGTTGTCTCTTTGACACAATCCCTGTTTCCATTCTCAATTTTATGAATATTTGTTACTTCAGTCATTCAATTCCAGAGAATATCACCAACAGTAGATTAACTGAAGAAGTATATTCTGTGACATATGAAGAAATAACCCCCCTTTGAAACTATCGAACAGAGTGGGATGCCAAATTCCGAAAATTGTACATAACCAGTCAAAAAACGGACCTGCACAATAAAATGTTTATATTGCTTGTGCTAAAGAGTTTGAATTTTTTTTTGTGTATAATGTCAAGAGGATCAGCACAGGGATAGGCAGTGCTGCAGTCATGTTTCACTTAATCTGGTATTAACATCCATACATTATGCCTGTCCTAAGTCAGGAGCCTGTATTTCAGTGGTTGGCTTTAGTTGCTATCTGTCATAATTTTTTTCCATTTATGGTTTTGTCATAAATCATACAGGCCTTTGATTTTTATCATTTGAATTGTTTCACATTTTTCATGTTGGAACCTTTTATAGCGGACTATACAGTATGGGTTTCTCTCTATGTTGAAGGCCAGAGGTTGACTTATATTTGCTTCATTTGGACTCTGTTTGATGGTTGACTCATTGGCAATCATACCAAATCTCCTCATTTTATACAAAAAACATTTTATGAACAAACTTCTTTTTTTACGTACTCACTTGAAATATATTAGAAAGGTCTCTAAGATTGAAGACATAGTGAAATTTGATGGCTGTTGGTAAGAAAGTTGTTGAAACTTTTGCATGAAGTGCCAATGCTCCATTTACCAACAAAGTTGAGTATTTCTGAACAGCTGCTGGGAATCCACTGATATTCAGATGTTGAGACAGAATACTGGTGTAGATGGTTTGTAGAGCTTCAACATTGGGAAAATTGATGGAAAATACACAAAAATGTCTCTGCAATGAAAAACAAATTTTCTTGCTTTCTTTATTAAGATCTAATACATAATTATCTAAAATGTAATACATCCTGCAATAAAATAGTTCTGTAAATAAAATGCTTTCTGCAAAGGTCATCATAAAAGAAACAGAGAAATCAACAGCAGCTGTTTATTAAAGTTATAAAACTGTATAACATATGTAGTTAGTGCTAGAAAAATACCACCAGGCTACAGGTATGAATCACATGCTTACTTATGAATTCTACTTTTCATAACTCCAGTTTATACGAATTGACCTCAAACAAGTAACTTCTATGATTCATTGATATTTTTCATTCTGTCAAGATAAACACTGCAATACTGAGTATATGACTAAACAACTATGAGTGCCACATTTTTCGTTTTGTTCAGTTTATTAAAGGAGACGTGACACGATTTTTTTTTTTTTTTTTTTATTAAATTAATAAATATTAGTCTTAAAACATGTTTTATACAATTTTGCTGGTCGAAACCTGATCAATTGGCATTTTTAGGTCAAAGAATCCAGCGCTTGTCATAATGAATGATTTTTAATTAGGTGACGATCACGTGATCGTGCCTACGTCAGTGGTTACAAGCTGGGAAAATGTCTCTAACTGGACGATGTCGATACACGGTATTGACAGCACTTTTCCTGATTACTGACAAACTACAAAGACAATTGACCTAATCAATTTGAGCCATTGTGTGTGGAAAATAACCAATAAAAGGATATTAATTCTTCATGCGAAAAGTTCAACAACGACGATTTTTCAGACAATACCGATCGGATTGTTACCATACATATGGGTTTATCTGATGAATAAATTAAATAAACCGCTTTCCTCATTTCTTTTTATTTGAATAAAACTACCTTTAATCATGATTGAAAATATAAATTTTATAATTATTGATGATCAAATTATTCTTTTTTCTCTCTGTTACGGTAATGTTATAATTATGTGTGCCAGAAGCAGAAAGAAAAAGAAAAAACGATTGTAAAAGTCGAATAAGGCGTTCACAAAGGATACATGTTTTTATTTTGTTTTGTTTACGTAGAGACTTTAAATAGGTATAAACTATCACCAAAAGTTATGCTTATAATATTTTTTGTTGGAAACCATACATCACGCCAAGGATTTCTATAGTGACAAATCCTTTATCACACTTTTTCAGCATTAGGATATTCAATTAACAATTTTATTACTTTCCCCCTTTTATGTAAACAATTCAATTCAATATTTTATTTACGTCCCACCTTATGTATAAAATTAAACAATACAAAACATTTATTAGAGGCTGTTAGTAATTAAATTTTGACACCTATAGCATACTTGACCAGGTGAAAGGTAAGAAGGCACCTGTATTGTGATTAAGTCACGAATTATGTTATTTACCTTTTAAAACCATACATTTTAAAGAAAAAAATACTATAGCCTTATGTTGAAATAATTAATATAGTTATATTACACTTCTAAAGTATGCAATTCCATCCAAACCCTTGTAAATCTAACTTCAAATTTAAGGAATTACACAAAGTAAATTCAAATTCACATATAGGTCCTTTGCGGTGTTTTTAGGGACGCGCTCTTCCAAATATCATTTAGCAATCAATTTGTTTATTGCGTCCAGGAAAATATTCACAACACATGATGTTAAATTTTCAATCGGACTGAGCATGAAAATGTTTACATGTAACATACTTAAGTCTTTAAGAACATGAGTTATGTATTAGTTGTATTTGTGCGTTATCTCTATTGTTTTTACGTTAGTGGTTTCTGTACTTCGTACCGATCTTTTGAACTAGACTGTTTTTATAGTTATTATGTACTGCTGTAAGACCACTATCTTTTTTTGGGGTGGGGTTGGCGCTCACAAACATATACCCCGACACATTTTGAATGTGACTGTCTTAAATCAGGAGCATGTAGATCAGTGGTTTACTATCAAATGTTTTCATGGAACTGAAATTATTTTGTTATAAATAAGTTACTTTTCTCGTTAAAATTGTTTCACATTTTCATGTTGAGAACTTTTATAGCCGATTATACGATATAGGGTTTTCTCATTGTTGGAGGCTTTACGGTTATACCAAATAATTGGTTCAAACGTCACTTTCTTCATTTATTATTAAGTTTCCATTTTAAAAAGACATGTTTTTCATCATCGGAATCTTTACCAACTAGATAGTTGTCAATAACTATGTTCGATGTTCAATATAAGAATGTACAAGACTTATATGATTCACATTCTCGTATCAATTCCTTGTTTGCTTTTTATGCTTTTGCCTAATAATTTCGTATGAAGTTATAGACTTGCAAGCATACAGGAATATTACTTTTCCATCTCAAGAAGTCAATTAAAAAAGGGCATCTGTTATAACAAACTTTTCTAAAATTGTCCGTTTATAAATTTTTAAAAATTATAAAGAAACTAAGGTTTCAACTCCCTCAGGCAAAGTTGACCTTAGATGAATTTGGCTATTTTTTTAAGGTATTTTTGTCATATAGCTCTTCAACTGTTTCGGTACTTATACATCCCTCGGATTTCAAATGTTTGGCTTTGAGCGTTCCTGATGAAGGTAAATCCAGAAAAGCGCTTCGGACGCATGAAATTATTAAACGTGTTGTTTTCAGTTTTTTATAAACCTTTTTATATCTGCATATTCTTAAAAGCAATAAAAATAAGATCTATATACAGGTGTCTTTAATAAGTTATCAACACTGGTTAGGGTATTTAATATTGGTGGTGCATAGGGTATTGTATGGTCGTACTACAGGTATTCATTAAACATCGGGTAGATGTACCTGTAAAACTGTAACAATAATATATTCCAATCTCACCTGTGCCCTCGGCAAAACCAACATCCAGGATGTTCACAAAGAGCTTATGAAGTAATATTGCGTAATAACTATCAATCCCCCATGTGGCGTGACACCTGAAGCTTGCAACTTCAAACGAGACCTGAAATTGCGATACTCAATCACCTGTAACGTACACCTGTGACCTATGATAAACTCATGGCATGGCACCGAGACCCCAAATCTGGATTCCTTATGTAAGTGGGCGGAAAGAAGTGTAGTTTGGGCTTGTTAAAAGTCCCATCTTTACACCTTCTAAGTCCGTGTGTCATTCGAAAACAGAAAATATCATGTCAATATTCTTTTAATTATATTGTTGAATCCATAGGCATCACATATAATCATTGTTTATGACTGTCATGCGTAAAATTGGATAATAATCGAAACTAAATTTGCGTTGTACCCATATGTCAATATGAATGAAAGGAACCACTGACGTAGTAGCCTCGTTCTGAGTGACTTCGGGATGGAAATATGCATATTTGACAGGTCGATAAATCGTTGCATTAAAATCTCATTAAAATACATATTTTACCAAATATTTGACACTTATATTGCTATCGATGTATTTTGGGGGAAAGTTAAGTATAAATAAACATTTTGAAACACAAATTGAAAATCGTGTCATGTCTCCTTTAATCAGTTTATTGTATGTTTATTTACTGAGTTGTGGAGCCATAAAAATAAGTGGTATATTGAGGGGAGATAACTATTGAACGAATGAGTAGAATTTAGTTAAAGAGGAACTAAAACGCACATAACAAGTAATTCTTATCTAAAAGTTTGAAATAATCGATAAAAAATGCAAAAAAACCCGATGTAATTTGGTCCACTAATAACAGAGATAATAGCGTGTAAAGGTCAACTATTTTTACCTTAGGAAAATCCAATCAACGCTACTTCCGGAAACAGCACTAAAACCAAATCTACCGGAAATGACGCACTGTGGGTCACTTCTTCGGCTTGTCTGAGAGTTGTTTGTCAAAAGGAACAAAATATGTTTCAGAAGGAAAGTGTATTTATAAGTGTTTCAATAGAAAAAGGAGGGATGGGGTTGGGGTAATTCAACATTGAGTTTCAAACTGAAAAACAATGCTCCTGATCGTAGAACTGAGACAAATTGACGGTCAATATATTATATTCTAGCTATTAATTAAAAAAATATATTGAGTCGAGAAAAATATGGTTTATATTTACATGTACGTAAAGTTTCATAACATCTTGACAAGATATGACGGTACAGAGGCTTCTGTTCCCTGTAATAAAGATACTAGTAATTAATGGCAAGTTAAAAATCGGGTAAATGCAATTCCTTTTTAATAATGTTAATTATCAAACTATAAAGTTTATCACTTTATAAACAACAGGTGGCATTTCTGCATGGCCATGTTGTTAATTACCTGAGTGGAGGGATGATAGCTACTGTGATCTTCCTTACCTTAATTTACAGGATGTTTACTTATCAGTAGTGTCAAAGTACGGACTGTTTTAATTACCAGATCAAAAGGTGATCGAGAGGATTAATATTTTTCTTGTTTGGTTATTTATTTGTCATTGCTTAAATTTCAAATGAAAGAAAAGGTCAATATTTTAAAAGCAGTATGGTATAATTTTGGACACAAGTAATTTGGGAATGCACATCCCTTTTCCTAAAAAAATTATATCAGTGGTTTTTGTTGACGGTAGTTTTAAATGCTCTTAGATATTTTAACCTATTTAATAATTCTATTGCTCTTATATTTCTATGAAATAGGTTTTATATCTTATTTTCTAATAACAAAAAATAATATATATTTACATATAAAATAGGCCTGTGATTTAGGACACAGACATAGATTATAATTGTATAATTTGTCTCTATGGCAAACGTACTGAAAGTTACAGGACAGAAAGTAACAAATTTGTTAGTACAAAAGTCACACATACTATTTGTTTAGTTTTCTTTGAAAACATAGGAAAAATTTCGACAATTTTTTTAGGTTGCTTGCATATATTCATTTTACAATTTATGAAATAGTTCATTTAAACCTTGAATAATGAATAGAAGTCAAATTTTATGCAAGCAAAGGATAAACGTATTGGCACTATGTCACAATGAAACCATTTAAGTACCAAGCCACTGTAAACAAATTGTTATCTTTACAATTATTTTTTCATTATTGTTTTTTTTTTTTTTTTCAGAATAAATTTTGTTTTGAAATGCTGCTGTAACTAAGTAAGTAAGAGAATTTTTATTGTTTTGTAGCTCAGAAAAACCCACATAGTTTAATTCAACAAATCAACAAGTTACACCCTCCGTCGTCTTTTGGAAGCACGTGTTGGAAGTGACCTATTTGGAATGCCGTTTTTTCGCCATGGAAAATAACATGCACGGTTCTACTTCTGCTTCTACCACCACTTTAGGATGCAAATGTTAATATTGTTCAGGTGTTCAAATGACAAACTGACAGTAATTTGCAAATATCTCGATAATTACAAGGTGAAATTTTATCGGGTTTTTTTTTTGCATTCTTAAACCTTAATGACGAACTTTAGAATAAGACAAACATGATTTTAGCGTTTTAGTACCTCTTTAAGATAAACTAGATATGACTTCAAATCAACCAATTTTGACTCTGTTTGTAAAATGTCAAGAGATAAAGAATTGGTATTCCCATATCCATATACACTGTTATTAGTAGAGTAATAGTATTAGAAATTTTTGGATATGATCTTTTAAATCAAATAAAAATTTAATAGCAATTACATATGCAATACCTGAAGCCTTGAATCTATTGTAAAGCTACCAGCTGTAGGATTCATACAAGCAACATACTGTGTGTTATGAATTTCCTTTAAAGTTAGCTTGGCTCTGTCATACCAATGACCATGGTCAATGTGTTGCCTTATCAAGGTGTGAGGCTGAACAGTAAAATAAACATCAACCTGAAACAACCAAATATAAAACAGTCAATGGTAAATCTCATATCAACCTAAGGGTTGCTCCATTAAAACATACATGGGAACCATGGAAGGCACTTTTGAAATCTCAACTCTGGATGGGCATCAAGTACAGTTGAAATGTAATTGAAATTCTAAATTTGCCTCTATGGGTTGTTACTCTATTTTAAAAGTTCCTGTCCTGTACCATGTATGTTTAAATGGAACAGCCCTAATAACAACAAATGTTAACTGTCATCAATAGTAAATCTTGTATCAAACAAATGTTAACTGTCATCCATAGTAAATCTTATATCAAACAAATGTTAACTGTCATCCATAGTAAATCTTGTATCAAACAAATGCTAATTGTCATCCATAGTAAATCTTGTATCAAACAAATGTTAACTGTCATCCATAGTAAATCTTGTATCAAACAAATGTTAATTGTCATCCATAGTAAATCTTGTATCAAACAAATGTTAACTGTCATCCACAGTGAATCTTGTATCAAACAAAATGTTAATTGTCATCCATAGTGAATCTTGTATCAAACAAATGTTAACTGCCATCCATAGTAAATCTTGTATCAAACAAATGTTAACTGTCATCCATAGTAAATCTTGTATCAAACAAATGTCAACTGTCATCCGTATTGAATCTTGTATCAAACAAAATGTTAATTGTCATCCATAGTGAATCTTGTATCAAACAAAATGTTAATTGTCATCCATAGTGAATCTTGTATCAAACAAATGTTAACTGTCATCCATAGTAAATCTTGTATCAAACAAATGTTAACTGTCATCCATAGTAAATCTTGTATCAAACAAATGTCAACTGTCATCCATAGTATTTCTTGTATCAAACAAATGTTAACTGTCATCCATAGTGAATCTTGTATCAAACAAATGTTAATTGTCATCCATAGTGAATCTTGTATCAAACAAATGTTAACTGCCATCCATAGTAAATCTTGTATCAAACAAATGTTAATAACTGTCATCCATAGTAAATCTTGTATCAAACAAATGTTAACTGTCATCCATAGTAAATCTTGTATCAAACAAATGTTAATAACTGTCATCCATAGTGAATCTTGTATCAAACAAAATGTTAATTGTCATCCATAGTGAAACTTGTATCAAACAAATGTTAACTGTCATCCATAGTAAATCTTGTATCAAACAAATGTTAACTGTCATCCATAGTGAATCTTGTATCAAACAAATGTTAATTGTCATCCATAGTGAATCTTGTATCAAACAAATGTTAACTGCCATCCATAGTAAATCTTGTATCAAACAAATTTTAACTGTCATCCATAGTAAATCTTGTATCAAACAAATTTTAACTGTCATCAATAGTAAAGTACAAGCAATCTAAAAACAGCTAAACATTCAACTTTCTTCAGTAGTCAAAAGGGACATTTATTAATATTTGATGGGTGATTATTTTTTAAAGATAGCCGTAATAATTATAGGAAGTAAACCATTAAACTTGTAAGTGCTAATTCTAATACAACTACATACCAAATATCATTGACGTGCCATACGTGGTTCTCTTTAAACTGACCTAATCACAAACTTTAACAATTGTTGGTGCTTTTAAGTCCTACTCTTTTTGACCAGGCAAGACAATAAAAAAAAAAAAAACATCTTATAACTAATGTCGAGTCAAGAAACTTTACCTCAGGCATATTCATATCATCTACAAAGTAGATTAACCTCCTTGTTCCAGGTGGACCATAATTCCTACCAGCTTTCTTCTCTAATGGCTTTTCTAATATTCCCTGCAACATAGCTGAGGTTGTATAGAAATTGAATGGGACATTAGCCACCATAAATTCATCTGGCAAGCTTGATAGTTTATCCTGCATCAATACTGTCTTGCCTGTACCAGCCGTTCCAACAAGCATGACTGGCCTCTTTTTCTCAACTAACATATCTAAGAAATACTTGACTCTGGTAGTTTCTGCTGTGTGGACTAATGCAGCCTGGTCAAAGTAAAATATTGCATATTAATTTAATAACTTTTAAATAGATCTTACGTCTCTATTGAATACCACTTGCCAAATTGGGGCAAGTTAGAGGTTGACATGTAAAATTGACACTTATTATTCTACTGTAGGTTCAAATTATTCCAGGTGAGTTTTGATGAAAAGTAAATGCTTAATATTAGCCTGTACTTTTATTGAGAAATTGTTTTTGCAACAAAAGAAATAAAAACCTGAAAAAAAAAACAAACAAAAAATTATGTGATGATTTCAGCGTTTTTCCATAAAAAAAGAAAGAAAACAAATATGAAAAATTATCTATAATTTGGCAATATTAAAGGAACAATACAATATTTGAAGTGTGTTTTCCGAAAAAATAACTTTCAAGGAAAAGTATTTGTTTTTGTAAATTTCCCTCTTCCATGTTTACAAAATGAAAAATATTGTAAGAATGAACACTGTGTATAGCTAGTCTTATTTCCTTACAGAAAAGTGAACAATGCTCTCGAAACTTGAAAGACAGTTATCATATATTACCTGTAAAGGCATTTCTGGATCCAATTCAAACTTCATCACCTTTTTGGTCCATGGTTCGAATTTGTGTGTTTCTGCATCTATATAATAATCAAACACAGTTCCATGGCCAGGAAATTTGATGTGTTTGAACTCAGTCAACCACCATTTAGTGAACTCTACTCTATAGTCAACAAGCTGTAAGAATAGTCATAGCTATAATCAGAAAATTAAAATGTTATCTATAAATCATGACAACAGTACAGACCCAGTAATAGATATTAATACCTTTATGGAATGAATGAAAGGGAATGCATTTGTCATTAAGGCAACACTCATAAGATGAAATAAGATTACCATGCATATGGTTTTGTGATATGAAGAGCACAAATCAGTCAGTGTTCTCGAAAACCATCGGTCCTGACCGCCAAAATCGGCTAGGACCGACAATTGCATGTGTAGTGGCAGTCCTGATGACCGACAACATTTTGGTGCATGGTTGTTCACTTTTGTTTTAACATCTTTTCGGTATTCAGATAGCTTTTGAACTGGTTGCTGATGTAAACAAACTTTAACTACGTAGCTCAAGATTACAGTAATACTTTTGAAAAAGAACCAGTCGTCTGTTTCTTTGGTATTCAGATAGTTTTGTACTGGTTACTTCTGTAATTGAACTTTTGTAGCATAGCTAAAATTACGGTAATACTTTTGACAAATAACCAGTCGTAAAAGTCATCATGGCTTCGCATGGCCCATTTCGTTCAGAGGTAGTCCGAGATTACTCTGACGTGCAACGGCTGTTTTGCCTGACAAGCTGGGAGGTCCTGTGGCCCCAGCTTGTCTGGCAAAACAGCCGTTGGACGCCAGAATAAGCTCGGACTATCAGAGAAGGTGCTAAACGAAAGGACTTTGTATGATTTGAACAAAGACTTTTAGTTTTACAAATTACAGAGACTGAACATTTTTTTATATTACAAAATTTTTTTCTATATTACAAGACTTAGTCTTTTATTTTTATCATTTTAATGCACTTTTCACTGTAAATGATTGCAGTGGACACAGCTTTTAATTTATAAAGCCTCAATGTAATTCATCATTTCGTTAAAGGCATTTTCTAACAAATTATAAATGATTGGAACAGTTTACCCAAAATGTTGTGTCTGCAATTACCTTTAATAACTTTAAAATACAACTTGATCATCATGCATTGGGAAGATGTTATGTACCAGTTCTAGTGATAAATTATTTTTATTACAATTTTTTATTGTTTCTTAATATGAGTGGATTGGCATTGCCATTAGGAAGAAATTAAATACCAGCTCTTATGATGAATTTGGACTTCTTTAAATATTAACTATTTAAAATTTGAATTATTCGTCAACCAAAAGTGACCCATAAAATGCAGGATTGTTATGAGTTTAGCTTTTAAAACAAGTACAAATTTGGGTGGGCTAAAAAAGGATTGAATTTCTTTACACATGAGCCCTTAAAAGACTCTACAAGTAGTATAATGCATGAGACATAAAACAAAAATGAAATCAAGCAGGTTATCAAACTGACAAAGTATAAAAGTTAGTGAACAATGCAAAGTTCAAACTTTCATTAAAAAAACCAAACATAGAAACTAGAAACTAGAAACTAGGATGGAGTTAATATAGTATTGAGCAATGACTTTCATGTAACTAATAGGTGTTTGATAAATTCAAGTAAAATTACAGGACCACCAGATTTTTAGTCTTGGTGGTACCAATGACCACCAGGAAAAAAAGATTTTGAGAACTCTGTTCAGTTGTATGCAATCACAAGGACATTTGTGTTAAACTGAATTTTACACAAGTAAGTATGGAAACAGGTATCACTGCATAGTAAAGTGCATTATATTTATCCAACAAACTGACTGCAAGTTACTATTGATCCAGTTGAATGAAAAATTGTAAAAATATAACCTTTCAATTTAAGAAATACTGTAACCTACTTGATCAGTGGTAGAAGATGTAATTTTCCACAAAGAATGATAAGTGATAAGATGAAGAGTTGTAAAGTAAAACTTTACCTTGTTTTATAATTTCAAATACATTACACTTTTAGAATATTTTCTTGAAGATTCTTATTACTCTTCAGTAATAAATATGTATATGTATCCATATAAAGATATAGTAACCCTTCCTTTTTATTTAATTGTTGTCTTAATGTTACCTGATCCTGAAACATGACACTTCCAAATGCCCATACACAAGCAAACACGAAATACAGCTCATATACTTCTTTATGACAGTCTGGTGGAGTGTTCTCTGGTGTCAGTAGACATTCTAACAGATAACAAAGCATCTGAACCTGGCTGATCTCTGGTACTGGTGTTACCTTCTTAAATCTCACACGGAGGGTATCCAAGCAAACTGGTACATACTTGTCAAACAAGATAGTCAGGTTAGCTCTCTCTGATTGGACCTCTCTTGTATCAATCCAGCTTTGTACATACCTAATTTTGTATAATAAAAATGAAAGTTGATTAAAAGAACAATATATTAAATATATATATATATATATGAACTACTTAAATACTAAATATAACATTTATGAGATGTCAAGTTGATAAATACCAAGACATGTATTATGACAATGTCCTCATTATTGGTTTGCCTGTTGGCGCTTCATGCCACTTTCAATATATTCTTATAATATATAAATGTTGGTTTATTATTGGCAGATACCACTGTACCCACAAAAAGACAAAACATCTCAGTCTGATCGAAAAGAAAAACAAGAGTGCACACGCTGAAATGTCTCGCCTTCTTTACTGACCATTGATTTTATGTTGATAGTCCTAAATATAAATATTTACTACAAGTATCACACAAACTTAACATGATCCAAGAAAATGAGGTCAAGGTCAGATAAACTAAACCGGGAATACATGTTCACCTTACAATCATTCAATACACCAAATATAGTTGACCTATTGCTTATAGTTTCTAAAAAACAGACTTAACCAGGATAAACTGTTATCACAGAGACATGTCTTGCCTTTTTGTTATTTTGATAATGCAAATGTTAAAATTAAAATAGCAATACTTAAACATGTAAGTCATGCAAATATTCGATGAACCATGACTGAAGGTACATGGCTGAACAATCTCCATGGAAATGAGATGTGCCAATGCTAATACAACTGCATACCAAATACTACTGACTTATCAATGGTTCGTTCCTTTAAACAAACCTAAACACAAACATTAGCTTGTAAACTATGTAAAAGTTTCAAAGTCAATGAACCATGATGAGGGTTGGGGCTTTATAATCTCCATGGAAATAAGACTTGCTTATGCCAATAAGTTGCATACCAAATATCACTGACTTAACATTAGCAGTTCATCTTAAACTGATCTAATCACAAACTAATAAATATAAACTAAGCAAATGTTTCAAAGTCAATAGACTGAGGGGGCGGGGCCAAATATTCTCCATGGAAATGAGATGTGCTAATGCTTATACAACTGAATACCAATTAACTTTGGCCTACCACTAAAGGTTCCCCTTGAACTGACCTAATCACAAACTAATACATGTAAACTAAGCAAAATTTTCAAAGTCAATAGACCATGACTAAGGGGGCGGAGCCAAATAATCTCCATGGAAATGAGATATGCCAATGCTTATACAACTGCATACCAAATATAATTGACCTACCACTAGTGGTTCCCCATAAAACTGACCTAATCACAAACTAATACATGTAAACTAAACAGAAGATTCAAAGTCAATAGACCATGACTGAGGGGGCAGGGCTAAATAATCTCCATGGAAATGAGATGTGCCAATGCTTATACAACTGCATACAAAATATCATTGACCTACCACTTGTGGTTCACCATAAACTAGACCTAATCACAAACTAATACATTGTTGATGCCGCCGCCGGAACAGCATACCTATGTCTTGCTTTTTGACTCCGTCAAGGCGAGACAAAAACTAAACATTGACCACTGAACCATGAAAATGAGGTCAAGGTCAGATGAACCATGCCAGACAAGACATGTACACCTTACAATCAATCTATGCATTAAATATAGTTGACCTATTGTTTGTAGTATCTAAGAAACAAACTCAACCATAAAAACTTAACATTGACCAATGCACCATGAAAATGAGGTCAAAGTCAGATGATACCTGCCAGACAGACATATACTTAAAGAAAAACAGACCAAAACACAAAAACTTAACATTGAGCAATTAACCGTGAAAACGAGGTCAAGGTCAAATTAAACCTGCAAGACTGACATGTACATCATAAAATATTTCCATACACCATATATAGTTGACCTATTGCATTTAGTATTAGAAAACAGACCACAACACAAAAACTTAACATTGAGCAATTAACCGTAAAAATGAGGTCAAGGTCAAATTAAACCTCGAGACTGACATGTACATCATAAAATATTTCCATACACCAAATATAGTTGACCTATTGCATTTAGTATTAGAAAAACAGACCACAACACAAAAACTTAACATTGAGCAATTAACCGTAAAATGAGGTCAAGGTCAAATTAAACCTGCAAGACTGACATGTACATCATAAAATATTTCCATACACCATATATAGTTGACCTATGGCATATAGTATTGGAAAAAAGACCAAAACACAAAAACTTAACTTTGACCACTGAACCATGAAAATGAGGTCAAGGTCACATGACACCTGCCAGTTGGACATGTACACCTTACAATCATTCCATACACCAAATATAGTAGGCCTATTGCTTATAGTATATGATATATGGACTTGACCACGAAAACTTAACCTTGTTCACTGATCCATTAAATGAGGTCGAGGTCAGATGAAAACTGTCTGACAGGCATGAGGACCTTGCGTACCGCACATACTTAATATAGTTATCCTATTACTCATAATAAGAAAGAAATTAACATTACAACAAATCTTAACTTTTTTTTTCAAGTAGTCAGTGAAGCATTAAAATGAGGTCAAGGACAACGGACATATGACAGACGGAACCTTCATAACATAAGGCATCTATATAGAAAGTATGAAGTATCCAGGTCTTCCACTTTCTAAAATATAAAGCATTTAAGAAGTTAGCTAAAGCCGCCGCATCACTATCCCTATGTCGAGCTTTCTGCGACAGAAGTCACAGGCTCGACAAAAAGGAATGTTGTTGCCTGATATGTATACTACCTTTTTCTCAAATAGAATATTTATTTAAGCAAAGAAGAACTTACGGATTCCAACCAACATCAGCTGCATTGATAAACAAGATTCCTGCCCTAGATACAGTGGCTGGTGTAGCAGTCTTCAAGTGACTAATCTCAAATAGAAGTCTCATGCTAGGAGTCAATGTAATTCTCTCATTACTGGCCAAGGTCAATATTTTGTTGTCATCCATTACTGTATTGAGTGATTCAATCCACATTGGATCAATGTCTCCATCAAGTACTATCCACTTTGGATTATCTGATGGCATGTTAGCAAGATCTCTCATAAGCACAGAAAACAAACCTATAAATAAAGAATACCGGTCAATAAACAATAAACATGTTTATAAAGGGCAATATATTTCTGTGTCTTGTTCAAGTCTTTAAATGTCATTTTCATTTCTATCTAACTCATTAATCTCATCCATTATAACTACACTTTTTCAAATAAGTGAAAGTAAAAACAACAAAAAAAACAAATTCAAACAAAGAAAGAAACTTAATAAACTATACTACCATCTTTCCACTCCCTAGTAGCTGGGTTGATAATACCAAACAGTTCATCATTTGTGACAGATTTTGGGTCCAGATCTAAAGCTGTTGGTTTCTTCCCCTGGTTTCTGTATGTTTTAAATAGTGATCCCCAAACTTTACTTTTCCCAACACCTGCTGCTCCTAAGTCAAACACAGAATGACGGACCTCAAATAATTCCTGCAGCTGTACCACCTAATTAAAATAAAATATTTGCAATATAAAAAAAAAAGTAATCAGGTCAAATGGAAGGAGAATTGTAACATATTATGCATGGTTTGATTGGATTTTTATATAAAATGTAAAAATCAGTAGAAATCTAAACTGGCAAAAAAAAAAAATAAAAATAAATGTTTCAAAAATATGTGAAAAAAATATTGTGTTATAAAAAGTTTCAGGAAAAAAAATATACATGCTATCTAGACTTTTTCGTTTTCTTCCTGAAGATGTGATTTTCTCTTGCTTTGATGGGTTGGTTGTTGGTACAGTTTACTGTAAAGTTCAGTGTTGAGCAATTCGTAATTATCTTTTATATATATTGAGTGACCTCAGTGGCCGAGTGGTCTAGGTAGTCGAACTACTACATCACTAGCTGGTCAACACTGAGGTTGTGAGTTCGAATCCCTCACATGGCAGGTACACTGGACTCCAATCTTTATTGACTAGGATTGTCAGTTTTCCTACTGAAGGTTGGTGGTTATCTCTGAGCACTCCGGCTTCCTCCAACAATAAAAAATGACCACCACGAAATAGTACAATACTGTTGAAAGTGGCGTTAAACACCATCGAACAATCAGTCAATTTATATGTATTGTATTTTTCCTCAACATCATGATACTTTAGATAGAATCTGTGAAATCTAATACGAACCTTGAGGATGAAGTTCTCTTCAGGCTGTAACTTCTGATCAATAATAGCTTTACGGATTTCTTTCTCAAATTCCAGATCTCTTTTTCTTGGCACATTGAGAGCTGGAAACAAGTCTCCAATCAGACCCATGAAGATTGGTACATCATCAGTGACAATCTTAGGAATGTTGAAATCTCTAAGTGCTCTCATCAGCACCTGTAAAATGGAACTAAATGCATAGTTGCAAAGAAATGATTGAAATTGGTGTTATCTGCTATCATCTTTATAGAAAGGTGGAACCAAAAGAAACAATTTTGAAACTATACCCCAGAAAAAAAACATGATATAAATGAATTTAGATAACACTATGATAGACTCAAACAAAATTCAACTTAATTTGGCCTCAATAGTTTCAGAAGATAAAGACTTTTTGTGAAATGTCTATACAGCTATTACATAAAAAATAATGTTCTGTAAAAGCATATGTGTATCAGATGTAATTCAAAACAGAAATTTGCATAATTTATTTCAAATCAATAATAGTGCAAAAAACTATTTCACACAGATCAAGTTAATTAGTGAATCGTAATTATCTATTCACCAATCATTTGTCAGAAATTTCAAATCAAGGAATCAGTTATCACTTTGTTTGGATTATGGGGGAAGAAGTTATCCAACACAACGCTGACAGATAAATATCAAAATAAAATTAAGAATGGAAATGGGGAATGTGTCAAAAAGACAACAACCCGACCAAAGAGCAGAAAACAGCCCAAGGCCACCAAAGGACTATTTGCCTGACTAAGGATCCTCAACATTTGACAAAGGTCAAAATTTTCTTAAATGCACTTTTAAAATACAAATATAAATTAAATAAATCGCCTTATGTCAGACTATCCATAAGACAAAAATTTTTAAAACTTTTCCCTCATTACAAATTATATGCAATATTGTGACTGAGGAATACATGTCATCTTATTTTTGTTATAATATCCTCTTAATTTTGACCATTTCAATGGAAATGTGGTCACTTTGAAAATCTAGGACTTTTAAAATTTTTGACATAATGCTGCATTTCTATGAGAAGTCCCAAATGTAATGGATGGACATTCATGACCTAGTAATGCTGTGTGGCTTTGGACAATCTTATATTTCAAATGGATACCTGATCCTCTGGTCTGCCAGGATCTCCTCTTTTTAATGAACCAGCGACTACCAAGACAGATTTAATAGCCCTTAATCCCCAATCGTAATGGTCTTGTTTAGACAACAGTTCTTTACATAAGCTGTACAATGTGATGAACTTTCTGGCTAAAAGTCTAGCTTCCAGAAACCCTTCTGCTACCAACATGATTTCACAGATCAGTTCAAAGTCAGGAACCACCATGGCACAAGGTCTAAACAAGGCTTTCAAGTTTTCTGGAAGTTCTGTTCTTCCAGCATAACCTGGGTTCATGGTTATGAACAGCCCAACAGTCCATTTAATACTAATGTTCTCTCCTTGGAAGTTGAACCTAAGTTTCTTTTCTTTTATAGCATCCTGAATACTCTTCACCTGAACAGCAATGACGGACAGGACTTCTACTGCAATACGGTTAAATTCATCAAAACATCCCCAAGCACCAGACTGGGCCAAACCTTTGTATATGTTACCAACTGACTGAAATACAAAAGAAAATGTCAAGGTAAAAGTAAAACTATATAAAATGCAGAACCCAAAATATTTAGGTTTACGTTGAATTTAAATTGTTTGATGGCCATCCAAACTTCTGTTATCTTGGGAATTATAAAAATGTGTGCTAGTATAACAGGACAAAACTGAATGTGTAAATGAGAGGCTCTAATATACCGTACTTTCCGAAAATAAAACACACCCTAAATAAGGCACAGCCGTTTTTGGGGAAGAACTGTTTTTCTTACATAAAACGCACCTGAATATAAAGCGCACCCTGATGAAAACGTACATGCATTCTACTGAACTTAGCGTAATGAATGTTCACCGTATTTGTAACTCACTCCGTAACATGTTTCATTTCTATTTTCAGATTGTTGAGAAAGTTGAAAGGCATTTTGATTATATTTAATTGTTTCATATTAAAATAAAAAATGTTAATAAAATTATTATACTTTTCTTATTGTTTTAATGACGCCAGATTCGTTTGTTGTTGTTTTTGTCAACAATGGCCATGTGTTGACAGCGTGGGTGTCTATTGAACATTTGTGACCTTGTTGTTTTGATTAAATTTAATTCGGTGGTGATTGCTTGTTAATTGTTTGAATTGGAATCAAAAATTTTAATTATTCTTGCAAATGTATTCATTAAAGGTCACTCAAGCCATAAAACTGACATCGTTTACCTTGATTATTACGTAACTACCTGTAACTACTTCTTCTTCTATATGTATGTCCTTCCAATTATGGAACACCTCCTCAACGGATATTATCCATGTGGGAATTAATTAAAACTTAAATTGTATGCAATAAAAGTTTGCCACAAATAATTAAAAAAATTTAGATTCACTGTACACGGATAAAATCTAATATATTTAAGGACTGATAAAAAATTTTACGCAATTAAAAGGTAAAAATATCTAGGCCTTGTCAATATGTATTTTAAGATTTACTGTACACAACTAAAATCTAAAAATATAGGGTGCTTTATACAATGGAAAGCAGGACACCCTGCCTCTACCTTTACACATATGTACATAGTGTTCATCTCATATCTTTCCTTATTTCCTTATTACACTGATTGTATTATCTATATATTTAGCTAGACAGTTATTATTTTCCTTGTAATTTCCATACACGCTGAGAATGGAGTCTATAACACATGTCCGTAGCTAAACTTTGAATTTTGTCCAATTCGGTCCTATTTCTAAGCTTTTGCAGCAGAAAAGAACTGTCGACAATAAGTCTTATCAGATCCAAATGTCCTTTAAATTCTTTAGACCAATATCCCAAGCCAATAACTGATATCACATGAGACTTATGTTTGCTGAATGTTTCTTTTCTCTGCTGAAATAAGGCTGGACACAACAGCAGGAAATGGATTATATCTTCATCGACGTTCCACAGCATTTACATAATGCCGACTCCTGCCACCACAGGACTTCTACTGCAATACGGTTAAATTCATCAAAACATCCCCAAGCACCAGACTGGGCCAAACCTTTGTATATGTTACCAACTGACTGAAATACAAAAAAAAATGTCATGGTAAAAGTAAAACTATATAAAAATGCAGAACCCAAAATATTTAGGTTTAATTTGAATTTAAATTGTTTGATGGCCATCCCATTAGTATAACAGGACAAAACTGAATATGTAAATACTTAGTGTAAATGAGAGGCTCTAATATATTAAAGCACTTAAAACAAGTGAATCTGTGAGCTACTGCTCACTAATGATACCCCCGCCCCGCTAAAAGTATAAGGTAAACAGGAAGTTGTTGAGTGATGAATCTGAAAACGCATCACACGGTATAGCTGACTCATATAAACCCTGAAACTAAATTTCAGAAATCCTTGTAATGTAGTTCCTGAGAAAGACGTGATGAAAAATATTCAAGGGATGGATGGACAGACAGACTGACGGATGGCTGGCTGACAGACGGACAGAGGTAAAACAGTATACCCCCACTTTTTTAAAGCGGGGGTATAATTAGTCAAAATGGAATTTGACTACAGTCATCATTTGAATGCTACTTTAGGCCACTTAAATATCAATACATGTAATCTAATTCTGACACACGAGAAGGGAACTTGTTATCTACACATTACCTTGTAGTCCATTTGTTCTGAGCAGTTGAAGACATAGACCATTATACCAAGAGCTCTGCCTAAATCTTTTGTGGTTTCAGTTTTACCAGTTCCTGCAGGACCAGCAGGGGCTCCACTCATCACCAAATGAAGGGACTGTGTTAATGTGATGTAACATCTGCAATTATACAAAGTTCGTGCATTTATATATCTTTTTAAATTTTTATATCAAGAACAAGAGTGCAAAGGCTGAGGTTTCATCGAAATAACTAATTGAGGCTAGATTCAGTATTTTTCCATATTTTCAACTTTATTTTTTACTTGCACAGCGTACAAGTAAAGCTTTTACTTGCCAAAAAAAATACTTTCACTCGTCCCAAGCAAACAGACAACCTTTAATATCATACCCTGAATTTTTGTTACATTTATGTCCATCTTACTACTTTATATGCTTTCCTCTTTTGTCCATTAATATCATAGGATGGAAAAAAAAAAAAAGCATCAAAAATTCATACTGTAAATTAGATCAAATAAAAATCTTAGTAAAATTATCTCTTACCTATCTGTCAATGGTGTTATCACAAGTCGTGGCGTGTTTCCTAAATATTCATGAGAGTATCTAAACTGAGCATCACAGATGTTAGCAAAGCAATCTTTTTCATTGTCATCCCAACGATGACGTAATTGTGACAGCCAGGCAAATGATTGAGAACTGTCAACCTTGTTGGCTATCATTTTTGTTATAACATCTCGAGCATGTACGTCAATGGTACAGATAGTCATAATTTTCTGACGATCACCTTGAGACAGGTTTCCAATCAACATAGTTATAAGATTGTTTAGCTGAGCAATCTGCAATTAAATACATACAATTATAGTTTTAAAACTCAATGCTTGTGTGTAAATATTTAAAATTCATAAACACTGGATACTCCATACAGGGAAAACAACATATATGTATATTCACCTGATGGCTGATGGAGTTGGTTGCAATATAGATCTTATTTCACAGAGGTAACAAAATCTGTCTGACAGTTTGAAATGTCATATAATATTTTGGTTCAATCATTCAGGTTTTTGCAAGAATATGACCAAATGTCTGACAAAAATTATCACAAAACTCCCGTTAATAATATTATAAGTGGGACAGATTGTCTTTCTTTGAGGCTGTTTGATCTGATGTCAAAACACTATCTGGGAATTTTGATTTGTTTGTATTTGGTCTAAATTTTCACTTATTAAAGGAGGTATGATAAGAGCCATTATCCAGTCTCTAAAATTGCACAAAAATAAAGTTCTGACAAAGTTATGTTAGTTTTATTGATAAATGAATAGGATGATATTATATGCGCATTTTAATATCAGTTATGATGTCCCTTCGACGTCAAAAATAAGTTCATCTACAGGGCCAAAATGTTTACATGGATCTATATGAATTTAGAAGCTCTATGAACAACATCACCTTGAAAATTAGAATGCTTTATCTGGTTGATAATAAGGTTTCTACAGAAACAGCCAAACTTCCAAACCATTAATCTAATCAATGAAAAAATTAACTAAAGGTTAAGTGTTATACCTGTTTCTTGCTATAGTCTTTCAAAGCATTTTCATATCCCTCTTCCAACCTGGCAAATGATATGTTGACTTCAGTTGTCCACCAGATTTGTGTGCCACATAATGCCACCTGAGCTGGAAAGTCAAAAAGCCACTGATCTCTTGGTTTTTCCTCATATGATGAAACTGACTCACACATTTCATACATAATAGTGCTACACATTGAATTCAACAATCTCATTAACCATGCTTCAACCTGAAAATTGAATTGACCTTTATATCAAAATGTCCCTGTCAAAAATAAAACAGATTTGTGTTTCACTATTGAATGGTTAAACAACTCTTTCTATTTAACAGTTTCTATATTTTCTATGTTTAATGGGATAAAGAGAAGACTTTTAAGAAAGTTAATAGATGCCAGATGCAAGTAAAGTCAAGACATAATAAAGTTGCAACAATAAAAGTTTAGTCAAACTAGAAAACAGGAAGGACATCGCTGGGCATTTTTCGTAAATTTTACACCAGGAATTAATTTAGGATATGTTCTATGTAGATATCAAGTTTCATAATCAAAGCAAAACAAATTTTTCTATGTATGGCTGACAAATAATATTTGCCACTGGGAATCAATTTAGAAATAGCAAATTATACCCAAGTATTAATAGTTGTTGAAATCCTAGTAAAAAAGATGTTTCTCAGAATTTGTTTTTTCAAAAAAGTTTTTATAGCAATTCTCCCAGAATATGCCTTTTACAGTAACCCCATTCATAACTGTATATTAATTGATTAAAACAACATTCAAAGATCTTAATACAGTACTAAATTGATAACCTTTAAAGTTTCTTACCTGTCCATTTAAATCACAAGTTTTATCCAAAGTAACATATTCTCCATCTTTACTATACATCCCTACAGCAATCTTTAGAATGTTTCCTTTGT
This sequence comes from Mytilus coruscus, assembly GCA_017311375.1. Taxonomy (NCBI): domain Eukaryota; kingdom Metazoa; phylum Mollusca; class Bivalvia; order Mytilida; family Mytilidae; genus Mytilus; species Mytilus coruscus. Next base: position 127,362,287 of record CM029596.1, read on the forward strand.
CATCCTTCTCAAATTCTAACTTTGACATGCTATCAAACAATTTAGTCAAATGACGGGAAACCTGCAATAGAAATATGCAAATGAAGACATGATTTAAGACACTTTATGTTAAAATGAATGTATTTAAAAACAAGTATTAAGTAGAACAATATAAATTGGTCAGTAATAATAAAAAAAAAAGTCTGAATTACCAATGCCAAAACATCATTGCATTCAATATTTACTTTAGTTTTGTCTAGACTATCTTAGTTTTTCATTTACTTGTCACGTTTTGACAAAATAGGAAATCTTTTCTCAAGAGCTAACATTGTCCTCTTTGTCAAATTTTATTTCACCAACTTTCTGTGGCTATTTTAAAATATATAGAAAAATTAAATCAAAATAAATCAAAGACAAAAATAAATTTCAAGTGAGTAACTCACAAAACTACCTTTAATAAAAGCAAACCCTGACTCTTTTCATCGAATAACTAACACACATTGATAAAGTCAATCAAGTGCCAAATTTGATTTAATTACAGAAGTGTTTGGATGTAATAGAATCTCTTTAAACAAGTAACTTCTTACATGGTTTGTTGTTACAAGTCATTTATAAAAAAATACTGAGTGGTGAGAATTTTCAATAATTTCAATAGACGAATAATTAATGGAGAAAATTTAATGAAAGCAATACACTTACCACTGGTGGATTGTTTCCATTAGAGAGAATATCTAATAGATCAGCTGATGAGACAAAGTAAAATCTTGGGAATGCAAGTCTCTTAGTTTCCAAATACTCAGCCAAGGCTTTCTCACACAGGATCAGATTTTCTTGCAAAGTCTCAAGTTTTTCATATAAATTAGGTTGGTTAGTTGCCTCTACTGTATTTTTTGTTGTTTCCATTTTTGTCACCAGTTCCTAGAAATAAAACCCAAATGTTTTAAAACACAAGTATACTATAAATCATGATCAGGTATAAATGAAAAACATTCATATTATTTTTTACGTCATAACAAATCAATTGTGGTACAAAGAAACAAGTGTAATATATTGTTGTAAATATACCTTTTAACATTTACCCTTAGTAGCTAAATATTATTTTTCACAGTTCTTTAGAAAGCAAAGCAAACACCAATCAATCAATCTTTAGAAAGCAAAGGATTTTGTGGTTATCTCTACCAATCATGTTTAAAATACTGAATACACTATAAATAAGATCTGGTTTTGGGGAAGACTAGTAATTTTTCTGGATTTACTGATAACAGATAAACTGAGGGCTGTTTCAAAATTTATCGGATGGCAGGATGGAATGCACTCAAACTAATTAAATATGGGTGGTTGCATTATCCTTAAGAGTTTTGTAAGAATTATATGTATAATGAAAATTTTTATTTAATGCGTGGTGGGTGTCTTAAAAATTGCCTCCTATTCCCATGCTTTTAATCTAGAACAGCCCTGAATACTATCAATGATCCATGAAAATGAGGTCAAGGTAAGCTAACCTGGCAGGACAGACATGTTCACCTTACAATCATTTAATGCTCCAAATATAGTTGACCTATCTGAGAAAAGTACATAATCATGAAAAGCCTTTTTTTTTTGCCTTGAGAACTGGGATAATATTTGGCTGTAAATTGTGGATAAAAAAAGACCTGAGGTATTTCCATTAACACCAAACTGACATATTTCCTCCAGTACTTTGTAGAGAACACATTTCTTTCTATTCTTAATTTCAATCAGTGATTTTCCCCCAATTTTTCCAAATTATTGCTTGTATGTTTTTTCTTCAAATTACAGGAATTTGCAAAATTTTAGAACTGCACTGTACTAGATTATTGAGAGGTATACCCTTGAGTCAATACTATTATTCAAATACACACCTTAAAATCAGTATCTATACCATCGAATCTTGCTGAATCATCTGGCAATTGACTTCTTATATCTTCTGAACCAATAAAAATACTTTCTAAATGAGACCATGTTCTTTGTACTTCCATCCAAACAGAAATCACTTGATCAGCAGTTGATAATTTCTTCTGCCATGTTGATACTTCCGTGAGGAAATGGGCAATATACTTTGATGACAACATGTTCTGTAACTGTACCTGTAATGGAAAAACGCTGATTGACTGAGTGATTAAGATTTTAAGTCACTTTCAACGGAAACTTAGAAAGATTATTAGCTCACTTGTGACTTAATATTTTGGATGTGCTTCATATTTTCATTTTGAAAGTTTTAACTAATGGACACTTGCAAAACTGTCATATAGGTGAGGTTTGTTCCATAAAACCTGGTTTGACTAAAATTAGCCTGTAAAAAAGCTTTTCCTGAGTCAAAAAATTAAAATTTCTTATTTGCTCCCCTAATTAATATTTAAGTATTTTTTTTGTTTTTGCCACAGTTTACACATTTTTAAAAATTCTATGGCATTGAATTTTACCATTTTCTAAAGCTTCTACCTGTATGAAGCTTTGACATAAATGAATATTAGAATATATTTTTTTTATTATCAATGCATTAACTTTTTCATCAGTGGTGCACAGACATTCATATATTAATTTCACAATAAAGCATTATTTTTTGCCTAATTTTATTGCATATTTAGATTGGTTCCCAATGAGGTGTACTGTTGAAGTTACCATGATGTCCATGTCAAAGTACAAGTCTGCAGCCATTTCACAGCAACTAATGAGCATTAAACCATACAACTTGGTATGCAAATCTACATATTTTGAAGAGACTATTCAGGTCTAATAAAATGAAGGTAAAATTCGTAAGGGTTCCGCGGAACCCAGTGTCTCGCCTACTTTTGCTGTTAATCGCAGGCTCAACAAAAATGAGGAAAAAATTGATAAAAATATTCCTCTCTATACTATCTTTTGATTGTAAGTAGCTTCTGTCCAAGTTTGGTAAAAATCCAGGATAGTTTATGAATCTAATAAATGTTTTAAAAACTTTAACTGCAGACTGTATGTAATGTTAACTGGAAGAAAAACTAAATCCATTTATAAGTTATATACGGAAAAAATGGAACAAAATTTTAACAAAATTTCCTTCTAGATACTAGCTTTTAATCATAAACAAGCTTCTGTCCAAGTCTGGTACAAATCCAGGATGGTTTAAGAAAGTTGCTAAAATTTCAAAAACTTTAACCACAGAGTGAATGTAACGTTTCTTGGCAGAAAAACTAAGTCCATTTATAAGTAAAATATGGAAAAAATGGAATTTTTTTTTTACAAAATTTACTTCTGGATACTATCTTATGATCATAAAGAAGCTTCTTTCCAAGTTTGGTAGAAACCAGGATAGTTTAAGAAAGTTATTTAAATTTCAAAACTTTAACCACAGAGTGAATGTAATGTTTCTTGGCAGAAAAACTAAGTCCATTTATAAGTAAAATATGGAAAAATGGAATTTTTTTTTTACAAAATTTACTTCTGGATACTATCTTATGATCATAAAGAAGCTTCTTTCCAAGTTTGGTAGAAATCCAGGATAGTTTAAGAAAGTTATTAAAATTTCAAAACTTTAACCACAGAGTGAATGTAATGTTTCTTGGCAGAAAACTAAGTCCATTTATAAGTAAAATACGGAAAAATGGATTTTTTTTTTACAAAATTTACTTTTGAATATTATCTTATGATCATAAAGAAGCTTCTGTCCAAGTTTGGTAGAAATCCAGGATAGTTTAAGAAAGTTATTAAAATTTCAAAACTTTAACCACAGAGTGAATATTTAGGACCTTGCCGCCAACGCCGACGGAATGTAGGATCCCTATGTCTCGCCGACAAAAGTCCAAGGCTCAACAAAATGATCCATATTTCATGGTTCAGTGTCATAAAAATATTTTTAAATATTTAAGTTTAATCAAGACCAATAAATATTTGTTTCTTGAGTTTCAGGATAAAATGATTTTCTTCTTCACAAAATCATCCAAGCACAACCCTTCCTTAAATCAAAAGGCCTTCCTCTAAGCATTCATCACAATATCAGAACAATTAAATGATTTGTAGATTTCAATTTCCTTGTTAATCAATTTTACTGTGTACAGTTTCTCATTATCAATTAATAATGTTTTCAAGATTATATCCAAAAGCATCAAAAGTTCATAAATATTATTAATGGGCAATATCTCAAATATTTTCCAAAATCTTACATAACTGAAGTACTACTAAATGAAGGAATAACAGAATTCTAGACATTGGAAAATCTTTATGTCTTCAAATCAAATGTAAGACAACAAGTGAAGTGTTTAACCATGAATGTCCTTAATGACAAACTTAGATAGAGTTTATTCATCTTTTTCAAAGAATTATATGCATGAAAATATGATTGTTTATCATACTTTCCAAATATCCCATTTCTTTTTTTTTTTCAAGTTCAAATTAAACTATTGTTACCTGATTATCCTCCAGTGTTTCTATTAATTCTTCACTTGTCTTCAACATTGTGATTCCAGTCCTTGGATGAGCATCATGTTCAAATTCCATCGTAGCCCATGTGACATCCAATTCCTTCAACACCTTCTCCATGCTCATTTCTTTAACAGCCTTATCTACAATACCTCTTACTTCATCTTCATAATTATGTAGGTTTAAAGACAGCAGATCTGCTAGAGTAGTTTCCTCATTCATAGAAAATCTCACCTAAAATAGATATTACAACTATAAAGGCCGATTTATATTATCTTAATGTTAAAACAAACATTCAAAATTTTTATTCTTTAAAGAAAAAAAATGAAAACAACATATTATAAATTTTATGCGTCCAAAGCGCTTTTCTGGATTTACCTTCATCAGGAATGCTCAAAGCCAAATATTTGAAAGCCAAGGATGTATAAGAAACGAAACAGTTGAAGATCTATATGACCAAAAAGGACCTAAAAATGTCCATCTAAGGTCAACTTTGCCTGAGGGAGTTGAAACCTTAGTATCTTTATAATTTCAAAATTTATTAACAGACAATTTAAGAAAGGTTTGCTATAAATCCTTTCAGTACCAAAGTACTGACTACTGAGCTGATGATACCCTCGTCTTAGTTCTTAGTGGAAAAAAACTAAGCAAACTGTGAGAATATTTTTATAAAATGTGTGACTCTTTCTATGAAAATGTTTGTCGCCACCATCCTAAAACTAAATCAGCAGAAATGGCTTAGTCAATGTTTTGGTATGGAGCACCTTAAAAATCATTCAGATCTAGTCCACTAATTGCAGGTGCAACCTTACACTTCCTGCAGAAAAATCTTCCAAGTTTGGTGGAACTCTCACCCATAAGCAGCTTTTAAATCTCTTTTTATCTTGTATGCAAATCTTTTAACAAACTAATGGTGTTGCTGTCCTTTACACACAGGACAGCCATTTTTCATCTTCATTAAATGAACTTGAATCATTTAAAGAGACCAACCATAGGGAATGGCATCAAAAGGGAATGCATATTAAATTCTGAATATTTTATTCTTAATGAGGTTTGAACCAGGGACCTCTGGCTACAAAGTACATTTCCTGATCTGTAATTTCCTTTCAAAACCTCCTACATAAGCTACAACTACAATTTTTAAATTCAGTAATAATATAACATAAATGAAAATTGAAATAAGGTATTTTGTTTAAAAAAAATACCTAGCAATGAATATGAAAATTTATAGAAGCAATTCCATGCTGAAAATTTTTCAATTTTACATCCAAGTCCAAGCCATCAGTTTACACTGTTACTGGTTACTGTGTAAGAGCAGCCCCTTTTGTAGCTTTTAAATCTTTCATTTTTATCTTTTAACAATTAATTTGAATTATCATTAGCCATTAAAAAACAAACAGATACAATTATGTCTGATGTGTACATTTTTTTATATGCCAAACCTTATTTCAAAATTCTAACCTTAGTAGCAGACATAAGCTGCTGCCAGTGGCGTTCTCTGATGGCAGGGTTCTGCAATTCACCAACAGCTCTAAGAGAGGTCAACATATTCTTAACATTGTCTTCCACACCTGAGTAAGAGTCCCAGGCCCTCATTTCTTTGTCCAAGGTACGAATGTCTTTAGAAAATTTCTTGCAGTCGATATCCATCTGCTCAACATTGATGTCTTTCCATTGAGTAGTTTTCCAATCATCAAAGCAGCTTCTTACAATAATGATGTAATCCCAAAGAGTTTTTAACATGATCAGTTCTTTTCTACACTGTTTGAGCTGCTTAAAATCTGGTATATGGACTTCAAACAAACCTGCAGAATCTGTCAGTTGAGACATTTCTAATTCCATAGCAGCAATAACTTCATTGTACTGTAAAAAGAACCAAGCATATTTAAAGAACTCCCATTGATAAATTCTTCTTTTGCGAAAAGTAATAAGATAGTAATTTAAATTTAAAATAAATATCAATTGTACCTTTATTTCCAATACAACAGTAGAGGATTTTGAAATTATTTAACATTTATGAAGTGTTTATTATTTTGTTTTTCCCTCCACCTCAAATTCCTTTTAAAAGGGTTGTATACGTATACCTAACAACAAAATTATTTTATTTACCTGTGTTTAAAGTTATTGCAAATGGCTGATATTTTGTTCGAGCATATTGTTTTCTTAAATTGTTTAACATTTCATACCGATATAACATGTTACTTTTATTATTCTTCCTTAGTTTATTTATTTTGAATTTACATTGTATCATAGGTCAAATTTATTTGTTCAGTGTATGTTCAATGGTGTTACTATGTCCTTTGATTGAGTTAAGCTATTTCAGTTGATATTTTATAGTGTGTCTTTCTATGTTGTGATGTTACACTATTGTTTCAGGAAAAAGGGTGAAGGTTTGGTACCATTAAAACGTTTAAACCTGCTGCATTTGTTTGCACCTGTCCTAAGTCAGAATCTGATGTTCAGTAGTTGTCGTTTGTTGATGTGGTTCATAAGTGTTTCTCGTTTCTCGCTTTTATATAGATTAGACCGTTGGTTTTCCCGCTTGAATGGTTTTACACTAGTAATTTTTGGGGCCCTTTATAGCTTACTGTTCGGTGTGAGCCTAGGCTCCGTGTTGAAGACCGTACTTTGACCTATAATGGTTTACATTTATAAATTTTGACTTGGATGGAGAGTTGTCTCATTGGCACTCATACCACATCTTCATATATCTATTGACAGTTGTTACTGATATTAACGCTGGGCTGGTTGGTTGCTAGTTAATCAAAAGTTACAATAGCAACATGTAAAGTTGACCTTCCAATATTTTTGACTGCAGCTCCAAAATGTTATCTTATATATATATCTTTTAACTTCCCATACTTATGGTTCAAGCATACCTAATGAATATTATCAAAGTGCTTGTAAGCACTGAAGGGTAAAGATTGCTTTAATTTATCAGTGGGAAGTAAAATTAAATATTGCATTGTATAAAGCATTGGTTGTAGTTGATTCAACTACAATTCTGGACAAAGGAAGATAACTCCAATTTTTAAAGATGACTTTAACAACAACATCATTGATATTTTTAGAAAAGATATTAGATTCCTACACCTTGCAAAAGTTATATAATTTTCTTGACAAGTATAACATCATTTTGTGACTTGAATATCTGAGCATATTTTTCATTGATAAATTTCTGGAAATGTTCATGGATAGGATGTATAGAATGTTATGATCAATGCACTATATTTTGTGTATCTCAAAGGTAGTGATAAACCTTGGAAGATTTAGATATCAAGTCAGTACCATAGGGTTTTGATTGCATTTCATGCAATCTTTTCCCAAAAAAAAGAAGATGTGGTATGATTGCCAATGAGACAACTCCCCACAAGAGACCAAATGACACAGAAATTAACAACTAAAAGTCACCGTACGGTTGTGAAGGTTATTCCACAAATGTATTTTCCACACTTATTAAAATCAGCTTTTCATTCAATTCCTTATCAGATTGATTGTCAAATTTAGCGTACCCATAAAACCAACAAGATTACATGCATTGTCTTGCTAAGCATACCCCACTTGTAATTCAAAGTTTAGAAAAACAGGAAGTTGGTGTCTAACAGAGACCGAAAGCAGATAAGGGAAATGCAATATAGCCTTCCTCCCAAAATGGGGATACAATAACTTAGGAAGCTTATCCAAATGTAACATTTAATAAAATTTCTGTAGATATTAATGCCTTAAACTGATGAAAGTATTAGTTTTACTGTTAATAATTTCGCTATCTTAAAACTGATGTTATTTTAATCTATATTCTGTCAATAAAAGATTTAAAATGATCACTGGAAATTGGATATATCAGCATTTGTAAATAGATGGAAACAAAATTGAGAATGGAAATGGGGAATGTCAAAGAGACAACAACCCGACCAAAGAGCAGACAACAGCCGAAGGCCACCAATGGGTCTTCAATGCAGCTAGAAAATCCCGCACAAAGGCCAGAGGCTCCTGACTTGGGACAGGCGCTAAAATGCGGCGGGTTAAACATGTTTTGTGCGATCTCAACCCTTCCCCTATACCTCTAGCCAATGTAGAATAAAGAAACACATAGCAATACGCACAGTAAAACTCAGTTTAAAAGAAGTCAGAGTCCGATGTCAGAATAGGTAACAAAAGAAACTAAGCAAAATGACAATGATACATAAATTAACAAAGGACTACTAGCAGTTACTGACATGCCAGCTCCAGACCTCAATTAAACTGATTGAAAGATTATGTCTTCATCATATGAAAATCAAGTACAATCCCTCCCGTTAGGGGTTTAGTATCATACCATCGAAAAACCTACTTAATTTTATCTATGGGTATTGGTTTTTGTGTTTTTTGTTTTAGCAAATTCTGTTTGCTATATTTAGCCATAGTAACCTCATCTAAGATCATGTAAGGCTGTTCACATGAATATCTAAATGGACCTATTCCTCTGAAACTTTCTCTAAACTTGTGTTGGGTAACATCAAATGAAGCAGTATGACGTCTGATATTTGCCACTTCTGTAGCCTGCAGTGGTGCCACTTGTTGCTTGACTGTAATAGAAATTTTCTTTGTGTTGTTCCACTGTTCTGGCAGCTCCTAAAACAGTTAAGATGAATTAATATATATATATACAGTACTTTCAAACTTTAAAATGAAGAATTATTTTCCACAAATTTCCATCAAATGCAGTACAAGTAACTATAAACAAGAGTGCACAAGCTGAAATGTCTTGCCTGCTTTACTTATCATAATTGAATTTCATATCATACACCAAATATAGTAAGACTATTGCCTACAGGATTTTAGAAACATACCTAATTATGAAAATGGAACATTGAATAATGAACCATAAAAATGTCAAGATCAGATGAACCTTGTCAGACAACATGCACACCATGCAATCATTCCATACACTGAATATAGTTGACCTATTTATATTGCTTATAGTATCTTAAAACGGAAAAAACTCATGAAAACTTTACATGACTGATGAACAATGAAAATTAGGTCAAGGTCAGAAGAACCCTGCCAGACAGACATGTTCACCTAACAATCATTCCATAAACCAATTATAGTTGACCTATTGCTTTTAGTATCTGATTAACATAAACCATGAAAACTTAACCATGTCCAATGAACCACAAAAATTCGTAAGGGTTCCGCGGAACCCAGTGTCTCGCCTACTTTTGCTGTTAATCGCAGGCTCAACAAAAGTGAGGAAAAAAATCAATCAAAATATACCTTTAGATACTATCTTTTGATTGTAAGAAGCTTCTGTCAAAATTTGGTATAAATCTAGGATAGTTTATGAATCTAATAAATGTTTTAAAAACTTTAACTGCAGACTGTATTTAATGTTAACTGGAAGAAAAACTAAGTCCATTTATAAGTAAAATACAGATAAACAGGTACAAAATTTTAACAAAATTTCCTTCTAGATACTAGCTTTTGATCATAAACAAGCTTCTGTCCAAGTTTGGTACAAATCCAGGATAGTTTAAGAAAGTTATTAAAATTTTAAAAACTTTAACCACATTGACAGAGTGAATGTATTGTTTCCTGGCAGAAAAACTAAGTCCATTTACAAGTAAAATACGGAAAAACAGGAATTTTATTTTAACAAAATTTACTTCTGGATACTATCTTATGATCATAAACAAGCTTCTCACCAAGTTTGGTACAAATCCAGGATAGTTTAAGAAAGTTATTAAAATTTTAAAAACTTTAACCACACTGACAGAGTGAATGTATTGTTTCCTGGCAGAAAACTAAGTCCATTTACAAGTAAAATACGGAAAACAGGAATTTTATTTTAACAAAATTTACTTCTGGATACTATCTTATGATCATAAACAAGCTTCTCACCAAGTTTGGTACAAATCCAGGATAGTTTAAGAAAGTTATTAAAATTTCAAAAACTTTAACCACAGAGTGAATATTTGTGGACGCCGCCGCCGACGGAATGTAGGATCGCTATGTCTCGCTTTTTCAACTAAAGTCGAAGGCTCGACAAAAATGAGGTCAAGGTCAGATGAAATCTGTCAAACAGACATGTACACCATACAATCATTCCATTCACTAAATACACTGGCCCTATTGCTTATAGTATCTGAGAAATAGACCAAACTGGAAAAATATAACATTGTCCAATGAACTATGAAAAAAAGTTCAAGGTGGAGTGAAACCTACAAGACAATCCTGTCTGACGGACATGTGGACCTTGCAAAGACCCCATACCGAATATAGTTATCTTATTACTCATTACGGAAACTTTGTAACATAAGGTATCTGCATAACACTTTGATGACCTCATTTGTCTTTTAATTTTCTAAAAGCTTTTTATAAAATCTATCTCCCAATATTTTATTTCAAAATTCTGTTATATAGTTTTTTGCTATTCATAAATAAAGCTTTTTCCCAATATAATCCTTAATACTAAATTTGCCATTTTTTCACCACCTACTTGGATATGCTTGGTGACCTATGATTTTTCTTATTTTTATAAAATACTTCTTTGCAAAGTATGAAGAAATTCTGCCATTTTATGTTTATATCCAAAATCTACCTTAAGATCATATGCAATAATATAATGCTTCATTTGTATAAATCTTTGCACAAATCAAAAATGCTTGTTTAAAGTATATTTTGAGAATAGTGTCTGCACCTAATATTTTTCAAACATATATTCAATACATATACGAGACATGGACTAAATGTCAATGAGACAGCAACTAAAGAATAATAAGCATCAACAAAAACACATAGGACACAAAAATTACAGAAAGCTGACCTGTAGTTGAAGATGAACCTCCTCTGGCAGTTCTTGCTCAAAGGTTTTTAGTAGTTCAATTGTTTGTTTAAGAGGCTCAAACATTTCATCCGTAGCCTGCTGTCTTTCCTTAACAGCATAAAGATAACCCATACAATCAACCATTCCATTGTAGTCTCCTTCCTCTATCGGCTTAAGTAAGCCTGAATCAGTGCTCTTTATAAACAAAGATAATTCCTTCAAACTGAAATGTAAAAATAGCTATAATATAAGAATAATATAAAAATAGCTATAATATAAAAATAAGGAGATATGGTATGATTGCCAATGAGACAACTACCAACCAGATATTAAAGGACCAGGATGTAAACAACCATAGGTCATCATAAAGCCCTCAACAATGAACAAAACTCATACTATATAGTGAGTTATAAAAGGGACCAGCATGAATATGTATGTAGAGAACAAAGAGTGTGATTTACAATGTATAATCTAAATCTATAACTATGGTCTTGTTTTTTTTTTCTTTTTTCTTTCTTTTGGATGTGCTTTTGTTTCATAAAAACATGCCATGTGGTAACTTTGATTGTCCTCACAGTATAATTTAAATGAGACATTTGAAGCTTAGGGAAGAAAATTCCAAAGATACTTTAAACCAACAAAAAAATATATATATTGCTATAGGCATGCAGAGTAATCAATTAGATTTCAAAAAGTTTTTATTCCCCATTGACAACTTTGTTAAACAAACATAACATATGACATACCTGTTTGTTACATGATCTATTAGGTGTTGTTTAAACATGTAACTCCATCTTTTTATTGTGTTCAGCAAAGCTTGTTTGAATGGTTTGGAGTTAACCCTAAACCAGGAATCAAATAACTCAGTTGATTCAATCTGTTGAGCTTCTTGGTAAATATTTTCAAAATTGTCAATCTGGAAAAATAAAGAGAACCAATAGGACTTGGACTGAGCTTATAGTTATACTTACACTATATGTATTCATTATATAGAAAGTGGATTAGCAATGGATGTCAAAATGCATCACATGGTACAGCATGCTCATTTGAAGCTTGATACCAAATTTTGGGAAGCTCTGATTCTTAGTTCATGAGAAAAATATGGCAAAATTTCATACATGGCCCTTGTATGTAAGAATAAACAAGTATTCCCTGAACATGAAGTTGATAAGCGATGGATGTGAAACCAATCACACAGTAAATCATGAGTCAAAATTTTGAACAAACTGCAAAAGATGGAGAGGTACAATTATAATCAAATCACATTAAATTGATTTGTTAATAGGAAGTTGATGAGGGATGGATGTGAAAACATATCATATGGTAGAACATGCTCACTACACTGTGGATTCATTTATTTTCATGGATACCAATTTTAGTGGTTTCAGGAAAAAATGTTTTTTCATGACTATCTGATTTCATTGGCTGCAAGGACAGATACACTGAAATGCACAATTGAGGACTTGGGAGTAACAGTAATAAAAGCACAACCTGCATTAGATCACAGAAATAATGCCTACTTGCTCCTCAATCTGTTCTAGTGCTATTAATTTATGTCAGAAATCATAAAAATGCAATCTCTCTGGTCCATTGACTTAATTATTGATGATAATTAAGGAAATACTGCTTTACCTGCTCCTTGAACTGTTTTAAAGTAGGTGGTGATTCAGGGATACTTTCTTCCCCAGCCGCTTCTATCTCCTCTGGTGTCAAAACATGATTATACAATAAAAACTGCTTCATAAATTCATTCCTATCATCAACCCACAAGTATGCATAAACATCAAACGAGTTTCTATACTCTATGGCTTTACTCATAACACTATTCATCCTCTCCATCAACTCATTTCTCATGTCTGATAGATCAACCATTTGTTCAAGATCCATTTGGTAATCTTCTCTACCAGTATGAACAGCTAAACGGGGAATCAATGCTGCCTGTCTGTAAATATCTGTAACAAGTCCTTCTACAAGCTCATAGAATCCACCCTCTGTATTATAATCTAAAGATGGTTTAAATATCAATTCTGGAACCTATCAAAAATAAATATTTAATCGTCAATGCTATTTTGCTAAGGGCTATTCTAGAAAAAGGTGTCTCTGGGGCAGAACGCCCATGAAATTAAGGGGTACACCCAACACATTTAAATTAAGGTGCAATATTTGTTTTACATAGATAATTTAGAACTTTTGGGACATTTAATCTACTTAATGGTCCAATATCCAAAATCTAATTCCATGGTTAGATTCAGCATATAAAAAAAACCCATCAATTCAGTTTTTAATGAAATCAAACAAAGTTTAATTTTGGACCCTTTGGACCTTAATATGGACTTATTTGAAAACAGGGCCCAAAATTAAAAATCTGAATGCACAGTTAGATTCAGCATATCATAGAACCACAAGAATTCAGTTTTTTATGAAATCAAACAAAGTCTAATTTTAGACCCTTTAATTTGGACCTCAATGTAGACCTATTTAAAAAATGGGGCCCCAATGTCCAATATAGTAATACACAGTAAGAACCCTGAACAATTCAAGACTATAAATTAATCCTCATTGAAATTGGTTAAAAGATTTGTATTTATTTTCAATTGAAGATTTCTTGCTGTTGCGCAATACTAAGTTAATCTGTTTACAAACTATATATAATAATTTACACACCCTGTTTGGTGTGTATCTCCTGCAATATCAGTATTCGTTGTTTCTTTATATAGATCAGAAATAATTTATGCTAGAACCAGCTTAGCCAGTATTAGAAAAGTCTTGTTTTTGGCCCCTATTTAGCCTCTACAGGGTTCGACACTAACGGTAGTCCGATAGTCCGGTGCCCACTTGATTTTAAGGAGGACCACCCGAGAATCCGTAATAAATAGTCCTTTGGACTACCTGAAATTGTGTTAGTAGTTACTGAAAAGTTGGGGGAAAAGTTTTAATTTCAGCGAAAAAATTATGTCTCTTTGAAAACATCGGCAAATGATTAGTTTCGTACTTTATTCTGGCAGTTCTATGCACTTTTCGCCACTCTGAACTCGTCCCTAATTGAGTTACATTCCGGCCATTTTTTCGATCATCCTCGGGTTTTTAACTTCCATTTATCGTACTTTTAAGGTCGACACGTGCTTGTGGCGACTAAACGCCTCTTGCTTCTTAACTGCATCATTCAAACGCTTTATTCAACGAAAATATTGATATAAAGTCACGATCTTTTATCAACACCGATTGTAAACAAAGATGTACAAATTTTGGGGGTTAAACCCCCACCAGCTAAAAAAACTAAAACCTTAGAGGAACGGCGAGATGTGCAAAAATCATACGACGCGGAAAAAAGGAAGCGTACTTTTCAACCTTCTTGGAAGTCGCAGTATCCTTGGCTAACCTACAATGTTGACAATGAGACGGGTAACGGTTGCATGACTTGCAATATTTGTATTGCATATGAGAAAACTGGCACCTTTGTGACAGGTTGTACAAACTTTAGATTGGAAACAATTAGAATCCATCAAAATTCAGAGGGCCATATCATGAACACAAAGAAGTGTAAGGCGAAATCTATGGAAAAATTAGACACCAACACACAAACACAATCAGAAGCAAAGAGAGCAGTGCTCATGATGAACAGGGCAGCGTTCACCAAAATGACATTCTTATTTCGGAATGCACATTATATTGCAAAAAATAATCGTCCTTACAGTGACTTTGTTCAATTATGTTTGCTGGACAAAGCAAAAGGCATAGATATAGGTGATACCTATATTACTGACAAATCATGTCAAAAATTTGTTAGTAGTGTTGCCATGGCTAGGCAACAAGAGCAGGATGATATTGTAAAAGAAGGCAGTTTTTTATCCATCATATCTGATGGATCCACTGATGTTTCGTCCAAGGAAGCGGAAATTGTATATGTTAGAACCTCTGTAAGGTGTCAGGTGAATACAATATATAGAATATTTATGTAATCAAAAAATTAAATGTCTCACATTTTTGTTGTCCAAAAATTTACTAAGTAACATAATTTTAAATCAAGGACATTTATTGCAAAACTTATTATCAGATTAGAGTTATGACCCAGAAAAAAAGCTATTATCTGACACTGTTGAATTTTTTTGGTTACATGCTGGTCTATAGACATGAAAGGGGAAATAAATTAGGGTAAAGCCAAAGCATTTTTTTAAATTATTTTTTGGGAAAAAGGGGAGGGGTTCATGTGGAAATCCTGCTATATACTGCACATGATATACGTGTAGCTCTGAATATTTAATTTTATCTGACAGGTGTCAACACTATTTATTGGTGTTAAGAATGTTCCTAAAGCTGACGGTGAACATATAAGTACAGCAATAAGTAACCTGATGACAGAGAGGTTTCAAGAGACTTGGAAGGAAAAACTTGTAGCCATGGGTACAGACGGGGCATCTGTCATGTTAGGGAAAACAAGTGGAGTTGTGAAAAGAATAAAAGATATGACTAGTAGACCAGTTTATGCCATTCACTGCTCTGCACACAGGTATACATACATTTTTTGTACATAATAATATGTGCATGTATTTTTAAAATTTACATAAGTAATTATGCTAATGCCTTGTCTAGGATAGCAAGTAAGTACTATAAATGTTCAAACTTATGAACACTTTTCAATGCATGAATTTGGCACATGCAAATATCTATACATTTGTACATGTATATAAGATATAAAAGCTAAAAATTATCAATTTTCATTGTAGGATTGAACTTGCATATAAAGATGCCATAAAGGGAACAAAGATCTGGCAAAGATGTGATGCCCTGATGCTTAACATCTACTTGTTTTACAAGTAAGTATTTTTTACTAAACTATCTTAAATGTTTTTATATCTTTTGGGATCTACTACTTCATCGAGTACTTTAACTCAAATATAGAGCTTTGGTAGATCCTGGGAGCTCTTACACAGATTTTTAAAATTTTTACTGAATATTCATGAAATACATGTAAAAATACATGTATATTTGTTGTTAAAATTCCTTCAATTCTTGTTAAATTATATATATGCAATTAACCCCATACAATAAACAGTCGATGCAATTAATATATTATGAAAACATTATTATTTGCTATTTACCATATCTTATATTATCAAGTTAAACTTAAAAGCCAAACAAATATCTGGTATTGTTTCATTTTAGGTATAGTCCACTGAACAGGGCTAATTTGAAGGCTAGCTTTGAAAGTCTTAATATGAAGATGTTGTTACCGACAAGGGTGGGAGGAACACGCTGGGTTCCGCATCATGAACGAGCTTTGAAGAATGTATTGCATGGCCATGCTGCAATTGTTCGTCATCTTGAACAGGTTTGTTATATGAATATGAGAGCATCAAATTCTTCTATCTACATGTACTTGTGAGTTGTTACACATTTAAAAGACATGAGATTCAATTATGAAATTTATTGTCTAATCAGACATTCCAACATTACAGAATGAGATATCACTTTGCTGTATACTGTACATTTATTTTTAAGCTCTACCCAATATGAATTGTGTCAATTAGTTTTTGTGTTATCAAAAATAATACTTTCTTCTTTTCAGATGCAAGCACCTGGAGAGGCACGCAAGGATTCTAGTGCCAAAGCAAGAAATTTTCTTAAAGCCTTAAAAGATAAACATACTCTTTTTTGGCTTCATTTTATGCTTGATGTTGTTCAAAGCTTGAGCACTGTGTCAAGGACAGTACAAAGTAAAGACAGCAATCTTGGGGATGTTTATAATGAGTTAGAGGCATGCAAATCCATTATGGGAAAGTACATGAACAGGTATATTAGTTTACATATCTGCTTATTATTCATATTCAATGAAAAGCAAATGTATCAATGCATTATTAATATTTTCACTCTCTTTCGTTTGTGCTTTAAGAGATGAAAATAAAATGAGAAATTTAAATGAATGATTCAATAGACTATTTTCATATTACTGACTTTTGACTCGGATTATATAATTTGTCGACTGGTTACCTTGGACATCATGTTACTCGGTCAAGTAAGAGCAACCAAAATACGTAAAATCAAACATATAATCGGTGTAATTTGAGGGGAAAGTTTACTGTTTTCCGAAGATTTTGTAGTGAAAAAAAAAGTTAAGCAGGTAATTTTCCCCAAAAATTGTACCGATTGAGAGCTTGGTTTTACTTCTTTAGCTCTTACCTGACTTGGTACCATGATGTCCAAGGTAACCAGTCGATAAATTATATAATCCGGAGTCAAAAGTCGGTAATATGAAAATAGTCTATTTAATAAAAATGCCTATCTTGATATTATTTCATGAGTGATAACAGAGTTTATTTGATTGATTGTATGTTTTTTTTATCTGTTCCTTATCTCCAGTGATGCATCTTCATTTTTTGCATGTATGTTACCATTATAAAATGCTTGAGAAGTTGTTTCTTTCTGTTTAGTGATGGACCAAATGTACGAAAGTACATGAATGCATCAGATTGTGATGGGGAAAAATAATGCAAAGTACAAGAAACACATTCTTAAATAGTCTTATTCAAGCTATTTCAACACGCTTTGAAGCGATTTACATTTGTTCAAGGGCTGTACAGTTCTCTCTTTTCCTAAATGGCCACGCAGTCTTGAACAGGATATAGGTATCAATGATAATAATTGATTTAATCTTTAGTTTCTATTTTGTGTTTTGTGTGCAGTTGTTTTTTCATCTTTTGTTTTGTTTTTGGCATGGCATTGTCAGTTTGTTTTGATTGATGAGTTTGTATTTCATTTGGGTATCTATCAATATTCAATAAGTTTTAAATTGATTTGGTACACAGGTAAGTGTCTTATTTTTTATTTATATAATAAACAAATTTAAAGGAAGTATAAAGTGAACTTTCAGATTCCAATACAAATAAGTTCTTATATTCTGGCATTATTCATAGTTTTATCTCTTTTATATAAAAAAAAGGGATACTAGACATAAAGACATCACCTGTCAGTGTTTTTCATTTTTATATCATATTGAATTTATTTCTACAGAGTTTGGTGACTCACATATAGTGGAACTTGTGGAAGTTAGCAGGCCTGCTTTGGAGCTTTGTTCAGTCACAGTAGACCCTGATGCAATTGAGTCTGAATGGACCCGATTTAAAACCGAATTGTATAATACAAGGTATTTGTACTGTATATTTGACAAATTAAGCTTCACCGTTTGATTGATGCTGGTGATTTTAAGATACCAAAGAATAATTTTGTGAGATTATTTACAAAATGAAAAAAAAACATATTATTGATTGACTTTAAAAAGGAAACCCTATGTTTCCTGTCTTGATTTATTTTGTAACAGAATTTGTTTTTAACATTAAAGTGATAAAAATAGATAATTAAATATATTAATATTCATTTCAGCAGTAAGTCAATCCAGACAATGACATGGAGTGCAGCAGCAGATGCCTATATGTCAACATATCCAAATCTGTTTATGTTAATTGATTATTTACTGACACTGCCATCATCGTCAGTAGATGCGGAACGAGGATTTTCAAGGTAATTAAAAAAACACACATAAAACTGTTAAAATATGCTGTGTGCTTGAAAAATTTCTAGAGGTTGGTGGTCCCTGACTAAGAGAAAGAACAAGAAGACAAAGGCTAGTTGAAGGGATTTTGTCCCCTGTACCAGTACATTTTTGCTCCATTCTTTCTTTATAATATTGAATTAAAAACTTACAAAACAAAAAGCTAATTTTTTATAGATATATTACTTTGTGAGTTAAGACTTTTCCAGATTCACTGTCTTTGTCATTTAACAAAAATAAATCTAATAAAGTACATGGATAACATTATATATTTTCAGCATGAAAGTCATAAAAAATGATTGGAGATCCCGTCTTGGGTGCCAGAATTTATCGGATCTGATTTTAGTTTCTCTGGAAACACCATCTGTGGACAAATATGATCCAACATCTGCCATTAATGCCTGGAACACTGGAGGGGTTAGAACAAGAAGACCCTTTTACAAAGATGATCTTAAAAGGTACACTTTGTATATACAGGACATAAAAACACCAAAATTAATCATATTAAATATTAACTATTTACAGATATATTAAAATATCAACACAACATTGTAAACAAAACATTAACTCAATTTTTGTTTTTATGTTGAATGACAAGACATGCTTACCCCATTCAAAGCAGTGTTGTTATAGTTTTATTTTAATGCGCTTTGTCTTGTATGTGTGTCAAATTAGCTTGAAACCCTGATGCTGGAAACAACATATTATATATTGTTACTTGAACACTTATTTGACTTTTACAAATTCTTTACTAATAATAAATGATATTTAGGGTTTTATTTGAAAGAATTCCTGGCTCTTTTAAATTAAAAGACATGATAAGTTAAAGCTTTCTATTCTCAATTTTCAGAACACAACAGTTGATAACATTGTATTGATTGAGGAAGCTGAAATCCCAGAATTTGAGATGGCTGATGAGGATCAAAATGATATCTTAATTGAACCAGATCATGCAGATGTGTATATGTGTGCGGAGAAATTAGAAAATGAGGATGAGGAACAGGATGAGGATGATGAGCTGTATTACAGCAACAGAGATATAACTTCTCTTCAGATGAAGTCGTACAGACTTTTTCTTGACCTTATGCAATAATAAAAAAAATTGAGATTCATTCAACTCTTTCCTATTTTTTTCATTATCCTGGAGAAAATATCCATTCCAAAAAGCTCATTGTATAGCCTCCCAAAGTGCTCAAATGGCAGGATTTTGCATCTAATTTTTTAAAATCAAGGGGTGAAGCCCCAAACCCCCTAGTTGGTTGGGCAGCTTGCTGCCCTCAGGACTTCACGCAGCAAACAGGACTACAACATTTAAAACTAACTAGTCCTGTGGACTACTAAGGTAAAATAGTTAGTGTCAAACCCTGCTCTAGTTTCTTAACGATTTAAGCCATAACCCCAAAATCGTCCCCAACCTTCCGTGTGTGGTATGGAACCTTGTGGTTCAATTTCATAGAGATCCATAGACTAACACTTAACACCAGTTCTCCTAAGGATCAAACTCACGAAGACATGAATGATCACAGATTTTCAAAATTTTTGTAGGGACACTTCATTTGGCAATAGTAATTAAAAATGTATTCAGATCTGATAGAGTTGCTGTGGTTGCTATGGAAACAGCATGTCATATTTCTGATAATGTAATTTAGACTGAAATTGAGTTTCTTGATAAAAGATACAAATTGAGAGACTTTGTTTAATTAAATGAATATGCACTAAATTAATAATATTGAAATGGTCAAAGGAAAAATTTAATTTGTCTAAATTTACCTTGGAGGTCTGATTGGTTGTATGAGAGCTCAATGTATAGGACTTTGCATTGTTTTCTTGGAAAACTTAAGAATTTTCACATGAAAAATATATTAAATGCACCAAACATCATTAAATGTAGTATAGATATTTTAAAATAAGCTGCCAAGGACAATCAATTAAGAAAAAAAATTAGTGGGTAAACACTATTTTTTACAATAACCATTGAAATTTTTCAAATAAGCATCATTTTGTCAGAGAGTTACTTCCTTTTATTGCCTCATCTATTTAGAAGCAAAAAACAATCTATTATCCATAACAACATAACAGACGACACAAGATGGTAATATGTGTGCACCTAGTGAGATGAATTGTAGTTTCAGTTGTTTTGACACATCTGTGTGTTGTAGTAGTTCTTATGAAAGCCTCTGTGACATAGATAGGGAAACATCAGACATAGTATTGTCAGAAGTTGGTCTGCTTTTCTGTCAAAGAACCAAAAACTTTTCAGTTTGCAATGTTCATTTGGAGAAAATCTTGGTTAAAAACCGGTCTAAGAATAAATCTGTTCGATGTGCTATTCCTACACTACTTTCACACCATAAGAAGACAGCTCCAAGGGCGGAGAGAAACATAACAAAGGATGCAATGATGAAGATCCACAGCAGTACTGGCATTGTATTGGCTATTGGAACCCGTAAGTTTTATAAAAATTCAACACCAATCATTTTTTGGCTGATCAAATGCCATATAATCAAATGTAAATATATATGGATGATCTGTAAAATATTTCTGACCCATTTCATCTTGTAACAGATCTTGAAGTTGAGGTTGAATCACCAAAAATATTTTCGGAATTATGAATAAATATTAACAGTGATACTAACACTGAGTCGGTGATTATGATACTAGATCAGCTGTTCTAGATGATAGATTGAAAAAATCAGTACTAAAATGCCTGAAAATACTTTCACAAACATAGCTATATTTTTTAGAAACAAATTACCTCCCTTTACAAACTGTTAGGCTAACAGAAGTTGCTGCTAAGGCCCTTAAATTTTGTTATATAAAATATTCTGACAGTTAAGTGACATAAAAGATAGTACGCACACATCAAATTATTGCATTTTATGAAAAAATGATTTTTAAAGAAAATTTTGCTAGAATATTATCTAGTATGCAAATATAATTTACCTTAAAATAGTATCAGATAAAAGTATATAATAACTAAACATTTATAACTAGAAAATGTTCCATTTAAATGTAAATTTGTGGCTGCATTACACACTTCAGATAGCATTAACATGATGAAACTGAATACTAGTACACATGCATACTCTATCTAAGGTTGTCTTCAAGCAAATAAGCAAATAATTGATCATGTATAATATTTGTAGTATTCCTCACAGAGTTAGTATAAATGCACTCAATTATTTACTGAAACACAATATGCCTTATTTTATATTTGTTTGTTGCGCCTTCTGATATACTGTTATGTTTGGGCCTGTTCCCCGCCCCTATATTTTATGGAATTTTTAATAAAAATATGTGAAGTCCAGATATTTTGGTAAATCACCATAAAGGAAACAAATTCCTTATTAAATAATTTTAAATCATTTACCTACTTAGTGCTTTTATTTCTTTGATTTTTTTATAGCAACTTTATGTATGTGCATTTAATATTTTGAACTTTTACATAAGAAGCAAAATTTATCAAGTCAACTTTCAACTCTGCAGAGTTTTATTGCTTATATTAATTAACTTTCAATAAAATGTATCAGAATATATTATGTATATGTTTTTAAATTATTGAATGTAACATGTTGTTTTTACAAACAGCTATCTGTTCAAACTGCAGAAAACACTTGTCATCAGGCAAACCAGATGAACATCTTGAGGTTTCAGTGCCAAGTGATGAAATCCCTGTAGAGCCATTGTCAGAGGTATTTTGTATATTATTATACTATATTATATATATATATTGATAAATAATTTTAATTTCATATTTAATTGCATTTAATGCTATTAATTCAATTAGAAACCCTTCTGATTAAGTATGTTATTAGACCAAAACATATATATATAGTAAAAATATTGATGAACTTTCAAAATACTTAATACTGTTATCATTTTTTATAACAGACATAATGATATAAACTCAGTATTTGGTTGTATCATTTTCGCCTATGATATTCATTTACTCAATAATCTTGCTATTTGAATTCATCTGGAACTTGAAAGAATTAGTGAATGAATTGGTGTAGATATTCAAAAGGCCAGTGTTCTTCCCAGAAATTTCATTTAGCATCCTGGTAAACAGGGAAATTGAAATACCATCTTGTTTCTAAAATTATAGCATCACATCCATAACATAATCTATAAGAAAACTACTTCACATAGCATCACATTACCATGATGCTAAAAGGCCCTGGGAGAACACTGAAGGTTATCATACCACATCTTCTTTTTAATATATATATTTCTTAAAGTATTTTTGCTTTAAAAGTATTAGAGTAACACAACAAAAATCTTTAAAAGAAATAAATAGAATTCACAGAGATAGGATTGCAAATGAGAAAACTTACCACTTCAAACTTAATGTCTGATAAGAACATTATATTTAGTAAAAGTTATATTTTAAGGCTTTCAACACAGAGCAATATATTACATACAAGAAAATAGACATATTTATATATAAATGTTTTATGTTTTGCTGACTTTTCTCTATACCATTAAACTAGTTAAGGTAAAATCAATAACATTAAACCTAAAGAAAAAGAAAACTGAACAAATTGATATAGCACAGACCTTCTAGAAACCCAAGGCAAAATGGTTTCTTGTCACCAGCAGCCAAGTCAGGGTTTTCATGAACACTCCAAATAGCAAAACATAAATTTATAAAATAAAATTTGAGTACAAATATGGTAGAATGTTTAGTTCAATTATGTTGATGAATCTCTCATTTCATTATCACTGTTTTATGTAATTTTATCTTTTCAGATTGACTATGACAAAATTTAGCTTTAAACATTGATGAGAGAAAAGAGAATACAAACGTTACAGTTCAGATTCATGTAAAAACTTTGGAATGATCACCAAAAGGTACTTTTCATTTAACATTGTAAAGATTACCTAATCTTCAACATTAACAAATATATTTTAAATATTGAAGTCATGTCAATGAGACTAAATAACCATATGCCAAATAAGGCTTTTGACCCAAATGTTTTGGCTCCCTTATGAAAATAAAAAAATGAAATTGCAACCCAGCATCAATGTACTGTGGACATATTTTTCTTGTTGTATTGCATTTTTGCAAAAGTGTTTTGAGGTGAGTTATCTGTTGAGTTGTAATTTATGTATGATTAGACAACCAATCCAGAATATATATTACTTAAAGCATATTTTCTTTTAGGAAACAGTAACAGATGGAGAGAGTCAAACAGAGAGTGAAAGTATGTGCTTTGAGACAGGTGACAGTCAATATTCAGAGGCATCAGTTTGTATGATGGACAAGTTACAGAGGCTGAATTCCTATCTGGCAACATCAGATGTGTCACCTGTGAAGGAAAAATTGATTCCATTATTATCATCTACAGATAAAACCAAGCAGAGATGTGTGTCAAAAGCACTACAGTGTATGTCAGTTATTTGTGAAACCATCTGCCCTGGAGAGGAGACTCTTTGAAAGATTTGTTATTTAAGTCTGTGTTTTCGGCACATAAACCTGAAAAGTCCTCTACACTTGACGAAACAGCACTTATACTAAAGGACACATATAATACTGCAGAAACATGGACATTAAGACGACAAATTCTTTCAGTTTTATCCAGAAATTACAGCTTTGATGAGATCAGAGAGGTATGTTGCATCTTATTTGCAAGTTGTATATGTCATATATAATATAAAAAAGAAGATGTGGTATGATTGCCAATGAGACATTACTCTCCACAAGAGACCAAAATGACACAGAAATTAACAACTGTATGTCACTGTACGACCTTCAACAATGAGAAAAGCCCATACCGCATAGACAGCTATAAAAGGCCCCGAAATGAGCCAAAATATTTATTACATGAAATTTATTTTAATACGTGGCATTAGAATGGAGATAACTGTATTGTATTTAAAGCCATGGCCTTCGTAAAACATAATTTTACTGTCGCAAATATCTGTTTACTTAGCTCCTCTACACTTCGCTAGGTAAACTCAAATTGCAAGAGTAAAATCTACATTTTACGATGGCAAAGCTTTAAATACAATACAGTTATCTCCAAATTTTCCAGATATTTATTTTTATTGATAATATTTTTGTTGCTTTTATATCTATTCAATTTTTATTTATTTTATAGATGATACCGGATCTGACAAAGTACCGATTTTATGCTGCCAAACAACACAGTGATGAAGTAGGTTGTGGCCTCCCAGTGTCCAGAGAAAGACTAACGAGAAACAAGATAGACATAGCAGAGTTGGAACACTTTATAGATTTCATTATCAGTTCAGATGTTGTAAAAGATCTGCCTTTTGGTATGAAGACTATGAAGCTTACATCTGGAGAAATAGTCAATGTGCCAAATTTGATCCGAAGCCTTGCACCTTCATCTCTTGTTAATCAGTACATTCAGTTCTGTGATTCAGAAAATGTTGGTCATTTAGGTAAGTTTATCAAGATAGATAAACACTTTTCAACTAATATAATTATTTTGATTTGAGTGTCACTGATGAATCTTTTAATAATTAACAAATTCGCATCTGGCATTGAAAACATTATGAGCCTCAGGTACCCTTGATAAGTATTGAACACAGATACAGCTGTTAACAAATTATAAATAAAGGGCTGAAAAGAAATTAAGAGTCATGAAACAGTAAATTCCATATGCATGTAAATAGTACTCTAGTATTCAGGTGGCTATATATACAAGAAACATGGGACACCTTGAAGGGTAATGTGTTGATTTGAAAAGACATTGCACAAATAATATTGATTTTCTCAGAAAATAATGATGTTGTAATCATTAATATATTGATTTTATTCATAATAACAATAAAAAATTGGTGTGTTATCAAATTGAAATTTATATGTGTATATCAATTAAAATTGTAGGAAGAAGCACAATGTATAAGATCCTTAATGACTGTGCTGCCTCAGTAAGAAGATGTGTTGAGGGTCTTGACTATTACGTTGCAGAGGGTGGAAAGGCATTTCAAGATCTTGAAACCATCATAGAAAAACTCTGTGCATCCAGTGAAAAGAAGAAGGAATTGAAATCCAAATTGCTGAATGGGAAGCGTTATATAAAGTCAGATTTCAAGGTATTTGAAAAAAATGAAAGTCTAAATCATGTTATAGTAAACGTTATAATTAAACAAATTGGCTGTGACATTTTAGCTTGTCAGTGAGTGACCTACAGTGTGAGCTAGCTGTAATTATCATCCCTCACTGTCTATATATTGTTACCATAAGGCACACTTGAACAATCTTGAATGAAAGTACTTCTTTGAAAAATAACAAATATCCAAGTTCACTCAAACTGGTAGGACTGAAAATAACTAGAATTTTAACCAAAGCATTGTTCAGTTGAGCAATGGAGACTCCTGTTTTCACTATTATGATGTTCGCTGTGTTTTATAATTTAACCCATAGGTTACCTAGTAATTTACATGTGATCTCTTTTTTTTATGTATCAATGATATAGATACTAAATTAAACATCACAAGACTTATAATTATCGGCAATTAGAACATTTCCCTTTGATCTTGCTGCCTAATATTTTCAATATCATGGACAGGACTTGATACTCGAAAATATTAGGCAATGATGTCATGTATCAATGCAATAACGTCACATGTTCTTGTATATCCACTTCAATTTATCAATGAAATGCACGCGACTTCATTCATACAACCGAACAACGAACCCAACGTTTTGTACGCGTAAAAGTAGTTTTACTTATTATTTCATTTTACTTCTTATTCTTTACAAAAAATATAGAGTTAAGACAGATTGCCGATAAAAGAATAATGGCATTTAATTTTTGATACTGACTTCATCAGCTCGAATATCAGCTCACCTAGCGGGCTCGCTTGATATTCTTGCTGATAAAGTCAGTATCAAAAACCAAAATGCCATTATTCTATACATGTCATGTAAAGTTGTGTATTTTTATATAGTTATTGTTGCTTTTTGAGACAATTTTTTATCTTTCAAACAAGTACATGTATTTAGAATAATGTCATCTCAACTCCTAATATGTATTCATTTCATTTATGTTAAATGCTCATAATTTTTCAAATGATGATCTATTTATATGTTGTGCATGGGACAACAGATTTATGATGTTTCTGTTTATCCTTTTTCTTTCTTAAGTTTGTGACAAATCTTTCTAATGGTTTAGATTTTTTTTTAAATCAAAAGGTACATATCCAAAACGAGAATGCTGTTCCAGATCATTGCCAAATGTTTGCTCTAAGTGATAGTGAAAAGTGCTTCTCCCAAAGTTGTAACACCCAGCATAAACACAGTTGTGAACAGTGTATTGACTTGGCAGACTTTTTAGCTGAAATAAGTACTCTAACACAGAATGGTACATGGGACAATAAAGATTCCATTGTATTCCAGGTAATTTTTATCAATTAATTTCCATTTCATTGACTAATTGGAGAAGTATTCAAAGGAATTTTAATTTGTCTTAGCAAATTATTCAATACTTTGGCCAAAACAAATACATTTAAGTACAAAAAATAATTTAAAAACTCTTTTTCTCCAAATAGCCATCATAAAATGCTGTTAGCTCCCTTGATAGACATGAAAAGACTTCAGTGAATTGCCTTGACATTAATAGTATACATGTATGTAAGGGCTTAGGTTGTTGAATTGTATTAAAAAAGAAAGACTGTGTGTAAATTAAGAATTAACCACTTTTCTTACCATAATTTACTTTTTTCAGGTTGAAAATGCTGTAGAAGCTATAAAAGATTGGAAAAGTCATGCTATGAGAGCTAGGAATCAAGAAGGTGCAAAACAAGATCTGTTAAAGAATTTAAATGAAAATCAAGCACTTATCACATGTGACTGGGCAATGAAATTTCTACCACGCAAATTTAGAGAAGGTCAGAGTGACTGGTTCGCCAAGCGTGGAATCAACTGGCACATCTCAGTAACTTTATACAAACAAGGGAAGAACTAAAGACAATTACACATGTACACATTTTTCATCCCAGGTAATAAAAGATATTGCTAGTCTTTTTAAAGAACAAAACTATTAAGGGATATAATTATCTATTATTTCAAGTTTTCAGCTTTTGGAAAAGAATTTCTTCAGATATTTAATTAACTTTCAGAAATCTTTTGGTAATTGGAAAATGTTCTTTGCACATAAGTTAGGCTAATTCTTATTCAACTTCAATATCAAAACTTTCAAATAAATTTTGTAATCTATTTCAATTTCTTTAAATTCATAAATTTTTGCAAAAAATGTGACCAGGTTGTTTTATCTCAATAATTCATAATAAAAGCAGACAATTACTTTCTGAATTTACAATAAATCATTTTTGCTGCAATCAATTATAAACACTGATTTCCTTTTCTTTATTTCTGTATCAAAGCTGCATTGTTCTAACTTACAGCACAAATTAAGAAGTTTAATTCAAATGGCTTGTTACAAGTAATATAACATTGTCATGATTATTTTAGATATCTCAGGATGGTTCTGTTACTGCTTCAGTGTTGTGTGATGTAGTCCATGATCTGACAAAACAAGTACCAAACATACAGGAGGTGAACTTCTTCTCAGATAATGCAGGATGCTATAAGAACACAATGATGATGGTAGCGCTTAGAGCTGAACTGGGAGATAAGTTGAAAACATACAACTTCAGTGAAGCACAGGATGGCAAAGGTAAAATTTCATAGTTTGCAACTTGGTTATTCAAAAGAAAAATATTTCAAATCAGCTTTTGATTGAAGGATTTTTTTGTTTTTCGTTGTCCTCAGATGGGAAAAGAATTATCAAAATTTAATTTTTGTAACCTGCAAATGCATTTTGTATTGTCCAAATTGAATAAATGTATAATAGTAATTATTTTAAAGCAATTTTAAAGGTCTTGTCCTCTGTTTCTGATATTCGGATCATTGCATTTGCATAAAAAGGCTATGCAGAAAAACTTTTTTTTTGTAGTTTCTCACATACACAATGTATATAAATATTGATATTGCAACCATTGCATTCTATAGATATAAGAAGATGTGGTATGAGTGGTATGGTATGTATTGACAGTTTACACATGTTTTGCAGGTCCATGTGACCGCAGGGCTTCACATATCAAGGCATGTGTTAGAAGATACATTAATGAGGGACATGATGTCACATCTGCAGAGGAGATGAAACAGGTGAGTGAATAAAATAGTTGAAATTAATAAGTATATGAAAATGTATATGCAAACCTAAAGAGTAAGAAGTTTACATAGTAAGAAGTATACCAATTACAAAAAAATATAATGTGTTTTGATTTCTTGTCAATGAAACAAATCTCCATCAGAGATATATAAGCACTGTATGACCTTTAAAAAAGAGCAAAAAGCCATTACTGTATTGCATGCTTTACAGGGTTGAAATAAGTTAAAAACAATTTATAAACACCTTAAGAAAACTTACAACCTAATTAATGTACAACACAAAATAGCAAAATAACAATGCATCTGATTTGGGACAGGCACACATAGTATGTTGCAAGGTTTAACATTGCTTGCTAGTTTGAGTTCATCCTTTCGCCAAATAACATGTTACAGATCATATATAACACAGTTCATCAAAAGTGTGTACACTACAGTAAAAATCAATTAAAATGACATACCTCATCAGAACAACATAATGAATAACAAACAATACACAAAGGACACAAAGTATCATTTGAGAATTGGTATGCATTAATTTTAGCCAAGACGTTATGCATAGTTATATGTTAAGAGAATTGGTATTCATTATGCATACCCAGAAAGTTATGCACTGTTATAAGCATAGCAATTCTATTTTTCATTTCTGCTGCTTTTTACAGGCTATAGATGTTAAACAGAAAGGATCATTTAGGGTTAGAGTTGTTGACATTGTTACTAATTTGGATGCAGAGAAGTCACAGATTAAACCAATTACTGGAATTACACAATTGCATAATTTTTCCTTTGATGTCAATGGAATAACAGTCTGGAAGGCATATGGAATAGGAGAAGGTAATAAACAGAATTATGAATCAGAACTATGAATTACTAACAAGTGGAGTTTTGTGTCCCAAAGAATATCATCTGCTTGTTTGCCATGGTTAACATGGTTAAGGTGTACATTTAATTTATTGTACTTTTTAATGCTTAAACAAAATAGTCATCAGTTACTGCTTGGACCTTGGTGGCCAATTTGTCTAAGTTGCTACTGTAATCACTAGCCAGTCATCGCTAAGGTTGTGAGTTCACTCTCTGAACATGCATTATAGACACCAATATATGAAACAGGATTGTCAGTTTCCGTATCGAAAGTCAGTGGTTTTTTCAGGTCACCCCTGCTTCCTCCATCCATTCAACCTGATTGCCCTAAATAGCCCAAAATAGGTGCTTAAAAGTGGCGTTAAAATACCAATAATCAAAATTCAATCAAAATTAGTATAATGCTCCTGGTATAGTTTTGATAAAGCACTGCAACAATTTGATCTATTTGTTTACACTTTTGAAGTAATGTCAACTAAAGTAGTTACTTGGTTTTCATTTTGATAACTATGGAGCAACTGTTCAAAATATAAAGTGTCTTTCATGTGTGATTTTCACAAGTTTTATCACAGTATTTCTGTAACTGAAGTTTGAACTAGTTGTTGCAATACTTTGAGATTGTATCAATTTGATTATAGGAAATGGTGATTAATAAGTATATAATTTTTGTAGGAAAGCGAATATCATGGGACAACATTGGAACCACAGAGCAAAGAACCAATCTGTTGGTTAAAGTTGATTGGACAATTGCAGCTCCTCAGTTGTTGGAAGAAGAAGGTAATCCAATTGGTTTGAAAATAATCAGTTATTCAACTTCCAGCTAAATTTCATTTTATTTTTACAATTTATTAAAACAATTTATATTAACTCAGTAGCCACAGTAATTAACTGTTAAACCTAAGAGTTGAATATTTGGAACATGATTTTTTGGTTTCTTTAGGTGTAATACCACCAAATCATAATACGTCACATCCAAAAAAGGGTAAACAAAAAATTCATTTGAAATTTATCCTACATTTCATTGCAGTTAAAATTATCTGTGTCATAGACATAAATCTTAGATGTTTCAAAGCACCATTATTATTTTATTTGGTGTTTCTATAGAATATTTTGGAAGCTTGAGGTTACATGCTTACTAAAGCTTGTACACAGGAAGAAAAAAGGTGAAAATTTTATTGTTAACTTTTTTGTAAATTTTTATCTATAGTACTGGAAAGGATATATCACCTGTGTATTGTACTTGTAAAAGAGTTAACTAATTACAAGATAACCACAAATTCAACCTAAAAAATTCAAGCAAAAAAAAATGTAATATTGTGGAAGAGTATGGTCCAGAAAACAGAGGGCATTTGCATGCTTATCACAGATTTCTTTATCTGTATTTTCTATGGAAGGTTAGACTAAACAGTAAAAGTAAAGGTTATCCATTTTGCATGTTTCTCAGTAAGAGAATTACTGCAGTTTACTGTGATTATTTATTGGTAATAATTTCATCATATTTAAACACGAAATAAAATTATAAAATTATGTTAGAAAATAATATGTGTTTTTTTTAATCATTTCAGTTATGACACAAGAAGAAGAACTTATTGAACCAAATCCAAAAAAACAAAAGAAGAACTCCATACATCAGCCATATGATTGCCCAAAAGATGGCTGCACAAGAGCTTTTAAAACTCAATGTGCACTGGAGCAACACATCATTGTTGGTAATTGTGATTATCACAATGAAAAACAACTCAAGATAAAGCAAAATCAGTGTATGGGCAAAGGTTAATTCTTTGTTTCACGGAACAAGGGTTCAGCTAGATTGTAACTTTAATGACTGCCGTACATCAGAATCAGTAAAAGGATGGGCACTGAAGGGTAAAAGAAAAGAACAGTTTTAGTCAATCTCAAGTGAACTACATGAAGGAGAAATTTGATATTGGGAAGGTATCAGGAAGAAAAGTTGATCCATTTCAAGCAGCTGATGAGATGAGACAGTTGCAAGAAGAGGGGAAATATGTATTTTCCAGGAAGGACTATTTAACTGGGCAGCAGATTACAGCCTATTTTTCAAGGTTGGCACTCAAAGACAGAAAGACCGACCTTGAAGATTTCAGATCTGCCGAAGAGGAAACTAACAAAAGATGCCTTAAACAGGAGATTTTGGACAGTGTTTCTTTATAACTTTGATCAATTACAACAGTTTCTTCCAAGAAATAGGCTCAATCATCTAGTATCACATGTTTTGAATAACATATTTATAGATATATATATAATTCAGTTTTAATATATATGTACTTTTATGTTTTTTGTTAATTCTAGTACGAACAATACGCCATATCTCATTTTCAAGGCAAAACTTGTTGTAAATTTGACCTTGACAGTTTAAAGTTGACCTGAAAGTGCAATTTGAACCTTTTTTAACCTCAAAATGACATATCCTGATTTACTGACTAGCTTGATTAAAGATAACAATTCAATAAGATCTATTATTATACTAGACTAAGACTACACAAAATATTATTTTTCTATATTTGATCATGTAATTTCACCTTAACACTTGACCTTAAATTTTGTAGAAATGACCTTGGTATTTGACCAGCTTGATTTATAAAACTAATATATAATGCCCTTAAACTTATCATTGATTGAATATTATCCTATTAATTGAAGGTAACATGAAGAAAGTTAAAACATATCGGAAGTGGAGTTATTTTTTTTATTTTGACCTTGACCTTCAATCTTGATTTTTGTAAATCTGGCAAGTCTTATTTGTATTTCTTTCTTTATAGCAATAAACAATGTAAATATATACTATTAACATTAAAAACAGCCGGGAATATCATTAGAAATCTACAAATTTTGTCAAAATGTCAATATTTTAGATCTATGACATTGACCTCTGACCTTGACCTTTAGAGTATTGATCTTAAATTCCTTATCAATCTTGCTTTTCATAGCATCTCATTGGCCTATCCTTTTGAACATTTTGGTTAATAATTGAATGTAAAAAAATGAAAAAAACATTACTTTGATATGTGTCAAATGCAGAAAATTTGCAACTGGGTGGGGGCTTTTTGGGGTTCATGTTTAACTATAAATACTTCTTACCCCACTATATTTTTTTATTTTGGACAGCATAATAATAATGTTCTTTAAAAGAGTAACAACTTTATCACTTATTTGGTGCATTTTATAAATTAGCCTTAGAAATCCATTCAAAATTTGACATTTCAAAAAATGAAAAGGGGTGACCTTCTATATTTTCTTTATTGTAAGGAAATATCGAAATTTACCAATAGATGTATTTATGTCATGATTAAACTTTATTAAGTTCATGTTTTCTTTGTTACTGCCCTATCAGTTATGCATAATGAGAATTGAATTACAGAAAATGGCAAAAAGGTTATTTTTACATGTAAAATGGACGAAAATAAGCATGAGTGGTTACCATGGTAACCATACTGAAACTTTGATTTTTTATTGTTTAAGTTATTGTAGGGTAGTAATAGATTATGTATACAAGTATGACCCAATTCTGAGACTATGCATGTCTGGCCCCTCATTAAAATTCTGGTCCTTACAGAGAATTCTTCTTAAGTATTTGTACATTAACCACAAAAACCTTGTTTTTCCCCTTTTTTTGCCCCTTATTCCCAACCTTCCCTTTGTGGTATGGAACCTTGTGGTACAATTTCAGAGAGATCCATACACTTCTACACAAGTTACTGTCCGGAAACTAGAAAAATGCCTTTTTTGGCCCCTTTTTGACCCCTAGTTCCTAAACAGTTGGGACCATAACCCCCAAAATCAATCCCAACTTTCCTTTTGTGGTACTGCACCTTGTGATTAAATTTCATAGAGATCCATTCACTTATACTAAAGTTATTGTCTGGAAACCAAATGTCTTCGGAAGAGGACAATGTGATAGCAATATACAAATGCAAATTTTTTGCTGTCGTATAAAAACAGACAGGTTGAGTGCCCACAAACATGTTTAACCCAGCCTTATCCTTTATGTGCCTGTCCCAAGTCAGGAGCCTGTATGACAGTGGTTGTTGTTTCCTTATAAATTAGGCCCAAAGTTTTTTCTTGTTTAAATTGTTATGTTGGGGCTTTTTATAGCAGACTATACGGTATGGGTTTTTCTCATTGTTGAAGGCTGTAGGGTGGCCTATTTTTGCTTACCACCACTTAATTTCAACTCTAGTGGTTAGTTGTTTCATTTGGAATCATACCACATCTCCTCATTTTTGTATATATATAACAATTTATGGATGCATTTCATTTCTTGATAACAGATATATCAGATCAACACTTGCATATAGAAATTTCAAATAGTACAAATCAAATGAATGCCCAAAAATAGTCAAAGGTTTTCACAGTATATTTCGAACTTAGTTGGATAAAGACTTTATTGATTGGCCTACTCCATGAAAGAACCAACCTTTTCATAATCCCAGGAAGAGCAGGCGAGGCAAAAATAAGAATCCATCACATAATCAAATGGTGGCCAACTACTTATATTAAAAGAATAATAAATCCATCCATTATAAACTTTATTCTGGAAAGATTTAATTTTCTTCAGTAGTAAAAATCTGTTGAACTGCTCCAAAAAAATTTGCTAAGTCATGATGTTTCCCTTGCATAAAACATCCAAAAGTCGATTTTGGTTTAGATACCTTAAAATATTTTCACAAGTAAGATTGAAAAAAAAGGACACTTGGTCAATAATTTTCATACCTCTAGTTCTAGCTGAGCTTGAAACAAAGGACCGATGTTGTTCTTTGGATCAGTATTATCCAATAGGAAATTCATGCTACAATAAATAGTACTAACAAATCCCTCTACAATCATTTCATCAACATATTCTACATATAGTTCCCAAACTTCTGAGTCAGAACCAGCTTTGAAATATTCCTTATTTTGCTGAAATAAAAAAAAAAAAAGATTCTCATTTTCAAATATTTAATCATTATTAAAGTGAAACCAAATAAAAAAAATATGTGAATCTTTCCAGGAAAATGTGTTTCTACTTCCATCTCCAAATATTATAAGGGCTGTTCCATAAAAACATATATGGGACCTAGGGAAGGCACTTCCAAACCTCAACTATGGGTGGGTGTCATCTATGTGTTTGCATAGTGGAAATGTAAGTGAAATTTTAATTTGCCTCTATAGGTGGTTACCTCATTTTTAAAGTGCCTTCCCTGGGTACCATGTATGTTTTAATGGAACAGCCCTAAGTAGAAATGTGAATGTGATTTGGTTTCAGAAAGTCCAAAAATCAAAATAGCAAATGCACAACTTATGTCCTGCAGAAGAATCTATGCAAGTATGGTTGAATATGACAAGCAATTTTCAATGAGATGTGGATTAACATAAAGTGTGATAAAGTTGGCAATAAAAGTGATCCCTATGTGTCGCTCCAGTTTTGCTGTCAAAATCAGAATCACTACACAGTACAAAAGTAAAAAGTTCATAATATTTCTAAATCATAACAGATAAATAGGGGTATGATTTGATTTGATTTGATTTTTGGTGTTTTAACGCCACTTTTAAGCACCGTTTTTGGGCTATTTCGTGGCGGCCAGTTTTTATTGGTGGAGGAAGCCGGAGTGCCCGGAGAAAACCACCGACCTTCGATAGGAAAACAGACAATCCTAGTCAATCAAGATTGGAGTCGAGTGCACCTGCACGAGCGGGGTTCGAACTCACAACCTCAGTGTTGACTGGCTAGTGATTACAGTAGTAACTACTTAGACCACTCGGCCACCGAGGCCCCCAATAGGGGTATGAAGAAACCAGTGTAATATAATATTGTATGCTTACTTTGGGTTTTTTTTTTTATATATTTTTCATTAGTATGTATATCAATTTGTTTAGCTCTTCAGAAGTTAAGGTATCATAGCTTTTTGATGTGCACAAAAGATCTGACCCAGACCTAATATTAGAACATTTTATATATAAAAACATTCACATGATATTTGGTTGATTTAGTACGAATAAATAGAGATGTAGGGTCATATGTAAACGAGCCAACACCCTTTGGGCCAGGTAAGCTAAAAATGCATAGATTGTAATTTTAATGAGTGATTAACCAATGGCTGCTTAATGACTAGCAGTTAATATTACATGCAAATTCAGGATGATAACATGTTAATGAAAAATAAATATACTGTGTATTATACTAGATATATTTATAAAGTGGTATCTCACAAGGTAACAGTATACAGGAAGACATATCATCCAATTCAGACACATTATTCTGACTCAAGAGTTGACTAAGCCTTTTCTCCTGCTCTTGAATGATTTGTGTTTATTGAAGAAGCAGCAAATACTTATTCTAAAGTCTTTGGTGAGACCAGCCTAAGATCAAACCCATCAACTAATTCACATGAGACCAGCAGCATATTACTACTGCCTGAGTCATTTTTTTATTCTTATGACATTTCAAATAATCAATAGATATACCTGCAACAACTGGTGTATTTTGGTTCCAATGTCAGATATATTAGCATATCTTTTTTCAAGCCTGTCTTTTCTATCATCAAGATTAAGTAGTGTTTCATGCTTGTTTTCATAGCGTGCAAACAAAGGTGTCTTACTCCAAGATGACATCAAATGAACAATTTCTTCAATATTGTTCTTTGCCTTATGTACACAAGATTCTAATTCAATGACATGATCTCTGGTCATCTGAATATATTCCCAAACTCCTGCAGAAAGAGAAAAAAATTAACGTGCTTTGTGACATGTTCTACTGGAATTATTTAGATACCTAGAAATACCTTCACAATTTTATACAATTTAACTAGGCCTGTGGTTCTTAAGGTATATATATTATAGAAACATATTAAAAAGTGAGTTATAATGACCTTAGACATTTTTCACTGTAATAAAAACATTGTAATACTTAAAAATTTATAGTATTTTTTATCATATGTATATTCACAAAATTCTTCTTGGGATGACCTTTCATAAATTTCACATCAAAGTTAATACAATAAATATATTGGAAATGTGTACTGCTATGTTCAGTTCCATAGTGCATAAATGAAAAATTTCATATTAGAATTATAAATGGATCATAGAAAGACACAAGTAAAATACTAAATGGTACAAATTTTTTTTTACCATATTGCAGTCTTTTTTTAGGACTTGAAATGCAAGGCCATCTAAAAATGAAATTGTTTCCCAAATATTATGCAGAAAATCACTTTCGAATTTTTGGAAAAGTTAATTCAATTTATTAATTGTAGTCTCCAGTCAAATTTCAATGCAGTCCAAAAATAGGCAACAATTCTGGCAATAAAAAAATATCTTTTTTCCAAGTAATTTTGTGCAATATTTAATTTTCCTATTTTCAGTCATGAGATAAGATTCCATTATTAGGACATCACCATAGACAAAACTAATAACAGGGGAACATTGAAAGATCATCATCATTATCATGTTAACAGTGATCTCTCCTAAAACTGTATGACCTCCCCTTATAATCTAGACTACATTGTTTATATTTTTAGCACAAACCTTCACTTTCCCATGTAAGGGTTGTTTCTGCTTGTTTAAGTATAACATCTAGTTGTTCTAACTGGCCTTCAATCAATGGGTATTCTACACCCAAGACATTATTACGAACTTTGTTGTAAAGATGAACAATTAAATCTAGATTGGTGACATATTTCCAAAACATATCATTCTGCTTAAACAAATCTCTTGCTGACTCTGGAATCTCCTCCACATCAGCCACTTTTAAGTACTTCACCTCTCTTAAAATGGCTGTTAACTTGGCATCAAAGTTCACTGAAATCAAGTCTGTATTTTGATTACGAAGGAGAAGAGGCTGACTCATATTGTGTGAACAGGATGCCCCAACATTTTCTGCCCAGTCTTCATAAATATCTTGATTCCATCTAAAAAAAAAAAAAAGATAATCTTCCATATCTTTTATGGTGTTGCATTTTGGCTGACTTGTATTTCTTTCTTTGCTGACCATGTTTGCAATTTATTTTATCCCTCTTTAATATCTATTATAAATTTTAAAGATAGTAGGCCAAAACACATTTTATATTGGGGCAAAAATTGTAATTTGACAGCAAATTTTAAAAGTTGGCCTCACAATGGACATGTGTACTTAGGTTTCAAGTTTATGTGACCTCAATTTTATGGTAAATTACCTAATAACAAAAACTTTAACCTAAAAATTGTCAAAGTTCAATGAACTGTGAATTCAGGGTCAAAATCTTAATTTGGCATAAAATTCAAAAAGTTGGCCTGGAACTGAACAAGTGTGCAAAGTATACATTTAATGTGACCACAACTTCATGGTAAACTACCTTAATTAAACACTTAATCTTAATACTGGACAGACTGAGTTATTTATACAAATAAAGATACATACCCACTTATAAGATTAAGCATTTCTTCAAACTTCGTAAACACGAGTTTTGCGGCTCCCCCTTGCATGCAGGGATGTTCCAATCTTTTAAACTCATTCATTGGTGCAGTAATTCTCTGCCTGAGTTCCTTGGCCCATCTTAAACTTCCAGCTATTTTGGGCATGTTCTTATGTAATGTGACATGTCCTTGCTCCTTCATCCTTGCTATCTGTTCATCATAGATTGCCTTAGCAACATCTAATTCTTTCATCACTGTTTCAACAATTATAGGATATTTCCCATCGAAATTACATTTGATATCATTTCTCTCCAGAAGACCTCCCATTATTTCTAACAACTATTAAAAACAAATACAGTAAAGAGTTTTAACAGATCTTTTTTTTAATAAAAACAAATTAAATGATTTATATTGCAGCTTTTGAACACATTAAAATCATGGAAAAATAGGAACAGGTCTGTTTGCTTGTTTCTGTGATACAGTCAAACCAGTCTTATCAATCCTCCTCTAAATGTCTTATCTGACTTAACTTATATTTCCCAAGCAATTTCTCTTTTTTCGTCACTGTATCACAATTTCCAGTCCACCAACTGTTTTCAAAAATGCTTTTCCATGCAATTACCTTTTACAGTAGACTCCACCTAATCGGATATCGGTTAAACAAATATATCGGCTATTGTAATATTATTTCAAAAACCGAACCATTCCCTATATACTTAGCTAAATTACATCGTGTAATCGGATATTGGATGTTAGAATATATCAGCCAATTGGTTAGGAATATTCATGGAAAATGTGTGAAAACCATTTACAATCGAATATTCTGAAATCATTTTTTCTTGACAGGAAATGTACTACAATTTTTTCAACTGTGTTTAACCCATTAGTTTTTGTAAGTTCTAATGTGAAAAGAAAATTGAATTTATTAGTCCATTGTACAAAAATCACAATAATAAATGCATGCAATAATTTCTAAATTTACAGTATTTGATTCAAGAAAACCTGCTGACATTTTTTAGTTTGAAAACCACATAGTTAGTCTCTTAGAAATGCTTCCTGAACACTAGTACCTTAAACATTGCTTCTGAAGTACAGCAATCATCAAACGCTTGGCACAGTATTGTTCCCAATCTTTTATCAAAATCAGTAATTCTGTTGAGGAAACTTTTATAATCATTCATGAATGCCTGTAAAAGTATAATACAATGTAAAATCTATTCTATTAGTATTTTAATCAATTCCATTTTCCATTTTTTTTTTTTTTTTTTTTTACATATTTCACTTAACTCTTAACTTATCATAAGAGGTTCCCATTATACTGACCAAAACACAAACTTTTACATGTTAACTATGCAAAAGCTTCAAAGTCAATGAACTATGATGAGGGAGTTGTGTCATATAATCTCGATGGAAATGAAATTTGCAAATGCTTTGATATATAACTGTATACCAAATATAATTGATTTGCCATTAGTGGTTCATCTTAAAACTAACTTAATCACAAACTTTAATATGTTAATTCTGCAAATCAAGTGAAAACTTGTCTTGTAATGTCGCCCTGTTCTTTTACCACTGCAGTAATACCAGTGCATTTTGAACCTTAATTCAAAGGTCAGTTTTCTCTGATCCCCAAGGTGACATTTAAATACAGATTTGATTGTAAATTGCTACTACTTTCAAAGCCATACAGAGACAATAAGAAATTTGATATTTTCACCCTTTTGATTGTTATAGCTATCTCTAAAAGAAACTTTTGTTTGCTTGTTTTCGATGTTTGACATAAAATAGTAAAATATAAAAGAACAAGAATGTGTCCATAGAACACGGATGCCCCACTCGCACTATCATTTTCTATGTTCAGTGGACCGTGAAATTGGGGTCAAAACTCTAATTTGGCATTAAAATTAGAAAGATCATATCATAGGGAACATGTGTACTAAGTTTCAAGTTGATTGGACTCCAACTTCATCAAAAACTACCTTGACCAAAAACTTTAACCTGAAGCAGGACATGCATAGGGACGGACAAACGGATGCAGACTGAAAAACATAATGCCCCTAGGTGGGATATAAAATATTCATTTTACATCTTACAACTCAAGACAGTTCCTGCTTAAATATCTTACATATTCTCCATTCCTAAAATGTTTAACATTACCTTGTCATCTTCCTGTAAAAATAAATAAAAAATCAAATAAAAATACATGTATACAAAAATAATGAAGTACTTTATATTCACAAAAAAAATACATGTATACCAAAATAATGAAGTACTTTATATTCACAAAAAAAATACATGTATACCAAAATAATGAAGAACTTTATATTCAAGTAAATGGATTAAAGAAAAGTAACGATAAGTAGTGGTGCACAGTTCAACAGAAACATAGATTTAATGTTTGTTTAGGGTACCTTGATCTGATGATCAATTTGCAAATCTAAAGATCAGTTTTGTGTTTTCCTGGCTTTGAAAACTAAAAGAAAAGTTATTTTTGTAACTTTGTTACTAGCTATTTATGTTGCTTGCTTTTAAATTGTGAGTGCAGAAGCAAGCTGTAAACATTTACCATGAAAATTGTAGTTAACAAACCTCAGACAAAATAGAATCTTCCATACTGTAACCAAATAGAATCTATGTGACTGACAAGATAAATGTTACATTGTTACTAGAAAATAATCAAATATTTGAAGTCAAATTTATTTGAATATATAATAATAATCAGATATATTTATTTGTAATTTTTTCTAGTTTGGATAAAAGTCGAAGTAGATCCATCATGTATACAAGATATAAACCTTTTTTTTACTTGTCAAATTTGTCATGTGAGCAGCTTTTCATTTCATACCCACCAACAAATAAAATATTTATCCTGTATTTCACTCAAAGTAAACTTTCACGACATTTCAAAAAATGTAAAAATATTATAAAGAAAATTCTATTTGTGACCAACTTATATCCCCTTACACACTTATTGATCATTTAACTACTTCAATGAAGTGTAAAATTTCAAATAATAATGTTTTAGTTTGCCAATCATGATAAATAAAAAAAGTTCCAATGTCCCCTGATGTCTCCTCCAATGTGAGAGTGCTTACAATGCAATATTCCATATAATTTGTATTTCCAAGGGGCATAACTTTTTTAAAAATAATTGATCAGCACTGATTTTCAAACTTCAATGAGATTGATAAACTTATAATGTAAGTTTTATTAAAATCTGGCAAGAATTGTACATGTGAGTGTGCTAATAACACAAGATGGACAGAAGCAAGAACGCCTGATATTTCTATGTCCCCCGCAACATGTCGCACTGGGACAATAAAATGTTAAGGAGCGAGTTCCCAAATATCAACACTTGCCAAATTTTTTTCTTATTCATGTTGGCAAGCTGAAGAGCAGAGGTTTCATACACTGAATCATGCAATAAAACAGTAAACATTAACAGTTATTCTGATTATATTATTAATTGCTAATAGTCCAGCACAGCTAAATCTGTGATAGAATTTATGCTAACATTATTTGCAGACAGACAGAGAGTAAAATCTTTAGGTTGCTATCTCAATAAAGATGAAACGATCATAAAATCTGATAGGTTTGTACCTTGTGAACTTATATTACTGAAATATACAGCAAAATTAGAAACCCAATTTATTACAGGACACAAATTAAGAGCTGAAAAAGGTCAATAATTGTTAAAATAAAAGAAGAAATGCGTCTGGCGACACCACTCCAGCTTGCAATTTTCCAAGTTAAACTAGAGGCTCCAAGGACCCTGTGTCGCTCACCTGATATATCTGACATTCGACCTATTGTTTGGGATTATAGTTGTGACATCATTTTCAATGTAAAGAAAGAAACACCATCATCAGGTATTAATGTGGGTTTTTTTTCATGTTATAGAATTATCAATTATTTTTATTGCCAGTTCATTAGTAGATTGTTTTCTATATTGATTTTCTACTGCAGTTTCAGAAAAGAAGATTACAAAAGGAAAACATTTTGTAAAAACTTACCAAAATTTACCAAATTAATGAAAATTGTTAAAAATTGACTATAAAGGGCAATAACTCCTTAAGGGGTCAACTGACCATTTTGGTCATGTTGACTTATTTGAAGATCTTACTTTGCTGAACATTATTGCTGTTCACAGTTTATCTCTATCTGTAATAATTTTCAAGATAATAACCTAAAACGGCAAAATTTCCTTAAAATTACCAATTCAGGGGCAGCAACCCAACAACCAGTTGTCCAATTCATCTGAAAATTTGAGGGCAGATAGATATTTACTTGATAAACAAGTTAATCCCTGTAAGATTTGCTTTAAATGCTTTGGTTTCAGAGTTACAAGCCAAAATCTACATTTTACCCTATGTTCTATTTTTAGCCATGGCAGCCATCTTGGTTGGTTGGCTGGGTCACCACACATTTTTAAACTAAATGCCCTAATAATGATTGTGGCTAAGTTTGGTTGAATTTGGTCCAGTAGTTTCAGAGGAGAAGATTTTGTAAAAGATAACAAA
Source organism: Mytilus coruscus (assembly GCA_017311375.1). Classification (NCBI taxonomy): domain Eukaryota; kingdom Metazoa; phylum Mollusca; class Bivalvia; order Mytilida; family Mytilidae; genus Mytilus; species Mytilus coruscus. The sequence goes on from CM029596.1 coordinate 127,404,943, forward strand.
ATTTACAAAAATTGGTAAAAATTACTTTAAAGGGCAATAACTCCTTAAGGGGTCAACTGACCATTTTGATCATGTTGACTTATTTGTAGATCTTACTTTGCTGAACATTATTGCTGTTTACAGTTTATCTCTATCTATAATAATTTTCAAGATAATAACCAAAACGGAAAAAATCCTTAAAATTACTAATTCAGGGCAGCAACCCAACAACCCATTGTCTGATTCACCTGAAAATTTCAGGGCAGATAGATCTTGACTTGATCAACAATTTTACCCCATGTCAGATTTGCTCTAAATGCTTTGGTTTCAGAGTTATAAGCCAAAATATACATTTTACCCTATGTTCTATTTTTAGCCATGGCGGCCATCTTGGTTGGTTTGGCAGGTCACCGGACACAATTTTTAAACTAGATACCCCAATGATGATTGTGTTTAAGTTTGGTTAAATTTGGCCCAGTAGTTTCAGAGGAGAAGATTTTGTAAAGTTAACGACGACGGACGACGGACGCCAAGTGATGAGAAAAGCTCACTTGGCCCTTCGGCCTGGTGAGCTAAAAAGGGTATAACTCTATAACGGTAAATGACTCACAGCCCAAATTTGAACTATGTCTGCAAGTTTTGATTCTTAGCATTGTGTACGAGTTTCATAAAAATTTGCATGAGGCAAACTTAAGTTTGAGTGTGGAAACGAAAATGGGACAGATGGAGGATGGAGGGTCAAGGGTAACACTTAATGCCCCCTTCGCCTAAAGACAGGGGCATAAAAATAAATATACATTATAATAATTGTTCCTCAAACTCACTGTGTTATTTGGATCCATAGGATCGTAACTTCTCTCTGCAAATACTTTGAAAATGTCATTAAATTCTTCATAGATAGAAACAACATACTGACTAAGCTGTTTTCCCTTTATGTTACCAATTTCAACTTTTTCAAGCTTCAAGAATTCTACGGCTGTTTCCATTAATTCCTTAAAGAAGAAGAAAATCATACACAGCAGAATTTTCTCTATATTTGAGAATTATGATAGAAATCACATGAATAATAGTGACCAGAATTTAAAATCATCATAAATAAGATCAAGGTTACATTAGGTACTCACATAAAATATCTTCAAAAATTCATTGAAATAGTATGTATTTGACCTTAAGATGAAGAACAGCAAAAAATCACAATTCCTTTGTTTAGGGTTTTGGTAACTGATGTAGGGATTTTGTATCATGAAGTTATGCACACATCCTTTTTTTTTACATTTAATTCTGGACCAGCCTTCAACTGACGACTTCATAAACATTTACAGTATACACCAATCTATACTGACAGCTGTTAATATTTCAAAAAATATCAGAAATGAATTGAACATGTGAAGAAAAAAAAAATCAGGAAAAAAATTGTTGCCCAATCATTACCATAGGTGAAACTTGAACATGCCTGTGAAATGTTTTTCCTAAATAATTCAGCCATAATTGATTTGATACCAAAGCCTGCATATATAAAGGACATCCAATAGAAGAAGTATACATTACCTCCTATAAACAGGTGTCATTGTTATAAAAGCTGATAAGTGCTAGTTTTGTAAACAGCTGACAGCTTGTACTAATATTTTTGATTTAATTGAAGTAAGTTTGTGTAGGAAAACCTATTTAATAGATGCTCCTATATCAGGCAGAGAAAAGCAGTTTGTCTATATGGGAGACAGACAAAATGAAATCAATGTCTTTTTAAAACAGACTTTCATACAATTGAAAACTTGATTTTTAGAAAAAAAAGGGTAAAGCATTCTACTACAAAAGGGTCTTGCCCTCTTCATTTTTGTCCAGATTATTCAAATTATTACCAGTATAGTCACAGCCCTCTCTGTAAACTTGTCATATCTTGCAAATACCAATTTTGGAGCAAACTCCCATTCTCTGACTTCCATATTTCCACTAAAGTAACTCTTCATTTTATCTCTGTGATCTTCATAAGCTTCTCTGTATGAGTGGAGTATGTGTACAGTTTTCTTTATTTTATCAATACTTTCTTCCAATTCTCCTTTAAATATTTCTGCTGGATCTAAATAATTCCTTGCCTGAAATATGCAAGTACATTGTCTAATTGCCTATAAATATCTATGTCCTTACTAAGTGATTAAAGAAATTTTATCAAAGCAGGTTTTGTCCATTAAAAAAAATCATTCTTGGTCTGCCTACACTGATAGGGTGGGTGTTTTATTTTTTTATTTGGAAAAAAAAAGGGGTTTGAACAAAGATCAGAATCAAAATCACACATGTAAATATTATAATCAATGCACATTTGTTCAGTTTATCTTACATCTCAAATCAAATCTGTGAATAAGAGATGCTTGAACAATATGTAAATAAGTCAGTAAACAAACAACACAATAGAAGCACTTTCTCATAGGATCAACAACTATTAGTTTAACAATCAACACTTTTCATATCCTCCACATTTGATGATTAAATGTTTACTGACAATTTCCCAAAACGCCAAAGTGTACCCCTGAGATAATTCCAACGTATGTTCATTGTTTTGGATGTTTGTTGTAAGTATAAATGTTCTGAATTGGTTATATTATTGAAACTGCATTCTTCACACCATCCAAAATTTTTCAAAACATATTGTAATATCCTTGTTAATTCCTGTCATCTAATGATTTTGAACCTGGTCTTTTTATGTATAGACTGACAGTTATCTATCCATTATATGGCAAGTGTGTAATTAGACTGTCATTAAAACAAGGGGTGTTTTCTGGTGGTTCTAAAACAATCCCATGTTCCCGATCTTGTTTGTTTTATTTTAATATTTTCATATTTTTGTCATCATTCATATTAATATTACTAGAACACACCCACGACAGTGTGAGTCCGTGACTGAATTAAAGTACCTACACCTTATTTTTAGCCTATTCATATTGTCTTTTGATAAATTTAAAGTTATGCTGATTACATGTATAAGGTGCAGAGTTTTCTCTGCTTTCAAAATCTTTCTGTTTGAACCTGTCTTGGATGTCTCACTACAATATAGTAGTGGTACTCCAGATAGTGGAGGGAAGAATAAAGAAGAAAATCTACAACCGGAAACTACATGTGACATTTACTGTTGGTATTGGTATCAGATTCGACCCGGTGTCATATGGTATTTTGAACCCCCTAAAAAGTGAACCCGGGTCATTTTTCACATATGGTATTTTGAACCCCCCTGCGGTATATTGAACCCCCCTGTTTTAGATAAATAGTATTGCAGATTATCTAGTTTACAATTTGTTGGCTATCATTTTTTTTAATTGGAGGTTTTTAGTAGGGGGTTCAATATACGCAGGGGTCAAAATACCATGGCTAAGTGTAATTTTCAAAACATCTTTTCAAGCATGTTAAATACATACAAACTACTTATTGGAGTATTATTACTATATAAAGGAGTTAGAATAGTTAGAATTTTTAAATAAAAGGTCTATAGTAGGGGTTCAATATACGCAGGGGGTCAAAATACCATGGCTAAGTAAAACTTTCAAAATATTTTTCCAGCATGTTAAATACATACAAACAACTTATTGGAGTATTATTACAATTTAAATGAGTTACAATAGATAGAATTTTTAATTTGGAGGTGTAAAAGGGGGTCAAAATACCATAGCTAGGTGAAATTTTCAAAACATCTTTTCCAGCATGTTAAATACATACAAACTACTTATTGAGTATTACTACTATATAAAGGAGTTAAAATAGCTAGAATTTTTAAATAAAAGGTCTATAGTAGGGGTTCAATATACATAGGGGGTCAAAATACCATGGCTAAGTAAAATTTTCAAAATATCTTTTCCAGCATGTTAAATACATACAAACTACTTATTGAGTATTACTACTATATAAAGGAGTTAAAATAGCTAGATTTTTTAAATAAAAGGTCTATAGTAGGGGTTCAATATACAGGGGTCAAAATACCATGGCTAAGTGATATTTTCAAAATATCTTTTCCAGCATGTAAAATACATACAAATAACTTATTGGAGTATTATTACAATTTAAATGAGTTACACAAGATAGAATTTTAAGAATTAGGAGGTGTAAAAGGGGGGGCGGTCAACATACCATGGCAGGGGGTCAAAATACCATGGCAAAGTAAAATTTTCAAAATATCTTTTCATGCATGTAAAATACATACAAACTACTTATTGAGTATTACAACTATATAAAGGAGTTAAAATAGCTAGAATTTTTAAATAAAAGGTCTATAGTAGGGGTTCAATATACATGAGGGGTCAAAATACCATGGCTAAGTAAAATTTTCAAAATATCTTATCAAGCATGTTAAATACATACAAACAACTTATTGGAGTATTATAACAATTTATATGAGTTACAATAGCTAGAATTTTGAATTTGGAGGTGTAAAAGGGGGTAAAAGGGGGTCAATATACCATGGCAAAGTAAAATTTTCAAAATATCTTTTCATGCATGTAAAATACATACCAACTACTTATTGGGGTATAATTACTATGTAAAGGAGTTACAGTAGCTAGAATTTTGAAATTGGAGGTGTAAAAGGGGGCAATATACCATGACAGGGGGGTCAAAATACCATGGCTAAGTAAAAATTTCAAAATATCTTTTCATGCATGTAAAATACATACAAACTACTTATTGGAGTATAATTACTATGTAATGGAGTTATAACAGCTAGAATTTTTGAAATTAAAGGTATAGTAGGGGGTTCAATATACCATGGTAGGGGGGTCAAAATACCATGGCAAAGTGAAATTTTCAAAATATCTTTTCCAGCATGTTAAATACATACAAACTACTTATTGGAGTATTACTACTATATAATGGTGCTAAAATAGCTTGAATTTTTTAAATAAAAGGTCTATAGTAGGGAGGTTCAATATACCGCAGGGGGTCAAAATACCATGGCTAAGTAAAATTTTCAAAATATCTTATCAAGCATGTTAAATACATACATACAACTTATTGGAGTATTATAACAATTTTTATGAGTTACAATAACTAGAATTTGAATTTGGAGGTGTAAAAGGGGGGAGGGTCAACATACCATGGCAGGGGGTCAAAATACCATAGCTAAGTAAAATTTTCAAAACATCTTTTCAAGCATGTAAAGTACATACCAACTACTTATTGGAGTATAATTATCTTATAAAGGAGTTAAAATAGCTAGAATTTTTAAATAAAAGGTCTATAGTTGGAGTGTTCAATATACCGCAGGGGGGGTCAAAATACCATGGCTAAGTAAAATTTTCAAAATATCTTTTCCAGTATGTTAAATACGTACATACTACTTATTGGAGTATTATTACTATATAAAGGAGTTAGAATAGTTAGAGTTTTTTAAAATAAAAGGTCTATAGTAGGGGGTTCCAATATACCGCTGGGGGGTCAAAATACCATGGCTAAGTAAAATTTTCAAAATATCTTTTCATGCATGTAAAATACATACAAACTACCTATTGGAGTATAATTACTATGTAAAGGAGTTATAACAGCTAGAATTTTTGAAATTAAAGGTCTATAGTAGGGGGTTCAATATACCATGGTAGGGGGTCAAAATACCATGGCAAAGTAAAATTTTCAAAATATCTTTTCATGCATGTAAAATACATACAAACTACTTATTTGGGTATAATTACTATGTAAAGGAGTTACAGTAGCTAGAATTTTGAAATTGGAGGTGTAAAAGAGAGGGGGGGCAATATACCATGGCAGGGGTCAAAATACCATGGCTAAGTAAAATTTCAAAATATCTTTTCATGCATGTAAAATACATACAAACTACTTATTGGAGTATAATTACTATGTAAAGGAGTTATAACAGCTAAATTTTTGAAATTAAAGGTATAGTAGGGGTTCAATATACCATGGTAGGGGTCAAAATACCATGGCTAATTAAAATTTTCAAAATATCTTTCATGCATGTAAAATACATACAAACTACTTATTGAGTATAATTACTATGAAAAGGAGTTATAACAGCTAAATTTTGAAATTAAAGGTCTATAGTAGGGGGTTCAATATACCATGGCAGGGGGTCAAAATACCATGGTAAAGTAAAATTTTCAAAATATCTTTTCATGCATGTAAAATACATACAAACTACTTATTGGGGTATAATTACTATGTAAAGGAGTAACAGTAGCTAGAATTTTGAAATTAAAGGTGTAAAAGGAGGGTCAAAATGCAAAATGTTTTGAAAATTTTACATAGCCATTTTGACCCCCCTGCGGTATATTGAACCCCCTACTATAGACCTATTATTTTAAAATTTCTAGCTATTCTTACTCCTTCACAAAGTAATAATACTCCAATAAGTAGTTTGTATGTATTTAACATGCTGGAAAAGATGTTTTGAAAATTTTACTTAGCCATGGTATTTTGACCCCCTGTATATTGAACCCCTACTGTAGACCTGTAATTAAAAAATCTAGCTATTCTAACTCCTTTACAAAGTAAAATACTCAAATAAGTTGTTTGTATGTTTTGAACATACTCGGAAAGATGTTTTGAAAATTTTACTTATCCATGGTATTTTGACCCCCACTGTATATTGAACCCCTTACTATAGACCTATTATTTTAAAATTTCTAGCTATTCTTACTCCTTTACATAGTAATCATACTCAGTAGTTTGTATGTATTTAACATGCTAGAAACGATATTTCGAAAATTTTACTTAGCCATGGTATTTTGACCCCCCTGTGTTATATTGAACCCCCTACTATAGACCTCTAATTTCAAAATTTCTAGCTATTCTAACTCCTTTACAAAGTAATAATACTCCAATAAGTAGTTTGTATGTATTTAACATGCTGGAAAAGATGTTTTGAAAATTTTACTTAGCCATGCATGGTATTTTGACCCCTGCAGTATTTTGAACCCCTATTATAGACCTCTAATTCAAAAAATTCTAGCTATTCTAACTCCTTTACATAGTTATAATACTTCAAAATGTAGTTTGTATGTTTTGAACAGGCTCGGAAAAGATGTTTTGAAAATTTTACCTAGCCATGGTATTTTGACCCCACTGCGATATATTGAACCCCCTACTATAGACCTATTATTTCAAAATTTCTAGCTAATCTAACTCCTTTACATAGTAATCATACTCAAATAAGTAGTTTGTATGTATTTAACATGCTGGAAAAGATGTTTTGAAAATTTTACTTAGCCATGGTATTTTGACCCCCCTGCGGTATATTGAACCCCCTACTATAGACCTATTATTTCAAAATTTCTAGCTAATCTAACTCCTTTACATAGTAATCATACTATAGACCTATTATTTTAAAATTTCTAGCTATTCTTACTCCTTTACATAGTAATCATACTAAGTAGTTTGTATGTATTTAACATGCTAGAAAAGATATTTTGAAAATTTTACTTAGCCATGGTATTTTGACTCCCCTGTGTTATATTGAACCCCCTACTATAGACCTCTAATTTCAAAATTTGTAGCTATTCTAACTCCTTTACAAAGTAATAATACTCCAATAAGTAGTTTGCATGTATTTAACATGCTGGAAAAGATGTTTTGAAAATTTTACTTAGCCATGCATGGTATTTTGACCCCCCTGCAGTATTTTGAACCCCCTACTATAGACCTCTAATTCAAAAAATTCTAGCTATTCTAACTCCTTTACATAGTTATAATACTTCAAAATGTAGTTTGTATGTTTTGAACAGGCTCAGAAAAGAAGTTTTGAAAATTTTACCTAGCCATGGTATTTTGACCCCACTGCGATATATTGAACCCCCTACTATAGACCTATTATTTCAAAATTTCTAGCTAATCTAACTCCTTTACATAGTTATCATACTCAAATAAGTAGTTTGTATGTATTTAACATGCTTGAAAAGATGTTTTGAAAATTTTACTTAGCCATGGTATTTTGACCCCCCCTGCGGTATATTGAACCCCCTACTATAGACCTGAAATTAAAAAAATTCCAGCTATTCTTACTCCTTTACATAGTAATAATACTCCAATAAGTAGTTTGTATGTATTTAACATGCTGGAAGAGATGTTTTGAAAATTTTACTTAGCCATGGTATTTTGACCCCTCCCTTTTTACCATAGGAAATTTCAACTCCTTTATATGTTAAGATTTCAAATAAGCAAAGCATTCAAGGTACATGGTCTAGTCATACTGTTTCAATAAGGATTTTTAATGAAATTTTGTTGTTAAGGCCTTCAGCATGGTCAGAGCACTTATACCGAGCCATGCCATTATTTTTTCCTACCATGGAAAATTTACCTCACCTTTTGGTATGTATGATTTTCAATCTATTATAAGCTTAAAAGTAATGTATAATGTTCTTATTATTATCTAGAATAAAAAAACAGGGGTTCAATTTACCATGGGGTTCAATTTTCCATACAGGGGGTTCAATTTACCATGGGGGGGTTCATTTTACCATAGCGGTATTTTGACCCCGGGGTCAATTTACCATGGGGTTCAAAATACCATATTGTCAATTATTAGTAATATTAATTATGTGGAAAACAAAAGGGCCTGGAATGGTGTAATTTTAATCAACACTATTGTTCTGTATTAGTTATATATAAAGTTGAATTCTTTGATTTATCGTTTTTAGGTCATGCCGGCTAACACATTGGACCTCATTATTTTAGTAGTATAGATTAAGTGCTAATCCTGAGATATTTATTGAATTTCTTGTATGTACCTTTTGTTATTCCACAGTTCAAGATTAAAAAGGGGAGGGTTGATGTGCCTGTCCAAAACAGAAACCACAACTGTGGTAGTTTTCGTACAAATTTATTTTGTAATTTGGGTAAATTGGTGTTCATGTCCAATCTTGATAATCTCATTTTAATTTGTTCATAACTCTATTTTACTCTGGGCAATTTAGAGCTTGACATATTGTATAAACACCTGTATATTGTTGAAGATTTCAACTTTAGATATTTTTAGTTTTTTTTAAGGTTCGTAGTTGGATTACTGTCTCATTGATGTATACTTCCAATCAACTTTTATTCATATCGACCACTGCCATGACAGTATGAATACAATACCTGGTTTATGATCATATTACACATTTCTTGCAATAAGACAATTATCCTTGCTGGAGTGTTGTAGTATTGTGAATGAGTCCATATGAGACAGACTGTATGCATTAATGGTGCCAAGTAGGGCTCACATTCATCAAATTCTGCCTGTTCAAAATCTTCAAACTGATGTCTTATTGGTCTAAGGTACATGTTGATGTCTCTAGCTTCTTCCAAAGCTGAAAGGGAAAAGAAATCAAAGCATCATAGTCAGACATTTTTTTTTATCTAAATTCAATATTTGTTCCTTTATACAAGCTTTTGTAAGACATTTAAAGACAACCATCACAACATGTGCATATTCAACAAACACTGTATATAAAAATAGAATTCATGACAAAAATCTGTTTTGTTGATCTTGTATTGCTGATCATTTAGTCTGTTTAGTTTCTCTCTCTCTTCTTTAGTTTTGCTCAAAACACAAAAGAGGGTAAAAAAAATCCTCATTTAAGGCCAATCACTATAAAGAGTAACAGTCTACTAACTATATTGGCAAAATTAGAATTGTTAGAAGATCTTGCCTTGCTGATTATTTTTGTGATTTAAAGTGTCTATTTATCTATTATAATTTTTATCATATAACGCATAACTAAAAAAAATGGTAAAAATTGTCATTAAAGGGCAATAACTCCAATAAGGAGTCGTCAGACGATTTCCTTCATGTTGTCTAAATTATAGATCTTGTCTTGCTGATCAGTTTTGCTCCTTTAAGTTTCTATCTATTATAATTTTTATGATATAAGGCAGAAATGCAAAAAATTGGTAAAAATCATCATCAAAAGGCAATAACTCTGATAAGAAGTCTACTGACGATTTCAACCATGCAAACTTATTTGTAGAACTTATCTTGCTTATCATTTTTGCTAATTCAGGTTTCTATTTATCTATTATAATTTTTAAGATATAAGGCAAAAACGAATAAAAATTGTTTTAAATCATCATCAAAGGGCAATAACTCTAATAAGGAGTCGACTGACGATGTCGACCATGTTGATTTATTTGTAGAACTTGTCCTACTGATCATTTTTGCAATACTAAGTCTCTCTCTGTCTATTATAGTTTTCAAGATAATAGGCAAAAATGAAAAAAAAAGGTAAAATTTGTCATTTAAGGGCAATAACTCCTACAAGGAGCCGTCTGACAGTTTTGAGCTGAACATTCTACTCATTTCTGCTCTGTCAGATTTTCTCTATTTATAACGATTTTCAAAATAATAGACAAAACTTGCATTTTACCCCTATGTTCTATTTTTAGCCATGTCTGCCATCTTGGTTGGCAGACGGGGCCATCGGACACATTTTTTAAACTAGATACCCTAATAATGATTGTGGCCAAGTTTGGTTAAATTTGGCTCAGTAGTTTCAGAGGAGAAGATTTTTGTAAAAGTTAACGGACGACGACGGACGTCAAGTGATGAGAAAAGCTCACTTGGCCCATTGGGCTAGGTGAGCTAAAAATGGGTAATAAGTATTAATTTTTTTAGAGCATAGGTTAAAAAAAAATCACGACCACAACAAACATGGTGAACGAAAATGATCCCACCAATTTTATAGTAAATTTGACCAAGAAAGCATCCAAAAAAAATAAGAATGTGTCCCATAGGATACAGATGCCCCTGCTTGTAAATATGCAAGAGTCAATGTACTAATTCAAACCAATTGACGTTTAGTTTTCTTTAAAACTTAATGACATTTGTTTCTGTATGTTGTCATTAGAGATTGCTGGGGGGTTTGAATGCTCACTGTTAAATAAAAAACAATAACGGGTTTACTCATGAACGGTGAAAGGGATGTCAGTGCGGAAACCGCTCCTTAACCAATTTTTCCAGTTATAAAGGGACATAACTCAAGAGCGATGAAAGTGACACCAACCAAAATTGAACTTGATCTGTGTTTGGTGGTAATAAACATTGTGTATAAGTTTCAAACATTTGGTCGTGGCAAACTAAAATTATTTGGATGAAAGCACCAGTTTAACATTGATCATTGTAAACAAAAATATGATGAGTCAGACATAGGTAAACAATACTTGGTCTGAAATTCATGGAGGGGGCTATTCCTGTGAAAGCTAAAAAAAGAAAAACAGAAACTGGAGAGTGAAAAATTTTTTAAAAAGAAACAGTATGAAAACAGGAAAAAACAGAAAACAAGAAATGGACAGCAGGTTTCAACACTAACGCTAGTCCTGTCGCCCGAGGCTAGTCAAATACATGAAGGGCTAGTAAACATGTATACCTCAGTAGTCCTTTGGGCTAGTAAAACTTCATCTTTTCATCACCCTTCTTGACCACACACTATATCCTGTTTAAATCAATGAGATTTTTTTTTTTGCTAGCAGAAGTTTGACTGCATGCACTGTTACTGTAGGTGAATCATCCTCTCGCAGGAGCACCGCAGAACTGGTTCCATGAATATTGATCGGTTAGAGTAAATCAGTATGCAGACATCCTAATCAGACAAGAGTTTGAATTGAATAAAAATTATTCTCGTCTTATTGGAATTTAATAGGATTATGAATATAAACAAAAATGTCATTGTTCAAATTTCTTGGAATAAACGAACCACTAGCCAAAAAACCAAAAACCACAGAGGAAAAACGACATTCAAAAGGTGTATGATGCCAACAAACGCGTCAGGACTTTCCAACAGTCCTGGAAGTAGGCATTTAGTTGGCTGCCATATGAAGATGACAAAATGTTTTGCACTCAATGCAAAGAATATGAGACTAGCGGAACCTTTTTAATGATTCCAGCAATTCTACACTGGAATCAGTTAAAGCCCATGAAATATCTGATGGACACAAAAAAATGTGATTAAGGAAAAGACCAAGAGATTAAAATCTGGAGAGTCAGAGGCAGAGAGATCTATAGTTATGGTGAACAGGGCTGTTATAACCAAGCTAACATTTCTCTTCAGACAAACCTTACACAGACTTAGTATGTGTTATTATGCAAGCTAGACACTGTCAAAGGATGTGACATAGGCCAGACTTATCTCACTGATAAATACTGTCATAATTTTGTAACTGCAATTGCAGAAACCAGGAGCAGTTGTCACTAGTAGAATCATCACCTTTTCTATCAGTTATCAGTGATGGTGTAACTGATTCTTCATATAAAAAGGCAGAAATAATTATTGTTTGACTTTCAAAAAGATTGTGAAGTAAGTTGAGGTAGCAATACACAGTTAGAAGTTTAGTTTTGCATTTTGGCCATGGTGAATTTTTGAAATATGAAAGTTTTTGTACAATAAAATTGATTTTTAGATAGTTAAAGAATATAGCCTTCCAAGTGGGTTTATATGAACCTCTAGATTGTTTTATAGGCAACTTTTCTGTTTGACAATCCGTATTTTAACATCAGTACCGCCCCTGGGTCCAGAAATTATTGTAGTGTTTATCAACAAAGATTTGACCCTCGATCTTTTCAATTCAATTTTATGGAAAAACGAGCAGAAATGCATGAGATTTTTTTTGGACCTCTTGATAGATAAATGTCTATAGTTTCAGGAAAGGTATCACTCTAATGGATTGAAATTTTCCTTTGGACCAAATTTTGGAGACTTTTGTGACATTTTCACCCCCCTTTTTGCAATATTTTGTATCAAATAAATGCAGATTGTTGCCATGGTTACACCAAAAAGAGATTATATTTCACCATTATAACTATTGGAAACCAAATCTATGGAAGATGCTCTTTCCATAAATATACACATGCATAACACAAACATAAACCCTTATTTGTTAGAAAGGAAGGAAAAGAGGGTGGTGAAAAATTTTGAGTGTCAATTTTAAGTTTTTTTCCTAACTGTGTATTGCTACCTGAGTTAATAAATGTTACAAATGCCAGAAGTGAAGTTATTCAATGACTAGCAGTCTCGACTTGGAGAGAAAAATTTATCAGATCTTATGTTGGTGTCACTGGAGAACCCTGACATCAGTGAATATGACCCAGCCAAAGCCATCCAGACATGGTACACTGGTGGTGTTAGGACTTGGAGACCTTTCTACAAGGATGAACTGAGGGTAAATTTAGATAATTTTCTAAATGATAAGTGGAGATTAGAATGTTTTTGTTTTTATTTCATAAAGTGTCAAATGTCATCTTTCCATTCAATATGCTTTCCATGGGAGCTGTTTTATTTAAACACAAGATAAAAATCACAACTGAAATATTAATATTAAAGTGCTTCATAAAGTTTTAAAATAAGTGAAGTTTGTGGTTTAAAGTGATGTGCTCCTGACAGGGTAAATAGACAGCTCATTCTTTTCAGTAATGTAAAATACCTACTGAGACTGTCACAGTTGTTGTTAATACCAATGAAGAGGTGGAGTCTGATGTGGCACAAAACTTAGAGGATTATGCAGTTGCTGAGATGATCAACGCACAGCAACCTAGCAGTGATGATTTATATGATGATGATGAAGACTTATTACAAAACTTGGATGACATAAGACAATTACAAATGAAGTCTTATCAACTATTAAACAAGAGTGCACACACTGAAATGTCTCGTCTTCTTTACTAACCATTGATTTCATGTTGATAGTCCTAAATAGAAAGCTTTACAGCAAGTATCACATAACCTTAACATGATCCAAGAAAATGAGGTCAAGGTCAGATAAACCAAACAAGAAATACATGTACACCTTACAATCATTCAATACACCAAATATAGTTGACCTATTGCTTAGGCCGAGAAAAAAAAAATCTGTGTTTCCGGTAACCCGACCGACCCTGTTTTTTAGCCCCCGACCCTAATTTTTTTATTGGATCTTCAAAAAAAAAAAAAAAAAATTGGTATCAACCGACCCTGATTTTGACACAGTCTTCTGTTAATCGACATATTTATTTATCTAACTTGCTTCTTCTGGCACAGAAAGCCAGTAAAACATTTTATTTATGTCAAAAGGTATTCCAAATAGGTTAAAATCAAAGAAATTTGCACAGCAGGTGCTTCAAAAACATTGCAAATGGCCGCACTTCTGGTATTTGAAACTAATTACGGACCCGGACTTGGAAAAACCATGATAATTTTCCGGATTTCGTTTACAATGTCAAAAAAGAAAAGAAAAAAAAAAAAAAAAATCCGACCTACCGACCCTATTTTTCAAAATGATGTTACCGGAAACACAGATTTTTTTTTTTTTAGGCCTTATAGTTTCTAAGAAACAGACTTAACCAAGAAAACTAAACATTGACCAATGAACCATGAAAATGAGGTCAAGGTCAGATGAACCATGCCAGACAAACATGTACACCTTACAATCAATCTATGCATTAAATATAGTTGACCTATTGCTTATAGTATCTAAGAAACAAACTTAACCATGAAAACTTAACATTGACCAATGAACCATGAAAATGAGGTCAAGGTCAGATGATACCTGCCAGACAGACATATACACCTTACAATCCTTCCATAAAACAAATAAAGTTAACCTATTTCTTATAGTTTCAGAAAAACAGACCAAAACACAAAAACTTAACACTGAGCAATGAACTGTGAAAATGAGGTCAAGGTCAATATAAAACCTGTGAGATTGACATGTACATCATAAAATATTTCAATACACCAAATATAGTTGACCTATTGCATATAGTATTAGAAAAAAAGACCAAAACACAAAAACTTCACTTTGACCACTGAACCATGAAAATGAGGTTAAGGCCAGATGACACCTGCCAGTTGGACATGTACACCTTACAATCATTCCATACACCAAATATAGTAGACCTATTGCTTATAGTATCTGATATAGGGACTTGACCACGAAAACTTAACCTTGTTCACTGATCAATGAAATGAGGTCGAGGTCAAATGAAAACTGTCTGACAGGCATGAAGACCTTGCAAGGTAAGCACATACTAAATATAGTTAACCTATTACTCATAATAAGAAAGAAATTAACATTACAAAAAATCTTAACTTTTTTTTCAAGTAGTCACTGAACCATGAAAATGAGGTCAAGGACAATGGACATGTGACAGACGGAAACTTCATAACATAAGGCATCTATATACAAAGTATGAAGCATCCAGGTCTTCCACCTAAAATATAAAGCTTTTAAGAAGTTAGCTAACGCCGTCACCGGATCACTATCCCTATGTCAAGCTTTCTGCGACAGAATTCGCAGGCTCGACAAAAATCAGTGTCAGCTAGCTAGAAGCTCTCAGAATGCAGGATTTGGCATCTTATTTTTCAGGGGGTAAACCCTCACAGACACCCCCCCCTCTTTTCCCACCTCCCCTGATAATTTGGGACCTGAGCCATCTTGGGGACTACAACAAAACCAGAAGGACTAGTCAATTATGTTTTCAACAGTCCTATGGACTACTACTGTGGATTCATTATTATTTGTGGGATACAAATTTTCATGGATTTCGTGGGTACAGCCAAACCAAGAAATTAAATGTTCAAAGAAAAACAAATTATCTAAAGGCTTGTATGCAGACTTGGGCAAAACTATGAAATTAAATATCCACGAACATGTAAGTTTTCCTTAATCCACGAAAATAAATGAATCCACAGTTTTTAGTGTCCGAGGGCATTAATGGCTAAAATATCACAAAGATGTTATGACCTGGGTTTTTTGTATCAAGTCGAACACCAACAAACAAGCAAATGACTGTTTAGAACAAAACAAATTTTTGGAAGGTTGTTCAAATTTTCGTGTCTCAACTATAACTGATCATGAAGCTAGTGTTTTGCATAAAGCTACAGTTTCTGCATCATCTGTCAAAAGTGCACTATCCACATCTGGAGGAAACCTTAGGTCCACTGAGACTGGAAGGGGTATTTAGTTAAATATATTATTAATCAAAATAAAATCACTATCAGACGTATGCATCCTATGGGGCTCTGATAAGGGAAACTCCACAACATACAAAGGTGGTGTTGGATTACAGCTGGGCATCATCTGTCAAAAACCTTAGGTCCACTGAGACTGGAAAGGCCTATTTAGCACTGAAAGAACCAGAAATTGGTCATCCGCCTTATTTATTTAGGAATATCAATGCAGTCATAAAAAATAATAGACCAAAAACAGATTTCAAGTGGTTAAATTGCAAAGTTGACCATGGAAATAGGGCTTGATATAGGCCAAACATATCATAATAATAAGGCTGCTTTTTTTGTCCAGGAAAATATTAGCTGGTCCAGTAATATTATAACGCCGCCTCCCTGGTGTTAGAGTCGGCCACCAGAGATCACAGGTTACATAGAAAAGGGATTTCTTAACTGGTATTATTTATTACTGTAAAATGTAGGGCCGACGTCTAATTGGAATACCGTCAAACCAACCCACTTTACAGCTTCGTTTAACCTATGTTCTACAGGTCTTATCTATTTTATATATGATTGAGAAATAAAAGAAATAGCATATATAACAGTTTTGATTATTTATTTGACAATTATAAACGTGGAGAATCTGCCTGGACAGGCTCTGTCATTGGTCTGGTTGGGTCCAAGGGTATGGTTGGTCTATCTTATTTAATCTATATATATATATTAATCATATATACAACAATCCAGAGTCACCACTCTGTTGAATGCAACTAATTTCCAAACTAATGAGGTAGCGTATAGCTCGAACAGGCTTACAAAGGTGTCTCAATAAAAGCACACTTGTAAAAGTATGTAGCCTTAAATCAACAACATCTATTTCAAATAACTACTTAAAATATTGGTACAATTTACACCCTAAATTGTCCCCAAGTATTCACACCCAAATAAATCACCGACTATTTACACCTAGAAAAGTTACCGACTATTTACACCTAAAAAAGTCACCGACCATTTGCACCTAGTAAAGTCACCGACCATTTGCACCTAGCAAAGTCACCGACCATTTGCACACTAGCAAAGTCACCCAACCATTTGCACCTAGCGAAGTCACCGACAATTTACACATAGAAAAATCACCCAACAGTTTGCACCTAGAAAGGCGCCGACTATTTCAAGTTTGGCGCTTCATAACTTTGAAACCACAAACACTCACTGCCCTCCGTAGTTGATCATTTCAGTTTTATTCGACTGTCAGCCAATCACAGACGCTTTTACATGTGTTGGACCAATCAGCAGCCATCTCTCTGTTTAGGGAAATTTCCGAAATGGCAAATCAAAATGTAAACATTGGAAGTTTTATGTAAATAAAGATGTTTTCCAGCTTAATATCAATAAGAACCAACATATTTATTCATCGTGAAGGTTATTACACATACAGGATAACTTAAGTACACATGTAAAAAGGTTAATATCTCGAATAAAACAACAGAAATATAGGTACCAGCACTTCGGGGACAAACTTGTAAGTTTGACACCCTGAGTAAATTCCAATCATAACATCACTTGAAACACAATAGAATTAAATCATGACAATCAATATTAGTACAATCAGCATATCAAATAGACTCATTTGCATAGCATATCATCTCACAGACATCTCATCCGTATTATTATTTGTACTTAATAACAACACAGCAAGTCATGTTCAAAAGGGGGGTGGACGGCATTACAATATCTTAAACATTACTGGACCAAATTTTCAGTAAATGCCAGAAGACCTTAGGAAACCACTGTTTAAGAGTAGTAACAAAAAGCTAATCATTGAAAGATGAAAATTAATGTTTGGATAGGAATATATGAATACAACATGGCGACATAACTTATACTATCCAGAATAAGTTTATTTTTTCACTCAATTCAATTTATATAAAGATTAAAATAATTTTTCTAAGATGCCTAATAAACAAATGTGTTTTAGTACCATAATCTCTTTACTTATAAAATGATGGAAAGTAAGTTTGTATTGGTCCACAGACAATTTTTGCAATCCTGCATATATTCTAAAACCATGAGCCGAGATCAGTTTACCCAGTTAATGAGATATATCCATTTTTCAGGCTCTACACAACAACCTCTGCCTGGGGATGAGAATTATGACCTGCTATACAAAGTCAAACCACTACTTAACACATTTCAATAGGTACACACTCCACAGAAACTTCACTGTGATGAAATCATGATACTATTTAAAGGGGGAGTACAGTTTAAACAATATATGCTGCAGAACCCACACAAATGGGATGTTAAAGCTTGGGTTTTGTGAATTCACAACACAGTTACAAACAGTATGTTGAAATTTATCAAGGACAAAATGTAACCCTGCACACTCCTTGGTAGCAGTCATGAGTGTTGTTTAAAGATGCTTGGAAAACTACGATTTAGTTGGGAAAGAATACCATCTTTATACAGATATTTTTTTTAACAGTCCAGATTGGGTTTTTTTTTTTAACCTGAATGAAAATTATGGTACATACTCTTGTGGCATGGTTAGATTTTTATTGTCGAGTGTTACATATGGAGAAAATGTGTAAAAAACCTTTTGGCATCAGGAAGCATGGAGACATGAAATTCTGACAGAAGGGATATTTAGTTGCTATCATTTGGCATGACAAAAAAAAAAGACAAAAAAAAAATGTGTACAATCTTTCAACTATACATGATCATTCAACCTCACAAGTTAAAAGTCTTGTCAACAATGACAAAACTTTTTCAAGACAAAATTTTCAATGTCCAATTATACATGTTAGATGGATGGTGTCCATCATGCTGACCAGTACATTCAGTTCTATTTCTACAGTCATAAGTGGAGCAAAAGAGTTTTCTATGTTCTTATGGAAATGGCTAAATTAAATGCCTTAAAACTCTTTCTCAAGAGTATCAACCACCAAACAAATATGACATTCCTTTACTTTTTCTATTTCAAGGAGTTGGTAAATGGTTATATGTCAGAGATGCATAGAGGAAGACCATCTCTTATGAGAACCGTTCAACATCAACCTGTCGTCCTCCTTTGAAAAAAAATTAAAGTTCCATCTCTGATACATGAGATGCTGAAATAGTCCCTAGGGTCCTATCAAGTAGACTTAGTTTAGATGTTCGGATTGTGGAAAACACCATTGCCTGCCTGAGTGTTTCACAAGATAACACACCTGTAGAGAGGAAGTGCTATATTTAAGAATTGAGACCAGTATATTTGTTGTTCTGCTTTTGACGTTTGTTCCATATTTAACACTATAGCTGACAGTTTTGTTTTAAACGTTTTTAAAAACTTTGTAAAACATGGATGGATAAATCATATTTAAAAACAAAACTTAAGAGAAGGTAGGGTCTTAGATATTCTTGAAAACCAGACTGAAAATTTTGTATGTCCTCTTCAGTTATTCCAAAGGGTCGTCAGACCGTTGGCCATCAGCCGTAAAAAAAAATGTGGTCAGACAGAAAATCCGGAAAAACATACCTCGTCCAGTAACCAGTAACGATTTCAAAACATCCAACATCTTCCTTTCTATATACTCTCATTATGTTGACCTTGAAATATTATGAAGGTGCTGCCCACGGTAAAAGAAATCATGGGAAAATAAATGATGAAGAAAAACAAAAACGTTTGAAAAAGTATGAATCAAAGCGAACACATATTTATTATCTGCAAAGCATGTATTTCATGTGTTTGTGTTACAGATGTGGAACTTCAGGAAGCAGACCAGCAACAAGTGGTTGACATTGAAAATGATCAGCCTCAAATGGTTCCATCAGATATCAGCCTGAGCAAGCATCATCAGAGGATCAGCCTGAGCAAGAATTGTCAGAAGATCGGCCTGAAACTGTATTCCAAAATGTTCCAGCATCAAATCATTAAGGCAGGGTTTCCGCTGGCGGTCGCCATTTCGCATTTTGTGAAAAAATAAAAATTGTGGCGATTAAAATTCGTTATTGGCGAAAGAAATATAACTGTTCGACTGCGTCCATCTTGTTTACTTTTTTCGTGTTTCTCGGACTTTTTCCCTGATCAGACAATACTGGGAATTCACCTTGAACTCGTTACGACAATAATCATCTGATTGCATTTTATAGCCATCGGTAACAAAGGATTATAATTAATAAATGTGTTGATTGTATTGTTTTGTGAAATGGTGTGGTTAAATGGCTTCACATGTCACTTAAAGGATATTTTACAACTTTGATTGAAATAATTGTTTTGAAGTGGGTACTTTACAATCCTTTTAGCGACGCACATTTACGTCTCCTCTTTTTCTTTTAACGATGGTCTGGAAAAAAATCTGTTGTTATGACAAAAATGTTCAAAAGTAAGAAAAATCTCTGACTTTAAATTTTATCTTATAACTTTTGAGAGTAATAATTCTTTTGAAATTGGTAATTTACAATCGTTTTAGCAACATGCGTGTTTGAGGCATAATTTTACGTCCAAACTTTTTTAATGATGGTCCGGAAAAGAAATCTATTGTTAAGAAAAATATTCAAAAGTAAGAAAAATCTCTGATTTTATCCTTCAACTAGACGGGAAGTATCTTATAAACTATTATAGATGAATCCCGTGCTCCCTTGCAGAAGTCAACATAATGATTTCATGATCTTATTCTATATTGCAATTTTACAGTATCTTTTAAAAACTAAATGTTTGTTATTATTGAGTGTTTATTTATGACAATAAGATTAAAAATATATATATTTAGAATAATAAAAGACATAGTTAGTTTTCTCGTTTGAATTGTTTCACACTTGTCATTTCGCGGCCTTTTATAGCTGACTATGTGGTATGGGTTTTGCTCATTGTTGAAGGCTGTACGGTGACCTATAGTTTGGTAACTTCTATGTCATTTGGTCTCTTGTGAAGAGTTGTCCCATTGGCAATCATACAACATCTTCTTATTTTCATATACTAGTAGCAATGTGGCAAACTAATTTTTTTGTTAGAAGGAAATTTTAAGCGAAAAATATGTTTTTGTTTGTTGGCGAATAAAAATTGAAAGTGGCGAAAAATATATTGTTTTGGCGAAAAAGGTGGCGAAAAAGAAAATTGACCCAGGGGAAACCCTGTTAAGGTATTATAAAAATATTGACTGAGGCTAGTTTTTTGACAATTCCAAGATCACCTTATACATGTTTATATAAGTCAATGTTAATAGTATATAATTAAGTCCATAGGTTGTAATAATAACCATATTTGAAAATTCTTTCATTTATGGTTAACATGTTTTAGTATTTGTGTGCATTATCAACATTTTTTTCATTATGAGAATTTCTATTGATTATTTCAGATGAACGTGAAAAAGAAATAGAAATTTAAGAGGAACACCTCCTGAATATTAAAGAATTTGATGAAGACTTTTGTGAAAACTTTAGAGAGGAAATTGAAAATTTGATGATGACATCTTCCATTTAAAAGTGCACCAGTGTCCTTAAAAAATATCTAAATGGGCTGTAAGCAACTAATTACAATTCCAAAAACCTTCCCGGAATGTTGGGGAATTTGTATGTGAACTATTTAACAATCAAAAATAACTTTATAAAGAATATGAGTTATTACTTGCCATGTATTAGATAAAATTATGTTGCATTCGCAACAAATTTGACGGACTTGCACTACTGTAATTTATGAGGTCGTATTTGAGGTCTACAAAGGTCTGTAACCTATTGGAATTTAGACAATTCACCGTTATATTATATTTCTTCACATGTCAACAAATCAATAACAGTGCTTTTTAATCACTGAATGATCATAAATTTCTCAGGTTTTTTTTATTTGAAAATCAATCATTTCAAAACAACCGTTCTGTCAGCAATTTTGGCGTTAACAATCTTTTTCAAACACACGTGAAAAATTGGTTATTTATAAATAACTCTTCCTCCTGATTCATGTTATAAAAATAAATGACATCATACTAATATAAGCATCAGTTGAACCACATTTTTTTGTTGGCAGTATATTTATCAACGTAAATAATTTTGCGATCGTCTTTTCTGTCAAATTTAAAGACTGACGTTTGCAATGTTTAACTTTGACTTTCAGTGTCATTCAGGACGATAATAAAACTTTTGCCGCTTGGAGCGCTTCTATATTACGTCACACAACGAAAAGCATGGCTGGTCATTGACAACATCAACAGGTAAATAGCAATCTTTTTATTTTTTCATTCGTCTGTCATTATTATTTGATGTTAGCAAATAATGACGATTGAAAAATGTCATTTTTAACAATTCCAGTAATTGTAAATTTTACACACACCATCCTGTCACTATCTTTAAGAAACAAACACTAGTAAGTGTGCAAAAATAGAATCAAAAACAATTTGTGATTGTGATTGTCAAATTTTGACAGATCTTTATTTTGCGATCGTCAAATTTTGACAGATTGTTGTTTTGCGATCAACATATTTTGAAGGACATTACTCATTCATTCGTCAGAATATGACAGAAATTCTTTTGCTATCAGTATAATATGACAGACAGTAATTTTTTCTAACAGACTTAAAGAGATAAATGATCAAAATAATATTGTAACTTCTTAGTTAATCAGGTTAGGACTATTCATCTTTCGGAAAATTTGCTTTTTTGTGAATATGTGCCATTTAAAGTAAAAAGAGTCAGTTAAGAAAATTTAGTTTCTAGCACTATCAAATGATTACTCAAATGATGGATTGTTACTCATTTCGGGAATAATTTGGGGGGTTGTCCCCCACCTGTTGGATACTAGTCATTTGACGGAAACTTCAAGAGGGGAACCAGAATTAAATATGATAAAAATATATCAAGCCTTATCACCTTTCGAATGACAATCACAATAAAAGAATGTATAGAAATTCTTATCTACATTTTCAAAATTTCAATGAAGTGGAATTAAAGTCTAACAGGATTGTAAGTATGCTTTATTTTATCACCTTGCACTTTCATGACTGGACTGTAGTTTTCTACAGCAGTTTGTTAAAATTTCTGACCAGTTGAACAGTTTTGTTTGATAAAGCAAAATGCAATATGGTCAGAACTTTGAATAAACTGCAACAGGTGTAGAGCAACACTTACAGTCACAGCAAAAGTAAATCTGCTCAATATAGGAAAAAACTTAATAAAGAAAATCCTTCAAAATATTCAGAATATCTGGAAAAACAACATGAAAGGGCAAAAAAGAATTGAGAAAATTTAAAAAAAAAGAATTGAAGAAAAAAACTTATCTGATGAAGCAAAAAAACAAAAACATCAACAATTAGAGCAACAAAGGCAAAGGCCAACTCAGTACATAGAAAGAAAGAAATCAGAGAATGTAAACTGAAAACCAATAGAAAGTTACAGATATGCAAACCAAGATTGCAATAAAAAGTCATCAGCAATACAATAGAGATAAAAAACGATTAGAAAGGAGTAATATGTCACATCAGAAAATGATGTGGATCTGAAAAAAGAGAAAAGAAAGCTGCAAAAAGAAAACAAAAAAGAGAAGACGCTAATTCAAACATCAATAAAAAAGCTAGCTAGGCAAACTCATGCAAGATCAGCAAGGAAATGCATTCAGTTCAAAACAAACTGAATGGAATGTTACAACAAAGATAAGGACTTCATTGCCTAATACACCTGTTAAATTTGCCAAAATTGTCAAGAATTTAGTGGAAAACGCCACACTAAGGAAGAGAAGATCTATGGAAAAAATAGGTAACAAAACTGGTAAAATTAGATTATATGGCATACCTACACACATCAAGGCATCTTCAGAAGGCAAATGTGCCCTCAAAAAAATCGCAAAGTCCCTTGTTCATGGAAACAAAAGATTTTTGATTAAAACATTGACACTTAATAGGAGGACAATGACCAGTTATTTCAAAGATGGGGAAAAAGAAAGGTATCACAATGGGTAAAGAGGGTAAACAGAACTTTGACAAAAGAGAAGATATCGCGAGGATATTACCTCAAAATAGATTTGCTACCAAAAGATGGTCCTGTTTATGGTATGCAAATTTCCGTGAAAACAGCTCATTCAAAATACCTGGCAGAAAACCATGCAAAGCTGTTAGCCTAGGAAAATTTGCAGCTCTAAGACCTAAAAATGTACACAAACTTGCAGCCAGTCACAGGGAGTATTGTGCCTGTGTATACTGTGTAAACATCAGATACAAACTTTTGGTATTGAGCAGGACAGTTGTTATGATATTGTAACTATCATATTTATTTAGTTGGCCTAATTTGTTTTGTGTGGCCTATTATATATTTTTACATTGTGTACAAAATAATACACATTGTGTTACAACTATGCAGTTTAGAAATAACTGGAACAATCATTGATACTCATGGAATGACTAGAACTTTCTATTTCACTTACATAACCTTTCCAGAATTATCATAACAAAAGATGCGTAATTTAAACATCTACCGTTATCTAGAAGTTTCCGTTTGAGTATATATACAAGTATGCAGACTCAAAGTTTGATAGTCTTAGACATCGATAGACATCAACATTCTCAGCAGTTGGATTGACACTTTTATTTACTAACAACATCATACTAAATTGTGACCTATTGGACGTTATTGTCTGTGGATACCCATGAAGATTTCCGGATAAAGAAAAGATAATAGATTGGATTCATATTTTGACAGTTAAGTTGACATTTCTATTTTTGTAATACTTCTTGTAAACTAGTGTATAATAAATCTTGTTAAATTTTATTATTGATTTGTGTCTTTTGTTGGCTACAATTAAAAGTTGATTTTTCTGGTCATAACAGAAATTGGGGGCTTGTGTCCAGGATAACGTTAATATCTTATTAAAAATTTGTTCAGTATTTTTATTAGAATTAGCCAACAAAATTCTACAAAATGGCATTTGATGCCGGTAAATTTTGAAAACACCAGACCTGGAGGGGTTTGATGAACTAAAAAAAGAAGAATTAGTGTTGCTTGCTAAACATCTACAAATAGATTTTGGAATATCTATGAGAAAACAAATTATAAAAAATTTGGTAATAGACAAATTAATTGATGCAGAAATTTTTGGTGAAGAGGCTCTTGAACTTAAGGTCGAAAATGTTGATGCTATCAAATTAAAACAGATCGAGTTAGAACATGAATTTAGATTAAAACAATTAGAAAAGGAAGATGAATTTAAATTAAAACAATTGGAAAAAGAAGAAGACGAAAGGAAGGCAGAACTTGAAATGAAAGAAAGGTTGGAGATGGAGAAAAGAAAAGAAGATGAATTTAAATTAAAACAGGCAGAACTTGAAATGAAGGAAAGGTTTAGAGATGAAGAAAATAAAAATTGATATGGTCAAAGGAGAAAGCAACACTAATGTACAGTCGAAATCAGAACATTTTGATGCAGCAAAAATTATACGTTTGGTTCCCAGATTTTGTGAAAAAACAGTCAATAAATATTTTCCACAGTTTGAGAAAATTGCTCATAATTTCAAATGGCCAAAGCCTTATTGGACTACAATGCTACAAAGTGTTTTTGAGGGCAAGGCCGCTGAAATTTACTCAGCACTTTCATCAGAAAGAAGTTCTGATTATGACACTGTTAAACAGAAGTTTTGAAAGCTTATGAGCTAGTGCCAGAAGCATATAGACAGAAGTTTAGATCTTATAAAAAGTTTGATTCACAAACCTATGTTGAATTTGCTAGGGAAAAAGAAGACCTATTTGATAAATGGCTTACGTCAAAGAAAATAGATAACAATTTTAAGAACCTCAGACAACTGATGTTATTAGAAGAGTTCAAGCAATGTGTTCATTTGGACTTAAAAACACATTTAGATGACAAAACTGTTGAGACATTACAAGATGCAGCTGTTTATATTTCCGATAATTATACCCTTTCACATAAGAGAAGTTTCAAAGGTCAAAATTTTAATACTTTGAGTGGAAATTACAAGAATCAAAGCACTGAACGTACTGATAGTAAGCCTGTTGCATAGAATAAGAGTCAGTCTAGTTATAATATGTCTAGTCCAAAATTTGATACTTTTGAGAAGAAGTCACTGACTTGCTCTTATTGTAAGAAGAATGGTCACCTAATGGCTGATTGTTTTAGACTCCAGAAGAAGAATGAAAGAGATAATAAGCCCAAGACCAGTGCTTGTACGACACCCCGTGTTGCCAATACATTGGAATGTCCTGCGAGTCAGGCTTTTAAGTCCAGTTTTTGTGATTACATAGAGGATTATAAACCCTTTATGTCTGATGGGTTTGTTTCTATTGTTGATAATACTACTCCTCAGCCTATTAAGATTTTACGGACACTGGAGCTTCTCAGTCTTTATTGTTAGGTGTGTTGCCTTTGTCCGAGGAGACTTCTGTTGGTGCCTCCGTTTTGTTACAAGGTGTGGAGTTAGGTTGTATAGATGTTCCCCTCCATCATATTTATCTGAAGTCAGATTTGATAACTGGACCAGTTGTTGTGTGTGTTCATCCTAATCTCCCTGTTGAGGGTGTTTCTTTATTGCTAGGAAATGATCTAGCTAGGAACAATTGTTACCAGTGAACCCGATGTGGATGTTAAATCACCTGAAGATGATGCTGAACTGTATCCAGCTTGTGTCGTTACTAGGGCGATGTCTAGAAAACAACAATGAGGATTTGCAAGAAGAGCAGTTTGATTACATGAACCTTTCTGACACTTTCTGACACTAACCTAGCCGACATTGAAGGTCTCGGTATCTCAGAGAAGGCCATAATTAGAAAACCTAGTATTCACAAGAATGTTATTATGCCATGGCCAGACGTGAACAGCCATTCATTAAGCCGAAAGAAATTTGCCAAAGAACAAAGTAAAGACCCTGAGGTTCTTCAGCTCCACAAGAGGGCTCAAACAAAGGAGGTAGCAGACAAAGTGGCTGAATGCTATTACCATCAAGACGCCATTTTAATGAGGAAGTGGAGGCCCCCTGATGCTACCCCAGAGGAGGAATGGAGAGTGGTATACCAAGTGGTGGTGCCTAAAGTCTATAGGCAAGACATTATTGGTCTTGCCCATGACACCCCCTTGGCTGGACACTTAGGTATAAGGAAGACTTGCCTTAAGATCTTACAGCATTTCTACTGGCCTAGACTTAGAAACGATGTCGCAGAATACTGCAAGTCATGCCATATATGCCAGGTTGTTGGTAAGCCTAACCAGAAAATACCACCAGCACTACTTCTGCCTATTCCAGCCTTTGAAGAACCTTTTAGCCGAGTACTCATTGATTGCATGGGACCTTTACAGAAGACCAAAACCAGAAATGCGTATTTATTGATGATCATGTGTACCTCCACTCGTTTTCCTGAGGCTATTTTGTTAAGGAATATAAAGACACCTACTATTGTCAAAGCTCTGATCAAATTTTTCACGCTAGTAGGACTTCCAAAGTCTATACAGTCTGATCAGGGTTCAAATTTCATGTCAGGTTTATTTCAGCAAGTCGTGTACCAGTTAGGGATTGCTCAGTATAGGTCAAGTGATTATCATCTAGAATCTCAAGGTGCCGTAGAACTTTTCATCAAACATTCAAGAACATGATTAGAACTTTTTGTCTTCAATTTGACAGGGACTGGGATGATGGTCTTCACTTTTTACTTTTTGTGGTCCCTTGGTTTTAGTCCCTTTGAGTTGGTATTTGGTCACACTGTAAGGGGACCTTTAAAATTGAATAAGGAAAAATGGCTTACTGAACACACTGACTTGAATCTTTAAAGAAAAAGTGTATACTGCTTGTCAAATTGCTCAGAACAATTTAAAAACTGTTCAGAATAAGATGAAAAGATGGTATGATAAAGATGCCAGGGACAGATTTTTTGAGCCTGGTGATAAGGTGCTTGTATTTTTGCCAGTCCCTGGACATCCATTTCAAGCTAAATATTGTGGTCCTTATACCATAGAGAGTAAAATCAATAATTTGAATTATATTTTAAAAACACCAGGTCCGCATAAACAAAATAGAGTGTGTCACATTAATATGTTAAAACCATATTTTGAGCGTACTAATGAAGGTGAGAGTAAACCAGTTGCCACTTTAGCCATGGTTAAATTGGAGAACAATCATGACAAACCAGATATAATTGAACCACCTTTCAGTTCTAAAACTATGGAAGAGACAGTTAGATTGAAAAATTTAGAAATTTTGTCAAATGTAGATTCAAAACTTGCACATGTCTTTTGATCGTAGAGAAAAATTAAAAGCTTTGTTATTTTCTTTTTAAAATCTTTTTCCAGATGTGCCAAACAAAACCACTGCTGTTTGTCATGATGTTGATGTAGGTGATGCTTCTCCAATTAAGCAACATCCTTACCAGCTCAATCCACTCAAACTTGAATTTATGAGACAATTAAATATATGCTTGACAATGATATTATTGAGCCGAGTAACAGTGAATGGAGCTCTCCTTGTCTCCTTGTGCCCAAACCAGATAAAACCTTTCGTTTCGTAACTGATTTCAGAAAAGTAAATTCTGTTTCAAAATCTGATTCCTATCCGATTCCACGGATAGACAACTGCATTGATAACATTGGAAAAGCAAAATTTGTGAGCAAATTTGATTTATTGAAAGGTTACTGGCAAGTCCCATTGACACAGAGAGCTCGAGGAATATCAGCTTTTGTCACACCAGATGGCTTATTTCAATATACTGTAATGCCGTTTGGCATGAAAAGTGCTCCAGCTACATTTCCAAGAATGATCAATAATGTTATAAAAGATTTAAACTATTGTTATGCTTATATTGATGATCTTATAGTATGTAGTGATAGCTGGGAACAGCATTTAACACATTTATATGATACTTTTGATAGATTGTCACAATCAAATTTGACTGTTAATCTTGGTAAAAGTGAATTTTTCCAGGCCACTGTTGATTAATTAGGGCATACAGTTGGCAAAGGTCAAGTGAAACCTACTATGGCTAAAGTGATTGCAATTACCAAATTCCCTCCTACAAATAAAAAACAGCTTATGAGGTATTAAGGCATGATTGGATTTTACAGAAAATTTTGTTCAAATTTTGCTACTGTTGTTCAACCATTGACTCATCTTTTACAGAAAGATTCTAAATTTATCTGGAGTGATAATTGTCAAAATGCTTTTGAAAATAGCAAATCACTTTTAATTAATAGTCCAGTTCTGATCACTCCAGACTTTGAAAAACAATTCAAACTTGCCGTTGATGCAAATGATGTAGGAGTTGGAGCTGTTTTATATCAAGAGACAGATGATAATGTTGAGAAACCTATATCATATTTTTCTAGGAAATTAGATAAACATCAGAAAAATTATTCGACTATTGAAAAAGAGTGTTTTGCACTGTTGTCTGCACTTCAATATTTTGATGTATATTTAAATTCCACTGTGCATCCTATTCTTGTTTATACTAATCATAATCCTCTCACCTTCATACATAAAATGAGAAACAAGAACCAGAGATTGACTAGGTGGAGTTTATTGTTACAGAAATATGATGTTACTGTAAAACATATCAAAGGTAAAGATAATGTAATAGCAGATGCTTTATCTAGAACTTATTAAAACACTTTGTATATACTTAATATTTTGTACATATTATTCATGAAAAGTTTTTGTTACACTCAAACTTTTTTAAGGGGGGACATGTTATGATATTGTAACTATCATATTTATTTAGTTGGCCTAATTTGTTTTGTGTGGCCTATTATATATTTTTGCATTGTGTATAAAATAATACATACTGTGTTACAACTATGCAGTTTAGAAATAACTGGAACAATCATTGATACTCATGGAATGACTAGAACTTTCTATTTCACTTACATAATATTTCCAGAATGATCATAACAAAAGATACGTAATTTAAACATCTACCGTTATCTAGAAGTTTTCATTTGAGTATATATACAAGTATGCCGACCCTAAAGTTAGATAGTCTTAGACATCAATAGACATCAACATTCTCAGCAGTTGGATAGACACTTTTATTTACTAACAACATCATACTAAAATCAATAGACATCAACATTCTCAGCAGTTGGATAGACACTTTTATTTACTAACAACATCATACTAAATTGTGACCTATTGGACGTAATATTCTGTGGATTCCCGTGAAAGTTTCCAGATAAAGAAAAGACAAAAGATTGGACTCATATTTTGACAGTTAAGTTGACATTTCTATTTGTGTAATACTTCTTGTAAACTAGTGTATAATAAATTTTGTTAAATTTTAACAAGAGATAATGAGAGTCGACTGTATATTAAAACATTGTTATTACAGGGGCATGAGCTACGAGATATGAAAAAATAAATAAAATATGTTTTTTGTTTTGGTCAATCAATAATGAAAGCGAAATAGTAAAATAATAATTCGTTTTTAGCAGCCAGTTTGATTCAATTTTGTCAACATAAACTTAGAAACATTGCTGATTAATCATTCACATATGACCTTTAATTAAACCCCTTAGCTGGAGATGGATTAGGCCCCTATTAAAAAAATGTATGTTTCCCCAAACCCCTACCCACATTGTTGTAGGTGGGTAGGTAGGTAGGTGTTTTTTTTTTTTTTTTATATCTTGATAATTTTTTTTTAATACCCAACAGAGCAAAACAAATCGATCATGTGTATGTCTGGCACATATAACCATTTGTAGCAACTTTAATGTAAGTGTAAGAATGTCTACCCTCTTAATTTCCTTTATATTAACATGATTTTTGAGTTTTAAATTATTAGAAAAATTTAAAAACTGCAAAGAATTTGGCCAGTCCCCCTTATCCTAAAGGAACATATTTTTGAAAAATATGAATGGACTATTTAATAATAAACTCAGTAAAAGAATTTGTCTGGTGATTTTTAGTTACCAAAATTTAAATGACAAAAAAAATAACTTTACAAATTAACCCCTTCCCCTTTACACCCTTTTCCCAATTAAATTGGTGTAGATTGAATTATATATACCAAGTTTAACTATTTTCCTGGCACTCCTATATCAGCTGTTTATTTTAAATGTCTATAAATATCCAGACAGGGTTGTCTGTTATTTAGGTGTTTCCCCAAGTATTTTTCCCGCCAAAAATGATCATGTGACATGTTTGTCAACAAAAGAAAACATGTGGTCAAGGAATTCATTTAATTTCTGGATTATACTGCTTTTAATAATTTAGTTTGGATTTATATGCATTCCATTTAAGGTACAGTCAAGCATTTGTATTTAAAAAAAAAGTTTGCAAACAATTTTTACTTTTCAATTTGACAAAACTGGGTCATGATCGTTCATTGGCTTGTTCAACCATGCAGACAAAATAAATTATAAATCAATCAGCTGTCAAAAATATTGATCAACGCATCACATAGATTTTTCGACATCGACTTCGGTTTAGTTTCTTGTCAAAACAATGTCGAATTATAAATCTTCTAGGCAAAACGATGTGTTTGGGACTCAGGGGATACAATCAGGACGCGTCCCAGGGACTCACAGGTTTCAAAAATGACGCGTCCAGCTCAATTTCCATGCGTCCAGGACGCGTATACCCGTCTTAACGAGAACCCTGAACATACGGGGTATCTGGACTCCTGTCTGAGTCACCCTAGTTGTCAGAAACAAACAGATAAAAGGACAGGGAACCAGTCTACCATGCCGGCAAGTACGCAAGTTCGTACCTGATCTGGTCGTACCCGAGATATTTAAAAAAATTCAACTCAGAACTCAAAAAAAATTTTTGAGTCGGCAGCTATTTTCTCAGTCGGTCGGGGCGTGGGGAAACAAACTTAATTTTAATTTTGGCCTTACGTATGTAATTGGCTAATAAAAGGAAAAGAATGTCAACATTGAAACTGAAACAAGGATAAACCATTTGGTTGATTGATTCGTCCACAAAAAAATCATTCTTATCTAGGTAAAACCGATGATAAACATACTTTTCAGTTACAAAATGAAATCAAACAGACCTAGAAAAATCCAGTTGCACCTGTTCGCTATCTTTTCATATTTATATTTATGTTTATATTGGGTTATATGACCTTCAGCAGTCTTTGGAGGTCATCTCGATGGTTAACTAGATGACGTCTATACAAAATAAACACGAAATGCTGATACATATGCATTGTTAATTGTTTATTTCAGACATTTAGTAATTTGGATATACATTTTAGTATGTTATAAATCAAATATGAGAATTTGAGTCAAATCGGTGAACATGAATTTGACAGCTAATGCCCCTTTAAATGTTATTGAAATAAAGTTTAAGTATAAAAGTCTGAATGATGTGTTTTAAAACAACTTGACACTTTTATCTCGCTCTGGTAAAACCTCATTCGGTCTTGTAAATTCTTTGAGTTTAAATAGGGAAATTATTGTTAAAATGAGAACAAAATTGAATGAACAATTTTCACTGACAAAATTTATGTTAGGAGATCGCTAAAACTATTTTGTTGTAAAAGGACAGATACTGTTACTCCCTACCTGAAATGAATCATTGACCCATTTAGAATGGCATGTTTATTGTTAGTCAACACCTTTAATAACTGATCAAGTGGCAAAATTATTGTGCTCCATACACAGGAGAACAACGAAAACAAATTTACAGACCCATGGCCAGAACATTGTTTCACGATGAAAGGACCATTATAACTAAAATGAAGAGATAAAAGTCATCTTTAAAGATTGAGAATGAACTTCACTAGATAACAGCTAAAAAAGAAAGAAGACTGTGTATGTCCTTCTGGTTCAGTTTTGTTCTGACTGACGGACATCAACTACTGGCAGATGCTCGTACTAGGTTTTTTAGTCAAACACTGAGCTTGGAATAAACAGTTTAATTCCCTTACCAGCTATTACATCTCTAAAGATATCTTTAAATACTGGATAATAACTGCTTTTTATCTTTTCTAAGAGCTCTGCCATCTTTCTAACTTTTGGTTCCTTCAGCTATCAAAAATAAATGATACATACATAAAAACTTAATTCAGGTATAACACTGTCAGTTTAAATCTCACATGAAGATATTTTAATTTGAAATTCAAGATCATGTCTTAATACTGGTATTGGATTGATTTTTTTATAGTTTCAATATGTCCAAAAGAACATATTTCAAATTCTTAATAACAATTTACTATTGTTTTTGACTCAATAAAATGCAACAGTATAAATGTTCAAGTCATTTGTATGTCTTCTTGAGTTTGTGAATTTTTACCCCTTTTAAACCAATGAAGGTTTGACAAATTTGTTGATGTCTCAAAAATTGAATCCCACATTGTATCTAAATGTAAACTGCAAAATATCTAAGTCCGTTATCTGACAGTAAAATATGGGAAAACTACAAAAATATAGTTTTCAAATTTTGCATCAGACATTATTTCTTAATCACAAAAAAGCTTCCGGCAAAGTTAAATAAAACTCTAGGAAGTTTTGCCAAAATTATTAATCTCTTTAACATGTTTAAAACAATATAAACCTGAGGCAATATCTGAATGTTCAAAACAACCAAGTCCTTTTATAAGTAAAAGGGAAACTAACCTGATCATAAATACATTCTAAGTTTGTTGCCTTAGTTTTCCAGAACTCTATCTCAACAAATGGTGTTGGATTAAGACCTTCCAGGAGAGGTTGAGCTGAATCTCTCTTCAAAACATCTCTTATCTGGTGTGTCCAATCAATGACCATGGATTCAATGGAGTGAATCAGTAATCTTTCAGACTCAATTCTGTTAAATAAAACAAAAGGAAATGACACTTTATTTCATATTCTGTAAAATTTGGTATTATTAATATTACTAAAAAATTAACTGCTTAAATTTTGGTGTTTTAATTTTTGGTTCATTGTGTCGAGTTTTTTTTCAATTTTGGTTTTATGCAATTTATTTTCAATTACTTGTTAGTGTCTGAAATTCAAGACATGTAAGAGACCAATCAATTATGTAAAATTGCAAATTAGAATGATTATTATTTGGACATCTCAAACTGGACATTAACGAAACTTTTTTAAGCATCAGCGATGAAACCAGCTGTTATGAGAAGCAGAAAGAATTAATCTAAAAAGTACTAGTAGTTTAGAATTTTTCTCAGAATAACCTTGGACAGCAAAGTAATTGCATACCAATTTTGATATTGAATGAGTTCGCGAGAAGTTTGTGCAAACTGGAAAACCCAAACAAATCTGTGATGTCTTTTCTTGGACATATTGTTTGCTTTCCCAATACACTGTGAATATTGTCCTTAAGCTAGTACACTGTCATACAAATAAATTTATAATAAGTCACAGAAACGAAAACCTGAATTCATATGTACAAATGATCACTTCCAAGACAGTTATTGACTTTTCCTCCCTGAACTAGAAAGGTTATACTGATATAATGTTGAAAACCTAAAAGATATGCTTAAAAGTAATGTTACCTTACTAAATATTAAAGAAAGATACGAAAAATACACAAAAATGCATCCTTGGCTGAAGACTGTAAATGTATGTACATGTAAATACTGAAATACTCTTACTACAAACATACTTTTGCTCATCAACCTGTTCAATCTTTTCAGCACCAACAGGTAAAGGTAACAATGTTTTGCCTTTGGTCTGACCAGTTATAACATAAACATCACTTTTTAAAGTATGAACATGTCGTACAACATCTTCTGATACCACTTTGGGCCATGATTCATGATTCCTTTCATTTGATAACAACGGAAACAACACCTGCAATATTTAAACATTTGTTAAATATTTTTAATATTAACATATTTAGGAAACTGAATCCCCAAAAAATTAATCTTATTAATCAATAATAACCAACACAATAGGGCTGTAAACCATTTAGTCTATGTTTCCCCTCCACCCTGAAACATGGTTTTAGAGACAGGTATGGTTGGTTTTTTTTTTTATTACAAAAAGCCACTTAAGAAACTGTTACATGATGAATATTGTCTGAATTATTTGTGTAGTTGGGTTGCTGTCTCATTGAACCACATCTCCCTTATTCATGTTTGCAAAGCTGCTAGATATAAAAATAAGAAGATGTGTATGATTGCCAATGAGACAATGCAACTATCCATAAGAGACCAAATGACACCGAAATTAACAACTATAGGTCACCGTACAGCCTTCAACAATGAGCAAAGCCCATACCTCATAGTCAGCTATAAATACTTGGGTCAGTATGCGTAATTGATTTCCCATAGGCGGTAATGATAACGTTTTCTTCTGTAGCTCAGTCCATATCGTAAATTTGGATATGTATGATGACTCGTTTCGAGGCTGAGACATTTTCACTTATGTGGTTAAATTTTCAGGGTATGAAGTGAGATTCATTTTTCTGTAAATTAGCACACCCTGAAAATCCTTTCGTGATGCGGCTCCTCATGGTAAAAAATCACTTTTTTCACACAGTAAGTTCTTTGAAAATTTAATACTTTGCATACATTTAATAACTCCATAGTTTTTACACATTTATGCTATGGTCCTGTACTTTCCAAATCAACACAAAAGGTTAAGCTCAGTCACTTGTTAAAAATAGAAATATGTCCAATATCACTACACAGAGATTTTTTGTTTACGCAAAACTTTTGTGTTCCTCAATTTGAGGCGCTTCAGGGATATTGACCCAGTTAACTGGATATTCAATTTTCTTCATAGTTTTTGAAAATAACAACTCAAGCCCTAAGAAATGGTTTGCTAGCAGAACCTGGCACCTAATAATCATCTATCAAAATGCTATGAACAGGACTAATTTAATACTCAAATCTCAGGACCAGCCAGATATACCGGTATATTATCTTGTCATGCTTGTGGAATACACAGCGCTGTCTTCATCATACTTTTGAATCTACAGGCCAGAAGTTGAATTTTAGGAAAATTTTAGTTAGATTCTATTTGCCTGTAGAGATCATTTCTACATGCCCAACAGCATTTTCACAAGCCTGGGATGGTGGGCCTGTGGTTGAGCGCAAAGACTGACAGTGTTCTATAATCTGGGAATAACTGACAAAGAGACAGGGTAAAAACAATGTGCCCCCAAACATTTTGTTTTGTCATGAGAGAATATAAACAAACATACCAGATGGTCATTATATTGTACTCAAAATTTTCATTGTTTACAAATGTATATATTATTCCTGGCTAAATACACATAAAAAAGGACCGACCGTGCGAGGGCTGAACAGCCAGTCAAGGTCGTTAAACACTCCCAGTAGTAGCACATAAAAAACTTAAGTTCATATTTTTAACCAAATAATATTGAATTAAAAAAACTCAGCAAACACTCATAAGGTTATGACCTGATTATAATTCCCACAAAACCAAAGAAATAAAAGAATACCAATAAAAGTCTTTTACATTCGTGCATTTTCCCATACAATTTTGATGTCGAAACAGAGTTCTTGAAAACAGTCCGTCCCGACCATCCACCACTTCTGGTCCTATTGTCTGAATATTTTTTACCCACATAAAAGATCGTTGAGATATGTTGTTGTGTATTTGGTGAAATCTCAAGACACTGCAAGTAGTTAAGGGTTCAAGCCTTTAAAGGGAAACTTCGCGTTTTTTTAATTATCATCTTAATATGTTCATAATACCATAAAAGACATATTCACCAAGTTTGAACACGAATAAAGAAGAAAATTGAAAATGACTAATTTCATTTATTGGAATTTACCAGTCTATTGTGACGTACTTTTAGTCTGGGGCATGCCGGGGGTGAAATTAATTTCATTTAATGTCTTGTTCCCTTATCATTTTTTAAAGTAATTTAAAGCGCTATGATGACCGTTTTGCAAAGTTTATAACCAACTTAAAATAAGAAAATAAAACGAACAGACGTGCAATTTTTCATATTCATAAGTTAACATTCCTATGGAAAAGGCGGATATAAATTTCTGATATTTTATATGTTAAATGTGCTAAAATTATAATATATTTTTGAGACGGATATGTGATCATATGTTAAACAAACCTATATAACTGATACTGTGGTGACAAGATAAGTATGCTTTCTGACATTTTAATTCTAGCAAACATTTCCCTTTTCGATTGTATAAATATGTGTATTATTCTCTGACAATACCTCGTATAGGCGTGGTTAATTCATGGTAATTAAAAGGTCGACTGTCTGAATATCTATTCTTCACTTTAGCCTTAAGCGTTAACCCTTCCAGGTGTGAATAACATCTCCGATGGATAATAAGACAGAAGTGCCAGTTTAATACACAAAGATTACAAATATATTTTTTGGGGGGAAAGGGGGATAAAATTAAATATTATTTCGAATCTTTGTGTATTGAACTTGAAGCGTCTTTTATAAGTCACCAGAAAGACTTTTTTTGTTAGCAAAAAGCTGATGTTTATTTCAATAATAGAATAAATTATAGGTACAAGCTTATTTAACATGTTTAATATTAAAGTTTTCATTCATAGCTAAATGTTTACGAAATCAATTCGTGATCAAATTTTGCTAATCTGATTAATTCACGTTTTTGTTTTCATATGATTGGAGTGTATTTTTTATTACAAGTTTTGTATAAGGTCGCTAGAATTGTCTTATACTATCATAGCTAGAAATATCTAGTTCAGAGAGTGAAAGTACTGAGGGTGTCCAGTCCCTCAAGTGAAGAAATACAACTAGTCACATAAACTGACATTAGCAATAAAAATGTGAATCAAGTTTGTATTTTTCAAATTATCACACATTAGAAACAAAGAAATATTTGTAAATGTATAGTTAGGCTTAAATATTTGCAAAGAAAACAAGCTGTCAAATTGGCTTCATACTGCCCACGTACGACTAAAATTTTATATAACTTCATTGAACAATGGTAATGGAAATGTTGTTATACTTTTAAATCGATAGATGTAATAAAAAGACAGAGAAATTTCTCTTATATATTTGCAAGAAAAAGAATTTTTAGTTGTGATGATTCGATCAGTGACTTTCTATCCGTTTACCTTATATTGACTTTCTGACCAAGGGTGTGGAAATGCTATGCCCAACTCGCCCGACTTGTACAGTTGACCAACCGGAAAAGCTATTTTATGTGTCTTTGTTGCCCGTGGACAAGTAAAAAAATGATGCTTGACATTGTTGATTTATATATCATATAGAAAAGTCCCCAAAATCCATTTACAAAAGTAGAAAAAATAACAAGACGAAAACAACATGTTTTAGTAAAACACCATCAATGATCAAGAAATAGATCGATTATCAAACAACAAAAATAGGTATGTGGACACAGGTTTCATTTATATTCTGTGATTTTTTTCCCATTGATCTGGGATCGTTGATCATGTTATAGCAACGGTACACCAGAAATGGTCATTATTAATTTTGAAGACTGATTTCTCAAGAATGAAAACTCGATAGGTCATCGCTCGGAAGTTGACCAACGGAAAAGAGGCACCTCATAAAAAATGAAATTGTTGAGCAAAGAACTTGGTTTTTACAAGAAACGGAAATCAGAGGCGGCAAAGTGCAAATATCATGAAAAAAAAAAAGGAATAGAGGATTTTAAAGTTCTATAAAATTTTGATTTCGCTTAGGTATCTTAAATAAATCTCAAATTTACAATTGGTCCATCAAAAGTTTTTTGGGGGTAAAAGGAAGGGGGTGCAAACAACAATTCAATAATTCATCAATTATTTGGTTTTCATCCATTCATCAACTTTTAAACTTTGCACTGGCTCACAGTGAAGAAAATATAAGCCATGATATAATCTCCCAGGATCATGTCAGTTAGCATTGAAAAACATTGCAATATTGGACTCTAGATTCTTTAATTTAGAGCTGTTTTTTTTTTTGGTTGGTTTCTAGCTCATAGTGGTCTGACTATACTCCACTTATCTTTTTATCATTCTAATATACAGACAAAGACCATGAATACCATTTCCATTGTGTCTCAAAACTGTTTGAGAAACATACACTTTCAAAGTAAAATACATCTTCTTCATTCCAAATTTATTAAGAAACAGGGCAAGTAACTTTTCTTCCGGACAAGTAAAATTTACAATTTCACTTGCCCAGGGACAAGTGGTCACAACAAATCAAGGCTTCCAAAACGGTCATATATTCCGGACATTTGTATAATGTCCGGTAAAAGTCCTGCTGGGCAAAGCATGAAACGGTCATCTACTTTTTAGTTTTCAAGGCTTTCTTAAGAAACTGTCATTTTAACATAATTCGCGATCTTTTTGACCCAACCTTTTGCCTTTAACAGCCACACATTTCCGGTCATAAAAGTGACATGATCATTAAGTACTATCAAAACAACCCCTACTTTTAATCAAGGCTAATTAGTTGTCGAACAGCTCAAATTTACCTGTTCAGGTGACAGGTAAACTATTTTGAACCGGACATTGATCGGTCTATTCAAAGTTATTTTCTTACATTTCAGCGGTTTGCATCTAATTGATTTAGTCAAAAAGATTTAAATTATTAGAAATACGTTTACAAATATGATTTGATGAAAAAATTAAAAAGGTGAAAATGAAAAATTGTCATAATCACGTTGTTTGAACCAGACATGTCTCTGTTTGAAGAAGTGCGCATGTGCGCAGGTGTGAAATTTAATTATGCATCCTAATTTCTTCAAAAAAATTGCTTAAATTGTCATTGATACCTTTATCTCACGTTTATTTCGAATATTTTCTTGAAGAAATAAAGTAGAAAGAGCTACTTACACTCATTCATGCTTTGCAAACGTACACGGAATTTATGTATCCGTCTCTGGTCCACGTTTTACCATTGTCACGATAACATCCGTGATTAGATTTAAAGTAAAGTAAAGTTTTTGACAAATAAAGAGTCTAAGGCAGATATAAGTACGCTGATGTTGCACACTTCGAATGATGAACTGCCAATTTAACAGTTTATGTCAGAACTTCGAATTTGAATCAAAGAAAGTTTAATATGTTTTTTTTTAATGTCAATCATTGGGATGGCCAACTCGGCAACTGATTACCATAATTGTCTTTTGTTCATTTAGTCTTAAGGGATTAAAATCGGGATAATATATAAAATGTCCGGCTGGCTAAAAATAATTTTGGAAGCCCTGCAACAAATATTTCCATACCCCTGCTGACATTTGTGTGCAATAAATATATGTTTCTGTACTCTTATGTCAAATGTTAATATCGATATGTTGACTGAAATTTGTCATAAGATTTTCAAAATGTCCATTATTATTAATATCGAGTTTATACCGTAGAAAGGCTTGTATAGTCCGCGGTTTTATTCTCCAAAATTGGACCTTCCAGACGGGGTGCGGACTATAGAGTACAATAAGCAAGAAATAAGAGAAAAATTTCAATTTCATGGCGAGGTGGTTTGTTTACGTTCCGCCATCTTTGTTATTTATATTGTAGAGGGCGCTCTGATCATTTTTCAAACTAATAATTTTAACTCATCCATAGTTCCAAGTTATTTCTATTCAATATCAAATTAATACTGATAAATATAAAAACTAAACCTTTCATTACAAATTTCTCGTTTCTTTTCAATGCATTGGTTGAAATAAACTGGTATCTGCTTGATTGAAACGATACAAACATAGTGAAAAAGACAACCGTAAACCAGCTTAGAATTTGTAAACTACAAAACGTAATCGGTTATTGTTCGTTCCGTTTTGGTGTTTCATACTGACTAATATGGTTTGTATTAGCTTAAGACCCTTCAAACATTAATGTGATAGATATATTAAAGATGGTTTTACAAAAGGATGGAACTGTTTTACTTTCAAAGTCGTATTATAGGGATATCTGTTATGTACGGATTTCGACTCTCACCGGTTAATTTCTTCTTTTACATGTGCTTTTTAAACTTCCTGTTTAAACATACACAAGTTTCTAAATTGTTTTTTAAGTGAATTAAACTTATTTTAACAATCATGAAGCGTTCTAGAATCATTTACAAGCAATTTCAGCTTCTGTTTGATGATGGAAAACAGGTTTTTCCAAGAAAATACCGCAAACGACCGCACAGGATTTGAAATAACCGGAGTATCATTAGACCTTTTCTAACAGTTACAAAGAGTTTTTACCTAAAATTTCGTGGGGAGAAGGGGGTGCGGACTATGTACCAGTGCAAACTATACAAACCTTTCTACGGTACTTATTTTTTTTCCAAATTTACCCATAAGAAAATTTATAAATACATTATTTTCATAATTTCTTTCTTTATACGTGTCATTACTAAACAGTGTCCAAGGCCGTAACTACCGTTGAGGCAAGTGAGGCAACTGCCTCACTAAAATTTTGACGCTGAAATTTTTTTGTGTATTTTTATGGTAATTAAATATGAAATATAGTCATTTGTTTTTTCTGTCTCAATCCTTAATTTCTATAACTTGACATCGTCTTTTAAATTATTCTCCCCACATATAACTCAGTATCTCAGTTTCTCAATTACATTAATCTATAGTAACCAGTAATCATCATGGATCTCTGGTTAAAAACAGGCTCTTGCAGAAAAAGGAAAAGCTATACTGAAGGTGAGGAATAATTCTAGTAAACAAATATATGTTATTTGTGATCACAACAGGTGTTAAGAGTTCCAGTATTGAATATATTTTCATTGGAACTATAAATCAAAAAACTATAAATAGACTGACAAATCAAGTAGTGGGGCACCGCACTGGAGCAGTCCTGTCTGAGTATTCGTTTCCATATTTTCTCCCAACTTTATTCGTTCTCTTTACAGATAAACACAACATAAATAATATGAAACCTGCATGGATTAGTTTTTATCAATGTTTTACCTTAAAATTTGAAAGAACATCCCGTAATCCAATTTTTACATTATTGAGGGACGGTAAGGACCTTTAAAACAGGATTTCGTATTTTCTAATTCAATCAGGACTACAGGATTTTGTGTCTTCTTAATTCGGGATTTCGGGCTCAGACCCCCTTCTACCTGCTTCATTATTCGATTGTCGATCTAAAATATCTTACCAATATTTCCAGAAATAATCTGAAATCACTGACCTACATGTAAACGCCCAAAAATTCAAGTCCAATTTCCCTGTATCCTAAAAAAAACCTAAAAATCAATATTCCTAGAATAACATAAAACATAGTTATATCCAATTTCCTGTATCCATAACATTAAAAGATAGCATGTGGCAAAAAGAAAAACTAAAAATAATATTCTTAAAATAAGATAAAATGACATAGGGGTACCCCCATATCTCAGTGCATTCAGATGACAAAGATATGATAATTCAATATTCCTGAAGGTGAAATGGCAAAGTAGATCCCAATATACCCTGTTCAAGGCTTAAAGCTGAAAATTGATATTTAGCTCCGTCTGCAATGAAATGATTTGAAATCAAACCGTGACATCTTCAATCTGCTGAATTTTAACAAGTAAATTTAAGTGAATACAAGGGAACCAAGATTATAATGGGTAATCAAAGTCATAAATCGATGGACAAAGACAATGCCAAAAAAAAACAGATATCAAGACAACACAACGAATAACAGAAAGCAACTATTAGTACATGTCTTAAAAAATGAAAAATATATAAAAAGTGTCCAAAAATAAAAACTTCGGACAGCTTGCCTCAACAATGTCAAGCTCTCTGGAAATGCCCAGAATGCAGGATTTTACACCATTTATCCCAGATCCCCTGCCAAAATTTTTCGCCTCGCTTCACTTGCCGCCATCAGTTCTGTATCACTAAAATAATATGCCTAGATACAGCCTT
Source organism: Mytilus coruscus (assembly GCA_017311375.1). Taxonomy (NCBI): domain Eukaryota; kingdom Metazoa; phylum Mollusca; class Bivalvia; order Mytilida; family Mytilidae; genus Mytilus; species Mytilus coruscus. Next base: position 127,447,485 of record CM029596.1, read on the forward strand.
GAGTACTAACTTATACATTTATAAAAACTTAAAAAAGAAATCGAAATTGGTCTATGACTATATTTTCAAATTATATTTTAAACTTGGCTAAGTGAGACAGGATCTGCATAAGATCTACATGTAAGAATACCTCATCTACAAAGGCTGATAACTGTTCTAAAGGAGAATATGATAAATCTCCATACAAAAGGTTATTTCTCAAGTTTGAATCTTTTCCAATGCTTTCCTTGTTTTTCTTCACAAAAAAGCAAGCCTTTCCTTTAGGTTTTCCAGGAAATTCAACCAGGGCATTAAGTGCACCAGTAGGCTGGGCAATGACTAATATTCTGTTGTCTGCTTTGTCAAAGAAATCTATGAACAGTTGTTTTGTTTCTTCCAAACTGAACAATTTGGAAATTTTTTCTGGCTTGATGTTTAATGACTTTACAGCATATTCTGCTTGGAATTCTATGCGAACATCGTTTATGCCAAGATCTTTTACAGACATGACTATAATTTATCAGTAACTTTCTGTTGCTCTTTAATTTTGACGGGCTTTCCACTTTTTCATTTTTTTCACATTTGTTTAACCCCGCGTTCATTTCTGTCGTCTGCTAATATAGGTGGCGCTGTGGGTGAAACCAAAAGAATGGGCAATAAATCTGGGCCCGTACCAGAGAAAAAAAGTAATAAAATAAATAAGAAAAATAAACCATATAACTGTTAAAACCATTATTAAGTTCTAAGAAAAATTAATGACATTGGAATTGCAGTCATTGAACAATATCAACATGTGCATGTTTTTAAAAATGATTAAAAAAAATATTCGAAAATTCAACAACCATAAAGACCCTTTTAATGCAAATTTCGATATAAATCTCATTTGACATACCTACCTGAATTATTTTTAGATAGCTACATTTACAATTTTTTGTGCAATTTAATATTCTATGCATTAATAAATTATTCAAAGAAATGGAATGCTGATCATGACTTTCCGAGTCAAAAAATCAGTGAGAGTAAATTTTTCAGTGACGGTCGGAAATTTGTTCAGTGTTAAAAACGTTCATTCACAGTGGAATTAAATATACCAGCTACTTCTGATTAGCGATTACTTGGGTGTTTAATATAGAAGAGAATACTAAGGTTAATATAGTAAACAAAAATGAAGAAAAATTTTTAAACAAAATTTTGAATCCTTTACCTTCCGAGAAACGAGTTATTTCTTCAGTACGGGGATAAAAAACCACAACGACAATTAGTGAAATATAACAGTGATTGCAATTCAAAGTTCTGTTTAAATTAAATATTCAGTAAACATACAGACTACATAAGCACAACTAGTGTGCTCTAGCAGAGACATGTAGTACATATATTATATGTCTCTGGCTCTAGTGAGCTTTTCAGATCGACTAAATAACAATTTATGTATATAGACACATCCAAAATTTATGAAAACAACACAATTTTAAACATTTAATTCATGGTAAGATAATATAAATGTCAAATTGAATTTAAAAGCATAATTTCAAGTCATACATGTAATTTAAACAAAGTATATCTTAAGGCATATCATAAGAAGCACAACAGATAAAAGCAACAAAAAGCTATGCAAATCAAGCAGTCAAAACGTGGGCAAAATAAAAAGTAAGAAACACAAGAATTGAAAGCACTATAATATGCATGCACTGCATAGGTACTGGGACATAATATATAGTCCCAGATCGGCATGAGTTTTTTATTTCGATCCCATGTTTGCATTGGTCAAAAGATGTTTCCATGCGACATTTGTAAGGCAGCTCATTCCAGATTAATGCAATATTGAAATGAAACGATTTCAAACCATACCTGGCAGTTATGACGCTTAAGAGCACTTCTGTTTCCTGTGATATACAATTATAGTTCTGAAATAAATCATGAAGATGACTATTTTGTTTAGTTATTCTTAATGTTTCTGCGGAAACAGTTTGAATTCTCCTGATTTTTAAAAAGAGTAATTTAGATTTTTCTAGCAGTTTTTCATAAGAACCATCATAATCATCATAGACAAATATAATAGCTCTAACTTAAATTGCTTCCAATCCATCTTAAAAGATTTTTTTATCTACAGTAGTGCCAATAAAATTGCTGGACAATAGTTAAAATATGAGAGAATCTAAATATTTGCTCATTCGTTGTAGAATACTTAATTTTTCTGTTTTAAAATATTTCGGATGAGATGACTGTTAAAGTTCGAATCTATAGTTACTCCCAGAAATTTAACATTGTCTTTACAACAATTTTTTTTCTCGTTTAAGTTGAATAAATGATTATAGTCTGACAGTAAAAACATTCCGGTGACGTTTCAGTGTTTCCATATTGTCAAATTTTAGACAGACTTGGTACAAAGACTTCTAAAAAATAAAAAGGACTAGCAGTATCCTTTAACTTAAGGTATAGAACCACTAATTCGGGTCCGGTTGGAAAGAACATAGAAGAAAGATGTACATATTTTAAACAAAAAAGTTCTTACGCATAGCTGTATCTTTGTCAATAGGTTAAATATTTGGGTAATTTTGGTATCAAATGAAAGCTTGGGGACTTTGGATCACTGTATAACCCTTGTTGAAAGTTTCTTTTGAATAATAAAAAAAGTATATGATATCATAATAGGGTACATTTGCTCTGTTGTTCAGATCAGAAGTACCTGTTTTGTACTATCAAACTTGCGGGAACCAGTACGCTCTAATATGCAATTAAATGTATGTTGAATTTTTCAGCACAAGTCAGAATAAGGTATAGTTTTGACATGAAATGACTGCCACTTTATTTGAACTTAAGACAAAGTAGCCATTAATGCTTGAAATTGCAGAATTTAACATAGAACGTAATGGGGCTATGAATTAGTAATTTTATCCTTAAGCTCAAGTTACAGTAAACGGTCTATGTCACGTATTTTTGTAAAATTTTGCAAACAACTCTGGCTCGTTGAACTATAATTGAAAATAAAAAAAAAAAAATAAAGCATTTATCTCTTTTATCATCTGAAATATCACTAATTGAGAACTTTCAAAATAGGGGAACATTTGTATAGAAAACACATACAATCGACGAAAACCTTCTTAAATTTGTCTTAAAATCTTAAAATCTGTAATTTCTAATACATAGATTTTTCTTTAAAAACTATATGTTCTTGATACATAAATTTCCGTTTAAATGATGTAAAATAATGGAAGTATGTCCAGTGCACGATGTTTCATCGATATTGTCAACAAAAAGCTTATTCTGTTCTTCTGAGAAGGCAACAGACATGTGATGACGTCAAGGAACCACCACCAGGATCCACTACTTTTTCACTTGTTCCAAATTAATAATAGCATTGTTATATCCTTAGAGTGCAACCCCACCAACAAGAAAATCGTGAAAGTCGAAACACAATCCCTGGAATTCCGTATCAACTTGGATATATTAACTCGAAAAGCAAGTGCTGACTGGAATTTTGAAACATAGACTGGAAAATTCACAATGAGAAAATTATACTCATCTCTTTTGTCGTAACTTGATTTCAGTTCTAAACTGACCATTTCTGTGAATCTCTAAACGTATGAAGTAAAGATATGAATAATGCAATATCCTTAATTTCGTGTCTAAGTCCTACTACTAGTACTACAAGGCGGAGTTTAATGGCCTTGACTAACCTTGAGGGTCTCACACGGTTGGCCTAGCTTACGCCTTTTGGGGCATTTTATTAACTCATTTTTACCCTATGGCATTTAATATAATTATCTCATAAGTCATAGTCACCAATAACTTCGAATTATTCAGTAAAAGAACATCATCATTTTAAAATGAAACGTTAAGGTCAAGGAACAGTAAATGGGCTATGTCACAGATTTTGCTAAAATTTTGCATACAACCTTGGCTCGTTGAACTATAACTTAAAATTGAAAAAAATAATGCATTTATCTCTTTTATAATCTGAAATATTACTGATTGAATTCTTTCAAAAATAGGCGAATATTTGTATAGAAAGCACATAAAATCGGCGAAAAACCTTCTTAAATTTGTCTTAAAATCATAAAATCTCTAATTTCTAATACATAGATTTTTCTTAAAAAACTATATGTTGTTGGAACAAAAATTTCCGTTTTAATGATATGAAATATTCATATGGTCACAGACTTCGTTTTTTGTCTAATAATCAATCTGTTACCTAGTTGGTAGTGAAAAACATTAAAAAAAAAAAAAACGTTTTACAACCTGCGACGCGATGACGTTACGATTATTTCGACGTTTTGTAGTATTTTTTCACAGAGAACAACCAATTTGAACGATAAATACAGTAAAAACGAAGTCAGTGACCCTATAATTATTTGAAGTATGTCCAATGCACGATGTTTTATCGATATTGTCGACATCGCAATGTTCACTGTATCGTGTCATTATTGTGTTTACATTGTATCGTGTCATTATTGTGTTTACCTTGTATCGTATCTATACTTTGTGTTTACACGTACCGATTTTCAGGTTGTCTGCATGTTGATATTGTCAAATATCAGCTGCGAGTCACAATATGAAACTTTTTGTCGAGTGAGTGCAGCGAACGAGATCAAAAGGCCTTCATATTGTGTCGAGCAGCTGATATTTTACAATATCAATATGTAGATAACCTGATAACCGATTTATCGGGCTGTATTTGCGTCTTTTGGAAGTGTTTTCTTAGTTTCACCAGCAACCGGAAGAGGACTTGATAAGTTCGGGTCAAACTTATCAACGTCGGTTCAAATAATATGACGTCGCTGATATGTCCGGGTCAAAGTTATTAAGGCCGGGTCAACGTATTTGACGTCACAAAGCCGTGATATGGAATAATATTAAGAGCAGAGCAGAGGGATATAGACAGTGGGACGACCGATAATGTATCGTATCTATACCTTGTGTTTACATTGTTTACATAGTAGACATTGCGATGTTGACAATAGCGAGTCAACATCGTGTTTATATTGTAGAACAAGTCTGTAACTTTGTGTTTACATTGTTCACATTGTCGACATCGCGATGTTGACAATGGACAGTCAACATCGTGTTTATATTGTATAACAAGTCTATACCTATGTGTTTACATCGTTCACATCGTAGACACCGTGATGTTGACCATATCCAGTGAATAGCGAGTCGACATCGTGTTTACCAACTATATACCTTTGTATTTAAATCGTTCACATCGTAGACATTGCGATGTTGACAATAGCGTGTCAATGTCGTTTATATTGAATACTGAGTCAATACCTTTGTGTCTACATCGTTCACATCGTCAACATCGTGTTTCTATTGTATATCAAGACTTTGTGTTTACATCGTTCACATCGTGTACCAAACAAAAAATTACATCGATTAATAATTTCAAATGTAAAATAAAACAATAATTTCACTGCTCGTGCGTAATTCGAAAATGGAGTAGACGTTTCCTGAATAAAAATCAACACAGAAGCACGTGAACAGACATTCTAATTTATTGCGAAATATGAATTTTCCACAAAACATATGTCACATACAAAATACAATTTGTTTATGTTGAAGATTTCTGACATGTTTAATGGGAATCGACTTGTAAGAAATAGAAAAAAAGACAAACAAGTATTAGTCCACTAGCTTAGCTTATGTTCAAGACAATACTTTCAATAATGATTAATTCAATGGCTTAAATTAATAATATGTAATACTTATGAATATGATTGTGTTCATTTGCTATTTATCTGTAAAAGTTTTGTGCATAAAAAATTTAAAAAAGAAAAGAAATTCATTTAATTAAAATACTCATATTATGTTCTTACGGCATTTTTACATTCAAGGCATGTAAACAGTATAAAAGAGTTCATAAAATTTAAATGATGTTGACACGATATCGTGAATACTGCAATGTAAACGATGAAAACATAATATCGATAATACATTGAACACATCGCGAGGTTGACGATATAAAGTATATAAGAGTTGTTACAATGTAAACGATGTTGAAACGATATCGTGTAAACATTGTTAATATTGCGACGTAAACACGATATCGTTACTACATTGTAAACATCACAATGTAAAAGATGTCAACAATGTAAACAGTATATTACAGTTCTTACGATTTTAACGATGTTGACACGATATAGTGTTAACTTGGTTAGTATCGCGATGATAAAGATGTAAACACGATATCGTTACTACATTGTACACATCGCGATGTTAACGATGCCAACAATGTAAAAAGTAGATAAGAGTTCTTTCAATGTTAACGATGTTGACACGATATCGTGTTAACATTGTATCGCGATGGCGACAATATTGTTTTACATTGTGCACTAGCTACAGAGGTTTCGGCCATAGTTTGATAAGTCGTTTTTGCCGAGGTTTTTTTGTTATAAATGTAGGACAAAATAGAAATGATAGAAAAAAATACATTTTAATCATTAATCTATATTCAATGATAAAGATGTGTTTTACTATAAGCATGATATATTCAAAAATAGTCGTAAAATGTTGATTTATAATAAAAATAAAATATTCTTATAACAAGATACGATATATAGTTAATGAAAAGTGATATATAAAATAACAAGATGTGATTAGTATTAAAAGTGAAGACGATTGTTGTTCTAATCATAATTATAACTTATATTTATTTGTAAAAGAAATATTTGCGTATGTGACACATAATCACACACCTCAGACCCCCAAAAAAAAAAAATTTTTGACCCCTAAAAATACCTTCATTTAAAGCAAAAAGACACTAAATTTTACCAAAAAAGCAAAAAACACCCAAAAAACAGCAAAAAAACTTTGCTCCCAAAAATAAAATTTTTTTACTTTTTTATAAAAAAACCTTAAAAACACCCCAAAAAAAAACAACAAAAAAAATTTCAAAAAACAAAAATAAAAAAAAGGTCGGGAGAACACACCGCGAAAAAATTCTGTTGGATTTTGGAGAAAAAAATCAATTTTACTTTAAAAATGAAACAACCTACAGCTCCCGATTTATCAATGGATATACCATTATATCCAGACTTACCTACAGAAGATGGACAAAATTATAGACTACAAAAATAACAGAAATAGAAAAACATTAATAAATGAGAGAGATAAACGTAAATCACTATACAAGAAATATAAACGCGGAGTCAATGTTACTGATGGTGTCGATACAAGTTTAATTTCGACTTCCGTTGTTTTAGCTGGTATAGGAATAGCTTTTCCTATCTTGCTTCCAATACAAATTACAGCTATTGTATGTGGAAGTTTAGGAGGTTTAATTAAATTTGCTAGACGCAAGTTAACAACAAAATCAAAGAAACACTACGAAATTAAAACAATGGCAGAATGCAAGTTAAACAGTATAACAGATTTAATATCAAAATCTTTAACTGATGGAAAGATAAGTGAGAATGAATTTAAATTGATTTTAGATGAATTGGAAAAATACAATAAAATGAAAGAAAATATACGTACAAAACAAACACAAACAGTATTGAACGACAGCGAAAGAAAGAAATTGATAGAAGACACAGAAGCTAGAGTAAGAAGTGAATTAAAAAAAATGGAAAATATCTAATTTTTTAACAAAATTACAATAGTTAATGACCCTCCCCAATGTATGAACTATAAAAATTTTGATGTAAAAATGGCTGAAGGAGGTGTTGAGTTTGGTAATCCTTTATTTGATCGTGATGATTATGATGAAGAAAAGAAACTACTTTTCGAAATGATGAAGAATTTCAAAGTTCTATAGACAAGGAAACTGAGGTATTAAGAGATTTATCAGAAAATGACACTAAAATTCGCGAAAAGAAATTACCGAAAAATGATAAAAAGATTTTATAACGAAAATAATGAATTATATTCAAACAAAAATTACAAAGATTTTTTTACCAAAGAAGATTTTAATGGAAGAACAATGTTGTATGTAAAAGATGAATATGGTAGGGAAATTGCATTAACATATTATCAAAAGGAGTATTAAAATTTTATAAATTTAGCACTATTCAAAGAGAATACGGTGTTGGTGGTACCGAATTTATCAAAGATGTTTTGGGTGTAGACGATTATAAAATATCTGATAGAATAATAGAAGGTAGAGCAGAGTTTCAGAGAATGTTAAATGAAACACCAATTCGTGAACTCAATAATATAGAAATTCCATTAAAAGAAATATCTACACAACAAGAAGGAGAAGAATTATTAGAAACAGCAAGTAATACCGAAACATCTGTGAAAGAAATAGAAACTTCTTTTGTAGAAGCAGGAGTATCTTACAAAGAAATGGAAACTCAAACAGATATTACAAAAGAGATGGATGGTATAATCAGTGCAATGACATCAGTAAAAGAAGAGATTGCAAATGAATTAGCAAAACTGAATGAAACAAATAAAGACTTAGCAAAAGAAAATACTAAATTAGAACAAGCTAAAGAAGACAATGATGAATTTCAAATAAATAGAATAAGTAGTCGAATAAGAGAGTTGGAATCTGAGAGAAGTGCAAGACTAGAAGTAATTAATATTAATAAAGAAAACTACGTAGTCAAGTAAACAGAATTAAAGAAACAATAAATAAAGTGTTATACGAAGACAAAACATTAGGTGAAAGAATTAAAACATTATTCAGAGAACAAGGAATTACAATAGCTAGTATTTTAACCGCTTTTGGAATGATTATTGGTGTTATTGTTGAGACATTTACTGGTGGAACTACTTTTCTCCTTCTCCTCCTCCTCCACCATCAAAAGGTGGTGTACAAGACTGGATAAAAAACAATTAAAAATCTTGGAAAACTATTATCTTTTCTTGCAGGAAAATTAGCAGCTGCATTACCAGGTATTATAGGTTCTATTGTATCTTGGTTATTGTCTGCAACAAAAGACGTAGTAAATTGGTTTGCAAACAACTTATGGGCTTTGCTTGTTTTGGTTGTTGGTTTATTGTATGCTGCTGCTAGGAATATTTAAAAAATAAATTAATAAATTTTATAAATAATAAGTGCTGTAATACCTAATACAATACTTCCAAATATTATTGCTTTTTATTATCTTCGTGTTCGTCATATTCATTTTTTGTGTTGGTTCTATTTGAACTGGTTCTGATTTTTTGGTTCTGATTTTTTGGTTCTGATTGAGATTGTTGAATCGGTTTTGGTTTATTTGGTTGGAAATCGACAGGATCGAGACCGGTAAAATCAAAATTTTATTATTTAAATCATCATTTAAACCGAGTGTTTGATTTTCTGTTGCAATTACAATTTTGTTGTTATAACCAACAATGGTGTCAATTTGTAATACCATATCACTGGGAGACATATATAAACCAAGTCCATAAGCATAATCAACTTTACTTCTTGCGTATTTTAAAACATTTTGATAATTTTTATCTGAGTGGGTAAATCGATAGGACTATTAATAACATCTTGTACATTTGCTAAGAATTGTTTTTGTGCATCAAATCCTGTTCCTACTTTTAATATTTCTACCCTTGTTTGAGATTGTGCCCTAATAATGCCCATACAAACATTCTAATAATTTCATTGATACGTTCAATACCTGCCTTTGTAAAACCCTCTGATTTATCTAATATAAATGTTGTCCAAGCCATACTTATATCTTTTGTATGACGAATTGTATCATGAATATTAAAGAAGGACCATCCCTGAATGATGATATCTGTATTCACCACTTGGTTTATAATATTCAGAAAAGTTCCTAATCCTTTAGATGATGATTCTACTTTTGTCTCCAATCTGTATTTGGAGAAACATCAAATTCATTGCATAATTTTTGATATGCAGCTTTGTCATATGGGTTTTGTAATAACAGAAAGAAGAATCTGTTGGTAAAGGTGATTTAAGTTCTTTTAAAATTCTGGCAATGCAATAATATAAGTGAAATGTATAAAGTGATTTAGTAAGATTTGAAGTGTTTTGTATATGGTTATTGTAGGAAACACCACATCCTGTACTTGCACACCAGACTGCAAAGTTTAACTGACATTGCCACCAATCAAACGAAGAATGAATCCATGTATTCCATGGTTCGTTGGTGTGTAATGATGGGTTTTGATATTTTGAAATAAATCGGGAAAGCTGTTTTAAAGTTTTCTTTTGATTTACAAATATTATTTGATCGACAAGATTTATATCTTTTTAGAATACTTAACACTTGGATTATATGATACATTTGGATTATATTTAAATTCTTTTGTTATCATTTTTTATATTAAAATGTACCACACTATTTCAAATATTGATAAGACAATTAACTTACAACAATACATTGATAACAGAGATGGAAATAAACGTATTGGTTTAAAATCTATAAGATATAGTGTAGGTTGGTATAATGTTTATGATGGAGTTATAAGACAAACAGGAGAAAGACTTCATAGGATTAAAGATGGTTATTATAGTTTCCAACAAATAGCGGATGAATTTAAAAAAAGATATTGTATTATCCGTAAATGAAACAAATGGTATTGCGTCATTAAACACTCCTATTGAGTTAAGGATAAATGAAGATTTGAAAAATATGTTAGGATTTAATAATGAACGTAAATTCGAACCTAATGAATTACATTATGGAAAAAATTTGTAGATTTTGCTATCCATAAATCATTGTATATCCATTTGGAACAAGTTAGCACTTCTTATAATTATCTTGATGGTATGCCGAGTACTTTGTTGGCTGTTGTTCCAGTTGAAAATAAAGAGTTTGGGGATATTATAACAATAAGATTTGAGAATCCGGAATATAAGTATTTGGTAAATGGTGATATAACAGAATTGAAATTAGAAATAAGAGACGAAAATAATAAAAGATAATTAATAATTTACCAATTAATTGTGTTTTAGAAATTGTATAATTTATTTAATAAAATGAGCATACTTGGTGTCAAGAAAAAACACGTAGATACATCGGAAATAAAAAAGGAAATATTAAATATGGAGAGTGAGCTTCGAACAATGGATACTAAGGATAAAGATTTACGCCGGAGTGTCGCTGCCCTAACCATCAGAGTTTTAAATGTTGAAAATATAGTTACTAATATTAAAAATAAACCAGACAGAAAAATAATAAGTATAAATGCTGGAATTGATGGTTCAATACATACAAATCAAATGTTTAATTTTGGTGATGGTGGTTATTATGTAATGAACTTTCCAGGACAAATATTGGGTATGGGTTTAGTAAGTCTGAAAACAAACACAGATGATATAGCCGTTATGATGACTGTTAATAATAATGAGCCATATGGTTACGGAATAAGTTTGGGTAGTAGTGTCACACACAGTTATTATAACTTTAATACACCTTTTGAAGTTAAGGCTGGAGATATAATAGGTTTTGTTAGTAAGAGTGATAATTCTGCATGTATCAATACTCTAGTATCAGCGGTAATTGAATTATTTTTATAACAAATTTAATCCTTAAAATGTCGGCATACGGAAACAAATTAAATCCTTACAGAAAAATAAGAGAACCTCGTGGTGTGAAAGGTATTCGTCAAAGTGTAGTAATAACTAATAATCCTTCAACTATTGATCAAAATCAACAGCTATTAGTGAGATTCCCCAATCTAAGCAATAATGATGTTATTGTTCCAGGAACAACAAGATTAGCATTTGAGATAGATCTTACATCATCTACAGACGACAATGCAACCATATATCCAAACATAGGAAGAGCAATAGTTAAAAACAACAATTCGTATAAGTGGAAATGAAATTATGTCAATTGATGACAGTGATATTTATCATTGTTATACCGATTTGTGGAAATCTTCATCTGAACGAACAAATATGGCATACCAAGGTATTGGTGAAGCAAACATGTTAAAACACAGAGTTGGTGTAGGTGATAAAGCAAATGATACGGGTGATGAAGCAATTGCATTAGCATATAAAACAGATTTTGTATCCCACTTGATTTTGAACTATTAGAAACTCATATGCCTTTTTATCAATCAGGTCTTGGTGATAGACTTGAATATGAACTTACATTTAATAATTATAGCAACGTTATTAAATCTACAGATACAGATGCAAGTTACACAATTAAAAACATTTGTTTAGAATTTGATATGGTTTCCGATGCAGAATTAGCAAGACAGATAAGACAACAAGTTGATGGTAAGATGGTTATTTTGTACGATAGAATACTAAGACATAGAAAAATAACCAAAAACAAATCTGATACATTGTGGAATATCAATTTAAATGTTCCAGCTAGAAGTATGAAAGGAATTCTAATGTTGTTCGAAGATCCTGAAAGAACAAGCACTGAAACTTATTATAATCCTAATATAACAAAAGTAGAAATGACAATAGAAGGTGTTCCAAATCAGCTATACAGTCAAGGAATGAAAGCATATCAACAGTGGGATGAAATAAATAAATTCTTTGCTTTAAATTCAAAAGAAATAAAGAAACAAATATACTTGCAAAAGATTTAAATTTGTCTTATACAACATTAGAAAAATATCTTACAACTAATTATGCATTATGGTTAGATTTACGTTCAACAGATGATAACTCACTACACGGTTCAGGTAGAAGAATTGAAAATGCCTCTGAAGGTATAACAATCCAAATAACTAAAACAGCAGGAGCAAATAAATCAATAAATGTCTATCTGTTTGTCATACAAGATGCACAAATTAATTTTGAAGATGGCAGATTTAAAAATGTTGATTACTAGTAAGCGAGCAAAGCTATAGAGTTTTTAGTTTATTTTATTTAAAATGGAGTTGCCAAAATATCCACATTGTGCTATTATATGTGGTCAAACTGGATGTGGAAAAACAGAGTTTGTTCTTGATTTATTAGAAAAGGAATATTGTCATGTGTTTAAACATATAGTCATACTTTGTCCAACCATTCAATGGAACAAAGCATACAAAAATCGTGAATGGATTGGTGATGTTAAAAACCAAAACAAAAATCTAATAATTGTTAATCCCATTGTCAAAGAAGAAGAGAAACTACAAGAATTACTTAGAATGTTTTTAAAAATATGCTGGTTATCCAACATTATATATTATTGATGACTGCAGTGCAACAAAAGAACTAACAAAGAAAAAGATATGCTGTCTGAGCTTGCATTTTCAGGAAGACACGCGGAACAATCAGTGTGGGTCATTTCACAGAGATACAACTCTGTTTTAAAAGACTTAAGAGAACAAACAAAATGGTTGTGCATGTTTTACACAAAAGATAGAGATAGTTTTGATAATTGTCTAAGAGAAAATGATGTTATTCCTACATTAGAAGAAAGACAAAGAATAAAGGAAGAACTTAAAAAAGAAACATCGTAAATTAATATTAAAGACAGATCAACCTACCGATTTTGGTTACTTGATTAGCAATTCTTAAGCAATTCTTAAGCTATTCTCAAGTAATGCTTTAGCAATTCTTTAGTAATGCTTTAGTAATTTAGCAAATATAAGCAATAAAAAAGCAATGCTATTAGAAATATTAACAATTATAACAAATACTGCAGTATTATCATTAGTGGGTTATTTTGTATTTAGTTTTGTAAAATTAAAATAAATTATTTTCGTTTTTGAAACATATAAAATGAATGCCGAAGAATTATTGAGCGAAAATATTGTCGAAAATATAAATATTGATGATGATAAACAAGAAAAAAACGCGAGAGATTATCATCTGTTGTTGCTGGTGGAAACAGTAAACAATATTTGGGTAAAGAATTACAACTGTCAGATATTGACAAAATGACACCAGAACAAATAGACAAACTATACTGTAAATATGAAGCTAGATTAGGAGCTAGTATGACTAAGACATTAGGAAACTCTTTTATAAATTTATATGTTATGGGTGTATCAAAGTATTTCAAAGTTGTCGATCCACCAAAACTAATACAAGACTTGAAGGAAGATCCTTTTCTCAATCACGGTTTAACTAACATATGTTGTGAACTGTATTATAAATATGGAATGTATCTTGCTCCTTTTACTGCAATGTTAACAACAGCAAGACATATCGAACCACTTGCTTCTATTGATTTTAAAAATAAAGATGAAAATAATGACATAAAAAATGATGAATGAAAATTCTAAACAAGAAGAAACTGGCGAGCGAAGCGAACGAGCGGAGCGAGATACACTCCGGTCCCTTCAAAAGAAATATTCAAAAACCCAAACCAAAAGACCCAAAAGAGTAGCAGCTGGTAAAAAGGTGCAGAAGCAAAAAAATGAAAGCTGAATTAAGAAAAAGAAGAAGAAAAATTAAAAAGAAAACGCAAAATTTAAAATGGCTAGTGAAAAAGTGACTTACCACAAATAACAAAAGATTCTGATACAGAAACAGATTGTGAATCAAACCCTTCGGTTGAGAGAAACTCCGGTTCCAAAGTTGATTACAAATTTGCACTTTTTCTATAGGTATTGTTGGATTGGGATTGTTTTTTATAACCAAAGTAAGAAACCAGAAAAATGATTAAAGAAATCGTGGTGGGTAAGGAAATAACAAAACCAGAAAACCAGAAAAACAAAAGAAAGAAATTGATCCTTTTGAATTTAATTGAGCGAACAAAGTGAGAATTTAAAATTTAATATATAAAATGTCAACACAAAAGACGGAAAACAAATAGCAAATATGTTATATCATGCTGGAGTGGAAACATTGTTAACAGTTGGATATGCAGAAATAGGTAAAAGGTACTAAGGAGACCAGCACCAAAAGTAGATTTTAATGTAAATGATGTTGTAATGTTATCCATTGATATATTACTTGCAATGGCAACAAAAGATATGTTGATTAAGCAAGGTATTATACCTGCTGATATCATGAAGTAATAAACTGATTGCTTACTTATTTTTATTTTATTTTGTTTTTATAAAATGGCAAGTGCTTTAGCAATGATGCTTGGTGGGGCAATAACAAATGCTTTTGCATTTTCGGGGAGTAATTATTTATTTTCACATATGGGTAGTAATGCAAATGAAGAGAAAATAAGACATGATAAAGCTATAGAAAAATTAGAAAAGCACAAGCAGATTGGAATAAAAGAAGAATACAAAGATTAGATTTTATCAATGAACAATTACAAAAGGAACATCATGCCGAACATACTTTTGAAGATGTTGACCAAGCAATGAAACAATACTATTACATTACAAGTAAACAATTAACTCCATTATCACCCAAACCTAAACTAAGTGATTTTTATACACCATCAGAAGATCAAAAAAATAGAGAAATTGCATTTGTTGTTGGTGGAATGGTTTTAACAGGTTTTGTTGTTTGGAAGTTAAAATAAGCGAGCGAAGCGATGATTACCTTGAAGAAAATGATACATTTAAATCTAAAATATTATTCCTTTGATTAAAGTTTTTAAAGAGGGTTATAAAGAAATAACAAAATAAATTAAATTTCAGGACATGGTTTTCAAAACATATTCATAAATTTTGTCAGGTCTAATGAAAGCATCCCAACCAGGAGGAAACTTAGATAACTTTTACCTTTAAACTTTTCCATTACTTCCATTTGTTTTGATGTCAAAGGACATTCTCCATCATCTCTTAAACAACATATCTGATAATTTGATAATTTTATTTTTCCTAATATAACTCTAGCATAAGGATCATCTTTCTCGGTATAAGCTTCAATCATTTTAAAATAAAATTTAAATTATATATTTTTAATATCCATAAGGAAAACTTCTAATTAGATTTTCATTTTCATAACATACCATTCTTTTATCAAACATATAATCATAAGCTTTAACTTGTTTAACTGTTTTAAGTTGATGATCTTTTCCTATTTTATGTTGTCATATTTTACAGTTTCATATTTTCATTTTCATCAGTAACTATTTTTATTTTTTATCTAATGTAATCTTTTCTTCAACTTCAGCATTTAATCTAAAACCTTTACAACAGCTAACTAGTTTTTCTGTATCTAGTTTCATTGAATAATCTTTTGGACCAGCAGATATAAATTGTTTTATGTGATTAGCATTGTGTTTTGAAACAATTTCGTCTGTTAAATCACCTAATTTACTTCCCATCATATTTTCTACTTTTTACATGCTTCAGAACCATCATCATTGTAAATACAAGAATCTGTATCCATGTATAAAACTCTTTCTTGTAGAATATCTAATAATTCGTATAATTTTAATCTAGCATGTGCTGTTGTAAATAAAGCTATATAAACATTTACACTTGGATTAGGTTTAGAATATTCTTCTTTTCTTTATATTCAGTTAATACAATATTTTCATCTAATATCATGGTACTTATATCTTTATATTTTCATTAAATACTATTTTAGTTATATGTTCTAAAGTAAAACAATATTCTTTTGTGTAAAATTATCTCTCATACCAAAATGTCCCCATAAATTATTTAAACATATTTTAGCTATAAATCTTAATCCCGAATTGTGTTTAACTTTGTCAATATCTAGATTATAAGCAGCATTATCTATGATATATTGTATTTTGGTTTTACATTCTTTATCGTTCTCACAATCAGGTTTACAATATTTAGGATCACATTTACATCCTGAAGCTTCTTGTTTATATTTCATAAACGTATCTACATAAAGTTTAAATATATCTGTAGATGTTTTTCAAAATGTTCTAGTTCATATATTTTTGTAATTTATAACCTTTTTCTATTGCTTTATCTATTTCTATTGTAGACCAAGTTCCTACTATAACTCTTTCCTCATTAGAATGTATACATTTTCATTTTAATATTTTTACATTCTTTACATCTTTTATTTCATGTATTTTATCATGTTTATTTAAAGTAGGATCATCTATGTGTTTACATTTAAAAGATATTTTATTCATACATGTTCTACATAATCCAAAAAGTAATTTATGTGTATTATCACTAGTTAATTGTTTATAAGGTAAAACAGGGTGATACAATCCTTTAGGTGGTAATATTTTACATTTCATTATTCCGAAATAATTATTTTTATATAATCATCTACAGAAATATCTGTATATGTAATAGGATGTCCTATAGGATATTTACAATATTTATTTACTGATGGATACAGAGAACAAAAATCTACATATCTACCTTTTAAATCAGAAAGATTATTGTATAATTGAATAGTTTCTGTTCTTCCTCCATAAAATGCATCTCTTTTATCAATAGGTTTTAAATGTGGATCAACTTCAGGATATTTTTGTTGATCAAACTCACATTCCCATATTGTATGAATTTTACATTTGGTTTTAGATAATCTTCAATAGTTTTAAGTCTTTCTTTAGTTTGGTCATATAACTCTTTCATAGTTTTTTATTTCTATCTTTTTACATATTTCTTCAGGACTATAACATTTTGTACATCCATGCCAATAACATCCAAAAATTCATAAACATTACGCATTTTATTTTCTATCATAATAATAACCATCGACTTTATAACATTTATTATTAATGAATAATTTCTTTTCACCTGCTCTTTTAGCATGTTGAATCATTATACCATATTCTAAAGAAATATACTCTAACCATTGTATTGATTTTGTGAATGTACTTCTTTAATTGTCATCTTTTGTGAATTCCAATTGTTTCATTTGTTAACATTAATGTTTTAAATATTTTTGTACAACATTGAGCAATTGTAATATATTGAAATGGATCAATACAATTATTGGTTATATTTAAAATAATTTTTATACAATGTACAACCTTTTGACAAAATTAAAACATCCAAAAACAATAATAAAATATTTCTTTATAGAATTTAAATTTTTATCTTTTTTGTTTCATACCATTTGTCAAATTCTTTTTATTTTTGGTAGTCATAGTATCAAAACCATAATATTTTTATCAGGATATTTACCTTTGTATTTTTGGTTTTCTGTTGTATTAAAATAATGTGGAAAGTATCCTTTGTTACCTTCAAAACCAAATGTTTTGGGAAAGCAGCTAATCCACACAATGTAAAATTTATTGAATCTATAAATCTTAAATTTATTCCTTTAATAAACATAGCTGTTAATTTTAGTCCAGAAGAAATTATGTTATGTTCAATTTTATTTTTACAATGTATCCTAAAATCGGTTGCATATCATAACCTTTTCCATAATGTGAAATAAAAGTGTAGTCTTTAAATTTGTCTCTTATGAAATATTTACAAAAGTTGTCTATTACAGAATTTGTTTCATATTTAATTTTTCTACATCACTAAAACAATCATCTATGTCTAATTCTAACAAGTTTAAATCATCAATATTGAAATCACATTTAAATACTTTTACATAGTTATTTTTAAAACAGTAAATATTTTCTAAATCGTAAGCTATACAAAATTCATTATATGTATTCCTGTTTCTTGATTTGCTTCAAAATCAAAATATATATATTTATTATTTTTACTTGTTTTGGTACTGATGGTTTCATATAACATAAGTGTTCTTCATTACTTTCCGTGTATTTTTCGTAACATATTAAACATATTTTTCACCACATTTATGGTTTTACCTGTATATGTTTTATTACATTTTCACAAACAAGTTGTTTTCTAATAGTTGTTACTGTATTATCTTTACATGTATGTTGTTCAGTATAACCAATTAAACATAATTTACAAAATCTACGTTTTGCTAAAATCCTGTTATGTTTGTTATTGTATCAAAATGTTCATCATGATAATATAAATATATTTGTTCGTTGTATTCTTCATTACCATTATATAAAATATGTTCTGTACTATTTGATGTAAAATAATTATTCTCATATCAAGATAATTTTCAAAATTTTAAATCTTCCAAATCATTTCCTTCTTTTTATTTCTACTTCTGATTGTTCATGTAAATTTTCAGCAACTCTTTTTGTAATGGTCTACCCTCTTTAATGTGTTTTAATTGTGAGTTTGTAAAATTTTCTAACAACTTGTTTGAAGCTAAAGAAGTTACAATTGCTCTTGCTAAACATATTGTATCATTATTTTTATTTGTATGATACTACTTTTATTTATTGCATCTAATATTTTTAAAGCTTTACCTTTTCCTCTTTTATTGGGTATAATAGTAACTTCAAAATAACTTCTTCTAAATTTAATTCTTCAGCACTATTTAATAATCTTTCCATTTGATCCATGAATAACTTTTTAACTGTATTATATGTTCTTATAGGCCAGCTTTTATGTTTAGCAATTATGATTTCATGAATAGGTACTATTTTAATTCTTCCATTAGGGTAATCTTTTATAGAATAATCTATCATGTGATCAAAAGCATTTGTAAATGTTTCTGGTTTTCATCCTTTAGACTAATTTTATAATTAAATACATAAATACTTGCTTTATGTTTATATTTTTGTCAAAACAAGTTTATATGAATCTCCTTGCTTGGATAAAATTTTATCCTTTTTGCCTCCATTTTTAAGAAACAATTTTAGTTATATTTAAAATGTCTAAAATAAATCTAACAAATAAATTAGCAGATGAATTACATCATAGAGTTGTAAAATCTTTTCCTAAAAGACGTGTTTATGTCAATTCAATAGATCAAACATGGGCGGTTGATTTGATAGATATGCAACAATATTCAAAACAAAATAAACACTATAAATATTTATTAGCAGCTATAGATATTTTCAGTAAAATGGTTGGTTAGTTCCATTAAAAATAAAACAGGAGTAACAGTAAGTGAAGCATTTAAAACATTATTTAAAGAAAGAAAACCAATGTATATTTGGTCGGATAAAGGATCTGAATTTTATAATCGACAAGTAAAAGAATTGTTAAAAGATAATAACATAAAGTTATATTCAACTGAGAATGAGGAAAAGAGCAGCGTGGTGGAACGCTGGATAGGTACAATGAAACAACATATGTTTAAATACTTTACTGCTAATGAAACTTTTAAATATTATGATATATTGGATAAATTAGTTAAAATTATAATAATACAGTACATTCTTCAATTAAAATGACACCTGTTAAAGCAAGTAAATTAGAAAATGAATTAACCGTGTATAAAAATTTATATCCAGAAAAGAAAGAGAAAATTAAAAACCTAAACTCAAAGTAGGTGCTAGAGTAAGAATAACAAAAAGAAAGGTAAATTTGAAAAGGGTTATACTACTCGTTGGACCAAAGAAATATTTGTAATTGAAAAGTTTTAAATACAAACCCTGTTACTTATAGAATAAAAGATTTAAAAGGCGAAGAAATTAAAGGTGGTTTTATGAACAAGAATTACAGATGACTAAGTTTTAGTTTTGCTGTTAATTTATTACCAATGCTCATAATAATATCAACTGATTATGTATGATCACTCCTTATATGGAATATCCTCTTGCGATTGTTTGAATTTGGCGAACGCATCTGACGAGACATTTAACCTCGAACCTTGATGACTTGCATTCAACTATTGGAATAAAGTCTGCATTTCTCCAAATCGATTGTTAACATTAATTGAATACTAATTAAAGTTTTAGATCTTTATTTTCATTTGACATTAATATCTAGAAAAACAATACAACATTTACACACAATAATGTATCTAAAACAACTAGTATGTGTTGGTTGTTAACTCGGTTACTAGTCAAAAGAAACAAATCTCTTACAACCGTGAAAAAGTTACCTTTTGTTCGGCGGACATGCATGTCCGCTAAATGTTTACACTTGTTACTATGCAACAGATCTAGCAACAGTCCGATCAATATTCCATCAATACCTTTTGTTCGGCGGACATGCATGTCCGTTGAGCAATAGCTGTCTTATTGTGATTGGGGCGTTTCGTTGGTTGTCGCGGGCAGTGGTTGTCTCCAGTATTCAGCATATTCTGGATTGGAAAGCATTTCTGTAATATCCTTTAATTTACCAGCGGTGAAATAAGAAACTGGCAATCCAACCAAACCGAACCGGGATAACCTTCAAGAACCCTAGAGAGATTCCGTAACCTTCTTGCATGTCTATCGGAATAATCTATGTTTGTTTTTAACCAATCACGCCATGATTCTTTGATTTCATTTTTATCGTATTTATCCTCGTGCCAAGCTTTGACACGCACCAAAAAGGCACCGAACTTAATATATAACAAAAGCATTTGCGCCTCACACCTCTTCACTTGTCTCGCTGCACGTCGCAATATATTTAGGAGTTGTTCTGTTGATAAAATTCCTTGTATATTCCACACGTCCTCAACGAGAAACTGTTTATCTATTCCACAATGATCCACACATTTGGAACGAAGATAATCATGGAGTTCCTGGGGGTTAAATGTTTTTCTCTTTTTTGCTTGCGTGAATAATGAATCCAATTTTGACTTTGGTCGTTTTGGTAAAGAAGGTTTAGGTGCATCAGGTCCGCTTTCTTTAATTTGCTTTATCACTAATGTCATTTGTTCATAATAGTTCGAATGTTCAGTAATAATAACAGATTGTTCCGTTGACCACATCCCTGGAATACACTGATTTGAAGGTAAAATTAATGTCTCTGCATTTCTTGAATATTCCAGCAATTTAGATGAAGAGGATAAACAGTCATCTATTTCATTTTGAAGTTCTAAAGTAGAACAACTTTCTTGCGACATTAATAAAAACACGTCTTCTCACCACTGTTAATTTGAAACGAAAGACCGCACCAGTCTGCTATATGTTTACATGTGATGACAACGTCGTCTAGGCAACATGTAAACATACTCTTGACAACCATGTAAATATTTCCAATAATCGATTTAAATAGACTAAAATAGATTTAAAAGTCATGTCCTATTAAATGGCACTTCACAAATGTAAAAAGCAATTTAAGTTGTAGTCGTATTGATCCGTTTTATTACTAGACTATATTGATAGAATTAATTAAAATCACAATTTACATTTTACCATTTCTCGAGGTTGGGGCGCACTGGGAATTTTTTTTTTTCCCACACAGAATTCTTTCTCTGCCTGTTCTCCCGGCCTTTTTATTTTTGTTTTTGGAATTTTTGAAGTTTTTGGGTATTTTAAGGTTTTCACAAAAAGTAAAAAAAAGTAAAAAATTATTTTGAAGGAGTAAAGTTTTGTTGATTATGTGTTATGTTTTTGTCTGGTGGTTTTTCAAGACTACAAACTTTTGTAGTAAAATAAAGTGAGACCTTTGCTTCAAATGAAGGTATTTTTACGTAAATGATGGTCAAACGTAAAATTCCTTTTCAAAACAAACATCTTTTTTTAAGAAAAATTGAAAAAGGGGTATTGACTTTTGCCAAACTGGTAATGTGTGATTATGTGGCCGAAACGTCTCGAAAGCCAAAAAAAAATACACTACCAGTACACCACTCTTTGAAACTTTAACTTTCAGGAATATAAAAAATAGTTAGTTACATTGAAATCGGAAAATTCAGAAGTGAAAAGGTACATGGTCTTACTATTTCTATTCCGAACCTTTCCCGGAGCAGTAGCAATAATTTTTTTATATTGGCCAATAAGACAAGATGGCGGCAAATGTTGAACTTGTCAACCGAGCTTGGACTGTTTTAACAGACACTTTAACACCTGGAGCAAAAAAAGTAGCAATTCTATTAAGAGTAAAAATACTGAGCCTTCTTTTACTTTAGGGATAAACGTACTTTAGGGTGAGGGTAAGGTTTCGGGGGTAAGAGCTGATGTAAGGGTCCGGCTTTGTTTACCATAAAATACACCTTATCGCGGGTAACACGAATGACCGAATAACACCGTTATTATCCGAATAACACTTGTAATGACCGAATAACACTTGAAATTTTAATATTAGCACATATTGGTGACTTTTAAACATTGATTATTAAATAATATTATATTATAAGTGTTTTTATAACTTAAAATGATTTACAGAAAGCAGGTAAGTTCATAAAGATCAGTACAAATATAATGTGTACATCCAACATGGCAAAATTATCGACGAGAATCTCATTCCGGCCGCGTTTTTAACGGATTTCACGGAGTTGCCAATCTCTGTGTATATATGTCTCTGATAATACAAATCGGGAGTTTAAATGATAAATATTATAGCCTGACACAGCTTTAAAATATCTCCGTGAAAAATAAAAAGTGTAAACCTTTGAAGTTTAAATTTTACCTTTTGAAATCGTGTTTGACATCGTTAATTTACTGAAATATTTCAAAAAAAAATAATAATAATTGTCTCGGGTATTATGAAAATTGACAGTTTTATTGATTATGGACAAAAAGCATGATGTAACTTCGACTTCCGTAGCAGAGTTCAAAATTCTGTTCTGGTCACTGAATATATATATTCACAGTATATTTCAGATCGTCTGTTGTTATGATGTCAAAGTTTATTTTATTTTTAAACTGATCTTTCAAACTAGTTTTAATCCAGAAGAAAGTAAAAACAATGCTTGACTGTACCTTTCATTGAATATTTATATCCAAATTAAACTAATTAAAGCTGTAATCCATGATCACAAATTGAATGCTTTGTTTACATTTGTTGAAAGCCATGTGCTTTTTGGCGGAAAATTCGGAAACATTACATTTCATTGTTATTTATAGACAGTAAGATTTTCATTTTGATTAACTGCTAAGATTATGTTATTAAAATGAATACTTTTTGGGGTGAAACTGATAATACTTTAATACTCTACATTTAGGGATGTGTGAAATTTAAAAGGGGGAGAGTATTTTTTTTTTATAATAATATTACAAATATAAAATATAACTTAACCAGTCTGAAAAGACATGGTTACATGGATTTTAATTCTGAAAAACTCAATATGGTTTATTAATTCCTTTATTATTTCTATCATAATCAGAAACAAGGTACATAAATTAGGCAGAAGTTCATACATTTTTTTCTTTTACAATAAAATGTGCCAAAAAACGTATTTCATTAAACAGGAAAAAACTCATATCAAATAAGTTTAAATACTTTTTTTTTATTTTTATTTTCTGAAGAAAAAAATATTTTAAATAATCACAAATTCTTTGTGAAACAATGAAGCTTATTACCCTTTTACGGAAGATATAGTTAGGATGTACATATATTGTATATAGTTATAAATATTTATTTGTGTTTCTTTTTTTTATTATTATTATTGGTTTTGGTAATGCAGCCTTGTTATACCAAGATAGTCACAATCCTGTTTAATGCAGAGTGTCCATACGAAATATAATTTCATTATCATTTAATGATTAATTATGTAATGGGCACGTGTCAGTAAACAACAATCTAATTAACAATATAATAGAATTGTAAGGTAGTAAATAATTTGATTATTGGGAACTTGGCATTATCACAATTAAATTATCTAATTGGCACCAAATATTTCATTATTAAACTTACTTAATGTATTAAAATGGATGAACATAGCAATAAAAAATTAAAACGTCAATACTTAAAATATTATTTTTTCCTTACTTTTATTTCTGAAAATCTTTAATTTATTTTTGAGAAAATGTTATTACAACATACATACGAATCATCCATTCAGCTGCTTTGTTTTATTATAAAACAATCAAGTATAATCAATTTTTTATTAAATTTAAATTAAATATGTGAAAATTCTGAATTGCGTTTCATTCAATATTGAGTAAATCGTTAAGAAAACTAATAGGTGATTGGAGTAATTTCATGGCTTTGATGTACTTGTTAACTTTTCAAAACCTTACTAAAAACAATTATTGGACAATACTATGTATATACAGTACATAAATTAATACTTTATTTTCATATCATTTCTCTTTGAATGCATATGCAATCATTCTTTATTCTTCCATTGTGTTTTCATTGGTCGCCATGTTGGATGTACACACTATATTTATAATGATCTTTATGAACTTACCTGCTTCCTATATATCATTTTAAGTTATAAAATACACTTATAACATAATACTATTTAATAATCAATGTTTAAAAGTCACCAATATGTGCTAATATTAAAATTTCAAGTGTTATTCGGTCATTACAAGTGTTATTCGGATAATAACAGTGTTATTCGGTCATTCGAGGTACCGCCTTATCGCTAATCCCGGCTGACCCGGCCGCTTGAACTTTTGACGTCATACACAATCACTTTTCCATTGTGGCGTCAGATATTTTGTTTTATGACGTCAAAATTTTACGGGAACCTGTGTGATATCCAGTAATGGCGGACAAATAGCGATAAGGTGTATTATAGCTCCATACAGCTATAGCATAGGTATGGGACCCCCAAAATGATAGTTCTGCATTCTACTAACACATCAGAGGCGGATTCAGGGGGCCTGGGTTTCCCTTATGAAACTACATCAATGGTTAATGCACAGACTTTTAACGGTAAACGTACAGAAAGTCACAGGACAGAAACTCAGAAAGTCACAAATTTGATAGGACAAAAAGTCACAAATAATTTGTTGACAATTGTTTGGATATATAAGAGAAAGTTCTTGAAATATTTTCTTTTTATTACATATATTCATTTTAAAGTTTAGGAAATTAATCATTAGCCTTGATAAATAAAAAATTATTAAATTTTAATCATGCAAAGGTTATAATTCTTGGCACCATGAAGCCGTTTAAGTACCAAGCCACTTTGACATTTTGTTTTCTTAACAATTATTTTATCATAAAATAATATTTATTAAATAAATTTTAATTACAAAGTTGCTTTATATATAATAGTTCAAGAAAAATACAAAAATGGGTTTTTAAAATAAGTGTTTTCTTATTCAAAGAAAAGTAATATCAAAACTGAATTGTGACTTTTTGTCCTGTGACTTTCTGTCCTACATTCACTTTTTACATGTCCAACTCCTAACGGGGTAACACGAATGACAAAATAACACCGTTATTATCCAAATAACACTTGTAATGACCAAATAACACTTGAAATTTTAATATTAGCACATATTGGTGACATTTAAACATTGATTATTATATAATATTATATTATAAGTGTATTTTATAACTTCTTAATTACGTTTCTTTCAATATTGAGTAAATCGTTAAGAAAACTTATAGGTGATTGGAGTATTTGCATGGCTTTGATGTCATGGATTTTTCTAGCATTCCACAGGGTCCGGTATTAGGACCCATTCCCAACGGCAAAAACCCTACATTTTTCCCAATTTTGGGAGCAAAATTCCCAAATGATCACAAAATTCATTTTCATCTTTATTAATCATGACAGAAATGTTTATTTTATTCAACCGCTTTATGCCAATAATCGCCAACAAGTACTGCGTAAATCCAAGTTGAAACATAATTTGACAAAACAACATTTACAAACAATGGCTGCGATAAATAAACAGGAAGTGTGGGAAAATACTCAAACCAGATCAATTCTGGAACGGATACGGCTATAATTCGGGTTTGTCGATCAAATACAGTAAATAAAAATTAAAAGAACCAAGCATGTGACAGCTATCATAGCAACACTAAAATTGAAAACTAAAAGATATATAAAAAAGAAAATAGAAACAGGATATATTTTATACAGAACTCAAAATATTTGAGTTCACAAATTTTCATGTCAAAATCAAAAAAATGTAACAATCCTTTAAGAACTCATTTTTTTTTTATACTCAAATAAATTTTAATGCCTTGTTGTTATATTTAAAAACCAAGAAGGTGTAGTCCTTACTTTATTTTCACCAACAACAAAAAATTTGAATGAACTAAACACACTATAAAACTATAAAACTAACATCTGGTATGTTGGTTGTTTTTCCCAATTTCATTGAAAACCGCGTTAAAAAATTCCCAAAACTGGCCAGGGTCCAATTTCCCAAAATACCCAGATAAACCCCTGTATCAACAAACATGACTGCTGTTGCTAAAATTAGAACATAGGGGTCAGTTTTTGGCTAATATCTCAAAAACTAAAGCAGTTAGAGCAAATATGAAATGCATTTAACTACAATTTAGCATTTAAATATAATTTCTATCCTTGTTAAGTCTGTTAGGTTCAACATTATTTAAAATCCCTGATCCAGTTTAGAACATTTTGATGGGAGGTTTAACTTAATTCTTCACAATAACTAGAAGTTTAAGTATCAGAGATAAAACTCTGGTTTATTTTTGACGTCTCATTTAGTTTTCTGTGAGCATAATGTAAATGAATTGATAACTGGGTGTCATATGTAGCCTATATCTTACTTACTACAGATACTTATTATAATTTTTCAGACTTCCCAGGCATATATCAGTACAGAAGTTGAATTCCAGAATGCTGTGGAAATTCTGTGCAAGCAAGATTTAGGGCACATCATAGAGGAATGGTTTTAGATACTTTACAAGAAGATTTGCGACAAAAAGTTGGCCCACAGTTCTGGAACTACTTTTCTGAAGAGCCAAGTGAAACAGAACAGCTTCTCCAAGCAGTTGAATTTTTACATAAAGTGACAATGGATTACCTCCCTTGTATTCAAAGACTTGAATCCACAACACAAATAAAACGTTGGAGGAAGTCGTCCACCTTATTTAATACATCCTCTCTGACAGAAGCATTTATACTTTTGATGAAGTCAACTTTGTTTTCCATTTTTCCAAGAACTTTTCAAGAAATAGTAAATAAATTTTATTCAGATGCATTTAAAGTGTTTCATCATACAACAACTGAACCTGAACTAGGTATACATATTATATTTATTCTCATTCACTGTATACTGGTAGCATATATCATGTATAAAAATATAATGTAAGTAACTTTTTTTTTAAAGAGGTACTAAAACGCTTAAATCATGTTTGTCTTATTCTAAAGTTCATAATTAACGTTTAAGAATGCAAAAAACCCGATAAAATTTCATCTTGTAATTATCCAGATATTTGCAAATTACTGTCAGTTTGTCATTTGAACACCTGAACGATTTAGTAAAACACGCCACTACAACTCACTACTTATACCCAACGGAAGTGACGCACAGTGGGTCACCCTGATCAAATACGTGTGTTATATCGTGTGTAAACAGATCACGGCTTGCTTCAGTAAAATAACAGTTTTGATATATATCGGTAACAGTTATAACATTGAGAATATTGTTATACATTTATCGAGGCTTGATAATCGCATAAATATTTTAATCAAATGTTTATCATTAGAAAAGTATTGAAAACCAAAAAGCACAACTTGCCAGAATATTCATCATGTTGAATGTTGGAAGTATTTGGAAGAAGACAAATCAACCTTTTTTCTATAAAATATTAACATGTGCATCCTAAAGTGGTGGTAGAAGCAGAAGTAGAACCGTGCATGTTATTTTCCATGGCGAAAAAGCGGCATTCAAAATAGGACACTCCCAACACGTGCTTCAAAAGGCGACGGAGGCGTAACTTGTTGATTTGTTAAATTAAACTATGTGGGCTTTTTCTGAGCTACAAAACAATAAAATTCTCTTACTTACTTAGTTACGAAGGACTTTAGTTACAGCAGCATTTCAAAATTATTTAAAAGTAAAATCACAAAATACCGAACTCGAGTTTTATTTTATCCGAGTTTATTCTCCAAATAATGTGGAGAATTGAGTACTATCAGTCACATATTTGCTTAACTGGTTTAGAAAAACCTGAATATGTATTGATCAAGCTATTTTCATTAAAATAAAATACCGAATAGACCTGTAATTAATTAAACTATACGAGATTTAAACATCAAACAAAATTTTAAAATGGACTGAAATCAGTACAAGTATATATGATTGTCATAGTCCTTGGACCTTATGTAAAACGTAAAAACTTTTTTTTTAATATTAGAAGATATTTGTCGAAATATTTTTGTATTTTTCTAGAACTTTTATATATATGGCAACTTTGTAAACAAAATTTATTCTGAAAAATAAAACAATAATGAAAAATAATTGTAAAGATAACAATTTGTTAAAGTGGCTTGGTACTTAAATGGTTTCATAGTGACATAGTGCCAATACATTTTCCTTTTCATGCATGAAATTTGACTTCTATACATTTTTCAAGGTTTAAATGAACTATTTCATAAATTGTAAAATGGATATATGCAAGCAACTTAAAAAAATTGTCGAAATTTTTCCTATGTTTTCAAACAAAACTAGACAAATAGTATGTGTGACTTTTGTACTAACAAATTTGTTACTTTAAATTACTGTCCTGTAACTTTTAGTACGTTTGCCATAGAGACAAATTATACAATTATAATCTATGTCTGTGTCCTAAATCACAGGCCTATTTTATATCAGAGACATATAATACATGTATTATATGTCTCTGTTTATATATTACATATATTAATTTTTTGTTATTAGAAAATAAGATATAAAACCTATTTAGTAGAAATATAAGAGCAATAAATTATTAAATAGGTTAAAATATCTAAGAGCATTTAAAACTACAACAAAACCAGATATATTTTTTTAGAAAAGGGGTGTGCATTCCCAAATTACTTGTGTCCTAAATCCTAAATGTTATGATCACAGCAATTTTTTTTTTAAATAAAAAAAATTATACCATACTGCTTTTAAAATATTTACCTTTTCTTTCATTTGAAATTTAAGCAATGACAAATAAATAACCAAACAAGAAAAATATTAATCCTCTCGATCACCTTTTCATCTGGTAATTAAAACAGTCCGTACTTTGACACTACTGATAAGTAAACATCATGTAAATTAAGGTAATAAAGATCAAACGGTAGCTATCATCCCTCTACTCAGGTAATTAACAACATGGCCATGCAGAAATGCTACCTGTTGTTTATAAAGTGAATAAACTTTATAGTTAGATAATTAACATTATTAAAAAGGAATTGCATATACCCGGTTTTTAACTTGCCATTAATTATTTTTATTACATGGACCAGAAGCCTCTACCATTTTGTACCGTCATATCTTGTCAATATGATATGCAACTTTACGTACATGTACCATATTTTTCTCAACTCAATATTTTTTTTTAATTAATAGCTAGAATATAATATATTGACCGTCAATTTGTCTCAGTTCTACGATCAGGAACATTGTTGTCAGTTGAAAACTTAATGTTGAATTACCCCAAACCCATCCCCCCTTTTTCTTTTGAAACACGTTATAAATACACTTCCCTTCTGAAACATATTTTGTTCCTTTTGACAAATTGGTCATAATGAAGAATGAACCTTGAAGGGGTAGCGAAATTCATTGGCAGTGCTTTAAATCAAGGATCAGAAGAAAGTTCATTTATTAAACTACGCTCAGATAAGCGAAGAAGTGACCCACAGTCGTCATTTCCGGTAGATTTAGTTTAGTCCTGTTTCGGAAGTAGCGTTGATTGGATTTTCCTGAGGTAAAATAGTTGAACTTTACACACTATTATCTCTGTTATTAGTGGACCATTACATCAGGTTTTTTGCATTTTTTATCAATTATTTCGAACTTTTAGATAAGAATTACTTGTTATGTGCGTTTTAGTACCTCTTTAATAAAAACTCATACATTTTACAAAAGTAGTATAAACATAGTGATACATGTACTGCAATTATTTTTTTTTTCCTTGTTCTCATTTTATTCTAGAGAACTAAATGGTAGCTGACTGTCATGTAGGATCTTTAATTATCTTTTATTTTAGACAGTGAAGATGATGAAGAGACCAGTTGTAAAGGTTGTGAACAACAAACAGAGACATGCTTATGTCAACACATAATGTCTAACTTCCATAATCTCAACAGAAAACTGTAAGTGTAAACAGATTCATGCTGGTATCAACACACAATATCTAATTTTCATAATCTCAACAGAAAACTGCAAGTGTAAACAGAGACATGCTTATGTCAACACACAATGTCTAACTTCCATAATCTCAACAGAAAACTGTTAAGTATAAACAGATTCATGCTTATGTCAACACATAATGTCTAACTTCCATAATCTCAACGAAAAACTGTTAGTGTAAACAGCTCAACAAAAAACTGAAAGTGTAAACAGAGACATGCTTATGTCAACACATAATGTCTAACTTCCATAATCTCAACAGAAAACTGAAAGTGTAAACAGAGACATGCTTATGTCAACACATAATGTCTATTTCCATAATCTCAACAGAAAACTGTAAGTGTAAACAGATTCATGCTGGTGTCAACACACAATATCTAACTTCCATATTCTCAACAGAAAACTGTAAGTGTAAACAGATTCATGCTGGTGTCAACACATAATGTCTAACTTCCATAATCTCAACAGAAAACTGTAAGTGTAAACAGATTCATGCTGGTGTCAACACACAATGTCTAACTTCCATAATCTCAACAGAAAACTGTAAGTGTAAACAGATTCATGCTGGTGTCAACACATAATGTCTAACTTCCATAATCTCAACAGAAAACTGTAAGTGTAAACAGAGACATGCTTATGTCAACACATAATGTCTATTTCCATAATCTCAACAGAAAACTAAGTGTATACAGATTCATGCTGGTGTCAACACACAATATCTAACTTCCATAATCTCAACAGAAAACTGTAAGTGTAAACAGATTCATGCTGGTGTCAACACACAATGTCTAACTTCCATAATCTCAACAGAAAACTGTAAGTGTAAACAGATCATGCTGGTGGCAGCACAATGTCTAACTTCCATAATCTCAACAGAAAACTGTAAGTGTAAACAGATTCATGCTGGTGTCAACACATAATGTCTAACTTTCATAATCTCAACAGAAAACTGAAAGTGTAAACAGAGACATGCTCATGTCAACACATAATGTCTAACTTCTATAATCTCAACAGAAAACTGAAAGTGTAAACAGAGACATGCTTATGTCAACACATAATGTCTAACTTCTATAATCTCAACAGAAAACTAAGTGTAAACAGAGACATGTTAAGGTCAACCTTCCAATAATCTCAATAAAGTGATATCATTGCTGAATCACTTATAAAAGTAGATACATCTCAGGACCTAAAATGCATAAGAGCATCAGTTATACCTTGTCACACTTTAATGCCATGTGAGCTATTGGCATCATTCCTCAGTTCCTCTGTTGTAAACATTTAAAAAAATCTTTCCTCTGAACTACTAGATAAAACATTACCAAACTTTTCCTAAATGTTTCTTGGAGAATCAGGTTTAATATCTTGTCAGGAATTTGAACCATCAACATGATTGCTGTTG
The DNA here is from genome assembly GCA_017311375.1 of Mytilus coruscus. Lineage (NCBI taxonomy): Eukaryota > Metazoa > Mollusca > Bivalvia > Mytilida > Mytilidae > Mytilus > Mytilus coruscus. The sequence goes on from CM029596.1 coordinate 127,479,489, forward strand.
CTAAAAAAGAAGATAAGGGTTAAACTCTTTTGGGGTATATCTCAAAAACTAAAGCAGTAAGAGTAAAACTGACATAGTAAATGCCCTTGAAATGTTCAATTTGGGCAAATTTGACAGTTTGTTAGTGGATGTTATTTTGAAAACTGTTATAGAGGATAAACTTGAATAATAAAAAGTCAATAATATTTACAAATAAGTCACCCTGGCTGAAATTATCAAGTGCCCCCTTACAGCAGTTATTGCCCTTGATTGCTGATTATTAACCAATTCCCTATAGGAGGTAATGCCCCTGAGTGACGATTTTTGCCCTTTTTCATTTTTGTTGAAAACTAATAGAGATACATTTTGAAATTGAGACTAATTGTTTACTATTTGAATTTTCAGAGATGACATTGGTATCCTGGAGAGAGTTTCTGGAACAGCTGTCACAAATATTGTACATGAAAGAATAAAGACATATGTAGAGAACTCATGCAAAGGCAACTTTGAAACATCTTATATTGATATATTGGAAACAGTATGTTATATGGATAAGTAGTCATAGAAAACATCATAACCATTAATAGAAGTTTCCAATGAAAAGTGATTAAAAAAATCACTTTAATTTTTATATTAAACAATTTTTGTCTCCCTGCGACATATGTTGCAGAATTGGGGAAGTGTCCATCTGAAATATGTCCATTGTGGTCAGAGGACACAGTTATCGTGCTTTGATTTTTGTTTTCTACAAATATAGTCCCGAGTCTGGACAGTGTATAACTTGCAAATTTTTATCATACACCTTCCAAATTTATTTCTTTATATTTTATGCATGAAATAAGTAGGAGGATGAAATTACATGTTAAAAAAATTTGGCTGATTAATTTTTAGGTAAAGTAGTGATTTTGTCCAGGTAAAAAAAAAAAAGTTTGTCTGAAGCTGTCAAACTGAATTATAGACCCTCATAACATATAATTGTCCATATTTTGAGTTAGAGCTGATAGAATTTTCTATAATTTTGATATAATTTGTCCCAAAATTAGTTTAATACACTGTAAAAATCTTTTTGAGATACAGCAGGTAAGATTTTTTTTATTTGAATTTATTGTCTAAAAAAAATGCACTACGAAATAACTGTGTTCTCTTGCCTTGTCCTTGATTTCATTTTTGATGTTTTTTTTGTTACACAAATTTCTCAGATACTGTAAGTATTAGTTCAACTTTATTTCGTGTATGGAATGATTCTTAGTTGTACATGTTTGTCTGGCAGGGTTCATTTGACCTTATTTTCATGGATCTTGATAATGTCAAGTTTATTTGATATCTGGAGTAAAACTTGAATCAAATGATCTGAAAGACTTTCAACATCAAATTCAATCATGATCAGTAAAGCACGAGTGACATCTCCGTGTGTGCACTCTTGTTTTAAATAATATTGCTAACACTGATTTAGAAAATTCTTAAAAACATAAGACCTTGCACTCAATTACTAACATCTCCTATTTTAATAGAGACTTTTATTAAAGCTACTAACAAATTATGAGTTCTATGGAATACACTATATCATGTAATAAATTGTTATTTAGAATTTTGTTCTCTGTCTGTTGAAGGATGTTAGGTACAAAAATGAATGAATGGACGATTGCATTATTATTTATTGAAAGTAAAAATATTTGGCTGTACATAGCAAAAATATTTTTTAAGTTTTTTCTTGTGTCAACAAAAATGATATATGTTTTACAAAGTGGCAAATACATATATCTTAATTACCATTCAAGGAGTTTACAGATAATTCAATGTTTATGGCAAATAGCCATCCAAATGTCAGACGTAACTTTGTATTTACCTTCAAACTTCAATCAAAGCTTAATTCTTTTAAAATCTTGTATAAGTCATTGTAAGTTGAATAACTATATAATTCAGCTCATACAAGTCAGAGACTGGAAAACATACCTTTCAGGTTTCTGAAAGTTCATGGTCTTCCACCCTTTCTGGTGTTAGAATCTTTATACAAATTATCTACCAATGGTAAAGCATGAATTGTCTGGTTTGCAGTGTATGGAAAAACACTATTGGGTGCTTTTTTTGTGTATAAAATTTACAATATGTACTACTGTAAAGTTATTAGTAACCTACGTTTGTCTTTATGTTTACAGTGGTTAGATACAAAAGTCCTTGGTTGGTTGCACCTGGTTTATTCAGGTAACAGAACACATATATACTCTGACTGTATTGATGGATTCAAAGGGAGGCTACTCCATTTCCTGTATGAATCTTTTGCCAACATTCAAATTGAGCAGCTCTTCAATATCATAATAGAATTTCCAGAATCTGAACCAGCTATTTTAGATCTTAAATTGTGTTTAGAGAAAACTGATGTGAGGACACAGTTGGTTACATCATTGAAATCAGCATTAGAAACCAGACTTTTACATCCAGGTGAGGAATGTCTAATTAGACATTACTACATGTATATCCTGCATCAGTTTAGAACTGAAACTATTTTATAACAAATGATATACATGTACCTGTATTATTAGTAAAAAATCTAATTTTTTTTTTTGTTAAAAAGCTTATGGTAGTTAAAATATCCGCCATAATTTCAACATTGCTTATTTGACTGATTTATTTACTGGTGTTTAACACCATGTCAACACCATGTCAACACCATGTCAACACTTTGTCAGACAGATGTATCCTTTGGTAAATGTTTCTGGATTCAAAAAGGAATTTCTTATTAAAGTAACTTCTTGTTTTATGCAAATAAATATAAATCAAAATAGTAATTTTTTTTTGTTTCTTACATTTAGAAAGTGTCATCTGGTTGAAAAAATTGAGGTGAATGAGTTATTAATGTGCTGCCAAATAATTCAGAGAAATTAATATCAATGTATCCTTTTTAAAAATGAATAAAATACCTTTATTTTGAATATCTGTATTAATGACTAATTCTTTTTTCAGGTGTAAACACATCAGATATATTAACAGCTTATATTGCTGCTATCAGAGCTCTTCGAGTTTTAGATCCGGCTGGTGTTATCCTAGAACTTGTTTGCCACCCTGTCAGAAAATACTTAAGGTATGGTATATAATTAATTATCCCAGAAATAGCTGTACCTCAGAAAGTTTCTGACGAGGTGACAAATAATTTCAGTGATAATTATTTTTCACCTAGTCAGAAAATCTCTGAAATAAAGCTAGTTTGGAGTTATTCTTGAACTTGTATATCACCTTTTGGCTGGTTTTTCAGACACAGAGCCTGAATTCCAGTAGTTGGCTTTCCTTTTTATAATAAAACTTCTTGTGTTTTTTTCACAAGGATGAAGTTATTGCAAGGAAATAGTTGTTCTTGATAACATAAACACCATACTATATTAAATATAATCACAAGTATTTGAGGTGGAATGAAAAGTTATGCTTACATAATGTTTGGAAATCTTTTAGTACAGAAAAAGTTGAAACATAAGTTCCTCATGTGCTATTTATATGTAAAAATAGGTATGATTGCCAATGGGACAACTGTACACCAGAGTCTAAATTGTGGATGAAAGCAACTGTAGGTCGCTGTAAGATTTTCAACAATGAACAAAAGCCATACTGTATAGAAAACCCAGACATGACAAAATGAGAAACAATTCAAACCAGAAAAACAATGCCTGATTTATGTACAAAACAATTAAAGATAAGCAAATAGGATAGGCAGTCTTCAATGACAACCACTAAATTATAGATTCCTGACTTTGGACAGGCACTTGCAGAATGTTGCGAGATTAAACATGTTTGTGACCTCTCAACCCTCCTCTAACCTGGGACACTGGTGTAACAACACAACATAAGAACAAATTGTAAAATTCAGTTGAAAAAGGCTTGACCCATCAGATTGACATATGCCAGTTATTTAAATACTTACTATAAATCATTGATTTTTAGGTCCCGGGATGATACTGTCAGATGTATAGTGTCTAATTTAACTGATGATGGAAGTAATGAATTGTTAGATGAGCTGATTAAAGGACAGCCATTACTACTTGATGAGACAGGACATAGTGATAATGAAGATGAAGATTGGGAGAAATGGATGCCCGATCCTGTAGATGCTGATCCATGTAAGTGTACAATTATCAGTCGAGGAATGAAAGAAAGGATGCCCAACATTATAAGTCATACCATTTATATACACACGAGTGTTCAGAACCTGATTGTTAATTAATATTACTGAAAATTTATTTTCTTTCATGTTCATTATTAGCTTTTTAGTAAAATATAATGAAGAAAAAATGAGGAAAAATTTGTATGTTGTATTTATTTAAAATTTTTATAAGCAGACCAGGATCAAAGTTAATTAATATAGAAATAAGGAGATGTGGTATGATTGCCAATGAGACAACTATCCACCAAAGTTCAAATGAGGTGGATGTAAGCAATTATAGGCAACCATACGGCCTTCAACAATGAGAAAAACCCATACCATACGGTCGGCTATAAAAGGCCCCGACATGAAAAATATGAAACAATTCAATTGAGAAAACTAACGTCTTAATTTATAACAAAACAATTTACGAAAAACAAATATGACAGACATGAACCAACGACAACCACTGAACTAAAGGCTCCTGACTTGGGACAGGCACAAAAAGAATGTGGTGGGGTTAAACATGTTTGTGAGCGCTCAACCCTGCCCCTAACCTGGGACAGTGGTGTAACACTACAACATAAGAACAAACTATGAAAATCAGTTGAAAAAGGCTTAACTCATCAGATGGATACAAATAGAAATACATCTAACACAAACACAGAGTGGAAGTGGACGGGTACTTGTACACCCCCACAACAAAAAGACACTAAGTACAGATCTGAGAGTACTGGCAGTTACTGACAGCTAGTTCAAAGCCAATAACATCTAATAAAAAAAATCATGTATCTAAGACTAAAATATCAATCAGTACACATCTAACATCCAATGGATTTAGTGTAAAGACGTCATCAACATTCAGAGAAAAACATGACCTTGTGCAATGCCAAACTATCGGTATCGACAGATTGTAGTTGCGTGAAAGTGAATATGTGTAATATTTAGTATGATTTTAATTTACTGATAACAAAATCAATACTTATACCAATAAAAACAATATTCAAAGATTTAATTACAGTGTTGAATAGGTAACCTTTTAGAATAAATTTATTTATAGGATTGATAAGTTTACCCAGATCGTATATAAATTTCCGGGCCTGGTTTACAACATCACTGTAAAATTTAGGAAGTGCTATACCGTTTGAAATAAGTTTTCTACAGAAAAAGCCAAACTTGCAGGTTGTTACTAAGTTTACTTTTGATTTATAGCAGGTCTAAGATATCTTAGTGGAACCCATGCACAGCCCTTTTTGAAATTTTCATGATACGCAAACTTTGATTTTGAATTGTTGTGAAGTACTTGTTTACTTTCAAGGGTGCCACATGTGTAGCAGGATCTACTTAACCTTCCGGGGCACCTGAGATCATTCCAGATTTTTGGTGAGATTCAAGTTGCTCAGTCTTTAGTTTTCTATGTTGTGTTTTGTGTACTGTTGTTTGTCTGTTAGTCTTTTTCTTTTTTAGCCATGGCATTGTCAGTTTATTTTTGAATTATGAGTTTGGGACTACCAGAACTTAAATAATTTCAACCAATACCACATCTATAGGTGGGAATAAAATATTATTTTGCACACGTTTTTTTATGGAACAGGCCTTAAATGCATAGTAAAAATAAGTATTACATAAATGGTTTTAAAGGGTATTCAACTCTCTTTAGAAAAAATTAACCCTTAATTATTATATTAGCATCTGTTGTTGATATAAGAAAACTATATCTTCTTTTTCAAGGTAATAATATGTAAAAACTTTTTATGTCTTTTATAGCTACCACATCCAAGAGTAGAAGAGCTTCAGATATTATAAGTATGCTTGTCAACATTTATGGTAGTAAGGAATTGTTTGTAAATGAATACAGAACATTACTAGCAGACAGAATCCTTACTCAATTTAATTATGAAATTGAGAAAGAGATTCGCTACTTAGAACTACTTAAATTAAGATTTGGAGAGACACAATTACATTTTTGTGAAGTGATGTTGAAAGATGTTGCAGATTCCAAAAGATTGAATACTAGAGTTACTGAAGCTAGAAATAAAAGTGGTGAAAGAGGGGTAAGTACACCCTAGTTACTGAAGCTAGAAATAAAATTGGTGAAAGAGGGGTAAGTACACCCTAGTTACTGAAGCTAGAAGTAAAAGTGGTGAGAGAGGGGTCAGTACACCCTAGTTACTGAAGCTAGAAATAAAATTTATGAAAGAAGGGCAAGTACACCCTAGTTTCTGAAGCTAGAAATAAAAGTGGTGAAAGAGGGGTAAGTACACCCTAGTTACTGAAGCTAGAAGTAAAAGTGATGAGAGAGGGGTAAGTACATCCTAGTTACTGAAGCTAGAAATAAAAGTGGTGAAAGAGGGGTAGGTACACCCTAGTTACTGACGCTAGAAATAAAAGTGGTGAGAGAGGGGTAAGTACACCGTAGTTACTGAAGCTAGAAATAAAAGTGGTGAGAGAGGGGTAAGTTATCCTATCAAAATATTTTGTAGGTCCAAAGTATGTTCTTTGTTCTGAGCCTTCTTGTTAATAAGTTTATGTAGGTCTGTGGTAAATCATACACAAAAAATAAATCTTTTTCAAATCAAATAATTAAAAAAATTTATTGGGCGTTTGAGTTCTAGTCATATGATTGTCCTTAATCATTATTTGGTTACAAATAAAAATATACTATACATTTGTACTAAGTGAAGATTGCTAGAAAAATTATTGAACAAGAATGATTTTGAGGTTTTAATCATCTATTTTGTGTTGAAACATTGAGTACTGGGTTCTCCAAATTTAAAAATTTTAATTTCACTAGAATTTTAAAAATGTGTAAAATTTGGTTTGTTACAGGAAATTGATGTTAATGCAATGGTTTTATCAGCCCAGTTTTGGCCAGCATTTAGGGAAGAGAAGATAACTCTTCCAGAAGTGATGCAGGAATCACTGAAGGAATATACAAAGAAATTTGAGGCTCTGAAAGGAAATAGAACATTAAATTGGAAACCACATTTAGGTAAAGTAGATTGTTTAATTCTTGTTGATTCAAAGTACTTGCAGGCTGTGTGTTTTTTACAGAATGATGGAATTCTTGCTATGAACTGCATGAGAGTATACCTAGCTATGATGGCACACATACAAAAACATTCAAATAATCATAATTCAGAAATCATTCTTTTCAGTTATTAAGCTAATTTCAGTTGAGCTTTCTGATTTTGCTGGACTTTGTAAATTAAGCTGGTAGTAAAATACTACTTTTGAAATGAGTTAGAGGTGTTTTAAACTCCAACCGGATCAAAACCGAAGTCTTGAAAATTGGTATTTGTTGTTTCTCTTCTAAGCATGTGGCTTTTAGGAGTAAAAGCAAAAACTTGTTGGCTATGAGTCAGAATAGGGTAGAGTAACATAACTTCCTGCAGACTGTCTGTGTGTGAACTAGCACATTGAAGATTCGGCTGAACGTGTCAGTCTAGTATAGACGACTTTCTAATTGATGCACTTTCTTGTAAATTTCCTATGTCACAGTGCTTATGTTATTACGTCACAGTAAGAACCGGTGACATCGGTTATGCCGATTGACGCTGGTTGACCGGTTACTCATAAATAAAAAACAACTCTAGATTGGTGTACATAAGAGGGTTTAATGAATCCGGTTCATTTATATGAATATTTCAATAACATCTTCTTGTCCTGATATGCATGTAATATTTTACACTGGACGTTATACACAAATCAGTCACCATTTTTTGTGAATTCATTAAATCTAAAACTAGTAATATTAAAACATGATCAAACATGTACCCGGTAATGTCAGGAAACAGATTGGTTTGTCTAAACAAAGGGAATTTTAAGAGACCAATAAAAATCTTGTCCAATTTAAAATTAATCAATTGCACCAACCATAGTATCAGAAAAATTAGTTGTAGGTCTAGATTCATTAAATGACTATGTTGACCACAAAAAAATGTCGGTTTTGAAGCATTATTTTCTATTTGCAGGTCTTGTTAACATTGATATAGAACTTAAAGATAGAACGATAAACTTTAATGTGTCTCCGGTTCATGCTGCCATTATTATGCAGTTTCAGAAACAAGGTATGTGAAGTTTGTATGAGTGAAAGGCTGATAATTATCAATGACAATCTTAATATACCATAATAAGTTTACATGAAATAGAAATCATGAGGTATAAAGATAAGGTGGATAAGTCATGGTTTTTACTGAACTTTTTTGTCCTATTTATATTGGGAAACTGCAATAAGGCATGATTCACTGCAAACAATGCTGATAAAAACTTCAGGTTAGGCGTTATGAGGAGGCATGAAGAAAGGGATGCTCTTAACATATTTTTTTTTAATCGGAAAGTGTATTCTTTTTAATTTTTTGCCAATGAACAAAAAACTAACATTAATATTTGCATTAAAAGTGTTTGATTTTTAGATTTTTATATCTTTTAAATGCTGCAGGAGGCTAGGATCTTAAGTTATGTATTGATTTGACAACAGCTTCTGGCTGATTATATTGCAACTTTGATATTAATGTCTTGCTTTTTATAGAAAAATGGACAGTTGAAGACCTGAGCAATGAGTTACAAATGCCAGCAACAGCATTGAGGAGAAAGATAGCCTACTGGCAAACACAGGGTCTACTCAAGGAGGAAACAACAGACACTTTTCTGTTAGTAGAAGAGCATAAAGGCCGAACACATGATGTTATTGTTACTGACGATGATGAGACAGAATCGGCAATGGCCTCAGCTCAGTCCCAGAGGGAGGAGGAATTACAGGTCAGTTATCACATTCAAACTGTGTGAATCTTTGAGAGTCTTTGTAGATGTAGCAGTTTTTATGAAGTTATTTCATGTATTGGATTAAAGGTGTAATCTTGTGCTCAGTCCCAAAAAAGCAAGCATATTGCATAGTAAACAAAATAACATTTTACTTATTTCAATTTTTTTCCTGCACTGTTGAATTGAAAGTTTAAATTTTTAGATCTTAATTGTCAATAGCCTTTTCTAAAATTATGAAAGATGAAATGAATCATCTCAATTTGATCAATATAGTATCCTGTTGGTTGTGATTCCAATAGAGGAAAAAATAAATACAACACTTTATAAATTTCATGCATCCAAAGAGCTTTCCTGGAATTACATTTATCTGGAACTCTCAAAGCCGAATATTTGAAAGACAATAAGGACGGAAAACTAGAAGTCACAAAGACACGTAGTAGACAAAACTGCCTTACCAGTGCTCCAATGCTTTCATTGAAGTTAGTGCAAGAAGTCCAAGGTGTATTGGTGTAATGTAGTAATTTTCTTTGGGTCAAGTGCAGTGAAAATGTTAGTGAATTTAAAATTTGCCTCTTTAGGTGATTTCCCGTTTTTTGAAAGCACCATCCCTTGGTACGATGTCTAAGCTGATTATAGTCTTAAAAATATGTAGCTGTTGTGACTGGTGATATGTTTTCCATGTTTATTAACTTAATGGGAAAATGGAGGAACAGATTACATTATAAGATACAACAATTTTAGGGTAACCTTTTTCACAACTATTATAATTTTGTCTCGCCTTGACGGAGTCAAAAAGCGAGACATAGGAATGTTGTTTCAATGCTGCGCCAACAATGTATTTGTTTGTGATTAGGTCTAGTTTATGGTGAATCACAAGTGGTAGGTCAATCATATTTGGTATGCAGTTGTATTAGCATTGGCACATCTCATTTCCATGGAGATTATTTTGCTCCGCCCCTCAGTCATGTTCTATAGACTGAAACTTTTGCTTAGTTTACATGTATGAGTTTGTGATTAGGTCAGTTTATGGGGAACCACTAGTGGTAGGTCAATGTTAATTTGTATTCAGTTGTATAAGCATTAGCAAATCTAATTTCCATGGAGAATATTTGGCCCCGCCCCCTCAGTCATGGTCTATTGACTGAAACTTTTGCTTAGTTTACATATATTAGTTTGTGATTAGATCAGTATAAGATGAACTGCTAATGTTAAGTCAATGATATTTGGTATGCAAATTTATTGGCATTTGCAAGTATCGTTTCCATGGAGATTATATAGACCCACCCCCTCATCATGGTTCATTGACTTTGAAACTTTTACATAGTTTGCAAGTTAATGTTTGTGTTTAGGTTTGTTTAAAGGGAACGACTGATAATAAGTCAATGGTATTTGGTATGCAGTTGTATTAGCATTGGCACATCTCATTTCATGAAGATTGTTTAGCCATGTACCTCAGTCATGGTTCATTGACTTTGAATATTTGCATAACTTACATGTTAAATTATTGCTATTTTGCAAGTCATATCTCTGTGATAACAGTTTATTGTCTTTTTTTAGGTTTTCTGGTCATATATAGTGGGAATGTTGACTAATTTAGAAAGCCTTCCTTTAGAAAGAATACACACAATGTTGAGAATGTTTGCTATGCAAGGACCAACTACCATGGAATGCAGTACACAAGAGCTAAAAGGATTTCTAGATAGAAAAGTTAAAGAACAAAAACTGTTATATGCTGGAGGAGTTTATAGGCTACCAAAGTCAAGCTGAATAAATTTAATCAATAGTAGATATGTTTGTTTCATTGGAGAAAAAGATTTTAATTTTATCAAGCTGTGAAACCTCTTAAACATTAGTGTCACATCCTTTTACACAAAGCAATTTATTATTGAATTGACAGATAATTCACGTCAAGCATTGTCAAGAAAGCTGTCTTTTTAGCTCACCTGACCTTAAGGACTTGTGAGCTAGTGCCATCACTTGCCATCAATCATTGTCATTGTAAACATTTTTTAAAGATATTCTCCTTTCAAACTACTGAACCAATTTCAACCAAACTTTGGGTTCTAGTATAAAGTTTGTGTATCTTTTTTAGTAAGTCAACAAACATGGCCACCATGGCAAAAAATAGAACATTTGGGTATTAATGCGTTAATTTTCTTATATCTTGAAAACCATAATAGATTTCAAAAATCTGACAGGAGCAAATATGCTCAGAATTTACCTGTGTTTAAAGTTATTGCAAATGGCTAATATTTTTGTTCGAGCATATTGTTTTCTTAAATTGTTTAACATTTCATACCGATATAACATGTTACTTCTATTATTTTTCCTTAGTTTATTTATTTTGAATTTACATTGTATCATAGGTCAAATTTATTTGTTCAGTGTATGTTCAATGGTGTTACTATGTCCTTTGATTGAGTTAAGCTATTTCAGTTGATATTTTATAGTGTGTCTTTCTATGTTGTGATGTTACACTATTGTTTCAGAAAAAGGGTGAAGGTTTGGTACCATTAAAACGTTTAAACCCGCTGCATTTGTTTGCACCTGTCCTAAGTCAGGAATCTGATGTTCAGTAGTTGTCATTTGTTGATGTGGTTCATAAGTGTTTCTCGTTTCTCGTTTTATATAGATTAGACCGTTGGTTTTCCGTTTGAATGGTTTTACACTAGTAATTTTGGGGTCCTTTATAGCTTACTGTTCGGTGTGAGCCTAGGCTCCGTGTTGAAGACCGTACTTTGACCTATAATGGTTTACATTTATAAATTTTGACTTGGATGGAGAGTTGTCTCATTGGCACTCATACCACATCTTCTTATATCTATCAGAATGTTAAGATCTTCTTACCTCTAATTTTCCCTGAATTATCAGACGACTCCTTAGGGAGTAATTGCCCTTAGACATTGATTTTTGTCTCGCTTTGACGGAGTCAAAAAGTGAGACATAGGTATGCTGTTTCCGGCGGTGGCGGTGTCGTCAACAATGTATTAGTTTGTGATAAGGTCTAGTTTATGGTGAACCACAAAGGATAGGTCAATCATATTTGGTATGCAGTTGTATAAGCATTGGCACATCTCATTGCCATGGAGATTATTTGGCCCTGCCCCCTCAGTCATAGTCTATTGACTTTAAAACTTTTGCTTAGTTTACATGTATTAGTTTGTAATTAGGTCAGTTTATGGGGAACCATTAGTGGTAGGTCAATGATATTTGGTAAGCAGTTGTATAAGCATTGGCATATCTCATTTCAATGGAGATTATTTGGCTCCGCCTCCTTAGTCATGGTCTGTTGACTTTGAACATTTTGCTTAGTTAACAATGTATTAGTTTGTGATTAGGTCACTTCAAGGGGAACAGTTAGTGGTAGGTCAATGATATTTGGTAAGCAGTTGTATAAGAATTGGCATATCTCATTTCCATGGATATTATATGGCTCCGCCCCCTTAGTTATGGTCTGTTGACTTCGAACATTTTGCTTAGTTAACAATGTATTAGTTTGTGATTAGGTCACTTCAAGGGGAACAGTTGTTGGTTGGCCAATGTTAATTGATATTCAGTTGTATAAGAATTAGCACATCTCATTTCCATGGAGAATATTTGGCCTTGCCCCCTCAGTCATGGTCTATTGACTTTCAAATATTTACATAGTTTACAAGTTATTGTTTGTGTTTAGGTTTGTTTAAAGGGAACGACTTATGATAAGTCCATGGTATTTGGTATGCAGTTGAATTAACATTGGCACATTTCATTGCCATAGAGATTGTTCAGCCATGTACCTTCAGTCATGATTCGTCGACTTTGAATATTTGCATAACTTTCCTGTTAAAGTATTGCTATTTTAATTTCAACATTTGCATTATCAAATTTACAAAAAGGTGAGACATATCTCTGTGATAACAGTTTATTGTTTGATTTAATGTTTTTGACTATTATCTCATAAACTATATTAGATAAGTAGAAACTTGATGATTTTTACTTTTGCCTATCATTTCAAACACTATATTAGATATGTGGAAACTGTAAAATATTCTATTTCAAGTGAAAAGTCTCATTTGTTAAGGTCCCAATCGATGAGAAGAGAACAGGATTGTAGCTAAGACAATTGTAACATATCTGTGGTAATCTGTGACTCACAAAGTCCACAACAGTCAACAAAATTTTAATGGCATCCACAATTTTTTTTGAAGGGACAACTTTAACTTCATCACTAGGTTCAATTGCTCCCTTGTAAGTGCATCCTTGTTTTAATGAAATCATGAAAGGAATTGCAAGCTCTTGAATATTAGATCAGCTTGGAGATCTATATACAGGCACTGCTCGAATGTTGTTGCATAGAAATTATAAGTTTGGAAGCTAAAATCATATTCTTTGTCATTAGGTTTAGTTTTCAATTGATCTTCAATGCAAAATTTCTAGATGCAAAATTTGAGGTAGACTGTATCTATGTTAGTAAGAAGTTTTGATACTCGAAAATTCAACAGTTGACTTAGTACTGCTGCTGATGGACTGCAAGTCTCCAAAGTTTTCCAAAGTTTAAGAGTCTGTGCTTTTGTCTTTGCATGTAGTTGCTTGAAAGGGGAATTAGTGGTCAAATTCATGTTCACCAATTGTAATCAAATTCTCATATTTGATTTATTACATGCTAGAACATATATACAAATTACTTAAAGTCCAAAAGTAACCGTTAATAATACATAGACTTTATAATGTATCAGCATTCTGTGTGTATTTTCGACAAGACACCGTCTCATTAACCATCAATATGACATTAAGGTACAGTATTCGACAATCGATTGATTCGACAACAGTTGATTTTTCCTTCTGTTATTAATTCAATTCAGTTAAAAAGAATGTATTGAATAGACAACTTAACGATCGATTTATTCAACAAATCTTTAACGAACGACACGATAGGTAACGATTGAATAACATTTGTAGAATCAATCCACTTAATTTGTTTATGATGATGACACAGTTGTAACGATAGATACGATCGATAATGATTGAACAACATTTATCAAATCAATCAATTCAATTTATTCATGATGAAGACTCAATCGTATCGATAGATATGATCGATAACGATTCAACGTCATATGTTGAAATAATTAACCCAATTTATTTCAGACGAAGTCCAAATTGTAACTATCGATAACGATTGAATATCATCTATTGAATCAATCTTCACAGTATGGTTATTACCATTACTCTATCGTAACGATCGATACGATCGATAACGATTAAATATCTGTCGAATCAATCTTCACAGTTTGGCTATTACCACTAGTACTACTCTCAGGTAACGATTGATACGATCGATAACGATTGAACATTGTTTGTTGATTCAATCAACTCAATTTGTTTATGATGAAGACTAGATCGTAACGATAGATACGATCGATAACAATTGAACAGTATATGTCCAATCAATCAACTCAATTTGTTTATGGTAATTATCAATACGATTGATAATATTAAGCAGGATTAGTTATACTATATATACACTTTTAGCACGACCACCACACGGCACACGAGACAAACTATCAAAATAATGTGTAAGAATGGGTATGGTGAACATAACAAGGACTAAAAAATAAAGTACAAAAGTTGCAGCACAGGAACTTTTATTAATTTGTTGTTTGAAAGATTTTCAACACATAGAAAACATTCTCACCTCAAATCAAGTTTCAAGATGGTCCCTAGCATTAGTTTGACCGTAATTCTTTACTAAAGTTGACAACGTCAGAACTGTGCTATTGAAGACGCACAGAAGTAAGGCATTATCAACAGGTGAATGAGTATTGCGGTGGCAATACAATGTCCCCTACTGGTTTCCTGGATATTTTTATGATTCATGCTTTTTCTAAAGGGCATAATTCACCAAACATCATTCCAATCAACTTGAAACTCAGACATTTATCTGTGCACCTTATGTGCACATGTCAAAATTGCAACAACAGAAGAGCGCTTTTATCACTGTTCTTCATCTTTAAAGTTACAGTGAGATATTCAACACGGAAGAAACATTCTCCCCTCAATGCAAGTTCCAAAACTACCCCTATCACCGGTTTGAGCAGAACTATTTGCTAAAGCCTCCTATCCCCGAAGTTGTAGCCATTTTCAGTTGAGCTACCGACTGCTGTATTGGATAAACTACTAGTATAGTATACTGAAGAAATAGTTCCTCTGAATATTTGTTGATTTATAATTGAGTTCTTCGATCGGCTGTAAATCTAATGAAACTTAAAACTATTCATGTTTGAGGTATGACAGTTGACGTGTTAAATAAGGTGGACAGTTGACGAGTCAAAGTTGGTGGACAGCTAACCGGTCGACAGTTGTCAGGTTGACATTAAACAAGTTGTGCCTTTTGTGCCGTAGTCTTTGTCAATATGCCGCCTAGCGCCGTAGGCTATGTTTTTATCTCAGAGTTAAGTTAGGGTTAGGGTAAGGCTGTATTAAATATGCCATTTAGCGACGTAGGCTGTGTCAATGTGTCATTTAGCGCTGTAGGATGTGTCAATGTTCAATCTAGCGCCGTAGGCTGTGTCAATTTGCCTTTTTGTGCCGTAGGAGGTGTCAATGTGCCACCTAGTGCCGTATGCTGTGTCCATGGGTTAGAGTTATGTTAGGGTTAGATAGAGTAAGAGTTATGGCAAGGCTGTATTAAATATGCCATGTAGTGCTGTTGGCGGTGTCCTTGTTTTCTTGTCGTACAGTTGTCTTACACAAAACAGAATTGACCGAGTTTATTAATCTTATACCATCGTTTATAATCTGAAGATACAGTTGATTGAGTTGATTATATTGATCAACCGTGACACAATTGTATCGTTGAATACTTGCCAACACAGATCAATTAATGTACAACACAATTAGAATTAATTAATTTCTGGGTTCCAATCAACTGTAAATTTACATGTTTTTGAAGTTTTATTTTGTATATTTGATATAATTCTCGTCTATTATTGAAACTTATATACAAATAAGGAGATGTGGTATGATTGTCAATGAGACAACTACATTTATTATACTTCATGTCAAAATGCCAAATTTTGATGGGTGGATACGAGGGAGACAATTTACTCTATCCTATGGTAAATACTCTATTACCCTTCACGGTGACGCTTGATTTTATTTTGATTTTTGTGTTTTAACGCCACTTTTAAACACCGCTTTTGAGCTATTTCGTGGCGGCCAGTTTTTATTGGTGGAGGAAGCCGGAGTGCCCGGAGAAAACCACCGACCTTCGATAGGAAAACTGACAATCCTAGTCAATAAAGATTGGAGTCGAGTGCACCTGCACGAGCGGGGTTCGAACTCACAACCTCAGTGTTGACTGGCTAGTGATTACTGTAGTAACTACTTAGACCACTCGGCCACCGAGCCCCCCATCCCCCACGAGACGCTTGATCAATTGTGTGCGCTTATTAAATACGGATGGTTGTGATGTACAAGACGTCATAGTTTATTACTTTGAATTTGAAATTTAATAGACAGTACATTCAGTGTAATAAATTAAATAACACATATCTGAGAGGGTGATAGAGCAGATTGTTACCCCTCGAAAAGACATTGTAAACCTTGGCTTCGCCTCAGTTGACAATATTTTCCCGGGGTAACAATCTGCTCTATCACCCTCATAGCTATGTGTTATTTATATAGTATCCAACAAGAAGCAAGAATGTAAACAACTACTTGCGTACACATAAACTGGTGTTCCACTATTATATTGTACCGGTATTGATCAAATATACCAATACATTGATCAACAGTGGCACAATCGTATCGATTAAAGACGATTGATACGATCGAGCTCCGTTCATAATATGAAGATACAGTTGAGTGGCTTGATTATTTAATCAACCATGTCACATTCGTAACGATTGAATACGATCGATTCGATCGTTCTCTATTTATAAGCCTCGGTCACACCTTAACGGATAACTCGAACGGATGCCGAACGGATAACTTTTTTTCAATCCGTTCATGTCCGTTAGACGTCCGTTCTTATCCGTTAGACGTCCGTCCATATCCGTTTCATGTCCGTTTAGCGTCCGTTTTATTCGTCGACGTCCGTTCTGTCCGGTGGAAATTTTGAGCATGTTCAAAACTTTGAACGGACGTCCAATGGATGAAGTGTCCGTTGAACGTCCGGTAGGCGTCCGTTTTGTACGGTACTCGTCCGTTTCGTTTCCGTTTTGTATCCGTTACTTGTCCGTTATACATCCGTTAGAGGTCCGGTAGAAAAATTCACCAACGAACTTCTACCGGACGTATAACGGATAAAACGGATGATGAACGGATGGGAAACGGACATGAACGGAAGGATAACGGATACCTACAGAATGTAAAACGGATAAATGCCAATTGAAAATTTCGCGTCACTCAAAAATGACAATTATTTATATGTCAGATTTCTTGAGTGTCATGAACGTCTATTACTCATGATGGATCTTGGAGTAAGAGCATGTCTTCACTATCAAGCAGCTCTTATTCAGGTCCGACTGAACTTAAACGTTGCAAACATAACCCTACTAGTTGTCGAAAGGAGAAGAAAGAGAAAACAAAGGAGATGGTGGGCAAGATCATTGCTTAGTCCTGAAAGATATGTATTATTATTATCGCTTTTAATTTTCCGCTTATCTTGTTCATCCGTTTTATCTGGTACGCTTCCGTTAGGTGTCCGTTTTATGCGGTACTCGTCCGCTGGATGTACGTTGACGTCCGTTCTGTCCGGTACGTTTCCGTTTCTGGTCCGTTAGGCATTCGTTACCCGTTCGTTTTATTTGATCAGTATACCAACGGACACCCAACGGATACAAATTTTGTCAACGGAAAACTTTTTTTTTCATCCGTTCGGCGTCCGTTCGAGCTATCCGGTAAGGTGTGACCACAGCTTTAAATATTAATATAGAGTTGACTGAGTTGATTATATTGATGAAACATGGCACAATCGTAACGATTGAATACGATCGATACGATCGTGCTCCATTCATAGTATTAATATAGAGTTGACTGAGTTGTTTATATTGATCAATCATGGCACAATCGTAAAGATTGAATACGATCGATACGATCGTGCTCTATACATTATATTACTATAGAGTTGACTGATTTGATTATATTGATCAATCATGGCACAATCGTAACGATTGAATACGATCGATACGATCGTGCTCCATACATAATATTAATATAGAGTTGACTGAGTTGATTATATTGATCAACCATGGCACAATCGTAACGATTGAATACGATCGATACGACCTGATCCATTCATAATATTAATGCCGGTATACAGTTGACTGAGTTGATTACATTGATCAATCATGATACAATCGTAACGATTGAATACGATCGATACGATCGTGCTCTATATATTAATATAGAGTTGACTGAGTTGATTATATTGATCAACCATGGAACTATCGTAACGATTCAATACGATTGATACGATCGTGCTCCGTTCATAATAAGAAGATACAGTTGACTGGGTTGATTGCATTGATCGACCATGACACAATCGTATCGATTGAATACGATCGATAAGATCGTGCTACGTTCATAATATAAAGTTACAGTTGACTGGGTTGATTCCACTGATCAACCGTGCCACAATCTAGCTCCGTTCATTATGATAATATATAGTTGATTGAGTTGATTATATTGATCAACTGTGGCACAATCATATCGATTGAAGACTATTGATACGATCGTGCTCCGTTCATAATATGAAGATTCAGTTGACAGTATTTATTATAATGATCGTACAGTTGACTGAGTTGATATAAGTAGTAGGGGAACTACCGGTTCTGGACCATTTTGTCTAATGTTAACCCTATGGGAAAAGGTAGCCTCCTGAGAGGTAGCCTCCCGATGTGAGGCTAATTTCTATGACGTCATTTTTAGGTTTTATTTCTGCACTTCTGATTTTTAGGTATTATGACATTAATTAATTGGTTTTATTGAATAATGTACAGATGTTTATCATTTTTCGAGTATGTATGCGTATGTGTTTGTGTGTGTGGATTCAAGGTTTTGCTCATGCAAATATGAGCAAGGAATTAGCCAATATGATTCTTCTTTTGTGTGATTGTATTCCTATTTTTTTTTAAGTTTCTGCTTCTTGGTACCACACTAGTAATAATAACAACAATAGTATGTACAATATTTAATATCCCCGTCAATTCAGACAAACATGGGTTGGAGAGCCATCCACATGGTGCCTTTACAACCATTTCACATAATATTGCTTGTTGTGGTCCTTTGCCTTTCGTTTTGAGGATGTTTTCAACTTTCCACATGTCGTCTTCCCGAACAGCCACTTTTTGCACTTCTGATTGGTAGAAGGTTCCTGAAATTTCTTCGTCTTGAAAATCAATAAGTCGATAAACTGGAAGCCCACCACGTAATATTCTTTGAGATATTCTAAATATCTCTCCGCTCCATTTCTCATCGTATTCCCTGGTAAAAGGATTTCTTATGTATGTAATCCGAACTTTATCACCGATTTTAAAACGGAAAGGTTTTCGTACTTTCTTGGCCAATACATTTTCCACCGCTTAAACGACCTTTTTAAGGGTCTTTGTAAACTGTATGGTTCCTGTCGTTGTAGCCATTTTCGTACTTTGTATTTACTGAGAACGAATTTTCCATCTGTTCGAACAAATCTGTAAAGTTTATCAGGCCCTGCAAAACTCGCTGGGTTAGCTGGATTGTAATAAATATTTCCCAAGTACTTTTCGAAGAGGCCATCTTTACACATGGAATGATGACTATAGAATGACATACAGAGTAAAACGTTCTCATATTTATATAGTTGAGCTTTCATCGTCTCCATCCTCCTCCTCCTCCTCTTCCTCTTCATCGTCATCAATGCTATTTTCACTTTCAGAACCATCATTATTTGTTTCGTTATCAATAGCTTTATCTAGATAGCTTTCCAACATAGGTTTATATTTCCTGATGGCTACTTTAATGGCTTTCTCGTAGTCCATGCCATCGTTAACTAATTCTGTAATCATTTTCATGACTTTGCCATGCAGTTTATCATTTTGTAACTGTAGTAAATACTCAACCAAACTACTATTTCTGGACAAAAACTGATCCATATCCTCGTCTTTTAGTTTGCGATTGGCCTTACTTATTGCGTGGTCTTCATTCATGTCACCATCCATGTATTTACCAACTTTTTCTTCCCATATATCTGCATTTGCCTCTGTGGCAAGTTCAGCTAATTTTATAAAAGCCATATCTTCTCCACCTTCTATATCAATTTCGTTTACACGAGGCTTCTTTGAGGGTATGTCTTCATCCTCAATTTCCCTTTTTCTTTTGAAATCATTATTTTCCGGGCACCACTTATTCATATGTCTAGCTAAATCAGGAACGCTTTCAAAAACTACACCGCAATCATCACATGAAGGCATGATTTCTTTCTCGTCTGGTAAATACGTCTGCTCACTTTGAAATGATTCTTCAAACTGATGTGGTTCTAGTTCTTTTCTGCTAATATACTCTTCAGAAACACCCCCACCAATCATGTCCTTGTTTTCAAATATATTAAGCTTTAGTCTGTCGTCTTCTGGTGTATTCTGTTTCAGATCAATGAATAGACTCCCATATGGTCGTTGTGTCCCCTCTTTGTACTTATTCATGAATTTCTTTGGATTATTCGGATACATCTATCTAGCAAATATGGCTGGCCCAACTTGATCACGTGGGTTTTTGAATAGGACTATATACTGAATATTGATGCTAATGGTTCGACTCTCCTTTCCCTTCGAGAACGCATTTTGCAGTATACAAGCTACACTTAGGTTTCTGTGATGGCTGCCCTCCACAAAGAGTTCACAAACATCCTTACTATTGGTGACGTCTCTCATTAAATCGTCTAGGATGATTAAACTTGGATATCTAGAGTCAATGAATGAGTCATCATTCAAATTTTCATGTAAAGCTTGAACGAATAAAATGTTTTTAATGGTTTATTGCATTTCACTAAATAATGGCTGCCACCGTTTATAACACCATATAATCCTCTCAGGTGATGGTTGTATCATAGTCCGTGCTCGCTTCAATAATGTTTTCATCCAAAAAGTCTTACCTGAACCAATAGGTCCAGCCAACATCATAGTGAATAGATGATGAAGTACCGCATTCAGTTGCGGTGGCGGTGGCGGCGGCAACGGCGGCGGAGGTGGTGGCGGTGATGGCGGTGGCGGTGGATATAAATCATTGCTCTGCGGATATGGTTGACTAATTCTGTGTTTGTTTCTTTGGTGTCGCGACATAACATCTTTTCTCGAAAATTCTGTACCACAATCTGATCAAGTAGTAGACATCTTTGAGAGGTCTTAAAACACGTCCACTTCCTTCGAATGACAGAAGCATAGTGATTAAAATATTGACATACATCATAATTATATTCTCCAATGTCCATAGGCTAAACTTTGTATCTCATCATCTAGTAAGTATCTTTTGTCATCATAAGGGGATAAGCCAAGTTTGGTGATGGATATATTATATAACTTGTGGTCGTATGAACGGATCTGTGTCATGGTAAACATGTGGATTTCGTTGTTGAATAAACTTTGTTTATAATGTTCGTGTCTTGTGTCATGTTTGATCACACTCTTCTTTATACCCTTTGCTGTCTTCTTCTCACAGAGTTGTTTATTCTCCTCATATATCAACGAGTACATCTGCGACTTGAGACCAACGAATTCTTGAATGGGAATACCATGTGTTTCGTCCTTCATCTTTCCTAACACCTTTTTATTTAAAGTGCTATAAAGCCGATGTTCAGGGTTATACTCTGACGTATCAAATAGGTGTTTGTCCTCCATCATATCTTGATATATATCATCAGTGTTGATGTTGTAGCATAGTGAGTCGGTGTCCGTAAACAAGAGTGTTACTCTAGATCCATATTTATCCTTCATATAATTGTAATGAAAATCGTACATAAGCGTCTTTGACAAATCGAGTATAGTGAATCCCACGTAGATGGGTCTGTTTAAGTATAATCGTTGTTTCAGCATGTGAACAGCCACCAAGTCGTCGTTGAATATTTTGAAAGCATGAAATGTTGGTTTGCTGATTAATTTTCAGGCCTTTGATTGGTCATTCAAAAGTTTTATATCTGTTCTCTTCCTTAAATTTTCCATCGTCTTTCCGGCACGTTACAGACCACTAAGAGGATCAAGTTATATTCCACTTCCAATCAAACTAAGATCTAAACATGCAATAGTCAATGTAAAAAACAATGACAACAAATGTTTTATGTGGTCAATTCTTGCTGCAATTCACCCAGCGAAATGTCACGGAGAGCGAGTTTGGAAATACAAAGAACACACTTCCAGCTTAAACTTTGATAACATCATGTTTCCTGTGAAATTGGCCGACATTCCCAAGTTCGAAAAACAGAACGAAATATCTATAAATGTGTATACACATGCAATCTTATATTGATGACTTGTCTAGGTCTGATTGATTTCATGTCATAGATTAGAAAAATGCAAATCATTGGTTTTACCTGTATAAGAATAATTTTTGTCTCGCCTGCGACAAAAGTCGCAGTATGCGAGACCTAGGTATTACTATCAGGCGGCGGCAGCGGCGTAAGCTATTTGTATAAAGCTTTATATTTCAGAAGGTAGAAGACCTGGATGCTTTGTACCTTGTATGCAGATACCTTATGTTACGAAGTTTCCGTCTGTCATATGCCCATTGTCCTTGACCTCATTTTCATGGTCCAGTGACTGCTTAAAAAAAAAGATACAGTTTTTTGTCATGTGAATTTCTGACTTATGATTAATAGGATAACTATATTTGGTATATGGTTTCCTTGCAATGTCTACATGTCCGTCAGACAGGGTTAACCTGACCTCGATTTCAATTCATGGATCAGTGATCAAGGTTAAAGTTACGTGATTAGGTTCGTTTCTCAGATACTACAAGCAGCAGGTCAACTATATGTGGTGTATGGAATGATTGTACGGGGTTCATGTCAGACTGAAAGGTTTCATCTGACCTTGACCTCATTTTCATGGTTCATTGGTCATTGTTAATTTTTTGTGTTTTGGTCTGTTTTTCAAGTACTGTAAGCAATAGGTCAACAATATTTGGTGTATGGAACAATTGTAAGGTATACACGTCGGTTAGCTGGTGTCATCTGACCTTGACCTCATTTTAATGGTTCATTTGTCAATATCAAGTTTTTGTGTTTTGGTCTGTTTTTCAAATACTATAAACAATAGGTCAACTATATTTGGTTTATGGAATGATTGTAAGGTTTACATGTCTGTCTAGCCGGTGTCATCTGGCCTTGACCTCATTTTCATAGTTCATTGGTCAATGTTAAGATTTTGTGTTTTGATCTGTTTTACAAATACCAATAGCAATAGGTCAACTATAAGTGGTGTATGGAATGATTATAAGGTGTACATGTCCGTCTAGCCAGTATCATCTGAGCTTTTAAATGGTTGTTCGATAAATTTGATTTCAAATTTATTTGATGCAACTCATATTTCTCAAACGAGAAAGGTAAATATGTAAGATATACTTACAGGAGGTGTGATGAGATGATTAAAGCCATAAATTTTATCCTTGACAACATTTATGTACGTTTCGGCAATAAAGTTTATTGACAGATTGTAGGTATTCATATGGGCACCAATTGTGCACCTTTAATAGCAGACTTGTTCCTGTACTGTTATGAATCACAGTATATGGCCAAACTATGTCCTGTCTAAATTCCTTTTAATTAATAAATTCAACAACATTTACAGTCATCTTGATGATATTTTTTCGTTTCCTAGATTTAGATTTAGATTTAGATTTTGATTTAGATGATGATGATGATGATGATGATGATGATGATGATGATGATGATGATGATGATGATGATGATGATGATGATGATGATGATGATGATGATGATGATGATGATGATGATGATGATGATGATGATGATGTGGATGATGATGATGTGGATGATGATGGATGATGATGATGTGGATGATGGATGATGATGATGATGATGATGATGATGGATGATGTGGATGATGATGGATGATGATGATGATGAAGTGGATGATGATGGATGATGCTGATGGATGATGATGGATGATGATGATGTGGATGATGATGGATGATGATGATGATGATGGATGATGATGGATGATGATGATGTGGATGATGATGATGATGATTATGTGGATGATGATGGATGATGCTGATGGATGATGATGATGTGGATGATGATGGATAATGATGATGATGTGGATGATGATGGATGATGATGATGATGATGGATGATGATGGATGATGATGATGTGGATGATGATGATTATGTGGATGATGATGAATGATGCTGATGGATGATGATGATGTGGATGATGATGGATAATGATGATGATGATGATGATGATGATGGATGATGATGATGATGATGATGATGATGATGATGATGATGATGATGATGATGATGATGATGATGATGATGATGATGATGATGATGATGATGATGATGATGATGATGATGATGATGATGATGATGATGATGATGATGATGATGATGATGATGATGATGATGATGATGATGATGCTGCTGCTGATGGATGCTGATGGATGATGATGGATGATGATGATGTGGATGATGATGGATGATGATGATGATGATGATGATGATGATGATGATGATGATGATGATGATGATGATGATGATGATGATGATGATGATGATGATGATGATGTTGGTTGATGATGATGATGATGATATGATGACGATGGATGATGGATGATGATGATGATGATGATGATGATGATGATGATGATGATGATGATGATGATGATGATGATGATGATGATGATGATGATGATGATGATGATGATGATGATGATGATGATGATGATGATGATGATGATGATGATGATGATGTTGTTGATGATGATGATGATGATATGATGACGATGGATGATGGATGATGATGATGATGATGATGATGATGATGATGATGATGATGATGATGATGATGATGATGATGATGATGATGATGATGATGATGATGATGATGATGATGATGATGATGATGCCTTTTATAGCTGACTATGGTTTTTTGTCGAGCCTGCGACTTCTGTCAAGGTTCTATACCACAAAGGGAAGGCTGGGATTGAGTTTGGGGGTATTTGCCCCAAACGTTTAGAAATTAGGTGCAAAAAAAGGGGCCAAAAACAAGCATTTTTCTAGTTTCCAGACAATAACTTGTGTTTAAGTTTATGGCACTCTCGGAAATTGTACATTTTTCCTGAAAAGAAAATAATCTTCAAAATTTCAAAAAAAATGGGGGGGGTTCAAAAAGTTTTTGGGGGGATTTTTTTCAAATTTTTTTTGGGGGTTCATATTTTCATTCAAAATTTTTGAAATTTTTTTTTGGGGGGAGATTTTTTTTTCAAATTTTTTTTGGGGGTTTCTTACTTTTTTCTTCAAGATTTTTCAAAATTTCAAATTTTTCAAAATTTTTTTTGAGGGGACAAATTTTTTTGGGGGATTTTTTTTTTCATAATTTTTTGGGTTTTTTTCCCAAAAAATTCCATTTTACATTGATTATTTCTGATTTATATATAAAAGCAGCAAATACTTATATGGCAGGAGATACACACCAAACAGGGTGTGTAAATTATTATATATAACAGATCAACTAAGTATTGTGCAACTGCACAGTATTATGCAATAGCAAGAAATCTTCAATTGAAAATAAATACAAATCTTTAAACCAATTTCAATGGCTTTAATTTTTGGGGGTTCTAACCTTGTATTACTATTTTGGATATTGGGCCTCATTTTAAATTGATCTACATTGAGGTCCAACGGGTCCAAAATTAAACTTTGTTTGATTTCATCAAAAACTGAATTATTGCGGCTCAATGATATGCTGAATCTTATTGTGCATTTAGATTTTTTATTTTGGGCCTGTTTTCACATTAGTTTATATTAAGGTTTGAAGGGTCCAAAATTAAACTTTGTTTGATTTCAACTAAAATTAAATTTTTTGTGTTTTTTATATGCTGAATATAACCATGTTGTTAAATTTTGGATATCAGACCATACTAGGTAAATTAAATGTCCCATTTCAAATTTTGAAGATCTTTGACCACATTTATTTTGTGTCAGAAACCTATATTATGTCAAAAATTTGATCACAATCCAAATTAAGACAGTATCAAGCTTGAATATTGTGTCCAAACTTGCCCCAACTGTTCAGGGTTCGACCTCTGCGGTCGTATCAGGCTGCGCTCGGCGAAGCATCTATAAGCAATAGGCCAACTATATTTGGTGTATGGAATGATTGTAAGGTGTATAGGTCTGTCTGGCAGGTATCATCTGACCCTGACCTCATATTCATGGTTCATTTGTCAATGTTAAGTTTTCATGGTTAAGTTTGTTTCTTAGATACTATAAGCTATAGGTTAAGTATATTTGGTTTATGGAATGATTGCAAGGTGTATGTCTGTGTGGCAGGTATCATCTGACCTTGACCTCATTTCCATGGTTCATTGGTCAATGTTAAGTTTTCATGGTTTAGTTTGTTTCTTACATACTTTAAGCAATATGTCAGCTATATTTAATGCATAGATTAATTGTAAGGTGTACATGTCTGTCTGGCATGGTTCATTTGACCTTGACCTTATTTTCATGGTTCATTTGTCAATATTAAGTTTTCCTAGTTAAGTTTGATTCTTAGAAAATATAAGCAATAGGTCAACTATATTTGGTGTATGGAATGATTCTAAGGTGTACATGTATTTCCGGTTTGGTTTATCTGACCTTGACCTCATTTTCTTGGATCATGTTAAGTTTATGTGATACTTGTAGTAAAGCTCATATTTAGGACTATCAACATAAAATCAATGGTCAGCAAAGCAGGCGAGACATTTCAGCGTGTGCACTTTTGTTCTCGTTGTTGAAGGCCGTACGGTTGTCTATAATTGCTTACATCCACTTCATTTGAACTTTGGTGAATATTTGTCTCATTGGCAATCATACCTCATCTCCTTATTTTTATATTAAGTGTGAACCAGATAAGTACCTATCAAAGTTGAATTTACTTGTAGAAACATACTTTTATTGCAGATACATATGTATACACTGTGTAACAATTTTGAAGCGAGGGGTCATGATGTGCATTTTAAAAATTTGATTGATAACTAAATCGAGCATTCTAAAAAAAAAATGGAAATGGTTTCTGAATTCTACACTTTTGCTTGTAAATTGCCCTTACGTCGTTTTATGAGATAACATACACATAAAATATGTTTGTGATTGCTAGTTCAAAGAGTTTCAATCAAATGACAAAACTAAAAGAACAAATTACACCTTTTCAACAAAACACATATCACTTTACTATAGCTCTTAATCGTGTATGAAAATTGTGAATATATTAAACCGAAACTTTTAAAGATCTTTTATTAACATAAACAATATAAAACCCCTATAAAGATATAATTTAAAACAACAACTCATACATGTTTTCAAAAGATGTTTTATTTCTCTTCTTCAAATACCTAATACGAAAATGTTCGTTTATGGTCGTTTCGTTACGACATGATTTATGACCATCCTTTCTGAAATCACCGTTGGTCAATTATGAAATTATGAAGAAACTTAAGCTTTAAGTCCACCTAGCGAAGTTGACCTTAGATGAATTTGGCTATACTGTTTTACCCGTTGGTCAACACACATATTAAAGTACTTGTACTACTTGTACATCATTAGTTTTGAGCGTTCATGGTACGTGAAGGTATAAAAAAAAAAAAAAAACACTTCCAACACACCAAATTTATTGTAAAGTGTTATTTTTTTGGGATCTTCCAGCTTATATTATTCATCTAAACATTTTGACAAAAGAGTGCTTAATGATATAATTAGAATTAATATGTGGGATATAAATTAATGAGACAGCAACCCAACGATAGACAACAAATACATATATATATAGAGGGCAACCCTGTCTTCAACAATATGCAGGTCTATTCAATATTTGTTCTTGCTTAAAATTTTTGGTTTTTCCCAAAAATTCCATGTTACATTGATTATTTCTGATTTATATATAAAAGCAGCAAATACTTATATGGCAGGAGATACACACCAAACAGGGTGTGTAAATTATTATATATAACAGATCAACTAAGTATTGTGCAACTGCACAGTATTATGCAATAGCAAGAAATCTTCAATTGAAAATAAATACAAATCTTTAAACCAATTTCAATGGCTTTAATTTTGGGGGTTCTAACCTTGTATTACTATTTTGGATATTGGGCCTCATTTTAAATTGATCTACATTGAGGTCCAACGGGTCCAAATTAAACTTTGTTTGATTTCATCAAAACTGAATTATTGCGGCTCAATGATATGCTGAATCTTATTGTGCATTTAGATTTTTATTTTGGGCCTGTTTTCACATTAGTTTATATTAAGGTTTGAAGGGTCCAAAATTAAACTTTGTTTGATTTCAACTAAAATTAAATTTTTGTGTTTTTATATGCTGAATATAACCATGTTGTTAAATTTTGGATATCAGACCATACTAGGTAAATTAAATGTCCCATTTCAAATTTTGAAGATCTTTGACCACATTTATTTTGTGTCAGAAACCTATATTATGTCAAAATTTGATCACAATCCAAATTAAGACAGTATCAAGCTTGAATATTGTGTCCAAACTTGCCCCAACTGTTCAGGGTTCGACCTCTGCGGTCGTATCAGGCTGCGCTCGGCGAAGCATCTATAAGCAATAGGCCAACTATATTTGGTGTATGGAATGATTGTAAGGTGTATAGGTCTGTCTGGCAGGTATCATCTGACCCTGACCTCATATTCATGGTTCATTTGTCAATGTTAAGTTTTCATGGTTAAGTTTGTTTCTTAGATACTATAAGCTATAGGTTAAGTATATTTGGTTTATGGAATGATTGCAAGGTGTATGTCTGTGTGCAGGTATCATCTGACCTTGACCTCATTTCCATGGTTCATTGGTCAATGTTAAGTTTTCATGGTTTAGTTTGTTTCTTACATACTTTAAGCAATATGTCAGCTATATTTAATGCATAGATTAATTGTAAGGTGTACATGTCTGTCTGGCATGGTTCATTTGACCTTGACCTTATTTTCATGGTTCATTTGTCAATATTAAGTTTTCCTAGTTAAGTTTGATTCTTAGAAAATATAAGCAATAGGTCAACTATATTTGGTGTATGGAATGATTCTAAGGTGTACATGTATTTCCGGTTTGGTTTATCTGACCTTGACCTCATTTTCTTGGATCATGTTAAGTTTATGTGATACTTGTAGTAAAGCTCATATTTAGGACTATCAACATAAAATCAATGGTCAGCAAAGCAGGCGAGACATTTCAGCGTGTGCACTTTTGTTCTCGTTGTTGAAGGCCGTACGGTTGTCTATAATTGCTTACATCCACTTCATTTGAACTTTGGTGAATATTTGTCTCATTGGCAATCATACCTCATCTCCTTATTTTTATATTAAGTGTGAACCAGATAAGTACCTATCAAAGTTGAATTTACTTGTAGAAACATACTTTTATTGCAGATACATATGTATACACTGTGTAACAATTTTGAAGCGAGGGTCATGATGTGCATTTTAAAAATTTGATTGATAACTAAATCGAGCATTCTAAAAAAAATGGAAATGGTTTCTGAATTCTACACTTTTGCTTGTAAATTGCCCTTACGTCGTTTTATGAGATAACATACATAAAAATATGTTTGTGATTGCTAGTTCAAAGAGTTTCAATCAAATGACAAAACTAAAAGAACAAATTACATCTTTTCAACAAAACACATATCACTTTACTATAGCTCTTAATCGTGTATGAAAATTGTGAATATATTAAACCGAAACTTTTAAAGATCTTTTATTAACATAAACAATATAAAACCCTATAAAGATATAATTTAAAACAACAACTCATACATGTTTTCGAAAGATGTTTTATTTCTCTTCTTCAAATACCTAATACGAAAATGTTCGTTTATGGTCGTTTCGTTACGACATGATTTATGACCATCCTTTCTGAAATCACCGTTGGTCAATTATGAAATTATGAAGAAACTTAAGCTTTAAGTCCACCTAGCGAAGTTGACCTTAGATGAATTTGGCTATACTGTTTTACCGTTGGTCAACACATATTAAAGTACTTGTACTACTTGTACATCATTAGTTTTGAGCGTTCATGGTACGTGAATAAATAAAAAAAAAAAAAAACACTTCCAACACACCAAATTTATTGTAAAGTGTTATTTTTGGGATCTTCCAGCTTATATTATTCATCTAAACATTTTGACAAAAGAGTGCTTAATGATATAATTAGAATTAATATGTGGGATATAAATTAATGAGACAGCAACCCAACGATAGACAACAAATACATATATATATAGAGGGCAACCCTGTCTTCAACAATATGCAGGTCTATTCAATATTTGTTCTTGCTTAAAAATTTTTATAATGAAACGATCGTTTATTTTCTTAAGCTTCTAACTATGGTTATATATATCGAATCGTTCGAAAATGTAGAATTTAAATTCGTTTTGTCATAGCTTTCAATCATTTCATTTTTTCCAGTTTCTTGGTGTCTCCTTTTGTCTTGGTGTACCTTTCGTTCCCGTTCGCCATTGCGGTACAGGTCGATTATTCGAAATATTTGGTTTTCTTTCTGATTTCATCGCTTTGAGTTCATCATATATACTGGTACACATATTTTTTAGTTCCTGGTTTCCCTTTTTCAATTCAGCAACTTCTATTTTATGCTGTTCATTGTCATTTAAAATCTTTCTTGTATTTTCATTTTGATTCTGTAATTCTTTGAAAACATCGTTCAAGTTTTTACTTAAAGTGTCTATTTTCTCGTCTTTTTCTTTCAAGCTTTGTTCCACTTGATCTATTTGTGTCTTCAGTTTTCTACACTCATCTGTTAATGCCAGAACTTCTTCTTCCTTTTCATTCAATAACTTTTGAAGAACTTCAGTTTTGTCTCCAAGTTGTTTACATTTATTCTGACTTTCGATGACTACTTTGTTGAATTTTCGCAGTCGAATGCCCTTTTCTTCCAATTGCTCCCTCAGTTTCTTCTGAAGAGTTTTCAGATGGTTATTCTCTTCTTTTATGTTCTTAAGCTCCTTTTTCGCTTTATCATACGTTTCAGCATCGTCTTCATTCTGAAATATCGACAAAGATTAAACAATTAAAATGAGCTTACGTGTAACAACACGTTGGAAACTTGTTGGCGTGCATTATGTATAAGCGGATAACCGAATCAGGCAGTGTTCAAACCGCCTTTCATATCAGATAACTTTCGCTAGTTAGAAGGGAAAATAACTAGTGTAGGTATTTATTTATTGTTATTACTTTCAGATTAACTCTGAATGATTCCGCTGCGGATCCTGGATTTTGAAAAGAATGGATGGGGACAAGAAAGCCAACGTTTGGAGTGATACTTGTAAAAGTATATGCATTTATCATATGTGCAGTTCCATAAAGGGGTGGGGGCAGCCTCCCCCCACTAAATCCGCCTCTTGCCCTTTGCCTAAAATGGCTGCTAATTCATCTCAAAATTTACTCTGATTACAGACAAACCTATGTACCTGGAAAAGTTTTAAGGCATAGCAAGCCCTAGATAAATAAAAGTAAAATGCATTATATATTTTCGAAAATTAAAAACTTAACTGGATTTTACTGTGCACTTTTTTTGTCCCTGCAGAAGATGACAAAATTAACAAACAGTTGAGTTTCACTTGATATTGTCCACTCAGTGACACAGTTTAAATCACTAATTATTGTCAGGTATCTATTGTCCCTCAATTGTCCATGCTAATCAATACAGATCACATCCACCTACCACAACGTCCCCCCCAGAAACCCAATATCCACAAGATGAGACTTACCATCATTCTCATAACCAGCATTCTGCAGAAAATTATATTTGTCATACAAATTTGATTTCAATTACTCCGAACCAAAATAAATCTTGAAAATAGCATCGAGGAGAAAGGTAGGAATCAAGCATCTCCACACAGATTTCATAACCCCTCAACTAAATCCAGGTATTTCAAAACAGACTGCCAAGGAAAAAGATAAAACAAAATTTTCTGGACATGGCTCACCAATGTTTTCTCATCAGGATAAACCTTCACCCCTGTTTCATAATTCGAGAATAGGCCAACCTCTATACTATTCTCCAACCAATTCTGAGCAGGATTTTTTATCCAAGGAACTGTTCCAAATAGAAAAGCACAAAATTATGTCTAAAACCCCAACCTTGTTAATACAGACCATATAAAGTCATGTAAAGATACAAAAATGGAACATGATGTTTTAGATTTTAAAAAAATGACTGTATAAATGTACATTCTGTAAATAGAATTAAAGATGTATGTAGCACCTGTTCTCTGAAGATTTTATATTTTAATTGCAAAAATATATTGACCTGTGGTCTACTATTTAAAGAGTTAGAGAGAAAAATGGACATATTTCCTCTCCAAGAACACTGGTTATATGACTGCCAACTCAATTTCCTACAAGAACTACATAATGATTTCACCGGAACGGGTAAAGCAGTTGATTCTAATGATCCTATTCAACCTTTTTACATGCCCCGTGGATATGGAGGTGTAGCCATTCTATGGAAAAAGAATCTTGATAAACTTATTACAACCTTACCAGTTGGAAATGAGAGAATACAATGTATTGAGTTGTCTGGAAATCAGAAATTATTATTTATATCTATTTATCTCCCCTGTAAATCTTCAGATAATCATCTAAATGAGCTTTACGAATGTATTGACCAACTACATGAGATCATGGAAGTTTATAAAGTAACTCACCAGATAATTATTGTTGGAGATTTCAATGAAAATATTTTTAATGAAATAATTCTAATAGAAAAAGATATATACTTAACTTTATGTCTGATCATAATTTGACTACCACAGAAGTTGGAATTACCTATACACATACAAGTGGCAACTCATCTTCAGCAATAGACTATATACTCTTCCAAGAAAAATTTAGAGACTGTATACTAAATATTGAAAAAGCTAGTATTATCTCAAATGTATCAGATCATCTTCCAATTTTACTTCGACTAAAATATGAACTACCTTGCAGAAATTCTGATGCTCAAAAACAATCTATCAGTAATAATGTCAAGTGGAACAAAATTGATAAAGATAAATATAAAAATTTAATTGAAGAAGGTATTGCCTTACTAAAAGACAAACCACAGAACCCTTAACTGGATGAAGCATTTGTGATACTATATAACTAAAGCTACAGTTGCAGTTGCTCCCTAAAGAAAATAAAGAAAAAGAAAAGGAAACTACAAATCATGACTGAAAACATCTTTCAAGCAATTGGAAACAAAATGGTCGTCCATCTAACCCCAACAACCCTTACACTCTTCAAAAGAAAATTACCACCTCCTCACTTCGGAAACAATGAAGAATAGAAGTCGCACTCCATAGAATACAAGAACGTCAGAAAATCATAGATGCAGGGTATAATGATTCGGCACTTTTTTATAGCCTTATAAATAAATTTGGTGTATTTACTGTCTTCTGTATTACTTTTATTTTCAATGTTGTCAATTTTTATGGCGACACGCCCACTCTGACGTCGTGTATTCATACGCCAACATGTGTGTACGTTGTTATTGTTAATATAAATAATATAAAAAGTTCTTTGAGTCAAAAATTAATTTTATGGTTCAATAAATTCAATAAAAAAAAATAATAGTCATTCATTAAATAAAAAAACAAAGAGGAAAACTTTCACGTTTTATTGAAGTATTGACAGTAGAGGAAGAACTTTTCCAATCCCCAGAGAATGTAATGAAGGGCTGGAATAAACATTTTGCAGATCTAGCAGAAAAATCTAACAATACTTCTTTTGACACTAAATATTTAAAATCTGCTGAAAAGGAAGCTACCCATATTATCCAAATTTGTAAAGAAAAATATATTCACCAGGAAATTTCAACTGAAGAGATAATAAAGAAAGCTGTTTCAAAACTCAACACAAACAAAGCTGCGGACTTCTACGGTTTAACTGCAGAAAATTTTATTCATGGAAGCGAGTCATTACTACTACTACTACATTTACAACAACTTTTAAATGTTTGCTTTAAATTCTGTTACGTACGAGATCTACTGAAAATTGGAACTTTATTTCCGGTGTACAAAAATAAAAAATTCTAATTTCTAAAAACCCACTACAAAAAGGTTTCACTGAGGGCACTTCTCCTCTGATCTGTGAACTATTCATAGACGAATTTGAAAGGGAAAGCAAAGACCTTAAACTTCAAGTTTACATAGCTCTATTAGATGGCAAGTCAGCTTTTGATGTTGTGGTACATGCTAATTTGATCCGCCGTATGTTTTAAATAGACTTTTCGGAACAATCCATATTGCTACTGAATAATTTATACGAAAATGCATCCTCATGTATTAAATGGAATAATCTAACATCAAAACATATGTTTACTATTGACCAAGGGGTCCGTCAAGGAGATGCATTCAGCGCTGACTTATACAAGATTTACATTAATCCACTGCTCAATATTCTAAGGTTTTGGTGGAAGAGTCGGAAGCGTCAATTGCTGTGCTCCTAAATGTGCTGACGATATTGCACTCGTCTCCAATAACCCTCTAGAATTACAAACCTTGATTGACATTACTGTAGACTTCAGCAAAAGGGAAGGATATTTTTGCTGCAACCTACAAATAGTGTTGTTATCCTGGTAAAAACCTGCCGAAATTTTTTAGAAATTGAAGATGGATTTTGGAAATTAAACGGAAATAACATGCCAACTGTCCCAACAGCTTCTCACATAGGAATTTTTGTATTTGAAAGATCTTCTGTCTCTCTTCTTCCTCTTCCTTTGAAATAGGTAGATTAGACGACAGAGGCACATAACAAACATGGCGTCGTTTAGTCTAAATGATATTAATAAATTTATGAATGCAGTGTTAGGGACGATAAGTTGGATGAAGATAAATATTTGCTTGCAATACTTATATTTATAAAGACACAACGTATGCTTAACAGTAGTTCTACAAAATATAATCACAAATTTCTTGTCTATTTTTTTTACGTTTTCCATCGGATATTCCAATTGAAAACAAAATAATGAAAATATCCGATGAAAAATGACCAAAAAAGGAAAAGAATGGTTTTATATTATAGAACTAGCCGAACAATAACAGTAAGGGGATGACCATTTAATATTCTGGGGAGGGGGGACAGGATAATTTTTTTTTCAGATTTATTATTCATTTTAATCTGTCACTATGCATGCTTATTTTTTCAAGTTCTTACCAGGCCAGCATATTTATATTCAATATCCTTCTGTATCCTGTATTCTGTATGGTTGTCTACTCATTTTACACGAGTTGGCAAATATTTCATGCATGTTCAGGCAACACAAGTTTAAAAGTCGCGTGTATAATATAAAAATTAGGATATAAGTATGATTGCCAGTGAGACACTTATGCGCCAGAGTTCAAATAAAGTATATGTCAGCAGTTATAGGCAACCAGTATGGCTTTCAACAATGAGAAAACCCCATACCGTTTAGTCGACTATAAAGGGCCCCGACATGAAAAATGTGAATCAATTAAAACGTGAAAACTAACGGCCTAATTAATAAAAATTGACAAAAATCAAATATGACAGACATCGACAACCACTGAACTACAGGCTCCTGACTTGGAACAGGCACAAAAAAAATGCGGCGGGGTTAAGCATGTTTGGGACAGTGGTGTAACGTCACAACATAAGAACACACTAAATTAATCAGTTGAAAAAGGCTTAACTCATCAGATCGATACAAAGAAAAACATCAAACAAAAACACAGACAGGAATGGCAGGTTATATATATATCCCTCATCCGTAACAACAAAAAAGACACTAAGTACAGATCTGAGACTACTCGCGGTTACTGACAGCTAGTTCAAAGCCAATAACAACTAATAAACAAAATCATGTATCTTAGACTAAAATATCAATCAGTACACATCTAACATCCAATGGATTTAGTGTTAAGACGTCATTAACAGTAAGAAAAAAACATGACCTTGTGCAATGCCAAAATATAGGTATCGACAGATTGTAGTACCGTGAAAGTACATATGTGTAATATTTAGTATGATTTTAATTTACTGATAACAAAATCAATATGTATACCAATAAAAACAATATTCAAAGATTTAATTACAGAATTGAATAGGTATCCTTTTAGAATAAATTTATTAAAAGGATTGATAATCTTACCCGGATCGTATCTAAATTTCCAGGCTCGATTAACAACATTACCGTAAAATTTAGGATATGCTCTTCCGTTTGGAATAAGTTTTCTACCGGTACAGCCAAATATGCAAACCAAAGGTATTCGTAAAGTTTAGTAAAGGTTTAAGTAATTTGTGTATCTAAACCAATACTACCATCGCTAACATTTTTAACAATAAAATCGTGGTTACCCATTTGGGTTTTGGGCTTCAAATTTTTAAAATTTTTGGGAAAGAAAAATTTTTGGTTTTAATTTTTAATTCAAAAAATTTTTATTTACTAAAAAAGTTTAATTTTTTTTTAACCCTTTTTTTTTTGTTTGCCGGGTTTTTTTTGGGCCAAAATTTTTTAAAAATTTTTAAAAGGGGCTTAGTTTCCAAAACATTTAAAAAATAAAAAAAAAAAAAACTTTTAAGAAAACCTTTTTCCCTTTAAACTTTTTTTAAAAATTAAATTAGGAAAAAACCTAAATCTTTTTTAAAAAAATTTTTTTTTTTTCCAAAACCCCTTTAGCAAATTTTCCCCGTTGTTAAAAAAAAAAAATTTTTAAATTTTAATTTTTATTCCCCCTTTGGGTTTTCCCTTTAGAAGAAAAAAAAAAAAAAAGTTTTTAATTTTTTTAAAAAATTTTGGGAAAATTTTTTTTTTTTTTTTAAAAATTAAAAATTTAAATAATTTTTTAAAATTTTAAATTTTATGAAAATTTTGGTTAAAAATTTCCCCGGGGTTTCAAAATTTTTTTGAAAATTTTATGTTTAAAAAAATTAACTTTTTAAAAATTTTGGTTTATTAAATTTTTTCGTTTTAAATTTTAAAATAAAATTTTTTTGAATAAATAAAATAAAATAAAAAAAAAATTTTTTAGGGGGACAAAACTTTCCCCTTTGGGGAAAAAAAATTTAAATTAAATGGTTTTATTTTAAAATTGAAATTTTAAAAAAAACAACTTTAAAAAACCCTTTTGAAAAAAAATTTTTTAAAAAAAAAGGGTTTATTTTTTAAAATTTTTTTTATTTTTTTCCCCAAAATTTTTAAAAATTTTAAATTATAATTTTTTTTAATTTAAAAATTTTTTTTAATTTTTTTTCCCTTTTTTTTGGGTTTAAAAAAAAAAACTCCAATAAATTTAAACTTTGAAATAAAACAAAAAATTTTAAAAGATTTTTAAAATTATAATTTCTTTTAATTTAAAGTTTTAAAAAACCCAAAAATTGAAAAAGTGGGGAAAAAAAATTTTTGGTTTTTTACAAAGTTTCCCTTTTGAGCCTTTAGTTTTTTTTCCTTTTAAAAAATAAATTTATTTTTAAATTTTTAAAAATTTTTAAAATAAAACCCTTCATTTTTTTTTTTTTAAAATTTTTGCTTTTTCTTGCTTTTCCCTTTTTTTTTTTTTTTATTAAATATTTTTTTTAATTATTGTTTTTGTGAAAAAATTTTTAAATTCCCTTTTTTTTTTTTGGGGAAAAAAATTTTTCCCTTTTTGGGGAAAAAAGTCTTTAAAAAAATTTTATTTTTTTAATTTTTTTTTTAAATCTCAAAATTTGGGTTTATGGGTTTGAAAGGGAAAATTTTTATTTTTTAAAAATTTAACGGTAAATTTTGTTTTTTGGGATTGTTTTCAAATTTTCTTGCAATTTACTATAAATAATTATAGTTATTGTAATTTCAGAATATATTGTTTACATTTTCGAGATATGCTAATTCTCCTTTTTCTAATAATTATATTTACAAGAGAAATTTTCGATAGAAGAAAAGTTCCTGTTTGTTTATTTTAAAATAATTGAGAATAACTCTAAATTTTAAAATTTAAAAGATCTATTTTAAACCAATTCCTTTGATTAAAATTTATGGTTAATTAATGATTTTATTATTGTTGATGTTATAATTACTTAAATATTCCAATATTTAGAATTTCAAAGTTATAAATGATTTACTTAATGCTTAGTAATTTAATGTTTAAATTTCAAATCAAATATTGACTTTACTATTAAAACTGATTGATATATTAATCAGGTAATTGGTGACGAAAACCTTGAATGAATTTTCACATGTTGTTTTGCCAATATTTATGTAGAAGAACATATCAATGAAAACTTTATTTCGAATAAAATATTTCATGGTTTAACCATGTCTTATATAAGTGCCAGTTTAAATTTTATATCGAAATTTTAGCTCAAGTTAAAATATTTTAAATTGATTATAAGTTTTCATTACAATTGCCATAATCTATTTATGTAATATGAAAATTTTTTGTAACGACTTAGCTATTTGACATTTCTAACATTTCATGTTGAAAATTAAAGCACCTGAATTGTGTGTAAGTTTAATGTGGAACCAAGTGGAGCCCACTCATCGGGAGCACCTGATTGCAATCCTGTTTCTGAGAGATTTCGCAAAAATAACTCTAAAAATCTAGTATTTTTATCTCGAGGTAAAGGTAACGTATTTTTACGGCGAATGTTCCTTAAATATTGTAGTACTTGATTAAACCAGCTTTGAAAAGTTGCCAACTGAGCAGTATTTTTTGTCATATTGATCGGCTTTGGGTTGTCAAAATACATAACAAACAGTACAAGGATTTGCAATGAATGGTACTAAACAAAAACACGATAAAGACAACGAAACATGTAGAAATTTGGAGTTTGGTCTTTAAACATGTATAAATGAAATATAACAACGGGTTTCTCATTTGTTGTGACTATTTTTAATAAGCATGTGTATAAATTACTTGTAAACAACGCGAAACAAAGATTCTGTGAAACACAAACTTGAATTAACTATAAATAAAAGCATGGTATGTTGACTCGGAAACTTATTGTGACCGTATGCTTAATGATTTTTGTTCTCAATATGTCACTATAGTTTAAAAATTGCGTATCTTTTATATCCAAAATATGCGCACTGATGAAGTTGCATCGGAACGTGATGTATAGCTCGTTATATAGAAATGACGTTTCATTAGGGTGTGATGTCTAGTACACTAGATTGAACCGAAACCCAAAACTTAAGCATAGTTTTCGGTGGTCGTTATTTTGCTTAACTGTGCACTGTATATGTATTTATTTATTCGTTATCATTTATTATGATCTTAGAATTGAGAAAGATAGATATAGTAAAAAATACATAGAGAGAACTCAGCGACTATGTCATTACTGCTTATCCCATGCATCAAATTCTATTGAAGATGAGACCCATTTTACAGTAAGTTGTCTTTTAAATAACGAACAGAGAAAATTATTATTGGATAAAGTAAAAAATATTTCTGGCTGTTCACAAATGAGCATTTACCAACTCGTATGTGCCTGGGAAATAATATTATTCAGTGTTAAGAAATAAGATCCAGGTGGAAACAAAATATATAAATGGTATCTGATTATTATGAGATATGTTGTAATAGTTATATAAGACACATGATGCGTTAGGTTCTGATCCTGTCCATAACATGATAGAATTATATTAGGTCCTTGTTTTTTGTTTATGTTTTTTTTCCAATCATATTGTGCATATTATTGTTGTAAAATGATACCCTTTATGGGTTCTCGATCAGAATAATAAAATTCTTATTCTTATTCTTATGTATTCAATGATGAAATGTCAATGGAATAGATACATGTTACCCTTCATGCAGATCCTGATGAATTATTAAAAAAACAGAATTAAATGTTTATAGCAATGAATGCTCTTATTTCTACAGATCCATTTTTGTAATTTGTTAGACTTTCCCTCACAAAGCAAGCATTATCAAATCCTTCTGACT
Organism: Mytilus coruscus; assembly: GCA_017311375.1. Taxonomy (NCBI): domain Eukaryota; kingdom Metazoa; phylum Mollusca; class Bivalvia; order Mytilida; family Mytilidae; genus Mytilus; species Mytilus coruscus. The sequence continues at coordinate 127,519,492 of CM029596.1, forward strand.
TTATTTAGTTGTCTTTTTTTTGTCAGTGATTCGGCTGAACTAACACTCTATTTGATGAAAATGGTAAAGATTCCTACTGTGAAATACACCGCATATACAATAGAAATGTATCGCCCCTACAGTGAAAATGAAAGTGTATCATTATTCGACAATAAACACGAATCGCATAACGAAAGCAGCATAGTGAAATTTAACTCCATATCAGCAAACGGAATAACAAAACCTGTATAAAGTTATACAACATTAATGATTTATGTTAAAAGGTATATTTTTTTCTGAAAATAAAACTTTACTGCTGCTTTTAAAACTCATGCACGCCCTGTTCGTGAAATATTCTTAATATTTACTTATTTGTGTAACGATTTCACACCTTGATCGCTGTATGTGCGATATAAACATGTTTGCATCTCTTACCTGTATGATCCTATATCACAACCATCCATTTAAAATATTATTTATTATTTTATTCCAAAATCATAATTTTTTCATCTGTTTAGTATGACATTTACAGTGAAAATGGTATTTCATGATGCGCACTTTATATACACTGTCGATGGTTATAATGAGATGACGTCTAGACAAAAAACACACGAAATGTTGATACACATTATCAAGTCCATGCATTGTTAATTGTTTACTTTAGACTTTTTAGTATGTTATAAATCAAATATGAGAATTAGAATCAAATCGGTAAACATGAATTTGACAGCTAATGCCCCTTGAAGGAAAAATTACCGATGATTTTTTTTAAATAGAAAAATAAACAGCAAAACATGCCGTTTTTTTTTTCTGAAATCATGTAAATTTAATAAATATGAATGATTTCCAATGAATTGCGAAACAAATTTAATGTATACTTATATAGAAAAATATATTCCAAATGTTTTTACAAAAAAAAAACGCTTGTACATAAAAAAAAAAAAAAAAAAAAAAAACGATTCTGACATCGGACTCGGACTTCTTTTAAACTGAGTTTACTGTACGTATTGCGGTGTGTTTGTTTATTCTACATTGGCTAGAGGTATAGGGGAGGGTTGAGATCTCACAAAACATGTTTATCCCCGCCGCATTTTTACGCCTGTCCCAAGTCAGGAGCCTCTGACCTTTGTAACACTTGTATTCTTTTTTAATTTTAGTTCATTTATATGTTTCGGAGTTTAGTGTGACGTCCATTTTCACTGAACTAGTACACATTTTTTCTTTAGGGGCCAGCTGAAGACCGCCTCCGGGTGCGGGATTTTCTCGCTGTGTTGAAGACCCATTGGTGGCCTTGGGCTGTTTTCTGTTCTTTGGTCCGGGTTGTTGTCTCTTTGACACATTCCCCATTTCTATTTTCATTCTTATTTTTATTGTGTTGATCTTTTGAAATCAACCCAAAGTATCCAAATGTCTTAAAAACAGAAATTTTGAGTAAATATCCAAAATGTTTACCACATTTATCTCTAAAAGGTGGCACATGAAGGTATGTTTTATTACATATTTGAATATATCAGATAAAAATAGCTTGTATGAATGGTTTGTCAACCGTGGGAACTGTATCGTATGTCCTTAACACACATTTCGTTATTGACAAGTTCCACTACTATTTTGTTATATAACACTTAAGACGAATATGATTTCTATGTCAATTAGAACCCTTGTTTTGATTTGTGGAAACAAATTTTGTTACATGTTAACATTTTGCAGTAGAACACCTGAATAAAGAAGGAAAATTAATATGATGTAATAAATATACTTATTTCTTATGCAGCAAAACTCCTGCAATCTGATTGGTTAATTACCCGGGTGTAAATAACACCCCACCCTTGTTCACCCGGGGATAAATAAAATTTTGCCAAAAATTCTAAAAACTAAAATTTTTGCCAAAATTAAGAAAAAAAAATATGCAAATAAAAAAAGATCAGAGTAAAATAAAAATAATTTGGGGGAAAAAAAAAAATAAAAAAAAAAAAAAAATTTCCCCAAAATTCAAATTTCCTCAAAATAAAGAGAAAGAAAAAAAATTTCACAATGCGCAGCAGCATCGGTGTTGAAAAAATGTTGCACTGGAAATTCTTCATTAGCATTTCAAAGTTCAATTTTACATCCCGGTTTAAAAATGAGTAAAGGAACGATTCATAAGAAATAAATTCGTTATCTTGGTGTAATCAGGGGTGTACGGAATTTTACACTGGTGTTGAAAATGCATACACCCTTCGGCTGCGCCTCAGGGTGTATGAATTTTCCACACCGGTGTAAAATTCTGTACACCCCTGATTACACCAAGATAACTAATATTACAATTTGATCTTTTATGTATGTTCGATATCTGTCAATCGTTTCCTTTTCTGAAAAGAGAAACCGTAATACTTTATTTCAAATTCATACGCGACAGAAACACAAGACTGACATGATCTATAGTTATTGTTAAATTATACCTTCAGATAGTTTAACGGATTTTATTGTGTCAGCCACATGATCATTTTTCGTCTCCACTAATGCTGACAAAAAAGCATCTCCTTTTTTTTTTCTTGTAACGACATCCACTATACTTTGGATCTGATCTCTTTCCAAAGGTTTAGATACAATAGAATCGCGCTCTTTGAATGGTATAACACCGGATTCAATCAACTTGTCAACAACAGAATCAACGTGAGTTAGGTTATTCTTAATAAAAGAAAGACTTTTTTCGATCCTATTGTTCGTTTCAGCCATATTCTAATTCGCCTCAGATATCATATAATGTTGTTTTTTTATTCATTTGAAAAAATCCCAATTGTTAGATTTTTTATTTATTTAACACACACACTTTGTTTCGGTACTACAAAACAGAAGTATAGTGCTCCTTGTGTTTTCCGAAAAATACTAGTTTACTTTTTAATAGTTTATTACATATGTTTTAATTTTAACAGCCGGAAATATGCATTTTAAATTTACTAAAACTTTTCAAATTATATTAAGACTGAAATGTCTTACGAGATGTCCGTGCATTAAACTAATTAAATATGAAATTTACAGTTTGTGGTTCGGCATTAATATAATTAAATGGATTATAAATTTACAAATTTGCTTTTAATTGGTATATTCATAGATATGATAATGGCTATTATATCTATGGTATATTATATATATTTGATTATAACAATTAAAAATATTCGTATTGAAATGCCAAATCTTTTAAATTCTATCTATTAAGACCAAAGTTTCTTACGAGACGTCCTTGCAAAACAAATATGAAATTTACCTTGTCACGCGAAAAAAGTATAGTAGTATTCTATTATGACGACCTATATCGTCAACCAATATAATCACAGTATATCTACTTTTAGCGCAAGCGCATACACAAAACTGGCTGTTCCGCGTTACGTCCAACTTTTATACTATACGACCAGGCAGGTATACCAGTCAATTTGCAACAGTTAAACCCACGTTTTACGTAGGCAAATCTCTATTCTACAGTAAAATAAACAAATCAGCCCATTTCAGTTAATTCTTCGGTGTAAAATTTCATAAACTTGACGAAAATTCCGCGAAATGATGTTATTGTCTTTGGCAACTAAACTTATGTAACGTGTACACAGGGTAAGCGTGTCTATTTTTATTATAGAACGGGTTCGTTACCAGTTTGATACTTGATCCGAAATGTTCTATTTACAAAGTATATGAACTATTCACCAAATACTTTATATCCATCAAATTATGTCAATGAACTAAAATATATACAACTGCTCTTGCATTAACAGTTAAATTTATCTATACATTAATCATTCCACTTTAAAATATATAAACAAATGATAAAAATTTGTACAAATACCAAGTTGTCCTTGTTCAGGGACAAACTTGTCCTGATGGTACAATTTGGTACCCTACAAGCTACGACTTGTCTAATACGGTAAAATTTATACTTGACAAACTACAACTTGTACAAGTCTTCAAGAACAGGCACCAACCTTGTCCTTTGTTACATTAAATCATGAATGCAATTCCATATTAGAGAAAATCACGTGCCGTACGTATCATGGCCATCGTCGTCGTAGACTTCAGACAAATGACACTTAACCCGAATACTCGTCGGCTTATATACGATTATAAGGTTCATACCAATATTGCAGAAGGAATGTTTCCTTGAATTCTTCATCGTTCATCTTAGAATTTCCTTTTGAACATCCCTTTACATTTGACCTGACCCAAGGTTTAACCGCCAAATATCTTATTCATTTCTATGTTGTATAAAAGCATATACCAATACATAAAATAAGGCTTCTGCCGAACTGTAACTAAGGTAAACTATATATTGTTATGCGTTTACTTTTCTACATTGACTAGAGGTATAGGGGAGGTTGAGATCTCATAAACATGTTTAACCCCGCCGCATTTTTGCGCCTGTCCCAAGTCAGGAGCCTCTGGTCTTTGTTAGTCTTGTATTATTTTTACTTTTAGTTTCTTGTGTATAATTTGAGTTTAGTATGACGTCCATTATCACTGAACTAGTATATATATTTGTTTAGGGGCCAGCTTAAGGACGCCTCCGGGTGCGGGAATTTCTCGCTGCATTGAAGACCTATTGGTGACCTTCTGTTGTTTGTTCTGTGGTCGGGTTGTTGTCTCTTTGACACATTCCCCATTTCCATTCTCAATTTTATCTATCTTAAGATACAAAATCATCACACAAGGTCACGTCATATGCTTCTGGCGTCAAATGTAAATACCAGGCGTTTTCAAGCTTCTTGTACGCCTCAGAATGTAATAAAAGTACTTAAAAAGAACACATTTAGGTGAAAAATGTGAGGTTTTGTTTATTGGATAATTGGGATAAAACGGAACAGCCAAAACAGTATCGTGTTTACGGAGCTTTCACGGTTAACAAAATTACCGAATTTGTCCTATTAGAATCGAAAAATTGTATATAAATGCCCAACCCATGGTTCAATGAAAACAAATCTACGGCGGCCATGCATTATTTCTTAAACAAAAATATCGAACTCCAAGTTAAATTCAAAAAGGGAAGGTTCATAAAAACTGACAAATTCAAACGTTATCAAGGATCATCAAGCAACGAAACGAGTAGAAAACAACTGTCATATTCCTGACTTGGTACAGGCATTTTCCGAAGAAAATGGTGGGTCAAACCTGGTTTTATTGTCAAAATTGGGTGATCAACCCAACAAACAAAATTATAGATTAATTTGAAAATAATTGGGATCCTGCAGCCAAAACTGTGTAAACACATATCTAAGTGTTGTCTAGTGCCTTAAATTGTAATAATGTTAGTATCATAGTAAATAAGTTCTGTTTGGACGTAGTTTTGTGTGTGTGTGTGTGAGAGAGAGAGAGAGAGAGAGAGAGAGAGAGAGAGAGAGAGAGAGAGAGAGAGAGAGAGAGAGAGAGAGAGATTTTGTTCTTGTCCTGAATATGAACGATTCCACGAATTACATCGTTTTACAAAACTTCAAAGGCTTATTGCTCCTCAAAATTTCAAAGGAATAAAAATGTAAACAAACATTTAGTTTAATCAAATATGTGCAAAAATGGGATAATTTGTAAAAAAATGATATTTCGGATCGTGAAAGATCGGGTACGGATTTTTGATGATCGTGAAAGATTTGTTGCCGCTTATTCGTTATTGCAAAAACCAACGAAAACGATCAAACGATTTTTGTCTCGCCTGCAACGAAAGTCGTGGAAAGCGAGACATAGGGATTACTTTTCCGGCGACGGCGATGGTATCAACAATTATTAAGTTTTCTGCTTATGTCAGTTTGATAGGAACTACTTGTGATAGATCATTGATATTTAATCTAAAGTTGCATTACTATCAGTACATATCAGTTTGACAACTATTTTGAGGCCCTGTACCCTAGGTCATGGTCCAGTAACTTTGAATTAATTAACAATTTTCTATGTTAAGTTTTCTGCTTAAGTCAGTTTAATAAGAATACTTGTGATAGATCAGTGATATTTTGTATAAAGTTGCATTACTATCAGTACATATTAGTTTGACAACTTTTTAGGCCCTGCCTCTTAGGACATGGTCCAGTGAATTTGAATAAATTAGCGATTTTCAATGTTAAGTTTTCTTTTTAAGTTATATTGATAGGAACTACTTACAATAGACAACGATATTTTCTATAAAGTTACTTTATTGTCTTTATATCTCAGTTTGTCGACCATTTTCAGGCCCTGCCCACTAGATCATGGTCCAGCAACTGAATTTAATAAGCAATATTGCTGTCCATCAGATTGTCTATTTCATAATTTTATGCTGACAGGCGAGACATATCTCTGTGTCAACAATTTATTTAAACGAATGATAATATTTATTTGTAATTGTTATAGCAAAAGAATAGGGCTCTGATAGTTTAATGCCAGTGGATCTGATTATTTGATAATACCACATCGATTTAGGCACGTTTGTTAAGTTTTATGTCATATGAAAAGTTAAGATTGTCTCATCTGATTTCTCATAATTTTTACATATCTAGAAATCGAAGAATTCCTTGTTGATTTTTGTAAAAATTGGAAAACAAATTATTGCTTAGTAAAAACGCAGGAAAACAACTGTTATATTCATGACTTGACACAGGCATTGTCCTAAGAAAATGATGGGTTAAACCTGGTTTTCTAGCTTGCTAAAACGCCAACTTGTATGACAGTTGATTTATGTTCTGTAATATTGCCAGATTTTGTGAGCAACTCAAAGACATCATTGGTTAACGTAGCCATAACAGGGATCCAGCAGCCCAAACTGTGTAAACATACACAGCAGACATACAACACAACTGAATTAAAACATTCATACATACTTGCAATTAAATCAAACAAAGACGCCAACAAAAAAAGTTTTTGTAGTTGATAATACAGTTAGAATCCAATAGCATAATGACATATACACTTTCCCGATAAAATACAAAATAAGAAAAATATAAATACAAGGGTATACAAAATAAAAACCTCATGTGACCGAAATCGCATTTCTGGTCCCATCCGCATAAAGAACATCAAAAGCCAAATACCTAAAAGCTGGATGCACATATGCCGAAGTTCGTCAAGAGTCATACGATCAAATTGAACATAATAGCACAAAGACACATAAAACTGTAAAGTAGATACAATTCTACACAGTGACAGTACCTAGAGTCTATAACTGAAGACCATCCTGTATTATTTGTGAAGTAGATCCTGAATATTTATCTATTCGTTCCTTCACAAAATCCTGGCTATTTATTTTTTTGCTTAGACACTGATGACATTTTACAAATTATGAATAGCAGCTGCAAGCTCCTGAATATCGTATGAATAATTGAGAAATGTATACTCCATACGCGGATGAAGTTGGTAAATCACTGCTTAGGTGAGGAAAATTTATAATTTCAAAATTGAAATCATCTCGTTTGTCATATACTCTGGTATTGAGATGACCGCCGGGGTATATGTATAAAAATGAGACAGAGGAAGCTGTATATGTGGTGTCTGTAACCTCTAGTTAATATTAATTATCAAGACTATTAATGGGACACAGTTAGAAAAGTTTGTATTGTTAATGGAAAGAACATCTTCAATATACTTTTATGTAAAGTTAAATAATATATCTACTTTGATCTAAGTCAAACCCTTACTTATAGATCTGTATGTATAGTGTATATATATATCAAAAAAAAAAAAAATGAAAGCATTGAATCATATTCTTGGTATGTAATTAAACGCTTCAACCACATGTATGTCAATTGGTAAAAGAAATGTTGTTTTCTGATCATTCAGTCTGATCACGCGTTGTCTTGCACGAACAAAGTAATGCGTTGCCTGATCTTTCACGATCAATTTTGATTAAAAATCAACAACAAAATAGACGTTTTCAAAAACAATATGAATTTTTTGAAGTAATAACATACTTTTATTTTACTGGACTATCTGACACACTAAAGATTAAGTTTCAAATATACATGATATATTGGAATGTGACCATCATAGATACAAAACGATATTTTTTCTCAATGATTCTCATAGGATTGTGTGTCGCCTTTTGTGTTTTCTTAAAAGTACTGCATTTTTCTATAACGAAGTGCACAATATCATTAAGGAAGTTGAATCATTTTGACAGACCTATTTCTTTTTTCTGATTTGTTCCACCTTTTGAAAATACAGCAGATTTTTCACAGATTTTGAAGTAGAATTACACTTAATTGCATTAGCGATTCGATACCAGATCTTTCACGATCCGATCGGAATGCTTGACCACCGATAGTTATTCTTTCAGGATCATTTTTCTTGATATACCGAATGACACCCGTGGAATCTTTGGAAATATTAAGCCTAAAAATTAACATATTCAATGATTTAATCCGTTAGACTCTATTTTTTCAACGGTTAGAAATAGCCAATCATAGACAAGTCGGACAATTAAGACCTAAAAAAAACCAAACAAAAACAAAAAAATTCACATCTCATTTTGTTCATATTTAAGGAAACTGCTTTATTCATTATATTACGTTTACGGAGAAGGTTTGTTTCAAAGATGAATTTTTAATTGTATTGATACGGATAGCTATATTTTCAACTTAATGTTTTCTTATTGGTTGTTTTTGAGTGGTCATCTTAAATGTTGCGTATAAAATGTCAGCATTTCTGGCCTCTAAATCTTTTTTTTTCGATTACCGAAACCTTCAAATTCTGTTGATAAAAGACCAACCATATCAAAGTTCAAAATTTTTTATTTGACTTAAGGATGTTCGCTACTCTGTTTCAAAATAGCAAGCTTTATAAAGACTGCTATAGATTGAAAGTATATGAATAAAGGAACTAAAATGCAAAAAAAAAAAAAAAAAATGAATGGTCATGATCATTTTTTGAGTTATAAGCTATTGAAAATTTGGTGGGAAGTGATTCTCTCGAGATTTTTCATACATTTAACATTGGCACCTTTTTTTCTTTCAAAACTATGAAAAATTAACAAGGATTTTATAAGATTTCAAATATGACTTTTAAACTATATGTAATAAAATTATGAAAAAGTAGTAGGGATTTGCGGGCAAAATTTTCAATGGCACTACATGGATAAAACCAGAGGATTCCGAATATAAGACAAACATTCAAAAATAAGAGGAGCGAACATCCTTAATATAAAAAAAGGAGATGAGGCATGACTGCCATTGAGACAACTTTCCACCAAAGTTCAAATGAAGCGGATGTAAGCAATTATAGGCAACCCTACGGCCTTCAACCATGAGAAAAAACATACCGTATAGTCGGCTGTAAAAGGCCCCAACATATAAAATATGAAACAAATTAATTCACGAAAACCAAATATGACCGACATGAACCAACGACATCAACTGAACTACAGGCTCCTGACTTATGACAGGCACATAAAGAATGTGGCGGGGTTAAACATGTTTGTGAGCGCTCATCTCTCCCTATATTTTTTTGTACTTGAAATGGTACATATTTGTATTGTTTATTTTTAATTTGTGTTTGTATTTAGTAGCAATCCGATTGCTTGTATTTTATACTAATAAAATATCTTATCTTATCTCATCTTAATGCATATGATGCATTATTTACTATTTATACTTCACCTGACTGTAATGATGTCAAATGTGCATATGTATATAATATATTTCATATAAGTATATAACTACATATTGCGATAAAAGCTCTATAAAATCCTTCATTGAATTTGACTGGTCCAAAAATCAAAAGTTTTTTTTTTTTTTTTTATTGAAAAGTCGGAAGTTTCGTTCGACGTCGGGATAATCATGAATTCAGGTAATCCAGGGTCAATTAAGATGTAACTTGTCAAATATCTTGTCCTTAAAACTAGTTTTGACAACTTGTCAACCAATAAATGGAAAATACTGTATTACTCATATATACCCGCATTTAACCAGAGGAATCAGAAATATGACGCGCTTATTTTGCGTGTGTATTTCGGGAAATGACTAACAACAGAATGGAACCTATAAATGCTTGCTTCACTCTTCATAGTAAAACAACAACTTTGACTTCCTACAGAAACACAAGTAAGTATTTTCGATTTTGAGGTTGCATAAAAGTTTTTCTTCATTTCATTCACAAACTTGGACCAAGTACAATTACGCAATTGTTTTGCTATTAGATTAAAACTTGTTATGGTAACTATTATAATTACCTAAGCACTAAATTGAATCTTAATCTCCGTTTTTTTTGTCGAACACCTTGCATTTCTTCATCACGAAGTATTGCTTGACAGCAATAAATTCCTAATTTGTATCGGTTTTCTATAGGGACACAACAGGCACTAAAAAAAAACGTTTCCGAAAGACCCGTATTTCATTTGTTCTTTTTTACTACAAGAATTGTGATATAGTTTGAACAATACTGTTGAACATCAAACCAATAGCTGTGTGCACATTTTGCTTAAATATCAATTGTTTTATATTGTAGATTCAAATTATGCAGAATTCACTACAGCTGATTTGGTTTTTATATGTATTGCTCATCATAAACATATCCAGTGTTGTTTCTTATACTGGTAAAGTGGGCTTGAGTAGCAGTTCTAACTACGGATCGAACTTAAATAACTATAATAGCGGATCGAACTTAAATAACTATAAAAGCGGATATGGATCAAACTTAAATAGCTATAATAGCGGATATGGATCAAACTTAAATAACTATAATAGCGGATATGGATCAAACTTAAATAACTATAATAACGGATATGGATCAAACTTAAATAACTATAATAGTGGATATGGATCAAACTACAATTCTGGATATGGAACAAGTTACAACTCTGGATATGGTACCAGTTATAATTCTGGTTATGGAATTAACTACAATTCAGGATATGGAAATAACTATAATTCTGGATATGGAACAAATTACAAGCAAGGATATCCTACAAATTATGGATATACGAAAGGTTACGGAAGCGGATATGGTTCTAATTATGCGAAGAACTTCTACAACACATTTCCATTCTTCTTTATGAATCCATTCGGTTCCGGTTACAATGGATTTCAAACAGGATTTCCATGGTCTCCTTTTAGTTCATTTCCATGGTCGTATGGTCAGCGCTCGGGATTTAATCCATACGGACACAATATGTATGGAGTTCATCCATTGTTTCGATACACTGGTAATTATGGTGTGTACCAAAATTATGGTTATGGAAACAGACACTTTCCCCAGAGGAATCACATGATGTTACCTGTACCAGTAGGAATGCCATTTGGAGGCCATTCCAATCAATTTATTTTTCAACACAGACCTTCACTTGGCGAAAGAATCATGAACAGTCCACTTTGTAAGTACATCTAACTAAATTACGCCCACAAATAATTGATATTAAATATTCTTTCTTTTTTAATTATGTATTGTTTTGATATATATTAATTGAATTATACCCTCTCTCTTTTGGCTAACGCAATTATGCAGGGTTAACATTGTTTGGCTAAATTTCAGACGAAGTATATATAAATTGTTGTTATCCGATTGAGAAAGTATGTCGTGAAGTTGTCACATATTTATACTATAGAAGGAAATACTACTGATTTGACAGCATGGGAACTGGAAATACCACCCTTCTCGACAGACAATCAAACATGTTTTGCCTATAGTTTTAGCCTCTTACTTTTCAGCCAAAATTTCTAAATATCTGTGAGGAAAGATAACATACTGCAATCGCCTTTAAAACTTTTAAAAATCATCACATTTATAACGATTAATTTTCCTGCCCTCTTCTCGGCATCATGGCTTCTGGTGCTAGCTTAGTAATGCACTCGTAAAGGATCCCATGATTGTGGTACATTTGACTTCGACTAACTATCGTTGTAAATACTCTCATTTTTTAGAGTGGGTGCTCAAAGTTAGTCAATGATTTTGGCACTTTAATTTGTTAGTATATACAGCTGATAAATTTTCAGTTTACTCCACAAGGAAAGGTGCACATTTAAGTCTTTCTTTTTATGACCCCTGGTATTTCATTGTTGCCTTGTATCTTTTTTTTTTGTTTTAACTCTAAGCTGTTCTTGATGAAAACTATTCTAAAACGGCGCTCTGACTGCTTCACGTTATCATACCATTTCTCGAAGACTATTTGTCCCCATATTTTACTGGGTCTAAACCACTTGGCTTGATAGACTGATGGTCCTCTTGGTTTCCACGATCGATACTACATGTTGATTTTGTTTCAGGGAAAATTTTAGCTTCCAAGTTATGCGAAAATTATCTAAATTAAGCATTCCTCGATTAAAGTAGTGCTTTATTGCCAGCTATTTATTAAGCCGTTAAAGCTATTTCTCGACAAATAGCACACATCTTTAGGTACTTGTGTAACTACAATTAAACATTACTGATAAAATTTTATGTTCTTAATATTATTTTGACAGTGCCTGCAGCCCTAATAGCATTTCCTCTTTTATTGCTTGCCAAAGGAAAAAAATAAAGAAAAGGTGAGTACTGAATTAAGATGAAAATAATGATAATTTATAGTATTGATAATGAAATAGATAAATAAAACGAACAGTACATTTGTAAATACTGTCTAGATTTATACATTTTTAGTATTGCAAGTTAAAAAAAAAAAGATAAATATATAATTTTGACTATTTATTTAGTGATTGATGCTTGTCAATTTGCGAAATATGATATTGATATTAGAGACTTGTGTTTGATTGTTTAATTCAATAACTATTATTTAGACTAGGATCGATATAGAGCTTTCTGTATAATATATTTTAAGCTTTCTGTATAATTTTTTGGTGCACTAGTATATTCTTTGGTGTTCACATTAAGTATAAATCAAATGAGATGTGGGCTCAACGATGAGACATCAACCCAACGAAAAAAAAAAAAAAAAAAAAACCTGTACAGAGGGCAACATACCGTCCTCAACAATAGATAGGTGTCAATACAATAGGTCAAACTCTAAATCGTCCAGAGCCTATAAAAAATGTGAATAGTTTACACAGAAACAACCAACGATATGCCATAAACACCCAAGTTGTCAAAAAAAGAAAACCAAATTTAAGATATGACATAATTCAACCACTGACGAGCTTCCTGACTCTAGACAGACACATGGATACAGTTTTTTGATATCTCAATCCTCCACCAAATTTCGCAAATAACTAACACGAATGGATAATTATTGTTCTACCATTTGATTTCAATACATTTTATTTTACACAATATCTTTAAATCAAACCTCATCGATTAATTTATCTTTCAGGTTAAAACAGCATTACCAAAGCCAAGATGTCTCCAAATGACCCCTGCTACATTTGCAGTGTTTAAAACGGACATTAATCATTTTAATAAGAATTTCTGTTATTACAATGTATTTATATCGTTTTAATTTATATAGTCTTTTTGAAATGTGCAATAAAATGTAATATAAGTAGTCTTGTTTGCACCTGTCCTAAGTCAGGAATCTGATGTTCAGTAGTTGTCGTTTGTTGATGTGGTTCATAAGTGTTTCTCGTTTCTCGTTTTTTATATAGATTAGACCGTTGGTTTTCCCGTTTGAATGGTTTTACACTTTTGGGGCCCTTTATAGCTTACTGTTCGGTGTGAGCCAAGGCTCCGTGTTAAAGACCGTACTTTGACCTATAATGGTTTACTTTATAAATTTTGACTTGGATGGAGAGTTGTCTCATTGGCACTCATACCACATCTTCTTATATCTATTATATTCTAGAGTTTGTCTCTAGTGCTGTGTGGAGGCAGTAGAACGTTTCCCGTGCTTGAGGTGTATGCTCTTATAATATTTACAGTTATGATGTGCTTGTTCATGTGAAATTTCTCATATTAATACACCGTCAAAATTTCATGTTTGGTTAAATTTCTTCAAAATACTGGTCTGGTCATCTGTTTTGGATATTGCCCTTTCATACTATTTTAAATTGCTAGGTTTTCTTACATATATTTCGATGTGCCCCGTGCTGTCTATCATTTGTTGTTTAGTTTTATATGTATTGTCTATCACTTGTTGTTTCGAAGTTATCGGTCTTTTGTTGGGCAATGTATGACAAATATATGTTGAAAAACCTCGCCCGTGATTATAAATTATGTAATTATGTAATTCATTGACCGCTCCCGACATGTGTAACTTCAAGGCATATTTTAGCGGCGATCGATGTCTTTCAAAATTACTGCACTTTTCTTGTATCCCTGGTGCTTTTGACTGGAGAACCGTCGTACACAAGCATCGCACAAGTTGGCACTCCGAGGCGGGTGGGGAGCAAGAAGGTGACCTGTGGTTTATTTTTATCAATAGTACCGCTTAAGTCGACGCTAGGGGCCGTTTTGACCTTGGTGTAGGGTATGAATGATTCGTTCATTGTTGAAGACCCTACATCAACTGACAAGATGAAGAACAGGAATAAAAGCCCTGTTCATTGGTAATTTTCTATGTTTTCTATGTATTGTGTGCGAGTTTGTCCCATGTACATTTACTCCATATCCTTTCATTTTCTATTATAAAATAATACTCTAATCAATTATTATGAATATTTTGTACTGAAATAAAGTTTTTAGGTAAAGTTCCTTTTGTTTTGTTTTTTTAATGAAGAAATAGCATTACATATTTATTTTATCATCAAACAAATATTTGAAAAGGAGAAAGATCGTAAGGGAAAGAGGAGAAAAGACCACTTCCATTTGATTTTAATTGTTTGTATCGATATAACTCATCATCGATTTTAATGGTTTGTATCGATAGAACTCATCATCGGTGAACAAATAGCAAAAAAGTGAATTGTTTGTATCAATATAACTCATCATTGGTGAACAAGAGTGAATCGAGATACCAAACAGTAGAACCCTTATGAAAAAGGACTAACGCTGTCTCGTTCCAAAATATATTAGCAGTGCCAAAAGTTTTATATAATATATATTGGTCGTCGATATACGACTTTAAATAAAACACATACTTTTAAACTTGAGCAAACATTTATACTAAAAAGCAAGCAAGCCAACCAAACCGTTTAAATGCAAGCATTATGAAAATAGCTCTAATGGGTACATCTTAGATATCAAAGAGCAGTACGTCACAAAAGATCTTCATTTCACGATTGAGTGAGTGGTATTGTTTTATCTCGCACAAACAATTGCCTTTAATTTGACGCTTGGATGACTGGATAACTGATTTTTATCATGCCATTTTATATACATCTTATTCAGTAAAGAAAGTTCGAGCAACAATCGAGTCACCTTAATTTATGTTTGAATTTCTCATAAATCGTTGTTAAAAATAAGCAAATTCGTAATTGTAAGAATACAAGGATATATTTAATACAGTTTATTGTTACATGTTTAATGGTTCTAAACCACGGAGTATAACCGCCGTGCAATTGATTCCGGACATTAATCGCTGCATCGCGAAGCAATATTGGTAGACAGACCGTCCTAATATTTTCACCAAAGACTAACTGACGTACTGTTCATGCAGTTAAGTATTCTATGCTTATGAAAACAAAGTGTACTGTTCCTGACACGTCACCGAAAAGCAGTTCCTGACAGCATTGTATAATATTTATATTACATGTACACCCTGTGACTATTCTAAATAGACAGGTCTGTGAATTACTTGTAAACATCATGAAACAAACACTCTGTGTAACTCAAACTTGATTAAACTACAAATAGAGCATAGTTGGTTGGCTCTTACACTAAATGCGACCGTGTATTTTGTGATTTGTTGTTGTTTAAAATACATTATGCAAATGAGAAACCCGTTGTTTTAATTTTATTTGCAGACATTTACTTGAAAAACTGACCTCAGAATTTTGGCAATGTACGATTCATTCTTATTGTACTTTGTTTTTTCTTTCTTTAGTACCGTTCGTTGTACATTCTTGTACTGGTCGTTGTGCAAAAGCCTACCAATATGGTAGAAATATGTATGAAACGGCGTGACAAATTTTCAAAGCTTTTTAAAGCGAGTACTAAATCTTTTCAAGGAATGTTCGCCATAAAAATATATTAAATTCATGTATGTTCTGCTCTAGTAAATTTACGGATCCATGACACACTCACCAAAAATATTTGAATATATATGCATGATATAAACGTGTATCACATTAAGGCAATGTGACGTATATCACCTTGACCTTCGTGTGAGCTTGACCATTGACCTCAAGATCAAAATGCTGGATTTCTAAGAAAATGGTTTGCAATCAGGGGCTCCCGATTAGTCGGCTTCTCTAGCTCCAGTAAGTTCCGTTTCACGTCAAACAAATGCAAGATTCAGGTGGTTTTAATCTTCAATATGAAATGTTAGAAATGTCAAATAGTTTTAACAGTTGCAAATGCTTGCTAACAAAAATAAAAGATAGGCATTTCAAAAGAAACAACTAAATATGTTCTCAATGTTTTACTTACGAACGGTACAGAACTATGACGAAAAAAAAAAATATACAACGAACGTACAGAAAAAATATCGATTTCTATGTTCTGGATATTCGCCTCATCAAAGTAATTAATGGAGGTAGGTAATGTATGACGTATATATTCATGTAATTTAATGACGTGTTGAAGAGAAACAAATGTAAAAAAAGGTAATTTCTACATTTACGGTTTTAAAGATATGCGTTAAAGTTTGGAGAATCTAGATACATGTCTGTTAGTTAAGTAAAATAAAAACAATATCTCTTGCAAAAGCTTAAGATTGTGGTTTAGACACGAAAAATTGATTATGAAGTCCGTTTGACGTGTAGGGACGATGAAGAATATTTTGGTAAGGGTCTAACGTTTAAACAGGTCACTTTAATATCTATAGCGTGAGTCTGAAGAAGTTACGAACGATTGACATGAAAAAAATGTTTTGCATTGTTATTTCAAGTCCAACCAAATTGAAATGTCTTCAAACTACGCATATACTCAAAAACACAATGTTAAGAAGTGCAACCATATCTAGCAGTCTACCATGTAATTAGTTAATTACATAATGCTTTTTAAAGAGTTTGGTACAATATCGTTTGTAGGCGTATTATTACAGCTTTTTGTCACCATTGGCTTTTCCTTCGTATTGACAAATCTGAAGATCTTAAAAGGCATTTTCTTAAAATATTTCACCCCGAGTAGCTAGTATATCATATTGCACGAGTTTCCAAGTGCAATTTGATGTACTGCGAGAGACTATATTCTTCAATATTCGTGCAGTAAACTTTTTATAATATTTAAGTACAAACTACTTAAGCCACATTGATAATACTTAGTCCAATTCGTGCAGATAGGACGCAGCGTCAGTTTCCGTCAGCTCGTTATTCCTTCTTTTACTTGCGTGTTATAGATCCGAGACCACAGACACAGTATTGTTCTTTGAAATGTAGTCAATATACTAGTGTATTACTAATCACTTTTTCATACACCTTCCAAACTTATTTCTGTATGTGTAATGTATGAAAAAGCAAGAACGGGGCGAAATTACGCTGTATAAAAAAACTTTGGGTCGTGAATTTCAAGGTAAAGTAGTTATTTGGTCCAGTTGGAAAGGGTATAAAGGGAGTACGTCTGATGCTTTCAAAATTAATTAAAGACCACATTAACATTGAGTTGTTCATATTTTAAGTTAGACCCGCTGAAGTTTTCTTTGATTTTGATATTATTTGTCCGAGAAGTAAAACCTCATTTTATTTCAAAGAAATTCTGTAAAAATGTACATAAAAGTTAAAGTCCTTCATAAAGATTTCCCCAAAACTCTATTAATGAAGAATGATTATAACAAAAAAATTCACAAATTTTAATTTGATGGAAAATATTACATTTTCACATTAGGCCTCACTTGATTCGAAAAACTCTATTTTCAGACACAAGCTCAAATAAATTTGACTTTGGAATATTTGTAATATTTCTAATGTACCAAATGACTGAGTATTCTGTTGCTTTAAATACATGACACATGACATTTTAAAAACATTTTTTTTGCATTATCTATTTTTTTAAGCCCAAATCGTGATAGTTGATATTATTCGATCTAAACGTCAAAATTGAACACAAACATGTAAAATATAAAAATGGCAAAAATGGCGTTAAAATATTATCATATTGTCCCTGCTCGGAACTTCTCTAGTGCGTACCAAACTTTAAGAAAAAGTATTTAATGTGATATTGATCACGATGCAATATTTCATCTTCGCAAATGATGCTGCAAAGGAAACAATTTTAAACCTTGTTTCAAATCTAAATTCCAATCGTACAACAGAAAGAGCTAATATTTAACTGGATTCCTGAACTAGATTTATTATTCGGATAACGATACACTACATTGTTTATGAATGTTCGAACGTACGTCTTCCTTTTGTTGGATGACAAGTCAGTGTGCTTTTAAACTTTAATGTACCACTCTAGCTACAGGATTAATCATGCACCAATGATTAAGGGGAATATAAAAACTTATTCAACCGTCCGTAGACTCCGAAAAGTGGTTCAGTTTATCATTTTCATAATATTAAATGAAGCCAATAATACAATTCTAAATTTTTGATCAAAACGATCGAAATGTTCGCAAAGCTATCATTTGACATTTTTGGTGAAATGAAAGTAATCACAAATAGATATATATTTATTATATTCATTTATATACATCTGTTTACTAGTGAATATAATGATCACGAATAAAACAAGGCTTGCAGCATGTAAATAAATAGTAATAAAACAGCACCACATTTACTCTAGCATATATATGTATCTTGCTAACACTAAAAGCATATATATATGAAGCACTAAGACATGATATAAAAAGGGAACACTTAAAAAATTTCCAGCTAAAAAATTTTCAGCAAATAATTTAAAGTAAAACTATAATTCTTGTAATAAATAAAAAGTAAAAAAAATCAATTGCAATGCAAGCTGTTGATGCAGCATAAAAATGCATACAAAATGTATCAAAAAGTACCTACAGGCAGCAGGGGCGGATCCAGCCATTTCTAAAGGGGTTCCCAACCCAGAATAAAGGGGGGGGTTCCAACTATATGTCCCCATTCAAATGCATTGATCGTCAAGAAAAAAGAGGGGGTTCCAACCCCCGGAACCCCCCTCTGGATCCGCCACTGGGCAGAGCAAAACAGTCCGATCCACTCCAGGACTGAACAAGACTTCTAAAACGTGTGAAGCTGTTTTCAGTCCTGAAGTGGTCTGGTAAACTTTTCTGGCATAAAGAAGCAGCAGCAAAGCTAAAATATTTCTTTCCATATGAGGTAGTTCTTACCTGTGGTATTTCCAAAATGTTACTGTATCTAAAAGAACATTAGTGTGTTTAATGGGAAGCAAATTTTGCAACATAAAGGAGCTTTATTATTCAAAATTTTGTAAGTCTCAAGTGCCATTGTCCAGATGAGTCTCTCTTGTAGGGTTGGAACCTTTGCGTTCTCAAGAAAAGTTTCAGAGGATGATAAATAGTCTTCATAGACGAATCCTAATGCTCTCTCTAGATTTTTTTTCTAGTTTTTTTAGAATTTTCTCTATACAGAAAAACTTAGAATAACTCAAAATGAAAGTATGGAAAATTATAAGTTTATTCAATCTGGTTAAATACGATCCAATTCTCATGAGAACATTCAGCTGTTGTGATGCATTTCTACACAAGTTACTTATACTAGTATGCGCATCACATTTTAGTTGGTAATCAATATCTATTCCAATTAACTTGACGGTTTCTTCCCATGATAAAATGTTTTGTTGACTTTGGATAGACGGACTTTTTGCAAAGGTTTTTTTTCCCTACAGAAATAACCTGAAATTTATCAGGATTTGCCTGCATCTTATTTTCTTTGAACCAATCAATCAGCACTTGAGACTCAGATTGTAATATAGATATGAGATGGTCATAATCAGGGCTGCTAAAAGAGTATTGTCGTCAGCATAATTGTGTAAGGTACTATGTTTAACAAAATAAAAATATCATTTATGAACACATTAAACAAAAGGGACCCCAATATACAACCTTAGGGTATCCCCTTTTGGATGGCAGCCCAGCTACTCATGATCAGAACACTGTTGACTTTAATTTGCTGTTTTCCTTCAGAAAAATATAATTTTAACAAAGAAACAGAATGTGGGGAAACACCATATGCTAATAATTTATCTAATAAAATATCATGAGGTAAACAGTTGAAAGCTTCTACATTCGTTTTTGATAATATTGAGTATTTCCTATAAGCATAATATTTAGGATTAACAAAACAAACATATAATTACCAATAACAGCGTGAACATAAATGTGGTATTATTGCCACACCAGAGACCAAATGACGTAGAAGGTGTTATACCATCAAAATATAGTACGTCACATCCGGTTTCATACGAAACAGGGTCGGAAAAGAAATCCTTGAATGTTGACAGTTGTATGAAATTAACCCTGCATTTCATTGCAGAAAAAAATATATCTTGGGTGTTTCAAAGTATAATCTTTTATACAATATTTTGAAAACTTGAAATGACATGGTTACTAAAGCTTGTAAACTGGAAAAAAAAAGGGGTGAGCATTTGATTGGTTAACTTCCGGTTATGGTTATTATCTTATAAGCAATGAAATGTGTGAAATTTTGACTGTAGTACTGGACAGGATAAAACTATACTCATGCCAAGTTTTTTTTTTATTTGAAACAAAGACAAATTCTTGAAATATACAAGTAATACAAAAATTCTGATAAGGAAATGAGAGCAGTGCTCTTATATAAATACGTCTCTCTAACAATCTAACATGACGTGACAAATGTAAAATAATTAAGACGTCTTAAAAATTGGCATTTGTACCAAATGTACTTGTCTGTATTACCTAAATACCCCCAAAGAGAATAACTGTCGTATACCTCCAAAATCGTTTCTTGGTACTTTTCTGTAGAAACCTTGATTAATATTGATTTTATCAACTTTTGCGCAAAGTTTTAAACTGATAAATAGTTCAAGGATGAATTATATACTTCATGTCTGTATAATTAACAAGGGTATCATGCGATCAGATACTATGAAGTTTTGGTTCCAAATGGATGTGGTATCAGTTGCAAGCGCTGCATTTCTATATTTATATTTTTTGCCATCTCCTGGTAACTTTTTTAGAATTTGCCCTTTGATCGAAACAGACATTTGTTTATATGTAGAACTATGCAGAACTGTAAAATGTATTATGTGTCCTAGTCCGAGATAAAGAACATAAGGGATTAGAAGTTTTACATTCAAAATTCGAACTCGATTATGTCATCTTTGACAGTACAATACAAAGTCGCAAAAGCCTAAATAAGACATGAATTTGCGTCATCACTGTCTCATCGGATATTAAGATAATAAGATATTAATACTGAATATAATAGGGTATTAAAAAAAAAAAAAAAAAAAAATTCTATTACGACACTTTATTTTGAATATTACAATGATAATGAAAATAAATATAAAACATATACCGCAACTGTAACTTTTTTAATATTTTTTTTATATTATTATGGCTGTTATTTTATCAACCTTCACCGGGAACGCTCAAAGTCATATATTGAACATCTTTAGACGTATTGTTACACATGGGATATAAAACAAACACCAAGAAAAGCCTAAGAGAGTATTCAAACCGTCCGAAGTAGACTTTGATTACAGAAAGTGGAATATTTGCCTTTATACAAATCACACTAAACACAGTATGACGATAATAGGTGGCAATAAAAAATCCACATTAAAAAAAAAAAAAAAAAAAAAAAAAAAAAAAACAAAACAGAATAGTTATATACGCATTGTCAATCACAAAGTGTACCACATCTCCTTTTCTATGTCAATAGGGAGACTGTAAGCGGCATACATACATAATGGGAGGGATAAGATAAATACTGGTGTAATATGCTCCGAAACATGTCCATGTGGCTGTCTCAGTAGTTGTTATGCGTCACATATAAATCAACAACGAGTTTGTCTGTCTGATAATCATGAAACTAATACCTTTTTTGTAATAATAAAGAATATACACGCATGTACATTTGTCACATACGATTTTTCTGTATGTTTTTCGTATAAAAATCTCATATAAAAAAAAATATCATGCGGTCACTTATTGTTGGATTTTTACTATCTTAGTACAACTTGAAGTAGAATTTGATCATTGTGTCTATTTGGTCAATACATTTGTTGTGAAGCGTTTTGATAATATATTCCTAAGTATGTTTGTTGGAAGTCGTTCAACACAAAATATTTTACCAGATCGAAAGTAAACAGCAAGATATGTCAATTCATACCGATAATCAGGTTTTTCTGCATACTATAAAATATCAGCTGCGAGTCACAAAAAATGCTTTTTGTTGATTTACAATTTAAATATGATGAAATGTGATAATCGATTTATTAGATTGTATTTTATTTTTGGTGATTGGAAACTTAAATTTTCCAAGTAATTAAGTCTGCTTCAAGCATATGTTACATCACAAAGCCGTGATATGCAGAGATGATCAGAGGAAACAGGCACAGAGAAGAAAGATAAAACATGTTATTGCCCTAAATCTGCATGTCATATTTGCCACTGGACGTTCAGCACATGTTAATTAACTATTCGTCCTTGTGATTTAATACTTTACACTTGCAACCTTTTCGATTGAACAACAACACTTGAATCTGTTACCAAGTCTTACCTGCTTAGTAATACGGTTTAATGATAACGGTAGTCAACTAACACTTACTATAATGATAGTTTCTTTTAAAACTTGCAATATGGAATCATTAACAGAAAACATTCGAAATGCAATTAACGTGATACTTCGCCATGGATTCAATTGTAATATTTCATAAGCGTTATATCGAATTGAAATTTGAACGCTGTGAAAAGTGCAAACCATCAACCTGATGACGCCATACAAAAAAGGAAATGCAAAATATTACAAGAACTATTATCGGAAATTGATGAGTCAAATTAGGAAATAAATCATGTACACGATTGTACCCAGAATAACCACAAATATATCCGTCACAATTCTTATATAAAGGTAAATAACCGTGTATGTTAGGTCATATGATCTCAATTCCATTACAACTACTACAAGGAAAACATATATCCACAAATGTAAGTTTAAAATCTAAATTAGTTTCATATATAGATATTCCTATATTTCAATTTAAATGAAACGGGAATAATTATCTAGATCTAGACAGCAATCGTTTTTAGAATGATTTGTTTCCAATTTACCTCTTAACTTTTATTGTTAGGTAGGAAACTAAACACCAACATTATTTGTTTTAAGAAAAAAGTGATAAGATATAAGATATTCCGTAATAAATCTTTTTTGTGAAGAAAGAATTGAGTAAAAAGGATACAAAGACATGAAAAATGGAGACCCCCCACCCATACACATACCCTTGGATAATTTACAATTTTGAACCACCCGTTTTAATCCGTAAGCCAAAATATCATTTCAGAGTGCAACAAAATTACGCTATGATGCATATCAAATTTTTGATAGCCTGATCTAATGATCCAACCTTATACTAGTGATTGTATGCATCTAATGATCCAACCTTATACTAGTGATTGTATGCACCTAATGATCCAACCTTATACTAGTGATTGTATGCATCTAATGATCCAACCTTATACTAGTGATTGTATGCACCTAATGATCCAACCTTATACTAGTGATTGTATGCACCTATAACACATAACATAATTGCACATGATATTCAAGTTTTTAAAATACAATTTATTCAGTTATTCATTTCTGGATTTCAGATGACAAATTTTTTATACAGTTACACCTTATTTTTCACTATTGTTGCCGTTTGTTCAGTCCATGTACATGGGTACAACTTACCATATTCATCATATTATCCCGTACAACAAGATTCTTCTACAACAGGAGTATTTGATGTCTTTGGACAACTCTCTGGGATATTCCGTAAGTAAAATATCCTTTATCGTAAAGTATTCGTGTAAAAGCATATTCATACATAATCACTTAATCAATTAAATCAAAACTAATCATATTCACTTTTAACCTATTTTTAATTTGCTTTTATATTATGTTTGAAAATTATATTGTAATTATTCCGCTCATTTTGGGCGCCTTGAATGGCAAATAAAGTATTTGTTTGTTTGTTTGTTTGTACATAGATAACAAACATGCCAAATCGGTAAGAACTTCATCAAATTTTTGTGAAGCTCTTAATAAAAAAACTTTTGAAAGTATCAAAACCGACAGAATTTAAAAAAAGATTCAAAACTGTCATATGTCAACTTCGTCGGACGGAGCTTCTGTCTTAGTTTAAAACATTTAAAGTAATTAATTTCATTGACTTTCGAAACAGCTGGAATGAAATCATTTTGTCCTTAGTATAGTTATCATGTCAAAGAAACTGATTGAAAATTCTTTGTTGATTGTCCAGTGGCATTTGAATAAACACAATTGAAAACAGTCTGTACTAAACGAAACCATTGTAAGCATATTTATTTCCATATTAATCTGTTGATCGCCTGTTGTGTGCATTTCCAAATTATAAAATGATTCGAATTTAAAAGGTATCCTTACGCCTAAACGCCATCTTTTATTCTCGTAAAATCATTATTCACTAGCCTTGGAAAGTTGAATATATCAAAATGACATTAATAAGCACAATATAACAGGAAAGCATAGATGCAACATTTTTAAGTAATGTTTGGAAACAGATAGGAGCATTAGAAAGAATCATATCAAATAGCCAAAATTGAATAATGTTTATATTGTTCTTTTAAGTGATATACGTTTTGCTGTCAGCAGTTCTGAAGAATTTTGGAAATAGAACTACCAACTAAGTACACCTGGCAGGTAATATATACAATTTATAATGTTTTATACACATATAACTATAAATATTATTCAAATGCAAACTTTTTTCAAATATAACATAACCTTTCATATAAATAATAAGATGTTGTTTTCTACAGGGATTTCGTGAAGTTTGCATAAATAAATATGAACTACTACTCAGTATACTTATCATCAATAGAGATAATTTCGTTTCATATAGGGTTCAGAATGGCTTTACATTTATAAAAAAATTCATGTTGATACTGACTAGAAGAGTATCAAAGCAAATGTGTCACCAGGAGAAATCAATATATCGAAAAAGCAACAAACAATACTAATCCGAAATAACTAAAAAAAGGACAGAGACAGAGCAGAACACAAGAAGGCGTTCTCACATATAAATAGCAGACAACCTTGAAACATTTACACACTGCCATTATACCAAGGAGTGATGTCGTGTGCTTCAGAAATAAGTATGAATTATGTTTCATGCAGCAAACGTCGTGTCCCAAATTTGTAAAATCCATCGATGTATCCGTAATATCCGGTAACAAGCCATCTCTGACGTGAAGGGTATGATTTGGTTGATATTTCTCAATTATTTTGCAATATTCACAGTATTTTATGATGTTAATTATACTGAGGATGAAACATGGTAGTCAACTGGTGGGGCACTCATAACCCTTTCTCAGAAATGAAAACTTAGACTTAATGCAACTTGGCTGAGTAGCGTCTGAGGTATTGAATTCGTTGTCAGTAAAGTCAGCGTATTCCATACAAACTTTTGAGGAACTAATGCACTGTAAAATGTAAATGTGTTTGAACCGATACACACTAGTGTTGTTTTGCTAGAATGAATGTTTCCTCTCATGCATGCTTTACACTTATATTCAAGCCATAGCTTTCACTTAGATTTTCGCAAATAGGGGATAGAAAATGTATTTAAGAATTAAGGTTAAAAAGTACATTTCTTATGTTTCGATATATTTCTAACAACGATAATTCACAATGAAATATATTTTTACAGGTATCGTACCAGGCGATTTGAAACACCAAAGAAACTTCGCTCCACACGTCTTTCAGAATGTTTATTAAATGTTTAAATACATATTGTTTTAGTACGAAGATATGAAGTATCCCGATATAATTAAATAAAATAATATGAAATAATGAGATATGACTCGATTGCAAATAAGACGGCCATTCACTAAAAGCATGCAAACAACTGGAGTCGGTTTCGCAAAAAAAACTTAAGACTAAGATTGATCGTAAGTCATGAACAATTCAGTATACTTACGATCAATTTTAGTCGTAAGTTTTTTTGTGAAACCGACCCTTGCATGTTAACGGAAGACCTTCAAAAATGAGCAAAAACCATAGTACGATAAGCTACAAAAAACCCTGAAGTAAGAAAATGTGAAACAATTTAAACGAGAAAACCAATGGTCTGGTTAAAGCTTATAACATTAAACGAAAAACGATCAATATTAACCGGAAAATATGATGGACAGCAATCATGGAAACCGGAAAGCAAGCGATGGAGTAGCTAGCTTTCAGATTTTACAAAATGTCCAATGTTAACGTCTCCGTAAGGTATTTCTTTAGTAGTTGTTTATTTCTTAATATCTTAATATATCTTAATATAGGACTATGCGGTATGGGTTTTGCTCACTGTTGAAGGCCGTACGGTGACCTATACCTATAGTTGTTAACTTCTATGTCATCTGGTCTCTGGTGGAGAGTTGTCTCATTGGCAATTATACCACATCTTCTTATTTTTATTTGACATATCTTCCATAGTCTGTTTGATAAATGTCAGATTTCCCTAGGGAGTTCATGTTCTTTTTACTGCAGACTCCATAATATTTTGTTGAAATAAAGACACATAATACATACAATTTGACCCTTAACGAACGTACCTTATATCGACATTTATTCACAGAACAGCATACCAAATTACTAGATAGATATGTTTTTATGGCGATTAAAGACGTGTTATATGGTATGGATGCTTAGCTTTCTCTTATGATTGTAATTTAACCTCAATTGTGTATTTGTTTTGTTGGGTTGCTACCTTATAAAAATCTACCCATATGGCCTGTTATAAATAGATGACCATGAGGTCAATACAACAGTTAATGAAAAAGAACAGCTGTATAGATATAAAAACGGCAAATTGTGGTAGCAAAACTTCAGTATTTTTGTGATTTTACTTTTTTTATATTCTCTTGTTAAAGTAGAGATATATAATACGTCATATTTCTCTGGTTGGAGTTATTGGCAGCGCAGATAATTTTTTCAAAACTTAATTTTATTTAGTAGTGTGGAAGTTGTTCGATTTGACTATACAATGCATCGCCAAACCCTGTTCCGATAACATCACGCTCAGTCCGTAAAATGTAATAAGCTGCTAACAATCGCTCATGTACTGCACATGCCAAAAACTTCTTGAGTGAATCAATGGCGGCCTGAGTAGGTGGAACTGATGAAAAATCACCGATAAAAGCAATTCCTAAAAATGAAAAGTGCATATGTTATGAGTTTTTTCAATGTATAATCTTCATCGTTGTAATATGTTACAACATGAGGACATCGTACTTTCGTGTTGGTTTGACCTGTTGTTACGGATTGTGATGTATTTTTGTTGTTTAATGTTTGCCAATTCAGTGTTATATCTAGTCTCACTATTTTTAGTGTATACCACCTTTGATAAGTGTTTGGTATGACGATAGATTTTCACTTCTGTTCTCGTACTAGGAACAACAAAATAATTTATTTTGTCAAAATTATTTGCGTACTCCATGTATACCTTTCAACAAGATTGTTTTTGTTTGCCTGTGTATGTTGTTTTATTTTGGCATCATTTTGTCCAAGGTTGTGGTTGTCTTTCTGATATTGTTAAACTTCTAACCCCCTTGTTTTATTGATTTTGTATTTGCATTGTGTCATGGATCAAATTTGTTCGTTCAGTGTATGTTCACTTGTATGTTCATTTGTTGTTGTTGATGTGTATTTTGGTTGGGTTGGGCCGTTTCGGTTGATATTTTGTAGTGTGTCTTTCTGTGTTTTGATGTTGCACTATTGTTTCGGGTAGGGTCAGGGTTGGCGCCTGTTAGGGCGTTTGAATCCGCTGCGTTTGTTTGCACCTCTCCTGGGTCAGGAACCTGGTGTTCGGTGGTTGTCGTTTGTTGATGTAGTTCATGGGTGTTTCTCGTTTCTCGTTTTTTATATAGATTGGACTGTTGGTTTTCCTATTTGAATGGTTTTACACCAGTCATGTTCGGGGCCCTTTGTGGCTTGCTGTTCGGTGTGGGCCGGGGCTCCGTGTTGAAGGCCGTACTTTGACCTGTAATGGTTTGCTTTTACAGATTGTGACTTGGATGGAGAGTTGTCTCATTGGCACTCATACCACATCTTCTTATATCTATTTGACAACCAATCAGATTGATATACAGATCATGTGTCCACACTATACTTACTAGGATAGGACAATGCTCCATTCTATTTTCTGTTGTAAAGGCCTTTTCGGATTCTCTAGTTTGTCGTAATAATAGACACCTTCAAAAACTTCATTTGCTGATCTAATAATTACCAGAACAGAATGTAGAACGGACAATTGTCAGATCCTTGGGAGCAAACATGTACACAGGATCTGTATTTTAATCATGTTGTTTGACAACTTGTGTAAAACTAAGTGAGAGGATAACGAAAAAACATCACGCTGTCGCACTTGATATTTTTGAACAAAAGAAAAGACATGTAAACTTTGAAGTATTTAAACATCCCTGTTTTTCAAATTGTTGGTTTGAACGGTCCTAGTGAAGGTATATCTAGTACAGCGCTTTGGGCGGACTAGCACTCTGTCTGGGTCGCTGAAGGTATATCTAGTACAGCGCTTTGGGCGGACTAGCACTCTGTCTGGGTCGCTGAAGGTATATCTAGTACAGCGCTTCTGGCGAACTAGCACTCTGTCTGGGTCGCTGAAGGTATATCTAGTACAGCGCTTCGGGCGAACTAGCACTCTGTCTGGGTCGCTGAAGGTATATCTAGTACAGCGCTTCGGGCGGACTAGCACTCTGTCTGGGTCGCTGAAGGTATATCTAGTACAGCGCTTCGGGCGGACTAGCACTCTGTCTGGGTCGCTGAAGGTATATCTAGTACAGCGCTTCGGGCGGACTAGCACTCTGTCTGGGTCGCTGAAGGTATATCTAGTACAGCGCTTCGGGCGGACTAGCACTCTGTCTGGGTCGCTGAAGGTATATCTAGTACAGCGCTTCGGGCGGACTAGCACTCTGTCTGGGTCGCTGAAGGTATATCTAGTACAGCGCTTCGGGCGGACTAGCACTCTGTCTGGGTCGCTGAAGGTATATCTAGTACAGCGCTTCGGGCGGACTAGCACTCTGTCTGGGTCGCTGAAGGTATATCTAGTACAGCGCTTCGGGCGGACTAGCACTCTGTCTGGGTCGCTGAAGGTATATCTAGTACAGCGCTTCGGGCGGACTAGCACTCTGTCTGGGTCGCTGAAGGTATATCTAGTACAGCGCTTCGGGCGAACTAGCACTCTGTCTGGGTCGCTGAAGGTATATCTAGTACAGCGCTTCGGGCGGACTAGCACTCTGTCTGGGTCGCTGAAGGTATATCTAGTACAGCGCTTCGGGCGGACTAGCACTCTGTCTGGGTCACTGCTGGTGAACTGTTAGTCTCCAAAGTGTATCGTTAGCCAAGTAGTCAGTGCGGCATCGCCACTGACATGATATTATAAAATACATTTCGTAAAACTATCCGAAAATAGATTTAGATGTTATTAAGCAACTAAGCTCCTGTTTCCTCAGATAGTTTTAGCTATTCCTTTTAGCAACTCCTCAAGTATTAAACCATCCCTGATTTTTAAATTTTTGGTTTAAAGCGATCCTAATTAAGGTAAATCCAGAAAAGCTATTTAGATGCTCAAAACAATTCTTTCACTGCATGCATGGAACAACATTAAAACTACATTGTTTATCAAACTGGTAACTCTTCTTTTAATTATTATGTTGATGTTGCAATTAAACAGGCAACCGCAACAATCTGCTTGTATGACA
Source organism: Mytilus coruscus (assembly GCA_017311375.1). Classification (NCBI taxonomy): domain Eukaryota; kingdom Metazoa; phylum Mollusca; class Bivalvia; order Mytilida; family Mytilidae; genus Mytilus; species Mytilus coruscus. The sequence goes on from CM029596.1 coordinate 127,549,283, forward strand.
ACGATAAGTGAATATGCTGCACACACAGGTAGTTCAAAAAATCATGATGTAGGCAATAGTGTTTTCAACAGTCATAGTAAATTTTCGTTTTGGCAAATATTTAGATGCAGTCGAATTATTCCATTGAGGTAAAAACAACGCTATCCATTTCGAATTGGCTTCTGTTTTATTCTTCTTTAATACTACATTCAACTCAACTAGAACCATCTCTTAATGTATATGACCTTTCTACTGGATGCTAGGACCAGTAAAGGAGGTACTAAATGACAAAATGTACAGTTTACATTGGTCGTTTATGTATGATCCAATTATCCATTTATCTACAGTAATAGAAGATTCCATCTATGAAACATTCAGAATTGAATATGTGGATCCTTTCGCGAATCCTGGTGGTTTTACAACAGCAGCCATTGACAATATTGACAACAACAGGAGTTCAACTACGGCTAAAAATTGTCACATATTACGAACATTTCCATATTTCAGCATTTTTTTAATATAACTTGGCTAATTCGTCATAACCTAAATTTTTGAATATGCATTTCTCTTATATTCTCTCATACTTTAACCAATATATTACGCGCCCGCACAACTGTTTGTATTATTGCAATAACTTTGTAACAAATAATATTAGTAAATAATAAGATATATCCTAGCACTAACCAAATATGACCATGCGTTTCATACATACATCTAGTAATAACCGTTTTATGGACACGACTCTGTCAATTGTCTAACCAAAAATACATGTATGCCAACCTGGTACAATAAGTCAAATGTGCAACTCTATCCTTACATGGTATACATAAGTTAGAAAAAAGATAACACATATGGCTTGAAGCAGATGATAATGAAAACACTAAGTATGTCTGGAGAGCAAAGACAAATAAATGGCCATTCGCCTTAATATATCAGTCTGCAATGTTTCAGGAAGAGATCAAATCTGTCACTACGATTCGACATTCCATGATACAATCCAGGAATGTGTTAATTGTTTTCCGAGACATGTATACATTATGACTTGTGATCTTTTGTGGTTGTCAAATCCGAAAGATGGAACTGGGCAAACATATTTTAGTACAACATAGAGTAGTTCTGATATATATATTCATATAGGAATGGTATTGTTGAGAACCTTATGTGATTGGTAAGAAAACAGTAATTGAACAAGTGTTCAATCAAGGAAACATAGTACTTCATGAGTAATATAATTCATACATTATAGATTAGTCATAATAATTCGTATATAACAATAAATTAATATCACTTTTCAATGACAATTTTTACACATCCATAATCATAATTCATTCAAAATGTACACTAATGAAATTTGATCTAATTATGATCATAAATACATATTTGCATGTTAAACACTATTATCAGAATTATCATGATATACATTAGAATATTCATTGAATTTAGACTCCAAAGATTATTCTAATTACAAAGCTATACTACAGTTTAATTCTGAATTATGACGTTGTAAATCATAAGTTAATTATATTATGTGTTAAGTATCGTTATAAGTGGAATTAATACTGTATATATACAAAAATTTAAAAGAGATTTCGTTAACAAAAATGGTTAACATTGCGTTAAGATTGAATGTAAGCTATTGAAGATAATAATGATTGAAGTAAACGATTTGAAGTTTAAATCGTGTTGATCAATCTATAGTGACGTGTGAACGAGATTATGAAAATCAAGTTTGAAGTATATATATCAAATTGAAGAAGTTACTCGAAATGACGAAATGATTTCAAGTAACATAATGCTTAAGATATGAAACCAATAGAGTTACATGTTAGCATTGTAAATCATATGCTTTTAAATGGTTTGTAAATATGCTAGTTAGTATTAGCTGTTACGTAATTAGCTTGTATGATCTATTGACAAGAGCTTTACAACATTGTGTCCATACTTCATTGACAATCTGAGACTTATAATTTACAGCTTCGAAGACTATTAATCAGACTATCGATATTTGCAGAGACTTTATATAATCTAACAGTACTTAATACTACTAAGACTATTACTGCAAATTAGTATGACGATTGATCACTTTATTATTCTATTATCGATTTAACAGAATCGTGAAAGCTACAACGCACAATATTGTAAAGTAGTCATCGTCAGCTTATATAATCACTTTTACAGTTCAAAATTGTAATGAATGCCATATAAGACTCCAGTAATAGAACTTACGTGTATAAACTGTTAAATTATGGTACTAATTTGAGCTATGTTGGAAGGTAGAAGTATGTTAAATATATTTGCAAACAATGACATTTAAGTTAAACTGTTAATTATATCATTGTAAGAATTTTACAAGAAACTAATTTAAAATTATTCTGTCAAAACTATTTAAGATTCATTAAAGAAATTCCTATAAAATCCTAATCTATAATGAAGATATTGATTTCAATAACTATTAATGAAAAGTAAATTTTCAGCATTTAATTAAATAACTTTACATATTAACTATTACAAATGTTACAATGTCTAGATAATTCATGTATTTAATATGACAATAATGTCAAATATCGATCTATTTCCTGACTGCTTAATTATTATTATGCATCTAGGAATATTTCGAATTTATCATAGTCAATTTAAAAATGTAATAGTTAATGACTAATCAAATGACTAAAATTTATCATACATCTAATTGATAATACAATTTATATGATGAACTGTACGATTCTAATGCTATATGAACATCAGATTTTAAACTTGTTTCATCTATCATATTAACTTAACCAAATTAATGAATTGAACATTAAATTCGAATTACAAATTCAAATAGTATATAGTCAAAACTAATTATGAAATGTTATCGATACGAAATCTTGGCTTTCTAATTTGACAGTCTACCTTTGGATTAAGCAATCCAATGTTATATTATATGTACATTATAACATTAATCTATTCCAAATGATTAGACATTATAAAGCTGTTCAATACATAATCAATAATTTATACAAACACAATTTAAACTATTCATAAAGTAATTTAAAGTTAATTACAAAATCGATAAAATTTCACAAAAATTTATATAATTTAAGTTAATATTGTAATAATAAGATCAAGAATTACAGATAATTTAAAACTTAATGTAATATAAGACTAGACAATATACATATGCCACTTAAACATATTATAACAGAAATATAAAGCATTATTTCAACATCTAAACATTAGCTTCCGTAATTGCAAATAAAACAAAGAAAGTAATAAAATGTTACACTGCAAAATGCTTCGACAAATTGGTCGTTTCACAGAAATTAATCGACATTTTCTGTGAGCAAAAATAAAACAAAATATGCGTTAAAAGCAATCTTTCTTAGTATCTGCACTACTAAGTATTTTCAAAATAAAGTTATTCCCGTAGATCCCTACAAGTCACTTTATACATGTAAATAATAGTATATGCGCCATTAAATTTTGGCGTGATAACAAAAGATTAATGTGTAACAACCAAAGTAGTGCATAATCACGTGAAATAATGAAAAACTTATCAAAGCTACCAGGCTTATAATTTTATCACAAGAAGCGCGTTTCGCCTACAAAAGTCTCATCAGTGACGATCGAATCAAAATAAGTAAAAGGCCAAAAAAAGTACGAAGTTGAAGAGCAATGGGTACCCACAATTCCGAAAGGTTTTGACAAAAACAACTAATGCTAAATTATAGAAGCAGGTAACAACAAAACAGAAATAACACTACTTACTATGTTTCCAGTTTTGAATATCTGTTTGAATCCTTTGTTCACAATCAGCTAGGGTTGCACATCGATCCCCTAAAGTGTGATGAACAACAACAAAATCTACACTGCATGAGAATTGTCTGGTTAAGTCGTTTATTCTTTCATACTGCGAAGAGGCTCCCCAATTACTCCTTGTTACAACTTTTACACCAGTACAATTTAGATTATTATGCGACGGTTTTCCAGTAGTAGGAGGGCAAAAGGGAGCTGATGGTCCTGTTGTTCCGTGGTGTAGTGTTGTCGTTACAGGTATTGTCGTTGTATAGTGCACTGGCGTTGAGGGTTGCGTTGTTGATTGTGAAAGCGTTGTTTGTCTTGTTGTTGACGCAACCGTTGTTGTGATTGGAACATTTTTATCTAAAAAGATCCCAATTTAATTGTATGTTGTAATCGATAGAACTATTGCCAGATTTGTTTTAATTAAACACTCTGTATATATAATTTTGTAAGAAAAAAATCTGGTATCTATGATCGTTTAACCTCGAACATCTTTGCTACTGGAACCTAGTTTGCTAAAAGGACCGTCATGTCATTTGAAAAAAGAGATAACAAAACTTTTTTAGGAATGGAGTCGATAGTCAAGTTTGTCCCCATGACTTTTTAGTTTTAGAGAGGAGAAAGATCAAGATAATTAATGTTATGGTAAGCTATAGGAGCACGAAACAAGGTATATGATTTTGTCCAGTAAGTAGAAAATACGAAATGGAAAGACTCAATTTGGAAAACTGAAATTCCAATAACACTGCCACAATGTGGGCAATCATATTACATACCAACCGTAGGAACAAAAGACGGAGTGAAATTGTAATACTTTTACATTAAGACAAACGTGTGGAAAAAATGACAATAACCTTTGATAAATTTCGTGCTTATGTCATTGTGGACTTTCCTGCATCAGAAAGGGTCAAACTCAAATATTTGAAAACAAGGACAGTATAAATACGAACAGACAAATTCATCGGAGGTCAACTTTGCCCGAGGGAGTCGGAACCTTGGTTTCTAAGTAATTTTTAAATCTATGAAAGCGGTATTTTAGAAAAATATGTCATACATCATGTCATAACCTAAGCATTGACTACCTTGCTGATGATACCCTCGGGGTCTAACAGTCACCAGAAGTTGCAAGTTACACTGATAGATTGTTATGATATTGTAACTATTATATTTATTTAGTTGGCCTAATTTGTTTTGTGTGGCCTAAGAATGTTTACATTGTTTTATATACATTGTGTACAAAATAAAATACATTGTGTTACAACTATGCAGTTTAGAATTCACTGGAACATTCATTGATACTCATGGAATGATTAGAACTTTCTATTTCACTTACATAACGTTTCCAGAATGATCATAACAAAAGATGCGTAATTTATATTTCTAGCGTTGTCTAGAAATTTCTGTTTGAGTATTTAAATGCAGACCCAAAAGTTAGTAAAATATATATAGAGATTTGGACATAGACATAGATAGACTTAGACATCGATAGACATCAACATTCTCTGCAGTTGGATTGACACTTTTATTTACAAACTACATCATACTAGATTGTGACCAATTGGATATAATATTCTGTGGATTCCGTGAAGATTTCCGGATAAAGAAAAGATAAAAGATTGGACTCATATTTTGACAGTTAAGTTGACATTTCTTTTGTGTAATACTTTTGTAAACTAGTGTATAATAAATCTTGTTAAATTTTATTATTGATTTGTGTCTTTTGTTGGCTACAATTAAAAGGCGATTTTCTGACATAACAGAAATTGGGGCTCAAGTCCGGGATAACGTTAATATCTTATTTTAAAAAATATTTGTTCAGTATTTTTATTAGAAATAGCCAACAAAATTCTACAAAATGGCATTTGAAGCCGGTAAATTTTGAAAACGCCAGACCTGGAGAAGTTTGATAATTTAAAGAAAGAGGAATTAGTGTTGCTTGCTAAACATCTGAAATTAGACTTTAGAGTATCTATGAGAAAACAAATTATAAAAATTTGGTAATAGACAAATTAGTTGACGCAGAAATTTTAGGTGAAGAGGCTCTTGATCTTAAGGTCGAAAATGTTGACGCTATCAAATTAAAACAGCTTGAATTAGAACATGAACTCAAAATAAAACAATTGGAAAAGAAGAAAGACAGGCAGAACTTCAAATGAAGGAACGGTTAGAGATGGAGAAAAGAAAAGAAAAGAAGATGAATTTAAATTAAAACAGGCAGAACTTGAAATGAAAGAAAGGTTAGAGATGGAGAAAAGAAAAGAAAAGAAGATGAATTTAGATTAAAACAGGCAGAACTTGAAATGAAGGAAAGGTTAGAGATGGAGAAAATAAAATTGAAATGGTCAAAGGAGAAAGTAACACTAATGTACAGTCGAAATCAGAACATTTTGATGCAGCAAAAATATACGTTTGGTTCCCAGATTTTGTGAAAAACAGTCGATAAATATTTTCCACAGTTTGAGAAAATTGCTCATAATTTGAAATGGCCGAAGCCTTTTTGGACTACAATGCTGCAAAGTGTTTTTGAGGGCAAGGCCGCTGAAATTTACTCAGCACTTTCATCCGAACAAAGTTCTGATTATGACACGGTTAAAAAGGAAGTTTTGAAAGCTTATGAGCTAGTGCCAGAAGCATATAGACAGAAGTTTAGATCTTATAAAAGTTTGATTCACAAACCTATGTTGAATTTGCTAGGGAAAAGAAGACCTATTTGATAAATGGCTTACGTCAAAGAAAATAGATAACAATTTTAAGAACCTAAGACAACTGATGTTATTAGAAGAGTTCAAGCAATGTGTTCATTTAGACTTAAAACACATTTAGATGACAAAACTGTTGAGACATTACAAGATGCAGCTGTTATTTCCGATAATTATACCCTTTCACATAAAAGAAGTTTCAAAGGTCACAATTTTAATACTTCAGTGGAAATTACAAGAATCAAAGCACTGAGCGTACTGTTAGTAAGCCTGTTGCACAGAATAAGAGTCAGTCTAGTTATAATATGTCTAGTCCGAAATTTGATACTTTTGAGAAGAAGTCACTGACTTGTGCTTATTGTAAGAAGAATGGTCACCTGATGGCTGATTGTTTCAGACTCCAGAAGAAGAATGAAAGAGATAATAAGCCCAAGACCAGTGCTTGTACGACACCTCGTGTTACCAATACGTTGGAATGTCCTGCGAGTCAGGCTTTTAAGTCCAGTTTTGTGATTACATGGAGGATTATAAACCTTTTATGTCTGATGGGTTTGTTTCTATTGTTGATAATACTACTCCTCAGCCTATTAAGATTTTACGGGACACTGGAGCTTCTCAGTCTTTATTGTTAGAAGGTGTGTTGCCTTTGTCCGAGGAGACTTCTGTTGGTGCCTCCGTTTTGTTACAAGGTGTGGAGTTAGGTTGTATAGATGTTCCCTCCATCGTATTTATCTGAAGTCAGATTTGATAACTGGACCGGTTGTTGTGGGTGTTCGTCCTAATCTCCCTGTTGAGGGTGTTTCATTATTGCTAGGAAATGATCTAGCTAGGAACAAAGTGGTTGCTGAACCAATTGTTACCAGTGAACCGGTGGTGGATGCTAAATCACCTGAAGATGATGCTGAACTGTATCCAGCTTGTGTCGTTACTAGGGCGATGGCTAGAAAACAACAAAATGAGGATTTGCAAGAAAACCAGTTTGATTACATGGACCTTTCTGACACCTTTCTAGCCGATATTGAAGGTCCCGGTAGCTCAGAGAAGGCCGTAATAAGACCACCTAGTATTAGCAAGAATGTAATTATGCCATGGCCAGACGTAAACAGCCATTCATTAGACCGAAGGAAATTTGTCGAAGAACAAAATAAAGACCCTGAAGTTCTTCAGCTCAGCAAGAGGGCTCAACCACAGGAGGAAGCAGACAAAGTGGCCGAATGCTATTACCATCAAGACGGCATTTTAATGAGAAAGTGGAGGCCCCCTGATGCTACCCCAGAGGAGGAATGGAGAGTGGTATACCAAGTGGTGGTGCCGAAAATTTATAGGCAAGAAATTATTGGTCTTGCCCATGACACCCCCTTGGCTGGACACTTAGGTATAAGGAAGACTTGCCTTAAAATCTTGCAGCATTTCTACTGGCCAAGACTTAGAAATGATGTCGCAGAATACTGCAAATCATGCCATATATGCCAGGTTGTTGGTAAGCCTAACCAGAAAATACCACCAGCACCACTTCTGCCTATTCCAGCCTTTGAAGAACCTTTTAGCCGAGTACTCATTGATTGCGTTGGACCTTTACCGAAGACCAAGACCGGAAATGCGTATTTATTGACAATCATGTGTACCTCCACTCGTTTTCCTGAGGCTATTCCGTTAAGGAATATCAAGACACCTACTATTGTCAAAGCTCTGATCAAATTTTTCACGCTAGTAGGACTTCCAAAGTCTATACAGTCCGACCAGGGTTCAAATTTCATGTCAGGTTTATTTCAGCAAGTCGTGTACCAGTTAGGGATTGCTCAGTATAGATCAAGTGCTTACCATCCAGAATCTCAAGGTGCCTTAGAACGTTTTCATCAAACATTGAAGAACATGATTAGAACTTTTTGTCTTCAATTTGACAGGGATTGGGATGATGGTGTTCACTTTTACTTTTGCGGTCCGAGAGGCTGTTCAAGAATCCCTTGGTTTTAGTCCCTTTGAGTTGGTATTTGGTCATACTGTAAGGGGACCTTTAAAATTGATTAAGGAAAAATGGCTTACTGAACACACTGACTTGAATCTTCTAGACTATGTATCTAGATTTAAAGAAAAATTGTATACTGCTTGTCAAATTGCTCAGAACAATTTAAAACTGTTCAGAATAAGATGAAAATATGGTATGATAAAGATGCCAGGGACAGATTTTTGAGCCTGGTGATAAGGTACTTGTATTTTGCCAGTCCCTGGACATCCATTACAAGCTAAATATTGTGGTCCTTATACCATAGAGTAAAATTAATGATTTGAATTATATTGTAAAAACACCAGGTCGGCGTAAACAAAATAGAGTGTGTCACATTAATATGTTAAAACCATATTTTGAGCGTACTAATGAAGGTGAGAGTAAACCAGTTGCCACTTTAGCCATGGTTAAATTGGAGAACAATCATGACAAACCAGATGTAATTGAACCACCTTTTAGTTCTAAAACTATAGAAGAGACAGTTAGATTGAAAAATTCAGAAATTTTGTCAAATTTAGATTCAAAACTTGCACATCTGTCTTTTGATCGTAGAGAAAAATTAAAAGCTTTGGTATTTTCTTTTAAAAATCTTTTTCCAGATGTGCCAAACAAAACCACTGCTGTTTGTCATGATGTCGATGTTGGTGATGCTTCTCCAATTAAGCAACATCCTTACCGGCTCAATCCACTCAAACTTGAATTTATGAGACAAGAAATTAAATATATGCTTGACAATGATATTATTGAGCCGAGTAACAGTGAATGGAGCTCTCCTTGTCTGCTTGTGCCCAAACCAGATAAAACCTTTCGTTTCGTAACTGATTTCAGAAAAGTAAATTCTGTTTCAAAATCTGATTCCTATCCGATTCCAAGGATAGACGATTGCATTGATAACATTGGAAAAGCAAAATTTGTGAGCAAATTTGATTTATTGAAAGGTTACTGGCAAGTCCCATTGACACAGAGAGCTCGAGAAATATCAGCTTTTGTCACACCAGACGGCTTATTTCAATATACTGTAATGCCGTTTGGCATGAAAAGTGCTCCAGCTACATTTCAAAGAATGATCAATAATGTTATAAAAGATTTAGACTGTTGTTATGCTTATATTGATGATCTTATTGTATGTAGTGATAGCTGGGAAGAACATTTAACACATTTATATGATACTTTTGATAGATTGTCACAATCAAATTTGACTGTTAATCTTGGTAAAGTGAATTTTGCCAGGCCACTGTTGATTATTTAGGGCATACAGTTGGCCAAGGTCAAGTGAAACCTATTACGGCTAAAGTGGACGCAATTACTAAATTTCCTCCTCCTACAAATAAAAAACAACTTATGAGATATTTAGGCATGATTGGTTTTTACAGAAAATTTTGTTCAAATTTTGCTACTGTTGTTCAACCATTGACTCATCTTTTACGGAAAGATTCTAAATTCATCTGGAGTGAAAATTGTCAAAATGCTTTTGAAAATAGCAAATCACTTTTAATTCAACTTACAATTCAAACTTGCCGTTGATGCAAGCGATGTAGGAGTTGGAGCTGTTTTATATCAAGAGACAGATGATAATGTTGAAAACCTATATCATATTTTTCTAAGAAATTAGATAAACATCAGAAAAATTATTCAACTATTGAAAAGAGTGTTTTGCACTGTTGTCTGCACTTCAACATTTTATGTATATTTAAATCCCACTGTGCATCCTATTCTTGTTTATACTGATCATAATCCTCTCACCTTCATACATAAAATGAGAAACAAGAACCAGAGATTGACTAGGTGGAGTTTATTGTTACAGGAATATGATGTTATTGTAAAACATATTAAAGGTAAAGATAATGTAATAGCAGATGCTTTATCTAGAACTTATTGAAACAATTTGTATATACTATGTATTTTTGTACATATTATTCATGAAAAGTTTTGTTACACTCAAACTTTTTTTAAGGGGGGAGGTGTTATGATATTGTAACTATTATATTTATTTAGTTGGCCTAATTTGTTTTGTGTGGCCTAAGAATGTTTACATTGTTTTATATACATTGTGTACAAAATAAAATACATTGTGTTACAACTATGCAGTTTAGAATTCACTGGAACATTCATTGATACTCATGGAATGATTAGAACTTTCTATTTCACTTACATAACGTTTCCAGAATGATCATAACAAAAGATGCGTAATTTATATTTCTAGCGTTGTCTAGAAATTTCTGTTTGAGTATTTAAATGCAGACCCAAAAGTTAGTAAAATATATATAGAGATTTGGACATAGACATAGATAGACTTAGACATCGATAGACATCAACATTCTCTGCAGTTGGATTGACACTTTTATTTACAAACTACATCATACTAGATTGTGACCAATTGGATATAATATTCTGTGGATTCCCGTGAAGATTTCCGGATAAAGAAAAGATAAAAGATTGGACTCATATTTTGACAGTTAAGTTGACATTTCTTTTGTGTAATACTTTTGTAAACTAGTGTATAATAAATCTTGTTAAATTTTATTATTGATTTGTGTCTTTTGTTGGCTACAATTAAAAGGCGATTTTCTGACATAACATTTATCCCGTTTTTATTTTTAGTTGTTTCTGATATTCTATAGTTTTTTTTATTAGAGAATTACTGCTTTTTATATTATTTTTCACAATATTTGGACTAAATTAGCTGTCCACCTTTGCGTATATCGCCATCAGATATTCTCTGAATGATAAGTATTATATTCTTGCCGTACTGTTAAAGATATATTTAAGATGTGAATTAAAATGATTGCCTTATTCACCAGAGAATGGTATTTGTCTTCAAATTATATGTTTACATGTTGAAATTTAAAATTATATTTCTGGAAAAAAGTACATTTAACCGCTATTTTAAACTAAAGTTGGGATGTATATATATAACTATTTTTCAGGAAAATTAAAGAAAAGTGTATGAGTATAGCTTATCCATTTTGCCTTAATAAGATATGTACGAAAAATCATAACAGATTGACACATTTCAAATTTCTGTAACTGTTGTCTTTAGATTTTTATAGTACAAACATGTTATAACAATAACTTACATGACCTTGATACATTATATGTGTCCAGTTTGCATTCTTGAAATGGACATGTTCCCTCAATATTTCTACACATATTCCGCCAGTTAGCTCTGTTACATTAATATGCTGGTCTACAGGAAGGACTGTTCCCTTATGAACACAAAGACATTCACGGGCAAAGGAATATTCAGCTTCTATAAGGAAACAAACAGCCAAAACCTAAATAAAATACCAAATGAAAGAAATTTCACTATAAAACGTGCATCAATTCGTGTTGCTCAGTCATAAGTTTTTTGTAGTGTTTTCTAGACGTTTTTCGTTTTTGCCATGATTTTGTCGGTTAGTGAACTGTAGAGAGGATTTCGAACCATTTAAAAACTACAATCTTAGCATAAATAGATTACATAAGAAACATTTGATATTTTTATTCTAGAAAATGTTGAATAAAGAAACTCCTGTTTATGTTTGAGAGCTAAGGCCCTAATCAGGATAGACATCAACATGATCGCCATACCAATCAGTCCGAGAATATTAAACTCTAACCAGAACTAGTTTACTCTGAGCAGTTTGTTCCGTCTACATTAAAACTTATACTTATATCTATAAATATGCTTTAAAATATTCAAAAATAAAAATAGTAAATATTGTAGTTATTTGTACGCTTGAAGTTAATTTTAATTAATATACTATTGACGTGTTGACTGCTCCAGATTATTCTCGCAAAAAGTGTTAAAAGCAACTGAGAATTTCCATAAAAGTGTACATGAATATGTTGTTTGCCATTTAAATGCTTTTACCGATCTTTTCATGATGTCATTATTGAACTTAGTGGTCTGTGAGATTATTGATATTTGCGAAGATTAAAACAGATGTGAGGTAAATAGCATCCCAACAACACACGCTTACCAAAATATTATACTTTACGCGATCTTCAACAATGGAAACGTTCCCGTATTGTATAACAATTATCAAATAACCGAGAGTTAAGACAAAGCATACAAGTAATATCGGCAGAGATGACATAATTATCTGACAGGATTCACATAATGAGTAAGATTAAAAACAATCATAGAGAAAGGTTAGAATTTAGGATATTTCGCATATCCTTTTCTCTGATATTAACATAAAAGGGAAAGTGTTATTACTGACCTGGAGACAAACTGAGAACTTCATGGCTTCTATTAAGGTGTCATATCTTATCATACACAGTTCAGAGTACCTAGTTTCGTGTTCCAGTTTAAATAAGTACACATCGAATAATGTATTGTATATGTACTTATGACATTAAACATTTCGCCCACTTTCACGTGTATATACAATGCCCGTTTTGATACCTGAAAACGACTCAAATCAAACTCTTCAATACATCACCCCTAATCTAAAGGGGTTTTAACACCAGATAAAAGTATTGCGTAAGTTAGTAATAATTCCTCAAAAGATATGAGTGAACAAGGTTATATGATTGAAAAGTTAACTTGGTCAAGGAACCTTATCAATAAGGCATCATACATAATCTCAACAAGGACTCGAAAGAAATCTAGAATCACGTTTTTCGTTGCATTGATTTGTTAAAAAAATAAGATAATCGTTCTTATAGTCCAAAATTATAAGACTCTATTCTCGTTCAATACCGGTATTTGAAGTAAGATAAACGATGCTAGAAAAACGACCGAGATACAAAAAGAAGTTTAGGTCAGTAAAAACGTACCGAGCTTATTTGAAATTCCTGTTGAATTTAAAAACAATATTAAAAGAGTAAGGCTCTAACTCCCTCAGACGCACACAGATGAATTTGTCTAGTCTGTTAAGTTCTTTTCGTCATACAGCGGCTTAGGTTGCAGCGTTTTGTCATACAGCGCCTTAGGTTGCAGCGTTTTGTCATACAGCGCCTTATGTTGTAGCGTTTTGTCATACAGCGCATTAGGTTGTAGCGTTTTGTCATATAGCGCCTTAGGTTGCAGCGTTTTGTCATACAGCACCTTAGGTTGCAGCGTTTTGTCATATAGAGCCTTAGGTTGCAGCGTTTTGTCATACAGCACCTTAGGTTGCAGCGTGTTGTCATACAGCGCCTTAGGTTGCAGCGTTTTGTCATACAGCGCCTAAGGTTGCAGCGTTTTGTCATACAGCGCCTTAGGTTGCAGCGTTTTGTCATACAGCGCCTAAGGTTGCAGCGTTTTGTCATACAGCGCCTTAGGTTGCAGCGTTTTGTCATATAGCGCCTTAGGTTGCAGCGTTTTGTCATATAGAGCCTTAGGTTGCAGCGTTTTGTCATATAGAGCCTTAGGTTGCAGCGTTTTGTCATATAGCGCCTTAGGTTGCAGCGTTTTGTCATACAGCGCCTTAGGTTGCAGCGTTTTGTCATACAGCGCCTTAGGTTGCAGCGTTTTGTCATACAGCGCCTAAGGTTGCAGCGTTTTATCATACAGCGCCTTAGGTTGCAGCGTTTTACGAAAATCTGACTCTGAGCGTTTGAGTGTTCCTGATGAAGGTAATTCAAGAAAAGCGATTCGGAAGAACACAATTTATTTGAAGTGTTTATTACATTTACTAGCATTGGGTCGTTACCTTTTCTTGTGGACTGTTAGACCCCGAAGGTTTCACCAGCTCGGTAGTCAGTGCTTCGGTACTTTTTTCTTATTCAAAATTTCCCGTTCATAAATTAAGAAATTATATAAAAATTAAGATTCAAACTCCCTCAGGCAAATTTGACCTGAAGTGCATTGGCTATTCTGTTAAGGTCCTTTTTGGTCACGCAGCTACTAACATTGCAGCGTTCCTGATGAAGGTAAATCCAGAAAAGCGCTTCGGACGAACGAATTTATATAATATTTGATTAACCAGGTACAATAATGCAGGTACTGAAAAAAATGACCACTCACATGGTACAATGATACTTGCACTTAAATAACATACCCTTTGTCATATAAAGTGATATACATATGTAAGTACTGTTAACATGCTCTTTACCTGGTTCGGTAATGCAGATAATGATAAATGGTCACTTACACGGTAAAATTTTACATGTACTGGAAAAATAACCTTTAACATACATACTTTTAAACCTTGTATTTTTAGTTAGATGTCTATTTCATTGTTACATCTTTCAAAATATGTTCACCTTTCACATAAATTTTCAAAGAAATTCCTATTGATTAAGTAGAGTTATCTTCCTTTGTTTATTCATTAAAATAGAAAAAAAGAGAATAATGTTAGCAGCTGTTTCTAGAAAATAAAACATTAAATGGAATCAAATATTATGCAACACACGTGTTGCATGACATGCATGATAGGTTAGCTGTTTGTTCGATTTGTGAAGTCTATGACAACAGATCAAATGAAAGTATTTGAGACAATTAAAAAAAAAAACGATTTTAGCAAAACATTTGGATTAATATTGTCAAGTTTGGAAATGCACCTGGCTTAGTCTACATTTAATGCTGAATAAGTTAATTTTTTTTTAAAACAATGAGAAATGAACATGGCATTTCAACAAATTTAAAACATAATTTCAGTAAATATTTTGAAGAAAAGTGAATGTCTATGAGTATGTAAAGGAGATATAACAATAGCATAAACAAGTTAAAGCTATCACCGGTTATGTATTTGGATGAAAAACACGACGGGTGCCACAGTTGGAACATGAGTTGCCTACCCTTGCGGAGTACCCGAATTTACCCTCGGGTTTTCGTTTTGCTCAATAATAATTTTTCTTTCAAATGTTTGTTATTGTTGTCTGACTTTACGTCGTTTTATTTTTAGACATAGTGGTATTTATATTTGAATAATGATTTTCGATCCCCCTTTGGTATCTTCTCTCTTTGTAATCAATGGTAAACGTAACGTTTTGATTTTTTCAATGTCTATACTTGATTTGTCGGTACCAGGAATGCAAACAGTTAATAATTAAAGAGGTCAAAGGTCTGTAAATATGTAGGAAGTATATGTAACAACACAATAACATGGTTGTACTATTTCATCTCAATTTGGATGGGTGTTGTAAATTACAAAATTATTACTAACTGAAAATTTATCAAATGTGAAATAAAATCATGTCCAAAATTATATTTGTTTTCAACGATGATATAGCAATCAATAAGTCAAATGTGCGCTTCCATGATGTGATATATGGTCCGAGGACACAGTTATCGTCCTTAGATTTTCGTTGTCTACAAATATAGTCCCTAGTGTGGACAGTGTATAACTTGCAAATTTTGTTCATACACTTTCCAAATTTATTTCTTTATATTTTATGCATGAAATATTAAGTAAAGGGATGAAATTACATGTTAAAAAATTTGGGTGCTGAATCTTTATGTTAAGTAGTGATTTGGTCCAGTTCAAAAAGGTCAAAAACTAGTATGTCTGAAGCTGTCAAACTGAATTTTAGACCCCCTTAACATAGAATTGTCAATATTTTGAGTTAGAGCTGGTAGACTTTTCTATAACTTTGATATTATTTGTCCCAATAGTAGTACACTACACTGTAAAATCTTTTGAGATAGAGCAGGTGCGATTTTTTAATTTGAATTTATTGTCTGAAAGAAATGCACTACGAAATAACTGTGTTCTCGGGCCATATGGCAATCTGCACTTTTTGTGGCGAACATGACATTG
This sequence comes from Mytilus coruscus, assembly GCA_017311375.1. NCBI lineage: Eukaryota > Metazoa > Mollusca > Bivalvia > Mytilida > Mytilidae > Mytilus > Mytilus coruscus. The sequence goes on from CM029596.1 coordinate 127,565,419, forward strand.
ATATACCGAATCAAATATGAATCAATTTGTTGATAAATATTTCTGATGATTTATCAAATGTAAAATAATTATATGTTTCTCAAAGGTAATTATAAAGTTAGCGGGTTCTGAAAAAAGAAGAAGAATACATTACATGATTACTTGAATTCAACTGTTAAATATGATTGAATACTTTGAGCATCAATTTAGACAAAATACATGTACTAATGAAAACAAGTATATTTTCACGCAATGTTTATGAACTCGGGGAGTTGTTGCTTTTGCTTTTGTTTTCAAATGCCGAAATGAATCATATTCTCTTTGTCAGTTTTTCCCCATATGTCAGCCTTTGATCTGAGAAGCTTTTTTGAAATTGACATGTAGTTGTGATTTTCTGAATGAAGCTAGAAAAGAAAAAAAAAAAAAAATACCAATCTGTTGCACGGTAAAAAGACTTTTCACCAAATAACATGATATTCATTGTCGAAATGCGAATCTAGGGCAGAGAAATAGGTACCGTTTATGTAATTACTATCACTGGGTCGATACCTCTACTGGTGGACTGTTAGTCCCCGAGGGTATCACCAGTTCAGTAGCCAGTACCTAAAATACGGATTTTGTATCACTAAAATTTGCTGTTACAAAATTTTGAAATTATCTTAAATTCAGAAAAATATCTCCCTCATGCAAAGCTCGGATTCCTGCCTGATTTTGGCTATACTTTTTAGTCCTTTTTGGTTTTTAAGCTCTTCATATTTGTGATAAGCTTTTGATTTTCAAATATGTTGACCTCGAGAATCACTGAAGAGACATTTATTGTCCAATTGTGCATCTGGTGCAGAAAAATTGGTACTGTTTAAAATATAATTCCAAAGAACCTAATTCATTGACAGTTTTTAGCGAGGTTCGTGCTGCTTTAGTTTTAGGTATAGTGTTATGTGGACTGTATTTTTGTCTCTCCGTCTTTTTCTTAGCTTATGGTTTTGTTTGTCCTTATTTGAGTTCAGAGTTTGATTGTCTCCTTGGTATCTTCGACATTTATTTTTTATATTACTACAATAATTAGTAAATGTGATACATACATAAAGTTAAACAACATCTTGGACTGATGAGATGTACATTTTTATTTTCAACAGAAATAAAGTACACCCATTGTATGATGAAATATTTTGATTGATACCATCTACTTTTAATACCTAACAAGACATAATTCGATATCATTTAGACATTAATGTAGAATTACGGTGACGTCAAAGAAGACATCAATTTGAGAAATACTACTGAGAACGTAGTATTTATCAAATGTAAAATAAAGTCATTTTAAAAAATTATAATTATAAACTCTAATTTTCGAATGCTATATGATATGAAAATCTACACTTTCTGGGGCGAACATGACATCAATATTCAAAAGAAAAATAAATCAATTATGTGATAATTATCTCTGAGGATTTATCAAATGTAAAATAATTATATTTTTTTATAAATATGTGGATTGAAATAATCTACTTTAAATATATAATTCGATATCATTTATTTGTATATATGTACTTTTTTTAAGTGTAGAAAAGGCATATTTAGACATTCATGTAGAATATCTGTGACGTCAAATCAGACATTAATTTGAGAAATACGACTTGAATTCGAGAATCTCACACTTCTAAATAAAGACGATAAAATGCATGGATTTATCAGACAAGCGAAAATACCGTTCTTGACTCTAAATTTGTACAGTTTCTGAAATATTGTTCTCGCAAGATGGTCTATAAACATCCCAAAATAGCGTCAACATATTATAAAAATCTTTTACTATGCTTTTTAGTACATCAATAATAGAGTATGGCAAGTGAACTCAAAATGATTCCGTGCTTCTTGAAAATACTTAAATAGAAGCTGTTAGATCTATGTCTGGACTACGACGTAATTTCTGAAGACATAAACTTTACATTGAATTATGTGTATACGTCTTGAGAAGAACGAAATAGACATAAGCTTATACTGATATGTTACATTGGATGACATTTGCATACTTATATTAGTCATATTTACCCAGAAAAACTCCTTTTACTTTGAGAAATGAAGATATTACTTTCTGTCTTCATTTGTTTAACCAATTTTATCAGAGGATACTATTTGTTCAAACTGTGACCACCTTATTGAGGATAAAAGACATTTCTTTTTATATTTGCTAAAAATACAATGATGTTAGAGAGATTTTACTTGATTATAGGGTGATGTATTCAATTTGCAACCATAGTTTTCGTAAAATTTGTGAAAGTGAATCAACGATGAATTTGTAGAAATGTATTGTAATATAAATTGATAGCTATGTTTCCCTAACTTTCCATTTGACAGGCAAATATATAGAAACGTTTAAGCGAATGCCTGTTTAATAAGTGTTTTTTTTTTGGTCATAAATATCATCAATATGTTTGTTCCATGAAGCTGATGACTGAAACGTTATCTCAAGATAAAAGAGATTATCTATTTCATCATTCTCTTCACTATTAATTCCAAAATTACTAGCGGATACTCTCATTCCTTTCTAATACATACAGTAATTTTGTTTACATAAAGTTAAATTGAACAGCCCATGATTTATCACATTTTGAGATAACATCTAAAAGTCATCAAAGATACCCATCAAATATCTTAGTCATCAGTTATAGAAGGAGCTTCAACAGTATGATCATCTCCTACTACAACAAATAAATACTGCTTGGTTGTTGATATAGGGTGCTATAAACAATTCCGTATAAAATACAAGCGGTTACATGTATTCCCCGACTGAAAATAGCCATGGAAGGAAATCCCTTTTTATTTACAATTTTGGTGAAAAGTATCATTTTGTTGTATTTGATAGTTAAACTTAGTTATAGAAATAAGAAGATGTGGTATGATTGCCAATGAGAAATCTATCCACTAAAGTTCAAATGAAGTGGATGTTAGCAATTATAGGCAACCGTACGGCCTTCAACAGTGAGAAAAACCCATACCATATAGTCGGCTATAAAAGGCCTCCGACATGTAAAATATGAAACAATTCAACTAATAAAACTAAACGGTCTAATTTATAACAAACAATTTAAGAAAAACAAATATGACAGACACCAACCAACGACAACCCCTGAACTACAGGCTCCTGACTTGGGCTTAGTTAGCTCTAACTTAAAACAGCTTGAATGATCAAAATCATTTTTTAAATTAGATTATATTTACTTGTATTAAGGGGAGACGACACTGTAAAATTGCTGTTTTTTTTTTTTTGTAGTGAAAATTGAAAACTTAGTTGTAGCTACTGTAGCTCATTTCGGAGCAGACGAATGTACCCTGAAGCTAGAATCTTTTAAAAGACCAGGTAAAAAATCTATGAAGTATGTACAGTTTTGATTATCTGAACTGTGCCTGTATCATGCCTACATGGGTATGCACATTTCAGATTTTTTTCATGTTGAGATTGGACAATTTCTTCCCCGGGTAGAACTTTTTTATAATGTTAAAATTACACTTTAGTTTTATTTCATTATAAACTAGACAAAATTCTTATTCCAGTGATACATAGAGAATATAATACGGCCGTATCAACCCGAGACACCAATATAATCCAGAGATCTGCTCGACGGATTATATTGGTTGAGGGTTGATACGGTGTGTGATATTGAAAAAGCCGCATCATATACACTTTATTATATATATTTGAAATTAAAGTAGATGCTTTTCACGTGACATGACGTAATACAAATTAGGTGTTTGATAAAGCTTTTGCAACCGTGACTGATATCGATATCATCACGGATGGCTGATACAGCATGATTTCTATTGATCGTATTAAACATACAATTTATCTGTATTTACTACTAAATATATAACACGTATAGATTATTACATGGCATTTTTCATATCAGACCCTTTATCGGCCCTAGGTTATGATATCAGCCCAAGAGCCGCAGGCTCCAGGGCTGATAACATGAACGAGGGCCGATAAAGTCTGATATGATAAATGACATGCAATTATCTTTATCATATACTTCAACAGAGGAAATACAGATAAAAACTATTAATTAAAATTTTGTCTTTCCATGAATTTTAGATAATAATTTACAGACAACCAAATACAAATTTCTTAACTTTAATTGTTTTTATTGATATTACAAGCATTTTATTTATCTTGTCACAACAATTATCATGTTCTTAGTTTGAAATTTGCTCCTCAACCATTTTGTGAAAAGCCTTAAATCACTTGCGGTTTTCCGCACTGTGTTGTCGTTTTCGATCAAAATTTCCGGAAATGCACGAAGTTGCATGTGATAAACGTCACGGAAATTAACGAAAAGGCATGTGATAACATTCCGGAAGCAGTCAATAAAGGTTCCTTTATCAGCCCGTTGAGGAAATTCTTAGGAATCTGATAAATAAACCTAATAATCCTTTCATAGCCTTTTAATATTTTTAAATGTTATTGAACTGTAAAATTTTAGTGATATTTTATACAAGTATATGATAAATAGTTTTATACAAGCATTTTTGTTAACAGGACCACTATTAGGCTCACATATGCATTGTCCCTCAAAATATGACGTCATAGAAAAATTTGTTGATTTGGATAATAAAATTGAGAATGGAAATGAGGAATATGTCAAAGAGACAACAACCCGACCAAAGAGCAGACAACAGCCGAAGGGCACCAATGGGTCTCCAACGCAGCGAGAAAATCCCGCACCCAGAGGTGGTCCTCAGCTGGCCCCTAAATAAAATTGTGTACTAGTTCAGTGAAAATGGACGTCACAGTAAACTCCAAAACATATAAATGAACTAAAATTAAAAACATACAAGACTAACAAAGGCCAGAGGCTCCTGACTTGGGACAGGCGCAAAAATGCGGCGGGGTTAAACATGTTTTGTGAGATCTCAACCCTTCCCCTATACCTCTAGCCAATGTAGAATAAAGAAATACATAGCAATACGCACAGTAAAACTCAGTTTAAAAGAAGTCCGAGTCCGATGTCAGAATAGGTAACAAAAGAAACTAAGCAAAATGACAATGATACATACATTAACAAAGGACTACTAGCAGTTACTGACATGCCAGCTCCAGACCTCAATTAAACTGATTGAAAGATTATGTCTTCATCATATGAAAATAAGTACAATCCCTCCCGTTAGGGGTTTAGCATCATACAATCACAAAATATATGAGAAGAACATAACCCGTAGACCTGAATCATTCCCTGCTTGGTTGTAGATATAGTTCATTGGGATTCATATGAATCATTCACTGCTTGATTGTTGATATAGTTCAGTAGATTTAACCTGAATCAATCACTGCTGGGTTGTTGATATAGTCCATTCCGATTAATATGAACCATACACTGCTTGGTTGTTGATATAGTCCATTGGGATTAACCTGAATCATTCACTGCTTGGTTGTTGATACATGTATAGTCCATTGGGATTAACTTGAACCAGTCACTGCTTGGTTGTTGATACATGTATAGTCCATTGCGATTAACCTGAACCAGTCACTGCTTGGTTGTTGATACATGTATAGTCCATTGCGATTAACCTGAACCAGTCACTGCTTGGTTGTTGATACATGTATAGTCCATTTGGGATTAACCTGAACCAGTCACTGCTTGTTTGTTGATACATGTATAGTCCATTGCGATTAACCTGAACCAGTCACTGCTTGGTCGTAATACATGAACAGTCCATTGGGATTAACCTGAACCAGTCACTGCTTGGTTGTTGATACATGTATAGTCCATTGGGATTAACCTGAACCAGCCACTGCTTGGTTGTTGATACATGTATAGTCCATTGCGATTAACCTGAACCAGTCACTGCTTGGTTGTTGATACATGTATAGTCCATTGGGATTAACCTGAACCAGTCACTGCTTGGTTGTTGATACATGTATAGTCCATTGGGATTAACCTGAACCAGTCACTGCTTGGTTGTTGATACATGTATAGTCCATTTGGATTAATCTGAATCATTGACTGCTTGCTTGTTGATATAGTCCATTGCGATTAACCTGAACCAGTCACTGCTTGGTTGTTGATATAGTCCATTGCGATTAATCTGAACCAGTCACTGCTTGCTTGTTGATATAGTCCATTGCGATTAACCTGAATCAGTCACTACATATATGTTTATATTGTCCATTTGGATTAACCTGAATCATTGACTGATTGGTTGTTGATATAGTCCATTGGGATTAACCTGAAGCTTCCACTGCTGGATTAATGATCCAATCCACCGATATATACCTGAAGAATTCTCTGCTGATGTGATGGTACAAAATGATCATCAGAAATCATCACAATCATAAACTTAAAGCGATATACACTAACATTCTACATTTGATGTACCTATATGTACAAGGTTACAGTTAGTTATTATGATAAAGGGGTTCTTTGGTGTGAATATCAACCGAAAATCGGCTGTCGACCAAGGTCAAATTTAACTGTAAAGAAATTAATTTTCTGAAAAATGAAAGGACGTAAAATAATGCGATTGTTGTTTTCAATTTCGGAAAAACTGTCACAAAGATAAAAATAGCAAATTTCCATAAAAAAACCCCAAACTCTGATAATCTTTTTGTTTAACGTAGATGTAGAGTTTACGTCAATGAGGGAGCAATCCAATGACACAAGTAAAGTACATTTAAAGGTAAACAAACAGTCGACAACAATATTTTTTTTTCTAAGTCATTTGCAGACATATTAAGCAGCAGCTGTCGACAGTATTTATATTCAGTCACGAGGCATCTATAAACCGTTTTGTCGTGTAATAGTGCAAACAAACAAATATACGATGAAACTATTTAATCATGTGACGGGTTATTTATATAACCGTAACCGAGATACTAGAAGTCATGTGAATTGCAATTCAGTTCACAATTCATAGTGCAATGTTTTAGAATAACCTTGGAAAATAAAATAAATATTTATTTAACTCTATTGTAGTAGTATTATGTTTTTTTAGAAGTTAGAACTTTTTGTTCTGTTATTGAATGATAAAAAGTACAAGGCAACACTTTTAAACCGATGTTTCATTTTATCCTGCAATCAGCCATCTATTGCACAAATAACAGGTACACAAATAAATTTTTGCTTTATTTGTACTTGTACAAATAAAGTCTCCTGTTACCCCTCTTTCATGTTGAGCAAGCGGTAATGTGGATATTTCTTTTTGCGTACCAGTTCATTTTGGGGTCCTCTTCGCGGTCCGCGTTTAAACTATGTCGATTTCTTTGAAAAATTAGAGACAATGATTTAGATTTTAACAACTAAAGTTTCAAGTGTTGGGTGTAAATTTCAGGATAAAAACAATATATGTACACTGTCTGAAAATATAAAATTTATTTGTACTCGCTGCGAAACAGGAGAAAAGCTCGGCAAGCCTCGCTTTCGTCCTGTTTCTAAAGCTCATACAAATAAATTTTATATTTTCCGACAATGTACATATATTGTATATATATACTGCAGCTGTGCTATTTGCATTGACCGTATAATCATTTGTGATATACAGTCACTGACCGTATTGTTATGACGTTGATAATGCGTTTCCGTAGAGTTTCATTTATGACGTCATTAAAAGTACAGGTTCGCGGAATTTTCACGTCGTTCGCTCCAAATTAAAAAGATGATGGTTTTTGCCCTAAATATATTGAACAACAGTTGTAGGAGTTGCAGTATATAAAGAATAACCATACATTGTCTCGAAACATAAATTTTATTTGTACTCAGCTCAAAACATTATAGAAATGCTCGGCAAAGCCTCGCTTTCTACCTGTTTCTAAGCCTTGTACAAATAAAATTTATATTTCGAGACGATGTATGGTTATTCTATATATAATACCAGATTTAATGTATATGTAGTTAGCGGCCGGTTCGTTGTTCGATATTCAGTATCCAACCGGTTGCTAGCAGTCGGTTTGATGTTAAAATTTTTATACTTACAAGTATCAACATATTCGATAACATAAAAACTGATCGTTATATATAAAATAAGTAAAGAGTAATGTAAAGAAACTTTTTCAATACAATTTAACGATTGGACACTCTAGTAACATAGTAACATAGTAACATGAAAATATAAATGGATATAACTATGTAAAACTAAACAAATGACATTTTCACGTCGATATGTACAGTGGAATCAAGGTGCCAGATTGATATTCAAAATAGTGTACAAAGTCTACCGGAGACCGCATAAATGACAGTGAGGCTTTCCTTGTCTTTCAATGTCAATAACTGTTAGCTAACAATTAGACTAGATATAGATAGAAATCTTATAAACAAGATTCCTCAGAAACATTTCATCTTCGATGTGTAAGGAGACTTAAAGTGTCACTTTGCAATTGAAAAAAATGTCAAAAATTCAGGTAAAAAGACCTAGGGCATTACCAAGACCTTCTTGATCATCCAATCTTCATAAAATTATGCATAGAGTTAGCTTAGATAAAGATACTAATAACATCAAGAGGAATTTATCGAAATGTATTGCCTTTGATATGTCAGTAGGACTAAAAGCGTAACGAAGACAGCATACATGGCCGGGAGACCTTCCTGGTATTTCAATGTCAAAAACAATTAGACAAGACATAGACACAGATACTATAAAAACAGTTTTCCAGAAACATTTCATATTCGATATTTAAGATGATCCCAATTTGCAATTGAAAATCCCGAACATTTTATAGACATTGAAAGATCTGGAAGGTCTCATTGTTATTTAAGCGGTAACCGGTAGTCTTTTGTACAATATTTGGATTATCAAAGTGGGACTTTGAACCATCCATATATATTGAAGACCAAAAATTTCCACTAATTCCTGTAAACAGTATCTGGATATACATATTAAATTAGTGGGTGCTCAATTTCATGACGTTTGAAAGATCATGGAGGTCAATCCAACGCACTTGATACAGTTTCCGTTAATTTTTATTGATTTTTTATTTCATTTTTGGTAGTAAAGTGACTTTTAAGTCCCCCATACAAAATGAAAATGAAATTATTCAGAAATATCCTTTTGATAGTAATGATATCAAAGTCTAGACATTGAAAGAGCAGAAAGGTCTCACTGTCATTTATGCGGTTAATGGTAGTCTTTTGCAATAAATGTTGAATATAAAAGCACATTGAAAGTGTCCTTTATGGCTTTCCATAGTCAGATATTTTTTACACGTTTATAAACTGTTTTTATCCACGAAGTTTAGACGTGGTAATGTAATAAAAAAGATATTTTTGATTATTTTTTTATCGTTTAAGATTAATAAACTATTAAGCTTGAATCATGTTCTATATAAGGGACAACGAGAATTTACGATTATCTGTAGGAGAAACACCAAGATTTCTGTCGTTTTTTCTTCATATCTTTTCTTTAACATGGTTATCCTTATAAGAATTCTTTAAAATGTCCAGTTTTTGTTATTTTTTACTGAGAAATATTTCATATCGAACAGCTGCTGTCGGCGTATTGGATATTGCATATTGAATAACAAATAACGAGCCGGCCGATAATTTCACATACATCCAGATTAGACATTTTTTATGGAACTTAAAATTGCAATCAATAGTCTGGAATTCATAATTAGTCGTATTTGCAAAGGAATAAAAACTACACAAATGATTTTACCCTGTTTTCGACCAAATTTTGATTTGGTCTCTTCGTATGTAATAATGTTGACTCTATTATATTTAAATGTGAAAATAACACAAACCGTTAAAAGCACATATGATATAAAATAGTCACTTAAGGTCAACATAAACACAGTGGAGTGTAAATTGAAGGAATGACCTAAACCAAAAATATAGATAAAGGCGACAATAGTTTACCGGGGTTTAAATCTCGTGAATAGATTAAGAAGAGACAAATCAAGGTCAGAAATAAAAACTGAGGGAATCGTATGAAGTCTCAAAAAGGAGCGAGACCGGGTGTTTCGACAGGGTAAGCGACTCTTGCTATGCATGCATCACCAGTCATACGAATTCACACTTAGTCGAACTGTCATAATCGGATATAAGACACATTTGTTTAATAACAGACCAGACGACTTTGCTGTTATTCAAAGGTTTAAGACCGCGAAAACATGTCGCTAATGAGTTAAAACACCAACAAATCTGTCAATCAATTGTGATGGTGACCGTAAAACTTATGTTTTGTCGATTCAGTAGTTCTTCCTCATAACTCTTTTGGAGCAGCTTTTGTGTAAGGACCACACCCCTGTAAATAAAGTTCGTATAACGTGAACATGTACAAGCGTATTTACTAAGATATGTAAACGCCACACGATCAAGCAGAGAGCATGATACCGCTGAGAAATGGGAAGTTGACAAATGGAAAAATGAAATCATCACGTTGGTCATAGATTCTTGTTTGAAGTCGTCTATCTGTGTAAATATCGTGGAAAAGATCAAGGTATGAAGCAGATCTTCTACTTTCAATAGTATCCTTAAACCCAAGTTCACTACGATATAGGGATCTCAGCAATCATTAAATAACATGTGGGCTATTGAGTAACATACATGAAAGGGAAAATAAAGAACGTTGCAAAATACGTTTTCTATTTGTCTTTGAGAAGGTTCTGTATGAATTCGGCATCATATGAGTACAAAATCAAATCGGACAGTAGTAGTGCACAATTAGTATCCATTTGAATACCGACTGTTTGTTGAAAAATGAATCCACCATACTAAAAAAATATGTTGTCGATTAGCATTTTGATGATATCAATGTCGGTGTATTTGTTGTTGTGTTCAGTGTGGTTCTCCACGAAGTATGAAGTTTTTAAAGTACATCTTTAGAATTTTTTTGAAAAAAAGCCGAAGTTTAACGTATGTATTCAACCATAAAGCATTACCATTTTCATAAAATTCTAGTATATGTTAATTATCAAACCTAATAAACGACAAAATATGAAAGTTTGAAATGAAAAATGCAAACATTATCAAACCCATACATTTTATAATAAATATCACAAATGCCAAAAAAAGCTTAAGTAAACGGGAGCCCCACTACAAAACTATTGGCGAACTCCGAAAAGATAAGCATTTCTTGTTTTACTGATGGCCCCCTTGTGTTCGTAACGATAAGTTAACATACGGTTATAAGTCGCATTCCGTTATATACAAGAAGAAAACGACTACGACAGTTGAAACACATTCGTTGTCATCTTTGCTAATAATTTAGGATGACACACGGAAAACTAACAAAGAGATGATTACAAAGTTATTATGAAGAAACAATAAGAACCACTGGCTCAGCATTGTACTTGTAAACTCCAATTTTCCAGCAAATGGAATCCTTATAAAACCGAAAATCTTGAATATCCTATCATCTTTGAGACACATACTTTATATGCAGGTATATGCATGTTCCGGACCATATGAGTATTTGGACCATACGCGTATGGTCATGACCATATGGGTATATACTCATATGGTCCGACCATACGCGTATGGTCGGGGTAATTAACACGTTTACTGTTAAGACTTTACTTTCATAAGGTATGATCCTTCTAGCTATAGTTGTCACGTCATTGTAAAGACGCTATCAAAGGGCATTTAATCAATTTAGAATATAGCAAAGTGCTCTCGACCAATGAAATTGTAGGATTTGGTGTTTCTTAATTGTGAAGAATGAATGAAATCATGTTCTTAGTAAGGATTACTCTATTGTTTAGGCCTACTTACAGTTCAAAACAAAGAGTTTCTATAAATGAGTTACAAATGCCCGAAGCACATTTATCAGCTTGAAAGAATTTGTGATTAAAACTGACTAAAGTTGAATTTTATAAGAAAAAAAAAAATCAAATTTAGATGAAGTTTACTGGTGCAGTAACATTGGTTACTGGAATCGCAGTTAGTGAGAATAGTAATTTCAATATTCTAATAAAATTCTAAAAAGGAATTTAGTTTAACTTTTGAATATATATATTAAACTATTTTAAAGGCATTGTATTTGAACATTTCCCTGACATAATGAAGTAGTATTTGATGTAAAGGACTGGACTAAAATATTGGCTGTAGAATAAAATTTATTTGTAACTCAAATTTTGAATTTATTGATTTGAAATGAAACAAACAAAAGATAATTCCTCTCTAAAATATTACATGATTTACATTCATACTCACAATCAGAAACATTTCTTACCATTTCGTTGTACTGTTGTCATCTATCTAATGTATAAAACATAATTTATTATATTTTCCAAAATTATAAGAAGGTCCTTACATCACTAAAACTAATCCATAAATGAAATCATGTCTAAAAGGAAGTCCTGCATTCATTACAAACATTGCACTGACAATGAAACTAATTCTTAAATGCAACCAATCAAGAGATCATTTAAGCCTTGAGCACTTTACAATATTCTAAGTTTGTAAGAGAATGATAATCCCTTACTTCATGATAAGTACTCGCTAACGCTCGTACAATCATGAAGAAAGGGATATCATTCTCTTACATATACTAAGTGAATCGTGTATTTGGTATATGTGAGATGATGATCCTTTCTTCATGATTAAGTACGAGCGTTAGCGAGTACTTATCGTAGTGAGGATTATCATTCTCTTACAAACAGAATATTGTAAAGTGCTCAAGGCTTAAATGATCTCTTGATTGGTTGCATTAAGAATTAGTTTCATTGTCAGTGTGTTTGTAATGAATGCAGGACTCTTTAGACATGATTTCATTTATGGATTAGTTTTAGTGATGTAAGGACCTTCTTATAATTTTGGAAATATAATAAATTATGTTTTATACATTGATGATGACACAACAGTACAACGAAATGGTAAGAAATGTTTCCTGATTGTGAGTATGAATGTAAATCATGTAATATTTTAGAGAGGAATTATCTTTGTTTGTTTCCATTTCAAATCAATAAATTCAAAATTTGAGTTACAAATAAATTTTATTCTACAGCCAATATTTTAGTCCAGTCCTTTACATCAAATACTACTCTTTATGTCAGGGAAATGTTCAAAACAATGCCTTAAAATAGTTTAATATATATATTCAAAAGTTAAACTAAATTTTTTAGAATTTTATTAGAATATTGAAAGTACTATTCTCACCAACCGCGATTCCAGTAACCAATGTTACTGCACCAGTAAACTTCATCTAAATTTGATTTTTTGGTTTGTTATAAAATTCAACTTTAGTCGTTTTAATCACAAATTCTTTCAAGCTGATAAATGTGCTTCGGGCATTGTAACTCATTTATAGAAACTCTTTGTTTTGAACTGTAAGTAGGCTAAACAATAGAGTAATCCTACTAAAACATGATTTCATTCATTCTTCACAATTAAGAAACACCAAATCTACAATTTCATGGTCGAGCTGCTATATTCTAAATAAAATAAACAGTTTCAAACAGTAAATTTTACTCACTGGTTAATATTATAGTAAACATATTTTATACCAGTCCTGTGGTCATTACCGATTTATTATTACAAGTGAATGGCAATATGTCGACTTGGGAAGATAACTTCCAAATATTTCTGAATGAACTGTTACAAAAGAAGTCAACTGTTTTACTAACTGATGAAAAGTTGAAAGGATAAAGAGTCTTATAATTGACACTAGAGACGGACAGAAAACAGATACACCCAGATTTAGACAATATGTGAAAGACAAAGGCTTCCAACTTATAACTTGTGCAGTTTTAGGTTTAGAGAACAAGCTGTGTGTTCCATCAAAGAGGTTAGAATTCTACATATTATGGCTTTGCTTAATTTTAATCTTTACATTAATTAGCATTAGCAGTTCTTTAGCAGTGCAATATTCAGAATTTTCCTATATGTGTTTTGTTTTCACTTGCATGCTGTCATCGCATCTTATATGGTTTATAATAGTTGTTAAAAAACAGGCGTTTCTTAGTTAAAAATGTTATTACAAAATCAGAATATGCATGTGGTATGATTGTCAGTGACAAAACTCTCCACCAGAGACCACATGACGTTGAAGTTAGCAAATATAGGCCTTCAACAATGATCGTTTTATTCATTCTGTACCTCTTGCTATCTTATTTTTATACCTTTCTTTCGTTATTTTCTCAGGAATGTGAGAGACCAGGCCTGCTTGCACACTGGCGTCGTGTAGTGACAGTCGAAAATATGTTCAAGACTTTAAAGCTAGTTCATGAAGGAACTCGGTCTCATACAGGGTATCATAAATTATTCAAAGATGTTGAAGATACTTTTTACGGCGTCCCGAGAAGCCTTTGTAAGGAATTTATTAAAGGATATGTAAAATGTGCATGTAAGAAACCTTAAAATAACATAGCACCATTAAAACCGATTTCATCCAAACATTTTATGCATAGGGGTCAGTTGGATTTAGTTGACAAGCGTGCAGACCCTGACGGTCCATTTTGCTGGATTGTACATTACGTTGACAACTTTTCCAAATTTAACTTTTTTTGGCCTCTGGAACGTAAATCTGCCATTGAAGTCGCATATAATCTGAAGGAACACGTATTTTCTGTCATCGGCCTTCCTTTCAATTTATAACATGACAATGGCCGTGAATTCTGCAATGATATTATAATAGAAACAATTAAGATTTGGCCCGGTGGAAATGTCAAGATCATAACAAGTAGGCCTAGACATCCTCGTACTCAAGGTCTTGTAGAACAAGTGCATAATTCATTACATAGATAACTTGCCGCAAAACGATCGGAAACCCTGGTTCTGGCTGGCATGAACATTTGTACGAAGTGCAATACTCTTTGAACACGGAACATCATTCAAGTATAAAGGTAACCCCATATGAGGCGGTCTTTGATCAAAAGGCAAACGATGGGGTATTTGTAGGAACTAAAGCAACGGACGAATTTATCAACGAAGAAGCCATTGAAATGTTTATAAGCGAGGATATACCAACAGACATAGACTCACAGACCGACAACGATTCACAGACCGACATTGACTCACAGACAGACATAGACTCACAGACGGACAACGATTCACAGACCGACATTGACTCACAGACAGACATAGACTTACAGGCGGACAACGATTCACAGACCGACATTGACTCACAGATAGACAGAGACTCACAGACGGACAACAATTCACAGACCGACATTGACGCACAGACAGACATAGACTCACAGACGGACAATGATTCACAGACCGACATTGACGCATAGACAGACAAAGACTCACAGACGGAAAATGATTCACAGACCGACATTGACGCACAGACAGACATAGACTCACAGACGGACAATGATTCACAGACGGAAAATGACGCACATACAGACATAGACTCACAGACGGACAATGACTCACAGACGGATCATGATTCTGTAGCAAAACGTAGGCGGATTGATATAGAGACAGATATTGATTGCATAATCCTGAATGATCTTTGACAGAAGAAACTGACACAGTATCAGGAACATTGTCGTTGACAAATGTCGACTCAACACATGACAAAATAAGGCAAATAGTGGAGAAAAATTATAAACACTCTGTTCAAAACACCATGCGTAAGTACAATAAGAAGATGTCAAAATCAAATGCACATATCGTAAAAGGCTGTTTTGTTACTGTGAGTATACCGGTAGTTGATAGGGCGTCTGGTCATTTACCACGTTTATTGTGTAAAGTAGATGACGTCACCGGCAAAGACCAAAGTTTATTTAAGTTGTCCTGTGAATATGGTATATTGCAATCTTATTATGATATTGGAGATCTAGAGCTTCTGAATAACACCGTAGATACATCAGAGTGGTCCAAGACCTCGGTATCTCTGCACGCAGCTGCTAAGAAGGCTAGCTTTTCACTTGCTAGCAAACGGTGTAATTGCAAAGGTTCATTCAGATAACTAACTCGTGTAACTGTGGCTTCAATATGTAATGTTTATGTAAGATCATGTAACCTTCGAATTATAAAATTAATCCATTTTCATGCAACCAAGGTTGTGTTTTTTTAAGGTCAAGTTTACTGTATTATTCCAACGTTTCTTATGCATATTTTTAAAATACCTATATGGTCCAAATACTCATATGGTCCGGCCCGTAAATAACCAAACGAGTATATACTCATATGGTCCGACCATATGAGTATACCATATGGTCATGACCATACGCGTATGGTCCAAATACTCATATGGTCCGGAACATGCATAAACATGAAAAGATGACAATGGGAACATTGGAGTTATCTCTTTGATTTGTTTTTGTAATAAAGGGGATGTGGTATGCTTGCTTATGAGACAAATATCCAACAGAGTCCAACTGAAGTGGATTAACGCAACTACAGGTCATTCTGTTGGTTCAAAAGTTTAATTGAAATCTTTTGTTTTACCCTAGGAATAGATTACCTTGGCTGTATTTGGTAAAACCTTTAGGAATTTTGGGTCCTCAAGGGTCTTTTAACTTCGTACGTTATTTGGCCTTTTAACTTTTTAATTCGAGCGTCACTGATGAGTCTCTTGTAGACGAAAGCGCGTCTGACGTACACACATTTCAATCCTTGTATTATGATGAGTTTATTGTTCAAAGCTCTAACGACACAATATTATAACGTAACAGTTGTCTGGAAAATGAAAACAACAAAATGTAAATGGAATTTTAATAAAAAAAGAAGAAGATTGTGGTTAATTATCTGACAAGCCAAACAGGTGAAGACAGGGAGATAGGTCTGGCTTTATTCTTGCAGTGATTTTCGACTTAAAATTGCATATCATTTTACATAATAAATTTTACTGAAATGCATGATTGTTTGTATATAGGAAACGAAAGGATATGATTGGCATAATTATTTCATAGAATATTACGAAATGGCCTAGATAAAGATAAAAAAAAAAAAAAAAATCTGCTCCTTTGTTACTGTTGCTGGCTGTAAATGTTTGTACGTCTTACTACACCGTATAATACCCTTTTGTTAACATCAGATAAATTTAAGGAAGACTTGTCTAAGTATATTCTAGAAGTGTTTATCAATTAATCATTTTCCTTTGCCCCCTGTTGTCATTTCACTAACATTTTTTTGTTAAAAATCTTTGTTGTTGTTGAATAATTCAACTTTGATAGACAGTGAAACAACTGCTTTTCAAAGTACTCTGTATATAAGGAAAATGATTGATTTGGTGGGAAGATGTATATTTTTGAAACGGCAATATTTCTTTGGTCACTTCTTCATTTCGCTTACTTTCCAACTCGTTTGTTATGCCCATGTCTGTAGATATTTTTAGGTTTCAATGAACGTACACTATTTATTAGAGGCAACAGTAGATTATCGGTTTCAAAACTCACAAATCCCTTAAGAAGATACAAAAGTACAGATGTTGTTGTAACTAGGAACTTATTAATTCTGGAATATCGTTACCACAGATTCCATGTACTTAAAATGTTTACTAAGTTCTTTCATAGATGCAACAAAAAAAAAATGTTTTCACGTGTGGCTGTACATGTAAAAACCTTATTACAATCGGAATCTTGCATCCTAATTTGTAAACTGTTATAGAGATCTTAAATTCAGATATGATCTATATTATATATTCTCACACTATACTTTTAATTGAAGGTTTCAATTTTACTTGTAATAAGATCTTTGAGCATTGTCTTTACCGGGACAAACTTTTTTTTATGATATTGATACATAACTAAGTATGTATTGCAATCCACTTTTGAAAAGTTACTGACGAAACTTATATATTGGAATTGCACAAAGCCGTGCTTTTCGGTCATCTGACATGGGGTAAAAATGTTCATCAGGTGAAGATCTATCTGTCCTGAAATTTTCAGACGCATCAGACAACCCGTTATTGGGTTGCTGCCCCTGAATTGGTAATTTTAATGAAATTCTGCAGTTTTTGGTTATTATCTTTAATATTATAATAGATAGAGATAAACTGTAAACAGCAAAATTGTTCAGCAAAGTAAGATCTACAAACAAACCAAATGACAAAAAATGTCAATTGACCCCATAAAGAGTTATTGCCCTTTAAAGTCAATTTTTAACAATTTTTCGTAAATTTTTGTAATCTTTTACAAAAATCTTCTCCTCTGAAACTACTGGGCCACATAAAACCAAACTTGGCCTAAATCATCCTTAGGGTATCTAGTTTAAAAATGTATCCGATGACTCGCCCATCAACCAAGATGGCCGTCATGGCTAAAAATAGAACATGAGGGTAAAATGCAGTTTTGGCTTATATCTCTTAAACTAAAGCATTTAGAGCAAATCTGAGAAAGTAAAAATGTTCATCAGGTGAAGATCTATCTGCTTTCAAAAAATTTCAGACGCATTAGACAACCCGTTGTTGGGTTGCTGCCCCTGAATTGGTAATTTTAATGAAATTCTGCAGTTTTTGGTTATTATCTTTAATATTATAATAGATAGAGATAAACTGTAAACAGCAAAATTGTTCAGCAAAGTAAGATCTACAAACAAACCAAATGACAAAAAATGTCAATTGACCCCATAAAGAGTTATTGCCCTTTAAAGTCAATTTTTAACAATTTTTCGTAAATTTTTGTAATCTTTTACGAAAATCTTCTCCTCTGAAACTACTGCGCCACATAAAACCAAACTTGGCTTAAATCATCCTTAGGGTATCTAGTTTAAAAAATATATCCGATGACCCCGCCCATCAACCAAGATGGCCGCCATAGCTAAAAATAGAACATGAGGGTAAAATGCAGTTTTTGGCTTATATCTCTGAATCTAAAGCATTTAGAGCAAATCTGAGAAGAAGTAAAAATGTTCATCAGGTGAAGATCTATCTGCTATCAAAAAATTTCAGACGCATTAGACAACCCGTTGTTGGGTTGCTGCCCCTGAATTGGTAATTTTAATGAAATTTTGCAGTTTTTGGTTATTATCTTGATTATTATTATAGATAGAGATAAACTGAAAAAAGCAATAATGTTCAGCAAAGTAAGATCTACAAATAAGTCAACATGACAAAAATAGTCAATGAACCCCTTGAGGATTTATTGCCTTTATAGTCAATTTTAACAATTTTTGTTAATTTTGTAATCTTTACAAAATCTTCTCCTCTGAAACTACTGAGACAAACTTAACCAAACATGGCCACAATCATTATTTGGGTATCTAGTTTTAAAATGTATCTGATGACCCGCCTACCAATCAACATGGCCAACATGGCTAAAAATAGAACACAGGGGTAAAATGCAAGTTTTGTCTATTATTTTTTAACCGTTAAAAATAGAGAAAATTTTAAAGGAGCAAAATGTTAAGATTAATGAGCTCTACCAATTGTCCATACACGTCAAAAGTGTTAGACAAATTCTTTCAGGAGTTATTGCCCATAAATGACAAATTTTACCAGATTTTCATTTTTGCCTATTATCATGAAAACTATATTTAGAGAGAAACATTTTTATCCCGTTATGCCTTATATGATTTAAATCATAATAGATAAATAGACAATTTAAATCACAAAATGATCAGCAAGGCAAGATCTATTTAAAAGTCAAATTATGCCGATATAGTTATTACATTCATACTCACAATCAGAAACATTTCTTACCATTTCGTTGTACTGTTGTGTCATCTATCTAATGTATAAAACATAATTTATTATATTTTCCAAAATTATAAGAAGGTCCTTACATCACTAAAACTAATCCATAAATGAAATCATGTCTAAAAAGTCCTGCATTCATTACAAACATTGCTGACAATGAAACTAATTCTTAAATGCAACCAATCAAGAGATCATTTAAGCCTTGAGCACTACAATATTCTAAGTTTGTAAGAGAATGATAATCCCTTACTTCATGATAAGTACTCGCTAACGCTCGTACTTAATCATGAAGAAAGGGATTATCATCTCTTACATATACTAAGTGAATCGTGTATTTAGTATATGTAAGAGAATGATAATCCTTTCTTCATGATTAAGTACGAGCGTTAGCGAGTACTTATCATGTAAGGATATCATTCTTACAAACAGAATATTGTAAAGTGCTCAAGGCTTAAATGATCTCTTGATGGTTGCATTTAAGAATTGGTTTCATTGTCAGTGCAATGTTTGTAATGAATGCAGGACTTCACTTTAGACATGATTTCATTTATGGATTAGTTTTAGTGATGTGGACCTTCTTATAATTTTGGAAAATATAATAAATTATGTTTTATACATTAGATAGATGACACAACAGTACAACGAAATGTAAGAAATGTTTCCTGATTGTGAGTATGAATGTAAATCATGTAATATTTTAGAGGAATTATCTTTTGTTTGTTCCATTTCAAATCAATAAATTCAAAATTTGAGTTACAAATAAATTTTATTCTACAGCCAATATTTTAGTCAGTCCTTTACATCAAATACTACTTCATTATGTCAGGGAAATGTTCAAATACAATGCCTTTAAAATAGTTTAATATATATATTCAAAAGTTAAACTAAATTCCTTTTTAGAATTTTATTAGAATATTGAATACTATTCTCACCAACCGCGATTCCAGTAACCAATGTTACTGCACCAGTAAACTTCATCTAAATTTGATTTTTTTGGTTTGTTATAAAATTCAACTTTAGTCAGTTTTAATCACAAATTCTTTCAAGCTGATAAATGCTTCGGCATTTGTAACTCATTTATAGAAACTCTTTGTTTTGAACTGTAAGTAGGCCAAACAATAGAGTAATCCTTACTAAGAACATGATTTCATTCATTCTTCACAATTAAGAAACACCAAATCCTACAATTTCATTGGTCGAGCACTTTGCTATATTCTAAATAAAATAAACAGTTTCAAACAGTAAATTTTACTCACTGGTTAATATTATAGTAAACATATTTTATACCAGTCCTGTGGTCATTACCGATTTATTATTACAAGTGAATGGCAATATGTCGACTTGGGAAGATAACTTCCAAATATTTCTGAATGAACTGTTACAAAAGAAGTCAACTGTTTTACTAACTGATGAAAAGTTGAAAGGATAAAGAGTCTTATAATTGACACTAGAGACGGACAGAAAACAGATACACCCAGATTTAGACAATATGTGAAAGACAAAGGCTTCCAACTTATAACTTGTGCAGTTTTAGGTTTAGAGAACAAGCTGTGTGTTCCATCAAAAGAGGTTAGAATTCTACATATTATGGCTTTGCTTAATTTTTAATCTTTACATTAATTAGCATTAGCAGTTCTTTAGCAGTGCAATATTCAGAATTTTCCTATATGTGTTTTTGTTTTCACTTGCATGCTGTCATCGCATCTTATATGGTTTATAATAGTTGTTAAAAAACAGGCGTTTCTTAGTTAAAATGTTATTACAAAATCAGAATATGCATGTGGTATGATTGTCAGTGACAAAACTCTCCACCAGAGACCACATGACGTTGAAGTTAGCAAATATAGGCCTTCAACAATGATCGTTTTATTCATTCTGTACCTCTTGCTATCTTATTTCTTATACCTTTCTTTCGTTTTTTCCCTCAGGAATGTGAGAGACCTGGCCTGCTTGCACACTGGTGTCGTGTAGTGACAGTCGAAAATATGTTGAAGACTTTAAAGCTAGTTCATGAAGGAACTCGGTCTCATACAGGTTATCACAAATTATTCAAAGATGTTGATGATACTTTTACGGCGTCGAGAAGCCTTTGTTAGGAATTTATTAAAGGATGTGTAAAATGTGCATGTTAGAAACCTAAAAATAACATAGCACCATTAAAACCGATTTCATCCCAACATTTTATGCAGAGCGGTCAGTTGGATTTAGTTGACAAGCGTGAATACCCTGACGATCTATTTTGCTGGATTGGACATTACATTGACCACTTTTCCAATTTTAACTAATTTTCGTCCCAGGAACGTAAACCTGTCATTGAAGTCGCACTTAATCTGAAGGAACACTTATTTTCTGTCATCGGCCTTCCGTTCATTTTAAAACATGACAATAGCCGTGAATTCTGCAATGATATTATAAGAGACACAATTAAAATTTTGCTGGGTTGAAATGTCAAGATTATAACTGGTACGCCTAAACATTCTCGTACCCAAGGTCTTATAGAGCAAGTGCATAATTCATTACATAGACCACTTGCCGCAAAACGATCGGAAACCCCTGGTTCTGGCTGGCATGAACATTTGTACGAAGTGCAATACTCTTTGAACACGGAACATCATTCAAGTATAAAGGTAACCCCATATGAGGCGGTCTTTGATCAAAAGGCAAACGATGGGGTATTTGTAGGAACTAAAGCAACGGACGAATTTATCAACGAAGAAGCCATTGAAATGTTTATAAGCGAGGATATACCAACAGACATAGACTCACAGACCGACAACGATTCACAGACCGACATTGACTCACAGACAGACATAGACTCACAGACGGACAACGATTCACAGACCGACATTGACTCACAGACAGACATAGACTTACAGGCGGACAACGATTCACAGACCGACATTGACTCACAGATAGACAGAGACTCACAGACGGACAACAATTCACAGACCGACATTGACGCACAGACAGACATAGACTCACAGACGGACAATGATTCACAGACCGACATTGACGCATAGACAGACAAAGACTCACAGACGGAAAATGATTCACAGACCGACATTGACGCACAGACAGACATAGACTCACAGACGGACAATGATTCACAGACGGAAAATGACGCACATACAGACATAGACTCACAGACGGACAATGACTCACAGACGGATCATGATTCTGTAGCAAAACGTAGGCGGATTGATATAGAGACAGATATTGATTGCATAATCCTGAATGATCTTTTGACAGAAGAAACTGACACAGTATCAGGAACATTGTCGTTGACAAATGTCGACTCAACACATGACAAAATAAGGCAAATAGTGGAGAAAAAATTATAAACACTCTGTTCAAAACACCATGCGTAAGTACAATAAGAAGATGTCAGAATCAAATGCACATATCGTAAAGGCTGTTTTGTTACTGTGCGTATACCGGTAGTTGATAGGGCGTCTGGTGATTTACCACGTTTATTGTGTAAAGTAGATGACGTCACCGGCAAAGACCAAAGTTTATTTAAGTTGTCCTGTGAATATGGTATATTGCAATCTTATTATGATATTGGAGATCTAGAGCTTCTGAATAACACCGTAGATACATCAGAGTGGTCCAAGACCTCGGTATCTCTGCACGCAGCTGCTAAGAAGGCTAGCTTTTCACTTGCTAGCAAACGGTGTAATTGCAAAGGTTCATTCAGATAACTAACTCGTGTAACTGTGGCTTCAATATGTAATGTTTATGTAAGATCATGTAACCTTCGAATTATAAAATTAATCCATTTTCATGCAACCAAGGTTGTGTTTTTTTAAGGTCAAGTTTACTGTATTATTCCAACGTTTCTTATGCATATTTTTAAAATACCTATATGGTCCAAATACTCATATGGTCCGGCCCGTAAATAACCAAACGAGTATATACTCATATGGTCCGACCATATGAGTATACCATATAGTCATGACCATACGCGTATGGTCCAAATACTCATATGGTCCGGAACATGCATAAACATGAAAAGATGACAATGGGAACATTGGAGTTATCTCTTTGATTTGTTTTGTAATAAAGGGGATGTGGTATGCTTGCTTATGAGACAAATATCCAACAGAGTCCAACTGAAGTGGATTAACGCAACTACAGGTCATTCTGTTGGTTCAAAAGTTTAATTGAAATCTTTGTTTTACCCTAGGAATAGATTACCTTGGCTGTATTTGGTAAAACCTTTAGGAATTTTGGGTCCTCAAGGGTCTTTTAACTTCGTACGTTATTTGGCCTTTTAACTTTTTAATTCGAGCGTCACTGATGAGTCTCTTGTAGACGAAAAGCGCGTCTGACGTACACACATTTCAATCCTTGTATTATGATGAGTTTATTGTTCAAAGCTCTAACGACACAACATTATAACGTAACAGTTGTCTGGAAAATGAAAACAACAAAATGTAAATGGGAGTTTAATAAAGAAGATTGTGGTTAATTATCCGACAAGCCAAACAGGTGAAGACAGAGAGATAGTTCTGGCTTTATTCTTGCAGTGATTTTCGACTTAAAATTGCATATCATTTTACATAATAAATTTTACCGAAATGCATGATTATTTGTATATAGGAAACGAAAGGATATGATGGCATAATTATTTCATAGAATATTATGAAATGGCCTAAGAAAAAAAAAAAAAAAACCTGCTCCTTTGTTACTGTTGCTGGCTGTAAATGTTTGTACGTCTTACTACACCGTATAATACCTTTTGTTAACATCAGATAAATTTAAGGAAGACTTGTCTAAGTATATTCTAGAAGTGTTTATCAATTAATCATTTTCCTTTGCCCCCTGTTGTCATTTCACTAACATTTTTTTGTTAAAAATCTTTGTTGTTGTTGAATAATTCAACTTTGATAGACAGTGAAACAACTGCTTTTCAAAGTACTCTGTATATAAGGAAAATGATTGATTTGGTGGGAAGATGTATATTTTTGAAACGGTAATATTCCTTTGGTCACTTCTTCATTCGCTTACTTTCCAACTCGTTTGTTGTGCCCATGTCTGTAGATATTTTTAGGTTTCAATAAACGTAAACTATGTATTAGAGGCAACAGTAGATTATCGGTTTCAAAACTCACAAATCCCTTAAGAAGATACAAAAGTACAGATGTTGTTGTAACTAGGAACTTATTAATTCTGGAATATCGTTACCACAGATTCCATGTACTTAAAATGTTTACTATATTCTTTCATAGATGCAACAAAAAAAAATGTTTTCACGTGTAGCTGTACATGTAAAAACCTTATTACAATCGGAATCTTGCATCCTAATTTGTAAACTGTTATAGAGATCTTAAATTCAAATATGATCTATATTATTCTCACACTATACTTTTAATTGAAGGTTTCAATTTTACTTGTAATAAGATCTTTGAGCATTGTCTTTACCGGGACAAATTTTTTTTTTTATGATATTGATACATAGCTAAGTATGTATTGCAATCCACTTTTGAAAAGTTACTGACGAAACTTATATATATTTGCATTGCAGAAAGCCGTGCTTTTCGGTCATCTGACATGGGGTAAAAATGTTCATCAGGTGAAAATCTATCTGTCCTGAAATTTTCAGACGCATCAGACAACCCGTTATTGGGTTGCTGCCCTGAATTGGTAATTTTAATGAAATTCTGCAGTTTTGGTTATTATCTTTAATATTATAATAGATAGAGATAAACTGTAAACAGCAAAACTGTTCAGCAAAGTAAGATCTACAAACAAATCAAATGACAAAAAATGTCAATTGACCCCATAAAGAGTTATTGCCCTTTAAAGTCAATTTTTAACAATTTTTCGTAAATTTTTGTAATCTTTTACAAAAATCTTCTCCTCTGAAACTCCTGGGCCACATAAAACCAAACTTGGCCTAAATCATCCTTAGGGTATCTTGTTTAAAAATGTATTCGATGACCCGCCCATCAACCAAGATGGTCGCCATGACTAAAAATAGAACATGCGGGTAAAATGCAGTTTTGGCTTATATCTCTGAAACTAAAGCATTTAGAGCAAATTAGAGAACTAAAAATGTTCATCAGGTAATGATCTATCTGCTTTAAAAAATTTCAGACGCATTAGACAACCCGTTGTTGGGTTGCTGCCCTGAATTGGTAATTTTAATGAAATTCTGCAGTTTTGGTTATTATCTTTAATATTATAATAGATAGAGATAAACTGTAAACAGCAAAATTGTTCAGCGAAGTAAGATCTACAAACAAATCAAATGACAAAAATGTCAATTGACCCCATAAAGAGTTATTGCCCTTTAAAGTTTATTTTTAACAATTTTCGTAAATTTTGTAATCTTTACAAAATCTTCTCCTCTGAAACTACTGGGCCACATAAAACCAAACGGCCTTAATCATCCTTAGGGTATCTAGTTAAAAATGTATCCGATGACCCCGCCCATCAACCAAGATGGCCGCCATGGCTAAAAACAGAATATGGAGGTAAATGCAATTTTTGGCTTATATCTCTGAAACTAAAGCATTTAGAGCAAATCTAAGAAGAAGTAAAAATGTTCATCAGGTGAAGATCTATCTGCTATCAAAAAATTTCAGACGCATTAGACAACCCGTTGTTGGGTTGCTGCCCCTAAATTGGTAATTTTAATGAAATTTTGCAGTTTTTGGTTATTATCTTGATTATTATTATAGATAGAGATAAACTGAAAAAAGCAATAATGTTCAGCAAAGTAAGATCTACAAATAAGTCAACATGACAAAAATAGTTAATTAACCCCTTGAGGATTTATTGCCCTTTATAGTCAATTTTTAACAATTTTTTGTTAATTTTTGTAATCTTTTACAAAAATCTTCTCCTCTGAAACTACTGAGACAAATTTAACCAAACTTGGCCACAATCATTATTTGGGTATCTAGTTTTAAAAATGTGTCTGATGACCCCGCCTACCAATCAACATGGCCAACATGGCTAAAAATAGAACACAGGGGTAAAATGCAAGTTTTGTCTATTATTTTTTGAACCGTTAAAAATAGAGAAAATCTGAAAGGAGCAAAAATGTTAAGATTAATGAGCTCTACCAATTGTCCATACACGTCAAAAGTGTTAGACAAATTCTTTCAGGAGTTATTGCCCATAAATGACAAATTTTACCAGATTTTCATTTTTGCCTATTATCATGAAAACTATATTTAGAGAGAAACATTTTTATCCCGTTATGCCTTAGATGATTTAAATAAATAAACAATTTAAATCACAAAAATGATCAACAAGGCAAGATCTATTTAAAAGTCAAATTTTGCCGATATAGTTAGCATGGTTAGTAGACTGTCACTCTTTATAGAAGTGATTGCCCTTAAATGAGGATTTTTTACCCTCTTTTGTGTTTTGAGCAAAAACTAAAGAAGATAGAAACCAAACAGACTAAAAGATCAGGAATACAAGATCAACACAATAGAGATTTTTGTCATGAAGTCTATTCTCATCTACAATGTTGGAGAGTGTCCTTTGTTTGATGTGCACATAGACCAAGGTGAGCGACACAGGCTCTTTAGAGCCTCTAGTTTCTTTTGTAGTTGTACATGTCGCATACAAACCGGGAACTACTTACCATTCCAGAGTACCTGATATAACTTTCGGTTTTGTTGGAAGATCGTATCACTTTATCCTTAAGTGTTCAGTGTTCTTTGTCCATAAATGTCTGCTGTTGTTGGTACATCGCGGTGGTCTATTGTATTGAGATTTTCAATATTTGATTTCTCGTTTTAGAAAATTTGCAAAAGATTCCAAGGGGGCAATCACAAATCATCTGTCGAAGAAAAACAGACAACACCATAAACGACGAAACGACAAACAAAGTTACAAACCATCGAATAGAAAGCTAGATACTTAGTATCACTAACTCCACCAAAACCCAGGGTGAACCCAGATCATCCTGAAAAGTACTAAGCTGTTTCGGCTTCACTAACATAGTAAGTTTAGTATCTTCTACCTGTGACTGATGGGCATTTGGTAACACAATTAAAAGTATTTTCTACAATAAAAACAAATTGGGTTGCACTTATTGGGTACGTGCAGACTGTAATGCACAGATTATAAATGCAACACTCAAAAAAAAGATAATTACCTTAAACAAATCGGTTATCAGTACAGTTGAAAACGTATTTGCATAACACAGTTATATTGCATTTTGAAATACATCACCCCATGGTTAATTGTAACAAATTGCTGTTTTAATCTATATGCTGTACATGGCTGTTTCAGACATAAAAACTAGATGTACATGTAAGTTTTCATATTATTTACATTTACTTATCGACATAGGTTTGGGGCAATACAGTCATTTGGACATAAAACATAAGTTTTTACATCTTTTTCATTTTTTTTGGTTTTATTTTCATTACCTTGGATAGAGTTGTAAAAGCAAAAAGTATGAAACGTTATAGAGCACAAAACCAAAAAAAAAAAAAAAAACCCGACACAGAACAACAAAAACAATCGGATATAAACTTCACCTGAGAGGTGAAGTATTGACTTTGGCACAATTACATGATTTTATGAACTGAAAATATTGAGAAAAAATAATGTTTGAGGCAAAAATGCTCATGGATTGGCGAGACATTGCATTTTCGTGGAAATTTGATCTAGATGTTTTAACAAATTCTGAGGTCTATCACTTCTATGGCGATCTTGAGTGGATCCAGTTTGATTTATCTCCGCCCAAAGTATGAAATTGTGTCCTATGAACGTTGAATTGTCGGGAGACGTCCATTTGAGATTGTTCAGCCTGAGGACGGCCGACGACATAGATGCGTGTAGCCCAGTCCAATCTTGGCTTAGCGGAATTTCACAATAGCAATGTCAAAGAAAATTTAGATTAAACCGATACCCAGTTAGTTATATGTTGAGATTTGAATCGCTAAAACAAAAACAATTTATAGTACTAGTAGGGGAGTTATAACGTCCTTGACTACTCATAAGGATCTCGCACGGTCGGTAATTTATAGTATAATATGTACATTAAGCTCTTTGCAACTGATTTTAATAGTTTGTTCTTATGTTGTACTGTTACACCACTGTCCCAGGTTAGGGGGAGGGTTTGGCGCCAGCAAACGTGTTTAACCCCGCCTCATTTTGTGTGTGCATGTTCCACGGTGCCGTTTATAGCCTAATACACGGTATGGGGTTTTCTCATTGTTGAAGGCCTTACAGTGACCTATAGTTGTTAACTTCTACGTCATTTGATCTCTGGCGGAGAGTTGTCTCTTTTGCACCCATATAACATATTCCTTTTTTTTTTATATTAAATGCATTCCTGGTTCATAGGACTTCCTTTAAGAAAACATTGATCCATGTATATCTACGAAAGCAGTTACTTAAAAAATATCTATCTTGTCACAACAAAATTAGTATAATTTATAAAAACCGGATTTCGGCCTGCTGTTAATCTATTAGTTGTTAACGTAGATTTGGGTATATAAAAATAAGGAAATAAGACACCGAAGGTTATACACGAAGATATTCATTGAGATTTTTTAAAACACGCATAGAATAAAGAAGTGGTGTCAGCTTTTCCTTGCATTTGTTTCACTCATTGTATCAAATCAATTTCAAAGTTTCAAAACATTTTGGATTTCGAAAATGAAAGACACTAAACATTATTCAAAAATAATTTAAATCATATTACATCCATTCAAGACATCTTATTTTAAAATAACCTTACATTATATAGTTATTAATTGATTGGCTAATACGGAATCACGTGTCATAATTTAATTTCGATGTTTTTCCAAAAATTGGCAGAAGCGATGAATAATCCCATCAAATTGAAGCCTCCATCGAACAACCCTATCATTCCCCGGTGAATAACCCCGAAAAATTGAAGCCTCAATCGAACAACCCTATTATTCCCGGGTGAATAACCCTTGTCGTACCTCAATAATCACGAGTTAACTCCCTTTAAAGAGGGACGAAAGATACCAGAGGGACAGTCAAACTCATAGATCGAAAACAACAATTGGAAGATATATACTCCGTATGCAGTCGCTGCTGGAATGTTGCTACATAGAAATGGAAAGTTCACAATTGGGAAGCTGAAATCATCTCTTTTGTCGTAAAGTTTTGTTTTCAACCGACCCTCATTGTCAATTTCTAGATGTAAGTCAAGATATGAGGCAGACTTAACTGTATCTGTAGTATCCTTTATCTCTAGTTCGATGGGATAGATTCGTTCAACATAGTCACCAAATTTTGTATTATTTAGTGAGAAAACATCATCTATATAGCGGAACGTAGAGTTAAAGGATATTGCTAACTTCTTATCTTTCTTCCTAAGAAGTTCCTGTATGAAAGTATGACGTCATTTACGTCAGATAAACAAAACAAATATGGCAACGGCCAGGTTAGAAGTGCATCAAATGACGAAGAATCAAGACCAAACATAACTTGGAAATTCATCTAGTGTCGACGATATCTCTTGTAAACGGACCTTTTCAGGGCCATCTATATTTTACTCAATAGACACAAAATAGTTTTCTAACAAAATTAATACTTATTAGAAGAATGTAAATTCCACAGTTACTTTCAGCGGGATTTTCACATAAGTAAAAAACTTGTACGCTTGAAACGTTCTTTGGAACAACGTCAACATTCTCGTTTTATTATAATATTGGGAACGTCGTGTAACGCTCAGTGATACCAATACCGTGCGCAGCATAATCAACTAAAAAAATACGCTCTATAAAAGGGATGGCGTCACCATGGCAACATCGCCATCAGGAAAAGGTTGTGTGTGTTTGCCGTTTGAGACATAATAGAAATGACTAGACTAGAAATGATTTCACTTATTTTCATTACTGTATTCTAAATTTTACTGGGCAGTTGGAAAGGCCACTATTTTTACTGTATGATGTGTCAACTCCACATCTCGTTTAATTCATGATTTAAATTTAACATAACGAAACAAGTACCCCCCCTAAAAAAAAAAAAAAAAAAAAAGAAAACTTTTTTTACTGGGTTCTTGTTTCTACCAGAAAAATTATAAAATGCCTATAACGCTATTGTAATTTTTTCTGGAGAAAATTCGGTTTTTATTACAATCCTTTATTAAAGATAAAGGATAAATATATAACAAAATAGGGACGCATTTGATATTACAAAATTCTTCATAATAAATCTTACAATTTAAATAAAAAAATAAAAATTCGAAAGTATGAGATGGAACCACTTCCCAAATCTTTTAATAATAAAAGTATAAATATAATTTAGATATATTTGAAATGTCTGAAAATGGGTTTCATTAATTAACTTGAGGTATATAGTCTCAGGAACACTTTTTTTATTATATAGGGCTATTGCCTAATGTAGCAAATTTCAAAACCCAAAGCTTGTCTTCATATTAAATTGTTTTCATGGCGAGTGTCTTGCAAGAAGCAGGTTTTGTTCTCCTCGGAAGTAACCCCTGTTTTTCATTGTTTTCTGGATCCATGTTTCTTATTTATTTGTAGTTGTCAGTGTTATTTGTCTATTGTTCGTCGTTTTGTGTTTTATCTGTTCCCAGGTTTGTCTTTTGTTCATTGAATGCCGTTCTGTATTCTCTTAGTGTTACATTCCTTTGGTAATTTAATGATTTTGTTTTAAACTTTATCACAAGTTTTATTTTATTCATTTTAATGAGGACTAATTTTAGCTAATTTTACAACTTCCCACATACAGAAAATTCTGCAAGCCGAAACACACAAAAAAAAAAAAAAAAAAAAACTATGTGAATTACATTTTACTTTAATCCACATATTGGTCTTTGATGTTGTCCCTAAAAATTAAGTCTTACATTGAATCTATACATTTTGCTTTGAGACCAAAATATTGTCAAAAATGATTAAAACAGAACTTGCATCTCAAAGGGTCTAGGAAACGACCAGAAAGCATGATTTTGCATCATTTGTTCTGTATCTTCTTCTTAACGTTAAGCAACCAACAATCAATCAATCAATCAATCTTAGGGCTTACATTGGCTCCCAAACCCTTCATAATTTTTTTCGCCTCGCTCCACTCGGCTAACAAATGTTTGATAATACTTTTAAAGAGGCTAGTTACAGCCCACCTTTAATACGTGTACATGAATGTAATATATGTATATGCAGTTGGAATTCAGATTCATTCTGATTAAATGGTACATAATGACTTGATCATACATGTATTATTTTCTTTTATCTAACATATCTAAGAATAAATTGTATGTTCTCAAATATTATAAATATAGTTGTGAAAATAAATAATCAGTCCCTTGTTTTAATGAAAATGAAAAATCATGCTTCAACAGTGCAGAAAATAAATAATCTGGCCTTTTAGACTACAAAAATAAATAACTGATCAAAAACAAATCCTCCTGGCCCACCTTTCCCCCAGAATATCAAATGGTCGTCCCCTTATGGAACTAATATAATTCTTCTTCTAAGCCTAATTTCGTTTTGGCTATGTATTGATGAGTTATAGCATCTAAGTTGGTTTTAGGCTTTGTTGCCTGTAAGTTATATCAGTCTCCACGCTTAACCACAAGACCACCAGCCCAGGCTTGTAAAATTGCTTTTGGGCTTGTAAAATTCTTCTCTACAAGCCAACAGAATCCAACTAAAATTTTCGTAAAATTGAGCTTCTGGCTTGTGGATTCAAAAGTTTATCGTAAAGACTGTTATATTATTTGATCCCTTGGAGGTTGAAGGATGCCTTTTGATGGAAAATTTATGGTCTTATTGAACTATAGATGAGCATATTTTTCCCTCCGTAAAAAGGTGGTAAAAATGGGTTCATTCTTATACGCAACTGTATTTGATAGTACTTCACCTTGTTTCCTTAAATAAAGTAGTGCTGAACTTTGAGAAAGCTTATAATTATCAGCTTAAAATAAATCTATTTATAAACATACATTTTTTTTTAATTTTCATTGATTTCTTTTTTGTTCAAGGTTTATTAAAGTTGACAATATTTCAGTGTATCAGATAGTTTTCATTCAATAATCAGGTCCAATCTGAATGGTTCATCAAAGAATGCACCAGCAACTGATTTTTACTCTAATGAGCCATCATTTTATTATGTTTGTATTTCGAAAGAAAATACTAAAAATATGCAAGTTTGTCGATATTGTCAGGGATACTTTAGAGCATACGATACAGTTACAGGGGAGGTAATGACGTCGCTCACGTAATTTTTGATAAAAATCAGTCGAAAATGGATCTTTTCTCGATATGTTACAGTTTTACCGTAAAACTGTAACATATCGAGAAAAGATCCATTTTCGACTGATTTTTATCACCGTAAAACTGTAACATATCGAGAAAAGATCCATTTTCGACTGATTTAACTTGAAAACGAGTTCATGGAACCCTTTTTCCAAAAATGCCATTTGGCTTTCTTATGTATGAAGATAATGTGTTACAATTTGTATGAACAAATCACAGATGATTTGATAAATGTACAGCAAAAATGCCGTTTTTATTTATTCAATATTCCATAATGTTTTAGATTTGGAGAAGCTACAATTTTTTGTGTATTTGTATGGATTTCTAAATTGACTGCATAGTAAAAAAAAATTAATCAAACACCAGGCTTATTATTTTTCACCAGACGCGTTTTCCTCCACACATTACTCATCAGTGACACTCTAATATTAAAAGTAAAAAGGTCAAATAAAGTACAAAGCTGAAGAGCATTGATTACCCGAAATGAAAAAAAGGTTTCACCAAATGCAGCTAAGTTAAACTACTATTCCACTCTAGTGACAATGTTTCTTTTCGAATAGGCACCACAACGCAAAATTAGTAGAATACATTAGCTGCACAACTCGGATTTCACTGTGCGATATGGTTTTGTAGAAGCTGTATGTGGATATTTATTGTATGGCTTTATTATGTTTCACTGTGGGGTAATATCTTATTTTTGGGTGGCATTCAAAATCGCAAATACTAATGTAGGATCAACCCTGTTACATAGTGTTTAAATATGTCAGATAACTTCTGACAAGAAGCTTCGTATATGTATTTCTCATGGTGATATGTTAAACTGTGTTCAGAGGAGGTGGCCATCCTAAATTTGGATTGGCAACATAAACTCATATTGCTTTCAGCCTAGCTATGGATCATATCTACAATATTTTAAATAAATATTCAAAGAAATTCATAAAAAGATCTTTGCAATTTCAGATAATTAAAATACCATTTTGACCCTTGCAACCATTATAAATTTCAGATCAATACCAAGAAAAATTGGTGAAGTACCTTCAAATATGAAAATTCCTGCCAAGTTTGATTCTAGTTGGCAGAAAATTTAAATATGAAAAGTATTCATACGATTTATCAAAAGTAATGGCAATATATCAAATGACCCTTTAAGGCCAGATGTGCTTACACATTGTATTTGCAGAAACTATACTTTACTGTGTGTCTGGAAAAGTTTTCTGCCCAGACTCCAAAGGCCTAGTTAAAATTATATAAAAGCATTTTTTTTTTCAAATATAGTATCAATAACATGGTAAATACAGTTCATTTGTTCATGATAATAGATTTCTAGGAGAAAAAAGGAAATATGTAACACGAAGATTTAATATCTTGACTATAGTATTTGATTAAACTTGATATTCAAAAAAAATATTGCATAATCAATTTTGTTTAAAACAAATTGTTTTGTGGAGAAAGATATAAATAATGAGCCTTGAAGGAAAGTGTAGATGAAAACAGGAGCATGCAGTGTTTACATTATGAAATAAAAATAGAGCAGTGCTGTCATTTAGATTAGACTATTTAGATTTAACAAATAAGTTGAATGATGTTATTTTAGAAGTCAGTTAGGCCTTGTGAGTTTCGTCCCTTTACATATATATGATATACAAATGAATGACTGTTTGTACTTGGGACTCTTCAGTAAGCAGAACAGATCGTTACAAATCTGTGACAAGATCACCTGGCACCATACATGTATTTCAATAATATATTCAGTACAAAGCTATTAACGGCGGTACAAAATAATAAATAGCGATTGATTATTGGTGTTTTAACGCCACTTTAAACCGCACTATTTTTTGATTTCGGAGATCGCTGTGCCCGGAGAAAACCAACGACCTTCAATAGGAAAACTGACAATTCTAGTCAATTAAGATTGGAGTGCACCAGCACGAGTAGGCTTCGATAAAAGAGATGATTTTTCATTTCCTATTGTTAATTATCCATTTTTAGATGGTGACGCTCCCTTGTCACCATCTTATGGTGTTTATATATCTCAACTTGTTCGATTCGCTCGTGTTTGTAACAACGTATTTGATTTCAACGAAAGAAATCTTTGTATTACTGAAAAATTATTACACCAGGGTTTTCGATATCACAAACTAGTCAAAACATTTACTAAATTTTATCATCGGTACAAGGACATCATTCTTAAATATAAATCAACATGAAGACATCTTATACGTTCAGGTATTTCACATCCAATATTTTATTGTAATATTCTTTACAAAGCACAAAAATGTCGGCATTCACATCAAAAGCTAACCAAACCTTTAAACAGACTTATTCGGAAAGGATATAGTTACGATACTGTTGTCAGGTCATTAAGGATTGCATATTTTGGTATTTATATTGATTCACTCATAGGGTATTTGCATCGGAAATAAACACTATTATTCTAAAACCAGTTGTTGGCATGATACGGGTTATGTTCTTCTCATATATTTTATGATTGTATGATACTAAACCCCTAACGGGAGGG
Organism: Mytilus coruscus; assembly: GCA_017311375.1. NCBI lineage: Eukaryota > Metazoa > Mollusca > Bivalvia > Mytilida > Mytilidae > Mytilus > Mytilus coruscus. Next base: position 127,600,660 of record CM029596.1, read on the forward strand.
ATTGTATTTGATTTTCATATGATGAAGACATAATCTTTCAATCAGTTTAATTGTGGTCTGGAGCTGGCATGTCAGTAACTGCTAGTAGTCCTTTGTTAATGTATGTATCATTGTCATTTTGCTTAGTTTCTTTTGTTACCTTTTCTGACATCGGACTCGGACTTCTTTTAAACTGAGTTTTACTGTGCGTTTTGCTTTGTGTTTCTTTATTCTACATTGGCTAGAGGTATAGGGGGAGGGTTGAGATCTCACAAAACATGTTTAACCCCGCCGCATTTTTGCGCCTGTCTCAAGTCTGGAGCGTCTGGCCTTTGTTAGTCTTGTATGTTTTTTAATTTTAGTTCATTTATATGTTTTGGAGTTTAGTGTGACGTCCATTTTCACTGAACTAGTACACAATTTTATTTAGGGGCCAGCTGAGGACCACCTCCTGGTGCGGGATTTTCTCGCTGCGTTGGAGACCCATTGGTTGCCTTCGGTTGTTGTCTGCTCTTTGGTCGGGTTGTTGTCTCTTTGACATATTCCTCATTTCCATTCTCAATTTTATTCGAACTCACAACATCAGTGTTGACTGACTAGTGATTACAGTAATCACTACTTTGATCACACGGCCATCGAGGCCACTTAAAAGAGTAATTACTCAAGATGGCAAACAATTCTACTATTAAAATATATAAGTTTTCTGTAAATCAAGGTTATATTCCATTCGAAATTAAATTTCTTTAGTTTTGGCGAACAGACAAAGTCATGATGTTATGCTCTTATTCCCTTCGGAAGGAGTGTCAAAATTTTACAAATTTATTCTACATATAACATTTAATGATTTATTACGAGGTCACATAATTTAAGCTTACTTACTTGTTTGTCATTTTGTTCCTTTTTGAACAAAACGATTTGTTACATATACTGCACATGTATTTCGAGCAATCTGCCATCTGTTCCACACCTAACTGCACTGAAGTAAAATGAGGATGAGTTTAACTTACAACTTCACTTTCCGGCGATGCTGAAATTTTAAGGAATGTTGCATCAGAATTTTCTGGCAATGCTGAAATTTTAAGAACTGTTGCATCAGAATTTGATGCTGAAATTTAAAAAATGTTGCATCAGAAACAAATTGTATGGGGAAATTTCATAACTTCTCATACCTGTATTCGGAAATGTCATGAATTTTTATACCTTTAACGTATTTCCCAAATCGTTTATTTATTAAGTATATTTATATATAATTATACAAGTATTATCGTTTGTATAAACATACAATCTTGATTTCCATTGCTCTATGGAACTTAATTTTTTTAGCTTAACTTAATTAAGTATAAAGTTGGTGTGTCCTTTTGACCATGTATTAACTAGTTTATTGTGGTATAATTGCCAATGAGACAACTCTTCACAAGAGACCAAATAACATATAAGTTAACAACTATAGATCAGCGTGCGGACTTCAACAATGAGCAAAACCCATATCGCATAGTCAGCTATAAAAGTCCCCGAAAGGACAAATGTAAAACAATTCAAACGAGAAAACTAACTAATTTTGTTATAAATTAGGCCGTTAGTTTTCTCAATTGAATTGTTTCATATTTTTCATGTCGGGGCCTTTTATAGCCGACTATACGGTAATGGTTCTCATTGTTGAAGGCCGTACGGTTGCCTAAATTGCTTACAGCCACATTATTTATACTTCGGTGAATAGTTGTCTCATTGGCAATCATACCTCATCTCCATATTTTTATATAAGTTGGTTTTAAGCTTTGTTGCCCTTAAGGGATATTAATTGATCCATTGGATGTTAAAAAAAAAAAAAATAAAAACATCACGTTAAATAATTTCATGAAGGGTGCCTTTTGGTGTGCCTTTTGATGGAAAATGTATGGTCTCATTGAGCTATAGATAAGCATATGTTGATCCTCGGTACACAAATATGCTTGATTGTTCTGCATTTTGTTTCCTTAAATAAAGTAGTGCTGAACTTTGAGAAAGCTCATAATTATCAGGTTAAAATTTATTTATAAATATATATATATTTTTTCAATTTTCATTAATTTCTATTTTGTTAAAGGTTTATGAAAATACTAAAATGTGCAAGTTTGTCGATATTGTGAGGGATTATTAATATATTGATTTATTTATTAAAAAGAGAGTTAATGAAGAACAGATTCTGTACTTTTAAACTTTTAACTTGTCCAGGGCAATTTGAGCAGCTGTTAGTGATAGGGTCATTTATTGAATATTTTATCATAATGTTCAAGATTTGGAGAAGCTACAATATTTTGGCATTTGTACGGATTTCCAAAATAAATGCATTGTAAAAACTCATTTGACACCAGGCTTATAATTTATCACCGGACGCGATTTTCCTCTACAAATTACTCATCAGTGACACCACTTATATCAAAAAAGTGAAAAGGCCAAATAAAGTACAAAGCTGAAGAGCATTGAGTACCCGAAATTCGGAAAGATTTCCCCAAATACTGAGATAAACTACTATTCCACTCTAGTAACAATGTTTCTTTTCGAATCAGAACCAGAACTCAAAATTAGTAGAGGAACACTCTAGGTGAACAATTTGGATTTTAATTTGCGATATGGTTTTTGAGAAGCTGTATGTAGATATTTATTTTATGGCTTTATTATGTTCTACTATGTGTGGAGGTCATAGCTTATTTCTGGATTCAAAATCGTAAGTACTCATATTGGATCACCCCAGTTACATAGTGTTTAAATATGCGAGACAACTTCTGATAAGAAGCTTTGTATATGTATTTCTCATAGTTCTATATTAAACTTTGTTCAGTGGTGTTAGCCATCTTGAATTTGGATTGGCTACATAAACTAAAAAATGGTTTAAGGCTGTCTTTGGATCATTTCTACAATATTTAAAAAAAATATGCAAAGACGATCTTTACAATTTCAGGTAATCAGAATACATTTTTGACCATTAAAACCATTATAAATTTCGGATCGACACCAAAATATATAATTAGGTGAAGTACCTTCAAATATGAAAAATCCTGCTAATTTTTGTTCGAGTTGGCAGAATATTGAAACATGAAAACTTTTCAGACGATTTATCAAAAGTAATGGCAAAACTTCACATGACCCTTTATGGCAAGATGAGGAAATACATTGTACATGCAGAAACTATACTTTTTTGTGTATCTGGTTTTATTTCTGTCCAGATTCCAAAGGCCTGTTTCAAATTATATAAACGATTTTTTTAAATAAAATATTCATTTTAATAAAATGATAAATCAAATTTATTTGTTCATGATTATAGATTTCTTGGGGAAAAAGGAACTATGAAACATAAAAATTAAATAGCACGATTAAAATGCAAAAAAAATGTTTTGCATAATCAATTTCGTTTAAAGATTCTCTGGAGAAAAATATAAATAATGAACCTTGAAGGAAAGTGTAAATGAGAATAGGAGCATGCAGGTTGTACATTATGAAATAAAAAAAGAGCAGTGTTGTTATTACCACAAATGTAGATTTAATAAATAAGTTAAACAAAGTGATTTAATTTAAGAAGTTAGTAAGGCCTTGTGAGTTTCGTGCCTTTATATGAATATGATGTATAAATGAATGACCATTTGTACTTGGGACTCTTCAGGAGGCAGTACAGATGATTGAAAATGTGTGCCAAAAACACCTGCCTCGTACATGGATTTCAATAAGCATTTCTTGTGTATTTGATTATGCTTTACTTTATTTGGCTGTCTGACAGACAAAGAATGTTAGGTTCAAATGGAAATAAAATTCTTTAATCTCCTGAACAGATAATGTTATGCTTCAGTGGTACCAGTGCTGACAGTTGTTAAAGAGATTTATATATAAATTATGCAAAATGTATCAACCATCTTACCTTACAGTTCATATCATGTACATGTAGATAATGGTGGTCTGTTTTCAAATACTAATTCCATAAAGAATGTATATGCATAACAATAAACTGAGCTTAATGCAAAGAACTTTAAATCTACACTAAGACAGAAAGCTCAATACAGTGATACACTTTGTAAAACTGGCCAAAATCGTGATTTAATGTAACTTGAATTGTCACTGTTTGTTACCAATCTGCATGGAGACCCTGAAAAGATAATTCAAATTACTTCTGTTAGATGTAGAATATCAAGGAAGCTGTATTAAAAATATTCAATACAAAGCTAGAAATGGCGGTACAAAATGGTAAATAGTGATTGATTATTTGTGTTTTAATGCCACTATAAAACGCACTTTGGCTATTTCGTGTCGGTCAGCTTGTAATGGTAGAGGAAACCGGAGTGCCGGAGAAAACCACCGACTTGCGTTAGGAAAACTGACAATTCTAAATAATTTTATAACGTGTTGTTTTCATTTTTTAAGCTTACTTACTTGTTCATCATTTTCTAAATTTCCTAGAATTTGCTTGCTGGTAATTCCAATTTAATATCCTGAAATTTCATAATTATTGTTCTTAGCATCGCATTCACTTTCCGAGTAGAACATATTAACTGATGTGCTTTATACAAGCTTCTGCGCTGGAAAGAAGCTTTGCAGACATTACATTTGATTAAGCCAGTGTTGTGTTGTTCTTTTAAATGTCTTTTAACACCTGTTTTAAACAAAACGATTTGTTACATATACTTCACATGTATTTCGAGCAATCTGCCATCTGTTATACTATTCAACGCACTTTTACAGCGGCATTCAAGTAAAATTCCGTCGAAGTTGAAAATAAATGTTCAATAAAATATATAGCAGTAGAAATATATGCATAGTTGTTGTCTTTGGGGGAATTTACAACATGTTAAAAACATCACTTTATTTTCCGTCGATGCTGAAATTCTTTAAAATGTTGCTTCAGAATTTTCCAGCGATGCTGAAATTCTTTAAAATGTTGCATCAGAATTTCCCGTCGATGCTGAAATTTTATAAAATGTTGCACCAGAAAGTTCCATCAGAAAATGTTGCATCAGAACATCAGTAACCATGGTATTCGGAAATGTCATGTCTTTTTATAACTTAAACGTATATGCATTCGGAAATTTCATGACTTTTTATACCTTTAACGTATTTCCTAAATCATTTATTTATTTAGTATATTTATATAATATAATATAATTAAAGCTAGGAACTACACGTTCCCTAATAAAACATACACTGTTTAGTCTTTTTTTTCACACAAAAAATGACATTTGACATGATCTTACTAAGCAACAGTACTACTAAATCTAACATATCGTAGGTGATGTATGCTTCATTCAGAGATAAAAGTATATTGTTGCTTACATTATACTTAAACGAATCTCGTTTGTCATAAGTTGGATACCGAGGTTACAAGTAATGTTAAACTAAGGGTATCAAGGGTAATTATTCAGGAATTAGACTGGAAACTCTCGAACTGTTGTTTACTAATGTAAAGCAATCTAGTGATAAATTTTACAGAGATCAAATTGAAATTATTTCTTTATGTAGGACGTAGATTTATCTGCATACGAACTGCAACTTTCTAAATGGCAGAATATATATCGGTCGGGAGAGGAGCATATTTGATGCTATGAATAAAGGAGATGTCGGGTCAAAATATACGGTCTCTAACAACATAATTTTATATAAAACGTTGAGCTCTTAATCGCATCGAGTATTGAATAGAAAGGAATACATTTAACACAAACGATAGTCAACACCAAATTCTTGTAAAAAACACAACGCAGCACTGATAAGGTTCCTGAATAAGGACAAGCACATGAACATTAACCGAAGATAAACTATTTTTTAGCACCCAACTCCTTTGAAACGTCGATTGCCACTTGATATGTTTGTCATCAACATTTATTTTATGACCAATTTGAAACAAGGCATCATGATTACAATTTCATACATGGCTAGTTTAATGAAAAATAATTTAGTTACATTTTGCATTTACAAAAGAGGGACGAAAGATACCAGAGAGACAGTCAAACTCATAAATTCAAAATAAATTGACAACTCCATGGCTAAAAGTAAACAGACAAATAATAGTACAGAAGACACAACATAGAAAACTAAAGACTAAGCAACACGAACCCCACCAAATCTGGGGGTGATCTCAGGTGCTCCGGAAGGGTAAGCAGATCCTGCGGCACATATGGCACCCGTCGTGTTGCTTATGTTATTACAAATCCGGTAAATAGTCTAATTCGGTAGGTCACATTCGTGAAAAGGGAAGGGTATTGTAGTTACGATATAAGGAACATATCCGATATCATCTGTGAAACGGTTATTCCATAACGGTCAACCAATTCGTGATGGCGTCCGTAAAATTTACGAAGGGATGATTTCAACTTCACCATTTGGAACTCTTGGTTTAATAGCTTCCTTGTGAGCAACAATCCTCTATCAAGGAAATCATGATAGGAAATACAAGCCCGGGAATATCGTATCAATTGGGAGATATATACTCCGTATTATCTTTTACTTTTCCTCCAAGGAATGAATGAAATACAGAAAAATACTAGAAAAGGAAAAAGTACTATGTCAACTCCATTGGCAATAAACTTCATCATATTTTCTGGCATAGAATAAAAACATCCATTATTCAAAACTATATTTTAATGAATAACGACGTTTATGTCAATACCACTCCAGGGTAAACAAGGTTTATTAATTCCGCAGGTACTAAAAGATGTCAATGTTGCAGGAAATATGGATAAGAATAAGATAACATTAAATTCCATTCGTGATTTGACCTTTAGTTTTTTTCTATCCGCTTGGAATTACTGATAATGGAAGCTGAGATAACTAATCATATGGATGAAAAAAAAAAAAAAAAAAAAAAAGGATCGATTATAATACCAGGCTTATTTTGTATTCCTGACGCAAGATTCCTCTACAAAAGACTCATTAGTGGTTCTCGAATAAAAAGTTTAAAAGGCCAAATAAAGTACGAAGTTGGAGAGCATATAGAACTAAACTACGAAAGGTTTTGCTAAATACTTCTTAGGTAATCTATTCCTGATGTATAAATTCCTTTGTTTTTCGAACAAGTTAAAGTTTTGTAAACAGTTAATCTACTAATATTGCCATATCAATGATAATTAATGTCATTGGAAATACGACGAAAAGCAAAATACAACTTAGAAAAATAAAGACTAAGCAGCATCACCAAAAGCTGATTGGGAAATTTCAGGTAAACGGAAGGGTGAGCAGATTCTGCTTCATATGTAGTACCCGTCGTGTTTCTTATGTAAGTACAAATTCGGTGATGTCACAATCAAGGGAAAAAGGACGGAATTGTGATAACGACAATTGGATCATATTCGTCGTCATCTGTGAAACAAATATTAAGAACGGTCAACCAACTCGTGATGGCGTTTGTAAAATTTTCGAAGAGATGACTTCAACTTCATTTTGAACCCTTAGTTTTATAGCTTCCTTGTAAGCGGAATCTTTAAATCAAGGAAATCATGATAGGAAATGCAACATCTGGAATATCCTATCAACTGCGAGATATATATTCGATATGTAGGCGCTGTATGCTTGAATGTTGATACATGGAAATGGAAAGTTCACAATTAGTGATCCTGAAATCATTTCTTTTGCCGTAAAGTGTTTTCCAAACCAATGTTTAGATGTTATTCAAGATGTAATGCAAAATTAGCTGTATCTGTATCCTTTTTTCTAGTTCGATGGGATATATGCGTTCAATATGGTCACTTCCCCAAACTTTGAATTATTAAGTTCGAGGACATTATCCATATAGCGTAAAGTGAAGTTAAAAGATATTGAAAGATTCTTTCCATTCTTTCTAAGAAGTTCCTGTATAAAATCTGCCTCATATGAAAAAGTGGGAAAGAAGAGGAGCACAGTTGGTTCCCATTTGAATGCTGATTTTTTTGTTGAAAATCATGTGTCTTCCAAACGTAACAAATATGTTGTCAATCAAGAGATCAAGCAACTTGGTAATGGCAGTATCAGAGAATTTTGTTTGAATCGAAGTGGTTTTTACAATATATGATTTATCCCTCCCTATAACAAGATATTTGTATCTACATATCTACAGCTAGACTAACTGATTAACTGTAGGTCAGTTTTATACAGACAAAGAAAAATGTTGTAAGTCCGAAAATTGTTTTCCGCTTTTAGAATAAAAATAAAGAGATTTTTATGTTATTTACCCCATAGCAAAACTGGACATGATGCATGCCTAATCCTTCTTAATAAATTTGGAATTTGCTTTAAGCAAAGTTAATTTTCGATCTTTTTACTTTCACAATAAGCAAAATTAAATTTCGATCTTTTCAAAATATAAATAAACGTACAAATAATAGCAATGTTTACATGTGGATTTTCTTTATTCATGAAAATATGCATCATTCATCATGTAATTGGACCGACGCCTTATGCCAACTTGTGAACAATCCAAGGTCAATTTCACACATTGTTGTCAATATAATAGAATGATATATGGCTGTCATACAAGTGAGAGGTTTAGCTAGTTATAAAACCAGGTTTAATCCACCATTTTCTACATAAGGAAATGCCTGTACCAAGTCAGGAATATGACAGTTGTTTTCCATTCGTTTGATGTGTTTGAGCTTTTGATTTTTCCATTTGATAAGAGACTTCCGTTTTGAATTTTTTCTTGGAGTTCGGAATTTTTGTTCTTTTACTTTTCAATACTTTTAAAACAATGAAAAAGGTCTAAAAGGTGACAAAACTAAATCGAATAGAATTGATATCATTCAAATATGGTTGCAATTCTTTCAATTTCATGAAAACGTGAAGGGAAAAGAATATATTGGTATCAATCAACGGTTATATTGTCTGACATACATAGTAAATAATACTGACCGATTTCACGGTAGGTATAGTGTCCGGCTTGGATCGTGATTTTTCGAGTGAATCGGTTAATTTTTTTCGAGTGTTAATCGGGTTTTTTCGAGTGATAAATTATGCGATAAGGTCAATTAACTGCTATTTCGTAATTATTATAGTTTTGTTTTACATGACAACCAATCTTATTTTAATATTGTTCGGGTTTTTTCAAGAGCAACAGTGAAACCGTCCAGGTTTTTTTTTTAACAAATTGTCCGGGTTTTTTAAAGAAATTTTGAATAAGAAAAAAGGTATTCTTGACTTTAAAAAATGACTTTTTGTAGTTTATAACTGTAATTAAGTGAAGGACAATATCATATATTCCCAATAAATCACAAAAACATATTACTACGTTGATCAAAATTAACCTTTTTCAATTTAATACAAATTTTCTGTTCGGAAAACGTTCTACCACAACTTTCCAGTATTAAATTAGAAATTACTGGATTCTTAATAAAACGGTCTGTAGAACATAGTGCAGGGGACTCATAATCTTTTCAACTTCATTTCATCCTTCTTTTGTTGTCACAGTTAATAATATTTTTCGTGGTGAACCCCGGAGTTTTTATTCGCCCGTTTACGGAACATATTATGGTATACCGTTGTCTGTCCGTCGTTAGCATGTCGGACAATAACTCAAAAACACTTTAACCAATTTACATGAGACTTCGGTGAATTGTTCATATCTATAGACGCGAGCTCCCTTTCGTTTTTGATAAATTTTAGATTTAACGTTTCCGAGTTATGGGGTTTTATTCAATAAAAAGGGGGATTTTCCAGTTTTGGAACAATAACTCAAAAATGCTTTCAGCAGTTTTCATGAAACTTTGGTGAATTGTTTATATCTATTGAAGTATCCTCCCTTTCGATTTTTATAAATTTTAGATTTTACGTTTCCGAGTTATGGGATTTTATTCAACAAAAAAGGGGTGATTTTCCAGTTTTCGGACATTATTTTTAAAGTGCTTTGAGCAGTTTTCATGAAATTTTGGTGACTGGTTTATATAGATTAAGATAACTTCTCTTTAGTTTTTCATAAATTTCTGATATGACATTGAGAAATTATTGAAATTTATTCTTTGAAAACGCGACGGGCGTATCATGCGCTCATGGCGCAGCTGTTTATTAGAAAAAGAAGTAAGGAACCTACTGGACAGCAGTGACGAATCAGAAAAATGCTTTCCCGTTTGAATGGTTTTACACTAGTAATTTTTGGGGCCCTTTATAGCTTGCTGTTCGGTGTGAGCCAATGCTCCGTGTTGAAGGCCGTACCTTGACCTATAATGGTTTACTTTTATGAATTGTTACTTGGAATGAGAGTTGTCTCATTGGCACTCATACCACATCTTCTTATATCTATGTAATAAAAAATATTCTACTAGAAGAGGCCTGCCCCCACCCCGCCCCTACAAAAAAATCCGTTAATAGAAAAAAACCACACACACACTTAATCCGACCAGTTGTTATTCCCATTGACAATAAAATTTGAATTAAATTTCAAATATAATTAACATTGAAATGAATAGTTCATCAGCTTAACACACTATATGTATGTACGTCTCAATCTAAAATGTCTATGCTTACATTAGATTGTTGACATCACGAATATATACTGTACATGTAATTTATACGATGTGATAAACAACAATATATACAAATGAACGGTACTTGTTTATAAAATGTAAGTGTTAGTACACCATTATTAAACTTGTTATGACATTTTAACTATCATATTTATTTAGTTGGCCTAACTTGTTTTGTGTGGCCTAAGAATGTTTACATTGTTTAATATTGTGTACAAAATAAAACACATTGTGTTACAACTATGCAGTTTAGAAATCACTGGAACAATCATTGATACTCATGGAATGATTAGAACTTTCTATTTCACTTACATAACGTTTCTAGAATGATCATAACAAAAGATGCGTAATTTAAATTTCTAGCGTTGTCTAGAAGTTTCCATTTGAGTATATATAAGTATGCAGACCCTAAAGACTTAGACATAGATAGACTTGGACATCGATAGACATCAACATTCTCAGTAGTTGGATTGATACTTTTATTTACAAACTACATCATACTAGATTGTGACCAATTGGATATAATATTCTGTGGATTCCGAGAAGATTTCTGGATAAAGAAAAGATAAAAGATTGGACATATGTTTTGACAGTTAAGTTGACATTTGTTTTTATGTAATACTTCTTGTAAACTTGTGTATAATAAATCTTGTTAAATTTTATTATTGATTTGTGTCTTTTGTTGGCTACAATTAAAAGTCGATTTTCTGTTCATAACAAACTGATAAATGCATTGGTTTCGTGCCTTGAAGGTGTCAGACTACCAATTAAAATCCCTATCTGTTCAACCAAATTTTGCAATTTTACAGCTTTCTAAATATTTTACCTTAAATTTAACTTCATAGAAACCAGGTATATCCTGAATTGTACATGTATCACCTTTCTACATGCCAATTTTCAACCCATGTTTAAAATCATATAAGAAAAATCTGATCTTGGAAATACAGGTACTACCAAAATAACTCCTGGTTTTCTGGAAATCTTAAATTAGTATACTATGGAGCGCATAAATCCTGAATTTTAATGCAAATTCATAGACAAGTAAATTTTGGCTCAAAATTATCTAAATATATTTCTCTTTCATTAAAAGTTTCGTTTCTGCAAATTTGTTGGTTAGTTTAAGTAAACAAGGACATTAAAAGCACTATTTTGTGTCAGAGTAGGACTACTTTTACATACGTTCTAAATTTCAGGGAGTAATTGGTGGTCTGACACCTAAAGAGCAAAAACGTTGATCAGAAATCTTTTGTTTTGCTTTATTCTTAATCCTTGGTCAATTTGTACTAAAAACACCCTATCTGAGCAAAATGCGACTTATATTACTAAATTCACAGCTCAATTTCAACTGACTGTAATGTATGACTTTAATAGAAAATACTTGAAAATTTCATTTTGGACTACAGAAACATAAACTTTCAATATCAAGATCAGTTTTGGTTGATTCTCCTTGTTTGTCCTATTGCTTTAAAGACTTTCCACAATTTTTACAATGAGTTTAGTAAAAATCCAAGGTATTAAAGAGTCCAAGAATATTGACCCCCTTTTTTTCATCGGGTGTCAGAAATGGGACTATTAATTGATCAAAAGTGCAGTTATGGTCATTAAACTGTTTTATTTACTATCAGTCAATAAAATGTAAGGTAGAAAACTTTCATTTGAGACAATAAATGGGATTGTGGTGAGTTTATGCAGTGTTTACATTAGGCTATGTTATCTGCCAAATACATGGTATTACGCAATGATATAAGGGTAAAATCAAATAATTTCATTAAATCTTCATGATGACACTTTTTTGGATAGTAAACAACCTATGTTTTAATGTTTAATACAACAGAAACAACTTACTGTGCATTCATAATAATTTAGGACAATTTTAATATGAAAGCATATTGTGAGGGTGCGAAAAGCTAAAAATAGCCATACCTGCCAACTTTCACGATTTAGGCGTGTACTACACGATTTTGACCCATTGTCACGATTGCACGATCGTGATCGTAAAAACCTCTAAAACACGATTTTGTATGATTGGTCCTGATTTTGCACTGTTCCCGAGGGAAGACAATCGTAATCAGCCGATCAAAGTCTGTGTTTCTCATGATCAAATCAATAAGCCAATCAAAACATTTTCTCTCAAGGTTATTGGGACATGCTAGATTTTGAACTTGTGTTGTATTCCTCTGTGTGTTAGTCAGAATTGTAAAATCGTGAACATTGCAGGTGAATTTTCATCTGCAAGGAGGTTCTTATACAGCTAAAGAATAAAAGCATGACTGATTGACATAATTCAATGATGGAGTACTGCCATAAAGATAATGCATAATAGTTTATTCACTAACTTATTGACATTACACATGCTGTAACATATCATATACTACAGATATCATTTTGTATTAAATTAAATTACCAAACCATTTAAAGTACAATGTACTATTCTTTATTTTTCACAAGGACCAAATAAATGTTCTTCTTTGTAAATAATTTTAAATTGGAAAAGTCAACAATCATTTAATATTCTTACACAAGAAAATAAATCCTGATATTCTAGCTACATGTTCATCTTTTCTACTGATATGATAACTAGAATCATGCAAATAAACAGAAGAAAAAGGCTTGTAAGCTCATCATACAAATATGACACCTTTTCTAGACCACAAAACAGCACGTGCAAAAAACGTCGCAAAGAATTGTAACCTTTGAAATTGTTGTCGCGCACTTAAACCCCCATGGGGATTTTCAAAAGTTGGCAGGTATGAATAGCACAAAATCAGGTTTAAGGCTCTAAATTTGCAATATGTGACTTTTGCCAAAAAAAAAAAAAAGATTGTAATGTGGTTACTATCATTACAAATGATCAGTTAAGGCAAAAATCAATTGTTTTCTGATTTTTGGGGTTTCACCGCTTTTCGCTTTAAAGGTGTCAGACTACCAATTAAAATCCCTATCTGTTCAACCAAATTTTGCAATTTTACAGCTTTCTAAATATTTTATCTTAAGTTTAACTTCATAGAAACCGGGTATATCCTGAATTGTACATGTATCACCTTTCTACATGCCAATTTTCAACCCATTTTAAAATCATATAAGAAAAATCTGATCTTGGAAATACAGGTACTACCAAAATAACTCCTGGTTTTCTTGAAATCTTAAATTAGTATACTATGGAGCGCATAAATCCTGAATTTTAATGCAAACTCATAGACAAGTATAAATATATTTCTCTTTCATCAAAAGTTTCATTTCTGCAAATTTGTTGGTTAGTTTAAGTAAACAAGGACATCAAAAGCACTATTTTGTGTCAGAGTAGGACTACTTTTACATACGTTCTAAATTTCAGGGAGTAATTGGTGGTCTGACACCTGAAAAGTACTTAATTTGAACCCTTTTTATTGTTTTTAAACGTAAATACACTGACACATAACATTTTAAGCTTTAGGAAATTTGTATAATCACTCGATAAAACACGGACGCACTCGAAAAAACCCGGACTGCTCTCGAAAAAACCCGGACATATAGAAATGAATTTAGTCTCAGAATGTCGTTTTCAATGCAATAACAAGAATTTTTGTAAAGTGTTTGTTTATCTAAGGATATATAGATTCCATGTATGGCTTTATTCTGTATTTTGGAATCAAAGCATTGTAAGGCTAAATTTAACTTTTTAACGAAAAATAATGTCGGATTGATAATATCTTTTTATCTCAAATACTAACACACCTTGTATAACCTTGTATATTAAGCTCAGGCTTCTATATCACGTCTTGTCAGAAAGGAAGTCTGTTTGTTTACATTTTTGATCATATTCACTCGATAAAAAGTGGTCACACTCGAAAAAACCCGATAAAATCACTCGAAAAACCACGATCCTAGCCGGACACTATACCTACCGTGGATTTACCATTAGACATGTACAAGAAGGAAAACAAAGTGCAAGGTCCCAATTTGACCTTCAAATAAATATGTACGGTAGATAAATTGAAAAGTGCTGATAACATTTCTTTAGCGCAGGAGTTATTTACTATCACAAATTACAAGTTATAATCCTTTTAGGATTAGGAAACTTGTATAACCCAGAAAAATTGTCAATAACCATGCTTTGAAGTGGAAAAATCATGATTCCATTTAGAAAAATAAAGAAATGTAATCAAATTGAGATACCTGTTGGCAGATGATAATTAAATCAATTATCTGGTATATGTTTAATGCAATTCCGATACACCCATTGCAGTTACGTATTATTTTATAATTTCTACTAGTCCATGTAATTTCTATGCGAAAATGTTCAAGGAACAGCCAGAAAATATTAATTAGTTTTAAATTATAACTAACGTAATTATAAGCCATTTTATCTGTAACAAAATATAACTCGTATTATGATATGTTATTAACATGCATGTCTATTGTTGATATCTGTATGTTGACCTCTACATGTCTGTTGGTATTTTATTACATTGGGTTGCTGTCTAATTGTACTCTATTTTTTCGTGTGTATTTATTTTGTTTTGGATTATGTTTGTACTTTATTTGGCCTTTCTAGATTTTTTGATTCGAGCGTCACTGACGGCTCCTTTGTAGACGAAACGCGCGTCTGGCGTACACAATTTCAATCCTGGTATCTATGATGAATTTATTTACATATACCTATTATCTATCTCTGTGAAATGTTAATATTGGTGAGTCTTCATCTACATTTTATTGTCCTTGTTTCGGGTCAAAACTCATTAACAGACAAAATATTTCACACCATTAATTCGGGCAGATGTGGGTTTAAGTAATCAATACCAATATCCATTTATTTTAAGCATGTGACTTGCAATTCAGAATTTCAAAGTACAATTCGCATATAAAAGATATAAACATAACATTTAATGAACAAATCTGCCCTCGAGATATGCAACTGATAAAAATTGAAAGGATCTCTTTTCACTCATAATATTTACGTTTATTAGAAGTAATTCATAATTTATTTTTATTCTTTAAACAAAAATAGAAGATGACAAAAAAGGGATAGAATGCCATGTTCACGAATAAGACATAATAGTTCGGAGGGGATATTAGCGATATGCGAAGGAACCTTGCCCAACATAAAAAGGCCTGCAAAATAAAAAAAAAAAAAAAAACACTGAGACATAGAACAGGTAATCATGCTTTGAAAAGTAGTTTAAAATAATAGTTAAATTCATTAAGACTATAGTCTCTGTCTTTGACAGGCTTATCACAACGGGAATAAACTAGTTTTAAAGCATTTGTACCATGACGAAAATGTTTGCATGAAAACATTTTACGCAAAAAAACACAAAATATCATTTCCACAAATCTTATAATTCTTGGTCATCGGTTTGACTTCTATGTTTCGAATTCGATGTGTCAAGTTGTTTTATTGGGTTTGTCATTGTGTCAGGACCTTTTAACTTTTAATTTTTTGCAGTTGCCATACTTGTAGTAAATAAAGATTTGAATAAAAAGTTTTATTTTCAATATGAATATTGGCCGAGGGATTGAGGTAGTTTATGAGCAGTGATCACAAGCCTGTTAACTATGAGGTTGTGAATTCGAACCTTCCTCTTCGCGAGGTATTCGACTCTGATCTTAATTTTAAGGAACAGCCAGAAATAAGTATTCAGATCTTTATTATTACTTACTAAATTATTCGCCATATTTCTATAACTCGTATTGTAATATGTTATTAACATGCATGTCTATTGTTGACCTCTGTATGTTAACCTCTACATGTCTGTTGGTATTTTATTGCATTGGGTTCTGTCTAATTGTACTCTATATTTCGTTTCATCCGTGAGAATTTTGTTTTGAATTATGTATGGATCATATATACCTATTATTTATCTCTGTGAAATGTCAATATTGGTGAGTGCTCGCTTACATTCTATTGTCCTTCTTTCGGATCAAAATTCATTCACAAACAAATTATTTCACATCATTAATTCGGGCAGATGTCGGTTTAAGTAATCAATACCCATATCCATTTATTTTAAGCATGTGACTTGCAATTCAGATATTCAAAGTACAAGGTCGCTTATATAATATATAGATATAGTAACATTAAATGAACAAATCTGCCCTCAAGATATGAAACTGATAAAAATTGAACAGATTTCTTTTCACCCTTAATAATATTTACGTTTATAATACGTATTTCATAATTTTGTCATGCGTTAAAAATTAGTTTAACAGTACCAAGAAAATAATAGTTAAATTCGTTAAGACTATAGTCTCTGTCTTTGATAGGCTAATAACAATGTGAATGAACTAGTTTTAAAGCATTTTTACCCTGACGAAAATATATTATCTGAAAACCTTTAATGAAAAAACACAAAATATCATTTCCACAAATTTTATAATTCTTAGTTATCGGTTTGACATCTATGTTTCAAATTCGATGTGTCAAGATGTTTTTTTATTGGGTGTTTCATTGTGTTCCCGACCTTTTACTTTTCTTGTAAGGTGTTGTCCTGTTTTTTGCAGTTGTCGTACTTGTAGCAAATAAATATTAAAATGAAGAGTTTTATTTTCAATATGAATGGTGGCCGAGGGATTTAAGTACTTTATGAGCAGTGATCACAAGCCTCTTAACTCTGAGGTTGTGAGTTCGAACTCCGCTCCTCGCGAGGTGTTCGACTCTGATCCTAATTTACAAGTATTTTCAGTTTTTCTACCAATGTTGGTGGTTCTCTCCGGGTTCTCCGGCTTCCTCCACTAATAAAAGCTGACCGCTTGGATATTGCTAAATGCGCTGAAAGTGGTTTTCAACGTCAACAAACACTCAATCAATCTGAATGCCACCCTTATTATCAATGAAACGAAAATAAAAATCACAATTTGCAAATGTAACCATTACAAGCAGTATCATTTTGTTACAGTCATTTTGTAAAAATAATTAAAGCCTACTGAAATATTTAAAAAGATAACGTATCTATACAACCCACATGTTATCAGTACGTTTGTTTGAGAATATATTTGCATAGCACGTTCACATTTCAACTTAAAAGAGACTTACCTACAAATTGGTGATTTGTATTTTGGTATTACATGGCTCTTTTAGACCGCTCAAAAACTAAAATTACAAGTAAGTTTCCATATTTGAGTACATTATCTAATCGAATTCATGTAAATACTGTTACAATCATAGTTAAAAAAATATCAATAATCAAAATACATTTCAAAAATAGATTTGAAAAATAAATACCAAAACAAATTTTAAACTAAATTGACTCTAGAAATTAAATGACAGAAGTATTTTAGTTTTGAAGACAATCATTTCGCAGTTAAAATGATGGGCGTTAAGTTGTCACTCAGCCTCTTCTACTTCTTTTATTTAAAGCCATAGGATGAAAGATTGACAGCTAGTAAAAATTTCACTTGAACTGGATAAGTGTGTGTTATTTCTGAGTTCGTAACAGTGTTTTCCTTCAACTATAATAATAACAATAATAATTATAATAATAGAAATAATAATAATAATAAAGTCTGTATGAAAAAAATTGTTTAGTCCAAACTGTCCGATCGACCTTTCAAGGAAATGGTATTTTAAAAGTAGAAGGAAAAGGAAATAAATAATATTTAGATAGTAAACATAAAACTGTGTACAAAGATAAGTAATTGAACATAACAAATTAATGTGTATATAATGTATATATATATATATATATATATATATATATATATATATATATATATATATTATAGACATGTTCTACTGCAAAATATTGCCATTTATAGGAGATTAAAACCACTAAAGTTTGATAAATGAAATCATATTCAATTTGTCTAGATTGTCGATGATCAATCATCGTTTTTATACTAGGCGTTCTATTACACCAAGGCATTCATTTGGATCGTTCTACATTATGTACCAACTAATACAAATTTAATAAGTGTTTTAATTTAATTTGAAATAAATTAAAAAAAGGTGACATTGTCGACTGATATTTTACTCAATTTATGTTTTTAAATGCATATCATTAGAAAATATACATAGAACTGTCTTAAATTTCTAATAAACTGGCAACTCTTTTCAGATTTATTTTTTGCAATAGAATGGCACCGTGGTGCAAATCCAGAGGTAATCACACAATTTTTAACATGCAATTCTGAAAATAATTTTGCTGCCAAAAAAAAAAAAAAAAACAATTCTTTATCATTTATTTATTTTCCCCAAAAGTATACAGTTTACATTTAAACACTAAGGAGATATTTTAAATAATTTTAGACTGCAATCAAATTACAGTCTAACGGAAACAACCAACTATTAAAACTGTAACAGTTGCTTTCCTATTCTAAGATCAAACATCGAATTTTGAACATTTCCCATAATTCGCCGTTTCAGAATCTAATGCATTCTGGGTGATATTTCCAAAAGTGTACACAAAACGTCGTGATTTGTTTAAAACGTCCTAAACAATGTAAATGCAACTAATGGCGTGACGTTATTTTCTTTTTGGGGTAAGAACAATTAACACATAGTTCTTTAGATTCTGAAACGGCCAACATATTTTAGCTATATTCAGTGAAAATTTATTCTTGGATGTCGAACATATTTTCATTTTGTAGCAATATATATAAAACGTCAATGACTTTGGTTCGAAAATAATTGTAAACTTGAAATCACAACCGTTAAAAGTATCAAAGACTTGGTTACTAAGAATAGTACGAAAGAAGGCAAAGTTTAATCACAACTTTGGACTGAACTCCGAAGGTATCTCTCTTTTTTCTTTAACACTTGTTTTTGTTTCGATTCGCACTTTTAGATACGTTTTTTCCATGTTAATCTATATCATTTACTCATTGCAAAAATGCGAATTCTTTGCTTCATAAGTTATATTTTAGTATATAAATATAAATAAGAAGATGTGGTATGAGTGCCAATGAGACAACTCTCCATCCAAGTCACAATGTATAAAAAGTTAACAACTATAGGTCAAAGTACGGCCTTCAACACAGAGCCTTGGCTCACACCGAACAGCTAGCTATAAAAGGCCCCAAAATGACTAGTGTAAAACAATTCAAACAGGAAAACCAGCTGTCTAATCTATATAAAAACGAGAAACGAGAAACACATATGAACCTCACCAACAAACGACAACCACTGAACAACAACAGGCTCATGACTCAGGACAGGTGCATAAAAATGCAGCGGGTTTAAACGTTTAAACAGGCGGCAACCTTCTCCCTAACCTGAGACAGTAGTGTAACATTACAACATAAAAAGACGCACTCAATTGGAATGGCTTAACTCGATCAAAAAGATATTTAAACAAAAGCAATTAAACATACACTGAACGAAAAAGTTTGATCTATGACACAATATAAAAACAATATTAAAAAGTAGGTGCCTATATAACATAGACGTTACAGGTAGTGGTAAAAAAGAAGTAGGAACAGTGTCAAAAAGACAACTCTAACCTGGGACAAAATGGACAAAAGCCTATATAACTAGGAAATGTAAAGATGGCGATTTAACTTATATATGTTAAAGTGTTATGGAGAATACCAGTGTAAACGTGTTTTTGGAAAAGATCATTATTCAATGGTGTTAAACTGATCTCGCTAACTGCAACGTATCTAATTACATCAAATAAAATACTTAGTCATTCAAGTGAACCTCGTACAAAAGTGAACGAGCCGATTAATAGTCCAAAGAGGAATAAGATACCGTGACCTAATTCATATATTTACTTGAAAACGATTGCAATTTTATACATTATAGTTCCCTATAACAATGTTTTAACATGATACATTTTTTCCTCTCCTTATCATCATGATGAAAATGTACCTTCAATATTAACTTAAAAACTACAAAGAATAACAAAACTCCTTAACAACATCAACCCTCATAAAGCCACCGGGACAATATCAGTGGCCATATCTTAAAAGAAATGCAAGAAACATATTCTAACAATAATATTTAAAAAAATCACTCGAAACTGGACGAACACCACAGCATACTAATGTTGCACCAGTCTTCAACAAGGGTGACAAACATAAAGCTGTCAACTACAGGCCAATTTTAATTGACTTGCATCTGCTGCAAATTTATGAAACATATTGTCACAAAACACATCAAACCGTCTTGCGAATAATAGCATCCTGTACCATTTCCAAAAGAGAAGCGAAAGATACCAAAGAGACATTCAAACTCCAACATGGCTTTAGACATTCACGATCATGCAAACCACAACTACTATCTTTTATCCAAGAACTATATGCTACAAACAACAACACTCAAACTGATCTCATTATAATGGACTTTGCTGAAGCATTCGATAAGGTACCAGATCAAAGACTTTTATACAAATAAAATTATTATGGCATTTCCGGAACAACATTAAATTGGATCGCTGCATTATTTTCAAATAGTACTCAAACAGTTGTCATGGATGGAAAGTCATCAAACACCCGTTCAAGTTACATCAGGGGTGCCTCAGGGTACTGTTTTAGACCCAGTCTTATTTTTGGTCTATATAAATGACCCTCCAGACTACCTAAATCATAGAAAAATTAGATTATTTGCAGACGACAGTATTATAGACAGGCCGATCTGATCTGACCCCCAAAAAAGTTAAATCACAAAAATACTGAACTCCGAGTAAAATTCAAAACGGAAAGTCCTTAATCAAATGGCAAAATCAAAAGCACAAACACATCAAACGAATGGACAACAACTGTCATATTCCTGACTTGGTACAGGTATTTTCTTATGTAGAAAATGGTGGATTGAACCTGGTTGTATAGCGCTAAACCTCTCACTTGTATGACAGTCGCATCAAATTGACTGCAACAAACTTCAGGCTGATCTTGATGCACCAGTAAATTGTGAACAGGACCGGTTGGTTGCTTTTCATCCCGACAAATGCACAGTCCTATCTGTCGCGCAGAAAAAAAAACAACTATTTAAACATAATCACACCCTTCAACTTCATACATTAGAATCAGTATCATCTGCTAAATACCTTGGTGTTACACTTTAATCAGATATAAAGTGGGCGAACACATAAATGATATAACATCTAAAAGTAACAAAATTCTTGGCTTCCTAAAACGTAACCTAAAAACACCAACCCATCATATGGGGAGTACGGTATACCAATCACCTATCCGCCCTAGACTTGTGTAGTCTTGTTCAGGCTGGGACCCACGCACCACAGAATCAATATTAAAGATTGAAATGGTCCAAAGGCAAGCAGCCTAGTATGTATGCAATGGGTACCATAATACAAGTTGTGTAACTGATATGCTGAACAAACTTAATTGGCCACCACTATCAGTCCGTAGACTGCACACTAAACTTGTCATAAATTCTTACACCATCCTTTTACCTGCAGATCCTAGAACCAGAAAATTTCATCAACTCACTATTATGCACATATATACATGTAAAGATACATACAGGCACTCACTCTTTCCGTTTACAATACCGCATGGAACACATTACCAATATCAGTAGTTCAGTCTCCGTATGTAAACATCTTTAGAGAATAGCTCTTCTGCTGTTCTCTGTACTCTCATTTAAATATCAAACCTTTTGCACATAATTTTAAACCATTTAATTTCTTTCATCTGCACTACCAACAATTAGAACAATATAGCACTAAATTTCCTTATTTATTTTGTTGATTAATTTTGGCAAATAGGCTACACATTCAATAGTATATAATCATCAGCCTGCTTGATGTTTTATTGTAGAGAATAAAGCAAAAAGTAAATTAGTTTTAACCAATTATTCACGAATTCTGGTCACACTATGATTTTTTTTCTCAAACTTTGAAAAAAGATTTAGATATTATAGTCGCTGTCCCTATCAACAGATAAAGTTACAATAATGATAGTCCAGTTACGATTATCATATCAAATAAATTTCATGGAGTTACGATTATCTTCCTTAAATTTTCGATTGCTATTATTTTTGTAACTAGACCATATATGATATTAAGAACACACACACACAACAAAACCGTGCAGATCAACCTGGTGGCTGAGTAATTCTTTAAAACAACAACACAGAGAAATTAGCAGAAAACGATTCTAACTATTTCTACCTCCGCCATGTTAGAATCGTGGTAATTGCAGTTACCACCATCAGTTTAACACCAGAGATTATTATTGTTGCCTTAACTCAATTGGAAAACATATTTTATAGGTTTCTTCAACATCATCAAGCATTGTGCATTGTATAAATGCATACTATATAAAAATCATCGACGATTGAGGAGGAAGTTAAAACATGTTTTCCAATTGAGTTAAGGGAATTTATTGAAATTTCACTTTTCATCAATATTTTTATTATTTCCTTATTTGTTTTTACAGACTTTGTAAATAAAATGTTTTTTATTTTGTGTTGTATTGTAACCGTTAAACGTTCTTTTTTTTCATATTAAAGACATTTGTTTTATCAAACTTATATTGACTTTTTTCCACATAAAGACTTAAGCTCTGTTTTTGCAGATAGTTGTATTATAAGGAACTGTATGAGCTGTCCCGATTGGCTGTTCTAATAACAATAAGTTTGTTGTGGTTAATAAGTTATGTTAACAACTTCCAAAACATTAAATAAATAACTTATTTGGTTTCTAAGTGTTTATCAATCTGATTCCTTGTCCGAGTTTGGATTTTCTTCCCGTCCTCCACCTTTTCAACATTTATATAAGGTTTTGGAAACAAATACTTTTGCATAGAGAATCACTGAAGAGATCTTAATTGTCAAAATGCGCATCTTGTGCAGTAAAATTAGTAACGTTGATGTTATTGTTTCCTTTACTTGAATGTGTATATTTCATGTATTCACCCACAATATATATATAAGAAAACATCCAACTCCCTCTTGTTATTGCTACTAATAAGTTGTTAGTGGCATACACATACACAAAGACGTCAATTAACTTAAATGTGCACATACATGTTCATGTAATTTTTCTAACATAATTGAATACTAAGTGTTTACGATGTCCGAGACCATATAGCATTTGAATCCTTTATTGTATAGCCTCGTGTTGAAATCAGTAGGACTTGGACCATTGAGGTTCAAAATTTCAAACAAATATAGTGATAAAAAATCATTGTAAATGGAAAGATCTTGTCAAAACAAATGTGGTTGTCGCAACTGGTATATAAAAATAAGTTATATCAGAAATAAATATTTTGTACTGTTTCTCAATTGTGAACTTTCAATGTCTATGTAGAAACGTTCTATCAGCGCCACAATACGGAACATATATCTCCCAATTGATACGATATTCCAGGGCTTGTATTTTCTATCATGATTTACTTGATAGAGGGTTGCTGCTCACAAGGACGCTATCACGAGTTGATTGACCGTTATGGAATATCTGTTTCACATATGACGACAGATATGTTCCAATTGTCGTACCCACAATCATGTCCCTTTTCCCTAAATGGTACCTACCGAATAAGACTCATCACCAGATTTTTACTTACATGAGCAACACGACGGGTGCCACATGTGGAACAGGATCTGCTTACCCTTCCAGAGTACCTGAGATCACCCTCAGTTGAGTTTGTGTTGCTCAGACTTTGTGACTTGTTTTCGACTTGTGAGTACACTCAGATCTGTTCTTTTTGTGTTTTTGTTAGTTGTTTTTGTATCGATCTGATTAGTATAGCCCTTTTCAACTGAATTGCATAGTTTGTTATTATGTTGTACTGTTACCATACTGTCCAAGTTTTGGGAGGGTTTGGTGCCAGCAAACATGTTTAACCCTTCAACATTTTGTGCCTGTCATAAGTCAGGAGCCAGTTATTTAGTGGTTGTCGTTTGTTGCTGTATATCGTTATCAAATTTGTTTTTCGTTTAGTGTTTTGTAAATAAATCAGGTCGTTAGTTGCCTCTGTTGGAGTGTTTTACCTTTGTCATTTAAGGACCTTTAATAGCTTAATATGCGGTATATTATTGCTCATTTTTGAAGGTCGTACGGTGAGTTATAGATGCTAACTTATACGTACAAAACGACAAACAAAAAACAAGTAGAAACCAATGACAACCACTGAATTACAGGCGGCTCCTGACTTGGAACAGGCACATACAGAATGTAGCAGGTTTTGACATATTTGTGAGCGCTCAAACCTCCCATAGCCTTGGACAGTGGTGTTACATCACACCCCCGTATAAAAAAAAAAAAAAAAAAAAAAACAAAAACAAAGCAACATAAAAACAAGGCAATTTAACCTTTGGTTTTACACCAACTTGTAGGTCTTAATATACGATATGCTGACAACCGATCATTATGTTTTAATATTTCAATTATAATAAATCAGATGAAATTAATGACAATATGTTTTAATTAAACCATTAATGATGATGTGTTTGTCATTTATATCTATCGTTTTACAGATACCTGTGTAAAAGTGTTATGTGGAATGATAAGAGTTACCAGTTTGTTTAACGATAACTATTTTCAACAATTATCATAATCCTACAATTAATAACCGGAAACAACAGTGAAGGAAACCAATATGGCGGGAGGTAAATTAATGTCAATTAAAAATCATATATCAAAGTATTTATATTATTTTCAAACATAAATAAGAAAAATAAAAATTAAATACGAGGCAAAAGTAGTCTACCGATGTTAAAAACTGAAACATGTATCCCCATTTTGAAAATACAAATCAAGAGAAAAAACTTGGTAATCTCTTGAAAGCAACAGGTTTACCTTCTTAAATAAATCTAAGTCATCTTCAGATTTCTTTTATTTTCCTAGACTTGCTTGCTTTTCTATATACTCTTTTGACAATAAAAAAGAATCGTTTTCAGAATTATGACCAAATACCAATTTCAAACTACCAAAAATTTAAAGAAATGAAAATAACTCTATTGAAATTTCGAGCGTCCGAAGCATTTTTGTGGATTAACCTTCAGTAGAAACGCTCAAATCCAAGAAAAGTTGAAAATAATAGTTGTTAGCGCTTTCAGTCGTCGTATTGGCTCATCGGATAGTTTGAATGCTGAAATCGCTAACATTTATTTTCACGTAATTCTTTATGTTATTACGGATTTTCTTTTTCAATTATACATTAATGTCTGAAGAAACCTTTTATGTAAATATATATTTGTCTTAAATTTAACCCAACAATGCGCCCTAAACATCTCGGCCAACTAGTCTATATAAGATATAACTTTCGTAAGCCGAGTGATGCATTTTCTATTGGGCTTCATCAAGGATTGTAACGCAGTGCATGATGTGTATGGTGGCAAACAAATAGAATGTCATGCAGATCAGCTACTTTTGACAGTCGTAAATGATGATAACAATACTAACCATGCAGTCACATCAATATGTTTTATTTAAATCGTCCAGATATGTGACAACTCTACGACATATATTCTCTATCGGATAACCTAGGGTTTAACAGAACTAACACCCCAATTTATTTATGCATCGTCTGACAGACACGAGTGTTTTATTTACCTTTATTCATTGTCAAAAGGCAAATTGATAGCTACTGGTAAGTTTTGATGAATGATGAATGACTAGATAAAGAAGGTAACAGTTTAACAATTTTAAAAGATTGATTAAGATTGTGTTTTCATTATGATCTGTTGTTTACAAGTCGTACACCATTTGATAAGACTAATTTATACCAAAACAAAAACCAACTCTTAAGTTGGCCAGTGCATAAAAAATGTCCATATTCTATAACCTGAAGTTAGTTCTCGCAACCTATAATATGATAACTCAACACTGTTATTGAATTAACACTTGTCAACAGTAAGGATTGATTGATTGGTGTAAGTTGGTCATGATACTATTTGGCTTCAATTTTAAAACAGAATAATAAAGTACTAACACCACATAACTATTTTATCCAGGTTTTATTATACAAAAGTGGTAAATTTAGAATATGTTAGTATTGCCGCATATGGCAGAATAAATAGTACCATTTTCCTATACTGAAGATAGCAAGGAAATCAAAATAAATCAGACTTCAGTTATGTTATACTATTTTGAAGCTTTTGATTAGTACATTTGATTTTTATCACAAAGAATAGAAAATTTTCACTGAGAACAATGCTGTGTTGAGAAAAGTGCTGATTCATCATAATAAGTCAAATTGATGGGTACTGACATAAATCTTTATTCTAGGATTTCAATATTAACTCTATTGTATAAAATGCACCAAACTATGGTTCTTTTGTATTTGTTTTCACCTTTCGCAATGATTAATTCAATTGGAAACACCAGAATTCAAGTCGCGACAAATATTTTTAACTGAGATATTTGCCTACTTTGCTGTGTAATTCCTTAAATTTATCACTGGGGTATTTCTCTAGCCATAATCTATTAAAACGGGAAATGTTCTGGTTAAGTTTGTACTGTTTATGGAGTAAGGCAATATTTAGTCATACTAGAAGCATTTTCAGTGTTAAAATTGTCCATCTAAGAAAAAGAGGCCCACTTGAGGCTAAATTTAGATAAATTTATATTCTCCTGTGTAAAAATTGTTCACATTCTTGGCAATTCATGCAGCAAATATTTTAATAGTGCTTCATTTTGTAGTTTCTATCTTTTATTATATCAGGCATATATAATTTTCATTTTCTACTATTTGCAAGGACTTTTGTTGAAATTAATACTCCCAAGGGACATAATTCAGCTTTTCATAGATTAAGTTGTAATTCTTTTAATGTTTAAGAATTTAATTTTGTTATGTTAAAGATTAATTTACAATACAATTGAAGTTGTTTTATGTTTAAGCATTTATTTACCATATGTTATGTTATGTTTAATGTACAAAACATTGTTTATAGTTTTCAGTTATTTTATTTATACAGACAATGCTTAATAATATAAGCAATTTAATAAGTTTTTTAAGTGCCAAACATTTTTTTTTTTTATACATTTGAGTTTAATGCTTTGATGCTCCTTTACTTTTATAAATAAAAATGTGAGTACAATATACATGTGTACAAATAGGTTATATATATATATATATATATATATATATATATATATATATATATATATATATATATATATACATGTACATTTACATATTATGTTGGTCAGTATTTCATTTTTAAACGATTATTAAAGCATAAACACAAAAATATATTGAAGCACTATTTTGTTGTAATTTTGTTTTAGATTCAATTGTGTTTTTTCTTTAAAGTTATGTTTTCCCACAGAAATCACAAATATATGTATTGATAAGAACATTTAGACTTTTAAACATGTTGCATTCAGATAATATATAAGTATATGAACTAACATCATCTCAAGCCATTGATATGTTAAAGGTGCTGTTATTCAATTTGATTTTAATAAATAGTTTTAATCTTTTATACTCTGATTTAATTTTTTTTATGCACACACGAAGGGTCTTAAAAGTGTGCGCCCATAAATGTTTGTTAAAAAACTTTTCGCCCTGCTCATTATTTGCATGAAAAAGTATGTGCCCCGTCCATGGTTGCACCGGCCCCACCCTCAGATAAATATTGCACAGTCCTAAACGCAATTTTCAGCAATATTGCGCTATTTCGTTGCGGTCAGTTTTATTGGTGGAGGAAGCCAGAGTGCCGGAGAGAACCACCGACCTTCTGTTGGATAAAATTAAAATAACATAAATACCGAACTCTAAGGAAAATTCAAAATGGATTTTTTCTTTATCAAATGGCAAAATCAAAAGCTGAAACACATCAAAGGAATGGAAAACAACTGTCATATTTCTGACTTGGTACAGGCATTTCCTTATGTAGAAAATGGGGAATTAAACCTGGTTTTATAATTGACAATCCTAGTCAATAAAGATTGGAATCAAACGCACCTGTCACGTGCCGGATTCGAAAAACAACTTCAGTATTGATAGGCTTGTGATACAGTAGTTCAACTATTAAGACATCTCGGCCACTGAAGCTCTTGAAGTAAGGGAGCTCGTCAGTAGTTGTCGTATCTTAATATTTTCTGTTATTTAATACTTGTCTTAATGGCAGATCCTTGGTTGTTCTGTTAAATATATTCACAACTTTAATATACACGGGACAATTAAGAGCTTAACAAACTGTATAGAAACTTGTCTATTGTTGACATGCTCAACATACACAAAGCCGTGCTCATTTATCATATATCACCTTCACTTAATGATGCTTCTACCATTTATAGATGTTGTTTAGTTATGTTTGTCGTTGGTTTTATTTTATTCAAACGTGATGTGCTTATAATAAATTTCAAATGGTTTATCACAAAGAATAGAAAATTTTCACTGAGAACAATGCTGTGTTGAGAAAAGTGCTGATTCATCATAATAAGTCAAATTGATGGGTACTGACATAAATCTTTATTCTAGGATTTCAATATTAACTCTATTGTATAAAATGCACCAAACTATGGTTCTTTTGTATTTGTTTTCACCTTTCGCAATGATTAATTCAATTGGAAACACCAGAATTCAAGTCGCGACAAATATTTTTAACTGAGATATTTGCCTACTTTGCTGTGTAATTCCTTAAATTTATCACTGGGGTATTTCTCTAGCCATAATCTATTAAAACGGGAAATGTTCTGGTTAAGTTTGTACTGTTTATGGAGTAAGGCAATATTTAGTCATACTAGAAGCATTTTCAGTGTTAAAATTGTCCATCTAAGAAAAAGAGGCCCACTTGAGGCTAAATTTAGATAGAATTTATATTCTCCTGTGTAAAGAATTGTTCACATTCTTGGCAATTCATGCAGCAAATAAACGCAATTTTCAGCAATATTGCGCTATTTCGTTGCGGTCAGTTTTTATTGGTGGAGGAAGCCAGAGTGCCCGGAGAGAACCACCGACCTTCTGTTGGATAAAAATTAAAATAACATAAATACCGAACTCTAAGGAAAATTCAAAATGGATTTTTTTCTTTATCAAATGGCAAAATCAAAAGCTCAAACACATCAAAGGAATGGAAAACAACTGTCATATTTCTGACTTGGTACAGGCATTTCCTTATGTAGAAAATGGGGAATTAAACCTGGTTTTATAATTGACAATCCTAGTCAATAAAGATTGGAATCAAACGCACCTGTCACGTGCCGGATTCGAAAAAACAACTTCAGTATTGATAGGCTTGTGATACAGTAGTTCAACTATTAAGACATCTCGGCCACTGAAGCTCTTGAAGTAAGGGAGCTCGTCAGTAGTTGTCGTATCTTAATATTTTCTGTTATTTAATACTTGTCTTAATGGCAGATCCTTGGTTGTTCTGTTAAATATATTCACAACTTTAATATACACGGGACAATTAAGAGCTTAACAAACTGTATAGAAACTTGTCTATTGTTGACATGCTCAACATACACAAAGCCGTGCTCATTTATCATATATCACCTTCACTTAATGATGCTTCTACCATTTATAGATGTTGTTTAGTTATGTTTGTCGTTGGTTTTATTTTATTCAAACGTTATGTGCTTATAATAAATTTCAAATGGTGAGTTTTGCTTTGCGAAGATTGGCAATATAGTTACACTCCCTGATGAAAAGGTGACTGCACATATAAGATTTTGTTAGATGAAAAAAGTATGTTTCATTAACGTTAAAGGAGCAACAGTAATGTAACATTAACTTTTAGGTCAGATGTTTCGGTGTCTCAACTCACCAACTGCATATTTCTCGGTCTTAGATCTTCAAATACTAGAATAATCGTCTGATCTGTAATTTTACCGGTTGTGTCCTATTCCCGATTGTGACATTTTAACCTAGTGTGTATTCCATGTGGGTGATGCATGCACTACAAGAGATGATAACCTAGTGTGTATTCCATGTGGGTGATGCATGCACTATAAGAGATGATAACCTAGTGTGTATTCCATGTGGGTGATGCATGCACTACAAGAGATGATAACCTAGTGTGTATTCCATGTGGGTGATGCATGCACTACAAGAGATGATTACTGTTCCTTTGATTTATCTTTTAATCTTTTATCGATTCACGAGAAGTGAATATCAGTAAACTACTGCCGCCTTAATTTACATCTAGAATAATAATGTTATCTATCACTCAATTAAAGCAGTAGTTTACCGATGTTCAATATCTCATAAATCCATTCAGAAAATAAAAATCAAGATAACAAACAAAAATTAAGGGAATCGCAACATGTAAAGCCAGACAATCCCTTCAGACGCACGAAATTAATAAAAGTGTTATTTTCAGTTAGCAAAATTTATGGTATAGGTATCTTTCTGGTCATTATTGCAGTTCGGTGAATATGAGAGATATTGTGAACTTTCTCCTCAACATAGACAAAGCCATGCTCATTTATCATATATCACCTTCACTTAATGATCCTTCTACCATTTATAAAGAAACCGTTGTGCATATATTTCATTTGACGAACTTTATGCAGTGTCCATTTTTATGCTAGGTTGTAGTTTCTTATCATGATTGGAAATCAATGTTGATAAATCAAGATTATAATCATTTTTTCTTAAAATGTCCTGTACCAAGTCAGGAATATGGCAGTTGTTATCAAATAGTTCGTTTCTATGTATGTTGGCGTTTGTTTTTGTTCCTGTTGTTCCTTTGTTTTCCTCTTATAGTTGATGTGTTTCCCTCAGTTTTAGTTTGTAACCCGGATTTGTTTTCCCTCAATCGATTTATGACTTTTGAACACCGGTATACTACTGTTGCCTTTATTATCTTAGTTGTAAACTTTGATATTGGCAATTTTACTGTTCAGACTAGTTGGGATTGAGAACAATGTTTCATTTGCCAACAACGGTCAAAAATCAAAGCAATATACACAGCCAAATATACAATTACTCCTTCTTAAAGTCTGTCTGTTTCAATCATTCTTTAAAAATAAAATAACAAAAATAGCAAACTCGAAGGAGAATTCCAAACGGAAAGTCCTTTATCAAATGGAAAAATCAAAAGCTCAAACAAATCAAACGAATGAAAAACAACGGTCATATTCCGAACCTTTGCATATTAGGCAAATAAAATATCCTCTACTAGCACCTGTCCCAGAATTTCAAAACGCCCAACTTCAAGTCTAAATCTCTAAGCATGTGAAAGTTTCCAATTCATACTTCAATCAGCTTGACACGTTATAACTATTTACATTGTACTTGAAGCTTCCCTGCAATTTGTGTTGGCAAACGGGTCTTAATTCAGGAATTGGAAACATAACTTTGAATTTCTTATATATATTCTATTGAGGATTATTATATGAAAATGGGCAACACCTGAGAAAGAAATCGTAACTACTCTTTCCAAATTGGTCAAAGTTTTATACTCTTTCAAAATTGGTTAAAGTTGTCTACTCTTTCCAAATTAGTTAAAGTTGTCAATTTGTTGAAAAAAATTAGAACTGACAAACCTCAACATTCGCGTTACATTTATCTGCAAAGATCCAAATGATGCTTTTCAACTGTCTTTCCGTAATGTCAAAGATATTGATGTTCCTGCAGACAAAGTCCAAAGGAACATGATAATTGTGTACAAGTAATATGATGCAAAAACACATCAAAGTTATCAGGCTTATAATTTTGTATGCCAGACGCGTGTTTCGTCAACACTAGACTCATCTACAGAAGTCTCATCAGCGGCGCTCGAATTAAAACAGTTGGAAAGCCAAATCAAATACGAAGGTGAAGAGCATAAATAAACTCATCATAGATACCACGAAATGCGTACGCCAGACACGCGTTTCGTCTGTAAATACTCATCAGTGACGCTCGAATAAAAAAAATTTACAAAGATCAAATAAAGCAGACCAACATTTTGAAAAGCTGTGACAAATACGGCGAAGACAATCTATTCCTGGGAGAAGAAAATTTTAGTGTTTGGAAATTCAACAATTAATGTATTACTTTTCAAGCAACGACTGCTTTGTCACTCATTTATGTCAAATAAAACTTACAAAATTTATATCCAATTATATATGATATTTAACTGAATAAAAAATTAAAAATAGAATATAAATACATAGCTGTTAACAGTGAAAGGTTTTTCAGCAATGAATATATATAAGAAAAACTTAGTGACGTGCAACGTGTGTACTTCAATGAACATGCTCGTCACATGATATCCCTTACTCGCATCATTTGTAACTTTCCACTGGTTTAACCAGTTTATCATGTATTGTATCAAGCCCATGGTAAAAAAAAACCTAAAGGTTTTGAAACTTTCTGGAATTTGAATATTTTAAAAGTTTAGATAATATACTTAAAATATTTTCAACCAACAATTTGTTTTAAATACCTGTTCAATCAAACGTCACTCTGCTGTAACAATTATGATTTGATATCGCAAATATTACATCCGTTATTACATTTTAGCTGGAAGACAATACATAGCTTTCCTTCCAATAGAATATTGTTTTCGCTAAAATATCCATATTCATTTGTTGTATAAATACTTTAAAATTTTCGATTTTCCGACTTGCCGATTGCTGTAATCTGAAGGTAATTATAACTTTGTCCCAAGTTAAAAAATTCTTGAAAATATATATATGATGCTGAAATGAATTAACCTTACTTAAGATTAAGTTGAGGCAACAAAAGCTTACAAACCTTTTAAAATGTCCCTGGTGTGAACTAAATTCAGTGTAAACTGGCATTACCATTTTCTGTTATACGCACCAAAATACAGACAGACGATTAAAATTCTACAGGACTGAAAGTGTATGTAACTGACAATTCCACTCTTAACACAGTGCAAGTTTGCGAACACCTTTGACAGTATATAACAATCTTGACAATTTTAGTTTCCCAAAAGTGCGTTACATTGTTTATGTATGAGGATATTTTAGGAAGAAGTGAATATGTAAGACTGAGATCAACGTCTGGTCTCCAATTGACGTCCATTCCACAAAGCGACATCCAAATGTGACGTCATAATGAAATAAGATTTTAAATCGACGGCAAATTCTATGCTCCCTTAATCTTCGTCTTTTTTGTTGTTTTCAAATCGACGCCCACTATTTGGCTACTCGAATCGACGTTTTTTTTACGGACTTGCCGCAATGACGTCATAGTTTTATTGAATGAAAACAACAGTCATTTTACACAAATGATTTGTTTACCCTTCCGGAGCACCTGAGATCACCCCAAGTTTTTGATGGGGTTCTGTTTTGTGTACTGATTGTGTCTGTTGGTCTTTTTTTAAGCCATGGCGTTGACAGTTTATTTTTGACTTATGAGTTTGAATGTCCCTTTTGTATCTTTTGCCTCTCTTCAAGAACCTAAAACTAAAAAAATATAAGATTTTTAAATCTTGCAGTCCAAATAATAATACTTTTCAACAACTGACTATGTTTCTTCATTCTGCCAATTGATTGAGACTGTATAATGCCGCCTTTATATCTTACGGTAATCTTTGTCGCTGTGTTGTTGTCTTTTTTGTCGTATATCCACATGTGATTGAATATGAAAGGAATAAGACAACCGGTAGATTCACCAAAATATTTGTAAACATGTATATGTAATATGATGCCGGCGTTCGTCTTATTTTCTGCTTGTCCTTTTATTTTATAAAAGTTGATATGGAATGTTGCCTACTTTGTTGTTCCTTCTCATATTCGTCAACTACGTTGCTATGATTTGTAAAGGATAAAGATACGTTGGTTTGAGGAACATACGTCGATTAGAGACCGGACGTCAATCTGAGTCTAACAAATATACTCACATTGTAAAAATTTTTTATACTAATGTAACTGGAAATTGAAAGTAAGAAACAAATCCATTCAAGTACATAAATAAAAAATTAGCAAACATTAGTGAAAAAAATCACTGTAATGAATAATTAAATACAATACTGAAATAAAAGAATTAATATAACGTTTTTGAAAGAGATTAAGTTTTAGTTTATTAATATAAAGGAAACAAGCACTTCGGGAAATGCCTGTACCAAGTCAGGAATGTGGCAGTTATCTTTCACATGTTCCGTTGTTTGATAGCGTTTGATTTTGTCAGTGTTTATGGACTTCCCCTTTTTAATTATACCTTACATTCAGTAATTTTGTTATACTTTTTTTAAACGATTTCTAAAAATATATTTTTATTTGAAGCACAAGAAATAGACTTCGTGTATTTTAAAAGATAAATCAATCAATAGCAGAAAAAATGTTACCATGAAGTCTTCATGCAGAGGAACAAGTGATCACAACATGGCATAATTAGTTATTCCAAGATTTTTTATCAAAAATCTGGCTTTTCCTTGTGTGGTTTATTGTGTAACATCTTTCCTTCCCTTGAACTTTTAATGTTAAAAGTATTATAAATAACCATTTCCTCGATGTCACTAGTTTATTTGAATTGAATTAAGTCAGTTTGAAGCACGCATATTTTGAAAAGCCGTGAAGATATTTTAAAGGGTATGACAAGTTGAAACAATCTGCATGACTAGCCCTCGTGCAATCTTTGATGTTTAAATGACATTTTGAATGACACGCTTGTTATGCACATTTTAAACTAAAAGTATGCATCTGCCAATGAAATCTGTTAATTTCATACATTTAACATGAATCCATAAATTTCAATTATTAATTGTTATTGATAGTGTTGAATATTAATATTTTTGAATTTATAATTTTGGTTTGTGACGTCAGTGCGTTATTCTCACTTCTAAGTATTTAAGTATAAGCTTTATATAAAATGGGCAATGTATATTTAAGTATTGACATATTTATTTCATTGATATATTATTTAAAATCAAATTTATAATTGATTACTACAATGAAATTTAGGAATTTCATTCTTTCATCAATAGACATACGTTGTACAGGTAAGAAAATTACTAGCAATTATAGTTATTATCTGTGTTGTTTATTTTCTAAATTTAGTAAAATTTTATCCAAACATTTATATAGAATAAGCACAAAGCTCAAAAAAGTGGTTAATTGTCTGCGAAGGGTATTCGTAAAATTTCAGGCTAGATTTAAAGCAATCATTTATTATAAATCTAATTATTTATTCATAATTTATATTATTTCATTCCAACACCTTTATCTGCATTTAATGTATAAAGAGTTATTTTCACTTCTTTGCACTGAGTCTATATCACTGTTAGTGGACTATTAGCTCCTGAGAGTATCATCAGCTCACTTGTTAGTGCTTCGGTACTGACATAATTTTTAATATAACTTTCTTAAATTCTTCGTTGTGAAATTTAGAAATTATCAGACAAAGCTGACTTTATTTTAAGGTCCCTTTTGATCGTTTTAAATGCGAAAACAAATGAAGGGTCATTTATCAAAAAACATTAGAAAACAAAAACGCGTTTAAGATCAGAATTTGCTTCAAAGACTTTGACAAGTAGAAGCATAGTTTTCTGCAAGTTTTACAAATTGCTATTAGGTACAACAATTTATGTGAAAAATCATAACAAATAACAAATCATTGACTTCTAAGATTTTATTTTGTGATTAAAACGCAGTCATAGTCATCAATATTAAAATGTGAAAACTAATTACAAACTTTTTTTTTAATTTGGGACACAGCATTTTATTTCAAAATAGCTTGATTACAATAATATGATATCGTACCCTTGTGGTCATTCATGCATATGGAAAAGTATGTACTATGCAAATTAGAAGGCAAGTTCAAGCACTTCGATTGGACGAGAAGTTGTAAGTATGTGCCAAATAGCGTATAGTATTATAAGTCTAGAGAAAGTTATCTATATTTAATATTCATTCCATATAGCAATAAATCATATCATCTTTATTCAATATTCATTCCAGGTGCAAGTAAAACAAAGAAACCATCATCTCCAGTACTAATACGCCGCCAACGAAGGGTCTCGTTTAACATAAGTGGGTTTGATAATCCAGGACTTAGTATCATGACAGAAGATATAGACAGTGAAGGAGACAGTGGGTACGGAGAACTATTCCCTAATTTGGGGCACATGAAACACAAGGATAGTATAGTATCATGTGCATCATTCGAGCGCGAAGATTTTTTACGTTTACTGAAAAAGGAGGACACTATTTCGATTATATCAAGAGAAGAACAGGGTCTTCGAAAAGTCAGAACTATCTCTCTACTCGACGAATATGAACAAGCTGGCAATAGGTATAAAGCTTACTTATATAATAGATTTGGAAATACGGGTTCAGAACAAGGTCAACTGCGTAATGGAACAGGAATATATCACATATACAATGGCACCGTTATTGTAACTGACGTTCTTAATAGCAGTTTGCTGATCTATACCGGTAGCGGTCGGTTGGTCAAATGTATCCAAGTTAGCAAACGGTCAGAACCGTGGACTGCTGCAGCTACACCAAGTGGGGCTTTTGCAGTTGCGTTAAGTAGAGAAAGATGTGTTTCTGTTATGTCTTGCGCTGGAATTGAAAAATTAAGATTTGGGGAAGATGTACTAGAATATCCAAGTGGTGTAATCGTAGATAGGAGAAACAGATATATAGTTTCCGATATCAAACAAAATAAAATCCATATTTTTTCTGATAAAGGTAAACTTATCAGGACAATACCAGAAGACGATGAAAGCAGTTTTTCTTTGAAATCCCCTCGCCATGTTACATTGTCACATTCTGGTAACATTGTTGTGTCAGATTCAGGAAATCACTGCATACGACTTTTTGATAGACATGGAGATCACATTAAATCATTTGGAAAATATGGAAGCAATGATGGAGAACTTAAATTTCCGCATGGTGTATGTACAGACCATGAAGACAATATTATTGTAGCAGACTATTACAATAATAGAGTATCAATGTTCTCTAGTGATGGAAAGTTTGTGCAACACATCGTTACGGCACACATGGGCATGAAACGACCACAGGCAGTGACAATCCGATTTTTTCAAAACAATTACATGCTTTTTATTACATATGGTGATACGAAAGCCAACAAAATAGTCGCATATAGAATCGTTGATTCAGAAAACGAACATATATTTGGTATGACAGCCAGTGTTTAATCCTACATTCATTTATTATTGATTATTTATTATTTATAAATTATATATTTATTTTTTCGATTCTATGAATCCTTAAAAAATAAAATGAATGGCTCAATGATTGTTTTTTAAATGAGTATTACATGTAAAATAGTGCATTATCAAGCATGTGTGATTACATTGACAGATTTGTTTTAAGAAAGTCATTACCAATCGGACAGTTCAATTTAATTGCGACTGTGCTGCAGAAATGATAACCGGTCTTCTATAGATCTTCATATTTGTAGAAACTAATATTGAATTATAATAACTTGTAAATGTCGTAACGAGTAGAAAAGGGTTTTTCATGATTAATTTTACAATGCATTTTGATATAAAATAAATCCTAATATGAATAAGCAGATTTATGCAGCAGAAATGCTTCATATTTGTTTTCATTAGTGCTCCACATTCGCAAGGTCAAATTGGAACGGTTGACGATTTGATCTTAACCACCATTCAAGTGGGGGATTTGAATCCAGAGGTAACTATCCGTTTAGGAACGAATCGGGTCGATAGGATTTTCCAAAAGTTTGGTCAGATTAGTAGACTTTTGCATAATCATTGTGAGATTGATAGGGTTGCTCATTGACATGAATAGATTTTTGGGCTTTATATTGTATGATCAGAATGTTGCGGTTTTATGTTAGCATGGTAAGATTGGCATAAAGTAATGCTAGTATTGTCAGATTGATTGGTGGTTTTGATGTAAACATGGTTAAGGTGTTAACACTGTCAACTTTATAAGATTTAATTACGTCTTATACTAACATTGTCAAGTTGGTTTGTTTTAACATTTGCATGACAAGAGTTGTAATGGTTTTCACATTAGCATTGTCAGAGGGTTAGGATTTACATTAACATGGGAATCATAAGTTGTGTTTCACATTAACATGGGAATCATAAATTGTGTTTCACATTAACATGATGGTTGTGTTCTCGATAGCATGGGCATTATAGTTTTACATTTGTATGGTTTTATAAAACTTTATATTAACATGGTTAAATAGGTAACAGTAGTTTACCGATGTTCAAATCTCATAAATCCACTTAGATATTACAGGTAACAAACAAATCCCGAGAGAACTCAAAAGTAGCGACATCGGATGTGTCGACACAGTAAGGGTCTCCTACTTCGGATGTGTCGACACAGTAAGCGTCTCCTACTTCGGATGTGTCGACACAGTAAGCGTCTCCTACTTGCATGCATCACCCACCATGTGAATCCACACTCAATCAAAATGTTACATTCGGGAATAGGACACAATCGGTAAAATTATAGATCAGACAATATAAATAAGAAGATGTGGTATGAGTGCCAATGAGACAACTCTCCATCCAAGTCACAATGTATAAAAAGTTAACAATTATAGGTCAAAGTACGGCCTTCAACACGGAGCCTTGGCTCACACCGAACAGCAAGCTATAAAGGGCCCCAAAATGACTAGTGTAAAACAATTCAAACAGGAAAACCAACGGTCTAATCTATATAAAAAAAAACGAGAAACGAAAAACACCTATGAACCACACCAACAAACGACAACCACTGAATAACAGGCTAGTTTACTTGTATCTGATCCAATACCACGAAAACATGTCGCTAGTGAATTGTGACACCGACATATCTGACCAAAAAGTCACTGTGACATAAGTGCTGCGTTTTAATAAGGTGATGTACCTATATTAATACTCATCGCAAAGGAAAGTTAACCATTTGAAATGTAAGCACATCGCGTATAAATAAAAGGAGATATGGGCCTCTATCATACAAAAATCCAACGACAAAAATAACCAAAATATCTCTAAAATAGGACACAATGGGTAAATATGGTCTTATATTAGCTTATTAAAATATGAATTAACGTATAATACGTGTTTAGAATAATCTTTACCCTGTGAAGCCGGGGACTTAAGGTTCGAAAAAAAAATATTACAATCAAAAACAAAAACATTCCAGCAGCACCTACATCTCACACTTGAACCGATATTCAAGGGATTGTACTATCATGAAAAAGAGACAATGTTGACAAGGAAGCTATCGAACAAAGGAATATTAATGGTATAGATGAACTCATCTTTTCCAAAAACTTTTAAGGACGCCATTATGCAATATATGTTTCATATACACAGTGCAAAGTTTGACGGTCACCATCACGAATTTTTTCTCAACTCACGGTAGACATGTTTTCCTGGTTTTAGGTTTTAAAATACCAGATTACTGCAAATTTACCCAATTATCCTTTTCCCTAACGTGACAGTTTGGATTCTGATGACAGGTA
Source organism: Mytilus coruscus (assembly GCA_017311375.1). NCBI lineage: Eukaryota > Metazoa > Mollusca > Bivalvia > Mytilida > Mytilidae > Mytilus > Mytilus coruscus. The sequence goes on from CM029596.1 coordinate 127,640,277, forward strand.
ATGAATGCATGGCAATAGTCGTTTACCCTATCGACGCACTCGGTCTTGCTCTCTCTGAAATTTATACGTTTCTACCAATCTTTGTATCTCGATTTGTACATGAACTAGAGGCTACAAGGAACATGGATTGCTCACCTGGTATTTTCCCTTAAAAGTAATACAATGCAAAAGGATATGAGGGTAAAGTGAAATGTGTTGACCAGAGTCTCGCCCTCCTGATAATTTTTGCTGGACAGGACTCTTGTGTATCCATTATCATTTGAACAGATATTTAGCAATAATGAAAAACAAAAATTATAAAAATAGTGATTTCCAGGCAATACCATATGCTAAAACGTCTTTTAAAGGCTATAAATTATATCAAAAGTCTACTGACGCCTTTCCGCATGTTGTTTTATTAGTAGGTCTCTTCTTGTTGATATTTTTGGCAATACAAATGTTCTCTTTACTAATCATGATTTTAAAGATAATGGTGAAACAGACCATATTTTTGCAATATCGTCAATATCTCCTCTAAGTAGTCGTCCGACAATTTTGGTTATTAGACTTGATTATAGCAAATATTATTTTAATGATTATATTCAATTTTAAAATTTCTCTCTGTCTACTATAGTTGTTACCAAAACTCAAAATATTGGTAACAATCGTCATTAATGCGAATTGGACGTATTTGCAGATTTGTTTTGCTGACCAATTTTGCTGTTGAAAACTTCACCCTTTCTATCAAAGTTTTCAAGATTATAGCTAAAAACACAAAAGTGGTAAAAAGGTCGTCATTTAAGGGCAATAAGTCTTATAAGAAGTAGTCTGACAAATTGGTCAAATTAACATTTTTGCCGATGTCAGAATTTCTCTTTCTATAACAGTTTTCAAGATAATATACAATACTTGTGTTTTACTACTATTTTTTTAGCCATGGTGGCCATGTTTGTTGGCCGCTGGGTTCATCGGACACAAATTTTACGAAAGATACTCAAAGGATGATTGTGGCCAAGTGTGGTTGCAACTGGCCAGGTAGTTACAGATGAGGAGATTTTTGTCAAAATTTACAGGCAATGCGACGGCCTCCCAATGATGGCAATAGCTCAAAGTAGCCATTTGGAAATGGTCTAAAATGGATTTGCTAGTTTGGAACCTTGGTCTACTAATTTTGCTTCTTATGCATAGATGACCACGGATATGTTTCACTCATTGTTACAAAAATCCGTCCTTTTTTTTCCTCAATTGTAACATTACTTAATCTGACTCCTCGGTGGGTTGGTTACTATTTTGTTTACTGTATAGTGTAATGGGGATTGTTGTTTGTCTTTCCTTTTTTTCTTTTGATCATAGTGTTGTATGTCTTTCTTTGACTTATGTTTTTTTTTTATTGTCGCCTTTGTATCTTCTCATCTGTTCACAATTCATATCAATTCAGTATTACTTTAAAAAGTTTAATTCGTCAGAATTCATGTGAAACGTTTATGATTTTGTATGAATGAAACATATCATTTACTGCGAGTCTTATATTTCCAATTGGCTGAGGGTAGACGAAATAATTACGGTTGACATACTTGGGGAGGCCTGCTACGAATGATTCCGACAACAAAGGTAGGCGTGTTATACACCATTGTGTAGATAAATCAATTTAGATTTACCGTATAACAAGTTTTAGTGGGGTTGACAACCGAGAAATCGAAATATAACGGAAGTTCGAGACCGGGTGACATTTTTTAAAAATGTGAGTTAAGTACCTTGCGTTATATTAAGGTATATAGGATTTTTTTTTCAGAGACAAGTGCCTGTGCTCTTGCTAGGCAAAATTGTTGTCGCTATCCAATATACTCTTGTTTTCCAATGGCTGTCCAAATCCCAGATCTTCATCCCGGAAGGCTTCTTTTACAGGACCTACCTATTGTATTTATTGCGAATTTTTTCTCGTCCTGAACATTTATGAAATATTTGCCACTGGATAATAAAACTAATAATCAATCAATCAATCATTTCAAAAATCCTATTTTTTTTTTGCTTATTGTTACGCTGCTGTCGCCTGTGTAATCGTGACATATTTAGAACTCTCAAAATTCTCCAAACCAATAAAACGATCTTCTTAACCAATCATCTTTGTGAGACAAACTTTTTTTGTATTACTTTAATAATAAAAACAAACATTTTTTTTTTCATTAACATACAGGAACATTTTTAAACTCCATGTTGAATGGGCGCCCTTACTTATCAATGAAATCAAACGATTTTTCTCACTTCTCTCCTGAAACAAATATTTTTTTTTCTAAAAAAAGAATTGGAATTTAACAATTTAACCCTCCCCCATTTTTTTAAAATTATGAATTGGTCTGCGCCTAACTGATACAAAAGTTTACAGAGAAATTTTTAATTCAATTCTATGTAATGTACATGTAGTTTACTGGTGTGAACAATTCTCATGTCCAAGTAATTAAATCCGATGTACAGATAAGAACAAATTTGCTCTGAAACCAGTGTTCATTACATGATACTAATTGTAAACATTTTTACAGTACGCAACGTTTGGTTTGAACACGGCCATTACATTTTAAAAGATGTACACAGAGAACCAAACCTTTGATATTGGCAGGATGATACTTGCGGTGACTTACATTAAAGGAAAGTAATGCAGTCCGTTTAAAGGTCAAACATATGCACGACTGTAAAAAGCAAAAAGATGGAGTAATTTGACTTTCATATAAACCATAAAGAACGGTATGTTGTAAGCTCTGTAGTACGTAATAATCACCTTAGCTTGATTAATACAAACTTATAAAATGCACTGTGTATGTTTGAAACTATTAGCATTCAAGACATTAAGTAAGTATAATTTGTCAAATAAAAAACGATCCAATTTACTGTGGTAACAAGTACTTGTTGACTAATTACTCCTAACTTGTTTAGGACGAAAAAGGTCCTCATTTATCACAAAACAATGTGTCATCTCTTTGACTTATACAAAATCTGCATTTTGTAATGTTTTAGGAACAGTTAAAGGTATGCACCAGGAAAATAAAGCAATGTCAATAAACTATAAATGCAATTTTAAGTTGGAACATCTGTGTGTTTAATCCAGCAGCTCAGCAGTTTAGAGCAGTAATGAAAATTTTCAGTAACAAAATAACAAAAGGGAATTGAAAATTATCACCTTCAAAATATTTGGTTCCGAGTTTTGCTTGAACATCTAATTCTGCACAAAAAAAAAAAAAAAAAAACACCACTCAGATATGGCTAAAGACTATGCGCGTGTGCTTTGTCAGTAACCTCGTCATACTATTTCAACAATAAAAGCACCTACAGGTATCTGCTATACGAAAAAACTATGCATTTTGGTGCATGATACATTGTTTCATTGTCACACAAAAACTGGACTATCTAACGAAGATTAAAAACATTTACAAATTTCGCTGAAATTGTTTGATATGGGTATATTTAACTATTTACAAGTATTTACATTACCGTTTAGATATTTTAAGAATGATCATTGTACGATAAATGCAGTTTGTTTACTTGACTTATAATAAATTATTGTATCCTAAGGTTCATTTAAACCGGAATTCTTATTTTGAACAATGGAAACTGGTGACATTTAAAATTTCTTACTGTCTAGCATTTTTTTTTCGGGATTAACCAAATAATTGCTTTATATTATTTTCCCAATCAGTTTTGATTATTAACATTTTTCGCTTATCTTCTAAAATAAGAAAAGCTATTGACTTTTGTCCTTAAAAAAAACTACGCAAATTCAATTTTGAAACTCGACCGAAAATCAAATTTTTCTTTATTGTAGAAATAGTACTTGCAATGTACGTGAACACAAGTTTCGTAAACTGTTTGGTTTATATTAATTTTTTTTAACTGTACAGTTTCTTAATTTGGAAAAATGCTTCTAACCTATCGACGTTAAATAAAAAGAAATTTGTACATTGAAAATTCAAGCAACTTCGTATCTACTTCTCGGTAGTACACTGCAAGGAAGTAGTGACACTAAAACTGACTAAGAGGGAAGTGAAATAATGATTTCTATCAAATTATAGCTATATATATATTTATAAATATATGTAAACATAGATGCATGTACTTTTGTTATGATCCAAGTTTCTCGATATGACTTTTGTCAAAAATGAATATGCAGAAATCAATTACACAACTTGATATACGTAGATCTTTACAACAATGTGGTATGATTGCCAATAAGACAACTATCCACCAAAGTTCAAATGAAGTGGATGTAAGCAATTATAGGCAACCGTACGGCCTTCAAAAATCAGAAAACCAATACCATATAGTCAGCTATAAAAGCCCCCGACATGAACAATATGAAACAATTATGAAAGCACATTTTCAAAGGGTAGTCATGAAACTGCAGGAATTAAGAAAAGAGTAGTATATCAAAACCAGTTTTTTAGGGTAATATTATGTATACATAAACAAGTATAAGAATTGCCTTTTCAAATCTTCCTTTTGGTTTTTAATAAGCATATTGATAAGGGTTTTAACTAAAGACATGCTTTTGTTGAGAAATAATCGCGCCTTGATTTGGGGGATTTATTTCGATTTGCCTGTGTGCCGGACTTTTAACGTGCTTGTTCACAAGGCAACAGTCCACAAGAAGATATATCACACACTTAAGACACTTAATTCGGACTACGAGCGAACCAGTCTTCTATCTCACTCACAAGTGCCGCGTGCTTAGGAAAACAACAGCAAATACAATTTTAACAAGTATTTGGGTTGACTCGCGCTGGATTTAACGCAAGATATCCCACATTGAGGCGACCGCACTACCAAGAGACGTCCCTCGAAGCGGTTTCCCGTGAGCGGTTCAAATCTTCTTTTGTTGGGTTTAACAGTGAATCACGGAGTATTATTTTTTAATATTTAAATTAAGATCTAACCAAATTTTGAAGATTGAATATTTACCTCAGAGTCTTATTATGTTTTTTTTATATGATTTCGCCGCTGTCAAATCCACGCACAACCCTATCTCCAAATATTCTTATCTAAAGGGGGTAGACCTGGTATGGGAGACAACTCTTACAGATGTATTGGAAGTCATTTGTGCGTTTTAACCTAGCAGTAATTTTTGGTTGTGAGAATGATGCACGTAGATCTAGGATCATCTAGGAAAATTGGGGAAAATTGGACAAGTTAGACGCCACCAAGCATTAGATTAAGGAACTACATTTTTAAAGCTTCAATAGACAAAGCTAAAAAGGTAGAAAATTACCACCCATACATGAAATCCTTCAAAAAACCTATGTACTAAGGAGTTTTTGGAACGACTATAGTGTCTTGACATCATTTTAGACAAAATCTTGAAAGGTTTGGGAAAAATTTAATTGGAAAAAAATGGCCATTGAATAATGAAGTTATAAGGTTTTAGTGCTAATCTTTTGGTTAATAGGCTGTACTTAACTGTATAAGTCTGTATATCTTTGGTTTTTAAATACAAACGGCAATATTCTAGAAGATATGATCTGAACATCCATCCCAGTACAAGCTAATGCTAACAGATAATCTACATTAGTTCAAAGAAAGTACTTAGATAGTGACAGACTGTCAAAACATTGAATTTTAATAGCGTCTGCTTACTGATGAAAGGGCAATTTGAAGTCTGGGGGAGAGAAACCAACATTATGTTGTTGATATGTAAATTCGTCCCAAGGGTATTCGTCCATACTGAATATTACTGCTTTTCCTTATAAACTTGACTACAATTATTATTGGGACAATACAATTTTTACTTATGCACATAAAAAAAAATGCAGAGAGGCTGTAAAAGGTTTTGTTGGGGGGAAAATGAATTGTGTCCAAACATTTTCCTTTTTCTTGTGCCTGTAAGCCAACTTGTTTGAAGATTTTGAAAATTTCAAACGGTCAAATTCAATAAAAGTTTGTGATTTTCAAGGTTTATAATCTATAATTGTTTTAACAAAATTTTGCAAGAATTAAATGGCAAATTTTTTTCTGGCAAAGTTAGAAAAATAAATGTGTTATCTGAGCTGGCCTGAATATTCGCCTTATCAATATTTTTAAACCATTTATTTACATTCAGGCTACAAATATTACCATGACATTTCAGATTTACTTTAAATATGTTTCTGCTACGCATTTTAACAGTCATGGGTATTCCTTGTGAGAACATTTGCAAAAAAACACAATGATATATGCCTACTAGTGTTTTCAGTTGTATTTTAAGGAAAAAATAAACCTTGTTCTTTGTGATTTACTAACATGTTATTTCTAGCATCAAAAGATTTCTAAACATTGTCATTTTTTATATTTTCAACCTGCCCAAAATAAATCATTGTTGAATTTCAAATAATAATAATGCGAACATGAATTTCACTTGTTATTTCTAAAGAAATAAAACAAAAGTTTTTGGAAAATATCTATTTGAACAAAAAAAATAAGAATATTTCATAAAATGCACACAAGGTTAATTAATTATGATGAATTGATGAAATAAGACAGTGGTTGACAGTGATGAATGCACTATAGTTTTCCACTGTCATGCACGAGCTTGGGGAACACTCAAAAGTAAACGGTGTTAATTAAATATAATGGCGGCAGACAAAATTGTTTTTTATTGACTATTTATCATGCAGTTCCTGTGTAAAAACTTCTACACAGACATGTAGGTATTAAAGATGATATGTAGGTTATTTTAGAATAAATCTGTAAATTATCTTATTATGGACACTTTCTTTGCATCCTCCGACTTTTTAGTGGGTTATTGCCTCTTTTTGTGTGTTTGGATGATAAAATAACGTCCACTAAATTTATATAGTACCACAGTTACAATGACAAAAAAAAAAAAATCATACAGAACTATTGTTTTTATCTTAAAGTTTTTACTCAAGAGCAGGGGATGATTGGATTATCTATTACGATGCTATTTTTCGTTTCTTGTCAAGTATACTACAAGTTGCTATAATACACTACAAATATTTCTATGCTACAATTCTTCGGCGGGTTTTTGTCTTAGAATACTCATTCAATCTCACTTTTAGTCCAATCTATATGCGCACTATTTGGTCACGCACATGAAATCTCTGAAAACTTAAACATATTCCGTAAAATAAGGAGGCTATTCAAGAAAAACATATGTAATTTACCATTGTTCACGCTCTACTGAACTCATCCGAATTACAGAAGATAAGAAAAAAATACAACACTAAAACGGAAACTATTTATCTGGTTGATATTTTATCGATTATAGCACATAGCAATGCTTTACTTTTATTTTGTATGTGTTCTCAGAGCCCTAAAGCCTTTCCCCCTTGAAGAATTGTCACTCAAATTTGTAGGCTGCTCAACATTTCCTGATGATCACCCTCTCCCTTTCTAAAGTTATGTTGAAAGATCAAGACCGCTTCTGTCAAAGTTGAACACCTAGTATTATAAAAGAGTAAATCAAATAAAATCTAACCTAAAACTACTATGAAAATAAGAAGATGTGGTATGATTGCCAATGAGACAACTCTCCACAAGAGACTAAATGCCATAGGAATTAACAAATATAGGTCACCGTACGGCCTTCAACAATGAGCAAACCCCATACCGCATAGTCAGCTATAAAAGGCCCCGAAATGAAAGTACATTTTCAGTTAAAATTTGGCTTGTTTGCATTAATGTGGTAGTATTTTTTGTAAGTGAAGATGTATCTTTCAACGACTAGACTGGAAAAAAAAAGTTATGATATATAACTTATGTCTTTTTGAAAACGATTTGTACATTCTTGGTAAATTATGTCACACCTGTCAATCATACATTATTGTAAGTAATATATTTAATGACATACGGAAATATTAGGAAAACCGCTGTCATTACAATTCAAGAATTTACTATCTTATAAAATGTTGTAATTGAAAAGTAAAGTCAGCAGGTTAAAAACATAAATCAATTTGTTTAGTAAAAAAAGGGCATTTCGAAAATGAATTCAAATTTAAAGGGAAGGAAGGAATTAAAACATAAAACATAAAATTCAGGTAAAGATTGTTCAACGGAAACAGTTCTGTGGTTACTAGAACAATTGTCTAATTAGTACATTTGTCAATGTAACCACAACAACACTTTTTGTAAGAGGTCAGTTGAACACCCACTGATCCAGTCGCACAAATATTTTCATATGATTACTTTGAAATTTTAAAATGTCTTGTTTATCTCGTGGTTTCCGTACTATGAGGCGCTGATTTAGTCAAAACCTCCATATCGAATTATCCATAAATTATTGAGGAACTCTTAAAATATTTCAGGATCTTCTTAAATTATCGATCAAAATCGCTTTATTTAAGGAGTCCTCAAATATTTCAGAATATCCTTAATATTTATGGAGCTCTATAATTATATATCTCATGACTTGAATAATTGATTTCGACTATCTTAAAATATTTATAGAGCTTTACAATTGTTTCAAGAGATCCATATATCGATTTCATGTTACCCTTAAACATCTATGGAGCTCCACAATTGTTTAGGGATAGCCACAATTGATTTTAGGATACATTTAAATATCTATGCGTGGAACTCCACAATTGTTTTGGGATATCCATTATTCGATTTTAGGATACCTTAAAATATCTATGGAGCTTCACAATTGTTTCTGGACATCCATTATAATTCATTTTAAAGATATATTTAAATATTCATTCAATTTCATTGCCACATATTTTCTGATTTGGACGACAAGAATAGATATCCGACGGAATCTTCCAGCTACTGATTCCTAAAGATTTATGATAAATCGAATTCTGGATGTCGTTGTGTAGCTCCATAAATATTTAAGGAAAATGAAACCGTAAGAACCGGTTACTGGAATGATTATGATACCGGATACCGATATACAACACGGCCGGTTGCAATGCTAAACAACAACAACAACAACAACAATACTTTATTTTAAGAGGGTTACACAGTTAGCTATATAACTAATCTTCCCTGAGGCCCTCATCATAAAAAATCAAACAAAATGCAAACATATACATTGCATACATTAGTATAAAAAGACAAGTATGATAATAATGTTCAATGCAACTTGATAAAATGTTATGAAAAAATAAACGTGATGACATAATCAGTTTTCAATATTTTGTATACAGCTAGGTTGATTTCAATAAATGATCTGTTATTTTGTATTTGAAAGAATTAACATTTGTAATATTTCTTAACGTTATTGGCAGATTATTCCACAAGAATGGTCCAGAATACATAAAAGATTTTTTGAACAATTCTGTTTTTGGTTTAGGGAGTATGAGGTTTCCTTGAGTAGCATTTCTCAAGGGGTATGGATTTCTGTCTGAAACATAATGAAACTTGTTAGTAAGATATGATGGTGCGTCATTTTTTAAGCACTTAAATGTCATCACAAACTTGTGATATTTTATTCTCTGTTCAACTGTCATCCAGTTTAAGTGTTTGAATAAGGGCTCGGAAGGAGCGAAAGGGTCTGTTTCTAGTATTAAGATAGACAATGGTAGAATTTGACACAAGTTCATTGCAGTAGTATAACTACTTTAGTATTTAATGATTTCAGTATAGAATATATGTAATTATCGGATGTTGTCAGTTCGACTTCCTGACTCTCACAGAATAAAAACTTCAGAAAACATACTTTAATTAGGAAAGTTCCAGTTTCATAATAGAAATAGGAAGTTAAACAAATTAATTGAGTTTTCAGTACATAATATTTCCTTTATTGAAACATCATGCGCAGTCAAAAAATAATTGTAGAGTAACTTTATATAATTATAGTTATTATATAACATTATTGGGTATGCACATACTTTTTAAATCCAAAAGATACTTAAAAGTTGGTGTAAAACGAGGAAACTTACGGAAGTTTACAAACTATACAAATTTCATTATGGTTTGTTGTCATTGTAACTTGTCAAATGCTTATTTTTTTGATTTTTCAAACACCTTTAACCTTAGTATTGTAAGGACATATTTAAGATCATGTCCGATTACTTTTACTCTACCATTTTTATTTAGACCATATAAAATTCTTATGGCCCCCTACTCTAAACGTTAACTCTGCATTTCGTATATACACTGAGGCTACACAGTTATAGTATACGAACGTCGTTTTTACATGGGTAGATATGAAGGCACAAACTGTATGTGAACATAGTGCCATTGCTTATTTTTTTTTTCAAATTATTTTCTATTAACAGAACTGTTAGTTTACGAAACAAACTGGAATTAAGTGTATGAAATATAAACTCGTCATAATAATTCCCCTCAAACTAGTGTTAGAGACTTTCTTGAACTCGCAGCGAAGTGATAGCTTTTGTCCCCTGTAAATGGCCTCACTGATGACGAACAGCAATAAAGAAGCTGTTCCTTTGCTTTAAGATTTGTTAAAAAATTTCCATCACTGTTTTCCTCTATATAAAATTTTTTTTTTACAGTCACAATGAACAATAATCATATTGGTATATTTGTAAAATCGATATTTTAATATTCGTCAATTGGCAGCTGAGAGGTTTCGTCCACGTAAAACAGTCATACATTATGAAGGAGTTCGATCCTCATTGCAGTAATTAAACTAATTCCATCTCTGGACAGATACACTTATATTGTTTATATTCTGCAATTTAATACTGGCACTTTTAGTTTTTTTATTCCAAATTGTTGTCTTTGGTTTTTATAAAAAATCGACATGGTTAAACGCGGACCGGGGAGAAGACCCCAGAAAAAACTGGTACAGTATTGTAAACTTTGAACTAATTAAGGAAAAACATATTTATGCTGTTATTTGTACAATAGGTGGCTAATTGCAAGCTAAATGTATATATAATAAGTCAATTCAAACTTTAATTAAGCGAATAGTGAACAATTTCCTATAACTTTGGTGTATTTTTTCAGCGACCGATTTAAGAAAATTAAATTCAAACCAGAAACAACGGTTAAGGAAACGACTGACGTCACAATAATGGTTTAAAAGTACACACACTATTTCTGACTATAATTAAATATTATTTACTACAACGGACTTTAAAAAAATAACAACAGGTCGAGGAAAGTATAAACTGGCTATGTAATGATACGTCTGGTCTGATTACAAATGTATAACGTCACGGTACCCAAATTGCACCTATTCAACATAAACAGCTGAGATATTCTTAAAAGTTTTCTTTGAGACTCAACAATTTATATTTTAGTTATTTGACATTATACACGTCTTACAAAATAGGTGAATATATTCAAATATACACTAAACGTTCACAGTTTATATCAACAGCTGAAGCTTTCATTGGAAAAGAAAAATGTACGAAAACGCCGCCATGCGACGTTCACAAAAGTCATCTTTTAAAATGAACAAAAAAATATGTTACAAGCATCCATTTTAAAAGAAATGAATAGTGAGCATGTACTAATGTCAAATTGTTCTAAATATTTGAAAAAATAAAACAAAACATCTGTTATTTGATTTTTAATGATGTGAATTTAAGCATGGATGCAATTTGGGTACTCCTCATTACGGAATCATGGATAGTTTGGAGGTCGATTCAAACACATTTTTCCACGACTCAATAGGGATTAAAAATCAAATTGGTGTACCTATATAATAAAGAAGGATACGGCTACAAAATAAACACAGAATGGAAATTTTTGTCTTTATTATAAAAAAACTTAGGTGAAAAAACTGTCAAAATAGGTGCAATTTGGGTACCGTCACGTTAGTAATTGGGGATAATTTCATGCAAATCGGAGGTTTGATGCATCGTAAAACCCTACGTTAACTAAGCGCTTTATATGAATAATAGTAGTCTAGTACTAAGACAGAAATGAGACAGTCAATTTTGTTAATGATACGATGATTGCCTTTTTGCAGGGGCGGATCCAGGATTTTTGAAAGTGGGGTGATGTGTAATTCCGGAAAAAGTAATAGATACAGCCGAACTGAGCGATGTGAAATTTGTTATGGACAATGTTATGCTAAAAATCATATAAATCGTGAAACACATGATATTTATGGCACCCTCAACGGAGTTGGGGTGACATATTGTTATTCTACGTTTCTTTTTTTCTTCTTCTTATTATTTTTTTCTTCCACTTTTTTTGTCCAGCTTATATCTTGGAATTGTATGAACCAATTGTTATGGAACTATACCATAAAGTTAACAAGCATGTGTAGATTTGCAATCGGGGTATGGCATCAACAAGATGGCTGCCGTTGCCATGGAAACTACTAAAATGTGAAAAAAAAATTGCAAATTCTAAATCTTTCATTATAAGACTTAACTGGATGAAACTTTATGCAAATGTTACTTAGCATGCCTAGATGTGCAGACAGTATTTAGAAATTCCAAAATGGCCGCCATTGTCATGGAAACAGGGCGAAAGTTTAACATTGACCCTATGGGAAAATACATAAAAGCTGCTTTTTCTTGAGGAATATAACATCAATCCCAATGAAACTTTATATATATGTGACATGGCATGTACCAATTTGGCATCTGTCTTTGGAATTTTGGAAATGGTCACCGTAACCATGGAAAATCAAAATTTTCTAAAAAATTTAAATGCTCCAAGCTTCAAGAAACTTCACAAAAATGTTAATTGGCATGTATACTTGCGCTTTTCGACTTTGGAATTTTCAAAATGGCTGCCGTTATCCTGGCAATGGGGGAAGGGTGCCATCCGTTATTGCTAGCAATTACAAATCTAGTTATTTTTGTTTTTTTTTTAAATTCAAATACAATCTATTTCAAATATCCTGTTACAATTACTTTAGTAGCACAGGAGATCATACTTAGGGTCCCTGTGCTACATTCACGGTTCAATGCCATTGTAATTGATTATTTGATAATACCACACCCACTTGTTGCCTTATAACAACACAAGTCCGTCTGTCCGTCATGCACAAGTTTTATGTCGTATAAAATGTTAAGATTGTCTCATCTGATGTCCATTAATTTTGCACAGTCATATCTATTAAACGAAGATCCTTGCTGGTTTTTGTAAAAAAAAATGGAAAATAAAACATTATTTATAAAAAACAGCAGGAAAACAACTGTCATATTCCTGACTTGGCACAGGCATTTTCCTAAGAAAATTGTGGTTTAAACATGGGTTTCTAGCTAGCTAAAACGCCCACTTGTATGACAGTTGTTTAATGTTCCGTAATATTGCCTAATTGGGTTAGCAACCCAAACAGACATAACTGGTTAACGTGGCCATAACTGGGATCCAGCAGCCAAAAACTATGGAAACATACATCATAAAAATACAACACAACTGAATTAAACGTTCAAACTCTTTTAGTATTAAATCAAACATAGACGCCAAAACATTTTTTTTGTAGTTGATAATACAGTCCATATAGTAAAGAGCTAGCTCCACAGTCTAACCCCACAGAGAGTCATACAGTAAACAATCATATCACAACCACATCACAGCTTAAGGCCTCTTCTAAACATTTAAAGGTTCTTACTATGTATTGGTTACCTAAACTACACAAAAAAAAACGTAAAATATTGTTTCAACTCGGCCTCTAGTAAGTGTTTTTCCACTAATCTTTCGGTGCTTTTAACTCATTCCTTAATTACTATCAAAGAAATTATCATTACTTTTGTAATAAAACATATGCAAAAAGTGGAATTAATTATTTTTAGAGTGTAAAACATTCTTTGAATGGTTTATATAAAATTACGTGCTTTTGATTGTCCTTTTGATTCTGTTGACAGTTTTGACCTTTCAACTCTTTACATTACACTTCCACACAATCTTATCAAACAAAAGTTTTCCTATTTAATTAAATTTTCGTTCGATAAATGTGATTGCAAATATATTTACTGCACCTCATTTAAAGCCTTCTTCTCTAAACAGAAAGGTAAATATGCTAGATATACTTACTGGAGGTGTGATGAGATGATTGAAGCTGTTAATTTTCTCCTTGACAACATTTATGTACGTTTCGGCAATAATATTCCTATGGGCACCAATTGTACCCCTTTAATAGCAGACTTGTTATGAATCACAGTGTACGGCCAAACTCAGTAAAGACCCTTCTAAATTGCATTTAATTTATAAATTCAACAACACTTATCGTTATCTTGATGATATTTTTTCGTTAAATAATCATGAATATTCTAAATATTCTGCCAAACTTTACCCAAACGAACTTAATTTAGATAAATCAAATATAAACGGTAATAACTGTCCTTTCCTCGATTTAGATATTTCAATTTTATATGGGAAACTCTAGGATTTACGACAAAAGGGACGATTTTTCGTTCCCTATTGATAATTGTCCTTTTTTGGTCGGTGATGTTCCTTTGGCACCATCTTACGGTGTTTATATATCATAATTTGTTCGCTATGCCGTTGTCTGTAACGTTTTGGATTTCAACGAGCGTAATCTATGTTCTCCTGGTAAATTATTAAGTCAGGGATTTCGTTACCAAAAATTACTTAAAACCTTTGCTTAAAGCTTCCATATATACAAAGATTTGGTTTGGAAGTTTGGCTGTACTTGAAAAAAACTTATTTCAAACGAGATAGCACATTCTTATTTTTACGGAGATGTTTACCTAGCCCGGAAATTTATAAACGATCCGGGTAAACTTATCGATCCTATAAATAAACTTATCCTTAGTTTTTCTATTATTCTATAATGTTACCAATTCGACATTTTAATAAAATCTTTGAATAGTGTTTTTATTGGTCTAAATATTGATTTTGTTATCAGTAAATTAAAACAGAACTAAATACTATTGTTAAATACACGTGCACCTTCACGGTTCTACAATCTGTCGATACGTGTATTTTGACATTCCACGAAGTCATGTTTTTATTAGTTGGTATTGGCTTTGAACTTACTGTAAGTAACTGTGAGTACTCTCAGATCTGTACTTAGTGTCTTTTTTATTGTGGGGAAGTATAGATACCCTGCCACGTCCGGTCTGTTTTTGTTAGTTGTTTTTCTGCTTTGTATCGATCTGATGAGTAACTTAAGACTTTTTCAACTGATTTTTATAGTTTGTTCTTATTTTGTACTGTTACATCACTGTCCCAGGTTAGGGGAAGGGTTAGGCGCGCCAGCAAACATGTTTTACCCCGCCACATTCTTTATGTGCCTGTCCCAAGTCAGAATAAAATTGAGAATGGAAATGGGGAATATGTCAAAGAGACAACAACCCGACCAAAGAACAGAAAACAGCCGAAGGCCACCAATGGGTCTTCAACACAGCGAGAAAATCCCGCACCCGCAGGCGGGCTTCAGCTGGCCCCTTAACAAAAATATGTACTAGTTCAGTGAAAATGGACGTCACACTAAACTCCAAAACATATAAATAAACTAAAACTAAAAAACATACAACACTTAACAAAGGCCAGAGTCTCCTGACTTGGGACAGGCGCAAGAATGCGGCTGGGTTAAACATGTTTTGTGAGATCTCAATCCTCACCCTATACCTCTAGCTAATGTAATTGAGTGGTTGTCGTATTTTGCTGTTTCTCATATTTGCTTTTCTATAATTGTTTTGCATAGTGTGCTCATGTGTTGTGCCGTTACACCACTGTTTCAATTTGGGGAGGGTTGGCGCCTACAAACAGGTTTAACCCCACCACTTTTTGTATGTGCCTGTCCCAAGTCAGGAGCCTGTAATTTGGGGTTGTCGTTTGTTGCTGTATATAATTTTTTTCGTTCATTGTTTTGTACATAATTCTGGCCGCTAGTTTTCTCATTTGAATTGTTTCACATTTGTCATTTCTGGCCTTTTTATAGCTGACTATGAGGTATGGGTTTTGCTATTGTTGAAGGCCGTGCGGTGACCTATAGTTGTTAAATTCTATGTCGTTTGGTCTCTGGTGGAGAGTTGTCTCATTGGCAATCATACCACATCTTCTTAAATTTATTGTATAGTAAAGCATAATGACATATACACTTTCCCGATAAAATACAAAATAAGTAAAACATTATTGCAAGGGTATACAAAATAAAAACAACACTATAAAAACCTCATGTGTCCGAATATTGCATTTCTGGAACCATCCGCATAAGGAACGCCAAAAGCCAAAAACCGGAAAGCTGGATCACATATACGGAACCACGTCAAGAGTCATTCAACCAAATGGAACATAATAATACAAAGACAAATAAAGGTAAAACTGTAAAAAAGACAAACTTCTGCAGAGTCAGTACCTATAATCTATAACTCAAGACCATCCTGTATTATTTGCTTAGTAGACACTGAATATTTATCTGTTAGGTCTTTGTACTTTCACAAAACCCTGGCTCATTAATTTTTTGCTCAAACACTGATGAAGTTTTACAAACTCTGAGTAGCAGCTGCAAGCTCATGAAACACGTATGAGTTGAGAAATGTATACTCCATACGCGGATGAAGTTGGTAAATTGCTGCTAAGGTGAGGAAAATTTATAATAGCAAACTTTTAAATCATTTCGCTTATCATAGACTCTGGTATTGAGACGACCGCTGTAGTCATATTCGGGGTATATGTCTAAAAATGAGGCTGAGGAAGCTGTATATGTGGTGTCTGTAATTTCTACCTCAAGACTATTAATGGGACCCATTCAGAAAAAGTTTGTATTGTAACTGGAAAGAAATATCTTCAATAAACCTGAATATATAAACTAAATGATATAGCTTCTTTGATGTAACCATTACGAAAACAAAAACGTACACATTATAATATTTCCAGGGGAAGACCACCAGACATCCTTTTGTTTCACTCATTCGTGGATTCATTAAGCATTATAAAGAAAGATTTTTTCAAAAATAATATGAACCTTTTCAAGTAATAACATACTTTTATTTACTGAACTATCTGAAACACTAAAGATTAAGTTTCAAAATTATCATGATATATTGGAATGTGACCATTATAGATACGTGATCTTTTCTTAATGATTCTCATAGATTGTGTGTTGCCTTTTGTGTTTTCTTTAAAAAGTATGGAATTTCATCTTTAACTTAGTGCACAGTATTATTGTGGTGCTGAACACCAATGTATATTACTGAACCAGTCCATGTTTTATATGGACATCATCTTGGACTCTTCTCCTTTAACCACATGTATTGATCGTATATTGATTGCATTGATTGTTTATTATTACTGTATTTTGTGTATAATTGCTGTGTCACCTGAATAAACCTGGTGAGTTATCATATATTGTTCTTATATTATTATGATATGCTCGGATCCCACGACATTAATAAGGAAGTTGAATCATTTTGACAGACATATTTCTTTTTTGTTTGTTCAACCTTTCAAAAATACAGCAGATTTCTCACAGATTATAAAGTAAAAGTACACTAATTGCACGATCCGATACCTGATCTTTCACGATCCGATCGCAATTCTTGACCACCATTAGTTATTCTTTCACGATAATTTTTCTCGATATAACCGAATGAAACTCGTGTCTTTATTTTGTAATTGATTTAAACCACTGTGTCTAAACTACCCCGGCAAAAAATGTTTGGGCTCAGTAGTATCTAGCATCCGGTACGGTGACGGACCATCAATAGATAGAGAAAAGGTAGGCTTTCAGTTTATTTATTTATTTTTATGATATTGAAGAATATACATACACGTATAACGGTTTTCGATTGTGAGATAGTAATAATAATAATATTTTATTCAATAAAATATCAAGCATATGAGTTAATACAATACTCAAATATATACGATACATAAAGACAATACTAACACATACTTTGTAAAATATAATGGCATTTTATGAGTGTAGTAAGAAACTATCCTTAAGTGCATGGAAAAAAATTGCTGATATTTTATCAGGGATAACCCATGAAAGCTCTTGAGCTTGTTTCCAATGGGGTCCCTTCATGTAAACGGCTTATAGTTTTCGATATACAAAAAAAAAAAAAAAAAATGATATTACACAAATTAATATGACATAAAAACTTCATAAAAAATAATTTAAATAAAAAATAAGTTTAATAGTATAAAAAGAAGTCTGATGAAGCCGCACTATAACTTTTGGTCAAGTACTCTTTGACGCTAATTTTGAAATCCTTTATTTTCTTTATTGTTTTAACATTATTTGGCAGCATATTCCAATCTTGTATGCCATTAAAATAAAATGTATCTTTTTGTTGACTCTTTACTGGTGGAACCCAGAAGTTATATTCACTATTTCGTGTGAAATGATGATGAAGGTGTCTCACCTTTGTAAAATTTGTATACATATAATTAGGACAATGGTGGTAATAAATATTATGAACATGGTTTAATCTCAATTGTTTAACACGATTTTCAATATTAACATAACCAATACTATTCAATACATTATGGTCAACTTTTGATCTATATCCAGTATTTTTTATAAATCTAACACATTTGTTTTGTAATACTTGTAACTTATCTTTATGTTTGTTGCTGACACCAGCATACCATGCAGAACAGGCATAGTCAAAATGACATTGAATTAGAGCTATAACTAAAGTCTTTCTAGATTGTTCTGATAAACATTTGGCCTGTCTGTATAGGAACTTCAATCTTGAATTTATCTTTTGAATAATATTATTTAAATTTTTTCTCCAGAAAGAGAATTATCAATATTCAGGCCTATTAAATATTTCACACAATTTTGCGATGAAATTGTGTGATTATTACAAGTAACGTCAAAGTTACGAATTTTAAACAATTTACGTTTTGACTTAAACAGAATAGTTTCTGTTTTCCCCAAATAAAGTGATAGTTTATTATCGATCAGCCATTTGCTGCAAGATTCAAGTTCCTTACCCAGTTTCTCAGACATAACTTCTGGGTTCTTATGAGAGTATAGTATGGTACTATCGTCAGCATATGATAAAATTTTGCAGTCTTTACTTATACTTATAGACATGTCATTAACATAATATAAGAATAATAGTGGTCCTCACATGTAATAAAACACTGCCCGGAGAAAACCACCGACCTTCGATAGGAAAACTGACAATCCTAGTCAATTAAGATTGTGGTACTCACACATGTAATATATCTTAAATCAGATTCAGTACCATTAATACTAACTTTTTGTTGTCTATTACATAAATATGATTCAAACCATTTAGTACATTTGACACCCATTATTTGTAGTTTGTTACACAATATATGATGGTCGACCGTGTCAAAGGCTTTTTGCAAATCTAACATTATCATTCCAGTATAGAGTACCTTAGCAGTTTCATTTTTAATATGATCTAACAAATGAATAAGACATGTATCTGTGGAATAAGCAGATCTGAAACCAGATTGTAGTTTATAAAGTAAATAATTTTCCACCAGATATTTCTCAAGTTTTGAAATACTGATCTTTCTACAATTTTAGAAACAACTACTAAAATACTAACTGGTCGATAATTTCCGACATCCAGCCTACTATTTTTCTTATATATAGGACACACTCTAGCTTTTTCATCTCATCAGGTACTACGCCTGAAGTTATCGACAAATTAACTATATATGTAATTGGCTTCGCTGAAATACTCGAGCCATCTCTTAAAAACCTTGATGGTATTCCATCTAATCAAGTACTTTTACTTGGATTGAGTTGTTGTAACTGTTTAAAAATATATTCTTCAGTCACAGGTTTTAATTTATAACTCAAATCGTTACACCTAACAGTGTTATAAAAAAATTTAAATATGTCTGTTTTGATATCAAACACTTTTGGAACTGGTGGTAATTTTGATACTAAATTATAAGCTATAGTTGTGAAAAAGTTATTAAAATAGTTAGCCACTGTATTTGAGTCATGACAGTTTTCATTATCTATATTAAGTACAACTTTACTTTTCTCTTTCTGTTTAGTACCGTAACCCATACTTTTAAACTGTTTCCAGACATTTTTAGGATTATTTTTATTTTCTTCTATTTTATTTTCAAAATATGAAGACTTAGCTTTGTTTACCTCCCTCTGGGTTTTATTTCTACATTTACAATAATCATTATAAAGATGTTTATTATTTGTTTTTGTATACATATTCAAAAGCTGATCTCTTTTTTGAATTAGTTCAATAACTTCAGAAGTCATCCAAGGCTCTGTATGTTTTTTTTACCTTGATATCTCTTTTAGTGGCTACTTCATTTAAAATTGAAGTAAAAATATCTTTGAATTTTACCCAAGTTCCATTTACTTCTCTACATAGATATAATTCAGACCAATCAACATCATTTAGTTTTTGACAGAAATCATCTTTAGTGTAATTTTTGGTAGATCTTATTTTGATTAAACTTTCTCCAGTATCTGAGTTTGTTTTTCTCTCAAATTTTCTAGTAAAATATGTCATAAAATGGTCTCTTAGACCAATTGGAATAACACCTGACTGACTGACTCTGTCTTCAGAATTTACAATTACATGATCAAATAATGTTTTACTGTTTTCAGGTATTCTGGTTGGTTCACATAACAATTGCTTCAAATTTGACATTTGTAAAATATTCATATAGTTTTTATATAAATGAGATGTAATATTTTCTTCAACCGTTCTAGATTAATGGAGAAAAAAGTAAAAAGGGACATCAAAATGGTGAATTGAGTGAACCTTGCCTCGAATTTGTTTAATTTCTCTTTAAATTGCGCACATTGTACGGAAAGAAAGATACTAACACGGAAATTGCAAGCCTAGTCACTTTGAGCACCTCGATATTTGTATTGCTGTGCATAGAACGTAAGAAATGGGTAATGTTAAAATTTAAAGACCCGGTTTTGTCAATGTTGTTTACTATATAAGGACCCGGTTTTGTTTTGTTTGAAACCACAAATTTATGAAAAGCAACGTTAACATGCATCTGAACATTGTCCGTCGAAAGAAGTTAAATATATGAGCTACATAGATGATATTGTAAAACAAACCTGTCGTGTTAAAGATTTAAACGGGAACTTTTCGAAATAAAGAGTACACATTTTTCTAATGCTATACGTATACCTTATTGCACTTATCTTCGAACTAAGTTTAAATGGAATATAAATACTTTATAGCATGTACTTACATTAATTCTATTAAAACATTATCATGTTTGTTTGTTTTCTATATTACATGTAGTATGTAATGATGTAAAAATAGGAATATGTGGTTTGATTGTGTTACCATATTAATTTATCAAACGAGTAAAGGTAGTAAGTACGCTTTACTATACTATACGCTTTGTTTACAATATATTTACTATCATTTATTCATTCATTCATTTGTTGACGAACAGTCAGAAAAAAGACTTTAGGGGGAGGGTTGAGATCTCACAAAACATGTTTAACCCCGCCGCATTTTTGAGCCTGTCCCAAGTCAGGAACCTCTGGATTGTGTTAGTTTTGTGTGTTTTTAAAATTTTGGTTCATTTATATGTTTTGGAGTTTAGTGTGACGTCCATTTTCGCTGAACTAGTATACATTGTTGTTTAGGGGCCAGCTGAAGCCTGCCTGCGGGTGCGGGATTTTCTCGCTGTGTTGAAGACCCATTGGTGGCTTGGGCTGTTTTCTGCTCTTTGGCCGGGTTGTTGTCTCTTTGACGCATTCCCCGTTTCTATTCTCAATTTTATTTAGTCTATATTATTCTGCACGAATTAATCATGCATGCAACCCCGCTTAATTTTCTGGTACTATATATACTGTGTTACTTGTACTAATGCGAGTGTTAACACTTGAGCACGCACATAACATAGCTGTGAGAAACTTCAAGTTAACATTTCAAATAAATGTACTGTATTTTCAATGTGAATAAAAGTTGGTTTGCAACATATTTACATCACTACATCTACGTCTTATTTAGAACAACCTAAGTGGCCATTTACCTCGTGAAAAAATCCCAATGAGCCAACTTTTCATCAGAGACCAATTGACATAAAAGTTAGCAAATATAGGTCATCGTATGGCATCCAACAATTAGAAATACTGAAAAATGCCCCGAAATGAAAAATGCAAAAAAAATCAAACGAGAAAACTATCTAGCTGATTTATGTACAAAACAAAAAACGGAAAACAAATATGATACAAAGCAGCAAAAGACATACAGGCTCCTGGATTCGGGACTGGCACATACAGAATGGCGGGGTTGAACGTGTTAGCGCCACCCTGCCCCTCCCAAAAAAAAAAAAAAGAAAAGTGAACAGCACAACATAAGAACAAATGATAAAAATCAGTTGAAAAGGCTCAACTCATACGATTACAGAGTCTGTATAGTTAATGCGCGATTAGCACTCAACGTTGTTTTCTCATTTTTTATTAAATTTTATGAAGGTATACAATATAGTTATCAGAGGCGGATCCAGGGGGTGTAGAGATAGTACGCCTCCCCTTTTGATAGCTAGAAATTATTATTATATCATGTTCTTTTACGATTCATATATGATTTTTTAGCATAAAATCGTCCAAAAATATTTCCCTTGCTCCGCTCGGCGGTATTTAATCCGTTTTATTGAATTTTGCCCCCTTTCAAAAAACCTCGATCCGCCCCTGCATATTGCAATTGACAATTAAAAACTTGACCAACGTCACTAAAATGTAGAACATTTGTCAATGTACGATAATCATTACACAATGGAGAGATAAACGAACCGTTTATTTATAAAATTATTAATAAAATAATCACTATTGTATTTTCTGGATGGCCTGAAACTGTTATACTTATTTATATTTAGTATAATAGTTACAAGGAGGGGTAAAAATATTTTTGACGCATTATTATTGTGATCCTTAGCGCCGCATCGAAATTCGTTTAGGGCGATTCTGCGTGCATATACGTTTGTCTTATTCTCTTGCTTTATAATAAACATTTAGTGTTTAGAATATTCATTTTCAAACGATCATACTGCCCCCTAGGTAGAGTGGATTATTAATTAACATAACCATCCTGTTGTCCAAGAAAATCACATATCAAATGTGCGTCCTTCAATTTTCAAGGCCTTACACAATCCAAGTTTGAACACTTAAATTACATCATTCGTATAAAAAAAAACCAAATTGTGTTAAAAAACCTCCATGTCTTTGTATTTCGCCGTTAAAGTATTCGTTTATACAGAGCAAAATTAAAATTATTATTGTTCCAATAAATCAGGAATTCAAGTGTTTACGGGTTTAAATAAATGATAAGTTATCCTCTCCTCTGAAAATAATCGTTTATCAACGAGCCATCAAACTCTTGTTGAACGCCGGATATTGATTTACGTCTTGCGACTATGCATTATTTTCTATGACAAAACCGGGTCCTGTTTTGTGAAATTTTAGGACGAAAACCGGGTCGTACACATTGACAAAACCGGGTCCTTCAATTTTGACATGACCTATTTCTTTCGTTCCATGCACAGAACTACAAATATGGAGGTGCTCAAAGAGACTAGTCTTGCGATCTCCGTGTTAATATCTTTCTTTCCGTACAATGTGCACAATTTAAAGAGAATTAAACAAATTCGACGCATGATTCACTCAAATCACCATTTTGATGTGCCTTTTTACTTATTTCTCCATTAATCTAGAAAGGTAGAAAATATTATATCTCACAATCGAAAATAGTTATATGTGTATGTATATTCTTCAATATCATAAAAATAACAAATAAATAAACAGAAATCCTACAATTTTACTGTCTGTTGATGGTCCGTCACCGTACGTGATATTAGATACTATTGAGTCCAAACATTTTTTGCCGAGGTTAGTTTAGGCACAGTGTAAACGTAAAACGATATTTTCGTTTAGTTTACAATAAAATTGTGTAATAATTCTATTATTATTGCAAGTGGTATTTTCAACCTTTATTAGATTTCGAAGTTTCCAAATTGTCAATTTAGCTATGCATATTAGGATATTGTCATATATAATTTCCTTTAAAGGCCTGTCATAAAAACCGAGGATAATATTTCTCTATTGTAGAACTAATTCATGTGTCAAGTTTACTTTTGTGAATATTTTTTTTATTACATTATTAATGGGTAGATCTCTGTACAGTTATAAAAAAGACGATTTTGTGTTTCAAGGAGATTTTTGCAAAAATGGCAGTAACCTTGAACCAAAGAATGCTTTAATCGATGTAGTTTAGATTCGGTGTAGATAATGTTATGTATGATCATGTATGGACTTCCAATGGAATTCACAAAGTTTATGTTTATACAGAGATTTCTTATTATCATTGTAAAGATATAACCTGTTTGCGCTGATGCAGCGTAAAGCAATCACCAATCAATCAATCTTAAATGACCCAAAACCGACTTCCAGTCAATACTTATAGGAAATTCAGTTTCCCATTTTAATTGTGCCTTAGGTAAGGTATTTTGATTAAGTATGTGTTGAATATCTTTCGGTTTTATTTTTTTTTTGGACCAGAAAATGTGTCTTATTTAATTTATATATGTACATTTTAGGTATAGCATTTTAAATTTTTTAATATTCGGCTATGCAATTCCTTTTATGAATAAGTTGATAATATATAGAATTACAGTTTTGGAAAGTATTCGTTTCAAGATTCCATATGTTACCAATAGTTGTTATTTTACTCTTGAAAAACGATTTGAAATATTGAGATTTTCTTTCAAATTTAATATCAGAGTTACAAAAAAGTCTAGGTTTCAATATTTCGTATTAGGTGTATATATCTTTCTTAGTTCTGATAAAGAGTTAAGGGCATATAAACAGTCCTTTTGATTGATCGAAGTTAATTCTCGCCCCAGAAGAAAATTCGTATTTCAAATTTCAAATGACTTTTTAATTGATTTTTCGTTTTTATTCAGTGATTGAGTGTCATCTGCAAAGAGACTGATTTTTATTTCATGAGTATATGTACTGGCGGGTAACTTAATGACTTCAATGTCTTTATTAGCCCTTATTGCGCAAGCCATTGGCTCAGCTTGAATAACATAAAGCAGAGGTGCTATTGGACAGCCTTGCCGTGCTGATAGTGAAATTGAAACATATTTAGAAACAAATCCATCTGTTTTAATGCATGTTTTTGAATCTTTTAATAACATGTTTATCCACATACAAATTTTCGGTCCAAAATTAAATTTTGCAAACAAGCTAGGATCCATCCCATTCAATTCGATCGAAAGCTTTTTGCTGATCAGAGAACAATAACCCCCTCTTCGTCTTCTACATCAATGTAGTGTATTATATCTTGGATTTATCTGTTTGCTTCACTGATATGTCTACCCTTTACGAAATCTTTTGGTCTAGATATATTAAATTAGGTAAGACATCTAATAATCTGAATGCTAAGTATTTAACTATTATTTTATAATCACAATGAAGTACTGTTAATGGTCTCCAATTTTGAAAGTTCTCTCGTTCGCCCCTTTAAAAAGTAAGAATATCATCCCTCTACTTTGTGATTCTCAAAGCGAACCACTTTCAAAAATTTCATTTACTAAACAGCAAATTGGTCCCTAATAACATGCCATCTGATAAAAGTTGGCTATAATATCATCTTCACCAGGAGATTTGTGAATTTTAATACTTTTTACATCTTGCAAAATTTCATATTATTCGATATTTTTTTCTGAATTTGATTTTTCGTTTTCATCTAATGTGCTTTCATTTAAACCAGACTCAAGCTAGCGAATAATAAGCCAGCGAACAATAAGATGCATCAAGCTAGCGAACAATAAGTCGGCGAACAATAAGAAAACGCGCCAACCTGATCATGTCTAAAAAACGAAGACTTGTAATAACATGAAACTTCCTTTGAAATCTGATGACAATCATTTCCAGTAGGAAGACGAAATGCAATTCATTTTCACAAATACAAAATTGATTAGTTATTTGTTTATTTACTACAACTTTTTTTTAAAGCCGGGCATCTAAAATTCCTTTTAGCTAATTCTTTCTCTTTTTAGTGTTCTCTAATCATGCTTTAAAGAGATGGGTTTGTCGTCTTTATAATAGTGAAACAATCAATATAACAATAGTTCATACAGAACTAGTGTAACGATAAAATTAAACCTTCTAGCTTATATATGCGTTTAAAAAAAAAAAAAAAAAAAAAAATAAAAAAAAAAAAACAGATTTATTTTGGAACGTCAAGTATTTTTTGTCAGATTTTCAGTTGAAATAAAAGCTGATAACTATACGCAGTTTTCTTTTTTTGTCAAAGAACTAGTAACTTTTTAAAAATTATTCAAAAGTATGTCGTTAAACTGGTAACTTATTTATTATATTTCGATAGGAAGAGTGATTAGTGTAAGAGTGGCGCACAAATAGAACGAGAAATTGACTTTAATGGAATCCAAGATTATTACAAGTTTTCAAATAATCACAAATGATAGGCAATAACCTAAGGTTGTCTGGATCCAAAGACCCAGGTGGGTAAAGTTACGGACCTTCTACACCTGAGGTCCAAAGTTGGGGTATGGAGACCCTATCCCCTCCATACTTTAATTCGTTAAAAATTCATTGCGGCAAAGCTTTTTTCCACACTAGGAACAAATGATAGGAAATGACATTAGGGTTGTCTGAACCCAAAGACCAAGGTGGGTAAAGTTACGGAACTTCTGCACCTGAGGTCCAAAGTTTCGGTATGGAGACCCTACGCCCTCCAAACTTTAATTCGTTAAAAATTCCCTGCGGCAAAGCTTTTGTCCACACTAGAAACAAATGATAGGAAATGACATTAGGGTTGCCTGAACCCAAAGACCAAGGTGGGTAAAGTTACGGAACTTCTACAACTGAGGTCCAAAGTTTCGGTATGGAAATCCTACCCCCTCCCAACTTTAATAAGTTAAAAATTCGCTACGGCAAAGCTTTTGTCCACATTAGGTTCAAATGATAGGCAATTGCCTAAGGTTGCTGGACCCAACGACCAAGGTGGGTAAAGTTACGAAACTTCTACAACTGAGGTCCAAAGATGGGGTATGGAGACCCTACCCCCTCCCTACTTTAATTCGTAAAAAAAATCCCTATGGCAAAGCTTTTCTCCACACTAGAAACAAATGATAGGCAATTGCCTGAGGTTGCCTGGACCCAAAGACCAAGGTCGGTAAAGTTGCGGAACTTCTACAACTGAGGTCCAAAGTTGGGCTAAGGAAACCCTACCCCTCCCAACTTAAATACGTAAAAAAAGAGCTTTTGTCCACACTAGAAACAAATGATAGGCAATGACCTAAGGTTGCCTGGACCCAAAGACCTAGGTGGGTAAAGTTACGGAACTCTTATAACTGAGGTCCTAAGTTTGGGTATGGAGATCCTACCCCCTCCCAACTTTAATACGTATAAAATTCCCTACAGCAAAGCATTTGTGAATACTATTAACAAATGACAGGCAATTGCGAAAGGTTGCCTTGAGCCTAAAGACCCAGATGGGCAAATTTACGGAACTTCTACAACTGAGGTCCAAAGTTGAGGAAAAGCTTTGCCGTAGGGACTTTTTTATGAATTAAAGTAGGGAGGCGGTAGGTTCATCATACCCCAACTTTGGACCTCAATTGTAGACGATCCGTAACTTTACCCACCTGGGTCTTTTGGTCCAGGCAACCTTAGGCCATTGCCTATCATTTGTTTCTAGTGTGGACAACAGTTTTGCCGTAGGGAATTTCTTACGAATTAAAAGGAAGGGGGTAGGGTCTCAATACCCGAACTTTGGTCCTCAGTTTTAGCTGTTCCGTAATCTTATCCACCTAGGTTTTTGGTTCCAGGCAAGCTTAGTCCATTGCCTATCATTTGTACCTAGTGTGGACAAAAGCTTTGCCGTAGGGATTTTTTTACGAATTAAAGTTGAGAGAGGGTAGGGTCTCCATACCCCAACTTTGGACCTCAGTTGTAGAAGTTCCGTAACTTTACCCACCTTGGTCTTTGGGTCCAGGTAACCTTAGGCCATTGCCTCTCATTTGAACCTATTGTGGCAAAAGCTTTGCCGTAGGGAATTTTTTACGTATCAAAGTTGGGAGGGGTAGGATCTCCATACCGAAACTTTGGACCTCAGTTGTAGAAGTTCCGTAACTTTACCCACCTTGGTCTTTGGGTCCTGGTACTTTAGGCCATTGCCTCTCATATGAACCTAGTGTTGGCGAAAGCTTTGCCGAAGGGAATTTTTTACGTATCAAAGTTGGGAGGGGTAAGGATCTCCATACCGAAGTTTTGGACTTCAGTTGTAGAAGTTCCGTTACTTTACCCACCTTGGTCTTTGGGTCCAGGTAACCTTAGGCCATTGCCTCTCATTTGAACCTAGTGTTGGCAAAAGCTTTGCCGTAGGGAATTTTTTACGTATCATAGTTGGGAGGGGGTTGGATCTCCATACCGAAACTTTGGACCTCAGTTGTAGAAGTTCCGTAACTTAACCCACATTGGTCTTTGGGTCCAGGTAACCTTAGGCCATTGCCTCTCATTTGAACCTAGTGTTGGCAAAAGCTTTGCCGTAGTGAATTTTTTACGTATTAAAGTTGGGAGGGGGTAGGATCTCCATACCGAAACTTTGGACCTCAGTTGTAGAAGTTCCGTAATCTTATCCACCTAGGTCTTTGGTTCCAGGCAACCTTAGTCCATTGCCTATCATTTGTACCTAGTGTGGACAAAAGCTTTGCCGTAGGGATTTTTTACGAATTAAAGTTGAGAGAGGTAGGGTCTCCATACCCCAACTTTGGACCTCAGTTGTAGAAGTTCCGTAACTTTACCCACCTTGGTCTTTGGGTCCAGGTAACCTTAGGCCATTGCCTCTCATTTGAACCTATTGTGGCAAAAGCTTTGCCGTAGGGAATTTTTTACGTATCAAAGTTGGGAGGGGTAGGATCTCCATACCGAAACTTTGGACCTCAGTTGTAGAAGTTCCGTAACTTTACCCACCTTGGTCTTTGGGTCCTGGTACTTTAGGCCATTGCCTCTCATATGAACCTAGTGTTGGCGAAAGCTTTGCCGAAGGGAATTTTTTACGTATCAAAGTTGGGAGGGGTAAGGATCTCCATACCGAAGTTTTGGACTTCAGTTGTAGAAGTTCCGTTACTTTACCCACCTTGGTCTTTGGGTCCAGGTAACCTTAGGCCATTGCCTCTCATTTGAACCTAGTGTTGGCAAAAGCTTTACCGTAGGGAATTTTTTACGTATCATAGTTGGGAGGGGATTGGATCTCCATACCGAAACTTTGGACCTCAGTTGTAGAAGTTCCGTAACTTAACCCACATTGGTCTTTGGGTCCAGGTAACCTTAGGCCATTGCCTCTCATTTGAACCTAGTGTTGGCAAAAGCTTTGCCGTAGTGAATTTTTACGTATTAAAGTTGGGAGGGGGTAGGATCTCCATACCGAAACTTTGGACCTCAGTTGTAGAAGTTCCGTAATCTTATCCACCTAGGTCTTTGGTTCCAGGCAACCTTAGTCCATTGCCTATCATTTGTACCTTGTGTGGACAAAAGCTTTGCCGTAGGGATTTTTACGAATTAAAGTTGAGAGGGGTAGGGTCTCCATTCCCCAACTTTGGACCTCAGTTGTAGAAGTTCCGTAACTTTACCCACCTTGGTCTTTGGGTCCAGGTAACCTTAGACCATTGCCTCTCATTTGAACCTAGTGTTGGCAAAAGCTTTGCCGTAGTGAATTTTTTACGTATTAAAGTTGGGAGGGGGTAGGATCTCCATACCGAAACTTTGGACCTCAGTTGTAGAAGTTGTATTGTTGTGATTCCACCCTGTTCTTGTAAATTTGAATCAGTGCAAGCTTAAGGGATTTGCTGTTTTGAAAAGCTGTAATAATCCTGGATTTGAACATTTTGTTTTTTAAATTAGCCAAAATCTTCATATCAATTCATATATCGTGCGTCTTGTATGTCATTGTCACATGAAACACATTTCCTTTTGAAATTTAATAAACAAATTGCAAGTTTTTAATTGTACCAAAACGAAAACTGTGGATATTTATTAGCTTTTACTTCAACTTATAATTCTGAATGCAAAATTCTGTACTTGACGGTCTAAAACGGTATGTATCAGCATTTGATTTAATTTCATCTTTGCACTAGATAAGTATGGTCTTCTTTTATTTTTTTTTCGTTATTATAAAGACAAGCCGTTTGTAATCAAAAGTAATCAACCGGGAGAGGAGTAGCTAAAATCAATTTTGAAAATCCTGTAAGAGATGCTCGGCTGTCAAGAAAAAATATGTTGTTTTAAATATATATATGAATAAAAAATCAATTTTGTCTTATTGAAAATGTATAGCATTTCGTCTTCCTACTTCCTATTGTTCGCTGGCTTATTGTTCGCTAGCTTGATACACCTTATTGGTCGCTAGCTTATTGTTCGCTGGCTTGAGTCTGGTTTCATTAAACTGTAGTAGCCAGTTACCTTTCTGCTCGTCCCAACCCTCGCTTTTAAATATTTTTTCGTGAAATTTGGGATGTTATGATATCATAATTTCTGTAACTTAACCATTGAAATATACAATTTCTTTTCTTTTTTAAACCTAATCCATTAAGATTAATACTTGCTAGTTTAAATGACATAATATCTGAGTTTTATATACATAAAATAATTTGCGAATATTCATTTTGTTCTTGCCCTCATGTTTTACCAAAAGAACTTTTATTTTTCATATTTTATTTTAAAAACTAATTTTGCGTTTGCCCTCATATCATATTCATTATAAGAGCCCTTCACATGTTTACAATCAGAAATGACACTTGACAGACAATCGGTAACCACTATTAAAGGTTTTATAGTAATTTTGCTTACTCGATCGTGACAAGAATGTGTATTGCTTCGCATACGCCATATTATCATGACCAATACAAATATAACGGTTTTGAATTTGGTGTAAACAGTGATATTAATTCACCGAATATAACAATACATTTAACATGAACAGACTAATACATTGACATTTACATTCATATATAACATTAGACTCCCCTGACCAGTGCTCGATATGGACCAGTGCTCGATAACCCGCTACAGAAATGTTTTTTTTATGAATATAAAACACTTTTGAATTAAAATATTGGTTGTACTTATACCTTAAAAGGGGTTTTACAGGAAGTGTACATTTCGCATGCTCTTAACTTAACGTGAAATTAATAGCAGACAATAAATCGACAGTGGTGAATCGAAGTTGAAAAGATCGCTCTTGCCAGTCTTGGAATCAAGTTTAAAAAAAAACTTTAAGTAAATATTTAGTAGTTAGAAATAACATGGATCAATTATAAAATCATTCAGAATTCAAATGATGTGATTCCTACAGTAATATTCAATCCAGGGCATTTGTACCATCATTTTTTGTCCCCCCTAGAGCCCCTTCAGATTTTCACTTGACCGCCGCCATTTTATGTAAACAATATATTTTGGGTAAACTTGCTTGTCCTTTCATGTAAATTCCGGTTTGTGTGTAACATATGTCACTGATGAGCCGTGGTACTGCAATGTTTGTGTACAGTCTGAGGAATAATGAACTATGAACATTTTTTACGAAAACAAATATTTTTCCAAACATTACATATCTTGATGAATTTTAGAATCTCTGAATTTCTGTGAATAAATTACCATTTCAGTAAAATTTAAATGCCAATTATCAGTTAAATGTTCATTTTATCAATTAGACATCATAGTTCTTATTTTATTTTTATTCTGAGGTTTTTATAACATTATCGAGAACTGGTCAAGTTGTATTCGAATTTAGCATACTTTTAGCATTTGAAACAAACATGCCCCAAGGTGACGTCATAATAGAAATTAAACAACCAATCAGGTCCTTTTGTTTCAAATAAGGTCAACTTTGATCAAACTAAAGGTCAGGAATTAGTTTGCAAGATTATGTCGGTAAACAGTAAAAAGCAGTGTTAAATTATCGAGCACTGGTCAGGAGAGTCTAACATCATAATACAGTACATATGATACATATAAAAAAAATAAAAATACAATATTAAGCTAATAACATTTTTTGGGTTAGTTTTTAAAGTTTTATGTAAATATTTTTTTAAGTTGTATACCTTTAATAGAAAAACAAAGGATATGGTGTAAAAAAAAACACACACTCAAAAATCAAAGTCACAGCGATTTTATTGCTGTTCATCATCTCAAAGTCACAGTGAGGCCTTCAAAACGGAGCAAAAAAAAAAAAAAAAACAAAACAAAAAACTCTCACCTCACTGCAAGTTTAAGACGGCCCCTAGCAGCTGCTTGAGCGGAATTCTTTGCAAAGATATTTTGGATAGACTTTGTAAGATGTAACACCACCTAATCGAGCCCGGTCAAAAAGGAACATACTAGAAAGTAGTACATATTTAAAACAAAATAGTTCCTATGCATAAGGGTGAATCTTAAACTATGTAGCATATATTTTAGTAATTAAGGTATCAGATGAAAGGTGAAGGACTGGTGATCCTTGTAGAACACACAATTTACTGATAATTTTGAATAATACAAAAATGTATGAATGAATTCTAAAATTGAGGGCATATATAGCCTGTTTTTCTGATATGAAGCGCCTGGTTTGGTGTATCCAAAATTCCGGTAACCAGTGCAGTTTTTACAAGTACTAAAGATAAAAAGCACAACCTGGTAAAATAAAGATCTGCATTTGAAAACGTTACATATTAGCTTCCACCAGGAGAGTCTTATTTGGATGGTCGTTTACTTTGCTTGTCAGCAAAGGAAGGCGTTGTTCTTGAATCACTCCTGTCCGTGACATTACGTTTCCGTTCTATAACAGGGGTTTCAAGGACAGATTTTGGTGTATGCGACTTAGTAAAAAAGTTTGCTAATAGAGCACACTTTTTTTCTTTTCCTTCAGGACTTATATGGACACCACTTGCGTCACTTGTGTCGAATAATGATCGGACAGTAATACCCGATTTACAAAACTCACTTGCGATATCAATGTAAGTCTAGTTGCTCGTCTTTTGAACAGAGTTTTTTAATGAAGGTATTAACTCGGTTGGTTGTCTCGTTTAACTTTGTGATGTTGTGACCTTTGCGGGGCAAAACACTGCAGATACCAATATGTGTCTTTGGGAAAGTCTCTTTGACTTTCGCAATTGCTTTTGTGTACATAACATTCACATGATCACTGTCATCTTTGTTTTTTGTTATGTCATTTGTTCCCAGACATAGTGCAATTGTGTTTAAATGTGTGACTGATGGGTCATTTTTCTTACGACCAACACTGATACACATGTCTATATCGTCCAGAGTGACTCCGGAGATTGAGGCATTGACAACATTGTGCAGAAAGTCGCCAAGACGTTTGGCATTTGATGCACCAATGATAAGGTTTACGTTGTCTTTTATATGTTTTATAGTTTATGTGTAGGGTGCATTGTGTATGATGGCTTGGCACCAGTTTCAGCAACTATTTCATTTTCATTAAGAAAATGTTATGTCATGTTTCGTTAGTTGCCTCAATGGACGTTTCACATGTAGATTTGTTTTTCTCATTTTGCATCGATTGACGACCTTCTAATATTTCGGAAGCAATTGGATCAAAGTCATGTATTGCCTTTTCAGAAGCAAAAGTTTCACTTTCTCCTCGATTGTGATCAATCTGTTTGCAAAAACTGCATGTTGACTGTTTTTTGCTATCCCTAGAAATGTAACCTTTCTGTGTGTAATTAAAGCATTGTTTTGAGATTATTTTTTTTTGGCGATGAAAAAAGGGGGCGTACGCCCTCTACTCCTTAAGCTGGATTCGCCACTGCTATGTGTTAATATGCACGTACGTGTTACCTTTACTCTATATTAACGTTTAATAATGATTGTCATTGGACATGATACAATATATAAATCAACCCACGTACAGAGGTAAGTATTTGATATCGTGTCATCGTGGAAATCGTTGAGTTCCACTGTAACCTTATTGATATAAGTTCGTGAACAAATAAAACCTATTGCTTTAATTTTTAGATTTTTATCATGGATGCTAATCTGTAGTGATGTATTTTCTTCATGTCTTTAGGTTGCTATAAGTCCTATTCAGTATCGACAGATTGCGATTTCGTCCAGGAAATTGTTTGAAGCCTTAAAAAGAGGGTCCTGATGAGAAACGAACTGACTACATTATAAGGAAATTCGAAATATCCATAATTGAAAGAACTATGCATGACTTGACAACCGAAAAAGACAAAGATTATCTCATAAATAATTTCAAAGATTCGTTAACAAGCCAACATCAGAAGACACTGAACTTGACAGCCTTCCTAACAGGAAATCCCATAAAATACCGCCAAGGACATTAAGCTTACAAATAATAATACTTTCCTCTACTCATGCACTGCATTGCCATTTTGTCATAATCAAGATTTTTCTTGTTATGTACACTCGTTATGATCTTTTTTTATATATATAAAGAAGCCTTATGTAATTTCACTTAGAGCGTTTCATAATACGCCATAAACCTTTCAAAACTCGAATAAAAAATCTAAATGATTCTAGTTTCAATTTACATTCATTCGATAACATCGAATGCACTTTCCTAACTTTAAAAACACGCACATTTCTAGAAACATGCTGCATTAAGGTGAAATAACAGAAATAAACCGATAATGAAACAAAATAATTAGAGACGATTAAGAATTATGACAGTTGGATTTAATGCGTTATAAATGTATATATTACGTAACAACGCATTCACCAGACAATTCACAAATAATAAACATCCCTGAGCGTTTTCTTAGATATTCTTGGATTATAATGACAATTTTATATCACATTGAAAAAAATCAGCTGACCGTGATGTTTGTTGTAGAAATAATATTTTACGTAAAACCACACGCTCAAAAATATCCAATTGACATCTGACAATATAACAAGTTGAAGTTATCACAACTGCTTTAATGATAAATATATTTATTATACTTCATGTCAAAATGCCAGATTTTGATTGGTTAATAAGAGGGAGACAATTTACTCTATCCCATGGTAAATACTCTATTACCCTTACTCGGAGACGCTTGCTCAAGTGTGCGCTTTAATAAATACGGATGATTGTTATGTATAAGAGGGTGGTGGTA
Organism: Mytilus coruscus; assembly: GCA_017311375.1. NCBI lineage: Eukaryota > Metazoa > Mollusca > Bivalvia > Mytilida > Mytilidae > Mytilus > Mytilus coruscus. The sequence continues at coordinate 127,675,161 of CM029596.1, forward strand.
AAGGGGGGTCTGAACACGGAAACACATGAAATAAAAATCGCAAAAACGTTGCACGGAAAATAAAAATCGTGAAAACGGAGCACGAGAAATAAAATCGTAAATGTTAAGGAAAAAAGTACTAGAAGTTATAAATTTACTCAGCCGTTCTTGGAGATCATGCAATCATTATTAATGGACATGAAGACCCTGCGGTCACCTTTAAGCGTCCGTAGTTGAATCTGATTTGAAAAAAAAAATATTTATAGTAAAACAATATCCGAGCTGACTTTGAATTAGTCCCGGTTAACTTTTTAATCAAATGAGGGACAAGCACGAGAAATTAAGAGTACCGACACGAAACACGGAAAATAAATAAGGGGAAACACGAAGCACGCACATCGAACCAAACACGAGAAAACGAGAAATAAAACGTCAAAACACGAAAACACGTGAAATAAAAAGACCGAAAACGTTGCACCAAAATAACCCTTTACCACCCTCGTACAAGACGACATAGTTTATTACTTTGAATTTGAAATTTAATAGACAGAACATTCAGTATAATAAATTGAATAACACATATCTGAGAGGGTGATAGAGCAGATTGTTACCCTTCGAAAAGACATTGTCAACCTTGGCTTCGCCTCAATTGACAATGTTTTCTCGGGGTAACAATCTGCTCAATCACCCTCTCAGCTATGTGTTATTTATATATTGGCCGTTTTGCATGAGGAGCAATTCAAAGATATTTTGAACAATATCGAAGCACTTAACGCTAGAAGAGCTACTGTAACTCGAGGTCATGCATATGAAAAAAAAACCCAAGCGGTTTCCGATGATTTGAAAATTTGTACACAACTGATTTGTATGAAAGACTGGATTTTAAAAATTTTTGAAATACGCAATAAGAAGGGGTAAATGTACAAAAGTGTATGGGGACGGCAAAGCGATGGTGCATCATGAAACAAAGAAAAGGAACTTATTTTATTTCAGTTTTCTGGTCACTGTTTGTGTACTACTTGAAATGAATAAAAAATGTAACACCAAAAAGGGACTTAGTATAGAGGGAAGCCCATATTCAACATATCAACAAAAGAGGATAGAAATGTACATTTTTTGTTAAATGATCATTTTTAAAGGCAAATCACAGGTTTTGAATAATTTGATGTTAAGATAAAATAATCCGATAAAAGTATGTTGACTTAGGTCGTCCTCAACCAATATGAGTCATTGGCTAGTGCGTCCTCAATAACTATGCTTTCGTTTGGTCGACAAAAATATGAATTGGTCTCATCAAATGGGTTTATGTTATACTTGTATATAACTTGATATTTTGATCTCTTAGGGCGTCCTGATTTCATTACACCATCTTTTTGTGTTTGTTGACAATCTGGATTTCATTAACTGGTATGTCTCATTTTCTTGGACCATTAGATACACTCGCACTGCTATTACAATTGCATGTAAGCAATTGGTTTTCGAAAAATGTATAATGAAATATTTGAGGGTTGAAAATTTGAAGTTCGGTATAAAAGGTTGAATTTTGATAATAGACATTTGAATCATAGAAGATCATTACATGTACTTGTTAATGGAAAAAGCAACCAAAAGTATACTAACATCTCCTCAAAATCTGTTGCTGTATTACAATGATGGTAAACTTGGAAGTCCATTAGCCAACATAACAGTGCCGGAAGACAAAATGTCAATTTCGCTAATAAATTCTATATCAAGTACTCTGCTCTCGCTCTCAGTAACAGCAAACGTTCTTCAATTCGGTTTTATTAATTATTGTGTTACTTTTAGTCGGTCTAAAATCAGAAAACAGGTCAAGCGCGGTTTATGTTTATATCTAATTATGTTTTTAATCATTTGATGGCAAATCTTACATCGTCTCCGATTAATTTATGTACAGTTTTTCCAGAATATGGACGTCGATTTCAAAACTTGACATATGTCATTTGTTGAAGATTGTAATTTGACCCCACTAGCTCTTTTTGTGGATTTGTTTTGATTTTGGATTGATGTCTCATTCACGAAAATGAGACTAGTGACATTTGATTCTATTTGCATCTTGATGAGGTTAAATATGAGGACGATGTGGGTAAACGTCAATGAGACAGCAAACCAACAACAAAAACAACTAAAAAGGCATCTATAGGGCAGCATGCAGTCTGCAGCAATAGACAGAATTCTATTCACCATCAAGCTATAAGTCTTCGTACACCTATAAAATTTGTGAATAGATTAAAGAGATACAAAAAAGAACTGCCATATATATATATACACTAATTTACAAAAACTTGGAAACGTTAAACTTGCAATTACTGAAACCTAGCTCAAAGTAATATTAATCTGCTGATATGAAATCATGCTGAACTACAATCCTATATTGCGTGTTATACTACATAGAATATTGCATACAACAAGTCTAAAACAGTACAGGAAGACACAATCTTCCGCCATGCCATAAACAATCTGTAAAGAATTTAAATGCAGAAAACAAAAAAGAATGCTTAAAAAAATAAATGGACAAATTAAAGTTTATTCCCCAAAATTCCAGACGCAATGATTGAACAACAGCAGTATATGATTATAACCTTTATCAATAAGTCTATTAAGGCTTAGAACAATATATTTTATTGGCATTTTATTAACATGTAAGCTTTATAGATTAACATAACCATAAGTCTGAATGCGAAATGCCTTTTTTTATTATTAAATTGCTGCAATTCAAACCATACTTCGATAATAAATCTCTATATTTATGATAGATAAAATTTAACAAATTGTGACTGCTTTAAATGTGAATGTTGTTAAATATAAGAGCTACACGCATTTTTACAATACAACATTACAAGATTCTAAATGTCAATAAGAAGAGAGGAAACTATTATTACTGTTGTTAGAATTGAACGCTTTGGTGACAGGCACAATTTTTGTTGTTGCTTCCAATTTCCATCGAAAACCTCACACACTTATACATACACTTTAATTTTCATAAACATTTACAACTTTGAGATTATTCGTTAGGGAGCCTCGGTGATCAAGTGGTCTTATTTCATTTACAGCGATGACTAGTTGGTCAACACTGAGGTTGTGAGTTTGAACACCCCATGTGGTAGGTGCATACGACTCCTATTTTAATTTACTAGGGATGCCAATTTTCCTGCTCCGAGTAGCGTGGGATCCTGGCTTACTCCTCGTACTTAGTGAAGAGGAGGTTTTGCTTGGATACCAGGCTACTCTCCGGGTACTCCGGCTTCCTCCACCAGCCAAGATTTAGCCAATTTGCTGAAAAAGGCAGAAAACACCAACAATCAATCAGTTATTCACTATTCGTTGAACTATAAAGAAATATATAAAACTGAGAATGGAAACGGGGAATGTGTTAAAGAGATAACCCGACCAAAAAGAGCAGAAATCAGCCCAAGGCCACCAATGGGTCTTCAACACAGCAAGAAACTTCCGCACCCAGAGGCGGGCTTCAGCTGGCCCCTAAACAATAATGTATACTAGTTCAGCGAAAATAGATGTTACACTAAATTCCGAAACATATAAATGAACCAAAATAAAAAAAAAACACACAAGACTAACACAGGCCAGAGTTTCCTGACTTACGACAGGCACAACAATGCGGCGGGGTTAAACATGTTTTGTGAGATCTCAACCCTCCCCGTATACCTCTAGCCAATGTGGAATAAACAAACACACATCAATGGATTATTTTTGAATAATTAAACTCATATATTTTGACAATTATAATTGTTTTGAAATATTTACGCACATTTTGTATTTAGAATAAAATTTTGACATACTAATAAATCATTTATGCCTCAAGCAAAATATGTGACAAAATCTCCGGTTATTTTTGTAGGAAATAAACAAACTATAAAAATAATTGATATATTATGGTTTGTAAATAACTAATTGATTTAAAAGGAAGACATTACAAAACATAACGCAACAACGACATTATTTTTTGCGGAAGCGTTTACTCTATTCATGGTTACATATTTTCAAATATTGTAATATAGTATTTTCTTAAGGGAATTCATAGTTCAACTAAAAATATATCATGTGTGTTCTTATATGACTGATCAGTGCCTAGCGGTATCACTTTGATTTGTACATAGTTTTATAATTAGTGTTGAAAACGCACTCCTTACTACAACAAAAACCGCACTTTCCTCGTCTTTGCTAGTGATTTAAGACAGTCGATAGCAGTAAAGTACATTTTTCTGTTCATTTCCTACACACATTCAAATCATCACTATTCAAAAATAGTATGGTATGATATACGTTCTTACATTAAGTATTTTGGAATAACCTTCATCAGGTTCATTCCAGACAAAAAGATTCAAAAGCTAAACATACCAAAGGTTGTAGAGCACCAAAACAAAAAGGCAATAAAAAGTACACAAAACTCATTTAAATACATAGTACACAAAACTCATTTAAATACATAGTACACAAAACTCATTTAAATACATAGTATACAAAACTCATTTTAATGTTTCATTTGAATCATGCGATATTGCCATAACGTATGCACAGGCTATTGGCCGATTGATACTGAAGGCTGTTCCATCTGCAGTTGTTGGCGCCATATGGAAACGATGTTACCCTCGGGGACTGATCTATCGGCAGCGGTACGAACCCGGAGGAAGTGGATGGTACCCATCGAAAACGAATTAATCGATAGCAGTACGGGCACAGTAGTAGCGAATGGCACCCTCGAAAACTGACCGATTGGCAGCGGGAAGGGTCCAAGCTAGTGGATGGTACCCTCGAAGACAAAGAATGATCTTTAAATTCGCCCCAACTTTACCATTCTTAACAAAAATGAAAACAACGCGTTATAAATTGCATGCGTCCGAAGCCCTTTTCTGGATTTACCTTCGTCAGGAACGCTTAAAGCCGAATATTTGAAAGCAAAGGATGTATAAGAACCGAAACAGTTGAAGAGCTATACAAATTAAGAAAGTATAACAAAAATACCTAACTCCAAGGTATATTCAAAAAGAGGAAGTCGATAAAAACTGACAAAATCAAACAAATCAACGGAACGAATGAAAACAACTGTCTAAAATTTCATGCGTCGAAAGATGCAGGATGAATCTGTTTTATACATTTACAATACAAAACCAAAAAAAAAAAAAAAAAAAATCATAATCTACATGAATTAAAGAATCCTGCTTCTCAAGAATAAGAAAGATCTGGTTTTTCCAAGCAACAAGTCCTCATGTTTTGATCGAAAAAGTGTGTGGACAGCAAATAAACATTTTATCATGATTTCCTAGAAAGAGGGTTGCTGCTCTCAAGAAAGCTATTAAACCAAGAGTTCCAAGTGGTGACGTTGATATCATTCCTTTGTGAATTAAACGGACGCCATTGGTTGACCGTTATGGAATATATGTTTCACAGATTACGACGGATATGTTCCAATTGTCGTAACTACAATCCTATCCCCTTTTCCCCGAATGTGACCTATTGAATTAGACGTATCACAAGGTTTGTACTTACTTGAGCAACACGACGGGTATCACATGTGAAGCAGGATCTGCTTACCCTTCCGGAGCACCTGGGATCACCCCCAGTTTTTGTGGGGTTCATGTTGCTCAGTCTTTAGTTTTTTATGTTGTGTTTTGTGTACTGTTGTTTGTCTGTTTATCTGTTTTTTTCTTTTTTTAGCCATGGCGTTGTCAGTTTATTTTTAACTTGTGAGTTTGAATGTCCCTTTGGTGTCTTTCCCCTCTCTTTTATATCTAGTTAGATTATATAAATGGCTTTATTAAAGAAAGCCTCTATAAATATTTTATTGTTTCTTTGCTGTTCACGTCGCTTCGCAAACAAACAAAAAATGGACGAAAAACTTCATATAAAACCAGTGTTCTATCATGAATGATTTCCCATATCCAAATATATGAAACAGGATGCAAAACGGACAAAAGACAAACTATGTTAGCAGATTCTTTTCTCAGTAGTTAGTAAAACTTTCTGTTATGATGATATTTACTAGACTATTATATTCTACAAACCGAAGTTTTCACCATTGCTATATATATAACGTGACACTATAACAGAATTACACTGTAATCAATAGATTTAACTGTGTGACTTTGTCAACTTTAATGTTGCCTTTCCTGGAAATAGAAATATGAGTACTTACGTGACGAAATATCAATGGCCCTAACTTTTATGCGTCCACTGGACCATAATGTCAAATTACCAACTGACCTTTTTTTCTGGATTCTATTATTTACTTTTGACCACTTTACAGACAGTATTTTCATTTTTCTATCTGTTCATTGTTTATTACTTACAAAGGACAAAGTTCACTTTAGATCAAATATGGCCTTGAAATTCAACTATATCATATAATATCAAAATGACCAAAATTTGGTTCTAAAATGGATCTATTTTACAAGCCTTACTACTAGGTTAAACAATTCTCTTCATTAGAATACATGCAGGGCTCCAAAGTCAGAACATTTTAACCCTTGACCGCCACTTAGGATCCAAAATGTTCAGTAGCCAAAAGTTGCCAATGATGATATTGAATCCCTAGACACAAAAACTTTCTGGATCAGGAGTGGCGACCAAAGTAAATTATGTTAAAACCTGTTAGATTTATTGAAACACAAATAAGGCATACTTGAGGGTTCATTTCTTCGTCATTTTTAAAGTGATGTGCCAAAAAGAAGTTATTTTGTATTAATAATTATATCTCAACTATTTCTATTTGAAATTTGTAGTACTTTGGCCTGATTTAAAATTCAAATTCTAAGTGCCAATTTTAACCCTTTGTGAACTTACTCTTTGTGTTTGTATTGTTTTAGTTGGTTTTGTGTACATCTATCAACGGTGTGTAACTGGTACATAATTATAAATAAATAAGTATATTCTGATATATCAATCACAAATCTGCATTTTAATTTCCTAAGATGCAAGACAACAATTCTTTATTTCTTTAGTCAACGTATAAACTTATCATTTGATTTGTTCCTCAATCTTTCATGTGCTAAACCAATAATACTTTCATCCACGACCAGTGATCAAACTAACACTTTTTGTATTATACTAGAAATAATTACATGTTACAATTATTATCTATATAGAAGCATGTGTTTATCATTAAGAAAGATGTTCTATTATACAGATTGCCCATGTCCCAATATATAAGATTTGGATGGAAAAACATCTCCAAACTTTGTTACTTTAATAAAAGAACAAAATACTCAAGCGACCACATTTTAACCAAAACAGACCTATCCTTATTAATCAAGTAATGTTAAAACCACATTGCCTAATGACACAACCACATTGGCTAATGATATAAACACATTGCATAATGACACAACCACATTGGCTTATGACACAACCGCATCGCCTAATGACACAACAACATAGTAAAATGTTGAAAACATATCAAGTAATGACAAAACTGTATCAACTTATTACTTAACCATATCATGCAATATCAAATTATCATACTGATCAAATCAAAAATTATTAAGTTATGCCAAATCGATATTATGTAATGACAAAATATCATCAGGTAATGATAAGACTATATCACGTAATGTGAGAGCACCACATAAGACAACTGTGGCATTCCATTTGTATCCTCTCCTCCTCAGCTTTATTGATAAATTATTTCTTTATTTTCTTTTCATAACATTATTTTATTCCCCCTCCTCATGCTATTGGTGTATTCTGAAAACATTATTTGTTTCAAAATAACCAGGGACATTTTATGTTTGGATGTGCAAAAATGGTTGGGTACATGATACTTGAAAAAAAAATCCATTACACCCAAGAAATAAAAGTTTATCTATTGTATAGAAAATTTAACTAAAAAAATAAATTCGAAACAAAATTACCAAATTCCAACTATTAACATGAACATTTTTGTTTATTACATTTTTTTGTAAATATTGCTGTCCTCAAATGATACTTCGAATAACTAATTATATAAGAAGCACATGATAATGATAAATGCTATAACATAACATCCAAATACCAGTTAAATATACATATTCTGACAGCTGACAAATCTCATAGGATCTTTACCATAATGGAGATTGCATATTGTCCAAATAATAATCAACCAACTCTTCTTAATTATATAATACTCATGTGCAATTATTATTGGAGAAAAGATTTTCCCGATGATAAAGTTCTATTGATCATAATTTGCCATAACCAAGCCTTGCTTCTCTGTCTTAAAATAATATCCACTCCATCTCATTGACTTGTTGTCATTGTAACTGTAAACAAACTGATTTTACAATTTCTAACTAACTTTATTCGTGTTAATTGGTTTTTTAACAACAATCAAAACATATCACTGACTATAGGCTATTTCTTACAACTTGCATACTATCTGTCAAAACACTATAGGTAATCTACGTTCATATCCGTAGATATCGAATTTAATCACGGTCTTAGTCCGAATTAGGCGTTTTTTAGGGAAATTTGGGCACTAAATGTAACGAGAAAACAACGTTTTTTGTTTAAGTTTTATTGAAATTTGAAAATTGGACTGATTTTTTATGGTGTGTACAAAACTACCTTTGGTTGGTAAAACCTTACAGGTAGTCAAATATAAGACGTTTTTAAACCAGAAACAGATACACTAGAATAAATCAAATTTGGCTAAATAATAGGATAAAATCGTTAGTGGATTGCACATTTAATTACAGACAACATGGATAATCTACAGAATTAAATTATTTAATGGGAACAACCATGGAAATATGGAAAAAGCGCATGAAGTTACCTGAGTACTTGGTAGCAACGCCCAGATATATGGGTAAGCAACAACCTGGGATATGGATTTTTAAACGATGGGCATTAGCAAATCAAAATCTGAGAAATATACTAAGCCGGGGATAATAGATCATAAACCCTTGTAGATTCTTTACAAACATATGTTTTCTTGTCTTTTATTTTAAATTTTAAATGCACACTGTCTACACGCCCTGTCGTTGAAATGATAGAGTAATCGATGAAGAAAAATGTAAACATTTTTAACAGTTTTTTAAAATTTGTTTTTAAATCATCATTCGTTTACACCCACAGACAACAACTGATATATCATGTTTTGTCTGTAACTCATATCATACTGTTGATCCTTTTTAGGATTTTTAATTGGATGTCTCCAGGCTTTAAATGTTTATAAAAATCATTTTTTCCTGAATAAGAAATAAAGACAAATGCATCTAATATATCAATTAAACATAGAAAAGAATCAATGGAAAGATTCTATTGTTTTGCACCCCAAACTGAAACTATAGATGTACATTTTCATACACATCTGTCCAAGAACGGATTATAGAATCGTCAATGAATAACACTGGAATGGCATTTTTTTACCTTGAAAAATAGTTTTCGAGTGCTTGTTTACACATGCATTATTGCCTCCAATGAAAATTTTGCAGCACATAAATTCCGCTGCAGGCCTTTTTATCTGGTAACAACCTTTCTTTGAAGGGAAGAATAAAACTCTTATTGTTTCCTTTATAAACAATAGTAACAATGTCTTAAGCATGGGACATCATAACAGTAAGGCAAGGCTTCACAGGTTTAAATCCAGAACAAAATAAAAATACATGTAATTATTTCTCGTATAATACAATTGACAACTGCTGAGATCTTAAAAAAAGGAGGCAATGCCTAATTGATTTGACTTGACGAGTAAATCTGTACAAATACATCTTTACATTTGACGATAAAGGGGTTTTTAAAGAGTGAAATGTGAAACCTTTATTATCTAACATAAACTCATTATAGATACCAATACTATCCATATGAAAACATATCAACTGTATGTGGTCCAGATTTGTGCCGTATATTAATCCAAGTTATTTAAGAAATAGATGCATTTGACTTTGCATATTCCCTAGATAAATAATTAGAAGGGTTTACCAAAGTATGAATAAAAGCCAGAGAAAGATTACAAGTATGCTGATAAGTTAATTGAATAAAAACTCACCAAAGATACCTTTCATAAATTTATTGATTAAGTTGTCTCTTGAGTGTTGATTATTTCAAGTAGAAACTACAGTTTTATTGTCTCTTTCTGTATTTGGCAAAACCTTTTGGAATTTTCGGTCCTCAATGCTCTTCAACTTCGTACTTTTTTTGGCCTTTTTATCTTTTTTGATTCGAGCGTCACTGTTAAGTCTTTTATACACGAAACGCGCATCTATGATGAGTTTATCTGTAGTTACCCTCTTATTGTGTCACCTCGAACGAATATCGGAACTCGTTGCTTTTCCTCTGTTTCTTTTTTCCATTTATCTTAATTCTTCTATCCTTTTTGTCCGTTATATTTCTCAAGGACTTTTAGACCAGTCTTCATGAAAGTAAACCATAACAAGAACCAATATATGTAGATGTGTAGTTAGAATTTAGATTTTTTAAAATTGCCACCATCACCATGGAAACAAAAAAAACATGTGGCCACCATCACCATGGAAACAAAAACATGTGAAAAAATAAAATTTTGGTTTTTTGGTGAATAACTTTTATCTTGCCTCAACTATCAAAAAGTCTTGAAATTTTTATGCAATGTTGTTGTCTACAATATACAGGTTTTGAATGATCTTGGTGATCTTCGGAACTACACTGCAGCGGCTTTTTTCGTAATATGTTTGCACAGAACCCTATTGGAAAACATGCATAGTAGTTTATTAAAGATAATTTACTTAGATTAAATCTAAGAAAACTTTATAAATATGTTATCTTTAGTGTAGATGTCAAAATGCCCACTATGCAATGCAAGCAGCAAAAACGCGAAATTCTTTATATGGTCCAAAATTAATTTACAGAATTGTTAACTGACTTATACAGATGTGCAGACGGAATTTTCAAAATGACCACCGTTAGAATGGAAATAGCCAAAATGCGAAATTTAAAGTAAATCTCAAAACTTGATGAAACATTACAGAATTTTAACTGGCATGCGTGGATGTGCCTTTGACTTTGGTTTTTATGGTTTTTGCTAGAACGTTGTGACATCCGCTATTGCTTGCAATGGCAATTCCAGTATATAATTAGTATTTTTTTATACAAATGAGTTGTTTAGTGTAAAAATCGTGTCGAACTCCTTCATTATTAAAAATAGCTCCCATTTATAATCTTACGCATCCAAAGGAGAGACAAAGACAATAAATTATGACGTTCATTAACCCAAAAGAAAGGGAAACCTAATGATATTCTACTTGATTAGGTCACACAAACATCATATCCTGATGTATCATCTAACTTTGTGAGATAAGAGTTTTGTTTAATTGTCTTAGGGACATGTACTTAGTTATCTAAATTAAATCGGGTATTTTTCATAAAAAAAGTTTAGATACACTAGAGTGATAAACATTTTAGGTTTCGATGGTTCTATAGTAATTGGAGAAACAATGTGAGGGGTCTTTACTTCACCCAAAGATTGGATATACCACCAGACTGCAGCCTTCAGTTTCGTATTGATAAAGTCAACCTGTTGTTCACAGTGTGATTAATTCTTGAATATACGTTTAAGTGAATAATCATTGTTGTATCCCACATTCAAAAACATTCCTTTAAACAGTTTGCATAAACTTGTTAATGTCAACATTATTGTCGATCCAATTCTTTATCTACTAATTATCAAGAATCCCTCCCCTCCAAAAAAAAAAAAAAAAAAAAAAAAAAAAAAAAAAAAAAAAAAAAAAAAACAACTCCTTATTTATATGAACATTTCGAGAAACATAACGAAGGATCCAAATTAAATATTTGCATCAAGTTTTTCATCTAAGACATCCTTATTAAAATCAAATGTACTCATTTTCATTCTACATACTATACATCATGACATAACCACGGATTCACTAGAGCAGTAAAACAATATTATAGCTTTATTCCGATGCATATGGTCTTATACGATGATCAGCTGGAAAAATGCGGTACGGGTCAGTTATTTATTGTACAACCTATTTTGAAATGACCTATAAGTCCACAATCGAAACAACCTGTGTATTTTGCCGGTGGTCTTCACTTTCCATTACCATCCATCATACGAAACGTCTGCGGAATCTTTGGCACATGAACGGCGTACTTGGACACGGGTTCAAAACAGACTGCATATATTGCATCATCGTTGCCAATCGCTGAAGTTGACTTTCATTCCCAGAGTTTCATGTTCCAACCTCGTCCTTTTGTTGTTTTATACTTTTATACTTAGATATTCACTTCCAATAGTTCACATAATGATGATCAACTCTCTGATTAATTTTATGGCAAAGGTATCTGTGTAACACTATTGAGTAAAGTTCTCTATCTGGATGACCCACCTTCCTAGGTACCTCTTCAACTGATGATTTTTCATGGACTAGCTGTATATTATTTTACTTCCCTCAGAGCTTGTGCTGCTACATCTTCATTCGTCCATTTTTTCATGAGGTTAATTTCTGCTAATAACTGGCTGTCTACATTGTGATAAAACAATCTTGTAAGTCAGTTATTTTTTGAAGTTTACAAAGTTACCATTTTTTCTTAAAATGTTCTGTACCAAGTCAGGAAAATGGCCATTGTTATATTAGAGTTCGTTTCTGTGTGTGTTACATTTTAATGTTGTGTTTCTGTTGTGTCGTAGTTCTCCTCTCATATTTGATGTGTTTCCCTCAGTTTTAGTTTGTAACCCGGATTTGTTTTTTTCTTAATTGATTTAAGAATTTCGAACAGCGGTATACTACTGTTGCCTTTATTTACTGAAACGTAGGTATTTCAGCCTACATGTGATTTGCACTCTTGATTTAAACCTAGTTATATTAATGTCAATGTACATCCACTTCTCGTTCTATGTGGTGTTTCACCTTCCCAAGTGTTTAAATCAGAAAGATGTGTATTACCTGCAGCAGATGAAACGGTACATCTGCAAGAGCAGCAAAAGACGATGCAATTGGGCGGAATAAATAGCCACATTCAATTTCCAATTGAGTCATTTTAGAAAATTTTATATTCTCTCGTAGCACAGAGCCTGAACAGAATTCTGTATTTACAGAATTATAAACGATTAATTACTCTTGGGTCAATATATCTATAGTTTTACCCTATGTCAAGGAATTATAAAATCATCTTCTCCAGATTATCAACGATTTTATTCAGTCATCAATGAACCTAGGTCATCTGCTCGATCGTTAAGAAAAGACAGCATGTAGAAAAAGGTCTTACCATGAAGAAGTATATACATTTGAAATATGACGTCATTGCATTGAAAATTTTGTCTAAATCATGCGTATGTTTTGTAATTATGCATTATGTCACATGTGGAGCAGAGGATCTGTTTAGCCTTCCGATGCACATGAGATCACCGCCGGTTTTGATTGGGTTCGTGGTGCTTTGTCTTTAGTCTTTTATGTTGTGTTTTGTGAGCACCAATCAAAATTCTAGATTCGTAACGCGTTTTTATCGTATAAAGAGTTCAGGCCCTCGCGAGTGGGAGAGTCGATCACGGGGAGGGACTGAATTATTCGGGTTAGACTTGGCACATACATTTCCTTATGTAGAAAATGGTGGATTAAACCTGGTTTTATAGCTAGCTAAACCTCTCACTTGTATGGCAGTCGTACAAAATCAAAACTGTTGTTGAAGACAAATTTGAAGTTTACGATTTTTCTTAGATACGGTTTTTGACGAGTAAACATTTCAAAGAATAATTGTGATGGCCGAAACCATCGATTCAGGCATTTTGGGGACGAGATGTAATTAATTCCAATATAATTTTGGTTTTGGTAAAGAATACCTTCCTGAATATTCATTAGATAGTTGCACGAATTTTGTTACGTTATTTCAAAATGGCTGTCTTGAAGCCTCTTTAAGCATCTTTAATTGGTCAACTATTTGAGAAAACACTAAACTTGGTTGACGAATTCAGACCGCGCGTCTGGCGTTCAAAATTTAAATCCAGTTATCTATGATGAGTTTCGTTACTTATTATTTTGTTTACAAAATTCTCATCAGTGACGCTCGAATAAAAAAAAAGTAAAAATGAAGGACTTTTAGAAAATGGTCAGTATGAGAAATAATTCAGGAAATTGGCCAAACTCTTTAACCCCATATTGGACTGTACAAAACCAACTATTAACAACGGACTCTTAATAAAATTTACGTTCTAACATAAAGAAACAACAACAAGCAACATATGGTCCAGATAGTTTTACTTGGTGCAGTGATTTATTTGCATTATTATATACCTATAGGAGTTATTTTCTTTCATAACGATAGGTCATTTTGAAGAAACAACCGGACGGTACCAAGTTTCAATGAAATGTACTTAAAGGCATAAAATAATTACCTGTATAAGGTGATTATTCAAAACTTGATGAAACATTACAGAATTTTAACTGGCATGCGTGGATGTGCCTTTGACTTTGGTTTTATGGTTTTGCTAGAACGTTGTGACATCCACTATTGCTTGCAATGGCAATTCCAGTATATAATTAGTATTTTTTTATACAAATGAGTTGTTTAGTGTAAAATCGTGTCGAACTCCTTCATTATTAAAATAGCTCCCATTTATAATCTTACGCATCCAAAGGAGAGACAAAGACAATAAATTATGACGTTCATTAACCCAAAAGAAAGGGAAACCTAATGATATTCTACTTGATTAGGTCACACAAACATCATATCCTGATGTATCATCTAACTTTGTGAGATAAGAGTTTTGTTTAATTGTCTTAGGGACATGTACTTAGTTATCTAAATTAAATCGGTATTTTCATAAAAAAGTTTAGATACACTAGAGTGATAAACATTTTAGGTTTCGATGGTTCTATAGTAATTGGAAAACAATGTGAGGGTCTTTACTTCACCCAAAGATTGGATATACCACCAGACTGCAGCCTTCAGTTTCGTATTGATAAAGTCAACCTGTTGTTCACAGTGTGATTAATTCTTGAATATACGTTTAAGTGAATAATTATTGTTGTATCCCACATTCAAAACATTCCTTTAAACAGTTTGCATAAACTTGTTAATGTCAACATTATTGTCGATCCAATTCTTTATCTACTAATTATCAAGAATCCCTCCCCTCCAAAAAAAAAAAAAAAAAAAAAAAAAAAAAAAAAAACAAAAACAAAAACAAAAACAACTCCTTATTTATATGAACATTTCGAGAAACATAACGAAGGATCCAAATTAAATATTTGCATCAAGTTTTCATCTAAGACATCCTTATTAAAATCAAATGTACTCATTTTTCATTCTACATACTATACATCATGACATAACCACGGATTCACTAGAGCAGTAAAACAATATTATAGCTTTATTCCGATGCATATGGTCTTATACGATGATCAGCTGGAAAAAATACGGTACGGGTCAGTTATTTATTGTACAACCTATTTTGAAATGACCTATAAGTCCACACTCGAAACAACCTGTGTATTTTGCCGGTGGTCTTCACTTTCCATTACCATCCATCATACGAAACGTCTGCGGGAATCTTTGGCACATGAACGGCGTACTTGGACACGGGTTCAAAACAGACTGCATATATTGCATCATCGTTGCCAATTGCTGAAGTTGACTTTCATTCCCAGAGTTTCATGTTCCAACCTCGTCCTTTTGTTGTTTTATACTTTTTATACTTAGATATTCACTTCCAATAGTTCACATAATGATGATCAGAGCGAAGTGACTAGAAATCCAACTCTCTGATTAATTTTTATGGCAAAGGTATCTGTGTAACACTATTGAGTAAAGTTCTCTATCTGGATGACCCACCTTCCTAGGTACCTCTTCAACTGATGATTTTTCATGGACTAGCTGTATATTATTTTACTTCCCTTAGAGCTTGTGCTGCTACATCTTCATTCGTCCATTTTTTCATGAGGTTAATTTCTGCTAATAACTGGCTGTCTACATTGTGATAAAACAATCTTGTAAGTCAGTTATTTTTTGAAGTTTACAAAGTTACCATTTTTTTCTTAAAATGTTCTGTACCAAGTCAGGAAAATGGCCATTGTTATATTAGAGTTCGTTTCTCTGTGTGTTACATTTTAATGTTGTGTTTCTGTTGTGTCGTAGTTCTCCTCTTATATTTGATGTGTTTCCCTCAGTTTTAGTTTGTAACCCGGATTTGTTTTTTTCTTAATCGATTTATGAATTTCGAACAGCGGTATACTACTGTTGCCTTTATTTACTGAAACGTAGGTATTTCAGCCTACATGTGATTTGCACTCTTGATTTAAACCTAGTTATATTAATGTCAATGTACATCCACTTCTCGTTCTATGTGGTGTTTCACCTTCCCAAATGTTTAAATCAGAAAGATGTGTATTACCTGCAGCAGATGAAACGGTACATCTGCAAGAGCAGCAAAAGACGATGCAATTGGGCGGAATAAATAGCCACATTCAATTTCCAAATTGAGTCATTTTAGAAAATTTTATATTCTCTCGTAGCACAGAGCCTGAACAGAATTCTGTATTTACAGAATTATAAACGATTAATTACTCTTGGGTCAATATATCTATAGTTTTACCCTATGACAAGGAATTATAAAATCATCTTCTCCAGATTATCAACGATTTTATTCAGTCATCAATGAACCTAGGTCATCTGCTCGATCGTTAAGAAAAGACAGCATGTAGAAAAAGGTCTTACCATGAAGAAGTATATACATTTGAAATATGACGTCATTGCATTGAAAATTTTGTCTAAATCATGCGTATGTTTTGTAATTATGCATTATGTCACATGTGGAGCAGAGGATCTGTTTAGCCTTCCGATGCACATGAGATCACCGCCGGTTTTGATTGGGTTCGTGGTGCTTTGTCTTTAGTCTTTTATGTTGTGTTTTGTGAGCACCAATCAAAATTCTAGATTCGTAACGCGTTTTTATCGTATAAAGAGTTCAGGCCCTCGCGAGTGGGAGAGTCGATCACGGGGAGGGACTGAATTATTCGGGTTAGACTTGGCACATACATTTCCTTATGTAGAAAATGGTGGATTAAACCTGGTTTTATAGCTAGCTAAACCTCTCACTTGTATGGCAGTCGTACAAAATCAAAACTGTTGTTGAAGACAAATTTGAAGTTTACGATTTTTCTTAGATACGGTTTTGACGAGTAAACATTTCAAAGAATAATTGTGATGGCCGAAACCATCGATTCAGGCATTTTGGGGACGAGATGTAATTAATTCCAATATAATTTTGGTTTTGGTAAAGAATACCTTCCTGAATATTCATTAGATAGTTGCACGAATTTTGTTACGTTATTTCAAAATGGCTGTCTTGAAGCCTCTTTAAGCATCTTTAATTGGTCAACTATTTGAGAAAACACTAAACTTGGTTGACGAATTCAGACCGCGCGTCTGGCGTTCAAAATTTAAATCCAGTTATCTATGATGAGTTTCGTTACTTATTATTTTGTTTACAAAATTCTCATCAGTGACGCTCGAATAAAAAAAAAAAAGTAAAAAATGAAGGACTTTTAGAAAATGGTCAGTATGAGAAATAATTCAGGGAAATTGGCCAGAACTCTTTAACCCCATATTGGACTGTACAAAACCAACTATTAACAACGGACTCTTAATAAAATTTACGTTCTAACATAAAGAAACAACAACAAGCAACATATGGTCCAGATAGTTTTACTTGGTGCAGTGATTTATTTGCACTATTATATACCTATAGGGAGTTATTTTCTTTCATAACGATAGGTCATTTTTGAAGAAACAACCGGACGGTACCAAGTTTCAATGAAATGTACTTAAAGGCATAAAATAATTACCTGTATAAGGTGATTATTTTACCTGATTAAAATGCCAAATACAGTTTCTAAAGCATTTAATTCATTTAATAGAAATCGTGTGTTGTTGGCAATTGGGGTTTTACTTTTCAATTTTTCATCTTTAATATATTTTGGGAAGAAACTATCCTTTCTTCTGTTAATAAGACTGAATTACCTAAAAACACAATTTAACATTTAAAACCAAAAATGTGAAGTTTTGTTTATTTATCGCTTCAATAAAGGGCCATTATGTGAAATAATTTCATTATGCAAAACGTATACAAAAGTATAGAATCGGTTTCATTCACACTGTATTGGAAACCGTACTTTGACCTATGAATGTTCGTTTTTCGTGTTACATGTACATGTACCACACGATTTTGTGCTCTGTTCGTAGTAGTATTTATTTTTTACATTTATATGTACCTTTTACTATATCAAATGACCAAATATTCTCCTTTTCTATATAGGAACAGCCACGTACTTTATAATGGATGGGGGGTTAATATTTTATCCTGATTCTGAATTTTATTCAGAAGAAATTGAATTTCAAGACAAAAGCGAATACAACAATTATTCTGAATAGTTGAATTATTATTCTGCTTTTACGCGGTAAACATGTCATGAAACAAGAAAAAAAAAAAAAAAAAAAAAAAAAAACATAGCATCCTCCTTTTATAAAACTTATACTGTGAAAGTACTTTTATTCGTGGGTATCAATTTTCGTGGTATGAGCAAAAGTTAGATGTTCGTGGGCTCTGAAATTCGTGGATTTTCTTTTTCTGAAGAAAAAAAATTGAGTGAAGAATTTAAAGCCATCAGAAACGAAGATTCTTTATAATAATCATATGTTGTTTTATAATGATTTGTGGACATTGAAAATAAGGTGTTCATTTTTACTAACTTGTTCGTGTTTCATAACTGACAGCATTCAATAAATTTGAAATAATATAATTGCTTTCGGAAATAAGCTGATTTGTCTATGCTTACAAATTGTCTCGAAAGAAGTAAATAGCAAAGTAAACATTTAAATTGTTGCACACGTGTAATCAGAAGTGATGACACTAATTAACCCGAGATCGAATGATCAACAGATTAAAGTTCATCAAAGGTGTTAATTGGGCCATAAACATGCCACTTAAAAAACGGTTACATAAACAAATGCTATAAATGTACTTCGAATTGTAGAATTAATTTTCTTTTGAAAAGCAAGCCCAAAATGAAATCATTTTTTTCCTTATGAGAATTATGAGGAGATGAAATGAACACTTTAACATAGCATATCATCACCGGAAATCTGACTTTCATCGATCAAAATATTATTTTATAAGAATTAAAAGGTTAAAAGTCGTACAGTTTGGGCTTTTTCAAAGATTTAATGGGTAAAACCCTGCCTGCAGTTGTATGTATAGTTTATAGTGCGTTTGCCGATATTCGATGTATTCTCTAGATAATATGCCCGTATCCATGTAGTCAAACCTACATGGGAATCTTGCATGTCTTGATTTGGACAACAGCTGTTATATTTCGTTGGACACTTAAATTCGTTGATGAAGTTATCCACGAAAACCACGAAAATTGGTACCCCACGAATAAAAATACTTTCAAAGTATGATAAATTACTTATAAAGTGACTTGTATTTTTCATACACCTTAACAATTCATTGTATTGCTTCATATAATTTCAGTAATATTTCTATTGTAACTGGACAATGTTTTTTAAAGTCTAATATGTATATTAATTAATGTTTTTTTATTTCACAGCGTCCTGAGCGATTTAAGCGTTAACCGAAACAGTTGAAGAGCTATATGACCAAAAAGGACCTAAATATAATAGCCGAATCATTCCGAGGTAAACTTTGCCTAAAGGAGTTGAAATCTTAGTTTCTTAATAATTTATTAATTAAAAAATCTGATAATCAGAAATAAATTTAATATGAGGGCAAATTCTAAATCAACATTGATGACAAAGTTATCATACAAAATGGATCTAAATTGATAAGTTTATAAACGGACAATTCAAGAAAGGTTTGTTATAAATCATGTCAGTATGAAGGTAAATCCAGAAAAGCGCTTCGGACGCATGCAATTTATAACGTGTTGTTTTATATTTTACAGCACTGGGTCGATACCTCTGCTGGTAGACAATCATGGTATCATCAACTCAGTAGTCAGTACTTTGGTACTGACACGATTTATAACCTTTCTAAAATTATCCGTTTATTAATTTTCAAATTATAAAGAAACTAAGGTTTCAACTCTCTCAGGCAAACTTGAACTTGAGACTGATTTGGCTATTTTCGTGGGTCCTTTTTGGTCATATAGCTCTCCAATTGTTTTGGTTCTTATTTATCCATGACTTTCAAATACTCGGCTTTGAGAGTTCCTGGTGAAGGTAAATTCATTAAAGCGCTTCGGGTGGATGATATTAATAACGTGTTTTTTTCATTTTTTTAAGACCTTAGTATTGACTACTGAGCCGATGATACCCTCGAGGACTGATAGTTCACCAGCATCGGTATCCACCCAGTGATGAATAATGCATTATCTATAACGTACAACATGATATTTTAACATTCTAACTTTTTGTTACGTTCTGTGTGTCATATATTGTTGTTTTGCAATAATAAAGCTAACATATTTTTTTTGCTTTGCTATTCTACTTAAGAAAATTTCCTACAAACTTTTTTTTGGCAATGAGCAGAATTATTATATACGAGGTTCCACACATTAAAATGTCACAATTTGGAACAGGACACAATCGGTAAATTTACAGGTGAGATGACTATTCTAGTATCTAAAAACCACGAACACATGTCTCTTTGAAGATGAGAAACAGGCACATCGTATCGGTCAACCAATTCGTGTATGAATGTGACTGTAAAACGTTGTAGTATCGATTATATTCGGTCTGTCTAATAACGCTGCTTGGGCAGTGTTTTGTGCATCAAAAACACACCCTTGTAATTAAAGTCCGTATAATGGGAACATGCATGCATGTAACGTATCGATTGAAATGTGTAAATACCATACGATTAAGGTGGGGATATTGCTGGTGAGAAATGGGAATCTTGATAGCTCAAATTGTCATGTTTATCATATATTCTAGTTTGTAGTCGTCAAATTGTATATAAAAAAGATCCAGATATGAAGCAAACTTTATTTTGGTTGTATCATTACTTTCAAGTTCACTGGCATTTAAACCATTGTCGTGACGTCAGCCTATTCATTTACCGTGGATTCTTTTTCTAGAATCAACGCTTCCTAAATCTGTCGCTTAAATGGACTCACCAAATTATATTCAATTGTTTCCTTTGTGTGACTAATTTCATTATGTTTGAATTGGCCAATTTACTGATTTCTGTTCACTAATTGAATTAATTTAAAACTTACCTTTAATTTTTATATACATTCACTGGGAATCGAACCCCTCCTTGAAATCTGCTATGTGTGACTGACATCAACACATCGACGAAACCTCTCGGCTACCAATGGGTTGCAATTTAAATGTCTAGTTTATATATATAAATTAACATATGATACACATCGGTACAATGGACACGCAGGGCTTGTACCTTTATGTATACATAATAGATAATCGTACAGTATAAGCTGGTAGCCGCGAGGTTAACATGGTTAATACCAATGAGTTAAACAGTCAAGTTAAAGGTAGAGACTTGTCGGTATAGGTTCGAATCCCTGTATTCTCTTTGTTGTCCCTATTCTTTAGTTGTTTCCGTTTTTCTTATTTTGTATGTTACTGTGGATATTTTTGAAATAATAGCGTGTTTTCCCCTTTTTTTTGTTTTTGTATTATTATTGGCTATTTTACATAATTGAAAAGAAAATGATTACATTCAATTTGTCTATTTTTGTTTTATAAATATAGTTTACTTTCATCTGTTTTACTACATATCTTTACAAATGTTTATTCGAAAATCCCTTTGCGTGTAAATCGTTAAGTGTCTAGAATAAGGCTTTTTGATAGAATTTTCGGTAGCATACTTATTATATGTACTTATTTTGTAAATTACGGATGATATTCAGATGTCTGATTTTTTAAAGACAGACGTGTTATGTTATATTTGTATTTCTCTAACCAATTAATTGTGAACTTAGATTTATTAATGCATCGTTGAACATGTTAACATGGTTATTTAAACTCACTTACAATACCTTCTAATTAAGAAAAGGCTTTAATTTTGAAAAGATATCAACACAATAGTTTAAGTTAGAGATACAATGAATAAGCTTTGATTCATGAAAAACAAACCATTCGCCCTCCGGGCTCATGGTTTCTTTTTCAAGAATCAACGCTTATTCATTGTATCTATATTACATATGAGATGCAAGCACCCCTTGAAATGCAGTGTATTGAATGCCAGGACATCATCAATATGATTGCTAGGGAAATTAAAGAACTTAATTGGCAAAAACACAAAAGCAACACTCTATAAATTTCATGCGTCCTGAGCCTTATCCGAAACGGTTGAGGAGCTATATAACCAAAAAGGACCTAAAATTAATAGCCGAATCCTTTTAAGGTCAACTGTGCCTCAGGGATTTGAAATCTTAGTTTCTTAATAACTTAAAAAGATATAAATCTAAGAATCAGTTAGAAGTTTAATATGAGGGCAAATTCTAAATCTTCATTAATATGAGACAAAGTTAATAATATAAAATAAATCTAAAATTATAAATTTGTAAGCGGACAATTTAAGAAAGGTTTGTTATAAATCGTGTCAGTACTGAAGTATTGACTACTGAGTTGATGATAACATGATGGTCTATACAAATACACAAATATATATACAAATGTAGCTTTAGTAAGTCGAGTAATGTCTTTCCTCGTCGGCTTTATCATTATTGTATATATATAGAAAGTCTAGATAGTAGTCAACAATTATTCTTTCGAGGGATCCTTATTGAGAACGATACTGTGTACAGTAAATAAATAAAATATAAGTCTAAAAAGTGTACAACTACATCAAAAAAGTAATAAAAAAAATATGAAACTAAAAATACAAAAAAATTCAAAATTCAATAAATATTTCGGATAACATATCCTTCATCAGTATGAAATGGCGTCACTAGCAATACTTATTTTCAAAAATCTTGACCATCATAAAAACTAAACACCGAACATCTTAAGTTAAAGTTACAATTCAATATTTTGAACTTCATACACATCAATTTAAACCAAAATATGGAAAGTTAAGAGTTTTAGTATTCAATAATCTTGTGAACTAGATACAAATCAAGAATTTACAACCGGCGGGAATGCGTTGTTATACATCTCAGAATAAAGTAATACAATTAGTACTGCATGATTTTAACTACATCTTTTCGTTGATCCCATGTGGTGCCAACGATTTCAACTTTCGTATCCAAAATATTTCCCGAGTGACTCTCTCCTCTCTGGACCATGAAGTGTTGTGGCCAATGCCATAATAGTGATAGTCAGTCGGTTCAGATCTGCCTTAGAGTGACCAGGAGATCTCTAATGTCGACTGAGAGGGAGGTCTCGTTTACAGTTATAGTCACTACGATGGCCATTTATACGTTTGTGAAATGATTGTTCCGACTCGCCAACATATTATTTGCCACATTTACACTGAAGAAGATACAAAGTGTTTGTACTCTAACAATATTTATATTTATAGAAACAACCCATTTACAACGGTGTACTTGCAAGCGGGACAATCACAAATGTATTTAATGGTATATACCATAAATAGTGCACAATCAAATGAAATTTACATAAGACAATATTAGAGTTAAAAAGTGTAACCTTTCAAAATAAGGCATCTTTCATAAACGAATAACAGCAATATATAAGAGAAAAAACTGAAGAAACAAAGTTTGGGTAAATCTTGTTGCACACGCAAATCAACGTAAGTTCAATTTTCTAACATCTTAGAATAGAAAGAGTACATAGTTTGAACTAACATTAGGATCGACATGATAATGATCACCTATCAATTTGTTTTTGTAAGGCAAAACGACAACTGTATGAAGCAAAGGCAGAGGAATCTAATATTTTACTTCGCCCTTTAACATTTGTTTATTCGAGCGTCACTGATAAGTCTTTAGTAGACGAAACGCACATCGGGCGTACAAAATTATAACCCTAGGATTGTTGATGATTGTTTTATCATCCACTAGGTGGATGCCAGTGCTGCTAGAGGTTTCCTTCCTTATGTTATTTTCTACCCTACGAATAGATTACCGTCGCTGTATTTGATAAAACTTTCCGAATTTTGGTTCCTCACTTCTTTTCATGGTCTTGAAATATAGATTTTAGGTACTGACGTTGTTTATCATCTTAATTACGTGTGAAGTGTTCTTTTTGTTTATCTTTGTATATTTTTAACCTTTTCTGTTTAGCCCATTTTTGATAATATCCCTTTGGCGTGGCTCCGTATTTATTAATCTCGCCATTGGGTTATTGTGCTATGGTAATTGTTTTGTATACTTGTCTTTAATTATTGCTTAGTGCTTTGTCTATAGGGTGTCTTTAAGCTATTTTGTTTTTCTTTGTTGACATAGTTGCTTGTTTTTATATTGATTAAAATAATAACACAATGTTGACCGCTGTACCCCAGTTTTTTATATGTTTACCTATTATGTCGGTTTGTTCTACTCACACATTGTGTCAATATAATGGAATTATATGCGACTGTCATACACGTGAGAGGTTTAGCTAGCTATAAAACCAGGTTTAAGTCACCATTTTCTACATAAGGAAATGCCTGTACCAGATCAGGAATATGACTGTTGTTTTTAATTCGTTTGATGTGTTTGGGCTTTAGATTATGCCATTTGATAAAGGATTTCCGTTTTGAATTTTCCTTGGAGTTCGGTACTTTTTTCAACTTCCAATTTTTTTGGTACTCTAATTTTGTTTGTTTGAGTGTCGCTTAGGAGTCTTTACAAAGATAATCGCGCGTCTAGCGTACACAATTATAAGCCTTGTTTCTATGATGAGTTTTTTTTATATGTGAACGTAACCAACTAAAATTGTACAGATCAAATCATCAAAATAATTAAATAGGTATACCAAGCTGGATAATTTTGTGATATGTGAAATGTTACCAAATAAAATTGTAAAGAATGAATCAGCTGCCAATAGTTAATCATTAGTCCAGTTGTCGTGTTTGTACAGATTGTGGTAGGCTTCTAGTAAGATTTGTTGCAATAGCTATGAAATGCGTTTAAAATATTATATACGGCAGCTGTCCTATTTGCGCAGTCAAATTACATTGACCGTATAATCATTTGTGATATAAAGTCACTGACCGTATATCGCCTTATATATGACGTTGACAATGCGTTTCCGAAGAGTTTTATTTAATATAACGTCTTTAAAAGGACAGGTTCGCGGAATTTTTACGTCGTTCGCTCCAAATTAAAAAATGATGGTTTTTATCTTGAATATTTCATTTGGAACAGTTGTAGGAGTTGCAGTGTATAAAGAATAACCATACATGTTCTCGAAATATACATTTTATTTGTACTCGGCTCAAAACAGGATAGAAATGCTCGGCAAAGCCTCGCTTTCTACCTGTTTCTAAGCCTTGTACAAATAAAATATATTTCGAGACAATGTATGGTTATTTTATATGTGCACACAACTTGGTGTTATCATTTCTGACTGAAAAGCGAAAATAATTTATATGACTGTATGATATCTTCATTTTACTTTTCATTGACCTTACACAGTTGCGTATTTTTGTATTTGACATATTTACCATAAGTCAAAACAGAAGTCGACACCGAGACCGATACCGAAACGAAAACTAAGGATAGTTGATTTTGTTGAAATTTATCTGTGTAAATGTTAAGGTAATTCAAATCCGTCTATCCATTTAGGTTGTTCATAATCTGAAAGTATTATATTGATGATTACTTCACTTTATAATTAACGTGAATCTTTTTAAGTAGTAATGAATAATTCAATCTCAATGTCAGTTTTAAAGTCGTCTATGTGTAACAATGGGGTATTCGGATAGATGTATGGGGTAAACAAGCAAATGACAATCAAGAGAAAAATTCAGGTCTCCTCTGGACCAATGACGTACATCAATCTATTATCGTGTATTTTTTGCTATACAGGAAGCCAGATTTTAGATATTTTATTTCCTTTTATGTATCTATTGTAACCAAGGTATAAATTCAATATATGCAATGATGTCTACATTAAATATTTTCGCTCCTTCAAAAGGTTGAGTAAAAAGAAGAAATGACAGACAGACTAATGTTTCATTTTTTCATATTCGTATAACTGTCTTTTGTCTTTTGTTTTTTGTCTTTTTTTCATGGCGTTGTCAATTTATTTTCGACTATGAGTTTGAGTGTCCCTTTGGTAACTTTCACCTCTCTTTTTTTATATTATCTGATAAAATCTTTCCAACCCGATTACTACCTGAACAAATTATCCATCCGTACCAAGGAAAAATAACAGCACTCTATAAATTTATTAGGTTCGAAGATCTTTTCTGGATCTACCTTTATCAGGAACGCTCGTACTAAAAGAACCTAAGGGTTATAAGTACCTGAAAGTGAGAGGGGGAAACAGGTGAAGGGCTCATTTACCAAAAGGGACCAAATAGAAAAATAAAACAAACATAAAAAAGAAATGATGTTTTACATCACACGAATTTTAATTTGTTCGGAAATAGCAGCAAAATATTGATATTATTCATGAAATATGGCGTCCTCGCGAGAGCACTAAAGGGGGAAATACTGATTAATAAAGACAGGAGGTGTTTTAAGCTGGCAGAATAACATTTTGATGCCTTTGATATGGTTGATGTTACCCTACGTTTCCACAAATATGTTTAATATTTGATATTAACCAAACTTAAGTATATAAAGTTATCTACCAAATTTTGCAAATTCTTCATCATGTTTCTAAATCGATTAGTTCATGACTCCTCTGCTGAAGAATGATTAAATATAAAAGATGATTGCCAGGAATTTGAAGAAACAGTTAAATCTATTGATTGTACTTCCAATAGAAAATCCAGAAAACCAGGCTTTGTCTTATAGAGGACATCATCATTATCACAGCATTCATAATCGGGTAATGATAAATACCAAAAATAAAAATACATATTTGAAATGTATCTTCATAGATCACAACAATGATGCAATGACTTACACAAAATAATGCAGGTCATATGTCCTAGAAAGACATACCATTTCCTAATGATTGACGCTTGCCTGTTGATCACTGGCTATTGTATCTGATTTTATTTACCTACTCGTTTGTACATGTGGAGCAGGATCTGCTTACCCTTCCGGAGCACCTGAGATCACCTCCGGTTTTTGTTGGGGTTCGTGTTGCTCTGTCTTTAGTTTTCTATGTTGTGCTTTGTATGCTGTTGTTTGTCTTTTCGTCTTTTTCTCTTTTTTGGCTTGGCGTTGTCAGTTTATTTTGGACTTATGAGTTGGAATATCGCTTTTGTATCTTTCGTCTTTCTTCTT
The DNA here is from genome assembly GCA_017311375.1 of Mytilus coruscus. Lineage (NCBI taxonomy): Eukaryota > Metazoa > Mollusca > Bivalvia > Mytilida > Mytilidae > Mytilus > Mytilus coruscus. Next base: position 127,702,418 of record CM029596.1, read on the forward strand.
GTACCTGTAAGTAACACAAAATACCTATCTTGCGGTTTTCAGAAATGACCCTCGGTCAGGAACTTCCGCTACATTTCGATTCCGTGGTCTGAATCCAACTGAAACTGTGTTATGTCGTAAATGGGCATTAAATTATCTACAAAATGGTGCATGACAAACCTATTTTTGTTGTCCGATTCATTCTAAACAGGCCTTCCAAGCAGCGGCTAAATAAACTCTAAGTCGGAATATCAATACTTTATTAGCAAGGTATGGAAAGTGCCTGACCTAAGACCTTAACAGACTTGTTATCGACAAGGTGTTTTTTTATGTTAACATGAACATACTAATGTTGTTTAGTAGAAATTTGATGGTACTAGTATAAACTTTTGAAATTCATTTCAAATAAAAGACTACATATACTTCATGAAAAGCTCAGTCTATTTGTCCGATTTTGGCTTTACCCTAAGCCCTTTTTGGTTTTGATCAGCCCTATTAGGTCTGTATATAGTTTTGGATTTTCAAATATTTTGGACTCGATAATCACTGAAACCCAATGAACCTTTCGATTAATTCAATGATTGTCAAAATGCACATCTGATGCAGTAAAATTTGTCGCGTTAATGCTTATTTTGAATTGATTAAGCACAGAGAATTGTAAAAGATAAGATAGACAAAGAAACAAATTGTCTTTTAAGCTCTTAAGATATATTGTCTGAAGTATCTCAGTGATAATCTATATTCTCATATTATCTGACATGGTTCGTAAGGATACAGGTAATATTTACTTAAATGCAATTCAAAGTAGACACACAAACAATCGGCGAACAATATATATTTAAAAAAAATTAATACCCTTTGAAAATAGATGACAGAAAGAAAAGAAGAAAAAAAGAAACATAACATGCATCAATTTCTATTTATTTTATGTCATTAACTTTGTCTCATATCAATGAAAATTTAGAACTTACGCTTGTTTTTTCCATGAAAGACCCCAGAGTCAGTTTGATAAATAAAAAGAACTTAGGTTATTTGCATGGTTTCCCAGATTTGTTTTTGCTTAATCAAATTAAGATTATTAAACAGCGGTATACTGCTGTTGCCTTTATTTACACATGAAACCCAATGAACCTTAAAGTTTCGATTAATTCTAATGGAAATTGCAAGAAATCTGTTAATGACATTTGAAATAGAGAAATGTTTTACTATGGGAAACCTCTAAAATCTGCAAATAGTACCTTGTTACCCCTCCTAATGTTATTGAATTCACATGGAAACTCTCAAAGATGTGTTGATATCAAACTTCTCCATTAAAAATTGCTTTTTTATTTAATACACTTACAAAAAAGTCCAGAAAATATGAGAAAATTCTGTCATTTTTTTCCATACCCCAGTACTACCTTAAAATATTTTTACTGGAAAAACCTTTACTGATTCTTAGATTTTTTAACATATGACTTATCAAGAATGATGAGGGTAAATAAAGTAAGGCACTTCGGACGCATGATTTATTAAGTGTTGTTTTCTTTATTTGATGAATGAACCAAGATTGCAAAGGTATTATGTTGTTACAATTAATATCAAATTAAAAATTCGACATTTTCATGTGACATTGCGTAATCATACAATCCGTCATAATAAAACAGATTATCTTATCATAAAATGAAAGAAATGTTATTTTCTATGTAAATGTTTTACCATGGGAAACCTCTAAAATCTGCAAATAGGACTTAGTTACACTCCAAATTTTATTGAATTCCCATGAAAACTCTAAAAGTTGTGTTGATATCAAACTTCTCAATTCCAAAAAAAAAAATGCTTTTTTACGAATAGTTAGTACTGTTAATAGAAAAACAAAGGATATTGGGTATCCATCCACAACACAACATCAGTACATGCACAGCAAAAGCACACAAAAAGCAAAGGAACAGCGCTTTTATTGTTGTTCTTCATCTTAAAGTCACAGTGAGGCCGTTTCCATGGTAAGCCAGCCATAAAGATTAGATTAATTCTCTGATATTGCCGTCGACCTCCAATTTTAATCAAATTTTACGAAAAAGAGACACCAAGCATTCCAGTAAGAATAAATGAGCAACTTATGTCATTTGTTTTGCAGTGAATATTCAATAAAATAAGTTTTATCATTTTTTTCTCTATATATTCATTGAGAAATTAGTCTATAAGCACTCATTTTTTGGAGGTAAAAAAAAACAAACTCGTAGATGGCCGGTGATCCTCAATTTTATTGGAATTTATTTAATACACATACAAAAAAAGTCCAGAAAATATGAGAAAATTCTGTCATTTTTTTCCATACCCCAGAAGTACCTTAAATTATTCTTACTGGAAAAACCTTTACTGATTCTAAGATTTTTAAACATATGAATTATTAAGAAACTAAGGATTCAACTCCCTGAGGCAAAGTTGACCTTAGATGGATTTTTAGGTCATTTTTGGACATATAGCTCATCAACTCTTTTGGTACGTGATAATGCTTGCGTTTCAAATATTCGGCTTTGATCGTTCCTGATGAAGATAAATAAAGTAAGGCACTTCGGATGCATGATTTATTAAGTGTTGATAAATGAACCAAGATTGCAAAGGTATCATTAGTTACAATTAATATCAAATTAAAAATTCGACATTTTAATGTGATATTGCGTAATCATACAATTCGTCATAATATAACAGATTATCTTATCATAAAATGAAAGAAATTGTATTTTCTATGTATTCGTTACTCTACAATTTAACGAGCACAATTTAATGGGAGAAATGTACGAATCTTGGAAATGATTACATTTTATTGTTACTGTTAGTAGAAAAACAAAGGATATGGGGTATCAATCCATGACTCAAAATCAGTACATGCACAGCAAAAAACACACAAAAAGCAAAGAAACAGCGCTTTTATTGTTGTTCTTCGTCTCAAAGTCATAGTGTGGCCGTTTCCATGGTAAGCCATATATGAATTATTAAGAAACTAAGGTTTCAACTCCCTCAGGCAAAGTTGAACGTAGATGGATTTTTTAGGTTATTTTTGGACATATAGCTCTTCAACATGATTTATTAAGTTTTGTTTTCTTTTTATGATGAATGAACCAAGATTGCAAAGGTATTATGTAGACTAAGTTACAATTAATATCAATTTTAAAAATTCGACATTTTAATGTGATATTGTGTAGTCATACAATCCGTCATAATATAACAGATTATCTTATCATAAAATGAAAGAAACTTTTTTTCTATGTATTCTTTACTCTACAATATAACGAACACAATTTTATGGGAGAAATGTTCGAATCTTGAAAATGATAACATATTGAAAATCTGTAAAATTCTACAAACTTGATAAAATGTTGAAAATAGTTTCTTATTCTTTCAACCGTACGTGGTCAATAATGGCACATTCAAACAGAGAGTTTTGTTAGTCATCGAACAAATTTGTTAAGAACAACATATTTTCTATTTTATAAGGCAGCACAACAGTTCTAAAGCCTGAAGATTGATAAATATTAATGGACAAGCATTTAATAATTATCTGATAAAACATGAAAAACATATATATTATATTCTTGACTTCTGAAGCAACTTTTACAAGGAAGTAAACTAATGAATAAAGTTAAAAAACATAAAACCTCAGACGTAAATGGAATTCATATTCAAAATGTTAAATTTGCCGAGACAATTCAAATATGATAGTAGATTTATTTGATTCCGTTATCTTAACCACCTACATATTTGTTTTTACATTGAAATCAAGTTTACATTTTACAAACGCCCCAAAAAGCTTTTCCCATGAAAAATACTGTCACTTTCATTAACCGTAAGGAATTAAGAATATAACATTTAACTTCCAAGTATATTGAAAAACAAGAATGTCAATATGGACTTCATGTAGCCAGTTTTTGGACCATTTCGTTCATCGGAATATTATGTAAAATGGGATATACTATTACAGTCTTACTAGGTATTTTCAAAAGAAAATAGGGATGAAACCCTGTTTAACACTGCTAAATTCCGAACCTGTACGACAGTCATTTCGGTTCCAATAAGTTACAGATTATGGATCCAATGTCCAAAATCGGACGCGGCTTTATATCCATACATTCCGAAATAGCAAATGGATATTGCTATTTATTGAAACAATATATGTTCTTGTATTTACACATAGCGTGTGGACAAAAGCATGTCACAGCATAAGCATCCGTGATCGTGCAGGTAGTGTATGGCAACAAATGAAAAAAAAAAAAAAAAAAAAAAAAAAAAAAAAAAACACAAAATTAACCTTTTTTTCCAACATATCTTTTTCGACCAATCAATTCATTTTTTGTTTCATTTTATAGTACATCCATCTTTAAAAATATTTTCAAACATTAGATTTTATGAGTGACATGTTCAAATCAACTTTGAAATTTTCTATTCTTTATTAATATAAAAATCAGGAGATGTGGTATGAATTCAATGAGACAAATATCAACCCTAGTTCAAATGAAGTGGATGTAAGCAATTAAAGGCAACCGTACGACCTTCAACAATCAGAAAAACCCATACCGTATAGTCGGCTATAAAGGACCCGACATAAAAACATTTCAACTAAGAAAACTAACGGCCTAATTTATAACAAAACTTTTAAATAAACTTATTCTAAAAGGTTACCAATTCAACACTGTAATTATATCTTTGAATATTATTTTAATTGGTATTAATACTGATTTTGTTATCAGTAGATTAAAATCAAACTAAATATGATTTTTATATACATATGCACATTTATAGCTCTACAATCTGTCGATACCTGTATCTTGACATTGCACAAGGTCATGTTTTTCTCTGACTGTTAATGACGTCTTTACACTAATCTCCACTGGATTTTGGATGTGTACTGATTGATATTTTAGTCTTAGATGCATGATTTTTTTTATTAGTTGTTATTGGCTTTGAACTAGCTGTCAGTAACTGCGAGTACAGATCAGTTAGTGGGATGTATAAGTACCCTGCCACGTCCACTCTTGTGTTTTAGTTAGATGTATTTCTATTTGTATCCATCTGATGAAATAAGCCTTTTTCAAATGATATATGCTCTTATTCAGCGGATATGTTCCAAATGTCGTAACTACAATCCCTTCCCCTTTTCCCCGTTTATGACCTACCGAATTAGACTTTTTACCGGGTTTGTACTAACATGAACAACACGACGGGTGCCACATGTGGAGCAGGATCTGCTTACCCTTCCGGAGCACCTGAGATCACCCCCAGTTTTTGGTGACGTTCGTGTTGCTCAATCTTTTGTTTTCTATGTTGTGTTTTGTGTACTAGTGTTTGTCTGTTTTTCTGTTGGTCTTTTTGTTTTTTAGCCATAGCGTTGTCAGTTTATTTTCGACTTTTGAGTTTAAATGTCCCTTTGGTATCTTTCGCCTTTCTTTTATGTTGTACTGTTACATCACTGTCCCAGGTGAGGGGGATTGTTGCCGCCTTCAAACTAGTTTATCCCCGCCACATTTTGTATGTAACTGTCCCAAGTCTGGAGACTGTAATTCAGTGGTTGTCCTTTGTTGCTGTGTATTATATTTGTTTTTCGTTCATTATTTCGTATATCAATTAGGCCGTTAGTTTTCTCGTTTAAATTGTCTTACATTTGTCTTTTCGGGGCCTTTTATAGCTGACTATGCGGTATGGGTTTTGCTCATTGTTGAATGCCGTACGGTGACCTATTGTTGTTAATTTCTGTGTCATTTGGTCTGTTGTGGAGAGTTGCCTCATTGGCAATCATACCACATCTTCTTGTTTTTATATTTTATAACCTCATAACATTTCATATTCTGAATATTCATTCTATATAAAAGTTCTATATTTATTTTTCTATTTTATTATTCGGAATATGTCCATTCTTTTTTATCTTTATAACTATAATTTTTTCTATTACAAAATCTGTTAAAAAATTTATATTTTGCACTTATTTACCTGTACTTGCCTGTATATCAAAGAAAGAAACGTTTTAAAAGTATTCTCCTATGAATGAAGTTCCGTCGCTTAAAAGGGCATTTAAAATTCACTTTTCGCTAAAATGGGTAGAAAGATCTGGCGCTTAAATGGGATATATTTTGATTCTACATTGTCTGAATTTTCCCGCTAAAATGTCCTAATAATGCGCTTAAATATCCTCTGCCGATATCAATGCAATCTAAATGAATTTTTAAAATGTAGTAATAGAAAAGAATATGTATTCTTAAAATATAGGAATAGCAGGAAGACACCCTCAATATTTCTATGAATATGTTTGATTATTCAGTGGGTTCTTAACTCAATGATGAAATTTTACTGAACAGTAATACAAGCAAGACAAAAGGTTCGATCACACACAACATGACGGAGTATACGCTTTTCCATCGAGGAATATCAATCATAACTGCTCTTTTAAATTTACAGCAGATGACCATCTGTATACATAATTCATGAAATTCGGATTGTTATTTTCTCTTCAATTATTCTGTTTAAACCCTTGGTTTGTGATTTCTGAAAATGACATTTATCTGTATACTGACTTCATTTTCAAGAAATTTTTAGCTACTTACAGAGCTGATTTATGTTCATGTTTATTTTCACTTACATCAAAAGACGATACATGCAGCCGACTATACGGTATGGGTTTTTTCATTGTTGAAGGCCGAAGGGTTGCCTGTAATTGCTGACATCTACTTCATTTGAACTTTGGTGGATAGTTGTCTCACTGGCAATCATACCACATCTGGATGTTATTAGTAGATATATCTTTTTTTAGTAAATAGTGATTATACCTACTTCAGAAATATTTCCATACAGAGAAAGTTTAATAACTAGGGAGGTCGATTGTTATTTTGTTGTTTTATATACTTCTATTGGCTATCCAAACTGCAGCCTACAGCTACTTTGAGAGTTCCTTTAAGTTATCTCACAGAGGAACTGTGAAAATTCCATTAATAATAGGTTGGACCGTAATTAGATTCCTTCATGTACATCCTCAGGTAGTGTTCTATAGCTATTTATACATTTTCTTGCATATACGTTGAGTCGTTTAAGTAGAGTTTTGTTTGCTAGCGACTATAAGCATATACTACTATATTGAAGTAATTAAGTTCTTTAATCTCCACTATTTCATGTAGTACCGGGAGATTGTTCAAATATACCCTCGGGTAGTGTTCGATAATGTTTATATATTTTATTGATATCCGAACTGCCGTTTTAGGAGAATTTGTCTTATCAAGGAACATTAACAGACGGACAGACAGACAGACGAAAAGGATGATTTATATATACCTCCCCTATCCCATTATCGCGTTTTCGTGTGTATAGTTCAAAGTTTTACGAGATGTGTTTCTATCAATTATCCTCTTTTCTTTACAAAGGTACAACTTTTAACTTTTTTACCGCTACAAATACTTCCCTACATCTCTCTTTAAACTAGACATATAAGGCTCTGTTCACACCAAACGTCGCTGTGCCAGATTAGTGGAGGCCTGGGGTTGAGCGCTCGTTATCATGTTTAACCCAATATATATGTATAAAAATAAGAAGATGTGGTATAATTGCCAATGAGAAACTCTCCACCAGAGATCACCTGTCATAAGTCTTGAGCCTTTAATTCAATACTTGTCGTTGTTCGCTGTCTGCAGTTGTTATCAAATAGTCTGGTTCTATGTATGTTGGCGTTTGTTTTTGTTGCAGTTCAGTGTTTCTGTTGTTCCGTTGTTTTTCTTTTATAGTTGATGTGTTTCCTTCGGTTTAGTTTGTAACACGGATTTTTTCTCTTAATCGATTTCTGACTTTTGAACAGCGGTACACTACTGTTGCCTTTATCTATCATAATTTATTTTTCGTTTTTTGTTTGTTTTGTACATAGAGCAAGCGTTTGATTTTTTTTCGGTTGAATTGTTTTAAATTTTGTCATTTCGGGCCCTTTTGTAGATAACTTCGCGAAATGGGTTATGCCAATCTTTAAAGAACGTTTTGATGACCTATATTTGCTTACATTTACGTCAATTTGTCTCTGGTTAATAATCGTCACGTTGGCAATTATATCACAACTTTTTTTCTAAATTAAGTATAAATTATAATTGATCTCGTCAGCAAGCATTTTGTAAACAGAAACAAATACCGAACATACGATATACAATCGAACATAGATCAACGATTTTGTCCTCGGTTTTTCATTTCCCCCTTATTTCCCATTCGCTTAACGGGCTAATGGTATCTTATTAACGAACAAGTGCATGTATTTCGACATATTGACAAATTTGATAACTACGATACACGTATGAACATCATGGTATATCGATTGGGATGTGTATTATATGTATTACAATGTTAGTTTGTCAAAGAAAAGTAATTAACAATCACTTCAGTTTCATGAAGAGTTGGGGGTCACTGTGAAAAGGTATAATTATCACTTTCTATGACTCAGTATTCTCCATTTTCACCAAGAAATTACATGTTTATTATAAAGAAAATCGTGGCGTTTATATTGATATCATTTTTTTTCCTGATCGGGAGATAAGTCGAATGAAAGGGTAAATTATCTTACTTTGCGGGATAATAAATAGTAATTCAGTAACTTTTTTGTTACTATTGCAGACTTTCCCAGCCTGTGAAATAATTTTATTGTTAAAACAAATGACAAATATATTTTAACTTTTAGGTTATAATGTTCATTTCGTATGCTTCATATTGTCCTGAATAAAAATGAAATATTTGCAACTGGTCGTTCAACAAACTATAAATCAATCAATTATGCTAACTTGATCAGTTTATATAATGTTAAATCGTACAACATGTTATGACATGACAATGTTGCTATTTGACCATATGTTTACAATTTTGTTTTTTGACCATAATTCTTACATTGCTATAATTTTACCATGGTCATTGTGTGCAGAATTGTTGTCTAAATAAAACAAGAATTTGTTGCAGTATTTTTTTTTATTTGCCTGTATTTCAAATACTTTAAGAAAGTACAAAAATGTTCAAGATACTGAATAAGTTATATGTTCCAAGAAGGATTTTAAATGACAAAATATCGAAATGTCTTTTATTTATTTTTTTATGCTTCTTCTAGACTGTACAGACGTATGCACATTTTCAAGTACTTATTATATGCAATAAAAAGTTGTCCAAACACAAAACGAGGATGTGCATCGACTGGTATGTTATCTTTTTAAGAAACAATGCATTATCTTTAAAGATTTCAATATGAATGAATGATTGGAAACATTAAAGAATTAACACTTTAACAGCTCTCTTATCTGTGATAGTATAAACAGATTACCACTGTCATTCGAACTGACTATAGGACTGTAGGTTAGGAAGGTTGGTGGTTCTATTCGGGGAATCCAGCTTCCTCCACGAATAAAAACTGTCCGCCACGAAATAGCCAACAGTGCTGAAAGTGGAATTAAACATCAATCAATCAATCAATCGAACTAACTTTGTATTTTTCACTTCCGTTTTCTTGACTTTTTGTGGGTTGTTGTTTTATTAGTGAATTTATTTAAATTCTTTGACTAATGATTATGTTTGCCCCATAGGTGTTTCGTCTTTTTTTGTAAAAGAGAGGCGAAAAATACCAAAGGAATATTCAAACTCATAAGTAAAAAACAAATTGACAATGCCATGGTAAAAAACAACCAGAAGACAAACAACAATACACAAAACACAATATAAAAAATGAGCAACACGAACCGAACCGAATCTCAGGTGCTCTGGAACGGTTAGCAGATCCTGCTCCATATGTGGCATCCGTTGTGTTGCTCATGTTAGTACAAACACGGTGATAAGCCTAATCGGTAGGCCACATTTGAGGAAAAGAGAATGGGATTGTGGTTACAACAATTGTAGCATATCCGTTGTCACCTAGCTGTCAAACAGATATTCCATAACGGTCAATCTTGTCATAATTGTCTGGTAATTAATTGAATTTTCATACCCCATTGTTGATAATGTAAACTGATGAATGTCAATGGTATAGTTTATTTGTGTCTTTTAATCGGGATTTACGGAAACAACGTCGCATTTCTAGTTGATGAACTCCACATTTACTAAGACGATTAAATTTAACATGCGAATAAAACGTGTCAGAGTTATTTTCTTTTTCTCAAAAGTCATAATCTGTCATTAACTCAAGGTTTAATAACGTCTTCCATTTGTTTACAAACTACACAACTTAAATTGCTTTACAGTTTTATCACAACCTACAAGGTTTGTTTTATTTCGTAATAAACACAATAATCGTTTACATAATGCAATGTAGACCGTTATTATCAGTAACATTACCTAACTTTGGTTTTCATGACAAATTTTATTTGATACTGAAATAAATTTGAAATAAAATTGAATAAATGTTATCTGTCAATCCAATATGATACTATTTCATGTTACAAATAAAACTTTCCATGTCAAACAAAGTATAACAAAAATATCAAACTCTAAGGTACATGCAAAAAGGGGAAGTCCATAAAAACTGACAAAATCAAACGCTATCAATCAACGGAAAAGATATCAATCAAAAGAGTTCAGTACTATTTTTCGTAAATAAAAAAATAATAATTTAAACCATCAGAAATTAGTTGCAACAACGAACAAGAATAGCACAAACCAAAGAAAAAAAAGAAAAAAACCCAAAACACATTTGGACACTTCCAATTAGAGACACTTTTATAGTTTTATATACGAAACTTCGGACTAATAAGACAACGGAGAGAAAAGAGCACCAATATACGGAAGAAAACACCATGAACCAACAATTGAAACGAAAAGCCAAACAATGGTCCACCAGACATTACACAGAAAAATAAAGATTGAACAAAACAAATCACTACAAAACCAGCAGTGAACATAGGTCCATGACGTTAAAACACTAAATCCATGGGATGTGTTTAAGTTGATTTTAGGTTCTGATGCATGATGTTTTGTTATGAATTGTTTTTAGCTGTTAACTAGCTTTCAGTAACTGCGAATACTCTCAAATCGTACTTTCGTGTTATTTGACCTGTTTATACAATAGACAACTTTCGAGTTCGATGCATTTCCTTCAAAAACTTCCGTTCCAATGTTGAGCGAGTGGTTGGAAAACTATAATGCTATATTGCACGAATTATTCGGCAAATTAAATTCTCATAATTGACAATCAGTACTGCTGTCATTATGGAATTGTGATTAAGTACTTACAAAACAAACATTATTTCTAGTTTATCCTGCACAATGACGATCTCTTGATGAACGTTAATAGTGCAGGGATATAGGCGATCCCCTCTATCTGGTAAATGACGTCATAAAGGCGCGCATAATTGACGAGTTTTTTCCGGTGAAGGATGAACTCGAAAGTGGTCTTTTTGTAATGTATTTTTGTTATTTAATGTTTACTTATTTAGTGTTATATCTCGTCTTACTATTTTTAATATTTACTGTGTTTAGTATGACGATAAATTTTCACTTCTGTTCTCGTACTATGAACAACAAAATTATTTATTTTGGAAAAAAATATTTCCGTACTCCATGTATACCTTACAACAAAATTATTTTTATTTACCTGTGTACGTTATTTATTTGGCGGCATTTTGTCCAAGGTTGTGGTTGTCTTTCTGATATTGTTTTACATCTAACCCCTTTCTTTTATTAATTTTGTATTTACATTGTGTCATAGATCAAATTTATTCGTTCAGTGAATGTTCACTTGTTTTTGTTAATATGTCTTTTGATTGAGTTAAGCCATTGCAATTGATATTTTATAGTGTGTCTTTCTATGTTGTGATGTTACACTATTGTTTCAGGTTAGGGCGAAGGTTGGCGCCTATTAACACTTTTGAACCCGCTGCATTTGTTTGCACCTGTCCTAAATCAGGAACCTGATGTTCAGTGGTTGTTGTTTGTTGAGGTGGTTCATAAGTGTTTCTCGTTTCTCGTTTTTTATATAGATTAGACCGTTGGTTTTCCTGTTTGAATGGTTTTACACTAGTCATTTTGGGGCCCTTTATAGCTTGCTGTTCGGTGTGGGCAAAGGCTCCGTGTTGAAGGCCGTACTTTGACCTTTAATGGTTTACTTTTACAAAGTGTGACTTGGATGGAGAGTTGTCTCATTGGCACTCATACCACATCTTCTTATATCTATATAGGTGTTTCGCAATCGCGTTACCCGTTACAAATACATTTCCGATAACAATAGCTGAAAGTGGAATTAAACATCAATCAATCAATCAATCGAACTAACTTTGTATTTTTCACTTCCGTTTTCTTGACTTTTTGTGGGTTGTTGTTTTATTAGTGAATTTATTTAAATTCTTTGACTAATGATTATGTTTGCCCCATAGGTGTTTCGTCTTTTTTTGTAAAAGAGAGGCGAAAAATACCAAAGGAATATTCAAACTCATAAGTAAAAAACAAATTGACAATGCCATGGTAAAAAACAACCAGAAGACAAACAACAATACACAAAACACAATATAAAAAATGAACAACACGAACCGAACCGAATCTCAGGTGCTCTGGAACAGTTAGCAGATCCTGCTCCATATGTGGCATCCGTTGTGTTGCTCATGTTAGTACAAACACGGTGATAAGCCTAATCGGTAGGCCACATTTGAGGAAAAGAGAATGGGATTGTGGTTACAACAATTGTAGCATATCCGTTGTCACCTAGCTGTCAAACAGATATTCCATAACGGTCAATCTTGTCATAATTGTCTGGTAATTAATTGAATTTTTCATACCCCATTGTTGATAATGTAAACTGATGTATGTCAATGGTATAGTTTATTTGTGTCTTTTAATCGGGATTTACGGAAACAACGTCGCATTTCTAGTTGATGACCTCCACATTTACTAAGACGATTAAATTTAACATGCGAATAAAACGTGTCAGAGTTATTTTCTTTTTCTCAAAAGTCATAATTTGTCATTAACTCAAGGTTTAATAACGTCTTCCATTTGTTTACAAACTACACAACTTAAATTGCTTTACAGTTTTATCACAACCTACAAGGTTTGTTTTTATTTCGTAATAAACACAATAATCGTTTACATAATGCAATGTAGACCGTTATTATCAGTAACATTACCTAACTTTGGTTTTTCATGACAAATTTTATTTGATACTGAAATAAATTTGAAATAAAATTGAATAAATGTTATCTGTCAATCCAATATGATACTATTTCATGTTACAAATAAAACTTTCCATGTCAAACAAAGTATAACAAAAATATCAAACTCTAAGGTACATGCAAAAAGGGGAAGTCCATAAAAACTGACAAAATCAAACGCTATCAATCAACGGAAAAGATATCAATCAAAAGAGTTCAGTACTATTTTTCGTAAATAAAAAAATAATAATGTAAACCATCAGAAATTAGTTGCAACAACGAACAAGAATAGCACAAACCAAAGAAAAAAAAGAAAAAAACCCAAAACACATTTGGACACTTCCAATTAGAGACACTTTTTATAGTTTTTATATACGAAACTTCGGACTAATAAGACAACGGGAGAGAAAAAGAGCACCAATATACGGAAGAAAACACCATGAACCAACAATTGAAACGAAAAGCCAAACAATAGTCCACCAGACATTACACAGAAAAATAAAGATTGAACAAAACAAATCACTACAAAACCAGCAGTGAACATAGGTCCATGACGTTAAAACACTAAATCCATGGGATGTGTTTTAGTTGATTTTAGGTTCTGATGCATGATTTTTTGTTATGAATTGTTTTTAGCTGTTAACTAGCTTTCAGTAACTGCGAATACTCTCAAATCGTACTTTCGTGTTATTTGACCTGTTTATACAATAGACAACTTTCGAGTTCGATGCATTTCCTTCAAAAACTTCCGTTCCAATGTTGAGCGAGTGGTTGGAAAACTATAATGCTATATTGCACGAATTATTCGGCAAATTAAATTTTCATAATTGACAATCAGTACTGCTGTCATTATGGAATTGTGATTAAGTACTTACAAAACAAACATTATTTCTAGTTTATCCTGCACAATGACGATCTCTTGATGAACGTTAATAGTGCAGGGATATAGGCGATCCCCTCTATCTGGTAAATGACGTCATAAAGGCGCGCATAATTGACGAGTTTTTTCCGGTGAAGGATGAACTCGAAAGTGGTCTTTTGTAATGTATTTTTGTTATTAAATGTTTACTTATTTAGTGTTATATCTCGTCTTACTATTTTAATATTTACTGTGTTTAGTATGACGATAAATTTTCACTTCTGTTCTCGTACTATGAACAACAAAATTATTTATTTTGGAAAAAAATATTTCCGTACTCCATGTATACCTTACAACAAAATTATTTTTATTTACCTGTGTACGTTATTTATTTGGCGGCATTTTGTCCAAGGTTGTGGTTGTCTTTCTGATATTGTTTTACATCTAACCCCTTTCTTTTATTAATTTTGTATTTACATTGTGTCATAGATCAAATTTATTCGTTCAGTGAATGTTCACTTGTTTTTGTTAATATGTCTTTTGATTGAGTTAAGCCATTGCAATTGATATTTTATAGTGTGTCTTTCTATGTTGTGATGTTACACTATTGTTTCAGGTTAGGGCGAAGGTTGGCGCCTATTAACACTTTTGAACCCGCTGCATTTGTTTGCACCTGTCCTAAATCAGGAACCTGATGTTCAGTGGTTGTTGTTTGTTGAGGTGGTTCATAAGTGTTTCTCGTTTCTCGTTTTTTATATAGATTAGACCGTTGGTTTTCCTGTTTGAATGGTTTTACACTAGTCATTTTGGGGCCCTTTATAGCTTGCTGTTCGGTGTGGGCAAAGGCTCCGTGTTGAAGGCCGTACTTTGACCTTTAATGGTTTACTTTTACAAAGTGTGACTTGGATGGAGAGTTGTCTCATTGGCACTCATACCACATCTTCTTATATCTATATAGGTGTTTCGCAATCGCGTTACCCGTTACAAATACATTTCCGATAACAATACTTTATGATTAGGAATGAACAGGAGAAGAAGACTACAAGAAAAATATATCATCGTTTATCGTAATCAATAGAAATGATGATTTAAGCTTTCTTTTGAAACTTGTTTTAGTAGCTTCCTTACATGTCGCAACTCTTAGTAATCGATAGGAAACAGAGTCTCTGAAATATCGTTTTAAATGAAGAAAAAAGTATTTCATATGCATGAGTTGTTGGAAAATGGCTGAATATCAATACAAAGTTAAACCTCATAAATCATTCGTTATGTCACAGAGTTATGTTATCCAGTGTATTTACTGTGCATTTCTAGATATATGTCGAAATGAAAAGCAGATTAAGCTTTACCTGGGATGGGCTACATATGAGATAAGCATGTTTAGTTATCAAAAAGAAAAGAATGTCAACATTGAAAAACGAAACAAGGCAGCCAAGGGAAGATCCTTTTCGATGACGGAAAAAAAAAATTCAAATACAGGTGAACCGATTTTTAAAAGTTTTCAATTTATAACATGAAATCAAACAGACCTAAAAAATCGTCATTATACGATTGCGCTTGCTTGCCTGTGTATTTATATTTATTTTCATGTTGACACCAAGTCATATGATCTACGGAATTCTTCAGAGATCATCTCGATGGTTAATTAGATGGTGCCTTTTCTAAAATACGAAATCAATGTAAACACATTTGTAATAGTCCATGCGTTGAAAATTGGTTCTTAATGATTTTTGTAATTTGGATAGACGCTTTAGTATGTTATAAATACAATATGAGATTTTGAGTTGAGTCGGTGAAAATGAATTTGACAACTTATGCTCCTTTAACAAAAGCAAAAACTTTGCCTTTTCTAAAAGAGGGACGAAAGATACCAGAGGGACAGTCAAACTCATAGATCGAAAACAAACTGAAAACGCCATGGCCAAAAATAAAAAGACTAACAGACAAATAATAGTACAGATGACACAACATAGAAAACCAAAGACTAAGCAACACGAACCCCACCAAAAACTGGGGGTGATCTCAGGTGCTCCGGAAGGGTAAGCAGATCCTGCTCCACATGTGGCACCCGTCGTGTTGCTTATGTTATTACAAATCCGGTAAATAGTCTAATTCGGTAAGTCACATTCGTGAAAAGGGAGGGTATTGTAGTTACGACATAAGGAACATATCCGATATCATCTGTGAAACGGTTATTCCATAACGGTCAACCAACTCGTGATGGCGTCCGTAAAATTTACGAAGGGATGACTTCAACTTCACCATTTGGAACTCTTGGTTTAATAGCTTCCTTGTGAGCAGCAATCCTCTATCAAGGAAATCATGATAGGAAACACAAGCCGGGGAATATCGTATCAATTGGGAGATATATACTCCGTATGCAGGCGCTGCTGGAATGTTGCTACATAGAAATGGAAAGTTCACAATTGGGAAGCTGAAATCATCTCTTTTGTCATAAAGTTTTGTTTTCAACCGACCCTCATTGTCAATTTCTAGATGTAAGTAAAGATATGAGGCAGACTTAACTGTATCTGTAGTATCCTTTATCTCTAGTTCGATGGGATAGATTCGTTCAACATAGTCACCAAATTTTGTATTATTTAGTGAGAGAACATCATCTATATAGCGGAACGTAGAGTTAAAGGATATTACTAACTTCTTATCTTTCTTCCTAAGAAGTTCCTGTATGAAGTCAGTAAGAAATCAATGATCTCCGTCAACATCACTGTAGCTTCAGTGGTGCAAAAACTACTATGTAATAATGAAAAAAATAAGCTCTATATTACAGCCGTAAAAAAAGTCTTTAGAGCCTAGTACAGGGAACTCTTGATCTGTTATCTTATAATTTTATATTTTACTGTATGCCTTAAGGTAGCTGGGGTGTCTAAATTTTCGACGATAGATTTTTCTAACACTTCTGTAAAAGACTTCTTGGTCAATGTACTTTCAAATTTCAATATAAAAACTTGGGGTAACAGACCTTGTTTTTTCGTTAAAATTTATTTAAATTAATGAAATCACAGTTATTTTATATGGGTTCAATAAGGGTAACTTAATTTTACCTTATTAGAGAAACATTAAACGATAGAATTTGTTAAAATTCAATGAGAGAATTGCTTTTTATAAATTCTTCCGAAATATCAAAAAATAACATTGAGAATGGAAACGGGGAATGCTTCAATCAGACAACAACCCGACCAAAGAGCAGAAAACAGCCTGAGGCCACAAATAGGTCTTCACAGCGAGAAAATCCCGCACTTGGAGGCGGGCTTCAGCTGCTCCTTAAACAATAATGTATACTAGTTCAGCGAAAATGGACGTCACACTAAACTCCGAAACATATACATGAACCAAAATTAAAAAAAACAAAAACATAGAACACTAACAAAGGCCAGAGGTTCCGATGTTAGAATAGGTAACAGAAGAAACTAAGTAAAATGACAATAATCAACATAAATTAACAACGGACTACTATCAGTTACTGACATGCCAGTTCCAGACCTCAATTAAACTGATTGAAAGATTATGTATTCATCATATGAAAATCAAGCACAACCACTCCGTTAGGGGTTTAGTATCATACCATTATAAATTATCGATATAAGAACATAACCCGTATCATGCCAACAACTGGTTTTAAAATAAATGTGTTTATTTCCGATGCAAAGACCCTATGAGTGAATAAATATCAATTCCAAAAAAATGCCATGACAACAATATCGTAACTTTATCTCTTCTGAATAAGTCTGTTTAAAGGTTTGGTTAGTTTTTGATGTGAATGACGACAAGTTGTGCTTTGTATAGAATATTACCATAAAAGATGGGATGTGAAATACCTGAACGTATAAGACGTCTGCACGTTGATTTATATTTACGAATGATGTGCTTGTACCGATGATAAAATTTAGTGAATGTTTTGACAAGTTTGTTATATCGAAAACCCTGGTGTAATAATTTTTCAGTAATACAGAGATTCCTTTCGTTAAAATCAAATACGTTGTTACAAACACGAGCGAAACGAACAAGTTGAGATATATAAACACCATAAGATGGCGCCAAGGGAACGTCACCATCTCAAAATGGATAAATAACAATAGGAAATGAAAACCATCTCTTTTATTGTAAAATTGCAGTTATCGTATCGAAGCAGGTCCAATTGACATAGTTCTTTTGTTTGGTGTTACAAAAAAATAGGGGGTTACGGTCGTTGTTTTCTTTAAAAACCAAACAAAACACTAAATTGTCCTTTGAAATTCAATATAATTATCTGCCCTTGATTTTAACAGGATTTGTTCTGAAAATTTTAAATACGCTTAACGACACTTAATTTTTTGAAAGTTTAATTTTTAATTTCAAGTTTTAAATGTTTCTGTTGTTTATTGAATGATACTTGGTATTTTATTTATAAATACAAAAGGAATTTTTGTAACATGCCCAGAAATGATGCTCAGAAAAAAAACACCCGATCCACCTTAATTGTATTATTTTGTTGTGTTATATTTGATACATTCTTATTTAGTTTAATGACTATGAATTTGAATAGAATTGAATTGCTAAAGGAGATTTTGTTATGTTGAAGAATCTGGTTTCAAAGCAATCAAACTGTCTTATAATCTTGAAAATAGGTATATCGGTTTATTTCGACGCGGGTGTCGTCTACGAAAGACTCATCAGTACCGCTCTAATAAAGAAAGTTAAATAGAATAAATAAAGTACGAAGCTGAAGTGTATTAAGGGCCCATAATTCCGGAAGGTTTTGCCAAATACAGCGGTGGTGATCTATTCCTGCGCTAGAAAATCCTTAGTATTTCGAAATATTTAAGAATTAATTCATAATTATTATCATAGCAATGATAATTCATGTCAACACAATAGTACTTATAATTACTACTAGGCTGGTGAAACCCCCGGGGAGAAAACCTCCACCATCAAAATTTGAATCGATGCAAACTGCAATGACGATTCGTTTTTAGAATTGCTTTTGGCTTAAATGTGTATGTCATGACAAGGACTTATGACCTCAAAAATAAAAATTATTACGCTCTATTTCCATTGTTTTTTATTTTAGTTCTTCAAAGATAAAAATTTTCTGCATATAAATCATGAATTATCCTTTTATTTTTCCTGTCTGACCTGTAAAATGATACACGAAAATGTAATGTTATCTTGCGAGCAAACGTGAACAAATGAAATCTGCTAATGCACGCAAGTGTAACCATCTTAATAATATGCGACTCCGTTTTGAAGCATGAAAAAAGTGAACTCTAATGAAAACGGTTAAGTTGCACTCTCTCCTTGTATAGAATAGCGGTTGGAGAGGGTAAACGGATTGTGAGGGGGTTATTCACGGAGTGTCATATTGCATGTTTTTTAGTATCAAAATGAAAATAGGTGATAAATTTCTTCAAGTTCTCGAATTCACACAGGTGACCATTATTTCTATTATTATTTCGCTATGAAATTTTAGTGTCCTTTGAGCAACAAACCAAAAGTTCCATAATGCTAGTACCCTCTGCCTCCTTTGTGTATTGCACACTCTACTTAGAATTTTGATTTCGTCAGTTTTTTTGGCTATCTGGAAAATGTTATATATCCTTTTTTAGACAAATGTATATGGATATCCATAAATAGTGAAAGCTTTTAGGATGTAGCAAATTAGTTACCTGGTGGTCGACAAAAACTAGAGGCTCCAAGGACCCAGTGTCGCTCACCTGATATTTTTATTTACAATTGATGCATGATAAATGCAACTGTTGTACTGTCGTTTAGTTTCAGAGATATAAGACTAAAAAGTGCGTTTGAAACCTATGTTTTATTTCAGCCATGTGTGCCATGTTGGCAGGCAGGGTCATCAAACACAGTGGTCCCTGGATATCCTAGTGGTGATTTAAACCAAGTTTGGTTTAATTTGACAGTAGTTTCAGGGGAGAATTTTTGTAAAATTTATCTAACGAGAAATGTGAAGTGATGAGAAAGTTTGTTGTGAAGTTTTGTTGTTGCGCAACCCCAAAAAAAAACAAAAAAAACAAAAGGTAATAAAAATTATCATTTAAGGGCAATCTTTCCTATTAATGATTTCTGCAAAATTCAGTTGATTGTGCAAGGTTGTATAGCCAGCTGAGGTCGTTAAAAACTCTCATTTGTTGTTGCAAAATTCAAGTGGTTTTTGAATTGCTTTGTTGATCTTTTTTTGTATTCAACTTTTAAACAACAAAGTACAACAAATATGATGACTGATACTCATGACACTGAAAATATGGTCTTCATTCTTGTGAAGAAAATGGTAAGGTTTGAAATATTTCTTAAATATTAATTCAATACCAATACTTTAATTTGTATTGGATTTATCCCATGAAATGAGAACAAGGGACACAATTAAATTCAATTTTTTTCCCTAAACTTCTGATAAAATATAAAATGAAGAACTATATTTTTTTAATGAGAATTTTTTTTTTTTAATAGTTAATTGATAATTTGAACAATATTAATTAAGTTTTAGATCTTGCATGGTTGATTAATTTTCTCTCAAAATTTCTGATATTCTATTAAAGTTTTAAATATAATATGAGGCAGGCATTACCTGTGAAAGGGGATGAAGTCTGTATAAATTAGTGTAGGAATTCAAGCATCATTTGCACTTCGGAATCTGCAGAAAATGAATCCAAAGTACTGAAACATATCTGACATTCGACCTATTGTTTGGGATTATAGTTGTGACATCATTTTCAATGTAAAGAAAGAAACACCATCATCAGGTATTAATGTGGTTTTTTCATGATATAGAATTATCAATTATTTTTATTGCCAGTTCATTAGTAGATTGTTTTCTATATTGATTTTCTACTGCAGTTTCAGAAAGAAGATTACAAAAGGAAAACATTTTGTAAAACTTACCAAAATTTACCAAATTAATGAAAATTGTTTGCTGACAGATCTTACTTTGCTGAACATTATTGCTGTTTACAGTTTATCTCTATCTGTAATAATTTTCAAGATAATAACCAAAACGGCAAAATTTCCTTAAAATTACCAATTCAGGGCAGCAACCCAACAACCAGTTGTCCAATTCATCTGAAAATTTGAGGGCAGATAGATATTTACTTGATAAACAAGTTAATCCCTGTAAGATTTGCTTTAAATGCTTTGGTTTCAGAGTTACAAGCCAAAATCTACATTTTACCCCTATGTTCTATTTTTAGCCATGGTAGCCATCTTGGTTGGTTGGCTGGGTCAGCACACATTTTTAAAACTAAATACCCTAATAATGATTGTGGCTAAGTTTGGTTGAATTTGGTCCAGTAGTTTCAGAAGAAGATTTTGTAAAGATTACAAAATTTTACCAAAATTTACCAAATTAATGAAAATTGTTAAAATTGACTTTAAAGGGCAATAACTCCTTAAGGGTCAACTGACCATTTTGATCATTATTGCTGTTGATCTGTTATTTGATAATAACCAAAAAGCAAAATTTCCTTAAAATTACCAATTCAGGGCAGCAACCCAACAACCAGTTGTCCAATTCATCTGAAAATTTGAGGGCAGATAGATATTTACTTGATAAACAAGTTAATCCCTGTAAGATTTGCTTTAAATGCTTTGGTTTCAGAGTTACAAGCCAAAATCTACATTTTACCCCTATGTTCTATTTTTAGCCATGGTAGCCATCTTGGTTGGTTGGCTGGGTAATTTTTAAAACTAAATACCCTAATAATGATTGTGGCTAAGTTTGGTTGAATTTGGTCCAGTAGTTTCAGAAAAGATTTTGTAAAGATTACAAAATTTACAAAAATTGGTAAAAATTACTTTAAAGGGCAATAAAAAGGGTCAACTGACCATTTTGATCATGTTGACTTATTTGAAGATCTTACTTTGCTGAACATTATTGCTGTTTACAGTTTATCTCTATCTGTAATAATTTTCAAGATAATAACCAAAAACGGCAAAATTTCCTTAAAAATTACCAATTCAGGGGCAGCAATCCAACAACCAGTTGTCCACTTCATCTGAAAATTTGAGGGCAGATAGATATTTACTTGATAAACAAGTTAATCCCTGTCAGATTTGCTTTAAATGCTTTGGTTTCAGAGTTACAAGCCAAAATCTACATTTTACCCCTATGTTCTATTTTTAGCCATGGTAGCCATCTTGGTTGGTTGGCTGGGTCACCGCACACATTTTTTAAACTAAATACCCTAATAATGATTGTGGCTAAGTTTGGTTGAATTTGGTTCTGTAGTTTCAGAGGAGAAGATTTTGTAAAGATTACAAAAATTTACAAAAATTGGTAAAAATTACTTTAAAGGGCAATAACTCCTTAAGGGTCAACTGACCATTTTGATCATGTTGACTTATTTGTAGATCTTACTTTGCTGAACATTATTGCTGTTTACAGTTTATCTCTATCTATAATAATTTTCAAGATAATAACCAAAAACGGAAAAAATCCTTAAAAAATTCAAAGGTTGTTATTTAAAGTATGTAATCTTAGAAATTGTAAATCCATGTGTACTTCCAGCAGATGCAACTTAGAGGAGATTAAAAGGATTCAAATATAAATACAAATTTTAATTGTTTAATCTTATGTATATCTTTTTCATGCATTTGCTATAATTGTTTTACAACAGTAGCTAACTCTGTTTTCTTTCATAATTTGATAATAATAAGAAACCAATTTTATTCATGAGATATATAATAAATTTTCTGTGTCTACAAACGATTATATTTTTCTGACATAATAATGCAAGGAGAATTTAATTATACATTGTTATATTAACGGTTAAACTTATTTCAAACGAATTCCACATTTTTCGATAAAAGCGATCAATTCAATTCTTCAACACGTATTAAGGATAGATAAAGTAGGGATAATATGTTAAATTTTGTAAAACATTTTTTTTGGCAAAATCGACCGAACAAAGTTCAGTCCAAATCTTTACAATAATTAATTAAACTTTTATGTTTGTATAGGCACCGATTACTGATCTTCTTTTGATTAAATTAAAGCGAGAGCTTTAAATATGAATTATATTTATAGATTGATGGGCTGCTATATTTAATACTTATATGGATGGAATGTTCAAATGAAGAGGCCGAGAAAAGTTCAATTTTTCACATCAAGGAAATATATTTTTGAGTTCTGATTCTTTTAACAACGATATTTTCATATCAAGGCATTCAATTCAATGCATTGCAGCGGCTGCTTTATTATTAGCAGGAGACACTTATCTTGTCGACGCACCCGGTCTCGCACTTTTGGCGTTCGTGCGATCTCCTCAGCTTTTGTCTGTTGCTTTTATTGGTCTCTTTTTAATCGATTTACGAGATTTAAACATCCACAAACTACTGTGGCCTTTATTTATCTTAACAATCATGGCGTTCTTGAACAGGTGTTTAACAAACAGTGTTATTTTAAAGCGGTTTCTATTTTGACCGTGATAAAGATTCTATTTAACCTGTATTGAGTAAAAGACTAAAAGAATCGATCGTCAATACAGCTGACAGTGAGTCTATACCAGGATCAATATAAAAATGAGCAATTCATAATTAAAGCTTTCTTATGCCATTTAACAATACAAAATATCAAAAAACAAATAATTTTTGCTTCAATGTAAACAACTTGAAAACGAAAGTAAATATTACGTATTAGACCTTGGGCCATTACAGCTTTTATCCGATTTTACCCATGGACCGAAAAGCATGACCTTGTGCAAAGCAAAAAATATGAGTAAGTACCTTTGGCATTTCAGAAAAGTCTTTCTTGATCTCTTTGGGATTTCATTTTATAACTTTAAAGTATCATCAGAAAAAATATCATGAACCCATGAAATAAGTTCTTGAATGACGAGAAATCAGAACAGTTCAGTAGCTACTAAAATATAAATTTAGATAATCAAGAATTTACGCATTTTGTGATAAAATAACCGAAATCCTTTTATTTCATTGATTCATGATAAATACAGTATTTTGAGAGACTGAGTAAATTAGATTTCATTTTTTCTGAACTTCATCTTGTTAATAATCTGCCTGATTCAGAACGAAAGGAAAAACAAAGAAGAGAAAAGAACCATTCGTTTTTTTTGGGGCAAAAATAGAAGAATTTTTTTTTTATCTTAATGTGCCACCATTCTCATTTTATTTATTAGTCTTTTCTTAAATTACTTTTTGATATGACTGGTAGAGTAGTCGATTACTAACTTCACATTTTACACACCAATTTTTAATTTCGATTTTATAAAGGTAAATAATTTGTGCTTAACGATTCAATATATTTCTTAAAATAATTTGAAGAAGGTTACACCGTCACACAATATTCACTCGCATGTGGCTTAATTTCACATTGTATGGAAACAAAAAGCACATTTATTGACAAGTAACATTTTTTTAGATTGATGATGGTTAAAAAATGGTCTGAGAACACTAGACCAGTAACAAGCGTTTCTGCAGAAAAGGATATAGATTAAAGACTGAATCGATATGACGAGGTTTCAAATCTTTTGTTTAATTAAAAACTCATAAAAACACCAGGCTTATGATTTGAAATGCCAGCCGCACGTTTCGTCTTCAGAAAACTCATCAGTATTTATGTCAATATTCATATCAATAAACAAACATAAAATGAAGAAAAAAATATGAAATACATTTTATTGTAGCAGAGTCAAGTATAACCTATAGGCCGAGGATTTAAAAAAAAACTACTTAGATTAATTTGGTTTTTATGACAATCTTATTGTTATCGAGGAAACCAAATAAAAAAAAACTTAACTACTTTATGTTTATGGTGACATTTGAAACTTTCAATAAAGGAGTTCGAACAACTCATTCCAGACTTGTAAACGTTGTTATTTTTGTTCTACTACACCAGAACACTCGCGGTCATGTAAGTCACTTGTCAAAGATTATTATTTAAACAAGATGTAAAATGTACTTCGCATACATTTTCCAAATAACAATTTTGATTTGTCTTTGTTTGATTTTGTTATAAAAAATTTAATACAACATTATAATACTTTTTTTGCTACTTTTTATTCCTATGTGAAAAAAGATAAATGGGTTAAGATGGCAACAAATAGAAAACACCACTCCTTTAAGGATATTCACGTGCTCAAAAAACTTCATACCAAATATAAATTCAACCGCCGTCAATCGAAATTCCTCTTCTAAATTTAGTACTTTTTACAATTGTGTCAAAGGTGGCAATGCCGCAGCAGCCAGTTTATTAAATAAAAATGCACGTGGATATCCACAAATATTCCCGTGCAATGCCAGAAAATAACTAACCTGCTCTAGATTATCTTCTAATTATACTGTTAGGTCAACAGTGAACGGGAGAGCTTTTTCGCTTTCCTTTTCCTGTGACATTACATGAAAAACTCAAAGCCTCATTTATCTGGTTACTTCAACAAAGCCAAAGTGTGGTATACAATATGTAGGACAAACAGGACGGGAATTTTTTAAACGAATACAGGAACATCTGTACCGCTTCTGAAAACCTAAGAAATTCAAAAGTATAATTTGCCAACATTTAGGTAAACACAATCTCAATATTAAATTTATAAGATTCCAACCACTCGAAACGATCCAGAAGCAACAAGGGCAATCGCATAAACAATTTAAAGATTCCCGTAAAATTATCCAACTGTCTTGGATTAAACGACTGCAGACAGCATATCCCCCTGGGTCTAAATGACAATTTAATGGGACAAGGGAACATATCTAAAACTTCTTCTATTGATATCATGAATATTTTTGATAAAAGACAACCGTGATAATAGGTCTCATGGCAAACGTATCAATCGAATCAACGAATTAAACATCGCATAAATTATACACTTGATGATCTCTTAACTATATGTAAAAACAATGGTAGGCATCAATTATTATGTAAACTGGGTAAAATACCAATTAGTAAATTAAATGATATTTTCTCGGAGTGTGACACCATCTAGTTCTTCATAGATCTAAGAAGATGTGGTATGAGTGCCAATGAAACAACAGCCCACTTTATGAATATTCGCGTATAACTACCGCTTTTTGCCACCATAGGCTGTTCCCGCGTATCGACAAACCTGAAGATCATAAACGGCATTTTCTGAAAATTAAATATATTAACAGAGGTATTGATTTCATCAACTTATCGAGTATATTTAGTTACTCTACTATTCAAAACTGTATACCTCCCTATTTTGATAACACAGAACCACCTATTATTTTGTATACATACAAAAAACCAGCAGAAGTTTAATTTTTAATTGTACATTAGTAACATCCGACGTCATTGTAGAAAATAATATTCCTCTAACTTGAGACTGTGAATCGTTGAATTTAAGACATGATCCCTATGGTCATGTTATTACGGGGGACCTCAAAATCGTTCAAGACCGAGAGGTTAAAAACTTTTTGAAAAAAGGACCGAAATAAAATAGATTGGAAACAGTGTCGTCAGGTCACAAAAGACGCTCATTCATCGTATTGTAAAAATTGATGTAAACGGGGAAAATCTGATAAAAAATCTCTCGTTTCCTATTTTAAATAAATAAAATTGAGAATGGAAATGGGGAATGTGTCAAAGAGACAACAACCCGACCACAGAACAGACAACAACAGAAGGTCACCAATAGGTCTTCAATGCAGCGAGAAATTCCCGCACCCGGAGGCGTCCTTAAGCTGGCCCCTAAACAAATATATATACTAGTTCAGTGATAATGGACGTCATACTAAACTCCAAATTATACACAAGAAACTAAAAGTAAAAATAATACAAGACTAACAAAGGCCAGAGGCTCCTGACTTGGGACAGGCGCAAAAATGCGGCGGGGTTAAACATGTTTATGAGATCTCAACCGTCCCCCTATACCTCTAGCCAATGTAGAAAAGTAAACGCATAACAATACGCACATTAAAGTCAGTTAAAGAGAAGTCCGAGTCCGATGTCAGAAGATGTAACAAAAGAAAACAAACAAAATGACAATAATACATAAATAACAACAGACTACTAGCAGTTAACTGACATGCCAGCTCCAGACCTCAATTAAACTGATTGAAAGATTATGTCTTCATCATATGAATATCAGGCACAATCCCTCCCGTTAGGGGTTTAGTATCATACCATCATAAAATATATGAGAAGAGCATAACCCGTGTCATGCCAACAACTGGTTTTTAAATAAATGTGTTCAGTTCCGATGCAAAGACCCTATAAGTGAATCAATATTAAAGCCAAAATATGCAATCTTTAATGACCTGACAACAGTATCGTAACTATATCCCTTCTTAATAAGTCTATTTAAAGGTTTTGTTAGCTTCTGAGGTAAATACTGACATTTTGTGCTTTATAAAGAATATTACCATAAAAGATTAGATGTGAAATACCTGAACGTATAAGAAGTCTGCATATTGAGCTATATTTACGAATGATGTCCTTGTACCGATGATAAAATTTAGTAAATGTTTTGACTAGTTTGTGATATCGAAAACCCTGGTGTAATAATTTTTCAGTAAGACATAAATTTCTTTCGTTAAAATCTGAAACGTTGTTACATACACGAGCGAATCGTACAAGTTGAGATATATAACACCGTAAGATGGTGACAAGGAACGTCACCATCTAAAATGGATAATTAACGATAGGAAATGAAAAATCATCTCTTTTATCATAAATTTTGTATTAAGCTTTCCGTTAATGATATAGATATCAAGATCGAGGAAAGGGCAGTGGTCATTGTTAGTATTAGCTTTATTTAAAGTAAGTTCAACAGGATAAATTTCTTTAGTATACATACTGAAGTCGTCATTATTGAGAGGCAATATATCATCCAAATATCTAAAAGTATTATTAAATTTTGTATCAGATGTTGTTTCGATGGGTTTTGCTGATTTTAGTCATAAATTGTAACTCATAGCAATACAAAACAGGTCCGCAATAAGTGGTGCACAGTTAGTCCCCATTGGAATTCCGATAACCTGACGATATACGGAATCTCCAAAGCGAACAAAAATATTATCTAGTAAAAATTCAAGGGCAGATATAGTATCAAAGCATGTCCAATTGACATAGTTCTTTTGTTTATTGCTACTAAAAAATGACCTAAAAGAGTTAGAACACATTCATTCTG
Source organism: Mytilus coruscus (assembly GCA_017311375.1). Classification (NCBI taxonomy): domain Eukaryota; kingdom Metazoa; phylum Mollusca; class Bivalvia; order Mytilida; family Mytilidae; genus Mytilus; species Mytilus coruscus. The sequence goes on from CM029596.1 coordinate 127,730,476, forward strand.
ACATTCTGACATTTTAAATGCCCATTTAATTAGATGTGTGAATTTTTCTTAATGAGAATGTGAGGCAATGTGGTATACAGGGTAGAAAAATCAAAACTTTGAACAGATTCAAAATCACCTATATAAGCATGCAATTTATCAAGTACTTCCAACGAGCTTTTGACACTCCAAAAGTAATTAATTCCACTATTTTCAAAGGCCTTATTTGAACAATTTATTATCAGGTTTTTGATTGTACCAAGTGAACTGGTAAGAAGAACAAACAATTTAGTAGTGGAACAATGGCTTGAAGACGAAATAATCTATATTTGTAAGGTGTTTTATGTAGCTTCGGAAGCCAGTACACAGTTGGGACTTTCATTGTATTTGGTTCTGCTTGTAAAGAGGTAGCTAAAAGTTTATGTTTGTTACAGATGTCGTTTTCTGAAAATGGAGTCAGTTGGAATGTTGGTGAATTGATGATTTCTTTTTTCAGAACCTCAATGTAAAATTTACGTCAAACAATAATGATATTATTAGCAGCTTTATCGGCCGGGACAAAACATATTCCTTGGCTAGTTCTTTAAGTTTATGTTTGATACGAGAAATAGGTTCATTATGGTTGTTGTTAAGAGTAAAATGTTCTTTAAAATGTTGAATACGTATATCAACTATGTTCATTACTGAATTAAAAAGAGTCCAAAGATTTTTGTCAGCTTTTTCCCGTTTTATCCATTTTAAACAGTAAGTACGGAGTGAGTCGTAGATGATATTACGACACTCATTCCAATTAAATAAATGATTGACGGGGGACGATATTTAGGTCCTTTACTGAGGAATGATTTTAACTCTCGGTCTTGAACGATGTTAAGATCTCCTGTTATAACATGGGAAATGGGTCCATAAATGTATTCGGAATTACTGCAATTACATGAAGTAGGTGTATTTTCACTGATATTAACATCTTTACACAATTGGCTATAATTAAACACATATTTCCGGGTAGATTTCTTGTAAATATAACAAATAAGAGGGAACTCAGTATTATCAAAATATCCAGGAATTTGTTCTTTAACAAAATGGTCGTTAAAATACCGGCAATATTTACAAAATCAAAACCTTTATTGACATACTTTATTTTAATAAAATGTTTTTTATGATCTTCAGGGCGATCAATTTTGGGAAACAGTTTAGAATAACAATATGCCATTATAATTTGAACGATTTCATACTTAGGACTGCTATATGAAATTGTGTTGCAATCCTCTAAAATTTTATTTAACTTATTAACCGGTAATGAACAGAGCTTTGTTAATAGATAATGTCTGCCGTTGTTTTTTGAAATAGAAATTAGGTCCGAAATATTGGTATGATTGGTCCGAAATTTTCTTTGATTGCGATTTTTCTACGACCATGAGAACGGTTTTACGAACAGTTTTAGAAACTATATCCAAAATGTTAACACAATCGGTTTTTGATATATTACCAATTCCCATGATATTATCAAGACCAGGAACATAGATATACTGTTCCCAGTTAAGACCGAGAGGATAGATTGTCTGTAATTTTTTAATCCAATTTAATTCAATTATTTTCCGTGGTCGTACAAACTTTGCCAGTCAGAGATTCTCCAGGATGCTTATGTACTACTTCTAAAGGTTGAACTGTTAAATATTTAATAGGATGATTGTGCTTCTTAAGGTGTTGATAAATGATACTTTTGAATTTATTGGGTCTTTTAAAACGATACAGGTGTTCTTGCGTGCGTTTAGATAAATATCGTCCAGTTTCACCTACGTACTGAATACCGCATCCCGGTTTGTTTCATGTGAGTAAATAAATAATACTGTTTGTTTTTCAAGTTATATCAGTTTCAAAATTTAAAGAAAATGTGCGACCATTAAACGTGGACCTTACCGTATTGTTGGTGGAAAGACGGGGACATGTATGAATGTTGTCGATATTCGAATATCACATTTTGAAAATAATTTAGAAATAAATAAAAGAGTATATATATAATATAATACGCCTTTTTTAGAATAAGAAACAAAAAAAGTTCTCGCAAAGCGGTTTGTGTTTTTTACCGGCCGACATAGGAACCAACAATGTGGTGGTGGTATGCGTAAATACTACACGGACGTTCTTAAGAAAGAAATTTTAAATTCTTCTACATTTAAGTCCGTGCGCTCCACAGAGAGTCATAAAGTAAACAATCATATCATAACCACATCACAGCTTAAGGCCTCTTTTGAACATTTGAAGGTCCCTGCTATGTATTGGTTACCTAAACAAGTAAATTATCGTTTCATCTCGGCCTCTAGTAAGTGTTCAACAACTAATCTTGCAGTGCTTTTAACTACTTCCTTAACTACTATCAAAGAACTTATCATTAAATTTTGTAATAAAACATATGAAAATAGTGCAGTTAACTAGTTTTGGAGTGTAAAAAATTCTTTGGATGTTTTAGATAAATTACGTGCTTTAAATGGTCCTTTTGATTCTGTTGACAGTTTTGACTTTTCAACTTTTTACACTACACTTCCACACAATCCAAACAAAAGTTTTTCTATTTAGTTAAATGATCGTTTGGTAAATCCGAATGCAAATATATTTGCTGCAACTCATTTAAAGCCTTCTTCTCTAATGACAAAGGTAAATATGCTAGACATACTTGCTGGAGGTGTGATGAGATGATAGCACATCCTAATTTTTACGGAGATGTTGTTTATCGAGCCCGGAAATTTAGATACGATCCGGGTTAACTTATCGATCCTTTGAATAAACTTATTCTAAAATGTTACCAATTCAACACTATAATTAGATCTTTGAATATTGTTTTTATTGGTATTAATATGGATTTTGTTATCAGCAAATTAAAATCAAACTAAATGTTATTTTTATATACATTGATGGTTCTAAAATCTGTCGATACCTGTATCTTGGCATTGCACAAGGTCGTGTTTTTCTCTGACTGTTAATGACGTCTTTACACTAAATCCATTGCATGTTGGATGTATACTGATTGATATTTTAGTCTTAGATGCTTGATTTTTTTTATTAGTTGCTATTGGCTTTGGACTAGCTGTTAGTAACTGCGAGACTCTCAAATCTGTACTTAGTGTGTTTTTGTTGTGGGGATGTATAAGTACCCTGCCACGTCCACTCTGTGTTTTTGTGCTTTGTATCGATCTGATGAGTTAAGCCCTTTTCAACTGATTTTTATAGTTTGAGTATATGTTGTACTGTTACACCACTGCCCCACGTTAGAAGGAGAGTTGGGCGCCCGCTAACATGTTTAACCCTGCCACATTCTGTATGTGCCTGTCCCAAGTCAGAAGTCTGTAATTCAGTGGTTGTCGTTTTTAGCTGTATATCATATTTGTTTTTCGTTCATTATTTTGTACATAAACCAGGCCTTTAGTTTTCTAGCTTGAATTTTTTTACATTTGTCATTTCGGGGCCTTTTATAGATGACTATGCGGCATGGGTTTTACTCATTACTGAAAGCCGTACGGTGACCTATGGTTGTTAATTTCTGTGTCATTTGGTCTCTTGTTGAGAGTTGTCTCATTGGCAATCATACCACATTTTCTTATTTTTATATTAATGTGAATTGCTGCAAATACCATCGCGTAAAAGTAATTTTTGAAATAAATGTGACAAAATTGAAAGTTTTTCACAATTAGATGATAATAACACCGTGCAATTTAAGGCGTCCAAGTCATTTTTTTCTGGTATACCTGTACCAAATTACTCAAACCAAAAATATTTAAAGTCAATGATGTATAAATACTGGAATATGTGAGGAGCTTTATTACTAAAGGGACACAAAAAGAACAGCCAAATTAATTTTAGCTTAACTTTGACTCAGGGAGCTACGTCGTCAAGTTGGTGACACCATCGAGGATTAGCAGTCCACCAGCAGACGCATCGAGCAAATGCAGATTAAAAAAATAAATCAATAGATTTTGAACATCCGACGCCTTGGTCTGGATTTACCTTTATCAAGAACGCTCAAACCTCAACCTCTGCATTAAATGAATAAAGTACATTTTTACCCTGAACTATGAAATTCAATGTTTCTTTTTTTATAAATAAAATAAATGAAAGGTATCTATTGATAAGACAGCAACTCAATGGTACAAACATGGTATGTATTTTTGCGGGTTATTTAGCTGACTTCCTGTAGTAGCAACCACATTTTATCCCTGCTTTCCAAGTACTAAAAAAGTTGCAGGGGAGTTGTGAATATAAAACTGGTTTAATAGTATCGGTGGTGAGTTTGTACAAACACTGGGTTGATCCCATTGCTGGCGGACGTTTAGTCCATGGGGTTATCACCAGCCCGATAGTTATCAATCCACCCGGAAAAATTCCCTTAACGTTTTGGAATTTTAGTTTTCAATGCTCTTCAACTTCGTATTTGATTTGTCCCTCTAACTTTTGTAATAGCCAATAATGAGTCTTGTGTAGATGAAACGTTCGTCTGGGGTAACGAACTATAAGCCTGATATTTTTGATGGGTTTTTACAAGCACTGGGTCGATGACACTGCTAGTGGACGTTTTGTTGCCGAGGATATCACTAACCCAGGAGTCAGCAATTTTTATGTTGACATGAAAGAGTCACGATGGTTAATAAATGGTCTGAGAACACTAGACTAGTAAAAAGTTTACTGCAGAAAAAGATATAAAATAAAAATGTAATGTAGAAAGTCAGACTAAATCGATATGACGAGGTTTAACATTTTTGTTTATATAAAAACTCATAAAAATACCAGTCTTATAATTTGGAATGCCAGTTGCGCGTTTCGTCTACAGAAGACTCCTCAGTATTTATGTCAATATTCATATCAATAAAAAAAAAAAAAAAAAAAAAAAATACATCTTTATTGTTATAGAATCAAATATAATCTATTTGCAGTGGATTAAAAAAAAAAAAAAACAAAACCTTATTTTTATCTTATTTGTTTTATAACAATCTTATTGTTATCGAGGAAACCAAATAAAGAAGACAAAAAAAACCTACTTTATGTTTATGGTGACATTTAAAACTTTCAATTAAGGAATTAGTAGGCAAATTCCAGACTTGTAAACGTTGTTATTTTCTCCACTACACTGGAATACTCGCAGTCATGTAAGTCACTGTGTCAAGGGTTATTATTTAAACAAGAAGTAAAAAGTAAAATGTACTTCGTATACATTTTCTAAATAAACATTTTGCTTTTTCTTTGTTTTATTTTGTTAAAAACCAGTTCATACTACATTATAATATTTATTTTTCTAATTTTATTTCATATGTGAAAAGGATAAATGGGTTTAAGGTGAATTGCTTCAAATACCATCGCGAAAAAGTGATTTTTCAAATAAATGGGATGTTTTTCTAATATTAGATGAAAATAACACCTTAAAAATTTGGTGCGTTCAAGGCATCTTTTTTCTGGATAAACCTTAACCAGATAAGCTCAAACCAAAAATTTTTTAAAATCAATGATATATAAAACTGGAATATTTGAGGAGTTATATTACCAAAGAGACACAAAAAGAACAGCTAAATTCATCTTAGCTCAACTTTTACTCATGGAGTTAGATCGTGAAGTTATTGATACCCTCGGGATTAGCAGTCCACCAGCAGAGGCATCGACCAAATGCTAGTACATAAAAAAAAATAAATAGATTTTGAATATACGACGCCTTTGTCTGGATCTAATTTTTTATAAGTAAATGTAATGAAAGGTATATATCAATAAACAGGAACTCGATATGGTGCAAGCAAAAATGTATGTAAGCGGGTTATTCAGCTGACTTCATGTAGTAGCAACCACATTTTATCCCTGCATTCCAACTACTCTACTAGAAGTAGTTTAGTGTAGTGATGTTAAAGTCTAACTTATAAATCCGTTCAAAACATGAGGGATTCAAACGAACTCCAATGGCAACGAGACCTGACGCTGCGAAGGGTAAGAGTCTTTTGCAATGTATGCATCACCCGCCATACAAATTAACACTCAGTAACAATGTCACAATAGAGTTAAGGACACAATCGGTAAATTAACAGAACAGACGACTATTACAGCATCTTACGATCTAAGACTGCGAAATCAAGTCGCCAGTGAGTTGAGATACCGACTAACGTCACGGTCAATCATTTCGTGATGCAATCAAAGATCTGGGTCCTCGGTCATAAAACTTTACTCAGTACTCGGAGTACAAAATTTGTGCTCGAAACACCAAATCCATGATTTTGATTGGTTGATATCTGAGTCTGAGTACGAAAATCGTGCTCGAAAGTTTTATGACCGCAAGGCCTGATGTAGTGGCGATTTCAGTCGTTTTTCATCATAACAATTTCTGGTTAAATTTCTATATTTGGATCACACCCCTGTTAGTAAAGTCCGTAAAATGTAAATTCACATGAGGGTAATGATTCAATTGAGAGATAAAACGTGAAAACGTCAACTTAGTGGTTATCCTGTTAGAAGCTGCTCTGTGCTTTTTTTTTATTTGTAAGGAAGGAGGGCAGGGGAGTTGTGCACGTTAAACCGGTTTAATAGTATATTTGTTGAGTTTTCACAACCACTGGGTCGATGCTGCTTCTGGCGGACGTTTTATCACCGGGGGTATCACAAACTAGGTATTTAGCACTCCCCAAGGAAAAATTTCCTTAGTTTTTTTTGAAATTTGGTTTTCAATGCTCTTCGTATTTGATTTGGCCTTTCAACTTTTGTGATTGCCAATGATGCGTCTCGCGTAGATGAGACGTTCGACTGGGATAACAAATTATAAGCCTGATATCTTTGATGGATTTTTACATCCACTGGGTCGATGTCACTGCTAGAGGTTCCTGAGGATATCACCAGCCTTAACTCGTCATTTCGGGCGTTTAGGTAAAAGGAAACATTCGTTTATGAATGATATCAAATATTTACAAGTGTGGTTAAAGATATGAAACATAAAAATATTACCTAGCATTATGCGAACATGCTCTTAAAATACACCTCTAAATAGATATCTTTTTATGATTACTCATAAAAGCGTTTCCGCTTATTTCCAATGGGGTCCTTTTAATGTATATTAATTGTTAACAACGAGCAAAATGGCATAAAAGCTTATTTTTCTTTAAGATTTTATAAAGACATTTGTTCACACTTCAACTATTATAAGATATAATCTTAACTTGGAATAAAAAAAAAAAAATCATGGTTTTTAATCGACTTTCATTGACTTAAAAAAATGTCTTTTAGATATTCTGGGCATTTGCCGTTGTAGATTTTGTGTATATGTCCCAACCCTATTCTGGTTTGCCAACGCTTTTTCTTGAACCTAAATTATTAATGAATCGAAAGGTTTTGATTTGGGCAATTTGAAGCTTAGTTTTTAACTTTTGTTATACGCCGGTATAACAGGAGGAGTAGAAATGATCAAAGTGACATTGAATAAGAGCGTAATGAGCGTTTTTCTGGATTCTGTGGACAGGCAGTTTGCCAGACGGTACATACATTTTAGTTTAGAATTTTCTGTTTTTTAATGATGGAGCTAACTATGCTCTCTCCTGATAAATTTTGGTTAATGTGTAGGCCTATATATTTAAATTGAGGTTGCGACTTTATTAAATAATTTTAACATTTTACCTCAAAATTTGTTAATTTTTTAGTGATCGTTTCGGCCCAAAGATGGTAATTTCTGTTTTGCCTAATTGAAAAGAAAGCTTATTGTCAACAAGCCATTCAGTACAAGATACAAGACTCCAATTCCTTTCCTAGCTTTAATGATATGACACCGGGACCTTCTTGCGAAAACATAATGGTGCTATCATCTGCGTATAGTAAGAGTTGACAATCAGGTTGGATACTGATGGACATATCGTTAACAAACTATAACAATAACAAGGGTCCTAAAATACTTCCTTAGAGGACTCCACATGTGATATCAAGGAGTTCAGATTCGGTCCCATTAACATTAAAAACCTGTTTCCATTCAGATAGGTATGACTCAAACTATTTTACATTTTTAACCCAAATAGGTCTTGATTTTTGAGAAAGTACTTGGTGGTCAACAGTATCAAAGGTTTTTTGTAGGTCTATCATGATCACTCCCATAAAAAGCCTCTTTGATGTTTGCGATTTATGTGATTAAACAGATATATATCAGTCTCAGAAGATTCGAGCTCCTGAACCGGACTGAAATCGATATAACAAATTATTTTCAAGCAAAATCTGTCTCCAGTTTCTTATAAACAGCATTTTCAACAAAAATTTGTATCATGTGTTGGTGATTGTTTGTGTCTATTGTAGACGAAACGCGCGTCTGGCGTACACAATTGAAGCCTGGTATTTATGATTAGTTTATTCATTGTACTGTCAAATATTTGAAGTATGTCCAACGCACAATGTTTTATCGATATTGTATCGTGTCATTATTGTGTTTACATTGTACCGTATCGTTACCTTGTGTTTACATTGTTTACATTATAGACATTGCAATGTTGACAATAGCGAGTCCACATCGTGTTTATTTTGTATAACAAGTCTCTACCTTTGTGTTTATATCCTTCACATCTTAGATATCGCAATGTTAACAATAACGAGTCAACATCGTCTTTATATTGTATACCAAGTTTATAACTTTGTGTTAACATCGTTCACATCGTAGAAATCGCGATGTTGACAATGGCGATTCAACATCGTTTATATTGTATGCCGAGGCAATACCTTTATATTACATTGTTCACATCGTCAACATAGCGATTTTGTCAATATGTTGTCAACATATTGTTTATATCGTAAGCCTAGACTTTGTATTTACATCGTCCACATCGTCAACATCGTTGACAATAATTGGCAAAACCCCTATAATTTGTCATACTGTAAACGACGTAAACACGATATCGTTAAAACACTAAATATCCCCAAGTAAACGGACAACCATTTGATATTCTGGTTAGGGAGGAGGGGGGGCAGGAGGATTTGTTTTGGATGGGTTATTTATTTTTGTGGACTATAAGGACAGATTATTTATTTTCTTCACTGTTGAAGCATGATTTTTTATTTTCAGTAAAACAAGGGACTGATAGTTATTTTCACAATTATATTTATAATATTCGAAAAGATGAAAAGACACAATTTTTAATTTTTTTTTTTTTTTTTTTTTTTAAATAAATTACATAGTCAAGTCATTAAGTACCATTTAATCCAAATTAATATCATCCTCTAGAAGTGAATCTTCTGAATTCAAAACTGCATATATTGCATACGTACAAAAAAACAATGTAGGTTAAAATAGGAAAAGGTATTAAAATAAAAGTGAGGTAAATGTTCATGAGACAATATACCTCAAGTGAAATGAAACCCATTTTCAGACATTTCAAAAACATTAATATTTATATATGGTGTAGTATATATATTATTTTCAATACATTGTAGGTCAGGTTATTTATTTTCAAACTATCACAGAACAAACCATTCATTTTTGTTATTATCAAGGCTGAGTTATTTATTTTCAAAATCCTCCTCCCCCCTAGAATATCAAATGGTCATCCTTACCCTTCCGGAGCACCTGAGATCACCCCCAGTTTTGGAGGGTTCGTGTTGCTTAGTCTTTAGTTTTCTATGTTGTGTCTTCTGTACTATTATTTGTCTGTTTGTCTTTTCATTTTTAGCCATGGCTTTGTCAGTTTATTTTCAATCTATGAGTTTGACTGTCCCTCTGGTATCTTTCGTCCCTCTTTCGTCCCCTTAACGATGTAAACGATGTAAACAGTATATAAAGGTTCACAATATAAATTATGGTGACACGATATCGGGAACACTGTAATGTTAACGAAGTAAACACGATATTAGTAATACATTATATACATAGCGATGTTAACGATGTCAACGATGTTAACAGTATATAAGATATCGTGTAAATATTGTTTATATATCATTGTTAGTATCGCAATTTAAACACGATATCGTTACTTCATTGTAAAAATCGCGATTTGAACAATGTCAACGATGTAAACAGTATATAGGAAATCTTACAATGTAAACAACGTTAACACGATCTCGTGTAAACAATGTTAATATCGCGATATAAATACGATATTGTTACTACATTGTATACATCGTGATGTTACTGATATAAACGATATTAACAGTATATAAGAGTTCTTACAATGTTAATGATGTTGACATGATATCGTGTTAAAATTGTTAATATTGCGATGTAATCGATGATTACACGATAAAGTTACTGCATTGCATACATCACGGTGTAAACGATGTCAACTATGTGAACAGTATATAAGAGTTCTTACAATGTTAACGATGTTGACACTTATCGTGTTTACATTGTAAATATTGCGATGTCGACAATATTGTTTTTACATTGTGCACTGGACATGGATGCAATATTTTGATAAATCCCGTTATATTATTTAGTATTATTGTTTCAGTGATGTTATGATCAAGAAAAGAGGACGGAGTTGTGGTATTATCGTATGCAAAATAGAAAATTTATATTTTAAACGAACACGATCCTATCCCAAGTTTAAAGCATCTTTTGCAAAACTGCAAAGATTTTTTACAAATCCAGAAAAAGTTTATACCGCTAATAAAAAAAATGTATTAACAAAAATATCGAACTCCAAGGTAAATTAAAAAAATAGAAGTCAATAAAACCTGACAAAACAAAATGCTCGATAATATCAACTAACGAAACAAATGGAAAACTACTATAAACGTCCTGACACGATACAAGCATTTCCCGAAGAAAATGGTGGGTTAAACTTGGTTTTATAGCTATAAGCCTCAAACTTGTAGAATGACAAATGTTTATTGTTCCGTCATATGGACACAATTGGTTTACATGACAATTATTTGGATCCAGCAGCCAAAGTTGTGTAAACATACATCATGGTGGCCTTCGGCTGTTTTCTGCTCTTTTGTCGGAATGTTGTTTCTTTGACACCTTTCCCATTTCATTCTAAATTTTATCATAGATATACAGTACGACTGATTTAAACAATCCAAATAAACATACATTCGTACAAATAAATCTTACAAAGACGCCAACAAAGAAAAAGTCTTCTGCTTGATAGTACAATATAATAAAACATAATGGCATTTACACTTTCCCGACAAAGTACAAATAAGGTAAAATTAAAATACATGGGTATACATTGTCAAAACAGCACAATAAAAACCTCTTGAGACCAAATTGCACCAGGAAGGCCAAAACCCGAAATTTTCCTACAAATAAAGTGAAAACTAAAACATATAAAATGATGCACAACTTCAGCGCCTAGAATCTATACCTAATGACAATACTGTATTATTTGTGAAAATGACACTGAATATTTATCTATTAGGTCTTGGTACTTTCCGATGAACTTTTCGACAAAACAGGGAAGGACGTTCTTTCACAAAGCCCTGGCTCATTATTTTTTGTAAGGGAAATTCAAAATGGAAAGTCCTTTATAAAATGGCAAAATCAAAACCTCACACATCAAAAACGAATGGAAAACAACTGTCATATTCCTGACTTGGTACAGCTTATATCTTTGAATATCCTATGAGTTGAGAATTGTATACATCATATACGCGGGTGAATTTGGTATATTGCTGCTAAGAAGAGGACAATTCATAATTTCAAAATTGAAATCGTCTCGTTTTTCATAGACTCTGGTACTGAAATGACCGCTGAAGTAAAATTGGAGATATAAGTCTCATAAAGAAGGACGTTGTGTCTGTGGTTTCTCTAATCTCTAGTTCATGAGGATATATTACTTGGACCCAGTAAGAAAAGTTTGGATTGTTAATGAAGAGAATATCATAAATATACCTGTATAAAAGATTAAATGTTCTCGCTTCTTTGATCTTCTTGTTTTTACAAGTAAATGAAGGAACTCTGACTCATATGAAAATAAAAAAAGGTCGTTCAGAAGAGGCATAAAGCTGGTTCCTATAGGAATGCTAACAAACTGCTAGAAAAATTCAACAAATATGTTGTCAAGGGGAAACTCCAGCATACAGATAATTTATTCTTTGGTGTAGCATGTTTTATTCTCTAGCTCATTTTTAACAAAATATACCAAATAGTATCCAAATACAATAAATTTGCAACGTAAGTTACCCTTTTTATGAAGAAAAGCGTTGTGGATTATTTCTTTAAAACGGATTTTCAATATTCGTGTTGTATGGTGGTGTTATGGGTGGAAAAATCGAGGGTTTTGATAGAATTAATTTCATAGAAGGACCGAGATTTAAAATATTCTTGAGGCTCCTTAAAATCCTTAACAATCCACATATGTTTAATGCCACTACGCTAGTTAACAGAAACGCAGTTACAGGGTTGCTGCTCATAGGGATGCTAATAAACCAAAAGTTCCAAGTGGTGAAGTTGGAATCATCCCTACGTAAATGTTACGGACGCCATCATGAGTTGTTGACCGTTATGGAATATATGTTTCACAGATGACGATGGATATGTTCCAATTGTCGTAATCACAAGCCCGTCCTGTTTTCCATGAATGTGACCTACTGAATTAGACTAATCACCGGTTTTATATTTAAATTAGCAACACGACGGGTACCACATGTCATCAGGATCTGCTTACCCTTCTGGAGCACCTGAAATGACCCCTGGTTTTTTGTGGGGTTCGTGTTGCTCAGTCTTGAGTTTTCTATGTTGTGTTTTGTGTACAGTTGTTTGTCTTTTGGTCTTTTTCTTTTTTAGTCATGGCGTTGTCTTTTATTTTCAACTTATGAGTTTGAATGTCCCTTTTGACATTTTTACCTATTATGTCTGTTTGTTTTGCTCACACATTGTTCTATGCGACTGTCATACAAGTGATAGGTTTAGCTAGTTATAAATCCATGTTATTTCTACCATTTTCTACATAAGGAAATTCCTGTAAGAAGTCAGGAATATGACAGTTGTTTTCCATTCGTTTGATGTGTTTGAGCTATTTATTTTGCCATTTGATAAAGGACTTTCCGTTTTGAAATTCCCGTGGAATTCGGTATTTTTGTTATTTTACTTTTTTGGTATCTTTCGTTTTTCTTTTTTTTTTTTCGTTATCAAAATTAACGTTATAAGCTTTTTATTAAAATAAACAACTTTTTTTACAGGCGTTAAATCAGAAGTAAGACGTTATTATTGTTGTTGCTATTTCTATGACAAAGGTTTGAATGATTTAACTTTTTTTTTGTTATTTGAATCATTTCAAGGTTTCGCAGATTAAAATAATGTATTTAAAGGACACAGGCTACTAATTGGAAACTATCATGATAACAGAAAAAAATTGAAACTTAAAAAAAAAAAAAAAACCAAATAAATCAAATCGAAATGTAAACATTGATAACATGGCCGAATATCCTCTAGCAAGTGTTTTTATTTTCGTCAATTTGGAACCTGAATGTTTAAATTTCTCACACTCATCAAGTCATATTATATATAAAATATCCAAATGCAATATTCTGATAATATTATTTCATTGAGGAGATGAAATCGTTAAATCATTTATCCTTCTTCTTTTTGAATGTTTAATTATTTATAACAACGGAATTAGTGGATTAAAATGGATTACAAACAGATATTTCAAATATACAATTTAATGAAAATTAGCGCGATTGGCTTTGTACCAGCTGAGAACTATATAAAAATATTATTTTTGCCCATTAAGATAAATACTAATAATGTTTGTAAAATAATTGAAGCATTAATAATTAATAGTGGGATGATTCTGAAAGCTTAAATTTTCTTGAAAAAAAGACAGACATTCTCATTATTTTCACATAATTTCCTTGCAAATATCTTAGGTAAACGTATATGTCATCATTTTAATGGGAAAATATTATTCGCTGCTTGTACAATGATTTAGTAGGAGGATCCAGAGGAGTATAAAAGGTTATATGTAGCCAATACTCTTTACACCTGTATTTGCTCAAGATGAACAACTGGGGAACAGATGTTTTGTTTAAATCTGGTATTGTAATAGGTAAGAACAATATTTGATTTAGTTATCTTCATTACCCTGAACTTTATATTGTGATAAATATATATGCATATCCTATATATTGAGGAGAAAGATTTTTTACTGAATGAGTAAGCGTGTATTCATCTTTACAGTTTGAATTTAAAAGTAGTGCGGAGATCTTAAACTGTGTGTTTTTTTCTGTGTGTATATTGAAAAGAACAAAACTTGATGAAGAAAGGGAACTTATTTCAACATTTTTTTTATCACACGTAGGCATATACAGTGTTAAGTATTTATCTTTTGGTAATATTCAGTTATTTAGAAATAATTTTTATTAGATATTAAAGAGAAATGTGATTTTCTGTTATTCGTGGCATACCAAGCGGAGCGTGTGTCCAGGCAACCGCTAGTCTTAATATTAAGCAACAGGTATCGATATATCTCAATTTTCAGGGTTAAATTTTGAAATAACTCAATCGATTTCATGTAGGTGAGGACAACACGAAGTATTCTGATATTTGATAAGTAATGAATTTTGTGAAGTTTGAGAATTGATGCAAGTTTTCACATTTCAGCGAATTTAGCATCTCAAAAATACAAGTGAACATGGCATTGAGGGTACCAACGAAAATAGGTCTGCTTCACATCTGTTTTATTTACTATAAAATGACACAGATGGACGAGTTTAAACTGGGATATATGACAAACGTGAATATTTGAAGTTTCAAATTGTCTCATTTCTTAGTTAAAACATATCATCTGTCCCATTTTTTATGGCGTTTACATATTTTAATTTCTACGTTACACGCTTAAATGAAATTATACAGATTTCCTAAAAAGGGGTTACTCCTAAGGCAAAACAATTTTCCTTAATGGAAATAAAGAGGAAAGACTGAAATCGGCACTACTCAAATTAAACAGTCACCAATACGATGTGTCTGAGTCTCCACTATGTTTTCGTGTTTTTAAATCTTAAGATATCAGATTAGTTGTCTGATCTGTAAATTCAACCGATTGTGTCCTTTTCCATATCGTGACATTTTGACAGTCTGGATTCACATGGTTGGTGATACATACATAGCTTACATGCATCCGTTCTAGCTCCGTTTGGAGTTGATGCGACTTCTGAACATATTTCGAAACTATTTTCTATAGTTGTATTCAAAAGGGATTTACGAGATTTGAACATCGGTAATCTATTTTTTTTTCATCTCATTAAATTAAACTGTTTATGTTTTTTTATTTTTCCGAAGACATGTATGTGTACATGATTTTGTATTGGGAAATATAATTGGCCAGATGCGTAGCAAAACCTTTTGGAAAAAACTTGTTTCGTTTTTTTTAAATTTATCTTAACTTTATACTTTTTTTATACTAAAAGCAAGTTTAGGACTTTGATAAAACAGATAAAAACAATATTCGATTGAAAGTTTATTAATATTGTATTTTTGTTCAGAATAATGGGTACATGGATTACATTTCAAAATTTTGTGCGAATGATTTAAATTCACGCATAACAGCATCAAATTTCGAAAACGAACACAAAAGTACGTTCAAATTTCAGAATCATTGAAATTAAAAATATTTAATTAATCAAACTGTCCTCCAACGGTTTAAAAGGATTTTTTTCTGTCACTTTTAATTTACATTTTTTTGACAGGTATGTGTTGGATAAATATGAATGTTTAAAATTAAGGGACTCAACCGAGTAAGCTACATTTTGATATATATGTTAAATATTTAAACACTATTCAGTATACAACCTTACTATATTTTGAAAGACATCGACATACAAACTGACAATATTTTGAAAGACATCGATATACAAACTGACAATATTTTGAAAGACATCGATATACAAACTGACAATATTTTGAAAGACATCGATATACAAACTGACAATATTTTGAAAGACATCGACATACAAACTGACAATATTTTGAAAGACATCGACATACAAACTGACAATATTTTGAAAGACATCGACATACAAACTGACAATATTTTGAAAGACATCGACATACAAACTGACAATATTTTGAAAGACATCGACATACAAACTGACAATATTTTGAAAGACATCGACATACAACCTTACAATAATTTGAAAGACATCAATATACAACCTTACAATATTTTGAAAGACATCGATATACAACCTTACAATAATTTAACAGACATAGGCATACAGCCTTACAAAATAGAGACGAAAGATACCAAAGGGACATTAAAACTCATAAGTCGAAAACAAACTGACAACGCCATTGCGAAAAAAAGACCAAAAGACAAACAACAGTACACAAAACACAATATAGAAAAAACTAAAGACAAGTTGATAGTTGCTCAAAAATATACAACCTTAAGTGATTTTAGCAAACACCGATATTTTAAAATACATCGGCAAATAACCTTGTTATATTTTAACCAACATTTCTTTTTCTTTATTTGATCTTGATATTGTTTTCAATCTGATCTTTTTATTGACATTGTTTAGACAAATTATTCATTTTGAACATTATATTACGTCAAATCCAAACTTATATGTCTCCAATTTTGACCGTTTGTATATTCAATTTTTTTTGATGAATAAAAGAAAAAAATCAACAGTTGCATTTATCTCTTTTTGAAAGTTTATTTAAGGTAAGAGTTAGGTTGAATAAATTAAAAAAAAAAAACTCCTGAGTTTTTATGTTTGCATAGCATGACTTCCGACATAATTAGATTTTATTTTTAGAAATTATTGTAAATGAAAATAGAATAAAACATTTGTCTATAAATGATAAAAAATAGGATAAAATTTAGAGGAAACGTATGAACTCAAAGATAAGTGTCTACAAGAAAATCGTCTGCTACAGTCATACAAACCTATATAAAAAAGGAGATGTGTTATGATTGCCAATGAGACAACTATCCACTAGAGTTCAAATGACGAAGATATCAGCAATTATAGGTCACCGTACGGCATTCAACAATGAAAAAAAAAAACAAACATTGATTCAGCTATAATAAGCAGGAAAAATGTGATAATTTATGATAATTCAATTTACTAACAACATATATGACAGACATTATCCAACGGTAACCACTGAAAACAGGCTCCTGACTTGGGACAGGAACATAAATAATGTGGCGGGGTAAAACATGTTTGCGAGCCCTTAGACCTCCCCTAACCTTGGACACTGATGAAACAGCAAAACATAAAACAAAATGTAAAAATCACTTCCAAATTGCTTAACTCAATAGATAGTTACGAAGCACAAAAAAAAACATAAAACCAATAGACACAAAACACCGATATAAGAGTACTTCAGCTACTGAAAGTCTGTCAAATCAATCATGTTCTCCCAGACTAAGCTGCCATGCGAATCAAGACTTTTGAACATGTCATGATAGGAAATAGGTCAAAATTTGTAAATTTACATGTCTCACGATAATTCTGTTATCTTAAATCATTGACACCGGAACGTCTCCTTTGAATTGAAATACAGACAAACCGATTCATTTCACCAAATCAAAGCTTTATAGTGTCGATTATAGTCATAAAAAACTATCTGTTAGGTTTTAAAACGCCAAATTGATTTAATTAGTTTGACAAATCGAATTTTCGAGTTATTAATTGATACATAACTATGTAAATAAATGCCTAATCTAATCACCCGGGTTTTGTTGTAGTTTTGGGTTGCACAGTATACGTATCGCTCAGTCTTTGTTTTTAATTTTTGGTTTAGTAGACTGTTGTTTGTATTTGCTTTGTTTTCGTTTTTCCTATTAATGTTTTAGTCTCTCTTCCATTTATGAATGTTGATTCTCCCTTTGGTATCTTCTGCCTTTTTTTAAAAATTAAATAACACAGAAATGTTGACTTAAGATCATACATTTTCACATTGATATTATAGATTACATATTTTAAAGGCCAAATCATTTAACACAAAAGTTTAAGATTTCCACTTCAAGGTCAGGCTTTAAAAAACTGGAAATATGTAACATTAAGTCAAAAACACATTGGTATCTATCAAAAGATCCGCAGCAAATAGATATTTAAAATGTTTTTATTTGATTATTAGGTAACTACATTTAATTTTTCTCTCTCGTTGAAAAAAGAAGGCGTAAACGAAATAAAGAAGGATTTCTGTGTTTGCGACAAAAAAAAAAAAAAAAAAATCTGCTCCTATATAATTATACACAACTTAGTAACAAAAAGTCTACTAAGAAATAAGTCAAGTTGGTAATCAATTCAGAAAAAAAACAAAATATCGACGGTTAGGACAACTATGGTTATAAAATTTTGTTGTGAACAATTTAGGATATTTAATCTATGAAAATCTTATCCGCTTGACAATCGATTTGTCTGATAAAAAAATGTACTTTCGACGTTCTTATTTACTTGCATCGGCATGCAACCGTACTTTGTTTAACTAGGCTCCGTGTTGAAGACCGTACTTTGACCTATAATGGTTTACATTTATAAATTTTGACTTGGACAGAGTTGTCTCATTGGCACTCATACCACATCTTCTTATATCTGTTAGCATACAATCTTACAATATTTTAACAGACAGTGGTATATAACCTTATAACAGGAACATCTATACCGCTTTCGAAAGTTCAAAAGTATAATTTAACCAACATTTAGGAAAACGCAATCACAATATTAAATTTGTAAAAATTCAAACAACTCGATACGATCAAGAAACAACAAGGGCAATCGCTTAAGCAGTTTGAAGATTCCCGTAATTTAGTGAACTGTCTTAGATTAAACGACTACAAACAGCAAATCCCCTTGGTCTAAATGACAACATAATGGGACAAGGAAACATATCAAAAATGCATCTATTGATATCATGAATATTGTTGATAAAAAAAGACAATGTAATAATAAGTCTCATGGCAAACGTATCAATCGAAATCAACGAATTTAACATCGAATAAATTATACACTTGACATTCTCCTATCTATATTTAAAAACAACGGTCGGCATCAATTATTATGTAAAATTAGTCAAATACTAATAAGTAAATTACATGATATTTTCAAGGAGTGTGACACAATCTCGTTTTCAGCCCACTTTATGAATGTACGCGTATAATTACAGCTTTTTGTCCTCATAAGCTGTTCCCACGTATCAGTAAACCTGAAGTTCATCAACGACATTTTCTGAAAACTAAATATATTAACAGAGGTATTGATTTTATCAACTTTTCTACCATTCAAAATTTTATACAATGTAGCTCCCTACTTTCATGACAAAGAACCACCTTTTATTACGTAAAGATACAAAAAATCAAGGAGAATTTGAATGCTGAATTATACGTCAGTTACATTAGACGTCAGTGTTGAAAAAAAACACTCTTAAATTTAAAATTGTGAATCGTCGAAAATTCGATATGATCCCTATGGCCGTGTTATTACGGGGACCTCAATATCGTTCGACCGAGAGTTTAAATACTTTTTGAAAAAAGAATCAAAGTATCGTCCTCTGTCTAAAGTAGATTGGACACAGTGTCGTCAGGTCATAAAAGACGCTCTTTCATCGTATTGTAAAAATTGGTGTAAACGGGAAAAATCTGATAAAAAAAATATCTTGAATCTAAGAAATGTATGAATATTGTGGATATTCGAATATCACATTTTGAAAATAATTTAGAAATAAATAAAAAGTTCGTAATACGCATATTTCTAGAATAAGAAACAAACTTCAAGCACTCGAAAAGCGTTTTGTGTTCGTATCGGCCAACAATGGGATAGTGGTATGATGTAAATACTACATGGATGTTTTTAAGAATGAAATTTTCAATTTTTCTACATTCAGGCCCGTGCACTCCACAGAGGGTAACATCGTAAACAATCATATCATATCCCCACCTCAACTAAAAACCTCATATGAACAGGTCCCTAATATGTATTAGTTACATAAAGTACACGAAAAACCCGTAGAACATCGTTTCATCTTGGCCTCTAGTAAGTGTTCTACAGTGTTTCAGTGCTTTAAATACTCTAACTACTATCAAAGAACTGATCATCAACTTTTGGAATAAAACATATGAAAAATTGTGAAGTTAATTATTTTTGGAGTGAAAAAAATTCTTTGGATGTTTTAGATAACTTATGTGCTTTTGATGATCCTTTTGATTCGGTTGACAGTTTTGACTTTTTATCTCTTAACACTACACCCACACACAATTTTATCTAACAAATGTTTCCTAGTTGATTAAATGGTGTTTGAAAAGTCTGATTGCAAATTTATTTGCTGCTACTCATATAAAGCGTTCTTCTAAAATGATACTAGATAAATACTTACTGGAGGTGTGATGAGATAATTGAAGCTGTAAATATTCTCCTTGACAACATTTATTTATGTTTCGGCAATATATTTATCGACAGGTTGTAAGTATTCCGAAACGCACCAATTGCGCCCCTTAATTAGAAAATTTGCTCCTGTACTGTTATGAATCACAGTTTATGGGCGAACTTAGCAAAGACCCGTCTACATTGCATTTAATTGATAAATTCAACAACACTTACCGTTATCGTTATTATATTTTTCGCTAAATAATCAAGAATTTTCTAAATGTACTGCCGAAATTTACCGAAACGAGCTTTCTTTATATGAATCAAATATAAACAGTAATAACTGTCCTTTTTTAGATATAAATATTTCAGTTTTACACGAGAAACACACATCTTTACGACAAAAGGGACGATTTTTTGTTCCCTATTGTTAATTTTCCCTTTTAGACGGTGATGATCATTTAGAACCATCTTACTGTGTTTATATTTTAAAGGTCGTTTCCTATGCCCATGTCTGTAGTTACGTTTTTGATTTCAATGACCGTAAGCTATGTTTCACGTGTAAATTATTGAGTTAAGGATTTCGTTACCATGAATTACTTAAAACTGTTACTAAATTATTCCATTGATACAAAGATTTGGTTTGAAAGTTTGGCTGTACCCGTAGAAGACTTATTACAAAAGGGATAGCACATCCTAACTTTCACGCTGATGTTGTTTACCGAGCCGGTAAATTCAGATACGATCCGGGTAAACTTATCGATACTTTAAATAAACTTATTCTAAAGGTAACCAATTCAACACTGTAAATAGATCTTTGAATATTATTTGTATCGGTATAAATATTGATTTTGTTATCTGTAATTTAAAAACTATTTAAATATTATGGTTAAACACATATTATACATTTACGGTTCTACAATCTGTCGATACTTATATTTTGGCAAGGTCGTGTTCTTCTCTGACTGTAAATGACGTCTTTTTACTTAATCCAATGGATGTTGATTGTGTACTGATTGATATTTTAGTCTTATAAGAGTTATCTCATTGGCAATCATACCATATCTTTTTATAAATTCAACAATCTTTTATAAAATGAAAAACAAATGAGAGATTCCTTTTTGGCGATTTCAGGAAAATCTTTATACATATCTATATAACAGTAATCAAAATGAGAGTTATTATCATTGTGATATTCACCAAGTCGCATTATTCGCATCAGTAAAAACCTCGCAATAATTTCTGAATTTATAGTATCCTTTTGGCGTGGCTGGGTATTCATACATCCTGCCATTTTGTTTTTCTTTGTTGACATAGTTGTTTGTTTTTATAGTAATTAAGATTATAACACAATGTTGACTGATGTACCCTTATTTTTGACATTTTTACCTATTATATCTGTTTGATTTGTTTATACATTGTTGTCAATATAACGGAATTCTATGCGACTGTCATACAAGTGAAAGGTTTAGCTAGCTATAAAACCAGGTTTAATCCACCATTTTCTACAGAAGAAAAT
Organism: Mytilus coruscus; assembly: GCA_017311375.1. NCBI lineage: Eukaryota > Metazoa > Mollusca > Bivalvia > Mytilida > Mytilidae > Mytilus > Mytilus coruscus. The sequence continues at coordinate 127,752,221 of CM029596.1, forward strand.
TTCTGAATCAAGTCAGTAAATGACAGTAGTTTTCCATTTGTTTGAGCTTTTGATTTTGCCATTTTGTAATGGACTTTCCGTTTTGAATTTTCCTTGGAGTTCGGTATTTTTGTTATTTCACTTTTAAACATACATCAGCATACAACCTTACAATATTTTAACAAACATTGGCACCCCACCTTACCCTATTTTAACAAACATTGACATACAGCCTTACAATAGATTCAGGTTCAATCCACCATTTTCTACATTAAAAATGCCTGTACCAAGTCAGGAATATGACAGTTGTTATCCATTCGTTTGATGTGTTTGAGCTTTTGATTTTGCCATTTGATTGGAGACTTTCCTTTTTGAATTTTCCTCGGAGTTCAGTATTTTTGTGATTTTACTTTTTTCAACCGATATCGGCATACAACCTTGCAATATTTTGATAGACATTTGCAAACAACCTTGCCCTATCTGAACAAAAAACGCCACAAACCTTACAATATTTTATCAGACACTGGCATATAACCATACAATACATCGTGAAACGACCGTCATATTTTTTTTTTAACAATCTTCTTTATCTTAAAAAGCATTAGTGTAAATCATATAATATTAGAGCTTCATAAGAATATTATTTCAACCAAATAATTAAGAATAGTAAGAGAAAACTGTTTATTATTAGACAGGTTAATACTAGTGTTTCAAATTGCACCATACACTTATTCATACTAAATGAAAAGATAAAAAGTGGTTATGTGGCTAAAAAAGCAAAGTGAAAATCTTTCCTACACATGCCAAATAATTTTGATTACTTAGCGTCAAATATGTACATTATAGTCAAATTACATCATAATAAGATAAGTTTGTGGGAATGTAGAGGTATGAACTGTTGAACTCAAATTTAGTTATATGAGTGAAAATATCGTTCACTAATGATATAACGTCATGTGAGTATTATAATGATGTAACTCCCACTTTTCTTTGTGTTAGGAATTGAATATAAGTTTTACATGATAAAAGGAAAACATCATAAATATTTGACTGACATATAGAAGGTAATGTAGCTTATGAACTTGAAAACAACCCTTTGATTGTGTTTGAAATAAACAAGTCATGAGCCTGTGATTCAGTGGTTGTCGTTTGTTACTGAATACATGCATCATATTTGTTTTCGTTTTCTACACAATTCTGGCCGTTAGTTTTCTCGTTTTAATTGTTTTACGATTTTCATTTTGGTGCCTTTTATTGCTTGCTATGCGGTATTGGGTTTTGCTGAAGACCCATAGTTGCAAAGTTTTATGGCATTTAGTCTCTGGTTGAAAGTTGCATAATTGTCAATCATAACACATCTTTTTATTTTTATAAGCAAATTAAATAAATAAAGCATCCCTTTGTCTTGAGATTCAAAACTACTATCTAAACAATTTGTCTTTTTAGAAGTTATTTCCTTTGTTTTTATATTGACCATAGATTTTGGAATTTTGTAATATCCTCCAATTCTATAAAGCTTGATTTGCTGAGAATTACTCATAAATTGAGGTAAATCATATAAAAATGTAAGCATAGTATTACAAGATAATTTGGATATTTTTTTTAAAGCAAAGCACACTTGAAAAATAGTGGCGATACAACACTATAGCAATATTTTCTTTGAACTTCCAGTTATCAACTAGATGAATTAGCTACATTATAATTCAATGGGAATTATGAACAAAAAACCCTCGTAGAATGTAAAAATCTCGTTTTAAAGTTATATAGGAAGATCTCAAATATATAGCTATCTCAATTTTCTCTCCAAAATTGGACATAGAACACTGTAAGACACACACGACGATAAGTTTAAATGGAAAATTAAAAGTTTTCTTTTTACTGAGGTGAAATTATTTATTAGCAGAAGATGTTTCATCATTCACTGTGTATGACGTTGTTTGTGAAATTTTCTTCAGAGCTTTTGGAACGCTCTAAGCATAAAGTACCGAGAAAATATGTTATAAAACTATGGTGAGCGTCAAGATTAAAAAGACAAAATACAAAAACGATATTCGTCTGAAGGAAATAAAACTTAGTTTAGTTCAAATTTAAAACAAAATACTTTGCATTTCGTTAGATGTAACACCAGGAGGTGCAAAACAATAAATTCAACACAGAACTCAGAGGAATTCCAATTACATCTTATCAATATGATGTATTTAATTGTTAAAAAAAAATCAGATTTTCTGTTCAAGTGTTATTTATATGTAAGAAAACAATGTAATATAATCAGTTTATTGCAGAATATATTAAATTGATTCTTCTTTTGACGCCAAGACGTTAATTTAAGAAACCTCCATCTGTCTTTATTTCACGCCTACCTTGACAAATCTAAAAGCACACATAATTTCAAAATAATGATAAATTGTCAAAGAAAAACTGAAATATAAATTCGTAATTTTGAGGGAGAAGATAGATGTTACCGCGGTTAGATGGACATAAGGATGTTCTTGTCCCAGGCAGAAAACCCTGGACTTGTTAGGCGCAACTTTTTGGAAGTTTTGGTCCTCGGTGCTCTTCAGCTTTGTACTTGTTTTGGCTTTCAAAATTTTTTCATTTGAGCGTCACTGGTTAGTCTTGTGTGGACGAGACGCACGTCTGGCGTATTAAATTTTAAATCTAGGACCTTTTGTTAGCTATTATTCGTGTGTTTCTTTGTCCGATATGTTCTCCCATTTATTTGTATTGTAGTCATGTAATGTTGTCATTTTAATGTTATATTTAACATTGCCATAAAAGAGGGAGGTTTGGCATGCCACAAAACCAGGTTCAACCCACCATTTTTTTCTTAAAATGTCCTGTACCAAGTCAGGAAAATGGCCATTGTTACATTATAGTTCGTTTCTGTGTGTGTTACATTTTAATGTTGTGTTTTTGTTGTGTCGTTGTTCTCCTCTTATATTTGATGCGTTTCCCTCAGTTTTAGTTTGTAACCCGGATTTGTTTTTATCTCTATCGATTTATGAGTTTCGAACAGCGGTATACTACTGTTGCCTTTATTTAGAAATAAATGATAATATGTAAATCATAATGACTGTGTAGTTAATTTACTACAATATGTTCGTTTGGATAACTCATTATGATTAAACCTTTGAATGCATCATTTAACCAGCTAGAAAAAGTTAATGAGATATAGAATTTACTGTAGTATTGCTTTTATTTTACATTCATTCAAATATTCCAAAGAGAAAACCACAGCAATTGGTAATAAATAGAATTTTGATGACGACACCAACTGGCATAAACTGAAATATATGAAGACGACATGTAATAATCTGACCCAATGTAATGAAATGTTTCAACGCGAATATACTCTTATTAAGGTCAAGGAACAGTAAATAGGCTATGTCACAGACTTTGGTAAAACTCTGCATACAACTTTGGCTCGTTGAACTATAACAGAAAATCGGAAAAAAAATAATGCTTTTGTATCTTTTATCTTCTGAAATATTACTGATTGAATTCTTTTAAAATGGGTGAATATTTGTAAAAACATGTAGAAAACACATAAAATCGTCGAAAAGTTCTTAAATTTGTCTTAAAATTATCAGATGTCTTATTTCAAATCGATTGGTTTTCTTTTAAAATAATATGTTGTTGATACATACATTTCCGTTTTTATGATATAAAATAAACATAGGGACACCGACTTCGTTATTGATCTATCAACATTTCGAATTTTGTTGTATTTTTGCACCTAGAGAACACCACTTTGAGTGATTTATACCGTAAATTTTATCTATTTTTTTTGGAATATCGTTCTGCTCTATAATGATAATGGTCAGTTGCCTTCTGTGAAATTTTAAATAATGTTGTGATATTGTTCTGTTCTTTGTGATAATCGCCAGTTGCTTTCTATTCAATTATCATTTAGTTAGCTATGTGCCTGCATGCAGCATCATGTTAGCTTTTATTGAAATAGTAGAAAACATCAAAGTTATCAAACTTCTCAGATAAGGCAGAACTAGTTTTTCTATTTTTTAAGAATGCGTTCTTAGGTCCATAATTGACAAATCAAGAGTAACAGTTTCATAGTTAGTTTGAGAAAGATTACTTATTTGTCATACATTTGATGGGAAAAAAGCTCGCGTTTAGATGAGTTTGTATTACTATATATTATAATTTCACACACATACAATTTTATCTGTGCCAATATCTGTTGGTTATCATTCTTTGAGTTTATGTCTATATTTCCTCGGATTAACTGATTGTTCGTGATGTGTGTGGTCTGGTATAAGTCCAATATTCTTGGTAATTGATACTGTCCATTTGAAGTATAATTTCATATATAGCCAATTTTAAAACATGACAGCGCAATTATCAGCATATTGAAATGTAAAGTTTATCACATAACTAACAAATATTTTTTTTACAGTCAGAATTAAGTTTCAAAGTTGTACTCAATAGTAAACTTATGACTGGTAACATAGCCATTAAGATGTATTTTTTTCATCAATATCACATTAAATCAAACAACTGCTTTTAAAATTCCCATGTTTATCTAAAATGAAAACATAATCATGAAGAAAAGCTAGTTAAACAATATAATCGTGACGTTATAAAAGATGTTTTGCGGTTCGAGTTACAGTTGAGATTAAAAAAAAACAATAATATTCAAAAACGAAAAACGACAAAAAGACAAACAAAAGTATACAAAACACAACATACAAAACTAAAGACTAAGCAACACAAACTCAATTAAAAAACGGGGTGATATCAGGTGCCCCGAAAGGGTAAGCAGATCCTGTTCCACATGTGGCACACGTCCTGTTGCTGACGAAAGTACAAACCCTATAATAAGTATAATTTGGTACGTCGCCTTCGAGGAAAACAGGACGGGATGGTGGTTACGACAGTTGGAACCTGTGAAACAGATATTCAATGAAGGTCAATTAACTTGTATGGCGTCCGTAATATTTGCTTAAACGAACCAGTCGATATAATCTGGATATTCAAGTGTAGGAAGGTCACTTGTGATGTCACTATGACGTCCTTAACATGTTGACATATTTGACAAAATGTTCATTTTGTACATAGTTTTTGGACAAAATAGATGAGCATTAACAATTTTATAAAATATATTTTGTAGCAAAATATAGTTTTGAGTTAACCCTTTCCTCATATTTAAATATTAATGATAATATCTTAAAATGAGATTATTTCGGCAGTTTTTCAGTTTGCATTAAATTCAAGAAGTTTTGATGCAAATATATTAAACAAAATTCAAAACTGTGAATACTGATATATGTCAGAAAATAATGTCTAATGAACACATGAAGGTTGACATTTGATATATTCATAATACTTTATGATTTTCGAATTCCGGGAGGGAGGGGCTAATAGTGGACAAATGATGCCTACTCCTTTGTCTTTAAAATGTAACGGGAGTTAATTTGACGCATTTTCCTTTGATATTTTAGACATATCTATATTGATGATCATCAATTTAAGTAGATATAGGAAGATGTGGTGTGAGTGCCAATGAGACAACTCTCCATCCAAATAGCAATTTATAAAAGTAAACCATTATAGGTCAATGTACGGCCTTCAACACGGAGCCTTGGCTCACACCGAACAACAAGCTATAAAGGGCCCCAAAAGTACTAGTGTAAAACCATTCAAACGGTAAAAAAATATATTATAAAATTTAAAGTCAGTTGACATTGGTTCGGTTTGACATTGAAAAGAGAAACGTAAAAAAGAAGTTGCTTTATTAGTTAAACCTTTCATATGAATGTGTCACACTTGGAATTAGGTAAGGATTCTTGTTTTGTGTGTTCATTGATTATTTCTTGATGTCTATTGTTGGTGTATTTGTGTTTTGATACTTTCTCATTAAATTGACTGCTTCAAATGCTGACATTTTGTTTGCCAAATGTATGTTTCTTTCAATGAAGATATCGGTGATGCATAAATCCAATATGTTGATTCTTTGTTTATATACATGTTAATTTACAACCAAAATCGAACACAAGATATAAAAGAACAATAATAAAGAGAATACTACAAAATAAATAAATTGATAAATATATAAATTGTTCTTTTTGTCTTTTTCAGTTGTCCTTATGTTATGCCAGGCTAATAAGAGTCTCCAGTGTTCGTGTCCTGCAGAATCTTGTATGGCTATAACGGCATTAAAAGCACGATGTCAGTGTTGTGTTTTCGTAATGCTTGGTAAACGCTCAGGTCCGGAGTTGTCCGATAAATATTCTTTACATTCAACGAGTCCAGCTGGTTCGATTCCAAGAAAAAGAACGGATTTCAGAACTAAAGATAATTACATCGTAAACAGTATAAAGACATTAAGACAACTCTCAAACTTATTTCCGATAAAACGCTCTGGTGATTTATTTCAAATACGAGACAATCAAGGTCAAACTGCACAAGATTTTTCCTATCTGTATGATTTGCTGGATTCAAATGAGGATGTATGGTTATAGCGCAAATGAGATGTCAATATCTCTGTAGCTAAATAAATAAAATATATTTACATACTATCATTGTGATCTATTAACTCATTATTGAGTATTGCATGCCAAGCATTGAAAACAGTTTTGAAAAAAAAAACATGCTTGCTAGCTATAAAACCAGGTTTAATCCACCGTTCAAGGAAAATTCAAAAGGGAAAGTCCGTTATCAAATGCCGAAATCAAAAGCTCAAATACATCAAACGAATGGAAAACAACTGTCATATTTCTGACTTTGTACATGCATTTTCGTATGTAGAAAATGGTTGATTAAACTTGGTTTTATACCTACCTTAACCTCTCACTTGTATGACAGTCGCATAAAGTTCCATTATATTAACAACAATGTATGAACAAAACAAACAGACATAATAGGTAGACATGTCAACGGTGTGTTATGATCTTAATCACTATAAAAACAAACAAATATGTCAACATAGAAAAACAAAATGGCATATAGACAAAGGTCATTAGCAAAAATGAAATTTACCATAGCACAATAACACAATGACGGGATGTAAAAGTACCGAGCCACGCCAAAGGGATATTACCAACAATGGACTAAACAGTAAAGGTATAATTTACAAAAAAAAAAAAAAAAAAGAACACTATAACACGTAATTAAGCTGATAAACAACGTCAGTACCTAGAATCTATACTTCAAGACCATCATGTATTATTTGTGAATTTGATACGGAATATTTATCAACAAGGTCTTGGTATCTTCCAATGAAATAATTAGAAAAAAGACGAGACGTTCTTTGCCATAACCCTGGTTCATCAGCTTTTTGCTCAGACACTGATGAAGTTTTATAAAGTCTAAGTAGCAGCTACCGAATGAGTTGGGAAATGTATATCCTATATGCAGATGAAATTGGTATATTGCTACTAAGGACGGGGAAATTAATAATTTCAAAATTTAAATCGTCTCGTTTGTCATAGATTCTGGTACTGAGATGACCGCTTATGTCAAATTCGAGGTATTAGTATAAAAATGAGGCGGAGGAAGCCGTGTCTGTTGTTTCTTTAGTGTCTAGTTCTGGATGTATTAATGGAACCCAATCAAAAAAGTTTGGATTGTTAATGGAAAGAACATCATGAATATACCTGAATGTGAAATTAAATGATCTGGCTTCTTTAATCTTCTTGTTTTTGACAAGTGTCTAAAAGAACGCCGACTCATTTGAAAGTAAGTAGAGGTTGGCAAGGAGAGGGGCACAGTTCGTTCCCATAGGAATGACGACAATTTGTAAGTAACAAGTAACAAGTAATTGTCAAATACAGTGCTTGTCTGAATTGTTTAACATTTGTAATTTCGGGGCCTTCTATAGCTTGCTATGCGGTATGGGTTTTGCTCATGGATGAATGTCCGCACGTTGGCCTATTGATGCTTACTTCTCTGGTGAAGATGTGTTCATGGTCAATCATACCTCATCTCCTTATTTTTATATAAATTGCACCAAAGAGACAATATGTAGCCGTCCTTCTGGACAGCGTTTGGTTAAGAATGCTCTTCTGAAAGAAATTTAGGATAAATGCTAAAATTTTGACAAAATCTGTCAAAATTGCCGTTTTCAGCAATCTTCATGCAGTTTTGATTTCGTCATCGACTTAATGGGGGAAAATTATCAAAGATATCAGGCTTATAATTTGGAATGCTAAAATTGCGTTTCGTCTACACAAGGCTTATCAGTGCAAAATACAAGGAACTCTAAATAAAATAAGTAAGACATAATACTGTTTAAACTTCAAAATACACCTGTGAAGGTGTCATACTGTGAATTTAAATTAGGATTTGAAGACTTTTTATAACCTGTGTGTGAAATAAATTCAGAAAAAAATTGCCCTACATCTTTGTGAGCTCATATAAGAACAACAAAGGAATCAGTTCATTGAAAACACAATTTCACCCGAAAATTCTATCAGAAATTTCAATTTATTATGTAATCACTAATACCAAAGAGGGACGAAAGATACCAGAGGGACAGACAAACTCATAGATCGAAAAGAAACTGACAACGCCATGGCCAAAAATAAAAAGACAAACAGACAAATAATAGTACAGATGACACAACATAGAAAACTAAAGACTAAGCAACACGAACAAAAGTACCACAATGAATCATAGTTATACAAATGAAAAATAACTCATGTTACTGATACTGAGTGCACGTTGTACATACATTTGTATTGATCAATGTTCTTTAAATGATGCAACAACTAGTGCCAATCTTATTTTCCACCAGATTGAAATCAGACCAACTTCAATTGGTTTCTAGGACCGGAAACATATAAAGCATGCATCCACCAAAAAAGCCACACTTGTATCATAACGTTTAATATACTTGAAAATTATGTTTGTCGAACACAGGATGAAAATGAATTTGGTTTGTCAAATGTTTACAAACATGTCTTTTCTTTACCTATTTTATATGTTTATATATTCAAATATTGAAAAATGTTCCAAAAATATTCTTTTTCAATGCAACTTAAAACAATTTTCATCTTGAAATGAAAGACTCGACATTGGAACCTAAAGAAGCCCTTTAAATACTTAAACTGCTCACCACAGTCTCTTTTAACGTAATGTTTTATAGGTGCAGGTTAAACTGAAATATAGGAAAGTATTATTTGGCAAACATACGCAGGTAAACAAGTCACAATAAGGGTCGATAACTCTGTCGGTACAGATCGGCTGGTAAAGGATCGATAAGTTCTTGGACTATTATACAGTTAGTATTATAGTATAATAGTTATAATAGTCCCAGATAAGTTCTTACATCTAAGTATGTGCACTTTATCTTTACACTAGGTAAAACTTCGGTAACTTTGTCAAATAAAATTACAAAAAAAAAAAAAAAAAAAAAAAAAAAAGAAAAAAAACTTCCAAAATCATTTGCATTGAGTTTAGTCTTAATCTTTTTTTTTTTTTTTCAAATTACAAATAGAAAATAATATAATTGACGTATTTTACAATTGATATTGATAGATATTTAACTTTTTTATTATTATTGTTCTGATATTGTATCCAGTGTTGTGATAGAATTTGACATTTTGAAGAATTTCCAAAGGCTAAATATGTCGTATATTACTTTAAAACTCTGGAAATAACTTTGCAGTACACGGGATTATTATGACAAGTATTGGTAATTTGGTTTGGCATACGTTTCCTGTGTAATACCTGAATAATTGTGTAATGTTGACTTTATCTACCTGTCTGTTACTAGTGAGGCTGACCTGTTGTTTTACTTTTCTCAGAGACATACAAACACACGTAGATATACGTCTGTGACTTTCTATATTTTAATGCAGATGTTATAGTATGTATAGACTGAAACAAAAATTATTTTTTTGCATCGAAAAAAAGAAAAAAAATACTTTTAGAATAATCATGGACAAAACATGCAACCTTCAGAAATATGCCAAATGAATAATGAGAAAGGCAAATTTATCTGAAATATGAACACAACAAATGATACAGTCGCCATTTTGAAAAATCCCGACATTGTGGTTTTAAATCAATTAGAGACGTAATTTGTTAGAAAAAGGATGCAGCGCTAGACGTCTGTTTCAGGTATTACAATATAGCTGCAAAGTTATATTTTTGTTTAAGGAATTTGTGAAATCGATGTTTAAGAAGACGGAAGTTTGTTAGTTTTACAATACAGTCAACGGGCAGAGGAGGAGAAAAAGAGCAATATTTACAATTGATCAGGGACGTAATTTCATCTCTATTTAAACTGTCAGGGTCAACATTTTAAAGATGGCGGATTGCTGCGTCATCGAACTCACGTGATGTCTTACTTAGTTGGATATGAATGTACCCACTCTTTGACATGAATTCCCTATTTTCAATCAGTATTTTCTGCCTAAATATGGCATCAGAGTTGTAAAAAAGACATACTAACCATTCCTTCCATTTTACACAACATTCAGTAATAACAAGGCCCATGCCGTTTTAGTTTTTGAAGGGGCGACACACATCGTTTGACATTCACTATTCGGAACAGCATTCTTTTGTTACTATCGTCTATAATAATTATATATATTTTTTTTTATTATTTTATAAGTGATAATCTAAGTGGTTTATTTATTGTGAGCATTAACTTCGGGGAATTTTGTGAAATAGAAATAAGAAGATGTGGGTATAAGTGCCAATGAGACAACTTTCCATCCAAGTCACAATGTGTAAAAAGTAAACAATTATAGGTCAAAGTACGGCCTTCAACACGGAGCCTTGGCTCACACCGAACAGCTAGCTATAAAGGGTCCGAACATGCCTTTAATTTTCTTCAGGCTTTCAATAATAAAAAATTAGTGTAAACCTGTTTTTTTTTTTTTTTTTTTTTTTTTTTTTTTTTAATTATTAAATACAAGTTAGATAATATACACAATTTGGCATTAACATATTAATACAACTGAATAATTAATAGGATCAGGAAACAAGCTATATAATGTTACACAAAATGGAAAACAAACACAACATATTAAAATGTTGTGAACACAAGAAGAAGAAAACAAAAATCAGATATATCAGAAATACAATATTGAAGTGCATGATTCTGAACGGACACAAGTATTTTAGATATAAATATGTTCTATAGACCAGTTGAACGAAGATGTTTGTAATATTATGAGAAATTGTTTGCGTCTGAGTATGAATGTTTTAACTGCAAAGAATATTTCGATGTTTTGTTCATAGCTAAGTTCCGTTGACCCGTAGAGAAAAATTTCGTCTGACAAGAAATGTGTGATTCTGATATTGTAAAAATGTTGTTTGCATGAGATGAAATCGGGGGCACTGCAACAAGTAATGCGCTGTGGTTTCTATAGCACCACATAAACAAAGTGATGAGTCCACCAAATCTTTGATAAAAAGATGCTGATTTAGAGAACTGCATTGTTTTTCATTCGTTTGATGTGTTTTGAGCTTTTGATTTTGCCATCTGATAAGGTACTTTCCGTTTTGAATTTTCTTTGGAGTTCGGTATTTTTGTTATTTTACTTTTTGCATACGAAGTCTTGAGTGATAAATTTTACCTAATCGCTTACTAATATAACAATGATATTGTGGTTAAGTTACCCGAGACTGGACACAAACTTTTCTTAGCACTCTGCAGTAAGGAGATTACAGGAATGTACAGTTGCAGGGTAAATTATAATTCGCATAAATGGATTAGTTTTATTAAATAATTAATTTCTAATACAGTGTAAAACAACAATGTAAAAATTCTTACTGACAGATACAAATAGATACCTGCTTCCACCAATGGGCGTGCAATTTCGTGTTTCTTGTGGTTAGTACTTCGCTTTGTTGTGTAAATGATTAAAGACGTGTATAAAGTTTGACTGTTTACTATTCTAACTGAAGACGTTATGTATACAAAGACGTAATAAACATGTGACGTTACAATACGTTACGTTAACAACAAGTAAGTGTCTCTGTATTGCGGTTAATTCGTAACACTCCGGCCACAGGAAAGTGAAAAGGAAAAAACTTAATAAATAAAATCGAAAATTTCAAATATTCACAATGAATTAAAATCACTTTAAAGTCCATGTATGTAGAAATTAAATATCACTTTGTAATTTTAAGTCTGTATAAGTATAAAATTAAGACATCAGTTGGCGAATCTTTTCCCTGGCGTCCTTCTTTGATTTACTTTCTTTGGTGTCATATGTTGATTGAAACAAATCGCAAGAAACCTCTATTGGATATAACTTTGAAATTGGACGATTTGTATGTCCATTGTTTGTATGCAAATTAACTGCTCTAACGAGTCCATCCTTGCCAACCAAAAGTTCATCTATAATGGCTAGCTTCCAATTAATTCTAGGTGAATCTTCATGTATTTGTACCACATCACGAGGTATGAACTGTTGAACTCAAAATTTAGTTATATGAGTGAAAATATCGTTCACTAATGATATAATGTCATGTGAGTATTATAATGATGTAACTACAACTTTTCTTTGTGTTAGGAATTGAAGATAAGTTTAACATGTTAAAAGGAAAACATCATAAATATTTGACTGACATATAGAAGGTAACGTAGCAATCAAATTTATGGACTTGAAAAACAACCCTTTGATTGTGTTTAAAATAAACAAGTCATGAGCCTGTGATTCAGTGGTTGTCGTTTGTTACTGAATACATTGCATGATATTTGTTTTTCGTTTTCTACACAAATCTGGCCGTTAGTTTTCTCGTTTTAATTGTTTTACGATTTTCATTTTGGTGCCTTTTATTTCTTGCTATGCGGTATGGGTTTTGCTGAAGACCCATAGTTGCAAAGTTTTATGGCATTTAGTCTCTGGTGGAAAGTTGCATAATTGTCAATCATAACACATCTTTTTATTTTTATAAGCACATTAAATAAATAAAGCATCCCTTTGTCTTGAGATTCAACACTACTACCTAAACAATTTCTTTTTTAGAAGTTATTTCCTTTGTTTTTATATTGACCATAGATTTTGGAATTTTGTAATATCCTCCAATTCTATAATGCTTGATTTGCTGAGAATTACTCATAAATTGAAGTAAATCATATAAAAAATGTAAGCATAGTATTACAAGATAATTTGGATATTTTTTTTAAAGCAAAACACATTTGAAAAATAGTGGCGATACAACACTATAGCAATATTTTCTTTGAACTTCAAGTTATCAACTAGATGAATTAGCTACAGTATAATTCAATGGGAATTATGAAGAAAAAAACCCTCGTAGAATGTAAAAATCTCGTTTTAAAGTTGTATAGGAAGATCTCAAGTATATAGCTATCTCAATTTTTCTCTCAAAAATTGGACATAGAACACTATAAGACACACACGACGATGAGTTTAAATGGAAAATTAAAAAGTTTTCTTTTTTACTGAGGTGAAATTATTTATGAGCAGAAGATGTTTCATCATTCACTGTGTATGACGTTGTTTGTGAAATTTTCCCCAGAGCTTTAAGAACACTGTTAGCATAAAGTACCGAGAAAATATGTTATAAAACTATGGTGAGCGTCAAGATTAAAAAGACAAAATACAAAAACGGTATTCGTCTGAAGGAAATAAAACTTAGTTTAGTTCAAATTTAAAACAAAATACTTTGCATTTCGTTAGATGTAACACCAGGGAGGTGCAAAACAATAAATTCAACACAGAACTCAGAGGAATTCCAATTACATCTTATCAATATGATGTATTTAATTGTTAAAAAAAAATCAGATTTTCTGTTCAAGTGTTATTTATATGTAAGAAAACAATGTAATATAATCAGTTTATTGCAGAATATATTAAATTGATTCTTCTTTTGACGCCAAGACGTTAATTTAAGAAACCTTCATCTGTCTTTATTTCACGCCTACCTTGACAAATCTAAAAGCACAAATAATTTCAACATAAGGATAAATTGTCAAAGAAAACTGAAATAAAAATTCGTAATTTTGAGGGAGAAGATAGATGTTACCGCGGTTAGAAATAAATGATAATATGTAAATCATAATGACTGTGTAGTTAATTTACTACAATATGTTCGTTTGGATAACTCATTATGATTAAACCTTTGAATGCATCATTTAACCAGCTAGAACAAGTTAATGAGATATAGAATTAACTGTAGTATTGCTTTTATTTTACATTCATTCAAATATTTCCAAAGAGAAAACCACAGCAATTGGTAATAAATAGAATTTTGATGACGACACCAACTGGCATACACTAAAATATATGAAGACGACATGTAATAATCTGACCCAATGTAATGAAATGTTTCAACGCGAATATACTGTTATTAAGGTCAAGGAACAGTAAATAGGCATTGTCACAGACTTTGGTAAAACTCTGCATACAACTTTTGCTCGGTGAACTATAACAGAAAATCGGAAAAAAAAAAAAAAAAAATGCTTTTGTATCTTTTATCTTCTGAAATATTACTGATTGAATTCTTTTAAAATGGGTGAATATTTGTAAAGAACATGTAGAAAACACATAAAATCGTCGAAAAGTTCTTAAATTTGTCTTAAAATTATCAGATGTCTTATTTCAAATCGATTGGTTTTTCTTTAAAAATAATATGTTGTTGATACATACATTTCCGTTTTTATGATATAAAATAAACATAGGGACACCGACTTCGTTATTGATCTATCAACATTTCGAATTTTTTTGTATTTTTGCACCTAAAGCTCACCACTTTGAATGATGTATACCGTAAATTTTATCTATTTTTTTTTTTTTTTTTAATATCGTTTTGCTCTATATGATAATGATCAGTTGCCTTCTGTGAAATTTTAAATAATGTTGTGATATTGTTCTGTTCTTTGTGATAATCGCCAGTTGCTTTCTTTTGAATTATCATTTAGTTAGCTATGTGCCTGCATGCAGCATCATGTTAGCTTTTATTGAAATAGTTATCAAACTTCTGAGATAAGGCAGAATTAGTTTTCTATTTTTAAGAATGCGTTCTTAGGTCCCATAATTGACAAATCAAGAGTAACAGTATCATAGTTAGTTTGAGAAATATTACTTATTTGTCATACATTTGATGGGAAAAAGGCTCGCGTTTAGATGAGTTTGTATTACTATATATTATAATTTCACACACATACAATTTCATCCGTGCCAATATCTGTTGGTTATCATTCTTTGAGTTTACGTCTATATTTCCTCGGATTAACTGATTGTTTGTGATGTGTGGGGTCTGGTATAAGTCCAATATTCTTGGTAATTGATACTGTCTTTTTGAAGTATAATTTCATATATAGCCAATTTTAGAACATGACAGCGCAATTATCAGCATATTGAAATGTAAAGTTTATCGCATAACTAGCAAATATTTTTTTTTACAGTCAGAATTATGTTTTCAAAGTTGTACTCAATAGTAAAGTTATGACTGGTAACATAGCCATTAAGATGTATTTTTCTCATCAATATCACATTAAAGCAAACAACTGCTTTTAAAATTCCCATGTTTATCTAAGATGAAAACATAATCATGAAGAAAAGCTAGTTAAACAATATAATCGTGCCGTTATAAAAGATGTTTTGCGGTTCGAGTTGCTGACATTTTGTTTGCCAAATGTATGTTTCTTTCAATGAAGATATCGAAGATGCATAAATCCAATATGTTGAGTCTTTGTTTGTATACATGTTAATTTACAACCAAAATCGAACACAAAATATAAAAGAACAATAATAAAGAGAATACTACAAAATAAATAAATTGATAAATATATAAATTGTTCTTTTTGTCTTTTTCAGTTGTCCTTATGTTATGCCAAGCTAATAAGAGTCTCCAGTGTTCGTGTCCTGCAGAATCTTGTATGGCTATAACGGCATTAAAAGCACGATGTCAGTGTTGCGTTTTCGTAATGCTTGGTAAACGCTCAGGTCCGGAGTTGTCCGATAAATATTCTTTACATTCAACGAGTCCAGCTGGTTCGATTCCAAGAAAAAGAACGGATTTCAGAACTAAAGATTACATCGTAAACAGTATAATGACATTAAGACAACTCTCAAACTTATTTCTGATAAAACGCTCTGGTGATTTATTTCAAATACGAGACAATCAAGGTCAAACTGCACAAGATTTTTCCTATCTGTATGATTTGCTGGATTCAAATGAGGATGTATGGTTATAGCGCAAATGAGATGTCAATATCTCTGTAGCTAAATAAATAAAATATATTTACATACTATCATTGTGATTTATTAACTCATTATTGAGTATTGCATGCCAAGCATTGAAAACAAACAGTTTTGAAAAAAAATGCTTGCTAGCTATAAAACCAGGTTTAATCCACCATTCAAGGAATATTCAAAAGAAAAGGTCCCTTATCAAATGCCGAAATCAAAATCTCAAATACATCAAACGAATGGAAAACAACTGTCGTATTTCTGACTTGGTACATGCATTTTCTTATGTAGAAAATGGTTGATTAAACTTGGTTTTATACCTAGCTTAACCTCTCACTTGTATGACAGTCGCATAAAGTTTCATTATATTAACAACAATGTGTGAACAAAACAAACAGACATAATAGGTAGACATGTCAACAGTGTGTTATGATCTTAATCACTATAAAAACAAACAAATATGTCAACATAGAAAAAGAAAAAGGCATATAGACAAAGCTCATCAGCAAAAATGAAATTTACCATAGCACAATAACACAATGACGGCATGTATAAGTACCGAGCCACGCCAAAGGGATATTACCAACTATGGACTGAACAGTAAAGGTATAATTTACAAAAAAAAAAAAAATAAATAAAAGAACACTATAACACGTAATTAAGGTGATAAACAACGTCAGTACCTAGAATCTATACTTCAAGACCATCATGTATTATTTGTGAAGTTGATACGGAATATTATCAACAAGGTCTTGGTATCTTCCAATGAAATAATTAGAAAAAAAGACGTGACGTTCTTTGGCATAACCCTGGTTCATCAACTTTTTGCTCAGACACTGGTGAAGTTTTATAAAGTCTAAGTAGCAGCTGCAAGCTCTTAAATACCGAATGAGTTGGTAAATGTATATCCCATATGCAGATGAAGTTGGTATATTGCTACTAAGGACGGGGAAATTAATAATTTCAAAATTAAAATCTCCTCGTTTGTCATAGATTCTGGTACTGAGATGACCGCTTATGTCAAATTCGAGGTATTAGTATAAAAATGAGGCGGAGGAAGCCGTGTCTTTTGTTTCTTTAGTTTCTAGTTCTGGAGGATGTATTAATGGAACCCAATCAGAAAAGTTTGGATTGTTAATGGAAAGAACATCATGAATATATCTGAATGTGAAATTAAATGATCTGGCTTCTTTAATCTTTTTGTTTTTGACAAGTGTCTAAAGGAACTCCGACTCATATGAAAATAAGAAGAGGTTGGCAAGGAGAGGCGCACAGTTCGTTCCCATAGGAATACCGACAATTTGTAAGTAACAAGTAACAAGTAACAAGTAATTGTCAAATACAGTGCTTGTCTGAATTGTTTAACATTTGTCATTTCGGGGCCTTCTATAGCTTGCTATGCGGTATGGGTTTTTGCTCATGAATGAATGTCCGCACATTGGCCTATAGATGCTTACTTCTCTCTGGTGAAGATGTGTTCATATGCAATCGTACCTCATCTCCTTATTTTTATATAAATTGCACCAAAGAGACAATATGTAGCCGTCCTTCTGGAATGCTCTTCTGAAAGAAATTTAGGATAAATGCTAAAATTTTGACAAAATCTGTCAAAATTGCCGTTTTCAGCAATCTTCATGCAATTTTGATTTCGTCATCGACTTAATGGGGGAAAATTATCAAAGATATCAGGCTTATAATTTGGTATGCTAAACGTGCGTTTCGTCTACACAAGGCTCATCAGTGCAAAATACAAGGAACTCTAAATCAAATAAGTAAGACATAATACTGTTTAAACCTCAAAATACACCTGTGAAGGTGTCATACTGTGAATTTAAATTAGGATTTGATGACTTTTTATGACCTGTGTGTGAAATAAATTCAGAAAAAAAATTGCCCTACATCTTTGTGAGCTCATATAAGAAGCTCATATAAGAACAACAAAGGAGTCCGTTCATTGAAAACACAATTTCACCCACAATTCTATCCGAAATTTCAATTTATTATGTAATTACTAATACCAAAAGTACCACAATGAATCATAGTTATACAAATGAAAAATAGCTCATGTTACTGATACTGAGTGCACGTTGTACATACATTTGTATTGATCAATGTTCTTTAAATGATGCAACAACTAGTGTCAATCTTATTTTCCACCAGATTGAAATCAGACCAACTTCAATTGGTTTCTAGGACTGGAAACATATAAAGCATGCATCCACCAAAAAAGCCCCACTTGTATCATTACGTTTAATACACTTGAAAATTATGTTTGTAGAACACTGGATGAAAATGAGTTTGGTTTGTCAAATGTTTACAAACATGTCTTTCCTTTACCTATTTTATATGTTTATATATTCAAATATTGAAAAATGTTCCAAAAATATTCTTTTTCAATGCAAATTAAAACACTTTTCATCTTGAAATGATTGACTCGACATTGGAACCTAAAGAAGCCCTTTAAATACTTAAACTGCTCACCACAGCCTCTTTTAACGTCATGTTTTATAGGTGCAGCTTAAATTGAAATATAGGTAAGTATTATTTGGCAAACATACGCAGGTATACAAGTCACAATAAGGGTCGATAACTCTGTCGGTACAGATCGGCTGGTAAAGGATCGATAAGTTCTTGGACTATTATACAGTTAGTATTATAGTATAATTGTCCCAGATAAGTTCTTACATCTAAGGTTGTGCACTTTATCTTTACACTAGGTAAAATTACGGTAACTTTGTCAAATAAAATTACAAAAAAAAAAACTTCCAAAATCATTTGCACTGAGTTTAGGCTTTTTTTTTTTTTTTTTCAAATTACAAATAGAAAATAATATAATTGACGTATCTTACAATTGATATATAATTTATATAAAAAAATCCATGTTAAAACATTAAGAAGCTGAAAATATAAATATTTAACTTTTTATTATTATTCTTCTGATATTGTATCCAGTGTTGTGATAGAATTTGACATTTTGAAGAACTTCCCAAGGACAAATATGTCGTATATTACTTTAAAACTCTGGAAATAACTTTGCAGTACACGGGATTATTATGACAAGTATTGGTAATTTGGTTTGGCATACGTTTCCTGTTTAATACCTGAATAATTGTGTAATGTTGACTTTATCTACCTGTCTGTAACTAGTGAGGCTTACCTGTTGTTTTACTTTTCTCAGAGACATACAAACACACGTAGATATATATGTATTAATGCAGATGTATAGTATGTATAGACTGAAACAAAAATTATTTTTTTGCATCGAAAAAAAGAAAAAAAAATACTTTTAAAATAATCATGGACAAAACATGCAACCCTCAGAAATATGCCAAATAAATAATGAGAAAGGCAAATTTATCTGAAATATGAACACAACAAATGATACAGTCGCCATTTTGAAAAATCCCGACATTGTGGTTTTAAATCGATAAGGGACGTAATTTGTTAGAAATAGGATGCAGCGCTAGACGTATGTTTCGGGTATTACAATATAGCTGCAAAGTTATACATTTGTTTAAGGAATTTGTGAAATCGATATTTAAGAAGACGGAAGTTTGTTAGTTTTACAATACAGTCAACGGGCAGAGGAGGAGAAAAAGAGCAATATTTACAACTGATCAGGGACGTAATTTCATCTCTATTTAAACTGTCAGGGTCAACATTTTAAAGATGGCGGATTGCTGCGTCATCGAAGTCACGGGATGTTTTACTTAGTTGGATATGAATGTACCCACTCTTTGACATGAATTCCCTATTTTCTATCAGTATTTTCAGCCTAAATATGGCATCAGAGTTGTAAAAAAGACATACTAACCATTCCTTCCATTTTACACAACATTCAGTAATTACAAGGCCCATGCCGTTTTAGTTTTTGAAGGGGCGACACACATCGTTTGACATTCACTATTCGGAACAGCATTCTTTTGTTGCTATCGCCTATAATAATTATATATATTTTTTTAATTATTTTATAAGTGATAATCTAAGTGGTTTATTTATTGTGAGCATTAACTTCGGGGCATTTTGTGAAATAGAAATAAGATGTGGGTATGAGTGCCAATGAGACAACTCTCCATCCAAGTCACAATGTGTAAAAAGTAAACAATTATAGGTCAAAGTACGGCCTTCAACACGGAGCCTTGGCTCACACCGAACAGCAAGCTATAAAGGGCCCCAACATGCCTTTTTTTCAGGCTTTCAATAATAAAAAAAATAAAGTTTTATTAGTGTAAACCTGTTTTTTTTTTTTTTTTTTTATTAAATACAAGTTAGATAATATACACAATTCGGCTTTAACATATTAATACAACTGATCAGGATCAGGAAACAAGCTATATAATGTTACACTAAATGGAAAACAAACACAACATATTAAAATGTTGTGAACACAAGAAGAAGAAAACAAAAAATCAGATATATCAGAATTACAATATTGAAGTGCATGATTCTGAACGGACACAAGTATTTTAGATACAAATATGTACTATAGACCAGTTGAACAAGATGTTTGTAATGATATGACAAATTGTTTGCGTCTGAGTATGAATGTTTCAACTGCAAAGAATATTTCGATGTTTTGTTCATAGCTAAGTTCCGTTGAACCGTAGAGCAAAATTTCGTCTGACAAGAAATGTGTGATTCTGATATTGTAAAAATGTTGTTTGCATGAGATGAAATCGGGGGCACTGCAACAAGTAATGCGCTGTGGTTTCTATAGCACCATATAAACAAAGCGATGAGTCCACCAAATTTTTTGATAAAAAGATGCTGATTTAGAGAACTGCATTGTTTTCCATTCGTTTGATGTGTTTTGAGCTTTTGATTTTGCCATCTGATAAGGTACTTTCCGTTTTGAATTTTCTTTGGAGTTCGGTATTTTTGTTATTTTACTTTTTGCATACGAAGTCTTGAGTGATAAATTTTACCTAATCGCTTACTTATATAACAATGATATGGTGGTTTAGTTACCCAAGACTGGACACAAACTTTTCTTAGCACTCTGCAGTAAGGATATTACATGAACGTACAGTTGCAGGGTAAATTATAATTCGCATAAATGGATTAGTTTTATTAAAAACTTAATTTATAATCCACTTGTTCGAATGTTTACTCAAGCATTGTTTATATGATCAACTTATGAAGACAATGGTTTTCAGTCTGTTTACAATATAAAATGATGTGATCGGACAATGAATATTTCATCATATTGGGTCCAGTCAGTAACTTAAAATTAAACCAAGGTAATACTAGTTATTAGTTACAAAGGGAATCACACAAGTAATGTTATAAAAGCAGTATAAAACAAAACAAATTGTGTAATACACGTGTATTAATAACAATCGCAATACATTTTATTGAATTGAAAATCTTTTTTGCCTATATTTAAATTTGACAAATGTACCAGAAATGCAGATCGTCTTCAGGACACCATTTTAATTTTTTGACATATAATTCCTCTCTAGAAAACAACTATTTCGAGGTCAGTGATTTTTGATATTTTGGTAAGAAATAAAAGATTTTTTCAGGATGTGAATCAGCAAAATCCCAAAAATAGAGTTTGGTCCTTTTGGACCTAAAACCTCAAAAACACGAAAACACGATGTTAAATGGTAATTCTTGTTATCTTCTTTTACTGAGTTAATCCAACAAATAAAAACAATGTATGTGCAATTAACCTCATACTTGCTTATATTTCCAATTATCAATTCATTTTTAGAAATTTTTATCAGAGAACTTTTAAACTTCTGTTTTAAATCCCATCTCGCAGACAGGCTTTTCTTTCAACAGTAAACAGAGTCATAAAATCAATGTTATGTATATCAAATTAAGCACGCCAAATCAAGTTTGATTATCAACCATTTCCCTCATACAAGCCAGAATAATACGTTTAGAAATTCTCCTGTTGATAATTTAAGAAAATGATAATCTAAAATAGCACATAAAATTCGTGAGAGTTAAAGAGCATTTCAGATAATTCAGTTTTAAATCGTTAAAAGCTTGATGACGAAAACTTGAATAAAAACACAAATCTGTTTGACGTTGTAATTTATATAAGGGGATTGTTAAACTCTATCACATGTTGTTGTATTTGTCCTTATGTCGGAACTGATATTCATATTCGTGCGACCAACATTTCCTACTGCGGATTCTTTAGCTTCACGTTTCGAAATATAAATGAAAGATGATGTCCTCTAAAAGAGAGGCAAAAGATACCAAAGGAACATCCAAAGTCATAAGTGGAAACTAAACTGACAACGCCATGGCTAAAAAAAGAAAACACCAAAAGACAAACAACAGTACACAAAACACAACATAAAAACTAAAGTCTGCGCAACACGAACCCCACCAAAAATTAGGGGTGATCTCAGGTGCTCCGGATGTTACAAACTTAAGAGACATTCACTATAAGCATCAGTTGGGCCATGGCTATCTTCAGATTTCATTCATATTATGTAATTTTGTAGACTGTTCAATGAAATTTTAAAAAATATCCCAATTTTAATAAAGTAGTGTCCTTAGTTGCCATAGCAACCCCATCAACATTTGCTAAGTTTAAAGAAAATTGCAAAATCATGTACTTTTATACCCGGCCTGAACAGTTAATTATAGTAAAAACACGTGCATTGTTGAATTGTCCATTCATTTACCTTTCAAATGATATATTATAGTATTAAATCATCTGTCAACTGAATATTGAAAACAGTTGTCTTAAACGAACGAAAACAATGATTTTTGCTGGAAAGTCAAATTTGTAAAATTAAGGGTTTTTTGAGGTAGCTTAACCATGTTAACGGAATAACGCAAGTGTACAGAGCCTTGTAAGTATGCATATTTTAAACCTGTGTATCTCGGCTAACTTTAGGAAAAAAATAGAAGGGTAAATTTGTATATGAGATTTAAACCGCATTTAAAAGGGCAGATCTATTTCTTCAAATTTCCATTTCTCTAACAGGTTACTTTAAAGATCTGAAAACTGTTATATAGTATGATATATGGTATTTGACTTGAAAATGTTACTTGTTCAAGAATAATACTTAAATTTGAGTTACAACTAAAATAACTGCTAAATGTACACACATAAGTATAATCTATCTTTCTTGTGTTAGCAAGTTTTTTTTTAGCTCTTTAGAATTTAGGAGTTAAATTTCAAAATAATATGGCATGCAGACATTGTAAACATAACCCTATGTTTCTGTTTTATTTTAACGATTTGAAAGCAATTTGGTTACACCTTTTGATGATACTGGGCCTTTTTCCATGTTCAAGAAAAACCATGTGTGACAATATTGGCCAAAGCACTCTATGTCGAAAAGCAGCGAAAAGTTATAAAACTATATTATAGTCAGACCAGACCTGATGTCAAATATACAGACACGGTTCAAGTTAAAGTGAAACATACTTAAATAAAGGTTAGGCTTTGCTAAAACAAAGACATTGCTTCATAGAAAACACAAAAATTACTTAATGAGAAGTTAAGACAGGGAACAGTACCAGAAAACGAAGCTAATTCGACTGAAGTTTGTACATGAGATGTCTCAATTAGGTTTAGTCAGATAAGAAAATCAACCATTTACACCCAAATTGCGGCAAAGGGAAATAACTCAAACCCAAATTATGTCATATCAAAACCTATCTACTAACGATGACATAAAGCAGACAGCTTTCTTGCCAATACAAATGAATGCAGAAAAAATAATTTTCTTGCATTTGTGAAAAAAGACTCTCGAAGCAAAACACAATCTATTGAAGGTAAGGAATGGATGTCATTGATAAAATTGAGAATGGAAATGGGGAATGTGTCAAAGAGACAACAACCCGACCACAGAACAGACAACAACAGAAGGTCACCAATAGGTCTTCAATGCAGCAAGAAATTCCCGCACCCGGAGGTGTCCTTAAGCTGGCCCCTAAACAAATATATATACTAGACTGCTTTCTAATTCATCAAACTAAATTTTGAATGCATATTATTAGCAATGTCGCAAAAACTTGATGAATTATGATTGCCCCTGCTACTGTCGTATGCCGGTAAGTCATGTGCATATATTTGAACAAGTTATTCTTTCCCCAATGTAAACTTGTACAAATGATATCACTTATTATCTATTATATAAACATTTGACATCACTTGAGTGTGGTTTCGTCAACAAGCATGATGGCTTTCCTAGCGTTTTTTTATAAATGATTGGTTAAACTAGAGGAAAATAATAATAACAAGGGCTACATGAATTGAATCCAAACTTTGTGTAATTTCTCACAAGTGAGGAATGGCCACATAGGAAGGTCATACGTTACACTGAAACACTATGGGAAATTACAGTTTGTTTTTTCTTTTCAAGGGCTTTTAAATAGAAATAAACAGGAACCGTATAGGATATACTCGAAAAGATACTTGGGAAGTGTTGGTACATTTATCCTTATTAAATGTCTAAAATGGCTTCAAGGGTTTAAAGGGGTCCAATATGTTAAGAGTTTGCATTGGTCTTTTTCTTAAGAACTACAGTTAGAACCAAAAGTAACAAACTTGTTACATATGTTCCGTGTGTTATTTCTTTGGTTCTGATGAAAAGCTATTGGGGCTAAAAATTCTGGTAAGTGATTAAGACTCATTCGGACCTCTATATTTTTTATAATATACATGTATGTTGATTCATTACAAAACAAACTAACACATTATTTTAGTCTTAGGTGCATGATTTTTTTATTAGTTGTTATTGGCTTTGAACTAGCTGTCAGTAACTGCGAGTACTCTCAGATCTGTACTTAGTGTCTTTTTGTTGTAGGGATGTATAAATACCCGTCCACGTCCACTCTGTGTTTTAGTTAGATGTATTTCTATTATCCATCTGATGAGTAAAGCCTTTTTCAACTGGTATTTATAGTTTGTTCTTATGTTGTACTGTTACACCACTGTCCCAGGTTAGGGGAGGGTTGGCGCCATCAAACGAGTTTAACCCCGCCACATTCTGTATGTGCCTGTCCCAAGTCAGGAGCCTGTAATTCAGTGGTTGTCGTTTGTTGCTGTGTAACATATTTGTTTTTCGTTCATTATTTTGTAAATAAATTAGGCCTTTAGTTTTCTCGTTTGAATTGTTTTACATTTGTCGTTTCTGGGCCTTTTATAGCTGACTATGCGGTATGGGATTTGCTCATTGTTAATTTCTGTGTCATTTGGTCTCTTGTAGAGAGTTGTCTCATTGGCAATCATACCACATCTTCTTTTTATATTATTATACATACATGTATGATGTTAATATGCTGTTAATATGATAATTCCCTAATGAAAAGCATGTTAACTAGATATGATCTATCTATTAGCAGCTACAAACTATGAAAGAACGTTGTTTTTGATAAAAATTTAAAGAAAACATCTTTAAAAGACTGTATCAGTGCAGTATTGAGTTTTTATTAACGTCAATAGTAAGGAAAATATATGCAATAAAGACATAAAGGAAAAAAAAAACTATTAGTACAGAAGAGTTATGTTGTATATGAGCCTCCATGAACTGCAGTTTTATCTTTAAAAAGGTTAACTTTTTTTAATGTTTTATTTCTTCAAAAGTTTAAGTAGAAGAAATAAGAATCTGCAACAGTATTGTGCATGTGGCTTTCTTAGTATCTTTCCAAATCTAAAATCATATGCAGTGGTAGTGCATTTCAGCGTCATGTACAATCAAGGATGCAGGAGCCTTATAGATTTCACTTTGTCTGTCGGCCTGTCAAACATTTGTGTAAATGCAAAATCTAAAAAAAATATTGGTAGGAGGCTAGTGAAAATTTGCTCAGTTGTTTGTATCATATGCAGAAATACTTTTTATTTTGGGTGAACAATTGCCAACTTATGTTGGAAAAAACTTAAGTTTAGTTAAAAAACACATTTTTTTAGAAATAGTTTTTGTAAACGCAAAACTCCAAATTTATGGGAAGGAGGCCAATGGAATGTTGCACAGTAGTTGTGCATAATGTGTAGATGTGCTTATATTTTTCGGTGAAAATAGGTAAATAAATTTTGAAAAAACCTACTTAAAAATCGAAAATTTTGAGAAATATGATCGTTTTGTGATAGAAATTTTAATTAATACTGATTTGATGGTATAACATTCTACTCCAAATTGATTCCTTACCTCAAAAATTAATTTTGTGAAAATTTGGGTGGTCCGTTGAGGTTAAACTATTTTTTTTTTCAAAAAGAAATTTTGAGGAATTCTCTCTGTGCTAGGATTTCAATGAAAACTGCAGTTATGATATTGTGACTCCCAATGTAAAATTTGCGGTGAAAGCGTAGTTTTTGTTAAAAATCTAAAAATTTTAATAAAGATCTTTTTTCCTAGATGAAAAATTGATATATAGAAACAAATGCTATTCCAAACTGATTCTCAGTGTCAAATTAGAAGTAAAAACTTGCTACCATTTAATGAAAATGTAAATTTAGGTATGAGATACTATTTTTAGGTAAATTTAGGTATGAGATACTATTTTTATGTAAATTTAGGTAGGAGATACTATTTTTTAGGTAAATTTAGGTAGGAGATACTATTTTTTAGGTAAATTTAGGTATGAGATACTATTCTAAGTTGGTTTCCTTTGCCAAAATCATCCTTCTAACACCATTTATATATAGCTGCCATAACACATAGTCAGCTCAGATTT
Source organism: Mytilus coruscus (assembly GCA_017311375.1). NCBI lineage: Eukaryota > Metazoa > Mollusca > Bivalvia > Mytilida > Mytilidae > Mytilus > Mytilus coruscus. The sequence continues at coordinate 127,778,983 of CM029596.1, forward strand.
AATGAAATTTTATATTTACTCAAAGACATATCCTGAATTTTTCACAGTCTTGCTTTCATAGATATTTCGATTATCGTACTCAGACACAGAAATTGTCCATACAAACAAAATTTATGTTTTGAGCGCACCTTTTGTACTTCTAGTCCTGAATAAATTTTTGCGACCGCAAGGCCTGGTGTCAAAATTGATGAAAATTGAAACCCTGTTAAATGTTTTGCTTTGTTTGCATTAGATTTACTGTATAAAAATAAGGAGATGTGGTATGATTGCCAATGAGACAACTATCAACCAGCGTTCAAATGAAGTGTATGTAAGCAATTATAGGCAATAGTACGGCCTTCAATAATGAGAAAAACCTATACCGTAAAGTCGGCTATAACCAATAGGTTTATTTCAGTAATTAACGGAAATAGGGTGATAATATAACTTTTGAGATTGATTATTGCGTGTAATTGATTCTGATATATTGTTTCTTCCATCCCCAGTGATTTTTTTTCTCATTTACTCATTCTAATTTTTAACCATATGATTGTTGAATTGGATAATAACAAACGTTGCTGGAAAAATCGCTAAAAATTTTTTTTTTTTAATTTGGACGTCCTTAAAGATTTCTAAAACCTGCAGAATAGTCTCAATAATTACATATTTAACACTTTCCAAATTTTTGTTGTTTTTGCAGGTTTCAGTAGATCTAGATCTTACCTTAATATATACTTTTCATGTGCATACAGTTCATTGATATTAAAGATCAATAGAACATGATTATTACATCACAAAAATACCAGTTTGTGACGTTTTTGTCCATTGCCAAGCAAGTTCATATGGCAAAATTTGTGGCTGTATGTTACCAAGGCAACTGCATACATTTTGTTCTAATTTATTATAAATTATTTGAAAAAAAATGAAAGAATACAGAATAACGGGGAGCTAGAACATGAAGAATAGACAAATATACTGATATAAAAACCATCTCAGTTTTGACCAAAAAAAAAATAATAATAATTAATTAAGGACGTTAACATTTAAACATGTTCTGCAAATGTTTGCACCTGTCCTAAGTCAGGAATCTGATGTACAGTAGTTGTCGTTTGTTGATGTGGTTCATAAGTGTTTCTCGTTTCTCGTTTTTTATATAGATTAGACCATTGGTTTTCCCTGTTTGAATGGTTTTACACTAGTAATTTTTGGGGCCCTTTATAGCTTACTGTTCGGTGTGAGCCAAGGCTCCGTGTTGAGACCGTTTGTACTTTGACCTATAATGGTTTACTTTTATAAATTGTTATTTGGATGGAGAGTTGTCTCATTGGCACTCACACCACATCTTCCTATATCTATTTGAGTTAAAAAGGCAGGATTTGAACTACACTTGAATCGTAATCCTGTAAGTGAAATAATTCCCATCAGTTCGCCATAATTATGACTTAGACTTAAAAATACATAAATGCAAAAACGAACCTCACCAAAAATCAAGAGTGAAAGCATGTGCTCCGGAGTTCCTGTTCCGCCTGTCGTGCTGCTCAGGCTAGTAAACATCCGGTGATAAGTCTAATTTGGTGATGTCACAATCGAGGAAAAGAGGAGAGAAACATATCCGTGGTCATCTGTGACATAGATATTCCAAACAATCAACCAAATTGTGATGGTGTTTTCAAATGTGTTTTTAAAGACAAATTGAAGGTTAAGCAAAATTGACATCTGAAGACAATAATAGGAGGAATTTAAGTCTGTTCCATAAATAAAAGGAATTGGTTGGACAATAAATACCATCACATCGTGTTCAGTAAGGAACTTGACAATAAGAAAAGCCACAATATATCACACTTCTTTTTTTAGCTGTACCATTACGTTAAAGAATTGAATAAGGGGAAAAGAACAATAAGTTGGGACTATGGGAAAATAAAATAGTTTTTACTTTGAACCAGTTTTGAAATTTTAAAGTATTTTTTGTAAATAAAAGTGACGTATCTGTAGTTAGAAAACTCTCACTTCACCAGTTGACATAGATTTATTCAAATACGGTTAGTCAAAGAATTGTTAATACAATCCCTAGGATTGATGTTTTCTGTCAAGTCAACTTGAATGTAAACTCTTAGTCTTTTTCATTTGTGAAAAATACTATGATACATACATTCAACGAAATTATTTAAAAGAAGCTGAAGTTCTATTTATATATGATTCGCATTGGGAATAACAAACTTTAATCTTTCAAAGCTTTATTATTAACAGTCTTAAATGGTTTATACATAAACAATAAAGGTAAAGCATGTAGAATTTTAATATCACAGTTTATTTTTAAATCTACTGAGATTTTGATTTTTATCTGTTTATATTCAAAAGAATTAAATATAAGTTCGGATTATTTTATGGGATTTTTTTTATGATTTGATAAAAAACTTGGTATTCCCAAAAGCAATACTAGAAAGCTGCTATCCAAATATAGTTTTTATCTGTATAAATATTGACTTTGCCAAGATATGATATGAAATGCAAGCTCTGGAATATCTTATCAACTGGGAGTTATATACTCCATATGCAAGCGCAGTTGGAATGTTGCTACATAAAAATGGAACGTTGACAATTGCGAAGCTGAAATCAACTCTTGTCGTAAAGTTTGTTCTTTACCGACCCTCATTGTCAATTTCTAGATGTAAGTCAAGATATGAGGCAGACTAAACTGTATCTGTTGGTTGTATCCTTTATTTCAAGTTTGATTAGATAAATGCGTTCATCATAGTAACCAAACTTTGAATTATATAGTGAAAGGACATCGTCTATATACAAAAAATGTAGCGGAACGTTACATTAAAGGGTAATGCTAGCTTCTTTTCGTTCTTCATAAGAAGCTCTTGTATGAAGTCAGCCTCATATGAATAAAGAAACACGTCAACAAGGAGAGGAGCACAGTTGGTTGTCATGGAAATGCCAATAGTGTGTTGAAAAACACGTCCTTGAAATTATAAGGAAACTAAGGTTTCAACTCCCTCATGCAAAGTTGACCTTTAAAATATTCGGATTTGAGCGTTCCTAATAAAAGTAAATCCAGAAAAGCAATTTATTATTTGTTGTTTTAATTTTTAACAGTGCTGGGTCGATACCTCTGCTGGTCCCCGAGGGTACCTTCAGCTCAGTTGTCAGTACTTCGGTACTAACATGATTTATAACAACCTTTCTGATATTGTAAAATTTTAAATTATAAACTTACTAAAGTTTCAACTCCCTCAGGCAAATTTGGCTATTTTTTTGTCCTTTTTGATAACAAAGTTCTTCAACTATTTCGGTTCTTATGCATCCTTGGCTTTAAAATATTCGGCTTTGGGCGTTCCTGATGAAGGTAAATCCAGAAAAGCGCTTCGGATGCATAAAATTCATAACGTCCTGTTTTCAATTTTTCTCCAAACGTTATAAGTACATTGTAAATCAAGAAATCAAGCATGTTGATTAATGTCAGTTTCAGAGACTTTTTTGTTTGAATCGGAGTGATTTTGTACAAAGTACGATTTATCCCTTCCTAAAACAAGTTACTTGTAATAAGGTTGGCCATTCTTTTTTATGACACAAAGAACAACCAATTCTATTAATTTGTCTTTTAGTTTGGAATAGGGAATACTTGTGTAAAGGTTAGAAAAGTCAAATGATTTAATACTATTGCAAGAGGAAAGAGACTTAGATTAAATATATTGTAACAAATATTTGGAAATGTTTAGTATCCGCACCTGATTCACATCACCCCTAGAGTAGATAGTTTCACAATAATTTTGAAGCCCAGTTTTGATTGCTAATAGAATAGATAGTAATTAAGAAAGTGGTTTCGCGGAGCACTTGTAAGACCCTATAATATAAAGTTGTTTGCAAGGAAACTTATGCAATTTAGGTATCCAAATACAGTAAAGGAAGATCCAGTTCTTCATCTTTGGTTGAAATTCCGAAGGAACATATATAGAACAGACCTATGATTCTTCAGAATTTCATCCTTGATAAGTGGCGTTGGGGTAAATGTTGAGTTTCTCCAAGTAAATTGTCAATACCTAATTCCTTTATCAAGCTGTTTATGTAATGTGATTGACACACAAAGACGATGTTGTTCCAAGCTTTATCTGCAGGGACAACAACATATTTGTCATGGAGGTAGGACAGATGCTTAACAACATAAACATTTAATTTAGAAATTGTTCATTTAATTTGAGGAGAGGGACTGATATGTCCAATGATTGATAATGTAGTCGGATTATGATCTCCATATTTTGGTGAATGTATGTCAAATTGAAATGAATGTAAAAAAGAGTTTGAGCTCATATGTATTGCTACTTTTGTAATAAATACATGATATATTAAGTATTTCACAATTAATTGTGTTAGTTGGATAGCGGCTTTCTGGTATTGCTTGTGGATTCCTAATGTATCTTTTGTTACTTTGAAAACATTGCAAGCCATTTGTTTCTCAATCATAAAAATATGAAACAGAATAATCCAAATTTATATTTTATTCTACTGTATATAAACAGATAAAAGTGAAAAATATCAATAGATTTAAAAATAAAATGTGACAATAAAACTCTACATGTTTTACTTCTTAAATCCATTTATAAGACATTTAAAAAGTGAAATTGTGAAAGATTTAAGTGTGTTATTCCCAATGCGAATGATATGGTAAATAGAACTTCAGCTTCTTTTGAATAATGTCGTTGAATATTTTTTCACCTTTACCTTGTGCAATGCTAAAATATAGAGTTTTAATTTTTTTCTCAAAATCAATATCTATACCGAAAAAAAAATGAATATTCAAAGATCTAATTACAGTTTTGAATTGGCAACCTTTTAGAATATTACGTAGTTTTGATGTGCTATCCCGTTTGTAATAAGGTTTCTACAGGAACAGTATAACTTACAAACCAAATCTTTGAATTTATGAAAGAACTAAGTAATGTAATTGGTGGTAACGAAATCCTTTACTTAATAATTCACGAGTAATACACAGTCCATCCCGATGATTTGAGTTCCCTCAAAATAAGTTTTTACTTCAAAGTAGTACAGAACATAAGTTAAGGATTTTTTTTTTTTATTATAATCAATTTTCTTATTTTTCATATAAAAGGTCCTAAAGTATTGTCAAGCATTGAAAGTGATATGTTTAAAAAGCTTGAAATTTAGTAAAATCTGTAAGGAAATCTGGTTGAACACAATTTAAGGCTGCTTGAAGCAACTACAAATCTGAATAAGGCATTTGTTGTTTTATTCAAAATTATCAGTCAAAAGATGTTTTACAAGGATAACCTGTCCCTCACCTTCCATTAAATACATGTATTACAAAAATACATTCAACATGGTTTGATGTTTACACCTATGCGTAGGAACTATTTCGTTTTAAAAAAGTACTACTTTTCAGTATGTTCTCTTTTCACCGAGCCCGATTTGGTGATGCTATATTATACAAGTTCTACGCGATTGTTTTGCAAAGAATTCCCCTAAAACCGGTGCTACGGCACGTCTTAAACTTGCAGTGAGGTGAGAATTGTTTTTGCTACGTGTTGAAGGCCTCACTGTGACTTTTAGATGAAGAACAGCAATAAAAGCGCTGTTCCTTTGCTTTTTGTGTGTTTTTGCTGTGCATGTACTGATTTTGTGTCATGGATGGAAACCCCATATTCTTTATTTTTCTATTATTGGATAGAACTCTCAAATCATATTTACACATTTTATTTTATCTGAACTATAATCTGAAAATATGTGCAATTGTCTTTTTTTTATTTGAACAAGGTACTATATCATTAAACTAACAAAAATAATCGATGATTACATCATATTTTTGCTGTTATCAAATAAATTACAATGACGTGACTTTGGTTACATACGATTGAGGATAAAAAAAATAATACAATTATTACGGATTTCTGTTGATTACTTAAAAAATGGAATCAATTACGAACACAGATTATGAGTTTTACAACGTATTCCATAAATTACGACCCGAGATTTGTGTTCACAAATAAAATTTATAAGTGAAAAAAATTCACTTATACGAACGGCTTCGTATGATACATGAAAGTTTAAGTTTGCTTTGCATAAAACATGAGTATTCAAGAAAATCTGACAGTGATGTCTTCTATGTGATTTCAAATTTTGTTCCATGCGCAAAAGTATTTAGTGAATTTTCAAAGAATTTTTTTTCACAAAAACAAACCTGAATTGAGCAAAATTAATCGTAAATTACTCTTTGATGTTTACCTCGTACGAATATTTTCTTTCTTTTATATAATTTTGAGTTTTTTTTGGAAAAAAATGTACTAATTTCTTGAGTATTTAATGATATGACCTCTGAACTATTATTATTCTTTAAAACTGAACTTTTTGATAAGATTATATTGATTACAGTTGAGGCAAATTCTCATTTTATGAATCGAAATGTGTATATAATGAAGCCTATTTACCCCTTTTCAACAAGAAATCAGTCTTGTAATCAACTGCGATTGTCGATCTTCTTAATAATAGATTAATATAAATTATTATTAAAATTTAAAGTGACCTCTTTTTAATATGATTTCTTATCTACATTGCTTTGAAGTCATCATCAGACAATGTCAAAGATGGTCAGACAATGTAAGAAATTTTCATCGTCTGTGTTTCTGTTTTGTGTCAAAAATGTATTTAATCCTTGATTTATATTTTTCAAATGTGATAATTTTAAAGCTGATATGACTTAAAAAAATAATCTGAACAGTATTGATATTTTTTCTCATGAATTTCATCCTATATAATATCGTAATAAAATTACTTTTTTAAAGTTCTCTTTTCATAAATAAGACGAAAGATTAAGTGTTATATCTGTATTTCACTTCAAATTTTAGAATCATTTATTGAAAACGAGCGACAGGTTTGAAAAATGGCTTTTAATTTCGATTTCCTACTCCCGTGGGTAGAAGAAAAAGAGAAACATATGCCTCATGGAATGTCCTTCTACACAAAATGAATGCTTTTCATAAAAAAAAAAAAAAAAAAAACGTTTAAAAAAAATCTTTACTCATATCTGACATCATGAATATATTAGCAAAAAAAAATGAATTTCATTAATATATTTTTCATTTACAAAAAAAAAAAAAAAAAAATGAATCGATAGGGGAAATAAACACAAACAACTGTCAAAATTAATTCTTTTTTATGAAAAATTGAAAATGATCAAATTTTCAGGCATGGGACGCAGTTGAATTCCTCAAGCTGCTTTGATTCAATAGTACACTGTATACAAGATTAGTATAAATAAGAAACTATATTAAAATAATAATTTTAATTAAGAAATGCATCATTTAACCCTTAAAAGTTCAGAACATTTAATAAAGCTATTGGAATTATTATTAAGTACCCAAAACATCGTCCATTTAGAAGGCAGAAGAAATGGACAAAAGGGAAATAATTCATATGCTAATTGCCAGAAATTATAAGTAATTATGTAAATTCTTCATGTAAAGATACAGGAATATTGATATATACTTCTTCTCTTCTAAACATTTTAGCCATAGACGAGGATGGAGAGGGTGTAATTGTCCCATTTGCGTGTTTAGCCCTATACTGAAAACATAAAAAAAAACTTTAATTTTGTTCTTTAATTGTATATAATCAAAGTAACCAAGGAGCGTATAATACCGTTGTGAAGAACCATAGGTCAGGTCAGGTAAAACCGACGAAGCATTTGGCATGTTTTGAAGCTGACTAGTTTTGTCGCCAAACGTTGAACATATTTTTCTTCCTAATTTCACCACACACTGGTGATATGAATTTTACATGTTTAAACAAATTACGGCAAGGATTAAAAATATCTTCACAATTTAAGCTGAAATGAAAAAAAAAAAAAAATCACAGTTAAATGTTGTACTTTCTTCAATTTTATGTACCCCGTATAGACTGTCATTATTTTTAATCCGTATCAGGGAACGAAGCCAATGCAGAGACATCCATATACATGTATATTCCTAGGAATAGAAAAACTTCGTCCAAAAATCGTATAAGCATCAAGGTTTATTAGTAATATAAATCAAAGTATCATCTAGGTGAATAGATTAAATATTAATCGTTCGAGAAAAGGTTATATGAAAGTCATATCTTAGACATCTAGACACGTAAACGTTATATCAAGAATCCTTTTGATAATGCAATGGTCGTTAGGAAGAAGACATTTCGATTCTTTAACGTTTTAAAATTCGTCTGAAATAGTTATATCGCTGATACCATGTTAAAAGACATATAATCTATATATATAGATGATAGTTGTGAAGTGCCTCGGTACTGGCATGAGTTATATCTGTCATATACTTTTCTCAAATTCTCCTTTGAAAAATAGGAATTTGTGAAGAAGCTTAGGTTACAACTAGCAAAAACAAAAGTAATGATAATGCGCGCAAATTGGCAGCATTAACGACTAGCAGATTTGAAAATTATATCAAAAATAATCAGACGTTTTTTTAATCCAAATCTATAAAAATGAAACTTAATTGTGTGTGTGTTTTGTAGAGGGCCATGCAAGGATTACGATGAAGGGACTGGATCCATGGCTAGCGAAGACGTGTAGAGTGTTTGTTTCAATTTTGCTTGACTTTTGGACATGTGGTTATCTTTTTCTTCGACATCTAGTTTTAAATTGCTTGCTCTTAGTATCTTTTTTCTTGAGTATATTCAATATTTCTATTTAAGGGCTTTTGATAGAAATTACAAATAACTCGGACGGAATGTATTTATGTTATTTCTCTGCTCTTACTTGTTTTATGTATTCGACTTATCACCTTCTAAGCTAACAGATCGGAAGCACAACGGAAATACCACTCCTTAATTTCAGAGAGCAGGAGTGGTTGAAATACAGCATTGGTCACATGGTCAAGTAAACAAAATGAATTCAGTAACAACTAATATGGTAATCAATATCAGCTTAAGTTAGTTAATGATATAAGCAAAACTTTAAAACCCTTTTGAATGAAAAAAGCTTTACATTAGATTTTGAATTTTCCTCGAATTATAATTGGAATAAATTTAAGAATGTGTATTAAAAATAAATCTAAATATGAAGGCATATTTCGAATGCGATGGTCTGACGTATGAATAGAGGTAACGTTGGAAGTCCAGTAGTAAGTTCTTCTTCCATATCAAGACGAGTTTAATCGATATAAATGATCTGCGAAGTTGTATTTACAACAAGTTCAGTCGTATAAGATGACAGTCTACATGATGACAAATAAAAGCACACGATATTCTTTTGGTCTTCCTCCTAAATATCTAGTGCTATGCAGGAAATTAGCAAATGCAATTTCAAGTGTTTGGCTTCACCCGACGAAAATCCAATCTAGAACTTGTCAAACTTTTGTTCATCACACTAGCAACGCACCACCATTACAGTTCATTTCAAATCTATATCACAATCTCCTTGATGTAAGTAAAGTAGGAGAAGAAATAAAAGAAGGCAATCAGGCACAAGGTTACGGGAAGCGAATATACAAATAACAAATCTATACGAACGATGAACACTTAAAAAAGAAATTTAAACAAAACTTATTCCCATCTTTACCGGAAATGATGTGCTTCGGAAAGGTAAAATATTAACTGGCAATGATGTGCTTCGGAAAGGTAAAATCTTAACCGGCAATGATGTGCTTCGGATCGGTAAAATCTTAACCGGCAATAATGTGCTTCGGAAAGGTAAAAGGAAGGAAACAAATTTCCGAAAAAAAAAAAAAATCCAACTGGTAAATAGATTTTAGTCTATAACATTAACTGATATGTCTTTTCATTAAAAAGGCATGTCTTGTTCAGAGATATATGTTTTTTTCAGAAATTATCTGTTTGCTGAGAACCAGTTCGTTTCAGATATATCTCTTACAGCAAAGACAATACTGTTCGGTCACTTTTCAGTCAATTCAGTAATTATTGTTTTTCCAAAGGGTAACTAGCAGCTTCTAAACATTCTGAAAATAGTTTTGTCCTCAGAATTTGACCAAAAGTCAGGACAGTTGTATAAAACTCGTCAAAGACACCAGGCTTATAATTTTGTACACCAGACGCGCTTTTTTTCTACAAAAGACTCATTAGTGACGCTCTAAAAGGTCTGCAGCCGGTTGTACGAACGTGTCATTAGTCTAATGAGTGTCTTCATTAGCCTAATGCATCATAAAGGCTTAATGAAATAATGACCCATTAGCTAATGTCACGTTCGTACAACCGGCTGTCTAAATAAATTACGAAGTTGAAGAGCATTGAAGGCAAAAAAATCCCAAAGGTTTTGCCAAATACAGTTGAGCTAATCTATTCCTGGGGAATAAGAAACTTGTAGTTATTATGTATATCACCTTGTTGCTATGTAGTTTTATGTCTCTATACGTCTTTCTTTTTTATATTTAAAAGCTAATACCCTCTCTGATGTTCAATAGACTATTTAAAATTCAATTGATTTATAAAATAGTTCTACCATACTAAAAGACATTTTCAAATATTTTATTTCTTAATTAAAAGATAATGCACAAAATGATAGTGATCACTACGGTTGAAATTAAGTTATAGAATTTTCCTCACATTAACAATTTATTATATAATTTTGTTGTTTCTTGCTTAACGTGCGGATGCAAAAATACCATGCATATTCAGGAAGATAATGTGTTAGAGCATGAGTTGAAGACAACATAAAAAATAATGTAATGTAATTCAGATCTCGATGGTCTTTAACTTTTCAGAACATTCCATCTTGAGAGAAATGGTTTTACTTTGAATATTAATAACTTTGTTCATGAACAGCCATTACTGTCATAAATACAACATCTATGCTTCCTTATAGCATCTCTAATTTCTGGTATTTATGTTTCTGAGTTTTTCTAGAATCTCTAATTTCTGGTATTTATGTTTCTGAGTTTTTCTCTACTTATATTGTTATGCGACGAAACTAAGAAGCCAATATCAAATGGACGCCACAATGCATTATCTAAATATTTCATGGTTACATCTTTATATGATCCAACATTTTTATATCAAGTTATATAGATATAAGAAGATGTGGTATGAGTGCCAATGAGACAACTCTCCATCCAAGTCAAAATTTATAAAAGTAAACCATTATTGGTCAAAGTACGGTCTTCAACACGGAGCCTTGGCTCACACCAAACAGCAAGCTATAAAGGGCCCCAAAAATTACTAGTGTAAAACCATTCAAACGGGAAAACCAACGGTCTAATCTATATAAAAAATGAGAAACGAGAAACACTTATGAACCACATCAACAAACGACAACTACTGAACATCAGATTCCGGACAGGTGCAAACAAATGCAGCGGGTTTAAACGTTTTAATGGTACCAAACCTAGCTTCACCCTTTTTCTGAAACAATAGTGTAACATACCTTTTAATGGATTTGATATTAAAATTTAAAGCCTACAATAACCCAATAAATTGCAAAATTCTCTTAATGTGAATTTAAAAGTTGCACATAATGTTGTTGTTTTATTTTGTTAAGTTGATTTGTAGAAAGTTTGTGTCGCATTACTGAGATAAAATACATAAAAAATTCTTCTATCATAAGCAAAATAGTTTATTTTTGTATTTTATTTCTCTTGTATATGTTTTTTTTTTTCATTTATGATACGGCTGATGACCTTTAATAATCGAGATGTTTCTACTACTGTGTATGTTTTCCTATTTTGAAAATATATAAATGATTGTTGAAGGACTTTATTCACTGTTATTGACTGAGGAAAATTTCTGACTCAATTTATTGTTGTGAATTGGTTTACTGATACATGTACGAGCTGTCTGTGTCGCTACTCCAGAGAGAGAGGTTTAACTCGAGATTTGATGTGGAAAAAAAACCCGAGAAACCAAGGTTAAATGGATGACAAGAATGAATTATTTAAATCTCCCAAGGTTATATTTTTTTCTATATAATCCATTTTTTTTTATCAAGGTGTGTATCTTCTTAATGTAGTTGGAACTTTAATAACGCAATGCAATACAAGATTCTGTGATTTTTTTTAAGTCGCACGTATGCTGTACTACTTGTTTAGCTTAAAAGAAAGACTTGGACGTCTGCTATAACAAATAATAAAAATAAAATGATATATAACTTTATAAACATCCACACAACTTTCTTGATATGACATATTTCATTGCGTTGTGCAACATATATTGTCTTGTTATGCCCCCGCCGTAGGCGACTGGGGCATTTAGTGTTACCCTTGACCGTTCGTCCTTCCGTCTTTCCGTCCGTCCCATTTTCGTTTTTGCACTCTAACTTAAGCTTGCCTCAAGCAAATTTTATGAAACGCATACACAATGCTAAGAACCAAAACTCGCACACAGAGTTCGAATTTGGGCAGTGAGTCTCTTACCGTTTTAGAGTTATGTCCCTATATAACTAGCAAAATTGAAAATTGTTTCGTTTCCGCACCCCAATTAAAGTTTGCCTCTTGTAAATTTTATGAAACTCATACACAATGCTTAGAACCATAACTGGCAGACAGAGTTCGAATTTGTGCAGTGAGTCATGTACCGTTCTAGAGTTATGCTCCTTTTCAACTTGGAAAATTGCAACGCTTGAGTGGAGGCATATGTGTCTGAGACATTCTTTTTCATTTAATTAAGAGCACGGCTACTTTATGGACAATGGTGTTAATTTTTCATAATGTGTCTACAAATTTCTATCCCACTATTGGAAAATATATACATTATTGTTTAAAGATTTTTTTACCGTTTTTCACGAGTAAAAGTAGTTTGATCTTTAAATTTACCGATTGTGATGAAATAATATTTTAACCGTTCAGTCCATCTACTCCTCACTGAAAAACTTAAAAATAAAGGGAAACAGTTTGTGCTGATGAGTTTCTTGATCTTTGACCTTTGACTAACAATTACTATTGTAACTATTCGTAACTCGTTTCTTTTCTTATAACAAGCTAAAGGAAATTCTATTCTTGTACTCTTGGATATAAAATTTTAGATGGATATATTACAATAAATACGAAAACAATTCCAACGTGTAAACACCCTTTTTACCCTTTTAGTTTTCACTTTTCGATAATGAGTTTTAGCTTTTTCCTACTATTAAAACAAATGTGTGGCTTGTGGAAGGCGTGTTAAAATGTTTGAATAATGATAAATATAAGTAGTTTTTAATCATTTCAAAATTTTCAAGATATTTTGAAGATATAGTACCCAAAACCCTTTTAAAATGATTTTTTTTGTTTGCGACGAAAGCTTAACAAACCAAATACAACTTGGATATAGTTTATATAAATGGATAAAATATCATTAAAGATGATCTATCATTTTTCCTTTTAATCGTGCGTCTAAGTTATACTAATCTAAAAAAAAATGTTGAATTAGCTTTGTGTTACTCTTTTGATAGAAATTGATATATTATATATTATATAAGTGTAATATATCTTTATCATTTTTAATAGAGGAAAAAATCTACCCACATAAGAAATCAGGCTATTGCATGTTCTTTGACATCAGTAAATCTGGCTAATACGTAGTCTTAGACGTCTGATTTGATCTTGAATCTATAGAATCTGGCAAATTAAAAGTGGTCTTTCTGTTATTTTACTTTTCACATCTGTTTAGATTTGAAATAGACTCAATTGAATCTGGTTAATGCGTGGTCTACCACATGTGTTTAGATTTGATATTGACTCTTACGGAATGTGGCTAATGTGTGGTCTATCATGTCTGTTTAATTTTAATATTGACTCTATCAAATCTGGCTAATGCCTGGTCTTTAAGTCTGTTTAGATTTGATATTGACTCCCTGGAATCTGGCTAATGCGTTGTTTTTTGCATCTGCTTAGATTTGATATTTACTCTGGAATCTGGCTAATGCGGGGTCTTTTACATCTGCTTAGATTTGATATTGACTATATGGAATCTGGCTAATGCGGGCTCTTTTGCATCTGCTTCGATTTGATATTTACTTTATGGAATATGGCTAATGCGGAGTCTTTTACATCTGCTTAGATTTGATATTTACTCTATGGAATCTTGCTTATGCGGGGTCTTTTACACCTGCTTAGATTTGATATTTACTCTATGGAAAATGTTTCATTGATGACAAAAAATTTCCTCAACAAGAGAGGCATTTAAAAGAGATTTACCGGTACACTAACAGGCCAGTCAGGAGCATATAATTTGTTTGTTGTTTGACGCGCTGTCTATCATATTTATCTTTGGTTTATAGTTTTGTACATAAATCAGGTAGTTGTTTGAACCGTTAAATATTATGTCATTTCGGTGCCTTTTCAAACTTAATATACGTTTTATGCTCATTGTCAGGATAACCTATAGTTGTTACAGTTACGTCATTTGGTCTCTGGTAAGTATTTGTTTTAAAGGCAATTATGCCACATCTTCTATTTCAGACGAACAAACGATTTACGTTTACACTGATGACGCGTCACAAGCGTTTACACTGATAATGACAAACTATTAACATTAACACAACAATTCAATTTCTTTATAGATGAAGACAGTTTTATGAGCCTTTTTTCACTACAACTGTCGTATGAACTTCTCTCTGATATATTCAGTTCGTGTTGCTTTCACTTAGTTTGAAGGCTTGTTTTATTAACCAATAAAATGTATTTATCGAAATTAATCTACAGCGAACGATATGTAGACTAATTGAGCTACAGTTACATTTTACGGTCGTCTGAAACAATAATTGGAGACGAATATACAACTTTAATATCTGACTCCTTGAACGTTTTGTAACTGAACCAAAAAAATAGAAAAAATCGATTTGTTTATATCTTACATCGAAACTAGAAAAACGAATCGATGCAGTAGGAAAATACAGTAATGGTCACTCTATAATTGTAATTTAATACAGCATACATTTGCACATTCTTTTATATCTAAATAAAAGACTGGCCATTTAATCGTTTTTAGTGATCTGGAAAACGTGTTTAAACAAGGAGAATAATTGATTTGCCTAAAACACTTAAATCCCCAAAAGAACAAAAAACATTTAGATAAAACTAATGATATTCAATAACCGACAAGAATTAGTATTACTTTGGACAGACACATGGACATAAAATTTCCTGGGTTTCCTGTCGAAGAAAAATCCTTCTCAAGACTGTTATGTTTCGAAAATATCCCTCCTCAACTTGAAATATCTTATTCATTACACCGAATATTAAAAATAATGTTAAAGTTTAACATTCAATTATATTCCATTATCATTTTGCTATCAAAAAGTAAAAGTAAAGTAAAAACTGCATTCGACAAAGCGCACAAATATGATCAAGCGTTTCCGTGAATGTTAAAAAATGCATATACGTTTTGGAAAAAATACCACGGCAGCGCGGGAAAAAGGCATATATAAAAATATGAAGATGTGGTATTATTGCCAATGAGACAACTATCCACAAAAGTTCAAATGAAGTGGATGAAAGAAATCATAGGCAACCATACGGCCTTCAACAATGAGAAAAACCAATACCGTATAGTCGGCTATAAAAGGCCCCGACATGAAAAATATGAAACAATTAAATTGAGGAAACTAACGGCCTAATTTATAACAAAATAATTTACGAAAAACAAACATGACAGATATGAACCAACGACAACCACTGAACTATAGACTCCTGACTTGGGATTTGGAACATATATCTTTGTGCATATCCCCCGAGGCGATGAAATAAAACCGGTCATTAGATCAAAGAAAAAACATGACAAATGCATTTGCTATCAATCAATCAAAATCCACCATACTTATATAAGGTGTAATTAAACAAGATATTGGAGATCTCAATCCGTCCCCTAGCGGCGGGGGCACAAAAACACGAAAGACTACGTAAAGAAAAACTCCACAAAACACAACAAAGAGATAATAGGAAATAAACACAGAGATAGAAATGTTTGGCAAATAATATACACATTTAAACCTGAAATATGATTTGTTTTAATATAAATCAGACAAAGAGGTCTTATAAATAATTATCATATAAAGCTAAATGGAGAAATATACAATATAAGTATATAGGAAAACATACGCTTTAGAAAGTTGAAGAAAAGCTAGACTCGATGAATCTTTTTTCATGTTTCGTGGCGAGTACAAAATAATTTTAGGAAAAGATATTATTTTATCCTCCAATGTAGCGTATACGCTTCATTATATGTGGTTTTAAGTCCCAACTGTTGAATTTTATTTTTTAATGAAATCGACATATTGTTAAATGCAGACCCCGAAGCGGACACCAAAGTTAAATGTGACATTAACAGTAATTTGAATGCATGAGTTCGTTCACAAAAGAACAGGATATCAAGGGACAATATATGCGTATTATACGTATATGGCATCGGTTTATCTGTTCACATCAGTTCATGTATTGGTATAGTAGAATGATGGATTGTAGGATAGCAGAAAACCCACATGGAAAGAATCAAGAAATGTAGGACAAAGGTTGGTGTTAACAAAAAACCCAAAACCCTCGATGTTTGTGTTTATATTTTATATATTCCATGGATGTAAAGTCTAGATAAAAGTCACATAAATTCTTACTAAAACGTTGGATAATTGTTAAAAATGATACTTTACACAATGAATAAAAATAAGTTCGACTAAAAAGTGTATAAAGGGTTTAAGTCATTTCTATACTGACCATTTCAATAAAAGAAGTATACAAATATATTCATTTATTGATACGATTCAATATTGATTCAATTTGCAAAATAAACCTTATAGATTTATAAAACTTAAGCAATATCAGTTTAACATGTGTTCGCATCAAATCATGGCAACTGATAACAGTACAGTCATTACACAAGTAAAATCAACTATAATTCGATTAGAACTACCAGTCGGATCACCAGTTAATCGTTCATAATAGTAAATTGGTTGATTAAGACCTTCACTTAAAGTGTAAAACCCACTGCCGTCTGGTTTCCAACAAACTGCCTCACCCTTGGGTTCGTCTTTGTATTTCAGGTTAATTGGGTCTGAGGCAAGTGCAGAAAGATAGTCTCCATCAGTGACATTCCAGTAGTAAAGATTGTCTACGGATATAATAACCATTTCCGTTCCGTTCGGTGATATATCCCCTCCTGTTGGATCAGGGTGTTCTGTATGGAAAGACATACTAACAAGACCAGTTAAGTTGGTTATGTCTGGATTGTTCCAGGCGGAGCTTGGAACATGGACCGCTTTAGCTGGAACACCTGTGTTTTTAGACACAATATAAATGTCTCCTTTGGGGTCTACCATTATAATCTCACAGTTGTGTTCTGTCCATCTAAAAGGCAGTGATACAATTCAATTAATTGTTGATGCTGTAAGTTCTGACTTGAGCAATATACATTTGAATTAGTACATAACATATACACACGTGCATGAGACTTGATTAAGATATATCTTACTTTTGTAGACATTATTCTAGCAAAAGTGTGTAACCGGTATTTAAATAATTCTGTAGTCGCACGCTTTCTTTGAAATTAAATTGCATTATGGTGTAATGTGTAAGGTGTATGGTGCAAAGGTGTAACGTGTATGGTTTAATGGCACAGGGTGTATGGTGTAATGGTGTATGGTGAATGGTGTAATGGTGTATGGTGTTAGAGGGAAGTTTACACCATCCACGGACTGGAAGCATAATGAACGGTAAAATAAAATTGATAGTTGTCTCATTGGCAATTAATTAGCATCACCATCTCATGATCAACGTTTTAAAATCTTCATTGGCGTTTTAGTGCTTGACAACATTTTTCTTTGAGTGCATGTTTTTTTTTTTCTCTCTAGAAATAGTGTCATGAAAATAACACTCAAAAAATGAGTTCGTCCGAAGCGGTTTTCTCGATTAGCCTGCATCAGGAACGTTCAAACCTAATCATTTTAAAGCCATGCATTATTTATTCGTAGAAACGCAAGAGCTATATGACCACAAGGGACCTAAACTAAATAGCCAAATGCATGTAAGGTCAACTTTTCCTGAGGGAGTTGGATCCTTAGTTTCTTATTAATTTCTTAATTAATCAATGGGGAATTTGAAAAAAGCACTGCCTACGGAGCTAATGATACCATACCTGCCAACCTCTGAAACCTTCAAAGAGGGAGATAGCTGAGGGGGAGATTTTGCGCGAACGACATTTTCAAGTTAAATATATGACCTGTTTACGTATTCATCTACAAAACACCAATAAGAGTTAATAAATATACTTTATTTCTTCAATTCATGGTTATAATCTACAAGGTGTTTTTTTTAAGCCTTTTTCAATACCTCCGAGTCTCATAACTCTTAAATTCCATATTTTGATTTTGTTGTGAGTCTCACACTAAGCATGCTTTCAAACATCGTACAGACCACAAGAAGAAATCGAAAAGTTGATTGAACATGATGTGCAAAAAGATTCATTGCCAAGTGAACTTGGTCGTAAAAATTGAAAATCTTTCATTCAAATCTGCTTGACATTTCGATTTGCAGTTATCTATTTCTTCTTTTTTACACTGCCGCTTGGTCCAGACAAAGACCTCTATCTTGTTAGAGTTGACAAAGCAGAACTGAATTTTGATTACTTATATATCGAACATAAAAACTACTACCAAAGTTTTCAAATGATCGCCGATTGTTTATTTATTTCTATTGAAAGTAATGAAAAAGCCAGAGAATTACGAACGCGGGTTATTCCAGGTCAAAATATCCGAAAGTGGGAGATTTAATACTCCCGCGCGGGAGCGGACCGGCAAGCGAGAGATTTCCGGAATTTCGTCGTTTGCGCGGGAGACTCCCGCTCAAAACGGGAGGGTTGGCAGGTATGAATGATACCCTCGGGTGCTGACGATTCACCGACAATGGTGACGACCCAGTGCTAGTTAATGAAAATAACACTAACTTTATTTCGTGTGTCCGAAACGCTTATTTGGATTGACCCTTATATCGAACGCTCATACCTAAATATTTTAAAGCCATGGGTTTATAAATACTTAGAAACAATACGAGCTGTATGACCAAAATCAACAGATATTGTCGATACTTATATTTTGGCATTGCGCAAGGTACTATTTTTCTAGAATATGACGTCTTTACTCTAAATTCATAGGGTGTGATCTGATTGATATATTGTCTAGGATACATGATTTTTTAATCAGTTATGACTGACTTTGAACTGGCTTTCAGTAACCGACTACTTTCAGTTCGTTACGTTGGGTCTTGTGTGTTTTGTAAGATGTTTTTTTTTTGAGCTTTGTATCGACCTGAAGAAACCATCCCTTTCAACTTTCTGATTCTTGATTACTGTTTTATCATCTTAATTTCTACCGGGCATATTGTTTTTTCAATAATTTAGGGGTGGGGGTGGTGGTGCTTTGGGGAGATGTTTAAAAAAACAAATCGATGTATTGCTATCGTTTTCATTTATGGTATACAATCTATAATAGGATGCATTGTCCTAGATTTAATCAGAGGTGTACTTACATACTTATTTATCAAGTGAGCATGCTGAATTTATTATCCCCAAATAACTCAAACTTACTAAAGCTTCTTATTACAATCAATTTTGTCTACATAATTGCATTGGTAAAAGATAAGACAAAATTCAAACTAAAATATATAACGAATTAAAAACCAACTGTTCGGAGAACAATTGAAAGTCTTTCAACCCAAATTCACTTTGATGAGAAAATTTGAATAAAAAATTAATAGGTCTGGTGTTAGAACATAGCTTATCGCAAAATGATACCCAAAATATTGTCTTTTTTATAACACTTTTTCATAATATAATGGAGATAATAAGCCACATCCGGTTAATTAAAAGTCACTTCCAGTGTCAAATACAAGCTTTCTTTACGCTGATTCAAAACAATTATATGGTTTCTATATAGTTTCGTTTGAATTAAGGGTGATAAGTTGATACTTTGGCGGTTTTTAAAGAATCTCCACTTAGAAATACTTACGAGAAATGTATAGTGGCATCAATGTCTACTGTTAATGTTTGGTTGATAACAGCTGGCTCCCTTACTCTGTAGATAACATCTCTAGAACCATTCCAGGTATTTCCTCCAAAGTCACCTTAAACATAGTCCAGTTAACAGTTAAGCATACAGTTTACGAAAACAGAAATGACAGATATGAATCACTGACAAACACTGAATTACAGACTCCTGACAAACACTGAATTACAGACTCCTGACAACCACTGAATTACAGCCTTCTTAACAAGAATATATAGATGTTCTACAAAATAGAATACATGGAATAAAAAATACAATATAATATGAAACATAACTGTAGTAGACTGGTGCGGAGAATTAAGTGAGAACGAATTCAAGTGTTCTGAACTTTTGTGTTCTTCTAATAAATGATTGTATACAGAATCAAAAATTTAATTATTTTGCTAAAGTGTAAGGTCACCGTCAACAGTAGAAGCTTAATTGATATAACATATCTGTCTATCTATCTAAATAAATGTAATTTTCTTTTATCTCTCATTAATGTGGAAAGGACACTCGATTGTCACAACTGCATGCGGGGTAGATTGGATATTAACACGATGCAGATCTGCATTCAGATAACTTGACATATTTCTAAATCGTGTATGATTTATATTTTTTTTATCACCATAATAAACCTATGGAAAGGTGGCTGTATTGATTAGGTTTCATATTCTGCTTGAATATATTTTTATTTCGAAAAGTCCGAATATCGTGTGTTTTGAGATTCCATTCTAAAGTAGTAGTAGGAAAACCATTTTTTTTTTAAACTGAAGATCTAAATAACTTTTAGATTTAACATTTCAAATTTAAAAAAATTTTGTTCGGTTTTCAATCCTTTGTACTTTTTGTCGGTTAAATTTATTTTCTTTTTTCACAAAAACCAGCGACTCTTTTCATAAAAAATCTTACGATTAAAATTGATCGTAAGTTATACTGAAATGTGTATGACTATTTTTGTGAAAAGAGTCGCTGTACTTTTATTAAATGTCATGAGGTTGTTTTAGGTCAACTGACATCCGTGTTCTGGTGAATATGTAGATAACCAAACAGGATTTTAGTCCATAAAGCTGAACTAAAATTTTGTTTTTATAGCAGATAATGACTTTTCATAAGACAAAACATAAACGTTTTTAAATGGTTCGCTTTAAGTTTAATAATGTGTCCATGAACATCTGTGTACTTTAAATTTTACTCAGAGAAATTTGAAATAAAAATAAACCAGATTATATCTAGATTAAGTATTGTACTTCGAAATAGTCCACTGCAATACACAGAATTGTATCAATTGTGATCTATAAGGAAACTTTAATTACTGAACAGATTTGAATATTTACATAAAATTCAGAGATTTAGAAATTATACAACAATCGATTTTTTTCCAAAAAGAGAAAGCAGATAAAATGGTGAGAAAGATAACTCAGGCCATTAGTTTTCTCTTTTCAATTGATTCACATTTTGTTCATTCTTGAAAGACGTACAGTGTCCAATACTATTAGTTGTTTCCATTCTCGTCATTTGGTCTCTTGACGATAGTTATCTCATTGGCATGCAAACCACATCTCGGTATTTGTATAAATTAATACATAACACTTTAATGTATACATGTATATCTCCCTCCTTTCACTTCATCTGTCTCTTAGATTATTTGTTTCTCGCATGATATATACTGTATACTTCTAGTTTTCATCATTTGCAATCAAGATATTTTAGCATGATAACTGATGAACGAAATAGCATTTGCGATGAACTTATCTAGAGTATGAAATGTGTGCAACCCGCATCATCCACGTTAAACTTCATCACCAATACCGTAAGTACGATCTTATTGGATGTGATACTAATTATTCCTAAAGGCGCGATAACTTAAAATACTTATATACAGCGGACCTATTAAAGAAGGTATATCAATTATTATATGTCTCTGAATTCTAAACATAAAGTTCTATAAATCGACTTTCAAGTAAGAAAATGCACGACTACACTTTTAGATAACTTAGGAGAAACATGTTGTGGCAAGATGCAGGCATTAGTTGTCTTTCAATTTAAGCCTAAAATTACAGATAGTTCGATTGAAATTCGGGAAGATCGAAAAAAAAAATCAACAATTTAACATGGATTGGAGCCACATGCATGTACAATTATCAATTTTAAGAATTTTTGATCGATTTTTTAAGATATGGTGCACCCAACACACATCAGTAAACCGACAAGCCATAAAGCGTCGAAAATGTTAATATGTCCTTTGATTGAGTTAAGCTACTTCAGTTGATATTTTATAGTGTGCCTTTCTATGTTGTGATGTTACACTATTGTTTCAGAAAAAGGGTGAAGGTTTGGTACCATTAAAACGTTTAAACCTGCTGCATTTGTTTGCACCTGTCCTAAGTCAGGAATCTGATGTTCAGTAGTTGTCGTTTGTTGATGTGGTTCATAAGTGTTTCTCGTTTCTCGTTTTTATATAGACTAGACCGTTGGTTTTCCCGTTTGAATGGTTTTACACTAGTAATTTTTGGGGCCCTTTATAGCTTACTGTTCGGTGTGAGCCTAGGCTCCGTGTTGAAGACCGTACTTTGACCTATAATGGTTTACATTTATAAATTTTGACTTGGATGGAGAGTTGTCTCATTGGCACTCATACCACATCTTCTTATATCTACTAAATGCTTTTTTTTTATTACGGCAAAAGACCAAGACGTTTTCCACAACAAACACAGTTTGTGTGTAAAAACAAAAAAATGACAATTTTTCAGTGAAACAGTAAAATTAAGTTGTGTATAAACCAAATATTGATTGAATCAAAACATAAAAAATGTAATTTACATAAAAATTTCCAGTAAATTAAAAAAATATTGAGCTACGTGCTACTTTCCTGTTGAATTCAAATTCATCAATGACCACGTTAAAAATAGTAGACGTAATGGGTTGACGTTGTTTAGAACTATGGTTAGCAGTTTTCCCATCCGTCAGTATAACATAGCTTTATCGGGATTACATTTGAGTTTCAGTCAAAAATATTGTTATACATTCATGGAAGGTCAGCAATGATGAACATGGTGGCTCATATAGGGAGGGTGTAATGCTCTTTAATTTGAAAGTTGAAGAACATTTGCAGTAGCACTTTAAGGGATCCATATGATAGGTATTCCTTAGAATGACATATCTTCTGCTATCCTTGTTTTGTCCTGAACAAATATGACATATTTGCCAATGGACGTTCAGCAAAGAACCATGATCAATCAATTATAAAAAAAAAATACAGTAATTATTCTATAGATTTCTGCCAATTTTAAAATCATGAGGTTTGCAATTTACGATATTTTCTTCAAAAGATATAGTTTATAGACTACTTTGTAGTTGAGGGCAATTTCGGTCGAAACATTTTGTACGTGTGTTTTTATCCTTACCAATAAACAGACAGTATTCCTGACCATGACAAACACCATATGCAATATCTTCCCAGTCGTTGTTAATGGCCTTATTTATTGAGATTTTAGATTGAACTTCACCAGTTATAGCGTTGATAGCATAAATAAAAGGTCCATCTCCACTGTCATTGTGAACATACAAAATATCTGTATGCGCTCGGCTTGCTGCAATACCTGATACTTCCGTGATTAAAGGGTCAGTCACTACAGACAGTTGTTTTACTTTGAAGTATGGACGCGTGGTACCTAAATAAAAACAAAAACAATACTATTACTAATAGTTGATTTGACGTTTACTGATCTCCAGAGAAAACACATCAAAGTCGATTGTTTAAAGTCATTTGATTCAAACGTTTGACAACGATTTATGTATATGTTCTTGGACCATTATTTTCATAATGTTCAGCTAGTTATTAAAAAAAGTTGAAAGTGGTGAAATCTAATCTTTTTATTAACAAACAAGAGGCTCTCAAGAGCCCGAATCGCTCACCTGTAATGTTTTGCTTAAATCTTTCATCAATGATTATTTTTGCTTTTTAATATATATTAATGAGTGGCTTAAAAATTCCATTGAAATGTTCTTTGTATCTGTCATATTTTCTTCAAAAGCAAAGAAATACATTTTACCCTTATGTTCCATTTTAGCCATAGTGGCTATGTTTCTTGACGTACAAGAAAATAAAATACAAAATTTATACTAGATACTCTGAAACTCATTCAGCCCAAGTTTGGCTGAAATTGATTCAGCAGTTTCAAGGAAAAGATTTTTTAAAGTAAGCAAACTAGATGAACAAATTGTGAAAAATTGTCAAAGGGCAATAACTCCTTAAGGACACATTTGACTATTTGGGTCGTATTTAACTTATTTGTAGATCTTACTTTGCTGAACATTTTTGCTGTTCACAGTTTATCTTTATCATTAATAATATTCAAGATGATAACCAAAAACTGCAAAATTCCTTAAAATAACTTATTTAGTGGCAGCAACCCAACAATGAACTGTTAGATTCATCTGGAAATTTCATGGCTGATAGAACTTGGCCTAATGAACATTTTAACCTCTAATCAGATTTGCTCTAATTGCTTAAGTGTTTGAGATATAAGCCAAAAACTGCATTTTACCCCTGTGTTCTAATTTTAGCCATGGCGGCCATGTTTTTTGACGAAACAGAAAATAAAACACAATCTTTATTCTAGATACCCTAAGGATCATTCAGCTTAAGTTTGGTTGGAATTGGTTCAGTAGTTTCAGAGGAGAAGATTTTTTAAAGTTAGAAAACATGATAAACAAATTGTGTAAAATTGTCCTTAAAGGGCAATACTCCTTAAGGGGTCAATTGACAATTTTGGTCATATTAAACTTATTTGTAGATCTTACTTTGCTGAACATATTTGCTGTTTACAGTTTATTTTTATCATTAATACTATTCAAGATAATAACCAAAAACTGCAAAATTTCCTTAAAATTTAAAATTACCAATTTAGTGGCAGCAACCCAATAATGGGTTATCAGATTCATCTGAAAATTTCAGGGCTGATAGAACTTTACCTAATGAACACTTTTACCCCGTCAGATTTCCTTTAACTGCTTTGGTTTTTGAGATATAAGCCATAAACTGCATTTTACCCCTATGTTCTATTTTTAGCCATGGCGGCCATGTTTTTTGACGAAACAGAAAATAAAACACAAACTTTATTCTAGATACCCTAAGAATCATTCAGCTTAAGTTTGGTTGGAATTGGTTCAGTAGTTTCAGAGGAGAAGATGTTTGGAATAGTTTACACCAGACGGACGACGACGGACGACGACGGACGCCAAGTGATGGCTTAAGCTCACAGTTCCTTCGGAACGGTGAGCTAAAAACTGACATATTTCAACATGTATATTAAGTTTTGGATTTTCAAATTTTGACATCGATTATCGTAGACGACTTTCGAATTCGTGCATGTTCCCGCAAATTTCCTATGTGACAATGCTTATGATATTACGTCACAGTAAGAACCGATTGTTCGATGACATCATTTACGCCGATTGACCTCGGGTCAAACGACGTAACTCATTCATACAAAAGAAGTCGAGGTTAGGATCGAAATGAGCATATGGTTCAGTAAAATTGTTACCGTTTAATGTTATTCAAATAATTTCTATTTTTTTAAATTACAGAGACTGGTATCATAGTCCACAGGGATCAGATATTATTTTCATCAGTTAGTCCATATAGGAGTTATAAAATTATACTTATGTTCTGCTATAACACCACTGTCCCAGGTTAGGGAAATAATTTAGCGATTGAAATCAAGTTTAATCACGCCACATTCTCTATGTGCCGGTCCAACGTCAAGAGACTTTAGGTCAGTGGTTGTTGTCGGTTGATGTCTATCATATTCGTTACAGGTCAAGAATATAGGTATGGTTTTGCTCATTGTTGAATGCAATACGGTAACCTATCGTTGCTTAAATCTTAATCATTTGGTCTTTGGTGGATAGTTGTCTCATTGGCAATAATACCACACCTTCTTATATTTAAAAAGTCTAGATCTAGTCCTTATCCTAACTTGTCATTTTCTTGTTTCTAATTTTGAACTTTAACTGTTTACATTTTCGGGGCACTATGTTCAATACATAACGTCATTTCAAGAGGGTTTGGGTTGCTCTTTCGTTAGTTATCTGAATAGATGTGGAATATACGTGATCGAAACAGCTACTCAAGAACATAAAAAAATTTGAAACGATTTATGTATGTCAACAAACGATATGTAACTCAACGATAAACATTGTATACATTAATTCATATTAAAGAACTAAAGTTTGTTTACCTTCCACATCTTTGGACCCGTGATATAATGCACAATAGACAAACGTGTGCACGAAAGTAGTGACGTACGTACGTCTAAACATATCGCGAGCTCATTTGTCTTGTTGATTTAAAATCATTTTTTTCTATTGCGGTACAATTGCGTTTTTTTATAGTAGTTCATCTTTTTTTCATTCCCTTAAGGATGTACTTAGGTGAGGTTTAGGAATTTTTGTCAAATGTTCGGACTCCTTGGCGTTTTTGCTACGATACAGGGTAAAATATTTTGCCCCATAACACCCATTTTTCTTTTCATATAAGACTTCATTAGCTCATAAAAGGTCATTTATCAAAATTTAAGCAGATTCTAGATTTATTTTCTTTCGATTTGAGACCCAAATAATACCAATGCAAATAAAAGGTAAAAGTCCGAGTCAGCTTTTTCCCGCAACTTTAAAAAAATATCTCGGAAAGGAGCTCCATAACCTATCAATATTTTTAGCTTATTTTTGTCCTTAACTAATGGTCTTCTGACTTATAGTATCAATTTTAAATTCTAGATTTTTTTAATTTCACCTAAGTACATCCTTAAGTACTTTGACGTCAATGAATATTTGAATTTATCATAAAAACCTTCAATTTTCATATTTTCACTCCTCATTTAAAAAAAATCAAAACAATTCTATATAAAAATCGTTTATGAACGACTACAGGCTATTGCTTTATGTAAAAATAAGGAGACGTGGTATGCTAGCTAAAAACAATCAACCATAATCCAAATGACATGGATGTACGCAACTAAAGGTCACTCACTGTACGGCCTTCGTCAATGTACAAAACAGATACCATGAGGTAAGCAACATGCCAAAATGTAAAATATTTCTAACGATAAAAATCAACGGGTTGATAAATGCTAAAACACTAAAACTATAAAAAAAAAAAAAAAAAATATGACGAACAGCAACCACGACATTCACCGAATTACAGATTCCTGATTTCGGACAGGTACTTAAAGAAAGTGGCATGGTTTATATAGAAATAAGAATATGTGGTATAATATCCAATGGTACAACTCTCCACCAGAGACCAAATGAAATAGAAGTTTACAACTATAGGCCAACGTACGACCCTCAACAATGAGCAAAACCCATACCGCATAGTCAGTTATTAAAGGCCTCGAAATGACAAATGTATAAAACAATTCTTACGAGAAAACTAACGGCCTGATTTATGTACAAAACGACGAACGAAAAATATCAACATGTTTGTTAATAATCCACCATACCCTTACCCCAGACAGTCATATTATGTAAGAGCACAACATAAGAACAAACTGATTAAATCAGCCAAAAGTGGCTCGTCTCATTAGATTTGCAAGAAGCACATAAACAACTAGCAAAGACGAAAGACACAAAGTAAAAAAAAAAAAAAAAAAAAAAACGAAACGAAACGAAACAAAACAAAACTCAAGAGTTCCCGCATTTACTGAATGCTAGTTTAAAGCCAATTACAACTGATAGATAATGTTTTCGAGGAATTAAATATCACTTGGTATACACCAAACGGATTAAGTATAATGACCTCATAAAAAGTCTGAGAAAAAATGACATTGTGCAATGGAAAAATATTAATACATTGTATCGGTAGGATGTAAAACGGTAACCATAGCTATCCATAGCTGCACATACAGCAAAATATAATTGAGTTATGTTTTTAATTCATTTTTAAAACAAAATCCATGTAAGTATATTAAAAGTACTGACGGATATACGTTTAATATCTAAATAATATAAAAATATAAGAAAATGTGGTATGATTGCAAATGATACAACTCTCTACCAGAGACCAAAATGAAGAAGAAGTTAGCACTTATGTGTTAGCGTACGGCCTTCAACAATGAGCAAAACCCATCATCTATCAGTTGAAACAAGTTGAAAAATTCAATCGAAAAAAAGACTAATGTCCTGATCAATGTACAAAACAATAAACGAAAAACAAAAAAAGATATACAGCGATAAACGATAACCACTGAATTACAGGTAATCTACAAAACTTTAGACATTTCCTGATATTCACGATATAGAAAGTGCAACATAAGTGTTTGAAAAAAAAACTACAGTTTTATAGTATGCTTGAAATTGACAAAACTTTTCACTGATAAAACAAAAATACATTCGTTGACAATTAACTTGTTTTTCAATCATGCGACCTCAGAGTTAACAATGTACTCTCAGAGCAACCTGTATAAATGACCATAATTCTTGATTTTACACTGCGAACATTCATTTTTGTTCCAATAGTGCTAACCCTTTCTAAAAAAAATTAAAGTACGGCTTGTATTTGTTTCACTCACACGGTTAAATTCTAAAAGTTTTCAAGTTAAGTCCTGCTAGAAAAAAGTAAAATAACAAAAATACCGAACACCCAGAAAAAGTAAAACGGAAAGTCTTTTATCAAATGGCAAAATCAAAAGCTCATACACATCAAACGAATGAAAAACAACTGTCATATTCCTGACTTTGTACATATTTCCTTAGGGGACGACCATTTGATATTCTGGGGTGGGGGGGGGGGCAGGAGGATTTGTTTTGGATCGGTTATTTATTTTGTAAACTAAGAGGACAGATTATCTATTTTCTGCACTATTGAAGCATAATTTTCATTTTCATTAAAGCAAGGGACTGATTATTTATTTTCACAACTATATTTATAATATTCGAAAACATACAATTTTTAAATTATTTGTTTATTATAAATAATACATGTATAGTCAAGTCATTATGTATCATTTAATCAGAATTAATTATTATCCTCTGCAGAAATGAATCTTCTATATCTCCCAATGTAATGCATACATACACAGTATTAAAGTTTGGTTGTATCTAAGGGTCTTTTAAAAGTATTGGCAAACATGTTTTGCCGAGCGGAGCGAGGCAAAATTATTTTTGAAGGGTTTTTGAACCGCTGAAGGCCCAAGAAGCTATAGAACAAATGATGCAAAATCATGCTTTCTGGGTGTTCCCCAGGCCCTTTCTTGAACTGAAAATGCAAGTTCTGTTTTAATAATTTTTTGACAATATTTTGATCTCAAAGCAAAATCACGTTTCAGATTCAGTGTAAGACTTAAGTTTCTAGGGACAACAACAAAAGACAAAAATGTAATTCACATAGTTAAGTTTGTGGCTGCTGTGTTTTTTAAACTCATGATCAAGTTAATAATAAAATTACTAAATTACAAAATGAATGCAACACTAACAGAATACAGAGGGGCAATCAATGAACAAAAGACAAATAAATAAGAAACATTGATCCCGAAAAAATCAGGGGCTACGTCTGAGGGAGAACAGAACTTGCTTCTTGCAAGGCACTCACGGTGAACACAATTTGATATGGAGACAAGCGTTTGGTTTTGAAATTTCCTACATGAGGCATTTGTCTCAATGTAGTTACGGCCCTGATTCAATAAAAGTTAGGAAGTGTTCCTGAGACAATTAACCTCAAGTTAAATGAAACCAATTTTCTGACATTTCAAGTATATTTAAATAATATTTATACTTTTATTATTAAAAGATATGGGAAGTGTTTCCTGATTTTTTTTGTGGAAAAAAGATGAATTTATGAAGAATCTGGTGCCATCTCATACTTTCGATTAGACCTGCTGAGTTATTTATTTTCAATACATTGCAAGTCAGGTAATTTATTTTCAAACTACCACAGAACAAACCATTTATTTTTGTGATTATCAAGGCTGAGTTATTTATTTTCAAAATCCTCCTGCCCCCCCCCCAGAATATCAAATGGTCGTCCCCTTATGTAGAAAATAGAAATTGGATATACTTAAAAACATATATACTGTTTCACAATTTTTCGTACTTCAGTTGAAAACAAAAGTAATTGCAAATTTTATATGTTTTTTGGCAAACTTTTTATTGGCAATACTTGGCATTACTTCCAACATAATTTTGGTTTTGGTTAACAATGTCTATCTTATATATTTTAGGAAATACTCAAACTTGCGGTTTTGGGCTATCTCCAGGCTTTCATAACTTGATTTCCTGTTTAGACATATAACTAATAGAATTGTAAAAACCTTAAACTACACACATTGGCTTGTGATACTTTGAATTTAAGTAAAGATTGAAGGACTTTGTGCAAATGGCCCAGGTGTGAAGTAATTTCAGGGGGAATTTGTCCCAAAATCACTTAATCATTTAAAGACGCATCTGAAGTTTATAAAAATAAACAAAGATTGATAATTAATATTATTTTATAATAATAGGTTAACCCTTAAGAACACTACTAGGAAATGTATGTATATGATGTTTTGTGCATATAAATGCGCTATTAATATCAATTTCACAGTCATTCTGATACATAATTGTTTATAAGCTATAATCTTATAAATGTCTGACTTTTTTGTACGAAGTGATCATATAAACAAATTTGTAAAATACTTACCTCCGCAAACAACAAATACACCAAAGTAAACAATATACAAGAACATGGTACCTGATGTGAATGCATACACCTATGTACATGTACACAGACACTGCACCTGTGGAATTTTATTAGTGATAAATAATTTCACGGACATACTGTAACACATGGTATTACGCGTCAGGTGAATTGATGTTACAAGTAATAGCTTTTCTAAAAAGATTGTCGTCGTATAGCTGATTACATTGAACATTATTTTTTATGTCCCATCCATTCAAAATAGTTATTTGCATACCAACTGTTGGTAAGAAATCTGGCCTAGAAGGAAAGCCAATGCAGTTTTTAAGGTGTATAATTTTCTTTTTTGTGTGTGCTGATTTTTAATTTCTTGAAATATGTCAGTAATTTCTAAACCTCTTTTTTTCTTTACTTATTTCCGTAAACATTTGTAGGTATAGTTTTTCTTTTAAATAAATTTTTCAGTATACATGTTATTGTATACCTCTTTGTTTATAAAAGTGTTGTCATTTTATTCTGTGTCTATTTCATTCATTGAGACAAATTCCCTATGGCAGAGTATGTAAAAAATGCATATGCATTCACGAGAATTATACCTCTTGAATTGCCCTTTTAATTCAAATTACCTACCTTGGTATTTGGTTTAAGGCTTATTAAATTTATGGATGATTAAGTCTTTTTTCTGTCTTGGATGGAAAACAAACTACAATGTCAATGAAAATTCCTTCCGCATATTTACAAATATTTTGTATTGTTCTGAGAAATATGCTTTTAAGAATGGACGGTTAACGCTATGGGAAACATGAAAATTTTGTATTCATAGATATTAATTTAAAGGGTCCTAGCGTGTGTTACTTTCTAGTATTAACTATAACTGAAGCTGAAGCGTATTATCCACAGATTAGAATGAATCCATTGTCATACAAAATTTATAAAAATATACCTGGATGGATTTCTTTCCGACTATACAAAAATAAATAGACAAGCCGGTCATGTCTTCAAACGATCTATTGACAAGCAGTACAAATATATTACACGTACTTAAAATATATATTTAGAAACAAGATGTAACGAGAAAGGTAAACTCTACAAAGTTGTTTGTGTGATTTGGTTGCTGTCTTGTTGACGTATATCCCTATTCGCTTTGTAATACATGCATCCAATACATCCATGGTTAAATCTATCAAAGGTATTTAATAACCATTAACGATGGTCGTTTGAATCATGGGATTCTAAATATACTTGTAAGGGAAATGGAGAATGGCTATTAGTATTTGGATTCATGAAGAATCAAGTCAGTATGTATAGAGGTATAATTGGATCACGTATTTAACGGTTTATTTAAAGATACGTCCAGAAATAAAACATTTTTATTACCAGTAATATTCAGAGGCCTCTAATCCGGTGGTTGTCGTTGGTTGCAGTCTACCAAAATTGTTTTTTTTTATTATCATTTAATGTGTTCCAAAATTGTTTTTCGTTTATTGTTTTTTGGGCATTCACTAGGCTGGTTGTTTTTCATGTTCAAATGTACACATGTTTCAAGTTGCCCTTTGACCTTTAATAGCATTTGTTGTGGTACAGATGTTACTCAGTGTTGAAGGATCGTCACATCCTTGTACTTCGGTCTTTGGTTGATAGATGGTTGTCTAGATATTAATCATAACACACACCCTTCATTTTATTTTTCATTGAGAACATTTTGATACATCAGTCATATTTGTTTTGGTACCTTGTCATTTGATTAATAAATATATTTGTATTTACATGTACGTTGTATTGATGGAGGTATTCAAAATAGTCCATGATGGACATTCTATTTGAACTTTAAGTTTTACTAGCTGTCAAGCATTACTATGAAGGTAATTTTGCTGCCCTTCTTTCCTGAAGTAATGATTCTTGCAAGTATTACCAACATGTAGCACTGACAAATAAAGCTTTTACCAGATACATTTTAATAAAACTAGTGTTTTCAAAGATTGAGGAAAACTATGGTAGGGCAATTTTAGTTTGTTTCAAAGAAAGACATTGTTTAAAAGTGGTTTTATCAGGTATTCAATTTTTTAATTCATAATGGATTTTCAAATATTTTGGCCTCGAGCATCACTGGGGAGACATTAATTGCCGAAATATGCATCTGGTTCAGTATAATTGGTAACGTTAATGTTAACACAAGGATAAATTACTGTATTAAAATCAAAAGCTAATTATGTTTACCTATACAAATATACAATGCACATATTCATACTGTATTATGACAGCCCCCAAGGGTGACTGGGGAATAGAAATATGGTCGCCATTGGTCTTCTTCCGACCGGCAGTAAAATCCTCGCCGAAGTGGGGCGTCCGTTTGGCTGTGCGGGATGTACAAGTTCGCAGCCACGTCCGGTCAGAATGGAGACGTTAAATCCGAAGCCTCGTGTAAAGAGAGTGCAACGCTCTTTGCATGTTAAGAACCGTTGCAACAAGTCTATGAGGGGTCCGTAGGTGGCCTGTTGTAAGGCTTAATTTCTGTCCCTATCCAATATTCCCTCATTTTTTCTTGGCAGTCCAAATTTCCCCGACCTTCATCCCGGAAGGCCTCTATTACAGGTATTAGTCTATTGTTTTTTATTGAAAATTTGTTCTCGTCCTGAACATGCATGAAATATTTGCTACTGGACGTTATGCAACCAACAATTAATCAATCAATCATGTATTACGACAAACAAAAAATCAATTTGTTATGAGAATCTGAATGTTGGCGATATATATAGAATGACCACATATTGTCTCGAAATATAGAATTTATTTGTATAGCAGATCATGGCTATCCTGTTTTGAGCCGATTTCAAATAAAATTCATATTTCGCGACAAGGAATTTTTGTTCTCTTTGTAATGTAACTGTTACACTGGTTCTAAAATGAAATATTTTGTACAAAAAAAAAAAAAAAAACAAAAACAAAAACAAAAACATTAAATACATCACCTTATTTTTATATTAAATACTATATTAGTTTACTGATGCTCAAATCTCGTAAATTGACCTTAGGAAGAGACAAATCAAGGCAACACACATACACTGGGGGAATAGCATGAACTTCAAAAAGGAGCGAGACCAGGTACGTGGACAGGGTATCGTCTCATGCTATGCATTCATCACCCGCCTTCAATTTTGAATTTGAAGCATACGAAGATAAAAATCGGGGAACCTGTATTGTTTGTTAATGTCATGAAAATAAAACTTAAGGGCATACGATACAGTAGAGATTCCTCGTTGATTTTTTCTCGAAATTTTGGTAGAAGGTCAATTTCGATGTGTACTTTTGAAATATGCAAAGAAAAATATACCTTCATGACTTACTTTTTGAGATAATTTGGTTCGAAATTTGCATATTTGAAGGGAAAACCCTGAAAACTCATAAATAAATCCTTTTAAGGAAAGTTACAATACTTTTGAACGAACAGTCATAACTTAGCCGTTTTTTTTGTAAAATGTTCCCCTGATCCATGGCATCAACAAGCTGTAACAAGCTTAAGGTTAAACCAAATTTTTATTTTCTGAATTTATATTACTGTTAGTGAAATAAAGAAATTGACAATATTTTTGCGTCTATTCAGAAGTGCAGAAAAAATTCGATCGTTGATTTTTTCTTCAAATTTTGTCTGAGCGTGTATGTAGTTTTT
This sequence comes from Mytilus coruscus, assembly GCA_017311375.1. Taxonomy (NCBI): domain Eukaryota; kingdom Metazoa; phylum Mollusca; class Bivalvia; order Mytilida; family Mytilidae; genus Mytilus; species Mytilus coruscus. The sequence goes on from CM029596.1 coordinate 127,813,267, forward strand.
TTCTAGATTTGTTTGTCATTTCTTTTTTAAGCCATAATTTTATCAGTTGCTCTTCGACTTTTGAGTATTGGTTCTCCCGTGTTATCTTACACCTCTTTTTTTCTCGAATTCTCTTCTATAACTAAGAATTATTCTAGTCCGAGATTACTCTGACGCCCAACGGCTGTTTTGCCAGACAAGCTGGGACCGTGGGACGTCAGAGCTCGTCCCATATCAAAAGTGGATATTTGCCCGTCCAAAATAGATGCGCTGCTTCGTCGCTTCTGGTGCCAACGGACGGCCTTGGAATTATATAAATCGGGTATCAATTTGTTTATTTTCATTTATCTCTTCATTTATGTAAGTTTCACCTACCTGCCACCCTTTATTTTCTCATATTTAGACAGTTTTCACAGTGACCCATCGATTCAGACATTTTTACTTTTGTTTTCAAAGTTACGAGAGATTTCGCGACCTCGAGACTCAAATATGCAAATATTTATACTTTTTACACCTCCTTTATAGGAGATCGATATTTAACATTTAGTAGCCAACCACGATTTTTCACCTCCTTTACAGGAGATCGATATTAAGCATTTAGTGCCAACCACGATAACATTCGGAAGCTCTCGGATATTTACATTGCTTGCATTGTAAATGAGCGAGGTGTTAGATTATATATTCATATTGACCTAGGGTCATATGCAAACATCGTTTCCCATAGTCCATTGTGCCTTACTTTTTTCTCGTGATCACATGACAATCTTTCAAAATGAAAGTTAAAATGCCAGAATCGGTGGGTCACTGTGAAAACTGTTTAAATATGAGAAAATAAAGGGTGGCAGGTAGGTGAAACTTACATAAATGAAGAGATAAATGAAAATGAACAAATTGATACCCGATTTATATAATTCCAAGGCCGTCCGTTGGCACCAGAAGCGACGAAGCAGCGCATCTATTTTGGACGGGCAAATATCCACTTTTGATATGGGACGAGCTCTGACGTCCCACGGCCCCAGCTTGTCTGGCAAAACAGCCGTTGGACGTCAGAGTAATCTCGGACTAAATTATTCATGATAAGGAAACACCAAGAACAATCTAAACTTTAATTCAATCTCTTTTATTTTCTAATGCAATAATCTCATCCGTATGGACACTTTGAATAACCGCAAGGAACAGGTTCTGGACGATTACATTGGTCTATGTTAAAATACCGGAAGTATTTTGGCTTTGATGTATACCCTGAAATATACATAGTATTAAAGACATTTGTATATCATTATAAATTTAAGTTTACATTGAACACAAATCGGTATAATTAACGTTTTCGTTTATATATCTTAATAATGAATTTTCTTTTATGAGAAACAAATAAATATTTACATGCATTATTGTTTTTAACATCACTGTAAGGTAAATTAACGCTAACTGTCCAAAAGAATTTGTATTCACTACATTGTATCATGTATGCTGGTAAATAAGGTTTGAATTCAACAAAAAGTGCTGTCATCACAACTATTTTAAAATCGCCGTCAAGATTGGTCGATCATTATGAGTTATACTATGAATAAGTACAGCTTTTCGTACTGTTTTGTTTACTTTTGTGTATTTTGAGAACTCTTTTGTATAATATTTGTAAAATCAAATAAAAATAACACTTCTTAAACTTGATATTTGAAGCGCTTTTCGGGATTTACTTTATCAATATAAAAATAAGGAGATGTGGTATGATTGCCAATGAGACAACTATCCAACAAAGTTCAAATGAAGTTGATGTAAGCAATTATAGGTAACCGTACGGCCTTCAACAATGAGAAAAAACCATACCGTATGGTCGGCTACAAAAGGCCCCGACATGAAAAATATGAAACAAACCAATTGAGAAAACTAACGGCCTAATTTCAGAACGTTTAAGCCGAAATATTTTAAAGGCAAGGGTTTATATGTAGAATACGCGAAGATCTGTATGTCTCAAAAGGGACCCTAAAGAATAGCCAACAATATTTCAGTCGGAACAGTCTGAGGGAGTTGAAACTTAAGTTTCTTATTAACTTCTAAAGGAGTTTGTTCACTAACTCACAACTTTGACCCTAAAAATCTTTTAGAAATTTTTAATTGCAATAATGTTAAGATTTGATGAAGACATATGTTTAAATGTCCAACTGTTTCAGATAAAAAAAATTTTCACCAATTGCGTGATTAATTATATATTTGTGACGTCACAAATGTAGGTGAATTTCGTAAAAAACCTTATTTTTTATAAATTTGGCAAAATTTATAACAGTTTTCTGACAAATTAACAGTGGTGCAAACTCTCACCCACTTATATGTTTGCTGAAGTATTTTCTATTTACCATATTTTTAGCTTTTCAAGCAAAATTTTAATTGGCGAGATGTGGGGCCACATATAAAATCATGAAAAACGTAAAAAAAGATGACAAATTTCTAGAAAATTTACCTTAAGTAGATATACAATTTAACCTATTATATTTTCAAAAATGTCACATTTAGCAGTGCATACACATAAGATTTACTCAAACAACTGAACTTTAAAAAATACATCTTTGCAAGACTGTTTGTTGGGGTTAGTGTTCTGCTCCTTTATCAACGGCGAATGTAACTAGAGGCTATCAAAAGCCGCTCACCTGTATCTACTGCGATTTTGGAAATCATGTAAAATAAATTATAAAAAGAAATAATGCATTAGTTAAGAGCTTGGAAAATGTATAAATTTACAATAAAATAAAATTCCGCGAAATTTCACGAATAAGCTTGGCGCATTAACGTTATGGGAAAACTTGACGTCATACGAATGAAAACTCTCAAGATGAAGATTATTCAGTTTCTTGTACGCTTCAAATTTAAATAATATCTTATTAGAATGAAGTTTTTGAGGTAGGTTTTATTTCATTTTAGATTCTATTGCATTAATCGAACATTAATGGATTTCAGAAAGTCAATATGGCGGCTCACTCCTTAGTTACGAAATGTCAATTAATTGTGCATTTGATGGTAAATAGTAGCCAATGTACCAAACATTGTTTGGGTTAAGAATTATAAGGATTAAACACATTTTTTCTAGAGGTTATTGATGTGTAAACTGGGTCGCTGACTCACAAACTTTACATAAAAGTCCTTCGGACTTTTATTCAGTTTGTGAGTTAATCGCCCCAGTTTACACATCAATAACCTCTAGAAAAAATGTGTTTAATCCTATAATAACTCCAATAAGATGTCAATTGCCAACTGGTCATGTTAACTTATTTGTAGATCTTTCTTTGCTTGATATTTTTGCTGTTTATAGTATATCTCAATCTATAATGATATTCAAGATAATTAACAAAAAATTTTCTCCGCTCCAAAAATTATTTCACCCTGGGCCTGTATAATGCTGAAAATGCCTTTAAATGTTTTTATGGAACACCCTTCAAAAAGAATTTGGGCATGGGTTCCTCTGACCCCGACTTACCCGCCGGGTCTGGGGGGCATTCACCCAATATAAGTATGCTGAAAGAAAAAATGTAATAATGGTTTATAGAAAAAGTAATACTGAATACTTCTGAAAATGGAACATATCAAGGAGAAATTATTAGCATCCCCCCCTGGTAAAAATTGCACCCCTGGAAAAAAAACCAAGTCATTCCATTGTAGCCTTATAATAGTTACTGAAGACCCTTATCATTATTTAAATTGGTTTTCAAGTTGTGCCCATTTGAAATTTTTTTTTTACATTTTCCCCCATAGACTTCTATAGTAAACCCTTTTGTTCTATTTTTACCAATGGGGACTATGTTGGTTGTAGGGACGGGTCATCGGATACATTTTTCAATGGAGATACTCTGATAATAATTGTGGCTAAGTTTAATTCCATTTGGCCGAGTAGATTAAGAGGAGAAGATTTTTGTAAAAGATTAAAAACATTTACGAAAAATAGTGACAAACTGTGTTTAAAGGGCAATAACTCCTTCAGGGGTCAGTTGACAAATTTGGTCATGTTGACCTGATGAACATTTTAACCCCGCTCTAAATACTCTAGTTTCAGAGATATAAGCAAAAAAAAAAATTTAAACTCTATGTTCAATTTTTAGCCATGGCGGCCATCTTGGTAGGTGGGCGCGATGATCGGATACATTTTAAAACTAGATACCCTAAGAATGATTTACGCCAAGTATGGTTTAACTTGGCCCAGTAATTTTAGGAGAAGATTTTGTAAAAGATAACAAAAATTTACAAAAAATTGTGAAAAAATGACTTTAAAGGGCAATTGACAATTTTGGTCATGTTTGACTTATTTGTAGATCTTACTTTGCTGAACATTTTGTTATTTACAGTTTATCACTATCTTTTATAATATTCAAGATAATAACCAAAAACTTAAAAAAATCCTAAAAAATACCAATTCAGGGGCAGCAACCCAACAACGGGTTGTCTGATTTGTCTGAAAATTTCGGGGAAGATAGATCTTGACCTGATGAACATGTTTAACCCCATGTCAGATTTGCTCTAAATGCTTTAGTTTCAGAGATATAAGCCAAAAACTGCATTTTACCCCCATGTTCTATTTCTAGCCATGGCGGCCATCTTGTTGGTGGGCAGGGTTATCGGATAAATTTTCAAAATTACATGCCCTAAGGATGATTTAGGCCATGTTCGGTTTAACTTGGCCCAGTAATTTCAGAGGAGAAGATTTTTGTGAAAGATTACAATAATTTACAAAAAAATGTGAAAAAGGGCAATTACTCTTCAGGGGTCAATCGACATTTTGGTCATGTTGACTTATTTGTAGATCTTACTTTGCTGAACATTTTTGCTGTTTACAGTTTATCTCTATCTATTATAATATTCAAGATAATAACCAAAAACTGCAAAATTTCCTTAAAATTACCAATTTAGGGGCAGCAACCCAACAACGGGTTGTCTGATTCGTCTGATAATTTCTGGGCAGAAAGATCTTGACCTGATGAACATTTTTACCTCATGTCAGATTTGCTCTAAATGCTTTAGTTTCAGAGATATAATCCTAAAACTGCATTTTACCCCTATGTTCTATTTTTAGCCATGGCAGCCATCTTGATTAGTGGGCGGGGTCATCGGATAAATTTTGTAAACTAGATACCCTAAGAATGATTTAGGCCAAGTTTGGTATAATTTGGCGCTGTGGTTTCAGAGGAGAAGATTTTTGTAAAAGTGAACGACGACGACGGACGACGACGACGGACGCTAAGTGATGAGAAAAGCTCACTTGACCCTTTGGGTTAGGTGAGCTAAAAAAGGAATGTTATTAATCATTTCACGTATACCGAAGCACTGGTTACAAAGATGATGATTATTTCCGTGACAAGCAGCTTAACAGCAGCGGAATCGACCCGATGCTTGTAAATGAAAATAAAACAATTAATACGCTTGGTGCGCTCAAAGAGTTATCTGGTTTTAAGCTCTATTATATAGAAACAATGTATTTTAGATGTGGCCTGATTGCCAATGAATCAACTCTCCACCAGAGAACAAATGACATAGAATTTAACAACTATAGGTCAACGTACGGCCTTCAACAATGAGCGAAAATCTTACCGCATAGTCAGCTATAAATGGTATCGAAATGACAAATGTAAAACAATTAAAACGAAAAAACTAAGTGCCTGATTTATGTACAAAACAATGAACGAAAAACAAATATGATATACTTCAACAGACGACAACCACTGAATTACTGGCTCCTGACTTTGGACAGGAATACAGAATGTGGCAGGATTATAGATATGTATAGATAAAGAATATGCCCTGAAATTGACCATAGACCTTTGACCTTAAACACTAATTGAATGGAGTTACGTACAAGAGTTAATTATACAAGAATATTCAAGATGATAAGATACTGATTTTATCTTAATATACAATACATGCAAAATTTGAAGACTTTGATCCATTTCAAATCCGGAACGCACAGAGTAAATGTTGCAAATAGTTCATATTGATCAGAATCTAGAATGTGCAAAATGGTTTGATATATCAAAAACATAGCCACACAATTTGATTGGAGGAAAATTCTCATATTTGATAATAAAATCATTTTAAAATTGATATAAACCTCTGACGATATAACATCTTCCTTCTTTCATGCCATCAAAGGTCCACAACCGGGATCTGCATTTGCGAGTGTTTCCAGTCTTGCCATTGGTTGGCGACTCCTTCCACTATACGGCTTCTTTTTCAAAATTGTTAATTAAAATTGCAAATGTTTGGGTTAAGAATTATAAGGATTAAACACATTTTTTCTAGAGGTTATTGATGTGTAAACTGGGACTACATTTACGTAAGTCCTTGGACTTTATTCAGTGTGATTAATCCCAGTTTAATCATAACTCTAAAATGACTCAACTACGTAAAAGTCCGAAGACTTTTATTCAGTTTGTGAGTTAATCGCCCCAGTTTACACATCAATAACCTCTAGAAAAATGTGTTTAATCCTATAATAACTCCAATAAGATGTCAATTGTCAATTGGTCATGTTAACTTATTTGTAGATCTTTCTTTGCTTGATATTTTTGCTGTTTATAGTATATCTCAATCTATAATGATATTCAAGATAATATACAAAAATTTTCTCCGCTCCAAAAATTATTTCACCCTGGGCCTGTATAATGCTGAAAATGCCTTTAAATGTTTTATGGAACACCCTTCAAAAGAATTTGGGCATGGGTTCCTCTGACCCCGACTAACCCGCCGGGTCTGGGGGCATTCACCCAATATAAGTATGCTGAAAGAAAAATTAATAATGGGTTATAGAAAAGTAATACTGAATAATTCTGAAAATGGAACATATCAAGGAGAAATTATTAGCATCCCCCACTGGAAAAATTGCACCCTGGAAAAAACCAAGTCATTCCATTGTAGCCTTACAATAGTTACTGAAGTCTTCCTTATCATTATTTAAATTAGTTTTCAAGTTGTGCCCATTTGAAATTTTTTTTACATTTTCCCATAGACTTCTATAGTAAACCCTTTGTTCTTTTTTACCAATGGGGACTATGTTGGTTGTAGGGACGGGTCATCGGATACATTTTCAATGGAGATACTCTAATAATAATTGTGGCTAAGTTTAATTCCATTTGGCCGAGTAGATTAAGAGGAGAAGATTTTGTAAAGATTAAAACATTTACGAAAAATAGTGAAAACTGTGTTTAAAGGGCAACAACTCCTTCAGGGGTCAGTTGACAATTTTGGTAATGTTGACCTGATGAACATTTTAACCCCTTAGATTTGCTCTAAATACTCTAGTTTCAGAGATATAAGCAAAAAAAAAAATTTAAACTCTATGTTCAATTTTAGCCATGGCGGCCATCTTGGTAGGTGGGCGCAATGATCGGATACATTTTAAAACTACATACCCTAAGGATGATTTACGCCAAGTATGGTTTAACTTGGCCCAGTAATTTCAGGAGAAGATTTTGTAAAGATAACAAAATTTACAAAAATTGTGAAAAATGACTTTAAAGGGCAATTGACAATTTTGGTCATGTTTGACTTATTTGTAGATCTTACTTTGCTTAACATTTTGCTATTTTCAGTTTATCACTATCTTTTATAATATTCAAGATAATAACCAAAAACTTAAAAATCCTAAAAATACCAATTCAGGGCAACAACCCAACAACGGGTTGTCTGATTTGTCTGAAAATTTCGGGAAGATAGATCTTGACCTGATGAACATGTTTAACCCCATGTCAGATTTGCTCTAAATGCTTTAGTTTCAGAGATATAAGCCAAAACTGCATTTTACCCCATGTTCTATTTCTAGCCATGGCGGCCATCTTGTTGGTGGGCAGGGTTATCGGATAAATTTTCAAAATTACATGCCCTAAGGATGATTTAGGCCATGTTCGGTTTAACTTGGCCCAGTAATTTCAGAGGAGAAGATTTTGTGAAAGATTACAATAATTTACAAAAATGAAATTGATTAAAGGGCAATTACTCTTCAGGGGTCAATCGACATTTTGGTCATGTTGACTTATTTGTAGATCTTACTTTGCTGAACATTTTGCTGTTTACAGTTTATCTCTATCTATTATAATATTCAAGATAATAACCAAAACTGCAAAATTTCCTTAAAATTACCAATTTAGGGCAGCAACCCAACAACGGGTTGTCTGATTCGTCTGATAATTCTGGGCAGAAAGATCTTGACCTGATGAACATTTTACCTCATGTCAGATTTGCTCTAAATGCTTTAATGTTTCAGAGATATAATCCTAAAACTGCATTTTACCCTATGTTCTATTTTTAGCCATGGCAGCCATCTTGATTAGTGGGCGGGGTCATCGGATAAATTTTGTAAACTAATATCCTAAGAATGATTTAGGCCAAGTTTGGTATAATTTGGCGCTGTGGTTTCAGAGGAGAAGATTTTTGTAAAGTGAACGACGACGACGGACGACGACGACGGACGCTAAGTGATGAGAAAACTCACTTGACCCTTTGGGTTAGGTGAGCTAAAAAGGAATGTTATTAATCATTTCACGTATACCGAAGCACTGGTTACAAAGATGATGATTATTCCGTGACAAGCAGCTTAACAGCAGCGGAATCGACCCGATGCTTGTAAATAAAATAAAACAATTAATACGCTTGGTGCGCTCAAAGAGTTATCTGGTTTTAAGCTCTTTATATAGAAACAATGTATTTTAGATGTGGCCTGATTGCCAATGAATCAACTCTCCACCAGAGAACAAATGACATAGAATTTAACAACTATAGGTCAACGTACGGCCTTCAACAATGAGCGAAAATCTTACCGCATAGTCAGCTATAAATGGTATCGAAATGACAAATGTAAAACAATTAAAACGAAAAACTAAGTGCCTGATTTATGTCAAAACAATGAACGAAAAACAAATATGATATACTTCAACAGACGACAACCACTGAATTACTGGCTCCTGACTTTGGACAGGAATACAGAATGTGGCAGGATTATAGATATGTATAGATAAAGAATATGCCCTGAAATTGACCATGACCTTTGACCTTAAACACTAATTGAATGGAGTTACGTACAAGAGTTAATTATACAAGAATATTCAAGATGATAAGATACTGATTTTATCTTAATATACAATACATGCAAAATTTGAAGACTTTGATCCATTTCAAATCCGGAACGCACAGAGTAAATGTTGCAAATAGTTCATATTGATCAGAATCTAGAATGTGCAAAATGGTTTGATATATCAAAAACATAGCCACACAATTTGATTGGAGGAAAATTCTCATATTTGATAATAAAATCATTTTAAAATTGATATAAACCTCTGACGATATAACATCTTCCTTCTTTCATGCCATCAAAAGGTCCACAACCGGGATCTGCATTTGCGAGTGTTTCCAGTCTTGCCATTGGTTGGCGACTCCTTCCACTATACGGCTTCTTTTTCTTGTCGTTCTAAAAAAAAAAACCAAGCAGTATTCAAAATATATAGAATTTTGTTATGACTGATTGATTTAGTTCCATGGTTTTATTATCTTCGAATGTTTCCTTTATTTGTATGTTCTGCAATATTTTTCATGCTTGATTTAAAGATAGTACTTATTGAAAAGTCCTTATGAACATTGCATATGCATTAGTGATCCTCGGCATAACGGAAGATACCAAAAGCAGAAACAAATTTCTAATGTGAAGAAATATAGCAAGTATCAAGACAAAAAACTTAAAACGACGAATAGACAACCAATAGTCTACAAAACACTACATAAAAAACTAAAGAATGCGTAACCTTAACTGCAGAAAACCTAGGGTAATATCAGATTCTCCGAAAGGGTAAGCATATCCTCTTTCACACGTGATATCCGTCGTGTCGCTAATGTTAATACTAATTCGATGTTACGTCTCATTCTGTGATGTCACAATGGCAAAAATAAGAATGTCAAAAGACATAATATAATGATAAGAATGAAGTCTAAATAGTAAAGGTTTTGATTACTTGTTTAAACTTTATGTTGATCTAACATAAAATTTGGTACTGGTAAATATTTCACCAGCAATTGATTTGCACCTGTACAACGATCATAAATGCTTTTGTGTTTAGATCTCGGACACTTTGATACATATGTTGCGACCACTGGATTTGGTATTACATGTTTAAAATTTGTGTTTCCTCATATATCTGAAATCATCGGCTAGAGTAAAAAGGGGATTACTTCGAACGAAACACGAAAGCCATAATTCATATCCCTGTATTTACATTTCATAGAAAGTATATAGTAGATCTGCATACTATGAAGTCATATTTTAAAGGCACAAACAGAAACATAAAGTTACATAAAATGTTCTACTGCATCAATGTTCACGGTTGTATTCTCAAAGGGATACAAAGTCTACTGTTTTAGGAATTACATTCCAAGATGATATTGTGACGAAAAGTTGGGTATACTACTTGACTAAAGTGCGTATCCGTGTGTTTGTGATGTGTTGTTGGGTGTATGAGTTTTAGGTCGTGCCTTTCACTCGTACACGGACGACAAATGCCAATGATACACTTTAACAGGGTTACCCTAGAAATCTATTGGTAGCGTGATTAAGGGAATCCTGGTCACATAAATAAATAAATGGATCCTGGTGTAGTCTGAACGAAGTCTTGTAAGTGAACATAAACACGAAGTCGAATAAAAGTTCAATACTGTATTATCAAAATCACACGACTATAACAAAGTTACAAGTATAACAAAATGTACATCTAACTTCAGGCTCAACAATACGGTTCTCCTCTCTACTATACACGTAACTGTCCTCTCCTGACTATAAATTCTCTCTCCCCCTTATCTCAAGCTCTTTCTCTCTTTTTGTATCACTCCTACAAGCCCGGATACAAATATAGAATACTAGGGCAACCGGGTTCCGTGTCTTCCGTGCTCCGGTAATCCGGATGCTCCGGTTATCCGGGCTCCTAGTGTTCCGTGCCCCTTACATAAATTTACTAGGACACCATATGCAAATCATTAGGGCTCACTAGTCAAACAAAGAAATCTAAATATAACTCTTAATTAATATCTCTGATGATCTCTAACTGTATGTAAACATGATACAATTATGTAATACACTTGACCTAACATATAAAAATGTTACAATATGTTTAAGTGAGACTTGTGATTCACATCAATCGTCATTGCTCAAAACACTCCACCAATTACTAATAAAACACAAAATTTGAACAGGTAAGAAATATCTATCACCGAGAAACACTTCGAAAACTAAATATATTGTTAATTTTTCATAAAGTTTTGACAATAAAGTGTTCGAAAAAAAATGAACTTAAAAGTGCTAAAAGGACTACGTGATGCTATTTTGATAGTGAATGTTTTTATTTTTAACTAATCTGATTCAAATTTCATCACGTATTTGAATTTTGCATTGATTTACTGAAATTTAACTTCATACTTATATTCAAAACTCGTAAAAACATTTTGAAATCACAGGCAAAAGGGAAACTCAAATTAATACGCCATCGGAAACAGAACTATTGTAAGTCTGAAGATCTAAATGATTAAAATATTTCAGTCTTGAGTTGACCGCAAAAGTTATGAAGTTTCAATTTCAGTATTTTGTTCTCATAACCCTGTTGGAAAATAAATATATATAAGGAGCATATACACTGTTCATAAACTTCATATAACTTGAACATGCAAGCTTGTGACGCATAAGTAGAGAAAGACTCAATACATCGTGGTATAGGGTATGTTACTGCTGAGAAATAGCACGCTGAAAATTGGAAATATGAAGACACGTTTGTCATACATCAAAGTGTGCAGGCATGTCTTTTGTTTACAAGTGCGTACTATGTCTATTGATAAAACATATACATTAGTTTTCAATGATTTGTGTATTTAAGTATAACTGATAACTTACCTGACAAACCTGTAAAACGTCAGTGTGAATAGAAACATAACCATGACGTCTGTGGCCTGGTGGTCTATAGTTCTTCTTTACCAATTTGATAACGAATACTACAAATTGAAGTATTGAATATATCATTATATATCTCATTCATTTACAGTGATCACATTGGCGGTAAAACATTGTATGATATCAATTTTATGCTTTAGGGGTTTATTACTGGTTTTTCACAAAATATCAAGCATAAATGAAAAAATTAAGGTCAAGAAGAGGGAAACTTAACTCCGAGGTTTTTTTTTGATTTGAAATATTCTCTGAGATTCCAAGAAATTACGAACAAAGTGTCATGTCGACGATTTCAATCCTAATTTTTCCCTTAATAGCAATGTTTTTTTGCTTAAAGATTTATTTTACGGGCGATTTGTTTTCATTTTCATTGGATGTGAACATTATAGAAAAAACGTATAACATTACAAAACGGGCTGATACTATAGCCGAGGTTTGCTTAAAGTAACAATAATTTGTCAATGGAATAGAATTTCGGGTGGATATGGAAATGATTACAATCGCTACTGACGAGTCTAATTGTACAACATTATCAGCCTTGTATCTTTGATGGGTTTCTGTTCATTGTTCGGTCATTTTCTGGAAACTTAACTTGCTGGTTATATTAATGATTACGTCAGTAAGATCCAAAAACGAATGCAAGAAATACTCATTAGCATAATGTGTGTAATACTTAGACAATTTCTTTTGTGGTTACAAAAACAAAAACATCTAATAAAAGGAAAAAATACAATTGAAAATAAAACTTCAAGGTAAATTTAAAACAGGGGAAATCCATGAAACTTGACGTATATGTGTCTGGCGTACACAATTTCAATCCTGGTATCTATGATGAGTCTTTTTTTTATATCAACCAACAGAACAAATGGAAAACAACTGTCATATATTATGCTCGTTAGTTGAAAATACGTGTCTGGCTCTAGAATATACCTAGTGAAGGTTTTTCAATAAACGCATTACTTGTTATCACAGTTTTACATATACATACATTTGCTTCCCCCAATAACATGTCTGAATTATAAGGTATGAACTGATTTTGACGTTTTGTTTGTTTTTACAATTCAATAAAAATATTTTAAAAGCCATAACATTATATATAAATGAGAGAAGAAGAAAAGATATCTGAAAAAAAAAAAAAAAAAAAAAAAAGAAAAAAACGCTGTGTACGAAATCTCTGATCAAGTTCAAAGTTAAGAAATATATTTCTCAGCCTATGTAGAATGAACAATTATTTAAAGTAATCTGAAAATGAAAATTATATTGTTATTTAGGAGAATAAAGGCAGATCTAATAACTTACCAAAGTCTACTCTCCTATGAGGTTTTTTACATGGGCAATGTTTGTGATAGTGATGACTTCCTCCTCCATTTTGATGCCCTCCTTTATAATAGTTTTTACCGTGATCAGGCTCTGATCCTCCATTTTGATGACCGCCGTTATAACCGTTATAGTCATAACCATGCCCTGGATCGTCACTACATTCATCGGGATGCGTTTCACTCGGCAATGTATATGTAGTCACCTCAGCAAAAATCACAAAGAAAATGACTGTAACAGTTCTTGACATAATTGTTTTCTGTTCCGACTACAAAATATTTAATGCATATTTTATTTAACGCAGATGTTATACATTTGTTTGAGAAATAATTGCCTTAAATGTAGTTTTGTAGGGTTGTAAAAGCGTTCAGCGAAGCATATTTAGCACGAAGCACGAATAATATCGTTTAATTACACAGCTGGTGTATGAACAATCAAGATATATCCTACTTGAGGGCATCACTCGTGACACGCAAACGAATAAATGTCTTTTACTCACAACAAAATTATATGTTTTTTTCAGTAACTATTGCAACTGCATGTCAAATAACTAATCAAGATGCCAAGCTTCTCTTTATTTAACCTGTTACAGTTAACTTAACCCAGAGAACTATCCAGCTAACATAATTTATCATGAAATGTACAAATTAAGTGCCTATACTCCCTTATATCAATTCACAAAAATATGTATTCGGCTCAGATAAATAATATGATTTTCATATAGAAAAACTAAGTATTGTGACTAAAGACTAAATAATTGAAAATAATTCTTGCTTTTCTGTGATTTTATATCCAAATACTACGTGTTGGAATTTCATTACAAAATATATGTTACTTCTTTACTTTAGATACGATTGACTATCTGCCAAACTACTATGAAATGTGAACAATAAAAATGTCATTTATAGTTTTTCTCCTATTTAACAAACATATTTAAGAAACAGAAGAAGAAGAAAACCCAGATCGTTGTTATCTATTTGTTTCCTTTGCGATTTTGTGCCTTTGTTGTAATGATATACTGTTGAAGTTTCCATTTAAAGATTATAAATAAATTATTTAAAGTCACATTTTCCAAAATAAACTCTTACAATTAATCTATTTTTGGAGTTTCTTGTTTGTCTAAAGGTCGTTGTCATCGGATTATCCATATTGATGGCTCTGAATAAAAATAAGTTTCTACTTTTTTTTCCATATCAATTATACATTAAAAATACTTGATAAACTATGCATAAAAAGTTTCTTAAACAATATACAACCGTTTCAATTGAAAGAATATACAATCATACTTTACCTTAAAGAAGTGCAGAATATGACAATTGTCTATATCAATAGCAGCAACCAGCTACTTTTATATGCCAGTACCTTTGTTTAGTCTATTCTCTACACTGTAACAGATGGGAACGTAAAGTAATCAAACGGTTCGTGAACCGGTGAATATTTAGAAAAAATGTAAATATTTTTTTTTACCATGATGTTCTTTTGACCTTTTCCATATTCATTTTACAGGTAGTTCATTCTTCTTTTTATATTTGAAAATTTCCAAATTTTTCAAATAAAATTACACACAGTCATCTTAACTACTTACTGCTGTTTCCGCTTCAACACTAAAAATTCAAACGACAATAATTGAAGACGTAGATGAAGACTGAATAGTATTTGTCGAATCATGACTGTTCTTTCTTCATATGCATATCGAATAATTGGTAGCAAATGACAAATAATGTCACCCGTAAGAAAGTTTATTATAAGTAAGTAAGAATGTATCATTTAATTAAGAAAATATTGATGCTTAATTAACATATCAGTACTATTTAATTTGGTAATTTGAAAAGAAAAAAAGTACCAAGATGACAATTCAACACCATAAGTGTTAGAAAACAAACAACCCATTGAGCAAAAATAGAAATGACAGAAACAAGCCACAGCATACAAATACTTTATAGGAAACTGAAAATTTAGCAACACGAAACTCACCTGAAATCGGAGGTATATACAGATACTCCAGAATGGCCAAACTCGCTACGTCATTAGTAAAAAAGTACCCGATCAAAAGTTCCCGGAAAGATATACAAACACCAAAGATAAGCAAACCCAACAAAACAATCAAGCTTTCATATGAACACATTTTATTGTAGAAGTTAATAAAAACGTTTTTTACTTCAGGGGGTGGGCAACTAACAGGTGATTATTAGAAATACATTAAAAAATTTTTTTAACGTAAAAACAAGGCGAAGAGCGATAGAATCCAAGAGAGAGAGAGAGAGAGAGAGAGAGAGAGAGAGAGAGAGAGAGAGAGAGAGAGAGAGAGAGAGAGAGAGAGCTATTCTAATTTACGTCACTTATAACTGTTATATCCTTGAACAGATCTTGAAAGTCACCCTAGAGCAGTTTTGAACAGTTCTATCCCTTCACATTTGACATATCTACCGTAGAAAGGTTTTTGAAAGTTCTACCCTAGATCGGATTCTAGTAGTTCTAACCTTTAACAGTTATATGAACGATTTATCTTTCAGCTCTGAAGAGAGGTTAGAACTGATCCCATCTGTAAAAACTAGTGATGACTTCCTCCTCCATTTTGATGCCCTCCTTTATAATAGTTTTACCGTGATCAGGCTCTGATCCTCCATTTTGATGACCGCCGTTATAACCGTTATAGTCATAACCATGCCCTGGATCGTCACTACATTCATCGGGATGCGTTTCACTCGGCAATGTATATGTAGTCACCTCAGCAAAAATCACAAAGAAAATGACTGTAACAGTTCTTGACATAATTGTTTTCTGTTCCGACTACAAAATATTTAATGCACATTTAATTTAACGCAGATGTTATACATTTGTTTGAGAAATAATTGCTTTAAATGTAGTTTTGTAGGGTTGTAAAAGCGTTCAGCGAAGCATATTTAGCACGAAGCACGAATAATATCGTTTAATTACACAGCTGGTGTATGAACAATCAAGATATATCCTACTTGAGGGCATCACTCGTGACACGCAAACGAATAAATGTCTTTTACTCACAACAAAATTATATGTTTTTTCAGTAACTATTGCAACTGCATGTCAAATAACTAATCAAGATGCCAAGCTTCTCTTTATTTAACCTGTTACAGTTAACTTAACCCAGAGAACTATCCAGCTAACATAATTTATCATGAAATGTACAAATTAAGTGCCTCTACTCCCTTTTATCAATTCACAAAAATATGTATTCGGCTCAGATAAATAATATGATTTTCATATAGAAAAACTAAGTATTGTGACTAAAGACTAAATAATTGAAAATAATTCTTGCTTTTCTGTGATTTTATATCCAAATACTACGTGTTGGAATTTCATTACAAAATATATGTTACTTCTTTACTTTAGATACGATTGACTATCTGCCAAACTACTATGAAATGTGAACAATAAAAATGTCATTTATAGTTTTTCTCCTATTTAACAAACATATTTAAGAAACAGAAGAAGAAGAAAACCCAGATCGTTGTTATCTATTTGTTTCCTTTGCGATTTTGTGCCTTTGTTGTAATGATATACTGTTGAAGTTTCCATTTAAAGATTATAAATAAATTATTTAAAGTCACATTTTCCAAAATAAACTCTTACAATTAATCTATTTTTGGAGTTTCTTGTTTGTCTAAAGGTCGTTGTCATCGGATTATCCGTATTGATGGCTCTGAATAAAATAAGTTTCTACTTTTTTCCATATCAATTATACATTAAAAATACTTGATAAACTATGCATAAAAAGTTTCTTAAACAATATACAACCGTTTCAATTGAAAGAATATACAATCATACTTTACCTTAAAGAAGTGCAGAATATGACAATTGTCTATATAAATAGCAGCAACCAGCTACTTTTATATGCCAGTACCTTTGTTTAGTCTATTCTCTACACTGTAACAGATGGGAATGTAAAAGTAATCAAACGGTTCGTGAACCGGTGAATATTTAGAAAAAAATGTAAATATTATTTTTTTTACCATGATGTTCTTTTGACCTTTTCCATATTCATTTTACAGGTAGTTCATTCTTCTTTTTTATATTTGAAAATTTCCAAATTTTTCAAATAAAATTACACGCAGTCATCTTAACTACTTACTGCTGTTTCCGCTTCAACACCAAAAAATTCAAACGACAATAATTGAAGACGTAGATGAAGACTGAATAGTATTTGTCGAATCATGACTGTTCTTTCTTCATATGCATATCGAATAATTGGTAGCAAATGACAAATAATGTCACCTGTAAGAAATTTTATTATAAGTAAGTAAGAATGTATCATTTAACTAAGAAAATATTGATGCTTAATTAACATATCAGTACTATTTAATTTGGTAATTTGAAAAGAAAAAAAAAAGGTTACCAAGTTGACAATTCAACACCATAAGTGTTAGAAAAACAAACAACCCATTGAGCAAAAATAGAAATGACAGAAACAAGCCACAGCATACAAATACTTCATAGGAAACTGAAAATTTAGCAACACGAAACTCACCTGAAATCGGAGGTATATACAGATACTCCAGAATGGCCAAACCCGCTACGTCATTAGTAAAGAAAAGAGAATAAAAAAGTACCCGATCAAAAGTTCCCGGAAAGATATACAAACACCAAAGATAAGCAAACCCAACAAAACAATCAAGCTTTCATATGAACACATTTTATTGTAGAAGTTAATAAAAACGTTTTTACTTCAGGGGTGGGCAATTAACAGGTGATTATTAGAAATTTTTTAACGTAAAACAAGGTAAAAAGGCGATAGAATAGAGAGAGAGAGAGAGAGAGAGAGAGAGAGAGAGAGAGAGAGAGAGAGAGAGAGAGAGAGAGAGAGAGAGAGAGAGAGCTATTCTAATTTACGTCACTTATAACTGTTATATCCTTGAACAGATCTTGAAAGTCACCCTAGAGCAGTTTTGAACAGTTCTATCCCTTCACATTTGACATATCTACCGTAGAAAGGTTTTTGAAAGTTCTACCCTAGATCGGATTCTAGTAGTTCTAACCTTTAACAGTTATATGAACGATTTATCTTTCAGCTCTAAAGAGAGATTAGGACTGATCCCATCTGTAAACAAACATTTACTAAATAACACTAAACCACATGTATAAGTGTATGAGAAGTGCAATGTCAAAGTGTTTGGTCAGTTAGTCTAACAGAGAAATCGATATGGTCTTTGTAAATACTTTCAATTAAGAATTAATTTTCAAATCTTGCAAAGTCATGGAATTTTCTAAAACAAGCTATTTTACATTGTGCTCTAACTTAATTCGAACTGTTCTACCCTATATAAGTATTAGATACAAAACAAAGGTAACAAAACAACAGGCTTGTAACAACAGTTGGCCGTATAGGTTTTTCAGCACGAGTTGTCAGGTCAATGTTCGAGGCTTTCGAGACTTTTAGTTGAAAAAAAAAAAAAAAAAAAAATAGTCTAGTAGTTTAGAAGTAAGTTAATGACCTCTAAGGTAGCCATTTTATATTTCGACAAAAAAAAAATATTGCCAAAAGTGTATTCGAGGAGGGAGTTGGAGCGGGTGAAGCATAGTTTTGCCCACACTCTTGAAAGTGTGTGGAGCTGGTATTATCCCTTTCCCAATCCTATACCCTGTATATATATAAGTCTAAATTGAAAACAACGTTCAAACCTATGATTGCGTTGGATAAAAACCGCAATTTTATACGTGTGCATGCAAAACAAATTTCTTGGTAGAGGGTCTAAATACAGCACAAACAACATTTTCCAAAAGACCAAAAAGTGAAAAATATATTTAAACAAAACGCATTTGAGTAACAGGTCGAACAACGGATGTTCTTAAACCCTGCTGACTGCCATTGGCGATTGCCAAATAAACAGATCACAAGATGTAACAAAATGCATCTTAATTATTAATTTAATACCAAACAAAAACAATAAACTTGCGGAAAAGATGGTATACCGCAAACATGAGGTGCAAGAATTTGTACACCATATTCGGATTTCGACAATTAATGTCTATTCAGTAATGTTAGGAATCGAAACGGTATTTGAAAGGGCACATAATTTACCTCAATTTAGGATAGACTTTTGAATTTTGAAGAGCCGAAATAGGATGAACGGATCATATAAACCCGAAGGTAAATATAATACAAGCCCAAACGAAAAATATAAATAAGTCTAAATTGAAAAAACGTTCAAACCTATGATTGAGTTGGATAAAACTGCAATTTTATTGTGCATGCAAAACAAATTTCTTGGTGGAGGGTCTAAATACAGCACAAACAACATTTTCCAAAAGACCAAAAAGTGAAAAAAAGTATATTTAAACAAAACGCATTTGACTAACAGGTCGAACAACGGATGTTCTTAAATCCTGCTGACTGCCATTGGCGGTTGCCAAATAAACGGATCACCGATGTAATAAATGGATCTTAATTCTTAATTATAAATTTAATACTAAACAGAAAACAATAAACTTGCGGAAAAGATGATATACCGCAAACATGAGGTGCAAAGGTTTTGTACACCATATCCGGATTTCGACAATTAATGTCTCTTCAGTGATGTTAGGAATCGAAACGGTATTCGGAAGGGCACATAATTTACCTCAATTTAGGATAGACTCTTGAATTTTGAAGAGTCGAAAAAGATGAACGGATCATATAAGCCCGAAGGCAAATATAATACAAGCCCAAACGAAAAATATAAATAAGTCTAAATTGAAAGCAACGTTCAAACCTATGATTGCGTTGGATAAAACTGCAATTTTATACGTGTGCATGCAAAACAAATTTCTTGGTAGAGGGGTCTAAATACAGCACAAACAACATTTTCCAAAAGACCAAAAAAGTGAAAAAGTATATTTAAACTAAACGCATTTGACTAACAGGTCGAACAACTTTTAAATTCGACTTAAACAAATTCCTTGGAGATGAAGGGAAAAGTGGAAAACTTATCCTCCATACATTTCGATTTAGACGATTCGAAAGATTTCAGCTGAACTACCAAGCAAACCGACGAGAGATTTGTACATGAAAATTTTTCATGGTTATAGTTACTCTTGCAATCAGTAAATTCGTACACAGTCTATTTAATTTCAGCATTTTTTGACATAATTATCTTTTTTTCATAAATATAATTTTCATGAACACTTTTCATATGAATTATTTTTATAAAAACAGGTAAGTGGGTCACAAGGTGTACGATAAAGTGCCTATGGACTGACTGAATGCACGAGTGGCTCTATTAATAAAACGTGTCTGTGTAACTTCATAAAAAGTATCCGTGTAACTTCAGAAAAAGTGTCCGTGTAACACCCGTTAATGTACTGTTTTTCTTCAGCTCTGCTTGGGACGAAGTCGTCAAACTTTAATTGTTCTACAAACTCACAGATTCTGACAGTTCTGAATTTGAGCAGTTTTAGGCAGATCTATCTTAAAACAGACTCGATAGTTAAAACCCTAGAAAGGTTTAGGATCTCTTTATGACAAAACCGACACCTTCAAGTCTTAACCTCCTTATTGCACCCTTGAAAGTTTCAAAAGTCATATATAATTTCGCTGGCCATGTTTTATTTCAAATAACATTGTCAACAGTTCTTTTCTATGTGTTAGCGAAATAGCCAAATAAAAAATGATTAATTCCCTTATTGTCATGATGTTCAACTCAACGTCTTCCTAAAGGTCTTACTAAGTTTTTTTTCGACAGTAAAATATGACCTTGGGAAATATTATGTTATTAAGTATATTCAGATGTGGATTCTTAAAATTCTTTAGATCTACCCCAACATATTCAATCCCAATCTTAACAATTTTGCAATAATCTATAAAAAAAAAAAACAACACAAATTTGTCTGAGCTTTACACAAACTTTCCACATGACCAACTGAAAGACCGACTACATAGTCTCTTTAAACAAAGCTAATGGTTCAAAAATGGGAAGTGTATATGCAAATTCCTTGTTCAAGGCTATGACAAAACTTCATTTATGAAGAACCACAGTGATTCCATCAACAAATACACCGAAGATGACATAATCAAAATGCTACACTTTTTGATAACATGTAAGTTGAGATCGGTTGATTGATGTTTCTACACCATGAAGGCCGACTTCTTTTTAAACTCAAATGATGTGGAGTTTATGAAGAACTTACTCATAATACAACAAAAGAATGCATTTTTGTCAAGCTATTTAATTTCACTTTCAGATATATTGATAATTACTCAATAACTCACATTTCAGTAAGTGCTTGAATCTCATTAATCAAAGGGAACTTCAGATCGAAGATACTACAGAAACTAAAAGATCTTCTTCATTACTTGATCTTTTCCTCAATGTTGATAAAAATTATTACTTCAAACGAGAATTTACGACAAACGTCACTATTGCTACTGTCCGATCGTATGGTGTTTCACATCTCAATATATACTTTACGCTTGAGCATGTTTGGGCTATACAGTTTTGGTTGACATGATTTTGCTCCGTATACAAACACTCCGCTCAAATGACTAGATGTGTGTATTTGTGTTAAGTCAGTAGCGACATGTTTTCGCAGTCTCAATTCTTTAGATATGATAAAAGTTGATCTGTTATTTTACCGATTATTGTCCTTTTCCGATTGTGACACTTTGATTACGTTGTATTCGCATGCAAAATGATGCATCCATATGTGAAAGAGGAGGCACCTGGTTTCGCTCGTTTTAGAGTTTATGCGATTACCTCAGTTTTTGTTTTTTTCACAGATGTAAATGTTGCTTAGCTGTTGTCATAACAAATATGTTATTGTCCCATAAAACAAATTCCCAAACAATATCGTTTTCATGATAAATCACATTATCAAACTGGTGAATGGGTATAGAAATTCACTTAAATCCCAACATTTACGAAATAAATTATCATGAATAACAATAATCAGAAAAAAGTAAAATAAAAATACTGAACTCCAAATTAAATTCAAAAAGAGGAAGTCCATAAAAACTGACAAAATCAAATGTTATCAACCAACGGAACGTGTGGAAACAACTGTCATGTTCTTGACTTGGTACAGAAGAAAACGGTTGGTTAAACCTAGTATAACAGCTAGCAAAATTTCCTACTTGTATGACAAATGTTTATAGTTCCACTTTATTGATAAAATTAGGTGAGCAACCTAAACAGACATAACAGTTAAATGTTAAAATAAAAGAGATGCATTACAGCCAAAACTGTGTAAACATACACCACAGACATACAACACAACTAAATAAACAATTCAAACAAACATACAAATAAATCTAACAAAGACGTCAGCAGAACAATTGTATGTTCTACCTGAATTGCATTCAAAGACGATGAACAGAAACTTTCGTTACTAAATTGATTCCGTAATTTAATTTAATAACACTTAAAATAATATTGATTGGTTTTTTTTTATGCTCAACGAAACTTCTATGTCTATGAGCAATTAAAACACGTACTCAGGATTATTTTAATAGCTAAGAAATCCCAAACATACAATATAGCAAAAATAAGTTTCAACAAAAGTCATAATTTTCAGATAACTTTTAAAATTGAACACAAAACTATTGGAAATTCGCAACTCATATTAACTATTGTACAGATTACTTGTACCTTGAAAGCCAACGTATATTTGAGACACCTGACACAAATGGACTGTAATTTCCATTGCGACACTCTTTATAGACCACTGCAAAAAGAGAGGCGGAAAATATCCACTGGGACATTCAAACTTATTAGTCGAGACAAATTGATAACGCCGTGCTATAAAAGAAGAAAAAAAAAAAAAAAAAAAAACGGCGAAAAGGCAAACACCAGTCTACAAAATACAACGTACAAAACTTAATTTTGAGAACACAAACCCCAGAAAACACCAGAGTGATCTAAGGTTTTCCGGTTAGCCGATCCTGCTCCAGATATGACACACGTCGTGGTACTCCTATACAATATTTTGATATCAAGTGATCAGGAATTATGCAATATCGGGTTTATAATTGACTCTCTCCTAACCGTAAGACATTATCAAATTCGTAAACCATCGGTTATGTAAACTTTCTAGCCATAAATCTTAACTGAATGAGACGTTTTGTTTTGGACAAAGCGTAGGCAAGACTGTTACCAATAGAAACAGCACATACATTCAAAAAATAAAAAAGTGCATTGAAATAAAGGTGACCACTGATTTTTAAACAATTCACAAAAACATGTCATGGTTGGTTTGTACTTATCAACATTTCAAGTATAATTCGCCAGATTAAATTAATGATGTTATATTGTGAAATTGAACAACTTGAAGCAAATTGGCAGAGTGGAAGTGATGGAGCGTCCATTTGTGCTTTGCTTTCGTCGGAAAAATGTTTTTTTTTAATTCACTACATATCAAAGAGAGGATATCGGACTAATGAGAAGCAGAATAAGCGATAGATTTCGAATACATTTATAAACTATGGGTGATTTCTTTCTGTTTCGATTTCTCAGGTACATTTACAGAACAGAAAGAAAAAAATAATAATTCCAGATTTGAGTGTTTTTTTTTTTTGAAAGTCATCGATGTTTATTGATTATTTCTATATTGTGTAAAGAAACACTAAAACCGTTCCCGCTTTTCAATTAAATGTAGATGTTTGAAGGCAGTGGCTGCTGTTGTTTTTACAAGATACAGGGGAAATTTTCTTTTCTGCATTAGAAATAACGTTTGCTCATTTCACTCCCTGTTGAGCTTTGACGGTTTTTTTTTAAAAAAAAAGTAAGTTTTATTGAGTAGGAGAGATGATTTTACTACATTTAGTGTCGCTAAAGGTGAGTCGAATGAAATATAATTATGTTGTAATTATAAAAAAAAAGATAAAATTGGAAATAACAGTTTTTTAGAAGAGAGGCGAGAGATAACAAAAGGACATTCAAACTCATAAGTCGAAAATAAAGTGACAAAGCCTTGGCAAAAAAAAAAAAGAAGAAAAAAAGATCATAAGACAAACAACATTACACAAAACACAACATAGAAAACAAAAGACTCATCAAAACGAACCCCATCAATAACTAGGGGTGATCTCAGGTGCTCCGGAAGAGTAAGCAGATCATGCCCCACATGTGGCACCCGTCGTATTGCTCATGTAAGTATAAACCCGGTTATAAGTCTAATTCGGTAGATCACATTCAGGGACAAGATGACGGGATTGTGGTTACTACAATTGGAATATATCCGTCGTCATCTGTGAAAGAGATATTACAAAAGGGTCAACCAACTCGTGATGGCGTCCGTAAAATTTACGAAGATATGATTTCAACTTAACCACTTGGAACTCTTGGTTTAATAGCTTCCTTTTGAGAATTAACTCTCTATAAAAAGAAATCATGATAGGAAATACAAGCCCTGAAAAATCGTATCAACTAGGAGATATATACTCCATATGCAGGCGCTGCTGGAATGTTGCTATATAGAAATGGAAAGTTCACTTTTTAGAAGCTGAAATCATCTCTTTTGTCGTAAAGCTTAGTTTTCAATCGACCGTCAATTTCTAGATGTAAGTCAAGATATGAGGTAGACTTAACTGTATCTGTTGTATCCTTTATCTAAAGCGCGATCGGATAGAAAGTCACCAAACTTTGAATTATGTAGTGAGAGAACATCAAAAAGCTCAAACACATCAAACGAATGGAGAACAACTGTCATATTCCTGACTTAGTACAGGTATTTCCTTATATAGAAAATGGTGGATTAAACCTGGTTTTGTAGCTAGCTAAACCTCTCACTTGTATGACAGTCATATAGAATTCCATTATTGACAACAATGTGTGAGCAAAACAAAAAGACATAAAAGGTAAAAATGTCAAAATTGAGGTACAGTAGTCAACATTGTGTTATAATACTATAGAAACAGATAACTATTTCAACAAAGAAAAACAAATTGGCATAAAGACACTCTATATACAAAGTACATAAGCAAAAATGAAAGACAAGAATACAAAAATGACCATAGCACAATAACATAATGGCGCGATATATAAATACCGAGCCACGCCAAAAGTATATTACCAGAAATGGACTAAACAGTAAAAATATACAAAGACAAATAAAAAGAACATTATAACACGTTATTAAGTTTGATAAACTACGTCAGTACCTAGAATATATACTTCAAGACCATCATGTATTATTTGTGAAGTTGATACGGAATAGTTATCAACAAAATCTTGGTATCTTCCGATGAACTTCTTTCAGAAAAATTACGAGACGTTCTTTGACATTACACTGGTTCATCAACTGTCTAGGTTAATTCTAACTTCTTTTCTTTCACCCTAAAACCTTTTGAATGACTCAGCCTCATATGAATAAAGGAACAAGTTGGCAAGAAGAGGACATTTTGTTCCCATTAAAATGGATAAGTGGATAGTTTTATCTGATCAAACATCAACATAAACATTTCATATACCATAATATGACCAATAACAGACATGTAATAAACATACTAAAGTCCCAAAATCTTAAACAAGTGTTGACTCTAAAACTTGATTGCCCATACATGGTTTTAATTCGGAGAATACATTAGTCTATAGCTTTTTCGATCATCTTTTGGTCATTAAAAGATTTATTATCGAGATACTTCTCCTCAGGGAAGAGCTACAAGAGGCATACCTTTATATTTCAATGGTATGTCCCCTCGAACAAAACTAGTTTGCCAAACAAAATTGATATATGAAGTATGTTTTAGGCTCATTTCCATGAAGCAACATTTGTTCGTTCTTCCGTGAAATTCTGTTTAGTTTGTTATAATCTAGATTTTAAGAAGAGAGAAGAGGATTGAGATATATAGAAAATAGTTTAATATGTTAGGTACCCTAGACCTATAAGTTGTTGTCTTTTGTCATCACTTTATGTGTTTATAAGGGCATACGGTGTTCATAGTAGATCTTTGATAGCGTCTGTTAGAATATTCGCTACTTTTAAATATTCGGAACAAATAGAAATTGACATATTGTATAGAGACCTTATTGGAGTTAAGACTTCTAGACGTCCTTTGCTTTTTTGTTAGGTTACTCTCGAATTGTCGTATACGCCTTATAATTATATTAGATTGGGGATTCAATTGAAATGACACTTCTGTCGAGACCAGATCCGTTGTTAGTAACTGCTGCTGTTTTTTCATCTCACTTTATTTTTTTTTTCGGAAAAGTCGTCTAAGCAAATAAAATTGAGAATGGAATCGGGGAATGTGTCAAAGAGACAACAACCCGACCAAAGAGCAGAAAACAGCCGAAGGCCTCCAATGGGTCTTCAACACAGCGAGAAAATGGACGTCACACTAAACTCCGAAACATATAAATGAACCAAAATTAAAAAGCAAAAACATACAAGACTAACAAAGGCCAGCGCAAAAATGCATCGGGGTTCAACATGTTTTGTGAGATCTCAACCCTCTCCCTATACCTCTACCCAATGTGGAATAATAATAAAAAAAAAAAAAAAAAAAAAAAAAAAAAAACAGCAATACGCACAGTAAAACTCAGTTTAAAAGAAGTTCGAGTCCGATGTTAGATAAGGTAACAAAAGAAACTTAGCAAAATGACAATTATGAACATAAATTAACAAAGGACTACTAGCAGTTACTGACATGCCAGCCCCAGACCTCAATTAACCTGACTGAAAAACGGATTTTCCTGATCCGTTCCATGTTCAAATTATGATGTCGTATATTCCTAGAACTAGCCAAGGTCATTATGTCTTATAATTATATTTTAATATTTTTAAGAATTTAACATAAATGGACCAATTGAAGCCGTAAGTCTTATATATCACAATTGAGTACCAACAGTTGTTTAAGTTGTCTACTAATGGTCATACTATTGTATATGAAATGTGTATGTTTCATTGCCCTGGTTTTCCTCCAAAAAAATCTAATTATCGTTAAAGCGATCTCAACGGTATTTTTGACAATATAGGTGTAATTGTGTTTCTTGAAATGGACATGTCAGTATAACTGACGATTTATTATTGACCCCAGAATGTTTTGGGGAAAAAAGCCCCTGAGGCTTATATATTTATATGATTCAAAAATGATCAACTGACAGGAAAAGCATATCCTGACAAACGTATAATAAAGAAGCTGTCACAAAAAGTAAGTTGAATATCTTCTTTTTTTTTAATCATTACATATTCTGTTGTAGATGATTTTCCCTAGACATGTGTCCGTTTTTGTTTATTGTTGTCAAATTTGATATTTTTGGTATTTCCTATATAAGGTTTTGAACAACATTGATGAAAAAGAAATGTTCTAATTGCGCATCAACTATACTTGGAAAGAATGTATGTGAAGTTAGCAGACGGTTCGTTATTCTTTATTCGACATTAAATATCCAACCGGCTGCTAGCAGTCGGTTCGATATTCAAATTTTCTTAGCTTAATTTGTTAAAAATTTAAACATTCGATAACATTAAAAGCATCATAGTAATAGTTACTATACTATATATAAAAATATTAATTTTCGCGAACCATTTAGGTCACAGAAATTCCAAAATATCTCATCAGTAAGGAGAGTTGTGCAAATAATGTTAATACACAGGACCTCAATCCAATTCATCTTTTGCCAAAAGTATACATCATTTTCTGTTTTGTATCTACTAACAAAATTCCATCTTTCTATAATTTCGATTTAAATATGTCAAAACCTGTAGTAAAAATAGATGTATGCTCCAAATAAACATTCCCCGATTGGTTGAACTACTGTGGCTTCAATGTAAAGCAACGCAAGCCTCGATGTAAAGTACACGCTTCCCAATAGTAAGGAGAGTTGTACAAATAATGTGAATACACAGACCCCCGATCCAATTCATCTTTTGCTAAAAGTGTTCATCATTTTCGGTTTTGTATCTACTAACAACATTCCATTTTTTCTTTAATTCCGATTAAAATATGCCAAAACCTGCATTTAAAATAGATGTATGTCCCAACTAAACATTCCCCGATTGGTTGAACTACTGTGGCCTCGATGTAAAGCACACGCAAACATTTCCGTTAATATGTTGAACTTCGACCCCTGGATTCAACCGATTCACAAACAGAGATTTTCTTGCGCTCAAATGTAATTCTAAGTGAATTATACTGGTAAAGTAAAATTCTATTCTTTTACAGAAATATATACACATTTTATCATTTATGTATTGTCATGCATCTGCATATTTACTTTTATTTACGCTGAGCTATAGTTGAATTTAATTCAATAAAAATTTTGTTACGTCAAGAAATAGGGGTAAGAATATTTCGAGCCAAAACAAGAAAATAACCTGCATCATAAAATTATTTTATCATCATCTTTTTGACATTTCCAATAGAAAATAGCGTTTAGTATCAGCAAATTTGGTAAGTGCTACTTATTATTGTTAAGGTTCTCTAGATGTGGTTCTCTGGACCTTCTTGACGGTCAATTTATCCCATTTATCAATTATCCCCGATGACAGAAATGTCAACCCAATCGATTTGTGTCATGAGTGAAAAAATCATGATTAAACAATTTCTTCATTAACTGTCATGCAATATTTTTGTATTTTTTGTTAACCGTGCATATACCCTTGCATTTCTGCAAGATAAATGGGTTATGAATGTGTGAATTGTGTTATAACAATAATGGCGGACGATAAAAGTTTGTGACGTCAGTGCGTGATCACGTGACATTATTATTTGTAAACAAACGGACTCTCATGTAACACGTGTCGGAATTATCCATACAAGGTGCAATCAATATTATATTTCACTATTTGATGCTATTTCTGTGTCTGTTAGTAGGTGTCGCAGTTCAGAAGTCATGGTTTCATTCTACCATACTAGTGTTAGTGTTCCTGTTCAGTAGTTAGTTGTGAAATTTTTTATAGAATTAGAAAGTAAGTCTTATTATTAAACTAAGTCTTTGAAAAATGACTCAATTCTTCCTGTATTTTTTCCTCAATTTTTGAAACACGCATAATATGAAGAGCATTTGCTTCCCTTGAACACACACCCTCCCCCCCCTTTTTCCCCAAAACTCATAGTACGAGATAACTCTGACCCAACGGCTGTTTTGCGATTCCGACATTTTAACTATTATTTTCAAATGGACGTCAAGTTACTAGAGTACGAGAGACTACACGGCCTCGAGACTGAAGTATGCTAATTTCTGCGTTTAATATTAAGTAGCCAACCATGATAACAATCGGAACACACTTGGCCATCCAGCTAATTTGCATCGTAAATGAACGCGGTGTTACATTATGTATTCATATTGAGCCAGGGTCATTTGCATAAATCAGCTCCCATAATGCATTGTAAATTACTTTTTCTCGTTGGTCACATGACAATCTTCAAAGTGAAAGTTAAAATGCCAGAATCGATGGGTCACTGTGAAAACTATCCAAATATGATAAAAATAAAGGGTTGCAGGTAGATAAAACTTGCATAAATGAAGAGATAAATGAAAAATGAACAAATTAAGGCCCAGTTTACATGGATCAAGTCAGCTCCAGAAGCAACGAAACAGCACATCCATTTTGGACTGCAACTATCCACTTTTTGATATGGGACAAACTCTGACGTCTCACGGCCCCAGTTTTTCTGGCAAAACAGCCATTGGAGGTCAGAGTAATCTGGACAACAAAACTCAAGGCAATAACAACTACTCTAATCTTAAATTGAAAGCAATAGGAAAGGTAACTGTAAATTATAACTTGACTGTCAAAACTAACTTTGACAATGACCACATATTTTTAAGTTCAATGGACATGTAATATATATATATATATATATGCAGGATAATACATGGACTGGGGGGGAGTCTTGGATGAAATTTAAAAAAAAGGCAAGACAAGAGTTTCGAGTAAAAACAAAGGCAGGATGACAATTTATGTAAAAACAAGTCATAAAAATCTAATGGAAGCTCCCTTATAGTGTTTCCTTCGGAGAGTTTTGGCGTGGTATGGCACCTGCAGTTTTCATACGCCTGTTCATGAGACATATTATGAAATACCTTTGTCCGTCTGTCTGCCCTGATCTGTCTGTTGCCAGCATGTTGTTCACTAACTCAGTGACGCTTTCACCAATTTGCATGATACTGGTGAATTGATTATATCTGTTGACGTGAGCTCCTTTAGATTTTTAGGAATTTTATATTTTACATTTTCGAATCGTGGGGTTTTATTAATTAAAAAGGGGATTTTCATGTTTTCGGCCATTAACTCTAAAAATGCTCTGTTCACTAACTCAGTAACGCTTCCACCAATTTGCATGAAACTGTGAGGAATTGATTATTTTTATGCCCCCGCCGTAGCGGTGGGGGCATTAAGTTTTACCCTGGTCCGTCTGTACATTGTACGTACGTATGTACGTCCCAAAATTGATTTCTGTTCTCTAACTTGAGTTTGCCTCAACCAAATGTTATGAAACTTATACAC
The DNA here is from genome assembly GCA_017311375.1 of Mytilus coruscus. NCBI lineage: Eukaryota > Metazoa > Mollusca > Bivalvia > Mytilida > Mytilidae > Mytilus > Mytilus coruscus. The sequence goes on from CM029596.1 coordinate 127,843,916, forward strand.
AATGCTTATTACCACAAAACACAGATCAAGTTTGAATTTTGGTAGTGTCACTTTAACAATTCTAGAGTTATGCCCCTTTATAGATGGAAAAATTGCAAAATTTTTAGTTTCCGTTCTCTAACTTTAGTTTGCCTCAACCAAATGTTATAAAACTTATACACAATTAAAACCAATTGTTCAGAGAACAATTGAAGGTCTTTCCACCAGTAAGGATCTATTTTGATATGAAATATTAAAATTTGGTTTTAAATGTCAATTCCAGAGTCAAATGACAGCTTATTGTACGCTGATTCCAAAATATATGGTTTCTATACAAAAGATATAAATAAGGAGATAATTTTTACTTCCGGTTTGAAAATGTCACTTCTGGTATTGTTTGATAGTTTACTTGACACTGATTCCAAAATATATGGTTCTATATACTTTGACATTAATTTAATACAAAAAATAGCTACTTCCGGTTTACAAAAGGTCACTTCCGGTTGGCTTTTTCAAGTTCAAATGTCTTGCAACCTAATGCAAAAAGTCCCATGGCTTTATCATGTATACTTATGTGGTAAAAGCAAAGGTCAAAATCTAGAACGTTAAATTTACCTATGACCTTGAGCTCAATTTCAAGGTCATAAACCAAGGACCTCAAATCAAAAGACCCTAGGTCTTAATTATATATGATAAATGAGTAATATCACCATACGTGTAATTTTAGATATAATAGGGGAGAAAACTCCCATTAAATGTCTCCGTACGCTTTCAACTCAAATTTACCTGTTACGACATATCGCAACTAACAATTCTGTAAAATATTTTGTCGATATCTTATAAGATTTCTGAAAATTAGTGATGACAAGCCAAAATCAAAATTTTGAACATGACCTTGACCTTTGACCTTGACCTCATTTTCATTTTTATGGACCAAGGACCTCAAATCAAAAGGCCCTAGGCCTCTATCACTTATGGTTTTCCAGTTAAAAATACATTTCACTTATATTAAATACAAAAGGGGAAATAACTCTCATATGGAATCTTTATACGGCTTCGGTCAAAATAAAACAGAACATCCTGAGGATATAACGAGCAATTTGGAAAAATAAATTTGTCGGTTTCTTATACGGTTGCGAAGCCTTAGAAATAACAAGAAAAACAGTGTTCGGGGAGATAACTCTTATATGGGAAAGTATTCGGTTAAGCGGTGTCAGTTTCAAAAGCGTATAAACTGTTCGATATCATATACCATATGTCTAAGCGACATCTTGTGAAACAAAAAAACAGCGAAGGAAAAAAAAGTAGGCGGAAGAAAAAAAATAATAATAATAATTAAAAACCAATTGTTCAGAGAACAATTGAAGGTCTTTCCACCCGAAACGATATATTTTGATGTGAAAAATATTAAAACTCGGTTAGAAATGTAATTTTCAGCGCTAAATGAGAGCTGATTATACGCTGAATTTAAAAATATATGGTTTCTATACATTTTTGTGTGAAATAAGGAGATAATTTGTTACTTCCGGTTTGAAAAAGGCACTTTCGGTATCATTTGATAGTTTACTTGACACTGATTCCAAAATATATGGTTCTATGTACTTTTACATTAAATATGGACAAGAAATAGCTACTTCCGGTTTACAAAAGGTCATTTCCGGTTGATTTTTCGAGGTGATATGGCTTGCAACTTAATGCACAAAGTACCATAGCTTTATCAGGCATACATTAAAAGTTAAAGCAAAGGTCAAAATCTAGAACGTCAAATCAAACTTTGACCTTGACCCCAATTTTAAGGTCATGAAACAAAGGCCTCAAATCAAAACACTCTAGGTCTCAACTATATTTTGTTAATGAGTTATATTACCATACAGCTAATATTAGATATAAAAGGGCGAAAACTCCCATTAAATGTCTACATACCCTTTCAACTAAAATTTAGGAGTTACGACATGTCGCAACTAACAATTTTGTAAAAATATTTTGTAGATATCTTATACAATCTCTGAAAATAAGTGATAACAAGCCAAAATCAAAATTTAGAATATGACCTTAGACGTTTGACCTTGACCTCATTTTTATTTTTTGGACCAAGGACCTCAAGTCAAAAGACCCTAGGCCTCTATCTTTTATGGTTTTCCAGTTACAAATACATTTCACTTATATCAAATACAAAAGGGGAAATAACTCTCATATGGAATCTCTATACGGCTTCGGTCAAAATTAAACAAAACATCCTGAGGATATAACAAGCAATTTGGAAAAATAAATTTGTCGGTTTCTTATACGGTTGCGAAGACTTAGAAATAACAAGAAAAACAGTGTTCGGGGAGATAACTCTTATAAGGGAAAGTATTCGGTTAAGCGGTGTCAGTTTCAAAAGCGTATAAACTGTTCGATATCATATTCCAAATATCTAAGCGACATCTTGCGAAACAACAAAACAGCGAAGAAAAAAATTAGGCGGAAGAAAAAAAAATAATAATCAGAACAAAAGCAATAGGTCTTTCCATGGAAAAGTGGAAAGACCTAATGATTATTACCACAAAACACAGATCAAGATTGAATTGTGGTGGCGTCACTTTAGCTGTTCTAGAGTTATGCCCCTTTAATTATAAATGGAAAAATTGCAAAATTTTTAGTTTCTGTTCTCTTACTTCAACCGTTGTAAAGTTATGCCACTTAATAAATGGAAAAATTGCAAAATTTTTATTTTCTTCTAAATATTAAGTAATTTTTAAAATTTGAGTTTTCCTCCTTTGTCCATGATTATAGTTGAATCAACCACAATCAATGCTTTATACAATGCAATGTTTAATTTTGACTTCCACTGATAAAACACGGATCAAGTTGAATTTCGGTAGTGTCACTTTAACCATTATTGAGTTATGCCCCTTTATAAATCGAAAGATTGCAAAAAATTTAGTTTACATTCTGTAACTTAAGTTTGCCCCACCCAAACATTATGAAACCTATACACAATATTCATTACCACAAAACTTAGATCAAGTACAAATTTTTGTTTCAGTTTTCTAACTTTAGTTTGCCTCAACCAAATGTTATGAAACTTATACACAATGCTTATTACTACATAATACAGATTAAGTACGAAATTTGGTGGCGACACTTTTACCATTCTTGAGTTATGTCCTTTATAAACATAAAAATTGCTGAATTTTTCGTTTCCGTTCTCTAACTTTAGTTTGTCTCAACAAAATATTATAAAACTTATACAAAACCGTTCTAGAGTTATGCGTGTTTACAAATAGAAAAATTGCTGAATTTTTCGTTTCTGTTCAATACTTAAGTTAGCCTCAACCAAATGTTATGAAACTTACACTCAATGCTTATTACCACAAATCTCAAATCAAGTTCAAATTTGGGTAGCATCACATTTACCGTTCTTCAGTTATGTCCCTTTATAACTATATGATATGCAAGCGGGGGCATCATTTGTGTCCACATGCGGACACTATCCACATTTATTTAAATTTTAGGTTTTTTCCGTTTCAGAGTTGTGGGATTTTATACATTAAAAAGGGAGAATTTCCCAGTTGCATGAAACTGTGGTGAATTGATTATATCTATTGATGTGAGCCTCCTTTAGATTTTTAGGAATTTTAGACTTTACATTATTGAGTTATGGGGTTTTATTCATTAAAAAAGGGGGATTTCTATGCTTTCGGACATTAACTCAAAAATGCTTTAAGCAGTTGTCATTTGTCATTAAACTTTGGTTAATTGTTTATCTATTGATGCAAGCTCCATTCAATTTTATAAGTTTAAGGTTTTAGGTTTCAGAGTTGTGGGATTTTATTCATAAAAAGGGGGGATTCCCCAGTTTGCGGATAATAATCCAAAAATGCTTTGAACAGTATTAAACTTTGTTGACTGCTTTATATCTATTGAAATAACCTCCCTTTTTTATGCCCCAGTCGTAGTGGAGGGGGCATTAAGTTTAACCCTTGTCTGTCATTCTAAAAATAGAGCGTTACATTAAATAGTTGATCTGGGTCCCTGTTGAAATTGTCTTTTGCTCAAAAAAATAAACGTGCTGATGTAAATAGATTTGGATCTTCTCTGTGTTTATCAACTTAGAGTAAGTGATCATAAATATTTTGGTATTGAAAATGTTGAATAGAAGCATGCTTTCATGGAGTGCGTGTCCGAGCGAGAACATCTCTACGTTCATTAATTTAGGAATATTAATTTAAAACTCAGATTTCACTATTCAGCCCCATTAGGGGCCAGCTGAGGCCCACCTCCGAGTGCGGAATTTTCTTGCTGTATGGAGGACCCATTGGTGGCCTTCGGCTGTTATCTGCTCTTTGGTGGTGGTTGTTGTCACTTTGACATATTCCCCATTTCCATTCTAAATTTTATTATTTCAGCTTCTTTTTGATAGCTGAGGAATAGTTATGATAACTAGACTCAGCTAGTGTTATCAGGAAGCGTTCCTTGGAAGCACGGGTTCATGCAGTGCTCATCCAGACAGAAAACCATGCATCTAGGGTGACTATACGCTCCTTAACGAGAATATTGTTAGTAAGACAAACACAGGTTTCATCTACATATGACCAATCTACGGTGCAACAATAAAATTAGTTGTAACAATGAAACACCAAATCAAATATATAGTTGAATAGCATTGGAAACCAAAAGTTAATAAGGGACACCCAATGACAAGTTTCTTTTATGTAAATACAATTAAACAAAAACATTCACGTATCAAGTGTAGCACAAAATTGTCATTTATTTATCTGGTGTTGCAGGATCATTTAAATTGAGTGTGATCTCAGTCATTAAACCACCCCTGGCCAGTCATATCATTAACCTGGTCCTTTCAGTCAAGGTTTAAGGTGTATCTTAATCCAACTATTTTCTTTTTATGCCGCCGCCGTAGCGGAGGGGGCATTAAGTTTTACCCTTGTCCGTCCGTATGTACGTCCCAAAGTTGGTTTCCGTTCTCTACTTTAGTTTGCCTCAACCAAATATTATGAAACTTATACACAATGCGTATTACTACAAAACACAGATCAAGTTTGAATTTTGGTGGCGTCACTGATATCGTTGTAGAGTTATGCCCCTTTAAAATGGAAAAATAGTTGAATTTTTCGTTTCCGTTCTCTAACTTTAGTTTGCTTCAACCAAATGTTATGAAACGTATACACAATGCTTATTACCACAAAACACAGATCGAGTTTGAATTTTGGTGGCGTCACTTAAACCGTTGTAGAGTTATGCCCCTTTACAAATGGAAAAATTGTTGAATTTTTCGTTTATGTTCTCTCACTTTGTTTGCCTCAACCAAATGTTATGAAACGTATACACAATACTTATTACTACAAAACTCAGATCAATAATAAATTTTGGTAGCGTCACTTTTACCATTCTTCAGTTATGTCCCTTTATAACTGTATATGATATGCAAGCAGGGCATCATCTGTGTCCCATGGACACATTCCCCATTTATTGTACATGTATCAGAATTACAACATCTCATCCATGGGGATTAGTTGTCAACCCCATTGGTCATGGTTGTCATGGTCTAATGACATTAAATCTTTTGGCATGTTGCAGCTTAAAATTAGAAATTCAGACCTCAGAAAATTACAATAAGACCACCATCAACATCATCTTAAAAACTACATGTATATGTACATGCATATTAATATTTTGGTGTAAGAAGTTCATCCTCTGGATCTACTTTGTCATATTCCTTTCATATTCATTTAAATAAATGCCACATGGATTATTAATATACATGTACAACAATAAGAAAACAACCCACTGCCAAAGATCATTGAAAGACGTCTAGAGGTCAATACACAATCTCAAACAATAGACAAAATAAAAAACTTAAAAAGAACAGCCAATTGCTGAAATGTATTATTACTTTTTAAACATCTGTGCTGCCGGCTGGTGAGTCATGAGTGTAAATGATTATTCACTAAGGGAGCTACCATTTCATAATACACTTGGACAATAAACTCAATTCAGTGATATACTTTGTAATAAAGGACTGTCATGGGGTGGGGGGTTAGGATGAAAAATTTTGTCCTGCATTTTTTTTAGTTGTATTCTCTGTCTTGCCTTTTTTTCACTCTATTTGGTCCTGCATTTTTTTTTTATTAGTTTATCCTGATTTTTTTTTACATAAATTGTCATCCTCCATTTTCGCTCAAAGTCGCTCATCCTGCCTTTTTTTTACTCAAAACTACTGTCCTGTCTTATTTTCTAATTTCATCCTAGCCCTCCCCTTTTCCAAAAATAATCAAATAGCTCCCTTATACATATATACAGGTAATCAGTGTTAGTAAGTATAAATTAATTTTTTAATCCTATTGTCAGTTTGTAGGAGTTATGAGCATCTGTATCGGAATCTGCCGGATCTGGTATATTATCGTTACTTAAAACCATAATATATCTTCATAGAAACAATTTCCACATTTAAACAAAATCTTTTACTAATGATACAGGGAAGATCCTGGACAAATTTTCAGTTTTATGTGGACAAACCCAAGTAAGAAATGACCACCTCTAAGGAACATAAATAGAACCATACAAATATTACATGCATGTTCTCGGGCACCATCTTGCATACTAAAATCACATCATGCAGAAATGCAACTGATGTGGTTCTCTTCTTATTTTGAGTTTTTGCTGCTATCCAAAAATAAAATTTTGGAACTTATTTTATCGGAATCATTTGGCAATCCTTCCACTTCTTTACGTGAATCTCTCCAGCGTTGGAGCACACTCAACTAGATGTATTCCCTTATTGGATTATTTTTAAAAATGTTAATGTATTCACATGCACATAGAAGTTATTTCAAAGTAAAAATGTTGAAAGGAAATCCTCCAATGAAACGTCGCACATGCACAGATTTTTTTTACAGGAATGTTAATATTATATACACGAAGCACTCATAGTACGTTGGCCAATATGAAGATTTGATATTAAAAGCAATGTCTAGCTAAATAAAATCTATGAACGGTCGGCACTGATTTAAAGTAGCGTCTCCTCCATGACAGTCGAACATTAAAACTCAATATTAAATAAAGGACACTACTATTTTCAGTGTTTGGTACAGGTTGGCTGTCACTGTGCAAAACATTTCAACATAGAACCCTATGAGGAAAAACCAGAGAACTCTTTTTGTCAGAAAACACTGTTAAACATTCAAACATACTATCCGTACTGATCTGTGTCCACACTTGTTAAATGAGTAAAAAAAAAGATGTAGGAAACTTTTTTGGTACCAATTTAACGTTATCGTAAATTCTCGTTGTCCTAAAAAATAAACCCTCATGTAAATTGAATATTACTCTTTATGGTATATTTACATTTTTACCAATAAAATATAATCAAAGAGGTATACTTAACAGATGATATTTCAAAACACAGAAACAAACGGCCACTATAGTAAAATTTGAAAAATATCAATAGAAACAACTATGGAAAGTAAAAAAAAAGATATTTTGAATTGACTAAATATTCAAACTATATACGGGAAAAAGGGCCAAAGTCGTTGGCTAGATCTTCCTAATCTCTCAATCTTCATAATATTATGCATATAGTTAGTGTATATATAGATATAAATAACATCAAAAGGAATTTGGGTTAACTTCTTGTCTTCTATGCTTACGGAGGGCTCAAAGTGCCAGTTTGATATTCAAAATATATAGATTATAGTGAAAACCTACCGGAGAACGTTAAAAAAAAAGTGAGACCCCCCCCCCCCCGCTCGTTCAATCTATAGGAAATTTGACAATCTTGTAGACTTTCTTTATATAAAGGTGCTATCAAAACGATTTCCGAGAAAAGTGTCATCTTCGATATGTACGGAGGAGTTAAAGTGTCACTTTTCAAATAAAAATCGTCAAAAATTCAAGTAAAGGGCACAGGGGCGTTGGCTAGATCTTCCTGATCTCTCAATCTTCGTAATGTTATGCGTATTGTTAGTGTATATATAGATACAAATGACATCAAAAGGAATTTGGGTAAAATTCTTGTTATTCGTATCTTTATATTAACTAACTATCTCACTTTGAGCCCTCCGTAAACATAGAAGACAAGAAGTTTACTCAAATTCCTTTTGGTGTCATTCGTATCTTTATATTAACTAACTATCTGCATAATAGTATGGATTGAGAGATCAATGAGGTCTAGCCATTGCCCTGTGCCCTTTTACCTGAATATTCGACGATTTTTAGCTGAAAAGGGACAATTTAAGCCCTCCGTAAATATGGAAGATGATATTATTCTGTGAAATCCTTCTAATACGATCTGTATAATTTTTTATATCCATAGTCTAAAAAATCATTTAATTGTATGGGCATTGAAAGACCAGGATGGTCTCATTGTCATTTAAGTGGTCTCCGGTAGGTTTTCACTATATATTTTGAATATCAAACTGGCACTTTGAGCCCTCCGTAAACATTGAAGACAACAAGTTTTCCCAAATGCCTTTTGGTGTCATTCGTATCTTTATATTAACTAACTTTCTGCATAATATTATGAAGATTGAGAGATCAGGGAGGTCTAACCATTGCCTTGTACTCTTTTATCTGATTTTCGACGATTTCTTTTTTTATGGCTTTCCATTATTATTTCTATTTATATTTTTTACTGTTACTCGAGTGATCGTATGTTTTTGTTTGTAGAAATATCATGTATAATAAACATCTTTGATTGCATTTTATTGATTACAATTTATATTTCATAACGACAAATGTGCTTTTATATACGGGTTTAGATTTGAACGAGAAGGGGTCATAACACGATTTTCTTCATATCTTTTCACTCCTTTTATCTATGACTATCATGTTTTTAATGTTATCGAATATTTCAATTTTCATTGTTTTAGACTAAGAAATTTGAATATCGAACCGACTGCTAGCAGCCGGTTGGATATTGAATATCAAAAAACGAATAACGAACCGGCGGCTAACTTCACATTCATTTGGAAAGAAGTTATTTTATTACCTGGATTTTGGAGCGACGAATGCAATATATTCAAAATATAAACTGTCTTTAAAAAACCTTCTGGAATGTGACTATTCTTACTCGCCTTATATTTACAGCCTCTCTGGCCATGTTGTTACTGGGGATCTAAGCATACTTCAACATGAACATCTCCGAAAGGTTATATCTCATGGTCCTCAGTTCAGAGAACCCCAAACACATCAATAAGAAACATAAATTTACGCCAGAGGATGGGCTAAACGAGTAGAAGTTGAACTGGACAATTGTCTTGTAAAAGTATTAGGAATGAACGAGACCTCAGGTAGACAAAGATGAGATTTTAGCAAATTTTAAGTCCCTCATGCCTTCAATGAACATTGTATTGAACAGCAAATCTGAGGAGTTACCTTGTCTATATTGGATACCTAAGCTTTCCAAACAACGGTATATTGCGGGCTCATCTGCATGATTTACAAAGGAATTGTCCATTAGATTGACAAATCTTCAGAAATACTGTGAAATGGTAGCATACGCTATAAATGTATTGCTTTGGGATACCATACGGCATATTTTGTTAATAGTGAACTAAAATGTAAAACATGTTACACCGAGGAAAAAGTGATCAGTTTGCTGGAGTTTTTTATTGACAACATATTTGTTAAATTTGGAGGTAGATTTTTTCAACAAATTGTCGACATTCCTATGGGAAAAAACTGTGCGCCTCTCCTTATTTTCATATGAGTCGGAGTTCCTTCAGACACTTGTCAAAAACAAGGAGATAAAAGAAGCACGATCATTTAATTTCACATTCAGATATATTGATGATGTTCTTTCCATTTACAATCAAAACTTTTCTGATTGGGTTCAATTAATATATCCTCAAAAACTGGAAATTAAAGAAACAACAGACACAGCTTCCTCCACCTCATGTTTAGACTTATATCCCGAACCTATGACAAACAAGACGATTTTAATTTTGAAAATATACATTTCCCCCACATTGGCAGCAATATAAAACTTCACCTGCATATGAGATATACATTTCTTAACTCATTCGGTATTCAAGAGCTTGCAGTGCTACTCAGATTTTATGAAACGATACAAGTGTCTGAGCAGAAAGTTGATTATCCAGGGTTATGTCAAAGAACGTCTCGTCCTTTTTCTTAATAAGTTCATCGGACGATACCAAGACCTTGTTGATAAATACTCCGTATCAACTTCACAAATAATACATGAAGATCTTAAAGTATAGATTCTAGGTACTTATGTTGTTTATTATTTTAATTACGTGTTAAAGTGTTATTTTTATTTGTCTTTGAATACTTTTGACCTTTACTGTTTAGTCCATTTTTGGAAATATCATTTTAGCGTGGCTCGGTATTTATACATCCCGCCATAATGTTATTGTACTATGATAATTTATTTGTTTTCTTGTCTTTAAATTTTGCATATGTGCTTTGTCTTTAGAGTGTCTTTATCACATTTTGTTTTTCTTTGTTGAAATATTTGTTTGTTTTAAAAGTGATTAAGAATATAACACAATGTTGACTGCTTTGCCCCAATTTTTTAATTTTTACCTATTTTCGACATTTTTGACATTTTTAACATATTATGTCTGTCTGTTTTGCTCACACATTGTTGTCAATATAATGGAATTCTATGCAACTGTCATACAAGCGAGAGGTTTAGCTAGCTATAAAACCAGGTTTAATCAACCATTTTCTACTTAAGGAAATTCTAGTACCAAGTCAGGAATATAACAATTGTTTTCCTTTTGATGTGTTTCAGCTTTTGATTTTGCCTTTTGATAAGGGAATTTCCGTGTTGAATTTTCTTTGGAGTTCGGTATCTTTGATATTTCATTTTTGATCTCTGGTTGAAATTGTATCATTTGCAATCATACTCTATCTCCTTGTTAATTATTTTAGGTAGTTAATAGTGTCAGTATTTTCTCAGAAAGCATCTATGAACATCTGAAGTTTTGGTGGGGTTGATGTTGTACAATCTTTTTGTTTTCTATATTTTTTTGTACTTGTATGTCTTTTCGTTGTCTGTTGGTTTTTCTTTGTATTGGCACAGTTTCCTCCGACTAATGAGTTTTCAATGTCCCCTTGGAACCAAAACTCGATCCCTTTTTTACACGACTAGAAGGATTTTTGATGTTATGACCAAATATCATGAATCGCAAATAATACGTATACACTATTACTCTGCTCTTTGGCGTGGTTATTATTGAAAGTAAATTAATTGTCAAGAATATGACAGAATTAGTGTCAAGTGGGCATTTGTTGACATTTTGTTTACTCAATCGGTCAAACTCTAAATTTACCCGAGTCTAAATATATTTTTGATTGAAAGTTATCAATGAATTCAACAGAAAAAAAATCTTAGATCTTAGAACAACATTTAGATATTACAACTCAAATAGTCCGTTTCTATGTATGTTGGCGTTTGGTATTGTTGCAGTTCAGTGTTTCTGTTGTTCCGTTGTTTTTCTTTTATAGTTGATGTGTTTCCCTCGGTTTTAGTTTGTATCACGGATTTTTTTACGCTTAAACGATTTATGACTATTGAACAACGGTATACTACTGTTGCCTTTTTTTCACGACTAGAAAGATTTCTGATGTTCTGACCAATTATCATGAATCGTCCAGAATATGAACAATTACTCTGCCCTGGCTTCGGCAAATTATTTGTATTGCATTGTATTGTATAGTGGTTGAGTGACCAAGTCAGGAATATAATAGAATTAGTGAGTCAAATGGACATTTCTTGACATTTTGTTTACTCAACCTGTCAAACTCTAAAGTCTAAATTTTGATTGAAAGTTATGAATGAATTCAACAGAAAAAAAACTTAATCTTAGAACAACCTTTAGATATAACAACTACTGTTGAGGTTCATGATCTTTGACGGGACATGCAAATATGTGTATACTCATGAACAAAAAGAACAAATCCAGCAGCAGGAGTGCACCATAAGTTACCTTTGAAATAGAACAATAGGAAGAAAGTTTATAACGACAATCATGATCAATGATCATAATTCAAATTCTCTAATTTGTTTATCTATTAAAAAAAAAAAAAAGAGAAAAAGACATGAAAAATAAAAAATGCCAACACGAAGATTCGGTATTTTTGATGTAAATTGTAAGAACTTGGAGACTTTTCACAAAGCATGTATTTAATGTTGAATGTTAAGGTCAATAGTGTAGTTTATGTTTTAAAAAAAGAAAAGTTTGATGAGTGTTAAAACCAATAACGTTTCAATAAACAGTTCACGTATTATGCTACCTGTAAACTCTTGACTCTTCATTTTTTTTCATGAAATGTTAGAGGTCAGCTTGATGTTTTTTTTTTTTTTTTTAATTTTATGCAAATGAACTTTTTACAGGTCATACATCAGAAATAAAATTAGACAATATTCAAAAGGAAAGAGTCCTATGGTGGCACAAAAAATTCTTTAAGTTTAATTGGGGATAAAAAATATTGACAAAGAGGCAGGTTGTAAAATTTCCAGTGTATAAATAAGGGATTTTCATATATCAACGTTCAGAGGTTTTCACAGGGGATTTTTATTTTATTTTGGAAAAAGAATGTGAGGAAAACGGTAATTATGCTCATTATTACTATTGTATACATTGTATGTAACCAGTTCATTTATATATAATATAAAAATCTCCAATTAACCTCCAACGTTTAAATTATTTTTTTTTAAATAATAAAGTCAAGACTTTACAAATAGAATAGTACTTGAAATCATCATTTAATCGTTATTGAATTGAAAATTCAATTTCCTGGTAATCATTTATTCAAACAAAATACCCCACTTTTGACTTAAACATTTCAAAACGCACGTTTTGTTTCTGTCATACAGAGAAAAAGACCATTTACACCAAAAAAGCGAAATATTCGTATAGATATAAGAAGATGTGGTATGAGTGCCAATGAGACAACTCTCCATCCAAGTCAAAATTTATAAATGTAAACCATTATAGGTCAAAGTACGGTCTTCAACACGGAGCCTAGGCTCACACCGAACAGTAAGCTATAAAGGGCCCCAAAATTACTAGTGTAAAACCATTCAAACGGGAAAACCAACGGTCTAATCTATATAAAACGAGAAACGAGAAACACTTATGAACCACATCAACAAACGACAACTACTGAACATCAGATTCCTGACTTAGGACAGGTGCAAACAAATGCAGCGGGTTTAAACGTTTCAATGGTACCAAACCTTCACCCTTTTTCTGAAACAATAGTGTAACATCACAACATAGAAAGACACACTATAAAATATCAACTGAAATAGCTTAACTCAATCAAAGGACATAGTAACACCATTGAACATACACTGAACAAATAAATTTGACCTATGATACAATGTAAATTCAAAATAAATAAACTAAGGGAAGAATAATAAAAGTAACATGTAATATCGGTATGAAATGTTAAACAATTTAAGAAAAACAATATGCTCGAACAAAATATCAGCCATTTGCAATAACTTTAAACACAGGTAAATAAAATAATTTTGTTGTTAGGTATACGTATACAGTTACAATAGAGAAAGGAAATATTTTAACAAAATAAATAATTTTGATGTTCATAGTACGAAGTGGAAATTCATATTAGTACCAAACACTTATCAAAGCTGGTATATAGACCAGATATAACCCTGAATAACATTAAATAACAAAAAAGCATTACAATTAGTATCAACAGGTCAAATAAACAAGAAAGTACGATTTGAGAGTACTCGCAGTTACTGACAGCTAGTTAAAAGCCAAAACAATTAATAATAAAAATCATGCATCAGAGACTAAAATCAGCTAAAACACATCCCAGGGATTTAGTATTTTAACGTCATGGACAGTCAAAGAAGACATGACTAGTGCAATGCCAAAAATAAATGTATCGACAGACAGTAGGATAGTTAGGAGTTTAACCTCTTTATAGATCAAAATGAACGTGGGTGTGTCTTTAAACATCCCGTTTGAAAAGAATACAAATTTAGTTATGTTTTAATTTGCTGATGACAAAATCGATATTAGTGCCAATGTAAACTATATTCAAAGATCTATTACAACATTGGTAAGATAACCTGAACTAATAAGTTTATTTAAAGGTTCGATGAGTTTACACGGATCATATAGTGATTTCCGCGCTTTAAGTACAATATTACCGTAAAATTTAGGATGTGAAATACCGTTTTAATCAGTTTTCTACAGGTACAGCCAAATTTACTAATCAAATCTTTGTATCTATGAAAGAACTTAGCAAAAGTTTTACGTAATTTATGGTAACGAAATCCCTGACTTAATAATTTACTAGTGATGCATTGATTACGTTCGTTAAAATCTATGACATCACTACACACACGGGCATAACGAACGAGTTGGGATATATACACACCGTATGATGGAGCCAAAGGAACATCGCCGTCTAAAAAGGAAAATTAACAATAGGGAATGAAAAATCGTCTCTTTTGTCGTAAATTTTCGTATGGAGTTTTCCTTTAGAGATTGAAAAGTCCAAGTCCAGAAAAGGACAACTACTGCTGTTTATGTTAGATTTAGTTAAAGTAAGTTCTATTGGGTAAATTTCGGTCGTATATTTAGAGAACTCTGGATTATTTAACGAAAAATATCATCTAGATAACGGAAGGTATTGTTGAATGTATCAACCAAATGTAACAATGACGTGTCTTTACTGAGTTTGGTCATAAACTGAGATTCATAGCAATACAGGAATAAATTTGCTATTAAAGGGGCGCAGTTAGTGCCCATAGGAATACCTACTACTTGTCGATACACTTTATCGCCGAAACGTACATATATGTTGTCCAGGAGAAAATTTAAAGCTTCAATCATATCTTCACATTTCCAGTAAGTGTATCTAGTATACTTTCCTTTTCGTTACAGAAAAGGCTTTAAAGGAGTTACAGCAAATAAATTTGTAATGAGATTTTCAAAGACCATTTAATTAAATATGCATTATAGGCATTTTTTTTTATATTTCTAGCCTTTTCTATTTTCTTATTTTTAAATGCGTTTTTGTATTAACTTTGTCAGTCTCTCTTCGAATTATCAGTTTTAAATCTTCTTTTGGTATCTTCCTTCTGTTTTTGACTAAAAAACATGACTGGTACTATCCATAATGATTTTTCGAACTCTGTCCTATAATTGCAAAAATAGCCATCAAGAGGGATCACCAAATAAAAATATAACAATTCATTAAATATCTTTTATTTTCTAATGCAACAATTTCATCAGTGGTATGGACACTTTGCGTCATAGCAGCTAACAATTTCTGGAGGATGACATTGGTCTATGTTAAGATACATGTAGTAACTTGGATATCTAAGATTATAACACACTGTTGACTGCTTTACCCCAATTTCTTTTACAATTTTACCTATTATATCTGTTTGTTTTGCTCACATATTGTTGTCAATATAATGGAATTCTATGCAACTGTCAAAGAAGAGAGAGGTTTAGCTAGCTATAAAACTAGGTTTAATCCACCATTTTCTACATGAGGAAAACCTGTACCAAGTCAGGAATATGACAGTTGTTTTCTTTTCGTTTGACATGTTTGAGCTTTTGATTTTGCCATTTGATAATGGACTTTCGTTTATGAATTTTCCTTGAGTTCGGTATTTTGTTATTTCACTTTTGATCTTTGGTTGTATCATTGGCAATCATACCCCATCTCCTTGTTAATCATTTTAGGTAGTTAATAGTGTCAGTATTTTCTCATGCGTCCAAATTTTTGACTCAGAAGCACCTATGATCATACCTAGTTTATGGTGGGGTTCATGTTGTACAGTCTCTAGTTTTGTTTTTCGTGTTTTGTACTTATTTGTCTTTTCGTCGTCTTTTGTCTATGTTTGTATTGGCGCCAGTTTCCTCTGTCATGATTTTTCAATATCCTCTTGGAACCTCAACCCATCTTTTGTTTGAACCCTGTATGTTTTTTGTTTATACACAGTTTTGATTTAGGAGTCTTACAAAACCGACACGATTAAAAAATACAAATAATAACACCATTATAAACACAATTCCATGTTAATATTCTTGTCATGGTTAGAAAATACATAGAATAACACCATTACAAACTCAATCCCAACTTTATATTCTTGTACGTGTCTATAACAAAATAAATTTATTTTATCTTTAGAAATTTACCTGTGATAATATAAACGTCACAAAATGACGTCACTTTTGTAGCGTTGATAAATTGTGTGACGCACAGTCTATTCTTCGGTTGTGGTGTGCTGGTGTTCTGTCGTAAATTCCTGGTGTCCGTTGTTATTATGCGGTGTTTTTAGAATTTCAAATGTGACGTCACTTTGTGCGCTGAGGCTTTGGCTGACTAGGCTGTGTATTTTATGTGTTGGATTAAGTTGTTTTATGTAATGTATCCGTTTTTATTCTGTAGTTAGTCCCCACTTCGGTTTTATCATGTATATCTATTATATAGTCATTTTATAAAATTTACTGTTTGCAAAATCATAATTATTCTAAATAATAAGGATGTTCTTGTCCCAGGCAGAAAACCCTGGCCGTGTTAGGCGCAGCTTTTGGAAGTTTTGGTCCTCGGTGCTCTTCAGCTTTGTACTTGTTTTGGCTTTCAAACTTTTTCATCTGAGCGTCACTGGTTGGTCTTGTGTTGACGAGACGCACGTCTGGCGTATTGAATTTTAAGCCTAGTACCTTTTGTTAGCTATTATTCGTGTGTTTCTTTGTCCTATATGTTCTCCCATTTATTTGTATTGTGGTCCTGTCATGTGATGTTGTCGTTTTGGTGTTGTGTTTGACGTTGCCATGAAAGCGGGAAATTGGCATGCCACAAAACCAGGTTCAACCCACCATTTTTTTCTTAAAATGTCCTGTACCAAGTCAGGAAAATGGCCATTGTTATATTATAGTTCGTTTCTCTGTGTGTTACATTTTAATGTGTGTTTTGTTGTGTCGTTGTTCTCCTCTTATGTTTGATGCGTTTTCCTCGGTTTTGGTTTGTGGCCCGGATTTATTTTTATCTCTATCGATTTATGAGTTTCGAACAGCGGTATACTACTGTTGCCTTTGTTTACATGTTGTAATGTACTAATTATATCATTTATTTATTTATTTCTCTGTCCTGAGTGTTCTTACGTTTATTGTACTGTATTCCTGTCACATAATGTTGTCATTTTAGCTCTATTTTTAACATTGCATTATAAGCGGGAGGTTAACTAGCCATAAAACCAGGTTCAACACACCATTTTTTTCTTAAAATTTCCTGTACCAAGATAGGAATATGGCAGTTGTTATCAAATAGTCCTTTTCTATGTATGTTGGCGTTTGGTTTTGTTGCAGTTCAGTGTTTCTGTTGTTCCGTTGTTTTTCTTTTATAGTTGATGTGTTTCCCTCGGTTTTAGTTTGTAACACGGATTTTTTACGCTTAAACGATTTTTGACTATTGAACAACGGTATACTACTGTTGCCTTTTTTCACGACTAGAAAGATTTCTGATGTTCTGACCAATTATCATGAATCGTCCAGAATATGTATGAACAATCACTCTGCCCTGGCTTCGGCAAATTATTTGTATTGCATTGTATTGTATAGTGGTTGAGTGACCAAGTCAGGAATATAACAGAATTAGTGAGTCAAATGGACATTTGTTGACATTTTGTTTACTCAATCTGTCAAACTCTAAATTTTACCGAGTCTAAATACATTTTGATTGAAAGTTATGAATGAATTCAACAGAAAAAAACGTAGATCTTAGAACAACCTTTAGATATAACAACTACTGTTGAGGTTCATGATCTTTGACGGGACATGCAAATATGTGTATACTCATGAACAAAAAGAACAAATCCAGTAGCAGGAGTGCACAATAAGTTACCTTTGAAATAGAACAATAGGAAGAAAGTTTATAAGACAATCATGATCAATGATCATAATTCAAATTCTCTAATTTGTTTATCTATTAAAAAGAAAAAAAAAAGAGAAAAAGACATGAAAAATAAAAAATGCCAACACGAAGATTTGGTATTTTTGATGTAAATTGTAAGATCTTGGAGACTTTTCACAACGCATGTATTTAATGTTTAATGTTTAGGTCACTAGTGTAGTATATGTTTTAAAAAAGAAAAGTTTGCTAAGTGAATACCAGTGTACTTTAAAACCAATAACAAGTCAATGAACAGTTCACGTACTATGCTACCTGTAAACTCTTGACTGTTTATTTTTTTTATCAGATGTAAGAGGTCAATTTGATGTTTTTTTTGTACAGTTTATATAAATGAACTTTTTACAAGTTATAACATCAGAAAATAAATAATAGACAATATTCAAAAGGAAAAAGTACTAAGTTGGTACCAAAAAAAAAAAATCTTTCGTTTAATGGGGAATAAGAAATATTGACAAAGAGGCAGGTTGTAGAATTTTCACTGTATAAATCAGGGATTGTAAGTCATATATCAACGTTCAGAGATTTTCGCAGGGGATTTTTATTTTATTTTGGTAATAAAATGTGATGAAAACGGTAATTATTCTCATTATGTAGTACATGTATATGTTTTAAAAAAGAAGAGTTTGATAAATGAATATCAGTGAACTTTAAAACCAATGAAGATTCAAGGACAGTTCACGTACTATGCTACCTGTTAACGCTTGTCTCTTTATTTTTTTTTATTATTAAATGTAAGGGATCAATTTGATGTTGTTTTTTAAAAATTATGTGAATAAACTTTTTACATGGCAGGTTGAAGAATTTCCACTGTATACATCAGGGATTTTTAAGTCATATATCAACGTTCAGAGGTTTTCGCAGGGAATTTTTATTTTATTTTGGTAAAAGAATGTGAGGAAAACGGTAATTATGCTCATTATAACTAATGCATACGTTGTATGTAACCATTTCATTTATATATAACAAACAAAAAAAAAAAAAAAAAAAACCCGCGCGAGCGCGCACTGAAGACTACTTGAAATGTTTACGGTGATACACAGCTTGGGTTCGTGTTTCTCAAACTGTTTTTATGCACTGGTGCATTTTGTTGATAGTTTGATTAGTTTGTCAGTTCTTCTTCAATAGGAGTTTGAATGTCCAATTAGTAGTTTCTGTTTCGGTGTTACACAGGTGCTCCTAAAACGGAGAAAATGAATTAGAGAAGAAGAAAACAACCTAGAACATTTCTCAGTGGTGTTAGTTTGTAGTATTTCTTTTTTTTTTTTTTTGAAGGGTGCGAGTCAAGTTCTGTCTCTGTGTAATACAGGTGCTCCAAGAACGGAGGAAATATGTAATAGAAGACAATTTAGAATTCTCTGATGATTTAAAATATTTCTTCAGTGGTGCTAGTTTGTAGTATTTGTTTTCGAGTGGTGCGAGTTCTGTTTCTGTGTTACACGGGTGATCCGAGAAAAGAGGAATTCACTTAGAGAAGAAGAAAACAATCTAATGATAAAACACATTTCTTCGAGTTTGTTATTTTTTTTTTTTTTTTTTTTTTGAATGGTGCGAGTTTGATAAAGTGATGCAAGTTGCAATAGTTAGTGAGAGTGTATGAGTTGGGCGAGTTGGCCGTGGGCCGAGTTGTCATAAATTCAAGACAAATTTAATACAAAACCATTTCCGCCTGCCTACAAAACGTAGACGATAAGGAACCAGCTACGGAACTTTATTTGGGGTTAAATTAATTAAGCTACGCTAATTAACAATGATTAAAGCAATTACCATATGAAGTTATAAAGTACATTACATACACTAATTGTTTATTATTATATAATACTTCAGACGATCGTCGGCTCGTAGACAAACCGGCTAAAAATTTTGGTCTCTAGTTTTATTAGTATAAAGATTCTTCGAGTTTGTTATATTTCTTTTTTCTTTTTTTGAGTGGTGCGAGTTTGATAAAGTGATGCAAGTTGCAATAATTAGTGAGAGTGTTTGAGTTGGGCGAGTTGGCCGTGGGCCGAGTTGTCATAAGTTCAAGACAAATTGAATACAAGCCATTTCCGCCTGCTTACAAAACGTAGACGGTAAGGAACCAGCTACGGAACTTTATTTGGGGTTTAATTCATTAAGCTACGTTAATTCAAGCAATTACTATATGAAGTTATAAAGTACATTACATACACTAACTATTTATTATTATATAATACTTCAGACGATCGTCGGCTCGGAGCCAAACCGGCTAAAAAATTTTGGTCTCCAAATTTAATAGTATAGATATAAAAATCTCCAATTGACCTTTAACGTTTAAATTATTTTTTTTAAATAATAAAGTCAACACTTTACAAATAGAATAATACTTGCAATCATCATTTAATCGTTATTGAGTTGAAAGTTCAATTTCCTGGTAATCATTTATTAAACTCTTCTTTATTCAAACAAAAACCAAAAACACACTATTGACTTAAACATTTTAATACGTACGTTTTGTTTCTGTTATACAGAGACTATTTACACAAAAAAAGCAGAATATTCGTGTAGGCATATTTTTATTATATTTCTAGCCTTTTTCTCTTTTCTTATTTTTAAATGCGTTTTTGTATTTACTTTGTCAGTCTCTCTTTGACTTTAATGCTTCCTTTGCTATCTTCTTTCTCTTTTTGACTAAAACACATAACTGGTACTATCCATAATGATTTTTTGAACTCTGTCCTATAATGGCAAAAATAGCCATCGAGAGGGATCACCAAATACAAATATAACAATTCATTTAATATCTTTTATTTTCTAATGCAACAATTTCATCAGTGGTATGGACACTTGGCGTCATAGCAGCTAACACGTTCTGGAGGATGACATCGGTCCGTGTTAAAATACCTGTAGTAAATTGAATAACTAAGATTAAAACACACTGTCGACTGCTTTACACACTTTTGTTTTACATTTTTACCTATTATGTCTGTTTGTTTTGCTCATACATTGTTGTCAATATTAATGGAATTCAATGCGACTGTCATACAAGAGAGAATTTTAGCTAGCTATAAAACTAGGTTTAATCCACCATTTTCTACATGAGGAAATGCCTGTACCAAGTCAGGAATATGACAGTTGTTTTCCTTTCGTTTGACATGTTTTAGGTTTTGGTTTTGCCATTTGATAATGGACTTTCCTTCATGAATTTTCCTTGGAGTTCGGTATTTTTGTTATTTCACTTTTGATCTCTGGTTAAAAGTAGTATCATTGGCAATCAAACCCCATCTCCTTGTTAATCATTTTAGGTAGTTAATAGTATCAGTATTTTCTCATGCGTCCAAACTTTTGGACTCAGAAGCACCTATGATCATCCCTAGTTTTTGGTGAGATTCATGTTGTACAGTCTCTAGTTTTCTTTTTCGTGTTTTTGTACATATTTGTCTTTTCGTCGTCTTTTGTTATTGTTTATATTGGCGCCAGTTTACCTCCGTATTATGAGTTTCAATATCCCCTTGGAACCTCAATTCCCCTCTTTTTGTTACACGACTAGAAAGATTTCTGATGTTATGACTAATTATCATGAATCGTCAAGAATATATATGAACAACTACTCTGCCCTGGCTTCGGCAAATTATTTGTATTGCATTGTATTGTATAGTGGTTGAGTGACCAAGTCAGGAATATAACAGAATTAGTGAATCAAATGGACAGTTGTTGACATTTTGTTTACTCAATCTGTCAAACTCTAAATTTTCCCGATTCTAAAAACATTTCGATTGAAAGTTATTAATGAATTCAACAAAAAAAAAATCTTAGATCTTAGAACATGATCCTTGATGGGACATGCAAATATGTGTATACTCATGAACAAAAAGAACAAATCCAGTAGCAGGAGTGCACAATAAGTTACCTTTGGAATAGAACAATATGAAGAAAGTTTATAACGACAATCGTGATCAATGATCATAATTCAAATTTTCTATTTGGTTCATCTATTAATAAAGGGAAAAAAGAGAAAAAGAGAAGAAACATAAGAGATGCCAACACAAAGATTTGGTATTTTTTATGTAAATTGTAAGAACTTGCAGACTTTTCACAAAGCATGTATTTAATGTTTAATGTTAAGGTCAATAGTGTAGTACATGTATATGTTATAAAAAGAATAGTTTGATAAGTGAATATCAGTGAACTTTAAAACCAATGACGATTCAATGAACAGTTCACGTACTATGCAACCTGTAAACTCTTGTCTCTTTATTTTTTGTTTGTTAAATGTTAGAGGTCAATTTGATGTTTTTTTTAAAACTTATATGAATGAACTTTTTATATGTCATAACATCAGAAAATAAAAAAAGACAATATTCAAAAGAAAAAGTCCTTTTCGTTTAATAGGGGATAAGAAATATTGACAAAGAGGCAGGTTGAAGAATTTCCACCGTATAAATCAGGGATTTTTAAGTCATATATCAACGTTCAGAGGTTTTCGCAGGGAATTTTTATTTTATTTTGGTAATAAAATGTGATGAAAACGGTAATTATGCTCATTATTACTATTGCATACGTTGTATGTAACCAGTTCATTTATATATAATATAAAGATCTCCAATTGACCTCTAACGTTTAAATTATTTTTTTTTAAAATACTATAGTAGTCACGACTAAAAAAATAAATAGTACTTGAAATCATCATTTAATCGTTATTGAATTGAAAATTCAGTTTCCTGGTAATCATTTATTAAACTCTTCTTTATTATAACAAAATACCACACTATTGACTTAAACGTTTTAATACGCTCGTTTTATTTCTGTTATACAGAGAAAAAAAACTATTTACAGCAAAAAGCGAAATATTCGTGTAGGCATAATTTTTTTTTATATTTCTTGCCTTTTTCTCTGTTCTTATTTTTGATTGCGTTTTTGTATTAACTTTGTCAATCCCTCTTCGACTTATCAGTTTTAATTTTTCCTTTGGTATCTTCCTTCTCTTTTTGACTAAATCACATGACTGGTACTATCCATAAGGAGCGGTTAAACCCAAGAGATGGAACACTCTCTTGAAAGTTCAACTCAAGCAGGAAGAATAAACCACTTCTTCAGCTGCTAGTACTACTTAGGAGATGCGAACGAAATCTCTCCTAAAAGTAGATCTACCTTAAAGTGACATACATTCATGAATCCAAAGGATGAAACACTCCTTGAAAATTCAAAACCTAAGGAATGAAACACTTCCTTAAGGCTAGCCTATAAAACTAAATAATAATTACCACATACATAAAGACAAAATACACAATACTAAATTATTTACATATGATTAATAGCGTGTTGAAAACACTTGCGCAATTCGTATTGCCCAGCTTCGTTAAGGTGAAGCCCACCATCTTTAAAGGCAAATAATGACCTGACTGGAATGCCTTTATGAAAAATCTTTAAAAGACCTAATATAACTTAAATTATTCTTAGAGCACATCTTGCTCAATTCTAGATTAACACTTTTACACTTGTTACCTGTATACGAAAAAAATGAGTGAACACAAATTTTCGCACTCTGTCCTATAATTGCAAAAATAGCCCTGAAGAGGGATCACCAAATAAAAATATAACAATTCATTTAATATCTTTTATTTTCTAATGCAAGAATTTCATCAGTGGTATGGACACTTTGCGTCATAGCAGCTAACACGTTCTGGAGGATTACATTGGTCTATGTTAAAATACCTGTAGTAACTTGGCTTTGTTGTGTACCCTAAAACACAAATAGTAGTGTATATCACAAACAATTATTTGTCAATACTATTTAAATGTTTTAATAGCGATTGAATAACAAAATAACGACATATTATCAAAAAGATAAAAAGAGATGTAAATTTTCTCGCACATTAATGAGACAGCAATTAAAAAAACGCAATGCTTCAAAAAAACAAGATTTTGTGCTTACTGCATGATTAAAGGAAGTTATGTCCAGTAGTTGATTATTCATGTATATTCAAGATAATAAGCTATTCACAGCGTCTTAATATATAGTACTGTATGAAAGGCCGACACAGTTTAATTGATTTTCATGAGCAAACACTTCAAATAAGACTTTACTGGAGAACCAATAATTTTGAGTTCAAGCCGACCAGTCTTTTCTTTTTTAATTTTAAATGCTTCACGCTTAAGGGAAAAATAAACACATGCCAAATTTAAGGTCTTTGGTTGAACTCGAATCCGGACTACACATAATAAGTGTAGCACATGGTACCCATAGATCAGAATCTAGAATATGGAAAAAGGTTCAACAGATTAAAAGCATAACCAAATATTTTGATTGTGTGAAAATTTTCAGATTAGATAATCCAATTATTTAAAATTGTTATTTACCTCTGACGATATAACATTTTCCTTCTTGCATGCCATCAAAAGGTCCACACCCGGAACCTACATTTTTAAGTGTTTCAAGTCTGGCCATTGGTTGGTGGCTTCTACCACTATACGGCTTTTTTTTCTTGTCATTCTTAAAACATGCAATATAAGAAATAAATACATTTTGTAATGACTGATTGATTTAACTACTTCTTTTTGATATCTCCGAATGATACTTTTGGTTGTATGTTCTGCAAAATTTGTCTTGCTTTATTAAAGATGGTACATCTAATTAGTAAATCATTTGTAAATAGTCCTTATGGAAATTTCATATGCATTAATAAAACTCATAGCTTATTTTAGAAAAGGGAAAAAAATGCAGAAAGATATACTTTCTCAAACGGAAGTAAACCCTACCATAGCATTTAATATTATTGGAAGACCGTATTGTAACAATTTAATTCGGCAATGACATATTAGCTATATATTGATGATAATGATCTGGGAATATTAAAAGAGGGAATACTTAAAAACAGAGGCAAGAATAGAAGAGTCAAAACTCAAAAGGCGAAAGGAAACAGAAAAAAATCATAGTTAAACCGATACACGACGAAAAGACAAGCAAAAGTTAACAAAACACTACACGAAAAAGTAATGAATGAATAACGCAAACCTTGGAAAAATCGTGAGTGATGCTCAGGAAGGGTACGCATATTCTGTTTTACATGTGACATCCGTTATGTCTCTCATGGTATGTACAAATTCCGTAATGTTACAATCAATAAAAAAAGGAATGCCAAAAGTCCAAATAAAATGATGAGAATGATGTCATTACCTTATCTCCGTATTCTAATGTTTTATTTTACCCTGGCCTCGTCTCTACATATTCTATATGATCACGGTTTTGATGAATACAAAGAGTGACTATTATATTATTTGTTTGTGCGTTTCTCTGTTATGAATGTTTTTGCGTGTGTTTGTGCTGTATTTCTGTCACGTAGTGTTTTAGCAATATTTTTTAACATTGTCATAAAGCGGGAGGTTTGGCATGCCATGAAACCAGCTTCAACCCCCCCATTTTTTCTTAAAATGTCCTGTACCAAGTCAGGAATATGGCAGTTGTTATCAAATAGTTCGTTTCTATGTGTGTTGGTGTTTGTTTTTGTTGCACTTTGCTGTTCCTGTTGTTCCTTTGTTTTCCTCTTATAGTTGATGTGTTTCCCCGGGTTTGGTTTGTAAACCGGATTTGTTTTCTCTTAATCTATTTATGACTTTTGAACACCGGTATACTACTTTTGCCTTTATTTTAAGTTATTCCCACTTAGTCCTGTGGAGTTTGTACCGATACTATGATCATATATACCCAACATATTGTTGTATTTAGAACTCTAAACTTTAGATAACTATGTTGCCACCACATGATTCGGTATCACATGTTTATGATATTTTACTCATATTGCTTACAACAGAGTAAGTATGAGACAAAAGCCAAGAAGCATTTCCCTGTGTTAACACTTCACAGATAGTATATAGTAGATCTGCTTACTTTGAAGTAATATTTCGAGGATACATTTTCCTTCCGAAATTGTCAACTCAGACTAGATAACAGTTAGATAAAATGTGCTAGTGCATTAATGTACATGGTTGTATGTTCAAAGTGATATGTCAGCACTACTGTTTTATGAATTACATTCCTAGATGATGTTTGTAAATGCGATTTACGTTCATCTTCATTGATCAAAAGCAATGACTTAATAACACAACATAGGAACTTGTTAGAAATATCTATCATCAAGGCACACTTTGAAAATCAAAATATATTTTTATCTATTTCAATAAAGTTTACAAGAAGAGGAAAGGAAAACTTTTTTTACAATAAAGAGTCAGAAAACATTAAACTGAACATATAAAAAAGGCCTAGGTGATGTTGTCTTAGTAGTGAATGTTTTTAATCTTCAACAAACCTTAGGAAAACTGTAAGTAATAACATGCAAATTCATATAGATAATAATAATATAATAAAATTCATAAAATTTGAATATGCAAACTTGGTACGCATCAATGGAGATATTTCAATGAAATCCGACTTGTTATATAATATTTTACTGCTGTAAAATGGAAAGTTGAAAATGTGTCACGTTTGCCCCAGATCCCATAGAGCTTGAATTTATCAATGTGTGAAGGTGCGTATGTAACATATAAATTTGATTCTAATCTTCATAACTTTTCTAGTTGTATTGTCAAATAAATTTTGTGACATGAGGCTTGTATGAGATGCTTAGGTTTACATAAACATCACTTACCTGACAAACTTCTAAAACGTCAGTATGAATAGAAATAAATCCATGTCGCCTGTGGTTTGGCGGATTATAGTTTTTAGTCACCAATTTGATAACGAACACTACAAATTGACAAGTATTGCATATATCATTATGTATCTCATTCATTGAACATCTGATGAATATTGAGTTGCTCACGGTCGATTGTTCATTGTAAGGTTAATTTCTAGGAATTGCACTGGCTTGCTTTCGCAATTATAATAATGGAGACATCAGTAAGGTTCAAACGGAAACAAGGAAATAATCTTTAACAATTTGTGTGTAATACTTTGAGGAAATTATTTGTTTAGCTTGCCTAATTTCACACTTTCCAACATAAAATTTTGTTATCTATTGACTTTTGGTCAATCATCCCGAAAGGAGTTTGTTATTTATATTTATCATTAGGCTATTGGTATAGCCCCAAATCTACTATTGAGATAAAAACAAACAGTGAAATTTTTCTGATATCTTTTTATTTTAAAGGAAATTAATTTCTTGTATTTGGCCTTCCACTTGATTCCAGTGCCACTGATAAGTCTATTGCAGACGAAAAATGCGAAATGCGCGTCTGGCATTTGAAATTAAAAGCCTGGTATCTTTTGTGATTTGAAACATGAAAAATTTGCATGCATTCCTTTATTTTTGAATATTGATTGTCAATACACTAGTTATACTTGATATAAAACACACATAAATACGGGTTTCACTGAAAATAATGATAAAATCGTTTAATTTAACCGATTGTGTCCTTTTCCCGATTCTGACATTTTGACTGCGTGAACATGGCGATTGTTGCATGCAAAAGAGGAGATGATTATCATGTCGACACAAAACTGGTCTCGCCCCTTTCTGAGTTCATGTAGTTCCATCAGGGTTTTATTTGATACCTTAAATGGTCTTTTTTTAATCAATTTTCGTGATTTGAACATCAGTAAACTATTGCCGCCTTTTTTCTATAATGCGTGAAACCGGATCCAATTTCTTTTAGTTAAATTTTTAAATCGTCTCAGCATCGTTTACGTTAAAATATACATTGTTTCTTTTATATAATGTTTATTTACTAGTATTTCAAAGAAATATACACCTATTTACATGATTTCATATCCCTTGTTTTCCAATATGTATCATGATAAAACAAACGTGGCAATTCCTTCTGATATAAACCATAAACAATCTTGACTTGACTCGTTCGTTATGCCGTGTGTGTAGTGATGTCATAGATTTTAACGAACGTAATCAATACATCACTAGTAAATTATTAAGTCAGGGATTTCGTTACCATAAATTACGTAAAACTTTTACTAAGTTCTTTCATAGTAAATTTGGCTGTACCTGTAGAAAACTGATTAAAACGGTATTTCACATCCTAAATTTTACGTGTACTTAAAGCGCGGAAATCACTATATGATCCGTGTAAACTCATCGAACCTTTAAATAAACTTATTAGTTCAGGTTATCTTACCAATGTTGTAATTAGATCTTTGAATATAGTTTACATTGGCACTAATATCGATTTTGTCATCAGCAAATTAAAACATAACTAAATTTGTATTCTTTTCAAACGGGATGTTTAAAGACACACCCACGTTCATTTTGATCTATAAAGAGGTTAAACTCCTAACTATCCTACTGTCTGTCGATACATTTATTTTGGCATTGCACTAGTCATGTCTTCTTTGACTGTCCATGACGTTAAAATACTAAATCCCTGGGATGTGTTTTAGTTGATTTTAGTCTCTGATGCATGATTTTTATTATTAATTGTTTTGGCTTTTAACTAGCTGTCAGTAACTGCGAGTACTCTCAAATCGTACTTTCTTGTTTATTTGACCTGTTGATACTAACTGTAATGATTTTTTGTTATTTAATGTTATTCAGGGTTATATCTGGTCTATATACCAGCTTTGA
Organism: Mytilus coruscus; assembly: GCA_017311375.1. NCBI lineage: Eukaryota > Metazoa > Mollusca > Bivalvia > Mytilida > Mytilidae > Mytilus > Mytilus coruscus. Next base: position 127,872,358 of record CM029596.1, read on the forward strand.
TAAGTGTTTGGTACTAATATAAATTTCTACTTACTATGAACATCAAAATTATTTATTTTGTTAAAATATTTCCTTTCTCTATTGTAACTGTATACGTATACCTAACAACAAAATTATTTTATTTACCTGTGTTTAAAGTTATTGCAAATGGCTGATATTTTTGTTCGAGCATATTGTTTTCTTAAATTGTTTAACATTTCATACCGATATAATATGTTACTTTTATTATTCTTCCTTAGTTTATTTATTTTGATTTTACATTGTATCATAGGTCAAATTTATTTGTTCAGTGTATGTTCAATGGTGTTAATATGTCCTTTGATTGAGTTAAGCTATTTCAGTTGATATTTTATAGTGTGTTTTCTATGTTGTAATGTTACACTATTGTTTCAGAAAAAGGGTGAAGGTTTGGTACCATTAAAACGTTTAAACCCGCTGCATTTGTTTGCACCTGTCCTAAGTCAGGAATCTGATGTTCAGTAGTTGTCGTTTGTTGATGTGGTTCATAAGTGTTTCTCGTTTCTCGTATTTATATAGATTAGACCGTTGGTTTTCCCGTTTGAATGGTTTTACACTAGTAATTTTGGGGCCCTTTATAGCTTACTGTTCGGTGTGAGCCTAGGCTCCGTGTTGAAGACCGTACTTTGACCTATAATGGTTTACATTTATAAATTTTGACTTGGATGGAGAGTTGTCTCATTGGCACTCATACCACATCTTCTTATATCTATTGATGACCTGTTTCGGATGTACCAATGAAGGTTTTCAATAAAAGTATATTTCTTGAAAACTAAGAATGTTGTCGCACGGTAACATAAAAATTCCTACATTGCAGATCTATGTTATACGAAATAATTTGCAATGTTGTATTCATTTTTTCTATAATTCAGTTGAAATAAAAACCTTTTAAACCATAATGCAACATTACAAATTAGAGAAGTAAAGAGACGCTAGGAAACAGGAAATACTTTTTACTAAAGCTTTGAGCACGTGTAGAGTAAAGAAATATATTTGAAAGCTTTTGTAGCTTGTACAATTATTTAAAGTCATCTCAAAGCTAAAATACAGTTGAAATTTAGTAGTAGAATATAGGCAGATCTAATAACTTACCAAAGTCTATTTTCCTATGAGGTTTGCTACACGGGCAATGCTTTTGGTAGTAGTCATGACCATGCTGTACAGAGTGAATCTGTCCTCCAGGATGGTAGTCATTCCATCCTCCATGATTGGGGTCACCCCCTCCTCCATAATGGGGGTCACCCCCTCCTCCAGACTTGTAGTCACCCGATCCTCCAGAATGGTGGTCATATACCGGATCATATGCAATCACCAAAGCAAAAATTACAAAGAAAAGAACTGCAACATATCTTGACATAATTGTTTTCTGTTCTGTCTACAAAATATTTTATTCACATTTAATTTAACGTACAGGGTCCAAATTTAAGGGGGTAGACCAGGGGTATGGTATTGGTATTGAAGTCATTTGTGCGTTTTAACCTAGCAGTAGTTGAAACATTGATCAAGCATGTATGTCGTTTACCTTTGTATAGTTAGGAGAATGATGCAGAAGCATCTAAGAAAATTGTACAATGTTCACTCAACCATGCAATTAATAAAGGAATTACATTTTTTTTATTTAAATGTAAAAAAATGAAAAGCTGAAAAGGTAAAAAATAAACATTCATACACGAAATGCTTTTGAAAAAATTACAAAGGAGTTTTTTGAGTGATTCTTATCATCATTTAGATACAATCTTGGAAGGTTTAGGAAAAATTGAATTTGAAAAAAACTGTATTGAATAATAGAGTTATAAGGTTTCAGTTTTAAGTAAATAAATCAACAGTAGTATATCGGTGTTCAAAAGTCATAAATCGATTGAGAGAAAACAAATCCGCATAACAAAATAAAACCGAGGGAAACACATCAACTATAAGAGTAAGCTATTGGTTGATAGGATGTACGCGAACTTAACTGGATGTCTTTGCTTTTCAAATAAAAACAGCAATAATATAGAAGATATGATCTAAACATCCATCCTAGTACAAGCTAATGCTAACAGATTATCTACATTAGCACAAAGATAGCTCTGAGATAGTGACTGACCGTTAAAAGATTGAATTAAGCGTCTGCTGACAGGGGCATTTTATAGTCTAGGGGAGGGAAACCAACATTACCTATTATAATGTTGATATGTCTATTCGTCCCAAGGGTAATCGACCTATATTGAAATTCTTTATGAACTTGACAACAGTTGTTATTGGGATCATATAATTTTACCTTATTTACACAAATAAAATGAAAAGAGAAACTGTAGGAGGTTTTATAAAGGAAAACAACATTTTGTCTAAAAAAGTTCCTTTTTTCTTAGGTCTGTAAGATTTTGTAAATTCAAAACGATCAAATTCAATAAAAGTTTGTGATTTTCAATGTTTTCAATTTTTTGCAGGAATTAAACGATAAACTTTTTATCTGGAAGAAATTGAAAATAAATGTGTCATCTTAGCTGCCAACAATTGTTGATTTATTCGATAATTCTAAACAATTTATTTATATTCAGGCTACAAATATTACCATGAAATTTCAAATTTACTTTAAAATACGTTTCTATTGCGTATTTCGATAGTCATGGGTTTTCCAAATGAAAACATGTCCAACAAGAATGTGTCCATAGTACACGGATGCCTCACTCGCACTGTCCTTTTCTATGTTCAGTGGACCGTAAAATTGGGGTCAAAACTCTAATTTGGCATCCAAATTAGAAAGATCATATCATAAGGAACATGTGTACTAAGTTGTAAGTTGATTGGACTTCAACTTCATCAAAAACTACCTTGACCAAAAACTTTAACCTGAAGCGGGACAGACGGACGAACGGACGAACGGACGAACGTACGTACAGATCAGAAAACATAATGTCCCTTCTGCTATCGTAGGTGGGGCATAAAAATACACAATAATATATTCCTACTAGTGTTTTTGGCCGTTCTGTAAGGTACCCCAAAGGCATGTCATATTTAATATATTTCAAACATAAAATGCAATGATGAAATTCAACAAAACTTTGCCGGCTGATGCATGGACCCTAGCCTTTCAATGCTGTAAATATAATAAAAAATAACTAGAGGGAAATGTTAGGATTACCGAGGCCTACCTCCTTAATAAAGATATTATTACTTTTGATGTAAGTGTAAAAGGTTGTAAAAGCGTTCAGCTACTCACTATATTTACCTTTTTTTACAAGAGCTAATGGACTTTCTGCTAAAGTATTATTAAGTATGAACAATACAAAATGATGTGTATAGTTTACTTCCATTTACAAAAAAAAAAAAAAAAATAATACAAAATGAAGACAGACCGTTGCTATTTTCCATTGCGATTAAGAATTCTTCTGGTAATAATATGTTATAAATAATGAATATTTAAGGTTCTTGTCGTTTATCACACAAAGGTTTGTCAGGATTGATCAAATTATTGTTCGAACGTTGGGAAAAAACATCTAGAAAAGTTCTTTAGTTTCACTTTAAGATACATTGATGATGTTCAATCAGTCTGTAAGCCATTATCTCAATGAGTACTTACATCTCATATATCACAGTGTTATGAACAGAAAAATCGACTTTTAATTATAGCCAACAAAGACACAAATCAATAATAAAATTGAACAATATTTATTATACACTAGTTTACAAGAAGTATTACACAAAGAGTAATGTCAACTTAACTGTCAAAATATGAGTCCAATCTTTTCTTTATCCGGAAATCTTCTCGGAATCCACAGAATATTATATCCAATAGGTCACAATCTAGTATGATGTAGTTTTCAATAAAAGTGTCAATCCAACTGCTGAGAATGTTGATGTCTATATCTATCGATGTCTAAGTCTATCTATGTCTCTGTTTAAATCTCTATATTTAACTAACTTTTGGGTCTGCATTTAAATACTCAAACGGAAACTTCTAGACAACGCTAGAAATATAAATTACGCATCTTTTGTTATGATCATTCTGGAAACGTTATGTAAGTGAAATAGAAAGTTCTAATCATTCCATGAGTATCAGTGATTGTTCCAGTGAATTCTAAACTGCATAGTTGTAACACAATGTGTAATATTTTGTACACAATATAACAAAATATAATGTAAACATTCTTAGGCCACACAAAACAAATTAGGCCAACTAAATAGATATGATAGTTACAATATCATAACAACAGTGAACTTGAAATTAAGAATACTACAGAAAGTAGAAGGTCTGATTCATTTCTGATCTTTGATAATGACTCAGAGTGACGACTTCAAACAAGAATCGGTTACAAACATGACAATTTCTATTTTCCAATAATTATTGTGAACTTCTCATTTCTCAGCAGTTAGATACCCTCTTCTCTATTGTATGGCGTTAACATATCTCAGTTCATATGCTACACCCGTACATAATTACACTATGTGGACTTTATTCACAGGGATCTGCTCTTTACACAAAAACAGAGTTATGATGAAGAATGACTGCAATAGACACTTCATTTTTTACGTTCACCATTCCGAATTTGTGGACTGAATGGACATGTTTTCGTGGTTTTAGATATGTAGTATATATCTATATACCAGTATAGTCGTTTGATCTATAATTTTACACAAACCTTCTTAGGACTACTTTACTGAATCAATACACAAACACCTGGTTTTTATTTGTCATTTGTCATTTGTTATTTTTTGTTTTGTTATTATTGTTGGAATACTTTATCGAACTTAAGTAACTTTAAAAAAAAAGTTATTTACTGTTTAAAGTAATAAATTGCGTATGGGAGTCAGAAACTTTGAAATCCAAACTGAAACTTGTTTTAAAAATGTAAAACAAAAATACTGAAATTATTTTTAAAGAATCGTAAAAACTTGATTAAATTGCTAAATATTCTTTATACGAAAGGATGAGAGATGCGTCAACTATTTTAACATCTCGTGTTATATATGCATTACCCACCCTGAAAATACACACTCAGTAAAAATGTTAAAATAGGGAATTGGACACAAATCATCAAATTTACAGATAAGACGAGTATTCCTGTATCTAATGATCTAAGCCCACGAAAACAACTCTCTTATGAGTTAGTTAAAGACACTTCGTATTGGTCAACCAGTTCCTAGTGATGACTGTAAAACTTATGCTGATTATTAGAGTTGTTAAGCAGGTATATCAATAGTAATATGTTGTATGAATACACATAAGTTTTTAATTTTCTTTTAGCTCATTTATACGGTAAAACATAATTAAAAACCAAAACATGAATGATAAACAACTTGTTTAATTGAAAGTCATATATACAACAATGCCTTACCTTAATGAAGTACAGGATACCACAATTGTTAGGTCTGAATAAACAGTGACAACCAGCTACTTATATATGCCAGTATTCGATATTTTTACCTGTTCTCTACATTGTAACAGATGGGAATGAAAAGGTCAACAAACAGCTCGTTCCTCTGTGATTTAAAAAAAAAAAAAAAACATGTAAACTCGGTAAATTAATTTTTTTCATGATGACTTGTTCGTTTGATCTTTTCAATATTTATTATAAAAAAACAAAATAAAAAAATCAAAGGTATCCGACCAAAAGATTTCCCCAAAAATTTGCAAACATCGAGACATAAAAGCCCCCTAAAACACTCAAGTATTTATATGATCACATACAATCAATGAAGAAACACAACGCATTGTATTACTTAAATATGTATTTCGAAATGCCGTTGGAACAATTAAACTGGTGATTATAATAATAACTTTTAGAAAAATATTTTTCGTGCAATTTTTAACATAAAAACAAGAGGAACCATTTCTTGAAAAGGGTGCGGGGGTAGGGGTTCATCTATTGAATGTAAACGTTGTACTGTTATTACAGTGTTCATCAAATTCTGAGATCTCCTAAATTTCTTTACGTTTTGTTACAAATTATAATTTCATTTTTATATTCATTATCAGTTGTACTTGTTTACGAAATTTACGAGGTTTGGGAAAAAGTCAGGATTGTAAGTGAAACAGAGTGCTTCATTAAAAAATTGTTTTATACGTATATAAGTGTAAAAACATTAATCCACTTTCTAAATGTTTAGAATGCCTGTACCAATGGTTGGAACATTACAGTCAATAACCAATTTGTATATCAATGAAATATTGAAGAGATATTTGAAGCTCTAAATTGACAAAAATCAATGAACCATGGGCTTTGAATATATATTTTGAAGTTAAGCTCATTAGTGCTGTATATTTTTTACACGAGATTTGTTTGGTACATTTCTGCGCAAGATCAGTTTTCGACAGTTCTAGCTTTGAAAAGGTTCTTACAATTATAACTTACAACAATTTTGGACAGTTCTATCCTGAAACGGATCATGACAGTTCTATCATAGAATAGTGATGGAAAAATAAAAATTAGAAGAAAACTTGAACAACCATATATCTGTTTTATTTTCTACTGGGATTACAATCAAAAACGACAAACTGAAACTTTTTAACCTGTAGTTGTTCCGTGTTTACATAGTGTAATTACTAAGTAATATTATATTGATTTGTTTGGCGTATGCTCAACAAACCTCCTTCTTCTATTAGCTATATAAACAGGTAGTCGGGCTTATGTTTATCCTACTTACATAACGTTTACAGACAATACGAATCAGATGCTGATAGTAGCAATTTTCAAAGTTCTTTCTTCTTTCGTATTGCACTATTTTTGCAGATGTTTTTGCATTGAACTACATTTAAATGTAGCTGTGTATACCAAATTCTTAGATAAAAAAAATCAAAACATTATTTTGGGTTTTAAGCTTTATGACTGTCGCATTACAACAGATCAAAAACAGTTAAAGTATTTGTCCGACTCTCGGTCGTCTGTCATTTTCACACTGATCCTTTGGATCTGCTTTCCCGAAATCACTTACATTTTGCAGAACTATTATATTTACGGTAGACATTTATTTTTCAGTTTTATTTCAAGCCCCCCTACAGTGTACTTATCGGGATTGCAATAAAATAGGATTGGTATATAACAAAATCTAGTTTACATGTAAGGCATCCTAAGCATGTTTGTTGTTATGTTTTGTTTAAACTAAATGTGTCAATGTAATGAATATAGTCTTGATAGTAAAGCTGTTTACTGGTACAATATAATCTGCTGTCTAGTTGTCGTATACACAACATCGACTTTTATGATATTATCTATAGATGGGAGATTCAATCAAAAGGAGACTAATGTTGAGATCGAATCAACTGAAGATACTTGATGCTATTTTTCTTTTCCCTTTGTCAAAGCAGTCGACAAAGCAAAAACTGATTTTACTGATTTTTCTTATGTTGACATTATCAAAACTTATAATTTATATTCTTTGAAAGTCATAATTTCTTACAATTATATTTTGATATTTTTAAGAATGTAACAAGAAAAGACCAATCGGGAAAAAGCTGTAAGCTTTGTATGCCCTATCAAGATTAAGTATCAACACATGTTTAAGATTTTATGATTTTAGTATGTTTACACAGGCAAATTCTGTTCACGTGAATTTCACCTCAATCGAACTTATACGTTGAATTCACGTTAAATGCTGATTCACGTGAAATGATGTGAATTTTTTCACGCGAAATTAACATGAATCGAGCTTTCACGTGAAATCAACGTTAATTGAGCCTGTTTCAAGCTAGGAACCATTTCAGTGGTTGTCTAAAGTCTCATCTCAATATTTTTTTTTTATTTGGAGAATTTGGTGTTGATGGCAGCTCTTTGATTGATATTGTTTCATTCATTCAGGAAGGACGTTAAATCTAGTATCTCGAATATACAGAATAAATGGCACACTCTCTGCATACTACAGAACACTTGTGACAACTCTTTGATGCGAAATGCATGAACTATTTGCCACTAGACAATAAACGAGCAACACTCGATCAATCAAAACATAAATCCGCATGATATGCAGGTATCTTCAGTCTTGTGTTTATAAAAAGACACAAAAACACTATAGGGACGTTGCAAGTGACACTCGTACACCTCATGAGGGCGAATATAATGACGGAAGACATGAGTAAAGTATGCCCCCGACATTTTGTAATTGGAAAAATTACTATGCAAATGTAGTCAAAATTCAGATCTGTTGTAGTCTCACCTTGTTAAATATAACCCAATATTATAACAAAGCTTTTTTAAAAATTCTGGTGTTCAGGGTATAAAACTTAACTTCACATTTGATGTGTTAAATTACATTTACATGAAGGAACAGTGAATTTTATATATACAAACCATGACGAAGTTGAAATATTTTATAAACTTTCTTAAGTTTTCTTGTTTTGTATCAACCTTTGAATATGCATTTTTTGTATATCTAGTAAATGTTTGTCCTATTTAGGGTAGTCTACTTTTACATCCATAACGGGGTATTAAAACCGTGATTGTCCCAAACCTGTCACCTTTTTCTTTTTTTGAAGTAAATTCCTCAACTATCCGGACCATTACATGACATCTGTGTAACAAAGTAACGGATTTAAAAATATGCGTATGTTTTATTATATTAAAATACCCATGCACCACGCATCCCATAATGCCTGATTGGATCCGAAACTATTATTATGGTGTTTCGGTAGTTTAAGCTTGAGGTCATCTTAAGATGATTTACTTTAATATAATCAATTATAACATATTGATATATTTATTTTTTAATTCTTCATCAATAAATATGATGAACGTTCTGCTATCATCAGGGGTCCAACTGTGAATTTCATGTTTAAGTTTTGAACTTTATTCTAGTATGCATGTCTCCTACAGTTTTATGCTTGCTATATGCAATTATTGGTTCATCATTGAATACTTGTACACATTTTTCGTCAAATTGCAATAAATGCCAGTTTTTCGTGATACGTTTTTTTTTTTTAATTTTACTTATACAAAAGTTATATTTAATTATTGAAACTAAAGAAGTATTTTCTTTTCTTTGATTTGTATTGCTGTAATAATTCAGTACGGTCAATTGATAAAGCATCAGTAATACTATTATCTATTTCGACGTTATCATAACCCCTATCTAATATAATCACTTTGAATTTAGTTAAATTGTTTATTAATTTGCTATGGTCACTTATTTATCTCATCTGCCGTATTGCTTCACCTTTGATAAATCCTTGGAATACATGCTGTAAGTGACAGCTATTCCGTGGCTATGCAGATATAGAGAAGTATTGGTTTCGTTAAAATGTATTTTAATGTCAAGAATGCCAAGCATGTTTTGTAAATCGTTAACCTATAAGTACATCAACATCTAAGAACGACATTTTATCGTTTGAGATTTCATAGGTAAACTTCAATAATTGGCTATAATTAAATCTTTTATTTCCTCTGATGTTCCATTATATATTATACATTGTGAACCCATCGTCCCTATATCTGCTATGATCGGAGATTTTGCCTTTATTTTGAAATGCACAAACTATTTGATTCAATATTTCAATCATAAATATGTCATAGATTTCCGGTGATAGGACTGACTAATTACCGGACATTTTCGTCAAAGATGTGCAGGAGCACTGAGGTGATAAAATGTGATAAAACTTGCAATTTCTCTAGAATTTTCTCTTCGCATTACAAAATTGACATCAATACAAAGTGTGATGTATCTTTATGCCAATAGAGCTTAGGTAAGGCCCTACTAACGCAAGCAAGCTTAGTTGCAAGCGTCAGTGAAGTCTGCATCTAAGCAGTTACCTTCTTCACATTCTTGTGGAGAATGATTTTAAGGGGGAAAATCTGGATAAAAAATTTTGTTTTGTGAAAGTTAAAAAATCTTATTTATTCCGAAGTTATACATTTGCAAATTACTTTATCTGAATTTAATCTTTGAAATGTTCAAAATTGAACATTTCAAATGTTTATTACATCATATTTTGTTTGATATTTACTCATAATTGATTTAGTAATAAATGTGGGAAAAGGTTTGACGTGGGGTTTGAAAGTAAATAATAAGTTAATTTTTACTAATTTGCCATGGGTGGATTTTTAATATTTTGTTAATCCAATAATAATGTTTGCAAAGAAATTTATTTTCCATTCGTTTGATGTGTTTGAGCTTTTGATTTTGCCAATTGTTAAGGGACTTTTCGTCTTTAATTTTCCTTGGAGTTCGGTATTTTTGTTGTTTTACTTTTTTCATGTATTAATGTGCTCACCTTTTTGAAAACTAGTGACTTAAACTTGGCTAGTAAATGACATACACAAAATAAGGCCTTATAGAAAGCACCCTATAAGTTCGAAAAAAAAAAAGCAAAACGCTTTATAAATGCATAATTTATGACCTTTTATATTTTTATATATATTTCCACAATATAAATGACTAGAACCCCAAAAGAAATTAATATGGTGACTTTCAAAGTACTTTTAACTTAACCTATATTTGAAGGAATTTTTAGCTCGTTTTAATCAATTATTCAAATAAGCTTGTTACTAAAATAGACAAAATTCAGAGAGGTCTAAAATATATTTTATGGTTTCCATTGTACATAAGATCTAAAAAAATCTTCATTAGCCGGAAAAGTTTTAACCGAAGGTGGTACCCTCCAATACGATTTTTTTTTCAAATTTTGGATGGTTTTCTGTGAGACAAGCTCTTAAATAACATAATTTGAATTTTTATCTGCTTTTTTAAAATTTACAATTGTATTATCATTTTTTTTTTAAATTGCGTAGTGCTATTCTTTCGCCCTTAGTTAGATTTTTTTTTTTCATTTGGTAGAAAAGCTAATTCAAACTTCATTAAATTGATATAATTATCCAACGTATGGTACGTAGAAAAAAAGTTTATATCCTGTACTGATACGAAATGGATTCATTTTGGTTTTTTCTTGACTGAACATACATCGACATCGTTGTTTTCTTGTAAATTTACTGAAGTCTTGAAATATAAACATTTTTGCATTTTTGATTGATGGCGTTGGTATCAATTGCAAGTTCTTTGCTGCATATTATATTTGCTCCGTTCTGTTCTATTGTAGAATCAGAATTTTTGCTTTTTAGCATTTCTATTAAAACGAAGTGCCAATTGCGAGTTCACATTTGCTGATTGTTTTAGATACGTTCCAACAGTAAAATCCTTTCATCGGGCTTTCTCAAGAATTGGATGTATCAATTAGCATGCATGTTTGGTCGGAGGAGGGGTATTCAATCCTGCATCTTGCATAAACAGGATGAATGGCACAGTCTCTGCATACTAAATAACACATTAGACAACTCTTTGATGAAAAAGGCATGAACTTTTTGCCATTGAACAAGAATAAGAGAGCAACACTCGATCAATCAAAACATAAATCCGCAGGATAAGCAGGTGTCTCTGTCTTGTGTTTATAAAAAGACCTAGAAAACACTAAACGGACGTTGCAACTGACACTAGTGTACCTCATGAGGGCAAATGTAATGACGAAAGACAGGAGTAAGTTATGCCCAACACAATTTGTAATTGGAAAATTACGATGCAAATGTAGTCAATGTCAGAATTGTAGTGGTCTCAACTTGTTAAATATAACCCAATATTATAACAAAGTTTTAAAAAATACTGGTGCTCAGGGTATACAACTTAATTTAACATTTGATGTGAATTGACACATACAAACCATGACGAAGCTGGAATATTTTATTAACTTTCTTTACTTTGCTTGTTTTGTATTAACTTTTGAAAGTATTTTTTTTTATATCTATTAAATGTTTATCTTATTAAAGGTAGTAAACTGTTATATCCCAAACGGGGTATTAAAACCGTGATTGTCTCCAACCTGTCAACTTTCCCTTTCTTTGAAGTATATTCCTCCACTATCCAGAGCACCACAGGATGTCTGTGTAACAGACCAACGGATTTTAAAAAAGCGTATCTTAAAACTTCTTCTGCACGTGCGGGCCTAAGTTTATGTCTAAATCAAAAGAACAAAATATTACTGACAGTCACCTGCAGGCGCCATTCTCTTCAAAGTTGTGTCATTAATTTGAATTGTAGAAGCCTTTTAAAAACCGACCCCGGACAAGAGCTTTCTTAGTTTGGTATAAGTTTCCTGGTTTTAAGAATCTTAAGTTTTTTAATAATAAAATGTAAATGTAGCCATTCATTTTCTCTAAATTTATAAATAAAGTTAGAATACAGGGGTGTATTGTGTCTAGTGCAATTGATCAATCTTTCAAAGAGGCAAAAGATATTAAAAGGACATCCGATGGAAATGAAATGGGCATTTGTTGACATTCGTTGTCTCTATATGTCAAAATTGTCCCGAGTCTAAATACATTTTGATTGAAAGTTGTCAATGAATTTAACAGAAAAAGATAATTTTTACCATTAAAAAACAATTCACTAAATAACGAAAGAACAACATTTAGATATAACAACTACTGTTGAGGTTCATGATCCTTGACAGGACAGGCAAATATGAGTATATTCATGAACAAAAAGAAGATTTGGATTAATGATGTATATTGTAAGATATTGGAGACTTTTTCACAAGTCATGTCTTTTACATTTTGTCCCCGAGGACATCATCCGCCCAGTAGCAAAATTTCATGAATTTACAAAGATCTAACAGGATACTGGCCCGGACGTCGCCCAGTATAAAAAGGTCCGAAACAGACGTCACCACGGACACGGTGTCGTCTGATAAGGCAGGTGTCCCCTCATCACCAGACATTACAAATATCCCAAACATGACTCATTCAGATCATCATACTAGTGACAATAGCAATAGTACATATACACAGCCATGTTCAGTTCTCCTTAAAGACATTTTGGATTTTGATGACTCTGAACAACACTGTCTCATTTCGAAATGTGAAGCAAATGGCTGCAAAACTTGTGAAATTTTAATAACAGATGCTCAATTTACCAGCAATTTAACTAAAAAGTTATGATGATCTGAATTGTAAATCTATAAATGTCGTCTATGGATTAGAGTGTAACCTTTGCGGATTGATATACGTCGGTGAAACGAAAAGAAGGCTAAACAAACGTATGTGCGGCCACAGATCAGATATCAACCTCAATGCAAACGACATTCTGTACCAGCATTTTAATCAGCCTGATCATTCCATCGTTTCTATGACAGTTCGCATTATCGAAAAAAATATACCACAAGACTAACAATCCTCAACTTGCAACGCCTCTCCGTAGACAAAAAGAGGATTTCTAGATTCGACAATTGGGAACTGCGACACCATATGGTTGCAATAACAAAATTGATGGTATAGGTATTCTATCTAGTCCTTCCTGTAGCTCGGTGAATGTGATTAATATTTTCAACTCTACTCCTCGACGTAGACGCAGTCATGGTCATCGTGATTATACATCACCTACTCTGCATGATGTCTCTGTTAATGACTTGCTGCCATTTATACAAAAGCCGTTAGGTATTCATCACATTCGCACGAAACTTTATTCATTACCCCTTTCAAAACTTCATTCTCTGTTCAATGTATGTTTGGAGACCACTGTTACAAATCCTCATTCAAACCAATACAAACTTTGCTATCATTTCGGATATTGCAAGTCACAGACTTTTCAAACCAGTTCGCATTGGAAAAGATAAAAAAAAGAGAAAAGATCTGTTCTTAATCTTTCCTTTGCCAACAAAGGTCTCGATGGGGTCAACTTAGGCAATATCCTTCATCATAAATTTGTTCAGTCGAAAATACTAATTTATTTTAAAGATCAGTCTGTACCAATAATTTCTTATACCTATACCAAACCAATTGCAACTAAAATTTTCAATTACAAACACGTTTTGCAGGATCTCAACATTGACGACTTCAAGTCTTAACCTCCTGATTGCACCTGTGCTAGTTCCCAAATCACATATAATCCAGCTGGCCACGTTATTACTGGAGACCTCAACATTGTCAATAACACTTCCCTGCGAAATTTGTTATCCAAAGGTCCGAAATATCGTGAGCCTAAATCCATCAATTGGAAATACAACTTCAAAATACTGATGGATTCAGTCGAGGATTATGCCAGGCAATGGGCTAAACGCGAGAAAGAAGACGTAGATCCTCTTTCCGAATGGATTAAGGCTGTAAGGTCGTTGATACAAATCAGAATTAAGAAACTAAATGGGTCTATCAATACCCATGCTACGTCAATCTTTAAAAACACAAATGTTGCAAAGCACTTGTCCTACCTCCATGACAGATATGTTGTTGTCCCCGCAGATAAAGCCCCAAACAACATCGTTTTTGCGTGTAAATCTCATTACATAAACTGCTTGATAAATGAATTAGGTATTGACAATTCACTTGGAAACTCAACACATACCCTCACGACACTTACCAAAGAGGAAATCCTTGATAATCATAGGTCTGTTCTATGTTCCTTTGGAATTTCAACCAAAGAGGAAGAACTGGATCTTCCATCACTGTATTGGATACCTAAACTAAGTGTCCTTACAAACAACGGTATATTGCTGGGTCTGTCATGTGCTCCACGAAACCTCTTTCTAAATTATTAACATCTATTTTATCAGCAATCAAAGCCGGGCTTCAAAGTTATTGTGAAACTGCCTATTCTAGAGGTGGCGTGAATCAGATGTGGATACTAAAAAAATCCAAAGATCTTTTAGAGTACATGCAATCTAAGACTCTCTCATCTTGCAACAGTATTAAAACATTTGACTTTTCTACACTTTACAAAAATATTCCCCATTCCAAACTAAATGACAAATTGAAAGAGTTGGTATTGCTTTGTTTCATAAAAAAGAATGGCGAACGTAGATATAAGTATCTTGTCTTGGGGAGGGATAAATCCTACTTTGTAAAGAATCACTCTGATTCAAACAAAAAATTCTCTGAAACTGACATTATCAAAATGCTTGATTTCTTGATTGACAACATATTTGTTACGTTTGGAGGACATGTTTTAAAACATGCTGTCGGAATTCCAATGGGAACCAATTGTGCCCCTTTTCTTGCCAACTTGTTTCTTTATTATTATGAGGCTGACTTCATACAGGAACTTCTTAGGAAGAAAGATAAGAAGTTAAAAATATCCTTTAATTTAGGTTTCGCAAAATTTGGTGACTATGTTGAACAAATCTATCCCATCGAACTAGAGATAAAGGATACTACAGATACAGTTAAGTCTGCCTCATATCTTGACTTACATCTAGAAATTGACAATGAGGGTCGGTTGAAAACATAACTTTACGACAAAAGAGATGATTTCAGTTTCCCAATTGTGAACTTTCGATTTCTATGTAGCAACATTCCAGCAGCGCCTGCATACGGAGTATATATCTCCCAATTGATACGATATTCCCGAGCTCGTATTTCCTATCATGATTTCCTTGATAGAGGGTTGCTGCTCACAAGGAAGCTTTTAAACCAAGAGTTCCAAATGGTGAAGTTGGAATCATCCCTTCGTAAATTTTACGGACGCCATCACGAGTTGGTTGACCGTTATGGAATAACCGTTTCACAGATGATATCGGATATGTTCCTTATGTCGTAACTACAATACCCGTCCCTTTTCACGAATGTGACCTACCCAATTAAACTATTTACCGGATTTGTAATAACATAAGCAACACGACGGGTGTCACATTTGGAGCAGGATCTGCTTACCCTTCCGGAGCACCTGGGATTACCCCCAGTTTTTGGTGGGGTTCGTGTTGCTTAGTCTTTAGTTTTTTATGTTGTGTCTTGTGTACTATTATTTGTCTGTTTGTCTTTTTATTTTTTAGCCATGGTGTTGTCAGTTTATTTTCAATGTATGAGTTTGACTGTCCCTCTGGTATCTTTCGCCCCTCTTTTAATGTTTAATGTTTTGGTCAATAGTATAGTATAAGTTTTAAAAGAGAAGAATTTGATAATTCATTTTGTAGTATATGCTTATGCTGGTTGTATAATTTCCTCTATATTAATCTGGGAATTTTTAGTTATTTGTCAACCTTCAGAGGTTTTCGCAGGGGATTTTTATTTTATTTTGGTAAATGAATGTGAGGCAAACGGTAATTATGCTCATCATTACTATTGCATACATAGTATATAAACAGTTCATTTATATATAATATAAAAATCTCTAATTGACCTCTAACGGTTAAAATTCCTTTAAAAAAATTATAAAATCAAAGGTTTACAGGTAGATTAGTACTTGAAATCCTCATTGAATCGTCATTGAATTGAAAATTCAATTCCATGGTAATCACTAATAATACTCTTCTTTATTTAAACAAAATCTACACTATTGACTTAACATTATAATACCCATGTTTGGTTTCTATTATACAGAGAAAGACTATTTACATCAAAAAGCAAAATATTCGTGTAGGCATTTTTTACTGTATTTCTTGCCTTTTTCTCTTTTCTTATTTTTATTTGTATTCTTGTATTGACGTTGTCAGTCTCTCTTCGACTTATAAATTTTAATTCTTCCTTTAGTTTCTTCCTTCACTTTTTTTTACTAAAACACATGACTTGTACTATCCATAAAGTTGTTTCGAACTCTGTCCTATTGAAAAATTAAGATGAAGAGGTAACACTTAATAAAAATATAACAATTCATTTGATATCTTTTATTTTCTAATGCAGCAATCTCATCAGTGGTATGGACACTTTGCGTGATAGCAGCTAACACGTTCTGGAGGAGAGCATTGGTCTATGTTAAAATATCTGTAGTAACTTGGCTTTGTTGTGTACCCTAAAACATAGATAGTATAAATGATATTTGTATATCACAAACAGTTATTTTTCTAGGCTATTGAAATTGCTATTAAAACCTAATAACGGTTAAAAAAACAAAATAGACGACAGATTATCAAAAAGATATAAAGGGATGTAAATTTACTCGTACATTTATGAGGCAGCAATTAAACAACAATGCTTCTAAAAGACATCAAAGTAACAAAGTAGGCCTCCAGCACTATCAGCAACAGCTATGACTGTATAAATCTTCTAATATTTTCATAAAGTTACATATCCTAGCTTTGTGACTTAGAATAAGTTGATCCGTTTTCGGTAACTTTAAGTCAGGTTTATCACTTGCGTCATAATATTTGAACCGACGTTCATTTTTTTACAGGAAATTAATTTTTCGGTGTGCTAATGAAGGAAAATAAATCTATTGTTTCCATTATAAACAAATCCACACAAATACAATTACATCATATTGATATTGTAAAATATCAGTTGATCATCAGAATATAAGCTCTCTTTGATTTTGTCTATTTTGCTCACTCGGCAAAACAAATCATATTTTGACTTGCAGCTGATATTTTACAGTATCAATATGCAGCACACCTGAAAGTTGGTACATAAAAGTGTCTGCCAGATAGAAAACTGTAAATTGCCTTTTTTGACCGGTGTGTGAATAATAAACTAATGATCCCAAAAGATTTGTATCAACAAAATTTAAATAAAGGAAGTTGAATCATGGATTTGCAAAAAAAGATGACTTGTTAGTGTTTTCATTGCCTAAAGCAATGGTGTGTTTTCAAATGGACAAAAACGCATATTTCAGTTATTGCTTATTGCTTATTGTTTGATTTTATTATGAAATCATAGAAGTTAGTATACATTGATCACAAATTTATATAATTACCGCATTCATTTTAATAACTTAATTGTTAATTTTCTTTTCCTGAGGAGCAAATATATACCACCATGTTAAGCGTATACCTTTTACATCATAGTTAATATAATGTTTGAGCAAGATTTTGTGTTTACTGCATCGCATAATATATGTCGCTACATAAGGTTTAAATTCAACTTAAACTGTTGTCAACACAATACTTAATTTTTACAGTCGCCATACAGGATTAGGCAATCATTTTGATCTATGCTATTTTAATAATAACTGTTCATCTTAGTTTTGTATATCTGCAATTATTTTTTTTATTAAAACATGACTGTTCAATTAAAATTACACTTTATAAACTTGTATTGGAAGCACACTTATTTATTTATCAGGAACACTAAAACAATTAAAGGCAAGTTTTCATATGTACGTGAGGATTTATATGTTCAAAAAGGGCCTTAAATGATAGTGACGTATGTCTCAGTCAGATTTGTCTGAGGGAGTTGATTCTTACGTTTCCTGAAAGAAAGGCGAAGGATACCAAAGGGACATTCAAACTCATAAGTCGAAAAATAAACTGACAACGCCATGGCTGAAAAGAAAAAAAAATCTAAATTCATCAAGGGAGAATTTAAGAAAGGTATTTTATAAATCATGTCAGGTGTACCAAAGCACTCATCTGGTAACCGAGTTGATGATGACATCGGAGATAAGCAGCGGTATCGACCCAATGCAATGTAAACCAAAATACATTTGGTGCATTCGAATAGTTTATCTGGATATAATTTTATCAAGAACTATATTTTATAGATCAATAACATGAGCAAAAGTTGATCATTGACAGTTGACCCTAAAATGATTAAATGAAGTTTTGTCCAGTAGTCGATAATTCATATATATTCAAGATAATAAGCTATTCACAGCGTCTAAATATATAGTACTGTATAATAGGCCGACACAGTTTAATGGATTTTCATGAGCAAACACTTTAAATAAGACTTTACAGGAGAACCAATAATTTTGAGTTCAAGCCGACCAGTCTTTCTTTTTTAATCTTTAATGCTGCACGCTTAAGGGAGAAAAAAACACATGCCAAATTTAAGGTCTTTGGTTGAACTCGAATCCGGACTACACATCGTAAGTGTAGCACATAGTACACATAGATCAGAATCTAGAATATGCAGAAAGGTTTAACAGATTAAAAGCATAGCCAAATATTTTGATTGTGTGAAAATTGTCAGATTTGATAATCCAATTATTTAAAAATTGTTATTTACCTCTGACGATATAACATTCTCCTTCTTGCATGCCATCAAAAGGTCCACACCCGGGACCTACATTTTTAAGTGTTTCAAGTCTAGCCATTGGTTGGCGGCTTCTACCACTGTACGGCTTCTTTTTCTTGTCATTCTAAAAACATGCAACATAAGAAATAAATACATTTTGTAATGACTGATTGATTTATCTACTTCTTTCTGATGTCTCCAAATGATAAGTTTGGTTGTATGTTCTGCAACATTTGTCTTGCTTTATTAAAGATGGTACATCTAATTAGTAAATAGTCCTTATGTGAATTTCATATGCATTAGTAAATCTCGGCATAATTTATTTTGGAAATAGGAAAAATTTGCAAAAAGATATACTTTCTCAAACGGATATTAACCCTACCATAGCATGTTATATTAATGGAGGACCGTATTGTAACATTTTAATTCGGCGATGACATATTAGCTATATATTGTTCATAAATAATCTGGGAATATTAAAAAAAAAGGTATATTTGAAAACAGAAGCAAAAGATACCAAGAATAGGAGAATCAAAACTCAAAATGGAAAAGAAAACAGACAAAATCATAGTAAAAAGTAAAATCACAAAAATACTGAACTCCAAGGAAAATTCAAAAAGGAAAGTCCCTAATCAAATGGCAAAATCAAAAGCTCAAACACATCAAACGAATGGACAACAACTGTCATATTCCTGACTTTGTACAGGCATTTCTTATGTAGAAAATGGTGGATTGAACCTGGTTTTATAGCTAGCTAGTAAAACCGATATACGACGAAAAGACAAGCAACAGTTTACAAAACACTACACGAAAAAATAATGAATGAATAACGCAAACTTTAGAAAAATCGTGAGTGAAATCAGGAAGGGTACGAATATTCTGTTTTATATGTGACATCCGTCATGTCTCTCATGGTAAGTACAAATTCGGTAATGTTACAATCAATAAAAAAAAGAAATGTCAAAAGTCCAAATAAAATGATGAGAATGATGTCATTATACCAATCATACCTGATCTTCTTATTCTCATGTTTTATTTTACCCTGGCCTACATATTTGATATGATCCCGGTTTTGATGCATAAAAAGAGTGACTTAAAGTTATTCTCACTTAGTCCTGCGCAGTTGGTACCGATACTATGATCATATATACCCATCACATTTTTGTATTTACAACTCTGAACTTTAGATAACTATATTGCCTCCACATGATTCGGTATCAAATGTTTATAATATTTTGCTCATTTTGCTTACAATAGAGTTAGTATATGACAAATGGAATTGGCACACGAAAGCCACAAAGCATTTCCTTGTGTTTACACTTCATAGATAGTATATAGTAGATCTGCATACTACGAAGTCATATTTCGAGGATATATTTTCCTTCTGAAATAGTCAACACAGACTAGATAACAGTTAGATAAAATGTGCTGGTGCATTAATGTATTTTTTAGTGTGTCTTTCTATGTTGTGATGTTACACTGTTGTTTCAGGTAGGATGAAGGTTGGCGCCTATTAAAACGTTTAACCCCGCTGCATTTGTTTGCACCTGTCCTAAGTCAGGAACCTGATGTTCAGTGGTTTACGTTTGTTGATTTGGTTCATAAGTGTTTCTCGTTTCTCCTTTTTTATTTAGATTAGATCGTTGATTTTCCTGTTTGAATGGTTTTACACTAGTCATTTTTTGGGCCCTTTATAGCTTGCTGTTCGTTGTGAGCCAAGGCTCCGTGTTGAAGGCCGTACTTTTACAAATTATGACATGGATGGAGAGTTGTCTCATTGGCACTCATACCACATCTTTTTATATCTTTATATGGTTGTATGTTCAAAGTGATATGCCAGCTCTATTGTTTTATGATTACATTCCTAGATGATGTTTATAAATGCGATTTACGTTCATCTTCATTGATCAAAACATTTCAGTGATGACTAAACAACACAAAATAAGAACTTGTAAGAAATATCTATCATCAAGGCACACTTTGAAAATCAAAATATAATTCTATTTATTTTAATAAAGTTTACAAGAAAAGGAAAGGAAAACACTTTTTTATACAATAAAGAGTCAGAAAACATTAAACTGAAAATATAAAAAAGGACTATGTGATGTTATCTTTGTAGTGAATGTTTTTGATCTTCAACAAAACATAGGAAACTTGAAAGTAATAACATGCAAATTCATATAGTTAATAATAATATAATAAAATTCATATAATTTGAATATGCAAACTTGGTACGCATCAATGGAGATATGTCAATGAAATCCGACTTGGTATATGCTATTTTACTGCTGAAAATGATAAGTTGAAAATCTGCAAAATCAAATTGTCATGTTTGCCATAGTTCCCAGCTTGAAGAGATGTTAAGGTTTACATAAATATCACTTACCTGACAAACTTCTAAAACGTCAGTATGAATAGAAATAAATCCATGTCGCCTGTGATTTGGCGGATTATAGTTTTTAGTCACCAATTTGATAACGAACACTACAAGATGACAAGTATAAAATATATCATTATGTATCTCATTCATTTACAGTGATCGTGCACTTGAAATCACATCGACTGTAAAATATTGCATATTATTATTTATATCCTTATTTGTTATATTACTGGAATCACTATACACCAAATATTAAGGTCAAAACTAGGTAAACTTATTTTTTTTTTCTTTTTCAAGTCGAAATATTCCATCTCATTCCAGAAAATAACCGCAGATAAGTCAAGTTGATTTTTTTTTATCCTAATTTTCCCTTAATAGTAATAATGACTCTAACGTTTTGACAAAACAATTTACTGGCGATGTGTTTCTGCTAACATTGGGAGTCAATACTATAGAAAAACGTAAAACATTACAAAACTGGCTGATACTATATCTAAGGTTTGCTTAAATAACAATCATTTAACAATGGAATTGAACATCTGATGAATATTGAGTTGCTCACGGTCGATTGTTCATTGTTAGATTAATTTCTAGGAATTGCACTGGCTTGCTTTTGCAATTGTAATAATGGAGACATCAGTAAGGTTCAAACGGAAACAAGGAAATAATCTTTAACAAACTGTGTATGTAATACCTGGAGGAAATTATTTGTTTAGCTTGCCTAATTTCGCACTTTCCAACATAAAATTTTGTTATTATTGATAACAATCTATTAGTTTTTGTCAAAAATCCCTGAAAGGCGTCATTGTTATTCATATTTTTTAATATTCACCGAGAATTGGTATAGCTCCAAATCTACTATCGAGATAAAAACAAATAGTGAAATTTTTCTGATATATTTTTTATTTTAAAGGAAACTGATTTCTTATATTTGGCCTTCCACTTGATTCCAGTGCCACTGATAAGTCTATTGTAGACGAAATATTCGAAATGCGCGTCTGGCTTTAAAATTAAAAGCCTGGTATCTTTTGTGATTTGATACATGAAATTTGCATGCATTCCTTATTTTTGAATATCGATTGTCAATACACTAGTTATACTTGATATAGAACACACATAGATACGAATATCACTGAAAATAATGATATAAAATCGTTTAATTTAACCGATTGTGTCCTTTTCCCGATTCTGACATTTAGACTGAGTGATTTTGCATGGTGATTGATGCATGCATAGAAAGAGATGATTTCCCTGTCGACACTACGGGTCTCGCTCCTTTCTGATTACCCTGTCGGCACAACTGGTCTCGCTCCTTTCTGAGTTCATGTAGTTCCATCAGGGTTTTGTTTGATACCTTAAATGGTCACTTTTTAATCGATTTTCGTGATTTGAACATCAGTAAACTATTGTCGCCTTTTTTTCTATAATGCGTGAAACCGGATCCAATTTCTTTTACATAAATTTTTAAATCGTCTCAGCAACGTTTACGTTAAAATATACATTGTTTCTTTTATATAATGTTTATTTACCAGTATTTCAAAGAAATAAACATTTGTTTTCGAACGTTTTTCATGATAAAATAAAGGTGGCAATTCCTTCTGATATAAGCCATAATTAATCTTGACTGGATGACCTGTTTCGGAGGTACCAATGAAGGTTTTCAATAAAAGCATATATCTTGAAAACTGCGAATGTTGTCACACGGTAACATAAAAATGAATTTGCTTCCTACGTTGCAGATCTATATTATACGGAATTATCTGCAATGTTGTATTCAATTTTTCTATAATTCAGTTGAAAAACAAACCAACTTTTAAACCATAATGCAACATTACAAATTAGAGAAGTTAAGAGAGGCCTAGAAAGATGAAACTGTTAACTAAATCTTTGAGTACGTGTAGAGTAAAGAAATACATTTGAAAGCTTTTGTAGAATGTACAATTTTTAAAATTCATCTCAAAGTAAAAATTCAGTTAAAATTTAGTAATAGAATATAGGCAGATCTAATAACTTACCAAAGTCTATTATCTTATGAGGTTTGCTACACGGGCAATGCGTTTGGTAGTAGTCATGACCATACTGTGCAGAGTGTCCTCCAGGATGGTAGTCACCCCCTCCTCCATAATGGGGGTCACCCCCACTTCCAGAATGGTGGTCATATACCGGATCATATGCAATAACCACAGCAAAAATTACAACGAAAAGGACTGCAACATATCTTGACATAATTGTTTTCTGTTCTGTCTACAAAATAATTTATTCACATTTAATTTAACGTATACATAGAGGGTTCATATTTAAGGGAGTAGACCTTTGGTATGGGAGACTGCTCTTAAAAAGTATTGGAAGTTATTTGTGCATTTTAACCTAGCAGTAATTGAAACAGTGATCAAGCATTTATGTTGTTTACATTTGCATGGTTATGAGAATTTTGCAGAAGCATCTAAGAAAATTAGTTCACTTCACCAAGCATTTAATAAAAGAATAACCTTATTTAAAAACTAAAAAATCGAAAGCTGAAAAGGTAGAAAATAAATATTCATAAGCTATTTCAGTTAATATTTTATAGTGTGTCTTTCTATGTTGTGATGTTACACTATTGTTTCAGGAAAAAGGGCAAAGGTTTGGTACCATTAAAACGTTTAAATCCGGTGGATTTGTTTGGACCTTTTTTAAGTCAGGAATCTGATGTTCAGTAGTTGTCGTTTGTTGATGTGGTTCATATGTGTTTCTCGTTTCTCGTTTTTTATATAGATTAGACCGTTGGTTTTCCCGTTTGAATGGTTTTACACTAGTAATTTTGGGCGCCCTTTATAGCTACTGTTTGGTGTGAGCCAAGGCTCCGTGTTGAAGACCGTATTTTGACCTATAATGGTTTACTTTTATAAATTTTGACTTGGATGGAGAGTTGTCTCAATGGCACTCATACCACATCTTTTATATCTATTCATACAGGAAATGCTTTAAACAAAAGAGGGAAACCAACATTACCTATTAAAATGTTGACATATCTATTCGTCGCAAGGGTAATCGTCTCCTAATGAAATTCTTTATGAATTTGAGTACAGTTGTTTTTGGGACCATATAATTTTCACTTATTTGCACAAATAAAAAATACAAAGAGAAACTGTACGAGGTTTTATAGAGGAAAAAAACATTTTGTCCAAAAAATTCCTTTTTTCTAAGATCTAGAAGCCAAATTTATTTAAGATTTTGTAAATTTAAAACGGTCAAATTCAATAAAAGTTTGTGCTTTTCAAGGTTCATCAACAATAATTGTTTTAGCATTATTTTGCAGGAATTAAATGATAAACTTTTTTCTTGGGAAAAGTATGAAAAATAAATGTTTTATCCTAGCTGCCAACAATTTTTGACTTATTCGATAATTTTAAACAATATATTTACATTCAGGCTAAAATATTACCATGAAATTTCAGATTTACTTTAAAATACGTTCCTACTAGGCATTTAAATAGCCATGGGTATTCTTAATGAAAACATGTACAAAAACACACAAAAACACACAATAATATATGCCTACTAGTGTTTTGGCCGTTCTTTAAGGTACCCAAAACTGGTCATATTTGATATATTCTAAACATAAAATGCAACGGTGAATTTGAGCAAAACTTTGCCAGCTGATACATTGACCCCTAGCTTTTCAATGCTGTAAATATAAGAAAAATTAAACGAGAGGAAATTATTAGGGTTACCGAGGCCTACCTCCTTAATTTTAAAGACATTATTGCTTTTGATGTAGTTGTAAAAGGTTGTAAAAGCGTTCAGCTATTCACTATATTTACCTTTTTTACAAGAGCTAATGGACTTTCTGCTAAAGTATATAAATAATAAATATTTAAAGTTCTTGTCGTATATCACATAAAGGTTTGTCAGGATTGATCAAATCAATAGATCGACCGTAGGGAGAAAAAACATCTTGAAAAGTACTTTAATTTCACTTTAAGATATATTGATGATGTTCACTCACTCTATAAACCATAATCTCAATGAGTGCTTACATTTCATATATCCCATTGAACTTGAAACTAAGGAAACTACAGAAAGTAGAAGGTCTGATTCATATCTGATCTTTTCCTAGATAATGACTCAGAGGGACGACTTCAAACAAGAATCTGTTACAAACGTGACAATTTCTATTTTCCAATTGTGAACTTCTCATATCTCATCAGTTAGATACCCCTTTTCCCGTATGGCGTTAACATATCTCAGTTCATATGCTACACCCGTGCATATTTTCACTATGTGGACTTTATTAAAAGGGGTTTGCTCTTTTCACAATAACATAGTTGTGATGAAGAATGACTGCAATCGACACAGTTTTACGTTCATAATTCCGAATTTGTTGACTGAAACGATGTGTCAGTGTCTCAACTAACTAGCGACATGTTTTCGCGATTTTAGATCTTAAGATATATTTATATACCAGTTTAGTCGTTTGATATATAATTTTACACAAATTCACCTTCTTAGGACTACTTTAAAGTACCTGGTTTTTATTTGTCATTTTTAATTTTTTGATTATTACTGTTGCAATACGTTATCGAACTCAAGTAACTCTTTAAAACATGTAATTACTGTTTAAATTAATAAATTGTGTATCGGAGTCCAAAAAGAAACATGTTTTAAAAAGGAAAGCAAAAATATCGAAATTGTGTTTAAAGAATCGTAAAACTTGATTAAATTACTAAATATTCTTAATCCGATATGCAGCATGAATTCCAAAGGTCGGAGATGCAACAACGTCTCATGTTATACATGCATTACCCGCCCTGGAAATACACACTCAGTCAAAATGTTAAGATAGGGAATTGGACACAAAACATCAAATTTACAGACAAGACCAGTATTCTTGTATCTAATGATCTAAGCCCACGAAAACTACTCTCTTGTGAGTTAGTTAAAGACACTTCGTATTGATCAACCAATTCCTAGTGACGACTGTAAAACTTATGCTGGTTATTGGAGTTCTTAGACAGGTATATCAATAGTCATTTGTTTTATAAATAAAAATAAATTTTTACTTTTCTTTTAGCTCAATTATATGGTAAAACATAATTGAAAACCAATAGATGAATGATAAACAACTTGTTCAATTGAAAGTCATATATACAACAATGCCTTACCTTAATGAAGTACAGGATACCACAATTGTTAGGTCTGAATAAACAGTGACAACCAGCTACTTATATATGCCAGTACCTGGTTTTTTTCTGTTCTCTACATTGTAACAGGTGGGAATGAAAAGGTCAACAAACAGTTCGTTTCTCGGTGAATATTAAAAAAAATATGTATACTCGGTAAATTTATTTCTCCGTGATGACTTGTTCGTTTGACCTTTTCAATATTTATGGTAAAAGTAATTCTTTGTTCTTTATAACAGTCGACACTTTCCGAATTTGTTTAATAAAATTACATGTAACCATCTTGTTAACTTATAAAAGATACCACGAAACATAATTGAGCACGCAGGCGAATACTAAATTATTATTTGCTGATCGATGGCTGTGCACTCCTCCCTGATACCCAAAATAGCGCAAATATCAAAATAAAATGAAATGAAATAGAATTTTAAAAAAATCAATCAACGCAACAAAAAGAACAAAATCAAAAGTATCCGACTAAAAGATTTCCCCAAAAATTTGCAAACATCGAAACATAAACTCCCCTCCCCTAAAAAAAATCATTCAAGTATTTATATCATCACGTACAATCAATGAGCAAACACAACTCATCGTATCACTTGAATATGTATGTTCGTAATGCAGAGTGGGAACAAATAAACTGGTGGTTGTAAAAATTACATTTAAAAACATATTTTTCGTGACATGTTAAGCGTAAAAACAAAAGGCACACTTTTTTGTAAAGGGTACGGTGTAGTGGATCATCTATTCAATGTAAACTTTGTACTGTTATTGCAGAAATCATTAAATCTGGAGATGTTCTAGACTTCTTTACATTTAACAAAACATAATTATAATTTCATTTTTATATTCATTATCGTCAGTTGTACATATACTTGTTTACGAAATTTATGAGGTTTGGGAAAAAATTCAAGATTGTAAGTGAAACGCAATGCGTCATTAACAAATTGTTTAATATGAATATAAATGTAAAAACGTTAATCCACTTTCTGAATTTTTAGCATGCCTGTAGCAATGGTTGGAACATTACAGTCAATAACAATTTGTACATCAATGAAACATTGAAGAGATATTTGAAGCTCTAAATTGACAAAAAAAAAAAGAACCATGGGCTTGGAATATATTTTGGAGTTTAGATCATTTGTGATGTATTTTTTCATACCAAAAGAAGTTAGGACTGATTCTAACCTTTCTTTAAATCTTATAAGCATTGTCAGGAAAACTATTCCAAGTTCGAGATTCGTTTCTTACATTTCTGCCCAAGATCAGTTTTGGACAGTTCTAGCTTTAAAAAAGTTCTCACAATTGTAAGTTGGAACAATTTTGTAAGTTCTACCCTAAAACAAATCCTCACAGTTCTATCATAGAATAGCGATGAAAAGTTAAATGATAAGAAATCGTGAACAGCCACATATCAGTTTTATGTTCTACTTGGATTGCAATCAAAAGCGACGAACTGAAAATTTTAAACTGTAGTGGTTCCGTTTTTACATAAGTGTACTTACAAGTAATATTATATCAATTGGTTTGGCGTTAGCTCAACGAGCCTTCTACTTCTATTAGCTATATAAATTATTTGGGCTTATGTTTATCCTACTTACATTAATATAACGTGTAGAGACCATATGAATCAGGTGTTGGTTATAGAAATTTCAAAGTTCTTTCTTTCTTGTATTGCACTATTTTGGCAGATGTTTTTGAATTATACTACATCTAAATTTAGCTGCCTATACCAAATTCTTAGATAAAAAAATATTATTTGGGGTTAAAAACTTTATGACTGTCGGATTACAGCAGATAAAACAGTCAAAGTCTTTGTCCGACTCTCGGTCGTCTGTTCATTTCCTACATATCTGGGTCTGCTTTCTGTTTTGAATATCAACAATAAAACTATACAATTAGTGCTAGAGAAAACTTCCTGCACAGGTGCAAGAACATTATTTTAGGAGAAATGAAATAATTTTGATGTTCATAGTACGAAGAAGTGAAAATTTGTAGTAATTCCAAATAATCAAAGCTGGTATATAGACAAGATCCATGTTAACATTAAATAACATTACAACGAGTATCAACAGGTCAAATTAAAGTACGATTTGAGAGTACTCGCAGTAACTGACAGCTAGTTAAAAGCCTAAAAAAAATTAATAATAAAAAATCATGCATCAGAGACTGAAATCAACTAAAATACATCCCAGGGATTTAGTATTTTAACGTCATGAATAGTCAAAGAAGACATGACTTGTGCAATGCCAAAAATAAAGGTAGTAGGATAGTTAGGACTTTATAGAAAAGTGACGTGTGTGTTCTATACATCCCGTTTGAAATGAAAATACAAATTTAGTTATGTTTTAATTTACTAATGACAAAATCGATATTAGTGCCAATGGAAACTATATTCAGAGATCTAATTACAACACTGGTACGATAACCCTTACTAATAAGTTTGTTTAAAGGTTCGATGAGTTTACACGGATCACATAGTGATTTCCGCGCTTTAAGTACAATATTACCGTAAAATTTAGGATGTGAAATACCAAGTTTTCTACAGGTACAGCCAAATTTACTAATTAAATCTTTGTATCTATAAAAGAATTTAGTAAAAGTTTTAAGTGATTTATGGTAACGAAATCCCTAACTTAATAATTTAACAGTGATGCATTGATTACGTTCGTTAAAATCTATGACATCACTACACACACTGGCATACCGAACGAGCTGGGATATATAAACACCGTATGATGGAGCCAAAGGCACATCATCGTATAAAAAAGGAAAAATACCAATAGGGAATGAAAAATCGTCTCTTTTGTCGTAAATTTTAGTATGGAGTTTCCTTTAGAAATTGAAATGTCTAAATCTAGAAAAGGACAACTGCTGCTGTTTATGTTAGATTTAGTTAAAGTAAGTTCTTTTGGGTAAATTTCGGTAGTATATTTAGAGAACTCTGGATTATTTAACGAAAAAATACCATCCATATAACGGTAGGTAAGCATGTTTGTTGTTATGTTTTGTCTAAACTTAATGTGTCAATGTAATGAATATAGTCTTGATAGTAGATCTGTTTACTGGTAAAGAATAATCTGCCTTTCATTATCTACAAATTGGGGATTCAATCAAAGAACACTATTGTCGAGATCAAATCAACTGCAGATACCTAATGCTGTATTTCATTTCACTATGTCAAAGCAGTAGAATAAGCAAACATTGATTTTTCTTATGTTGACATTATAAAAATCCTATGTTCCAATATTCTTTGAAAGTTATTATTTCTTACCACTATATTTTCATATTTTTAAGAATGTAACATAAATGGACCAATCGGAAAAAGCTATAAGCTTTGTAAGGCCAATCAAGATTAAGAATCAACACTTGTTTTAAGATTTTGTGATTGAAATATGTTTATAACATGAAATGTTTATGTTGATATTTGATCAAACAAATACATCAATGCATCTTTTTAACTTCTAATCGAAAAAGAACTAAACCAGATGTTTAGCATTTATATTAAATTAAAGATCAAATCTCTATTTAAGACTTGAATATTGCAGTAAGAGGAAGCCGAACAGTAGAACGTAAATATTTTCAAGGTTACCTTTTTAAAAACTGGATTATTACAGTTCAACGTTCTTATAAGAATAAGGAGATCTGGTATGATTGTCAATGAGACAACTACCCACCAGAGTTCAAATGAAGTGAAAGTAAAGCACATTGTTCATCATGATCCCATTTCTAAAGGCAATATGTAGACCTAAAATAATGCCATCGTTATCCGGTGATCTTGCTGTACTGCGATCTCAATGACAATCTCATACAACAACTCTTTATTTTCAAACATTTTATTGCAATGCACATTTCAGAATAAGATATATAATTACGATCTATTATTGTCGAATAAATATTTTGTTTGTGAATAGAGCCCCCTAGGGCTTATATATTAAATATAAATATAATTAAGTAATGTTCAACAAACAGCACAGGTATATCCCTTATAAATATGGTAAATATGGTCAACAAACAGCACAGGTATATCCCTGACCAAATTAATGGTCAAATAGTATGGTCAACAAACAGCACAGGTATATCCCTGACCAACGTATAAGTAAATGGTCAATGGATAGTATGGTCAACAAACAGCACAGGTATATCCCTGACCAACGTATAAGTAAATGGTCAATGGATAGTATGGTCAACAAACAGCACAGGTATATCCCTGACCAACGTATAAGTAAATGGTCAATGGATAGTAAAAAAAATAAGTCGAATATATGGATTGTTTTGGCGTTCATTTGGTTTATTGTTAAGTTTGATAGTTTTTATATCGTAAATAAGTTTGAACAAAATGGGAAGGAAATTAATTTTCGAAATGTACAAATTGGTAACATGGTATTTTTTTAATAAAGACACATTTATCTGGATTCTGGAACAGCGAATGCGAAATATAAATTGTCCTTTGGATTCTACAAGGTCAATTATACCAGTGTCAGTAATTTTCATAGGTCCGAAGTTTTGGTCACCGATTTTATTACTATTCCTTCTGCAATATGTTTTACTACCTACCGTATATACTTTTTAGATAGCTATAAAACCAGGTTTAATCCACAATTTTCTTCTGAAAATGCCTATACCCAGGCAGGAATATGACAGTTGTTTTCCATTTGTTCTAGATCTGTTGGTTGATAAAGTTTGATTTTGTCAGTATTTATGAACTTTAACTTTTTGAATTGACCATGAAGTTCCTTACCTTTCACAAGCTATTCTGTTCAGTCTTTATTTTTGTTTGTATTATTTGTTGTATGTTATGTTGTCTTTGTCTTTTTGTTTTTTTGTATTCTGCAATGACATCAGTTTCCCTTTGACTTTTGAGTTTAGAACGTACTCTTGGTATCTGAATTTGCCTCTTTTTCACATGATTATAAATGTTAAATTTTTACCAATTATCATGAATCGGCAAGATTCGGCAAGAATAATTCAATACAATTATGCTGCCCTTTGGGGTGTCTTTGGTTGTAAATGAAATCATTGAATTGTATTGTAGTGGTTAGTAGCCAAGGAATGAATACCAAAGAACTAGTAAATCAAATGGTCAATTGTGGAAATGTTTCTTGCACAATATGTCAAACTCTAAATTGTCCTGAGTTTAAATTCATGTTGTTTGAAAGTTGTCAATAAATTTAACAGAAACAATCTGATATCTATCATTAAAACCCAATTCATCTAATATAAAAAAAAAAATAAAAACAACAAAAACACATTTAGTTAAACAACTACTGATAATGTTCATGACGTTGAACATGTTGAAAAAGCACATTAATATACACGTATACTCTTGAACAGAAAAATAAATCCTGTTGCAGGGGTGCACAGTAAGTTACCTTTTGAATAATGTAGTATAAGAGGCAAGAATCTCACATATTTATGACGACAATCATTGATGAAAACTCACATTGTCTATTTGGTTATTTATATAAAATAAAAAAAAAAAAAAAAGAGAAAAAGTCAAGAAATATAAAACAATTCCATTGCGAAGATTTCGCTTTTTGATGTAACTGGTAAAACTTTGGAGACTTTTTCTCCGTTATGTATTTTAATGTTTAAGTCAAAAGTGTAGTTTTTACAGATGAGTTTGATAAGTGATTACTATGGATTTGAACTTTTAAATCAATTACGATTCAATGACCAGTTCACTTTCTATGTTACCTGTAAACTCTTGACCGTATGATGTTTTTTCATTATTTTATAAATGTGAGAGGTTAATTGGAGGTTTTATTTTTATTTTATAAATGAATGAACTGGTTACAGATTGTAACATTAGAAACTATTAAAAGACATATCTAAAGGGAAAAGGTTATCAAGTTCTATAAAGGCATAACAGATACTAAGTAATAGGGGATAAGAAATATTGACAGAAAAAGGGCATGTTGTAGAATTACCTCTGTATAAATTATGGATTTCAGACAAATATCAAGTTTTGGAGGTTTTCATGGGGAATTTGATTTAATTTTTGGTAAAATTTGCAAGGAAAACGCCAATTATACTTAAGACTTATCTTAACTAATGCCTACTTTGTATATTAGAAGTATTGTCCCCTATGGTGAAACATATGTTACTTACGTACTATAGTTTGTTGATCCCTGTTTTTTTTTCAGGGAAAAGTGTGTACAATTTCGATGTAAAAGGGAGATCAGCAGGATTGAATTACAGATAATAGTAATACTTTAACATTTCTAAATGGCAAAAGTCATACTTATGGTACCCTTTTCCTTGATGTGGTTTAAAAAGAGTAAAAGTAAAATAACAAATATACCGAACTCCAAGGAAAATTCAAAATGGAAATTCCCTTACCAAATGGCAAAACCAAAAGCTTGAACACACCAAACGAACGGAAAACACCTATCATATTCCTGACTTGGTACAGCCATTTCCTTATGTAGAAAATTGTGGATTCAATCTGGTTTTATAGCTAGCTAAACCTCTTACTTATACTGCAATAATTATGTTCTTTTATGTTTATAAATAAATTATCAATGTTCTTTTATATACTGTTGGTTTAAAAAAAATAAACTTATTATATTCATCGGATTGAAATTGACTGTCATGGTCATGTAGGTAAATGTATTTCAAGTGAAAGTGCTGCTTTTAAAGCTTACCAAACTTCTTTGTTGCATGGTAATAAATTGATTAACAATTATGTTTCATGGAGTCAATTTTCAATAGTGTCAGACCACCAATTCGCTCTCTCCAATTTAGAACGTATGTAAAAGTAGCCCTACTCTGACACAAAATAGTGCTTTTGATGTCATTGTTTACTTAAACTAACCAACAAATTTGCAGAAATGAAACTTTTGGTGAGAGATATTTAGACATTTTGAGCCAAAATTTACTTGTCTATGAGTTTGCATTAAAAATTGAGGATTAGTGCGCTCCTTATTATACTTATTTAAGATTTCCTGAAAACCAGGGGTTATTTTTAGTAGTACTTGTCTTCCGAAAGGTAGTTCTTTCTAAGAAGTCTTTAAACATTGGTTGAAAATTGGCATGTAGAAAGGTGATACATGTACAATTCAGAATATACCAGGTTTCTTTGAAGTTAAACTTAAGGTAAAATATAAAGAAAGCTGTGAAAATTGCAAAATTTGGTTGAATAGATAGGGATTTTGAATTGGTGGTCTGACACCTAAAAGGACACTACTGTATATTCGCAAAGCAAGACAGAATTAGCTGAGTATATATACACCGCACAAATACAAGCGTACGCCACTAGGCGAAGGTTTCTCCTAAGGCTTTGTGCATCTAGACAGTCAGGCGAATATCACATATCTTTATTTTCAAACATGTTGCTCGAGCATAACATGAATTATCTTAATACGCATCTGGTATTGTAACTTAGTACTACTATCAATATTAACTACTATGTCTGGTGGTTGATTTTTAATCTGTGATAGTATCATCAGTCCAGTAGCCAGCCAGTAATTTGTTACTGGTAATAACATACGGAAATGGTCTTTTGAAATTTGCAGGTTTAAAATTTTGAAAAAAACATGTGTAATCAAGGAAAGCAAGTCCTTTATATGTAAATATCTGATTTCTTGTCCGGGTTTCGTTTATACCTTTGCTTTCTTTTTAAATTTAAAAAAATCTTTTTTCAACGTTTATGTTGAATTTTGAATTTTCAATATGTTTGGCCTCGGTCATAACTAAAGCGACATTAAATGCCGAAATGCTAAATTGGTGCAGTAAATTTGTACTGTAAATGATACTACTACCACTAGTTCGATACCTCTGCCGTTGTTTATTTTAACTAATACGAATACAGGAACAAAATAATAATAAAA
This sequence comes from Mytilus coruscus, assembly GCA_017311375.1. Taxonomy (NCBI): domain Eukaryota; kingdom Metazoa; phylum Mollusca; class Bivalvia; order Mytilida; family Mytilidae; genus Mytilus; species Mytilus coruscus. The sequence goes on from CM029596.1 coordinate 127,906,586, forward strand.
TGAGTACAACTGAAACCATTATGTAAGCCGTTTTTACAAATTAATTGTCAATCAAAAATGCAGCTTGATGATGTACGTTTCGGAGGAATTTTGTTTGAATCAGAGTTTGGTTTTCCGTTTTTGTTGGTTGTTGTTTATTTTTGTCCTTGAAGTTCCTTAAATAGATTAATTGATTGATTGATTGGTGTTTAACAACACTTTCAGCACTATTGTGCTATTTCGTGGAAGCCGGAGTGCCCTATGAGAACAACCGACCTTCGGTAAGGAAATTGACAATACTAGTCAATTAAGATTGGAGTCGAGTGCACCTGCCAAGTGCGGGATTCGAACAAACAACCTGAGTGTTGACAGGCTAGTGATACAGTAGTTCGACTACTTAGACCACTCGGTCATCGAGGACCCTCATTAAAAAGCTAACTGTATATAGACTAAAATATACACGAGCAACATCAAAATGTTTATCTAAGTATCAAATTACAAATCACCCTACAATCCGTGTATGTGAAACATGATTTGTTATTTCAGAATTAGTTATGGTTTGAAGAGCTTTTGTTGAAAAAAAAAAAATTCATGTAAAAAAAAAATCATGTGGCTTTATCACCTATTTTTATTACTTTTTTCTATTTCAGTCAACGTATTAGCATAAACAGTTTTGTAATTCCGTAATATGGGTGAAATTTATTTGATGTTCGACTGTTGTACTATTTCTGATGAAAATATTGCTAACAAACAATTTAGACCACCACACAAGTTTTTAATGAGAGACTAGTGAAATGTATTCCTAGTTATTCCTTGGTCCTAAAATTGTCAAATCCGTGGTGTACGGGAGGCAACTCTTAAAATTCATCTCAATACAAACATGGTAAAAACATCGGTTTTAAATAATAAAACTGTCGCACGAGACCCCAAAAAAAAAGAAAAAAATTAAGAACATATCCATGTTTTCATAACAGTTCCCCATAGCATTTAAGCTGTATTTGAGCAAGTTACCATGTGTGTAAAAAAAAAACCGAAATTTATTTAATATCTCTGGTAAATATATGCCACCTTTATAGATGAATTTCTGAGGCAAGCGTAACTCGGTGACATGTAATAATATATTTTCATTGACAATAAACATTACTTTTTCAATTTTATAAATGCACGTTCCTCGTCACAACTTTATGTCCGTTCTAAAAAGACATTTAAGTTCTGAAAAAGAATGACAATCCAAAAATTGTCCGTCACTTGCAACAAAAAATCTGAAATATGATTATTCCTCTTTTGCCACCCATCGATAACTGTAAAGGCTAAATCATGTTCTGAAGAGCATTTTGCCCACAATATCATGTTTGTGAATTTGACTGCATATGCAACATCGCTAGAGGTATGGATCAACTACTGAACAGGTTGTTGGTCTAGGCCCCAAAAATTTACAATTGCCATTGTGTCATCAACATTGTGCACTGACAAACACCATCTAAACACTTATCTTGGATTCATACAAACCAGAACCCAGTCAAAAATACTCACAAAATTAAAAATATTTGTAAAATTTCATATACTTACCAGTATTCCAGGTGATATAACCCTCTAAACCTGGTTTGCGGATATTTTCTCCATCCGTTTTTAGAACATGTGAAAGGGAACGTTTATGCTACGTGTATCGTTCAGAGATATACTGAAATAAGAAATGAAATGGCATTGACTAACAACAAATCGTTGGCAAAAAACGCGTGGTCTACGTACATGGGACACTTCAATGGAAACTTTTATAGGGCCTGTGTCCTGGCAATTTGAACACTTTAATACTTAACTCAATACTATACAATTATTTGTCAGCCCTAAAAGTGCAAATGTAATCAGAAAACAAATTTTACAGAAAACGATTTTAACATGAAGACAAAAGAAACGGTAGTCATCTTTAAATCTTTTGTATTATATTCAACTGTTAAAATACAGAAAAGATAAATATTTGATCGGTTATTGGTTCACATTACATTTTATGATGATAGGGTGTAATAGTTTTTTTAGGTTTCAATCAATTCAATTCAAACTGCTGTATGATATGGTCTTACACATGTAACATTAAGCTAAGGTTCTCTTCAACTACTGAACTGCCTCGGTGGTCTCTTGGTAGCGTGTTCGTCTCGAGTGCGGGAGGTCGTGGGTTCGAACATCGGCCGGGTCAAATCAAAGACTTTAAAATTGGTATATTGCCAAGCAAGCGGCTTTAAGGAGTACTAGTAAGAGCAAAGACTGGTTGGCTCGGAGTCAGACTAATGTGTCTGGGTGAGGCATGCGGACTGTTACCGTGTGAGCTAGCACGTTAAAAATCCGGCTCAGCGTGTCGGTCTAGTACAAAGCAGGGTAAATATTCATATCACATTAATATATGTTCTCGTCCTGAATATGTATATCAATTTGCCGCTGGAGTAAAGCACTGAGTCATTCGTCATCATCATCATCAATTACTGCACTGATTAAGACAGGTTGACATATAAAATAACTTGTATTTCAAAAACAAATGGCTCTTGATAAATCTAAAAATCCAAGTAGATTTGAATCTAAATATTATGATTATTGATAAGGAAAAATCGTTTTTATCTTCTGGTGTGGCTTATGTATTTAACATGCATTATGTTCATTTAAAATCATTTTACATGCTTTTCAAAATTTCCAAACAAACGACAAAAATCCAAAACGTAATTACAGGTCAATAGGATGTCAATTTCGAAATCACCTCTTGTCCAAAAGGGATATGTACTAGTTTAACAAGGACTCTCCGAGTTCTACAAAGATAGAAAATTCCCAAATATGTTAAGAACTGGGTTCATATTATAAGTTAATCAATTGTGAGGATTCTGACACACAAATACACATGGGGTATGAACAGATCAGCTTAATTTAAAAACCAGTACGCACATAACCCGTTGAGCATACTTTATTGTGACGATGACCTGTCCTTGGTCTCTTTTTAATTTGGTTACGTGACAAGGTCATGCTTAGGATATAAATTTCAATTTCATATTAAATGAAAAAGTTTAAAAAATTAAGGAATAATGTAGAAATTTTTCCTCATTTGTGTCTTTTGGCGAGGCTATGAAATATGGTTAAAATACACCTGTGACGTAAATCATTTGTTTAAACCCTCCATCATTTTGCAGGAATGGAAAGTTATTTTCTATTGTTCATCTTCACTCTTCCAAACGTTTTGCCCTTTGGGTATTTCCATGGGCACTTTCTTTAAAAGGGTCTTTTGTTGGGCAATGTATGACAAATATATGTTCAAGAACCTCGCCCATAATTATAAATTATGTAATTCATTGACCGCTCCCGACATGTGTAACTTCAAGGCATATTTTAGCGTTTCAAAATTACTTTATTTTTATCAATAGTACCGCTTAAGTCGACGCTAGGGGCCGTCTTGACCTTGTTGTAGGGTATGAATGATTTGTTCATTGTTGAAGACCCTACATCAACTGTGAAGATGAAGAACAGGAATAAAAGCCCTGTTCATTGATAATTTTCTATGTTTTCTATGTATTGTGTGCGATTTTGTCCCATGTACATTTACTCCATATCCTTTCATTTTCTACCCATTGAAATAATTCTAAAGTACGTAGCGCAATATTGAATGAAGATAAAAACTGAGTAAAATGGCCGACACTAATTTTTTGGGTGGGAACGTAGTAATACAATGAACACCAAATATCTCATTATTAACAAATATCTTTTATTTGCGAGTCATTATTTCATAGTATAAAATATAGTATCGTATTCCATAAGATTAACTACATCCGCAGTTTGTTAACCTATGCAAACATTGGCTGAATTTCTGTCACAGACAGTATCCAAGCGGGTAAAAACGCATATTACCCATCACATGCCATTCCTCTTCTGTGATCTACAAAAATATTAACTGTTTTAATTCAGTTGAATTCTTTAGTAACATTGAACACATTAACATTATTTAATAATGAAAGAAAAATAATGAGAAAAAAATATGTTTCACAGAAAGATTTAATTTTAAATTACCTTTTAAATATCAATCTCCTTGAAATATAGAATGTTGTATTTTGATTTTGTACAGCAAAAACAGTGTATATAAAGTGCGAATCCAGTTAGTTCCGTTTCACTGTTGTATGCGAGTATGTCTATTGTAGAATAAAGGATGATGGGGAAAACTGCGTTTGTTTACTTTTTGAAAATACAAAATGATTTATAGATTTGAATGTATGTTTTAACAATTTCATTAGAATATAACTTTTTAATGTATAATAACAGGATTAAAGTCCAAAAAAGTGATATTTAAGCAGCAGAATCCATAATATTGATTACTGAATGCGATTCATTTTAACTATAGATGCGATGAATTATCACTGTACGTGCAATCATTTCTGATGTGAATTTTTGGAAGTGCGATGAATTTTCATTATCGTTTTATATGATAATTCGACATACAACAACTGAAAATAGTTTTTAAATGACTTTAATATTGATGATATTTACAATTTGAAATGAAAGCTAGTCGTAGATGCTTACTTGAATATACACGGGTATAACCACGTTCATATCATGAATATTCAAATATTGTTGGTGAGTTTGCTATTAGCTTGTCATGGATCCGAAATTTTACTGCATCAGAACATCTATGAATATAACGTTTTTCTACGACGAATTTTCTTTGAAAAGTTTTATAACTCACTTAAAAAAGCTTTGAACATTTGTCACGCCGTGTCATACATATTTCTACCGTATTGATAGGCTTTTGCACAACGAACAGTACAAGAATGTACAACGAACGGTACTAAAGAAAGAAAACAAACTACAAAGAGAATGAATCGTGCAGTGTCAAAATTCGGAGGTCAGTTTTTCAAGTAAATGTCTTCAAACAAAATTAAAACAACGGGTTTCTCATTTGTATTATTTTAACAACAACAAAGCACAAAATACACGGTCGCATTTAGTGAAAGAGCCAACCAACTATGCTCTACATGTATTTGTAGTTTAATCAAGTTTGAGTTACACATAGTGTTTGTTTCGCGATGTTTACAAGTAATTCACAGACCTGTCTATTTAGAATAGTCACATGGTGTTCATGTAATATAAATGATATACAATGCTGCCAGGAGCACTAAACTTTTTTTCATAAACATTGAATACTTAACTGAACAGTTAGTCAATTAGTCTTTGGTGTAAATATAAGAATGGTATATCTACCAACATTGCTTCGCGAGATGTAGCGATTAACGTCCGGAATCAACTGTACGGCGGTTATACCCCGTGGTATAGAACCATTTAAACATGTAACAATAAACTGTTTTCAATATTTCTTTGTATTCTCACAATTGCGTATTGGCTTATTTGTAACACCGACTTATAAGAAATTCAAGCATATTTAAGGTGACTCGACTGTTGCTCGAACTTTCTTTACTGTATAAGATTTATACACAATGGCATGATAAATATCAATTATCCAGTCATCCAAGCGTCAATTATTTGTGCAAGATGAAAACGTTTCCACTCATTCAATCGTGAAATGAAGATCGTTTTGTGAATGCTCTTTGTTTTCTCAAATGCATCCATTAGAGCTATTTTCCTATCGCTTCTAGTTTAAAGGTTTGGTTGGCTTGCTTGCTTTGTTTGTATAAACGTTTGCTCAATCTTAATTACAATGCTAAGGCAACATTTACACAATCAAGGCAAACCACACCTTTTAAATACAAGCGTTAGGAAATTAGCTCTAATGACGTTTAATTTATTAGTATGCGATGTAGATTTAGACTGAAACAGAAACTTTGCTTTTCCGATGACGTGGATTGGCTTAACTGTCCAAGATATATAGAGAATATCATATGGCTTTTTCAATATCACATCCGTATCAACCCGAGACACCAATATAATCCCAAGAGCTCTGCTCGAGGGATTATATTGATTGAGGGTTGATACGGTGTGTGATATTGAAAAAGCCATATCATACCCCTACACTTTATTATATACATATACCTCACGTAGATGTTTTTATGTGACATGACGTTATACAGATAAGGAGGTTTGAAATGATGTCATACAAATTATATAGGTTTGACATGCCGTCATACATATTAGGAGTTTGATAAAGCCTTTGCAACAGTGACTGCAATCGATGACGTGACGTCATACAGATTAAAGGTGTGATAAAGCCTTTGCAACCGTGCTGATATCGATATCATCACGGGTGGCTGATACAGCACGTTTGCTAATGATTGTATTACACATACAATTTATCTGTATTTACTACTAAGTATATAATAAATGTATTTAATGATGACGTGTCATAGGAAAGAATACATTTTATCCTACATATAGATCAGGACAAATTATTTGAAAAAATAGAATTGACTATATTAGCAATAAATACCATGTTTAAGGAATTTATTGATATATTACCTCAGACTTTCACTCACTAAGTATGCATATATAATCAATCCTTCTGACTTCATAAATTTTGTTAGAGAGTCGGCTGAATTAGGACTTTATATAATGAAAATTAATTAATTTCCTTCTGTGAAAATGCGCATATGCAATAGAAATGAATCGCCCTGCAGTGAAAATGAAAGTCTAGTATCATTATTCGACAATAAACATGAATCGCATAACGAAAACAGCATAGTGGAATTTGATTCAATATCAACAAGCTGAATAACAAAACCTGTTTTAAGTTAAACTACATTAACAATTATGTTAAAAGGTAAATTTTTCTGCAAATGAAACTTAACTGCTACTTTTAAATCTCTTGCACGCTCTATCGTGTAATATTCTTAATATTTATCTATTTGTGTATCAATTTTGCATCTGGATGGCTGTAGGCGCGATGAAAACCGTCCGCATCTCATACCTATATCATGAATCTATAAAAACAGTACTGTGTAACACATTATATATTATTTCTTATTTTATTCAAAAATCTTGAATTTGTCGTCTGTTTATTTATCATTCTACATAAGAAATTCTTCACGGATACAGTAAAAATGACATTTTAGGATTCGCACATTACATACACTGAAAAAACGTTTGCTGCATTTTAATATATATACATTAAAACAGAAGAGTTACTTGGATAGTTTCTACAATGATATTGTGGCATAATAGAATGTATTGTTTAAGAAACTGAAATGATCAAAATGGCGTATTTGGTATATTTATTGAAATGTTTGTTGTTGTAATTTGAATATAGTACTAATGAATAGAATATGAAGGGGTAGATAAAATTTGAATAAAGCTTCTGATACATATTAGGCGCGGTTTGCATTCAATTTTGACCAGAAACGCATATTATAATCAAAGTCATTCACTCGTGTTGTTAATGTCCAGTGGCAAATATAACAGTTATATCGACAGTGCAAATAACGGAGTTAATTGTGAAATGTTTAAATGAAATTAAAAGTAGCTTTCCATTTCAGTTAAAGACATACAAAACGGAATCCAGAAATGTTTTAATCATGCGGATTTTATTTAAAACTATTTTGTTTCCTATCTTATAATAGGGAAGAAAGAAAAATACTTTCAGTTTACTTGGATTGTTATTTAAGATTCATCTAAAAATGCATACAATTTTTGTTCGTTATAATGAACAATGGAAAAGAAAAAATGTTGGTTTATGCATGAATCACTGTTTCTTGTCTAATTTTATTTCATACAATAGAAGGGTTAAAAATATAGAATCACACTTTGTTTCCGAAATGACTTAAAATCGAACACACCCACATTAGTTAAATAACCTAGACTAAAGTGTTACATACCTGGAAATGTATTCTAGTTATACCATTTCATTTTTCTAAGACGATTCTACATCCAATATTTACTAAACGAAAAACACACATAATCCATAAATATACATTTGATAGCCGACTATAAGGTATGAGTTTTTCTCGTTGATGAAGGCCGCACTATACGGTATGAGTTTTTCTCGTTGATGAAGGCCGCACTATTGCTTATAATTGCTTACATCCACTTTATTTGGATAATTGTCTCATTGGCAATCATACCACATCTCCTTTTTTTGTATCATCATTACAGTTATTAGAATGTGCCATTGATGTCTTATTTTATTTTTTTGTTGTTGTTGTTTAGTTTGGTTTTTTAAAATTTTTGAAGACTTGCGTTGTTATTTGAATGCCCTTCAATGGGTACCATGATTGTTAAATAAAACTATCTGTATCTGTATTGAAATTATCATTCTCTATTTATTTGTTATTTCTAAAACAAACAAAAAAACAACTAATATTTGAAGCTTGTGAACCTAATTCGTTTTACTGGTAGTCATAATTTTCTTAAATTCAATAAACACATCCTCAACTTTACATACTTAGATAAAAAAAAAAACAAATACATGGTATCAGAATCAGCTGCTGATATTTGTATTTACGTTGCATCCAACTAAGGCTCGTCGTGTACAAAGATAATTATAGCTGAGATCATAAAAAAGGGCTCTGGACGTCAGCATTATGAACATTAAATCCGATTCCCAACTTTCTGTACGTAAAAAAAAAGTAATTTTAGCAACTTTTATAATAAAACTTTTTAAAATTAGGGACCTTTTTGCAACTCACATAGTACTATCTTTGCACAATGGCATTCAGATGTTCTGCTTTTCATCCCAGTCCCTAAACTTTGCAGAAACATCATAAATGATTGATGGACAGTTTGATATAGTTTTCAATGATACAAGACTATGACTGAGCTTCTGTCAAAACCTTTCCAGTTGACGAAAGTAGGTGAATCTGACTGATCTTCTGTCAAAACCTTTCCAGTTGACGAAAGTAGGTGAATCTGACTGAGCTCCTGTCAAAACCTTTCCAGTTGACGAAAGTAGGTGAATCCGACTGAGCTTCTGTCAAAACCTTTCCAGTTGATGAAAGTAGGTGAATCTGACTGAGTTTCTGTCAAAACCTTTCCAGTTGACGAAAGTAGGTGAATCTGACTGAGCTTCTGTCAAACCCTTTCCAGTTGACGATAGTAGGTCAATCTGACTGAGCTTCTGTCAAAACCTTTCCAGCTGACGAAAGTAGGTGAATTTAGAACAGTAAGAAGTGATTGGGATGATTTCAAAAGAATCCACACAATAAACCGTGATAATGAGAACTTTCTAAAACGCATCTATTAAAGTTGCATTACAAGAGTTGAATTTCGGCAAATAAATTATCGTATTCATTCAAATGTATTCCATAAAAGTAAACCATGCAAAACGATATCTGACATCTGCCAAAAAGTTCTGCTACATGTAACCACCCTTGACGACAAACTTGTAATAATCTAATTTTGATCTAAACTAGAGGTTACCAGGATCATGTATCAGTCACCTGATATTTTTGAATGAGATTGATGTACTGCAATAAGAACATTTCTATTAATTTCTGGCAACAAAGCAAAAATAGGTAAAAATCGTTTTTAAGGGCAATAAGTCCTATATGGACTCGACTGATGATTTCTGTCATTTGTAGAACTTATTTTTTATCCTTTTTTTAAAGATTATTTACAGTTTTTCTCTAGTCTACTTTAGTTTCGGCAAAAAAAAAAAAAAAACAAAAACAAAAACAAAAATGAACGAAAACCGTCATTCAAGGCCAATTTCTCCTATAAGGAATACTGATTGGTGATTTTGGTGTTGTTGACATATTATTAGATTTTTCATACTGATATTTATGCTTTATACAGTTTCTCCCTGTACACTATGGTTTCTACAAAACAAAAAACATGGGTTTACTCGTCGTTGTTCATTTTGACTTGTCCTTCTCGTCATTGTTTTCTGTTTTAAGGTAGTTTCATGGTATACCGCCATCTTGGATTGTACAATCGCAGTACACTATCAGACTATTTATTTGCCCAAATCTGCAAATTTGGAGACAGATTTACAATTTATTGGGTAGGCTGTTTATTTATATGAAGACAACTTGGTGATTTATTGTATTATTCAAAGTATTTAAACAAATATCAAATTTTGTGTTTTTAGAATATTTTTTTTCAACTAAGCCATTTAAGGGGAGATAACTCTTTTGGTAACAAAATTAAACTGGACTGATAGGGAAATTTTTAATTTCACCTTGTAGCAAGAAAACAAGTTCGGTGACACCATTTTTTCTTTTTCTTTTCTTAACATATTATAAAACCTATCTTCTCACAATTTATTTCAAAATTCTATCTCATAGATTTCTTTTTATGCACACAAATGTGTTTTTTCATGAACAATCTAACCAAATTTATGCAATTTTCAACGACTCATAGCTTAGAAAATAGCACGGTGACCCATACTTTTTATTATCTTTTTGAAAAAAGCATAGTAAAATCTTCATTTTAGCAAAGTATAGGAAAATTCTGTCTCAAGAAATATATACCTTTGATCTACCTTAAATTTCTCGCAATCTACTTAAGTTTCTTTAAAAAAACCCAACTACATTTAAAAGTCATTTAAAGGAAATAACTGCTATAGAGAGTCAACTGTCAATTTCGGCTTTTCTGACTTCTTATTAGATCTTGTTCCGCTGATTATTTTATTCTTATTTTTTTTTCTTTTTCTTATTTTAAAACCATTATTCAAGAACGATAACTCCTATTCACAGTAAACAGACGATTTCGGCCAGGTCGACGTATTTGTAGATCTTCGTGCTGCTGACCTTTGTCGGCATTTACAGTTTATCTTTATCTTTTATATTTTTCGAGATAATAGGCAATATTTGCAAAACTGGTAAAATCGTCATTTAAGGGTTACTAATTCTGCAAAGGGTCATATGATAGTTTTAGCCCAAAAAAATCAGTATATAAAGGACAATGTATGATAAGGGTAATGTTTGCCCCCTCTCAGAACTAGTTCATATTCATACAATTAATAGCCCTTGGCCAGGTACTACAGAAAATAACAACTTTTATTTGTTCATGTGACTTATTGGTTACCTAGCAACCGATTCCTAAAATCCAACTCGCCGAAACTACCTACCTAGCAACGTGTATTTTGCATAGCAACCATACTATATTAGGCATTTAAAGTATGTATTTGCACATACAACTGAAATCGCATGACATCAATAAATTATAGTTCCTACGTACTAGCTAGTTTTTCCCATGCATCAGTTTTAGATTGGTATTTTCCGTAAAACTACCTAGCAACGTATTTTTTGCATAACAACCATACTATTTCAGGCATCTAATGTATGTATTTGCACATATAACTTACATTTAGTGTTTGACAACAGCATATTATTAATACATACAAACTAGTTTGTTGCATACATCAGTTTCAGACTGTTAGTTTGCTTAAAACTTCCATGCAACCTGTATTTTACATAGCAACCATACTATTTCAGGCACTTAAAGTATGTATTTGCACATACAACTTACATTGCATGACAACAACGAATTATTCCTACAAACAAGCTAGATTTACCTATGCATCAGTTCTAGATTGGTACTTTCATTTAAAACTACCTAGCAACTTGTATTGTGCATAGCAACATACTATTTCAGGCAATAAAAGTATATATTGGAACATACTGTTGTTGTCTGTTCTGTGGTCGGGTTGTTGTCTCTTTGACACATTCCCCATTTCCATTCTCAATTTTATTTTTTACAGAGTTTGTCTTTAGCGCCGTGTGGAGACAGTAGAGTGCCTCCCCGTGCTTCAGGTTTATGCTCTTATAATATACTAGATTATGGAGTGTGTGTCCGAGCGAGAACTTCTCTAGTTCATTACTTTAGGAATATTTATCAAAAAGTAGTATTTCAATTTTCAGCCCCATTCTACTATTTAGTCAGACGTCAGTCGCTACCCTGATATACCCTATCTTTTGTTTTATTTTTCGGGTAATTAATGACGAATAGCGTTTGACATCTTTAGCCGAACAGAATTATCATTTTACATAATTTAATTGATTGTATGCTGGTTCATATTCTGGACGCCAGTCTTTGCTCCTTTCTAATTAAATCCACAAACAAAAACAAATATGAAGCTTAGAAATGGAAAAATATTAAATACTAAACTCGTTCAAAGGGTATCTACACGTCTCAATCTTCAAAATCGCTTATCTAAAAATACTACCATCGCTAACATTTTAACAATAAAAATCGTGGTTACCCTTCTATCGATAAGTGTCATGCCAAAAAAATGACTTACATGTCCCCGTCTTTCCACCAACAATACGGTAAGGTCCACGTTTAATGGTCGCACATTTTCTTTAAATTTTGAAACTGATATAACTTGAAAAACAAACAGTATTATTTATTTACTCACATGAAACAAACCGGGATGCGGTATTCAGTACGTAGGTGAAACTGGGCGATTTTATCTAAACGCACGCAAGAACACCTGTATCGTTTTAAAAGACCCAATAAATTCAAAAGTATCATTTATCAACACCTTAAGAAGCACAATCATCCTATTAAATATTTAACAGTTCAACCTTTAGAAGTAGTAAATAAGCAGCCTGGTGAATCTCATTCAAAGTTTGTACGATCACGGAAAATAATTGAATTAAATTGGATTAAAAAATTACAGACAGTCTACCCTCTCGGTCTTAATGATAATATCATGGGAATTGGTAATATATCAAGAACCGATTCTGTTAACATTTTGGATATAGTTTCTAAAACTGTTCGTAAAACCGTTCTCATGGTCGTAGACAAAATCGCAATCAAAGAAAATTTCGGACCAATCATACCAATATTTCGGACCTAATTTCTATTTCAAAAAACAACGGCAGACATTATCTGTTAACAAAGCTCTGTTCATTATCTTTTAATAAGTTAAATAAAATTTTAGAGGATTGCAACACAATTTCATATAGCAGTCCTAAGTATGAAATCGTTCAAATTATAATGGCATATTGTTATTCTAAACTGTTTCCCAAAATTGATCGCCCTGAAGATCATAAAAAACATTTTATTAAAATAAAGTATGTCAATAAAGGTTTTGATTTTGTAAATATTGCCGGTATTTTTAACGACCATTCTGTTAAAGAACAAATTCCTGGATATTTTGATAATACTGAGCTCCCTCTTATTTGTTATATTTACAAGAAATATACCCGGAAATATGTGTTTAATTATAGCCAATTGTGTAAAGATGTTAATATCAGTGAAAATACACCTACTTCATGTAATTGTAGTAATTCCGAATACATTTATGGACCCATTTCCCATGTTATAACAGGAGATCTTAACATCGTTCAAGACCGAGAGTTAAAATCATTCCTCAGTAAAGGACCTAAATATCGTCCCCCGTCAATCATTAATTGGAATGAGTGTCGTAATATCATCCACGACTCACTCCATACTTACTGTTTAAAATGGATAAAACGGGAAAAAGCTGACAAAAATCTTTGGACTCTTTTTAATTCAGTAATGAACATAGTTGATATACGTATTCAACATTTTAAAGAACATTTACTCTTAACAACAACCATAATAAACCTATTTCTCGTATCAAACATAAACTTAAAGAACTAGCCAAGGAATTTGTTTTGTCCCGGCCGATAAAGCTGCTAATAATATCATTATTGTTTGACGTAAATTTTACATTGAGGTTCTGAAAAAGAAATCACCAATTCACCAACATTCCAACTGACTCCATTTTCAGAAAACGACATCTGTAACAAACATAAACTTTTAGCTACCTCTTTACAAGCAGAACCAAATACAATGAAAGTCCCAACTATGTACTGGCTTCCGAAGCTACATAAAACACCTTACAAATATAGATTTATTTCGTCTTCAAGCCATTGTTCCACTACTAAATTGTCTATTCTTCTTACCAGTTCACTTGGTACAATCAAAACCTGATAATAAATTGTTCAAATAAGGCCTTTGAAAATAGTGGAATTAATTACTTTTGGAGTGTCAAAACTCGTTGGAAGTACTTGATAAATTGCATGCTTATATTGGTGATTTTGAATCTGTTCAAAGTTTTGATTTTTCTACCCTGTATACCACATTGCCTCACATTCTCATTAAGAAAAATTCACACACCTAATTAAATGGGCATTTAAAAGTCAGAATGTGAATACATATGTTCTAACTCTTTTAGGTCATTTTTAGTAGCAATAAACAAAAGAAATATGTCAATTGGACATGCTTTGATACTATATCTGCCCTTGAATTTTACTAGATAATATTTTTGTTCGCTTTGGAGATTCCGTATATCGTCAGGTTATCGGAATTCCAATGGGGACTAACTGTGCACCACTTATTGCGGACCTGTTTTGTATTGCCATCGAAACAACATCTGATACAAAAATTTAATAATACTTTTAGATATTTGGATGATATATTGGCTCTCAATAATGACGACTTCAGTATGTATACTAAAGAAATTTATCCTGTTGAACTTACTTTAAATAAAGCTAATACTAACAATGACCACTGCCCTTTCCTCGATCTTGATATCCATATCATTAACGGAAAGCTTAATACAAAATTTATGATAAAAGAGATGATTTTCATTTCCTATCGTTAATTATCCATTTATAGATGGTGACGTTCCTTGTCACCATCTTACGGTGTTATATATCTCAACTTGTACGATTCGCTCGTGTATGTAACAACGTTTCAGATTTTAACGAAAGAAATTTATGTATTACTGAAAATTATTACACCAGGGTTTTCGATATCACAAACTAGTCAAAACATTTACTAAATTTTATCATCGGTACAAGGACATCATTCGTAAATATAGCTCAACATGCAGACTTCTTATACGTTCAGGTATTTCACATCCAATCTTTTATGGTAATATTCTTTATAAAGCACTAAAATGTCAGTATTCACCTCAGAAGCTAACAAAACCTTTAAATAGACTTATTAAGAAGGGATATAGTTACGATACTGTTGTCAGGTCATTAAAGATTGCATATTTTGGCTTTAATATTGATTCACTTATAGGGTCTTTGCATCGGAACTAAACACATTTATTTAAAACCAGTTGTTGGCATGACACGGGTTATGCTCTTCTCATATATTTTATGATGGTATGATACTAAACCCTAACGGGAGGGATTGTGCCTGATATTCATATGATGAAGACATAATCTTTCAATCAGTTTAATTGAGGTCTGGAGCTGGCATGTCAGTTAACTGCTAGTAGTCTGTTGTTATTTATGTATTATTGTCATTTTGTTTATTTTCTTTGTTACATCTTCTGACATCGGACTCGGACTTCTCTTTAACTGACTTTTAATGTGCGTATTGTTATGCGTTTACTTTTCTACATTGGCTAGAGGTATAGGGGAGGTTGAGATCTCATAAACATGTTTAACCCCGCCGCATTTTTGCGCCTGTCCCAAGTCAGGAGCCTCTGGCCTTTGTTAGTCTTGTATTATTTTTACTTTTAGTTTCTTGTGCATAATTTGGAGTTTAGTATGACGTCCATTATCACTGAACTAATATATATATTTGTTTAGGGGCCAGCTTAAGGACGCCTCCGGGTGCGGAATTTCTCGCTGTATTGAAGACCTATTGGTGACCTTCTGTTGTTGTCTGTTCTGTGGTCGGGTTGTTGTCTCTTTGACACATTCCCCATTTCCATTCTCAATTTTAACTTAAATAGCATGACACCAAAAAATTATTTATACATACAAGATACTTTTCCCCACGTATCAGATCCAGACTCTTTTATTGTTGTTGGTATAAACTACATAGCAACGTGTATTTTACAAAGCAACCATAAGTATAACTTCAGGCAATTATAGAATGTATTTACACAAACAACAACTGAAATCGCTAGACATCAACAAATCATTCATACATGTACATACAAGCTGGTTTGCCCCATGCATCCGTTTCTGATTGGTATTTTCCTTTAAAACTACCTAGCAACGTGTATTTTGCATTGCAACCATTTTTTTTTTGCATCTCTACATGTGTGTAGAAATCCTATGATTGATTTCGATATATTTATGATATTATTCATTTATATAAGATACAGTAACTTTCTTCCTTGTTAACATACACTATCACAATATATCATTTTATAAGTCCTTGGCGCGCGGAAGTAGTCAAGGAGACAGTATTATTTTTTTCAGGGGTTGACAGGATACGCGTAATAGTTTTTCGTTTCAACTTCAAGGTTATTCAGGGCCTAATCTAGGATTTTGAAGAGGGAGAAGTGACTTCTCCTTCCAAGAGAGAGAAGGGAGAAGTGAGATTCCATTACCGTTTCGGTTGCATCGTGTTTTCATGCTTATCACTAAGGAAATTGTTTTATATATATTCAATAAAAGATATACTTGCAGTTTTTTCATGTGTTTTTGTACACAATGTATATAAAGAAAGTTCTAAATAAAATGGTTTAGACAATATATAGTTGTTATTTATTTATTGATGCCATTGTGTTCTAAATAAAATTTGTTGATTGGAACATGAGGGAGTAGCCTAGTAATATTATCATGATTATGATGCATTAAATTCATGTGCATCTGCCTCAATTTATTTTTAAAAGTCCAGAAAAAATATAACTCCCAATTTACCTGATGAATTTCACATGACTGGGAATTTAATTTAGATCACCACTTGTCATTAATTTGTAAAACAGTATTGAATGTCCAGAACATTATGTAAGTTGTAAATTGAGATTATCGTTGAAGATTGCAAGTCTATAAATGAAAATATCTTTCAATCGCATATTAATTATCCGACAAAGAGCTAATTTCTATCATTTTTTAAAAATATCATCCATATCAACGAAATGGTCGTGAGAAAAAAATCCACTGCTGATCACTACCGGGTCGAGTGTCGTACGTTTGCAATCACATTATCCATCAGCAGTCTTTCTACCTTTTATATTTCAATTTTTATTCAATCAATATAATAAATCTACCCTTAATTCCCACCTTTTACCTACCGAATAGTAAAATTGATCGACTCGTGTAAGTTATAAAAATAAAACAAATCAGCTGAGTGATTACGCAACATCCTCAGATGAAAATCATTGTAAAATGATAACTTAAACAGACGGTCAGTTTTCTGTTTGAATAGTTTTGAAAGTTATATCCAAGGATGTTCAAAGTCGCCGTTGTATTTATTAATTTGATCGTTGACAGTATTAGTCCTGGGTCGTTTCGCAAATCTCGATTTTTCCGTGTCAGCCGCCATTTTTTTTACCTGTGAGACTTGTCAATCACAAGTTGTCTCCCTTTTACCGATTTTGATAGCGATTTGACTTCGCTATGAAGTCAGTCGGCTGGCGAGATTTAGCGATTTTCAAAATTCTTTGGCGACTTAAATCGTCATTTCGCCGGCAAGATTATTTTTTCTGGTTATTATGCAAGAAAATTTAATTAACAATGATTTTATATATGTTTTTTGTTTGGTTTTCACTTTACATATGGCTTTATCTCTGATCTTATTTCAGTGTGCACGATTCTTATTCTACGTATTTCACCTTTATCAATATTAGGAAAATCTGTTTGGTCGATTGCATATACCATTTTGGATCATTTTGTTTTAGGGGTGTTCAGATTCAATGTCGAGTAATAAATATTATTTAGCGTTATCTGCGAGAAACAAATCATTTCTCTGATAAAGTATCTAAATTCAAATCCAATATAAATATAGTTAACATATATATTTTATTGAACTGTGTAAATTGATCGGAATGCGAATGTTAACATACACCTAAAATTCTTTTTTAGTGTAGTGTATCCCATTTAACACATGACATTTGCGCGGGAATCTCTTCCATTGACATTGTTAACGTCTCCGAAGAGACGTTATTAAGAGTTGAACGATGGACAGTCTGCGGGCTGAATGCTTCTTCTACCTGATTGGAAGATATTACTGAGACGTTAATAATTAAAGTTCGTTGATTGGTTGGGACAATCCAAACCTAGTAAATGTCTTTCAATCCCGTAGAGTATCGGATTTGTACTCTCTATTTTAGCAATTAGATTTTGCCTGGTCACCAATCATGCATATCGGTACACAGGTAACATTTATCTATAAATAGCCGAAACTCCTGAAGTTTTGTAAACACACACGTGATTGTTTCACATTCAATCCAGTCTCTCACTGTTGCGTACATTTCATACATGAAAACATAAGAAAACTTGAAGGAAATCATGGTTATGATATTTCATGATGGGAGAATAAATTCTTTGACAAATATGTAAAGCATTTACAACCATGATTTTAATTGCATCTGTAAAATATTATCGACATCTGATCAGTTTCAGATTCAATCTTCAACCTAATTGTCTTATATCACCTAAATTTCTCGACCTCATCAAATATCATGAAGCTTAAATAAAGACATAGTCTACCTCTCAATTCAAATGATAAGTATAATAAATGCACTCCCCGATCTTTAGGACAGGATTTAGGTTGGGTTGAACATTGTCTATCTCTCCCTAGCTATTCCTATCAAAATAGCAGACGATGAAGAACAGAAGACCCAAAAATATCCAAAGGGGAATATAAGAAGAATAAAAAAACTACTTTATTAAGAAGATATGAAGTATACGTAATTAATTTAGACAGCAACCCAATTACACAACAAACAAAACAATTTACTTCTAAAATTCAACCTACGGTCTTCCACAATGGACATGCCATTACAATATTTGAAGTTTTTAATCCTCCCAAATCTAGCTATGATATAATAGAATAGTTGTGAATACATGTAAAAAAAATCATCTTAATAGCAAAAAATGAATATTACTTTAAACAATGAGCAGGGTCAGCAGGGTCAAGAACAAACTGCTAGTAGTTTAAAAGAACGGTCTCTCACAAAAGATTATGTCAATACAGTATGTTAAGCTTTGAAGGATTGGTACAATAAGGACCTTATTTGACACCCAACATTAAACGATATACTGCTTCATAACGTGTTTGGTAAAATTTGTTGGTTTATATGCAAGGCTATTCTGAATGAATTAATCTACAAAGCGAGAACACTTTCCACTTTCATCAGCTAAGAGACGGCTAGCTTTTTTAGAAAAGCTATTACTTGTAATATAATTGAATTTGGGGATTAATGTAATGTGAAGTTACAGTAATTGATTTTTGGATGAAATGTGATATTATTTGTTTCTTCTATAGCACGTCAGGTTTGTACACATTAAGACTATAGTCTGTGGCGGATCCAGGGGACAGGGGATTCCGGAGGTTGAAATTCCCTCTTTTTATTGACATGTGACGATCAATGCATTTGAATTGGGATAGTTAATTGGAACTGACCCTTTATCCTGGGTAAGGTTCTTCTTTTTAAAAATAGCTGTAAGTTGAAGACATATCATGAAACTAATTATGTGTTTTTATGACTTGCAGAAACTTTCTACACCATTTTAATCATCAACTGCCAACTTTTGACATGTTATTCGCCCTTAAAATAAGAAAGTTTGGTCGAACAACCCTTTTATTTTAGATATACACTTGTATATAGTTCCTTTGTAAATCAAAATTTATAATGATTTACTATTTATGAATTAATTTAAAAGAAGTATTTGTACATCAATTGAATCAGTTGATAAGAATTTTGAAAGTATTGTAGTCACCGGTAGTATCTTATGCATGTGCAAGATGCTGTTCAATGGAATTTAGATCAAAATGTGTATTAATATATCTAAGTTGATTCCCACACGTTTTTGAAATGGTATTAATCCAATTCTTTCCATAGACAAGTAAGAGTCAGAATGATTATCAACTGTCATTATTTTCAAATAATTACACTCAAAGGTGTAAGTATTAATTGGAAACAACCCAGTCTTAATTCACCACAGTTAATATCTCATGGCCTGTTACATAATAATTACACACCTAACTGATTATACACATTCTTGACCTCAATAGTAAACCTACAAATGTATCATTTACTTTGATCTACAATACATTAAAATATTCTGTAAATTTTGCTAGCTAGCTGAATGAAATCAGATGTTTTTTTGTTTTCAAAGAAAAGACAAAAAATGAAAAAAAATATGTATAAAAAATGCAAGCAAATTTTATTTCACTGGTAAACTCAGTGTCATTATCATCTGACATAAGTCAATTATAATCAAGATCAAATTAATTAGTTACAATTATCAGAAATTTGGTTAAAACAAAAAACAGAATTGCATAATTCTTACCTGAGCATTTTTCTGCAATAATATTCATTTCTAAAAAAGAAGATGTGGTATGATTGTTTGTTCTACATTTATATCTCATTATATTGCTATTTAACAGTAATTGGAAATATCTCAGCATTAGGTATTTGTACATTTAAATTTGAATAGAGAAAAATGTGTGTTTTCTTAACGAAGAATGAACACCAATTTAGATAAAAAATAGTTATTGTTTTTTTTAAATTTTTGTTGTTAAGAAAGTGCATTTCCAAGGCATCTTTCTGGAAATTATTACACATGTTATTATTGGCATATAAAAAATATATTACTTGTTTGATGATCTCCCTTTCCATTCTTGTCAATACCATTAAATTGTAAATATTTATAAAATAAATTCTGAAAGAGTCTATTAAATTGAAATATCAATATATATATATATAAGTCTAAAAATTTGCACAACGATACTAATATAAGATGGTATTATACGAAGATGTTCTTATTAAATCGTGTTGACAAATATTTCGGCTTAACAAATAGCCTTCGTCGGTGTCAATAATTTTAACAATACTGTTCTAGACGATCCGGTACATAGTAAATTTGCTGGTTGGTCCTTTATATATATATCAATATTTGCATCGATATTGCGAAATTCCCTACCTTTGGACAATAACATAGAAATTTTACAGTAAAATTGGAAATGGAAAAAGTATGTTCAGAAAGAATATCAGAATAGCTATGTATATGGCTGGATCACAACATCTACGATGCTTTGATTTATGCCGTTTTCAATAATAAAAAGATCAAATGGGAAAATTCATAGATACCAGAAAATTCTTCAGTATTATCTATAATTTATTGAGAAATATTATTACATTCATAAACTGTAAATTTGTAACATGATGTTAATACAATAATGTATTGTATGTCTGTATCAACCAACAAATAAAACTGAATAACTGTTTACACTTCAACTGTCTAATATACCTTTGTGTACATGTCTGTATATTTAATCTCATTTCTGTCCATTCAACTGATAAAATCAACAGAATCTGTGTAAATTTCGTGAATTCTACGTCTTTCACCTTTAAAGGCTTTATAAAAATCGCTATAGAGGATTTTATATACATTATCCTCGTCTCATGAGTTTTTGTTCTATTAAGGATGCATTATGACGTCACGATTTCCATTGAAAAAGCATGCATAGTACGAAAACATATGACATAAGTAAACATGATCTGACCATATATTTTAGGGGTTGTTTACATTCCGAGTCGAGTTATTAAGTAACATACATGTACAATTAAGGTATGTTACTAAGTTTGATTTACTGATAAACTTAATAAAGAAACATTATATAAAGTAAACATGTTCTTTATATTTTGCTGTGTGCAATTGGCCTAAATATGAAGGACAGTACAGCCCTGAAAATGGTATATCCCATTTTACACATGACGTGTACATGATGTAAGCAGGAAAGACCCATTTGCGACAATTAATTCGTCTTTGCATTGTATTTTACTGACTGTCTTTTTATTTGATATCCTATCATAGAAAATTATCAACATTTGCTGTCGGGTTTGTCCACAATTTGGAATCTATATAATACAGATATACTGTTCCCAGGTGGACTTCAATCTGAATTATTTATTGTCAATATTGAAAATAAGTTGATCCATCCTTTAGAAAAGTTGTTTCGAATATAATGAATCCCCCGTCCTCTACACCTCTATTAGTTAAAAGGCTACATTTTCTTTTTTCCTTTTTAGAACAGCAAAATAAGGGATATTCCTCATTTGGGGGATAGTTGTCTCCTTGGTAATCATACCAAATATTCTGATTTTTATATTGATTGCATACCTGAAAAAGATGTACAAAGTTACATATGCTGATAACTTCAAACAACATAGTACAACTGATTTACCATAAAACTATTGAAACGAACTATATATATTTGATCTCATTCGTGTCTTTATACCACTACCAATCAACAGAACAAATGCAAATAATTATGATGTCTTGAAAGGTTTTTGTATAAATCTTATCAATATAAACTGTATCACAATATAAACATGTTGGGCTCTGTTAAAGCCGACTATACAGTATGGGGTTTTCTCATTTTTGAAGGCCTTATGGTTGCCTATAATTGAGAGCTTTGGCGAATATTTTATTAGTATGAATAAATCCTACGTCAATTTTACATTTACAACAATCAGACATTAACCCAAAGCCAAACTGAATGTAATTGAAAGACATCTAGAGGTTAAAATACAGTGGAACAATAGACAAAATTAAAAAACTAGAGGCTCTAAAGAGCCTGTGTCGCTCACCTTGGTCTATGTGCATATTAAACAAAGGACACAGATGGATTCATGACAAAATTGTATTTTGGTGATGGTGATATGTTTGTAGATCTTACTCTACTGAACATTCTTGCTGCTTGAAATTATCTCTATCTATAATGAACTTGGCCCAGTAGTTACAGAGGAAAATATTTTGTAAAAATTACAAAAATTTACAAAATTTATGAAAATTGTTAAAAATTGACTATAAAGGGCAATAACTCCTTAAGGGGTCAATTGACCATTTTGGTCATGTATACTTATTTGTAAGTCTTACTTTGCTGTCCATTATTGCTGTTTACAGTTTAACTCTATCTATAATAATATTGAAGATAATAACCAAAAGCTGCAAATTTTCTTAAAATTACCAATTCAGGGGTAGCAACCCAGCAACGGGTTGCCTGAATGGTCTGAAAATTTCAGGGCAGATAGATCTTGACCTGATCAACAATTTTATCCCATGTCAGATGTGCTCTAAATGCTTTGGTTTCAAAGATATGAGCCAAAAACTGCATTTTACCCTATGTACTATTTTTAGCCATGTCGGCCATCTTGGTTCGCGGGGGTCATCAGACACATTTTTTTAAAACTAGATACCCTAATGATGATTGTGGACAAGTTTGGTTAAATTTGTCTTAGTAGTTTCAGAGGAGAAGATTTTTGTAAAAGATTACAAAAATTTACGAAAAATTGTTAAAAAATGACTATAAAGGGCAATAACTGGTCATTTTGGTCATGTTGACTTATTTGTAGATCTTACTTTGCTGAACATTGTTGCTGTTAACCAGTAAGATCGGAACCTTTACATGAGCAAAAGAGGAAATTCCTTCCTGTTTACTTTACCAATAGAGGAATTGATGCAATCAACATCAGCAACGTTCTACATCACAAGGAGGTAACATCTAAAATTCCTATTTATTTTCAAAATCAGTCTGTCCCTATTGTGTCCTACAGTTACACCAAAACCATTGCACCCAAAATATTTAACTATAAACAATCATTACAGGACCTTGATTTAGAACAATACCTAAAAAACCCTCTGACATGTGACTGTTCCCACTCGCCTTACAATTACAGCCCCTCTGGCCATGTTGTTACTGGGGATCTAAACATAATTCAACATGAAAATCTCCGAAAGGTGATTTCTCATGGTCCTAAATTTAGAGAACCCCAACACATCAATTGGAATCATAACTTCAAAATAATTATGGATTCCATTGAAGACTACGCTAGAGCATGGGCTAAACAAGAAGAAGTTCAACTGGACACTTTGTCAGAATGGGTCAAAACAATCAGGTCTCTGATAAAACGTCGCATTCATAAGTTGAAAAACTGTGTGAATGATCGACCAAAGTCCGTTTTTAGAGACAAAGAGGCTGTGAAATGTGTATCATCTCTTCATGATAAGTATGTTGTTGTTCCTGCGGACAAAGCTTCAAATAATATTGTCTTTATATGTAAATCGTATTACTACGAGTGTCTTGAAAAAGAATTAGGAATAAATGAGCACTCAGGTAATCCCACATACAAAAACATATCATTTGACAAGGATGAGATTTTGGCGAATCATAAGTCCTTCATGGCTTCAATGAACATTGCATTGAACAACAAATCGGAGGAATTACCTTGTTTGTATTGGATACCTAAACTTCACAAAATTTCGTACAAACAACGGTACATTGCCGGCTCATCTGCATGTTCCACTAAAGAATTGTCCATTAGATTTACTGAAATTCTGTCCGCAGTGAAAGAGTGTCTTCAGAAATACTGTGAAACTATTTACTCGCGTAGTGGTATTAACCATATGTGGATTCTTAAAAACTCTAAAGAACTTCTGGATAATTTTAAATCTCGGTCTTTTTCTGAAATTAGTTCTATCAAAACTTTTGATTTTTCAACCTTGTATACCACCATTCTCCATGTGAAATTGAAAAACCGTCTAAAAGAAATAATCCACAATGCTTTTCAACATAAAAATGGTAGCATACGCTATAAATTTATTACTTAGGGATACCATAAAGCATATTTTGTTAATAGTGAACAAAAGGGTAAAACATGCTACACAGAGGAACAAGTGATCAGTATGCTGGAGTTTCTTATTGACAACATATTTGTTGAATTTGGAGATAGACTTTTTCAACAAATTGTCGGCATTCCTATGGGAACGAACTGTGCGCCTCTCCTTGCCGACCTCTTCTTATTTTCATATGAATCTGAGTTTCTTCAGACACTTGTCAAAAACAAGAAGATCAAAGAAGCCAGGTTATTTAATTTCACTTTCAGATATATTGATGATGTTCTTTCCATTAACAATCCGAACTTTTCTGATTGGGTTCCATTAATATATCCACCAGAACTAGAAATTAAAGAAACAACAGACACCGCTTCCTCCGCCTCATTTTTAGACTTATACCTCGAATTTGACATACACAGTAATCTCAGTACCAGAATCTATGACAAACGAGACGATTTTAATTTTGAAATTATCAATTTCCCCACCTTAATAGCAATATACCAACTTCACCTGTATGGGATATACATTTCCCAACTTATTCGGTATTCAAGAGCTTGTAGCTCCTACTCAGACTTTGTAAAACGTCACCAGTGTCTGAGCAGAAAGTTGATGAACCAGGGGTATGTCAAAGAACGTCTCGTCCTTTTTCTAAAAAAGTTCATCGGATGTACCAAGACCTTGTTGATAAATATTCCGTATCAACTTCACAAATAATACACGATGGTCTTGAAGTATAGATTCTGCGTACTGACGTTGTTTATCATCTTAATAACGTGTTATAGTATTCTTTTATTTGTCTTTATTAATATTACTTTTACTGTTAAGTCTGTTTTTTGAGATATCCATTTGACGCGACTCTGTACTTATGTATCTCGTCATACTTTGAACGACAAAATTATTTTATTTATTAATATTACTTTTACTGTTAAGTCTGTTTTTTGTTATATACATTTGACGTTACTCTGTACTTATGTATCCCGTCATACTTTGAACCACAATATTATTTTATTTATTAAGATTACTTTTACTGTTAAGTCTGTTTTTTGTGATATCCATTTTACGTGACTCTGTACTTATGTATCACGTCATACTTTGAACGACAAAATTATTTTATGTCTACCTGTGCGAATTTCAAACGCGCGATTTTACGCCAGTACTTAAAACCTTCCATTCTTTATGGGTAGATTTTACATAGATAAATGAAATCGTATAATAAAATAGCAAAATGAGGATGTTAAATTTGATGTATGCCTTTTTGTGCTTCTTCGCTACATTTGTTTGTTTTTATAGTGATTAAGATGATAACACAATGTTGACTGCTGTACCCCTATTTTGACATTTTTACCTATTGTGTCTGTTTGCTTTGTTCACGCATCGTTGTCAATATAATGGAATTTGATGCGACTGTCATAGAAGTGAGAGGTTTAGCTAGCTATAAAACCAGGTTCAATCCACCATTTTCTACATAAGAAAATGCCTGTACCAAGTCAGGAATATGACAGTTGTTATCCATTCGTTTGATGAGTTTGAGCTCTTGATTTTGCCATTTGATTATGACTTATATCTAGAAATTGACTATGAGGGTCGGTTGAAAACAAAACTTTACGACAAAAGAGATGATTTCAGCTTCCCAACTGTGGATTTTCATTTTTAAACTAAGAGTTCCAAATGGTGAAGTTGAAATCATCACTTTGTAAATTTTACGGACGCCATCACGACTTGGTTGACCGCTATGGAATATCCGTTTCACAGATGATATCGGATATGTTCCTTATGTCGTAACTACAATCCCGTTTACTTTTCACGAATGTGACCTACCGAATTAGACTATTTACCCCTATTTGTGACATTTTTACCTATTGTTTTTGTTTGTTTTGTTCACACATCGTTGTCAATATAATGGAATTTGATACGACTGTAATACAAGTGAGAGGTTTAGCTAGCTTTAAAACCAGGTTCAATCCACCATTTTCTACATAAGAAAATGCTTGTACCAAGTCAGGAATATGACAGTTGTTATCCATTCGTTTAATATGTTTGAGCTTTTAATTTTGCCATTTGATTAGGGACTTTCCTTTTTGAATTTTTCTCGGAGTTCAGTATTTTTTGTGATTTTACTTTTTTTGTCTATCTATAATAATATTCAAGATAATAACCAAAAACAACAACATTTTCTTAAAATTGCCAATTCAGGGGCAGTAACCCAACAACGGGTTGTCCGATTCATCTCAAAATTTCAGGGCAGATAGATCTTGACCTGATCAACAATTTTACCCTGTCCGATTTGCTCTAAATGCTTTAATTTGGTTTCAGAGAGATCTACATTTTACCCCTATGTTTTATTTTTAGCCATGGCGGCCATCTTGGTTAGTTGGCCGGGTCACCTGACACATTTTTTAAACTAGATACCCCCATGGTCATTGTGGCCAAGTTTGGATAAATTTGGCTCAGTAGTTTCAGAGGAGAAGATTTTTGTAAAAGTTAATGACGACGACGGACGCCAAGTGATGAGAAAAGCTCACTTGGCCCTTTGGGCCAGGTGAGCTAAAAAGAGCGAATTATTGAAAAGAATTGCATTAATAAAAATATGTAATTACATGTATTTGCAAGATTTAAAATATAACATTTAAAATTTTTTGAGTTTAAGGTTCCACCTACCATTTAAGAAAACTGTGATTTCATTGGGCTAGTCTGTAAAAAGGATGTCAATTAGAGAAGCCAATATTTTGGGGCATTGATTTGAAAACATCACATAGCTGTCCATTAGCGTGATTAAAGGGGTATTTAATTGGTGGTAGATTAGGAATCTTATTTCATTTGGACATTAGAGAGGGACATCAATCTGAGTCTTATATTATTGATTCAGTTTTGATGGTAAATAGCTATAGACACTGATAAGTGATAAGTGACAGTCTAATAACATTTTGTAGTTTTGAATGTTTGTTTTTCGGTTTTCTATGATTAGGTGGAGGTATGATCTTATATTAAACAGAGGGGTACTCAGCCTATATCAATATGTGCATGAAGCAATTTAGGTACCGAATAATTTTACCACAACTTTGTGAAAGTTTTAACCGGTGTTCCCCATTTATACCGTACATATATACTGAAAATATGATATAAAATTTAAGGTTTTTTTTCAGGACTTCAGATCTATCCATGTAGTATGGCATTTTTGTGAGAAGTGGATATTTATGAAGGACCTGTAGTACAAAGTATATCACTGGATTGAGCTCTTTGTCAAGTGTATTATTAAAGTGCTTTGCTTTGAGCTCAGTTCATTGTTATGCAGTTCATTCTTTGTGAAATAAAGATTTGACAAACAACTCTAATCTGCACAAGGAATTGTAGAAGTATCCATTCTATGTAAGTAGTAATGGGGAGAAACATATTAAAGCATTTTATTTACGTTTGAACCAAAGATGTTGTGTCTTGAAGCTAAATTAAAAAAAACACACAAATTACCAAACAATACTGCTCGTGCTACTAGAAATATCATGAACATAAATATGATGCTAGGTGATTTTGTTACACTTTTTTAAAATTCTGCACTGCCTACTGATAACACAGTCCTGAGTAGATGTAAATGTCATTCAGTATTGTAAAAAAAAAGGACCTATCTGCCCTAATTGATTTCTAAAATCATATTTCATTGTCAATTTGTCAAATTGTGTGAATTAACAGTAAATTTTTATAACAGCACTTTCGTACAACAACAAAGCTAGCTTAATAATGATTTGATTTTGATTTTTGGTGTTTTAACGCCACTTTTAAGCACCGCTTTTGGGCTATTTCGTGGCGGCCAGAGCTTAATAATGTACTGGCTTCACTAATATTTGTATTCATATAACAAAAAAATCTTGGAACAAGAATATTTTTGCAATACCTTTTTCATTTTAAATTCTATAACTTTTTAGATAAATAAAACATATTCGGACAATTAAATATCTTCTAATCTGAGAAACAATTTTGACATTTAAACGAAATATTTTACTGATGGTACTGGGAAGATCCACCACAAAGAAACATAAATATAACCATACAAATAGTACATGCATGCATGTTCTCCAATACCATCTCCCATATAAAAAATCACATCATGAAGAAATGAACTTTGTGTTCCTCTCCTAGCTACAAATGTATCTAAAATCAAAGGTGTAGAACATATCTTATCATAATCATTTGGTAATCAATGCAATTAGTGTCTCCATGACAGTCTTGAACATTAAAACAAAGTATTAAATAAACAATACTGCTAACGTTAAGTGTTTAGCTCAGTAAAGCTGTCATTGTGCAACACAGTTTAATATATATAGAACTCTATGTCAACATGAAACACTGTCAAACAGTCATACATACTATCCACACTGATCTGTGTCCACACTTGTAGCTGCATAACAATATATGTATCTTCCATAGGATTTGCATAGCAGACAAGTATATTATTTTCCTTTACAACAAAAGGTTTTACATTAAGTGCATGTTTGCGAAAGAAGATGTATTGTATGCATGGTTTCAGCATTGCCTTTCTTTGTATGTCTGGTTTTTTTTCCAGATGGGTCTGGTAAAAATGGTTGTCTTTTTTACAATATTTACTGCAGTATTTTTTGGAACATCCTATTTTTTGTTTGTTAAGTAAATTTACTAGATAAGTAACTGCAAACCTTCAGTCTCGACTGTTTTAGTAAATATTTTTTCCTGTTAATTCTTCAAAGAATCATTATTGTTTACACAAATTCTATATAATAAGTAATCTGTCACATTTTCTATGTATTCATGTGACAACACTCTGTTGATTTAAAAATGTACTATTTAACCTCTGTTTCATGACACAACTTATTTTAGAGGGGGCGTTTTTGTGTCATCCTATGAACTCTTTTTACCAGCTTTCATTTGGTACTAAAGAAGAAAAACCCCAACCTTTAAAAACATATCATTTTAATTTCCAATACTATCATTGAAATACATTGTACTTAATAAAATAAGTACATTATAAGTAACAGGGAATATAAACCTATACACAGACACGTTGCCTCTCTCTCTCTCTCTCTCTCTCTCTCTCTCTCTCCTTTCGCTCTTTCTCTCTTTCAACTAATATCATGCAGCAAGAATTTCCTCCATGTATCATGAGTATTTTAAATAGATTATGTGTACAGTATTTAATTGTGAAATTTAAAAATTAACAAGATCAAGGTTTTATCGGAATCATACTAAATAGTCCCTCTTCAAAGTTAATGGACATCACCCACACACAAAACTAAAGCAATGTGATAATTTTCAGAAAGTGACTATAGTAAACAAGCAAAATCCAACACAAGACAAAGAATTAAGGGCATGTATTTGCGAGACTTTGTTTGGGATTTGCAAATCTAACATTGAAATAAATGTCATAACTCCCATAATTGATTTGAGACAATTTATTTGTATTCATGTAATTATGACTAGAAAACTTTCAAAACATGTGTAAATTTCAAAGAAAATTATGAAAATAACTTGTTTGTGGAAGATTTATGGATATATGGACTAGGCCATTAATGCAGTTACTTGATTGATTAAAAACAATCAAAAGTCTATTCTGATTGAGTTCCATATTTAGAACCACAATAAAAGTTCCTATAAAACCTACATTTAAGTGACTAATTGAAAAATATTTTGGTTTTTCATATAACATGCAAGATAAATAAGCTCTTTAGTTTTTAAATTTCCTGTTAGAAAAGGGATTGTAAGAAATAGCCTTTCCTGTTTAATTATTCAAGCCCACCATATTTCAGTTGGCTTGTCAGAAGTCAAAATTGCATCTTTGTTCATCACCTGTAACACTAGCAATACATAGATTTCCCAATTTACGGACAATTACTTTGATTTTATGATGTCATTAATTATAAATACATGGAAACAGATAATTATGAGACAACATTTTTAAAACAAGATACCTTACGTATGATTGTGGTCAAGTTTGGTACCAAACTGCCTAGTAGTTTTAAAGTTTTTTTTTTGTTGTAAACGGACGACTGACGCCAAAGATGAGAAAAAATCACGTGACCCTTTTTACTCAAAATGTATATGTTCAAACTTGATTACTAAGTGTGGGTATTTTGTTAGCGTTATTGAACTTTTGAAATATCGACTTGACAATCAATCAAACTATCAAATCATGTTGAACATAACATTTGTTTCAATTGTGGTTCCGATTAAATATTCAACTATCTGCCCAATAAGTTGTGTTCTGCTTGAAACTGTTGGCTGAAATTTCAAAAATCTTCTCGAATCATGCCACCAGACAAAATGAACGTCTATTTTGTGGGAATTTTCTTAGATGGTCCTCTATCAAATTTGTATTTTTTGTGGCGACTGGAAATCTACG
Organism: Mytilus coruscus; assembly: GCA_017311375.1. NCBI lineage: Eukaryota > Metazoa > Mollusca > Bivalvia > Mytilida > Mytilidae > Mytilus > Mytilus coruscus. The sequence continues at coordinate 127,937,348 of CM029596.1, forward strand.
ATGACCGCCACCGTAGGAAAGAGTTAACATATAGGACCACGTGACGTGGGACATAAATACAAACAGCTTTTTTGAATAAACCGTTTTACAGATAGAATCGAAAATAAATGCCTGACTTATAGTATGATGGTTTAAAAATACTAAGGATTTTCTACCCCAGGAATAGATTTTGGATCCTCAATGCGCTTTAATTTCGTACTTTATTTGGCCTTTTTGACATTTTTATTCGATCGTCACTGGTGAGTCTTTAGTAGACGAAAGTAAAATAACAAAATATCTAACTCCAAGGAAAATTCAAAACGGATGTCATATTCCGGACTTGGTACAGGCGTCTGGCATTCAAAATTGTAATCCTGGTGACGTTGAGCACGGTATCGGTGCTTCTTTGAAAAAATGCGTTAGATAGCGGGTTAATCCAATTCACGCTCTTTTCCTACACAATATATATCCATGATCAGTATATCATTCGAAAGGAAATAAACCACCGAAATCAATAAAATAGATGAATTTGTGCTATGTACATTATGTAAAGAAAAACTTTGCTCATTTCGACGGCTATAACGTCATTTTAACCCTTTGACTGCCAATATATTGGAAAACGCTTTACCTTTGACTGCCAAGAATCGGCCCGGTGTCGTACGTTTTCAAACAGCGCCATGGCAACCTTTACAACAATTGATAACGTCACGCTATTGTGCATGGTACCTGCATAGGATTGCTCGTTTTGATGACACCACAGCTGTCTGCTTCGTTGATTTATCGCTCTCAAGTGCCGTTTTTTTTTTACTGTATTTGTGTTGTTTATTTTGGTCAGTCTTTTCATTATTACACTAAATTGGTGTTGGTTGCAATTTATTAGTGGTTGTAAAAACTCATAGCCTCATTGACTTTAATGGTATTAAAGCTCAGAATGCCGTGTAATGTATCATATTTGGTAATGTTTTTTTGTATGTCTTCGTGCGATTTCCCCATTATATCCGGGGATCCGTTATTTTTCATATTGTTTAACTGTTTGCACTACAAGAACACCTGGGTTCACCTGTTTTTATACGGAGCCTCGTTTTTCTCAAATGCCGTTAGTTTGCAATGTAAATTTATGTTGTCTTTCTTTGTTTTTGTCTATGTCTCTTGATTTCCTATCAGTTTTATTACGCTTCGGTATTCTAACTTAAAACGTTTATATTTTGCGGCTGGTGCGGAATTTCGTTAACTATTAATAAATGAAAACCAGCTATTGTTATCAAAATGATTGGGTTGCTTTTTCTATTATTCCCTTATAAAAGCAGGCGGAAACCCAATTGAAATTAAACAAAAGAAATGGAACTCTTTGTTAGAGAAGGTAAATTAAAAAGGCGAAGTTGGTAAATTTGAATTGTTTACATCTGTTTCTATGGGCTTTTAAAGTTTGATTAATGTGCCTAATTTAGGATTTTATGCACGTTATGTATGTGTTTTACTTAAATTATTGAATTGAGCTTCGAGATATTTGTAAACTTTTAAATTATAGACAGATTTTCACAAAACAGTCGATTGTGGTACAAATGTAGGTGCAAATTCTCGTGGATCTTTTGTGCATAAGCATAAATTCCGCAGATAAAATTCCAAAGGAAGATAATCGATTTATCCTTTTAAAGCATCAATTTGCATCTCTGCCCCCGGTGACAGTTTTTTGGGAAAAAATCCCCAAAATGGGCAATAATTTCATCGAAAAGAGAAAGTCAAGTACGTCTTTTTAGGTTCAGGCGTGTTTGAGTTGACTATTCTGTCTTGAAAACGTATAAAAGAAAAATATTTGATAGATCATCTCGCTTCAGATTCTATTATTTTTATATATTTAGGCTGTAGGTTGATTCAATAATATTAAAAATTTGCCGTACTAAAAGGTGAAATATATGGGTCAAGTGAAATACCTTTCTAGTGAGTCATAACAACAGAGTAGGTGTGTTCGAATAACAAATTTTTACTAAAAGTACTTGACGACAAACTTTTCTGTTGGATCTTAAAATGCATAACTTCAAAAAAATTCAGTTTTGTGTATGTTATATAGGGTAATTATTCTTCAACCTCTGAAAATTTTTAGTCTGCCTTCCACGAAATATTTAATTAGAATTTTTTTAAATATTTTTGAACTTCGAAAATTCCCCCTGACAACCGATCAGACAATAACTTTAAGTTGAACAAATGCATAATAGTACATTAAATGATGCTCAAAAGCTAGTAGATACATTTGTCTTTTAAAATACAACTGGCATATAAGGAGTGTATTGATACTATGTGGATAAATTTGTCGGTTTTCAAGGGCTAAATTGACAGCGCGTCATCACTACGATGGCTTTCATTTTTACGATTATAAAAATTAGGTGGCGTAATGGGGGGATAATTTTGACGAAGTAGAATCCTGACTGAAAGGACATTAAAACAAAATGTTTTTCGTGGTGAATTTATAAATATTAAAACATATCTGCCGCCGAAATATAATGCAAATTGTGAAAGACGGTACATTTTAATTTGTGTAAATGTTTAAAATCTCAGACTCTCGTAGATGTGTACCACATACTGAGGCACTTTGGACAATAAAAGACACCAGACAAATGTAATTATATAATACAATATTAAAATGTATTTATGATTCAACATTCGTACCTCTGAAGGCAAGCTGCATGTAGTCCTCTGGTACACTGCGCAAAAGGTTCTTGATCTTTTCTTATATTTCGCTTTCTGTCGGAACAAACGACACAATCTCGTTCTTTTCGACCGTCAAGTTTTTCACTCTTGCTTGCCGATTCACGTTACCATTTCTGTGTATCAAATGAGCGGACGCTAAACTTTCTATTACAGATTGGTTGAACTGAAGTCGGGACATCACCGGTAATGATGTGTTATGACTGTACAGAATATACGCGTTTAACATAATGCGGTGAAATATGTGATATATAATTTTTTTTCCATACTTTATTGCATTTCCTGTGATCATTATATGCTCCAATCAATTGGTCGCTAAGGTCGACACTGCCCATGAATGTATTATATGCGCCTATGATCCTAGGTTTACCGTTTAGTGTATTAATAGCATTGTAGTAAGTAGACACCAAAGTGACGGGTTTTTTTCTGTTGTGGTCGCGGAAACGGCAAAGCATGATTTGTCTTTGTCTAGCGTAAACAGCATTTCCTGCCTGCGGACGTGCATTTTTATCATCTGTGGCATAGGTCTATTAGTTCTCATTGTGCCTGTGAGATACGTACGCTCTCTCAATAATTTGTTAGCTAAATTAAGTGAAGCAAAAAAGCTATCGGCGAAAACATGAAAGCCTTTTCCAAGAAGATGCGAATTCTTCATTAAATTTATTACTACATTTGTTCCTTGTAATGTTCCAGCAGGAGTGGGATCGAAACGTTTCCCGTGATATACATCCATCTGTAAAACATACCCGGTGACGGACTCGACCAACATCCAGAATTTAACGCCAGACCTTGAACGTTTACTTGGTATATACTGTAACATACTTGTCTTTCCTTTCGTACCAACAAGGGATTCATCTACAGCAAGTTCTCTGCGGGGATTATAATACCGTAAAAATTTCCTGTTAACGAAATCAAGCAACGGTTTGAACCTTTGAGATGGTTTGTAAGCTGGATCATTACGCTTAGGGAGTTTTTTGGTGTCCACCAGGTGCAAAAATTTTAAGATGTTTTGGAATCGGTTTCGACTAAACATACTACGGAACCAGGGTGTAGACTGAGATGGACTGTGCTTATTCCAATATTCTTCAAATGAGACTTTCCTAATTAAGCCCATGTTAAAAAAACCGACAAGGAATCCCTTAAACTCAGGTATGGTTAGTTTACCCTCCTTCTGCCACTGCATTTTCTCGAAAATCGTCTGATTTGGCGAATGGTTTCATTGCAAAGATTCTTTGCATATCTACAAAATAATAAGAAATAATCATACATTTATTATTTAAAGTCGTAGAATATTTTATGTAAATATTTTTTTTAAGGAACGACCATATTACTTTGAAAATGTATATTTTTGGTGGTGGTGATTAAGTGGGGTGTGTGTGTTTTATCTTCAAAAATATTCTTAATCCCAACTTTGAAGAAAAACATTATGATCAGGGAATTTTTTTTTTATTATTATCAGTTTTGCCATTATAAATTCAATATCAAGTGTCAAGCTTGACTCATAAAGCAAACGGGAATAAAAAACATAGTACCCCTTTCAGAGTTAACAGGCTGTTCCTCAAGAAATGTATTATTTTATTTTCTTCATTTGTTTTGTATTTGGTGATTTGTTGATGTCTTCGTGCCATTGACTTAAATCCGTTCTTTTTCATATTTTGTTTTCGTATACTGCCCGAATAACCGTTTCTTTTGAGTTACACGTGCTTTTGTGTTATTTTATATCCTGTCATTTGGGCGCTTCCTGTATCTGAGCAAGCTGCAACGTAACCACAGAAAATATAATGTCCATTACTCTTTATTGAGCTGAACGAACAAACAGTCGTGTTGGGCTGTCTTTCTATTATCTTGACCGGTCTACACATACCATTTCAGCAGGACGAACACCCGTTTATTTTTATTTGCAGGGGGATATAAAAGTGTTCAAAATTTTCTAAATTATGTTTCAGAAAGAACAATGTCATTAATGAAACAAATTGTAATCACAAAGACTTAAATCGTATGACTTTGTTGATTATTTTATTGACTGTGTCATTAACATTTCAACGGCGCGTTGGTTCTACATTGATGGTAAGAAATTGCAATATGGCTATGAAAGATACGTCTAGTAACTATAAACTAACTTAGAAAAGATTATTTTACCAACCTGTTTGTTTGTTTGACAAACTCTTTGATAAGGTCAATAGAAAACAGCAGATAAAAGTAAGCTATTGGCGCGGCATCTCTGGGCGGCATATTAATGGGTCCAGTGGGTGCTCTATTAAACGGTGGGTCATTCATTGGCTCTGGTGGGAGAACCCGGAAACACGGATTAGGTTCAATTGCAGCCATGTTTCCTTCAGCGCTGCTCAGAGTCTATGACGTCACAGATTACGTCATTGATGCTGCACATCGACCAAAGCCGATGCCTGGCAGTCAAAGGTACATTTTTGAAATCGGCGCGTTTTTTTGTTGTTGTGTGTATGAGGGATGCCCCCTTTTGACACGTGATATTCCGGGTACATGAAAAAAAGAAAGGAATGGTACGCAGTATTCAGAAATTAACGTGTTGGTACTCGATACGCCGGAATCATAATTGTTTCTGTTTATGCCCCAACCCACCGGAGGCGGCATTAAGTGTTACCTTTGACCACCCGTACGTCCGACCTGGTTGTGGTTTCAGCGCTTAAAACCGAAGTAAAAAGTCGAAGACGATTATGAAAAGTTTATAGAGGGATAAATGCAGTAAAAAAATATTACTTAAGAAATAATTCCTTCATGTCATGCTCTATGCTCATTTTAACATGGGTAGGCATTATATTTGTTTATATTTTACACTGAGCGTTATGTCGATTTTAATAGGACAAATACAATATTTTTATAGGATGAAGAGCACGAAAATACCTTAAAAATGTTTGGCTGTTCTCGTTTCCTCCCCATGGAGTCTGTACATTACATTTTCATATTTTATTAGTATAAAAACTAAAAGCAGGGTAAATATATGTTGTTTAATAAACATTATATAATAATAGTTTATGTAAGCTGCTAAAATATATATACTTTATTAGAATAACAATGAAAATAACGAAAATATAAACAGTAAATTTATGCGCATGTGTCAAACATATTTTGTGCTAATTAGAACACGGCTTTGTTTCCAAAGCGTAATAAGGACGTCATATTAGAATGATAAATAATTTATGCACTTTAAGTCCATTGGTCCATATGCACATCAACAAAATAAAACAAAGTTTTGTTTTATTGCTATATTATTAAATTGAGAATGGAAATGGGGAAAATGTCAAAGAGACAACAACCCGACCAAAGAGCAGATAACAGCCGAAGGCACCCGGAATATGATAAAGACGCATTTATATAATTAACATATTGGAGCTGGGACGACTTTTAAACATATCCGTTTATTTGGAAAAATCAATAGAAAGAAATATGTGAATGTAAGCAAATGACAATGCACTTCTGGGTAATAATGTAATAAGGATGGCTGGATCGTGATGGGCTTCATCGAAAGAAAAGTCCATGAGCCCGGTAACAGAACTCTGAACAACGGCTGATTTTCTTTCCACGCCGGCTTCGCTGGGCACTGCGAATTCTCTATGACGTCAAGGAACAACGTCACAGCGGAAAACAACATCGGCTTTGGGCCGATCCTTGGCAGTCAAAGGTACTATTTCTGCATCGGCCAAATCGGCCCAATGGCAGAAAGGAGGTTAAGGGTGTCCCGCTGTTACAATTTTGTTCTGTGTGCGTCTTTGAAATCACAATGCGGACTAGTTAGTAGGTTAAATGAGATAACAATTTACAATGGTATTGTCTACAATTGATGAAAAATTATAGGATTAAACACATTTTTTATAGAGGTTATTGATGTGTAAACTGGGGCGATTAACTCACATACTGAATAAAAGTCCGAAGGACTTTTATGTAAAGTTTGTGAGTAAGCGACCCAGTTTACACATCAATAACCTCTAGAAAAAATGTGTTTAATCCTTATAATTCTTAGCAAAACATTCGCAATTAAGATTTTTGTATTCATTGGCTTCTTTTTATCATCAAATGCACAATGGACATGTCGTAACTACGGAGTTAGCCGCAATATTGACTTTCTGAAATCCATAAATGTGCGATTAATGCAATTGAATCTAAAATGAAACATCACATACCTCAAAAACGTCCTTTTAATGAGATATTATCCGAATTTGAAGCGTACAAGTAACGCAATAATCTTCAGATTGAGAGTTTTCATTCGTGTGACGTCATGTTTTGCCATGACGTTAACGCGGTAAGATCATTCATGATATTTCGCGGAATTTTATTTTATTCAAATTTCAGACATTTTCCAAGCTTGAATGCATTATTTCTTTTTTCTATGCTTAAACAAATTATGCAATTTGTTTGTCAATCTCAATTTGCTCAATATCCCTGGATCACATGCATGTGTATAGCGCATGAATTGATCAGTGAAAGTAGTTTCGGCAACATGGTTTATCGAAGTGTAAACCAAGGGAAAAAATTCTAATGGACCAATCAAATTCAAGTATTTGTAGATATTCAAATCATGTAAGAATTATAGCGTTATAAACGTTTTTAACTGTGAGTGAAAGAAGATTGTTAGGAGCGTTGAGCTTAGGAAGAGAAAAAAATGTCCCATTCAGCTGCTCAGCTCCTATAAAAACTTTCTGCCTCCACTATTACAAGATATAACAGATGAAAGTGGCTTTTAATAATATCAGAAAATGTATACATGTCCTAAAGAAGCTTTATGAAGTCATCACTATATAACTGCAGTCTTACTTTCAAAACATCGTCAGTTTTCCCGTGTCCAATAAAATGTCCCGATGGATAAAATGACGCATAGAATAACCCAGAGGCTGTTTATTAAACGAAATTTTATTTGATCCCCAATTTTGAACACCCTTTAACCGATATGAACGGAAAATACATTTCATTTCTTCTAAAATGATGTGATAGACATTTTTGTTTGAGCTGCAGGTATAAAATACGAAACGAACTTAGATGTCCAATAACATGTCCCCATAACTGTAATTTGACGTTCACGTCATGATAACGCTAAACTATATATTTTTTGCATATTTGGCATACAATTAATTTTATGAAATTATCTGATCTATATTAAATAAAGTTCTTGTTTAAATATGCATCAAAGTAGATCTACGTTGTATAAATAATTCAAATATGACGAAATATCTAACTCGGATGCTTGACAAAGACCACGCTCCGAGGCCAAAAATGTGAGACAAGTTCACATACGACCACAGTCTCACTTTTAGAAAAAGAACATACAGTAAAAATGAAAATGCATTCAAAACTCAAAATGAGCTCACATTATTGTTTTTCCTAAGCTAGATTATAAACGACTCAAACCCAAGCTATACACCCTGACCTTAATTCCTAGCGTTGCAATTAAAGAATCGGAACTATATATGTGAATCAATTTTTCTAGCAAGTTTGGAGAGCCGGGATTTTGTGTCCGTACTTGTATTCTTAGCTCCATGTTGTAGTATAAATATATAAATGTTTACTGTGAGTAGAACAATCTCTTATCATCTACCTAGCAACATATGTATGAAAAAGAATTTCACAGTGTTACTTCTAGAAGTAATGTGTTGCATAATGGAGTTTGTTGTCTCGAATCTCCAACAGAATTTACTGCTACATAGGCATGCGATGGACGAGTATTAAAATGTTAATTGAAACTTGTCTTTTACATTAATTTGAGTGTTAGGGTAATAGTTGTCCGATAAATATGATGGATTGCACGCAACTATGTATGTATCAGGTCCAGTGTAATAATCTAAAGACACTCCCAAGTACATTTTAACCTAGTTTAAGCTCCCTTTGGAAAAAAGTCACCATGCACTCTACCCCATATCTTCCAAAAAAAAAAATCTATCCTATTTCTTGAAAGCGTATATTTTGTGGGAAGTATATCATTGTTTGCATGCATAACCAATTTATAGAAAAACTAAAGAAAGAATATTAAATACAATAAATATACTATGTGTATCGGTGGTTCTCTCTGAGCACTTCGGCTTCCTTCAACAATAAAAATTGACCGCCACGAAAAAGCCAATCGTGCTGAATTTGGTGTTAAACACAAATAAATCAGTCAACCAATCTGCTGTGTGGAAAAGTTCATTTTTGTGTATAGTAGATTTATTTTTTTCTCTTCGCAAAACGTCACAAAAATGGCTGGAACATTGCTTTTTATACTTGTTAAAAAATCAAAAACACTCAAAACCGAAACCCGAAACCCGACAGCTCTTATAATGTGCTCTCCGAAAACAAAACAAAAAACAAAAAAAAACAAAAAACAAAAAAACAAAACGGAGTCCCCATTCTCGTTTTCTTACTTCATTACAAAATAGATAAATGTATTGTAAATTCCTTTATAAAATAAATTATAAACATTCTGGATTATTTGCCTGATAAAACAATCATGATTTAAAAATTTTAATCAATGAAACCTTTTTTTTTTAAATGAAAAAGATGTAACCATAAGATAAGCTCATTATTTATTCTTTTTTAATGAAAATTTCACAAATTAATTTTATTTATTCATCATTCAATCTTGCTAACAATAATAGTACAAATTTTAAATCGATTATTTGTAGCTTTCTGCAATAAAAAATTGATAATTTAGACCCCGTTCTACCTTCAAATATTGAAAATCAACAATGGCAGCACAAGAACACGTATTTCTATTTCGAACGTGATGCATATTCCATTAAATTTTTCCTAAGGGATTTATCAAAAAATATTGCTTATTTTAAACAATTTCCACAAAATCGTTATTGATGTCAAAATCGTGAACTAATATGCATATGATGATGATTCTTCTAGCTAAACCGATAATATATGAAATATGAATTATAACACTAGTATAAGCGACTTTTATTTTTAGAAAAAGAAATGAATACAACGGACCTCTTATGAATAAAGTGGAGATAAAATGAGATTATGAAAAGAAAAATATCAGGCTATCGTCTATCAACATCTTTCAAATAATCAAATTAAGAAGCATTTGAATATTAGCTAAATTTTAAAAAGACAAATTGAGGGAGAGAAAATACCAATATCAACAACATGACAAAAAGAAACTAATAATAGAAGGGCAGAAACAGAAACAAGAAACAAAGTTTTAACAATTTTACTAGCCAAGATTGAAGAAGTCTTGCGGCACAAAGAACATAACTTAATTTTTAGAAAAAGAAGAAACTGATAATACAGATATATATGCTCATAATATTTTGGAAGCACACTCTTCATAAGAGAAACACGGTAGTGTCAGTTTTTCCCTACATTTGTTTCGCTCATTGTATCAAAATCAGTTTTGAAGTTTCAAAACATTCTGGATTTTGAAAATGAAAGACGCTAAATTATATACAAAAAACAGTGTATATAAAGTGCGAATCCAGTTTGTTCATTTTCACTGTCGTATGCGAGTATGTCTATTGTAGAATAAAGGATGTCGGGAAAAACTGTGTTTGTTTACTTTTTGAAAATACGAACTAATTGATTTGAATGTATGTTTTAACACAATTTCATTAGAATATAACTTTCTAACGTATAATATCAGGAATAAAGTCCAAAAAATTGTAATTAAAGCAGCTGAATCCATAATATTGATTACTGAATGCGATTCATTTTGACTATAGATGCGATGAATTATCACTGTAAGTGCAATCATTTCTGATGTGGAATTTTTGGAGGTGCGATGAATTTTCATTGTTGTTTTATATGATAATTCGACATGCAACAACTGAAAATAGTCTTAAAATGACTTTAATATTGATGATATTTACAATGCACGCTAGTCGTAGATGTTTTTATAATAACTTGAATATACACGGATATAACCAACTTATGGTTGACTCCTGACATTGTGAGTTGTGTACTGTTCATCGATATATTTCTGTACGTTCGCTGTATGTGTTTTTTTCGTCATAGTTCTGCACCGTTCGTAAGTAAAACATCGAGAACATAGTGAGCAGTTTCTATTGAAATGCCTATCTTTTATTTTAGTTTGAGTTACACAGAGTGTTTGTTTCGCGATGTTTACAAGTAATTCACAGACCTGTCTATTTGAAATAGTCACAGGGTGTACATGTAATTTAAATGTTATACAATGGTGTCAGGAACAGTACACTTTTTTTTAATAAGCATTGAATACTTAACTACATGAACAGTACATCAATTAGTCTTTGGTGAAAATATATGAACGGTCTATCTACTAATATTGGTTCGCGATGCAGCGATTAACGTCCGGAATCAATTGCACGGGGGTTATAATCCGTGGTTGAGAACCAGTTAAACATGTAACAATAAACTGTACTAAATATATCCTTGTATTCTTACAATTACGAATTTGCTTTTTTGTAACAACGATTTATCAAAAATTCAAACATAAATTAAGGTGACTCGATTGTTGCTCGAACTTTCTTTACTGTATAAGATGTATATAAAATGGCATGATAAAAATCAATTATCCAGTCATCCAAGCGTCAAATTTAAGGCAATTGTTTGTGCGAGATGAAAACGTTACCACTCACTCAATCGTGAAATGAAAATCTTTTTGTGACTGCTCTTTGTTCTCTCGGATGCACCCATTAGAGCTATTTTCATAATGCTTGTATTTAAACAGTTTGGTTGGCTTGCTTGCTTATTTAGTATAAATGTTTGCTCAATCGTAATTACAATGCTTAAGCAAAAATTTATACAAACAAAGCAAGCAAGCCAACTACATCTTTAAACTACAATCATTAGGAAAATAGCTCTAAAGATGTTTTATAAGTATGTGCTGTATATCTAGACCGAAACCGAAAACTGCTTTTTCGGTGACGTGGATTGGCTTAGCTGTCCAAGATATATGTATACAATGATAGCGTGTCATAGGAAAGAATAATCTAATCCTACATATAGATCTGATTTTAACATATTATCAGAGAAAATAAATTGACAATATTAGCAATAAATGCCATTTTTACGGAATTTATTGATATATTACACCAGACTTTCACTCACTAAGTATGCATATATAATCAATCCTTCTGTCTTCATAAATCTTGTTAATGAGTCGGCTAAATTACGACTCTATGTGAAGAAAATTAATTAATATTCTTCTGTGAAAATGCATCGCGTATACAATCGAAATGAATCGCCCTACAGTGAAAATGAAAGACTAGTATCATTATTCGACAGTAAACATGAATCGCATCACAAAAACAACGTAGTGGAACTTGATTCAATATCAACAAGCTGAACAACAAAACCTGTTTTAAGTTATACAACATTATAAATCAAGTTAAAGGTACATTTTCTGCAAATGAAACTTTATTGCTACTTTTAAATCTCTTGCACGCTCTGTTAGTGAAAAATTCTTAATATTTGCTTATTTTAGTAATTATTTCACACCTTGATCGCTGTAAGTGCGATATAAACCCTTCTGTATCTCTTACCTATATGATCCTATATCACAAGTGTATAAAAACAATCCATATGATATATTATTTATTATTTTATTCAAAAATCATAACTTTTTCGTCTGTTTATTTATCATTCTACATCAGAAATTCATGGCATATACAGTGAAAATGGTAATTCAGGATTCGCACTTTATTTACACTGAAAAAGATGTTAAATCTTCTCACATACAAATGATTCAAAACGTCAAATTGTTATTCAGTGCTAAACATTGCTGTTGGGGGCAATTTTTCATGAGTGTTTTAAATATTTTTTAATTCTATGGAAATTTGGATATCAATGTTTGCATTTTTTAATGCCAACCCCGGCATGGAAAAATGAAAATACATAATGAAGCGACTACGAAAATCTCTGCAAAATGAAGACTTCTTAAAAGAATGTAAATTCTACGGTAACTTTAAGTGGCATTTTCACATAAGTAAAAAGCTTGTATGCTTGAAACGTTCTTTGAAACAACGTCAACATCCTTGTTTTATTGGGACGTCGTGTGGTACCAATACCGTGCGCAACGTCGGTATCTATGACGAGTGTATGGTCCTATACTTAGTCTGCAATGTTGGAAATCCAAGATTGCTTCCACTTCAGAACATAGTTAACTCAAGACCAAAAGGAAAAAATCCAAGATTGCTTCCACTTCAGAACATAGTTAACTCAAGACCAAAAGGAAAAAATCCAAGATTGCTTCCACTTCAGAACATAGTTAACTCAAGACCAAAAGGAAAAAATCCAAGATTGCTTCCACTTCAGAACATAGTTAACTCAAGACCAAAAGGAAAAAATCCAAGATTGCTTCCACTTCAGAACATAGTTAACTCAAGACCAAAAGGAAAAAATCCAAGATTGCTTCCACTTCAGAACATAGTTAACTCAAGACCAAAAGGAAAAAATCCAAGATTGCTTCCACTTCAGAACATAGTTAACTCAAGACCAAAAGGAAAAAATCCAAGATTGCTTCCAATTCAGAACATAGTTAACTCAAGACCAAAAGGAAAAAATCCAAGATTGCTTCCAATTCAGAACATAGTTAACTCAAGATCAAAAGGAAAAACAATGTTTTTCTTAAGTATGGTTTGACAGATTGATTGGATAAATGATAATTTTCTTAAAACAAAAAATGACCGCTGTTACGTATAAATATCAAGCAAAAATTAACTTATCAAAATTTTATTTTCGGACCAAATTCTAATGGAAGAGTCCTTTGTTGGTCCTTTGCTTATGCAATATTAACATGCCTTCCAGTCATGATGGCTTCCACTGAAAATAAAACTTGCTAACTTCTACGTAATGTGGTCTCTGACTGGTTTAAAGTTGTCTCATTGACAATCATACCACATCGTCTTATTTTTATATTAATACAAAATTAGGGTTGTTTCTTAGTTACACATACCCCTTTAATCATCCTATTCAATAAAATCTATATTGCTGCTTAATATCAAATCAATATCCATATAGCATTTGTGTAGAAAATAATTGCTAGAACTAATAATCGTTTAGAAGGACACGAGGGAAATAAGAACGTTGAAATTTTCAGGCCAGTGACAATGATAAATTATTACATTTATTTAGGAATCCATAATATGCATATTGCACCAAAAAAAAAACAAAAAAAAACATGAGCAATAACATATACATATGCAATAAGCCAACTTGAGTATAGAAATATTTATTGCGTTTGAAATTATTTTTAATGTGCGCAGTGGGAATTATAACAGTAATATAGTAATTATTATAGTACAACATGTCATCATATAATGGCAAGTGAAGTTTTAAATTATTTATTGAAATTTTATCTTTCCTACATCTTTCGTATCATTGTAACTACACATAATATATCGAATTAACTTGGTAACAGGATTTCTATAAAATACATGGAAGTCGTATTATTGCTTATCATTTTATTAGATATCGTTTCAGTGTTGTCCTTTTGACATGGAAGTCGTATTATTGCTTATCATTTTATTAGATATCGTTTCAGTGTTTTCCTTTTCGCTTGATGATCTGTGTGACGATGATGACGTCAGATGTAAATATCCACAAATGTCTAAACCCGGAGAGATAATTTATGGACATTGCCACCGGGATGTTGCACTTCGACGCTTACAAAGAGCAAGTTTTCTCACCTGCCTCAAAGAATGTATGAGAACAGCAAACTGTACTAACATTGGATACAGGCGTAACTGGAAATTGTGTGATATCAACGGTGAACCAAATTCGCAACAGAATCTTTTCCAGGAAGATGGTTGTCAATTTTCAAATATTTCCACCTGGTCCAAGGTAAGTTACATGTATTCAACTACAAAAAAGTTCTTTGGAAAACAAGAATCTGATATAGGAACTGATTTGTTCATGGATTGTGGAGTTTTACCATGGTCGGTTTAAACAGTGTACATGGACAGGGTTTCGATATCTGCAAGCTAAGACGTACTTGCAGGCACTGAGACTTAAACAAGTTTGAAACAAGTTGAACTGTTTTTATGCCCCCGCCGCAGCGGAGGGGACATTAAGTGTTACCTGTGTCCGTCCGTACGTCTTTACGTCTGTACGTTTGTATGTACGTAAGTTCCAAAATTTGTTTCCGTTCTCTAACTTTAGTTTGCCTCAACCAAACGTTATGAAACTTATACACAATGCGAATTTGGGTGGCAATTGACAATGAGGGTCGGTTGAAAACAAAACTTTACGACAAAAGAGATGATTTTAGCCTCCCAATTGTGAACTTTCCATTTCTGTCTAGGGGCCAGCTGAAGCCCGCCTCCGGAACGGAATTTTCTCGCTTTGTTGAAGACCCATTGGTGGCGTTAGGCTGTTTTCTGCTCTTTGGTCGGGTTGTTGTCTCTTTGACACATTACCCGTTTTCATTCTCATTTTTACTATGTAGAAACATTCCAGCAGCGCCTGCATACGGAGTATATATCTACCAATTGATACGATTTTTCAGGGCTTATATTTCCTATCATGATTTCCTTGATAGAGGGTTGCTGCTCGAAGAAAGCTATTAAACCAAGAGTTCCAAGTGCTTAAGTTGAAATCATCACTTCGTAAATTTTACGGACGCCATCACGAGTTGGTTGACCGTTATGGAATATCCGTTTCACAGATGATAGCTTACCCTTCCGAAGCACCTGAGATCATCCCCAGTTTTTGATGGGGTTCGTGTTGCTCGGTCTTTGATTTTCTATGTTGTGTTTTGTGTGTTGTTGTTTGTCTGTTTGTCTGTTGGTCTCAAGTTTTCTTTTTTAGCCATGGCGTTGTCAATTTATTTTCGACTTATGAGTTTGAATGTTTGAATGTCCCTTTGGTATCTTTCTCCTCTATCTTATTTCAAAGAAGAAAACTGAGATTAATATAACACAGTGATTATAGTAATAAAAAAAAAAAAAAAAAAATTGTTTGTACACAAAATGGAATCTATCTACGTAGACAAAACTATCATAAATTCAATTTCCAATTATTAAGAGCCTGTTCTCAAAACACGTGCTGGTTTTAACAGCTATTACAAACAATTAAGTACATATACAATGTATACTTCCTGTTGATTCTTTAATTAAAAAAGTCAAATAACATACAGTGTTGTTACTGTGATTTATTATCATAATTTGATTAGTACATTGACAGCGGTATTGATTTTATCAATTTGACTATTACTTTTAATAACTCTACTTTTGACATAAAAAGAAAAGTGATAATTATCATATTAACACTAACGTTCACTAAAGACGGAAGCAGGATAACAGAAAACATTATTTTAACAAGTACAAATAAAGCAAATTTAAAGTATTTAAAATATATTTGTATACCTGTTATTAGTACAATTATAGTGTAGCAGGATAAAATCGCCCTACTTTTAAAATTCGTTTTAGTAATATAAAAAAAAAAATATATAGAAAATTTTAATTAGGATTGATTTTTTTTTCTAGAAATTAGCTGGAAAGTGTGCTGCACATAAATGTGAAGAAGGATACAAATGTATTCCAAACCAAACTTCAGTTTCATGTGAGCTAGCATGTAAGTAGAAACTGAAATGAATAGTCAACTTAAGTACGTATAGTAATAAATTAAATAATAATAATAATGATAATGATAATGCTAACGATAAAAATATTAATAATATTTTTTTCAACTAGTTTTTATTGAATCAATGACAATTACAATAATAAAGGAATATTGAAATAGTATAAAGAAAATAGCATACCCCCTTCCCGCAAAAAAAAATAGTAATAACTTGAAAAATAAATGAAAATAACAAAAGAGAGGAAAACCGAATTCCAGTTATTTTCCTGGCCACAGTAAATGTCACTGTGTCAACTCTATGTCCGAAAGTATTGACATGTACTTAAAGTTTTACTCCCAAAAATTGCATGTTGTCTAGTTTGTCAGACTTTGTGAAGACCAAGACATTTTTATAATTCATTTTTCGTTTCTTGGTTTTTAGATTGTTCTGGAAATCCTGATGTTACAAATGCAACATCAAAGGAAACGTTTGGAATATTTAGAGAACTTGGATATGCAATGATGTATGGTTGTAATAAAGGACACAAAATTCGTGGTAAACCGTTCGCTGTCTGTCAGAGATCTGGAACATGGAAAATCTTGTTTATTTGTGGTATTACTTATCATTTTCGATAAATTATCAGACACATATCACAAAAAAAGCTAAAGATAAGAAACAAAAAGCAAGATTATGTGACAGGAGGACACCTTGTCCCGATTCAACTATTATAGTATGTCCATGTTCAGTGAACAGTGAAATTTTTATTCTATACCCTTATTTGGCATTTGTATTAATTCTATACCCTTATTTGGCATTTGTATTAAAACCGTTCACAAAGAATAAATAATGAGCATATGTACTAAGTTTCAAATTGATGTGATCTCAAACTAACTTAAACCAACCTTTAGTCCACATTCAACCAAAATTTCAATCTGATCCGGGACAGACGACCGGACTGGCACACAGACCAAAATCAAAATGCCCCTCGAATATCAATAATGGGGCATACACAAGAAATTAGAGCTTGCAAATGAAAATTCTAAAAAAAAAAAAAAAAATATGAAATACATACAAAAACCATTGCCTGTTGTATATTTTCAAAACAGGGCCAGGTCAATGAATGTATCATCATTTGTATGACCTATATTTCTGTGACTTATCTTTGAATGTAAAACAAAGCTCTTTTATGATGGTCCTACATAAGATCGTCCTAAGACTAATTGTATCCTCCTCCTCCTCCTCCTCCTCCTATTACCCTCATCATTATTTCTTAAAAACATCCCTTTCATCATCCTTTTTTGAATGCGTCTTTAAGCAAATGATCTGTTTCATATTTGAGTAGATAGGTAAATATGCAAATTAAAACTAGTTAACGATAAAAAATGAATCCAAAATAAGCTGTTATCGTATTTGGTCATTTGTGAAATAAATTGATAAAATTTGAGATATTTACTGTAATTTGATTTTGTTGGTGGTGGGGGATGAAATAATACTTGTATATCAGTCAAAATTTCTTTGTCGATAGAATATGTTAGTAATGTTATTTCTACATTTAGGTGAAGGGGCTATAGTATCACATCGTAAGACAACTGGACAAAGTTCTATATGGCAATGTTTGAATTCTCCTTACTACTGTAACTCTGATGCTGGTGTCGATGGAATCAAAGATGTTTACAACATCTTTCACACAGCTGCTGAAACCAGGCCTGTGTGGTGGGTCGACCTTCAACGAGTCTATAAAATTCATAAAGTGGTCCTCACAAATGCCATGAACAGCAATGGTAAGTACCTGTAATGTTAATTGAAAAAAGTTATATTAAATCATCCTCTTTTTGAATAAATAAGCATCAATAAGATACATTACTTGGAAAAATATACTGATGTCGAATACATATTGTTTTGAAACTAAAACAGCTAAAACTGACGGGTCATGTTCAATTTCTAATCAAAGAGATAAGCCAAAATTCAGGGAAATGTACAAATTTCTATCAAACCGTATCATTAAAATTTTGAAACACTTGCCTTTAAAATGGCTGAATGATATGTATGATAGAAATATGATCACAATAAATGTATGCATCCGTAATTTGTTTTAGTTTCACAATTACTATTATATCAATTACATTCTTCAATCCAACGAAGTGTTAATTGCTTTCGTCTTGGGGACATCCTTTTAAATCTTTTACAATTTTTGCGGATATTTCAGTTTGTATTTAACATCTTTATAACAATTTTATAGTCGAAATGTTAAAATGCACATAAACGAAAGACTCTAAAAATGTTCAGTGGCTCAGTATAACGACAGTAGATAGAGAATTTAGGTCAAATTGCCGCTCCTACTGGAACCTTAATTCTTAAATCACTCGGGGCAAATACACACGAATAACTAACAACCTTACATATCAATCTACCTAACTGAAAGGCGAATGGTGTTGTTGCAATAATGTGGTTTAACCTTAATTTTCTATCAATACATTGTTTTGGAGAAATTTTTGATAAAATTTTGAAGGATGTTTATCGTTCATGTCTTGTTTTGTTAAAAAAAGTTGTTAATAACCAAAGCAATTTGAACTGTAATCTGAATTATGTCTCTTTAGAAACCTCTCAAAATAAAGTAAGTGATTTGCAAAAAATATCAGATAGGATCATTGTTTTCTTCATATTTCCAAAAATGTTCATATCTATATCACTATTATCTAGCATTATACATTACAGCGAATCGACTTAAAAAACTGGAAGTTCATATAGAAAAGAGTACGAGTCAAAAAGACCTGTGTGGTACACACGATTTCATTGGTTCTGCAACAGAAGGCGAAGTGATAGAAGTAAAATGTCCAACATTACTTGAAGGACAAAAGGTTATTGTAACAATGATTAATGAAGAGCCAAATTTTTTCCATCTTACTGAAGTTGAAGTTTATGGTGGCTGATGATCTACAGATTTTTATTCAATTTAATAAATTGAATTAGTGCGAAACATTAGTACAAAAGAAGAAGAAAAATAGTTTGCAAAATAATTGACAAAGTAATATCTATATTATTTTATTTCATAATTTTCATTTTTAGAGACGGATGTGACTACTTATACTTTTCTGGTGTACCGGAAGAAGCCTACATTATTTCGACATGTTTAGGGAAGCAGTCAGCTCAGTAAGAACCGGACGGGAGGCGTTAAATCACGCGTTTAAAGTCTGATAAATTTGTTATGTAAACTTTCAGCAAGACATATTCTATTTTTTTAAGTTTACTTACATCGGTGAAATGGAATATCTATATGCAGTAGGATAAACCAAAATGTAGATGAATTAAAAAAATACAAACTTTTAAGATAGTTAGTTGATTTAGTTTTAATGAAATATCAAGTAATAAAAAGTAACAAAATCGGTTGCAATTTTTCAAGGTTATAGTTCATTTTATACATAAAATATGAGGAGAGAACATTTAATGTAAATTTAAACATTCTTTTCAAGATAGTTTTTTTTTTTTTTTTATCAAAATGTGTAATTTATATAGATACGATTCTCAAATCTCGTATATCGATTACGAATATACAAATCAAGGTATTAAACAAAAAACTGAGGGTACCATATGAACTTCAGAAGTAGTGAGATAAGGTTCTCCTGCTATGCATATATCACCTGCAATGCGAATCCACAGTCAGTCAAAAACATCAGAGTCGGGAATAGGAAACAATCGGTAGAATTACAGATCAGATGACTTTACTGGTATCTATAAAGAAGTTAGACCCCGAAAACATGTCGCTGATGAGTTGAGGCAACGACACAGCGTATCAGTCGGCCAATTAGTGATAGTGACCGTACGAGTACAACTTGTGTTGTGTTGATTTGAGGCAACGACACAGCGTATCAGTCGGCCAATTAGTGATAGTGACCGTACGAGTACAACTTGTGTTGTGTTGATTTGAGGCAACGACACAGCGTATCAGTCGGCCAATTAGTGATAGTGACCGTACGAGTACAACTTGTGTTGTGTTGATTTGAGGCAACGACACAGCGTATCAGTCGGCCAATTAGTGATAGTGACCGTACGAGTACAACTTGTGTTGTGTTGATTTGAGGCAACGACACAGCGTATCAGTCGGCCAATTAGTGATAGTGACCGTACGAGTACAACTTGTGTTGTGTTGATTTGAGGCAACGACACAGCGTATCAGTCGGCCAATTAGTGATAGTGACCGTACGAGTACAACTTGTGTAGTGTTGATTTCAGTCGGCCAATTAGTGATAGTGACCGTACGAGTACAACTTGTGTAGTGTTGATTTCAGTCGGCCAATTAGTGATAGTGACCGTACGAGTACAACTTGTGTTGTGTTGATTTCAGTCGGCCAATTAGTGATAGTGACCGTACGAGTACAACTTGTGTAGTGTTGATTTCAGTCGGCCAATTAGTGATAGTGACCGTACGAGTACAACTTGTGTAGTGTTGATTTCAGTCGGCCAATTAGTGATAGTGACCGTACGAGTACAACTTGTGTAGTGTTGATTTCAGTCGGCCAATTAGTGATAGTGACCGTACGAGTACAACTTGTGTAGTGTTGATTTCAGTCGGCCAATTAGTGATAGTGACCGTACGAGTACAACTTGTGTAGTGTTGATTTCAGTCGGCCAATTAGTGATAGTGACCGTACGAGTACAACTTGTGTAGTGTTGATTTCAGTCGGCCAATTAGTGATAGTGACCGTACGAGTACAACTTGTGTAGTGTTGATTTCAGTCGGCCAATTAGTGATAGTGACCGTACGAGTACAACTTGTGTTGTGTTGATTTCAGTCGGCCAATTAGTGATAGTGACCGTACGAGTACAACTTGTGTTGTGTTGATTTCAGTCGGCCAATTAGTGATAGTGACCGTACGAGTACAACTTGTGTAGTGTTGATTTCAGTCGGCCAATTAGTGATAGTGACCGTACGAGTACAACTTGTGTAGTGTTGATTTCAGTCGGCCAATTAGTGATAGTGACCGTACGAGTACAACTTGTGTAGTGTTGATTTCAGTCGGCCAATTAGTGATAGTGACCGTACGAGTACAACTTATGTTGTGTTGATTTGAGGCAACGACACAGCGTATCAGTCGGCCAATTAGTGATAGTGACCGTACGAGTACAACTTATGTTGTGTTGATTTGAGGCAACGACACAGCGTATCAGTCGGCCAATTAGTGATAGTGACCGTACGAGTACAACTTGTGTTGTGTTGATTTCAGTCGGCCAATTAGTGATAGTGACCGTACGAGTACAACTTGTGTTGTGTTGATTTCAGTCGCTGATGAGTTGAGGCAACGACACAGCGTATCAGTCGGCCAATTAGTGATAGTGACCGTACGAGTACAACTTGTGTTGTGTTGATTTCAGTCGGCCAATTAGTGATAGTGACCGTACGAGTACAACTTATGTTGTGTTGATTTGAGGCAACGACACAGCGTATCAGTCGGCCAATTAGTGATAGTGACCGTACGAGTACAACTTATGTTGTGTTGATTTGAGGCAACGACACAGCGTATCAGTCGGCCAATTAGTGATAGTGACCGTACGAGTACAACTTGTGTTATGTTGATTTCAGTCGGCCAATTAGTGATAGTGACCGTACGAGTACAACTTGTGTTATGTTGATTTCAGTCGGCCAATTAGTGATAGTGACCGTACGAGTACAACTTGTGTAGTGTTGATTTCAGTCGGCCAATTAGTGATAGTGACCGTACGAGTACAACTTGTGTTATGTTGATTTCAGTCGGCCAATTAGTGATAGTGACCGTACGAGTACAACTTGTGTTGTGTTGATTTCAGTCGTTTTCCTCATAACTCTGTTGGAGCAGTTTTTTGGTGAAAAGACCACAACCATGTTAACAAAATCTGCAAAGAAATCATCTGAACACCAACTTATATTCATATAACCCTGGATTAACATAATAAATGCACAAGTGTATCAAATTCTGTCGAATAAAAAAAAACGTGTTTACAAACGTAACGAGTGATTTTGGTAAACCGAGAACATTGACGAATTCGGCCCAAAAAGGAAATCGTTTGGAAGTTTTAGTAAGATATGCCAGGACCACGATACAAATAGGGAAACAATGTTGCCGATAGATGATCAGTTGAAGGGCCTAAATTGACTTGAATTGGTTACGATGATGCAAAAGCCTTATCTGGTCGTGCGTAATGATTATTGTACTAATATAGAAAGTAGAAGAAACCGACACTTCATATTCAAAGAACATCATTAGAAAAATGAGATGGTGTATGATCGTTAATGAGACATCTATGTATAACGACCAAATGTGTACGAAATACGGGCTTGTTAATTAAAGATATGCAAAGAGTGTGTACGAAAAACGGGCTTGTTAATTAAAGACATGCAAAGAGTGTGTACGAAAAACGGGCTTGTTAATTAAAGACATGCAAAGAGTGTATACGAAAAACCGACTTGTTAATTAAAGACATGGAAAAAGTGTGTACGAAAAACGGGCTTGTTAATGAAAGACATGCAAAGAGTGTGTACAAAGAACGGGCTTGTTAATTAAAGACATGCAAAGAGTGTGTACGAAAAACGGGCTTGTTAATTAAATACATGCAAAGAGTGTGTACGAAAAACGGACTTTCTATTTAAATACATGCGAAGAGTGTGTGCGAAAAACCAACTTGTTAATTAAATACATGCAAAGAGTGTATACGAAAAACAGGCTTCTTAATTAAAGACATGGAAAGAGTGTGTACGAAAAACGGGCTTGTTAATTAAAGACATGCAAAGAGTGTATACGAAAAACCGACTTGTTAATTAAAGACATGGAAAGAGTGTGTACGAATCAATTGTAGAGTACAGTCGGGAAAGGTTAACACTTCACGGGGGTATGAAAGTAAACACAGATATGCTACTGTAATAGTCAATGGGTCAAACATTGTCATCTTCTTATTACACGTCTATAATGGCGACTTGTATTCTATATCTGTGATCCACTCCTTATATCTTTCTGAATGATTCAATGTGGTAAACATCTGTATGTGCTGAAACTTTTATTGATACAATTCAAATAATCCTTTTAAAACGTAGTAAGGAAGTAGACCTAGGATATGGGAGATACATCTTACAAATGATTTGAAGTCACTTGTGCGTTCAACAAGGCAGTCATTGAAACGATGATCAAGCATCTATGTAATTAAAAATGGTTAACATATAATTGTGAGAATTATGCAACGGCATCACAGAAAATTGGACAAGTTTGAATGTCACAAGCTTAAATTGAATTTTAATGAAGATTCAATGTTCAAAAGCTGATAGAGCTACACAATTTGTCATTTCCGATAAATATATGAATTGGTTATGATTCTGCCGCGAAATATATATGTTACAGTGAATTTGTAAAATGAGTGATTTTGTAAAATCAATGATTTTCAGGAGTTTTGTATAATCACTTAAGGAATTATGAAATCTCTGATTTGGAATATGGATTAACAAAATCATTGAAATAATAGACAGCTTTTTTTTTTTACAAATTCACTGGTTGCACTTAGGGAATTTATAAAAAGAAATGCATATAATTTTGGTTTCAATACACTTTGGCCACACCAATTTGAGTAATAGTTCTTGGGACAAAAGCTCCAAAAATTATGGGGCGAGCGAGCGAAATTGTTTTGTTTTTATATATTTCTTGAAAATGAGTTTTTTTGAGGTGAGTGCTCTACAAGTTATAGCGAGCGGTATCATTTTTTTTTAAATTGTGTGATTTAGAAGTTGTACAATTTATGTACATGTTATAACTGGGTTATTTCATAGAAAAACGAGGAGCAACAGATGCTCTAATGCATATAATTTGATTTATTGGTGCCTGTACCATATCAGACTTTCTTGTCTCACTGTGGTTTAGTTAATTTTGGTTATTTTCTTCAAGTAAGCTTTTTTATATATACTAGACCGTTGGTTTTACCGTTTGAATGGTTTTACACTAGTACTTTTGGGGCCCTTTATAGCTTGTTGTTCGGTGTGAGCCAAGGCTCCGTGTTGAAGGCCGTACATTGACCTATAATGGTTTACTTTTATAAATTGTTATTTGGATGGAGAGTTGTCTCATTGGCACTCACACCACATCTTCCTATATCTATTTGTCTATGTGAGTTTTCATTCAAATCCATATATATATTTAGGAAGCATAGCAGATGCAGTTTTACAAGCAGAAGTATGTTAGTTAGGTAAATGACGCATGTTGAATAAAATTAAAATATGTGTATGTATCCCAAAAAATGTCCCTGAAAGATATTTGATAGTTTTCATTATATGGTAATGATTGTTTATTGTTGTAGTTCAGTGTTTTTGTTGTTCCGTTGTTTTCCTCGGTTTTAGTTTGTTACCCAGATTTGTTTTTGCTTAATCGAATTATGACTACTGAACAGCGGTATACTACTGTTGCCTTTATTTATTTGCTGCTTGACATCCAGTTTGAACTATTTATGCATATTTAGGATCATAATAATGAGTTAGGTGAATATTTCTTGTTTTGTACTAAAATAACATCCTGAGTAAGATAGTTATATTGCTATACATGTAGATCCAAATGTATTAAAATATTCCCTTTAAATACCTGTCACCCCATTCACATGCATTTTTCTTACTGAGCAAAATACTCCTTCCTTTTGCTCCTAAAAGCTGCAATGCATTTGAAACTCTTTAGCTTGACTAGAAATGTGGTTAAACCAATTACAAACCCTAATCATTATGAGCATGCCAATCACAATACGGCATCACCTTGGTCTCGTTGGAACTCTTTAAATTACCCCCAACAAAAGAAGAGCTCTGCTTGCATGCCAAAAGACTAACAAGGGATATGGGTTCCATCAACATCAAATACTTCTGTGATTTTTTAAAAAGTTCATGGGAATTTACAATTCATTTCATCCAAAAGATAGATAGGTATATGCCTGTTGAAACAAGGATCGGGGGTGACGATGGTTCTAACAATTTGGAAACATTTAGCAGGCATGCGCCGGAAGGTAAACATCAGTATGTTGATGCCTAAAAAAATGATGGTTTTCTGAAACTGAAGAAGAACAACAACAACAAATATTGATGTGTTTGTGGTCATCAAACGAAAGATTTTTAATTTTTGCATCCTAGAACAGGCCTTTAAAGGGAAAACGAGAAGCATTTCGAATAACAGTGTTTTCAATAACAACTTGTCCACGGCAATGAGCTGACACAACTGCATGTTGGCATCCCGATTTTTGACCTTTTATTTACAAATCGATTTGTCACACGTGCGTTTAAAACGATAGGAGCATTATATGCAACAGAAAAGCGTCTATGGGGAAAAAATTTCAAAGAGAAACTCATTTTAGAGCGGCATTTTTTTTTATTGAAAAGTCAATTTCTCCAAAACAGGAGCGGGAAAATCCAAAGAACTATTAATCAAATTGGTGTGGTCTTTGGATGTAATTTCTATGAAATTGCTATATCCTAAGGTTTCATTTAACGCTAACTCACTGTGCATGAGGCAAACCTTATTGTTAAAAGTTACGGATTCACATGTGGAGCAGGATTTGCTTATCCTTGCAGAACACCTGAGATCACATTCAGTTTTTGGTGGGGTTCGTGTTGTTCAGACTTTAGTTTTATATGTTGTGTTTTGTATGCTGTTGTTTGTCTTTTTATTTTATTGTTATTTTTTGCCATGGCATTGTCAGTTTATTTTCGACTTGTGAGTTTAAATGTCTTTCGCCTTTCTTTTATTAGACGTTCATCGACACAAAAAATAGATAAATTTGACAGTTTTGTCTGTGGTCACTCAGTATGGTTAAAGTCTTATATTGGATATTTTAGTACCTGAAGCTATTTGAATTGCACGGAATCACACAAGATCAGTCAGCAGGTCATACAATTTCAATAAATTTTCATATGAAAGCAAAAGGCTCGGAATTTACACAAACCTTGAACATATGAATGGGGATGTATATAAAACCCAAGCTGTACGTCTGTATCCAAAATCTTATATTGATTCCCCGTGAATCATTTTTACAATATGAAGGAAAATATGAGTCATTCCGTAGCAAGGCACTGCAATAAAAATAGAATTAGACGTAAAAGTTGTAATTATTGTTTGGTTATGTAATAACTTATTCAGACTTAGTTGTTTGTGAAAGATTTCAATAGAAATAATGATTAAAAATTACATAAAAATTTAAATTCAAATGCAAAAATAAAACATGAATTTAACGTGAACATTATTCAACAGTGCCGATCTTTTTTTTATAAATACTACCATATGTGACTACATTTACTACCGGAAGTAAGTTTCTACTTTCTACTTTCGTTATGGTTGAAATTACTGTTTACAAAGTATAAACAATATGAATGATATAATTGTCATTGTTTACGCTTTAAAACGAAACATGGATTTTTATTTATTTTTTTTCTTGAAATGTGCTAAACAGTTTTCAACGTTTCAAAACACAATGGAAGGCATCTTTGGCTATATGAGACTGAAATATTTTGTAGACTACGATCTTCAAGATATCAAGGATATGACAGAGGCTGTTCAGGATTGTTTGGAAGATTTAAAGACAGAATTTAATTACAATGAAGAGTGTGGTCTAAAAATAGAAAAGATTTTTATCTGTGGAAGTATGTCAGAACAGACGTCCATTTGGTTGGGAAAACACAACTACCATATCTGGAAAGATGAAAAGGATTCACTTAATAAGCCTACATCTACTTCTATTTCAGATTTCAGTTGCTTAGAATTTGACATTCTCGCAATTCTCAAGTCGTTAACAATTGACATGGAAACTATTTCAACTTGTCCTGGACATGCAAAAATCGAAAGTAGTGTTGTATATCTGTATGTTGAATCCGTACTTTCCAGAACTGTTGTATTGCCTTATCCATGATTGGTGTGTTTATTACATGTGTCAGCCTCTTTTGGCGTTTGAATCCAAAGTAAAAGGATCATAATTTGAAAGCTCTTCGTTTTATTTACAATATATATAGACTTGTCTTTAGTCCCCCAAACCTAAGTCAGGTATATCACATGGTGGAGAACCCTAAAATCGAAACAATTGGTACCTGATATATAAAAAATGATCATATGAAACATTAAAATGAAGCCTTGAAATAATTGTCAACAGTACAAAGCACATGGTTTGACTCGCCACGTTACGTGAGAGCAGAAAATGGCCGTCGATGTGTACTTGGACAGACGTTTAAGCTTAAGCAAGCAGGGATTATAATATTATTCATGGCATAAACAGTCCTCATCTTTATTCCTTAATGGACCCCAAAACAAACAAAGTTATTCCACAACCAGTTCACATTAACCGTTTAAAGCCAGCATATATTCGTGTACCAAATCCATGTGAATATTTTATGGATCGTGTCATAAGCAAACAAGATATCATGGATACTGCGTCAACAAGTCATGATAATTTAATTAGTGAACAATCTAGCACAAATAACGACGAAGTTCTAGAAGTGCCAAATCTACGGCGATCAACAAGACAGAGACAAAAACCTATTCGCTTTAGAGACGATAATTTTATTACATCAGGCACCGAAACAAGTTCTGCGTCAGACGGGACATTACTAAAAGTGAAAAGATTTTTAGCAAAGAAAAATCATGATGAAAATATTCGTTACCTTGCACATTTAATAGGGGAACCGGCACAAAACGCAATCTGGATCGAAGAAAATCAGTTAGGACCAAAGGCGCGTGCCTTATTGAAGTCAAGACCACCTCCGATTATTCCGTAAAATTTTTTGCTGTGAGATTTATCTCATGCATATCGAAAGTTACAGAACATGATTTACTGTTTGACTATTCTGTTCGAAATTTACCTGAACTGTTTTGAAGATACATTTTATGATTAGTACATGTAGTATATATCATTTATTGCAAACATATGTTGAAAGATGTTTTTTGTTTGTTTGTTACAGAACTGTTATTTTTTTTTTTCTTCTTATTTGAATATTACGGCATACAAAGTTTTGAGAAATTTTTTCATTTAAAATTTCCATTTGATAAGACTTTCTGTTTCGGCTCATTCATTAAGACAGTTAATTTGTTTAATTGTTAAAAGATTTAAATGAAACAGTTAATTATTTTTTAAATACACTGAGTGCGAAAACACCGTCAAAGTTCACTGTGTTGAATGATTTTTGTTTTTGTTGGTCCACATGTACATTGTACATATGTTGATTAGACTAGATAGGCCAGCTATCTTATTGGATTTATTGTTGTTTTTTTAAGTAGTTGAGTTGCTAATGGTTAGTTTTTTTTTTAATACCTCAGAGGTAGAGATTAAAGTTTTGAAATGGAGTACTGAGATACTTAAATTTACTTGTTAGTAAAGATTAATAAAGATTTGTCTTGGTATGATAACGAACATTATGTATGACTGATTTGATGGAAATCCTAGCATTTAATTTTCAATCTGTCTGTGCACAGTAAGAAAAGAAATCTGATTTGTGTGTTAGTGGTGCAAGAGATGACTCAGAAATAACCCTGGTTGATAGTCTTGTTCTGCTGAAATTTATTTGTTTCACTTTATTGTTTTATTTACTCGAGCGAATGTGTGTATGATAGGGATGGTATACCGTGAAAGTCGGCGCAATAGTAGATTTTTTTTTCTCATAGTGTAACCTATAAATTTTGTTCATTATAAGGTGTATCTAACCATTAGCCAGGAGCAGGGACTCCACTGAATCTAATCTCGTACTGTATATCTTCCACTTTTTTTTTTTTTTTTTAACAAGCACACTAAAATTCAGTAAAATGATGATATGCTATACTTTATAAGATTTCGCTACATCATATTTATGTTGAAGTTAAAGAGTAACCAGCATTTGGTCATACGTATGTTGAAGTTATTTACATGTCTGCGAACATGAGAAATATAAAACTAGTAATAGTAAAAGATGATGAAGCTTAAAGGTGCCTGTTATTTTGTATGTTGTATTGTCATATATAAATGAAAACTTGATTTTTTTGGGGGTACGAATTCAACATTTTCGAAAAATATGGGAATTTTTCATTTTTGGGCGGGGATGTTGTATATCTGTATGTTGAATCCGTACTTTCCGGAACTGTTGTATTGCCTTATCCATGATTGGTGTGGTTATTACATGTGTCAGCCTCTTTTGGCGTTTGAATCCAAAGTAAAAGGATCATAATTTGAAAGCTCTTCGTTTTATTTACAATATATATAGACTTGTCTTTAGTCCCCCAAACCTAAGTCAGGTATATCACAGTAGGATGTACTTAAATGAACTTACCATGAATGATTTGCGAAATAAAGCATCACAGTCTTACGAAACAGATGATGGGGAAGCAGTGAATGTTTTTGAAAGGCCTTGGAAAGTAGTAAATTATGAATTTTACAATGGGATGCTTTCAACAGTGAAAAAGCGATTAAACGAAAATGGATGTTTCAAAAAGGAGACTGACACTGGTATCTGCACTTTGGAGTTCCTTGACTCGCACACCGAGCTAGGCTAATCCATTATTCATATGGATCAATAAAAATAATCATAATATCATTGCTGGCAAAATAGACTTTTTACCTGCCTTTGAGACAACACACATGCCCGAGCCAACTTTCATTGTTGCAAAACCATGCACTCATCAAATGTCTATTTCTGAATGTATCACAGGGTCTTACTGTGACAGCAACTGTAAAGAGCAGTGTTGGAGAGTTTCCCAAAGTATTGAAGAAATGGCCTGCATTCGAAACTCTGCTCGACATCACCGGGACCTCTACAGAACAGTTAAAGCCTTCTGTGACAAAGCTACTAGACATAACTATCTGAGTAAAAAACTATTTGACAAAACTGTTTCGTCTTCATTGTCGATTCCGACATCTTATCATATAAAAACTGTATTCTTACACCATATCAAAGACTGCAATTCGAATGACATTACCCATTGCTTCTGTGAGATACTTCTCAAAATGAAGCAGCTTACAGATCGGGGAAGTATTTTGAACTGGAAATGCACATTTGAACTTGGAGTAGACTGGTACGAAATATACTTTTTTTTTCATACTTTGGAAGAAATTTTATCATATTCATCACAAATCACCATTAGAATTTGAATTGGAAAACTGTCCATACGAACTTTTGACAGTGATTAAAGAAAAGATTGCGTTTCTTATCGCGGGTTATTTAGACGGAAAAGTATGTTATACAGATTTCGAAAAACGTTTAGAAAGCATCTTAGCTTTTCCATTATTGGATTATGCCATGGGAATCATGCGCCTAAATAAAGAAATAACGTCAAGTGATCGATGCGATTTTGAGCTAGAAAAACGAGCTAATTTATACGGGTATAATGCAGTTGAGGTAGGGAGAGATCAATGCGATCCGGAACCTAAACTTAATAGAAGTCACAGTGAAAATGATCTAAATGTACTTACTAATTATTTTGATGACAAGAACTTCGACAAACATTGGGAGGATATTTTTTGGCGTTTGAAAACAAATGGTTTTCCGTTTGAATCTCTAACCCAGCATATAAAAATGTCAAGAAATCAAACTGACGTCTTCACGTATCCAGAAGATGACATTTTGCCGTATGATAGTACTGAAAAAGAATGGATTGTTGCTACGATACGTGAAGATGTGGATTTCTGGTACGATCGTTTGCAAGAAACCTTTGTCTTATTTAGTAACAATGTGGATATTTAGAGAGTATCAATTAAGTTAGTGTATTAAGGGCTTTATCGTTCCACTTGGAAAGAAAAATCGACATACAAATCATGTTATTGAATTGTAAATGTTCACATTAAATCTTCTTTTAACATGTAATTTTTGAATCGAGACCAATTTTCAATGTAGTACAGCTACGGTAAATTCCTGGGGTATGCTCATGTGAATAGAAATTGTCATTTCTTACGCTTTGGACTTCATCTTACAATGAAGTGTATTCATTATGAAAGGAATATAACAAAACCGATGTTTATATGCACAATAACTATATGATAAGATTGAAAATGGAAATGGGGAATGTGTCAAAGAGACAACAACCCGACCAAAGAGCAGAAAACAGCCGAAGGCCACCAATGGGTCTTCAACACAGCGAGAAAATCCCGCACCCGGAGGCGGGCTACAGCTATTTCAAAGAGAGCAACTGTACACATTATTTTCACTATACAAAAGCTGAACTTAAAAAAAAGCCTAAAAAAAACACCAATAAAACAGCAAAAAAATAAAAGAATAAAACAAAGAATAAAAAAAGCTAGAATAAATGCAAAATGAGTAAAGGTGGTACGGAACCTCATAAGGGGATGTCATGTCATGTCTTTATTTATTATTTTTTATTTTTTTTTTTTGGGGGGTGGGGGGTAATTTAAGGGAATAAGATGTTAGATTCGATGCGACGTAGTCAAGAGTTTATACACCTGTCTATTGTTATTGTGAAAATTAACAATTTATTTCGTTAATTTTTTATCAAATATTTGAAAGAAAATACGATATAAACACTAAGTATTTAAGGAAAAAATCATGATGTCCTCAGCCAATAATAATAGAAGTTACTTCTTTTTTAAGATTAGTTTTATATTTTGTATAGAAATGTTTTTACAAATTAGTTCGTGTTTTTTGAAGTCATAGATCTCTAGATACCAGAATAGTCGACCAATTTGTACTTGTACGATTGTATCGTTTTCCCGATATTTGGCTGAGTGTGGATTTGCAAGGTGTGCGGTCCACACATAGCAGAAAACGCTTATTGTGTTGGCGCACCCGGTCTCGTTCGTGGGATTCCCTGAGATTTTGAATTTTTTTCTTGATTTGTCTTCTTAATCGATTAATGAGATTTTAACATCAGTAAAGTACTGTTGCTCAATTCATTATGCCAACGCCAACTATATTAACAATATTAATAAAACATTGTATATTTTATTTGTACTTATAATTAAAGTGTTACTGTAAACAAAAAAATGTCGAGCTTGGAAGCTGGAAACTGGAATTACAGTCTTTTAAGAATGAATCGAGAAATGTCCAATTGAGTAGGAAAAACGGTAACTAGGCAAGCCATAGTTGCTTACATGCATGTGATTTGGAATCAGTGGCAATCGACCACATCTCCTTATTTGTATAACTTTGAAATAATGGATGCCAAGTTTGAATCAAGAAGTGTCCAGTTGTAACTGTTAAATGTCAAGTTGGAAGTTAGAAATGTTAAGTTGGAAGCTAGGTTTGAATTGAGAAATGTGAAATTTACGCTAAGACATGTGAAGTTCAAACTGAGCTATTCTAACGATAATGTGATTACTGATCTTAATTTTCAATGTTTTCTTTATATTTATAACACAGGGCTTCGATATAAAAATAGATTTTGAAATCCAATTTCTATT
Organism: Mytilus coruscus; assembly: GCA_017311375.1. Lineage (NCBI taxonomy): Eukaryota > Metazoa > Mollusca > Bivalvia > Mytilida > Mytilidae > Mytilus > Mytilus coruscus. The sequence goes on from CM029596.1 coordinate 127,969,869, forward strand.
TAAAAACTTTCATTGATCATTGTCGTATAATAAAAAAAATATAAATATTAATAAAGTAATGCAAATATTTTATAAATATAGTTACCTAAGTCTAAATAAAGTTGTGTTTTTGTTTTGAACTTTTTCACTTTCGATTTAAAAGAAATTCCGCCAAGCAGACCATGTCATAAATTTATAATTTTGAACGGTAAGTAGCAGCCATTTTATCAGTCGGTTTTAAATATTTAACTTTTCATTTTATTGTACATGAACACGCTACCTTTATATTTTGTATATCTGAAACTAATACTATTACACATTAATACAGTACACACGTACACAAGTCACTACATATGATCGTAGTTGAAGTGGAACACAAAGTACAGCTACGGTAAATTCCTGGGGTATGCTCATGTGAATAGAAATTGTCATTTCTTACGCTTTGGACTTCATCTTACAATGAAGTGTATTCATTATGAAAGGAATATAACAAAACAGATGTTTATATGCACAATAACTATATGATAAGATTGAAAATGGAAATGGGGAATGTGTCAAAGAGACAACAACCCGACCAAAGAGCAGAAAACAGCCGAAGGCCACAAATGGGTCTTCAACACAGCGAGAAAATCCGCACCCGGAGGCGGGCTACAGCTATTTCAAAGAGAGCAACTGTACACATTCTTTTCACTATACAAAAGCTTAACTTAAAAAGCCTAAAAAACACCAATAAAACAGCAAAAAATAAAAGAATAAAACAAAGAATAAAAAAGCTAGAATAAATGCAAAATGAGTAAAGGTGGTATGGAACCTCATAAGGGATGTCATGTCTTTATTTTTATTTTTTATTTTTTTTTGGGGATAATTTAAGGGAATAAGATGTTAGATTCGATGCGACGTAGTCAAGAGTTTATACACCTGTCTATTGTCATTGTGAAAATTAACAATTTATTTCGTTAATTTTTATCAAATATTTGAAAGAAAATACGATATAAACACTAAGTATTTAAGGAAAAATCATGATGTCCTCGGCCAATAATAATAGAAGTTACTCCTTTTTAAGATTAGTTTTATATTTTGTATAGAAATGTTTTTACAAATTAGTTCGTGTTTTTGAAGTCATAGATTTCTAGATACCAGAATAGTCGACCAATTTGTACTTGTACGATTGTGTCGTTTTCCCGATATTTGGCTGAGTGTGGATTTGCAAGGTGTGCGGTCCACGCATAGCAGAAAACGCTTATTGTGTTGGCGCACCCGGTCTCGTTCGTGGGATTCCTGAGATTTTGAATTTTTTCTTGATTTGTCTTCTTAATCGATTAATGAGATTTTAACATCAGTAAAGTACTGTTGCTCAATTCATTATGCCAACGCCAACTATATTGACAATATTGATATAACACTGTATATTTTATTTGTATTTATAATTAAAGTGTTACTGTAAACAAAAATGTCGAGCTTGGAAGCTGGAAACTGGAACTACAGTCTTTTAAGAATGAATCGAGAAATGTCCAATTGAGTAGGAAAAACGGTAACTAGGCAAGCTATAGTTGCTTACATGCATGTGATTTGGAATCAGTGGCAATCGACCACATCTCCTTATTTGTATAACTTTGAAATAATGGATGCAAAGTTTGAATCAAGAAGTGTCCAGTTGTAACTGTTAAATGTCAAGTTGGAAGTTAGAAATGTTAAGTTGGAAGCTAGGTTTGAATTGAGAAATGTGAAATTTACGCTAAGACATGTGAAGTTCAAACTGAGCTATTCTAACGATAATGTGATTACTGATCTTAATTTTCAATGTTTTCTTTATATTTATAACACAGGGCTTCGATATAAAAATAGATTTTGAAATCAATTTCTATTTAAAACTTTCATTGATCATTGTCGTATAAGAAAAAATTATAAATATTAATAAAGTAATGCAAATATTTTATAAATATAGTTACCTAAGTCTAAATAAAGTTGTGTTTTGTTTTGAACTTTTCACTTTCGATTTAAAAGAAATTCCGCCAAGCAGACCATGTCATAAATTTATAATTTTGAACGGTAAGTAGCAGCCATTTTATCAGTCGGTTTTAAATATTTAACTTTTCATTTTATTGTACATGAACACGCTACCTTTATATTTTGTATATCTGAAACTAATACTATTACACATTAATACAGTACACACATACACAAGTCACTACATATGATCGTAGTTGAAGTGGAACACAACCCAGCAGGCACACAACATTGATTAAACATTGAATCAATGTTTATTTTCTATGTTGAATCAATGTTGAATTATTATTAGATTTTGCAAATTTGTATCAACGTTGAAAGTCTATGTTGAATCAACGTTGATGTTCAACTTTGAATCAATATAGAATAATGGTTGCTTCAACATTGTTTCAACCAATAGCTTCATTTGAATTCAGATTGAATTCAGGGTGAATACAATATTCAACACGGAATAAAAATTGGTTAGTGGTTGTGTTCAACTGTGTTTCAACCTAAAACTTAAATTTCATTCATCCTGTATTTTCTGTGTCTTGCAGTCCATAATTTTATACTGTAGCAATATTCAAGCTAGTTCAAGGCACTCAACATGCTAAATGTCATAGCAACATTCTGCCGCAGGAAACTTGATCCAATAACTGCTCCATCAGACCCTAGTATAAAAATAATCTCAAAAAAATTGTTTAACTTTAAATTAAGTCATTGTCTGGTTATATTTGACATGGTGTGGGCTTTTGCTCATTGTTGAAGACTGTATGGTGACCCAAAGATATATAAATAATGTTCTTTGGTTGATGGTTGTCTTGTTTACAATAGGTACAACAATTAAGTGGTTGAGTACACAAAACTTTGAACAGATGCCATTGCCTGTCAATTACTTGTAAAGATTACTATTTTCAACAATAAAACTGAGTGACCACATTCGTGTGATGAGAGCATGGCTTGACCATGATGATGTCAACAACCCATCAAATGAATAACAAATATGTGTGTTTAGGGCTTTCCTACAAACCATAATTTAACCACCAAGATTTTTTTTACATTCAACGATATGCATATAACAACACAAATTATCATCCAAGAGAATTATTGAAAAAATCAGCAAAAAAATAATTTCCAATATTGAACTATCCTAATTTTCGAAAGCACACAATCCTTAAAACACATTTTTTTTGCCAAATGTCTATTTCAAATGTCTGAGTGATCAAAATATAAAACAAAGTTTGCTGTTCCTACCCCATGTATTCTAATGTCCAACCACTGATTATAGAGAAATATTCAATACGATAAAATTAAAATAAATTTATTTATTAATAGTGAAAACTTCAACTTCTTTCTTCTCACACCTTGTCTTTTTGGAGCCCATTTTAGAAAGTTTGTAGTTATGTCAAACACTTGTTGTTCAGTGATTCCATCTAGGTCTTCATGATGACATCTACAAAATCAGAAGTTATAACATTGTCAAGTTTTATTCTGTTCAACACATTTAACTATAACTTCATAATGATATTATTTTAAAGTATAAATCAAAAGCATAAGAACCTGTGAAAACTAAATGACAGTTAAATTTCCTTTGAAGTCTCAACTACATTTCCTTTTATATAGACAAGAATGTATAATCTGCAAGAAAATCCTAAATACTACATTTTAATTTGACCACATTGAAGGTTTATCCACTTATGTCTTTTTCTGTATTACTTGTGCTGCTGCATGGATATCTGTCTAATTGACATATACGAGGGTGGTAAAGGGGGGGTTCTTAACAGGGAAAGACGTGAAATACAAATTGGGGTAATCGAAGCACGAGAAATAAAATCGTAAATATTAAGGAACTAGAAGTAATTAATCAGTCGTTCTTGGAGATCACTCATTCATGATAATGGACACGAAGACCCTGTGGTCACCTTTTCGCATCCGCTAGTTGCATCCGAATCACGATTTTTTTTTATTCAAAACTTGATCGCAATTAATATCCTGGGAACACATAATTTAAAACAATCTCCAGACTGACTTCGAATTTAGTCCCAGTTTCCTTTTTTTATCTTGAATGTGGGACAAGCACAAGAAATTAAGAGTACCAACACGAAACACGGAAAATGAATCAGGGAATCAAAATAACGCACATCGAACCAAATACAAGACTACGAGAAATAAAATGTCAAAACACGAAAACACGTGAAATAAAAAGGCCAGATATTGATGCAAATAACTCTTTACCACCCTCATATACCCTTCATATTTAATTACCTTGCTTGCCAAAACTCGACTTCAATTTTGACAGTAAAATATTAAAGGTCCAACTTGGTAAGTCATATAGCGTCTGACCTTTCCATCCCAATTTTGTAAACAAGCCCCCCTTTTTATGAGATTTCGTGTTTACAACTGAATTGATCAGGTAAATAACGATTAAAATTTCTTTTTACTTTTGATTCAATCATATGATGATTTCAAATAGTCAATGATAAAAATTCATGAGACGTTGCAAGATATCTTGGGAATGGTAACATGATAAACATCCCCCTTTTCCTCGTGTAAAATTTCAACTTTTCAGTACAGTTTTCATAACAACATGATATGCTCACATTTCTAAAATACGATACCGTAATCAAAACAATTACTATAAATACTTACGATTAAAATGTAAAAGCTGTATATACAGGAAAGATATTGATGAAAACTCTGTAGAATCACCTTGTGCAAGTTGTGGTCTCGTTAGCGGATATTCAAACTTTGGCAACAAAAACAACTGCGCATGCGCAATTTTCTTAAAATAGAAATATTAAAATTGCCGCGAAAATTTAAATCACTATTCCAATAGATCTATCGGTTGGTTATATTACAAGTTGTCAACCATTGTTTATGTACTGATGTATACGTCTTTCTCTTTGAATTGATAAAAAGAATAGAAAAGAAAAAAAAAAGGAATGAAAACAAGATATTTGACATCAGCAGTCACGAAAAAAGGGGGGGCATATTTTAAGGGAAAGGGATTATACAAGCTGGTTCTATTATTATGTTTTGGGTTGGGGTGAAATTTTAAAATTTCTATTATTTGGGGTGCAAAGTTCATGATTAATTGAATGCTTATATACACTGCGATTGTTTTATATATAATCATCTATAATCACCACGACAATTAATGATAAATCTACTAAAATATTCTATTTTATGTGAATAGCGTTGTCAATTTAAAAAGAATTGTGATGTGCCCAATACTTTTTCTTGACAATTCTGGTATCCACAACTACTGGGTTTTATATATTGTTTAGCCAACGTTGATTCAGTGTTGGTATTTCAACACAATGTTAATTCAACGTTGAAACAATGTACTAATTTCAACGTTGCATTGTCAACGTTGAATCAATGTTGAATATTTGTTGATCAATGTATAACCAAAATCAACAAAGATTCAACGTTGATTCAACAAAGTGTGCCTGCAGGGAATGCAGTTTTATTTTTAGAATGATAATATCTTCACCCAGATTGAAGAACGGTAGTAAGCATTAACATTGTAGGACTGATTGCTGTGATTGACTTGTGTCTATATCTATATACTAGTATACCTACGGTGCAATATATTTTTTAAAAAACAACAACCTGTAATTAAAAGTTATTTTGAAACTAAAATTAAAAGACCATTTAAGTACGGATTTTGTAGGTTGGTTTATTGTTATTACATTAATTGAATTATTCATTTCTGTTGATTCTTTGTTTTATAAAACAATAATTGAATTTGTGTACTCTCCTTTAATTTGTTTTTTTTTTACTGTGTGATACTTAAGATAAGAAAGACCTATTTCTTACTTGATGTGCAAAATAAAAAATGTAAGCAGTAGGTCAAATGATCAGACTCGCCTTGCCTAATTTGATTGACTAGGGAGATAGGTGAAATCGGTCAGCACAGATAATACTGGATGTCAAAATACACTTATTTCCATTCATTTATAAATTCAACATGTTCAATTTGTATTGATTAACGTTTGTTGTAACATTGACAAAACACTTATTGCAAAATAGTTAATCTGATTTTAAGGAAAATACACATGTAATGTAGATTATAAATGTGTACAAGATATAAACTGATATAAATAAAATATAAAGATCTTCAAAAAGTTCACAATAAGGTATATACAGCAGTTTGTTCATTTACATTTATGAATTATTACATAAATTTATACTGCAATCTGTTTAGAAGTGAAAGGAAAATACGGAAGCGTATTAGGGCCATCCTTTTAATTATTTTTTTTCAAATTGTCAACTTTAATCTTGGAATTATCAACTTTAATCTTGGAATTATCAACTTTAATCTTGGAAATGACACTTTACTTCTAGCTCAGAGTTTATTGTGTTTCTCCGTATACTCAATCTACTTATAATTATTTTCTCGACTACATTTTTTGTAAAATGTTAAAGAAAAATAGACGTGTATCTAAAGTTTTGTATAGCTTCACGTAGCCTAAAATCCACGAAAAGGGGGACTGTAACTTTCTATTAATGAGTATATGTGTAATGCCAAAACATGGGTCATAATTTTGCGAGATTTTATATTTATGACACTACTTTAAATGACATTCTATATTGATATGCATTGCTCTTCACAACTTTATATTGATTTGGGGTATTTTATACATATCTTATATAAATATGTTATGGAAATCTTATATTAATGGCTAATTGTGGTATTTGAATCAATCAGGGACTTTATATTTACAAAATTATAAAGTCCCCGAATCTATGCATTTTAAAATTAAGATATTGTATATAAATAAGTAAAGGTCATTCTTTTATATATTTATATATAAATATAGGTACCAAATATTAGTGAATGTTATATAAAAATTGGTACATTTTTTAAGGCAAAAATGGCATACCCCTACCAAAAAAATTAAAGCACATCAAACTGAAGTGCACTGTTTAGCCGAGGCTAGAGACCAGTGAGCCAAAAGTTACGATGTTCTCAATTCAGAGATTCACTCGATAAATGAAAGTCGGAAAAATCAGTGTCGGACATAATATGGGTCGTAAGATTAAAGTCGGAATTTCCAAGTTTAATGTTGATAATTCCAAGATTAATGTTGATAATCCCAAGATTAAAGTTGGAAATTCTAAGATTAAAGTTGGAAATTCAAAGATTAAAGTTGGAAATTCAAAAATTAAAGTTGATAATTCCAAGGTTAATGTTGATAATTCCAAGATTAAAGCTGACAATTCCAAGATTAATGTTGATAATTCTAAGATTAAAGTTGATAATTCCATGATTAATGTTTAATAAATCCAAGATTAAAGTTGGAAATTCCAAGATTAAAGTTGAATATTCCAAGATTAAAATTGATAATTCCAAGATTAAAGTTGATAATTCCAAGATTAAAGTTTGAAATTCCAAGATTAAAGTTGATAATTTTGAAGGTCATTTTCTGGCTCCTTGAATTCGAAAATATTTAGAAAAAAAAATAGTATAAATATACTAGATAATATTCTTCAAAAGACACCAGTATTTATGTTTTTGAATTTTGTCTGTGTCTAACATGTTTGCATCAGGGCTTCAAGCTTCTCGTTATTTAGTTCATGGCTGCAGAAATTTTCAAAAACTAGACCCCTTTTTGATAGCTAGTCATTTAAATTTAAATATGAGAAAAAGCTTTACCCAAAAAGATGTTTTGCTACAAAATGTAGTTTACAAAGATACGATGTTAACATGGTTAACTTGTGTAAAATATCTTTTTGAATAAAGTCTTGGCTCTTATCATTTTTTCCAAAAACTATTTGTAAATATGACAATTTCGACATGTTAATGAAGTCATTTTGACATCACAAGTGATATTTCTGCACTAAAGTGTCCAGATTATATTAACCTCATTATTTATCAATAACATTACAATAATTTCTAAAGGATTGAATAGATAAACTGTCCATTTTAAGGTGGTATCTTTATTTATCTTCACATCATCGTGGTAACAGTTACACCAAAGTCCCGCTGATTTGCAGATGAACCAAACTTTTAACAATCACCGTAAGTCCATAAAATGTTGTATTGTACTCTTGTTAAACAATAGACTAGTTCCCTGTCCTTTATCTGTTTGGCTATCAGATACCCGACCGTATTTTGCAAGAGAGAGAACCAGCCTAGTTAAACAACTAATCGAAATAGCCTGAAAAGTAACGTCGATATCACAGGCAAATTAAGTTTAAGAACTGAACAGAAAAGTATATGGTTACAATATAATACAGATCTTTCAAAGGTTTTGTCTCGCTTCAACGAGGTCGAATAAGCGAGACTGTTGCATGCTATTTCCGTTGGCGGCGGCGTCAACAATATATTGTTAATTTTTTCTCGTCAAAAATGTATTGTTAATTTGTTCTCGTCAACAATGTATTGTTAATTTGTTCTCGTCAACAATGTATTAGTTTGTGATTAGATCAGTTTATTGGAAACTACTATTGGTAGGTCACTGATATTTGATATGCAATTGTATTAGCATTGGTACATCTAATTCTGTGGAGACTATTTGGCTCCGCTTCTTCAGTCATGGTCTATTGACTTTGAAACTTGCCTAGTTTACATGTATGTGTTTGTGATTATGTCAGTCTATGCATGGGGAAACACTCGTGATATGTCAATGGTATTTAGTATTCAGTTGTATTTAGCATTGGCATTTCTCATTTTTATGGAGATTTTTTTACCCCGCCCACCAAGTCATGGTTTATTGAATCTTTATCCAAAGTTTTTTCTATCTATCGACTTTGAATATTTTTCGTAGTTTACATGTAAAATTTGCATTAAATCAGTTAAAATTGAACCATGTATGTTAAGTCAATGATATTCGGTATGCAGTTGTATACGTATAAAAATGTATCATTTGAGAGACTACCCACTAGAACTTTAAATGCATCTATATATATATTTCTTTATTAGGATGATTTGATGAATCCAGATAAATCGCAAAAATTGGTGTCCGGACAGGTGACATGGTGAAATAAAGATAGAATACTATAACAGTGCATTGAAGATTCAAAGAGATATGCAAATGTGTGTGCCCTGTGCAGGACGCTGACAAATCGAACAGTTATACCTATACAACTGATATATATATATATATATATATATATATATATATATATATATATGGTAAGTCTGATTGATTGTTGTTTGTTTAATGTCCAGTGGCAAGTATTTCATGTATATTCAGGACGAGAACAAATTAACAATAAATGCAATAGTTAGGTCTTGTAACAGGGGTCGACCGAGATGAAGGGCGGGGAATGTGTACTGCCACTGGAAAATGAGGGTTTATTAGATAAGGACAGACATTTAGTCTTGCAACAGGCCACCTACGGACCCTTCAAACAGTTATTGCAATGATTTATAAAGTGCAGAGAGTATAACTCGAGGCATCGGAATAAATGTCTCAATTTTAACAGGACGTTGCTGCGTATTTATACATCCCGCACAACCAAAACGACTGCCCAACTTTGTCAAAAGATTTACTACCGGTCAGAAGAAGACCAATCATGACCATATTTCTATTCCATAGTCACCCTTGAGGTAAATATGGTAAGAAGAACACACCATGCTCAAATAAAAGATGGCAGATTTAAAAGACAACTTATTGTGTACGCCGTATTGCAGATACTGACAGCTGAAAAAATAGCTCTCTCAGTAATTGTTGTGATACAAAAAATACACAATGCAAAAAAGACTATTTTACATTGACGCTAATTGCAGAAAGAAGCGCAAATTTATCTGTACGATTAGGAGCTACTATATGTGTATATGTATCTTAATATTACCATGTAGCAGTAGGTAATACAACATTGTAAACGTATGTCTGTTCACTAAGTTGTGAAAGTCACAATCTTTTCTTATTTCAATCAATTGAATAATAAGAAGAAGTCACATCGTTCTGTTTTGGGTGATTGATTGATTAATAGAAATTGTAACGCGAAGTATCGAATATTTCATGCATTTTATGGCCGAGAAAAACAAATTAACATGACATTCAATAGATAAAATAATTAAATCTCTGTAATATAGGTCGACTGTGAAGAAGATCGGTAAAATGCAATTGTTATAATGTTATACTAAATGCTCATTTTCTGTGAATTTACTGTTTATGGAATGTTGAATTATTTATAACAAGTTTTTTCAACCCCCACGAACAGATTGTCTCAGCCGTATTTGGCACAACGTTTTCAAATTTATGGTTTAAACTGCTCTTTAACTTCGTATTTTATTAAGCCTTCCAACTGAATCGAGCTCCACTGGTGAGTCTGATTTAGACGAAACGCACGTCTGGCGATCCAAATTACAAACCTGGTATCTTTAATGAGTTTTATACTAAAAATGGGGTGGTTTCGATAGTGGCAAATGTTTTGGCATTGCAACATGTCACCTATGCACCTAAGAAAGATTAGTTGCAAGGGTTTATAAATGACACGAGAGTGTGACAGCCGCTCTTTATGAATTTGACGCCGAAATTCTGACCAGACGAGGCTGCGTTTTTCACATCTGTTAGCCAAACAGGCACCGTTTTCTAGCATGGGTTTTAATGCCAGACAGTACATTGGGACACTATTGCAGTACCCAATGATAAACTGCTTGAAATATTAAGCGTTCGAAGAAATACATTCACTATCGAAACATTTACGTTTAAAGATGCTGTATAAATTGATGCGGTGCTGAAATAAACAACAAGAATAGACAAATATATGTTTTTTTTTAATTTAAGGTGGATCACCACTTTATATTTCCTCACACAGAATTTTCTGACTTTTTGACAAATGTAGATTTTACCGTGCTTTTTGCAAAAATATAATAAAAAGTATGGGTCACCATGCTATTTTTGAAGCTACAAATTGTGCATAATTGCCCAATTTTGTATATGTTTTTCATGAAAAAAACACTTTTTTGCGAATAGAAAGAAATCTATGAGATAAAATTTTGAATAGAATTATGAGAAGATAGGTTTTATAACATGTACAATAAAACTATGCTTTTAGAAAATGAAAAGAAAAAATGTGTCACCGAACTTGTTTATCTCCTACAAGAAAAAGAAAATTTCATTAACATTCATATATAAAAATACTAAAAGAGTTAACTTCCCTATGGGCAAGTTGAAAAATTGAATCGAACAAAAACATATAGTTGGTGTTTATCAAAACAGTCTAAATAATGCAATAAATCACTTATTTTTCTTTATTTAAATAAACAATCTTACATATAAATTGCCATTCTGTATCAAAATTTGCAGATTTAAGCAAAGAACTAGACCGATTGTGTACTGCTATAATTATACATTTTGTATCTGTTTTAGATTTTCTATGGAGGAAAGACAATGGTACATTCAGCTGCTGGCATTTTCCTATGGTCCTGCTATTGACATTCTTCATCTGTTTTTTGAAAACAAAATTTTGCAAAACACAAGTTTCATACAATTTTGGACGACACGAGAAATAAACATATTCTTTTTCATGAGTTCATACCAACAGTTCAATGTTGTGAGTGTACCAAACTGTCATTGGCTGCACCACTTAAGCGAGGATTTTTAGGAAAAAAACAATTTGATGTTCTATATGTCAGTACAGCTTCTACTATTTCAAGTCATGTCAAGAGGTGTGGAAGGGATATAATACAACATTGCTTATGCAGATATACTGCTAATACATCAGCTTTGGTTGAAGATATAGACATAACATTATTATATGCTATCATTTACCATTGCTGTCCACCACCCTCACAACAGTTATCATGGCTGACAGATCTAAAGAAAGTGCGCAATGTATTAGTCCATCTTGGCAATGGTCAAATAGAAAAAATAAACTACAAGATACAATGGACAATTTTGGAGATAGCATGTTTAGGCTTAGCTGGTGCTATAGGAAACTCATTTGTGCGGGTGTTTCAACGAGAAATAGAAAGACTCACTGAATGTTCTATTGATGCATTAAAGGACATAATCAAGAAATCAAAGGAAAATCTTTCAGAGGTACACAATAAAGTTATTAAGTCATTTGGAATATAAGTCATAGGAGTGGGTAGAATTTTAGGCATTTATTTTTTCATCACAATTATGTCTAGAACAAAAGTGGAAATATAGTACTTAGTAACATTGACTTATATGTACTGATATTATTAATCATGACTATTTGAATTTATACCAAGGTAAATTAGTGTCGAGGAAAAGAGAGGTTATATCATATATATATTGTTCTAAAGAGAAGTTGTGTCATATGGATTGTACTCAGAGGAAGTTGTGTCAAAGAATGATGAGTCTTTTGTAGACAAAGCACGCGTCTGGCATACAAAATATTAATACATGTATCGATTATGAGTTTACATATATTGTACTTAAACAAGCTTGTACCCTATATGATAAACGTAAGTAGGGTTGTAACACATGTATTAAACTAAAACAAAAGTGTTGTCGGAAATGATGTACACAAGGCGAAGAATACTAAATTTGGCGATATTTCGAATTTTGATGAAATTTTGTATGCATTTTAAACTCGCTGAACTGCTTCTGAATATCGAAAAATTATGTACGTAGCGTATTCGTGGTGGTCAGTTTTTTATATGTGGAGTAAGCCGGAGTGCCGGGGACAAAAAAAATTTGTAAAATGTCTTTAAAAATATAGAATAGAAAGAATGTAATTGATTATCGGCGAAAAGTGTGCGTATTTTACTTTAAATTGCGTTTTCATGAAAATCCGTCCACAGAATTTTGATTTTTGATATGTAGCGAAAAATAGGGTTAAAACGACAAATAGGCGCTAAGTCGTGACGGCGTCCCACTGCAAACTCGTAGTATTCGTGTTACTCATAGACATTTCCGGAAACTACATAGGATTACACCTAGACTTACGATTACAGTTGACGAAAAACAAGGGTCATCTCAAAATAAAAAAAAAAAAAAAAAAAAAACAAAAAAAAAACAATAGAGATCATACATATAAGTAAAATAAAAAGATTTTTTTTAAAATTATATAAATAAGTCTTTACGACGACACAAAAAGGCAGCGCATATGGTCACAACAGATTTTAATCGCTGTCTTGGATGTCGCCACAAAGTCCATATACCTTTGTATTGTTTTAATTCTCCGATGGCGTGTTAATTCAACCTTTATTCTATAGCGTGTAATACATCTATTTAATTTACTACACTTTCTCTGAAATTTCTTGCGTTTTCGAACAATCATTTAGCTTGTTTAAGGTGTCAATACTGGATGTCTTTTCGGATATATTATATTGATCAGTAAAAAAAGCTCAGCCGGGAAAGATTGTTCTTGTCCAATATTTCTTATTAACATATATAATTACTAAGTATCGTTTTCATCTCATGTCCGAGGAATCAACACTTAACAAGACATATCCTGCCTTCGTTCGTTACACAATATAACTGTTCAAACACGCCGCAGCGCAGTTCTTTTAAAATAATGTGGGGTGTCAGATTTTTGAATGCGCTCTCGTTGGATTTCTTGTCGTCAAATAACATCCATGTTTTAATAATTTTTAGTATGTCTTTTCATGTTCGATACTATTATAGTTGTTTGACCTTTTTAGCAGGACCTACAATTTTGAAACGGAAAAGGAAAATTGTACCGGTCTCGGATCAGGAGGCACTGTTCATGCTTCGAGCATACCAAACGCACTCGTGTTCATGGGAGAGAAATATCGACACCGTAAAAGAAAACGTTTATTATACTCTCTCAGATGATTCCCAAGATCTCTAAAGGAAAACACATTTGGAAAAACAACAAGCAGAAAAAAACATCAAATATTTTATATTTAGCGAAGAGAAAACACCCTTATTTTTGTTTTCAGTCACTAAAAACACCTGTGTTTCTGTAAGGGAGAGTATGACCTTTATAAAAGACTGAGTTGTTCTACAGCACCCCCCTCCCCCAATAAAAAAAACCCAAACCACCCTTTACATTCGAAAAACAAGGGAAGAGCTTGCTAAAGTCATATCATTTGAGACTAATTTGACAAAAGAGCGTCAAAATATCCCGGCCCATCCACAGGAAATGATAAAATGGATACAGAAGTGGAAGATCTATCCTCCGAAGAAGGCACTAACGGGGCAGATAATCCATAGCTGGAAGAAAACCCACAAAATACTACCCAGTTGCAGCTAAATCAAGGGAAGATGAGGAACCGAAAGCGCAGGAGAGATTGACTAACTTCAAGCTGCTAAGAGGCCAAAGCAACAGAAAACAAACATAAAACAATTAAAATGCCGATTATGAATTTGATTTGAAAAAAAAAAACACGAGGAATACAATAAGTTTATAACATAAAAATAGGTTTCAAAATTGTTCCATAGTCTTGGTGTCTCTTCAACAGAGTCTGACGATGATGAATTATGGTTTAAATTATATATTTGAAAGATCGACATAAAGATTTGCATTTATAACCGTGTTGTGTTTTTTCATATGTTTTTGATTTTTTAAAAATTGATACTAAAAATGTAGATAACATTTTTTCTGCCCAATTCAGAAAAAATAAAAGATAATAAAAATATAGCGAAAGGCAAGTGAAATACCATGAAGAATAAATAGTTCTTATTTCTTAAACACCCGTCCGCTGTATCCCTCATTCTCCTTTAAAAAATAGAAAAATGTGCATAAATATTAAATAATGTCAATATGGTCCTTTTGTCCCGCTGAAATTAATTTACAGCTGTCCCAACCTTGCCACTACGAGGACAATTGCGAAAATTTGTTTGCATTTCTCCTGTGTAAAATTTATGAAAAATTTTAATGATGGTTGTCTATTGTAGCATTCCCCGTACATTTTCAGCATGTTTAACTAAGAGAACACCATGAACAAAATTTAATAAATAAATTTGGTGTATTTACTGTCTTTTGATTGGTTAAAAGTATTACTTTTATTTTCAATGTTGTCAATTTTTATGGCGACACGCCCACTCTGACGTTGTGTATTCATACGCCAACATGTGTGTACGTTGTTATTGTAAATATAAATAATATAAAAAGTTCATTGAGCCTTATTTTTGATAGAAATTTATTTATAATGAATGGCAATAATTTATTTTGAATTTATTGAACCATAAAATTAATTTTTGACTCTTCACATTTTACATAATCCGCTTCGCGGATTCTTCAATGTGAAGAGTCAAAAATAAATTTTATGGTTCAATAAATTCAAAATAAATAGTAGCCATTCATTAAATGTGTACTTATTGCTTCATATAAATCTTAAAAACACCGTTGTTCAACTATACAAAAACATCATAGGAGTTAGCCTTTGGTTTATATTTACACTTTAAGACGACCTAATATTTACTACCTGTAAGAGTAATTGTAATCCGTCGATCCCTTATATGTTCATATCGTTTAAACGAAAATGTTTACAGCAATAGAATATCATTTTTAAACAATGTTATGTGGACAAACTTATGAGAAAACACAATTTAAAGTAAAAATGCATATTTGTCGCCGCTTGTAAATTGATATAGTATTTTTACTTTAAGAAGAGATCACTGTCTTTTCTGTGCTACCTTTTAAGTCAGGTGATCATGATAGCACGTTTTCCGTTGTTTTACATGAACAAGATTATCAAGAACAGAAATCACTTTTAATCTCTTATGTCACGAAAAAGATTTATCAGTTTGAATCATTTGGATGGTAGACAGAGGTAGACTATTAACAGTTCGTTGATTGGATGGACATCTCCTTCCATGCAAGCAATATCCAACTTGTCATTTCTACCTTGTGTTCTGCTTTGAAATCCCGACTATTAAAGTTTTGGTCGCTGATTGATAGTTGTCCAATAAGCAATCGTGCCACATCCAATTTTTTTTATAAGGAATCCAGGAGAACTAACATTAAAATTAAGATCTATGAAAAGGTACGTATGTCTTCGCCTATTTCGGTCAAAAAAGATTTCCTTACAATACACAGAATTGTATTCGGGATGTAGAGATTGTGAAGTGTAGGTCAAAGACGTCATTTCAATAATATTGTAGAAAGTCTATGTGTCCATGAAACTATGACGAAGCATCAATAATATTCTAGAAAGTCTATGTGTCCATGAAACTATGATAAAACATCAATAAACTACTGTCACCTAAATAATAAAACATATCCTTAAAGCAATGTATTTCATTATTTTTCAAGTTGCATCACGTTCTAAATGGAGTAAAACCCCTGCAGACTGTTATTAACGAGTCTACAGAAGTTATCAAAGAGATGTCAGTTCAGCAGAAGGAACATACTGACACATTGAGAGCACAAGGAGAAGATATGAAAGACATCAAGTCAAAACTAGGTACTACGGTTGAATTGAATATTTATTCTTTGACGCAAATACATGTGTGTACATGCCTTAACGTTTTAGTAAAGTTTATGAAAATTGATCATTGATTATTATTTCTTAAAGTACAGTATTTGACTACGATAAGTAGCCAGTAACATAAAACATTCCTGCTAATGATGATTTCAAGCAATTCCGCAATTTTGTTCTCAGTCTTAAGTCTACCCTTTTCGACTACCAATCTCTCATTGTCAAATTGCTAGCCGGTCTTTTCAAATTTGTTTTTTTTTTTCCTTTTCTAATGCAAGTTGTTTTGTTTTCTAAAGTAAGTAATTAATGTCATTAGTATTTACACATGTATTCTCTCCAAAACGTTTATAAATTCTCGATTTTTTCCTCTTGACCTCTGACTGTTTGTTAGAAATCAATTCCTTTTTAAAGTATGGGTTCTGTTTTATTACTATTGTTCTCTACTTAAAACATTTCAAAATATAAACTTATAGAATTAACATACACCCAAAGTAAAGCCATTGGATGATGTTATAATTTATCTTTTAGAATGTAGTCTTGTATTTTGTTCAAGTTACAAGTACATAAACTTGATATATTATGTAATTTTATTTCAGATTTCCTTTTATATGCTCAATTTGGAGAATTAAAAACAGTTTCTGAAGTAAAGCGACAAGATGGGGACTCAAAAGAGACAACAAGTGTAACAGGTAAAGATACATCAAGCTATATGTTTTATTAGAAAAAAGTAAAATAACAAAAATACCGAACTCCAAAAATTTCAAATCAGAAAGTCCCTTATCAAATGGCAAAATCAAAAGCTCAAAAACATTAAACGAAGGGAAAACAACTGTCATATTCCTGACTTGGTACAGGCATTTCCTTATGTAGAAAATGGTGGATTTAACCTGGTTTTATAGCTAGCTACACCTCTCACTTGTATGACAGTCGCATAAAATTCCATTACATTGACAACAATGTGTGAACAACACAAACAGACATAATAGGTAAAAATGTCAAAAATAGGGGTACAGCAGTCAACATTGTGTTATAATCCTAAATCACTATAAAACAAACAAATATGTCTACAAAGAAAAACAAAATGGCACATAGACATAGCACATAAGCAAAAATGAAAGACACGTTTAATGCTTATAACCAAAAACTTACTCATAACCTATACACATCCGTTTACGTATACCTTTTGACCTAGTCAGATATAATTTGGTGTCTTACGACCTTTTTAGAACTTACAGCGGCTGTGGGAAGTCCGCGTGCTGTCCATATCAAAAACATGGAAATTACACACCCTTTAAAATTATGGTGGACAGTTTCTTGCTCGATTTGTAATTTGTATTCACGAATTAACATTCTGTAGCACCAACGAAATTTTTCCCATAAACCCCCGTTTTTTATTAGCTCACCTGGCCCAAAGGGCGAAGTGAGCTTTTCTCATCATTTGGCGTCCGTCGTCCGTCGTCCGTCGTCCGTTAACTTTTCCAAAAATCTTCTCCTCTGAAACTACTTGGCCAAATTTGACAAAACTTGGCCACAATCATCATTAGAGTATCTTGTTTTTAAAGTGTGTCCGGTGACCCAGCCAACCAACCAAGATGGCCGCCATGGCTAAAAATAGAACATAGGGGTAAAATGTAGATTTTGGCTTATATCTATGAAACCAAAGCATTTAGAGCAAATCTGGCCGAAGTAAAATTGTTTATCAGGTCAAGATCTATCTGCCCTGAAATTGTCAGATGAATCGGACAACCCGTTGTTGGGTTGCTGCCCCTGAATTGGTAATTTTAAGGAAATTTTGCCGTTTTTGGTTATTATCTTGAATATTATTATAGATAGAGATAAACTGTAAACAGCAATAATGTTCAGCAAAGTAAGTTCTACAAATACGTCAACTTGACCAAAATGGTCAGTTGACCCCTTAAGGAGTTATTGCCCTTTATAGTCAATTTTAGCCATTTTCGTAAATTTTGCAATCTTTACAAAATCTTCTCCTCTGAAACTACTAAGACAAATTTTACCAAACTTGTCCACAATCATCATTAGGGTATCTAGTTTGAAAAATGTGTCCGATGACTCCGCCTGCAAACCAAGATGGCCGACATGGCTAAAAAATAGTACATAGGGTAAAATGCAGTTTTTGGCTCATATCTCTGAAACCAAAGCATTAAGAGCAAATCTGACGGGGATAAAATTGTTCATTAGGTCAAGATCTATCTGCCCTAAAATTTTCAGACCAATCAGACAACACGTTGTTGGGTTGCTGCCCCTGAATTGGTAATTTTAAGAAAATTTTGCAGCTTTTGGTTATTATCTTGAATATTATTATAGATAGAGATAAACTGTAAACAGCAATAATGTACAGCAAAGTAAGATCTACAAATAAGTCAACATGACCAAAATTGTCAATTGATCCCTTAAGGGGTTATTGCCCTTTATAGTCAATTTTTTACAATTTTCATAAATTTTGTAAATTTTTGTAAATTTTTACAAAATATTTTCCACTGTAACTACTGGGCCAAGTTCATTATAGATAGAGATAATTGTAAGCAGCAAGAATGTTCAGTAAAGTAAGATCTATAAACACATCACCATCACCAAAACACAATTTTGTCATGAATCCATCTGTGTCCTTTGTTTAATATGCACATAGACCAAGGTGAGCGACACAGGCTCTTTAGAGCCTCTAGTTAGTCATTTCCCTTCGAATAAGTTTTTACGTGACTGCGTTAATTCATTCCGTACGCATATAATGTTAATCAATGCATATGATGCTGGTGACCTGCATATATTAACGAGTTTATCTCCTTCTACCAATCCATTGTATGCAAAAGTAGCGCATTTGATCATTTGCTTTCCCCAATATTGGCTCCCATGATTACCACTGTTGCTAAAATGGAAGGTTGATGGAAACAAATCTTCCGTTTTGTCCTACATGGGAGCAATAGAATAAAAGTTAAATATCTGTGCAGTTAAAATAATAAGGCATTGAATGATGTATGATTTATCTACTTAAAATGGATCTTTCACAATTTCGAAACAGAAATTTACTACCCCAAGTCTTGGTCGGAAATATCCCTGTATATAAAGACTGCGTTCTGAAGTCCCACGGTCCCAGCAATCTCGTACTACTTATTAAAATTCTAGATTTTCAGTTTGAAAAAGTTGTAGATAACGCGTTGAAGTATATTGTTTTCATAAAACTGATTTAAAAAAGCAGATCTTAAAAATGGAAAAATATTCTTTAAAAATGTTGGTTATTTCGTCAATGAATAATATTATATAATGAAAACACGGTAGTCCAGAATTTTCAATTGCGATATGATGTCACTATGGCGTTATGAACATGTTTTCAGACAAAATGTACATTGTCATTATGAGATTTGAACATCTTTGTACTTCCATTGCCTCAAATGCATATAATAGTTCAAATTTCAGAAAATATTAAACATATGTAGTAACGTAACAACCTGAATAACATATCAATTCATGGATGTGCGCATAGCGCATTAGTGAATGATCAATTGTGTTTGTTCAGAATTGAATATTTTACTACGATATTTAAATTGTTTGGTTAATTATTTGTTTTATTTAATGTAAATAGAATTGAAAGTTCTAGGTACTTCATCTATTTTCTGTGTGTTACTTTTTAATGCACTACTTAATGACTCAGAGAAGTGAAATTAAAATATTTTTTTCACATGACAAATATCGTTTTTTGTGTCATTGCAACCATTTAAGTGAATCTATTTATATAATTTATCACAAATAGTTTTAAATTTGAGTATCATACTAAAATTAGGGCGTGTAGTGTTATTCGCTCTGAATTTGTCATTTCTATACCAAGATGGTTGTATATATATATATAATAATGATTTGAATACATGTCAATTTTTTTTATTGAAAAGGCGAGAACACTTCTTCAGAACATGACATTTTAATTAGACTCGAAACACCATCGTCTTGGAATAAAGAAAAAATTGAACAGAAGCTGAAAGAGAAACTCAAACAAGATGAATCCTGTTCGGAAGATGAGTTACATTTGATTAAGTTTAAATTCAAATGTTTGATATTAACAACTAGAGCATCGACGAAACTGATTAATGACAAACCTGCCTTAGTTGAAGCAATTGGGAAATTTCTAAAGGATATATTTGAGGACTGTGAAATCGACACCCGTATACCAGAAACATTGTATATAACAGTAGATGTATACTGTCCAATTATATCAGGTAAGTTGAAGTAAACAAACTTTCGTCACTTTCAAAAACCATTTGTCTGTGTGTTGCCTGTAACCATCACTAGTAAACCAATTTTGATATGAATGGCTATTTCGATCTGAACAGCTCTTAAGAATGTACACCTCTGAGGAGCCAAATATTTCTAGAACTTTTTTTCATAACCTGATTTTTGGGTTTATATGACTGAAAGAAAGCTAATGATGAAGAAAAAATCATATGATGGCGCACTTCTTTTTTTGCTACGTCCATTTGAAAGTACCTCATTTTTAGTGATTTTCCCATTTTTCATCAACTTTTATCATGAAAAAAATCACAGTATCACAATTAAACTTTTTTTCATAATTTCACTAAAGTTGAAGTGGAGCAACCTGAATAAATTTAACTTAAAAAAAACTATAGGTTGGTGTTAATATTAGAAAGTTTTATGAAATTTTGTGGCTTTTTCGTGTCAAATTGACCATGCTGTCAATTTTGTAAATTTGGGATTTTTATTATATATCAAAAAGCGTACTATTTCCATTTCTTTGTTATAAATGATTGAAAAAAAAAAAACATATCCAAGAATTTTGAAAAGAAAAACTTGATATGAGATATACATAATTTTGATAAAATCATTTCTTTGTACCCCTTACCTGTTTCCTCAACATTTTGGCTGTTGACACTGACTGGATTGGTTACGAAATTTGAAAGTTTTATTTCTCAAAAACTACTTATTGTAAGTACATAATTTTTTTCACAGAGTTTAGTTTGATTATGATACTTTTTAAATTCATTAACATTTTCGACTTGTATCACATATTTTGGAAATAATTCCCGAACGAGCTTTCAACGAGACTGAAACATCAGAAGAATACATCCTTAAAAGACTGAACAATAAATTATAAAGTCATTTTCAGTTTTTCAGTCAATTTTCAGACTTATCCACTGCGGTCATTTCAGAACTTTTCAGACATTTCGCTTGCAGTCAACTAAGATCTGTTCAGTCAATATTCAGTAGCTGCTATTTACCTGTACACATCATCATCATACTGTATTATGCAAGCGAACTGTCTGAAAAGTACTGAATTAAAGTAATGAATGGAAGTTAAGTATGGACAATAATAATGTTTAAAATCGTAAAGATCATACCTACATGACATGTAAATATACAAATGTATTCAATATTAGAATTGAACAAAACTAGAAGTTGTGCTAGCAAAAGCAAAGCTTTTGGCAAACAATATTTTAGTAGGAGGAGAAGCAGATACATTGTAAAGATAAAAACTGAAAAGTATGGATAAGATATAGCCAATGCCATTCCATAGTGAAATTAAATGAATTTAAATAGGTGCAAAAGTATGTTGCATTGAGTATTTCTTTTGTTTTTTTTTCACTTGAGTTCCCAAATTGGACAAAGATTTTGTTTCTGTTAAATAATATAAGTATATTAATTTTGTGCTTAATAGAAAGCCTGCGAAAATTTTATCAACATATTTTTTTATAAGATAATAATCATTAACGATTATTTTGTGTTCAGTTTTATAAAATATTGTCATAAGATGGGCGTTACTAAGGAAGCATGTAGATAATCTGCAGTGTAAATAACTAGTCCTTTAAATGAGCTGTTCATAAAGCTTTAAAGTGTTTCTAATATAGGATGAAACTATGAATGTTTTATAATAGCATTTTCCCGTTCGCTATATGAATTGACAATAAACCTTGAAATGTACTTTTAACTGTTGCCTCTAGAATTGTGCGGTATTGTATTTGGAAGTAAAAGATTTTGAACGATGTCATCAAGTATGTAATATGTTTCAATTTGCTATATTTAATGACACACACTTGGAAATCTTCATTTATGTGACCGCCATATTACAGATATTTATTACATTGATATGCATTGATATTGTAAGATTTTGCTGACAGGTTTAGGGATTAATGTATTTTGCTGTTGAATCTTTAAATGGATGTGGTTTTTTTTCAAAAGAGGATTAAAAAAATCCGAAAACAAGTAACTTTTGATATAAGGAAGACTTCATATATACTATTTATATTGCTTTATTTTGTTGTAATCCTGACATTATTGTGATGTGTGCGCCTCGGTTGACAACATTTCCTAATTGGACACGCTAAGGTTTATGTAAGCTCATATTAAGGGCTGCTAATCTGCATTGAAGATTTATCTGCAAGCTTCCCGTTAAAATTCATCGTATCAAGACAAAAATTAGAAACTATTCATGTATGATATTCATATTGTGATGTTCTAAAATAGATCTGGATGTTTGTAAAGAAATGTGTGTGGTTCTGTTGACATTTGATTTATATATTAGACACACTAAATCTTTCTTTTTTTTCATTTCAAGGCGTGTCTGCAGTGGGAATTATCTACAAGCTTGTTATAATTGAAATACAACCATTTACTACAATTTTATTAAGGAAAATACTTCATGATTATATAATGATAATTAATGTTGATGAAAGTAAATAACATGAAACTGTTTGTCATACTTAGGTTAGGAATGCTAAGGTTGTGGATGTTAAATGAAAAATAAAATGCTTTATAATTAATCAAAACAAATTAATAAGAAAACTCTTGCATGAAATTTTTGCAGAAAAAAAATCTTTTGTTTATAAAAAGTGCAATACATAATTGAATCAGTGATAAATAGTTGAAGATATTCTTTATTTTATTAATATCAAATTGTCCTATGCTAGGATTAAATCATTAAATGTATCAAATTTACATCTTACTTTATGAGCTCGACATTGGCAATCTCAGCGATATGGATATGCAGACTGTTTTAAAACTATTAAAAATAGCAGCCTGTTAGAGGCTAATATGAGCCCTCGTTTTTAAGCTTAGCGTTAATGCTCTGTTTAATAGACATCAATTTATTTCGAATGCGTATTGATGAAAGACGCTTCTCTTATAGGCTTTAAGCGTTCCCTAAGTATGCAAGGGGGAGGGGTCTCCGTCGAACAAAATAAATGTTCTCTTACCTTTCTAGAGCATATGCTTTCATCCCTGGTTTTTGTTGGGTTCGTGTTTCTCAATCTTTAGTGTAAATTTTTGTTTTTTATTTTTATTTATGCTTTTTGTCATTTTTCTTTTTGACATGGTGTTGTCTGTATCGATTGGACTTATAATAATTGTTCTTTTTAAAAAATAGATAAGACGTTTTACAACCGTATTGTACCATGTCTTTTTTCAATTATTTTGCGTTGTCAATTTTAACATCCTAACAACCTGCCAGAATATAAAAAAAAAAAAACACAAAAGCAAGAAACACACCTACAGCCTAAACTTGACAAAAAGTGTGATGTCATTTACTGTCATCAACATTATTTACATATTTTCAATTATTCTATATCATCACATAAACTACACATTAGTATGTTATGTATTTTTTTCAAACCAAATAATGATCACGAACGCACATAATAATTCTTTCTTTTCAAAGCAAAATATGTTTGAACAACTAATTAAATTACTTAAATATACTAAATCCTTAACACGAGCACATTTCCCTTTTCTACTGCAGAATAGTACCAAGCAAAATATATACATAAGATAACAAAGAAGAAAAAAAAGAGAAATGAGTACTTTTCCTACAAGGGAGAACAACATAATATTTTAATAATACATATACATTTTCTCATCTATAATCTAATAAAAGAAAGAAAAGATATCAAGGTGATCACTTATTCCCTCTTGATATTGGAGGACACAGTTTTTGCTATATAAGTGGCACTCGTAATGTTGCTTTGGACAGACAAATTCTACTGACAAGTTACATCCTTGATGTCCCAACGTGAAAAGGGGAAAGGGAAGTCAGACAAATCGTCAGTAGTAATCTCTACTCAGAGGTCAGTGTTTTTTTCGGTATTGCTGGCAATTTTTTGGAAGAGTCCAGTACATTAGTGAACAGGAAAAATGTATGGAAGATGGAGTCTAGAGACTAATCTACTTGAATGCCTTTTAAAATAAAGGCGAAAGATACCAAAGGGACATTAAAACTCGTAAGTCGAAATAAAATTACAACGCCATGGCTGATAAAAAGACAAACAGACAAACAACAGTACACAAAACACAACATAGAGAACCAAAGACTGAGCAACACGAATATAAGTATTGTGAGTCTAAAGCTCTTTCTTGGTTAAGCATCATTAGAAACGCCCAAAGCCAAATATTAGAAATCCAATGATTTATAAGTACCGAAGCACGTGAAGAGCTATATCACCAAAATGGACATACAAATACATGAAATAATAGCCAAATCTATCGACGATCATATTTTAATTGAGATTTTATTTTTTGATTAATGCGAATGTAGACAACAGATAGTATATGTATTGTCAACCTTTACAAACCTTACTATTGTTCAACTGTATGCATTTAGCTATAAAAACGGAAAAGAATGAAACAGATTCAGAAATTCTTTCTACACATTCAACAAGGAAGCAAGAAGATTCAACAAAAGACGTGAACAAGTTACAAAAAGATGAAGCAGTTCTGAACGCAATTGCAAATACACAACATAAGATTAATTCAATGAATATTACCGACCCAAGAGAGAGTAAGTTAATTAATTAACCGATTAATGAAATATTATTATGAATCAAAGAAAATGCATTAAAGAGTGAAGAACAGCTAATTACTAAATTGTGACATCACCGAATGAGACTTTTTATCGAAATTTACTAGCCATGAGCGTCACGGGGTACCTCCAGTGGAACTTGAACTGTTGACTTTTCATGAGTTCATCGAATGTTTTGTAGTGACCCATGCTTTTCAAATCTTAAGTTTTCTGTGTAGTGTTTTGTGGACTTCTTTACATTTTGTCGTTTTTATATTTGTCATGTTTCCTTTCCCCCTTTGCATTCGACTAGTGAATTTGTATTGTCTATCTTTCTTGTTTTATATTTACTAAGAGATATTGAAGATATGACCATCATCAATTTGCTGTCAAATCTTGATTGGCATTGTGCATTTCTTCTAATTTCATTTTTTATTCAATGTAGAGGATTTTTGAGTAATACAAATCAAAACATGGACTTCAACAAGGTATCAACATCTCTCATCCACAGCTTATCTAAACAACTGGCTGCCATTACATTAGATATCAGAGAGTCAAATGGCTATGAAGGAGAGGCACCCAATATCCGCATGCAAACCTTAACAACTGGCATGAGTATTATGATATATTTTGAGAATGGTTCTAATAAAATGCAAATCTGCACCTCCTATCTTTATTTCTTTTTCATAACACTTTCAACTTTCTAATTGGTATTATCAGCAAATTATTTTTTGAGGTTTCTTGTCGGAAGTATAGCTGCTAAACAGACATTTGTCAATAACAATATTGTTGAAAACCGTTTGTTGACATTTTTGCTTTATTGTGCTTTTGGAGAATACCTTGAAAACATTTTATCCAGATCTAAAATAACACGTTCCTTTAATGCGTACCCCCTCCCCTTTTCAAAAAAGAGGATAAAAAAATCATTCCTTTGATTTCAATAAAAATCTAAGATATGTATTGCAGGAAGTTTAAAAAATAAACAATTTAAACACAAACACGCACTCAGACCTTTGTCATTTGCCTTGGCTAATTCTCCTGTAGTGGCGATTGTTATTTTCGTTTTGGAACCTTCTTTTTTTTCTAATACCGAAATGATCAATTAATAAAATACAAAGCATATGCCTATAAGTCACTAGCTTTATTTTTTAAAATAATTTCAGCTACAAAAGGAAAGGACAAATTACGGGGTACTATGAAAATGGCTGCACAGAATGATTATTTTGTGACTTGTAAATATTGTTCTCAAACATTTTTATGTGAAAAATGCATGGCAAGAGGAACGAGAACTGCTTCATTAGAGGCTAAGCTAAACAAAATATTCGGCATTATTAAAGGTTAGTATTCATATATACAATTTATATCAAACTTTAACAAACTGCACATTAAAAAATATAATTGTGCCTATTTCAATGCGAATATAACTTGTCTTACTTTATATCTTCTGTATATTATTCAGCTAGCACATCGATGTATAATATATAAGGACAACAGTTTAAGTAATAAAGATACAAACTCTATAGATTGGTCATACACTTGGTTTAAATGGGAAAATTTGTACATATAATCGCAGATTTTTAATGTTATTATCAATAGGTATGTTTATACTTTAATACGACCCAGCAAAAAAGAAATTTTCGATTTTATTAGACAACATACAATCTGTAAACAAACCAGGGTATTCCAAAATGTAATTGAAACTAATTACTACTAAATCTACTCATACAAAATTAAACGATAAAAATGTTTTCTGACAAAGTTGGAATCTCATGAGGACAAAGTGGAGTGAGACCAGATACACCTTCATGTTTGTGTCAGGAACAGATACATGATTTAATATTATAAGTTTTATGGTTTGCTACTGACCCCGTACACATCCATAGGGGTGTAGTAAAATCCATAGGGGGTGAAGCCGAATCCCCAAATGAATTTTTCTATCCCTCATTGAATACGTAGAGGGTCAATTTTAAACCGTATACCAAATTAATCACACACGGAACTTTTCTTCCCAGCTTTTGTATAAAAATGAACAATGAAATTCAATACCATTAATAGTAGACGTGACGTCATGATACCCCTATGAAATCTGCTGGAATTGTTTTCACAAAAGAATTGTTCAATAAATGATCCTAAATCATACCAATATTTTCATGACTAACGAGTACATTTTCTCGTAAAATGTTTTGTGAAATACCCTCTATGCGTCCATAGGGGTCATCACGTGACAGCGTTACACCAATCACATCGTTCCTAATTACCCGATGTGTTATAAGGGATGATGTCAGATATAGATTAATAATAAAGAACATAAAAAAAATATATGGTTTGCTATTGATCCCTATGGATCCATAGAGGTTTAGTAAAATCCTTAGGGGTCAGTAGCGAACACTATAACGATTTTATTACACACGGGTATTTTCATGCCACGTTTTGTATAAAAAAAAAAAACAATGAAATACAATAAAAAAAAGTAGACGTGACGTCCTGTTACACCTATGGAATCTAGTCATCCCCACGTGGTCATCACTTGACGGCATTAAACCAGTCATATCCTCAATAATTTACACGAGGTAACATAAAGGTTTTTTTACAAAGTCAACATGTTACGGTCATCTCATTTCGTGGTTGAATCAAGACTGAGATGGCCGGGTTGCACTGAATGTCCTTAAACAATGGAGAATGGTATATACTGAATATTGAATAATTAGGAAAATAAAATATTAAAAAGGGAAAACAAATCTTTAAACAGCTCAATAATGGAAACTTCTTTTTAGACACTTTCAGCAATGCAGTAACCAGAGCATATTTGAATGTATACTCATCTCAGCAAAAGAATGATGAAAGCATTTTACGGTCTGGTTACATATCTTTAGCAGATCTGCAGAAATACGAAAATATGGTACGTCCTTCTCAATAATAATATTTAAAATGATGGTGATAATAATAATAATAATGATAAAAAGGATGTTTCAAATCAAAAAAAGATATTACATTCATGAAAATCTATAATAGTAAAACTGCATTTGGATTTCATAAAGCTGAAAAGCTGCAATTGCCATGGTTGATGACATGCCATAGAAACCAGATGAATACTACGACCCTTTAACTTCTTGATTTATGAACTATTCGTATAAAGGATGATGTTCTCACCCTCTCTGTTCGTGTAGCTCGACATCAAAAACTTTGGTATATATATATATATTTGGTGCAGTTAGTTTCAGGATAACGTGGTTGAAAAAATGCAAACGTATTTTTAGTTTGTTCTTATGTTGTCCGGTTACACCACTTTCCCAGGTTAGAGAAGGGTTGAGCGCTTACAAACATTTCTCCCCCCGCCTAATTCTATTTGTGCCTGTCCCAAGTCAGGAGGCTGTAATTCAATGGTTGTCGTTGGTGTATGTTTGTCATATATATTTTTGATAAATGATATTGTGAAATTGGGTCGTTAGTTTTCTCGTTTAAAATGTTTCACATTTTTTCATGACAGGGCATTACAAAATGATATAAAATTATGTGTATACGAGCTTGATTGAGTTTTTCTATTGTTTTAACAGGTTGTGTATATATAGGACGGCATAGCATGCAATTTTTTTTTTCAATTTCAGAGGCGGGTAGAACTATGGATGCATGTAATAAACAATTTAACTGATGCCATTATACATGTCGTAGATTTTGCAAAGCAGATTCCAGAGTTTGGTGGCTTCAGTGACTCTGATCAAATTATCCTACTTAAAAACGGTAATTATCAAAAATATATAATATTCTCTTTACAGTTTGATATTATTTAGCTTGATTCAATAGAATACAACAATAGTTTACTTATGTTGAAATTGTATTTTGAATGTACAAATTATAAGATAAAAATACCTGAAGAAATCAGACCGACGCCGTGTGCGACCACAGGGCATTGTTTCATGTTATGCATGAATAATTCGCCATGCCAACAAAATGCGATGCAGTCAATAAATAAGTAAAACCTTATGCTGGTATATGCAGAATAATGGCTGCATAACATAACTTATAATGACACTTGAAATAATTTAATATCAGCAGGAATATGAATAAGTGGATTTGTGCCTACCTAAGTCCAGAACTACAGTAATGCGTTGCATTTGAATAAAACCAGTTTGAACTGACGTATTCCTACTTATCTAAACAATGATCAGTCTTCTGTCCATTTTCTTGCATTTCAACTGCGGTAAAAGAGTTTCTTTATGAGTATTTGCTTGTGCTTAATGTTTTACTTTTTAAGAACACTTTAAAGTTTTCAAAAGATATTTAGAATAACATAGGCATACATTAGAGGTGTCTAAACACATCTGAATTGACTTCGTGCGAAATTTTACAATGCTAATTTATCTACCGCAAAGAATATAAGAGAAACATACTCGACGTTGGGATAGTCAGTCATCATAAATAGAATAACGGTTAAATGACAAGAATCTCACTAGTTTTATCTTCTCTCAAAAATACACATACTTTACGGTTACCTGCAGCTGCTAAAGTCTACATCATTTGGTCTCCGGTAGAAAGTTGATTCATTGGCAATCATACAACATCTTCTGATTTTTTAATTCATCATTAATTGACGAAGTCAACAATATTCTTTGAATCCATGTTTATCTTACCGAGAAGTAACCGGCAAAACAGCACACAATATAATACCTTAAATTCTTTTTATATGCTCATACGACGTGACAAATTTCATAATGATGCTAAATGAAAAAAAAATGTTATGTTGGATAAGAAGTCGCATTGATATGTTTGATGACAAATAATGAAAAATATGTGCAAGTATGGTCTCTACGAATAAGTGGAAATAAAAATTCAAATGCTAAAATCTTCAATCAGGAAAAGATAATTCGAGGAAATAATACAATATGAATGCAAATAGATGTCGATTCTGGTTGATTTTTCAACGAAAGGATGGTGTGAAAACAAAGGCTTATATGTGAAAAATTAATTATCCAATGCGTGTGCAAAGAATAATACGCAAATATTAAGAAATTCTAATTCTTTACAAATCACTTACTAATAGAGCATGTGGGATAAAACGTTATAAATCTTGGATCTGACGACTTTTGACAACCACTGATTTGGTTCTACAGCTGACGGCGGTTTTTGTCCCGTAGAGTTTCAACCTCCAGGTAACATCTCTTTGCTAACAGGGAATATCATTGAGGCGTCAATTTTTTGTAAATAAGTGTTCACACAATGCAAAAAATGGTACAAAAAATGGTAAAACATTTAGTCTAACCTAGCCACCATTATTTATATGTATTAAAATCTTTCGCTCTCTAACTTAAAACCCCCTTGTCATTCGGGAATGAGGCTTTGCATGCTTATTCATCCTTACTAAAATATGTGTCCCGAATACAGAGGAAATCCTACATTGAAAATCATGCCCAAGAGCTTAGTTCAACGTAGCAACCCAAGTGAATATTCACAAAATTCCAAATTTCAAACCCTTGGGGGTCGGGATGAATTTAAGCATGGTAATAAGGTGTGTCGTGAACCTGATAGACAACCGTGCGTTCATGATTGTGGTCAACATTTTGGTGAAACTAAACATCACTATCCATATACGTTTAGTTACAATGTGCTTTTTACCTAATACGATAAACACGGGGTCAGTAAATTCCGTATGGGGCGAGATCAAGCGAAGCTCAAGCCTTATATGGAATTTATTGACCCCATTTATATCGGTTTAGGTCATTAGCACATTGCGTAACAAATGTATCATACCGACTATCTTGATATAGGGAATTTAGACGTAGTTGTAAACCTTGATATCACAATTTTTGCACAATATTAAACAAAACTATCAATTATACTAGTCAACAAAAGAAATGATACAAGGCAATGTATTTTCCATATATAATGAAACTGGATACACTGTACCAAGGTAAATAATTGCCAAATTGGTCTAATATTTATAGAGTGTTATTTTCTTATCAAAACCATTGATATGATTTAAGGCAAATACGTGATTTTTTTGTTGCAATTTTTGTTATTTCCAAAATCGTATTTTCACCCAAAAATTCAAAAATTGATATTAGAACTTAAAACTTTAAACTTAAACATGGTCTTCTTAAAATATTGAATGCCTTTGCAGATATTTGAATACTTATTTCATCTTCGAAATTGAGTGCCAACTTTTGTTTTTCCACAAAATAAATTTGACCCCTATGTTCAATAACACGGTATTTTCTCACTTTCCAATTTGGTCAGATTCTTTTAATCATATGCAATTGCTTTGCAAATGAATGTTTTCATTGGATAATTTAACAGTTTTTCCTATTTATTATATTTCATGATAAATTGAACTTCAAACTTGTGTATCGTTACTTTTGTTGACTAGTATATTTACCGTGAGAAAGTCGGCGTTTCTTCGAAAAGATTTTATCTAAAAGCATGAACAAATTTAATTATGTATGTTTACAATTTGTGTTAATTTGAGAACAGCAATATTTTTTTACAGGAACGTAACTCTACTACTAACTGTGTATTTAAAATAAACCATGCCCACTGGCAGTGTATTTAAAATTAAACACATCCACTGACCAAATATTAAATATACACGTTCCCACGTGTTCGCTTTTAACCAATGATATTCCTAGAAGTGGATAGGAGATTCGATAAATTGTTATACATATGATAACCCTAATGCCATCACAATTTACTTATTTACATGCTGCGTGATCCTCTGCGATGGCTCCAAAAACTATCCTCCTAATTTTTGTAAGTGCTTAGTTTGCAATTCAAAATAGTTTCAAACTTTAAAATGAACTTTTCGACAAATTATTTACATAAGCAAGCAAATTAGAATGTGGAAAATTTATGACGACTGAAGTTAACCATTCTACCCAATCTGTGTATTTGCAGATAGTGGAGTAAAAGTTTTGAAAGTCCTGTAGCCTTTTAAAAGTTGCTTCCTATGCGCCGAGACATTAAAACAACATACTCTGTAATTGCTTTAAATATCTGATGTTTGAGTGTGATTCGACATTTTAATATCAATATAAGAGTAGTATAAAACTATCGTTACCTCATTGAAGTTCTTGATTTGCAACGGACATTTCAACTGGTGTGCTGGCTTAATGGTTAATGTCTTGCGAATAATACATGTAGATTTGTACTCTTTGTAACGACATCGCTAAATTCAGACTTTTGTAACGCTCGAATGATTTATTCATATGTTGCTTTTTTATTATCATCATGATGTACATAACAATGCTTCCATTGCTTTTCAGGAGTTTTTGAAGCTTTACTGATTCTCTGTTCGAAGGTATATGACAACACACAAAATAATGTAGTTTTTGGTGGTACATTGCTGTCTCTACGTGTATTTAAATCTATCAGTAAGTCTTTTAAAAAACTATATGTACAAATTATATATAGATAATTCATATTTCTAATTTCTTGTATGAAATATGTAAACATCTTAAAATATTTTTTCCTACAAAAAACATGTCATCAGTGCAAGAAGTACATAAATCACACCTTGATTGTTTATGGTATACATCTAAAATTGACGCATAACTTCTAGTAATATAAAACATCTATCCAATTTGTTGGGTTAAAAAGTAGAGTTAATCAAATTTGGTACTGTCATTTAAAAATTTAAATTGTTTGGAAATGACCCTATTACAGCATGTACACTAAAAATATGAACCAATCTTTTTCAAACCGTCTGCCCGCCCGACGTCATCTTACTATCAGCTGGTTTTACACTTTCAGCATCCTCGCCAGTAATTTGCAAAATAAAATTGAGAATGGAAATGGGGAATATGTCAAAGAGACAACAACCCGACCAAAGAGTAGACAACAGCCGAAGGCCACCAATGGGTCTTCAATGCCCGGAGGTGGTCCTCAGCTGGCCCCTAAATAAAATTATGTACTAGTTCAGTGAAAATGGACGTCATACCAAACTCCAAAACATATAAATGAACTAAAATTAAAAAACATACAAGACTAACAAAGGCCAGAGGCTCCTGACTTGGGACAGGCGCAAAAATGCGGCGGGGTTAAACATGTTTTGTGAGATCTCAACCTCCCCTATACCTCTAGCCAATGTAGAAAAGAAACACATAGCAATACGCACAGTAAAATTCAGTTTAAAAGAAGTCCGAGTCCGATGTCAGAATAGGTAACAAAAGAAACTAAGCAAAATGACAATGATACATAAATGAACAAAGGACTACTAGCAGTTACTGACATGCCAGCTCCAAACCTCAGATAAAGTGATTGAAAGATTATGTCTTCATCATATGAAAACCAAGTACAATCCCTCCCGTTAGGGGTTTAGTATCATACCATCATAAAATATATGAGAAGAACATAACCCGTATCATGCCAACAACTGGTTTTAGAATAAATGTGTTTATTTCCGATGCAAAGACCTTATGAGTGTGCAATCCTTAATGACTTGACAACAGTATCGTAACTATATCCTTTCCGAATAAGTCTGTTTAAAGGTTTGGTTAGCTTTTGAGGTAAATGCCGACATTTTTGTGCTTTGTAAAGAATATTACCATAAAATATTGGATGTGAAATACCTGAACGTATAAAATGTCTGCATATTGATTTATATTTACGAATGATGTCCTTGTACCGATGATAAAATTTAGTAAATGTTTTGACTAGTTTGTGATATCGAAAACCCTGGTGTAATAATTTTTCAGTAATACAGAGATTATCAATTTCAGTTTGTGGCTTGCCTTGCAGCATTGATTTGTTCTCAACTTCTCAATACGTCACAATGGTGTTATAATTCCAACTTAACATTTATCATAAGTTTTAGAAAATAAAAAAAAAAAAAAGATTTGAATTGTGACCCGCTTTTAAAACCTCAAAGATATGTAGGTTTGAGATTTGGTGCGGTAGACGCGTGTTTACAAAAATGGGAAACGTAGATACAGATGCCTTTGGTTAGGTCATGTCATAGAAACATCTGATAGTTGTGAAGAAATACACTGCTTCCCACAACAAATATACTGAAGATGATATCATTAAAATATAGGTCGTCCCTCTGTCTGTATCACTCTGCTCGGCTCTTAATAAAATTGCGTATCACGGCTTTGTGACGTCAAATACGTTGATCCGGCCTTAATAAATTTGACCCGGACATACCACCGACGTCATAATATATGAACCGAAGTTGATAAATTTGACCCGAACTTATCACGTCATCTTCCGGTTTGCTGGTGAAACAAAGAAAACACTTGTTTCTATCATGCAAAATGCGCAAATACAAACCGATAAATCGATTATCTGGTTGTATTCATATTGATATTGTAAATTATTAGCTGCTCACACAATATGAAACCTTTTTGATCTCGTTCGCTACCCCCACTCGACAAAAAGCTTTATATTGTGACTCGCAGCTGATATTTTACGATATCAATATGCAGATAACCTGATAATCGGAACATAATGAATGTATTTGTTAAGTTTGATGGCTTGATAGTTAAGCAGACAGTCAGTATTCAAATTGGAACTAATTGTGCACCACTAGTGGTCGTCTTGTTTTTATCCTCTTATGAAACAGATTTCGTACAGAACTTTCTAAAAGACAAATATAATCTTTAATTTCGCTTTCGGATATATTGATGCTGTTCTGTCACTCAATCGCACACATTTGAATGAGTGGTTACATCTCATATATCCTAGGGAACTTGAGATTAAGGATACTTCCAAAAGTAGAAGGTCTGCTTTTAGTACTTACCTTGCCTTGATATTGACACAGATGAGTGACTTCAAACTAGAATCTATGACATAGATGATTTCACCTTTACAACTGTCAAACTCTTCATTTCTCTGCAGTAACATACTAATTGCATAATCGTATTGTTTCTACATATCTCGGTTAATGCGTTATGTTCTTACATGTTCACACTATTCGGACTTCATTAACAAAGGTGTGCTCCTTACACACGAAATTATCCATCAGAGGTTTGTTGTTTCATACGAATCGGAGTTCCTTCAGACACTTGTCAAAACGAGAAGATCAAAGAAGCCAGATTATTTAATTTCACTTTCAGATATATTGATGATGTTCTTTCCATTAACAATTCGAACTTTTCTGATTGGGTTCCATTAATATATCTCCCAGAACTAGAAATTAAAGAAACAACAGACACGGCTTCCTCCGCCTCATTTTTAGACTTATACCTCGAATTTGACATACATAGTCATCTCAGTACCAGAATCTAGGACAAACGAGACGATTTTAATTTTGAAATTATCAATTTCCCCCACCTTAGTAGCAATATACCAACTTCACCTGCATATGGGATATACATTTCCCAACTTATTCGGTATTCAAGAGCATGCAGCTCCTACTCAGACTTTGTAAAACGTCACCAGTGTCTGAGCAGAAAGTTGCTGAACCAGGGGTATGTCAAAGAACGTCTCGTTCTTTTTCTAAAAAAGTTCATCGGAAGGTACCAAGACCTTGTTGATAAATATTCCGTATCAACTTCACAAATAATACACGATGGTCTTGAAGTATAGATTATGCGTACTGACGTTGTTTATCATCTTAATAACGTGTTACAGTATTTTTTATTTGTCTTTATTAATATTACTTTTACTGTTAAGTCTGTTTTTGTGATATCCATTTGACGTGACTCTGTTCTTATGTATCCCGTCATACTTTGAACGACAAAATTATTTTATAGCTACATGTGTGACGTCAAACGCGCGATTCTACGCCAGTACTTAAAACCTTCCATCCTTTATGGGTGGTTTTTACATAGATAAATAAATTCGTATAACAAAAAAAGCAAAATGAGGATGTTAAATTTGATGTATGCCTTTTTGTGCTTCTTTGTTACATTTGTTTCTTTTTATAGTGATTAAGATGATAGTACAATGTTGACTGCTGTGCCCTATTTTTGACATTTTTACCTATTGTGTCTGTTTGTTTTGTTCACGCATCGTTGTCAATATAATGGAATTTGATGCGACTGTCATACAAGTGAGAGGTTTAGCTAGCTATAAAACCAGGTTCAATCCACCATTTTCTACATAAGAAAATGCCTGTACCAAGTCAGGAATATTACAGTTGTTATCCATTCGTTTGATGTGTTTGAGCTTTTGATTTTGCCATTTGATTAGGGACTTTCCTTTTTGAATTTTCCTTGGTGTTCAGTATTTTTGTGATTTTACTTTTTGTGGAAGAACGACTGCAATCGACACTACATAAGTTTTACGATTACCATCACGAATTGGTTGACCGATGCGATATGTCGGTGTCTCAAATCACCTTTATTCGCGGTCTTAGATCTTAAGATACCAGTACAGTCGTCTGATCTGTAATTTTACTGATTGTGACATTTTGACTGAGTGGGAATTTGTATTACCGGTGATGCTTGCTCGGCAGGAGACGCTTCCCCTATCGCACACCTGGTCTCGTTCCTTTTAGAATTGTTTGTTACTTTATATTTTCTCGTATTAGCGGATTTACAATTTACACAGATTTGGTTAACTACTGTCGCCTTTAAATGTGTGCTTAAAACATTTTTCCTTAGCACTATGTTAAACATACAATACGTTATGGCTTTTTCCCTTCCAGACAGAGAAGAACAGGATTTTTTAAAAGAAGTGTTTGAATTAGTTCAAAGGTTGAAATGTCAATGTCTGAATGACACTGAAATGGCATTATTTTTAGCGCTTATATTAACACAGCCAGGTGAGATTTTGCACCAATTATTTCCACACAGAAAATGAATAACGAACGTGGGTCAAAGTGCGCGTTTATATTTCTCCATAACATTTCAAATCAATTTGTTTTATATGGATTGTATACTGTAGATTGAAAAAAAAACCTTTATACCCGCTTTAAATGAAAGGCCAGTTATTTTTACACATTTGGAAAGTTTTGTCCGGAACCAAAAACAACGTCTTTAGTCATAACAAACCATGCGTGTAGCCTAAAGGTGTGTAGCATGTAGACAAAAGATGTTGGAGAATCTCTCTTTTCTTTTCAACAACACTTTATAAATATGAAAATCCATTTTTGTGTTAATATACTCTTATTGCATAATGACGTCTTCCAGGACGAGAAGTAGCTGATAAATTGAAAGTATACAGGTATATGTCTAGCAGAAAGGAATAAACGACACAAAAAATACCTCTTGAGGTTAACATATCGCGTCAACTTTCGGCAAATGCCTTTACAATATTTCATACTTCACATCACCGTACCCATTCTCAACACAAGAAATGAATATAACACACGGAAACTTTCAATAATATGCCATTTGCACCAAGTTACATGAAGGATTTAACATGTAAAGTACAACTAAAGACAAACATTTTAAAAGTTCTAAACTTCGGACAGGCAAATATTCGTGTCGCTAAAAATTGAATTAGTTTTATTTTCATCATCCATTATCTTCGGCCTTGCTGTAACACAAATCTCGATCAGTGAAATAACTAACAATACATAAAATATCAGTTCAGGTAAATTACTAATATAAAAATAAGGAGATATGTATGATCACAAATTAGACAACTTTCCAGAAAGACCGTAGGAAGAAGATGTGAACAATTAAAGATCACAATGTCGCCAAAGCCCAGTATAGTGTAATATTAAGACTAGGTCCAATATTGCAAAATGTGAAACAATTTATAAGGGAAAATCAACAGCCGAACTTATACCACCAAAATGAGCGAAATACAAGTAAGATACACAACAACATATGACAACCACTGAATTATATGTTCCTAGCTTGGGAAAAGCGGAGCTTAACATGCTTTTGAGCGCTCAATCCCTCCAATAACTCATTGCAGTTATGTAACAACTCATCATTGGAATGAACTGTAAAAATTGGTTGGAAAGGGCTTGATCAGCAGTAAGCACAAACACAAATAAATTAACAAAGAGAAACGAAAGAAACACTTTAATTGTTATTAATCCAAACATACACATTTCTATTTCTCCAAGCAAATAAAGATACATCTGTTTGTTTTAGATTTGCATGGTCTTAAGAATGCTGAAGGAGTAAAGAAACTGCATGCAGCAATACGGAATTCTCTTAAATTTGAAATCTGTAAATCACATTCAAACAAACGTGGACGCATGGATATACTGTTTGACATACCAAAAGAACTTCGGAGGTTAAATACTAAACATGCAACGCTTCTGTATAAGTTTTCTCTATCAGTCCCAAATATTCAATTTCCTGCTGTTTATAAGGAGGTATTTAGTACAGCAAAATTGACATGATGGAAGATGATTGAATTGAGACAAAATGTAAATATAAGGATTACACGATTGAAAGTGCGGAAAATACAAACTGGCCACGCTGTAAAGAAAATAAGAAAATACATTGAATCAAAAGATGAACTGGAATATTTAATAGACAATATGATTTCGAAAATTTTGAACAGAGCATAAATAGTGTTATTGTATTGACATTAACAAACTATACAATATAAACAGCGCAAACTGTATAATTTGGCACACTTCCAAAGAACATCAAATGTTAAAAGAAAATAAACAGAAAACTGCTAGGTCAAGGATGCTTGAGGTTATGGAAATTGTTTCTTTAGATGCTGCTTGTTATTTAGTTATGTAATCAAAATGAAGATTCTACCATATAATCAAAAAAAAAAAAGAATTGAAAATATGATGAAAGCTTTGACATTTCATAGAGGACTAGCAAGCGATTATTTTTGTAGATCATGTACTTGCTCGCAAACACGAGTTATTTCGGATTCTGCTAAACCAAATAAATTAAATTATTAAATTTATTGTTTATGTTATTGCTTACTTTAAACAATGTTTACAAACATTTTTTATCTTTTTTTACTTAATATTTTGTTAATCTATTGTGGACTATAATCAAGATTGTCATGCTTTTAGCATGGTGACTTTCAAAACAAAACAAAGAGGCGCAGAAAAGTTTTACCAGGAATACCTACAATCGACCCGGAAGTCCGTTACGGAATTGAGAATATTGTGCCAGGATCCAAGACTATGTGCAAGATTTACGTTAATGTTATGTGGGAAACACAAATCCCAGTTCGTAGTTTTTTATGGGTTGAGTTGAAGAAATAAACTATAGGGCAGTTTGTAACTAAGGTTTGATTTAATTGCTGTCGAAAATGAAAAATAAAGGAGATGTGGAGTACATGTAAAAGAGAGGCGAAAGCTACCAAAGGGACATTCAAACTCATAAAAAGAAAATAAACTGAACACGCCATGGCTTAAAAAAGAAAAAGACAAACAGACAAACAGACAAACAACAGTACACAAAACACAACATAGAAAACTAAAGACTGAGCAACACGAACCCCACCAAAAACTTAGGGTGGTCTCAGGTGCTCTAGAAGGGTAAGCAGATCCTACTCCACATGTCGCACCCGTCTTGTTGCTCATTTTAGTACAAACCCGGTAATAAGTCTAATTCGGTAGGTCACATTCGGGGAAAAGAGACGGAATTGTAGTTACGACAATTGGAACATATCCGCTGTCATCTGTGAAACGGGTATTCCATAACGGTCAACCAACTCGTGATGGCGTCCGTAAAATTTACGAAGGGATGATTTCTACTTCACTACTTGGAACTTTTGGTTTAATAGCTTCCTTGTCATCAGTAACCCTCTATCAAGGAAATCATGATAGGAAATACAAGTCCTGGAATATCGTATCAACTGGGAGATATATACTCCGTATGCAGGCGCTGCTGGAATGTTGCTACACAAAAATGGAAAGTTCACAATTGGGAAGCTGAAATCATCTCTTATGTCGTAAAGTTTTGTTTTCAAACGACCCTCATTGTCAATTTCTAGATGTAAGTCAAGATTTGAGGCAGACTTATCTGTATCTGTTGTATCCATTATCTCAAGTTCGATGGGATAGATGCGTTCAACATAGTCACCAAATTTTTGAAATTTTGTAAATGAGTCAACATCCCAAAAACACAAATAACAAAAAGACATATGCATGTCGTCATATTTCTATAACCCAATAAATACGGAACAAAGTACACGTGTCTTACAGTTTGTAAAACAACAATGAAGTGTGTTTCAATTCTACGGAAGTCGGTTCATGTCAGGGTGTAGTTTTATTCTAAGTCGTCGTAACGAGTAAGCTAAGTCGTGATAACGAGTACGCTAAGTCGTTGTAACGAGAACGCTAAGTTAAATTATCGTTTTTTGTCACTGATTCAATATTGAAAAAAGGATTAACAAAATTTCGGAACTCTATACAGTGACGGAAATTGAATTTAGGATTGAAGGCAGTAAAGTGATAGCACATTGATATATTGATATATATGAACAAAACTGATGGGTATTTAACGCTATGGTATAACCATTAGTAGTGTCAAACATTTATCAGATAGTATCGAAATACCAAGTATTATAATATGATATTATCAAACCAATTTCAATGGCATAAAAAATCAGCTTGTCAAACGTATATGTATGTAACACAATGTTACCGAATATGCTACCTATGGTCACAGTAGTTAGAGACAGACCTGTATACTGTAAATATGTTTTTATGTTTTCTTGTTACATTGTTACATACGTATGCATAAATCAAGGAGGGGTATCCAGTCAGTAGTACATAAAATTAACACTATTGTTTTTCGTCCGATTCGCCTTTTAAAGTTTACATTCACTAGGAACCCTAAAAACCATAAACAGTCAAAGGTGGGGATGCATAAGTACTTGATGAGCTTTTTTTTTAAAGGGCCATAAAAGAATAGCATAAAATCATTTAAGGTCAACTTTTCCTGAACGAGGAAGAATCTTAATTTCTTAAAAACTAATCAACCTATCAACGGAATATTTAACAAACGTATGTTAGAAAAAATCAGTCTTTACAATAAAACTCTCATACAACTGCATACCAAATATCATTGACTGGTTTCTCTTAATCACAAACTTTAAAAATTGTTGACGCAGCTGCAGGAAACAGCATACCTTAGTCTCGCTTTTTGACCGCGTCAAGGTGAGACAAAAATAAGTAAAAAACACTTTTCACTTTTGGTTGTATTAGAGTTAATCCCCTTTATATAAGTTTTTATTATTGGTCATTTGAGTACAACACATGAATCAGAACCTCGATTTAAAAACAACATATGTACTGTGTTTGGTTTACGTAACGTCATTTAACTCTTAACCAAGCCAAACAGTTAATTCATTTGACCCTATAACCAAAACATTTTCTAGAAACTAGTCACAATTAATCTGTTTTCGATATGGTACACTCATTTGGACGTATTCCATACGGCGAAGAATAACTATGCATGGACAGCTACTTTTATAATACCAAATGATATTACATCATTAAAATCTCACTAGTTTAACAAGAATTTTATAAATTAATTATAAAAGTAGGTTCGGTTGGGACATGAAATAAAAATATAATAATAAATGAATAGATAAAGTAGATAAAATAGAAAAGGTAATAAAAGCAAATCTTTATCTGTAAGTTAAATTATATCAATGTTAAATTGTTTTTCGCGTTAAATTTGCGTAAATAGGCGTTTTCAGGGTTTTTTACGAAATGTTGCATGAAACTGGAGCAAGTAGAAAATGACATGTATATCGTGAAAATGATATAATTATGTAACCTGTGTAATTTCCAAGATAAAGCAAATTGAAATTTCTGCAGATAGTAATAACGAATGGAATGCACGAAATATTACAAAAAAAAGTTTAATAGTTTTATAATAGATTGCCCTTTCACAAAATTGGTTCTATATATAAGGTTCTTTTAAAAACGATGAGCAATTGACAAAGAAATCCATGTTTGGAAAGGGGTTACCGAATTCGTGTTTATTGCTGTTTCCGATCGTAATCGAAACGGGACGCTTTCGATGAGTTTCACCAGAACGACCTTTGTGTAAGATATGCAAGTCAGTTTTGGTTGAGGATGAGACTCGTTTTGTATTCAACTGCCCAACATATTCAGAACGACGAGTTACCAGGTTAGTAGACTATCACGATCAAACCAAATATTACTCTGATCTAACAAATCTTTCAGATATGGACAAACGTCATTTGAATTTTGTTGGATAGTTGGCTCATTGGCAATCACACCACATCTCTTTATTTCTACATTAAAATTTTACTCAGTCCAGAGATAACAGAGTTGTCAATTTCTTTATTGATATTTTTATTTAATATTCGTACACAAAATTTATCTGTAAGTTAATAGCCATCCTTTGCACAAATGACATTGATAAATGACTTTCTTCGAATAATTGATGTTTAAAGATTTTTTAAACAAAGTGCTGCATGAGCCTATATATGGTGGCTGATATTTGTATTACAAAGTGTATAACAATATATATATATTCAGGTTGCACTATAAAAAAACAAATACATATTGAAGTTTGTGTGCAATATCTAAATACATAAAAAATAATATTTCAATGCAAAATGCAGCCTAAGTCACAAAGTTACTTAAAAGAGAGGCGGAAGATACCAAACGGATATTTAGGTTCATAACTCGAATACAAATTGACAACGCCATGACAAAAAAAACAACGAAAAGACAAACAACAGTCTAAAAACAAATCATAGAAAGCTAAAGACTCAGCAACACGAGCTTCGCCAAAACCGGGGTTGATCGCAGGCGAAAGAGACAATAGGTTTGATACTGCATATAACTAACAACTGTTATATTTTGCGCGTACTTAAGATTCTACTCTTTATGTTAAAAAAAAAATCCGTGAGATCGCCATTAACGTTCCTATTACCTTAATTTAAGAAACTTATTACATATAAAGAAGCAATCTCTTAGACACCGGGCATATACTATAGAATGATTTATTTTCGTGGGAACCAATTGTCGTGAATTTTGGGGAAATTATTTTTTTTTTCGTGGATACTTGATTTCATGGTTTAAACGAATTCTGCATACAATCCACAAGAGAAATTGGTGTTGTGTTGATAACACGTGGTACAACTTTACATATGAAAGACACACAAAAAAAACCAGTTCCCACAGTCGTGACCTTGAATAACCCATTTTCTAAGCATCTAATGCTTCTAAACAGACTCATTTCCCAATCAATTTTGGGAAGGTCTCTATCAGAATTTGTGAGGTACACTTCTACGAAAATGAATCATACAATCTTAAATCTACACCGTTAATCTTCAATATATTACACGATATTGTATTTTGTTTCGTCTTTGTATTATAATAAACAGCAACACTCAAAATAATTGCTGTAAGTCTTCTCACGTCAACACGTTTATGTTCGCTCTCGTTTTTCTATTTAAACAAGTTAAACAAACTCTCAAATGAAAGTATAGGTTTGTCAAATCTAGCAACTCAATACCTTGTCAGTGTTCATCAAGCAGTCAAAGCGATTTAAAAAAAAAAGAAATGTTGAAATAGTAAACGTACATTGTATGTACTTTAAGTAACAGTCTCGACTAGTTTAATAACAATAACATTTAAATAAACAGATTAGGTTACAAGTACACGTAACCCAGTGTTCATAAATCTTAAAATTCATGATTTGAAAATATGAATATTTTGCACTATTGTTGCTATCAAATAATGGACAATTAATACTTTTGTATCTTCAAATTGTGATTCGTCCAATTTGTACACAAAATTGGTCTGCTTCAATCATTTTATTAAAGATTATACAAGTGAAAAAGACTGAGATTTTACAAACGTTACGAAGCAATTGACGGTTATAACTTTCCCGAATGGCGACTCTACTGTTATTACTGAATTAAGTAGGCAGTTGTGTTCATAAACACAATAAGTCATACAGTGAAATCAGAAAGGAACTTATCAAGGCTCCGTGTTGAAGGCCGTACTTTGACCTATAAGGGGACGACCATTTGATATTCTGGGGGGATTTGTTTTGGATGGGTTATTTATTTTTGTTGACCAAAAGGACAGATTATTTATTTTCTGCACTGATTTTTCATTTTCTTTAAAACAAGGGACTGATTATCTATTTTCACAATTATATATTTATAATATTTGAAAACATACAATTTTTAATTCTTATATAAATAACATAGCCAATTAAGTCAATCAGAATTAATCATCATCCTCTGGAAGTTAAGGGGCTTCGGTGGCCGAGTGGTCTAAGTAGTTACTTATCTACTGTAATCACTGGCCAGTCAACACTGAGGTTGTGAGTTCGAACCCCGCTCGTGCGGGTGCACTTGACTCCAATCTTAATTGACTAGGATTGTCAGTTTTCCTATCGAAGGTCGGTGGTTTTCTCCGGGCACTCCGGCTTCCTCCACCAATAAAAACTGTCCGCCACGAAATAGCCCAAAAGCGGTGCTTAAAAGTGGCGTTAAAACACCAAAAATCAAAAATCAAAATCAAATCTGGAAGTTAATCTTCTGAATTGCAAACTGCATATATTGCATACGTACAAGGTATTAAAGCTGGGCTGTAACTAGCCTCTTTTAAAAGTTGTCAAACATTTTCGCCGAGCGGAGCGAGACGGAAAAAAATCAGCGAAGAGTCTGGGGTTCGCTGAAGGCCCCAAGAAGCTATAGAAAAAATGGGGCAAAATCATGCATTATGCGCGTTTCCCAGACCCTTTCTTAATCTGAAACGCAAGTTCTGTTTTAATTTTTTGACAATATTCTGGTCTCACAGCAAAATATATAGATTCAGTGTAAAACTTTAGTTTTAGGGACAACATCAAAAGACTAATATGTAGGACAAAGCAAAAAATGTTTCAGTTTGCAGAAAAACCTTTTATACC
Organism: Mytilus coruscus; assembly: GCA_017311375.1. Classification (NCBI taxonomy): domain Eukaryota; kingdom Metazoa; phylum Mollusca; class Bivalvia; order Mytilida; family Mytilidae; genus Mytilus; species Mytilus coruscus. Next base: position 128,014,663 of record CM029596.1, read on the forward strand.
TTTCAATTATGTTTTTTTTTCAAATTAAGTTAAGAGGGGGCTGATTATCATTGATATAACTATGTCAGTTTTTATAACACATTTCAATTACAACTTGATGTAGTTCCTAACTGGGATACAATTTAAAGTAGTTTGTAATAGACAAAAGGTCCTTAAATATAATAAAACTCAAGTTTAAAACATAATTACTAAATTACAAATAGAATGCAACACTAAGAGAATAGTCACAAAGAAGGGCAATCAATGAACAAAAGACAAACCCTGGAACAGATAAAACACAAAACGACAAACATTATAGACAATCAACACTGAAAAATAAAAAATAAATGAGAAACATGGATCCCAAATAAACTGTTATCACAGAGATATGTCTCGCCTTTTTGTAATTTTGATAATGCAAATGTTGAAATAAAATAGCAATACTTTAACATGTAAGTTATGCAAATATTCAAAGTCGATGAACCATGACTGAAGGTACATGGCTAAACAATCTCCATGGAATGAGATGTGCCAATGCTAATACAACTGCATACCAAATACCAATGACTTATTATAAGTCGTTCCCTTTAAACAAACCTAAACACAAACATTAACTTGTAAAAAGTTTCAAAGTCAATGAACCATGATCAGGGGTGGGGCTATATAATCTCCATGGAAACGATACTTGCAAATGCCAATGCATACCAAATATCATTGACTTAACATTAGTAGTTCATCTTAAACTGATCTAATCACAAACTAATACATGTAAACTAAGCAAAAGTTTCAAAGTAAATAGACCATGACTGAAGGGGCGGGGCCAAATATTCTCCATGGAAATGAGATGTGCTAATGCTTATACAACTGAACACCAATTAACATTGGCCTACCACTAATGGTTCCCCTTGAACTGACCTAATCACAAACTAATACATGTAAACTTAGCAAAGTTTTCAAAGTCTATAGACCATGACTAAGGGGGCAGAGCCAAATAATCTCCATGGAAATGAGATATGCCAATGCTTATACAACTGCATACCAAATATCATTGACCTATCACTAGTGGTTCCCCATAAATTGACCTAATCACAAACTAATACATGTAAACTTTGAAAAGTTTCAAAGTCAATAGACCTTGACTGAGGGGACAGGGCCAAATAATCTCCATGGTAATGAGATGTGCCAATGCTAATACAACTGCATACCAAATATCATTGACCTACCACTAGTGGTTCACCATGAACTAGACCTAATCACAAACTAATACATTGTTGACGCCGCCGCCGCCGACGCCGGAAACAGCATACCTATGTCTCGCTTTTTGACTCCGTCAAGGCGAGACAAAACGAGCTACGTCAGAGGGTGAACAGAACTTGCTTCTTGCAAGACACTTGCCGTGAAAAAAAAATTAATATGAAGACAAGCTTTTGTTTTGAAATTTCCAACATGAGGCATTTGCCTCAATGTAGTTACGGCCCTGTAATAAAAGTGAGGTAAATGTTCACGAGACAATATACCTCAAATGAAATGAAACCCATTTTCAAACATTTCAAATACATTAATATTTATATTATTTAAAGATTTGGGAAGTTTTTCCCGAAAAAAATATGAAAAAAGACGAATTTTGGAAGAATCTGGTGCCATCTCATACTTCAGAATAGCATTTATAAAATGACTTAAAAGACCTGCCAAGTTATTTTCAATACATTGTAAGTCAGGTTATTTATTTTCAAACTACCACTGAACAAACCATTCATTTTTTGTTATTATCTCATTATCCAGGCTGAGTTATTTATTTTCAAAATCCTCCTGGCCCCTCCCCCCAAAATATCAAATGGTCGTCCCCTAATTGTTCTTTTTTTATATATTGCGACTTGGATGGAGAGTTGTCTCATTGGCACTCATACCACATCTTTTTGTTTATATTTATAATCATACAGTTGATCTTTAGAAAGGAGGAATACAGATAGCATAAACCTTCCTTACAATGAAACGTAATTGAAAAGAAATCGCTGTTTCATAATGACAGGCATGATATGTCACAGAAAAAGAATGGAATGTCTGTACTACTGTTAAAGTTCGTCATAATTATGCAAACAAGTTTAATAGAATAGAGAATAGAAACAGGGAATGTGTCAAAGAGACAACAACCCAACCTGAGATCAGAAAACAGCCCAAGGCCACCAAGTAGCGTTTTGCCGAGTTTCGTATACAATGTACCTAAACCATGAACTATTCTCGGCCGAATTAATATTAGATATGTACTTCCACGATTGAAGTAGATAACCATTTTTACCATTGATAAAAACAGTTTAACATTCATTGATACATCTTTTTGGCGAGGCATAAACAAAAACTGGTAACGATAACATGACAAAAAAAAACAACTAGCAAGTTTTCCTAGCTTTTAGCACATGTGGTGGGGTTTAACTAGTTTTTCCAAACCTCCCCCTTTTAAATTTTATTCACATATGTATGTACATGCGTATACTGACTCATTTCTCATATAATTTCTTATTTATGTAAATATAGTATATAATCTTAGAAATCTAAGAAATTAATCATATTGGGATCTACAATAGTTTTAAGTTTGTAGTTTGAGTCAAGCTGGATAAAATTAGGAAAATTGCATTTATAAGGGGATTTCTAATACTATTACTTATTTGGCAATGAAAGAAAAAGTGTTCCTCGTCATCTAAAATTGTACATACTTGACACACTCTATGTTCTCTTGGAATTTTCTTGTCTCGACATATTTCCATTTTCAAGTTATGGTCACAAATACGAAATTTTGCTAAAAGTTGACAACTACTAAACAATTTTAGATTGTGCAAGTAGTCTTCTAATTTAATTTCATTTTAAAGTTTACTACAGGTAAAGTTTTGAACTGTTATCTATATTTGAAAGATTTTTAAAAGAGAGGCGAAAGAGATATTTAAACTCGAAAAGTATTTTTAAGTCGAAAAAACAACTGACAATGTCATGGCAAAAAAAAAACCGTAAAACGACGAAAAGACAAACAACAGTACACAAGAAACAACATAGAAAAACTAAAGACTGAGCTACACAAACCAACCAAAAACCCGGGGTGATCCATAGCGGTCAACTAACTCGTGATGGCGTCCGTAAAATTTTCGAAGGGATGATTTCAACTTCACCGCTTGGAACTCTTGATTCGATAGCTTCCTTCTGAGCAGCAAATCTTTATCAAAGAAATCATGATAGGAAAGGCAAGCTCTGGAATATCGTATCAACTGGGAGATAATATACTCCATATGCGGGTGCTGCTGCAATGTTGCTTCATAGAAATGAAAAGCTGAAATCATCTCTTTTGTCGTAAAGTTTTGTTCTCAAACGATCCTTATTGTCAATGTCTAGGTGTAAGGCAAGATATGAGACAGACTTAACTGTATTTGTTGTAGCCTTTATTTCAAGTTAGAAAAAAATTGAAAGAATTTTTAGAATGAAAAATCATAATTTTTGTTTTATTAGTATTAACAGTCAATTGCCATTTGTAGCAATATTTTTCCAATTATGATTTTTCATTCTAAAAATTCTTTCAAATTTTTTCTATAAACAAAATCAGTTATCTGAAGTTCAAGAGTATAACTTTCTTGGGAACATTATTGATAATAAATGTAGATTTAAGAGATCAACACAGGAACTATCCAAGAAGGCGCTTAAAGCGTTATTCTCACTAAAAAATATATGTCCAATGTTCATCCTGATCCTGTTGATGCATCATGTAATTATTTGATTCCTCAATCAAAACCATAATTTTATATAATAGTGAAATTTTGTTTATGGAAGAATATTTTTCCGTACTTTGACCTATAATGGTTTACTTTTATAAATTTTGACTTGGATGGAGAGTTGTATCATTGGCACTCATACCACATCTTCTTATATCTACGTAAACCATTTTGTGGTTCTGATAGTATTAAAAGATCATCAGCAAAACTGAGAATACTAATTGATGTTTCGTTTAAGGACACAGAATCACATGTCCCATCAAAAATATGAGATCATTACTAAAGTAATTGAACAATGTGGGGCTTAAACTATCCCCTTGTTTGACCCCTTTATTTATTTTTAAAAAGCCAATAGTATTTTTTTAAATCTTTTTTCACTGAAGATTTACAACACTTATACATGTATTTATATTTAGTTACTTCAAATACTTTCTTTCCAACATCATCCTTCTTTAATTTGTACAAGAGACTATCATGCCAAACAGTGTCAAATGCACGACGCAAATCAACAAAGCAAGAGTAAATCTTGCTCTTCTTTTTTGTCAATATTTTATTATCAACATGTTTAGAATAAAAATGCTATCCGTTGTTTGATGATTATTTCTAAATCCATATTGTGAACTGAATTTTTTTTTCATAGTAAGTTACCGCTCTAGAATTCATACAGCTGTAACAGCACTAAAAAGTTTAGCAATACAATTTTGAGGAGAACTTCCTCTAAAATTATTAATATCTAGCTTGTTTCCAGCATTATGAATAAGTATGGTAAAGGATTTTCTCTACTTTGATGGATATTTACCAGAATCAAGAATTAAATTAAAAAGCTTATTCATGAACACCACTATATTTAATAATTTCATTAGAAATTTGATCTAGATAAGGGCTTTTCTCATATTTGTTATTTTTTGTACATTCATTTACTTTATTGATAGTAAAAGGTTTATCTAGAGATTTGTCAGTTGTCTCATTGAATAAAAGATCAGTTGTTTCTTTTAATATATCTTTTTGTCAATTTTAGCTTTAAATTCTTTATCATAGTACATATAACCTGTCTCTCCTTGGTGCTTCAAATAATCAATAATTTCTGGGAAACAAGCTTGAAGTTCAATTTTATCATTTTTGTTATCATATTTTATTATTATTGTTCTCATATTTTATTGATTTTAATAACTTCCAATGTTGTTTAGCGTCTGTATCTCTAAGGGCTGAAAGCTTATTATATATTTCTTTTTATATACATTTTCTTTTTTTATAGTAAAGTATAGTGTTGTAACATTAAAATTAGGTCTTTGGCAGTTGTTTTTTTTTACATTATTTACTGTCACCGAAGAAATTAATTTCTTGAATTAAGTTAAAAAAAATTATTCTTAACAGTCTGGCAAGATTTGATACAGTTTTCTTTACATTAGCTTATTCTCTATCTTCCCATGGCTTTTACATTTTAAATTTCTTTTTACGAAAGGGTTTTACAATTTTACATGAGCGCATGGTTAATGTTTCGAATTTTTTATTTAGTTGTACTGCTTTCTGAACCCCAGAGCAATGTGTTTCAACATAACAAAGAGTTTCTTCTCTGGTGTTACTTTCTTAAAAAAAACCTATAAAATTACGAAAAGAAATTATTTATTTTTATTCTACAGCCATGAAATTAGGACATATCAAATTTTTCGTTTGTTTTGCTACGCATTGTTGTGATGTTGTCGTGGGAAGCAAGTGCTGTCATGAATGTTGTATTTTATAGGTAAACAAATTTTGAATGCCTCGCGATTGTTGTATGCCAATCAAAAATATGGATTCTTGTGAAACACACATGTAATGTAAATATATCATGTATATTGTAAACGAACGACATTATATTCATTGGAATACAGAATACCAAGGATTTATGATGTTTAAAGCATACATGCACGTCCTTGAGATTACAAATTTATACATATTTCGTCTTAACTGTGACAATGTATAAAGGAGTAAATATTGTCACATCGTCTCACGGTCAATATACTTTGCTCTGATGTACGTTAAAGTAGTTCAAAATGAGAAATATATGAATAAACAAACTTATAAAGCCATTTAAATAAGTTTGTTGTATTCTTATTGCAATTGTGTATACATATATGCTGTAAACAAGGACGTAACTCTTGTATGAAATATACATATAGAAGTCAATATCATAGATCCGTGTACATTAAAGTAAAATATCATAAAACGTAACATTAAGTAAAAAATATGCCAACCGAAAACGACTTATGAGACACTATAATTAAAAAAACCTCTAATAATACATACATAAAAAGACAAAAAAATTAGCATGTAAAAGCGGTTCTTTAATAAAAAAAAGTTTATTAATTAAATAACTTCTAGATTACAACGTCTTTTCTCCGGTAAAACATAAAATAAAGGGAACTAGCCAAAAGAGGAACCATATAACACATAGATAACTGAGTTTTTCAATATCACATAAAAAAATCAAAATCACCATTTAAAAGATATAATTCAGACATCGGATTTTCATTATCTTGGAATGACATATCATACAGAGGGCTTACATGTTAATATATGTATATATAACACCTTCTTCACCTTTGTTTCCAACATGATAGTTTTTATCCTTAATAGATTTGATCCACGCTATCAATACCTTGTTACATAACAGTATTTAATATCAAATAAATTTTAATTCTTCTACACAAAATTACATATAATTACATAATAATATCAATACCTGGTTGTAATTACATGATTGTGTAACACAATGTATAAACATTGAATAGAACAACGGCTTATTTGACGATACAATAGCTAGTTAACTTGGGACAAATGCAAACAGTTATACTCAAGGGTGAACATTCCTGTAACGCTTCGCTGATTTCAGATACAACTTTTTGATAACAAAGGCAAAATTGAACAACGTCAAAATCAAAATCACGCGAAAAGTACTAAACATATTTATGTATTCAGTTAAAGTTCGTCGAGGTTTTTAATACAACAATACAATATATATATAATGATTTTCCCCTTAAGTTTTGTAACTTTTATCTTTCAAATAATGGTTAAGTCTATCACTGATTCGTCGCTTTTTTTTCTGGTGATTTTGAATAAATCAGCCAGTATAAAATAAAAATGCATTAAAATTTAATACAACGGTTAATTTTGTATTTAGTGATAAAACTGTAACGAATATACATGCTTCTGATAAGCTGTAATCATCATACATAGGTGTTGAAAGTTTATTAATACTTTGAAAAGATGATTTGCCATGCGGAAACTTAAATAACCGCATTTTCCCTAACATTTGGTTCAAAACATCCATAAGTGTCTCTTGGTGTACATATAAGTTCATAGAAGACCTTGTTGTTTTGGTTAATTCTTTGTTTCAGGATGTTATGATTGGACCGATGAGAAATATCAAATATTTCTCTAGATTGATTTAAAATGATGATGAATTGGTGTTTAACGTTCAGTGGCAAATATTACAAGCATATCAGGACGAGAACATGTTAAAATGCTATGAATAGGAACCCTGTTTTGTACTAGACCTATATGCTTAACCGGATCTTTAACGTGCTAGTAACAGTCCCCAGGAAGAAATATCACGCTACCATGTATGAACATGCTTAGTGGAGAAAATCAACAAATACCAATTTTCAAGTCTTTAGTTTGACGCGGTCGGGGATCAAACCCACGACCTCCAGCTATTGGGGCGAGCGTTGAGCCTCATACCGTGAAACTACCAAGTCGGTTACATTGATTTTAGATAGTACATTATTACGGCGGAGCTAGAATGGTATAATACTGGACAGAATGGTATAATACTGGACAAACATTTTGAATGTAAAGGTTATCCTTTACATTAACTCTGTTTCTTATGAATGAACAAATAAAATCAGGATTGGTGTACATAAAAATGAATGTTCGTTTTCTGTTGTAAACTCTGTCACGGATTAGTTTAAACAATATATTTATTTTAAAAAATGCACAAATGACAATTATACAATAAAATACAGGGATTCGGAAAGAATAAAAACTTATATAAATCAGTCTCCCTTAACTTGTTAAGGGTTAAAAAGTATTGATTAAAACTCCGGCGTTCTAACCACATTGTCCTCAGAGTTCTTTTCGTTTGATTAAGTCTAGTTTTGAGCAAGAACAATTCTTATTTCTTCCTTTAAACCGAAAACAATAGAAAATGAAAGGATATGGAGTAAATGTACATGGGACAAAATCGCACACAATACATAGAAAACATAGAAAATTATCAATGAACAGGGCTTTTAAACCTTTTTACTCTAATTATATTAAAGACCTGCATGCATGAGGCGACGCCCTTTTATGAGAATACGTTCCCGAAATATTTGTTTTTTTCATATGTGATGGCAACAATATACAAAGAAGAGGATGTGGTATAACTGCCAATGAGACAACTCTCCAACAAAGACCAAATGACGTAGTAGTTAACAACTGTAGGTCACCATATGGTCTTCAACAATGAGCAAAACCCACACCACATAGCAAGCTATAAAAAAGTTCAATGTAGTGATAATAACTCCATTTCTGAAGATTTTATTGGAAATTAAAGATATTTATAGCAGTTCATTATGCCTGAGTAGGTGAGTTGAATTCTCTTGAAAGTCTCCACTGTTTACATCCGATTCGCTCTATAAACATATAAGGTCGATTGTCTAATACATGCGAATAAGCAGTTTGCATGTTTTCATGATCATATTTGAAAATGTCTTTTTAAGTATACATCAATATCTTCCACTACATTCCATCAACCGATCTCGACTCCTTCAAGCAGAATATTTGTCTTTTAACACTGGTCAATTGCAATACAGAACGCCAACGTCTGTTATACAGGTAAACTTTGTCACGTGACACCAATGAATTGTGAAAAGCCTAAAGAACATATATACCCGGTATACACACCAGTTTAATTAGTATTGATATGAACATCAAAGTACAAGTTTCATAAAAAGGGGAAAAAATGGCAGGTGCACGTTGTTGGACCATACTATATTGTCTTATTTACGTTTCTCACGGTAAGTGCTGTTATGTTATATATATAAAACACCTGCTTATTGTTATTACAAATTATTGATCTTTTAATCCTGAGATCATAACAATGAAACAGTGATTTACTCATGTTTCATATGCATTTAAATTCACATACAAAAGATTTTCCACTGCTGTATACAAGGATAAAAAAGAGGTCAAACAGTTATCTATTTAAGAAGAATACTATTATTCGACTTATTCATTTTTTATATATTTTTTTTCTAAAATGTCACTAATTGACAAAGCAATCTGATCTATTCGACACATTATTTCAACACCAGTTATTTTATAAAAAAAAACATACATTGTCGAAGGGACTCTTTAACTTTTGCAACAATTAAAAAAGTTTCAAGCGTATAATCAAATCACATGCAACTTACAATTAATTTGTATTGATCTGGTAATTATTATGTAACTTATCTCATTGACTTTATATATGTACTTTTGTAAAGGAAGGTAATAATAGTATGTTTTTCAAATTGCATGTGTGTCTACTAATGTTTAATTTTGACTGAGACTACTCTCAGATTTTGATGAGTTAATGTTGGCCGAGGCAATTTTGATGCATGGATGTGCTTTTTGTATTACTGTATGCATTGTTTTGAAACATTATTTTTTCCCAATGCGTTGAATCTATATAAATATCAGTTAATATTTTATTCCTGAAAGTTGAGATATTTTCTACATATTGGATGTGAAGATGTTCATCCTCTTGATATAAAGTATAAAATATTAAAAGCTATGTGTCATCGCTTTCACAAATGACGCTAACAAAACATTTAAAACAATCTATGACAAATAGTTTCTGGCTATGAAGATTTTTAAAGATATGCAGATAAAATACCAAAATTATTTTGATTATTTTGCGATTTCATGTAAAACATGAAATCACTTTTGTCGCGTATGACAGGACATTAGTAAGTAATTATGAAATGAGCAGTGACTAAATAACCTTAAATAACAAAACAAATTTGGATATATATCTTTAAGTTATACTGCTATAGTATAGCCATCGACCACACTTCAACAGCCAACGGCATTTCGTGTGTATTTAAAATAATACACAGTTGTACTAGTTTCCGCTCTGTCTCGCCATTTTAGATCAGATAGAAAGTAGTTTGGGCATACCACTGCACCATGCATGATGCAGATTTAGTAAAAATATTAAAAATATTCACGTCTTTTTTATTAAAAAAAATGTTCAAATGCTATTATGCGAACTGTATAACATGAATCTTGATATCCCTCACAAACAAATAATACTTGTACCACGGACATATTACTAAGATAATGCCTCTATTTTGATGATACTATCATGCTTGTCATTAGATGGATGTTTCAATTGCTACAAACCTCCCAATCATGGCTTAATGCGGTAGCAGATTCGAGTCTTAAGATGTATGCTTCCCTTTCAATAATCTGTTTATTTGCAATCAAATTCCAGATAGTCGAAACTATGTAAAAAAATGCTGTATTATATGATTTAACCACTCAACTACTGGATAGTCTACGACGAAAAATTGCCACGTTTGAATAATGGCATCAGGGTATTATAAGCTTATCATAAGTCATCAGTCTTGTAAAAAGCAATGTCTTTTTTTTTTATTATTATCTAATTACATACCATGCAATGAGGAGACCGATTAGTTTTAAAATTAGAAATAGTCTCAGTGTATGAAAATCTCAATATTGAAATAAAAAATAAAGTAATTTAGCCCATACTAAACCTATACGTAATCCTGACCCTGATCAGGGTGATTGTTGTTTACTTAAGTATTTAAATACATTTTGTAGTTCGTTGATAAGTACATTGTTTGCCTCGGGAAACACAATGTACCCTTTAATACAAATGTGTTAATTCATTTGTGATATGAGGCAATTTTATTGAATTTTGAAGAATTGGCGAAAAAACTTTATAGTCCAGTTTATCAACATCACGAGTATGTGCTTTTTAAGACGTGTTCCTTTTTATTTGACGGGACGTATTATGGTATACAAATGTCGTCTGTCCGTCTGTCCGTCTGTCTGTCCGGCATAAACATGTCGCACCGTAACTTGAGAACGACTTATCCAAATTTCATGAAACTTAACATAGTTGTTTCTTATGATGGTCAAACGATCTGTATACTTTTTGGTGAAAATAAGATTAAAACTTTTTGAGTTACGGGACTTAGTAACTAAAACAGGTGTGTGTTATTTTTCACATGTCGCGCCGTATCTCAAAAACAATTTATGATTATTGCTTACAACTTTACACATTTCTTAGTTATATTAATCTTAAGATCTGTATACTTTTTGGTGATGATTCAAAATTTTATTTTAGAGATATTGAGTATTTTGTTAAAAAGGGGGAGGGGTATTTCACATGTCGCGCCGTATCTCAAAAACAGTTTATGATTATTGCTTAAAACTTTACACACTTCTTAGTTATATTAATCTAAAGATCTGTATACTTTTTGGTTTGGATTCAAAATTTTACTTTTGAGATATTGATTTTTTTGTGAAAAAAGGGGGTTTTCGTATGTCAGGCCGTATGTCAGAAACTATTTATGATTATTGCATAAAAATTCACACACAAGACAACGGGCGTATCATGCGCTCATGGCGCAGCTGTTTATTAAGATATTTCATCTTATGACGTACTACTGCCTTGAATAGTATAAAATAAAGAAAGTTAAGTACTTTGAGATTTCTTTTAATAGTATTCATCACCAGACTGATTGCTCGTTGGTATCTTAACGTTCGGTGGCAATATATCATGCATGTTCACCACGATATTTGTCACCAGAATTATTTTACGAGTAGTAAAACCAAAACATACATTGACCTATAATGGTTTACTTTTATAAATTGTTATTTGGATGGAGAGTTGTCTCATTGGCACTCACACCACATCTTCCTATATCTACTAAATTTGTTTTTATTTGTCTAAGTTTGGTTTTTGCGTTCTATTTGGGTTGCTGACGTTTTACTCTTCATTTGTTTTATTAGGAGTTATTGTTTGATAAAAATAGTTAACTGGCTTGTCGCTTAAGGTATCTCTCGGTTATTATAATGTAAACATAACATACTCATTATTATAAACAATTTAGAACTAAATATAAAAATAAGTTTCCTTTGGCCATTTAGAGTTTTCCATATGATACGGACGACTGGTAACTGTTGGATACCATATACTATGACCTTAACACGTTCAGTTTTGGAGATTCCTACGTCGTTTATTACTTAATGCACCTTGTATATTTTATCTGATTTAGACATTCAAATAAGAAATAAAAGGCCGAAAATAAAACATTATTAAACACACTTTCATGTACAATCATAGTGTATATAGTTGCGTTCCAATAGGTTTGACAATAAACACTGTATCATTGATCTTGTGAAAGGTACTGCAAATCCCCTTGGATAGACGAACTTGAATAGATGTTCAATCTTTTTAAAAATCAAAACATCTGTTGTAGGCTTTATAAAAAAGAACTCAAAATATCTGATCTGCCTCAAAAACTAGAAAACATATTTCAATGTTTTCTGAAAGCTTTTAACTTTGTAAACTAATTCAACACCACCACTCAGTATGTATTAAAAGCCAAGATTTATATTTGAAATATTTTTTTAATCTAGCGTTGTTTAACATGTAGCTGTAAAAAATAAGTATGCAACGATTGGACAATTACTTAACAACACAATAACCTGAAAAGGAACTTAGTCTGTTTTTATCAAACGGTGATTGGTTGTTTATTTTATATGTTTGATTAATGTTAACATCTGACCAAACGTAGCTGCGTATACATCACGCACAACCAAAAAGACGTCTCTTTTTATGCCCTTTGGGGCCCATGATTGGAAATAAAAAATATCTTCTTCTTTAGCAAGGGGTTTTCCATCGGAAGGGTGAAATCCGAGGGACGATTCTATATTGAAACCCTGGGATAAGTGTTGTATTATAAATATAAAACTCTTAATCGCAACGATTCTAGACAATTTGTAAACAGATTAAACACATCCAAACAAAAATCTGCCATTATAACCAAATTCTAAAAAAAACAAACTCAAGAAACAGAAGAATATAAAAAATCACTGGCGACGTATCTGCCTTGGACATCAGCACATCTCCATAGTCCAGTTCATAACCAAAAGGCACACAAATTACGCAAAATGAATATCATTCCTTTTTATAAGGTACTCGATTCGGTAATAACAATTTTCAGAACACACAAATACAGTTACATCTTAAGCAAAACAATACAATACTGTACCAAACAATACAATACTGTATCAAATGATACAATACTGTATCAAACAATACAATACTGTATCAAACAATACAATACTGTATCAAATAATGCTGTATCAAACAATACAATACTGTATCAAATAATACAGTGCTGTATCAAATAATACAATGCTGTATCAAATAATACAATACTGTATCAAACAATACTGTATCAAATATTACAATGCTGTATCAAACAATACAATATTGTATCAAATAATACAATGCTGTATCAAACAATACAATACTGTATCAAATAATACAATACTGTATCAAATAATACAATAATGTATCAATACAATACTGTATCAAACAATACAATACTGTATGAAATCATACTTGCACTTATCGATCGAAGGAACTGAGTTCAAAGTACTTAATCCGCTGATTTCGGATGTTAGCCTACAAGCATGTACATCCAAATATTCCCGTTGTACAGTATACTTCCAAATAAATTTCTTAATGCAGCCCTAAAACAGTACATATATAAACACAACCAAGGGCCAAATTTGTTTCTCAGAAAGACTGAGTGTTGATGGTGCAGTTGGTTAAGGTGTTTAATGTTTGAGCTGATTCTTTACAATTTTCCACTTCAAGAAAGACCATGGAGATTTTTATTCTCATTCTTACGTATCACTGTTAGTATTGTAATTTTCCATGTGGTTAAAAACGGAAAGTAAAACGGCATGGGAGTATATGTTATATAAATACTCTGTTTTATAACCGTCGTACTATGTATTATGTCATCTTAAGAAAAAACTTGTAAACAAAATAGAAGTACACGAATATCGATCTTTTTTACTTGTGTATAATGGACACCGCCAGATGTATGTCTTTAGCATGCATGAATAAATTATGAAATACCTTTGATATTATGTGGATATTACGATGGTTTTGTAATATAATTGAAAGGGATTAGTGACTGGTATTCATGAGACTTTACATATATATAGTGTTAATGCATTACTTTTTCTTCGAGCATTTTTAGTCCAAAGCTTTTTACATTTTAGAAAGATTTCTGTAATGAAAAGATTAGGTAGATGTTTAAAAAAAAAAAGACCTTTGTCTTGGGGTAAAGTGTCCTTGTATGATACAACTCTAGAGTCTCCTATATGTGCAGTTGCATTCATTCAAGATGGAATAAAATTGAGAATGGAAACGTGGAATGTGTCAAAGAGACAACAACCCGACCAAAGAGCAGAAAACAGCCCAAGGCCACCAATGGTCTTCAACACAGCGAGAAAATCCCGCACCCGGAGGCGGGCTTCAGCTGGCCCCTTAACAAAAATGTGTACTAGTTCAGAGAAAATGGACGTAACACTAAACTCCGAATCATATAAATGAACCAAAATTTAAAAAAAAGCATGCAAGACTAACAGAGGCAGGAGTTTCCTGACTTGGGACAGGCGCAAAAATGCGGCGGGGTTAAACATGTTTTCTGAGATCTCAACCTGAACTTCGTTTGTTGATTGGACTTTACATAAATAGAAATAAAAGAATACGAAAATTCAGCGACAGTTTGATAGTTGCTTCAACTACAAATGTATCTCATGACACGATAACTATAAGACAAACTCGAAGGTTATGTGTTTTGATAATTTGATAAGTTAAGAATCAACAAATAAGATAGGTATAGTTGTCATTGAAACAGCAACCAAGCAGTAACATACAATAATAATAGACATAAAGGAATTAAAATAAAAGTGCCTATACAGTTATAAGCTTGTATAGCTGACTATACGGTATGGGTTTTGCTCATTGTTGAGGGCCGTACGTTGACCTATGGTTGTTAAATCCGTTTATTATAATCTAAAACCTTGAAAGTCAAAACTTTATATGTATCTGTCTTTCAACAGTTTCAATGTCAAGAGAAAAAATTTCGGGTATCTTTGAAAATGAGTATAAGATAAGAAGATAAGATAAGAATTTTATTAATCTAATCAAGATCCCATAAAGGGCATCATTTTAAACAATATTATGCACAATATGATTGGAAAAAAGCAAAACAGAAAGCTAATACCATACTATAATGTTATGGACAGGATCAGAGCCTAACACAACACGTGTCTTACATAACTATTATATCAAATCTCATAATAATAAAATATCATTTCATATATTTTGTATAAGTACGTATACGGTCTAGTTAGGCTTATTGAAGTAAACAGATATAAATAAAAATGTTCATTTTTTAATCATATATAATTTTGTTTTTATATTTCTATCAAAGCCCCTTTATTAAATGACCTTTTTAAAAACGCGTCAATAAACCGACAAAAACATTGACACTGAATACTCTCTTATAACGCAATATTAAATGTTTGTTTGGATACGGTTTGTTATTTGACGTATGCTGAAAACAGAATCAAGTATGAAATTCGTTTCATAATAAACGAAATGAAACAATTTATGTTGTATTTTTAGTAATTGCTTAACAAAAAAATCAGACGGAAATTGACATCTGAAAAGAATAACAATAATTGATTTGTTGGTTCTTTCGATTTATTCATACGTCTACAATAATACACCAATTACAAAAGAATGAATAGTTCCATTGAATTTGTGTAACCAGTTTGAAAAAATCAAGGAGGTCAATAAATGGGACAAAAACTAGTACAACAGATACTGAACAACAGTTTATAAAAGTTCAAATTAAATTAACAGAACTAGGCTCTGTCAGGAAACTGCTACACAATAGTCGTTGTAGAAAGAATCATATATATTTTATATTTGTGTATCAGAAATTCATATCACCAGATCATTTCCTCATGCGCAAAACACATGATAGTTGACGACGTTTTTATAATCAATGCTGGGGTTATTGGCCTTGAATCCTTTTAAAATTAATAACTTGGTAGATTATTTTTAAATTTAGCAAAACAATCTCACTGAAAGGCTGTAATATGTCGGACAAAAGACAAGTTCATCTCTGATTTCATAATAACAGTTAGTAAATGGTTGAAGGATTTTACGGTTAATGTATATCTTGTTGGATAGAGGAATGATATATGTAAGCCTCTTTAACAGTTAGTAAATGGTTGAAGGATTTTACGGTTAATGTATATCTTGTTGGGTAGAGGAATGATATATGTAAGCCTCTTTAACAGCATGTTTATAATCTGGAGCTCGATCAATCATTATCATAATTGACGAATTTATACAGCTTAAAAAATAATGTAAACAAACAACATTTTATTAAAACGGTGGAACTACGATGCCTTAAAATGTAAATGTATGTCACATGTACATTTTGTGGGGCCCTTTTTATATTTTCCTCCTTCGGACTTCTATTTTTACCAACTGAACTATTATAATATGTACGTCATTTATTGTATCCTTTCCCCATTCCTATTCTCTAAAAGTTTCCATTTAAACGACATTTGGTTGAATATCTATCCTTCGAGCAGTTCTGACACATGGTACGGCAGCACGGAAATCTATTTTTAAACAGTAGTAGTTTTATGACATATCTTCATATCAAAAATGGCTTTCTCATTTCGTTGACCCTTTATAGTAGAAAACAAAGTGGTTTCCTTTTCATTCTTCCTGTCTTTTTCATTACTACTGTACATGTTATAAAAAGATGGTGATACCAATAGGGGGAAAAAAAGCATGACAAAGTCGTCCGGTAAATCCGTCCGTCCAAGGATTTTTATTCATTATTTGCGTTGCCAAAAAGCTGTCAAAAAACGTCGTTAAAATTGTACCACATGTTTGATTAAAGGCTTAATTTCATGAAATCACAATACTTTAATGAAAACGAACAAAACCATCCTATCGAAAAATCTTCAAAATAAGTTATCTTACCATATTTATATTTGTCTGTTAAATCCGCCTGTATGTAGATATTGCTTTTATAAAATAGATTTTTTTATATATCAGGAAGAAATAAGACATCGCCATTACCAAAAGACAAAAAAAAAAAAAAAAAAAAAAAAGTGGACAACAAACAATCTTCAAAACACTACACAGAAGAACAAAAAAATAATGAGAAACAAGAACAAAAAAGGGGGAATAAACTAAGATGCTTGGAGATCTTAACATTTCCCTCTAGACTTAAAATTTATGCCTGGATAGTTCAATTTTTTGAGAAATGTATGGTCCTTTGCTTGCTACCATAAGTAGTTGCAAATCTCTTTATTTTATAATTTGTGATTGATTGATTGATTGATGTTGCTTGAATTCTTCAAGATAAGAATAAATTAGAAAAAAAACCAATAACGATACAATCTGCTAAGTAGGCAAATTGACCAATGAGGTTTGGAGCGCAAAACTTAAGACTACCATAGGAGAAAGATATTTCAGGTAGGAGCGGCTGCAATACATTTGTCTTGCGATAATTGGACGTCATCAATAGTTAACAGCCAATTGTGACATAGAAACTTGCCCCTCAAAGTTCGTAGTTAATTGATCCAAAAGTTTATACAGGTGTCTTCAGACTGAAACGAAACAAGACCATATAGTTGAATTGAAAAATAAAAAACTACGTATTAACTTGAATGATATATATACATTCAATTGATATTTTCCCTTTAGATGTCGTCTGATTATTTGTGTTTTAAATGTCGTCTGGTTATTTGTGTTGTTGAGATTACCCTTTAGATGTCGTCTGGTTATTTGTGTTGTTGATGTATTCCTCTTATTGGATGTCGTCTGACTTTTTATGTTGTTGACGTTTTTCTCTTAGTAGATGTCGTCTGGTTATTTGTGTTGTTGACGTTTTCCTCTTAGTAGATGGCGTCTGGTTATTTGTGTTGTTGACGTTTTCCTCTTAGTAGATGGCGTCTGGTTATTTGTGTTGTTGACGTATTCCTCTTAGTAGATGGCGTCTGGTTATTTGTGTTGTTGACGTTTTCCTCTTAGTAGATGGCGTCTGGTTATTTGTGTTGTTGATGTTTTCCTCTCAGTGGATAACGTCTAGTTATTTGTGTTGTTAGCGGTTTCCTGTTAGTAGATGGCGTCTGGTTATTTGTGTTGTTGACCTCTTCCTCTTAGTAGATGGCGTCTAGTTATTTGTGTTGTTGACGTTTTCCTCTTAGTAGATGGCGTCTGGTTATTTGTGTTGTTGATGTTTTCCTCTCAGTGGATAACGCCTAGTTATTTGTGTTGTTAGCGGTTTCCTCTTAGTAGATGGCGTCTGGTTATTTGTGTTGTTGACGTCTTCCTCTTAGTAGATGGCGTCTAGTTATTTGTGTTGTTGACGTTTTCCTCTTAGTAGATGGCGTCTGGTTATTTGTGTTGTTGATGTTTTCCTCTCAGTGGATAACGTCTAGTTATTTGTGTTGTTAGCGGTTTCCTCTTAGTAGATGTCGTCTGGTTATTTGTGTTGTTGTGATGTTGGCCCTTAGTTGTCGTCTGGTTATTTGTGTTGTTGTGATCTTGCCCTCTAGTTGTAGTCTGGTTATTTGTGCTGTTGAGATTGCTTTGTCATTGACGTATACTCAGCATTTCTTTTTAATCAAGTGAAATAAGTTTGTCTGGAAGGTCCATCATACTTCAAAAAAAGTAAAATATCTCCAGTAGCCGGTATATATTTACACGAGATGATGACTTTAAATTTTCATGAATATATATTTAGTATACTTAACATTAAGTAACCAACTGAAAATGTCATTTACGCAATACTGAGAAGTAATTTGATACACTTTCCATCATACTGTTTTATAGGGTTCTATTATGAACTGTGAGATATATACATTTTACTTCAAACCATTACTTTTCTATAAAATTGAAACAGCTGGCCTGTTTTCATTTAATTAATATATAAAGACCACGTTAAACTATCCATGAAGCTGATCGAATCTATAAAAAAATAGTGTCACACCAATCAAAAAGCCTTCCTGTCTAAAAGTACTGTAGAACATTATAGAAACCACTTACACATATACATATCTATAAACTGATTAACGAGGGGAAGATTGGAACTGAAACTATAACGTTCAGTTTTATTGAACAAGAAACTCAAAGGCATGATTTTCTCAGCAATGATTGACGAAGCATGAGTATATTGTGCACGATATTACACGACATCAACATAGCTGCCAGTTAATATAGTAACATAACAAATGCCATTTTCAAAAATATTATTTTGAAGCCCGGAAAGTTCCAGAAGATATAAAAGTAAATTGTAGTACTAACTAGTTTCCAGATCATACCTCAAATCTTTATCATTGCCCCATGTCAAATGGTCAAGGAATTGATTTTATGGTCATACACGCTTTAAATAAACCTGTAATTGTTCCAAAACAATGGGTACACCATCCTCATTTGGATTCCTATGAATTTGACTGGTCTGTTCAGGTCCATGCATATTTTTATGTTCTGTAACGCTTTCGAAGATTATTCTAGGAAAATACGCATTGCGAAAAAGAAATAGGTATCGTATATTTTAGCAAACTTGGAAACACCTTTTTCATCTTTTCATCTAGCCTTATAACATAAGGAGGAGGTACATCATATTACTTAATTTAGGACAAGTTTATATTGTTGAAATACAGTTTTAATAAGCTTGAGGGGTTTTGTAATGTTAAATTATGTATCACTTCTCCTAGCCTTTTGTCCCTATCATGCAATTAATGCATCAACTTTAGTGATTTTTCACCTATAGGTATTCAACAACATGTACTAGTATCAAACAAAATGTTATTTTATTTTCTCTCTAACACAACGAGTGTCTTGTAGAGAATTATATTATTGCCAAATACCACTTTACCAAAAGAAAATCGCATATTCGGCTTTATTTCGAGGATACTGTTACTTATTTTCTTGTTTATTGTGAGGAGTTTGGGACTTATTGATTTTATCAAGAACTCACCTAAATTTTCAAAGTTACAATCTCTATAATTGACGGAATCAAATTAGAACCCTACAGCATTTGTTCTGCGGTCAAGTATATTTAATAAGTAGCATATAAAATAAATAAAAGTAAAAACAAAGGTCGATTAGTAATGGAATTCTGTTGTTAAGAAATAAAATCAAGTGCAATTTTGCAATGGTTTCCGTGGTAAGAAGTTTTTTAGTACTAACATCCTAAAGCAATAGTTGAAACGAACAAACAGGATACATTTGTTCAGATGTATACCGATATAAAACAATCATAACAATCAGACAACTAATGGTGTGACTATCCTTGTATTAGTGAGTTTTGGATGCGTACAAAATAATAAAACTCGTTATTTAAGTCTTAAGAAATATGAATGTAACAGTCTAGATAGAAAAAAAGATAAATTTCCTATCAATCGTTGTTGTTGTGTGTGTAAAATTGTTGAAAGAAGTAAATATGCTGAATAACATATTTGTTTTTCGTTTATTGTTTATGCTGTTAGTTTTCTCATTTTAACATTTGTCCTTTCTGGGTCTTTTATAGCTTGCTATGCGGTATGGGTTTTGCTCATTGTTGAAGGTCGTGCAGTGACCTATAATTGCTAACCTTCTACGTCATTTTGTCTTTGGTGAAGAGTTGTTACATTTACAATCATACCATATCTTCTTATTTTTATATTAAGTGTTACTGTACATAATTCTTTCCAATATGTTACATATAAATGTCCGCCCATCGATCATTTTACTTCATCAGAAAGAAGATTTTTCACGTATATATGTTAAATGCTTTATAATTGTTTAAAATCATATCTCGGCTTATGTCTGTACACGCATTAGAAAAGGTTGAACTCAGTGTAGACATTTTTCCTCTAAATGCAAACAAGAATCATATAAAGATGCACAGTTTATCAGTCAGAGTAACATCATGGTAAACAGCTACACTGTGGATACTAAGTATTCTTTAAACACACACAATATATAGCATACACCGATCATATATATTATATCATGACTTCATGTATATTAACGTCCACGAATTATTAAACGTTTCTCGTTATAAAAAGTTTTCAACTCTCCATATATGTTGAAATAGAATAATTGACATTTTAAAAGTGTCGTGTGCCTTTTTAATATAGTTCTCAAATTTAATTATTGTTCAGAAAAGTTATTTTGATTTCATAGTAAAAATGCTGGCCGAGTGTATTTCAGGGGGAGACAATCAAACAATATGGACACCGCATTGGTTCGATTTTGGGAGATAACCAGATGTACCATACACTGACGTGGACCTCAGTGTCATGGATTTTTTTTTGTTTTTATAGAATAGATATTAGCCTCAAAACTGACATTTCAGTGACAATGTCGTTGTCGTTCTGAGTTTACAAATAGGTGAACGTACCATTTCGTAACTTGCATCAAATAATTCTTTTCGGGCCGCTGAAGATATCAATGGCCTTTTTCATTTTGTTTATCATGTCTTGAGATAATAACCGATCATAACCGATGCGAACTTATCAGAAAATGAATCTTTGTTTTCGAATCCACCCGTTTGCGATAGACAGAACGTTATTTCTAAGTTTTTCAACTGTAAATACACTCGTACTCAATACTCAGTGTATAATGTTTAAGCATTACTTTTAGTGACCTGTAATTTATGTCAACAGTTTTTAAATTTAAAATGTTTATTATTAATGCCAAAAATAACGTTTTGTTTGATATGTGTCTCATTAAATGTGTGAAATAAGTATTCTTCAAATAGTAGTGATATTTTTCTACAGACTGTATCATATTTCTGTTTAAACTTCCGATCATGCACAGGAATTTAATCTGTTTATAGAGGTTTTAAACTTAAGAGCGGTGACACAAGATTTAAAGCTATAACAAACAATCAGTTCAAGTTTATGTGGACTACCAGTTTTCTAGGTGCTTAGCTTTGAGCTACTGTGTCGTCATTTGTAATATATATAAAATTCTACAAAGTACTAGAATGCTGCATTCGCAGAAAAACAGCCAAAAAATTTGAAAGTGTTGGAATGCAATCAAATTCGATTCTAATATTTTGAAATTGAGATTATGTCAAACAATGAAAGTATAAATTGATACAAAACATTTTAACTCATTCCTTTTTTCTTACATTTTGACCTACAAACCGTTCTCTCCCCGAAAATTTATCCAAAAAATAAGAAATAAAACAATGGAGCCACTTATATATATATATGTAACAGTTTAAAACAAACTAAAAAAGATTTGAGGGTTGCTGCTTACAAGGAAACTATTAAACCAAGAGTTTCAAGTGGTGAAGTGAAGTCATCCCTTCGTAAATTTTACGGACGCCATCACGAGTTTGTTGACCGTTATGGAAAATCCATTTCACATGATAGCGGATATGTTCCAATTGTCGTATATTTTAAATATATTTACTCATATTTTGTACAGCTTAAATACTTAGAAGCTAAGAAAAGTATCAAAAGGTTGAAATCTAAAGCATCTTATAGCTAATGTTATTGATACAATCATTAAACACTTTTACCAAAACATAACCTAAAATTAGTTGGAATTGATAAAAAATAATGTCATTAAAGGCATTGTAATAGCATATTATAGTGTTTATATTAATTGACAAGATACCAACAACATGAACAACAAAAAGTATGGAATGCTTCTTTTTTGCAACCGATATTTGCATTTAAAATTATGTATAGAAAAAAAAAACATAGACTAGCAGCTTATCCTTGAATTGTAAACCACTAGAAATCACAGGGCTACTAAAATGAAAACTGTCAAAAACAACTACAAAAGAGTCAATTACGTTCTGTAACGTTAACTTTCATAAAGGTACAATACCTTTCAAGATAATGTAGAATAATAATGTAATATAATATAATAACTTTAAAATCAAATACAAATTATGATATTTACAATTGGTGGTTCTAAATTTGTGTTCTTGTACCCATTATCACAAATCATCATATAATGTCAAATCCACGTATGTTTAAGAAATTAATAGATATATAAACATAAAAGATAAGAGTTAATTTCAGAAGCCTTGTATTCAAAATTGCCATTATTTTGGCCCGAAGTTTTTACCTTCACTAATACAGTACTGAACATTAATATCATAAAGTAAACAAAAACCCTAATAAAATATTGATAAGATCGAACCTGTTGCTTCTATTATACATAGTATTCAATGCTGTTTTCCCACTCTAATTTATACAAATAAAAGGAAGTGACACTTTGCATGAAGCGCTTCTGCGTCTTGTTAAATATCTCATCGTTTTTTTTTTCATTTCGTATGAATTTTCATAAACACAACATTCATTTCTTATATTTACAGATTTTCGAAATATAAAACAAATGGTTAAATATTTTGAATCTTAAGTAAAAAGTAAAATAACAAAAATACCTAACTCCAAGGAAAATTCAAAACGGAAAGTCCGTTATCAAATGGCAAAATTAAAAGCCCAAACACATCAAACGAATTGAAAACAACTGTCATATTCCTGACTTGGTACAGGCATTCTCTTACTTAGAAAATGGTAAACCTTTTACAAAAAACGTGAGCAAAAATTGTCGCGAGGTGAACGCTGTATCACCCCAGGGAAATCAATTATACGTCATATGCATTTGGTGAACTACCGGTAGTAACTGAAATTTGCATAATGTAGATGTCGATTTCAAAGTAGATATCTCATAAAATATTTATCAAATTTCAATGATTATTATTCATGTATATCATCACCAGTGTGTAGCAGTAAAACGTTGAAAAGCGTACAATTCAATAAATGTATCTACTAATTATTTTTACTTCAGACATGCAGATCGACATAGATTTTAAGCGAACTTTTTAAAAATAAATATTTTCATTTCATCGTTTAAATTCAATGCGTAAATACACGTAGTCGTGATATAGCTCTACCGCACATTCACTACTAGTACATCTTTTCTGATTACAACTTCAGCATCTAACTGAACTTTTGTTTATTCGAATTATTCCAGCATTGAAGGAATACCAAATAATAATCCACATCTCAGTGTATAAACAAGTGTATTTTCTGTGAACTTTCCACGTTCCAAGGCATATTTTTATTTTATTTCAGGATGTTTTGATAATGATAAGACTCGATTTCTTTCTGCTCGATTTAAGTCAATTCCTAACATCTGTACGACATTTACATATAGACGATATTTTGACAGCGTGATATTTTAATAAAAGTTTTAAGTTTTAAGTTTGCATACTGGGTCGCATTAACCTTAATTTGTGTAAAAGAGTCTCATTATATTTCGTTTTCGTGTAAACCCATTAAAATCAAAATAAGTTGTTTTGTATATTCAGACGTTTTAACAATTTAAACAGTTAAATTTAACTGCTTCACTTACATTAGTTGATATTTTATTACGGTATATTTCGAAGTTATTACAGTATAATGAGTATACTTTACGTAGAGGCAATTTTTTGCTTCCATTTTGATAAACAAGTCATTATCTTCATTTGATTACTTACCTTTCTATGAATTCCAATCTTGACTTAAAAATGATAATGCTTCAAACGAAGCTCTATAAAGATGAAAAGATTTAAAAGGGTCAACCATTCAAAAAAAAAAAAAAATGTTATTTCATGAGTGAAAATGAATGTTAGTACTTGATAATGTAAAGTTCATGGCACAACTATGTAAATATTTTACTCCATTGAACTTTTAGAATATAATTCTTAATTTATTGTCAGGATGACTAGATTAAATTTAATGCACAATGGTTCCAAAGCGACTGTGCTTGACCGTTATAAAATTGATTCGTCGTCGCGTATACGCAATTCAAATATATAATTACACAAAAGTAAAATAGCCACAACTTTTCTTTGTTCAGAGATATGGATGTAAACATACGGGTTGAAAGTTGGATACATTTACTGCTTTTATTCTTTCTTAGATACGAAATATTGAAACTGAAAGAATGAGACAACAAACATTTGTACTGGCTGATCATTATTTGGAATAAATATTTAAGTGGGTTTCGGATATCACAATGGGCACCAACTATGCTTATTCTTTGGCCAAACACATCCTTTCAGTCAAAACAAGATGGTATTGAATTTATTACATTTTCATAAATATGTTTGTCCATATACAATATATAATTAAGAACATGTGGTATGGTTTCAAATAAAACAACTATCCCTATCCACCAAAAACCGAAGGAGGATGTTCAACTATAGGGCGATATTTTATAATCGTTATCATTATAACTGCGTGTTATATTCAAAATGCTAGTAGGATGTTTTTGATTGATTGGTTGATTTATTGTAACTTGATTTTAAGACATACTAGATAAATGAAGGTATTTGATAATGCTTTTCTCAATAATGTACATTGTGTCCTTTTGCGTCACTGGGTTACAGTTTGATTCAGAACTTCAGGTCTATTATAGCCTCTCAGTTGTTGTGCTACGAAATTTTATCTAAACCAGCAATTTCACGAGGGAGATGTCCATACCAAGTCATTTACGTAGCATTTATATAGTTACTGTAAGTCTTGAGTGTCTCTTGTTGTCTCCAAGATTGTATTTGTCATGCTTTGCCGCATTATATTGTCACAGTTTAGATTATTCTTATTTACTCTCTTGAATAGTTGTTAAATGCATTAACATTGTAATATACTTGTTGTTTGGTAGAATAACATCGTGCTATGTTTGAAAGTTGATCTTGTATATAGCGTTAAATCATCTGTAGGGACTATTACATTTTCACGATATTAATGTCTTGAAAGTAACTAAATTAGACAAATAGACAGACATTAGGTTAAAATACCACTTTATAAGAGATTTTATTGGGGGCAGTCAACCAAAGTTATTATCCTTTTAAATTGTCCCATTTCCACAACTTAACAAAGATAGTTCAACTTGTATATAAACAATATTATTAAAGGATGCAGTTTTACGTATATGATACCTGAATCTTGTGGACATGACCTATTGCCAAAAGTTATATGATGTGAAATGTCACGAGTGTATTACCGTCTCTGTAATGACTGAATGCCGTTATCAGATTACCTGCTGGTTACAGTGTACATGTCGTATAAGTTGTTCAAATTTATAGTTTCATATACCGGTATATGTCTGTTCACATTGCAGCAGTGTGTAACTTGTATATATGTACAGTTATTTACTGCGAGATCCCCATCGTTTAGCAGTACTAATACAAAATTAGACGTTCCAAATCTACTCATAACGGGAAGAACTATTACTTCTATTTATGGTTTGATGTTCTACTGTTACGTATTAAAAAGTATCCACTGGTCAATCAATCATTGAGGACGATGATTAATATCAAATATCATCCTGTCAGATATTGTTTATTTGGTATATTACAAAGGTTCGTAATAAAAATGTTTCTTGCCTGGAATTTTACTTTTTAATTTAGCCTTTAATGACTGTATGTGGGTACTCTTACATCGATCCTTTACCTCTTTTATTTTAGTTATTGGTTGTTATCCTTAGTAGCGATCTTACGAGTCAATTGTTTTTACACTAATGTCCCAGAAAAGCACCAGGTTTGATCACTAACACAAATGTTAAACCTCTGCACATGTCTGTCCTATGCCAGGATACTGAACCTGTAATCTAGTGATTGCATGACGGTGGTTACTGTCTGTGGTTATCTCTATTGAAAGCGTTTTCACACTTTGTCATCCCGGGGCCTTTTATTGCTTTCTATATACAATATGGAGTTTGTTCATTATTAAAGGTCAATATTCATTCTTTGGTCTCGTATGGATAATTGTCTCATTGGCAATGATACCACATCTCCTTATTGACAAATTGAAGATATGATCAAAAACATAACAACTTACCAGTTTATTGACCTTTATGTTCAATTTTATGTAAGGTGTCTTATACAAGCGTCTTTGACCTTTGTAGTTTACTTGTCGTATCGACATTTAAAATTTCTTTCTCTATGAACTTCACTTATTGTAAAATTATGCAACCATATGAATGACGGTTGATAGTAGAATTGATAAAACCACATGCAGAAATTGTCTAGCATTTATTCTGTTTTTATCTGCTAAAATATTCGACTAAAAAGGAAAAAAAAAAAAAGGAAAAACTTTCTTCTTCTATCTACTCCTACTCGAATAGAAGTGTTTTAAATGTATAACATCTGTCTGATATTGACTCTGGTGGTCAACCTTGAACCTAAAGTATGATATATTCTTTTATATGCGAACTAAATCTAAACACGTTATGGTTTGCTATTCTTCTGTTACGTATTACATATATACTCTTGACAATATTAAACGCGACAACTAAAGGAATCAGCTTTAGACAGGTAACATTTATACCGTAAAACCGTACACACTCATTGACAAGTGGGGTAACCCTTATTTGATTGCCCGAAATTCTGTGAAGCTTTATGGTCCCAAAAGAGTGCAAGTGTATAAACTATTTGTTACATCAAGTATACATTTCATCAATTATACAACAAATCTGTCCGAATTCTCTGTCCTGTCTTTAAACATTGCAGATAAGTGACTACTAATAAGCAAACTTGTGTTCTGTTTCGCAAGATAGGACAGCGCAAGCTTTTGAAAAAAATAAAGCTAACTGCCTTTTTCACTATTAATAAGAAATGTGTATTGTACGGTAATCAGTGATTTAGTAGTTGCAGGATTTAAATAGTACTGATTTGCTGCAAAGTCAGTTTGTAAATTTAATTTAAAATTTAAGTTGCAATCCCGTAGAGCAAAGTTGACGATGGATGAGTTTGACTGTTATCCACTGTTCAGTATAAATCATCCATGGTAAAAAAAAGCTAAGATATGTGAAAATTCATTTCCATTTATTTATGTTCTAAAATAAGATTAACTTTTTGAAGTTTTTGTTCATTCATCACGTTGACATTTATCTGTTTTCTCTCACTCGTCATTTTAATTTGAAAGATTTAAGCTAGTAGTATCGTTTAGTTTAAGTATTTTCAAGCCCGTTTGTCATTGTCTACATACTTCAACAATCTGTCTTTATCATTCACTTTTATGTGTCCTTGTATATTGTTTGTTAATATTACATAATTTAGGTAATTCAAAGTGAGGTCGTAGGTGAAACAGTTTGCAATCCGACAAGCTAAGATTCGGTTGTTGAATTTATGTTTACGGCAGCCCGTATAGGACAATTTTATGATATACTTTACTGTGTATTAATGCACGATACTGTTGTGTTCACGTTAATTGTTGATAATTTAAATTGAATAAAAATGACACATGGACTTCTTATTGTATTGACTTAGAATTTGAGCTACTATATGTGTGATAACTAATACTGAGATATGAGTCGGTCCTCTTCGGCATACTGAAGGTAGTATCAGTTATTCTGTAGTGTATAATATAAGTCAATCTTGTTTACGACAGTTTTCAGTTTCGTAATTATGGGTAAACTGCCCTATGTGAACTTGACCAGACTAGAACAGGGCGTCCTCGTCATATAATCGTGTCTTACTATTTATAACATTTGATCACGAGTTTTAAATAGCTGACATCTTTTTTGAAAATAAATAGTGCCTAGTGTGTCGTCTAATATCAACTACATGTACATGTTGATCTTTCCAGATTAACAAGCAGTTTTTAAAATTGAAACCTGAGCTATTTAAAAGTATGGTATAGTAGCAAGTTCATTGACATAGAGCGCTGCTACGAACCAATACAATATACCGGTACCTTGTTGTCTTTTATTAAACATTGGATCAAAAAACCTGTCAACAACAGCACCGAGAACAACATATACGTGTAATTCATTAAAAAACACTTTTAAGACCGATTAAAGTGAAGGGATATCATCTACCAAAAATATATGAAATATTATTTCATGACTTAAAAGGAGTCATTACTGTAACGCGATGATTACATCACAATTTCACGACTGTTTCAAATTTTGTTGTATTTGGAGGCGGGTTTTAACATGTTTATCGACAAAAAGCGATTTAAAATATTTTCTGGGTTAGTTGAAACATTTATAAAATTGCCAAAGGAAAAGTTGATTGTATTAAGTACCTCATATGAATTACGTATTCCTCCTCGTATTACAATATATAACAAACTGATACTATTAGAATGAGCATGTATACAATACCTTGTGAAACCATTTCGTGTCAAGTGAAAAGGGCAAACTACTAAAAATGGTAATGAATAGATGTTTATGTGAATGGACGGTAGGTTGACCACCACTTTTATGTGACTAAATATGTCAAACGTTTTAGTCAATTCAAGTACATGTTTGAATATCCGCATGTTTTGTTCCTTTGAGTGAGTAATTCGATTCGTAATTCTATAAATAGGTCAACATTGAATAGGAGCCAAATAAGATTTTTTTTCTGGCTATAATAAAATCTATGCAAAACTCTCCCATATGCGCAGTTGGAATAGTAAACGAATTTAAGAAAAAATAACATTTACAATTTAATCAAAATATTTGTTTCTGGATGACAAGTTATTTTCCAAAAGATATCCCACTTTCCCCTTTCTCTTCATGTGCCGTCTAAGAAATTCAAAATAAAATATTATTTCAAATCGACTTAAATTACAAATGGAGCTTAGAGTGTACATAATATACACATAAAACAACAACGCATCAACACGCACAACTACAGTATATATCTTGAGATCAACATATCCTCTTCAGCAAAATGCAATGGTTTTTACAATATGCTAGTTCTAAGCTAAGCTCTTTACTAAGCTATTAACTAAACTATAAACTGAGCTCTTAGCTAATCTAACTAAAAAGTTATAAATCAATTATTGTCTTGACAAAAATAGATGCATTCATCAGAGAATACAATGTTTGGTTGATGTTGTCTTGTCTGATTGATGTCCGTAAAATATCAACTGCTCGACACAATATGAATCCTCTAGAGGTCTTGCACTGTGTTCATTCGACAAACGGCTTCCTATATTTTGACTAGCAGCTGATATTTTACAGTGTCAATGTATCAAGAAAAGCTGATAAGTGGTTCATTGCTGTTGAAATGTTCTAATTTCACTTGCATCTCATCTTAAAGGCAATCGTGAGGCTTTTTTTTCTATTCATGCAGTACTGAGTTTGGTGTAATTTAATGTACATGCTCTCAGATCAGTTTAGCTTAAGATGTTAAAATAATTTGTAGCACAGCAGGCGAAGTATTATACAGCATGCACAGAAATTGAATAAGAGTCGGGTGGTGGGGGATGTATTACATTTATTGAGTTTAGAGAAAATCTAAAATTAACACCCACTTTTGGAATGTTGCGCAAACGGACATTTATTTGATATGAAAAAGGTACACTTGAGCAGAGTCAGAGATGATATGAAATGGAATCAGAATGAAAGTTTCAAATTTTACTTTTCATTATTTTTTACGTTAATCCCCTTTTATATTTTCAGTTGCATCAAATGACAAAGGATTAATTGTATCAACGTTTCCAAATTGGATGTATAATGGACAACTTAATGTATACCATGGCGATCCTTCAACGTTTATTACTGAGCAAACTGTAGGCCTTTCTAGACATGATGTTGATTATGATGCTCAAGTAACGTCACTTGCGGCTAATACAGAAGACGATTCAGTTCTTTTTGTAGATGCAACAAAAAATACACTTTATAATTTTGATAATTTTAACCTTTATATGAATCAAACTAGTCAACAGTTTACAGCTATACATACCGGTATATCAGCAACAACCAGTCAAATTGCGTATGACTGGTTGACAAAAAACGTATACTGGACTGATGGATTCTACAAATGGATTGCTACGCACCCAGTCATGAAAAAAGAAGATATGAGCCTGTATAAAGTGTTAGTGACAAAGCATTTAACAAAACCAGAGGGCATAGCCGTTGATCCTTATAAAAGGTATGTTTATTTGATTTCTTTTGTCTGACTGTCTATTAGATTGCGTTTATCTGATGTTTTTTTACTTGCGATTGTCTGAATGTCTATTAGATTGCGTTTGTCTGAAGGTCTGGTTTTTCTTTTACTCTCTTTTTTCTTACTGTCTATACACTTGTGTTTGTCCGACAGTTTATTTGCCTGCGTTTGACTCACATTTTGATTGAGTTTGTCTGCGGGTCTATTTGATTGCGATTTTCTGTCTATTTGTTTACTTGCGTTTCTCTTATTGTCTATTTGATTGCTTTTATTTGATTGTTTTATACCTGCTTTTTTTTAGTTTCTTTTTACTTGCGTTTATTTGATTACTAGAATATATTTATTTACTTGTGTTTATCTGACCATATATTTTCTTGCGATTGTCTGTCTGTCTTTTTGTTTGCGTTTATTAGGCTGACTATCCATTTACTTGCGTTCATTGGACTGACTATTTGCTTGCGTTTGTCTGACTGATCATTTACTTTCAGTTGTCTTACTGTCCATTTATCTTCGTTTGTTGGACTTATATTACTTTCAGTTGTCGAATTGTCTATTTGCTTCCGATTGACTGTCTATTTGCCTGCGTTTGTTTGACTGTTCATTTTCTTTCTTTTGTATTACTGTCCATTTATCTTCGTTTGTTGGACTTTATATTACTTTCGGTTGTCGAAATGTCTATTTGCCTGCGTTTGTCTGACTGTCTATTTACTTTTGTATGTTTGACTGTCTGTTACTTGCGATTGTCTGACTACCTATATACTTCCGTTCATTGGACTGACTATTTGACTGCGTTTGCATTACTGTATTTTTGTTTGCGTGTAATGTTTTTTTTAGATTATTTTTTTTTAATGTCTATTTATTTGCATTTGTCAGACTGTTTATTTACTTTCGTTTGTTGGACTGTATATTACTAGTCGAATTGTCTATTTGTTATTTGCCTGCGTTTGTCTGACTTTCTATTACATCTTTGTTATGATTATCAGTAAACCATGTACGATCTTATTCAGATCAATTGAGTTTGGTTAACTCCAGATAGGTTAGAGATATTAAACTCTTACATGCTATAGGGTTATTATCTATTCGGATATGCTATCATTGAATCCAACGGGAATATGATATTTTCATCAATATTTTAAAGATGTTTCTATGGAAATATTCAAAGTAGTATATTAAAGTAGTATAAATGGCCTTGACACATAGTGATAAATGTTGTATATCAAATAAGTACGGTAAGCAATACATGTATTATATTAGTTAGAGAACAAAAAACGAAATCCTTGTCCGTATATAACTCTTACTATAATAAAACAGTAAGGTACGTGTAAACAGTAAGGTACGTGTAAACAGTAAGGTACCCCGTGTAAACAGTAAGGTACGTGTAAACAGTAAGGTACGTGTAAACAGTAGGTACGTGTAAACAGTAAGGTACGTGTAAACAGTAAATGTACGTGTAAACAGTAAGGTACGTGTAAACAGTAAATGTACGTGTAAACAGTAAGGTACGTGTAAACAGTAAGGTACGTGTAAACAGTAAGGTACGTGTAAACAGTAAATGTACATTTAAAGCATTAATCATTTTCCGGAATGTATTGACACATCCCATCTCCCTTTACGAGTTTTTTTTATGGGGGTTGGGGGATGTGAAGCGTTCACCGTAGAATATTTTGTCAGAAGCGGGAAGCGCTTCATATTCAAAATTGTACACATTCAACTATTATGCAACATTATAGAACTAAAAAAAAAAGGAAGCATGAGAAAGAGAATTGTCAATTATAGCACGTACTGTCTTGTAAGGATGTTACGTTTTATTGGGATAAAACATTACTTTAAACACCACGTGATTGCTGTATGCAAATCAAAATAACGGAATCCTTATAAAACATTTTCGAAATTCAAATATTGATGCGAACAGTAAACTCACAATCAAATCTAAGTTACGGACATTGAAATAGAGTTTGTTAATGCATTGCATCAGTGCTTGCACATCAATTCACATCGAATAACGCATTTAATATTTGTAATCCATTAACTATTCCGCACCTTGAAAGTGCCATAGTCTTCCACTATGCTCATGTCTCTTAAACTTGTAATTGTTACTTGGTTATATGTTTTGTTATTCGTTTGTTTTTTGTTTTTTGATTTTCATACCTGGGATTGGGGAGTGTTATTACCTGTTTTGTAAATTTTTATTAAGTTCATGTTTAAATATGTTCTTTGGTCTAAATTTAACATATTCATTTAAATTGCATTGAAAGAACCCGTTATCTCTAAAGTTTACCAACATCTATTCTAATTAAGTTTAAAATTTGCCATAAACATATTCAGATTATTTTAATTTATAGTTAAAAATATATGAATAAATTGATGAAGTGACAATCCGTACCATCTTCATTTTATAGCCCTAGATAAGTATAAATCAATTCGGAGTAAGTCACAAGCTTGTATGATGAGTATCTATATACTATATATAGTAGTTCTTAAAAACACATCAGAGAAAGTCTATTAGCGTAAACAGTCGTTAGAGTGAAAAGACGCATTGTACCACAGAATTTCACTTTAAAGCAGTTTCATCCGTTTAAACCGGAGTGCAGTATATTAATATTACAAAATATATCCTTAAGCAATATATGATGAAAAATTGCTGAAAGGATAGACAGGTACCATTGTGACCCCATGACTATGTAGTTATGTTGGGCGAGTACTGCTCTTGTGGTGTCTGCTAGTTTTATCGTCTGTTTGCTTATAAACTAAAGAATCGGCATCATTACATGAGTTCATTTGTAATAAATGTTAATAAATACAAGTGAAAAAAGTGAGCATAATTAATTTTTTTCTTTAATTTACCATCCTTAAAGTATTCAAAATTATGAAGTGTTAAAAACTTCTTTGAAGATAACTCAACTGGAAACGACGTATTTTTGCACCGTTTATTATTGTTACATAATTCTGATATACTCTGACACAATGAAAACTTCAAACCATTATTGTAGGGTAAAATAAAGCGCATCCGGTTGCCAGTTCGACCGAATATGATATCTCGTTAATTCAATAAAATTAATATGTTTCATATATGCAAAAATAGTAAGAAAGAATGCAAAAATGCTCCTGAAATGTTTTCCAGCGGTAATATGACGCTACAAGTTTAACTAATAGGTGGAATGGCGTACCTTCTGGAAATATAAATTAAGTTCAGTTATCTGAATTGCAAATATATAAAGTAAATATTTGCAGTTCTTGACACGTATTGTGAAATGAACAGCTTCGTTTTTCGCTTGTATATAATTTTACTCGAAATGCCAGTTTCACATGAAAGTTTTTAACTGAAATATTTTACACTTAAGGTTATGTATTAGTTCCATAGTTATTCTGAAAAATGACAAATTTCAGTAATTTAATTTTTCCATTCCGTAGTTGTTTGGATTTTATGTTAAAGAATTTAGTATTCAGTTTAAACATTTAAGAAATCATTGCTAAATGTTTATTTCTACAGGCTTTAAATAGATTTTGAACGTAGATTCCTGACATAAGTTCAGTAAAGCCTAAACATTTATCGACTAAAAGTATTTCTAAATTTCAAATGAGTGTTTTCCAATATAGTTGATCTTGTTTTAATTCAAAAATTATTAATACAAATGTTTTCTGTGTTTGTTACAATACACACTAGATGATTATCGATGTTGTGTTTGTCATTTGATTTTCCTTGTTGCTAGAAAAAATCAGTCTTGTCTGGTGACTACTCATTATTGATCATTGTCTGTGCAAATCTTTAAAGAAAGGGGTTAAGTGGTAGAATCGTTTGAGGATAAGGATTCAGAGGAAAATCCAAATGGCAATGTTCAGAGTGGATTTGGCGCTTTTAATCAGTGTGTGATGTATCAAAATCTATCTAACGGATCAAAACCACTTTAAATGCGCACAGAATCTAAGACATTTTTATGGAGCTTACTTGTTGTAGGGCGGCGTTCAAGTTTACTCACCCAGGAAGGTTGAATAGCTAATGTCACACTATACTGATATGACTGGATTAATATTGATTTGAATTAGAGTATATCATTAATGACTTGTGTCATTTTTATCATTAGACATCTTTGTAAATAGCCATATTTTCCCAAGCCAGATGATTTTGATCATAAATATACTTAGATGATTAAAGAATCTACTTGACAACCATAAAACACTTAATAGCTCCTCCCCTAAAAGCTACGAATAATGCTAATGACAATAATTCTATTCATGATTATTTTTATCGTCATTCTGTAATCTATAAAGAGTGAATACTTATAGTTTCAATTTTTTCCAGGTACTTATTCTGGTCCGATGTGATCGGTCTTAAATCTAAAATAGAAAGATCAAACTTGGCAGGGGACGAATCAACTCGAGTAGTGCTAGTTCAAAGTGACAGTCCAATATGGATATCATCTCTAGCAGTAGACACTACAACAGAGACATTATACTGGGCAGACATTGGTCGTCAGACGATTGAAACCATCGACTACAGTGGATCAAAGACCAGTAGAAAAGTTCTAACAAAGCTTTTAGGATCTGCATTCATAGCAATATCTTTAGCTAAGGTAAACACATCCATAAGAACAAGATTTTGCTTGACCAACAGATGATGATTCAAGCTATTTGTGAACCATTGAAATGCGACACTGTAACATGAACACATGAATTTTCTACTTAGTCTTTTATGATGCTACAAAAATAGCAAATGAACTTAATCAATAAGCCCGTAGTTGGTACTGTGTTACATTTTAAATATTTTAAACTTTTCACAATGTTAATGATGAATATATTGGTTGTTGCTTGTTTATGGAAGAAGGTTAAATTCAACTATAAAGATCAAAGATAAGTTTCCTGTGAAAAGAGGATTTTCTGTATACATGCATTTTTAACACCCTGATTTCCACTTATTAAACGAGTAGATGACATTTTCTCTATTTCTCTTGGGGAATAATTTCATATGTAAATGTTGCCACGAATAAAATACGAACAGTTGGTTAAATTTTGAATCCTAAGGTGTTCTGTACATAACTATTTACATTTATAACTATTCTAATTTAAATTTACATTTACTTGTCGTTACCTAATGAGTTGTTTTCCCCTACGATCGACAAAGGTTATTAGACACACACAACTTTAATGTGTATTTTGTAAAACAACAGCTAGTGACAACTAGTTTTCACATCTTTTACTACATTTATATGATAAATAATAAAAGTTACTAACATGATCCTCAACATATTTTGTTTTGTTTTAGCCATTGTGTTGTCTGTCTCTTTTCGACATGGTTTGAAAGATCACTTTTGTATATTTCCTCCCCTCTTTTTATTTAATGCCTCTGCATGAATGGAAAAACATGTCAGTAATATTACATGTGAAATATCATTTACAATATATATACAATTCCTTGAGATACTAAAAGGGCGTCCATTTAACAACTCAGGAACTTCATGAGAAGAAAACTTCATAAGCTTAATGTACAGCATGTGAAAAAACCTTTATAAGCTATATAACGACACTTGCATAACATCGACTTACTGCATGAGAAGGAAATTCATAAACTTGATGTACAACAAGTTAAGAAATCTTCATAAGCTTGATGTACAGCAATTGGAGAAACCTTCATAAACTTGATGTACACCAAGTGGAGAAAAAAATCAAAGGATTGACGTTTTGCAAAAGAAGAAAATTGTTATAAGATTATATATTGATTAAAACTTGTTAAACTTTGCTACATATATATTGATATTCTTTTTTCTGGTTGTAGGATGTAATATGTGGAAGTAACTATAAAGATCTAAGCGTGAGGTGCTATGATAAAATAACGGGAAATAACACGTGGTTTACAACTTACTATTACAAAGAACCATGGGCAGTTGCTGTGTATGACAAAGATATGCAAACCAAAGCAACTCGTATGTATCTTTACAAAAGCAGACTGCACAATTGAACTATTTATCTATATATACTTAAATCAACTCTTAAATAAGGATAGATAAATGACAAAAAATATAGGTTTTGTGAGATGATAACACGATGCTTAACTTTTAAAGCAATTTTTATTCAACAGATTTCTGTGAGTTAAAATTTCATTTGAGCGACATGACAGTTATCTTAAAAGGTTTAAATTTCAGTTTCAAACTGAAATTTACATGTTTTAAATGTTGATAAACACCATTGTAGATCCATGTCAAAGCAAACAATGTGCGCATATATGTATCAACATTGACCAAGCAAATGCCAAATGTCTGTGCAAGGAAGGATTCAAATTGAAATCTGACCGATTGTCGTGCGAAAGTAAGTTATTATATACGACTTTGTAAAACCTATATTTTAATGGAAATGTGATAAGTATTGTTTTATAAGACCGAGGTTTTATAATATCGATACAATTACAGCAATGTACATGCATCATTATGAGTATCTCGACTTCATTGAAATGACCGTTGTTCCATAAAAAAGACATAATTAAAACATGTATCATGTATAAACTTAAGTAAATCAACAAATCAACCAGTCTTCAACTTTATTTTGTGAATTGCAATATTTTCATTTATATATATTTAGATTATGTTCGATTTCACACCTGGCTGTTGGCGCTATATAAACCCGTCTGCATCTCTTACCTGTATTAGGAATTTATTGAAACAATACATTTGATATATTATTTCTTATTTTCTTAAACAAAGATCAATACATTTACCAATTGTTTATTTATCTTTTTACATCAGAAATACACGACAGATACAGTAAAATGATATTTTAGGATTCTCACTTTGTATAAGCTGGACCTGAGGTGTTTTTATTAAATGGTTTAAATTAGCAAATTCACGATAAACCTTGTTAATTTATACAAGGTCCATGGTGTCAATGCTTAACGTTTTATAAGCTTGTCTAAACCTGAAAATTTCAAATAGCGTATTTCATCTATAAACCTTTTTATACCAAACATTTAGCTTTAATGGATAATCTCTGATTTGGGATTTGTGAAACCAGTTCGGATACAATAATTCTAATATGTACAACTTTAACAGAATGTAAGATTTTAAGCGAATATGTTATTCTTAGTGTGATTTTTTCCTACCATTTCGTTCATCTCCGACCATATTAGTATCACAACAGGTCAACAATAAATACTGTTGATTAACGTCCAGTGACAAATATGCCATGCATCTTCAGGACGAGAACAAATTGAAGATTAATGCCATAGGTAGGATCATTAAGATAGGGATAACTGCAACGGTAAATCAGGGTAGGATGGATAGAACAGACATTAATCCTTGCAACAGGCCTCCTTAGTACCCCTGAAATAGTTGTTCCAAGGGTTCTTTTAACGGACAGTGAGCGAGGCACTCTCCCTACACGAGGCATCTAATTTAACGTCTGCATTCCGACCGGACATGACTGCGTAATTATACATCCCGCACAGCCAAACGGTTGTAGAAAGTAATTTACTGCTAGAACGGGAGAAGTCTAAGGAATGACTATCAACAATAATACATTACCCAAGAAAACATCATCATTTGTAGACAAAATGTATGTGTTCAAGTCATATTATGTCAACAATAATACATTACCCAAGAAAACATCATCATTTGTAGACAAAATGTATGTGTTCAAGTCATATTATGTCAACAAACTATGAGCAAATACAGAAGGAAACTTTTTCTTTTTGTGGTACAACAGTGAAGAATATACAATACTATCCAGTGTAACTGTATCTTCATTCACATATTCACAAGTAATTAGATTTTTAAAATTTGTTACTCAAACCACCATGTAAGCTATAGTTGGTTTGGTTTTTATTATGATTTACTCTCTATACAATTAAGATATTTTTTTTATTATTGTGATAACAACAACAAAAATTAGAGATTCCTACGAATGCATTCTCTCTCTGATATATATAAATCAGTTTTATTATGAACGCACATACAGCTACATCATGACTAAGTTAAGTAAGTAGAACTTTATTTGAATCGTCATATTGACAAACAATTGAAACAGAAGCTCTGATGAGCTTTTCACTCGCACAATCCCATTGTACAGCGAGAATGATAAAGACTATAAGTAGGAGCTAAAGTTGACCATATTAATCCACCATTTTCTACACAAGAGAATGCCTGTACCAAGTCAGGAATATGACAGTTGTTTTCCATTCGTTACATGTGTTTGAGCTTTTGATTTTGACATTTTATAAAGGACTTTCCGTTTTGAATTTCCCATTGAATTCGGTATTTTGTTATTTTACCTTTACAATGTATAATTTTTTCCTTCAGGTGAACATGGATTTTTGTTTGGAAAAGCAATCATAATGGCCAATTCAACTGATGCTTGTATGTACGATGCTCACATCAGCACAAATGCTAAACCTACCGCTGACTGCTTTCTATCAAATATGTCAGGCTTAATGTATTTTGCTGTTGACAGTCATGAGCGCCAATTTTACTACATCGACGAAGTATCAATGTCGGTTAAACAAGTTGACATGATAAGTAACATAGAGAGGGTGATCTATACAGATGCTACAGCATTCTCAGGTATGTAATCCACAAGTACCACACGTTTTATATAATTTACAAATCCGAAGTCAAAATATAACATATCAACATGTATATAAATATTATTAATATTGTATAACATTTTAAATGAAAGCAAGTGAGCTAAGTTTCAATTGGTCAGCAATAAAAAAGGTTCACTAAATAAGTTCTTTTCGTTTTCAAATGATATTCTTTTCAACTTTTCAAATCGTACTTTTGAAATTTTTAACACAAATAAGTATATATCTGATGACAAGTCTTCACTTTTGTTTTAGGATTTGCATTTGATTGGACAACGAAAAATTTGTTCTGGACTGATTATCAGGGAGGCAAGATTGTTGTTCATTCCGTGTTAACATCTACAACGGCAGATTTAGTAACCTTGTTAGATAATCCGAGTTATATCACTGTAGACCCTCACATGAAGTAAGTAAATGAACAGGTTAAGGACATATTTACTGTTGATGTGCGTTTCTCTCCATTTATATGATCAAAACTATCATGCAACCTTTACCCAGCTCCCTTATTTTGCCTCATAAAGGATATTTTGCGCGACATTACGTCATATTATACCAGATACATGTGTTTTTTCTACTATATTACGATAATAACCATAACTGCTTACATCGACTTCATTTGAACTTTGGTGGATAGTAGTCTCATTGGCAGTCATACCACATCTCCTTATTTTTATATATATCTGGTGTATTTCATGCAATGTTACGGTATTAGCCATATAATGTGTTTTTCCTGCAATCGTACGGTAATATCCATATCAGTAGCATTCCTGCAATGTTACGGTATATCCATATCAGTAGTATTTCCTGCAATGTTACGGTAATATCCATATCAGTAGTATTTCCTCCAATGTAACGGTAATATCTATATCAGAAGTATTTCCTCCAACGTTACGGTAATATCAATAGTATTTCCTGCAACGTTACGGTAATATCCATATCAGTATTTCCTGCAACGTTACGGTAATATCCATATCAGTAGTATTTCATGCAATGTTACAGTAATATCCGTTTAAAGTGTATTTCCTCCAATGTAACGGTAATATCCATATCAGTAGTATTCCTCCAATGTAATGGTTATATCAATATCCGTAGTATTTTCATGCAATGTCATGTTAATATCCATTTAATGTGCATTTTCTCCAATGTTAAGGTAGTGTCCATTTAAAGTGT
Source organism: Mytilus coruscus (assembly GCA_017311375.1). NCBI lineage: Eukaryota > Metazoa > Mollusca > Bivalvia > Mytilida > Mytilidae > Mytilus > Mytilus coruscus. The sequence goes on from CM029596.1 coordinate 128,055,168, forward strand.
ATTTCCTCCAATGTGACGGTTTGTTTTCCTTCTTCCTTCATGAGTGTACTGAGATATATCAAACAGAAGTGGTGGAAACTGGAAAAGGGTGTGGGTGGGTTAAAAAACAACAACTTTTTACAATTAAAGGTAAAAGATGATAGGTAAATAAAGAAGGAAGCACCTTCTTGTAGCTTGTTAGGTTGAAAGATAACTAGCTGTAACTGTGTCTTTGTCTTGATAATTATTTGGTGTATTGCACCATAATTCACATTCACTGCAGCTGCAGCATTAATAAGGTATTCATTGTTATATGGATCAGGATTCTTAAGTTATCAATTCCTTAGGATCAACGATGCATATGTGATAATTGTATGTTTTCACCTTAATTTCAGAAAAATGTATTGGATCACCGGATATGGGTACACAGCTACTCTGGAAGAGGGGAATTTAGACGGATCTGGATTAAAAACAGTTCTGGCTAAAGGAGAAATAAGTTATCCAGAATCATTGTTTTGGGATGTAACGGCACAAAAGTATGTAATTTTCCTACTTCCTAGAATATAATAGAAATCAGACAACTTTTACGTATCAATGCTGAGACTGAAATCTTGTTTGTATATCTAGTTTAAGAACAACGCGAGTTTTTCTTTTCTTAGGAGTACTATAACAGTGCGTGAATTTAAGCTGATTATCTTTAATTACTCTTATGCAACGCTATGACTTGTTTAGGGCATTACATTATTGCTCACGAAAGACTGATTGATGTTTGGTTAGTGGCAAATATTGAATGCACATGAATATTCAGGACAAGAAGATTTTTTTTTATAAATGAAAAAGAGATTGACCGTTGTATATGATAACTTGACGACAACTTTTAAACACAATCAAACCATATGCAATATTTAGCAGTCATTTTAGGGTCTTAAACAATAAAAGTATATAAATGATATGTCAGGCCGATAACTATCCAAAGTTTGGACACGTTATTGAAAAAGAAAACGGAATGATCAGGCCAATTATTTAAAAATCAAAGACATTGAAAATTTATCAAACATATCATCCATCAAATATTCAATGAGCACTAGTATTTCGGTATTTATAAATGAACATATTTGTTTGAGTCCTTTAATGAAAATGTTATATTTAAGGCCAAACTGCAAATCTGCCCATCAAGCCTCATTTAGAGATCGTCATATCACATTTTTCTTATAATGATCAACAGACTTATCTAAACAGAATGTTGGCTACAGCCTGTCTTATGCAAGATGTCAGTGCGGTCGTTATATCCCTTTATGTAAGACTGATTGGTTTTATTCAATTCTGACAAACCTATATAATATGTGCGTTACATGTCAGTTTCTTTTTGTCCTTTTGATTTATAGTTTTTGTCCTTTTGATTTATAGCTCTTCATCTTTTTTTATTAGCTTTGGATTTTCAAATATTTTGGCCTCGAGCATCACTGAAGAGACATTGATTGTCGAAATGCGCATCTGGTGCAGAAAAATTGGTACCGTTTATGTTATTACTACCACTGAGTCGATGCCTCTGCTGGTGGACTGATAGTCCCCGAGGGTATCACCAGCCCAGTAGCCAGTACTTCGGTACTGGCATGAAAATCTGGATTTTGTGTTATGAAAATTTGCTGTTAGAAAATTTTGGAATTTTGTTTAAATTAAGGAATGTATCTCCCTCATGCAAAGTTCTGATTTCTTGCCCGGCTTTGGCTATACTTTTGTCCTTGTTGATTTATAGCTCTTCATCTTTTTTATTAGCTTTGGATTTTCAAATATTTTGGCCTCGAGCATCACTGAAGAGACATTGATTGTCGAAATGCGCATCTGGTGCAGACAAATTGGTACCGTTTATGTTATTATTCGACATTATCATAAAGTCACAGTGGCATCAAAATGATGTAACTCCGCCTAGGCGATCACGTTATATCATTTTGTTCATTTAAATAAAAAAAAATCAACAAAACTGCGAAGGTGTGTAGAATACTACTGCAATAATAAGTGTCAAACAAAAAGACCTTAATCTTGCATCCTACATCATTGTGATCATTATCTTCATTACATATATGTTAATTTTCTTCAATATTTATATAGATTATATTGGATAAATAATGGTGATCTAGTGAGCATGAAACCAGATGGATCTGAGCCTAAATATCATGCATATGTAGGTTATGCAACTCATATAGCGATATATCAGGTAAATTGTTCGGGATTCTTATTTTTTATGGATATATACAGAAATTCGAACATTACAACAAAGTATGAATGAACATTTGTTTCTTTATATTTAGTGAAAATCCAACCATGACAGACTTGTATAACAATTATAATCCATGAGAATTGTGTAGACATTTAAATTGTGAATGCTTGAGTCTGAATAAAAATACAGTTCACTGAAGTCTAAAATGTTGACTATTGACGAAACCAGAAAATAGTTATTTAGTGCAAAAGCGTACCATTTAGATATGGCATTGTATTTATCTATGATGCATCCGATAGTTTTCACTGCAGCATCAAAATGGAGTAACATGCTTTAATTATTTTATTTCATAATGCTTATCATCTTTGTTCTTAGCAAATTGTTTGATAACGAAAGATAGCTGAATGTATATTTATATGTGAAAGACAGAAAATATGTCGTTATATTCTTTTTTGTTAAAATTAAATAGGATTACACACTTTGGACTTCTGGTGACGACATTCTGGAAATCGCCCATTTAGATTCGTATTACCCAGACACTACAGTCACTGCAAATGATTTGAATATCATCAAAGGGTTGGGAGTCTACGATGTAGACTTACAGCCAATGGAGATCAGTAAGTTTAATGCATAATAAATGTATGGAATGACATCAACACTTTAATTATGCAGTGAGTGAAATGTTTTAAATCAGTTTCAAATTGGAACAAACTATCTTTTTTATGGGTTTCAGGAAGAGAAGTAGTCTCTACTTTCACATTTTCTGTCTTTCACTGTTTGGTACATTTATATTTTAGAATGTGTATGAAATATACATTTTTAAGAACACAAATTCAGATCTATAGACTTTAAAGAAAGTTTTCATTCAGATTATTTATCTTTGAATCCTTCATGTCATTTTATCTCTTATTCAGTCTAATTCTTTTCTGTCCAAATAAACATGGTTACCACATTTTAACATAAATTGTAAAACTCCGGTGTATACACTATTTCAAAAGCTATAGTGTTCATACATGCTTAGCTTATAGTCAGAATTGCAAGTTACTTGAAACAGAAGAAACCTAGAATATCGGACAACTATTATACAATTTTAATTATAATTTGTGACTATTTAATAAATACTAATTACCCTCAATTTACGAAAATAAAACAAAAATTATGCAATTCCTGTGATGGATAAAAAAAAAATAATCTTGCAAATAATTATTTTGAATATTTGAATAACTATGAATAACCATCACCAAACATGCTAAAGGTCCAAAAATTCGGAAGCCAAAAATACAGAAACATTGAAGAGAATTAAACACAAAAGATTCTAATAACAACCAAAATCGTGTAAGGTTATCTTTGCCGCTTTTGAGTGCAAACCTTCATTTTAGTACAAGCAAATGATTTCTTATAATAGTTTATGTTTGTGATTTGGTGAATTTTTAACCTGAAAAAATGTCATATAACTAATGTTATGTTTCCATGAATACTGTTATTACTGTGGTCATCTAACGAACTTGACAGGCAATCACATACACAGTGTTTGATGCAATAGGCAGAGTCAGATTGATACAGTCATAACCTTTATACACGTAAACAGATAACAATCAAAAGTTACCTTCAGAAAATACTATCAGCCTAGCATTCAAATGCTAAGGACAGGTCGAGTTAGCTTATATGTCTTCGGTCAGAGCTGGAACCAGTCTTATGAATAAGCATGATCCTAAGCACACCTATTGCATGATTGCTTTTGGCTAGACAAGGGGGCATGTTGACGACCTATTTGCTTTGTGTAATGTGATTGTTATCTCTAAAATTTGCAAACTTAAAAATGATATGGATAGGATACAACTTATTTCTGTTTTTGGCGACGATTTCTGTTATTCAAGTGTATTTAGAAATACACTTTTATATGCATGCTTTTTTATTGTACTGCAAAAATGGTATAATTCGAGATTCAGCTGGTATAATATTTGAATCATCTTAACCTCTGCATGTTTCTGTTTTATTATTTTTTTATCAGATAACTGCTCAAACTACAACGGAGGATGTCAACATATTTGCCAGCCTACAGCAACTGGAATGCAATGTTATTGTAATTTTGGATATCAATTACAATCTGATGGGAAGTCCTGTTCAAGTAGTAAGTACATCCATAATTTTGGGAACATCAGTTTTTATCTTTTATCAATTTTTTTTTTTTTTTTTTTTTGGTTTTAAATTGGTAAGCTTGTAAATGGAATCAAATCAATATTTATATCATATAAGCCTACGGCTATTTATTTTTTTTTTATGTGTCCGACAATACAGTACAAGATTCGGTCAGATCAAATAACACAGTTTTGGCCTCATGATATTAAAGAACCAAAGAGTGAAAAAATTAAGCATATTTTAAAACCATTAAGTAAATTTATATCAGAATGGTGTTATTTCGTTTAAATCATATATATTTTCATACAAAGTTCTGTTTTAAAAAGTTTGCATTCATTGTTGTGTATCTTTTTCAGTACCTTTTTGATGTAAGCAATGCTAATTTTTGAATGCAATTGAATCATTTATAAAATCTTTATTCATACTTAAACCTTACCTACTTAATTTGTATACTTACAGCTCCTTTTGATGATTCCTTTGCACTCCTTCCCGATGTTACACATGACAAAATATATCAAGTATCCTTGTCAAATGGGGAACTGCGAGCACTAGATGTTCCTGACATTGACGTTCCAGTCTCTATTATATATGATAAACCAACAAAGAAACTATACTGGACTAATGCTGTCAAGACAGAAATCCGAAGTTCACCACTGAAGGCAGCAGTATCCGAAATACTTTATGATACCTGTAAGTTGGTATCTATGATTATTTTTTTCCAAAGTGTATAGTTGTATGAAACATTGGTTATAAAAATGAAAATATTGTAAAATTCGAATATTAATATCAGTTTTCAAACACGTGTTTTTTTTTACAATCTTAAAAAGCACCTAAGAATTCAACAATTGTCGTTCTACTTATTTGGGGAATAGTTTAATTCGATCTCTGTCCTAACAGAGCCAATTTGCAACTACGCAGAACAACTCAGAGAGTAAGATCAGCCGGCCAGTTTTAACCCAAGGGTTAGGCCAATACTCCTATTACAACGCGGGCTAGTACAATATTTCCATAACAATCAGAGAGTAGGGTCAACTGCGCTGTTGTAACTTGAGGGTTGGTACAATACTCTCATAAAACAAGGGTTAGTACAGTGTTTTTTTAACAACTCAGAGAGTAAGGTCAACTGCGTAGTTCTATTCTGAGGTTTAGTACAATACTCCCATTACTAGATGAACTATTACAATAATCCCATAACAATAAGGATAGGAACAAAACTCCAATAACAACGAGAGTTAGTACATTAATCCAGGTTAGTATAATGCCTTCTTTACAATGGCTACTGGATGGGTTATACTTTAAAAAACTGTCATTACACCAAGAGTGAAACCATCTAAATGGTTATTACTATAAATATACGATAAATACCGATGTCTTGGCACGCCACACAGGTCCCTATTATGAACAAAAAAGTATACTTGAGATTTAATGTGACTCGAAACATTAAACCGATAACAGATCGTACGATAACAAATATCAGCTAAAGATGTCTAAGTGAAAAAGAATTAAAGATTGACGGAGTGCTACCTTTTCAGAAGAAAAAACACAACAAATAAACAGAAATTCTTATGCCATTTGACATGGAACGCCAATTTTGATTGGGTGACGTATGCTGTCATTTACACGGATGTGCAATTACCGTCGAAGTTTTCTGGATATGAACATATTTTATTTTGATTATTCTTGTGTATTAAAATAGCAAAGAGATAACAGTGTGGGATTCACTGCCGCGGATAATGAGGATTTGACTTTTAAATATTCTCCATCTTTGCAATACCAGCAACACGTCATTTGGGAGTATATATGTGTAACCATAAGCAATTTTCTTTCATTTGGGAAATAAGAATTATAGAAAAGATGTATAATCGGAGAATTTCGATTATGATAAAGTCCTCAACAAAAATTAAATGGACGGTTTAGACTGTTTTGTTATGTTGAAACATGATTTTATGTTCATTGTTTACCATAGTGTGTTTCCATTACAGGGTCCACATTACCAGTTGGCTTGGCATTTGATTATTCGTCGGGATTGTTATATTTCACAACAGAGTATTATTGGGATCCGAGTTTCATAGGATGTATTCATCCACACGTAGGAAAAGTCCACAAGATAATTTCGAATTTAGATTTACCAAAGAACATTGCCTTGTATCCATCGAAAGGGTAAGAACTTCTTATGAAATATTGCATAATTGCCATGCATTTCAAGGTCTTTGCTTTGACATGCACACTTGTTTTTTGGAAGACTTTTACCTTTAAAAAAGCCAGAAGAAAAATAAAAAAAGAGCATATCAAGTTAATAATAAATTTTAAATTGATATTGAAAAAACCAACACACTTACAACTTTAAAAATGATAATTAGAAATCTAAATTACATTCCAATAAATATATATATTAGCGACAAATATTTGCCTTTCTCCCTAGAATACTGTTCTGGACTGATATTTCAACAGACCCTTCAAGAAATTCTTATATTGGATCTGCATTTATGGATGGCACCGGGATGAAGAAAATTGTTGATTCGAATGTCAACTCGCCTAATGGAATCGTTATTGATTATACAGGTATTTTCAGACACATACATATCTTTTGAATACATCATTTATTTGAATCCATTTGAAATTCCTTGATACTTAATGAAGCCTATGTAACAATATCATCGACATTGTGTGATACTAATCATTCATATTATTTCGAAAGTTTACACCCGAATCTTTGTTTCCTCTGTTTGTAAAAAAGATTTATAAGATTGTATTACTGTGTAAAAACGATTAATTTGCAGGATAATTCATCAATCCTTTTGAATAATTTTCAAACTTTGGTAAATCTGAGTTTTATTTGAAATTGTTAAGACAGTTAGTTTTATTATTGCAGCTGATAGAGTATATTGGGCAGATGCTGATCTTAGTACAATATCAAGTTGTAGACTTGATGGTTCAGATAGGAAAATAGTTATAGAGGAACCTGGAGCTATGCTTGTTGGCGTTGACATTTCACCACCATATCTGTACTATGTTGGACGAAATAAACAGTAAGTCATTGTTTAATAATGGAATTATATTTATATTATTACGTTTATTTTACACACATATATATATATAAATTAAAATTTGATGTGGCGGCATTATTATCCTTTACGACAGACAAAATAGCTGATCTGAAAAGTACACCATCTACTTACCACTATACATCACGTACTGTGTTACAACCCTAGATAAAGCCGACGAGGAAAGGCATTACATCGACAACCGAAAGCTATATTTTTATGTAGCCTAGGTGGTCGAGTGGTCTAAGGCGCTAGACACGATGTTACCACGATGTCAAAGAAGCAAGGATTCGAATCCCGCAGAGGGAAGAACAAAAACTCGCTAACGCAAAATTGAAGATCTAACATTGTTGGACTAAATTTGAGACGAATTTTATATATAAAAAAGTCCAATACTGACGGATAATGCATATATTATTTAATATTCACAAGTACTTTCATGTTTTACAACAATCTTCAGGTGAAAGGCGAATAATTGTAACTATGAGATATATATATATGGTGGCCTTCGGCTGTTGTCTGCTCTTTGGTCGGGTTGTTGTCTCTGACATATTCCCCATTTCCATTCTCTATTTTATTATTTTACACAAAAAAAACCAACTTATTAATGATATTTGGAGCATAACTTTAAAAATTAAGCTTGTAATTCATTATGTACTTCTTCTCAAGCATTTTTTCTGGTAAAAATATAATTACAAAATAATGAAAATCCAATCAGCAATGAAAAATAGTTACTTGCACAGAATGTGAAGATAAATCTATTCTAAATTTTGAAAAAAAGTCTAAAAATAAAATGGCCAATTAAAAAATATTAAATGGAATACATGGAGATGTGGGGTGTACGCAAAGAAGACAACATCGAATTAAAAACATAGCCGCTATAATAAATAATATATATAATATAATGATATTAAATGATATAGATAAATGAGAAAATTCTGTTGACTCACAGAAGTAATATTTTGACATTGTAAGGTGGCCCTCCTATTTGAGGCTATTGTTTAGTAAGTTTTATTTTCTTTTAGCACACTCATTTCAGTAAGGTTTTTGTTTTATTAGTAGTTTTGAGTTTAATGTATATTGGACTTCCAATATTTAGTTTCCGGCATCACTGATGCATACAAATTTTGATCGATATCTTGTAATTTGGTCATTCGCAGGTCCATTTCCAAATATGATCTGAAGTTGAACACTAAGATAGAATTCATGAATGATGTACATGCACTTGGAAGAATAGAGTCAATCCGAGTATATCCAGAACAAGCACAACCAGGTAAATACATTATTATGAACATTGTTATATGAAAATTGGTCTGATGGACAATAATAATGTGAGCTATATCAATTTTTTGGACATACAATTTTTTTTAAGGTAAAAAGGTTTTAAGATATTATTGTTTTAGATATCGAAAGTCATTATAACTTCAATTTTAATTTTTTTTTACTCGAAGGCTACAGAGGCTACTTTAAAGAATAGATTCTAAAGTCAAATGTAAAAAATATTAGTACAAAAAATCTTGTTATCCAATAAGGCACACACAATAAAAGTGCCATTATCAGTACATTTACTGTTCATAAAATGCTCGAATCATTGTCAACAGAATGCCGTTTCTATTATGTGGGCGTAGGTGGTATCATCCAAATGTACACAACGGTTTAATTATGTGAATTCGTGTTTTTATTTTGTTTAACTTCGTTATTGGTTTTGCCTTTAAACGGTCGTTATTTAAATGATGCTTGTGATAAATGTTAAGTAGAAGATGTGATTTTTGCTTGGATTTAACACAATTCAACAAAAATACGTATTAGAATATCAGAATACTTACTTAATCCTCTTCATGTTCTTGAAAATATAAGGCATCAACAAGGGACCTCCAACTCGTTCTATCTTTTGCGATTTTCTCTATCTGATTCCATGTGTTACCATGTCTTTTTATCTCTGATGTTATTTCTCTTCTCCATGCATGTGCCTTTAGGTCTTCCAGTCTTTCTTGTCCCTTGTGGTGTCCATGTCAGCACTTTTTCACATGCCGGTTGCTACCCATTCTCAATATATGTCCAATATATCTCCACCTCATTCTCATGATCTCATTTACTATATTCATCACACATGTTCTTTCTGATAGTTCACTGTTTGAAATTACGTTTGGCCATCTGATGTTAATAATTCGTCTCAAACAGCGTCTTTCGAATCCTTTAATTCGACTTTCTAATTTTTTTTGTTTATAGATATAGGAAGATGTGGTGTGAGTGCCAATGAGACAACTCTCCATCCAAATAACAATTTATAAAAGTAAACCATTATAGGTCAATGTACGGCCTTCAACACGGAGCCTTGGCTCACACCGAACAACAAGCTATAAAGGGCACAAAATTACTAGTGTAAAACCATTCAAACGGGAAAACCAACGGTCTAGTCTATATAAAAAACGAGAAACGAGAAACACGTATAAATTACATAAACAAACGACAACTACTGTACATCAGATTCCTGACTTAGGACAGGTGCAAACATTTGCAGCGGGATTAAACGTTTTAATGGTACCAAAACTTCTCCCTTTTTCTGAAACAATAGTATAACATCACAACATAGAAAAACACACGATAAAATATCAATTGGAAGGCTTAACTCAATCAAGAAACGTAAATTAACACAATATGAACGAATAAATTTGATCTGTGATACCTAAATGTAAATACATAGTTAATAAAATATTAGGGACAAACAATCAAGGCCAAAAAGCAAACAAACAAGTCCAAACAAAGCCATGGCAAGACACCACCGCGAAATATTTAACCCTTAGAAAATAATCACTTTTGAAAAAAACCGGTTTTCATAATATATACAGGTAAATGAAAAATAACTTTGTCGTTCTAGGTATACTACTTATGTCTTTATGAAATCTTCCAATAATTAGGAATACCAAGAAAGGTCTGTCATATAAATACCTAATTTAACACTAGATACATAAGGGGTGAATATCATCAATAAAACTATACAATTAGAGCTAGCTAAAACTTCCCTGTACAGATTTAAGGAGAATAATCTTGATGTTCATACAAATGTAGTATGAAGAAGTGAAAATTAGTAGATATTCCAAATAATCAAAGCTGGTATATAGACAAAATCCATAATAATATAAAATAACAAAAAAGTATTACAAATAGTATCAACAGGTCGAATTAACAAGAAAGTACGATTTGAGAGTTGTTCTCCATGTTTCTGAACCGTATAACAGAACTGATCTAACATTGCTCACATGCAATCTTATCTTAGTCTTTCTAGAAATTCTATTGTTTTTCCATATGTTGATCAGGGTTTTGAATGCAGTAGCTGCTTTACCAATGCGGATGTTGACTTCTTCTTCTATATTTCCTTCTGCATTAATTCTACTACCAAGATAGTTGAATGAGTTTACTTGTTTCAGTTCATTTCCGTTCGTTGTAATGACTTTTTTGTTCTTTGTAGATACCTTCATTACTTTAGGTTTCTTTGCATATATTTTCAGTCCTACTTTTGCTGCCTCAGATGTAACTTTACCAGTCTTTTGCTGCATATGTTCGTGTGTATGAGGAAAGAGGCTGATATCATCAGCAAAGTCAATGTCCTCCAAATACGTTGTTAGTCCCCACTGTATGCCATGATTTTCAGTGGTTGCCTTCATTACCAAGTCAACCACTAATATGTATAGAAGAGGAGATAGTATTCATCCCTGTCTTACTCCAGATGTGATGTTAAACTAGTCTGATAGTTTACCATCGTGTCTGACTGCAAATCTAAAACCATCATACATATCCATAACGATATTAATTATTTTCTGTGGAATTCCATACATACTCATGATGTACCAAAGTGACTCTCTATAGACGCTATCGAAAGTCCACATAGTTTATATATATAGATGACCTCCATTCTAGTGCCTGTTCGAAAATATTTCTGAATATGAGGATGTTATCAATACATGCATGGTTTGTTCTAAATCCGCTCTGTTCTTTCCGTAGAAAAGACTCGATTTTGTCTTTGATTCGTTCTAGAATTATTCTACAAAGTATCTTTCCAGTCACTGATAGTAAAGTTATTCCACGCCAGTTGTTACAATATGTAAGGTTTCCTTTCTTTGATAGCTTTATAATGATACCATCTTTCCACTGAGTAGGTAATATTTCTCTTTCCCATATTTCATACAATAAATCACACAGGAAGTTCACATTGAGATTAATGTCTGCTTTTAATACTTCTGCTGGTATGACATCTGCCTCAGGAGTCTTGTTGTTTTTAAGTTTTTTAATGGCTGCTTTGATCTCATCATCTATAATGGGTCCCATTTCTATTTCTATTGTCGTTGGAGCTTCCTCTGACCTGTCAACTAATTTCTGGTTCAAGTCCATTTAACACCTGTTCAAAATGCTCTTTCTATCTTTCCAATTGTTTTTCATATTTGCATATTATCTGGCCATCTTTATCTTGAATGTTAGTACTGGTGATATTTACTTTGCCACTGAGTTGTCTTGTGATGTTATATAGCTTTCCCATATCTCCAACTTTAGATGCTATTTCAGCCTCTTCTTCAATATTATCTATGTATGCCTTTTTGTCTGATTTTGCACTCTTTTTCACTTCTTTTTCTTTACTATTATAAATCTCTTTCAGTCCCTCTAGTTGTTCTCCTGTTGCTTGATTGTTTTTTTTTATTTCAATGCTTTTCTTCCCATAATTAGAGCCCAAGTTTTATCAGATATTCAATCTTTTCTTTCTTCGTTTTTTGTAACCTAAGATGTCTTTACTTGTTTTTAAATAAATTTCACTCATATGTTGCCATTCAGAGTTAATATTAATCTCATTGTCTTCAAGTTGTAAGACCTCAAATTTGTTCCTCAGTTCGATATTGAATTTTTGGTTTGTTTCAGGTCGTTGAAGTTTACAAAAGTCTATCATCTTGCTTGGTGTTTTGCATTTGTTTTTCCTTAATTTTAGTCTAATCTTTCCAATGACTAGGTGATGATCACTATATACATCTCTTTTCACTTTCACATCTAACAGTAATAACCTCCATTTCATATTAAACAGTATGTGGTCATCTGGTTTTTCACTTTCCCATTCGCAGACACCCACGTGGCTTTGTGTATGTTTTTATGTTCAAAGATTGTTCCTCCAATTATCAGATTGTTCATAATACACATCTCTACTTATCTTTCACCATTGTTGCTAATTTCTCCAAGCCCATGTTTTCCCATCACTTCTTCTGAACCTGTGTTAGCTGAAATTACTGTGGCATTAACATCTCCAATAATGGTAATTACATCGTGCTTTGGTGTGTCCATTATCATCTGATTTAATTTATCATAAAAGTTCTCTTTTTCATTATCAAAGTAATCATTCATATGCCCATACTTGGTCTTCATGCATATTTTTATCATTCTTTCATTTGCTGCTATCCATTCTACAACAGACTTGTTTGTTCTCTTAATCAATAAAATAGCTACTCCTTCCTTGTGTCTTCCGTCTGTACGTCCTGAATAGTAAATGTCTGTACCTGAATTGTGTGTAAACTTTCCTGAATCAGTCCATCGCATTCTCTAACACCCAATATATCTCCATTTCCTTAATAGTTTGAGCAGTTCTGCTAGTTCCAACATTCCAACAACCAAAAGTTAAAGTTTGTTTAGGACACAGATCAGAATACTAGTACGACTAAATCAAACAGGAAATGTAGACAAAACTATTAAAACACACACACACACACACACACACACACACCACCACCACCACCACCACCACCACCACCACTAAATTGTTTTCAATACAAGCATTTCATGATTGTTTTCCCAGTGGTTATTTTTATCGATTTAAATAAACGATGCATTCTTATCCATCTAATAAATTGTATTGATATTTATAAAATTTTAAAAAGTATAAAAAACCTTTCATTCCATCTTTTCCCTTGAAGAGAATGCTCAGTGTAAAAAGGAGAATGGTGAATGTGCTTTATTTTGCCTGCCAACTGCCACAGGAAGAACATGTGCTTGTGAAGATGGCGAAACACTTAACGCTGATGGCAAAACATGCACAGGACGTAAGTCAGAATAACGCACTTTAGAATGTTATTAATATTTCCTTTGCAACCCCGTCATTATACTGCATAATATACTTTCATTTGAACAATTGATGTTTTGTACATACATTTGTTTCCTTTAAAATAATGATAGAACGGTAAAAATTAACATTTATTTTAAATGTATTCTCTTCAAAATACTAGTACCAAAGAATAGGTTACTGAGCGAATCGTACCCACGACGTTATGACAGTCATTTGCAGATACTTTACCTATTTCAGTGCACACGGATAGTGTTGCTGGAATTTTATTTTATGAAAGATCATGATTAAACTTGTAAGATAGTCAACAATCATTAATATGTTGGTCTGAACTCAATACTTTCAGATGTAAATCTTCATCTGTGTAACTATCATTTTTGTATTGTTACAGATATCACCTGTACTTTGAGAGTTCCAAATGCCATCCTTGAAGATAGATGTATAGGACATGCAACTGGAAGTTGTAATTTTACTTGTGCAGCTGGATACGAAAAAACTGTAGACATATTGGATTGCGATGAAAAGGAAACTGGAATCACCCCATCTATACTGCTTGCCAAAGTAAATCTTACATATTTTTACAGTACAGTTGGATGCTGTCATAACTTGTACATCAAGATTACACGATGACCAGATATTTTGACTGTTCAAAGTTAACCCGACATGTTTTATGACTTCCACGACCGATTCTAAATCCGTAAAAAGCAAACTTGGTCTTTGTACTATTTTTATGACTGCCGAAAAAATTACAGGTCCGCTTCTGGTGTTAACTCGAGATGAAATTAATCTCAAATGAATACTGCACACACGTTAACTATAACTTTTGCCCCTTTTAAAGCAGAACTGTTCACCTCTGGTTTTGTTCGATAAAAGCTAAAGTGAACCTGTGATGAGAACCGCTTTGTATCGATTCATGAAATATTTCAAAATGGCTTGTTCTGGATATCATTATGCCACATACTATGACATACATTCTGATGTACAATTTACAAAATACAAAAAGTAATTTTTGGTTATAGACAAAAGAAATTATTTTCTTATATCGTTGATGAAAACGACTGGTGAAATGAATATGTGTACAATTTGTTCATTTAAATAACAAAAGTGTACACAATATATTGTTCACGCTTGATCAAAACGTCCCAACTAACCCGATATAAGTCTATCTGTGTGTATATCACTTCAGGAATGTGGGTGTCATAGTTCATTACTTCTATGTTTTAGCCCCCTTTTTGTAATCAATGTGATTCTGTTTGTTTTAAATATTGAATATAACAGTTAATTTATTCAACTTTATATAAGATAAATAACTTGTTTACATTGAAAATAAGACGATATTTTAAAAAATAATCAGACATCATCTTTGAAGTTGATTATAATAAAAATTCAGTTTCATTACCGACTTTTCTATTCCCGATTTCGACTGAGTGTGGATTCGCTTGGCGGGCGATGCAACCATAGCAGGAGATGATTACCTTGTCGATGCACCCGATCTCGCTTTTTTTGAGCCCTCATTTTTTTGCTAAGCTATCTAGAGGTTTGATAATCAGTTACTGTTTTCACCACACAAAGCAATGGAAACGGACAAGTACTATGAAAAGAGTAAATGTTTTCTGTTCAAGTTGTTGAATTGCCTCTACAACCATTTTTCAATTAATGTAATTAATTGATTATAAGTATACGTTTATCATATCATTACTTGTATCTTTTAGGTGTAACTGGTACGTGCAGAGCTTTCATTCCATATGGACACGTCACGCCATCTTGTGATAAGAAAATAGGAACAACATGCTCATTTGTATGTAATGCAGGATATGTTGCAAAAGATAAAGATCAGACTATATTATGTACAGCAAGTGGTGCTTGGGATAAGCCTTTAGGGGACCTCTGTGTTGGTAAGTGATAATTTTTATTGACTGTTTGATTGTTGCTTGCTTAACGTTCAGTGGTAAAGATCTTTTGTGTCTATTTGATTTATCATTTTGATCAATGTTTTGTATAAAGGAAGTGAAATCTGTAAATCAAATTGTTGATTTCAATGAAATATAGTAAGGAGTTAACTAAATACAAAAATGCTATAAGAATATAGGGTACCCTTTCTTAGCCATATCAATACATGTAAACAGCAGATATATAATCAATCAAAAAGTGTTCTTTTATGTTTTATTTAGCTTTATGTTAATGTCTATATTTTGTTGTTGTTGTGTAAATATGCTTTCAATGTTTATGATTTATGATTTGAATTAAACAAGTCTTTATTTTTTCCTCCAGAACAAGGTAAGAAAGTTTTAACCCAATACCCATTTGCCTTTTAGTTGTTTAAGTTTTTATCAGTTTCATTTGTGTTGTTCATATATAAGTTGCGCATTGCTCATTGATATCCTTATTTGCATTAAACAATAAAGGATTATGTAAAAATAAGTCAATAACATTCCTAATTCAGACTAATATGTATATCTGAATTTGTAAAGTAATTCATTTACTAGTACTAGCTCAAATTATGGCTTACTGGGTCAAAATTATTATATAATCTTAAAAAAAAAAAGGAAACGATAAGAGAATGAACCCTGCAGGATGTGCAATTTGAAGTCTATATAATTTTGAATTCATACAAAAGAAACGCTTAAACAAAGTTTATAAGTTGATATCAGATATATAATTAAGTGTAACAGAAATGCATGGTGATATCATTAAGTCATCTTGAGTAATTATCTTTAATTATGAATAACTTTCAAGGAACACACACATTCATGAAACTGATAGAATTTTATAACTTGGTTTAATATTCCCAAACTTAATGTTGTCTTTACCTGCATTTACTTTCATTTCAATTTTCTTCCTTTAACCTGCCGAAAATTAAATAAAAAGACGCTAATATGAAGAATTAGTACTGTTGTCAGGTCATTGAAGATGGCATATTTTGGTATTAATATTGATTCACTCATAGGGTCTTTGCATCGTAAATAAACACATTTGTTCTACAACCAGTTGTTGGCATAATACGGGTTATGTTCTCATATATTTTATGATGGTATGATACTAAACCCCTAACGGGAAGGATTGTGCTTGATTTTCATATGATGAAGACATAATCTTTCAATCAGTTTAATTGAAGTCTGGAGCTGGCATGTCAGTAACTGCTAGTAGTCCTTTGTTAATTTATGTATCATTGTCATTTTGCTTAGTTTCTTTTGTTACCTATTCTGACATCGGACTCGGACTCAGACTTCTTTGAAACTGAGTTTTACTGTGCGTATTGCTGTGTGTTTGTTTATTCTACATTGGCTAGAGGTATAAGGGGAGGGTTGAGATCTCACAAAACATGTTTAACCCCGCCGCATTTTTGCGCCTGTCCAAAGTCAGGAGCCTCTGGCCTTTGTTAGTCTTGTATGTTTTTATAATTTGAGTTCATTTATATGTTTTGGAGTTTAGTATGACATCCATTTTCACTGAACTAGTACACATTTTTATTTAGGGGCCAGCTGAAACTCGCCTCCGGGTGCGGGATTTTCTCGCTGTGTTGAAGACCCATTGGTGGCCTTTGTCTCTTTGACATATTCCCCATTTCCATTCTCAATTTTATTTAATAAAGTTTCTGAAACACTATTCATTTTGTTTTGACTCTCGTCTTTGATCAATTTACAGTGGCTCCATTTTTTAAGGTTTTAGTAACCCGTCACTACTAGTTCATGTTCGAATCGGTTATTTAGATTTTAACAAGGTGTTTCATGGCTACTTGAACATTTCCATTTTTAGCTCTTAGAGTGCATTAGGATCCTGTCACCATTAAAAGCTCCAGTCATCTGTTGGTACTTTCTATAAACACTAATTTTGTCATGAATAGGCATAACTCATTAATAGAAGTAGTCACTTTTCAAGGTCGACTAAGTCTTGTGAAAAATTAATATAGATAAAGAACAAACTTAAACTGATAATATTCAACTTTAATTTAAAGAATGGACACATATAACATGACCATTAGCACACTAGTATGTTTCTTTCTGTCAGTTTGAGCATGCATTAGGTGTTTGGATCATCAAACTTTCAATATCTTGACATAGTTTTAACAAAATATTCGCCAAGTATTATTTGAGAACGGCCGATTAATTGTATTTAACTTCCCATTGCAGTCAGATAAACTGTTTGGTGATTGTATTTTATTGTTGATAGTATTTTGCATCAAAATGTATTATAAACATCTTAACACCACCAATTCATCCTCAGGTCGTTTGGTATTATAAAGAAAAGACGACACCATGTGTGTTATGTGATATATAATACATTTCCGTTTTGATATAAGTTAATTTTAATCGAAAATCTGGTCCGATTTTCTGCAGTCATTTTCGATCCAATTTGGTGAGAGACACGAATACAATCTTAAACTTGCAGGCAATGCAAAATCGTAAAGTTTATTGAATCATATTTTATATGAGGGTTGAAAATTGAAAATTCCAATCTATTTCAGCATACAAAACTTATATTTGAAGAATAATTTTTGGTGACTTTGAAATCTTATTTTTTAGCTTCCGCCATTTATTGTCCAAATACTATTAAAAATGGCCGGCTTGATTCGCAGTGTCCACGTTCATCAGGAAGTCAATGTGACTTCTCGTGTAATCAAGGCTACACGAAAAATACCGATATAACTGCTTTGGTTTGCCTTGGAAGTGGACAATGGAATATTAAAGGAGAGTTATGTAAGCCAGGTATGTATTATATAAGTATCTCCATTATGGAAAATTGGCGGATTTTACCTGAATAGCTAGTTTGACATCTATTTCGGTAGTCCTATAGGGTTGAATTTAGTTATTCCTTCATGATATCTTATCTTAGAGTTCGGTTTTTGTAATACAATTTTTTAGCTCACCTGGTCCTATGGGCCAAGTGAGCTTTTCTCATCACTTAGCGTCCGTCGTCCGTCGTCGTCGTCCGTCGTCGTCCGTTAACTTTTACAAAAATCTTCTCCTCTGAAACAACTGGATCAAATTTAACCAAACGTGGCCACAATCATCATTGGAGTATCTAGTTTAAAAAATGTGTCCGATGACCCGGCCCGCCAACCAACATGGCCGCCATGGCTAAAAATAGAACATAGAGGTAAAATGTAGATCTTGGCTTATATCTCTGAAACCAAAGCATTTAGAGCAAATCTGACACTGGATTAAATTGTTCATCAGGCCAAGATCTATCTGCCCTGATATTTTCAGACAAATCCAACAACCCGTTGTTGGGTTTCTGTCCTAATTGGTAATTTTAAGAAAATTTTGCAGTTTTGGTTATTATCTTGAATATTATTGTAGATAGAGATAAACTGTGATCAGCAATAATGTACAGCAAAGTAAGATCTACATATAATTCAACATGACCAAAATGGTCAATTGACCCCTTAAGGAGTTATTACCCTTTACAGTAAATTTTAAGCAATATTTTTGTAATCTTTTTCAAAAATATTCTCCTCTGAAACTACTGAGACAAATTGAACCAAACTTGGCCACAATCATTATTAGGGTGTCTAGTTTAAAAATGTGTCCGATGACCCAGCCTACCAACAAACATGGCCGACTTGGCTAAAACTAGAACATAGGGGTAAAATGCAAGTTTTGTCTATTATTTTTTGAACCGTTATAAATAGAGAAAATCTGAAAGGAGCAAAAATGTTCAGAATAATGAGCTCTACCAATTGTCCATATACGTCAAAACTGTTAGACAAATTCTTATAGGAGTTATTGCCCATAAATGACAAATTTTACCTTTTTTTTCATTTATGCCTATTATCATGAAAACTATGATATTTAGAGAGAAACATTTTTCCGTTATGCCTAATATAATTTAAATTATAATAGATAATAATAGATAAATAAACACTTTAAATCACAAAAATGATCAACAAGGCAAGATCTATTAAGTCAAATTTTGCCGGTATAGTTAGTAGACTGTCACTCTTCATAGGAGTGATTGCCCTTAAATGAGGATTTTTTCCCTCTTTTTTGTTTTGAGCAAAAACTAAAGAAGATAGAGAGAAACTAAATAGACTAAAAGATCAGTAATACATGATCAACAAAATAGAGATTTTTGTCATGAAGTCTATTCTCGTCTGCAATGTTGGAGAGTGTCTTTTGTTTGATATGCAAATAGACCAAGGTGAGCGACACAGGCTCTTTAAAGCCTTTAGTTACAATTTCGTAGCAGTAGCATACCCTCTGCCCTATCGTATGGAGTTTAAATATCTCAATTGATATGTCACGGTCGTGATTGTCCACCATATACGAGCTTTTTTTGGCAGAAAGAGTACTGCTTACAAAAGTATGCTCCAACAGAGTTTTGAAGAAGAACGGTTGTGATCGAAAAATCATACTCATCATTGGTTTTTGAATTGATTGATTGATTGGGGTTTAACTTTCAGCACTAATTGCTATTTCGTGGCGGTCAGTTATTTATTGGTGGAAAGAACCGTAAAGAACCACCGACCGTCGGTAGGAAAATTGAAAATCCTAGTAAATTAAAATTAGAGTCGAACGCAACTGCCACGTGCGGGATTCGTGCGGATTCGCATAGTGGATAATACATACATCGAAGGAGACGTTTATCCTGTCAACGCACCAGGTCTTGCTCCTTTGGGATTCATGTGATTGGGATTTATGTCCTTCCCTCAATTTGTGTTTGTTACCTTGATTTGTTTTCCTATTCGATTTGTGAGATTTGATCATCGGTAAATTACTGTTGCCGCAATTTACCCACATTTTGATGCTCTGAAAATTTCTTATCATGTTTCGGAAATGCTCCCAATAAAACACACTTGATATATCAGTTTGTAGAAAATAGGAAGACCTTATGTTGTACAATGACTGAAATAACTCAGAAGTACTTAAAATTAACGTATGCTTTCAATATCTTCTTTTTTATTAGAATCAACAGTACGATGTCCATCAACTATAAAAAATGGTGCCTTTGGCAATCAGTGTTCCTTCAGAGTAAAAGCCTCATGTCCTTATGTTTGTGATAATGGATATGACAAAAATCCAATAGTAGACCAAGTAATGTGTATGGATACTGGCCGTTGGAATTTCAATTTGATATCTTTATGTAAACCAGGTAGGAACTATGTTAGGACGAAATAATATTCGGTTTTAGTAGTATTACTTTCATTGAATAGAATACATGTGATTTTAAAGAGACAAACTGAATAATCAAAAAACGACAAAACGTGAACTATGTTAGTAAGACCAAACACTATTAGAGTCACTATAGGTAAGCGCAAATTCAAACGAAGAATCACAATGAAATAGCAGTGCCCACATAAGTTAAGTAAATAACCAGTCAGCGTCGATATCGAAATTTCAAGGAATTTAAAAAAAAAAAATATTGCCTTTAAAGTATACCTCGAAGGAATAAAAAATGAAGGTTATGTTTCCATGTACATTCATGTAGGTGCTTGCAAAATAAAAATGCCACGACTTTTGCTGGTGTTTTCAACGTTTGAAATTTGTATTTGTATTTTAACGTGAGTTTACATTGTATTTTGAAATGTACTTTATTCATATTGTTTTAGTGCCATCTTTTGTTTAGTGTATAGTATTTGCAACAAGCTGTCCAAATGTCAATGACAAATACCTTAATTTAGATAAAACATTTATTACCAGCTTAGAATTGAAAAGTGTGAGGTGTACTGTATGTTATAGATATTCTGAAAGTTATCGTGTTCATACAAAATTTAGAAATCAGAAATACATGACATAAATACATTTCGAATTCTCGAAAGCACGGAATTGGGTTTTGATCTGGCCATTATGAAATTACTGGAATACTAACAGACCTTATTAAATCAATAAATTCTATGATTTATCGCGGGTAAAGCATAACATAAAAATCTGAAATGTTTAAATTCTTTTCTTATGCTTTGTCTGAGTTTATTACATGCATATTCGTTACGTTTTAACCATTGATCTAATTAGACTCAGATGTAAATAGATCTACCTTTGACGGCTGTTATTAGCAAAACTGAACTATCACAAAAATGTTCACTGATGATATGATGAATGTCCTTTTGTTTGTGTTAAGAGATAACATGAAGAACGGAGTAGCTTTTATATTTAAGCCTAATACTACAACTTGAAATTGGAGAGGTGTTATTACAAATAAGTTGGGTTTATATTTCATTCTGATAACATTTATATTGTTCAGCACTTGAAAATTGATGTCTCGTTTTCGATATGGAAATTGTAAAGGGATTGTAAGAGATTGCAGATCCTTACCCATACACTTGTGTATTCAAATGTCGTTGGAGCTTGTTATTAGTTATTGTTATTTCAGATGTATTTCTTGAACCATTTAGTGAAGAGGTTGGACCGGTGTAGGAAATGTTAACAAACCTTGGCCTAGTGTTAGGAATACATAATTTCAAGTCACCAAATTTAAGTAAATGCATTTCGAAAACTTATTTTCGTCCGTAGTGCTCAAAACAAAATACATGTATTGAAATTGCGAAAGCGTAAAAAGTTGGGAATCAACATAGAATTCCAAAACCAGCTTAGAATATAATTTTCCATACAAAATTCAAAAATCAGAAATACATGACAACCTTTAACTACATTCTTATATTATATTTCTTATTGATTTATTAATTGTGGGCTTGTATTTTTTTACAAAAAAAGAAAATCGCTTATTTTAAACAAAAACATTGAATTACCGAAACATTTATTCAGGGAGTCAAACAATGTTGTTTGTTTTAGTGAAATGTTCATGCGGAAATTCCTATTGTGTTCACTCTTTATGTTCTCATGATTTATATAAACGATTACCCTATTAACTCGGTAACCAACACATTAAGCCGTGGACGAGAAAAAAATAATGCTGGTTAACAGGGATGTGGAATGTTCAAAATTTATTTAGTCTCTTGTTTTGGATGTACCCAAACCTGTTCGTTACGTTCATGGAAACAAATTAAAGTTTTGTATCAACCCAGACGCAAGATCAATTTTATCGCTCGGAACCTAATTGGGAATTTTGTTAACCCACCCATGTCATCACTCAAATGGTTATTTGTGTCTTTTAAGCGTTTTCAGCATGCCATATATTGTATGAAAAAAATGGCATATAACTTGGTACGCCACACCTGCTTTTTGTCTACATAAGAGCATCATTGGCGCTTGAATTAAAACAGTTGGAAAGCCAAATCAGTACAAAGTTGAACAGCATTAAAAAGCAACACAAATCAAAACGTTTTGCCAAAATACGACTAAATAAGACTATCTATACATGGGGTAGAAAAATGTGTGTCTGATGTTTTAACTCGGAATTCTTTTGGATAAAATGATAGCTTCAACAAAGACTTATAAATGAACTACTTCGATGAATATTTGATATTGCACCTATAATTTGAGAGAGTATGGGGGTAAACAAAATCATTATTACTTTCTTATATCATGTAGTTTACTCTTTCCTTTATCTTTCACATTTCTTTATTCCAACTTACCCTGCCAACCTCCTCACTGAATGCTTCTAACATGTTATCTTTTGTAATGAGTGTGAGTTATTGTTATTTCGTGCATGTTCCTTTTTAGCAATGAGTTCGTGTGAGAAAACTTTCATGCATGGACACTTTCTGGAACCTTGTTCCGGAACACATGATTCCATATGTGGCTATGTTTGTGATAATGGATACATCCAGCAACCAATTGTCCAACATGTCATTTGCAATGATGGTAAATGGGCGGTAGATAGAAATTCTTTGTGCATTGGTAGGTATACTTACCTTCAATGAAATAAGTTTTCTAAGGGAAAGAGGGATATTGTGGGTAAAAGATTCGTAAGGTCAAATAAAGGCAATAGTAGTATTCCGCTGTTCAATAGTCATAAGTCAAAATGCGTTGTTACTGTTGTATATAAACTTCATACGTGAATTATTTTTCACATTTTTTCATGAAAAAATAATGTTTCTTTTAAACATAATAATCTAAGATAGATGGACTTTTTTCTCATGTATACAATTTCATATTGTACAGCTGTTTGTTTGCATGTGAAAGTTTTTTGTGCTTATGCAATAACAAACTGTAGCTATTGTAGAAGTAGTGGCGGCGAGAATGAGGCGTTTTGTTTCCGGCGGCTTCATTGGCGTCAGCTAGTTGTATCAGTTTTAATTATGTCAGTTTGAGGGGAACCACGAATGATAGATCATGATATTTGGCTTACATTTGTACAGGATTGGCATATCTTATTGCTATGGTTATTATCTAACCCTGCCACTCAAACAAGGTCAAGATATTTGGCTTACATTTGTATAAGGATTGGCACATCTCATGGCTTTGGTTATTATCGAACCCTGCCCCTCAAACAAGGTATATTGACTTTGAATCTTTCCATAAGTTACATTAACAAGTTTGTGATTAAGTCAACAAAAGGAAAACAACTTACGCATTGTAACGGTCAGTCAATGATATTTGGGATGCAGTTGTATTAGAATACGAACATCTCGTGTCCTTGAAGATTACTTGACCCGCTTCCTGAGTCATGTATCAATGAATTTGAAAGTTTTGCATAGTTTTCATGAAAGTGTTGCAAATTAAAGCAAATATCAGGAATAGTTTGGTTGAATTGACAAACAGCACATGCATCGCCATGATTATTGTTATGTCAACAGAACTCACCGACTATGAGAGTATCATTATGGGAGATGCTTGAAATCTTTATTATGTTTCAATATGCATGAGGTAGAAAATAAAAACCACGAGTTTTGGTAAATTAGCAATGTTTATGAATTAACTGTCGTCTCAGAGATATATATCTTATTAAAAATAAGGAAAAACAGCTTTAAACCAACACTTCATTATCATATTAAATGCATTGTTTAAACGTTTAATTCTGCAATTTTGTAGAAATTTTGAATGACAATTGATTTTAGGTCCAACCCTATATGATACCGTCTATACAATGTAGTCTTTATAGGTTTTCTGGTTCATATAGTTATCAGCTTAGTATATGTAAACGTCTTCGAAAAGTATTCAATAATATATTTCGATATCACGTGAATGCATCAAATCTTAAAAGCAAACACAAGACACTGATCTCCAATTTCACAACGCTTGTCTTTTTAACAACCTACACCACTACAAGTTTGGAAAATAAAAAAGCTGAAAAGATTGAGATCAAAACCAAAAGCATCAAAATAGTGTTTGAACTGGAGAAATTCGACAGTTGTCGCTAGTAGACCAAAAACCTACTTACTCTTTGGAGCACATTATTTCACCACCGTTAAGTTAAGAAGTTTTTGTTACTCAATCTGTTTTTATAAATATTAAATGTGTGGTTTTTGATTGCCCCCTTGGTATCGACACCATTTTTTATGAATAATATTTAGCATCTATCTATTGATAAGAACGACTTTTTCGTTTGATACAAACACAGAATCGCATGTAATTATCAGTAGTAAATAGAAAGTACTTTTATTTTGAAAAATATTTGGCCTCGTGCCATCGTTGTAGGTAATACAATGTTTGCTAGCATCAGGTAGAGGAAAACATACACATTTAAGTCTCGGTTCGGTAGTGGATAAGATTTATTGGTTTCATGTTCCGACATTAGGCTGTCCAGAATAAATAAAAAAGCATAATGCAAGGTGTAAAGAGTATTTGAATAACCTCGTGTGACCGAAAAATTAAAAAAAAACAAAAAAAAAAAACAAACAAACAAACAAACAAACACAGTTTACTCTCGAGAATGAATACGTACAAAGGATAAATTCCTTTGATGTGAAAGGGTTACTTTTCTTATGGAGACGAAACGCGTGTCTGGCGTACAAAATTTCAATCCTAGCATCTATGACGAGTTCATTTAATTCATGCCTCTTTCCGTCTCTTTTACTTTATGAATGATCAAGTTGTCGTCAAATAGCTTATCTATTGATCTAACACAACCAATCAAAAACCAATTGATATCTGAAAATATACGCAACACACTTGTATTAAATTCTGAAAGGGATCAAACTTAATGAGAATTGAGGAATAGTTATTTACAGTTCTATTACATTTACTTCAGAACAAACAGGAAATGTGATGTCTCCTCAGAAACAGGTATCAGAAGGTGCCTCCTCAGGTGCTGTTGTTGGTGCAGTTATTGCTGCTGTTGTTATTACTGTGATAGTAGTACTTGTCATCGTGTTTTTCATATTCAAGTGAGTATTGACATGAAAAATAAATTTGTGTTTGTCAAAATATTTAAAAATGGACACAAAGCAATATTATAAACTTATTATAACATACTATCAAATAAGTTCTCCTGGAATCTTTTAGTACACTCCTTTTTATAATTATTAACGATGGAATGCTATTATCTGGAAAAAAAGCAAATGCAAGCTAGTCGCCTTAGATTTATTCATCACTCGTTGTTTGTTTTCCGTTCATTGCCTAATTGTAATTGTATTTTCGCTGGAATCTTGTCCTAAGACATGTCTTTGATTATTTTATTATTTCGACAAAGTTTAATGATGATGTTAGGTTTATAAGATGTAAACTTATACCAATAGGGATATACAAAAATTAGAAATACAAAAGAGGCTATCAGATAGTCTCATCTTAAAAAACAAACAAACAGCAACTTGGCAAAGAGAAAAAAAATTGGCGCAGCACAAGATGGGAGTAGCATAAATTTAGCAATGACACATATTTAAGTTTTTATTATCCTAATTTTAACGATGGTGGAGCAGGATCTGCATATCGTTCCGGAGCGCCTATGATCACCCGGCCGGTTTTTGGTGGGTTTCGTGTTGCTCAGTCTTTAATTTTCTATGAAGTGTTTTGTATACTGTTGTTTATGTCTTGCTAGATTTTCGTTTTATACCATGACATTGTCAGTTGGTTTTCAACTTTTGAGTTTGAATGTCCCTTGGTATCTCTCGCCTCTCTTTTGGTCCTTTCATTAATGCAGCTAACACTTAAACAGGTACAATAATAGAATTTGAAATTTTCTGTTGGTATTGGAGCACAAGGCGTTTTTGAATGCAAATCTCTTTGTAAAAGGCGGATTAATTAGCAAATAAGGACAATAGTTTCGTTCCATACAAGTTGAGCTACGTACACTAACCTGGTTATAGAAGTTGATACAATATACTTTAATTATTTTAGGAAAAGGACACCTGCAGGACAATATGTTTCGAACAATACCAACTTAAAATTTAAACGATTCGATGACACCAATGTGCCAGTCGAACAAGGAATAACTGGGTTTTCAAACCCTATAGCTAACCAACCTGACTATGGCAATTTTAGTCATCTCCGTGATGAAGGCTATGTCACTACAGAAATTAATCCAACATATGAAGGAGCAGATCCAAAAGATGTTAATTTAGACGTTGCCAAATCGCCGTCAACAAATGGTGTTCGTACAAACAGCGAAGCATAATATGATTTTGGTTAACTTTTGAAATAATAAGCACAGCTTAAAATATATGAATTGTGATGCATTGTTTACATGCAACATTCATTACGAAGTACTACACAAATGTAGCATTATTGCAAGGAATCGTATACATTTATAGTCCTGTCGGTAAATTCATAATATCTTGTAATGCAACGTGAAGAAATTAAATGGAAACAATGTTCTAAAAATGTATTACAAACAACACAGTTATTATTCATTCAACCGTGTGATTTATTTGTTTAAGTGGCCTTATTCTTATTTATGCAATGTTTTATAAACTTTAGAGATAATGAGCATATGTATGTACAATTCAAAATACTTATGAAGATAAGAGAAACAATGTTCTGATTTGTTCCAAATTAATGTAAAGCACTCTTTTGTTATTTTATACAGATTACGTACTATTTCCCGAGGCAGGGACATTCAATGCTTTGATGTGGAATATTATTTTGTATTATATTTGTTAGTGGAATAGGTTTAAAATTTGATAGCATATACCGTCCAAACAAATGTTTCAAAAATATGTTTATATTGTACAAGAATAAGAAGATGTGGCATGATTGACAATGAGGCAACTATCCACCAAATACTAATTGTCGAAGTTTAATCAACTAAGAGTCACCTATAACGTATAGTAAGCTTTAAAAGGGAACTTATCAACGGTAAAAACCAACGGACTGACTAATGCTTAAATAATAAATGAAAAATGGCATATATTGGATAGTTGTTTCATTGGCAATTATACCACATCTCCTTATTTTATACAGACAACAACAAACGATAACTACTGTATTACAGGCACCCGACCTTCATTGTGTTTATTTATCCAATATTTATTTGACTGTTTTATTGATTTTACCTGAGCTATTACTTTACAAGATTCTTCTAGTAATTACAACTTTCTCTATATGATATAGCGTGCCTTTGCTTTTTTATTTTTAAGAAGGTTTTGTTTGAATACAGTTATTCACATGTTGCTGAATAAAGGTCGATAAAGGTATCAATATGTGGTGATCCTGAATCTCTTATAGTCAGTTTTAATGAATCAAAAAATTTTATGCTGAAGGGCAATTCATTTTTTTTAAATTTTCATCGGTAGCTTTTTGCCAACTTATACCAAACAAATTTTGAACTATTAAACTATACAGAATTTGATTTATGAAAGGATATAAATGAATTTATCTAATTTTGCAATAAATTGTACTTCAAATATACATATTTTGTTCGGTTAAATTTGATGAAAATGGTGAACTCGTTTTTCCAAAAATGAATTCATTAAAATAATAAAAACAGGTGTTGTTTGTCCAGAGCTTCTCTAAAATGAAAATATTTAATAAACAATTTTAATGTTAATCCAACTCAGTGTCTTTATGTCTTGCATATCCAAAAATATCTGGCAAAATGGGAAATTCAATGTAAAAGTATGTCTTTAAGTTGTTCAATAATTTTGTAAGCATGGCACAAAAACTTCTTAATTTGTAACATTCAATGTTCCTAAAGAATTATGTTCTGTTGTTTACACAATGTTAAAATATTTGGTAGGAGGGTGTCTATTCTATATAGATTGGTATAGAAAGCGTCTAAAAACTCAATTAAAATGTTCATTTCTATCAGGAGTATTCTATTTTCATGTTACATAAAGACAGACATTGTTTTACTTATTAATAAAATAGAAAGATTTAACTAAAAAAGGGAAGTTACCATTTAATTTATTTATTTATATATTCTGATGTAAACACTTCGCTATAATGTTGTTTTGCATTAAAAAAAAACAATTAAAAGAGGATGGGTGTCCTTATTTTTTTTCTGGAAATATTCAATGAAAGCGGAATGCAATGAAAAATACTGTTAATTAGTATCGCCTAGTTTTAATTCTTTTCACGACATGTATTTCTGTCAAGTACAGAATATGCTCTCAATATAAGTGAATCTGGCACATCCTTAGGCTTAAAACTAATTTCAGTGACGTATATTTTTTTCTAATATTTAGAAAACAATTGAGAAAAACTGCATTTAATTAAAGTTTGAGTAGTTTTATCAATTTAAGTTTAGAGCCCTCATCCCCCTTCAGTTATGTTATATTTTTACATTTGTTTATTTACTGTATATAAAATAATGTGTGACGTAAATATTTTTTTGTAAGTTTTGAATATTCCATATACTTATACATATATACAAGAAATCCATTTTATATAATGTAAATAGTTATAAATATATGTGTATTCTAATTATATATCTGTATTGAATCATTTTTTGTCAAGCCTGCGACTTTTGTCGCAGAAAGCTCGACATAGGGATAGTGATCCGGCGGCGGCGGCTACGGCGGCGTTAGCCAACTTCTTAAAAGCTTTATATTTTAGAAGGTGGAAGACCTGGATGCTTCATACTTTGTATATGGATGCCTCATGTTACGAAGTTTCCGTCAGGCTAGGATGAAAAATTTTGTACTCATTTTT
This sequence comes from Mytilus coruscus, assembly GCA_017311375.1. Lineage (NCBI taxonomy): Eukaryota > Metazoa > Mollusca > Bivalvia > Mytilida > Mytilidae > Mytilus > Mytilus coruscus. The sequence continues at coordinate 128,084,508 of CM029596.1, forward strand.
TTTTTAGTTGTAATCTCTGTCCTGCCTTTTTATTGTTTAAACTATTTGTTCCTGCCTTTTTTAACTAGTTTATCCTGAATTTTTTACAAATCATCATCCAGCCTTTTTTTTTTACCAAGTTGCTCATCCTGCCTTTTGTTTTACTCAAAACTCCTGTCCTGCCTATTTTTTCAAATAAGTTTTTGTGTGTTGGTCTGTTTTCTTATACTGTATGCAATAGGTCTACTATATTTGGTGTATGGAATGATAAAATGTTCATCCTAGCCCCCATAAAAATCAAATGGTAGCTCCTAAGCAATAGGTCAACTATATTTGTTGTATGGAAGAATTATTAGCTGTACATGCCTGCCTGGCATGGTTCATCTGACCTTGACTTCATTTTCATAAATCATTGGTCAATGTTTAGTTTTCTTGGTTAATGTTAAGTTTATGTGACAGTTGTAATAAAGCTTTATATTTAGGACTATCAACATAATATCAATGATTAGTAAAGAAGGCGAGACATTTCAGCGTGTGCACTTGTTTGACATTGTATTAAGGGCATTATATTTGTAAGTGTAAGCGACGTATTGTTGAATTCTTAGATTTCATTTAATTCAAAAAAGATATTGGGCTGGTCCCGTATATTTTTACCATTACAATGTAATACAAAATTTTAATGATCAAATACAGATGATTTTCAATTTAAGATACATATATTGGTATTAAAGTTTGACTTTTTGTAAAGTAATTGGGATGTTTTATTGAAGTAAACGATTTACATTTGGTTTTGATATAATTAGACACAATGTGCTCTTTCACATATCATAATTTTGGACATTGTTCAGAATAGCCAAATTTAGGCAACAGTATCAAGTTGCTTCTTTTAATCAGGTTATTTCATATATCTTACAGAGTATATGTAGTTTGAAAATTAAGTCTGAGTTTCATTGATAAGTTATGGGGTGTTTTCTGGCTTTTAATCATTTCTTGTATTAACAATTATATTAAGACATTTAGTATGTTGCATAAGTATCTTCCTCCGTGAAGAATAAAAAGGAAATGAGATAATCTTTCCAGTTTAAAATAATAATTGTGTTGACAAATTTTGATCTAGTTTTCTGATAACGGAACCGAAGTTTTACCTTAAAATGGAGGGATATGGTTTGAAATGCAAGCAAAACGACTCTGTGTATAACAATACTAGTGGATGTGCAATATATTTTGATCTGTGAAGCTGTGCCTTACTATTTCATTATCGATCTTGTTATTTATTTAATACACGAACAGGGTTATATATTGGGGTTCTGAAGGGCACAAACCTTATCCCCAAGTTACATAAATTTAAATATAACTTTTTTTTCAGAATGAGGTTGAGATACACATAGGGCTTTAAAATATAACACAATACTTCAAGATACATTAGAATTAGAAATTATCTAATACACAAAACGAGATTTGACATAATTTTAAAAGATAAAATTTTGTACAGTCACTTTTGGTAAAATATCAAAGCGCGTTGAACTGTAATGGCAGGGTTTAAAAGGCAAAAGCAACAATGAAATAAAGGCGTTGTTTAAATTTTTAGTATGTTTATTTCAATAATCAGAAGTTTGTTGTATACATAAGAACAAACAGTTCAGTTGATTAATGAGAAATTTGTTGAGGAGATATTAAGAAGTGAAATAGAAGAATGGTGTGCAGAGAGATTATCATTATTTTATGTTATTGAATTGTATTTTTCTAAATAAAGAAAAAGACAAATGATCTTGTTTTATTCTAGTATAGTCTCAATTTATCATTAACGCTTACCAATTACTACTAAAATCATATCCGAACTTGACCATTTCATAAACTATAAAGATTCGTATTTCACTAATATATAAAAAGGATATCAAGAATAACAAACATTATTTCAAGACCACACCAACAGCCAGCAATCGACTTGTCCGACTAAAAAATGGAGGTGCTAAAGAAGACAACGAACAACAAAAAGCAGACGGTCCACATAGCCCGACTTGGATGATGTGGTGAGTTACTATTCGAGACGAGATATGATAAAGTTAAACCAGTTTTACGTGCCCACAGACCTACCCTTTTCCCTGTATATACCATATGTCGTTTAAAAGCACAATAAAAAACCTGCACATTCCAGCCTGCTACAGAATGACCACTAACTTTTACAGGGAATCTAAGATTGCACACAATTATTATAGAGCTAGTTAGTTGATCACGTCAGCAGTGCGTGTTGTCTTACAGAAGTAAGAACTTTCCATAGTCCAAATATATTTGTATCGATATAGTTTTCACTCATAATCATAAATATAAACGTAACTCTAGATCAATCACAAAAGGAGCAATATTAAACTTAAACAAGATATTTATTCAAACAACCGTTTACAGCATTTGCATAATAAAGAAGATTCCTGAATCAAATTAAATAATTTCACACATGTAAGCAGTAGACTGAAATCTATTATGTTCGCATACAACATACAGACAGAGAAAGGTTTACAACAGTTAAAATGGCATGAACTCCACACGGACGGGAACAGTATGAATCTATTGTTATGTTTTTATTTATTCATGACACCACACTAGTGTCCAGGAGTCGATTTCACAAAAATTTACGACTAAGATTGGTCGTAAGCATACTGAATTGTTCCTCACGATTAATCTTATTCCTAAGTTTTTTGTGAAACCGACTCTAGCAGCGTAAATTATAAAGGTACGAATAAAAGAGGTGTTCGGTATACGTCAGCTTACTGTACCCTGCATAGAAAGTAAACCCCAGTTAACACATGAACCACTAAAATTCTTAGATTTGAGAGAAACTGGTCTGATTGATTGATTGATTGATTGGTGTTTAACACCACTTTCAACACTATTGTGCTATTTCGTGGCGGTCAGTTTTTATTGGTGGAGGAAGCCGGAGTGCCCATAGAGAACCACCGAACTTCGGTAGGAAAACTGACAATCCTAGTCAATTAAGATTGGAGTCGAATGCACCTGTGGGATTCGAACTCACAACATCAGTTTTGACTGGCAAGTGATACAGTAGTTCGACTACTTAGACAACTCCGCCACCGAGGCCCCGAAACTGGTCTGAAAAATGGTAGTCTATAGAAGACAATTTCAACCAGAAATCCGGACTTTCATGATTTTTTGCGATGTTTGACTTCACGTCTTGAATCTGCAATCGACAGTAGTAGTTACCGAAGCGTATTGAAATAAAAACACGGTCAGTTATGCTACGTCCCAATCGCTTTTCTGGATTTACCTTCTTTAGGAAGCTTAAACTAAAAAAACTTTAAAACCAATCCTGTATGAGTACTAAAGGGATCATTAAAGAACAGCCAACTCGATCTAAGGTCAACTTTGCCCGATGGAGTGAAGTTAGAACCTTAGTTTCTAAATGTTTTTTTTATTAACGAGGAATATAAGAAAGGTATGCAATAAATCATGCCGGTACCCTGAGACTACTATAACACAGAGATTGGTCACTTCTTGCACTGACCAGTCAAATTGTAATTAAAACGATGACTACAATCACGTGACTCGGCACGTGACCCGAAATGATTGACAAGAAAGATTCGATCCGCCATTGTTGATAACAGAAGAGAAAATAGTATTTAATTTCTTAACTGATGTGGCTTATTAAAGATCCGGGTAATATTATTGCATTCCTTAGTAATAATCTTATGCAGTGATGTAAAATTTGTAATTATATGAAGTACCAATTTGGTCTGTAACAGTAACTTATTTTTTTATTACTCACAATATTTTCTTTATTGTAAGAATGCCTCGCCGAAAGAAAACACTTTTGGAAGAAAGGAGAAGTGTATTGATTGACAATATGTTTTAAACCGAATTTCATTGTCATGCTTGTTTTACATTGAGAAATAAATATTTAAGTTTTTAATATACATTTTATTATTATATGCATTCAAACAAGAAAGGAATGCTGAAATTCACAAACATGCTCAGTTTGGATGACGGTTCAATGAAAAACACACAAATAACCACACAGCTTCATATAATAAGGGAATAGCCACTTGTAGCATAACAAATAAAAATAAGGAGATTTTATATTTTAATTATGATCGCCAATTAGACAACTGTCCACCTTGTTCAATGAAGGGACAGGCACATAAAGAAAGTAACCGGGTTAAATATTTTGTGAGCGCTCAACACTACCACTAACCTTGGACACTGGTGTAACGGCACAACATAAGAACAAACTTTAAACATTAGTTGAAAAGGGCTTAACTCGTGTTTTCATTTCGGTTTAATCAGGCTGACTGTACATAGAATATTTGCCAATGACAAGCAGCTGTGAATCAATGTTGAATTTGCAGAAAGGGTGACATCATCATATCCTATCAGATTTATCGTCCTTGTTTAGAAAAGACATTGCTACGTATCTATACTTTCCGCACGGCCATGCAAACAGACGATTCGGTGACGCAAATTTTTTTTGGCTTTTCAGAATTTTCACATGGAAAACTGTCAGCAGTTACCCAACGAAAAATGGTATAAGGAACCTATAGGGCATCGAATCATTAACAATAAACATGTTTAGTCATCTGACATGGAACAAGCACATTAATATTTGCCGTGGTTAAAAACTCAAGCAGATCACAACTCTTTTCATCTGAGTGACTCGATTATTTGGGTTACAAAAATATACGAAGAACCTAGCAATATAATTAAAACATACGATACTTTAACAATAGACAATATTCAACTTTATGGCTCTGTATTGAAACATAAATTTCCTTTTGTGGGTTTCTGAAAGAAGGCACATATTTCTGGTGTTGAAAAAATGTTATAGTAATTTAAATTAGTGTGGTTCTATTTATGTTAACACAGTAATGCCTCGTTCTGAGTTTCATTTATAAGTTATGGGGTGTTTCCTGGCTTGTATCAACAATTATATTAAAACATTTTAGTATGCTGCATAAGTATCTTCCTCCGTGAAGAATAAAAAGGAAATGAGATAATCTTTCCAGTTTAAAATAATAATTGTGTTGACAAATTTTGATCTAGTTTTCTGATAACGGAACCGAAGTTTTACCTTAAATTGGAGGGATATGATTTGAAATGCAAGCAAAAACGACATTGTGTATAACAATACTAGTGGATGTGCAATATATTTTTAATCAGTGAAGCTGTGCCTAACTATTTCATTATCGATCTTGTTATTTATTTAATACACGAACAGGGTTATATATTGGGATTCTGAAGGGCGCACAACCCTTATCCCCAAGTTACATAAATTTAAATATAACTTTTTTTTCAGAATGAGGTTGAGATACACATAGGGCTTTAAAATATAACACAATACTTCAAGATACATTAGAATTAGAAATTATCTAATACACACAACGAGATTTGACATAATCTTTAAAAAGATAAAATTTTGTACAGTCACTTTTGGTAAAATATCAAAGCGCGTTGAACTGCAATGGCAGGGTTTAAAAGGCAAAAGCAACAATGAAATAAAGGCGTTATTTAACTTTTTAGTATTTTATTTCAATAATCAGAAGTTTGTTGTATACATAAGAACAAACAGTTCAGTTGATTAATGAGAAATTTGTTGAGGAGATATTAAGAAGTGAAATAGAAGAATGGTGTGCAGAGAGATTATCATTATTTTATGTTATTGAATTGTATTTTTCTAAATAAAGAAAAAGACAAATGATCTTGTTTTATTCTAGTATAGTCTCAATTTATCATTAACGCTTACCAATTACTACTAAAATCATATCCGAACTTGACCATTTCATAAACTATAAAGATTCGTATTGCACTAATATATAAAAGGATAACAAGAATAACAAAATTATTAAAGACCACAACAATCGCCAGCAATCGACTTGTCCGACTAAAAATGGAGGTGCTAAAGAAGACAACGAACAACAAAAAGCAGACGGTCCACATAGCCCGACTTGGATGATGTGGTGAGTTACTATTCGAGACGAGATATGATAAAGTTAAACCAGTTTTACGTGCCCACAGACCTACCCTTTTCCCTGTATATACCATATGTCGTTTAAAAGCACAATAAAAAACCTGCACATTCCAGCCTTCAACAGAATGACCACTAACTTTAAAAGGGAATCTAAGATTGCACACAATTATTATTGAGCTAGTTAGTTGATCGCGTCAGCAGTGCGTGTTGTCTTACAGAAGTAAGAACTTTCCATAGTCTAAATATATCTATATCGATATACTTTTCACTCATAATCATAAATATAAACGTAAATCTAGTTCTATCACAAAAGTAGCAATATTAAACTTAAACAAGATATTTATTCAAACAATCGTTTACAGCATTTGCATAATCAAGAAGATTCCTGATTCAAACTAAATAATTTCACACATGTAAGCAGTATACTAAAATCTATTAAGTTCGCATACAACATTACAGACATAGAAAGGTTTACAACAGTTAAAATGACATGAACTCAACATGGACGGGAACAGTATGAATCTATTGTTATGCTTTTATTATTTATGACACCACACTAGTGTCCAGGAGTCGATTTCACAAAAATTTACGACTAAGATTGGTCGTAAGCATACTGAATTGTTCCTCACGATTAATCTTATTCCTAAGTTTTTGTGAAACCGACTCCAGCAGCGTAAATTATAAAGGTACGAATAAAAGAGGTGTTCGGTATACGTCAGCTTACTGTACCCTGCATAGAAAGTAGACCCTAGTGAACACATGAACCACTTAATTTTTAGATTTGGGAGAAACTGGTCTGATTGATTGATTGATTGATTGATTGGTGTTTAACGCCACTTTCAACACTATTTTGGTATTTCGTGGCGGTCAGTTTTATTGGTGGAGGAAGCCGGGTGCCCATAGAGAACCACCGACCTTCGGTAGGAAAACTGACAATCCTAGTCATTTAAGATTAGAGTCGAGTGCACCTACTACGTACGGGATTCGAACTCGTAACATCAGTTTTGACCGACTAGTGACACAGTAGTTCGACTACTTAGACAACTCGGCCACCGAGGCCCCGAAACTGGTCTGAACATGGTAGTCTAAGGAAGACAATGTCAACCAGAAATCCGGACTTTCAGTTCTACCAGTGATTTTTCTTTAAAATTTTGTGTGAAGGTATTTTATGATTTGAGGAACAAAATATGATGAAAAAATTGGGGTCTTGACTTAGTTTTGTCATTATAGCAACCTCAGTTTCGTGTTTTCCCGAATATTAACATGATATTTGCTTGTTATGTAAACTCTCAAAAATCCCATTATATCAAACCTACAAGCATGATTCTTGTTTCATGTTAAACAGTAGATTTGTGTCTTATCAAATACAGGTTCAAGAGTTTAAGACTCTTATTGTTTTGATCTTAAAAATATGATTTATTTCATTCCCGCCAAAATTAAAACGCAAGAATGAAAAACGTTTCAAGTATTAAAAATATCTACCAGTGACTTTTCATAAAAATTTCAAGAAGAAAAGTGCCATGAGTACTCTTCAAAATAAAGCAAAAATGTATATGTCACCGACCTTTCAAAAAGTTATTATTAATTTTCATGTTTTTTCTTGTTCGTTTTGAAGAAAAGAGTTGTCTTTATTCAGAACATTGAATCTGACGTCATAGTACAAGTTTTCCCTGCTGGCGCACTAATTGAAAAAATTGCAAATTGGACGTTTGAAACCCACATTTAAATTTGCAAGAATTTAGAATAACCGCTATATTCACCTACTTTATTTTCCGGTAATACAAGAGATCACATGTATGTATCAGTATCAGATCTCATGATGTTGTTGCCGCACAAAATTAACCTTCAGAAACACCATCCGTCGGAATGAAAAATTGTTCGAAATAACCTTTTACGACGCTTTAGAAAGGAAAGTCTGTTTTGTCCTCTCCTCTCATTAGCAAAATCATTGAAAATAAAAAGAAATGAAAGATGACACTGGCTAACTTACAGACTATTTGACTATATTAGACTAGATGTGTGGGTTTTTTTTGTCGCGTCAATTTCAGAACTTTGCCCTAGCGCACTCTTTCGCTACTGTTGACAGACGGACGGACTTATTTATACCATTATGTGTCCCGACTAAGACGAGCGTATACAAATTATTCCATCTAGTTTGTGGATTCATTATTTCTGAATATTTAAAATACATGTATAAGAAAATTAAAATTATAGGTATAATATATGAATTAAAGTTTTGATTCTTAAACGTTTTACATCCATTTAACCTATCATAAAATACGATCTCCGTTATTACTATCTCACGTGTTTTGAATAAACGAGACAGTAAATATAAAATACAAATAAGTTTTGATTTAGAATCTAAGAAATAATTTTCCGTTAAAACTATAAAGTATTTCTCAAAACAGGATGAATTATTATGAATCTAAATAGTTCATTTGGAAATTAAAACAAAGACAAGGTTGTATGTATAATAGATTGCCGGCTTGAAAATCGAAATTTGTTTTCAATCTTTCCGGTCATTATAGCTTTTGAAAGTGAGAAATTTTATGTTGGATCGTATCCTTAAAGCAATTGTTTTTGTCATAAGTTAAATTTACAACAAGTTTAGTTTTAAAACCGTAAATTTTATTTAATTCACATTCACTGAGTATATTAATTTCTTATATTTTTGCCTTAAGCTTCAGTGAAATCAGGCGAAATCTTTATCATTTCTCCTTGAGACAATTTGAAATGAAACAAATGACAAAAGACAATGAACCTTTATCATTTATATTTTTACTATAAGATTTGGTCAATTAAGCATTATAGATAAAATTTAACTTCATTGCAAGATCACCATTATTTTACGAGAATCTTAAAGAAATAAGTTAATCTCAATATGCATACGTTGCCAGTATATCGAAACTTCTAGAAAGTATTGTTTAACCTTCTGAAAACTCAATTTTGAAAATCACATATCAAGTTAAAATTCTAAGCCATTTAAATTTACAAGTGTAAAGTTACATGGGCGTACGAGATTTGCACCGATTTAAAAAGATCGATCTTTAATTTGCACCGATTTGATTCTTTCAGTAGCGCCTATTTTTTTTTTTTTTTTCATCACTAGCCCCGATACTATATTTGCTATACGAGTAAATACATGTACATGTAGTAAACCTAGAATGTATATTGCATGGTAATATGTGGATATAAACAGTGTTCCCTTATGTTTGAGATAATAAATTTTGGTCATAATGTTCGAGATCTTCGTTTCGACACGAGAAAAAATGATGGACTTCGTTGTTGGCAAGTGCAAGTATAGAAAAGATGAAATGACAAGAAAGGAATATATCAGATGTGTGGCATATAAATTCTCGGCAAGATAATAATTCATTGTATTAGTATTTAATTTACGTTTTATGGATTTTATTGTGGTGCTTTGCAATGCTGTAAATAGAATTTTACTCCGTGATTTTAGTGGATGTAAACAGAGTGCACAAATATCTTTTAAATTGACTTATCCTGCTCGAAATTTACTCCCATCTCCCTTTGAGAGCAGGGGACAACAGTTATATACATGTTATAATTGACAATTCATAACATATGTACAACTGGCTAACGGAAGAGGTTTTATGATAAATAAAAATAACTTTCACCTATAATTTATCTGTACACAATCGGCGCAAGTGAAAGAAAAAAGTGAAATGCAGATCGGCGCAAACGCAAAAAGCCGAGTTCAAAATTCATATTTTTATTATTATTTTTATTAGAACGGAAGTTACAGATAGTGTAGTATCTTTTGTGTCCATTTGTGTTTAATTTGCACTTGGTATCCGCGCGACGCTTAATTCCACTTTTCTTGGAAGACGTAGTTTTAAGCATACACCATGTTGGAATCCGTGAAAAACGCGAAATAGGACGTTATAATTTGACGTTTTTCATGGCTAGAAACAACGTCATAGAGCTTTATGTCACTACCAAGTTGCGTTAGTTGATGCGCATCAACAATAGGCTGTTAGGTCTTTAAACGTTTCGAATGCGAATTAAACTAATTCGAATTAGTTAATGCGAATCGAATACGAATTACGTGTGAACGCAGCATGATAATTTGTGAGATAATTTGTTTTATTTAGTCATGTTATTTGGAAGCTTTTCTCCATTTAGAATATCTTACAATTCGTCAATAAACCTGGAGCTGCACTATATATATATGCCCTATATATAACAACATTTGGTACACCAAGAAATACACTTCTCCAAAAAGGAACTTCAAGTGAGGAGTTGCCAAATTCGGAAATTGTCAACTCTGTTGACTAAATATTTAAGACTTCAAATAAAAACTTGAGTTTTGAGATCTAGCTTCAACCATTAGTATGGTGTACGTCATATAAATCCTGTAAAACGCAACGAACCCCATATTCGAGAAATATTTGCCACTGATGCTCTAGAGGTAGAAAATGAAAAATTGATAATTCTTCCTACCGGACTTTTCATTGAACAAATTGAAAAATCAATAAAAATTTCAGATGATGAATCTTAATGAGGGTCTGGATGGGTTCCTTTTTTTCCTTTATTTTTATGCCATTTTCGCTTCCTTTAAATTTTAGCACCTCATTATTTTCTATTCTCTATTCTTTATTTTTGGTCCATTTTTCTCCCATTCTTTATATTTTTGCCCTTTATTCTCTATTCTGTAAAACCCCATCCACACCCTCCTGAATCCTACCACAAGTGCACCGACGATATTTGACTAGGTTTACTACAATAAACGTGTATCTTGGGCACTCAGCAGTGAAATCAAAATTCATCTCACATGCTTTAGAAAATACCTGTTTTACATGTATAAAATAAAGTTTACTACAATAAACGGAGCGTTCGTGTATCTTGGGCACCCAGCTGTGAAATCAAAATTCATCTCCCATGCTTTTGGGACTACCTGTCATTACAGGTAAAATATTTGTATATTAGATACAATTAACGGACCTGGAGTAAAACATTGTAAGATTAATGAGATTAATCTGTACCATTCGCATTCGTATATTAGATACAATCAACGGATGTGTAGTAAAACAATGTAAGATTAATAAGATTAATCTGTACACATTCACATTTTCAAGAGTCGCATAATAACAAACTTAATGATTAAAAACAAAATTAAAATATGAATAGTGATAACTGCATTTGATAGATAAAAACTATTTTCTTTTTAATTTAATTCAATTTTGTTTTTAATTTATTTTTAAAGAAGAATAATGTCCGATACTGATTAGGCATTAAAGCGGGAACAGTGATTATATGTCGTCTGCTACGGTTAAATACGAAACTACGTTAAAATAACGTAGCTAACTTTATGAGTTGAGACCGTTATTTCGACAAATCGCTATAGTGACCAATCTCTGTGTTATAGTAGTCTCAGTAGTACCGAAGTACTGACATTAAATAGGGCATTCAGGGGCAATGACCGGGTTTTCAGATTTTTCCAAAAATTTCAAGAAACATTGAAAGTAACCTGCAGATAATTGTATTCAGTGTCAGATTTGCCGTTACTGCTTTAGTTTTTGAGGGACAAGCCAAAGACCACAGTTTTGTTTTACTCCCTTGTTCTATTTTAAGCAACAGCTGTCATACCTGTTGACCAGCCAAAATCTCGGACATTATTTATCAACTAGAAATTCCAAACAATATTTACACTAACTTCAGTATAAATTCGTATAGTGTTTTCAGAGAAAAGAATAATATTTGATAAAAGTTTACGCAGACGACAGATGACGGACGCCAAGTGATATCAATATGTCACTTTAAATTTATAGTCCAGGTGAGGCAAAAGCATCAATAACTATTCCCTCATATGAATTGCAAAATCATTACATATTTGTGTCTTTGGGAGAAAAACTTGCTTGTCGTACTACAAAGTCACACTAAGATCGAAACATATTGACTACTTGAAGGCTGTGTTTATTTTGATGGATATTTATAAAATAGAATTAAAAATCATATAAGAATTATAAATGAAAAAAGATCGCTTAATAATGGAAAATCACTCAAACTATATTGTGTCTGAAACTTTTTCGCACGATGCTGGTTTTTTTTTTTTTTTTGCAGAACAACGTTAATCGAAAATTTTCATTTGCAATAACTTTGTAAATTGTAAATTACCATTCAAATATCATGTCGAATATGGTTATTCCGATGAAAAATTTGTAGGTATATCTATAATGAGACCATTTAGGCCCCTAGTGCACTTCCACACACACAAAAGCTGAAGGAAAACTGTTTGAGTTACTGAGATTCTTCTGAATACAGAATACACGAACACTCTTTGGCATTTATGACAAACATTTTTGGATACCGGTATATATGTCTGAAGTAAAGTTATGTTATATTGTCTAACAGATACATATACAATATATGTACATTGTCGGAAAATATAAAATTTATTTGTATGAGCTTTAGAAACAGGACGAAAAGCGAGGCTTGCCGAGCTTTTCTCCTGTTCGCAGCGAATACAAATAAATTTTATATTTTCCGACAATGTACATATATATTTTATCCTGAAATTTACTCCAAACACTTGAAGCTTTAGTTATTAAAATCTAAATCATGGTCTCTAACTTTTCAAAGAAATCGACAAAGTGTAAACGCGGACCGCGAAGAGGGCCCCAAAATGAACTGGTACGTAAAAGAAATATCCACATGAATGCTTGCTCAACATGGAAGTGGGAAACAGGAGACTTTATTTGTACAAGTACAAATAAAGCAAAACTTTATTTGTGTACCTGTTATTTGTACAATACAAGGCTGGGTGCAGGATAAAATTCAATTATTTTAGTTCTTTCGAGGCAAAATACCACAAACATGTAGCTGTATTGTATCAGTAATGTCAGCAGCAATGGATAGCATTTGATTACATTACATTTTATTTTATTGATGTATGACAATTTGTTGAAACATCTGTAAATAATTTCTTTTAATTATGTAATAATTATATAAACGAGGAGATATGGTATGATTGCTAATGCGACAACTGTCCTCCAGAGTTCAAATATGAAGTGGATATAAGCAATTGTAGGTCACCGTACGGCTTTCAACAACACAACACAGAAGGAAAAAGATTCAAATGGCACTTGTACCCTTTTTGACAGTTTTTGGCAATAAAGTACCCTGCAGTAGTGCATCATCGTTATTTAAGATTTTTTGTCAAATAAATTATTTTGTTTTACCACTGTGTTCTTGGTGTTGTTTTTGTTTTTCAATTTCAAGTTTTGATCAGTTGGAATTGAAGATAACGGATTTTTTATGAAAGGTGAACGGATTTGAAAAAGAGTAATGTGTTGTATTAAAACGTTTCAAATTATTTTACTCTTAAGAAACAAAAAACCAAAAAATCAAAAAAAAAAAAAAAACACTCCGCAAGATCCACGCATATTATTTTTAATTTTTTAGCCTAGAAAAGCAATGTAGACTAAACAGCTAAACCTTATTCAAACAATACAAACAAAAAATCTCAATCCGCTCTTTGTCATACGCCAGAATTTTCACGAAAATATCGTACTGCGTGTTGACATATAAGGAACATGAAATAATTAACAGACAATTAATAGAATGACAGAAGCATTTCTTATCCTTCTGTTGGGAATGGTCTTTGCGAACAAAGGACCAATTCGAAAAATATTAACGTACCGTCCTACCAAAATTGTGGTCTAAATTTTCATAATCTTGTTCCCAATAAGGAAACATTGACTTTATTCGGAAGATTAACTAAAGGTTTATCCTGTTTGTGTATGCTGTACATATATTTTGTACATGCTGTACACATATTTAACCTTTGCATGCACTTAGAATAGTTCATAAGCGAATGACAAGATAAGCTAAGACACTGGATACTGGACACGATCATTAAAATGTCGTTCATCACGATAGGTATGGTTAATAACTTCTATTGTGTCTACTATACAACATTCAGGTACCATATTTTTTTAAACACATCATAATACTAGTACAGAAATTGTTAATTCCGGGACACAGTCATGCATAAGATCAACCCCGACTAATGGTTGTGACTGTGTCAACTTTAGTTTTCTGCGTATTGTTTTTGAGACTTGTTTGTCCATTGCTTGTTATTCATTTTTGACGGTTTATTCCTGCTATTCCTACATTTGATAATCTGGTATGTAAATTGCAAGAAATCCATGTAGGAATAGGAGGAATCTTGTACAAACACGGGATTAAGGCGGATTAGGTTGTAAAAACATGAAGCTAATTAACTTCATGCAGATTTAAATGAAATATCCTTTTAGTTTTCGATTCATGAGCAATTTTATGTTTGTTTCCTCTTATATCCCTGAGAGACAATAAATTTTAAAATAGGCATAGTTGCATTTATTTATTTCATTATGTTCATGAAAAATAGTAAATAGCACGATAATGTTAACACTTTTATGGCCCCAAAACCTTTAACCACTATAATAGGCATTGTTACAAATACATCAGCAAAACGAAATCAAAGTTATAGGACATTAGTCAACATAGAGTGCGGTGACAGAAGTGTAAAAAGTCGTCTAAATTTGAGTTTAATCTCCCCAAATAACACAGGGCTAAAATGGTCTTAATATCAAGACAAATATGTCCACTATATTTTCCACACTGTCGTAAGAAATTTGCATGGTCATATTTTTCGAAAAAGTCGTTTTAATCACTAGAGTATATTGGAAAGTTTGCAACCCCCTTTTGACAAAAGTAAAAATGAAAACTTGAATCACATGATATTTGCGTACATTTAATGAATAAAAATTCTCTCTAGCTATTTGTTTTGTTTTATTCGGTATTTTATCATCATCTAATCTATAAAATTTGCAAAATTTTGACTGGTTAAAAGTTAAGTAAATTTTATTGCAAATTCAGACACAAACTTTATTTTCTTCTTCATAGTGGTTGTCATCACTACCTTATATTGTTTTAAGCATATAGTACTTCATAAAACTTGTTACTGTTTGGTACAGAGTGTCTGGCCGTTCTTGTAAGGCAAAGGTAGTTTGAATGGCCTCTGGATCTGGCAATGTTACCGGAAATATATGTGATGTTGTACGAAGTAGGTCGGTATTATTATATAATATCCCCATAAAGATATCTATTAAATTTTTTAAATAAAAGTTGTATTTACGGTTTATTATTTTTAAAACAATTTTTTAAATTTTAACAGAAATGCATTTTTGGGGAATGTTCTATTCTATATTCTCTACAATGCATCTTCTTTTTTATTATTTATTTTATCATTGTAATAATCTTTTCCAGATTACCTGTACTTACCTGTATTTCAATCAAATTTAAATTGCTAAAACAACAAAACACCTTATACCAACATCTATTGTTCTTTGTTTGTAGGAATAGAAGGAATATGAATTTATAAAATGTAGGAATAGCAGGAAGACACCTTTTGACATGGTATTGTCTGATTGTCACCTTGGACTGTTCTGGCTTTTTCTTGTTAGGGGACCCGCCTTTACAAAATGTATTATTAAACAAACAAGCAGAAAAAGAAACAAAATGACACATCACCGGGAAACAAAATAAGATTATGATAACAAAATAGTCAGGCATGGTTTATTAGAAGGAAGAGAAAATTATGACTATAACTGAAATTGCATTCAAATGAATAACTCAAAAGTTCGCGAGTTATATCTCGTGTTGACTCCATGTGATTATGTTTGAGACATCGTTTGTTTTGGTGAAAGGTATAGGAATATAAAGAATCTCACATCCAAGATCCCGAATCTGATTTTTACAATTACAATTGACTACAAATTATTTCCTTGTTGGGAATCATACTTGAATAATACATTTGAATAATGCATTTGAGTTCTATACTTGAATGGTAACTGCTCGTTTGTTAACATGATTATACAAATTTAATTTACTTTTGCTTTGAAGAAGACACGGACAGCAATATTTTGTTGATGGTGTCGTCGCTACAATCACTATCTGAACTTTCTGTGTTACATGTAGATGATTCATTTTCCAGCATATTTTGAACTTGTGGTAGGTTCGTTCATCAGGTTACTAGGGTTTTCCTTACTTGATATTCTGTATATCAAACAAACATAATTGTAAATTTTAGAAGAAAAATGATTTTTTTTCATAAATCCTGCTGTTTCCTTCTTTGATAACTTTTACATATATATATATGCCATTTACATATCTTATGCACTTAAGGAACGGTCATTTAACATGGCGGGGTGTAATTTTCGGGGTGTCTTTCAGACATTTTTTTGCGCGACCCAAGCAACAAACTTATTATTTTTGTCTTGCGCGATTTTGTTAGCACTTAACAAACATTTTCTGGCAAAAGTTTCCAAAACTAAAGTTTACCGTTGCCTTTGCCCTGAAAGATGGGAATCAGAATATTAATCAAGAAAATGCTCTTCAAAATGTTTTCACTGCGTTTATGTTTCAAATGTCGATTTGTATACTCAAAATTGTTTCCTGAGTTTGTGTTTCAAAGCTTGCTTGTTAAGTACAAAATTTTTCCCTCTGTTTATGTTTCAGGTATATTTTGTTCTTACCTTTTCCTTGCTAAAGGTATTATTCCTGTTCTAAATATTGCTGTTCTTTCGCAGAATGATTTCTGTACCAGTAATTGTTTTGTATTTCCCCTGAAGTTTTCTTAAATTCATGTCTCCAATGATGTCTGTTATACATATAATATGTCTCTCTATATTTATTTTCAAGACAAAGAAATTTGTTGTTTGTAATAATGTCAAATGTTTAGGATTGATTGATTGATTGGTGTTTAACGCCACTTTCTGCACTATTGGCTATTTCGTGGCAGTCCTTTTTTTATTGGTGGAGGAAATTGGAGTCCCCGGAGAGAATCACCGACCTTTGGAAAAAAAACTTACAACCATAGTCAATTAAGATTGGAGTCGTGCACAGCTGCCACGTGCGGGGTTCGAACCCACAACCTCAGTGTTGGCATGCTAGTGATACAGTAGTTCGACTACTAAGACCACTCGTCTACCGAGGTCCCCAAATGTTTAAGACGATTTATGAATAATTTTATTTCATTATTCTTCTTACAGGTATTGTTCTTTTCCTTCAAAATATGGTTTTGTTTGGGTCAGCTTCAACAGAATGCAGATCACAGCATTGTTCAAGTCTTAATGTAAATCATTATTGATAAATTATTTGAAATACAGTTTATTTAAGTATTGAGTAACTTGTATTTGGTCAAAAACTGAGACCCAAAAGCATTGATAACAAGAAACAAGTGAGTCAACACAGAGCAGCTACAATGTATTCCTTGTTCATGTTGACCTTGACTTTGGAGCTTAACAATGGTTTTAATTAATATTGATATTTTGAAAAGTTCGAAAAGTTTAAAAATGCATATAATAAAAATTTAAAAGTGTCAGTGCAGTTATGGATTTCAAATGAAATCTTAATTGCGTCTTTATTTCTGTCATCAAATTGATACATTATTACTGCTTTTGAATGGCAATTTGAACTGCTGTACTATCTTGTCTTTTTCTGGATGAATTGCCAAAATCTGAACTTTTTGCTGATAGATGATAACACTTCTATGTAAATTAAGTAAATCCAGAAAAACGCTTCAGGTGCAAATTTATAAAGTGTTATTTTCTTTTACATTTACTTCATATATAAAATTTCAAATGTTATCTTTTTGAACATTGCATAACAACTCTGTAGAATAGCCCCATTTTGTTATTCGCTATTAAATTTATGAAACAGTTTGTATTGATGTTACATTTGTCAACTTCCGAAGCAAGGTTGTCGGAACTTTCCGAACTTTCCCGAAGTCCTGCGTTTAACAATGCCCATAATTGATTGCCGAGTTTATGAGCTTCGGTCCTTACCTGGAAGTTTTACATTTGTTTTTTTTTTCTGGAACTCATTTCGATTTCGAAAAAAAAAAAAGAAAATGACATCAACGAATATGCAACCAAGCAAGAATTTCTAAATAATAATATTAAAAAAAAATATCGCATTGTAATTGTTCTTGTGTGTTTTTGTGTGGTTATATATTCTCAAAGTTTGGATTTTATTATTTATATAAGAAATAAGAAGATGTGGTATGATAGCCAATGAGACAACTCTCCACCAGAGACCAAATGACATATAAGTTGACAACTATAGATCACCCTACAGCCTTTAACAATGAGCAAAACACATACCGCTTAGTCAGCTACTATTATAAAAAAAAAAAAAAAACAATTCAAACGAGAAAAGCAATGGCCTAATTTATGTACAAAACACTGAACGAATAACAAATAAGATATACAGCAACAACCAACAAACGACAATCACTGCATTTCAGGCTCCTGACTTGGACAGGCACATACAGAATGTTGCGGGGTTCAACTAGATTGCTGGCTTCAAACCTCCCCCTAACCTGGGACAGTGTTGTAACAGTTTATTTGAAAATGAAGAAATAAGTTTTTTCTCTTGTCATTTTCAAATTGTTGTTGCAAGTATAGGCAAACAAATGATACGAAACTACATGTAACTTTCTTGTAGAGCAAACTCTGTTATATTAAAAGATGAGTACGGTCTTCCAACGTTTCATTTGGATTAAATTATTGCGTGTAAATAATTCAACACCTGGCACTTAAGTTTTCAAGTCCAATCTGATTAAGAACCATTATCTGATTGACAATTCTATTTAAACATTGGTAAACTACTGTTGCTCAGTTTAGAGTATATCTCTTCACATTTTCTCAAGGAATCTTTAAGTGTATGTTAAAACATAGTAGAATCGTAGAAAGTGTGGTTCCTGGCCTGGACATCCGGAATATGCTTCTATTTGGCGAACTTATTTATATATTTTCTTTTTATACATAAATAAGGTATCCCATTTCATTGAGGAAAATTGATACCCTCTTTCTTGTAACCAATCGGACAATACCAGTACCTCATACAACATTATAACATGAAAAAAGTATTGAATCAATGTAGAAATATATCACTTCTAAGGCTTGATTAAATATAGGAAGATGTGGTATGAGTGCCGATAAGACAACTCTCCATCCAAGTAACAATTTATAAAAGTAAACCATTATAGGTCAAGGTACGGCCTTCAACACGGAGCATTGGCTCACACCAAACAGCAAGCTATAAAGAGCCCCAAAATTACTAGTGTAAAACCATCCAAACGGGAAAACCAACGGTCTAATCTATATAAAACGAGAAACGAGAAACACGTATGAACTACAGAAACAGACGACAACAACTGTACATCAGATTCCTGACTTAGGACAGGTGCAAACATTTGCAGCAGGATTAAACGTTTTAATGGTACCAAACCTTCTCCCTTTTCTGAAACAATAGTATAACATCACAACATAGAAAAAACACTATAAAATAACAATTGGAAGGCTTAACTCAATCAAAAACGTAAATTAACACACAATGAACGAATAACTTTGATCTGTGATACCTGAATGCAAATACATAGTTAATAAAGATTATAAGAGATAAATAACTATGGATGGTTTACTATTATAAATTGTTATTTGGATGGAGAGTTGTCTCATTGGCACTCACACCACATCTTCCTATATCTATGTGAAGTTAGCAGCCGGTTCGTTATTCGATATTCGATATTCAATATCCAACCGGCTGCTAGCAGTCGGTTCGATATTCAAATTTAGTTAAAAATCATAAAAAATATAATATTTGATAACATTAAAAGCATGATTTTTATAGTTGAAAGGAGTGAAAAGATACGTAGGAAATCGTTTTATGACCCCTTCAAGTTGTCTTAAACTCTCGTTAAACCCTTATCAATGCTTATGTAATTTGCATATTTGTCTTTATGTAATATAGATTTTTATCAATAAAACGACATCAAAACTGTAATTTTATATCTAATATTTCTTAAAACAAAAACAAAAACCGATCACTCTAGAAAAAATTTAGAAATATAAATAGAAATATATATGGAAAGCCCCCAAAAAAGAAATACATAGTGAAAACCTACCTGAGACCGCTTAAATGACGGTGAGACCCCTGTTCGACGAATTCATAGACTCTGTATAAATAAAGATTGTATCAAAAGGATTTCTCAGAAAATGTCATCTTCGATATCTACGGACGGCTTAGATTGTCACTTTTCAGTTAAAATTGTCCAAATTTCAGGACAAAGGGCACAGGGCAATGGTGAGAGCCCCTGATCTCTCAATCTCCCTAATATTTATCAGACAGTTAGTTAATAGATAGATACAAACGTGACTAAAAGGAATTTGGGTACACTTCTTGTCTTCTATGTTTACGGAGGGCCCAAAGTGCCAGTTGGATATTCAAAATATATAGCGAAACCTACCTGAGATCGCTTGAATAAGGTGAGACCCCCTGGTCTTTCAATGTCCATAAAATTCAACTTAATCATAGACTCTGTATATGTAAAGATTGTATAAGAAGGATTTCCCAGAATAATGTCATCTTCGAGATCTCACCCTCATTTAAGCGGTCTCGGGTAGGTTTTCACTATATATTTTGAATATCCAACTGGCACTTTAAGCGCTCCATAAACATGGAAGACAGGAAGTGTACCCAAATTCCTTATAGTCACGTTTGTATCTATCGACTAAATGTCTACATAATATTAGGCAGATTGAGAGATCAGGGGCTCTCACCATTGCCATGTGCCCTTTGTCCTAAAATTTGACAATTTTAGCTGAAAAGTGACAATCTAAGCCTCTGTAGATATCGAAGATGACATTATTCTGGAAAATCCTTTAATACAACCTTTACATATACAGAGTCTATGATTTAGTCGAATTTTATGGACATTGAAAGACCGGGGGTCTCACCTCATTTAAGCGGTCTCGGTAGGTTTTCACTATATATTTTTTGGGCTTTCCATAAATATTTCTATTTTTATTTCTAAATGTTTCTAGAGTTATAGGTTTTCCTTTGTGTTTAGAAATATCATATATAAAAGTACATTTTGAAGTTGTTTTATTGATAAAATCTATATTATAAAGACAAATGTGCAGCTTAGAAAAGGGTTTATATTCGAGAATTAATGACAGCTTGAAGAGGTCATTAAACGATTTCAATGTATCTTATCAGTCCTCTTAACTATGAAAATCGTGCTTTAATGTTATCAAGTATTTAATTTTTCATGATTTTCAACTAAATTTTGAATATCCAACCGACTGCTAGCAGCCAGTTGGATATGAATATCGAATATCGAATAACGAACCGGCTGCTAACTTCACATACATTAAATAACTAAGGTCAAAAGTAAATAAACAGGTTGAAACAAAGTTAAAGTATGATACCATTGTGAAATGTTAAACAATATTTAGAAAATCATCATTTTTGAAAAAACCTGCGTCATATTATACACAGGTAAATGAAAATAATTTTGTTATTAAGTATACTTCTTCTGTGTGTATAAAATCTTCCGTTTAGGAATACCAAGAAATTTCTTTAATATCAATAAACTAATCTAACACTTGGTACATATGGCGTGAATATCAACAATATTGATTGATTGTTTAATCAGATGTTGCTTCGTTTTAGTCCTTGCAGAAATCAGCAGTCAAGTGAATTTTGCAAATAGATTCAAGCTTAAAAAAATACAAATGTAATTGCCAAACCATAGCATTATTTCACAAAAATTTAAACGGCCTTGAAATGGAAAATGATAATGAAATATGATAAATAAAAGTATGTCAATTATTAGAGTCATATACATCAAAACCAACTGGTCTAATGCGTTAAGGTACATTTTGTCTCATGGTTTTATATTCAGATATCATACATGTAGCAGCATGATGTATAAATTGAAATTTCAACCAAAATGTAAACTTCAAATTAAATAACCTTAAAGGGATTGTTTTCGATTTAATTTCTCTTCTTACAAATTTCTAATAAAATTAATATTAAGAAAACAAGGTCACCCAAATAATTAACATATCACGATGTTCTACAAAGCACCGTTTCTTTATCCAAATTAACGGAAGCCTGATTTACATACAAACAAACAAAACATCATGTTTAATTACTTAAAGGCAATAACACAGCAGCAACTGAATAACTTTATCAGAGACGTCAAATATCATTCATATCGTGCCGAAATCTATGGAAACTGTCCTACATGAAGACAATGCAAATGGTAAGATCCGATGATTATACACCAATCATTCAGTGATAACTATACACCATCATTCAGTGATGATTATACACCAATCATTCAGTGATAACTATACACCAATCATTCAGTGATGATTATACACCGATCATTCAATGCTGATTATACACCAATCATTCAGTGATGAATATACACCGATCATTCAATGCTGTATTTGTATAATTTTCTTTTTGTTTCAGCCGTTTGTCACAATAAACCAGGCGTGGATTGCTTATTACTTAATTCAACAAACATTTGTGCCAATCCTGTTTCACATCAATATTGTCCTGACTTTACTAACTGTACTAACGTTATCCAGTTTCCTTTGGATTGAGTCGGAAATGTTGCTATTAAATGGTGTTCCTTTGCATTTGTGTTATTTTTTTAAAGATTGGTATTGTAGTTTCGTATAGATAACACACATGTTGATGTTATATCTTATAAATATTAGAATTTAGTTACAAAATTGTGTCCCTTTTGAACCTGTAATAAGAGGCGAAAGATAACAAAGGGACATTCAAACTCATAAGTCGAAAACAAACTGGCCAAAAACGAAAAACGACGAATAGACAAACAGCAGTAATCAAAACGCAAACTCGAAAACTAAAGACTGAATATCATGAACCCCATCACAATACGGGGTGATCAACAATTGAATGATTTAAAATCATCATTGTGTTTTACTGATGCAATTTTAATCAAAGTTGCTGTGAGTGTGTATAAACAGAACGATGATGTATTCAAAATGAATTAAATCTGACCATACTGTATCATTGGTTTATTTCTATTTACATATTTTACTTTAATATTAAATACACCAGTTGATATTCATAAAAATCTAAGGCCAATAGTGCAGCTTTCAGAGTAAAAAGATTCAAAAGTAAAATAACAAAATACCGAACTAAAACAGAAAGTTCTTTATCAAATGGCAAAATCAAAAGCTCAAACATATCAAACGAATGGAAAACAACTGTTATATTCCTGACTTGGTACAGGCATTTCCATATGTGGAAAATGGTGAATTAAATCTTTTTTTTTAGCTAGCTACTCTCTCACTTGTTTGACACAAAAGGTTAAAACTTTGAACCTGACAACATACTTGATTTTATTTAATTGACAATTAAATTGGTACGTTTGAATGACAGGTTTTCAACAGCTAGTCAACATTCTCATGGGAACAAACTTTTCTACTCTTCTCACCAGCATGTTACGTTATTCATATAAAACAGACCTCATAGCCTATCAAGTTATAATCTGTACATGCATTTTAGAAAAATCCTAAACACATAAAGGTAATATCACCGAATCCATGCATGAACATTTTAAAGGTGATCATGGTTCTACTGGAATGGAGGTTTTGAATACGATGTCCTGTGTTGGGAGTGTTTCAAACTAATGCATGTTAAAGAAACAGTGCAACAGGTATCTTTAGGGTCCGTCGGTGACCCTCGCAAGACAAAATGTTATCTTTTTCCAGCCTAAAAGCTTGTCATTCATCGTGGTCTGCCCGGTATGCAATACTTTTAATTAAATCCAAGAAAGACAAAACCATATGGACAAAAGGAAAAGTCCAAGATATAAACAAAAGTTTTCAAAACATAAACCAACAATACCGTTGCAGTCAACTAGGCTACAACTACCGTTACGTTTTTATGAATTATAAATTCCCATTTTGTGTGAAATAATTCAACCAGCATGTATATGACATCAATTTAACCACATGGCCGAGCATTGTGTTAAGCGACAACAATTCAGAATGTCCTGATTACCTTTGTATCATATTATTGAATTAAACGATTGAAGCCACGGTGATTTTCGTTGTTTCAAACGTTATTCTTGTATTGGGAAATCGACAGGGGGGGGATACAACAGTATTGTATCAGCATAGATCAGGATAAATATGAAATATGTCGTATATGCATATAATAGTCATAGCATATAGGAAAGTACCTATATCCAAAGATCTTAAGATAGCAAACTACAAAAACAAAGTTAAATAAGAAAAATACCGAACTTCAAGGAAAATTCAAAAACGGAAAGTCCCTTATCAATTGACAATATCAAAAGCTCGAACATATCAAACAAATGGGAAACAACTGGCACATTCCTGACTTGGTACAGGCATTTCCTTATGTAGAAAATGGTGGATTAAACCTGGATTCATAGCTAGATAAAACTCTCACTTATATGACAGTCGCATAAAATTCCATTATATTGACAAAATGTATGAACAAAACAAACAGACATAATGAATGAAAATGTCAAAATTGGGGTACAGCAGTCACCATTGTGTTATAATCTTAATCACTATAAAATTAAACAACTATGTCAACAAAGAAAAACAAAATGGCATAAAAACAAAGCACATAAGCAAAAATAAAAGACACGAATACAAAAATTTACTAAGCACAATAACACAATGGCGGGATGTATAAATACCGGGCCAAAAGGATATTACCAAAATGGACTAAACAGTAAAGTTATTTAAATACAAAGACAAATAAAAGAACACTATAACACGTAATTAAGATACAATGTCAGTACTTAAAATCTATACTTCAAGTCCATCATGTATTATGTGTGAAGTTGATACGGAATATTCATCAACAAGGTCTTGGTCTTTCCGATGAACTAATTTTAGAAAAAGGACGAAACGTTCTATAATATAACCCTGGTTCATCAACTTTCTGCAATGCATTGCAGTTTAAATCATTCACCTAGCACAGCTGTGCACACCAAATGCATATACTCAATCCTAAAGAGAATTTCAGTTTACTGCGTATTAACATGACTAATAATAATATTCATATGTATCCCTTCTGATGGCATTAGACATCGGGAGACAAACTTTGGACTTGCTTCGAGATTTAAATGTTTATATATATATAACATGATTGTGTATACATAGTTGACCTTTGAATGTACTAAAAGTTATCAGCATATGACAAGATAAGCTCGGACTATGGACACGATCACGAACACGGCTTTGTTAACGATAGGTATATTATGACTTCTATTTTGTCTATAGTTACATGTATTACAAGTTCCGTTAATTATATATTTGTCTTAGAGTTAATATGTTGTATTTCAATTAATCTCAGTTTCCCTAACTGCTATTTGATAGGGAACTTTATTCTCCATGCTATGGTCTCAATATAACCAAATGTTTCATTCAAACAAACCAGCAAACAAACCGACATCCAACCAGATAGAAAAGTAAAAATTATACCAAACATGGTTCAAAAGAAACAGAAAAAAAAAAAGAAACACATGCCAAGAAAACCGAAAGCTATTCGAAATTGCAATTAAATAAATAAGTCCAAAGACAATGTACAGTGTAATTTATCGTGTTGAGTCAAACCCAGTAATATTTTCTTTTGTTTATATTGTGTAATACAATGACGTGAATGCTTGTTGGCAGATTCAAAGCAAAATGCTTATTTCATTCTATATACAAATTTAGAAATTGGGCATAAACTGTCAAAGTAATGTTAACCGATTAGACTCAAATTCTAATATTTGAATTATAACATACAAAAAGAATATCAAAATGACAAAACGTTACAAAAATACAATTAATAATGCATGGACTGGTTATAATGTATCAACTATTGGTGTGTATTTTAGACTAGACACTATCTAAAACCATTGAGATAATCTCCGACGACTGTTGGTGGTCATATGACTCGGCATAAATATAAATACAGTCAAGCACATGGAATCGTATAATTACGATTTTTTGTAGGTCTATTTGATTTTATGTAAAAGATTTGAAAATATGGCGATCGGCGTTCTTATCTGTATAAGAATGATCTTTTGTGGGACAAATTGGTCGACGAAATGATTTTCCCGGTTGCTCCCTTGTTTCAATTTCAATTTTGACATTCTTATCTTTTTAATAACTGAACATGCTTAGCACATGCATAATCCATCTCAAGCTAAAGGTTAAATTAATGGTCGCATAGATGCGGATTCAAGTGAGGTTGAATTATTGACTTGCAGCCAATAACAGATCTTTTTGATGTTTATATTGATAAAATTGAACCAAACTGACTGCTAGCAACGAATTATTATTTCAAGATTCCGCTTTTAAAATTTTTTTATGCAAAACAAAATTATGTATTTTAGTTTTGTCTATATTGTAGCTAATGCCCATTTAAGTAAATTCTCACATTTATTAATTGCAGAAAAAATAAGGTCGTTTTGGAAACTAAATTGCACTAAAATTTCAACAAGTAGTTTCAAACATATCAACCTTTGATAAACCTTATGTTGTATGATACTGTGTATTAAGTATCAAAATTTATAATTTACCCTCTATTGATTATTATCAAAAGAAAATAATAGTTGCTGTAGTTCTTTGAATAATCTTAAAATATTATTGTCAGTACTAGCCAGCTGTTAAGTCCAGTTTTAAAGTAACATACATTTTTTTGAATGCTTGTCTTTGTGTAAACAAATATGTCTATGTCAAAATCAGTGAATTGACACTGAAATACTGTTACCAAAATATTTCACAGCATAGTGTTGCGTCAATAAGTAATAGTTGTAATTTGACGATTGAATCAATTATTGTTAAATACAGATTTTAAATATCAATATACCTGTGTGCTAACTATCCTCATTAACCTGAATCAGAAATCAGTCTTTGTATGCATATCACTTAAAAGGTGTAGTTACACATTGGTGTTTTTGCTCAATTCTTAATGGGACATAATACTCAGATATCAAAAACCTACAGTTTTCTAGGCAAACAAACCAATGACAAATACAGATATTATTAATATACTACCTTAAATGAAACAGTAGTTAGAAAATGTTCATATGTTTAAAAGTAAAATCACAAAATACTGAACTCCGAGGAAAATTCAAAAGGAAAGTCCTCAATCAAATGGCAAAATCAAAAGTTCAAACACATCAAACGAATGGATAACAACTGTCATATTCCTGACTTGGTACAGGCATTTTCTTATGTAGAAAATGGTGGATTGAACCTGGTTTTATGGCTAGCCAAACCTCTCACTTGTATGACAGTCGTATCAAATTCCATTATATTGACAACGATGCGTGAACAAAACAAACAGACACAATTGGTAAAATGTCAAAAATAGGGTTACAGCAGTCAACATTGTGTTATCATCTTAATCACTATAAAACAAACAAATGTTACGAAGAAGCACAAAAGGGGCATACATCAAATTTAACATCCTCATGATGCTTATATCATACGATTTTATTTATCTATGTAAAATCCACCTATAAAGGATGGAAGGTTTTAAATACTGGCGTAAAATCGCGCGTTTGAAATTCGCACAGGTAAACATAAAATAATTTTGTCGTTCAAGGTATAAAGAGATACATAAATACAGAGTCACGTAAAATGGGCCATTCCAGTTAATTTCTGACATGTGGGGACTGATGAGGAGAATTTTTTATACGTATCAGAAAAAACATCATGAAAAACTACCTATCAGATCTAAAAATTTAGACCTATCAGATGTAGAGTTTCTGTTCATATTGGGTGGATGGGCTTTCATGGAAAAAATTGACCTATCAGAATTTTTTACTGCAAGGGGTGTACCCATCAGAATTTTGCTGACACTTCAACCTGTCAGAAGATACCTTCCATCCCTGGTAAACTTTCATTTAGTACATAATATATGAATAGTGAGTGTATCTTCGTTATTAGGCAAAAATGTATTAACTACTTTTTGGACTTAGGTTAATTTAGAACTTTGCATACGGTTTAAACATCTGCCTATTATGGAAGATAGTATGTTGACTGTCATACAAGTGAGAGGTTTAGGTACCTATACAACCAGGTTTAATCCACCATTTTCTACATAAGAAAATGCCAGTACCAAGTCAGGAATATGACAATTGTTATCCATTCGTTTGATGTGTTTGAACTTTTGATTTTGCCATTGGATTAAGGATTTTCCGTTTTGAATTTTCCTCGGTATTCTGTATTTTGTTATTTAACTTTTGACTTCTAGATATATTTTGGGCTGCTGTCATATTTACGTTTATCCCACACCACCTTTTATTCATATTTGTATCAATTGAAACGATTTACAGACATAAGGCAAAACAAAATACTGTGCCTGGTTCATTAAATTTTAATTCTATAGTTTTCACTGGATTTTCAATAGGAAATTGTTTTAGGGTCACAGGGATGTTAACAAAGGATATATTAAATAAATCATAGGCGGATCCAGGGGGCCCTGGGGGGCCCGGGCCCCTCCCTTTTGTGGGAAAAATTTGGTTGATTATATAGGGAATCACTGAAGGATGACTGAGCCCCCTTTTTAGGTCAGTCAGCAGGCCCCTTATGAAACGATCTGGATCCGCCACTGTAAATTAACTGAATACTGCATTGGTATTTGCCTTCTTTGCATGGTTTAAGGGAGGAAGACAAACACAATAATTATTTATTAATTGAAATGAGATCTTTGAGTACTGAAATTATACAAGTTTTTCCATGTGCATGCATGTGGGGAATGGAAAAGGAGTGGACAATTTGTAATCATTTAATATTAATAACATTTATCAATGGACATAAATCAGAAATAGAATGAGAATTAAGAGGATTTATTAAACTTCTCCTATCCGATATCTAAATTCAAATAAAATTTTTAAGCTGACTTAAAAAGACTTGAATTTTATGTTGTACTGTAACACCACTGTCCCAGGTTAGGGGAGGTTGGGATCCCGCTAACATGTTTAACGCTGCCACATTCTTCATGTATGTGCCTGTCCCAAGTCAGGAGCCTGTAATTCAGTGGTTGTCGTTTGTTGATGTGTTAAATATTTGTTTTCGTTCATTTTTGTACATAAATAAGGCCGTTAGTTTTCTCGTTTGAATTGTTTTACATTTGTCATTTCAGGGCCTTTTATGGCTGACTGTGCAGTATGGGCTTTGCTCATTGTTGAAAGCCGTACGGTGACCTATAGTTGTTAATTTCTGTGTCATTTGATCTTTGTGGAGAGTTGTCTCATTGGCAATCATACCACATCTTCTTTTGTATATTGAATACTGTAGATTTGCAAACAACAACCTGTGTAAATATTTGCAGTATCAGACATTCTCATTTAGAATCCCCCTTTTTGTACACTTACAGCTGACTGAAAAAGATTTCCAATAATGTCTTTTTGAAGGAATCATAAAACCCCATGTATATAGTGCTTTGATTTTCAGGGAAAGATTTATTCCTAACACTCTGATCCACGGGAAATCAAATGAACATGTAATATCCACTGAAGTTTAAAACTTTGTTAAATAACAGCTTTTGATAGTTGATATTTCCTCTTTTCGTTAATATAAAACACCTATACAGCCACACATGTTTACACTTGTTTTAATGTGTCTTCACAGCAGGAGTTGTCCTATGATCATGCTATCCCAGATGACTGATAAGAAAATGACCATGCAGCTTTGTTTTGTGGATTACTTTTATACATAAATATTTCATTACATAAAATAGATTGGCAAGAACCAGTGGCAAACTGTCTTCTGACTTTTGAATTGACAAACACAGAATATACAAGTTTTTTTTCCAATTGATTTAATACTACAATGCAGAAATTAAAATAGGACTATTTTAATTTTAAACAATATTACTAAAAGTAGTTAGAAATGATAAAAAAAGGAATATGACTAATCTTACAAATTGACTATTTTTTTTTTATTTATTGTGAACTGGAATAAAAAAATTAAGAACATATTGAGTCAAATTTCGCTTACCTCAGGCCGCAGGCACTTGTTGCGGAATTATTTGTTTACCTGTAAAGGTTTATTGGTATTTTTTTTTAGAAACTAGTGACTGTACGTGTCTCGAGCATATTTTGGAAATTCATTCTTTTAACAAAGGAAGCAAAATCAGATACATTTTGAGTATTAGCAATGAAAAATGATATACAATCCTAGGTCTTTCACAAAAAGACAATTAAAAACAAAGAAATTTTTCATATATGACAAGACATAACAATCCTATATTCCTGAGATACCTTGTGAAGTATGTGAATTTTATCCATCATTCTTTCATAATTTTACCACTAAGTTGGCATAGTTTATTTTGCAGTTAACATTTTAAAGTATAGCCTGTGATTACAAGATTTCACAACCTAAATATTTTTTAATCTTCATAGTATTTTTTTAAACATGGACAAGAGTTCCTTCGGTGATAAGAGGTTAACCATGAGAAAAGTTTTGTACATTTTTTGGCAGTCGGCATTACACTTTCATACTGGCAACAACATTTTCGGAAAGAAACATGGTTTTCGGGGAACCCTTTATGATTCTATAACAAATCAAATTCAATATGATTAATTGGCAGTTCAAGATTCTTTAAAACACATCATAAAGTTTAAGAAATTCCTTACTTCAAGAAAAGTTTCCTATTTTTGTGTCGCTTTCAGATATTAATTTCTGTAACTAAATTTTGAAATAATTATTTTTCTAAAAACAGGTATCTAAAACTTATTTATATTCTAATAAAATGCTCCGCTGGACGCAGCTTGATACGACTGCAGAGGTTGAACCCTGAACAGTTGGGGCAAGTATGGACACAACATTCAAGCTTGATACAGCACTGAATTTGGATTGTGATTAAATATTTGACACAGCATAGGTTTCTGACACAGAATGAATGTGGTCTAAGAACTTAAAATTCTTAATTTACCTATTCAAACCATATCATTATTATTTGCCTTTATATATAAATCAGAAATAATCAATTTGAAATGGGAAATTTTAAAGAAAAAAAAGGAAAAAGGAAAAAAATCCCCCAATTTTTGAACCCCTTATGATTCATCACCCCAAACTCAATCCCAGCCTTCCCTTTGTGGTATGGTACCTTGCAGTACAATTTCAAAGAGATCCATACTCTTGAAGTTATTGTCTGGAAACTAGAAAATGCTTGTTTTTGGCCCCTTTTGGCCCCAAATTCCTAAACGTTTAGGCAATTACCCCGAAACTCAAACCCAGCTTTCCTTTGTGATATGGAACCTTGTAGTACAATTTCATAAAGATCCATACACTTACACACACGTTATTGTCTTGAAACTAGAAAAATGCTTGTTTTTTTGCCCCTTTTTTTGCCCTTAATTCCTAAAATTTTGAGGCAATTACCCCCAATATCAATCCCAGCCTTCCCTTTGTGGTATGGTACCTTGCAGTACAATTTAAGTGAGATCCATACACTTAAACACAAGTTATTGTCTGGAAACTAGAAAAATGTTTATTTTTGCCCCTTACTTCCTAAACTTTTTGGCAATTACCCCAACCTCAATTCCAGCTTTCCTTTGTGATATGGAACCTTGTAGTACAATTTCAGAAAGATCCATACACTTACACACAAGTTATTGTCATGAAACTAGAAAATGCTTGTTTTTGCCCTTTTGGCCCCTAATTCCTAAAATTTTGAGGCAATTACCCTAAAATCAATCCCAGCATTCCCTTTGTGATATGGATCCTTGTGGTACAATGTCAGAGAGATCCATACACTAACACACAAGTTATGTCTGGAAGTTACAAAATGCTTATTTTGCCCCTTTTTGGCCCTGAATTCCTTAGTTGTTGGTACCATAACCCTCAAAATCAATCCCAACCTTCCTTTTGTGGTATTGAACCTTATGGTTAAATTTCATAGCGATCCATTCACTTAAAATAAAGTTAGAGTTCGAAAACCAATGTGTCTTCGGACGACGACGACGACGCCAACGTCATACCAATATACGACCGCAAAATTTTTTGCAGTCGTATAAAATACATCGAGGTATTCCTAGCACAAATAATTTTCACTCTATGCAGATCTCCAAAAGTGTGTTCTTATACAAATGTGAATGATACATGTGTCTTCTTTAGTTGATTTTAATCTGTGGTCTATGGTCCGGTTACCATGGTTACAGATACAAATTTTCATTCAAGTCATCAGACTATCCTTAATATCTCTAACCACAACAGCAAGGATGCACTGCCTGTAACTAAGTACGGCAGAAAGTGATTTTCCCCGATTACGGTACTGATTTTCCTGATTTTCCTATGTAGAGAACATCAAAGGGTAATTATATATGAATTAAAGAAAATCTGTGTCAATAATTATGAAACCTTCCTTATCATTGACCTCCCATGGGCAATATGGATTTTGATGACCAATCCTAAAAATAGAAACTTTTCGAAGCAAGGAAATCACGGGAAGTGATTTACTTATATTATTCAAATATCTAAATGTTATTTCTCTAATTATAGAATACTTATTCAAATGTGCAAATTAAGTAAACTTTGATCTGGAAGTACTTTTAAGGAGATTAGGAAAATACTAAAAAATATGATTTCAATTTCTGATGCAGTGTACTGATTGTCCACTATCAGTGTACAGATTGTCCCAGAGAAGATGAAGTTAATTACAGATTTTCTCCGATTTTCTCTTATAGTATCACAAGGAAAAGGTTCATTCTAAGTTTTATTTCTAACTGTTACTTGCAAGAAAATATCAACATAGCTTTAATAGCTTTCTAAAATGCCATCTTTGGAGAAATAGTAGCTCATCATCAGAAGACATATCTATCTGAAAAACTTGTCATTTGGAGAAGACTTGAAGAGGGTGGTGAAAGATAACATACCATGCATTCATTCCAGAACTTCTTGACAGAGAAGGAAAAACTTTAATTAAAATACAAAATGAAAAATTATAATTTGTTACTTATCAACAAATACACCAAAAAGATTATCAAAAAGGCAAATCATCACAATCTCCAACCATTTCAGACAATTTATCAAATTCACCAAACTATGAATCCAGAAATATACAAACAGTAAGTTATGAACCCCAAGCAAGAAGAAACATTTTAAAGTTTCTGAACCAACCAATGAAATATCAATGAACAAAAATTTCTAATTCAATTTTATATATAAAATTGTAGAATTACAGGTTTGCAGCAAAATTTTTCATATATTCCACTATTTTTATTAGCACATGCCTAAGTGTAATGAAGATCCACCTATTAGCTTTATTTTTGAAGGATTAGCTTTTTCAAAATCGGGGACAATCTGTATAGGTATCAGGGAAAATCTGTAATCAACACAAGCTGATCGGGGACAATCTGTACACCAAAGCTCAAGTTTAATTGCTAGTTTTTTTCCCATTTAAATGCTTATTTTGTCCAAATTTCTACTTGCATTTTTCAGATTATTATATTTATAAGGAAGGTCATGATGTAACTTCAAAGCAATCCTACCTCAGGATATCACTTACTAATGACTGCTGACCAGACAGAATAAATGATCTTTAACCAATTGATAAGTTTAAGCTACTTAAATTAAATAACAGAACTATAGTGGAAAATTTATCATGAAAAATCAGTACAAAATCGAGGAAAAGCAGTACTATAATCGGGGAAAATCACTTTCTGCCGTACTCGGTTATAGGTAGTGGATGCTAACAAGTGGTTGTCATTAGCCCTGTCTATAACTTCACTTTAATTGTGTATTAATTTGATACGGTCACTTGTGTTTCTTATCTGCTGTAATTATGATAATGCTTCTGAGTTAACCTCTTATAAATCATCAGAATTCATGCTGTGAGGGACAAGACATTGTGAGATAGATAAAAGAATATTTTCCTTCCAATGTATTTTCAAGGTCAAGAATGTCAGGTTGTAAATCTTTAACCTTTAATGACATTAAAATCCAAGAAAGATGTATTTCTAAATTATGTAAGCTTCAATAAAGGGTTATAATAATTTTTTTCCAGATAAAACAAATTCTTTAATTTCATATGATTATGAATTCAATGTCCCTGTGTATCTGCCATGATAAAATATTTTGTCTTAAAAATATGCTAAAATGCAGAAAATATTTTAGTCATTATTTCAAACATAAATGCTGTATCTATTATTTAGATATAGGAAGATGTGGTGTGAGTGCCAATGAGACAACTCTCCATCCAAATAACAATTTATAAAAGTAAACCATTATAGGTCAATGTACAGCCTTCAACACGGAGCCTTGCCTCACACCGAACAACAAGCTATAAAGGGCCCCAAAAGTACTAGTGTAAAACCATTCAAACGGTAAAACCAACGGTCTAGTATATATAAAAACGAGAAACGAGAAACACGTATAAATTGTTTATATATCATCCAATCAAACTCAAATACATTTTTTCTTTAATGAGTTTAAACAAATGTGAAAATACATTGATTAGCGGGAAAACAAAGGTGTTTTCACAGGC
Source organism: Mytilus coruscus (assembly GCA_017311375.1). Lineage (NCBI taxonomy): Eukaryota > Metazoa > Mollusca > Bivalvia > Mytilida > Mytilidae > Mytilus > Mytilus coruscus. Next base: position 128,118,829 of record CM029596.1, read on the forward strand.
ACTTGTCTCAGAAAAAATTTCCTGTTATATTAAGGTATATAGGAATTTTTTCTGAGACAAGTGCCTGTGGTGTTTTTGTATAAATATCCATTCACTGTAAATACAATAAATACAATATCAGATAATGTATGATACGAAACTGTCTGGATACCATAAAAGCACCCTAAGATCTGACATAGGCATTTTGTAACCCCTAAGATGTAATTATTTTTACCTTGCAAACTATTTACTGCTGCAAGACCCTCAGAAGTTTTTGCGTATAATTGCACGTGTCAGATGAAAAACCCAAAATTACACCCCTAAGATGTATAAATTTTACACCTTCAGAAAGGACCATCCATCCCCTTTAGCAGGCATTAACTGGAATGGCCCAATGGATATCACAAAAACAGACTTAGCAGTAAAAGTAATATTAATAAATAAAATAATAGTGTGGTTAAAATTATGACGGGATATATAAGTCAGAGTCACGTCAAATGTATATCACAAAAACAGACTTAACAGTAAAAGTGATATTAATGAATAAAATAATTTTGTCGTTCAAAGTATGACAGAATACATACGCACAGAGTCATGTAAAATGGATATCACAAAAACAGACTTAACAGTAAAAGTAATATTAATAAATAAACTAATAGTGTGGTTCAAATTATGACGGGATACATAAGTACAGAGTCATGTCAAATGTATATCACAAAAACAGACTTAACAGTAAAAGTAATATTAAAAATGAAATAATTTTGTCGTTCAAGGTATGACGGGATACATAAGCACACGTCAAATGAATATATCAAAAACTGGACTTAACAGTAAAAGTAATATTAATTAAGACAAATAAAGAATACTATAACACGTTATTAAGATGATAAACAACGTCACTACGCAAAATCTATACTTCAAGACCATCGTGTATTATTTGTGAAGTTGATACGGAATATTTATCAACATGTTCTTGGTACCTTCCGATGAACTTTTTAGAAAAAGGACAAGACATTCTTTGACATACCCTGGTTCATCAACTTTCTGCTCAGACACTGGTGACGTTTTACAAAGTCTGAGTAGGAGCTGCAAGCTCTTGAATACCGAATAAGTTGGGAAATGTATATCCCATATGCAGGTGAAGTTGGTATATTGCTACTAAGGTGGGGAAATTGATAATTTCAAAATTAAAATCGTCTCGTTTGTCATAGATTCTGGTACTGAGATGACTGTGTATGTCAAATTCGAGGTATAAGTCTAAAAATGAGGCGGAGGAAGCCGTGTCTGTTGTTTCTTTAATTTCTAGTTCTGGATGATATATTAATGGAACCCAATCAGAAAAGTTCGGATTGTTAATGGAAAGGACATCATCAATATATCTGATAGTGCAATTAAATAACCTGGCTTCTTTGACAAGTGTCTGAAGGAACTCCGATTCATATGAAAATAAGAAGAGATCGGCAAGGACAGGCGCACAGTTCGTTCCCATAGGAATGCCGACAATTTGTTGAAAAGTCTACCTCAAATTCAACAAATATGTTGTCAATAAGGAACTCCAGCATACTGATCATTTGTTCCTCTGTGTAGCATGTTTTACCCTTTTGTTCGCTATTAACAAAATATGCCTTATGGTATCCCAAAGTAATAAATTTATAGCGTATGCTACCATCTTTATGATGAAAAGCATTGTGGATTATTTCTTTTAGACGGTTTTCAATTTCACATGGGGAATGGTGGTATACAAGGTAGAAAAATCAAAAGTTTTGATAGAACTAATTTCAGAAAAGACCGAGATTTAAAATTATCCAGAAGTTCTTTAGAGTTTTAAGAATCCACATATGGTTAATACCACTACGCGAGTAAACCGTTTCACAGTATTTCTGAAGACCCTCTTTCACTGCGGACAGAATTTTAGTCAATCTAATGGACAATTCTTTAGTGGAACATGCAGATGAGCCGGCAATGTACCGTTGTTTGTACGGAATTTTGTGAAGTTTAGGTATCCAATACAAACAAGGTAAGTCCTCCGATTTGTTGTTCAATGCAATGTTCATTGAAGCCATGAAGGACTTATGATTCGCCAAAATCTCATCCTTGTCAAATGATATGTTTTTGTATGTGGGATTACCTGAGTGCTCATTTATTCCTAATTCTTTTACAAGACACTCGTAGTAATACGATTTACATACAAAGACAATATTATTTGAAGCTTTGTCCGCAGGAACAACAACATACTTATCTTGAAGAGATGATAGACATTTCACTACCTCTTTGTCTCTGAAAACGGACTTTGGTCGATCATTCACACAGTTTTTTAACTTATGAATGCGACGTTTTATCAGAGACCTGATTGTTTTGACCCATTCTGACAAAGTGTCCAGTTGAACTTCTTCTCGTTTAGCCCATGCTCTGGCGTAGTCCTCAATGGAATCCATAATTATTTTGAAGTTATGGTTCCAATTGATGTGTTGGGGTTCTCTAAACTTAGGACCATGAGAAATCACCTTTCGGAGATTTTCATGTTGAATTATATTTAGATCCCCAGTAATAACATGGCCGGAGGGGCTGTAATTGTAAGGTGAGTGGGAACAGTCACATGTCAGAGGGTTTTAGGTATTGTTCTAAATCAAGGTCCTGCAATGCTTGTTTATAGTTAAATATTTTGGGTGCAATGGTTTTGGTGTAACTGTAGGATACAATAGGAACAGACTGATTTTGAAAATAAATAGGAATTTCAGATGTTACCTCCTTGTGATGTAGAACGTTGCTGATGTTGATTGCATCAATTCCTCTATTAGTAAAGTAAACAGGAAGGAATTTCCTCTTTTCCTCATGTAAAGGTTCCGATCTTACTGGTTTAAAAGACGGAAAAGAGCTATATCACAAATTATACTGACAAGTCTGTATATTGGAGAAAATGTATTTATGCATCCTTTGTCAAGTGCATAATCTCTCAAAACTCTTATATTTAAAACACATTTTGTTTATTTTTGAAATGTACAGGCATTTAAAACTTAAATGTAAAGGTACTTCAGGATGGGTTTTGTTATACTGCATTTTGTTAAGCAATATATTTTTTTAAGTTCTTTTATAGGTCTCTTTTATTTCAAATTTTGAGGCATTGTCCAATTAAATATGTTAAAGGATTGTTAAAACATATAAAACTTAATTTTACATTCAGATTTGTAGTATTATATTTTCGAAAAAATCTGAGATTAATTTTAAGCAATACTGTATCTATTTAGCAAACCATAATTGATTTGCCATAGACCAATTAATCTTTTCTTGGTGTTGTTGTTTTGTTCGGGGAGGGACCCAAATAAATTGCTTAAATACGGAATTTCTTTAAAATAAATATATATTTCAGAAGAAAAATAAACAAAATTGTTTGAGACCATTGAAAATAGGGGTGGGAGGTGAATAGTTAAATAAAATGTTCGGTATGTTATTGAACAAAAAGGGTTTTGTTTACTACAGGAAACTCAAATGGTTTATCCAATGAATTACCCACACGCAAAAGATGATTGCTCGGTGCTAAAACACTGTTTAAATTATCTGGATTACTTTGTTAGTTATAAAGTTGTCACGATTACGCATGCTACAGCAGCGTAACAATAGACAATATAAAAAGAAGATGTGGTATGATTGCCAATGAGACAACTGTCCACAAGAGACCAAAATGACACAGAAATTAACAACTATAGGTCACCGTACGGCCTTCAACAATGAGCAAAGCCCATACCGCAAAGTCAGCTATAAAAGGCCCCTGAAATGACAATGTAAAACAATTCAAACGAAAAACTAACGGCCTCATTTATGTACAAAAATGAACGAAAACAAATATGTAACACATAAACAAACGACAACCACTGAACTACAGGCTCCTGACTTGGGACAGGCACATACATACATAATGTGGCGGGGTTAAACATGTTAGCGGGATCCCAACCCTCCCCCTAACCTGGGACAGTGATATAACAGTACAACATAAGAACGAACTATAAAAATCAGTTGAAAAAGGCTTAACTCATCAGATGGACAAAAATACAAGTGGACGTGGCAGGGTACTTGTACATCCAAACAGGATTGAAATGTTATGGTTATATCAGCAACGCAGGATTACTGAATTTTTACCTTTTAAGTTATTGGTGTTTCCTGTACATACTATTGAATTGCTTCTGTATATGGTTCTGCTGTCATAAATTAATTAATCACCTAATTTCTATTTGAATTCACTCAAATAGAGAGGATAAATATCATGGCAGGGGAATTACTGGATAAAAACCTTGCCTAAGACAGGATAAATATTCTGTCGTATAAAATGCACGACAATGCAGGAAATAGTCCAAAAGTAAAATCAAATGTTCTCTCGAAATTAATAAGCCGTAGTATCAGTAGTGAAATATATATTGAATCTGCAATAAACTACTCATATCTATCAAGAGCTGTTTATTTTGTCATTAATTATTTACCTCTAACCAGCGATTAATTACAATTGAAGAGCAATCTGCGATAAAAGGGATACAGTTAATTCCTCCCAGAAAATCAATCGCTGCACGGAAAACAAACATGACTTTGTTGGATAGTTGTCTCATTGGCAACATACTGCATCTCCTTATTTTTATATAGCAATAAGGGAGATAATTCACACTTACCATCATTCCCATTTAATATATAATTACTTACAAGAGAGTCGGAAATGCCAAAGGAATATTCAAACTGATAAGTCGAAATAACTGACAAAGCCATGGCAAAAAAAATAAACCGACCAAAATACAAACAGTATACAAAACCCAACCTAGAAAACTAGACAGAGCAACCCACAGCAAACCGGGGTTATCTCAGGTGCTCCAGAGGTTAAGCATATGTGGCACCCGTCGTGTTGCTAATGTGTTACATGTTCTTATTAAGTAAATAATAATCTAATCAATAGTTCAATAAACATCTACTAAATAATTGTATTTTGTAATCGTATAAAAAGACACATTCACAAAGGCGTGATGATTACAAGTCACTGATACGTTTAATCATTAAATGAGAGGCACTACAGGGTTCAACGGATTTGATATTATCTTGTCAATTTTATAGGGAGGGGGAGGGTTGATTTCACAACTTTGTAACTTTGTAAGTAAACAGTCCTGCAGACGAAATTAATCGTTCCTTAGTCACGGGGCTACTTTTCAAGCTACAGGTTGTGTAAATTTGTCAGATTTTGTATGGATTATGCATGAAAATCCAATTTTGTGTGATAAGAAAACTTAACTATATAATGTTAAGATAAAATATGAGAATATAGCTCTTATAATGTGCTTTCAGAAAATAACTAGAAAAATTGGGGTCACAGGACTCATTTTCTTGCTACAAACCAAAATAAGTAAATTCATAACACATTCCTTTACAAAAGTAACATTATCTAAGTTATCTTCCCTATAATAGCAAATTTGGAAAAATTGAATCAAACAACAGGAATCTGATGTTCAGTAGTTGTCGTTTGTTGATGTAGTTCATAAGTGTTTCTCGTTTCTTTTTTTATATAGATTAGACCGTTGATTTCCCGTTTGATTGGTTTTACACTAGTAACTTTTGTGGCCCTTTATAGCTACCTGTTCGGTGTGAGCCAAGGCTCCGTGTTGAAGACTGTACTTTGACCTATACTGGTTTACTTTTATAAATTGTGACTTGGATGGAGAGTTGTCTCATTGGCACTCATACCACATCTTCTTATATCTAACACATATTCTGTATTTGTAAGAAACAGTCGTGAGAATATGATAAAACACATTTTTTTTCATTTAGTTGAAAAGTTTTACAAATTTTTACAAAACATTTTCTCGATATTTGCCCATTTCATGAAATGTGTTCTGCTATTTTACAATCCGAAAAGGCGGAAGACACACGATCTACCTTAATCAATGATTACTATTTTATTTTCCGAGTGGCATTCATAAAAAAATCAATTAAATGAAAAGGAAGAGACAATGTCGTAACAGGAAACCGACAAATCGGGTATCATTTTGGTATTCAATACTCGGTTCTACCCAATAATACTCGAGTACTCGAGTACTCGTTGACATCCCTACTATTTTGGTATTATCCCTGAAATCATATTCCAAATATTGTTAACATTCGACAGAATGCTTCGAAGTGATCATGCATCAAAATTTGCTTGTATTTCGACAGACGATTTTCCTTTGTTTATGTTTTCAGTTTTTTGTGTCACCTACATAATATATGACCTTGTCCGTATGTTAGAGGCATCCACATGGAATTATGTGTTAGATGATTTCAACAGAATGTTATCAAATTTTTCTTACAGGCATTGTTTGTTTCCTTCAAAATGTGATCTTTATTCAGGCAATCCCAGTTACGTGCGGATCACATCATTGTTCTGGAAGTCTCGTGGTAAATTAAATTATTGATAAATAATTTTGAGTTCATTTAACTTAATTAGTTGCTTTCTTCACTTTTTTTGTTGGTGGTGGTTTGCGGGGCAATTGTAGCATTCTACACAAGAACTAATTAAGGCAAATGAGAGCAACCAAACCATATAACAGTTTGTCATGGAGAGTTGAACTATAGTTGTAATAAATTTCATCTATATCTTCAGAGTTATAACGAAAGGCATATATCAGAGCTTATACAGTGTTTCAAATTAATTTATATATCAAATTGATATGTAAACCTTTCAAAGCGTAAGATCTTTATTAAACAAGCAACACTCAATCAATCTGAGTAAACAATGAACAATAAAACTGACCTCATTTTGAAATCAGCTATTAGATTTAATGTAAATGTATATAATGACTATAGTTTCTTTGTTTTTCATGTTGAAATCATTTTCCCACCAAAGAATAAAGAAGACGAAGTCAATTAGTCTGTAACCAAACAACGCTAACACAATATCTTGAATATCAAACAAAGGCTTTTATTCCTTTATAAAATTATTTGGTATTTGCAAATGATGAATTAATTATTCTTCACAAAATTTTGTATTTATTTCTTATGTTTATTTGGAAACTTTTACATTTGCTTGCCCATTTATTTGAGTACACATTTGTTTCAGTATTGTGAACTATTTGTAAACAGTGGTGGTTTACAAGGACAGTGTCAGGTATGCAAGTTATTCTTACATGATATAATTTTCATATTTTGTTGATATATCACTTTCCCAGTTTATTCCGTAATTCCAGGGCTTGTCTTTCCTATCATGATTTCCTTGATAGAAGGTTGTTGTTCACAAGGAAGCTATTAAACCAAGATTTCCAAGTGGTGAAGTTGAAATCATCCCTTCGTAAATGTTACGGACGCCATTATGAGTTGATTGACCGTTATGGAATATACGTTTAACAGATGATAGCGGCCATGTTTCAAATGTCGTACCTACAATCCCGTCCCCTTTTCCCCGAATGCGACTAACCGAATTAGACTTGTTACCGGGTTTGTACTAACATGAGCAACACGACGGGTGCCACATGTGGAGCAAGATCTGCTTACCCTTCTGGAGCACTTGAGATCTCCACCAGTTTTTGTTGGGATTCGTGTTGCTCGGTCTTTAGTTTTATATGTTGTGTTTCGTGAACTGTTGTTTGTCTGTTTGTAGTTTTTTTAGCCATAGCCTTGTCAGTTTATTTTCGACTTTTGAGTTTGAATGTCCTTTTGGTATCTTTCGCTACTATTTTAGTAAATGAGTTAAAACCAAGGTTCCAGCTCACTACGCAAGGTTGACATCGGATGAATTTGGGTATTATTTTCAAGTCTTATACGTCATTGCTCTCCAATTTTTGAGTTTCGAGCTTCCTGATTCATTTAATAGCACTGGGATGAAAATACAAATGGTGAATTGTTATTCATGTATGGTATCAACCGCTCAGTTATCAGTAATGATTCAAAACTTGTTTTTCTTTCTTGATGAAGATAAACTCTCCTCTTTATCGATTTGCTAGATTTGGACATCGGTTAACTACTGTCGCCTTAAGTTACTTATATAGTAGAAACACATACGTGAAATATAGATAATAAAAAAAGAAGATAAAACCTCCTAAAAAGGAACATAAAAAATCAATGTGAAACAAATTCTTGTCATAATATGTGTTATTCTATCTAAATAAACGCAGGCTGTTACCTGGATATTGCAACACCATACAATACATGCTTGTACAGCGGCAGGAGCTGATAAAGAACATTGTTACTGCACTAATCAGGCTTGTGTGAATAGTGTCAAGGATCATTACGGTACGTATTGTTGATACAATACATTGCCCCAATACAGTAGGGATATATTACAATTACGTTTGTATTCAGCATGAAAATAATAATACGATTGTAAACATGCACAAAAAGCGATTGAAAAACAATTTTTAGTATATCATATTATCGAAAGAAACTGGAGAATTTAGTGCTAATTACTTTATTATATTATACACGAAACACGACATCGAAACCAAAGATAAATCATTCTTGTAAAAAGTACATAGTTTGAATTAAGTTTCGCGGTTCAACTTAAATATATATTTCAATTTAATAACCATTGTCGTCTTCAAATTAAAATTTTGAGAAATTCTGAAAGGGAAGAAAATCAAAATTCAGTATTTTAAACTTGGTATCTATGATGGGTTCATTTATAAACACACAGTCGGAGGTTTTTCTTCCCGAGTGTACATGCATCACCAGCCCAGTAGTAATCACTTCTGTGTTGACATGGATTAGCATTGATATGGTCATAATTATAAATTAACTGTTAACAAAAACATGGATTATTTTGAAATACTAAGGATTTTCTTCACCAGGAATAGATTACCTGAGCCGAATTTGGCAAAACTTTAAAAAAATTTGGTCCTGATTGGTCTTTAACTTCCTAATTTATTTGGCCTTTTAAACTTTTTTGATTTGAGTGTCATTGATGAGAATTTGTAGATGATACGCGTGTCTGACGTAAAATTTTAACCCTTGTATCTATGATATGTTTATAGTCGTCTGAATTATAATGTCACCGATTGTGTTCTATTCCCGATTGTGATAATTTGACTGAGTGTGGATTCGTATGGCAGGTGATGCATGCATATCATTAGACGCTTAACCTGTAGACGTACTTGGTCTTGCTCCTTTTGAGTTCGTGCAATTCCCTCAGCTTTTGTTTGTTGTTTTGATTCTTCGTCTTTTAGTGATCGATTTACGAGATTTGAACATTCGTCAACTACTGTCGCTTTAATTTAGAGGCTCGAGCGTTCATGATTAATGTAGCACAAACGAATTTGTAATATTGTTTTATTCAAAAAGAGTACGCCATTTAAAATGGTGACTTAGATCCCTTAATAAAATATTATAACAAGGATATGGGAGTATACTGGACATCGCTAGTTAACATGCAAATCTTTGTGCCAAATTTAATAATTTAAAACAAAACGACCGGAAACTAAAAACAAAGTCTAGTTAAAATTATTAAAAAAATGTAACCGCTAACGGAGTCTCTTTGGATTTACTTCGGTTATACTTTTATATTATTCTTTGGTATCCTCATATGGGTAGCCGTTTATAGATTTTTCATATTTGTTTCGTTGTATCATATACGTTGATTTACATGTGACACTTGCAATGACTATATATAGAATAAAACACAAGATAGATAATATAATATGAATTTTTAACAAATCGCTTACAATTTATAGCTCATCACCATCCATCACTCCACTGTGGAAGACGTGCTTGTCAGGATGTAAGCCATATTTATTTTCTTAGTTTGTTTTTATGACCTCTGCTAGACCTGTGGGTTTCACCTAGTAAAAGAACTAGAAATATCAATTCATATTTTCGACTTATGAGTTTGAATGTCCGTTTGGTATCGGGATGATCCTCCTCCTCTTTTTTATATAATTTCCGGAACCTTACTTTGATGTTTTGCTTCGAGATTTCATATTATTCAAATATCTGTTGATTAGATTTAAATATTCTTTTGGAATTTCCCTTCTTCATATTTGATTTAAGAGATAACAGTCGACAGTACGTAGTTTGTCAATCCTCCAAAACTTGGCTTACTTAAAATGCTAGCTGTATCAATGGCGTCACTGAAACTAAATTTCTGATATTTTTATACGGCATGGTAAACATTACAAAATAAGGAGATTTGGTTTGATAACCAATCAGACAATTATCAACCAAAACAGCGACCTTGCGACTGCCATATATATTCTACGAGGAGTAATTTATTCACCAAAATTCAAGCAATGACATTTTTATTGTATAGAAAAAAAAACCTGCTTGAAACATAGTATTGCCTCTAATAACGGTACCACTTTATTTGCACAAATGGAATATGATACATTGGTGCCCACTAACTTTTGGTTACGTTTTGTATAAAAACTGTTATTATTTGTATGTGATATGACCAATAGTTCTTGCTTTGTTTCCTTCTCTGTTCGGAATACTTATCTTCGGTAAAAAAAACTTATTATTATTTGGTACACTAGAGGCGCGATTTTATAAACAGAAAAGTCACATATGAAAAAAACTGTGTGAAATATTTCATATGCTTAGAGGTAAAACCATTTTAGTGTAAAATAACAGAAAACGAATATAGCAATGGCATTTCATGTATTACCGGTCCGATGATAGCCTTGAGAACGAAAACTCCATCAGCTCTGTTATCGACCAAGTGATTTTAAAAACTCATCAAAGAACATAGTCTCATAATTTAGTACGAAGCAATCTTGCCTTTTGAAGAGTGTCACTTCGTCAAGACTAAGTATACATCTGTTCTGTATAAAACTAGTGTGATATCATTACCAATAAGATAATGTTTTGAACGAAGATGAAAACAATTTTAGGCCACTGTACATTCTTTAACAATGAACCAAACACATACTATTAAGTAAGCTACACTTCAAGTTATAGCTAATGCTTTAGTACTTCGTGACCTTGCCAGATATATTATCAGTATCAGTTATATGGATTAAGAATTAATTTCTTCTTACTCTTTGCAACGAAATAATATGACATATATTCATATTTTCCTCATTGCGAATAATAAAAAAAAAAAACCCATACTAAAGGTTTTTCAATGAAAGACAAATATTCATACTATATGTCTACCTCTGAATGTCTCCAATAAATAAAAGCAACAGCAGTATACCGCTGTTCTTGATAATAGGTTTGAATGTCCTTTTGGTGTCTTGATAATATGTGAATACTGCGAAAGGTTCACAATGATACATGTATCAAAGTGTCAAATCAGAAATGGGCAAAAAAATAAGAAGATAATACGACAACTGCCATCAATTTCTGACGTCGGGCAAGGATTGTGAAATTGGATGGGGTTAATCTGATATTGTGAGTCCTTAATCGTATCATTTTATGATCGTTATGTGAAACCCAAGGTAAATAGAAATTAAGCTACGTGCCGTTCATAGACACTTTAGCAGGTTTCAACATGTTTTTTTCGTTCATGTAACATAATTTTTGTCTTAATAATTGCACTGAACAGACTCAAATAAATGTTATGATAGTTTAATTGATAAAAGTAAATTCAAAAGGCGCTTCAAAAGCATCAAATCTATAAATGATTATTTTCATCGTTTAGGAAACCTCTAAACAGAATCGATTAGAACTTAAAATTCAGAAAGTCAAAGCTATATAAATAAATATCTCAATGCCACAATGATATCATAAGCGAGGAAGCTTGTTACATAGAAACAGGAAATCTCCACATGTATGACTCTTGAACGTCTTGTTTCGTAAAATAAACCATACCGCTCAAGGAGATTATGTATGAGACACCATTATTCTAAAAGAAATAAAAGGAAACATTTTTTATAGGACTTGTTTTGAATTTCAGGAATATTGTATGATATCCGATCGTGGAAGATCGCTTCACTGTGGAAATAAAACCTTACATGTAAGTTAAAACGAAAAAAACTTATTCAGGCTAAGACGTGCACTAATTATTAAATAAGTGTCCAATAACTATGCAGATGAGTAAACATATTTCTTTTATTCGAATTACCATTTTAACATATTTGATAACTCTAATAATGTCAGAAATAACTCTGTTTAATTTTGACTACTTTTGATATCAATTTCAACAGGAAAAATGTTTTCACTACACATTTATCGTTAAACCTGACCGACCAATTTTTTTTACCTGATACACAATTTATGAGTGACAGAGGTCAAGTTGACCACAAAACATTTCATTGCCAAAAAATGTTCATACTTTACAATTAACATGATTAAACATGATGAATTAAAGCTTCCAATCATGCACACAGCCAAACAGCAATTTATTTGTGTTATTACACATCAGTTATCTGGTTGCAGTTGCTAAGCATTTTTTCAGCATCATATATGACGGGAGTAGATATTTTTGTTACAAACTGTTTCTATCTATTAACAAAAATGAACACATAACAAAAAGTAGAAGTACAAAATAAGGTTGCCAACAATTATGAAATGTTCCACTGGGTGATAATTCAGTGTAAAACGTGGGTGCAGTATGTTTAATGTGCGGAACAATCCAACTGTATTACCACTGAATGATCAACACTAGCCAGTTTTACAAGGCTAATCTTGGTATTCCTTTCATCAATGTAGCATACAGATTAGTGCAGTTATCATGTGTACAAACACTAGTTTTTTTTCAATGTTTGCCTTTGAAATGTTTTGGAAATTGACTAATGATTGATACATTACATGTCTATCTCATCTAGTATCAAACTTTTGTAATCCCTCATGAAGAACTCGAGAAATGAAACACATCCTTTTCTGGATGATCAAAATGAAAGATCCGTGACGTATACGTGATCTAGAACGGATTCTTCGCGTGCTTCACTTCAAATAACCTCATCATCGATATCAGTTTGTTTGCACCAGTTGTGTAAGTATCGAGATAGGAAGGGACGCTAACCTTACCGGTCTCTCGCTCCTTTTGAAGTTCATGCGATTCAATCAATATTTATTTTTACCATGAGACGACATAGATTCAGAATGATTTGGCATCGCTGAAGCACAGGCCCTGGCATCTTAAAATGAAATTAACTTACAAACAAGAGCCTAAGAGATTCAGTTCAAAGGAAATCAACACCAATGCGAGATGTCAAATTTATTAGGACGATAACGCGGCCATGGAATGTCAAAAGTGTGCATTGAAAAATAAAAAATCCTGCTGGATGAACTGCTTAAGAAGTAAAAATTCTGACTAAATATGAAAACGGCTCAGACAATTTTCATTATATTCCGAATAAAACATTCGAATTTAAGAATACAAACTTTTAATTTGCTAATTCCCAGTTGAATATCCTTTGAAAAAAATACAACCCTTTCATCCAATATCAGATAACCCCACCACCTCTACTTGTCCGCACTTTTAATTCGTTTAATGTCAAAAGTACAAACAAATATTTCCCGCATCTGATATGTTTTGACAACATTAACCTCAACTATCATCACCTATGCAACAACAAAACTCTCGAAAGAATTAAATGAACAAACTTTATGGTGTGTCAGTTTCAATTGTTGAGCAGCAAAGAGCAGCAAGGAAAAAATAACTGACGATAACATGGAGTGAAACAACAAATATTTCTTTAGCAGACTTTCTCATTGGAACCCAATCGGCACCGTCAATACGACTATCACAGACAACGTCATCATCGCCAAATTCTACTATCAAACCATGAAAATCCTCAGTACAGTAATACGAACATAAAAAAAAAAAGAAACATGAATGCATTCTTCTGGAATCTGAACAGATCCCTCTGGTAACCGATTTTTAAAACGCGGACATACATGAAAGCACCAGAACTAAAATCTAAAACAATTTTCTTCGCGACTTTTCCCCAAAAAACGAAGGAATAGAATGGTAATTTCTGGTCAACTCTTTGCCAGTCGTGTTGTTGTTGGGGGTGAGGCAAGGGGAGGGGTGAGGGAATTAACCAACGACGTCAGTTTTTATCTTAAAGTCATAATGTATATTGTGAAGTATGGTAACTAATCCATCATCCGGACCCACCATTATGCAACTTGTATTGTTCCTCACATACTACTCACATACTTGTATATGAAATGTCAAATATTTGAACAAATGTCATAATAAAATTTTAAAATGCCAATGATTTATTTCGATAAAGTACATTACTTAAAATAGTGGTTGTGGTTTAGATGTAGTAAAACAAAGACTATGAAGCTTTATGATTGCTTGCAGCTTGCAGTTAAGTGTATGTGAAATATTCCTTTTACTCACTTAGGATTCGTATGAAACCCATAATGTAATATTCTGGTGACATTGAAAATTTATCATTTCTATTATAGAAATCTAGCTGTTCTACATTACATGACGATAATACAGTCTGTTATTGCAGTACACAGCAGTGTATCGATAGTTATCTTGCTAAAGGTGAATTGTATAGATAATTATCAAGACATAGTAATAATACACCCACTTTCATTAGACAAGATTTACAAATAAGTAAACATGGCTCACATCATTAGTCGACTCCTTATAGAAGGTATTGCCGCCCTTGACCGAAAACTTTAAACCTGGTATCTTTGATGAAATTTTACAACACTTGATCGATGCCAATACTTGTTGGCGTTTCTTCCGAGAGTTTATTACTAGTCGAGTAGTCATCACTTTTTTTTTAGAAAAAAATATTCATATATTCATTTTCTGATAAATTTTCTATTTTTGAAGTGTTGAATTATTTCCCAACCACCCTCATAGCATAAACCGTATTTGGCATAACTCACCGTAGCCAAAACGATCAACAAAATTCTACAAATAAATATAAGTGACCAAAATCTTCAGTCAACATGTTTAAGGGATTATTGTCCTTTTGTTTTATTTGTTTAATTTTCGGGGGGTCAAATGGAGATTAAATGACTTTCTTCCATTTAATATTCATTAAAAGAAAGTTCAGTCGTATACAATCTAGAAAAAAAGAGTTTTTGTTAATACAGTAATACCAAACTTATGCATGTTTGTACATCCAAATGCCTTGTCTTACCATATATATTCTGAAAATGTAGCACAGTTGATATATAAATTGCTATAGAGAGCATTATAAAATTGTTATTTAAATATTTTTTTTTGTCACCATCTAATTATTTGTAATAATATCATTAATCCGGTGTTTATTTTTAAATGAAATGGTACTGGTATGTCAGTTATGTATGTTAACAAACATTGAATTGTAGGATGACATGTCAATTTCAGCACCAGTGTGTTTACTCTAAACGAGAACACAAGCCATATTGATTTTAAAACATAACTAAAGACCATAAGTTTAACTTTTTGAAATCAGTTCACGAAAGGCAATCGTATAACACTACAAGTATTTGTTCGGTTATGTCATTCATACGAATATCCCCAGAAATATTATCTTTATTTTAAGTCAAATCAGGTATTTGTCTTCTCTTAGAGCGTCTGTATGCAGACGACTCGCGCGACTAGCTTGCACAATTATAACCTGATATATTTGATGAGTTTTGACTTCGTAGACAAATACAGAGAAATTAAATTCATTGTAACGACCGATGATATAGGAGCTTGAATTACTTTCATTTAACAAAATCCATTCAAATTGTGTTTCCTAAAACAGCTTATTCAATCGAAAACAGATATCAAACTGAAGATTTCTGCTTTTGTACTGATCAGTTAAACAGTATTTTGATACAGTATGAAAGCCTGGTGAAAAATAGAAAATTCAGCTCTTGGCCGATCAACAAATGGAAACAAAATATAATAAAACAAAGATTCCTTGCATGAAACAATACGAGGTCGAGTCTTATTATAGTAATGCCAATATCGAACCTACATATAGAATTTGACAGCTGGTGGATGACTTAATTTCCATTAAGTACAAATCTGCCTAAGAATCAGACAGTGGTGAAAACATGGCAAACAAAACCCACTCAAGTTGACATTAATTTATGTTCAAATGGTATAATGGTGCATGAATATAACATTTGTTTCCTTTTCCTGTTCTGGTAATTCAAGATATAAATTGGTTGAAATGCACTAAAAATTAAAAATTAAGGGGAGTTAACTCCGTAATTTGCGATCATTCTAACCAAAAATTATCATCTACAGATTTTTCGAATTACCAGACAAGTAGAAACGAAAGACCTACCATTTTAACTCAGGATGAGGGTGACTTCAAAATACAGTGGAGATCACTTCTAACCTCTCATTAAATCTGTCAGAATCTGTCAGGAGAACTGTTCTAGGACAGTACGTAGAACTGTCAGCCTGACACCTTTAGTCAGTTCTAGCTAGAACAGTTCTAACCTAGAACTGATTTGGACAGTTCTACCTAGAACTGATCCTGACAGTTCTACCCTAGAACAGTTTTAGACAGTTCTACCTAGAACTGACCAAATTTTTGGTCAGTTCTACTTCTAGAACAGTTTTACGGTTAAAATTGATTACAAATTGAAATTCTTCGGCTAGAATTGATTTATAAATTATACGGCTAGAATTGATTTATAAATTCTACGGCTAGAATTGATTTATAAGTTTTAAGAACTCTTTGTCTAAATATAAAGGCTTCGGCAAAATAGCGATTAATGTTATATAGAGTTTTGCTATTTTGACGGTTTTATTACAGATTTTTAATCAAGAGAACATGTTTAACCCCGTCATATTCTGCATGTATGTGCCTGTTCCAAGTCAGGAGCCTGTATTTCAGTGATTTTCTTTTGTTGATGTGTTACATAAATTATTTGTTTTCGTTCATTTTTGTACATAAATTAGGCCGTTAGTATTTAGGGGGCATTATTGTTTGAATCGTTTAACATTTGTCATTCCGGGAGTCAGGATGGCTCGTTTCACATAACAAAATTATCTGACCTCATTAACCAAATGTAATAACTTGTTTCCCAATCCACTATTACATGTATTATAAATAAATATCCCAATCCACTATTACATGTATTATAAATAAATATGTTTTAAATTAAACTTAAACTGACCATATTTGCTCTTCATCATGTAAATCTATATACATTTAGCCGCACACTGCAGTAGTCCAGTTATATTTTTAGGCAAGGATGTATTGTACAAATGACAGCAATTATATTGGAAAACAATGACTTCAAAATTTTGTTTGCACTCAATTTATAGTACTAGCATGTCCTCTTTTATTCAAAATATTGAGTCGTAAACAAATGCGATATCTGTTTACGAGTAGTTTTCATACCCCGGACGGACCTGTTTAACACAAATCTTTTGACCGCATCAATCTAAACTGACATTATTTGCTCTTTTTTTCTGCAAACCTATATAGCTGCACAGTAATTCAGTTATAATTTTAGGTCAAGAGGGACTGTAATATACTACAAGTTACAGCAATATTGGAAAACAATGACCACAAAATTGTGTTCCCATCAATTTATAGTGCCAGCATGTCCTCTTTTATTGAAAATATTGAATCGTAAACAAATATCAGTAGTTTTCATACTTCAGACTGAGTCCTGTAATAAAATCTTTGACCGCATCAACCAAAACTAACCACATTTGCTTTTTTTATATAAATCTATATAGCTGCACAGTAATTCAGTTATAATTTTAGGTCAAGAGGACTGTAGCATACAAATAACTGTAATATTGGAAATCAATGACCACAAATTTTTTTCGCATCAATTGAGAGTGCCAGCATTTCCAATTTCTATTCAAAATATCGCATCAGAAACAAATATCAGTAGTTTTCATATCTCAGACTGACTCATGTAACAAAATTATTTGTCTGCATCAATCAAAACTGACCATATTTGACAGCATCAACCAAAACTGACCATATTTGACCGCATCAACCAAAACTGATCATATTTGCTCTTTTTTATGTAACTCTTATAGTCGCATAGTAAATCTGTAATATTTTTATGCAAGGATGGATTGTATAATACAAATGATAGAAATATTGGAACACAATGCTACCTAATTTCGTTTGCATCAATTTAGAGTGCCAGCATGTCCTCTTTTTATTCAAAATATTGCATCATAAACAAATATCAGTAGTTTTCATACCACAGACTGACTGGTATAACAAAATTATTTGTCCGCATCAACCAAAACTGACCATATTTGCACTTTATTATGTACATGATGTAAATCTTAATAGCCGCAAAGTAAATCACTTATATTTTTATATCAGGATGGATTGTTTAATATAAATGAAAGCAATATTGGAACACTGACTACAAAATTATGCTCGCATCAGTTTATAGTGCCAGCATGTCCTCTTTTTATTCAAAATTTTGAATCGTAAACTAATTTCAGTAGTTTTGATATCTCAGACTGACTCATATAACAAAATTATTTGTCCGCATCAACCAAAACTGGCCATATTTGACAGCATCAACCAAAACTGACCATATGTGACAGCATCAACCAAAACTGACCATATTTAACTGATTTTTATAGTTCGTTCTTATGTTGTACTGTTATATCACTGTCCCAGGTTAGGGGGAAGGTTGGGATCCCGCTAACATGTTTAACCCCGCCGCATTATGTATGTATGTGCATGTCCCATGTCAGGAGCCTGTAATTCAGTGGTTTCGTTTGTTTATGTGTTACATATTTGTTTTTCGTTCATTTTTTGTACATAAATAAGGCCGTTAGTTTTCTCGTTTGAATTGTTTTACATTGTCATTTCGGGGCCTTTTATAGCTGACTATGCGGTATGGGCTTTGCTCACTGTTGAAGGCCGTACGGTGACCTATAGTTATTAATTTCTGTGTCATTTTGGTCTCTTGTGGACAGTTGTCTCATTGGCAATCATACCACATCTTGTTTTTATATTTACACTTTATTATGTAAATCTTAATATATATATTACTGGCTCAGACGTACTTATAAATATAATTATTTTCTGTGACTGTATCTTACATTAATTTGTAGGATCCTTTACTATAGATAATTTAGCTGATCTGTAAAAATAACATCTCCATGCCTTATATATCATGTGCTGTAGTACGACGCTAGATTAAAACTGACGTGGAAAGGTAACACCCGGCCACCGAAAGCTTCATTTTATGAAGCCCAGGTGGTCGTGTGGTCTATCGGGACGGCTACAGTGCAGGCGATTTGGTGTCACGATATCTCAGTAGCATGGGTTCGAACCCGGCGAGGAAGAACAAAAATTTGCGAAAGCAAATTTACAGATCTAACATTGTTGGGTTGATGTTTAGACGAGTTGTATATACATAATGTACACAGCCATGTATCACCATCACTGCTGGTGATCCGATGGATAAATCTGTTGTAGAGTTGTCACTGGCTCAGACGTACTTATAAATATAATTATTTTCTGTGACTGTATCTTACATTAATTTGTAGGATCCTTTACTATAGATAATTTAGCTGATCTGTAAAATAACATCTCCATGCCTTATATATCATGTGCTGTAGTACGACGCTAGATTAAAACTGACGTGGAAAGGTAACACCCGGCCACCGAAAGCTTCATTTTATGAAGCCCAGGTGGTCGTGTGGTCTATCGGGACGGCTACAGTGCAGGCGATTTGGTGTCACGATATCTCAGTAGCATGGGTTCGAATCCCGGCGAGGGAAGAACAAAAATTTGCGAAAGCAAATTTACAGATCTAACATTGTTGGGTTGATGTTTAGACGAGTTGTATATATATATATATATATATAGCCGCATAGTAAATCACTTATAGTTACATATCACGATGGATTGTATAATTCAAATGACAGCAATATTGGAAAAATTTCCACATCAATTTAGAGTACCAGCATGTCCTCGTTTTATTCAAAATATTGAATCGTAAACAAATTTCAGTAGTTTCAATATATCAGACTGATTCGTTTTAACAAAATTATTTGACCGCATCAACCAAAACTGAACATATTTACACTTTATCAAATAAATATATATGGCCTCATTGTAAACCAATAATATTTCTATGTCAGGACGGATGGTATGATAAAGATGACACCAACTTTGGAACACAATAAAATTGAGAATGGAAATGGGGAATGTGTCAAAGAGACAACAACCCGACCACAGAACAGAAATGTATACCATATCTAAAATTTTGTCCACATCAATTTAGCGTGCCATTATTTCCTCTCTGTATCCATAATAATGAACCGTCACTAAAGTGACTTTTGAGTCAGTAGTTCGTGATGGGTTTGTTTTTAAACAAAACTATTTAACGGCATCATCCAACACTCACATGACTGATTCATATACTTTATTTTAAAATGAAAAGTACATGTATGAGAAGTTCTCTTCTTGGAATAGTATACTGTTAATATAATTTGAAGCAGGCAAAGAAAATGATTGTTTGTAGCCTAACGTCCAGTGGCAAATGTTTCATTCATGTTCAGATCGAGTATATTTTTCTGACGTTCCAGACTCCCAGATATCATTTATAATCGTTATGGATAAGTCTGTCTAAATTGACGAGATGGTGCAAATGTACATTGTTTTTACGTTATACATTGTACAACACTTTTTCATTAATATCCCATAATTCATCCACTGTACAATTTTCGTTTGAACATTTGTCAAAACAGAATCTTAAATCATGAATGTAAATACAAGGCAAACAAGGTAAATTACGATTAAAATTCCATGAATTAAATGCAGAGTTATATTTAGGAAGAGACTGTTAAAACGGGGAACGAAGAAACGTAAACAATGATGTTTATATGCAATCTTATAAAAATATTTCTCCGATGAGTTGGATAACCTTTCTATCCACTTCGATATTTGTACTTGTAACGTTTGATCAGTAAAAATATAGAAAATCTGCTATTATATAGTAAAGTAATAGACCACTTTCGAGTTTGTCCTTCACCGGAAAAACTCGTCAATCATGCGCGCCTTTATGACGTCATTTACCAGATACAGGAATCGCCTGTATCCCTGCACTTTAACGTTCATCAAGCGTTTTAGTGATCGTCATTGAGCAGGATAAACTAGAAATAATGTTTGTTCTGTAGGTACTTAATCACAATTCCCTAGTCACAGCAGTGCTGATTGTCAATTATGAGAATTCAATTTGCCGAATAATTCGTGCAATATAGCATCATAGTTTCTCATCAACTCGCTCAACATTTGAATGGAAGTGACGATGCCCCTAAACGCACGAATGATGTTCACTAAAACCAGAGTTTTTGACGGAAATGCATCGAACTCGAAAGTTGTCTATTGGAACTGATTTTTTTCTTCTAAATTCTAAAGTGCCCTTACTGCAGTGACGTCATTTAGAACTGTTCTACAGTCCTGACTGATTTAGTCAGTTCTGCTGACAGTTCTACGGTTAGAACTGATTTGGACAGTTCTACCTAGAACAGTTTTAGACAGTTCTACCCTAGAACTGATCCTGACAGTTCTACCTAGAACTGATTTAGTCAGTTCTACCTAGAACTGATTCTGACAGTTCTACTTAGAACAGTTCTAGGGCAGGTTAGAACAGTTCTATGACAGATTATTCTGACAGTTCTAATGAGAGGTTAGAAGTGATCTCCACTGTAGGATGGTTAGGTCGGTGGGGTTTTTTTCGGCCATGTTTTAAAATTCTTCTAAACTGCCTGATTCTTACTAAGACTGGCACTTAACTTCTTAAAAAAATAATTATTTTTAGTAACGGAACACACAGACAGGCATGTCACATGTGGAAATCATACTTGTCATGTTCATAGTGGTGATGTGAGTAACTGTTTATATTTACGAAAACCATAATTCAATTAAATGTAGAGGCATTCGTAGTCTAATATAGCCTTGCATTTGTAATTAGGAAATTGACCATTTGTGAATGACTTTTAGACTTAAACATATAGGATAAGGTATTCTAGACGCTATTTAACAAGTTTTTATGTCCTACTGTCGCTTTTTATTTTACAGATTCTGTTACTCTGGCACGTCATTTGCCAATGTAACCAAAATGTCTGAATGTAAACACACTGTCAGTTCACAATGTGATTGATTGCTAAACATAGTGTGAAGGAAAGGACATTGTTGGCTTTATGTGACAAAATATATGACTGCATTTAAAACGTCTAAGTATGAAAAACGAAACAGTTACTTTTTAACATAGTATTCAATAACAATATTTTCAGGAACAAAATCAATTTATTTGTTTTTCATAAGGTGTTCTAGACGAGAAAACAAAATAACGAATAAAATAATTATGCAAATTTTGTATTCTAAAAATGAAAACACTGTGCTTTCTAGCGAATTTTCGTTGCCATGGTAATGCGATGGTTCAAAATATTATTTTGTTGCCATGTATTTACCAAAAAAGGTCATTAGTGTTTTGTGTTTTACGTTTAAAAATAAATAATCTTTTAGGAAAAATTATCAGCTCTCTGGTCTTTTAATTTAGACTATCGCCATTTACTATTGTTTTTATCCTTATATGAATATAGATTAAACGATAATTCAAGAAGGGGGTTAAGAAATAGCATAAGAAATATCAGATTTTATTTCAGGTATGTGTATTGACGAATGATGGTAAAACACATAATTACCATGGACATACGTCTAGTTTTAACCTTAACTGCCATAAAGAGGTAAGATACGCGTGTGCTTCTTCTAAAACAAAGTTAATAAAGCATTAAACGTAAGTATAAACTGCCATGAAAGCCCAGAGACACCGAATGAATAACTTAAGCGTAAGTTCCAAAAAGTTTATTTTTGGTATCATTTGCTTTTAACAAAACTGAATATTCATGGTATCGTAATGATAATTTATTTATGGGAAAAAATATCCCTCGAAATACTGATTTATAAATGGTTTTCCTACCACGACAATCAAACAATTTAACATATTAATTTGATGTAATGTATTTTCTGAACAAAAACTACTACTGTAAAAATGTTTTGTGTTTCATGTTTGGATAAACAAGTCTTTTCAGCGAAAATGATCGACTCGATCCTTTTCGTCATTTTGTCATTGTGTTTATCCGTAAATTAATATGATTATCACTAACGTTCTACGAGGAGGTTAAGAAAAAAAATTAAATATAAGTTTTTCTTTAGGTATATGCATTGATATATAATTTACATGGAAATTTATCCAGTTCTTATTTTATATTAATTGCAATGCAGAGGTAAGATAATCGTGCAGTATTTCTTAAACAAATATAGAAATAAGAAGATGTGTTATGAATTCCAATGAGACAACACTCCACCAGAGACAAAATGACGAAGAAGTTAACAACTATAGGTCACCGTACGGCCTTCAACAATGAGCAAAACCCATACCGCATAATCAGCTATAAAAGGCCCCGAAATAAAACAATTCAAACGCGAAAACTTACTGCCTGATTTATGTACAAAACAATGAACGAAAAAACTGATAACTGAATTTTGAATTGAAGGGCCTCCCTTGGAGTGTAATCTTCCCTGTTTGGTAGCCGTATCTGTAAAAATGATCTTTTCTACAGACAAAATAATTTTAAAATGAACTGCATTGTTTCAAGGAAATGACAGCACTGTTCTTATTTAAAAAGAATAAAAAGTATCAATCTTATAAAAATTCGATATATGCAAGATATTTTATAGGGACATATGTTACACACCACTCCGAGATGTGTATCTCTTCCACAATATGGTCAGCCATGTTCTTGTGTCAGTCAACCCTGTATTAAAGTTTTCTCAGCAGGTTTGTTGTACCTATATCTATTAAAGTTCAGTATTACTATTAAACTTCTTTTACTCTGTACAATATACTGTAAACCAACTTATAATCTCGATCTATCTTATTTTTTGCGACTTTCGAAAGTAGAAAAATGACGTGAATATAAATAGTCGCGAATATGTAAAACTTGATCTTTCCTTATTTAACTTACTTCAAGTATATTTGAAAATTGCGAAATTTAATCGCCGCGAAGTGGTCTTGGAAAGGCTAAACGCGAAATAGAGTATCCGCGAAAATAAGCTGGTTTACAGTATTGCCAGACTCAGGTTTACGACTAATTTCTAGCAACAATCCAAGGAATAAAACCACTTATTCATAGTCCAATTGTTTTCTGTGTTAATTTCTGTAATTTAAAGCATTAATAGTTATTTCGTCTAAAGTTTAGATAAAGTCATTTCATGATATAACTATACCTGGTTTGTGCTGTAAAATTTCCTATATTTGGTGGGTATCGTGTTACTTAGTCATTTGTTTTCTATGTTGTGTTTTGTGTACTGTTGTTTGTCTTTTTGGTCTTTTTTCTTTTTCTTTTTTTTGCCATGGCGTTGTCAATTTGTTTTCGACTTTTAAGTTTGAATGTCCCTTTGGTATCTTTCGCCTCTTTTTTTTTTTTTTAAGCGCACTGATTTCCCGGAAACTTAGTAGCACACAACCAGGTACGGCTGAGCTAGGCAATAGGAAAAATATTTTTTTTTTATTCATATATTTTGGTTTTTTTATTACTCAACAGAAACTTTCAACAAGGATCTACAGTGATCACACGCTTCAATTTTATACCAAAAACTATCCAACTATTTAGCTTATTCATAAAGTTACAGTTAGTTTAAGAACAGTTTTACTTAAATTATGCACTTCTTTCTTGTATGTTTTTTTGTATGTGGCTGGGCCCGAATTAGTGGTTCTGTATATCAAGCTATGCACCAACACTAACGAACACTAACGATCATAATAAGAATCAACAAGCCAGTTAACAATAAGGCAGTATGTTTGAAAACCACAAACTCGCAAAATGTTTACACGTTCTGTAAACATTCTAACGACAAATAAAAAAAAATGTGTCTTTTAATCATTTGATTGATTACTGGTGCCTACATTTAAGGTCGTTGGGTTAGGTGATTAGGTGTTGCATGCTCCACGACAAGTGACATATAATACTTGCATATTCAGCACAATCCAAATTCAAAATAAGCATGTAGAAAGTGTTTAAACTCCCAGATGGAAGAATTCCAGGAATTTCCATATATCCTTACCCCCAGTCTATCCTTTGGTTACGATAAATAGGGGACAGTAATATTAAAAATTAAGTCTGACTGAAATTGAATAACTAGATTTTAATTGTACAGACTAAAAATCCGTAGTTAACCTTTTCAAAAGGAAAAATTAAAACTGAATATTGTTTTTGGTTTAAGACTTTTTATCAAGCGAAACTATTTCGAATGTAGGTCCACAAATAAGCGAAGATGTCTGTCCTTGTACAGGTTAACAATGACATGCATGACAAAATGTGTTGTTATTACCTCACATGGTTTTTGGCGCTACCTTTAAAAAAGTATTCTATTACCCAATACGATTTTACGAAATCCAATAGGATAAAGCTATAATCGAAAAGGATATCAAAAGTATCCTCCGGATTTGTTTCTTTTAGGATTAACAAATCCTAAGCGATCATTTTCTCCTTAACATTTTGTAGGATATATATCCTTTGGGATAAAATAAATGAAAATCTTCGTGCGAATTCCAGGCAGCAGTTCACAAGATAATCATAGGTTTTGTCGTAAATAAGGTGTTTTGAAGTGTAATTCAACATAAGTCTATTTGAAATAACAAATTTACATTTTAAGAAACTATGCTTGCCGTATAATTTGAAAAAGGATTGTTGTTTAAAAGTTTGTTCAAAGAATAAAACAGATTCCTATCACATAATTGCTGATATCTTACCTTACTGTACAGCAACCAAGCAATTTTATTAACTTTCTTAGCTTGATGTATGATATTTCCATTAAGTGTGTAGAAAATATCTTTTTTGCAACCGCCTCAGTGACCTGATGGTAGCGTGTTGTGGTCTATCGGGACGGCTACAGTGCAGGCGATTTGGTGTCACGATATCTCAGTAGCATGGGTTCGAATCCCGGCGAGGAAGAACAAAAATTTGCGAAAGCAAATTTACAGATCTAACATTGTTGGGTTGATGTTTAGACGAGTTGTATATATATATATATATATATAGCCGCATAGTAAATCACTTATAGTTACATATCACGATGGATTGTATAATTCAAATGACAGCAATATTGGAAAAATTTCCACATCAATTTAGAGTACCAGCATGTCCTCGTTTTATTCAAAATATTGAATCGTAAACAAATTTCAGTAGTTTCAATATATCAGACTGATTCGTTTTAACAAAATTATTTGACCGCATCAACCAAAACTGAACATATTTACACTTTATCAAATAAATATATATGGCCTCATTGTAAACCAATAATATTTCTATGTCAGGACGGATGGTATGATAAAGATGACACCAACTTTGGAACACAATAAAATTGAGAATGGAAATGGGAATGTGTCAAAGAGACAACAACCCGACCACAGAACAGAAATGTATACCATATCTAAAAATTTTGTCCACATCAATTTAGCGTGCCATTATTTCCTCTCTGTATCCATAATAATGAACCGTCACTAAAGTGACTTTTTGAGTCAGTAGTTCGTGATGGGTTTGTTTTTAAACAAAACTATTTAACGGCATCATCCAACACTCACATGACTGATTCATATACTTTATTTTAAAATGAAAAGTACATGTATGAGAAGTTCTCTTCTTGGAATAGTATACTGTTAATATAATTTGAAGCAGGCAAAGAAAAATGATTGTTTGTAGCCTAACGTCCAGTGGCAAATGTTTCATTCATGTTCAGATCGAGTATATTTTTCTGACGTTCCAGACTCCCAGATATCATTTATAATCGTTATGGATAAGTCTGTCTAAATTGACGAGATGGTGCAAATGTACATTGTTTTTACGTTATACATTGTACAACACTTTTTCATTAATATCCCATAATTCATCCACTGTACAATTTTCGTTTGAACATTTGTCAAAACAGAATCTTAAATCATGAATGTAAATACAAGGCAAACAAGGTAAATTACGATTAAAATTCCATGAATTAAATGCAGAGTTATATTTAGGAAGAGACTGTTAAAACGGGGAACGAAGAAACGTAAACAATGATGTTTATATGCAATCTTATAAAAATATTTCTCCGATGAGTTGGATAACCTTTCTATCCACTTCGATATTTGTACTTGTAACGTTTGATCAGTAAAAATATAGAAAATCTGCTATTATATAGTAAAGTAATAGACCACTTTCGAGTTTGTCCTTCACCGGAAAAACTCGTCAATCATGCGCGCCTTTATGACGTCATTTACCAGATACAGGGAATCGCCTGTATCCCTGCACTTTTAACGTTCATCAAGCGTTTTAGTGATCGTCATTGAGCAGGATAAACTAGAAATAATGTTTGTTCTGTAGGTACTTAATCAAAAATAGGATGGTTAGGTCGGTGGGTTTGTTTTCGATCATGTTTTAAAATTCTTCTACACTGCCTGATTTTTACAAAGACTGGCACTTAACTTCTTAAAAAAGATAATTATTTTTTAGTAACGGAACACACAGACAGTCATGTCACATGTGGAAATCATACTTGTCATGTTCATAGTGGTGATGTGAGTAACTGTTTATATTTACGAAAACCATAATTCAATTAAATGTAGAGGCATTCGTAGTATAATATAGCCTTGCATTTGTAATTAGGAAATTGACCATTTGTGAATGACTTTTTAGACTTAAACATATAGGATAAGGTATTCTAGACGCTATGTATCAAGTTTTTATGTCCTACTGTCACTTTTTATTCTACAGATTCTGTTACTCTGGCACGTCATTTGCCAATGTAACCAAAATGTCTGAATGTAAACACACTGTCAGTTCATAATGTGATTGATTGCTAAACATAGTGTGAAGAAAACGACACTGTTGGCTTTATGTGACAAAATATATGACTGCATTTAAAACGTCTAAGTATGAAATACGAAACTACCATTACTTTTTAACATAGTATTCAATAACAATATTTTCAGGAACAAAAATTTATTTGTTTTTCATCAAGTGTACTAGACGAGAAAAAATAACGAATAAAATAATTATGCAAATTTTGTACTTTAAAAATGAAAACACTATGCTTTCTAACGAATTTTCGTTGCCATGGTAATGCAATGGTTCAAAATATTGTTTTGTTGCCATGTATTTACCAAAAAAGGTCATTAGTGTTTTGTGTTTTACGTTTAAAAATAAATAATCTTTTTAGGAAAAATTATCAGCTCTCTGGTCTTTTAATTTAGACTATCGCCATTTTATTATTGTTTAGATTAAACGATAATTCAAGAAGGAGGTCAAGAAAAAGCATAAGAAATATCAGATTTTATTTCAGGTATGTGTATTGACGAATGATGGTAAAACACATAATTACCATGGACATACGTCTAGTTTTAACCTTAACTGCCATAAAGAGGTAAGATACGCGTGTGCTTCTTCTAAAACAAAGTTAATAAAGCATTAAACGTAAGTATAAACTGCCATGAAAGCCCAGAGACACCGAATGAATAATTTAAGCGTAAGTTCCAAAAAGGTTTATTTTTGGTATCATCTGCTTTTAACAAAACTGAATAATGTGGACACATTTATATTCATGGTATCGTAATGATGATTTATCTATGGGAAAAAAATATCCCTCGAAATACTAATTTATAAATGGTTTTGCTACCAGACAATCTGACAATTAAACATATTAATTTGATGTAATGTATTTTCTGAACAAAAAATACTACTGTACAAATGTTTTGTGTTTCATGTTTGGATAAACAAGTCTTTTCAGCGAAAATGATCGACTCGATCCTTTTCGTCATTTTGTCATTGTGTTTATCCGTAAATTAATATGATTATCACTAACGTTCCACGAGGAGGTTAAGAAAAAAATTAAATATAAGTGTTTCTTTAGGTCTATGCATTGATATATAATTTACATGGAAATTTATCCAGTTCTAAGCGTATATTAATTGCAATGCAGAGGTAAGATAATCGTGCACTATTTCTTAAACAATTATAGAAATAAGAAGACGTGTTATGATTTCCAATGAGACAACACTCCATCAGAGACTAAATGACGAAGAAGTTAACAACTATAGGTCACCGTACAGCCTTCAACAATGAGCAAAACCCATACCGCATAGTCAGCTATAAAAGGCCCCGAAATAACAAATGTAAAACAATTCAAACGTAGAAAACTAACGGCCTGATTTATGTACAAAACAATGAACGAAAAAACTGATAAATGAATTTTGAATTGAAGGGCCTTTCTTGGAGTGTAATCTTCCCTGTTTGGTAGCCGTATCTGTAAAAAATGATCTTTTCTACAGACAAAATAATTTTAAAATGAAATGCATTGTTTCAAGGAAATGACAGCACTGTTCTTAATTTAAAAAGAATAAAAAGTATCAATCTTATAAAAATTCGATATATGCAAGATATTTTATAGGGACATCAGTTACACACCATTCCGAGATGTGTATCTCCTCCACAATATGGTCAGCCATGTTCTTGTGTCAATCAACCCTGTATAAAAGTTTTCTCAGCAGGTTTGTTGTACCTCTATTTCTTAAAGTTCAGTATTACTATTAAACTTCTTTTACGTTGTACAATATAGTGTAAACCAACTTATAATCTCGAGCTATTTTTTTTTTTTGCGACTTTCGAAAGTAGAAAAATGACGTGAATATAAATAGTCGCGAATATGTAAAACTTGATCTTTCCTTATTTAACTTACTTCAAGTATATTTGAAAATTGCGAAATTTAATCGCCGCAAAGTGGTCTTGGAAAGGCTAAACGCGAAATAGAGTATCCGCGAAAATAAGCTGGTTTACAGTATTGCCAGACTCAGGTTTACGACTAATTTCTAGCAACAATCCAAGGAATAACACCACTTATTCATAGTCCAATTGTTTTCTGTGTTAATTTCTGTAATTTAAAGCATTAATAGTTATTTCGTCTAAAGTTTAGATAAAGTCATTTCATGATATAACTATACCTGGTTTGTGCTGTAAAATTTCCTATATTTGGTGGGTATCGTGTTACTTAGTCATTTGTTTTCTATGTTGTGTTTTGTGTACTGTTGTTTGTCTTTTTGGTCTTTTTTCTTTTTTTTTTTGCCATGGCGTTGTCAATTTGTTTTCGACTTTTAAGTTTGAATGTCCCTTTGGTATCTTTCGCCTCTTTTTTTTTTAAAGCGCACTAGTTTCCCGGAAACTTAGTAGCACACAACCAGGTACGGCTGAGCTAGGCAATAGGAAAAATATTTTTTTTTTATTCATATATTTTGGTTTTTTTTATTACTCAACAGAAACTTTCAACAAGGATCTACAGTGATCACACGCTTCAATTTTATACCAAAAACTATCCAACTATTTAGCTTATTCATAAAGTTACAGTTAGTTTAAGAACAGTTTTGCTTAAATTATGCACTTCTTTCTTGTATGTTTTTTGTATGTGGTTAGGCCCGAACTAGTGGTTCTGTATATCAAGCTATGCACCAACACTAACGAACACTAACGATCATAATAAGAATCAACAAGCCAGTCAACAATAAGGCAGTATGTTTGAAAACCACAAACTCGCAAAATGTTTACACGTTCTGTAAACATTCTAACGACAAATAAAAAAAAATGTGTCTTTTAATCATTTGATTGATTACTGGTGCCTACATTTAAGGTCGTCGGGTTAGGTGATTAGGTGTTGCATGCTCCACGGCAAGTGACATATAATACTTGCATATTCAGCACAACCCAAATTCAAATTAAGCATGAAGAAAGTGTTTAAACTCCCAGATGGAAGAATTCCAGGAATTTCCATATATCCTTACCCCCAGTCTATCCTTTGGTTACGATAAATAGGGGACAGTAATATTAAAAATTAAGTCTGACTGAAATTGAATAACTAGATTTTAATTGTACGGACTAAAAATCCGTAGTTAACCTTTTCAAAAGGAAAAATTAAAACTGAATATTGTTTTTGGTTTAAGACTTTTTATCAAGCGAAACTATTTCGAATGTAGGTCCACAAATTAAGCGAAGATGTCTGTCCTTATACAGGTTAACAATGACATGCATGACAAAATGTGTTGTTATTACCTCACATGGTTTTTGGCGCTACCTTTAAAAAGAAGTATTCTATTACCCAATACGATTTTACGAAATCCAATAGGATAAAGCTATAATCGAAAAGGATATCAAAAGTATCCTCCGGGATTTGTTTCTTTTTAGGATTAACAAATCCTAAGCGATCATTTTTCTCCTTAACATTTTGTAGGATATATATCCTTTGGGATAAAATAAATGAAAATCTTCGTGCGAATTCCAGGCAGCAGTTCACAAGATAATCATAGGTTTTGTCGTAAATAAGGTGTTTTGAAGTGTAATTCAACATAAGTATATTTGAAATAACAAATTTACATTTTTAAGTAACTATGCTTGCCGTATAATTTGAAAAAGGATTGTTGTTTAAAAGTTTGTTCAAAGAATAAAACAGATTCCTATCACATAATTGCTGATATCTTACCTTACTGTACAGCAACCAAGCAATTTTATTAACTTTCTTAGCTTGATGTATGATATTTCCATTAAGTGTGTAGAAAATATCTTTATTTTGCAACCGCCTCAGTGACCTGATGGTAGCGTGTTCGCCTCCAAAGCGGGAGCTCGAGGGTCCCCCCGACTGGATCAAACCAAAAACTGAAAATTGGTATTTGCTTTTCTTCACTTACCACGCGATGTTTAGGAGAAAGAGCAAAGACTAGTTGGCTTGTAGTCCAAATAATTTGTACGGGCAGGGTGACATGTCTTCTTGTGGACTGTTACCTTGGAACTAACAGTTTTAATTCCTGGTTCATCATGTCGGTTTAGTACAAAGCAGGGTTCATAATCATATCTCATTAATATGCTTTCGTCCCGATATGCATGTTACATTTGCCACTGGACGTTACTCTGCAGTATTATATTTTTGAGATGACTTTGGTTGTAATGTATTAACCCGCAATTAATTTGTTATGAAAACAACTATAAGTATGCACAATATATATATTTTAATAAGTCTCATATTTTGTAGATTTATTACCAATAACTACATTGCAACCACGAAACACAGGTATATATATGATTGAGGATACTCCGTTTTTTTTTAACTTAGATAAAAATATGGGTATAATATTACAAAGGAATTAAGGGAAGGAAATAAAGTAGTAAACTTTTAAATTATTGGATTGTATTTTGAATACATTTTTTTTTTTTGCTTTGAAGGTTTAACGATGAATTTTTTTTTATTTGTCTGCACTTGTTCTGCTGTTTTTATGAAACAATACGTCAGATTTATGTGATTATTATAAAAATAAGGAGATGTGGTATGATTGCCAAGGAGATCCACCTGAGTCTAAAGGACTACGACGTGAACAACTATAGGGTATTGTACGGCCTTCAACAATAAGCACAACTAATACCTTATATTTATCTATAAAATGCTCCCGCAAGACAAAATGCGAAACAATTCAAAAGATAAACCAATCACATGATTTATGCTAAAACAACAAAAGAAAAACAAATTCGATAGAAACCAACAACTACCATTGAATAACAGTCTTCTGACTTGGAACTTTAATACACCATAATACACCATAAAAATTAATTGGAAGAGGCGTTACTCATTAGATCAGCACTAGGCACACCATACAACCCAAACAAAAGACAAAAATCATTGTATCTTTTACGGACTGTACAAACAACTTCAGCCTAAAAATGATTGTTGTTCGTTTTATATTTATTTAAAGTAAGTTCGTATATTTAAAGTCATAGTTGTTAACATTTGTTAAACAACACATACGGTTCTAATCAATATACATGACTGTATTTAAACAGTTATTAAATACATGAGATATTTTAAAATCAAAATAATTCATTTGCAAATTAGAACAAATATGTCTTGAAATGTCAACAGTTTTTATTGGATTTGTAGGTTCTTGTAGTGATATACCAACGCTTACAAAGCATCGGTGTGCACGTTATCAGTCACAGTTACACATGTGTGAAAGCACTAACCCAGTTGTCAAGAGTATTGCATCTGGAGATTGTAAAACATATTGCTTATTGTGTAGATGTAAGTACTTTTTTTTCTTCAAATGCATTTTTTTCGTTATCGTATGATCCATTTAGATGACTTCTTAATATATAAACTACTTTGTGCTATCTCCGCTAGCTATTGACATTTGTGTACGGTTTTACCAAGACTGTCTTGCATGCAGCTGTGTTTGTGTCGTCTGTTATACGAAAACAATTGATTTCAGAACTCTTTTTTCATTTTGATATTGTATGGTCTTCCATGTACTCCGCTTGTTTTGACCAGAGAAAATTGAGTAAGCATTAAACTATATTAAAGCCGACACATGTTTAACGTTCCTGTTCAGAGTCGTTGGCTGTCGTTGATTTTTAAATCCTAATTGGGTGGACATAGTTTCAGGAACATACCTTTTTAAAATCACCGGCACGTTTGTTCCAATACTTTTCATCAATATATTATAAGCTTCTTAGTAACAAAAATTGTTTTATTCTCTAACAGTTATTTCTCGAATTTAGATTACCCTCTTCTGCAAAGTTAATGGCTGATCTTTGGTATATTTTAGTCACTGTTGAATTTGAACGAAATTAGCATATATGGGTAAAGATGCGCAATTTATTTCAGGTAGGCGATAATGGTAGCCTTTTCATCAATTCCTCTGCCCAAATGTTATACTTTCCTTCATATGATGGCTCGTTTCGAAGCTGAGACATTTTAACATATGTGGTTAAATTTTCGGGGTACGCAGTGAAATTATTTTTTTCGGTAATTTAACACACTCCGAAAAGCCTTCAGTGATGCGGCTTCTCGAGGTAAAAATCCTTTTTTTCACTAAATAAGTTCTTTGAAAATTTGTTTCTTTGCATACATTTAATAACTCCATAGTTTTTACACCTTTATCTTATGGTCCTCTGCTCTTCAAATCACCACAAATGGTTAAGCTCAGTTATTTGTTGAAATTGAAACATGTCCAATATCACTGCACAGAGATATTTTGTTTACGCACTACTTTTGAGTTCCTTAATTTGAGGCGCATTTGGGATATTGACCCATATGTCGTATGTAGCAGAACTGTGCGTCTGACGTATCAAATTATATCCCTGGCATCTTTGATGAGTTTTTTCTATACTGTACGATTTGTAAACTAATCCGTTGAGCAAACAATTTTACAAAACAGGAAGTAAAAGTAATTATTGATCAGATCAAGAACAAATAATAATGAGACATTAGGAGAAAAGTTAGTTCTTATAAAACTATGTGATTCCACCAAACATCAACGTCATCTAAGATATCATTATATTCAACGAAAGTAACAATAACATAGTCAATAATATTTTATTAAGCAACGACAACGGAAGCGCCAGCAGTTACGACCCAGACTACAACTGTCACCACTAAACAAACCACTACAGTACCTAGTAAGTAATGATAACAAAAACAATTGTAAAAATTTCAATAAATATAGAAACCAGACAGCTACACATATCTAGAATAGAAAATAGAAACTGGGAATGTGTCAAAGAGACAACAACCCAACCAAAGAGCAGATAACAGTCCAAGGCCACCAATGTGTCTTCAACGCAGCGAAACAACCCCGCTCCCGGAGGCGGGATTCATCTGGACCCTAAGTAATAATGTGTACTGGTTCAGCAAAATGGACGCCACACTACACTCCGAAACATACAAATGAACCAAAATTAAAAAAAAAAAAAAAAAACAACACAAGACTTACAAAGACTAACAATACCTAAAAAGGGCAATATACATTTGTTCCTTGTTCCGATTGGACAACCAAAAACCATTCGTCAACGAAATACAAAAAGAACCAAAATTATGGTAAAAAGAAAAAAAAAGATGAGTAGACAAATGACAGTCAGCTCATACCTGAACTTCCCTAAATGGGAATACATTTGTATTCCTTTAACAGGTTATAGTAGATCTTCCCGAATTGGATATCAGTTTACAGTTATCAAAATTGAATTTTGAATTTGCTGCCATGGCATACACTTTTATTTTACGACATTTTTTCTCTTTAAAAACAAAGTTCAAATGAAAAATTAATTAATTTAATAGCTTAACCAAGTATTTGTATAGTTAAATCCTTGGCTTAACAAATTCACTTTTTGAAGAGCTTAACTTTTATTTATTATGGTAATATTTAAGAATATATTTGACAAACATATTGCCTTTAAAATAAACATGACAAAAATTTTCTCAAAAAATAGCAAATATCCTGTTTCCTGATATCGATTGTTTTTTTTTTTCTTCATTACTGCATATTAATGCCCATGTAATATGGAACGCCACAGCTGTCTTATGTGGTACTCTGATATTACGTTATGTTGTTTTATTATAACTTGATGATATTTTGTCTTTACATAATATGGTTTTGACATTACGTAATGATGTTTTGATATTGTAACGTGTAACCAGGCGTTTATGTCTCAAACGATTCGTTCCAGTAAATACTTGGATCCAAGTTGTCCAAAACAATACGGCAATACTATTAACTATCTATGTTATACACAATGAACTAAAATATACACATTGGCTCTTTGCCGATATAAAGTAATGACGAACAGTAATATATATATACAAATTATACAATCTTACAGCCTGTCCACCAGATGGGACGGTCTGTCACTACAAGACAGTGTGGCTGGTACAGTCTGTCAATACCAGGCAGTGCTGCTGGTACAGCTGTCCTCCGAGTGGGACAGTCTGTCACTACCAGCTTCCTATGTTAGACCAACTTGTACAAGTTGTCCCCAGTACAAGTTGTCCTCGACAATATCACTTACAGCTATGTAACGTGCTTACTCTTGTACACTGGTCTTCTTAATAAGAATATCGACAGACCCGAATTGTATTCCTCACCCTCTTATATACTCCAGGGCGAATACACAATTTACTGGATAGGGGTGTTCTCTAAATGTTCCCGATACCGAACACAACAATCCCTCTCAAACACCCCCATACCCTTGGACCCAACCACTGACTTTCCCGCCAAACGTCTAAATCGACACAACGCTTCCTTCTGCGTGAAACATATATAGATACAACAAGATTCTTCTTGTATGTTACCATAACGACCAATAAACATTAAATAACCCACGCCTCAATCTACATGCGTTCCTCATGATATAAACATTACAATTACAAAACAAAATTCATCAATATATATATACACACGCTGAAATTCACTCAATTACATAATCAGCCATCCAGGCTGATCTTTTTCTCTCATGACGACCATTGTCCTCCTCCAATCTCATTGAGGCACGATTCTTTTTCATTGGGTGATTTCTCCTAGTACACTTATTGCAACTAGCAACATATGCCCTAACGTCAGATTGCAAACCAGGCCAATAGTAAGACTGGCGTATTTTCTCTCGAGTTTTATGAATACCTAAGTGACCAGCACACTTTGTGTCATGACAGTATTCTAATACTTGTTTGCGCTCCGACATTGGAATCACCGCTTGTAATTTTGCAACGTTCAGTTCTAGGTCATTGAAGCGTCTAACTACTATATCCTCTTGGAGCTCTAAACTATCAAACTGACTCCATAATGACCTTATAAAGAATCCCTTACCGGATACCTCATTGTGGCCTATGACCCTCTGTCAGCCACCGCTTAACAAGTTTAAGGTCCGAGTCATTTGATTGTAGTTCCATTAGAGTCAATTCTTTGCCATTGTCAGGCATCTGACTGGTTACGATTTTGACATGGCTATGTTCCCTCTTAGAACAATCACTGCTCATGTTTGACCAACTGTCTGATGTTAACCGACATGGTTTGCCTGGAGCACGACTTAATGCGTCAGCATTTCTACGTTGGGTACCTTGAAAAATTAGAGGAACCCTAAAGTTATCGATGTGTAATAAGTTAGCAGACACGTCAATCAAACACTTATTTTTCTTCATAAAGTCTAAACCTAGAATACCATCGACTTGTAGGTCAGTTACAACGGCCTCTGAAGTAAACTTCTCTTTACCAAAATCCATTTTAAAACTACCTTTACCTCGAAGGCTTAGATATTTGTCACAGACGGACTTAATCTGTGACCTAGTTTCACTCAGATGAGGCCTACACAAGTCAGGAATTAAATCATACACTCTTGTAGAGACTAAAGTTAGTGTAGCTCCAGTATCAATCACAAACTTGACTGGTACATCTTGAATGAGTAACTCGACAAACATTCCTGCATCTTCTGATGCTGAAATGACAGCGCCTTTATCTTTATTTGCAGCCTTATCTCCAGACTTCAGTGTCTTGACCGATCCGTTCGTATCAGGTCCTTTCGTATGTCCTCCCCGAGTACTTTGTTTCTTAATATTATTGGGACAATTTCGTGCAAAGTGTCCTATTTTACCACAACTAAAACAAGGACCACCCCTTTTTCGGTTGCTTTGAGTATTATTGGTCTCCCCACGTGGTTGGAACTTTCTTTGGGAATTTAAATCTTTAAACGTCATCATGTCTTTCGTTAAAGACTGTAAATTATTCTCAATCGTCTGCATCCATGTCGCCATATTCTCCATTGATACAACGGTATCCGGACTGTTAGATGCTTCTGTCCGTTCGTCACTCGTAGTCTGTCGTAAGTGACCCATACTTTTCATTGTTCTACTCTCAGCCTTATTATAAGCTTCAAGCTCAACTGCCAACCGTATAGCATCGTTGAGAC
This sequence comes from Mytilus coruscus, assembly GCA_017311375.1. Classification (NCBI taxonomy): domain Eukaryota; kingdom Metazoa; phylum Mollusca; class Bivalvia; order Mytilida; family Mytilidae; genus Mytilus; species Mytilus coruscus. The sequence continues at coordinate 128,156,384 of CM029596.1, forward strand.
CTTTAGGATGAGACTGTTTAATTCTCAGTCTCATTTCGGAGTCTACTAATGCGTCTAAAAATTGTTCCTTGGCAAGCTTGTCTCTTAATTCTAACGGGGCAGTCGGGTAGGCCAGATTAGAAAGTCTTCTAACTGACTGACCTAACTCCGGCAGAGTTTCGCTTGCTTTCTGTCGTCGTTCTTTGAATTGTACACGATAAAGTTCCGTTTGACTAGATGGAGCAAAGCGTTCCTCCAGTGCATTTACTAGGTCTGAAAATATTTGTCTCTTTTCCTTTGGTAAATCACCCAGGACTGCTTGGGCCTGTCCAATCAGTGACACGGCCAAGTATAAACCTTTTTGATGTTCAGACCACATATTAACAAGGGCACACATCTCAAAATGTGATAAATAATCCATCCAAGGAGTACTGCCATCATATTTTGAAGGTTTGATTTTAACATCATTTGAACCAGGGCTTACAGTATGAGCAGTGCTTTGATTTTTTAATAATTCCTCTTAGGATTAATATTTTGATTTTTGTCTTGCCATATGGATTTTCTATTATTTAAGTGAGGATTTGTTATGATATCCCTATCTGGCAAAGGCAGTGTATCACCCACGGCCAATCCTACAGGTGTTGATAGAGACGGCCCTGTCGTCACTACGCCTGAATCATGTTCTTTGTTTTCCACAACTTTTGGACGTACACCCTGACCTCTAGGTGTAGAAGATATAAAACCTTGTCCATGTTGTATTGTACTTTCGCTAAGAGACTGTATTTGTCTACTTATTTCAGCAATCTGATCATCAATATTTGACATATTTATTGCAGTACAGTGTAATCAAAATGAAACATTTTTTATTAAATAATATACTCGTGTTACAACTCAGCCGTGACTAACAACTATGCCTCACGGTTCATTCACTTTAGTCTTTTACGTAAACACTAATGTCAACTGACAATAAATTAAATGACAATCAATCAATAAATCAAATAGTATATAGACAACTTGAATCCCCACCGCTGCCACCAAATATGTAACGTGTAACCAGGCGTTTATGTCTCAAACGATTCGTTCTAGTAAATACTTGGATCCAAGTTGTCCACAAACAATACGGCAATACTATTAACTATCTATGTTATACACAATGAACTAAAATATACACATTGGCTCTTTGCCGATATAAAGTAATGACGAACAGTAATATATATATATACAAATATTATACAATCTTACAGCCTGTCCACCAGATGGGACGGTCTGTCACTACAAGACAGTGTGGCTGGTACAGTCTGTCAATACCAGACAGTGCTGCTGGTACAGCTGTCCTCCGAGTGGGACAGTCTGTCACTACCAGCTTCCTATGTTAGACCAACTTGTACCCAGTACAAGTTGTCCTCGACAATATCACTTACAGCTATGTAACGTGCTTACTCTTGTACACTGGTCTTCTTATAAGAATGTCGACAGACCCGAATTGTATTCCTCACCCTCTTATATACTCCAGGGCGAATACACAATTTACTGGATAGGGGTGTTCTCTAAATGTTCCCGATACCGAACACAACAATCCCTCTCAAACACCCCATACCCTTGGACCCAACCACTGACTTTCCCGCCAAACGTCTAAATCGACACAACGCTTCCTTCTGCGTGAAACATATATAGATACAACAAGATTCTTCTTGTATGTTACCATAACGACCAATAAACATTACAATATAACTCAATATGGAATATTCATTACTTAATGATATTTCGATTTTACGTGATATGGTTTCGTATTGACTTGATATGGTTTTTTCTTTACTTAATATGGTTTTGTCATTACTCGATATGGTTTCATCATTATTTAATGTGGTTGTGTCATTAGGCAATGTGGTTTTAACATTGCTTGATGTGTATGTGGCTTAACGTTATGTATTTGTTTCATTACATGATGTGGTTTTTTTATTTCGTAATGATGATTTGCCAATTCCTTATATGGCTTTAAAATTACATAATGATGGTTCAAAATTTGACGATTTTACACTACATGGTGTGTTCGTTCCAGTATTTGATGTGGTCCTGTCATTCTTTGATGTGGTTATCACATTACTTGATGAGGTAAAACCACGTGACTATTTGGGAAAAACTAGTTCAATTTTTAAAACTGATTTCCATGCATTATTTACCTCGGATGAGTGTGGCAATCCATCGAGTTAGAGTTCAAATTAAAAGTCAGGTTACTGTTCGAATTAAACTTCGAGTCAGTCTTCGATTTAATTCTTCATATGGCTTTAACAGTATATAATGATGGTTCAAAATTTGACGATTTTACACAACATGATGTGTTTGTTCCTGTATTTGATGTGGTCCTGTCATTCTTTGATGTGGTTATCACATTACTTGATGAGGTAAAGCCACGTGACCATTTTAGAAAAAATAGTTCTATTTTTAGTCCGATTTCCATATGTCGTTTGTTTAATGTGCTTTGGATGAGTGTCGCTATCCATTGAGTTAAAGTTCGAGTTGTTGTTCAGAGTTATTTGGTATGAAAAAGGGGAACAGTAGACAAAAATAAGAAAAAAAGTACCAAAAAAAATATCAATATTTCTGACATAAGGGGGATATCCCTAAATCACTTGGTCCTGCCGTTTTTTTCACTTAGTTCTCAAATGGAAGCAGTATTACAATAAATTCGTGAAGAATTCCACGGAACACTGTGTCTCGCCTGAGATTGCTGCTGTCATTGTAAAAGTGTAATGTTGACTGTAAAACGTCCATTTATCGGTAAAAAAAAAAAAAAATTTTCTGTACATGCTTTATCTCGATATAGAAGATTAACTCCTATACAAGTTTTATAACAATTCATGGAGGTTTAAAAATTTAACATGACAAAATAATTTAATTTGGTAATATTTAATGCAAATAAAACTTATATAAAAATAAGAAGATGTGGTATGATTGCCAATGAGACAACTCTCCACCACAAACCAAATGACGTGGCAGTTAACAACTATATGTCACTGTATGGTCTTCAACAATGAGCAAAACCCATACCGTATAGTAAGCTATAACAGGTCCAGAAATGACAAATGTAAAAACAATTCAAACGAGTAATCTAACGATCTAAATGATGAAGACGCCGACGACGGAATATAGGTTTGTTGTGTCTCACTTCCGCGACATTAATATCGCAGGCTAGACACACATCAAATCACGTGTACTTTATTGTCAACAAATGAGACACTTTAAATCAACTCACACTAAAGTTACAGGGAAATGGGGGGATCGGACTAAGCGAGAAAGCATCAATTCTATAAAATAAGAATTCTCCGATTTTGTTTTGCGTGAATTATCATTTGAACATATACGAATATCAATCTTTTAATATATATTTTTATAAATTCCATTCTCTGATATACCTCGCACTAAATTAAAAAAAAAACTAAACTTTTTGGAATATCTGTTTCACAGGTGACGACGGATATGTTCCAGTTGTCGTAACCACAATCCCGTCCTCTTTTCCTCGAATGTGACCTACTGAATTAGACCAAATCACTGGGTTTGTACTTTCACGAATACCACGACGGGTGCCACACGTTGAGCAGGATCTGCTGACTCTTCCGGAGCACCCGAGATCACCCCAGGATTTTGATGGATTTATATATTGCCCAGTCATACCGATCTATAGAGTTAAGCCAATTGCATCTGATTTTATACGCCCGTTTACGGGACGTATTATGGTATACCGTTGTCCGTCCGTCCGTCCGTCCGTCCGTCTGTCCGTCCGTCGTCAACATGTCGGACAATAACTCAAAAACGCTTTAACCAATTTGCATGAAACTTTGGTGAAGTGTTTATATCTATTGACGTGAACTCCCTTTCGTTTTTTATAAATTTTAGATTTTACGTTTCCGAGTTATGGGGTTTTATTCATTAAAAAAAGGGGGATTTTCCAGTTTTCGGACATCTAACTTTATTTCGATTTTTATGTGGTGTTTTGTATACTGTAACATTGTTTATCTTTTGTACGCATACCCCTTAACCCTTTTTCGAAAGCCCTAGCGAAAGCCCTTGATCCGCGATAGAAAATTTAAATATGAACTCATATTAGATAACTCCAATTTCAACTCGAAATCTTAATCTAAATGAGACTCAAATTTGAAGTCTAACTCGTACTCTACCTCAAAAGGTAACTCAAACTCAAAGTTTAACTCGAAACTCAATGCTTACTCGAACTTTAATTCTAATTATGACTTGAATTCTAACTCGAAATCGAAAATTACTCAAAGTTTAAATCGAAGACTGACTCGAAGTTTAATTCGAACAGTAACCCGACTTTTAATTTGAACTCTAACTCGATGGATTGCCACACTCATCCGAGGTAAATAATGCATGGAAATCAGTTTTAAAAATTGAACTAGTTTTTCCCAAATAGTCACGTGGTTTTACCTCATCAAGTAATGTGATAACCACATCAAAGAATGACAGGACCACATCAAATACTGGAACGAACACACCATGTAGTGTAAAATCGTCAAATTTTGAACCATCATTATGTAATTTTAAAGCCATATAAGGAATTGGCAAATCATCATTACGAAATAACAAAACCACATCATGTAATGAAACAACTACATTACGTTAAGCCACATACACATCAAGTAATGTTAAAACCACATTGCCTAATAACACAACCACATTAAATAATGATGAAACCACATCGATAATGACAAAACCATATTAAGTAATGACAAACTATATCAAGTCCATACGAAACCATATCATGTAATATCGAAATATCATTAAGTAATGACTATTTTATATTGAGTAATATCAAAACATCATTACGTAATGTCAAAACCATATTTTGTAAAGACAAAATATCATCAAGTAATAAAAATACAACATAACGTAATATTAGAGTACCACATAAGACAGCTGTGGCGTTCCATAATGTAAGATATAAAATCCATTAATACGGTAATACAAATATGATGATCTTCCACAGCTTTTATCAAAGTGTATTACAAATGTAAAGTTTTATTATGAAACTGTGATTCAGCTTGTAGGAAAACAATCAAAATCTAAATTTCGAAGTCAGCTTTAAGATTTCATGTTATAAATATAATCTAAATTATACACCAGGATAAGGATTTCTTTTAAAATTTCTAATTTCAGTAAAAATAGGAGGAGATATGATAAGAAAAAATGTGATAAGATTCATAATGTTTGCCTCTTAAAATGAAAAAAAAAAAATTAAAATGATTAACATATGCATACCGATGTACCGCTGTCTAATGTCTTATAAATATCTGACAGATGTTATTTTGTAGATTTCAAATACTTTTGATTTTTGAATTCAAGAGACCAATAAAGTAGTCTTATCATACTTTCTCCTATAATAAGGTACAGTCAATTAGTATTGTAAGCAATAAAAGGCCTCGGGATAAAAAAATGTAAAGATTTCTAAAGAAAACACCGAAAGCCTAATTGTATCCAATATATTAAACAAAACAATTACGACAGACAGCAACCATCGACAGCAACTGGACCATAGTCATCTTGATTTGGAAAGGCACATACATAAAATGGCAGGGTAAAACAGGTGTCTGAGCGCATACCTCTCCTAATCTAGGACAATTATGTTACAATAAAATATTAGAACAACTTTAAAAGTCAGTTGAAAAGGGGACGATCTAGAGGCTTACGACCAGTTAACAAAAGCAAGTTGAAAGCCCAATTTCAACTAATAAATTGACCATGTTTTTAAAACTAAAGTATAGATAAGGACATCTGCAAACTATTTATTGTAAAGACGTCATAATCAGTCTGGGAAAATCATGACTTTGAGCAGTGCCAAAATATAAGCATAGACAGGGAAAATCGTGTGTTTAACCCTCTAAAATAGAAAGATGTACATTTTGTTATGCTAATTAAGTACTAATTTAAATGTATCAACTAATTAATATATTTACATTTTAGCAACGACGGTTGTGTATCCAGCATGTGTACAAACAAACTGTGCTCACTTGTATCTGGTCAGTCGCTTTATTGTTTGCCAGCAGAATTTAGCTGTTAAAGTATTGCTATCATCTAAGGCACCTACCATTCATCTTTTGTCGGGGTGAATATTTGTTTTTAATAAATTGTTTGGACCACAACTCTCAAATAAAATATGTGTTTCAGTAAGATAAAGAAAACAACTGAGTTTCCAAAAAAAATCTTGTTCTTGTATTCTACTGATTAAACATTATTTGTTTTAGTTTTGATCGAGATCGGAATAAATTGTTTTTTTCCTAAACAAAACCATGATCCCTGGCTTTCAAACACAAAAGATGAATGATAGATGCCTTATATACACACGATTGAACACTTTTTGTCGTTCATTCATTTTTTAAAGTGTTTTATAGTAGGTTCAATTAAGTAAGACAAAACACTACACCGAATGCATAAAATTATCCCGACAAAACCAGCAGTTTCTGATTCACAATTGTCCCTTGTTAAGTGCCTCGAGAAAAAACTCATTAAGACAAGTTGGTGATAATAATTGATTAAATTTTCTTTTAATATATATCTCTTGTTCTACCTTTCGACCTTTCTATATCCATGCAAGTAAATTCTCTGATGCTAAATCATGAGCAAATGTTATTTCTTTTTCATATTAAAAACATCATTTTAGGACAACGGATAGAACAAGAAAAATTATATATTTTAAAATATGACATTATTAAAACAGTTGTCAGTATTATCATTTTATCAACAGCTGTTAGATATCAAGTCTGCATAGGATGAGGAAAGGAAAAAATACCCTGAAACGTCCGGTCTGTGTTTATGTTTGATGTTTTTCTGCTTTGTATCGATCTGATGAGTTAAGTCTTTTTCAACTAATTTTTATAGTTAGTTCTTATGTTGTGCTGATACACCACTATCCAAGGTTAGGGGGAGGGTTGAGTGCTCCCAAACATGTTTAACCCCGCCATATTCTTTATCGGCCTGTCCCAAGTCTGGAGCCTGTAGTTCAGTGGTTGTCGTTGATTCAACTGTGTCTAATTTGTTTTTCGTAAATTATTTTGTTATAAATTGGGTCGTTAGTTATCTCGTTTAAATTGGTTCACCTTATTCATGTTGAGGCCTTTTATAGCCAAATATACGGTATGGGTTTTTTGCATTGTTGAAGGTCGTACGGTTGCCTATAATAATTGCTTACACTCACTTTATTTGAACTTTGGTGGATAGCTGTCTCATTGGCAATCATACCTCATCTCCTTATTTGTATATAGTCCAACTCTATATATGCATTTGTCAATAATAACTGCAAGGTGAAATATAACCTATATTACAGTTTATGACATTTTGAATATAAGATAATTAATTTTTCTTCTTTCCAGCGTTATTGTCATCTGTACCAAACTAACAATGTTATCGAAGGCAGATGTATGCCGTTCCAAGTAAGCAAAAGTACTGTTAAAAATGTAAAGAAATGTTAGGAAATCCTCGTATGAGTGTATTATACCCTTTCATTCACAGTGTATCATATATTTTGTATAATTTTGTTCGTCCCTCTATTTTTTTTTGTTTGTTTTCGGAGCGTTTAAATTATTTGACTTCAGACAATTCTTGTGTAGAGAATGCATGATGAAGATCAATCAAGTTACTGGTGTGAAATATCATGCGGCAGTGTATATCCGTTTAGTGTGTACTGATTGATGTTTTAGTCTCGATTAGAACTTGGTTTAGGTTTATTCATTAGTTGTGATTGGTTTTGAGCTAGCTATAGCTTTCAGTAACTGCGAGTACTTTTATATCGGTGCTCTGTCCCTTTTGTTTCCATATTAGTTGGATTTTTTTGTGCTTCTTACAGATCTATTAAGTTAAGCCATTCGCCACTGCTCTTTCAAGTTTGATCTTGTGTTGTGCTGCTATGCCACTGGCGAAGGTTAGGGGAGGGTTTAGTTCTCAAAAACATGTTTAACCATGCCACATTCTTTATATGCATGTCCCAAGTCAGGAGTCTGTAGTTCAGTTGTTGTCGTTGATTCATGTCTGTTATATTTCTTTTCGTGAATTGTTTTGTTATAAATAAAGCCGTTAGTTTTATCAATTAAATTGTTTCATATTTTTCATGTCGGGGCCTTTTATAGTCTACTGTACTGTAGGTTTATTTTTCATTTTTTCATGTTGAAGACCAGACCTCTTATTGCTTACAACTGCTTCATTTGATATTTGATGGATGGCTGTATCATTGGCAATCATACTACATCTCCTAATTTTTATAAAAGAGAAAGAGATGAGAGTTACCAAAGGGATATTAAAAATCATAAGCCGAAAATAAACTGACAACGCCAGGTCTAACAAAGAAAAAGACCAACAGACAAACAAAAGTACACAAAACACAACATAGAAAACTAAATACTGAGCAACACGAACCCCACCAAAAACTGGGGGTGATCTTAGATGCTCCTGAAGGGTAATCAGATCCTGATCCACATGTGGCACTTGTCGTGTTAAGTCTTGTATCATTGGCGTATACCTAAATCGCATTTCAATCTTGTTTACTGCTGATTGGTATCTTTATTGTTAAAACCATACTTCATTGTTTGGCTTTCAACAGGCTTTGATTTGGGCGCTACTTATGTATTTTTATTTTAGAGGAAACACATTTCCTCAAGCCAATACACTATGAATACATTCATGTACCAAAAACTTTGATTTTGATTTATTCAGTTAGAAATTTATGACAAACTGAACGCATACACGTTCCTGTTTAAGTTTTCAACTATTCTGGTTATCCCAAAGAGGTCACTAAAAAATAAGCTAGCTACTTTCGGAGTTCTTGCGATTCGTTCTGGTTTTTGTAATGAATTATTGAAATTGTTGGCTCAAATTTAACACCTGAATATTTTGACATATTGATCATAATCAATCAATATAATGTAAACATAGGTTGGACCTGTATGTAGTAATTACACAGAACTACAAGGCAATGGGTGTACGTGTGAAACAACAGAATGCTCTATACATATTCGTAAGTGCAATCGTTTTCAAAGATATTATTGTATATTTTTTTTATTATTTAAAACTTTACGTTTGAGGTTTATGTATTCTTATGTTACAGTTCAAGCTTTAAAGCAAGAGACAAATATATCATCTTTTGCAGAATAAGATTGAAAAAAAAAACGTCAGTTTCATGAACGTTATAACAGTTATGAAATGATGATTTGCCAAAAGATATAATGAAGCAATCAATAAATGAACCAACCAGCCATTATATTGATTGATTGATTGTTGGTTGCTTAAAGTTCAGTTGCAAATATTACATGCATGTTCAGGACGAGAACAAATTGACAATAAATACAACAGGTAGGTCCTGTAATAGAGGCCGTCCGGGATGAAAATCGGGGAAATTTAGACTGCAACTGGAAAATGAGGGTTAATTTGGATAGGGATGGAAATTTAGCCTGTCAACAGGCCACCTACGGACCCCTCAGAGAGTTGTTGCAAGGGTTCCTAACGTGTAGAGAGTGCCGAGGCATCGAATTTAACGTTCCTATTCTGACCAGACGTGGCTGCGTACTTGTGCATCCCGCACAGCCAAACGGACGCCCCACTTTGGCAAGGTTTTTACTGCCGGTAGGAAGAAAACCTGTAGTGACCTTATTTCTATCCCCAGTCACCCTTGGGGTACCAGCCATTATAATGTCACGTAATAATGATCATATTGGGCAAACATTTTTTTTTTTAAATAATTTTAAAAAAGTATTATCTGTAAATGATCTTGATGCCGAATTTTCAAGTTTTTGTCTATGTCCTGAGACCCCTTTTGATATATATTACAAAACATGTAAGCTCGTTGATATCGAACTCCATTTTTATTCATATAAAACGTTAAGATATATTTCTGGACAAATATTATATTTTCATGTATGTTGAATACAACACACGTATGCTTAACGTTCAATAATTAACGATTTATGACTGACCACAGTCTGTTGCTGTTTCGATTGTTTCACATTTACATTGTAAGTTTTTTTTCTCCAATAAAATCATATAGAATTCTTATTTTTTGCAAATGTCCACCTTTGCAGTTTTCGACTCCTTTCCTACATCATTCATTATACTTTCAAATGTAATTATTTACAAAACAAAACAAAACAAACTAAAGTAATAAAAAAATATCAAACAAAAGGAAACGAACGAATCATACGTTTGAGAGCATAAAAATCAATATCGACTATAAAAAATAATCCCAAAAATTGCAATCTATGTTCCGTTTCGTATCTTCCAATATTTCTGATAAAGCGAATTCATGTGCTATTATTGTACTCATTTTATATAGACATTGCGATATTTCTTGTTTAAAGTGACAGCGTATTCTCATCACATGGGACCAATATCCACAACAACGGTTCCTGTAGCTACATCTACGATGAGCATCTCTACAACTGTAGATGGTTTGTATTGTTTCATATTTCCATAATTATAAACTCATCAAAGAAACCAGGTATAAAATTTTGTACGCCAGACATGCATTTCGTCTACAAAAGACGCACATTCGACATTCAAATCATCAAAGTAAAAAAGGGCAAAATAAAGTACGAAGATCAACAGCATTGAGGACCTGAAATTTCGAAAGGTTTTGTCAAATACAGGTATGGTAATTTATTCCTTGGGTAGAAAATCCCTAGTATTTCGAAAAATCCAAACTTTTGTTAACAGTTAATTTATAATTATGACCACATCAATGATAATTCATGTCTCCTGGGTTGGTGTTGCCCTCGTGGAGGAAATATCAACCAGTAGTGGTATCGACCCAGTGTTTGAAAATAAACTCATCGTAGAAACAAGGATTAAAATTTTGTAAGCGTGTAATATGTAAATACTTTACAGTGCAGCACATGTTTATATTCATCGCAAATACAATAATACATTATATCAAACAATTTTCAAAAATTACCTATATTTTTCTTTGTTAAATTTGGCGTTAATTTAAGGTGGAAGATAGATAACAAACAACAATTGTTGATCGTTGATCAGAAAACATTGACGAAACATACTAGGGGAACAAAATTCATGACACAAAGAGACACAGACAAAACCAAGGAAAAATCCGAAAAATTACTAAAAGACATACAAAAGTCTACAAAACACTACAAATGAAACCGAAGACTAAACCCCGTCAACCCGTCCGAAAACCAGGGATGATCTTAAGTCCGCATGAAAAATAAACAGATCCTGCTTCACTTATGACATCTGTCGTATTACTCATGGTAAGGTAAAATTCGTCGATTTGTTTAATTCATCGATGTACCACTAAGAGAAAATAGGATGGGATTGTGGTTAGGACAATTCAGACATATTAGTGGTCATCTGTGACAGAGATATTCCATAACCGTCAACCAACTCATGATGGCGTTGTAAAACATTCGAAGGACAACTTCAACTTCACCACTATAAAACGTTTGGTCTAATTGCTTCCTTGAAAACAACAACACCGTATCGAGGAAATCATGATAGAAACACATGAACTGGAATATCGTATTAAGTAGGAAATATCTACTCCATAAGCACGCGCTGCTTAAATGTTGCCACATAGAAATAGAAAGCCCATATCAGACATATGAACTGTAATGTTGTTGATTCCTTTATCAACAGAAAGGAGACAAAACAGAAAAGGGAAAACATGTATCAGGAGTAATAACACCATTGTTTTTCCTAATAAGTCTTTGTTTAATTGTTGCTTATAAAAAAATTGTGGAGAATTTATTTTGTTTCAAATAAAGTAATACTTCGCATGAATAAGGTTTTATCCTGTCCAGTACTCAGACAAAATTTCACATAGCATTTCATTGCATATAAAAAAATAACCATTACTTGAAGTTATCCAATCAAATGTTCACCCATTTGTCCTGATTACAAGCCTTAGTAACCATTTAACCGCAAGTTTCCAAAGTATTTTATAGAAACACCAATTAAAAAAAGAATGGTGCTTTAAAACAACCAAGATATATGTTTATGACCAGTATTTTTATCTGCAATGTAAAGAACTTTACCTCAGTAAGATATTTGAAACCTCATTTGAAGTAGAATTACAAAATTACTACAGTATACATCATGTCAATACCGATGCACACTGGGTACTGACTTGGTTGTATTTTCGAGAATTTAATGGGTTCAAGTAGTGGAACCGACATCGCGTAAAATTCAAATTTAAATCATTCAAATCTTCAAATTGAAACTTCTGCGTTTAACTTTTGAGAATGATTCAATATGTAGCTTAAAGAGGTTTACGCCTTTGAATTTAAATCTGTCACTTAATAAGTAACTATAACTTAATGTTTGTTCTTTTTTATTTTAGGATATGAATGCTTCGGACAAATATGTTCGTCCACTAACGTTAGTATCATTTAAAATCTAATAAAGCCTATCTTTCAATTGAGCTTAGAAATGTAAAATTGAGAACGGAAATGGGGAATATGTCAAAAAGACAACAACCCAACCAAAGAGCAGAAAACATCCCAAGACCACCAATGGGTTTTCAACACAGCGAGAAAATCCCGCACCCGGGGGCGGGCTTCAGCTGGCCCCTAAAAAATGTGTACTAGATTAATGAAAATGGACGTCACACTAAACTCCAAAACATATAAATGAACTAAAATTAAAAACCATACAAGACTAACAAAGGCAAGCGGCTCCTGACTTGAGACAGGCGCAAAAATACGGCGGGGTTAAACATGTTTTGTGAGATCTCAACCCTTCAATGTGTCTGTAAAACCATCCATAATCTGCAAATCAGTCAATACAGTTGACACAGATTCGACTACAGTTAAGCACCTGCTGTTAAATTTTTTTTTTATCTTAGTGAAGTTTCGGCTTCCATACCAAACTATTTACTATAAACTGCGAAATTTCTGTACACGTCATCATGTAACGACTAAGATATTTTACTAAAATGATATGAATAATAATTTAAGTCTTGTGTTTTAGGGGATTAAGTGAATGACGGCGAAAACTGTTGCTTCAAGGGACATATTTTCGAATCAGTTTTGATGTAGTATCATATCTCATCAATTAAAAAATATTTTTATTTTCAGACCTTTTGTCATTTGTATGAATATTTGGACCACTTAGATGCAAGATGTATGCCTTTCAATGTAAGTTTTAGATTAATTCAGTAATAGCAATATTTCCTTTATCAATATTATTACAACAATAAACTGTCGTGAAAATTTTACGAAGCACCTGAGATCTCCTCCGGTTTTGGTGGGATTCGTGATGCTCAGTCTTAGTTTTGTATGTTGTGTTTTGTGTTCTGTTGTTTTTCCTTTGTTGTTTTTCTTCTTTGCCATGGCGTTGTTAGTTTATTGTCAACTTATGAGTTTGAATGTCCTTTTAGTATCTTTCGCCTCTCTTTTAAAAGCAATCCAATATATATCCCTTTACCTGGCTTATTTTGTGCATTTGTACTAAGTTTTTTTTATGAAATAGTCAACAAGAAAACTTAACCTCTTTTTATCAATTTATATTGCATCTGTTGTTTACGAAGGTAGACACTGCTATTTCATACGTAAGGTTTCATTGTTCTGCAAGTTTATGTTCAAAAGTAATAGCGTTATGAATAATAATTAAAATATATATGTATTCCAATAATCCAATGATTTCTAAACATTAATTTCGTCCGTCTATCCTTACCTCTGTCCGTAACACATTTTATCGCATAATGCTACGTACATTTACGTTTCAGAGCTTCTTGCTACATGTACTTAGCATCAAGATTTATATTTGTAAACTATACTATGTAACCCATTTTAAGATACATCTGTTATGTACTTCCTGTTTGCTGCATTCATATTTAAATGATCTTCACATGTATGTATGATGATTTTCGTCGCATTTTGTTTCAGCAACTACATATCCCAGCTTCTGACATTTGGAAGCAAGCTATATATTTATAAATTTTGCTGTGTGACATACTTTCATATCCGTTACCGATCCAATATTATGTATTTCTATACCAATAATGTTCTTCGCATTTTATTGTTGCATTTACAAGAAATCTGTGGTGCATTGTTTTTAACTTGATAGTACCAGCTGTTTCATCTTTGCTAGTAAGTTTGATATTGGTAAGCTGAAACGTATGGTTATTTACTCTCTGATGGCTGCAATCTCATTGTTTTAACATGAATTTTCTATTATTTAAAAAAAGAGCGGGGTCATACATTAGTTAGCAATATTTCACACTAAATTGTGTTTTAATGATTGCCGTACCTTGATCTCTAATTGCCACTTCATTTGAACTCTGTTGGAAATTTTATTGGCCAAAAGTTTTTCCACTGTTTCGATTTTTATACATCTTTGACTATCAGTGCCCGAGGATATCATAAGCTTAGTCGTCAGTACTTCTGTACTTACATGATTTATAGCAAACCAAGCAGCAATTGTCCGTTTAAAAATATAGAAATTATTAAGAAACTAAGGTTCCCTTTTCTTAAGCAATGTTGACTTTAGGTTTATTTGGCTAGTTTTGTTATGTCCTTTTTGTCCATACAGCTATTCAACTGTTTGGTTCTTATACATGCTTGGCTTTCAGATATTTTATTTTGATCATTCCTGATCCAAAAAAAAAATGCTACTGGATGTCCATCATTTCTTCCAATTACTTCAAAGAAAAATTTCTCCCTATAAAAACATTAAGGCAGTAAAAATACGTAATTTGTTATTTGATGGAATTCAAAACTTGTTTTTTCATAAAAATAAATGTTTTGACATTTTTTAACCTTTGATCTGATATTTAAGAAAGTGAAAAGTAAATAACAAAAATACCAAACTTCAAGTAAAATTAATAACGGAAAGTCTCTTATCAAATGGCAAAATCAAAAGCTCAAACACATCAAACGAATGGAAAACAACTGTCATATTGATTGACTTGGTACAGACATTTCCGTACAAATTAGTGGATTAAACCTGGTTTTATAGCTAGATAAACCTCTCACTTGTATGACAGTCGCATAAGATTTCATTATATTGACAACAATGTGTGAACAAAAATATCTTAATATAATCGGTCCATATATATGTTACAGGCATTTTCTATGTTTAGACATTTTGAAAAATCAGTGGATTTCCTTTTCTAACATATTATTCTTTATTTCATTAAAGATTTTGATGATGCAGCAGTCACCTTAATTGCTCTAAATACTATAAATAATAGGCTTAAAGTAATCTATTGATAAACATATTTGTAAATTACAATTTACAATTTTCCGGAAATATAACATTGATTTTCTGTATATCATTAAGTTACTTGTATATCTTCCAAAAATTAATGAAAATATAATTGCAATTTTTAGACGAAAAATTTACAAATTGCCTGTTCTGTTTAAGGTAATATATAGGAAAGAAATATCATTGAAAAGAAATAAATATGACCAAAATCACTATATCTTGTAAAAAAAAAAAATAACTAATGATTTTGTAAAACTTAGCAATACTTGAAATGAAGATTTTTGGATAGGGATAGAAAAAAATATTAACAGAGCTGAACGTGTAATGGTCTAGGCTTCACTTAATGTGGTTGTAGTGCTTAGACCAGATTTAACGATAAAAGATTTTTTTAAATCAAAAATCAGGACACATGTATAACAGAACACCAAACACTTTATGAAATAGCAAATAATTGTCGGGTTCAGTGCTTGTGGGAATTTTTTATTTTATGGTAGAATTTATTTTTGATTATCAAAACTCCTAAAATGCAGGCATTAAAATTCAGTAAATATTATGGATAAAACTGCTCTGTTGTTCAATACTTTTATTTGCTTAGTTTTTCATTCCATTCAATAGTTTTAAGCATTATGTAAAATGTCTTTCAATGTTTCCGTGCATTATGTAAAATGCCTTAAAAATAGTCAATATATAAAATGCCTGAATCCTACAGGCATTTTAGAAATTGCCTCAAGTTTTCACGCATTTTACAAAATGTCTACATTTTGAAAAGGCCTATTACATACACACCTGTTAATGGTTCATACAGCTCACTAGTTCCATTTTTGTTAGTATTCCATGGCTGTTGACATTCCACCTGTCAAAACATAAAATGGTAGAAATATGTAAGACATGATATCGTCTACTTTTATGCATTTAATATTTTCAACTTTAGACATGGAATGAGTGTAAAGTATATACAGACCTTCATGGAAGTGGTTGTTCTTGTACTTCCAAGACATGTGCAGAATCTGTAGGTAAGTTGGGAAAAAATAAGCAAGTTTGCAATAAGATGAATTGGTTGTGTTTGGAAAGAAAACTACTCCATCATATTTGATAAATGTACTATCTGTAGTTGTCGTTAACAAAATTACTATCCAAAATATGTCATTTTCAAAATTGTATTTTCAAATTTGTGTGAATGAATTCAACAGACGCAAGTGTAGTTGTGTTTTATCGTATTGTATTTTATTTTGCCTTTTTCGTTTTTTTTTTTTTTAAATCCGCTGCATGTGGTGATAGCAACCAGTTTGTACGATATCCGAAGTACGATCTGAAAGATGAAATATATGCAATGTAATTTTATCACGATATATACATTATTTCTCTACTTAGTGATAGAAAGACATATTTTAGGACCATAAGTTGATTTTAAACGAAATTATGAACATGTTTCTTAGACCGTCATGATGTTCCTGCGTTGACTTTATAACATTTTGTTATTGTTTTATTTGTTGAATATGAAATATGATTTTAAAAAATGTGTGCTAAGAAAACATCTAGGATCTGCATGCATTCTTATATAATTTATAACATGTTTCAGAATGTGACGTCATACACGATTGGAGCATTTGAATACATAGTTACGTTATGTGTAAAAATACTCATCAAAGATATGAGACTTTTGTCATCCATAAAATTAATTTGATTATTTTGAATGTTGAAGCATTTTTTCTCACGTGGTTTTGTGTCACTCCGTGTCGTCTTATTATCCTTATATCATTTAAGTTAACTCATTATGCAAAAGTGACATTCTAGACGGATAGGCAAACTCTGATTAATTTTTGACGACTGGTTTCAATTCTGATAATATAGAATTAGCTTATAGTTATTGAATCCAATGTCAATAAAAGAAAATCGTATGCAATTATTCCTAATTGCTTAATCGAATTATGTTTGAAATAATGCTTTTTCGATATAGTTTAAGCAACATGCCTATGAATTTAAGTATGTACTTTTCTTCACGATGTACCAACAATAAAAGCTCTGTTTCTTTGCCTCTTTGCTTCTTGTGCTCTTATGTGCATATACTGATTTGATGTCATGGATGAATACCCCATATCATTTCCTTTCTATTAACAGAGGAACGACATCGATTATGCGTCAAAATTTTTTTGAACTGGAATAATATCTATACTTTGTCTTTACTATTAAAGCACCGTTATAACAATAACAGTACAATTTTTACTAACCAGATGAGTATTTCGAGAAATATATTTACAATGATGCTCGAGTTTAAAATACATGAAAATCCAAAACATGATACACACGTTGTAGAATTGAAAAGACTATTCAGACCAAAGGTAAAGCCAACCTCACACAAGGAAGAAGTTAATGATAGGTTGATTGAAAATGTTTCTTTTTTTGCAGTGAAAGACTACGTTAACCATATTTCTATCACAACATTAGGACAAAACAATATAGCAACTACTATCAGTTCAACAAGACTGACGACCACATCTCCAACAACGATATCTCCAACAATGATATCTCCCACAACAGGTAACTTTTACTTATTATTTGTTGCTGGTCTATATAAACACTCAGTAAACATACCAGGCTCATGATTTGGTACGCCAGGCGGCGAGTGGTTCGTCTACATGAGCCCCATGAAATGCACTAGAAAAGTCGGAAGGTCAATTCAAATAAGTTGAAGAACTTTAAAACAAAACAGTTTGGCTAAATACAGCTAAGTGTCGTATATTTCACAAGTATAGACACCAACCAAGTGGTTGTAGATACTCATAAACGGTATCCGGCTTATAAAACGGTACTCCCGGTTCATCTACATTATAAGACCCACCAGTGACACTCGATTAAAAAGAGTTGGAAGACCAAATCAGATACGAACATTGAAAGAATTTAAAACCAAAAATTCAGAAAATGTTTCAAATAAGTTGTATAACATTATCAGGGTTTGCATAGAATATGCGTCCAAGACAAAGGTATAATATGATGCAAACTTTCTGCAGTTTAGGCATAAAAATAGAATTGGATATAACAATAGTATGATAATCACGATCAGTAGTCATTGCAAGAAAATTTGAAATTTGGGATAAAAAGAGACGTAAGATAACAAGGGGACATACACAAAATAAGTCCAATAACAGATCCAAAATATTTCGGTTAAACGAGAGAAAAGAAAAAAAAAGAAATATTCATATCCCTTGTTTCCTGATGTTTTTATGTGATTATTGATTTCTAGTGTTGTTATTTGGTTGACCATAAACAATAATACATAGTGTTTAAGCGTAGTAGAATGACACTTAAGTTTAAATATACATTACATATATAAAAAAAGAAGATTTAGTAGAATTGCCAATGAGACAACTCTCCACCAGAGACCAAATGACATAGAAGTTATAGATCACAATATGGCCTCCAGCAATGAACAAAACCAATACCGCAAAGTCAGCTATAAAAGGCCCCGAAATGACAAATATAAAACAATTCAAACGAGAAAACTAACTTACTGATTTGTGTATAAAATAATAAACGAAAAATCAAATATGATATACAGCAACCACTGAATCAAATTCTCCTGACTTGGGACAGGCACACACATAATTTGGCGGGGTTAAACTACGTTGAAGCCGCCAACCCTCTCTTAACCTGGACAATGGTGTAACAGCACAACACAAAAAATACACTATGAAAATCAATTGAAAAGGGCTTAACTCATCAGATCGATACAAAGCAGAAATACATCTAACAAAAACACAGATCGGATGTGGCAAGGTACTTATACATCCCCATGCTGTTAAGAATTAACGTATGTTCAACTTTTTGATTGCGTGTTTTTTTTTTTTGCTTGTTTTTATAGGACTTCATTGTTTCAATACTATTTGTGCTGTAAATGAGGTATGTAACATTGCGTTGTAAGAACGGACACAAATGAGTCAAGTCAGTAACTGAAGTGGATGTACCCTTGTTATAATTACAATTTTCACATCTTATTTTTGAACATGTTCCTTTTATCATTTGCGATATTTGATTCATAATCTTACATGTCAAAACTAAAAGCAGACTTTATTGAATGTTTGAGATAGGACTTTAACATGGATTAAAAGTTAAACCACTATGCAAGTTGAAGATAGCCCAGATATTAAACTGAATTGATAACGCTATAAATGTATGTTTGCCAAAAACACACACAACTGTGTGCTATCGACTGATGTATACGATATAAAAAGATAACTCGTGGCAAAACTTTTACAAAACCCTAATAGATAATCGAGTTTTAAAATGGTCGGTATTTATTATATCACAAATGTGGTCCTGCGTAGCAGAAAGTATACACGTAACAACAATACAGCGATGACAAACGCATTTTGTCGAAATAAAACGTCATTTTGGATCAGGAAGTATTAGTTATGGCACTTTAGTGAAAACCATTCTGATATTTTGACAATGTCACAAAATATGAAAATTTTATTTACACTGTCCAAGCATCTCCGCACGCCACTCTTTGTGCACTGTAAAAGCAGATCGGACAGTAGTGTCAAAAGACAGTTAGAAAGCCAATTTCATTCCGAAGATGACATATTTTCAAATTTTCAAATATCTTTCCCTCGAGCATCACTGACGAGACTTTAATTATCCAAATGCGCATCAAGTGCAGTAAAAGATGAACGAAAGATACCAGAGGGACAGTCAAACTCATAGATCGAAAACAAACTGACAACGCCATGGCCAAAAATAAAAAGACAAACAGACAAAATAGTACAGATGACACAACATAGAAAACTAAAGACTAAGCAACACGAACCCCACCAAAAACTGGGGGTGATCTCAGGTGCTCCGGAAGGGTAAGCAGATCCTGCTCCACATGTGGCACCCGTCGTGTTGCTTATGTTATTACAAATCCGGTAAATAGTCTAATTCTGTAGGTCACATTCGTGAAAAGGGAAGGGTATTGTAGTTACGACATAAGGAACATATCCGATATCATCTGTGAAACGGTTATTCCATAACGGTCAACCAACTCATGATGGCGTCCGTAAAATTTACGAAGGGATGATTTCAACTTCACCATTTGGAACTCTTGGTTTAATAGCTTCCTTGTGAGCAGCAATCCTCTATCAAGGAAATCATGATAGGAAATACAAGCCCGGGAATATCGTTTCAATTGGGAGATATATACTCCGTATGTAGGCGCTGCTGGAATGTTGCTACAAAGAAATGGAAAGTTCACAATTGGGAAGCTTAAATCATCTCTTTTGTCGCAAAGTTTTGTTTTCAACCGACCCTCATTGTCAACTTCTAGATGAAAGTCAAGATATGAGGCAGACTTAACTGTATCTGTAGTATCCTTTATCTCTAGTTCGATGGGATAGATTCGTTCAACATAGTCACCAAATTTTGTATCTATCATCTATATAGCGGAACGTAAAGTTAAAGGATATTGCTAACTTCTTATCCTTCTTCCTAAGAAGTTCCTGTATGAAGTCAGCCTCATAATAATAAAGAAACAAGTCGGCAAGAAGAGGGGCACACTTGGTTCCCATTGGAATTCCGACAGTCTGTTGAAAAACACGTCCTCCAAACGTAACAAATATGTTGTCAATCAAGAAATCAAGCATCTTGATAATGTCAGTTTCAGAGAATGTTTTGTTTGAATCAGAGTGATTCTTTACAAAGTAGGATTTATCCCTCCCCAAGACAAGATACTTGTATCTACGTTCGCCATTCTTTTTAATGAAACAAAGTAATACCAACTCTTTCAATTTGTCTTTTAGTTTGGAATGGGTAGTAGTCAGTAAAATTAGTACCGTTCATGTTATTCACACACATAAAAAAATTAGTCATACAGTAACTGTCGTATATCAGCCTAGTATATAAAATATCTATGATTATGTAAAAAAGTTTTTTTAGGTATGCAGAGTGTACTTAGATAACGCAAATTTATATGCAGGATATTGTATCTTGAAAGTGAGTATTTTTCATTAACTCTGCTCGGTAGTAATTTTATACAGCACAGAACAAAGGAAAACAAAAACAACTAGATTTTGGTCTAATGTTTAAATCTTCTATTCTCGCGTAGATTTTAACTACACTTAACAAGATAATTGATAATTTTGCATATACTTATAAGGAATTGATGTAAAAGATGCTTAAAATTATGATAAGAGTTAGTTTTGATGCGATTTGTGTTCAACTGTGTCTATTTTATACTAAGCTATGACTATCAATCTCTTTAATTTCTTATGTATATTTGAATTGAGTTAAGTAAAAGTTATTATAGAAAAAGAAAAACTGTTTTACTTCTTTCATTACCATTTGCAGTTCTGTGCCATGACACTAATTGAGTGAATGCATTGAACCTTCTCCGCTGGAACATCTCTGTGGAATTAGAAAAATGCATTTGTGAAAATAATAAAGAAAAATATAATTACATTTATATCAACTTCATATTCCATTAAAGTAGCCAGAAATGAATCATTAATTAATAAAATAAATCGTTTTATTACTGTTCTTTAGTATAATAATTTGTAAAAAATAATGCCATGTTTCAAATCCAGATTACAAAAATCATACCATTGACATAGTTCCAAACAAACAGATAATAATAAAACAAAAACCGAGGAAAGACATATGACACAATAATGACGAAAATGAAAAAGACCAAAAAGATACATATTAGCATACAAAAACAGCAAGGAAAACGTAAGATTGAACAACACGCACAGAGTGATTTGAGTGCTCCAGAGGGGTACACAGCTCCACCTGCACGTTTGGCACAGGTATTGTAACTAATTTCAAGTATATATCCGGTGATAACTTCTCTTTGGTGACAAAATGAAATTATGAGGCATAATATATATATGATTTTATTTACATTCTCTTTTGAATTTGCCTGCATGTATTCAGTATATATGTTATGCTTTTAGTGGTTTTACAAGTCAAATTAGCTCGAGATCGCTTTGGCATCTGACAGCTTTTTCAGAATTGCTGGGATTGTTGGACCCACAATCAGAACAAGTTACAAAAAAAAACCTTCAAACATGTATGTGTCATCGTGAAGATTTGTATATACTGACTGTATTTTTTAGATTTTTTATGTTGCTAAAAGAATCAACTTTATTTAAAACAGAATGTAGAAGATTTGTTGATTTGCAAAAGTAGTACATTGACCATGTCGACAGAATGTGATTGTGCATTACAAAGTTGTATTGATAGTTTTACAGGTAAATATAAGAACTATTTAACTGTGTAAACAGCAACTGTCTTTGGTGGATGGAATCAAGAAAACAAAAAAAACTAAACAATTGTTCTTTCATCAGGAAAATCGATTTTACTATTGTATATGTATTTTTATGTTCTTATTATGCATCGCTAGTAAATGAATGTTAAGATCTTAACATCAACTGAAAAGTCTGAAATATAAATTATTCATTGCTGTTCGTACAATTTACTTGCGATCAATTCAGTACTGTTCAGTAGCTCTTCGGACAACTCAGACAATGGATATAAGTTGATTACTCGCACATGTGTGCACTGGTTAAATCATTACAAAGTGTAAGGCAATTAAACATATTGCAGAATCATAACAACGACTTAATTTTGCTTTAACAAATCAAAATTATTCAAAGTCAATTATCGATGACAAGAATGGAATAGAACAAAACGTTGCACAATAAATAATGTAGAAGTATACATAATTGTTTCTAACTATGTTATTTATATAGTTTATAGTTTTCTATGTTGTTTGTCCTTTGGTCTTTTTCGTTTTTTGCCATAACATTGTCAGTTTTTTTTTATCGACTTATGAGTTTGAACATCTCTTAGGTATCTTCTGCCTCTCTTTGATAGATGAAATGGTAACTGTAAAACAAAATTTAAACACAATAAATGTCATACATTTACTTACACTCTGTGATTGAATTTGACTTTCTGCAATTAGCATCATATTTTTTTTGTTTGAACAATATAAAGGTATAGAAATTTCTTAATTCAAAAGGTGAAATTTAATGAAAATAAGTCCGAAATTTGCTTGTATTTTACAATCAAGGTGATGTCATTTTTACTCAAATTATTGTTTTTCCTTTTAATACCAACCGTTCATTGCAGCATTTCCATGTATAATGATTTTAATTTAAGCATTATGACCATTTTCTTTTTCACAAAAACCTTGTTCCGTTAAACTGTAATGTTATATGAAATATATTCAGATATTCTGTAATGTCTTCTGCATAAGCATAGCTCTGCTATTAAGAACCTTGTTCGGCTATTTGTGTAAAATACACATTTTTTTTTTTTGTTTTTTTTTTAATTTCATATTATATCTTCTTTCTTTAACTTTATTACTTTTGTTTTCTAGTCTCAAAATCAACCAATACTAATCCAACAACTACCATCCAGACACTATCTTCACCAAAACCACTAATCATAACAAATGTACCTTCTACTGAATTAGCCACTTTGACGATATCAGCATCATCGGCAACACGAACACGTAAGTGTATCCTTATATTTCATCACATTTCTGGACCACATGGGATGTATTTTTAAGATTGAAACTTAAAAAGGACAACAGGAATTACTGAAAATATTTGCCAGTACAACACACCACAACAACCATTTCAAAACGATCCCGTTAAAACCACATATGCACAAAAGACAATAAAGAACAATACATGGTCCAAATAGCCTGATTTGATACAGACAGAAAATTGGGTTGAGTGTCACCAGTTTCACTTGCTAAAACAAAGTCATCGCAAATTGCCTTCATGGCTTATATGTCGTAAAATTTTGACACACAATACAAACCTTCACAGTCTAGCTATACATAAAGTATTTGATAAGTAGTACAAGGGAAAATTTCGAAAATATTTTCAAATAGTGCTAGTACTACAAGAATTATGCTATGTCTATCACTATATTAGTTGAATACTGCTGTTCAAGAAGAAAAACACATAACATTCTTATATGTTTCCGAAAATTTCATCAAATTTGATTAAAATCAGCCGTTTTTAAACTCCTCGGGTTAAAAGAAAAAAAAACAATATTTACGAATTTTTACTTGCCATTTGAAATACAATGGTTGGCAGAGTTGAGCAGGATCACCTTTCAGGAGAACCTGATATTATCCCCGGTTTTTGGTGGGGTTCAAGTTGCCTAGTCAACAGTTTTAATGTAGTGTCTTGCAGACTTCTATTTGTTTGTTCGTTTTTGTTGTTGTTGTTATAATTATCAGTCTCTTTTCAACTTATGAGTTTTGATACATTTGGTTTCAAATGATCTGCAACTCAGCAATCGATTACCCCCCTCCCCTCTCGTCCCCACCTCCAACTGTCGATTTAAACAAATTAAAATTATTAAAAGTCAGTTATCGATGACAAGAATGGAATAGAACAAAAAGTTGCATATTAAATAATTTAGAAGTATACATATTGTTTGAACATATCCATTCTCTTTCGACCCGTAACAACAAACAATCAAATCATGAGTAGAAAGACCGATGGTTTCACACATAACTGATTCTAATTATGTTATTTATATAGTTTATATTTTCTATGTTGTTCTTCTTTTGGTCTTTTTTCGTTTTTTGCCATAACATTGTCAGTTTTTTTTTTACGACTTATGAATTTGAACATCCCTTAGATATATTCTGCCTCTCTTTGACAGTTGAAATGGTAACTGTAAAACAAAATTTAAACACAACAAATGTCAAACATTTACTTACACTCTTTGATTGAATTTGGCTTGCTGCAATCAGCATCATATGTTTTTTGTTTATACAATATGAAGGTGTAGAAATTTCTTAATTCAAAACGTGAAATTTAGTGAAAACAAGTCCTAAATTTGCTTGTATTTTACAATCAAGGTGATGTCATTTTAACTCAAATTATTGTATTTCCTTTTAATACCAACCGTTCATTGCAACATTTCCATGTATAATGATTTTAACTTAAGCATTATGACCATTTTCTTTTTCACAAAAATCGTGTTTCGTTAAATGGTAATATATTCAGATGACAGATAATTGCAGTTTCTGTAATGTCTTCTGCATAAGCATAGCTCTGCTATTAAGAACCTTTTCGGCTATTTGGGATGTAAAATACACATTTTTTTTTTTTTTTGGTTTTGAATTTCATATTATATCTACTTTCTTTAACTTCATTGCTTTTGTTTTCTAGTCTCAAAATCAGCCAATACTAATCCAACAACTACCATCCAGACACTATCTTCACCAAAACCACCAATCATTACAAATGTACCTCCTTCTGTATTAGCCACTTTGACGATATCAGCATCATCGCCAACACCAACACGTAAGTGTATCCTTATATTTCATCACATTTCTGGACCACGTGGGATGTATTTTTAAGATTGAAACTTAAAAAGGACAACAGGAATTACCAAAAATATTGGCCAGTACAACACACTTCACCAACCATTTCAAAATGATCCCGTTAACACCACATATGCACAAAAACAATAAAGAACATGGTCCAAATAGCCTGATTTGATACAGACAGAAAATTGGATTGAGTGTCACCAGTTTCACGTGAAAAACAAAGTCATCACCAATTGCCTTCATGGCTCATATGTCTAAAATTCAGACACACAATAAAAACTTTCACAGTCTAGCTACACATAAAGTATTTGATAACTAGTATAAGGGAAACTTTCGAAAATATACTCAAAATAGTGCTAGAACTACAAGAATCATGCTATGTCTATCACGATATTAGTTGAATACTGATGTTCAAGAAGAAAAACACATAACATTCTTATATGTTTCCGAAAATTTCATCAAATTTGATTAAAATCAGCAGTATTTGTGAGAAACCAGTAAGTATTCAAACACCTCAGGCTAAAGGAAAAAAACCAATATTTAGGAATTTGTACTTGCCACTCTGATTCAAACAAAAAATTCTCTGAAACTGACATTATCAAGATGCTTGATTTCTTGATTGACAACATATTTGTTACGTTTGGAGGACGTGTTTTTCAACTGACTGTCGGAATTCCAATGGGAACCAATTGTGCCCCTCTTCTTGCCGACTTGTTTCTTTATTATTATGAGGCTGACTTCATACAGGAACTTTTTAGGAAGAAATATAAGAAGTTAGCAATATCCTTTAACTCTACGTTCCGCTATATAGATGATGTTCTCTCACTAAATAATACAAAATTTGGTGACTATGTTGAACGAATCTATCCCATCGAACTAGAGATAAAGGATACTACAGATACAGTTAAGTCGGCCTCATATCTTGACTTACATCTAGAAATTGACAATGAGGGTCGGTTGAAAACGAAACTTTACGACAAAGAGATGATTTCAGCTTCCCAATTGTGAACTTTCCATTTCTATGTAGCAACATTCCAGCAGCGCCTGCATACGGAGTATATATCTCCCAATTGATACGATATTTCCGGGCTTGTGGTTCCTATCATGATTTCCTTGATAGAGGATTGCTGCTCACAAGGAAGCTATTAAACCAAGAGTTCCAAATGGTGAAGTTGAAATCATCCCTTCGTAAATTTTACGGATGCCATCACGAGTTGGTTGACCGTTATGGAATAACCGTTTCACAGATGATATCGGATATGTTCCTTATGTCGTAACTACAATACCCTTCCCTTTTCACGAATGTGACTTATCGAATTAGACTATTTACCGGATTTGTAATAACATAAGCAACACGACGGGTGCCACATGTGGAGCAGGATCTGCTTACCCTTCCGGAGCACCTGAGATCACCCCCAGTTTTTGGTGGGGTTCGTATTGCTTAGTCTTTAGTTTTCTATGTTGTGTCATCTGTACTATTATTTGTCTGTTTGTCTTTTTATTTTTGGCCATGGCGTTGTCAGTTTGTTTTCGATCTATGAGTTTGACTGTCCCTCTGGTATCTTTCGTCCCTCTTTTGAAATACAACGGTTGGCAGAGTTGAGCAGGATCTACCTTTCAGGAGAACCTGATATCATCCCTGGTTTTTGGTTGGGTTCAAGTTGCCTAGTCTACAATTTTGATGTAGTGTTTTGCAGACTTCTTTCTGTCTGTTCGTCTTTCTTTTTTTTGTTGTTGTTGTCATAATTGTCAGTCTCTTTTCAACCTATGAGTTTTGATACTTTTGGTTTCAAATGATCTGCAACTCAGCAAACGATTACCTTCCCCCGCCCCTCGTCCCCACATCCAACTGTCGATTTGAGCTCCATTGATCAATCTTATGTATACGAAACGCGCATCAGACGTTTTACATCATAATTTTGACATCATTGATCAATGTTGGCAAATTGTTCCAAGCTGTAAAAGTAGGTATAGATTTATTCTGGAAAATGTGTCCGTCCTCAATTAAAAAAATTCAAATAATTTGAATAAGATTTTTTAAATTGAATGTTAAATTTGTTGGATAAGTTTTGTATTCAGAAATATAACTTGTAAAAAACCTGATTTCTTATCTGACATTTAAATAAATGCATCGTTAACATAGACACAGCCACAAAAGCATTTGATTTTTATTTAGATTTTCTATTTTTATCCATTCCTTTTAAGTGAATCTCATTAGCGATCTCTATAATTTTCTTTGAAGACCTACTTGAAGTAAGCTATCCAAAGTGCCAGAAGTCAGAAACCTATATAATAAATGATATACCTGACTGACATAAATGTCAATGGTTATTCTTAAATAAATGAAGACAAAATTAATTTGGTATGAATGTTTATATCAAATGGTCATATATTATTAATGTATTGGCCAAAGTCATATAAGGGTGGAAAATAACAAGAGGACATAACTCATAAGCCGAAGAGAAACTGACAACGTCTCAGCGAAAAACGAAAGACGACGAAAAGATTCCCTGGAAAGGTTACCACATAAATTCCCATTACTAAAATAGTCTTAATGAGTACAAAATGGTGTGATAAGACATAACTTTGTTATAACTGAAACTATATTATTTCCTTTTCTTTCAGCCATTTGTCAAGATAAACCCGGAGTGGATTGTTTATTGCTTAACTCAACAAATATTTGTGCCAATCCGTTTTCACATCAATATTGTGCCAATTTTTGTGGTCACTGTACCAGAGTTATTCAGTCTGCCTTTGGATAATATCTGAAATTCTGCTATTAAATGTTATTGCATGTTATAACTTGATTTGTTTTACGAAAGATTTTCTTTTGCTTGAAGCTAGTTTCACGTGTTTAAAAGAAGCATAAAAACAAAGGGAACATCAATACTCGAAGGGAAACCGACAACGGCATGACAAAAAATGACAGACGACGATATGACAAACAAGTGCACAAAACACTAATTAAAAACTATTGAATACAACTTCTTTACGTTTTGATGAAGGCTATACAGTGCCCTCTAGTTGTTTACGTCATCTTCCTTTGGTCTTTGCTGGATAGTTGTCTCATTGTCAATCATACCATATCTCAGTATTTTATATATATTTCAGATATATCAATGATGTAGGTTCGCATATTGATCTTAGAGAGGGGTTATATCATATCATATTACTGTGATTATCCTAAAGGCTTTGCAATATTACAATACAAATTGCTGACATGTTTTACCAAAATTGCAGTTTGAATTCATCTCTACAAACCACAGAACTACAAATGGGCTAGGTCAGAGAGGACACATAAGAAGAAGTACACGTTTAACACTTTATTAACAGTTCATACACAAAACTGTAACTTCAAAACATGTAAAATGTCTGGGTAATGGGGGTATGGATTAAATGTTTAATGACTTATGATAATTATTGAACCCTAGTTGGATGCTTATTTTGAATAAATAAAAAGTTCTATGAAATTGAAATAGAAGGGCATAAAATTGAAATAGTAAATACACTTTCGGACATTCGGGAAACAGTGGGTTCTGAAATGCAACTAAAGCTATGTTGAATTTTTCAGATCAATCCAGGTTAAGGTATTGTTTTGACATGAAATGACAACTTTAGACAAACAAGTGATGCATGTTTGAAATTGCAGAATATAACATAGAGAGCAATGGGGCTATGTACTAGTGGTGTTTTTCCTCCTTTAACCATCTTGTAATTACATTTGTTTAATGATTTTGCAGTTAAGAGTTATTATTCTAAGGATTCTGAATGATTTAGAAAAAAAAATAATTTAATGTTGACGAAACAGTGCAATAATAACCTGACTTTTTGTTGATTTACACATCAGAACCTGTCTATCAAACCCTGCTATTAAAAGAGATATGTACCGATAATGCAAGACATCAGCTTTATAGATTTATATGGACGTAGAATGACATTCAGATAAATACAAATAAACTGAAAATGCAGTTTTTACTTTTGTTTATCATATACTCAAATTAAATTGTGTCTCTAAAAGTGAGGCGAAAGATACCAAAGGGACATTCAAACTCATAAGTCAAAAACAAAGTGACAACGCCAAAAAAAGAAACAAGACCAAACGACAAGCAACAGTACACAAAACTCCAACATAGAAAACTAAAGACTGAGCAAGACGAACCCCAGTAAAAATCGTGGGTGATCTCAGGTGCTCCGGAAGGGTAAGCAGATTCTGCTCCATTAGAGGCACCCGTGGCGTTGCTGATGTGAGTACAAACCCGGTGTCTTCTTCGGTAGGTCACATTCGGGGAAAAGAGGACGAGATTGTGGTTACGACATTGTGGTTGTGGTGTCTAGTATATATGACAAACGTGATGATTTCAACTTTCCAATTGTCAACTTACCGTTTTTCAAGAGTAAAATACCCTCTGACCCATCATATGGCGCTAGCATAGATTAATTGATAAGTTACACTCGTCCATGTTCACACTTTAAGGTGTTCATTGTCACGGGTGTTCCACTTACACAAAACTGAATAGAAGTATTTCCGGGTAGACACAACGGGTCTCGCTTCTTTTGGAGTTTTTACCAATGATTTTGTACATGTCATGAAAACGGTATGAACTGTTTTTCAACATACACCGTTATTTCGGGTCATATATCTCTCCTATTTACCTTCTCCATCAAGAAATGGTTGACTTATACGAATTGTATGTTTCTAAAATCAGAAGAAGCATGAATATAACTTAATTTTATAATCCCCCTCCTTTGTCTTTAGACATCTGACTCATGTTTGGTTTTAGCAAGATATAAATGTTCTAAAATTTCCAAACGTCTTTTCAAAAATTTCAAAAATAAAACTTATGTTCTATAGTTTCTGCCTGCTTTCAACTGGGACATTCATTATTGTCTGTTAATCTATATTTCTCAAGAAGATATTTCTGAGGGAATATTCTTTTGATTTTTTTTTTTTATTGGAAATAGTACATTTAAAAACCAGTGAATAGATATTTCTAATTGATATGTTAAATCTTTCTTCCCACCTTTTTGTGAAATAGCAGAAACCTGTCCCTGATTGATAAAAGGTGAATACACATCTTTTGCAAACAATTTACTGATCGCCTTTTTTATTCTCAAGTTCAAAAAACAATTCCAAATATGTTGAAGTTAGGTTACACGTGTTGCTGTATTACCAACACTTTCCAGTCACGTTGTATAGCAAGTTTGATAGATAGAATGTCTACAAAAGTATCATATATGTTATATTTTAGATTAAGAGATTCAAGAGACAAAAAATCCATTGTCTTCTACAATATCATTAATGAACATTATGTCTTTCATGTACCAAGATCTGTTAAAAAAAGCTGTAACTGTCACCTATGAATAAAGGCAACAGTAGTATACCGCTGTTAAATAGTCATCAATCGATTAAGCGAAAACAAATCCGGGTTTCAAACTAAAACCGAGGGAATCGCATCAACTATAAGAGGAAAACAACGGAACAACAGAAACACTGAACTGCAACAAAAACAAAAGCCAACTTCAATAGAAACGGACTATTTGATAACAACTGCCATATTCCTGACTTGGTACAGGACATTTTTAGAAAAAAATGGTGGGTTGAACCTGGTTTTATGGCTAGCCAAACCTTCCCTTATATGGCAATGTTAAAAATACCGCTAAAATGACAACACTTCGTGACAGGTATACAGTACAAACAAACGCAAGAACACTCAGCACAGAGAAATACATAAATAAATAATGTAATAGTACATTACAACATGTAAACCGCAGAATAACAATAAACACCTCCCATTAATTTTCGACAGCACACCAGGACACCACAAGCAAAGTATAAACTGCGCGTTACATGAATAGATCAACGTCACAAAAAGTAACGTATTTTTTGTGACGTTAATATTATCAGAGGTAAATTTCTAAAAATAGAATAGATTTGTTTTATTTATAGGCATGTACAAGAATATAAAATTGGGATTGAGTTTGTAATGCTGTTATTTTATGTATTTTCTAACCATGACAAGAATATTAAAATGGAATTGTGTTTGTAATGGTGTTATTGTATTTTCTAACCATGTCGGTTTTTCTTCTAAATCAAAACTGTAAATAACATAACAAAAATATTCTGTGCATATAGTTGCTTTAAACTTAAAATTATAAAAATGAAATAGCTGATTTTTTATCTTAACTTTTACATACATATAGACAATAAAAATAAGATCATGTAAGACCAAACAGTAAACACACTTGAAAACAAACAACATAAAACAAAAACACTGTAAACGAATCACGAGTAACTCGACTATACTGACAAATAAGACATATGTGAAATGTACCGAAAATACAGAATTCAAACCACAAATGATAACACAATATCCAACGGACTTACAAAAGAAACATCATAACTAAATACATGGATGTTGGATGTATAAATATCGAGACACGTTGTATAGCAATGCAAATTAGCACTTGGTATAACAGTCATATTCGGGAATAGGTGACGTTCGGTACTTAGCTGACCAGACGACGTAGATGGTAGATCACAATCTAAGACGTGGTAAAACTTTTGTAAGGTAGTTTAGACACAGACACATCGTATAGATCAACCAATTCATGATGGTGTCCATAAAATTTACGGAGTGTCATTTTTAATCTTTCCTCCTCATAAGTCTGTTCGAGCAATTTCTACGTAAAGAGCACACTCCTGTATATGAGTCCGTATAGTGTGAACATGCACGTGTCTGTTCTGACAGAAATTGTTATACCCACATAATTCGAAGGGATAACAGATGTAAATCAAAATTTGGGGTTTTCAGACCAACCAATTCAGGAGACTTTTGAAGAACTTCAAAATTAACTTTTGGAGTGTCACCATTCTTTAAAAAATAATATAACGTTGTATTCTAGTTGCATATGATTTCGGTACATGAGTAGATGAAATGGAACAAATTAGCTTAGATATTGCAAGTGATTTGTGCATGTCAATTTTACCGATCAAGGAAAGATTTCTGATCACTCATACTTTAATGAATAATTTTCTTTCTATACATGTAAATTAGAACACAAGCATTAAAAAATGAAAACAACACGTTATAAATGTCATGCGATCGAAGCGCTTTTCTGGACTTACCTTCATCAGGAACGCTCAAAGCCGAATATTTGAGGGCCAAGAATGTATAAGAACCGAAACAGTTGATGAGCTATATGGACATATTATACTATTGTTTCAGAAAAAGGGAGAAGGTTTGGTACCATTAAAACGTTTAATCCCGCTGCAAATGTTTGCACCTGTCCTAAGTCATGAATCTGATGTACAGTAGTTGTCGTTTGTTTATGTAATTTATACGTGTTTCTCGTTTCTCGTTTTTTATATATACTAGACCGTTGGTTTTACCGTTTGAATGGTTTTACACTAGTACTTTTGGGGCCCTTTATAGCTTGTTGTTCGGTGTGAGCCAAGGCTCCGTGTTGAAGGCCGTACATTGACCTATAATGGTTTACTTTAATAAATTGTTATTTGGATGGAGAGTTGTCTCATTGGCACTCACACCACATCTTCCTATATCTATATAGCCAAATCCATCTGAGGTCTACTTTGCCTGAGGGATTTGAAACCTAACTTTTTTTCATAATTGCAAAATTTATAACCGGACAATTTTAGAAAGGTGTGTTGAAGATCATGTCAGAACCGACTAATGAGCTGATGACTGATAGTCTACCAGCAGAGGTATCGACCCAGTGCTGTAAAAATAAAAACAATACGTTATAAATTTCATGCGTCTGCATTTAAAGATTTAAGGCGATCTGTCCATTTAATGGGAAGTGAACCATCTTTGTCGAATTTATTCCTTCCAATTCATGTTGCTTCTGTTTAAAAGAAATCCCTTTTAACCCAAAACACTTCTCAAAATCATTGATGGAATTGAATAAAACACGAGCAGTATTTATATCTTTCAGCAAACAAGTGGTATCATCAGTCAACTGTGATATTTTTATTTCAGTTTCCACTTTTTGTAATGCCATATATCTTCTAGATTTGAATGTTCACTTTGTATATTCTGCTTCTTTTTAACCACTTGAAACTGGCTTCAAGCAAACGAAAAATCTTTCGTAAAACAAATCAATTATAACATGCAACAACATTTAATAGCAATATTGATGTGAAAACGGATTGGCACAAATATTTGTTGAGTTAAGCAAAAAATCCACTCCGTTTTTATCTTGACAAACGACTGAAAGAAAAGGAAATAATATAGTTTTAGTTATAACAAAGTTATGTCTAATTACACCATTTTGTACTCATTAAGACTATTTTAGTAATGGGAATTTATATGGTAACCTCAACAGGGAATCTTTTCGTCGTCTTTCGTTTTTCGCCGAGACGTTGTCAGTTTCTCTTCGGCTTATGAGTTTGGAATATTCTCTTGTTGTTTTCCACTTTTATATAAGTTTGGCCAATAGATTAATAATATATGACCATTTGATTTAAACATTCATGTCAAATTGATTTTGTCTTCATTTATTTAAGAATAACCATTGACATTTATGTATGTGTTTCTGACTTCTGGTACTTTGAATAGCTTATTTTAAGTAGGTCTTCAAAGAAAGTTATAGAAATCGTTAATGAGAATCACTTAAAAGGAATGGATAAAAACAGACAATCAGAATGAAAATCTAATGCTTTTGTGACTTTCTGTGTCTTATTTTAATGATGCATTTATTTAAATGTCAGATAAGAAATCAGGTTTTTACAAGTTATGTTTCTGAATACAAAATTATCCAACAAGTTTTACATTCAATTTAAAAGATATTATTCAAATTATTTACGTTTTTTTTTTTCAAATTGAGGACTGACACATTTTTATGTACTATATATTTGCATTTACATCTGTTTTTTTTTTTTACAGCTTGGATCAATTTGCCAGCAATCATCAATGATATCAAAATTATTATGCAAAACATCCGATACGCGTTTCGTATACATAATCGATTGCTTAGTTGCAGATCATTTGAAACCAAAAGCAAACAAAACAGAATAGACGTCAATCTGCAGTGGCATCTTGCCAACTGGTTTTACAAACCCATTACAAATACCCGGAATATAATTTATTCAGCCAGAATCATTGTACTGAACATTTCACAACGACAAGAACATAACAACTTTTGTTTTTACTCTTAGATACGCCTCTTGCTTTATTCGTTGCTGTTTGTTTGCAAATACAAGGATGTTTATTGTCCACAATGAAATATGATACCTTATCAATAGAAATTTCTTTAAAATATTATACAATTTATTTGATGAGCTTATACAGCAGGTTTTTTTTTCAAGATTCTGACATGTATATAACTTCATCAACAGAAAACCTCTAAAATACGATACATAAATAGAACTAATCATTCCAAAAAGGATATGTTAAAATTTGGGAATATTTCTTATATCTTTTAGAAACATTGGGTTCAAATGAGATAAATAAACTTATTCAGTTAAGAAAAGAAGTGGAAGATGAGAAAGGAAAATCGGAACGCATAAGTAGATAAGAGACTGACAGTTATGACAAAAAAAAAGACGAACAGACAAATAAAATTCTACAAAACACTACATTAAAACTGTAGACTAGGCAACTTGAACCATTTCAACTGATTTTTAAAGTTTGTTGTTCTTATGTTGTACTGTTACACAACTGACCCAGGTTAGGGGAAGGGTTTGGCGCCAGCAAACAAGTTTAAACCCGCCACATTCTGTAAGCGCCTGTCCCATGTCAGGAACCTGTAGTTCAGTGGTGCTCCTTGGTTCCTGTCTGTCATATTTGTTTTTCACAAATTGTTTGGTCATAAATTAGGCCGTTAGTTTTTCTCAATTGAGTTGTTTCATATTTTTCATGTCGCGGCCTTTTAAAGCCGACTAGACGGTATGGGGTTTCTCATTGTTGAAGGCCCTACTGTTGCTTACATCCACTTAATTTGAACTTTGGTGGATAGTTGTCTCATTGGCAATCATACTACATCTTCTTATTTTTATAATGAACCAACTGCAAATACTGAATTTTTCAGTGGAATTCGTTATAAGGGTTTGAATGCCATCAATTTTAGCATTTTTTTCATAAAAACTTTATACAGAAAACAGTACCTGATTACTTCAAAGATTAAAGTACACCTGTCATTGCAGATACCTACACAAAACCAATGGCACCCAACATTTTCAACCACAGTATGGAATTAGGGATCTTCACCCTCAGGAATCTAAAATTCAATCATTCCGATTGCTCTTTTGCATCGTCCCTATACACATATAGTCCCGGTGGAGACTTTTGCATCGTAAACAAAGAACAACTTAGAGAATTGTTAGCCAAAAGCCCGAAATACCGAATTCCCCAGCCTATATCTATCAACTGGAAGAATATATTTAGGTTATTGGTAGATGTATATGAGAACAATGCCAGAAAATGCGTAAAGCAAGAGCCAGATTAACCTTTTCTGGACACTTTAACTCGATGGATCAATACTGTTTGGTAATGCATTCAGAAACGCATTCAAAATCTACGATTTACAACGAGAACACGGATATCTGACCCTTTCAGGAAGCCCGATCTTGTGGATGCGTTTTCCTCATTTCACGACAAATATGTTTTGTGC
Source organism: Mytilus coruscus (assembly GCA_017311375.1). Taxonomy (NCBI): domain Eukaryota; kingdom Metazoa; phylum Mollusca; class Bivalvia; order Mytilida; family Mytilidae; genus Mytilus; species Mytilus coruscus. Next base: position 128,192,544 of record CM029596.1, read on the forward strand.
CAGCAGACAAAGCGTCTAATAATATTACTTACATATGCAATTATCATTATTTGAAATGTCTGACTAAATAACTTTGAATTTCTAAACTTGGTATCAAAAATATATACCCCTATATCATTTACGAAAGACGATGATTTAGAAAAACAAAAGTCAACCCTTTTCTCCTTTTTTTTAACATAAAAAGGACGATGAATATCACCCATGTTTATACTGGATAAATAAACTTCACAAAAACCCTTATAACAAACGATATATAGCTGGCTCGTCAAGATGTTTGATTAACATCTTTCACAAGTTCGTACCACAATTATTTTTACAATAAAAGTTAGCCCTCAGAAATATTGTGATGAGATATATATACATATATTAAATCAGCGTAATCAATGCAATCTGTACAGTTCACTGTTGGGTTATGCAAACATGGTTTGCCTTAAAAGAAATAAAAGCATGTTTAATATCCATATGAATATATATATATCCTTTTACTAACAGATGGTTTTTGAAATTTCCTGCCTTTTTAATCATATGCATAACTAAGATAAGCTAATTCTTTCTTTACTTCATACAGACACAAAATAATTGCACTATTTTACTTATATATTACTTATTGCATGATCGTCATTTTGCAGAACGAGTTCGTTTACAATGTTTATTACTCTGTAGACACATTTCCAAAATCGAATATTACCCAACACGCATTACTCATTTACTAGATCAACATTACATAAAATGTACACTCATCACTTCAAATTAGATGACCAAATTGACCGGCTAAACAAATACATGTGCAGTCATAGATAAGACATTAACAACAACAATACAAAACAATACAAAACGTTTTAGGTCCAAGATACCTAGACCGATATCCATTTATTTGAAAAACAACTAATACAAGTGAAAAGAAGACGCAAATACTCTTTCGAAAGTCTTAATGCTGTGAGATGGTTGATCAGATTTAAAAAAAACCGCCAAACTGGACTATGAACACTTCTGCTACATCTTTTTAAAGACCCAACTTCTTCTTAATACCTGGCCTACCTCTATAACAAAAATGGTATTGTCCTTGCATATCCAGCCACCAGTTTATCACATATGATTTAATGCATGATAAAGGTAGTTGGGTATTGACAATCCAATTGCAAACAACATACAGATAATCGTTCACAATTTTGGTTAAACTTGCTGTTACTTTCTCTGTTGTAGTTTCTACATTCTTTTATTGATAAAACTGATGATGCATTATTTGGAATGATTAAAGATTGCAGAGATCATGCATATTGTCACTATGATTAGAAATGCGGTTTCACAGATGAGTCATGTTCACTTCTATGATTGAAATTGATAACCAAACTCATCAAAGATAGCAGACTTATAATTTGAATGCAAATTTCGTTTGCATACTCTGACAAGTGACGTTGGAATCAGAACAATTGAAAGGCCAAATCAATAAGTTATTGCGGGCCATCTGTAACTGGTATTGAGACAACATATTGTTTCGAATGATTTGAATAACAGGACCAGTATGTTTGCAAGAAATAATGGAATGAATGATATTTCATTGAACAGCTTTTGAGGTATAATATTTAAAGTAACTGTTGTGACTGGAACTGTTGTTGTGACTGGAATGGTTGTTGTGGTAGGAGTTGTTGTGGTGATAGGAGTTGTAGTGTTCGGTCTTTTTGTTGCTTGGGGCGTTGAAGTAGCTAAAATAATCTAGATTACTGTTGACATGGTATAAAACAAACGATAAAATAATTTCAAGAAGTAATACATTCAAGATTTTAATTAGTTCGAATAAACTGGAAAGACTGCACAATTAGTACCATTATGCTTTGTGAGATGATGCCATCCTGTCCCCTTCTCTACAAATCTGTAATATCAAATAATGATTTTGATTAGCTCTTTAATTTGTTCCGAAGTTTTTCTAGACTCAAAGCGATTTTGAGCTTACATTTTGTTAGTACACATATCTAGTGTCAAGGACCGTATTATGATCTTTTGATGTCTTGCTTTTTGCGTTGCTGGTTTGCTGTCACGTTTCATGTATCACTACAAACCAGTAAAAGTCTGAAATGGATGGCCTATATCTGTACTCGACTGTACTGATTTTTACTCGACCAGTCTGAATTGGTCTGAATTTTACTTTATATTACTCAACCCCAATCTTAACCATACTCGACTGTACTCATTTGTACTAGACCCTTATCTCTGCTATTGAAAATAGTCTGAACTATTACTCGACCAGTCTGAAACAGTCTTAACCCATTCTTGACCTGTACTCGACCAATACTTGACCAGTTCTCGACCTTTTTTTTCAGTCTGAACCATACTCGACCAAAGGTCTGAACCATACTCGACCAGTCTGAACCATACTTGACCAAATAACCTCTACTTTTTTAATTTTGACTATTAGAATAACTTTCTTTTTAACTGACATGACAACAGCCACAATAAAATAAAGTAATCTATGAAAACAGATTTTTACATCCTTACATGGTTCTCAGATTTATCAAATCAAGATAGTTAATTTTAAAGTCTGAGTCTTGTTAAAAAAAATTACTTTCTTTTACATGAAAATCACACCTATTCTGAGGGTAATAAAACCTTGAAAAAAAATATATCTATTCTTATTATAATTTGGGATACATATATATATATTTTAAAAGGGATAAAAATTAGAGAAATGAATAAAATTGTTCTTCTGATTAGAGTTAAACTATAAAGTAATACATCCAGCTTGGGACATACTTATTAAAAAGATCACACCTGGTCAGAGAGTAATAAATTTTAAATAACATCTATTGAAAATTACAATATCCTGTAAAATTTAAATCACAAGGCCTTATGAATTCACTAGATAAGTAATACACGAGTTTTAAGAAAAATAAGGTTTTGTTTTTACCTGTAAAACACACCTGTACTGAGGTAATTAAACCTTATTAATGTGATTCTTGTATGCCATGTCTTAAATTTTGACAAAACTTATTTAAATTTAATTAAAATATATTTTTACTTTAGAATACATTTTTTAAAGGTTATCATGAAAGTTTTATTATCATGATAATATAAAATTCTTGGTTTTACAAAACAAAGGTGTCATTTTTAACATTTATAAAGTTACTTTATATACTATTTAATATATATTTTATAAAAACACAAATAGTCACTGCATTATTAACTAACCTCGACGGACACCATAAATCTATACCAGGCTTAAGTTAGTGGTGAAAATTGTCCAGTAACCATAAAATATATTTGAAACATTAAAAAAAATTTGAATAACTTAAATATTTGAATAGAATGTAGGACAGAAAGTCACAGGACAAAAAGTAACAGACAAAAAGTCACGGACAAAAAGTCACAATTCAGTTTTGAGATTATTTTTCTTTGAACAAGAATTAATAAAAATAAATTTTGTTTTTTCTTGAACTATTATATATGAAACAACTTTGTAATTAAAATGTATTCAATAAATATCAATAATGATCAAATAATTGTTATGAAAACAAAATGTCAAAGTGGCTTGGTACTTAAATGGCTTCATTGTGCCAAGAAATATATCATTTGCATGATTAAAATTTTAATAAATTTTCATTTATCAAGGCTTATGAACAATTTCCGAAACTTAGAAATGAATAATTTATATGAAATAATTAGAAAATATTTCAAGATCTTTCTCTTATATATTCAAACAATTGTCAACAAATTATTTGTGACTTTTTGTCCTGTGACTTTTTGTCCTATCAAATTTGTGACTTTATGTCCTGTGACTTTTTGTCCTGTGATTTTCTGTCCGTTTACCTTTGAATAATGGTTGAAAGTTCTAGTATTTTTGATGTACATAAAGCAATGTGAACATTCATTTAATGAAAACTTAATTTATTACATGATATTTTTTTCATCCAACCAGAAATTACTTCCTCTGATCACCTTGTTTTATTTTTATTTTAAAGGTGATATACATTGTATATATATATATATCTGGTGATCAATTTATTTGGCAATCGCCAATGGCAGTCAGCAGGGTTTAAGAACATCCGTTGTTCGACCTGTTAGTCAAATGCGTTTTGTTAAAATATACTTTTTCACTTTTTTGGTCTTTTGGAAAAAAATGTATTCTAAAGTAAATTTGCGGTTTTTATCCAACGCAATCATAGGTTTGAACGTTGTTTTCAATTTAGACTTGTTTATATATATATATATATATATATATATGTATAACAGTTCCTAAATTGATGGAATACAATAGATAGATACAAAAAATAGGTCTAGGTTGATTAAGACTTGGTCGAGTATGGTTCAGACTAGGTCGAGTATGGTTCAGACTAGGTCGAGGATGGTTCAGACTTGGTCGAGAATGGTTAAGACTATGTCGAGTATGGTTCAGACTCGTATAAAATGGTTAAGTACTGGTCGAGTACAAGTTCAGACTGTTAAGTATGGTTCAGACTACAGTCGAGTAATATCAAGTAAATTTCCGACCAATTCAGACTGGTCGAGTAAAAATCAGTACAGTCGAGTACAGTCATAGGCCATTTCAGACTTTTACTGGTTTGTAGTGTATGCACTATAAAGAAAAACAATTACCCAATTTGATAAGAATTCAAATAAAGAAGAGTTAGATCAGCATTGGTCTCTGGTGGACAGTTGTCTCATTTGTTTGCTAATTGAAATCTAGTGTGAACTTTTTCGACCTTTGTGATTTCCAAAGCAATAAATACGTACAATAAAAAACGACTTAATCAACATTAAAACTTAATGAAATGATTTTGTTTATTATGTCTTTCATCATTGTTCATTCAAATGGCGTACTTAGTTGCGAACTAGATATATTTTTTTCCAAAAAAGAAAAGCGCTATAAGTCAAAAGTGAAACTATTAACGTCAAAGTATATAAATTCACACAGGTGGAGAGTTAAATTCTAACTAATCGAATAATATAATTCTAAGTTGACGATACGCGGAAAATTTTTGGTATATTGTGTTTTGATTTATTTACTACATGTAACTGTCATTCAATTGTCCGTTTGAATGATACAATCGACTTCATACTTTTTTCTGAAAATAAATGCCTGTACCTAGTCATAACTACAGTGAGCATTTTTCAGTCAAATGCAGCAAAGATTAACTTTATATGATGCAGTATGAATCTTGGTTTCTTAATAAATTCTAATTTATCAACAGACGATTTAAGAAAAAGAATGTTATTCATCATGTTGGTATCGCAGTACTGACAACTGAGCTGATTAATTTCGAATTTCGAATATTTATTCGAGGTTTTGTTTTGTGACAAGAACAACAAGAGTAATATTCACTAAATTTTGCAAATCGAGTTGCGTTTTTAAATTGACTGACAGTTAATCTAAAAAAAACAAAAATATATAGATAAAGACATATATGAAATACACAAAAAAATACATGATATTTACCTTGATAATTGAGGGCATATTCAGCCACTGAAACAAAGTAAAACTTCAGAATGTTCATAACAAAAACTAAATTAAGAATATAACTTGTATCTCAATTGTTTGTAAAAGTCTGTAATATGTAATGTACGTTTTACGACCTTTCATTTAATATGCGACAAGTATACCTTCTTAAACTTTTAACTTTTCAAACTTAATGACCCTATCCACCTCAGTTTTTAAGATCGGAAGTATGATATTTGTGATGTAGACTTGATGTCCTTTCATTTGATAAGTGACAACACCATCTTTTAGGAAGTTTGATTTTTGCACTTGATAACCCCAATCAACTATTATTTTGATGGGACAGGAATTTGATATGTGAAATGTACACATTATGACCTTTCATTTGATATACGACAACCTTACCTAAGAAGACAATTCATTTTTTGCACTCACTGACCCCAACCAACCATTTTTGGGTACGTAAAACTTGATATTTCAAATGTACGCTTAATGGACTTTCATTTGATATGCGACAACCTTACCATCTTAGAAATTTTAATTTTTGCACTGAATGACTCAACCCTTTAGGAAGTGAAAGGGGGTTTAAAATTTTAATTTTTTAATAGAGCTCATTTGAATGTTCAATTTCATATGTCACATGACCCCATTTGGAAAAGTCCAAAAAATGATGCAATTTCAATTATATAAATTGAACTTAGCAAACTTACAAAGTCAATGTAAAATATAAAAATTTCTAACTGCTTATTTTTCTTTGTTTTTTATCATATGTTTTTGGTATTTAGTCAAACATATAACCATGATCAACTCTTTAATTTCTGTAAATTTCAGGTGGCTAGCTGATGTTTATTCAGATATTTTTGTTTTGCCCCCCCTTCCCCCGCCCCTTACAAAATTTCAAACTGCAATATCTCTTAAACGACAACTTATATCTCAAATCTACTAAATGTTAGATGATCTGCATAGGAAGTACAACACTGTCCATAGCTCATTAAGGGCACAATGAATAATTGAATATATAATGCAAAGTCGTGGAAAAATGGGACTTCCACCATTCAACTCAGGACCACTTGAGCTTTCAAAAGGTCACAAGGTCAAGGTTATAGTACCATTTAAAGGTCAAGGTGAAAGTTCCTCATTACCTTGACATTTACCTCAAATTGAAGGTCTTAGAATACATTTTTGCATTTTTTTTTTTTTTTTTTTTAGTAGGCTTATATCTGTTATCATTTCAAAGATATACACCAAACAAAATACTTTAAAGAATTATCTCGTCGTAGCTTTTGAACGGATGGTCGGTCAGTATTGATTTTAATGTATAAAATGTAGAGCTCTTCGAGAGGAATATTTTATATGTTGTGTGTATGCAACTATCTCATCGTTTTCTTAATATTCAAGCTTGAAATTTAAGCGAAAAGACTTTTTGCACTCTATGACCTTTGACCTTGGGTGCAAATAAAAGGTCACATGAACTAAAGACTATTGGTGAAGGTCCCTTGTGTATACGAATCCCGGTTCTTGAAATATAATTTTTCAAAAATTGTGTATAATATTTCAAGAGGAATAACTCATATGAGGGTTGAAAAAAAAAAATATGTTTATTAATATTTGCCATCTGTTCTTGTACATGTTGCAAATTTTAGATCGATTCTATTTGTAACAATTTCAAAACTGTATGCAGATAAAAGAAATTGTTTCAAGGGGATATAACTCTAAAAAGGGATAATAAAATCTTACGGAAACTCCTCTGGTAATTCTTCGTGGTGAGATCTACCTATTATCCAAATAAGATCATTATATCATAAAAAACAACGAAGGTGCCAAAACAAATAAAAGGGAGATAACTTCTAAAGGGGATGATGAAATCCTACACAGCCTCATCTGGTAATACTTCGTGATGAGGTCTATCGATTGTGCAAATTCGATCATGATAACTTCAATAAAAACGGAGGAGGCCATGTCAAAAAAATGTTTGAAGAAAAAATGGAAAAAAAAAAAAAAACATTAGAAAAACAATAAGGTCTTTCCTCACGCAGGGAAAAGACTTTAAAAAGAAAACAAAAACATTAGAAAACAATAAGGTCTTTCCTGATATAAGGAAAAGACCTTAATAATATGATCATCCATTTGAAAACGACTGTATTATAATATCAGTAAAATTAAGATCAAGATCAGTTCTTACAATACAATATCAAAAATAGTCTCAGATACATGATAATCTTGGATACATGATTTTTGTTTATTAGTTGTTATTGGCTTTGAACTAGCTGTCAGTAACTGTGAGTACTCTCAGATCTGTACTCAGTGTCTTTTTTGTTGTTAGGGATGAGGAATGGACAAATACCCTGCCACGTCCGATCTGTGTTTTTGTTTAATGTTTTCTGCTGTTTTTACCATGGTATGAATACCTTTTATATAAATAAAGAAAAAAAGAGAAAGTATTTACATTCTGGTAGAAAATTTATGCCATCTAAACATGTTCAAACACTTCATTTGTTAAAATATGTCATTTCATCTAAAAAAAAAAGGTTAACGTAGATACAAGTATCTTGTCTTAGGGAGGGATAAACTGGACCTTGTAAAAGATCACTCTGATTCCAACAAAAATTCTCTGAAACTGACTTTATCAAAATGCTTCATTTCTTGATTGACAAAATATTTGTTACGTTTGGAGGACGTGTTTTCAACAAACAACCGGCATTCCCATGGGAACTAACTGTGCTTCTCTTCTTGCCGACTTGTTCCATTATTCATATGAGGCTGACTTCATACAGGAACATTTTAGGAAAAAAGATAAGAACTTAGCAGTATCCTTTAACTTCACTTTCCGCTATACAGATGATGCTCTCTCACTAAATTCAAAATTTGGTAACTATGTTGAACGCATCTATTCCATCGAACTTGAGATAAAGGATACAACAGATACAATTAATACAAAAAAAAGAAGATGTGGTATTATTGCCAATGAGACAACTCTCCACAAGAGACCAAATGACACAGAAATTAACAACTATAGGTCACCGTACGGCCTTCAACAATGAACAATCCCCATATCCCATGATCAGTTATAAAAGGCCCCGAAATGACAAATGTAAAACAATTCAAATGAGAAAACTAACGGCCTTATTTATGTACAAAATATTGAACGAAAAACAAATATGTTACACAGCAACAAACGACAACCACTGAATTACAGGCTCCTGACTTGGGACAGGCACATACAGAATGTGGCGGGGTTAAACTAGTTTGAAGGCGCCGACCCTCCCTGGCCTTCAACAATGAACAAAACCCATATCCCATGATCAGCTATAAAAGGCCCTGAAATGACAAATGTAAAACAATTCAAATGAGAAAACTAACGGCCTTATTTATGTACAAAATATTGAACGAAAACAAATATGTTACACAGCAACAAACGACAACCACTAAATTACAGGCTCCTGGTTTGGGACAGGCACATATAGAATGTGGGGGTTAAACAAGTTTAAAGACGCCAACCCTCCCCTAAGTCTACGATTGCTGCTCACAAGGAAGCCACTAAACCAAGAATTCCAAGTGGCGAAGTTAAAATCATCCCTTCAGACGACAGATATGTTCCAATTGTCGTAACTACAATCCCGACCCCTTTTCCCCGAATTTGACTTGCCGAATTAGACTTATCACCGGGTTTGTACTTACATGAGCAACGCGACGGGTGCCACATGTGGAGCAGGATCTGCTTACCCTTCCTGAGCACCTGAGATCACCCCAGTTGTTGGTGGGTTTCGTGTTGCTTAGTCTTTAGTTTTCTATGTTGTGTTTTGTGTACTGTTATTTGTCTGTTGGTGTTTTTCTTTTTTAGCCATGGTGTTGTCAATTTATTTTCGACTTCTGAGTTTGAATATACCTATGGTATCTTTCGCCTCACTTTTAAATCTAGAATTTAAACATTCAAATTGTATGTTAAAACACAAAACATGATACTCACAAAAAGTTGTGGCACAATTAATGGTATTGCATATACATCCCCCTTCGTTGACATCTTTATACGACAGACAATATTTCCCTATCTGTGCATAACATCTATCATATACGGAATACATAAAGTTGTGTTTACATTTTAACTATATGAAATGAAATAAAAAATATTTAGATTAATATTTATATCAATATCTATTCATATTTGTCAATCACGGAGAGAAATAAATGAATTCAAGTTTTGAGTTATTGACATTTACCAAATATTTCGCTTTTTCACATTTACATTTACTTCCATTCTAATACAGATATGGATTCGGTCACTGTTGCCTTTGTTTATGTTCAAGTTTTAAAGAAACGTTAAAATGAATTTAGGGTGGTCGCTGTTAAAATTTTGCTTAAATCTGGTGGTTCGGGTTATTACGTCGTTGGCTTTCAAATGTTTGGTTTCGAGCGTTCCCATTGAAAGTAAATCAAATAATGTGCTTCGGACGCATTCGATTTATATAAAAGTGGTAATTTCATTGTTTCCTGCTGAAAACTGTAAAATGCCCTCAAGATATCCTTCAGGTTTTGTTATGTTGATAAGTTACTGTTCATTGACGTCTACTCAGAATCTCCTTTTATTAATACTTTTGTCGACATTAATTTTCGTGATAAATTTCGCCCCCTTTTAGTCCCCTCGTAAGTTTATACTTGTGGTCATGTCTTTTGTATACTTTCAAACGACTCTTTGAGAATATGTTAATTATTTTCTGATTGTGTAGATAAATCCACATCATACTTGCATGAAAGACAAGACATCTACCTATGGCCACTCCCTGGTATTTAAATAACTGACAGAACATCTGGAAGTATACACTTTTATATAATGTTATTCGGCACATGCACACTTTATAGATATATATTTCGTCAACGGTGGAGGAAACCAAATATTAAAAATTCAAATTATCAAATGTCGAAGGTAGAAGAAGAAGAAAAAGAAGAAGAAGAAGAAGAAGAAGAAGAATTACAATAAACATAGTAATTATCATTAGCAATATTATCACATTGATAAAAACATAAGAGAAAAAAATCATCTTTCAATTAAACATTTTCTAATCTACTCAAAATGTGTGAAAAATCAATATCAAATTGGAAAAAATTAGCCGATTTTTCAAGATAAAGACCCGATTTAACTGTATGCTTGAGAGATACGACATTAAATCAAACATAAAAACTCCAAAAAAGATATTTATATATATTTATAAATTACTGCAGTCTCTCAATTACTGCAGTCTCTCAATTAGTACCTCCCACATCGGTGACAAAACATGATGCAACCAAATAAACCAATTTACTGGCCCCAAAACCCGACAAACAACGTTAACAATAGTATTATTATTATTGTTAAGGACAAACACTTACGAAAAAAGAAATTAAAGACTAGAAGACAAAATCCGATTTTCATACCAGTCAATAGAGGATAATAGAACATATTCATATTTGAATAAAAGGTGAATCAAAGAAAATATTCCTATACACATTTCCTTTCATCAATAGATATGGTGTAAATAAGTTAGATTTGTCTTCTGAAACATTAGGGTGAGTATCGCAATAATAAGTACTCGCATTCTCATAACTGAAACTTAGACCTGTATGCAGATTTGTTTACGAAATCGCAAAAATCACAATAATTAAACTCGCATTTTTGTCCATTTTTGAAAAATCGCACTAATAAATGCACGCAATAATTTCTGAATTTACAGTATTTTGTCGTGTATAGAAAACATAAAACAGTTAACGTCCTCCCAAAATTGTAACGATTGAAAGCTTGATTTTACTTCTTTACGTTGCTCTTGCTTGACCGAGTACCAGGATGTCCTACCAAGAAGGAACCTGTTGAAAAAATATAAATTCCGGAGTCAAAAGTCGGTTATATGAAAATAGTCTATTGAAATCTTACACGGTCCTTACATCACTTCGACACGTTGCCTTGTTGCATGCATATTCTGGAGCTGAAATGCATTTTATTATTAATTGAAGTAATTCTAAAAATATTTAACAAAATTAGAAATTACATAGTGATACAGCTTTCTTATGTGTATTTTAACAGTTATATATATATATATATATTAAATTATTTTAGAAAGACAATACATTTTTGGACTTTGTCTGTCTAAATAATTAAATAAGTTTTATTTATTTAGACAATGAATGTTACATTTATTTATATTGGTTTTCAAACATTTCTGTCAGGTTCAGTTAGCTGTGCTAAAACACTTCACCCTTAAACTTTGTTTAAACCAGGTCATCGTTTGAAAAACTCACATGAGTAAAATATATGTGACCAGCCATGAGATTTTCAGGCTTATGGAGGTACCGGGGTCAAAATGAGTTTTTTGCATTTTTATAAAGTATACATAGATTTAAAACACCCTGACAAGTTATTATGCTAGATTCATCAAAATAATAGAATAATGGTCATTTTTTTTTTTCGATTTTTCACATGTTTGTTCATCTTTTAAAGTTGCTATGTCATATTTTTTTTTTCAATTCTTTAATTAATCAAACTGTAATTGTAGCTTTAATAACTAAATAACCAAAGAATTTTAAATTCGGTTGCCATAGCAGCAATGTACCGATATCTCCAATCAAAATAATAATGACTTAAATATGTTTCATTCTTTCGTAAGGAAAACTACATCAATGCTAAGAAAGTGAATACCATGGTATATAATAAACCATCAAGGAGCAGTGTTTTGTTTGATATGGTTTCTTATGTTCATTTATTATATTATTGTGAACACATTTTTTACATGTATCCTGACAAAGTGATTAAATCAGAGATCTGTTAATGCAGAGTAAGATGAAAAATCAAATAGCATGATCCATAATATTAGGGCCCGCAGGTAAAAGGGATGTAAGAAAACTTTCAACAACACATACATCTTGTTCATGTAGTTCTCAAATTCGTAGATATATTCACAAATCCACTTTTCTTATAAGCTAGACTTAAAGCCCTATTCACCTCTTTTGTAAACAATTTTGCACTAGGAATAGCTAGTAAAAAAGAAATACACTTTTGCAATGTATTAATATTTACTACCTTACAAGACAAAATTTTGTTGTGGAGCACAGGAAAATTTTTCTAACTTCGATTCTGGAATGACAAATGCCAACCGATTAGAATCAACTAGCATACCCAAAAACTTCAACAATGTCGTTGGAATAAACATTGACTTTTGTAAATTTACAAAATATCCTAATCTGCACAACACTTCACATACAATATATAAAGCTTTAACAGCCAGTAATGCCTTTTCATTGCTTTTAGTGTCACAATAAGACAATTCTTTATTCTTAAACCCGCTACCTATCCACCTATCATCAATGTACTGTAAACAAGATCCGCCTAAAGACCTACAGAAGCTTGTTACTACCATGCCTGTTGTTTGGTAGACAAAAGTACTAGCCTTGAATCCAAAAGAAATTGTATTGGATATCTTGAAATATCCACCAAACTGCACCCAAAATATTTTCTAGATTTTTCACATAGAAAAATATGGTCGTACCCAGATTTACCGTCAACTGACGTCATCAAGTCATCCCTTTCCAACAACCGGGGTACTTCCCTAAGCGTATAAGGTTAAATGGGGAATCTTTTACCATACATTTAGAAACCTTTCATCGTGGCAAACTGGGTTTTGTTGGTTTAACGATTAATGGTAAAATTTAATGCGGAGATTCAAACTCACCAATCTTTCCAAGACCCATTACATATCCTTTCTGAAAGAGTATTCACTATGAATTCCTTATGTTCCTCGCATATCTTGGCATTAGGATAATGTATTTTAGAAGGAGTGTTTAATTTGAACTGCCCTCCTCTAAAATTTCTTTAAAATATTTGAAAAAATCTTCATTATTAATACCATTTTGAATCCAGTCTAAAACATTTTCCGATGCGCCTATATTTCCCATTCATTTAAATTAAAATGGATATTCCCAGCTATGAAATTATTAGGGTCTGTATGAACCACTGATTCCGCCGAAATGTGGGGCAAGGGTTGAGCTTTTTCACCTCTGTAATTCACCCAGCTTACTTGTGTTCGCTTTTCAAATAACTCGGGATAAAAACCTGAAGAAAATTCCCATTCTGGAACTAATGTAGATAGCTTTCGCCTCCTATCCTTTAAACCAATTTCTTGGAGAAAAATCAAGTCCTTAAAAACAAATGTTTTTTTTTTTGTTTTGTTTTTGTTTTTTTTTTTTTTTGTATTTCTTTGTTTTCTATTTCTATCTAACTGGAAAATTACAGAGGTGGATATTCAACCCTCGACCTGCGTGAAAATAAAATCACTACAGCTTCAGAGTCCCTTGAGTCAAAGGTTGCATATCCAAAAATTGAATTATGTTATTTATCTTTTAATATTATTACCCTGAAAAATTAATACAAAAATTACAAAACTTGCTTTACATTATTCCTTTTTTATCTTTGGACACTCTGCTATATAATGGCCTTTATCTTTTAATATTATTACCCTGAAAATTTTACACAAAAATTACATAACTTGCTTTACATTATTCCTTCTTTATCTTTTGGCATTCTGCTATATAATGGCATTTATCTTTTAATATTATTACCCTGGAAAATGTTCACTAAAATTACATAATTTGCATTACATTATTTCTTCTTTATCTTTAGGCACTCTGCTATATAATGACCCTCTCCCTTACAATAGTGCCACCTTCCTCTTCTTGCATAACTAGGCTTGCCACCTCTACCAAAAGGGCGAGGACTTGTGCCCTGAAATGGGCCACTAGGAAAATTGCCGAAACCTGGTGGAAACATATAAGGCGATGGAAACACACAATTGGGACCATATGGTTGAGGATATGTAAATTTTGATGGGTTGTTACTTGTACCCAAAGTACCAGAAAAATCCAATTATTAGGTTTAACGTCTACATCATACAATTTTTTTCTTTTGATTGGCGTTTTTTTGGCGACGACTCATATTTTTTCTTTTCATCCATTCAGCCACAACGTTAGCAATCCTCTTATCCCCTGCCGAACCGAAAAGTTTCATTGTCAAATTACATTAATCTTTTGAGTCTTCAAACTTTTTACAGTGTGTAAAAGCTTTGGAAAAATAATCCGATTCTTTATAATTCACCTTCACCGCTACCCCTACAAGTGTTTCTATAGCTGCCAATAAGACGTAAGGTTGAGTTAAATTGGGCCTAGATGCTAAAATCCTTACATGTTTTAAACATTCTTCCACTTTGCCTTCTGCAGATTTACTAGAAATAGATTTGACTTGGTCCTCTATCTGCTTCAGTCTACCCTCCTAGGACACATGAGAGCCTGAAATTCAGTAAAATAACTAACAAATCTGAAATCCCTATATTTTAACGATCACCCTACAAAAACTACTCTAGGAATAATAAAATATATTTAATGATAATGTTTTATTATTCAATCACAAATGCCTCAACTCTTGAATCATTTACAGTAATATCAAATATTAACCATATGCTATACATAATAATAGATTTCAAATTTCCAACACACTAATGTTTTTTTTTTTTTTTTAGTTAGAGCAACAATAGGTGAAAATTTACTAGATATATTTGTAATTGTTACACTTTGTATCTTAAAACACCGAAATAGTGCAGACAAACAAACCATTATACATTATACCAGGCTAGAGCCATGCATCCTTTTCCTTAACTATTTTATTTTAAAATAAATAAAATCCATTATACTTGTCCAACTGCCAAGTTTGATTAATGTTTAATTCACCGGCCTAAAATTGAAGATAATGAAAATATTAAAATGAACCCTCAAGCCATCTAAAAGATCCTGATCCAAGCCCCTTATAACCAACATACCAGAAACATTGCTCGTATCTGTTAATGTTCCACTGTAGGACAATGAACTTTCTGCACTTGTCGTCAACGAAACAACAGTGCTAGCGATGCACCTCCTTCCTGGTACACGTAGGTAAAGTTGTCGCTAACAAAGAAGCTCCCTCAATCCCACCACCACTTGAAGCAGCCGTACCTGATGATCCTGGTTGTACGTTAGAAATTTCTCTTAAAGCCTTCACTTTTGGGGCACCAACTAGATTGGCCTGAAAAATTGAAAATGCAATAACATCCGGACGTTTTCCAAATTTATATCTTCCCTGTCAGCACCATCACATCATTCACCGTTTCTCCTATTGAACCATCAAACTCCATACTAAGTTCCTCTAAAGAGTAATCTGTTAACATGTGGTCCCTTTTCAGCTGAATCTAATATTGTCTCCTCATGAGACCTCACTTTCAGGAGTAACGGTTTCTCTATCAGCGAATGTCTTAGTTTCAACACACCAGCCATAATTAACTAAAAGAAACAAAAAGCTAAATGTCACAAAGCAATCCTACAAAGTTGACAATTATTTAAAGTTTGTATTCGTTAAGACATAATGCATGTTAAATTATGACACATATCATGTATATAACAATCAAAAAAAGGTCTACTCAAATATACACTCACCAAAAGAACATTCTAGTTTTAAGTCGTATAAGGTTATGTCCCCTTCTTAGGTATGTAATAAAACCAGAAAAATACTGCATAAAAGGGAGATGCCATGTGTGTTATACATATAACAAGGGGGAAAACGTTGTTTCATAATAACATTGTAAACATATTTTACTCCCTTCTATGTCCATAACGCCCTAGTGTTCAATAATTACAATAAATCCTAAACAAACTCTACAACCAATATAACCTTGAACGTTGTCCCTAAAGTTGAACACACATTAGAAGATGTACTTGAATAGGTCTAAATTGAACTTTACTAAAAAAAACTGGACTTTGGAAACCAATGCTAGCGCTACATTTATTAATTATTTATTATTATGCATAATGTAAATATAAAAGTCAAGAAAAAAGGCTGTGGATTTTCTATATTATAGGACCAACATAAGAATATATTATCGGCCGTAAAGCACGTATCCACAACAGAAAAATATAACAATATCCCGACATGCGAATCTACAAAACAATTTAACCTCCGTCACGCATTCAAAATGGACAATATAAAATGTATTCAGTTTTTCGACAAATACCAAACGACAATAAAATACGTAAAGAACAAAATATTAAATTGAAGTAGTGTTTTGGGATTTTTTGCCTGTTTTCCCCCCTAATTTATGAATAACCTAATACCATAACAATATACTAACAATTTAACGTTACAATCGAATCAATGGCTTCTTGGTAAAATAAAAAAAAAAAAAAAAACACATGCCAACAATCTGCACGAGAAAAAATGGCGTCTCTCAACATTATCCGAAAATTTAAACAGAAATATCCAGCATAGCCCTTGCTATCTCTTCTTAGTCTAAAGTTCATTCCAATACATAATTTCTCTTCCAATGTTCAATTACGTTAAAATAAAGGCCCTTGCCTCGTTGAACATTATCGAATACACCTGTAGCTACATTCAACATGTACAACAGCCTGTAAAAAAAACACTAGTATTACTTGACTAGGTACAAACATATTGCAATTCTTAGGCTGCACCTATCTTTTGCCAATAATTAAAATAAAATCTTCTTCAGTGCACTCAACACAATGTCCAAAGTGGACAGAAAGACAGGTCAACTGTTCAGGCCGACAGTTCAGCAAAGAATAACAGGATAACTCACCTTGTCTATTCTCGCGAGATCTCATTTAAGATATGGTCTTATACATCATTGGCTGTCAAATAATTTGATTCAAGCATTCCTGATGAATGTAAATCCAGAAAATATCATTTGACGCACGAGGTTAATAAAGTGTGTTTTTTTTTTTTTTTTTTTCATTTACTTGCACTGGTTCGCGATACCACTGCTGACGGAATGTGAGTCCCTGAGGTTATCATCTACTCAGTAGTCAGTGCTGAGGTACTGACATGATTTCTTTTTCTTAAAGTCTCTGTTGATAGATTAGGAAATTGTAAAGAAACTAAGGTTCAAATTCTTTCAGTCAAAGTTGACCCTAGATGTATTTCGCTTTTTGTAGGTCCCTTTTGGTCATTTAGCTCTATATTTGTTCTGGTATTATACAGCCGCATACATTTACTGCATAGTATTTTGACAATACATATCATTAAGTTAATATCGTCATCGCATACTAAGTACAAATTGATTAAAGAACCCCTTTTTGTATTATTTTTCTTCACTATTTTAGAATAAAATATTGCGTTACTTCAATGTGTCAAAATGAAACACAGACATTGGTATAATACCTACTGTCATGGAAACCACCATCATGCCATTAGAAAAATATTTTTGATATCAGGTAAACCCTTTCACTTTTTCGATTTTGTAAAATTTGTTATCTATTTCAAATATTTCAAATACACTACTGTCCCATACAAATGTTAATACCATTTAATTTTTGTTTCCTGTCGTTCGTTTTGTTTCTGAGAAATATGATGTGATTTTATTGCATGTTCGTTAGAAATAAAAGTCTGAAATGATTTTTAGTTATTAATTGGAGATGTCAAAAAGATTGTGTGGTTGACATATTTACAAAGAAACTAAGTACATTACATTGGTTTCTGAATTTCATGCAGTCGTTGCAAAAGAAAATAGCATTAAGACAAAGAAGATAAATAAAACATAATGTGAAGGGCTGAAAAATTTTCCTTCCGTATAAAAAATCATTCCGGATGCAGATAAAAAATTTACGATATATAGATATGATCAAATCATCGTCAACGCTGTATACATTTTTATTGATTATTTGAATTCTTAACTTGCATTAAATTTATTATATAATAACAGACAAGCAAATCAATATTTAAGTAGTGGCATTACTATACGAATATTATTTTATGAGAATTTGATGCCATAAATGTAAAAATAATCTTTCTGGTTATATCACCTCAACCAAGATCGTGCTGGATTTTGTTATTTGAAATATTTTGGTCTCGAGCTTTACAGATGAGAAACTAATCATATCAAAATGAAAACTATGTGCAGCAAAATACATTAGTACCGTTAATGGTTTTGGATTTTCAAATAGTTTGGCCATGGGCATCACAGAGGAGATACAAATTGTCGAAATCCGGTCTAGTGCAGTCAATAAACTCATCATATATACCAGGATATAAATTTTGTATGCCGGACGCGCGTTTCGTCTACGAAAAGCTCATCAGTGACACTCGAATCAAAGTTTAAAAGGCCACATAAAGTAAATTGGTATCGCTAATATTGAAACTACCACTTTATTGATGCTGTAGATCGTTATCATTAGAAGATTTCACCATCCAAGAAAATCAGCACTTTTGTGAGGGCATTGAAAACAGATATTGATTGATGAAAATTTGCTATTATTAATGTAAAAAATCTAGACGAAACAAGAGAAGTACAGATTAGTGATTTTTCTAAAAAAAAATCTTTCGTGAATGATGTAGGGGTACAGTTTGGATTTCCGATTTGCTGTGTTAGACATTCTGACATTCTAACAAAAATGACTTTTCACATAGTAGCAATATTGTTCGAGGCTTTGTCTGCAGGACCAACAACATATTTGTCGTCGTCATTGAATGGGTTAGAAACCCGTGATCATGGTACATCGAAATTTGTAAATGTACCTCTGATTGTATGACCGAACAGCTTTGACCGATATAGATAAAATGTCCAGTTTAGGTTCATTTGGCTCGGGTTTAATCCATGATCTTACATGACATGACACGAGCCACTTATGAGCCACTGAGATCACCATCGGAAATCAGTTTCAGTTTCCCAATTGATAGATTTATGGGTAAAATTATGCTGTCTTTCTTTTTGTAGTCTTTTGTAGACAAAACACGCGTCTGGCTTAGCAAATTTCAATCCTGCCATCTATGATAAGCTTATTATTATCTACTTGATCTTTTGTATTGGCGTCTTTGTTAGATTAATTTGTATGTTTGTTTGCTTTTTTTAGTGAATTGTGTTGTATGTCTGTGATGTATGTTTACATAGTTTTGGTTGGTGGATCCCAATTATTGTAACATTAATCTATAAATATGGGTTGCTTATCCAATTTTGTCAGTATAAAGGAACTATAAACAACTGTCATACAAATGGGAGGTTTAGTTGGGTATAAAACTGTACCAAGTCAGGAATATGGCAGTTGATTGATAGCGCTCGACAGTTTTTATGGACTTGAATTTGCCTTGGATTTCGATATTTTTACTTTTTTACTCCCCGTTTTCAAGGGGTATATATAAGTATTTGATTTCAAACCCTCATAAAGAAACATGTGAATGTGTTTTTCAGATAACTAATTTCTTGTTCATGCAACTATAAATACAATCTAACGTTTTAAAAAATCGATGTGCATTTATGTCAATTTATTCCTGTGCTTTAGATAACTGTTCAATGGATAATAAAAAGAGACGATTTCACGTTCCCTGTTTTAGATGGTGATGTTCGTTAAGCTCATTTCTACGTTGTTTTTATTTCAAACTTGATGGCTATGCCTGCGTTTTATATTTAAATGAATGTGATTTATGTTTAACTTGTAGAATATTAAGTCAGGGATTTTGTTATCAGAAATTAATCAAAACGTTGATAGATTATTTCATTAACACAAAGATTTGGTTTGGAAATTTCGCTGTAACTTTAGACTCCTTATTCAAAACGCGATATGACATATTATTTTTTTACTGATACTTTATTTATAGAGCCCGTTTATCAAAATACGAACCATGTAAACTCATTCATCTTGTCAATAAACATATTCTTAAAGGTTATCAATTTAACACAGTAGTAAAATCTTTAAGCATTGTTTTCTTCGGTACTTACATTGATTTTGATAGTTTTTTTTTTTTTTTTTCATTTCTTAACATAGTTTATTAATAATCACCTGTTATTTGAACCCTAAATTGCCAAAGGGAGCTACTTTGATTCTGCATTATTACATAATCTCTTTTGACGAGAATTAATAACTCCCATCTGCATGTTCGACGAAATAATTATCCGTTAGATTGACAAAGATTCTGTCCGCAGTGAGAGAAGGCCTTCAGAAATACTGTGAAACTGCTTACTCGCGTAGTGGAATTAACCATATGTGGATTCTAAAAAACCTCTAAAGAACTGAAATTAGTTCTATCAAAACTTTTGACTTTTCAACCCTGTATACCACCATTCCCCATGTGAAATTGAAAATCGTCTAAAAGAAATAATCCAAAATGATTTTCAACATAAAAATGGTAGCATACGCTATAAATTTATTACTTTGGGATATCATACGGCATATTTTGTTAATAGTGAACAAAAAAGTAAAACATTCTATTCAAAGGAACAAGTGATCAGTATGCTGGAGTTTCTTTTTGAATTTGGAGGTAGATTTTTTTCAACAAATTGTCGGCATTCCACAGTGGACACGAACTGTACGCCTCTCCTTGCCGACCTCTTCTTATTTTTATATGGGTCGGAGTTCCTTCAGAAACTTGTCAAAAACAAAAAGATAAAGGAAGCCAGATCATTTAATTTAACATTTAGATATATTGATGATGTTCTTTCCATTAACAATCCAAACTTTTCTGATTGGGTTCCATTAATATATCCTCCAGAACTAGAAATTAAAGAAATAACAGACACGGCTTCCTCTGCCTCATTTTGAGACTTATACGTCGAATTTAACATAAGCGGCCACCTCAGTACCAGAATCTATAACAAACGAGACCATTTTAATTTTGAAATTATCAACTCCCCAATATAGCAATATACCAACTTCACCTGCATATGAGATATACATTTCCCAACTCATTCGGTATTCAAGAGCTTGCAGCTGCTACTCAAACTTTTTAAAACGTCACTAGTGTCTGAGCAGAAAGTTATGAACCAGGGGTATGTCAAAGAACGTCTCGTCCTTTTTCTAAAAAACGTTCATCGGAAGATACCAAGACCTTGTTGATAAATATTCCGTATCAACTTCACAAATAATACACGATGGTCTTGAAGTTTAGATTCTAGGCGCTGACGTTGTTTATCATCTTAATAACGTGTTATAGTATTCTTTTATTTGTCTTTGTAAATTATTACTTTTACTGTTTAGTCCATTTTTGGTAATATCCATTTGACGTGGCTCGGTACTTATACATCCCGTCATTGTGTTATTGTGTTATGGTAAATTTTTGTATTCTTGTCTTTCGTTTTTTCTAATGTGCTTTGTCTATATGCAGTTTTGTTTTTCTTTGTTGACATATTTGTTTGTTTTTATAGTGATAAAGATTATAACACAATATTGACTGCTTTAACCCCATTTTTGACATTTTTGCCTATTAATTCTGCTTGTTTTGTTCACACATCTTTGTCAATATAATGGAATTTTATGCGTCTGTAATACAAGTGAGAGGTTTAGCTAGCTATAAAACCAGGTTTAATCCACCTTTTTCTACATAAAAAAAAATGCCTGTACCAAGTCAGGAATATGACAGTTGTTATCCATTCGTTTAATGTGTTTGAGCTTTTGATTTTGCCATTTGCCTAGGGAATTTCCGTTTAGAATTTTCCTCAGAGTTCGGTATTTTTGTTATTTTACCATTATGAATAATCATATTATATTTATATACTTATACATCACACCATATGTAATCATTTTGACAAAGTAATCTGTATATACACATTTTTTTCTCATGAAAGATACCTGTATAAAAATTTAATAGCAATTCATTTCGTTCCCTTGTTATAATAGTTACTATAACATTCATTCAAATGCTCTTTGACAACGTGCTACTCGTTGAAAAATATTTGAAAGGAAATATGTTATTCATTCATAAAAGTAGGATTTTATTTTTTATTTAAAAAAAAAACATAATTATTTCAGAAGTATTGTGAGTAAATATTTGTTTTAAATATGTACCTGCTGTTACAACGTATCTTACAAGAACATAATAGGCACAGTTAATGTAAACAGTACAAAAGGCATATTACATTGATTTGTTTTTTTGAAAAATTAAAACATAACTTTATACATATTGCTATATATGTACAGTTATAAGTACTAATGATTCTACAGTAACACCTTGTCGATACTGGTGGTTAATTATATTTTGGCATTGGACAAGATCATTGTTTTTCAGACTGTTTCTGACATCTTTACATGTAATCCGTTGGATATGTTCAGATTGATCCTTTCGATTTGGAAAACATGATTTATCCATCAGTCGTAATTAGCTTTGAACTATCTTAAAGAAACTGTGTGTACTCTTATATAGGTGCTTTGTGTTATTGCTTTGATGTTCGGTGTTGTTAGTGCTTCGTACCGATCTATAGAGTTAAGCCTTTTGAAACTGATTTTGACAGTTTGTTCTTATGTTGTGTTGTTGTGTTGGGTCGAGAACTCACAAACAACTTAACGCCGCAACATTTTGTATAAGCCTGTCCCAAGTCAGAAGCATGTAAGTCAGTGATCGTCGTTGGTTTTTGTTTAATATTTGTTTTTCGTAAATTACATTTTATAAATAAGTTAGTTTTCTCATTTGAATTGTTTTACATTTTTCATGTCGAGGCCTTTTATTAGCTTACAAAACAGTATGGATATTGTTCATTGCTAAAGGCTGTACGGTGACTTTAAATTGCAAATATCCACGTTATTTGAACTGTGATATATATTTTTTTCATTGTTAATTGTACCACATCTCCTTATTTTTATATAAGTCATATGAAAAAGTGAAATGATACTTAATTAGTGGCCAAAAGTTCGGATTATTCCTTAGTATACTAGTTTAAGTATACCATTGAATGACGCTTTTTAGTTTTTACCGATTAAAACAATGAAACATGGTTTAGTCCACCATTTTCTACATGAGGAAATGCCTGTACCAAGTCAGGAATATGACATTTGTTTTCCATTCGTTTGATGTATATGAGCTTTTGATTTTGTAATTTGATAAGGGACTTTCCGTTTTAAATTTTCTTTGGAGCTTGCTATTTTTGTTATTTTACTTTTCACATTTAGCGACATTACAAAATTTGAATACTCAACAAAACCAAAAAATTCTTTGTTCATAGTTAAAACAGCATAACCATCATTATAAAACATTAGTTCCATACATTCTACATGAAACTTAGTACATTCATGACTCTTTTTCTCTTTGGGAAACTTTAAGTAATTTTGAAGGGGAATTCGCTACGAGATATGAAAAACTTAGAATATGATTTTGTTTGGTTCAATAATTAATAAAAATGAAATAATGAAATAATAATTCGCTTTTAGCAGCTAATTTTGTTCAATTTTGTCAAAATAAGCAAAGAAACATCGCTGATAAATTATTCACTTGCAAGTGAATAATTCGACCTCATTGAATCCGTATTCAGGTGACCTCCAATTTAACCCATTACCTAGAGATTGGTTACGCATGCACTAGTCGTGTTCAGCCATTAAAAGGAAAAGAATGTCAACTTTGAAAGTGAAACAGAGGTGAACCATTTCGTTTACTGATTCGATCCACAAAAATCATTCTTATACAGGTAAAAACGACAATTAACTTATTTTTATTAACCTATAACATGAAATCAAACAGACCTAGAAAAATCCAATTGCACGAGGTCGCTATCTATTTATATTTATGTTTATGTTTATATCGGGTTATGTGACCGTCGGTAGTCTTCGGAGGTCATCTCGATAGTTAATTAGATGGCGTCTAGACTAAAATACACACGAAATTCGGATATATATTATCGAGTACATGCATTGTTAACTGTTTATTTCAGACTTATTGTAATTTGGATATACGTTTTAATATGTTATAAATCAATTTTGAGAATTTGAGTTAAACCGATGAACATGGAACATGAATTTGACAGCTAATGTTCTTTAAGTTAGTTGAAATTGTCATTCAATCATTTGATTTTTCAGAATCATTTTGCTAAGTATATCCATCTGTCAACTGTGCTTGTTAAACCAATTATTTTCAGTAGCAACATTTCTATAACCACGGTTATCACTGATTGCATTGCTAAATGTTCAGGCTTAGACAGCGCGTTTATGTGACAAATTATGTTGCATTTTACAGTTGTGTGTGGCTTCATCACATTAAGGCGACATCAGATTACCGATGTTTAAATCTCCTAAACCTGTCGGGAAAATACAAATCAAGGTAAGAAGTTAAAACCGAGTGAGCGAGACCATTGCATCGACAGAGGAGGCGTCTCCTGCTATGCATGCATGCATCATACACCATGAGCATTCACACTGTAAAAATATCACAGTTCGTAAAATTACTGACATAACGACTATGCTGATATCAAAAGTTTGTAAGACTGTGAAACCATATCGCTAGTAAATTCAGACACCAACAGACCGTAACGGTCAACCAATTTATGATGGTGACCGTGAAACGTATGAAATGTTGATTTCAACTCTGTTGGAGCAGATTGTGTGTAAGTGGGACTACCCTGTTAATGAAGTCTGAATAACGTAAACATACTAAATCAACAGACTGACGGATAAAATATGAGGAACTCCCATGAACTCAGAACGACTAGGTACGCGTCCTTTGTTTCTATATATTCCTGTCATTCAAATCCAATGTCTATCATAAAATGTGGCGATGGGGAAAAGTACACACTACTGGTCTATTATCATCTCAGACAATTAAGCGTCCATAGATCTACTACATGAATTGTGCATGTACCTTTCTCTTGACTTGAAACAAAGACACAACGTATCGGTCAAAATATTTGTAATGATGACCTCAAAACTTGGGTTGATTTCAGTCGTACTTCATCATAACAGTAGTAAAGAAGTTTTAAGTAGAATAAAATGCATAAAAACTGAAGAAGAGTATGCCATTAATGATTCAAAATATACATACTTTGTAAAAAAGAATGATAATGTTGTTACTCACAAAGGGTATATATGGAAATGTATTACTAAACTCACAATATTATGATGTACATATGTATGCTCAAAACATTGAGTGATATTTCAAACAGTCCCGGTGATTGTGTAAAACTCCCGTTTACGTGAATGGAGTTGATAATCTAAAACTTAAACAAACTGTAAAATAGTCAAGAGTGATTATACAAATGTCTATAATAAATGAAAGGCAATCGAAACATTTATAAAAATATAAATAAAAGATACCAAGCATATGATACAGTACATCAAACGCGCGTTTGGTCGATGACACTGCTCGAAGAGGATTTTCTACGAGGGTATCACCAGCCCAGTAGTCAGCAATTTTATGTTGAGTCCTTTTTAACTTTTTTAATTCGAGCATCGCTAAAGAGTCTTTTGTAGACGAAACCAGATTAAGCAAACAGAAACCCTACCAAACGTTTGGTTGATATCAAGTGATCTGGAAATTAAGCGTGTTCCATTTCCACATGTGACACCCATCATGTTGTTCAAGCAAGTACAAAATCAGTGATGTTATATTCGAGGAAAATAAGACGGGATTGTTGTTATGACAATTGAAACATATACCTTTTCATCTGTGACACAGACGTTCCATAACGGTATACTCACTTGTGACGTCTTCTCTGAATTTTTGAAGAGATGACTTCAACATTACAACTTGGAACCCTTAGTTTAATAGATCTATTTCTTTGCGTTCCGTTATGTCATTAAGGGGGTTTCCTTTACTTGGTATTTTTCCCGGGTTATGTTTTTGCACGGGTTGTTTCGGTTGAGGATATATAAGAAATTTGTATGGGTCCGTTTGATTAATGCGACGTTTGTTACAAAGTTGGAAAGGACGTATTATAAGAATATTCTAGTTGTTTGCGTTAGCTTTCCCTCCCTCCCCCTCCTTCTAGTAGTAGCTTTGTACGTTTGATACTTATGTGATTATATAACATGTTGACATTGATACATATGTATGATCTTTATTGTTTTTTGTTGATTCGTTCATTATTTAAAATTTATGCGATCTTTGTAACAAACGCACAACCCAATTTCTTGTCTGTTTTTTATTTTAGTTAGTTCAGAAAATATTTATTTTAGTACAAATGAAGTGAGGTAGAAAATAACTTCATTGTAAGCAGTATCACTATTTCAAGACAATCAGAATAGAAAACAAAAGATTCATCAGTGAGACTCTAATGAAAACATTAAAAAGGACGATCTGCCTAAGTTAAATACCCCCCCAATAAAAAAAATAATACTACATCCTTTTCTGTTCAAATTAGCAGAGTTTGAAGGTTTCATGAATATCAATTTTAACTGATAAAATAATTTAAGAAGAATATTTTAACGAACTTTATCAATGAATCACCTAAAGTTTATCAAAAAGTAAAGTAACAAAAATACCGAACTCCAAGGAAAATTAAAAACGGAAAGTCCATTAACAAACTGCAAAATCAAAAGCTCAAACACATCAAAAGAATGAAAAAAAAACCTGTCACATTCCAGACTTTGTACAGGCATTTCCTTGTGTAGTAAATGGTGGATTACTCTTGGTTTTATAGCTAGCTAAACCTCTCACTGGTATGACAGTCGGATAAAATTCCATTACATTGATAACAACGTGTTAGCAAAACAAACAGACAAAACAAGTAAAAATGTCAAAAATTGGGGTACAGCAGTCAACATTGTGTACTAATCTTAATCACTAAAAAACAAACAAATATGTCAACAACAAAAAAGCAAAATGGCATGTAGTCACTTTATAGACAAAGCGCATAAGCAAAAATGAAAGACAAGAATACAATAACACATTGGCGGGATGTATAAATACCGTGCAACGCCAAAAAGATATTACCAAAAACGGACTAAACAAACTAATCTTTTTTGGCACTCATACCACATCTTCTTATTTAAAAAACAGTAAAGGATAAAAAAAAAATACAAAGACAAAAAAAGAACACTATAACATGTAATTGAGATGATAACCAACGTCAGTACCTAGAATCTATACTTCAAATACCTTTCTACTTTTATTATGGAGTGGCTCATATGCATACATACACAACTAAGCTGATAAAAGATAATTGATAAGACATAAGATGAAATAATATTGTAGTGCGAAATATTTCGCCACAGCAAATGGCGATTGGTGCTGTAGTGTATCAAAGGTGTGAGTTCAAATCCCGTTGAGGGACAAAAATTTGTCAGCATAAAATCTAATTCTAACATTGTAAGGTTTAATTTTCAGACTTTATATATATATATTGGGCTGATGTTTAGACGAATTATATATAATTATGTATTATATATACATATATGTAGATACAGCACAAACAACATTTTCCAAAAGACCAAAAAAGTGAAAAAGTATATTTTAACAAAACGCATTTGGCTAGCAGGTCGAACAACGGATGTTCTTAAACTCTGCTGACTGCCATGGCGATTGCCAAATAAACGGATCACCAGATGTAACAAAATGGATCTTAATTATTAATTTAATATCAAACAGAAAACAATTAACTTGCGGAAAAGATGGTATACCGCAAACATGAGGTGCAAAAATTGGTACACCATATCCGGATTTCGACAATTGATGTCTCTTCAGTGATGTTAGGAATCGAAACGGTATTTGGAAGGCCATATAAATTACTATGATCTTTTCTTCAATATTGGCACAGATGGACGACTTCACACTAAAATCTATGACAAACGGGATGATTTCAACTTCCAAATTATCAATTGCCCATTTCTCAGCAATAACATACCCTCTGCTCCGTCATATGGTGTTTACTGATCTCAATTGATCCTTTATGCTCGTGCATTTTCACCCTATACTGACTTAATATACAGGAGTGTGCTCCTTACGCAGAAACTGCTCCAACAGAGTTATGAGGAGGAAAGATAAAAAATGACACTCCGTAAATTTTATGGACACCGTCACGAATTGGTTGATCTATACGATGTGTCTGTGTCTAAACTAACTAATGGCATTTTTACCACGTCTTAGATTGTGGTTTAATTTCTATGTCGTCTGTCTGCTAAGTACCGAACGTGACCTATTCCCGAATATGACTGTTATACCGAGTGTGAATTTGAATTGCTATACGACGTGTCTCGGTATTTTGTACTTCCAACATTAATGTATTTATTTTTGAAGTTTCTGTTATGGTTTCGGTTGAATAATGTGTTATGTCTTATCGTTTGTTGTCAAAATAATTATAAAATTGCCTTTCAATACCATCATTGTCATATTACAGAATATGACTATTATACCGAGTGTGAATTTGCATTGCTATACGACGTGTCTCGTTATTTGGTGCATCCAACATTCAACATTCATGTATTATTTTTTGATGTTTCTGTTTTGGTTTTGGTTGGATAATGTGTTATGGCTTATCGTTTGTAGTCCAAATAATTATTAAATTGCCTTTCAATACCATCATTGTCATGAAAATTGTTTGGACGAGTACTGTGAAAATAATTGTATAAAGTCGAGATTGCATGTTAGTTACGTAAGCGCGTCATTGTTTGTGATATCCTGTGGTGTTGATGGAATATGTTCGTTGTTGTTCTGCTACGGATTGCATGTTGTGTCGACTATTATATTATTTGTGTGTGCATTTCTCTGTGATGAATGTTCTTGCGTGTGTTTGTGCTGTGTTTCTGTCACGTAGTGTTGTCATTTTAGCGATATTTTTCAACATTGTCATAAAGCGGGAGGTTTGGCTAGCCATTAAACCGGGTTCAACCCACCGTTTTACTTAAAATGTCCTGTACCAAGTCAGGAATATGGCAGTTGTTATCAAATAGTTCGTTTCTATGTATGTTGGCGTTTGTTTTTGTCAAATGGTGTCAGTGTTCCTGTTGTTCCTTTGTTTTCCTCTTATAAATGTGTTTCCCTCGGTTTTAGTTTGTAACCCGGATTTGTTTTCTCTCAATCGATTTATGACTTTTGAACACCGGTATACTACTGTTGCCTTTATTCACCTCAATTTAGCATTAACTCTTGAATTTTGAAGAGTCGAAATAGGACGAACGGATTATATAAACCCGAAGGCAAATATAATACAAGCCCAAACGGAAAAAACATAAACAAGTCTAAATTGAAAACGACGTTCAAACCTATGAATGCGTTGGATAAAAACCGCAATTTGTATACGTGTGCATGCAAAAAAAAATCTTAGTAGAGGGGTCTAAATACAGCACAAACAACAAGACTTTTTTGGTCTTTTGGAAAATGTTGTTTGTGCTGTATTTAGACTCCTTTACCAAGAATTTTGTTTTGCATGCACACGTATAAAAAAATTGCGGTTTTTATCCAACGCAATCATACTTTGAACGTTGTATATTTGCCTTCAGGTTTATTTAATCCGTTCATCCTATTCAGATTCTTCAAAATTCAAGAGTCAATCCTGAATTGAGAAAAATTATATAGCCTTCCAAATACCGTTTCGATTCCTAACATCACTTAAGACACATTAATTGTCGAAATCCGGATATGGTGTACCAATTTTTGCACCTCATGTTTGCGGTATACCATCTTTTCCGCAAGTTTATTATTTTCTGTTTGGTATTAAATTAATAATTAAGATCCATTTTGTTACATCTGGTGATCCGTTTATTTGGCAATCGCCATGGCAGTCAGCAGGGTTGAAGAACATCCGTTGTTCGACCTGCTAGTCAAATGCGTTTTGTTAAAATATACTTTTTAACTTTTTTGGTCTTTAGGAAAATGTTGTTTGTGCTGTATTTAGACCCCTCTATCAAAAAAATTGTTTTGCATGCATACGTATAAAAATTGCGGTTTTTATCCAATGCAATCATAGGTTTGAACGTTGTTTTCAATTTAGACTTGTATATATGTAGATATATATATCTCAAGTAAAATACAACTTACAAAGACATAATACAAGGATTTTATCTAACTCCATTTTCATACACTATTTTTATACTCCTGACCAAAATGCACCAAACAAAGCCATTGTCAGATAAGAATCATAATAAGAATGTGTAACAGTTCCATAGGATCTTTGAACTAAAATATCTGAAGTGTCCAAGTTAAATCATTTTTCTTTTTTTGAAAGTTCTGAAATAAAATTTCATTACAATTTCAGGATTTGGCCGAATAAATCTAAAGGTTTCTTTAAATTTATAATTAACAAACTTCTTATATACTGTGGTAAATTATTGTAGACATGTTCGTTTATAGAACCCATACAAATGTAAATTGTGTTTAGAAATTTTCAGTCATTTTCATATGTCTTTGACTAGTTGTCATTTTTCTTGAAGAGAGTTTCCCTTTCCTAGTTAACTGTACTTTATATTATTACATGTAAATAACAGATTATAAATACTATGTGAATAATCTGTCTGTCCCACTTATCATCCAGAACCTATAGTATAATGTGCGCCGTAGCTTGTCATTGGCAATTATTATTTTGTTTTAATGTTATAAACTTAAAACAGGAACTTCTCTTCGTTTTTGAATTGTTTCACATTTCGGCAAATTACTTGCCAATAAAATAGTTTCAATGCCACCGCTCGACAAGGAAAGGTAAATAAGAAGCCTCATGTCCGTCTGTCTGGTCGTTTGGTCGTCTGTCCGTCAGTCCGTCAAACATTTGGTTATCAGATTATAAATAGAGAACCGCTTTTTGAATTAAATTTATTGAAAAATTTTGACCATAAAAGACCGTTATTTTTATTTTCGTCATTTTCACTTTCACCGTACCAGAGTTATGGTATTTTCTTTTTGGTTTTAATCAAGTGTCCAGGTAATAAATATAGAAACGTTTTTTAATATAAATTGAAATTTTTATGCATTATTTTGGACAACTAAAGACAGATATATCAAGTTCTATTTTTGCAATTTCACGTCATCGGTTTCATATTTATGATACCTTATCGTTGGGAAAATTCAAATTGTTTTAGTTTTCATAGTTTTTTTTATAAATAGAGAACCATTACAGAGTTAAGGCACTTAAGTGATGTAAAAATCTTTTTTTGTTTTGTTTCTGGATAATAAATTGAGAACAGCCTTTTCAAAATGACTGAAATTTTAAAGAGATGCTTTGGATCACTAAACACATATTAAGTTCGATTGTCTGTTTTCGTCTTTTTACTTCTACAGTTCTATGTGTATGATACTTTATCGTTGGTTTATAGGTGATAAATAGGGAAACGCTTTTTAGAATTAATTTATATACCTATATGGAGTTATGTCCTCTAAGAACGATAGGTCATTCTTTTGAAAAATCTATCCGGACGATACCAAGTTTCAATGAAATGTGCTTCAAGGCATCAAATAATTACATTTGTAAGGTCATTATCTGTCCTGATTAAAATGCAAACTACAGATTGTTAAAACTAATTCATTTGATAGTAATCGTGTGTTGTTGTCAATTGCGGTTTTACTGTACAATTTCCCATCCTTAATATTTAGACTGAAATACCAACACAAAAAAAAAAAAAAAAACCGTTAACGCATAGTTTAATTATCGTAACAATTGGTCATCAAGGGTGACTGGGGAATGGTAATATGGTCACCCTTGGTTTTCTTCCGACCGACATTAAGACCCTTGCAAGAGTGGTAAGTCGGTTTAGCTGCATGTGCGGGATGTACAAGTACGCAGCCAATGTCCGGTTAGGACGAGGACGTTAAATCTGATGCCTTGTGTAGATAGAGTTCCACGATCTCTAGTTAAGAACCCTTGCAGCAATTCTGACGGATCCGTAGAGGACTGTTGCGAGGCAAAATTTCTGTTCCTATCCAGTATACCTCATTTTCTAGTTGGAGTCCAAATTTCCCGGACCTTCATCACGTACCGCCTTCATTACAGGACCAACTTATTGTATTTACTATGTTAATTTGTTCGTTCTGATGCATGAAATATTTGCCACTGGAAGTTAAACAGCTAGCAGTCAATTAATCGAAACAATTAATCAGAAGGATTGTTAATATATCGATACAATAAATGGACATTATGTGAGATAAATCTAATGATGCAAAATTTTTTATAACACTTTTAAAGCAAGCCAAATTGTACCAGAAATATGTGTCGGATTGTAAGAAAAGTATACAATCTTGTTGATCCACACTGTATTAGAAATCGAACTCTGACCTATAAATGTCCGTTTTAGTTACGTGCACATAACCATTACGTGCTCTTTGAGTCATTTCGAAAATTTTTACAATAATATATATACCTTTTTTCTTATACAGTTTCAAACTCTAATTTTCTCATTTTCTAAGGGTTAACAGTCAAGTAATTTAATTCGGGGATGAGGGGGCCGGGTTGGGGATTTACGGGTTATATATATTATCCAGATTCTCATTTTTGAAGAAAAAATACTATTGCCAGACATAAGGAGAAAACAATTCTTCTGAGTAATCCCTTTACAGTTGTTAAAACAATTATCTGCTTTTCTGTGGTAAAATGTCCCGAAAGTAGCGTCTCCCATCGGACTTTAACTTAACGGATTTATTGATATTAAATACTTTTATACAGTTATGATATGATAAGTTATTCACAAAGTGACTAGTATTTTCATACACCTTAACAATTCATTTATTTCTTACTTCATGCATTTACTGTAACATTTTTATGTAACTGGACAGTGATTACGTACGCTTATATCTACATTTAAAAATGAATAGTATTTCACCTTATGATTGAGCCCTTGGGCGCAGTTATACCTAATCGTAATAGAAAAAATATCCCACTATAATATGATCGGTAAAATTAGATACAAAGCTTGCAATTCATTGGCAGAAAATAATTTTGTTTACGATATATAAGTCAGATAATGCATATTTTAAGGTTTTTCTTGTAGTATAATACACCTCGGGGTGTCAGGATTACCCAAAAGAAAGACCTCACTATGGTTGGTTTTTGATTTGATCCATCCTGACACTCCTCGGTGTGTTATACGACAAGAAAAACCTTAAAATATGCATTATCTATAACTGAAATTTCAATGACATGTTTTGGACGACTTTCGACAGTTAAAGTTTGATTTTTGTCGTTTTTACTTTCAACAATCAAGAGTTATGGTTCCAGATTTGTGAGAAAATAATCTAAATTTTGTGGTTTAAGGAGGAATAACTAGGGAAGGACTTTTTGAAATTGAATGAAATTTATTCAGAACCACTATACAATAGCATTTTCAACAAAACTTCGTAAAATTTAAACAGAGTTTTATCCTTATTGCAATTTAATTTTTTATTCCTTTTACAATTGAGATAAATACTTGAGTTTTGTCTGTTTAATTATCTTAACAGCACCATTTAGAAGTGCAACTGACTTGAATTGAAATAAAGAGAAGACAAAACAGAGGTGGAGGATACAAATTGGATATTCAAACTCAGAGGTAAAAAACAATCAATGACCAGGTAAAAAACTACTAAAACACAAACAACAGTTTATAAAAAAAACAACATAGAAACTTTCTGTTTTTACTTTTGGAACTATGGTAAATCATTTCAAATTCTTATAACACAGTATGCTGCTATAGAAACAACATGATGATCTCTAAGTTGCTGCGTTTGGGGTTATATGTGATCACTAGATCACCTTTCAAGTATTGTGTAGTATTTGTTTTGCTAATGGTTGAAAGACATACGGCAATTTGTAGTTAAAAAACTTAACCTTATGATCTTTGTTCTGTGATGTCTCATTGGCAATCATACTGTAGAGGAGGTTTTAGATATCACAAAACATGTTTAACCCGCCTCATTTTGCATTTGCCACTGGAAATTAAACAGCTAGCAGTCAATTAATCGAAACAATTAATCAGAAGGATTGTTAATATATCGATACAATAAATGGACATTATGTGAGATAAATCTAATGATGCAAAATTTTTATAACACTTTTAAAGCAAGCCAAATTGTACCAGAAATATGTGTCGGATTGTAAGAAAAGTATACAATCTTGTTGATCCACACTGTATTAGAAATCGAACTCTGACCTATAAATGTCCGTTTTAGTTACGTGCAAATAACCATTGAGTGCTCTTTGATCCATTTCGAAAATTTTTACAATAATATATATACCTTTTTTCTTATACAGTTTCAAACTCTAATATTCTCATTTTCTAAGGGTTAACAGTCAAGTAATTTAATTCGGGGGATGAGGGGCCGGGTTGGGGGGATTTACGGGTTATATATATTATCCAGATTCTCATTTTTGAAGAAAAAAATACTATTGCCAGACATAAGGGAGAAAACAATTCTTCTGAGTAATCCCTTTACAGTTGTTAAAACAATTATCTGCTTTTCTGTGGTAAAAATGTCCCGAAAGTAGCGTCTCCCATCGGACTTTAACTTAACGGATTTATTAATATTAAATACTTTTTATACAGTTATGATATGATAAGTTATTCACAAAGTGACTAGTATTTTTCATACACCTTAACAATTCATTTATTTCTTACTTCATGCATTTACTGTAACATTTTTTATGTAACTGGACAGTGATTACGTACGCTTATATCTACATTTAAAAAAATGAATAGTATTTCACCTTATGATTGAGCCCTTGGGCGCAGTTATACCTAATCGTAATAGAAAAAAATATCCCACTATAATATGATCGGTAAAATTAGATACAAAGCTTGCAATTCATTGGCAGAAAATAATTTTGTTTACGATATATAAGTCAGATAATGCATATTTTAAGGTTTTTCTTGTAGTATAATACACCTCGGGGTGTCAGGATTACCCAAAAGAAAGACCTCACTATGGTTGGTTTTTGATTTGATCCATCCTGACACTCCTCGGTGTGTTATACGACAAGAAAAACCTTAAAATATGCATTATCTATAACTGAAATTTCAATGACATGTTTTGGACGACTTTCGACAGTTAAAGTTTGATTTTTGTCGTTTTTACTTTCAACAATCAAGAGTTATGGTTCCAGATTTGTGAGAAAATAATCTAAATTTTGTGGTTTAAGGAGGAATAACTAGGGAAGGACTTTTTGAAATTGAATGAAATTTATTCAGAACCACTATACAATAGCATTTTCAACAAAACTTCGTAAAATTTAAACAGAGTTTTATCCTTATTGCAATTTAATTTTTTATTCCTTTTACAATTGAGATAAATACTTGAGTTTTGTCTGTTTAATTATCTTAACAGCACCATTTAGAAGTGCAACTGACTTGAATTGAAATAAAGAGAAGACAAAACAGAGGTGGAGGATACAAATTGGATATTCAAACTCAGAGGTAAAAAACAATCAATGACCAGGTAAAAAACTACTAAAACACAAACAACAGTTTATAAAAAAAACAACATAGAAACTTTCTGTTTTTACTTTTGGAACTATGGTAAATCATTTCAACTTCTTATAACACAGTATGCTGCTATAGAAACAACATGATGATCTCTAAGTTGCTGCGTTTGGGGTTATATGTGATCACTAGATCACCTTTCAAGTATTGTGTAGTATTTGTTTTGCTAATGGTTGAAAGACATACGGCAATTTGTAGTTAAAAAACTTAACCTTATGATCTTTGTTCTGTGATGTCTCATTGGCAATCATACTGTAGAGGAGGTTTTAGATATCACAAAACATGTTTAACCCCGCCTCATTTTGCGCTGTCCAAAGCCTGTAACCTCTAGCCTTTGTTTGTCTTGTGTGTTTTATTAATTTGGTTCATTTGTATATTTCGGAGTTTACTTTTTGTCCATTTCGCTGAACTAGCATACATTATTCTTTATTGGCCAGTTGAAGCCCGACTCTGGGTGCCGGACTTTCGCGCTGCGTTGAAGACTCATTGGTGGCCTTTGACTGTTTTCTACTCTTTGATCGGGTTATTGTCTTTTTCACACATTATCCGTTTCCATTCTCTATTCTATGTATTACATATCTCTACATTTACAGATCTGAGATTTCAATAGTGAATAATCTGAGTAGTACACTATGCATTGCAGCAAAATTTCCTAGAATTGACTGGATGACCGGGAAAAACGTATTTACTAATTTTCACGAGTAATATTAATATATTATGAGTTAGTAAGTTATTGAGGTTGATATTTTCAATGTCAGTTGTGATATTAATGTCCTCTAGATCTCTTTCAATACGATTTATGTTACCTTCCGATTCCTTTTTCAATCGTTACCTTACAGTCAATCGTTAACCAACTTATCTCCTTAAAATGACAAACCAACCTCGAACAAAAACAATTATTTGAACATTTTTTGTCCCAAAAGATTTATTCTTTTGAAAATAAGAAGTAAGTAAGGCCCTAAAAAGTATAGGAAAACTTTACTTTATCTCAAACAAAGTGAATTATTCATATATATATACAACTCTTTATTGATATAAGGTAAATTAGAGGTCATAGTTCTAACACGATAGAGTATTTTAATACCAATATGTATGTCATATTATTTTAAAAATCATAATAAAACGGTATAAGATAGGGGATTTTATTTCAAGCAAAAGGATGTACAAAATTGTCAGATTTTGAATAGATTACACGTGCGAAAAGAAAGAAAACTAACAGATAGAATTTCTAAATCAAATCATGAGAAGTCGGTCTTATAATTTGATTTGAGAAAAAAATGAGATTGAGTTTAACGCACTCGTTTTCTTGCTACAAAATAAACTTGTAAATTTACTGGCAAACATTTCCTATAGTGAATTAATTTATCTAAGTTACCTACTCTTACATGGTTAACTCTGTTTTTTTTATTAACCAAACATAAAATATTCTCTGTTTTTAAAAAAACAGTCAAAATTATAAGATAAATTCCATGATTATCATCATCTAGAAGAAAAGTTAATCAGTTGAGTTGCATTTTCATCTCAAATGTTGGTTTTTTCATTAATGAATTAAACTGATTTTTGTTCTTCTATTTTAATATCCAGGATAGCGGAAAACTCCCGATATGTCTTATTATTTGATATTTGTTAGAGTAACATTGTTCTGCAGGAATAAAAGTAACTTCACATTATGTTTAAGTCCCTGTTCTTAATGTTCCTATCAGTTTCCGTTGCTTTCAAGTTTTTGGCTTTAAGTATTTGTGTGGGTTTTCGGACGAGATTTTTAGCAAGAACAAATAAAGCTATTTATATGGTGAATGCAAAGACCGTTAATGAACCTTAGCATGCCATTTCCGGTATAACAAGTATGGTGTTATTGACTTGCTGTGCCTGATTGTGTTTGTAAAATTTAGAATTTACAAGCGTGTGTATATAAACTATTTAATAGTAATTTATCATAGAACTTCCCAATAAAGGTTTGAAGACAACTTTAGTTATATTTCTTTTTTTTTACTTTTATAGTTCGTGATAGTTTCTTTTTGCTGTTCGACTGGTGACATACGAATAGCAGATGTCAAACTATCACGAAATATAAATAAAGTTGTCAATAAATAGGCATGGCATTGAGAAAATCATGAACTGACCCAAAACGTGTGGAGATAACATTGCAATCGTTGACCTTGTAAATCACACGACATTTTACCGTACTTTATTTCGTCAATCAGCAGTAGCGGTTTTGTCTTAGATCTCACAAAAATGGTCTGGTATGTGAATTAACCGATTGTTCCATATTCCCCTAGTGATATCAGACTGATAAAATTAGGTTATGATTTCCAATGAGATAACTATCCACCAGCGACAAAATGACGTTGCCATTGGTTTAATGTTTTTGGAGATCAAAGAACCCAGCCTAATCTTTATTCGCATGGTGGTTGTTTTGTTAATAGTAGGGTGCAATTACTCTGATTCAGCATCCAACATAATACAATAAATGTTTTATTTGCACCAAATCAAACAATATATTCTTTTAATAGGCTTTAACGAGTATTTATTTTTTCATTCAATGACAAAGGTGAATATTATACATTGGAAAGGTTTTATAATATACCTTTGACTTTCAAAATCGTTATGAAAGAAGTACATCAGTTACTTATTCCTGTATTTCAGTTTTCATTTCATCGCCATCTATTTTTATTCAATTTTATAATGTGTTTTGAACTATAAACATACAAAGACATACTACTGGACACAAACATGACTTTGCTTCAGTTGTAAGTTTTTACGATAAAACATTCCTTAATTTTCTGTAATTCAGCGAATAAGCCAACAGTAAAATTTCGTGTAATTTGCAATGTTATCTATTCCACAAGTTTGAGGTCACTTCATGATTGTCACAATGCCGGGTCTATTTATTGACCTTCTTTATATTTCGTGATAGGTTGGCACCGGGTCTTTGTGTATCAGCAGTTGAATATAGAAAAATTAGTCATAAAAACACATTTCTAGAAATATATGTTAATTTATGTTTGAGTCTTTAGATTTTACCTATATTACATTTGGATATAAGGTAAAAAAAAAAGTGTTCAGCATTCATATATAAAACAATGAGGAAAAAATATAAAATTATACCAGAAAAATAGCGTTCACCTTTTGGTAAATTCAGAACTCCATAGTGAATGCTACAACAGGTTCAATAATAACTTTTGTTAAATGGATTCGATTGTTGATTGAACTCCTCGTTTTGATAAGATATAGATAACCACGTTTCTATTTTAGTTTTTCAATGCTATGGTTAATTGCGTGCTAAAGAAAATGGGAATATTTAACACTCATAAGTCGAAGAAAAACAAATAATGCCATGATAATAAACGAAAGACAACAAATGGACTTACAGGATTGTTTCTGTCCTAACTTTTAAATAGAAAATTGTACAGTAAAACCCCCATTGACAACAACACACGATTTAAATGTTTAAGTACTCTGTAATTTGCAATTTAATCATGGTAAATAATGACCTGACGCTGGTCATTATTTTATGCCTTAAATATAAATGAGAAGATGTGGTATGAGTACCAATGAGACAACTTTCCATCCAAGTTGAAGCACGTTTCATTTAAACTTGGTATCGTCCAGGTTGTTTCTTCAAAAGAATGCCTGTCGTTCTGAAAGGAAATAGTTCTATATAGATATATCAAATATTTCTATTTACCTTTATTGAGAAGTTCTATAGTAAATTATTATAACTGTGACTTGACTATAGGTGTTGCTGTTCAGCTTTACCTATTGTTTAACCAAATTGTAAAATTAACAATACAATTGGGACATTTAAATTTACCAATTGGTATTGTTAGAGTTGAGTCTACATTGATGCTACCTGTACTGTCTTTATTCATCTAACCCAACCTTACCTCAAGCTTTTTTCCTGACGTTTTTCTTAAGAGGGTTATTCTATTATAGAATTGATAGGAAAGAAAATATTATTGGTTTCCATTGTTTTCAATCCCCAATATAGGTGATAAATCTAATTTTTACCCAAAAATCTAAATCAGTAAAAGATTTTCTTAAGTGCATGTTAATATGCATGAAAATTAAAACTGTTTTACATAATAAATGAATATTTAAATGTTTAACCCTTATACATAGTAGTGTCTAGTTGTCAGTGAAATATAAAATAACTATTCAGGTGTTTTCAGTTTCAGTTTTCAAATTGATATGTTATGGTTTGCGAGGTTTGTCTAGCCATAAAACCAGGTTCAACCCACCATTTTTTTCTTAAAATGTCCTGTACCAAGTCAGGAAAATGGCAGTTGTTATCTTATAGTTCGTTTCTGTGTGTGTTGCATTGTCGTTTTGGTTTTTTGTTGCACTTCAGTGTTTCTGTTGTTTCGTTGTTTTCCTCTTATAGTTGATGTGTTTACCTCAGTTTTAGTTTGTAACCCGGATTTGTTTTCTCTCAATCGATTTATGACTTTCGAACAGCGGAATACTACTGTTGCCTTTATTTATGCATTTCTTCATATATCCCTTCATTTCTTTCATTTTGAAGTATTATTTTCAGTGTTTGAAATCTATTGGAATCAATGTGCATAAAATATTGGGACTTATTTTATTTGAATTCACTTCTTAGATGCCAAATAATTGTGCTTCTTAAAATGTGACTTTGAATGAATTTTTATGAATGTATCAAGGAGGAAATAATTAATTCAAAATGTTTTGTGTGGCTTTCACATGATGATGTACATGTAAAATTCGAAATAAGTTTGGAGTATACCTTGCAGCGTTTTCCTTAAAATCTATTTGGATTTTTGTGCATAAAAAACTGTGTTCACTCTTTTTTATAAGATGTGATTAAGTTAATCTAAAAGGTGAAAAAAATCAAAATTGGAAAATCATCCAACATGTTTCTGTGGCTTTAAATGTGATTTTGAAAATAATCATTATCTAATATGAAGATGATTCACCTGTTTCAAAGGGATATATATATGGAAATGACATAAAATGTAAACACAGTGGATATGCATGTAGTCAAATCTTGTGATAAAGTGAAATATAAAATTAAATATTCCAAAAGATTGATAACCAGAAGATAACAATTGAATGTGATATTGGAAATTATCATTATAAAATTCTGCATCTAATATTTTTCCCTCAGTTTTAGTTTGTAACCCAGATTTGTTTTTGTCTCTATCGATTTATGAGTTTCGAACAGCGGTATACTACTGTTGCCTTTAATAAGCTCTTCCATATTTGTTTGATCAATCTTGTATTACTGGTTTTTTTTTCGTCCAGTAAGTTAAATTTAGTGTAACAGCAAGTCATTTACACAATACTCATTTTACCGAAAACTGCATCATAAGGTCACTCAACGATCTTTATATCCACCATATATAAAGCTTTATTTGTTCTTGCTAAAAATCACGTCTGAAAAATCCCATAAATACTTAAAGTCAAACACTTAAAATCAACGAAAACTTAAAGTAACATTAAGGACAGGCACTTAACAGGTATAACAAGGTAAGGCTACTTTGTAAATCCTTAATTTTTTTTTTCTGATTTTTTTACGACCAAGAATAAACGGAAAGGGTAAAAAGTAAGCAATAAATTTCGACTAAAAAAGACTAAACCTGGTAGCGGAAAATAAAGTGCTTAACTGAGAAACCTTTTACTTTTAGGGAATTAATTTGCAGTTTACGTTTCGGTTTTATTTGAAAGATTTCTTCCACATGTGGAGCAGAATCTGCTTACCCTTCCGGATCACGTGTTATCACACCGGGTTTGGTGGGGTTCGTGTCGCTCAGTCAGTTTTCGATGATGTGTTTTATATACTGTTGTTTGTCTTTTGGTCTTTTTCGTTTTTTTGCCATGACGTTGTGGGTTTATTTTCGTCTTATGGGTTTGATTATCTCTTTGGTTTCTTTTGCCTCTCTTTAACTAATATAAAGATATATCGGAGGTTTTCAACTATCTCCGAATATAAAATAGAATAGGAAAACTCCCTTTAAACTTTCACTGAAATATACAAAATTCAATTGGGCATACATTTAATCTGAAGGACTTTTCATCTAGATGAAGAAAACTCTGAAATGAATATTATCATCTTTACTGTTTTTAGAAACAGAGAATATTTTTTTATTGATTTTTTTTTAACTTAACCAAGTAAGGGAAAGTAACTCAGATAAATTAATTTGATAGAGGAAATTTCAGTAAATTTTCAAGTTTGTTTGAAATAAAACTTATACTTTTTATCATGATTTTTAAAATAACATGACATAAACTTTTGCGTTAAAATGTTCTACCGTTTTATTATTAAGACCTCTAATCTAATTATGATGAGTGCATATACCTTACCTAAATAAAGAGATTTATATACACTAAGAATTCCCTTTGCTTGAGATCAAACTAAGACTGTACACACTATTTATTCAGCAAAGAATACATTTTGAGGAGAAAAAAAATTTTTGTTCGATGTTGATTTGTCGTTTTTCAAGCGATAAGTTCGTAACGATTGACGACTGTAAAAGTGACGATTTCTCAATTATTAACATCAAGTTCTTCAGCAATCAAAGAAGGACTTCAAAGTTATTATGAAACTACCGATTCTAGAGATGGCGTGAATCAGATGTGGATACTAAAAGATTTCAAAGATCTTTTAGAGTACATACAATCTAAGACGATTTCATCTTGCAATAGTATTAAAACATTTGACTTTTCTACACCCTACACAAGTATTCCCCATTCCAAACTAAAAGAATAATTGAAAGAGTTGGTCCTGTTTTGTTTCAAAAAAATAATGGCCAACGTAGATACAAGTATCTTGTCTTAGGGTAGGATAAATCCTACTTTCTAAAACATCACTCTGATTCAAACAAAAAATTCTCTGAAACTGACATTATCAAGATGCTTGATTTCTTGATTAACAACATATTTGATACGTTTGGAAGATGTATTGTTCAACAAACAATCGGCATTCCCATGGGAACCAACTATGCCCCTATTCTTGCCGACTTGTTCCTTTATTCATATGAGGCTGACTTCATACCGGAACTTCTTAGGAAGAAAGAAAAAAGTTAGCAGCATCCTTTAACTTTAATTTCCGTTTTAAAGTTGATGTTCTCTCACTTAATAATTCAAAATTTTGTGACTTTGTTGAATGCATCTATCCCATCGAACTTGGGATAAAGGATACAACAGATACAAGTCTGCCTCATATCTTGACTTACATCTAGAAATTGACAATGAGGGTAGGTTGAAAACAAAACTTTGCGACAAAAGAGATGATTTCAGCTTCCCAATTGTGAACTGTCTATTTCTTTGTAGCAACATTCCAGCAGCGCCTGTATACGGAGTATATATCTTCCAGTTGATACGATATTCCAGGGTTTGTATTTCCTATCATGATTTCCTTGATAGAGGGTTGCTGCTCACAAGGAAGCTATTAAACCAAGAGTTCCGTGAAGTTGAAATCATACCTGGTAAAAAAAAAAGCTTTTGTATAGTGGTATTGAATATTCAATTAAAAATAATAGATCAAGAAGCATTACTCTAAAATGGTAAAAGTGAAAACGACGGAAATCAAACTGTCGTTAGTGGCCCAAAACTAGTTAATGAAATTTCAGCTAATTTAAAAAGAGGTTCTCTATTCATAATCTTGAAACCAAAAATGTGACGGACGTACAGACGAACAGACGGTCAAATATACGGACATGAAGACTCTCTAATTACCAACGACTTTATCGATCGGTTGTATAAAAACTACTTATTCGCAGTTGGATGTCGAAATTCAAAGACAAGACAAGTGCCTGTTTCAGGGTTATAACATTAAAGCAATACTAGCCTACAACAAGCCACGAATTTATTAGACTATAGGCTCTGGTTTGGAACTGGCACATACAGTTTATAAACGTAGTATTCAGTTTATTTTATTTACCTGTGATAATAATAAGTAGGGAATTACTAGTAAAGAACTCCCAAAGTTTTATTGTCTACAAGCAACAGTCCCAATATCACTTAATTACAATCAAAGACAATATGAAAATGACTAAACCATTCCAGGCAAAATTTACATTTGTGTGGGTTCCATAAACTTGCATGTCTACAACAATTAAACATTTATATGAAGTGTGTTAATCATAAATATAAATAAAATTCATAAGATTTCTTAAAGTTCGACCAACTCCTGAAATCAGAATGGATTACTGCTTAAGGTCTTTAAAAACTGTTTAAAACTGAACACTTCAGATATTTAGTTCAAAGCTCTGATTGAACTGTTAACACTTTCTTGTCATGATAAGAACATTGTTCTAACCTGATAAACGCGTTGATTTGTAAATGTTGGTTAGTAGGGTGAAAATATTGAA
Organism: Mytilus coruscus; assembly: GCA_017311375.1. Taxonomy (NCBI): domain Eukaryota; kingdom Metazoa; phylum Mollusca; class Bivalvia; order Mytilida; family Mytilidae; genus Mytilus; species Mytilus coruscus. Next base: position 128,236,425 of record CM029596.1, read on the forward strand.
CTAAAATGGATGTAAATAATCTCCTTGTGTTATGTGTTGGTAAGTTGTATTTTTAATTTAGATATAAATATGTTTATGTCCGTCATGCAGATGACTTCAACAGAATGAAAAATAAGCTTGGTTTAATGTTGTTTTTGATTTTTTTTTTTTTTTTTTTTTGTTATTTTGCTGCATTCATATGTGTTTTATTAGCTGCATATATATAATATTTTCATTTTGACAGTTTGAGTTTCCAGGAGTTCAGTATTGAGTTTTACATCCCTTGTGATTTTCAAAATATAATCAAAATTTCAAATAACCAGTGGATATGAGCAATTAAACACAATAAGGATTGTCTGATTGTATTATTTCAGTTTGGAAAAAGATTGCCATTGAGGACGGCCATTTGCTGTGACAAAATATTTAGCAATACAATATCATTTCATCTTGTTTCTATATTATTATATTTTATCAGTTCAGTTGCACAAACGTTTAGACTGGTGTATATATGTATATGAGCCACTCCATAAGAAAAGGAATTATAGGTGTTTTGATAATCTTTAGACGATACTTGATAAAGTTTGTTAAAATATTTTTCGAAAAACGAGTTTGTCTGATTAAATTCATGTTCCTGAAATCTTCAAACAATAGGAAAATTCGGTCTGAATTTGTCACATTGATCCGAAAAAGATGCAGACATTTCAAATTCATTTCATAATTTAGAAAAACGCAAATTCATAAATTGTACTAATTTGAAATGAAACCATTAATAACACGTTGGAGATAAAATGTCAACAGTTTTTGTAATTTTTTTGTATGCGAACAAACATTAATCAACAGTTAAACGTAAGGGGGTGCAAATATTATCTCATGTTGTGTTTTGGAAATTGAAATTTAAGCTAATTTGTTAATACAATATAAGTCAGCTGTCTTTAGACGGGATTTGAACCATTTCAAAAATTAAATTGCATTGAGTTTTGCTTTGTAAGCGAGCATCTAATCCATACTGTTATTTAGGAAACCGTAATCAATTGGAAAGTTAAGACACTTAAACTGTACATGAACAAGTGAATATAAAATCCGAAGGAATTTAGCAAAATCCTAAAGAGAAGGGCGTTGTAAGTACTTAAATGTATGTATATATAACATCTTAATCGTGTGTGGAGGGTAATGAAGTTTTATTTTCGGCTACCAATAATTATTCACTTTTTAGAATTGCGTTATAATTGTATGTCGCAATAAACTTATAAAAGATACCAGGCTTACAATTGTGTTATCCAGACACGCATTTCATCTACAACCGATGCATCAGTGATGCTTGAATCGAAAACGTTATAATCGCCAAACAAAATTCGAAGTTGTGGAACATTAAGGACCCAAAGATCCTGAAGGTTTTGTCAATTACAGCATAGGTGAACTATTCCTGAGATAGAAAATAATTATTCTTTCAAAGTTTATAAATTCTCTATCATGATTTCCTTGATAAAGGATTTCTGCTCACAAGGAAGCTTATAAACCAAGAGTTCCAAGTGGTGAAGATGAAATCATCCCTTCGTAAATTTTACAGACGCCATCACGAGATGGTTGACTGTTATGGAGTATCCGTTTCACAAATAATAGCGGATATGTTCCAAATGTCGTAACTTCAATCGCGTCCCCTTTTCCCCGAATGAGACCTACCGAATTAGACTTATTACCATACTTATATTACAGGTGCCACATATGAAACAGGATTTACTTACCCTTTTAAGGCACTTGAGATCACATCCAGTTTTTGGTGGGGTTTGTGTCGCTCTGTCTTTAGTTTTCTATATTGTGTTTTGTGTACTATTGTTTGTCTGTTTGTCTTTTTCTTCTTTAGCCAAGGCGTTGTCAGTTTATTAACGACTTATGAGTCTGAATGTCCATTTGGTATCTTTCTCCTCTCTTTTAAACAGATAATTGATAACTATGATCTTATCATTGCTAATTGGTGTCAACAGAAGGGATAGGGGAGGTAAATAATAAAAAAGTCTTATATCGTTCGATTTTCGGTCTTTTAATAATATCATTCCATTGAGATTAGACAAATATCTGTTATTGAACATTTATACGTGTGTGCTGCCAATCCCAATCCGCAATTTAATTTTTTTTCCAATTTACCAAATTTTATTAATGCATTATTATCTTTGTGAGAAGTGAATTTAGGAATTTATAATGTAACAGTTTGTTGTTTTACCTATTGTTAAAAACTTTAGAAGTGCATTTTCGACTTTATTTCTCTTTATTTATACATATATATTTTTGCACCTTTTGTTTGCGGTACACCATCTTTTCCGCAAGTTTATTGTTTTCTGTTTAGTATTAAATTTATAATTAAGATCCATTTATTGTTTTCAATTTAGACTTGTTTATATTTTTTTCGTTTGGGCTTGTATTATATTTGCCTTCGGGTTTATATGATCCGTTCATCCTATTTTGACTCCTCAAAACTAAAGAGTCTATCCTAAATTGAGGTAAATTGTATGGCTTTCCAAATACCGTTTCGATTCCTAACATCACTGAAGAGACATTAATTGTCGAAATCCGGATATGGTGTACAAAAACATTTGCACCTTTTGTTTGCGGTACACCATCTTTTCCGCAAGTTTATTGTTTTCTGCTTAGTATTAAATTGATGATTAAGATCCATTTATTACATCGGTGATCCGTTTATTTGGCAATCGCAAATGGCAGTCAGCAGGGTTTAAGAACATCTGTTGTTCGACCTGTTAGTCAAATGCGTTTTGTTAAAATATACTTTTTCACATTTCTGGTCTTTTGGAAAATGTTGTTTGTTCTGTATTTAGACCCCTCTAACAAGAAATTTGTTTTGCATGCACACGTATAAAAATTGCGGTTTTTATCCAACGCAATCATAGGTTTGAACGTTGTTTTCAATTAAGACTTGTTTATATATATATAAGCTTTAAGGCTATTTAAAAGTCATAGAAGAAAGGCTTTATTTTGTCTCTGGTGGAGAATTATCTCATTTGCAATCATACCACATCTTCTTATTTTTATATCTTAAGTGCTTTGCATATTTAATTGAGATAAAAACTACTAATTTTGTTGCGGTTAACACGTCGTTTTTGAAAAGTAGAGAACCAAAATGTAAGTTTCAATTCTCAATGCAAACACTTCATGCAAAATACATCATAACTTATTAATAGTTTTCAAAAAATAATACATTGTGAACTTTCCATTTCAACGAAGCAACATTCCAGCAGCCCTTCATATGGAGTATGCATCTCCTAATCGATACGATATTCCAGAGCTTGCGTTTCCTATCATTATTTCCTTGAGAGAGGGTTACTGCTTGCAAAAAAGGTAAGGAACTAAGGAACTAAGTCGTAATGTTGGTGTCATCGAAAGTTTCACGACCGTTATCGAATATCTGTGTCACAGATAAACAGGAATATGTTCCGATATTCGTGAACACAATCGCGTCCTCTTTTTTTTCGATTATGACATCACTGAATAAGAATATCACCGGATTTGTACTCACAAGAGCAACACGACGGGTGTCACATTAGGAGCAGAAACTGCTTACCTTCCGGATCACCTGAGTTTATCCATACTGTTGGTGGGATTCCTGTTTGCTCAATCTTGTTTTGTATGTAGTGTTTTGTGTACAAGGGCGTGTTTTCGTGGTTTTTGTTTTGTCATATCGGTAATAATATTTTTAGGACTGATGAGTTTTTAACGTTCACTTGATATCTTCGGCTTCTTTTGTAGGAACTATATCACCATAAGGGATAATTTAAAAAAAAGAAAAGCCACAAATACATATTAGGTCAACTTGACACGTAGCTTGAACTTAAGTTAGATATTGTAAACAGTTTAAATGCCATGTGGAGTCATATGCAGACGAAACGCGTGTTTGGCGTACTGTATTATATGTCTAGTATCTTTGATAAGTTTATATAGCCTTTCATTACTTGTAGACATTTGTACAATTAACCAATTTACTATCTTTTTACAGTTTGCTTAAGTTTTGGATTATCAACTCAATTCATATTTGATGGATTTAATGGATTTTTTGTACAATCACTACAATGTATTGGGCACACGTGTGAGCATCACAAAAATAATGTGAGTTTAGAAATACATTTTCCTATATATCCTTTTTTAGTAACAATATTGTTATCATTTTTACCTTTTAGTAAGTATATTTTGAATTTATGGCTTACACCTTCTCAAATTTTATTCAACATAAACGCATGTTTGTTCTAAAAGGTTCTTTAGAACGGTCATCATTAGAAATATTTTGAGCAATATAATGTAGCTGTGTTTCAACTCACGAGAAAGAAGAAAGAATCTATTGATACAGAATCGTCTGAGCTGATATTTAACGATCTATGTTCTTGACATACTCTAGATTTGAATGACAAAGATATATGCTCAGAAGAGACGCTTATCATGTCTTTGGGGTTCATGCGAGTTCCTCAGATTTTATTCGTTAATTTGTTAATCTGAAATTTTCACGCTATTCGGACATCATTAACAGGGGTGTGCTCCTTATGCCAAATCTTTTCCAATAGTGTTGAAATCGACATAATTTTTACGGTCATGATCACGATTTGTGGAGTGATACGATGTGTCGGTGTCTCAACTCACTAGCGACATAGTTTTGCGATCTTATAAACTTTTTATACCAGTATAGTGGTCTGCTAAGTAATTTTACCGATTGTTTCCATTTCTCGATTGCAATATTTTGGCTGAGTGTTAATTCGCATGTCATTTGATCCATTTATAGCAGGAGACTCCTGCCCTATCGACTTGGCCTGGCTTCCTCAGTTTTAGCTGATTACTTTTAATTGTCTTTTTCCAGATCGGTTTACGCGATTAGTACATCGCTTAACTACTGTCACTTTAATTTGATCAAGCCAAATTAACCTGAAAAAAAATGTGTCACAAAAATGAAATGTCTGATTATGAACATTTAGTTATGAAATCAGTAAATTATTGCAATATAAATGTCGTTGCTAATTTAAAAGAATTGTTTTGACAAGCACGGTTGAAAGATGAAAATACTTACCAAAAACAATTCTGAAAAAAACTAAAGACTGAATGACAATTTCCACTTATTCAAACTTTTCCGACGACATAACGAATCACGAATTTACTTCGTTTCTTGTAGAATGTATTACAAAAATGTTTATAGTGATTACAGTGCTGATGAATAATTTAATTTTCTTTTTTATTATGAATACATAAAACAGGTTTTTGTTTTATGACCTTGAATATATAATTTTATTTTATTTCACCTACGCAATTGATTAAAACTACAAAACTGACATACAATGCGTATCTCACGCTATATTTATGGTAGTATACTCAGGAACTATATAGACCATCCGACCTTTTCATCACTGATTAGGTATCATTTGACTTTTTTTCATATGCGTTATACAGAAATAAGGAGATGTGGTTCGATTGCCAATGATATAACTATCCACCTGAGATCAAATGACGTGGATTTTAGCAGTTATAGGTCACCGTACGACCTTCAACAATCAAAATATTCATACCGTATAGCCCTGACAGGAAACATGTGAAACAATTCAAACAAGAAAACTGTCTGATTTATAACACTACCCTTTACGAAAAACAAATATGACAGACATGAACCAACGACGACCACTGATTTACATGCTCCTGACTTGGGACAGATGTATAGATAATGAGGCGGGATAAGTCAAGATATGAGGCAGACTTAACTTATATCTATTTACTGTATCGGTTGTATCCTTTATCGATAGGATAGATGCGTTCAACAAAGTCACCAAATTTTGAACATCATCTTTAAAGCAGAAAGTAAAGTTAAAGGATACTGCTAACTTCTTTTCTTTCTTCCTAAGCAGTTCCTGTATGAAGTCAGCCTCACATGAATAAAGAAACGAGTTGGCAAGAAGAGGGGCACAGTTTGTTGTATGGAAATTTCGATTGTATTTTGAAAAACACGTCCTCCAAACGTAACAAATATGTTGTCAATCAAGAAATCAAGCATCTTGATAATGTCAGTTTCAGAAAACTTTTTGTTTGAATCAGAGTGATTTTTACGAAGTAGGATTTATCCCTCCTAAGACAAGATACTTGTATCTACGTTGGCCATTCTTTTTTTTTTATGAAACAAAGCAGGACCAACTCTTTCAATTTGTCTTTTAGTTTGAAATGGGGAATACTTGTGTACAGTATCGAATAGTCAAATGGTTTAATGTCAAATGTAAAGACGTCATAAACAGTCTGAGAAACACTTGACCTTGCGCAATGAAAATATATAAGTAAAAAGTATCGAAGAGATACTCATAACTGTACAAATATATCAATGTATGTTTAGTTGTTTTGATTTTTCAAAAACAAAATCATTGTTCGAACCGATTTGAATAATGTTTAAAGTTTTTACTACGGTATTTGATTGATGGTTTATTCAAAGTATTAATGAGAATACAAGGGTTGTATCTTATTAACGGGCTCTATAAACAGCCAAACGTCCAAATCAAATATTTGTATATATGAACTAATTCAGTAAAAGTGAGAATTAATCTGTGATCATATTAGCAGAAATTGTCTTTCACGAAAAGTTGAGAGAGCTTGGATTTCACATTGAGTGAGAAAAGGACACCTTCTCATTTTGTTTAATCAACAACTGAAGATTTTTATCTAGAAGTGCATTCTAAAAAAAAAATAAAATGAAAAAAGTTTTTGAAATAAATATGTACATTTCTATTGCCGGTAAAAAAATCCCACAAATATCTAGAATCAATGAATTAAAAATAACACAACTAGAACAATTGGCACATAGTTATGATAAATTGCACGTGACACTCGTGTTCTTGTATAGTGTATTATCGTATCTGCTAGTTTGACCCTTTCGTTGTACTGTTATTATTGGATACATTTTTCCTACATGTGTAAGACGATTTTTGTGAACATGCAGAAAAATGTAAGAATGGTAAAGATAATAAATGACCTGCGTAAATAGGTGACAATATTTAAATGTAATTAAGAATGCGAAGAATAGATACTGATATATGGTATCATTTTTGTCCAGCCTGCAAAAACTATTTCGCGACAGCGAGACATAGCGATCCTAGATTCCGTCGTCGACGTCGGTGGCGTCAACATTTAGGTTCAGACTGTGATTAAAGTCTTTTTGGACATTAAATTTAGACAGAAACATGTTTTTGACCAAAAACAGTATGCAGAGCAAAATTTGGAAAATATTTATTTACATTTTTCCTTATTTTACTGATAAATGGACTTAGCTTTTTTTACAGTTAAAATTCATATTCAGTCTAAGGTTAAAGTTTTTCAGTTGCCAATAACTATGTCAAACTTTCTTAGAATTTGATGAAATGTGGACAGAAGCTTGTTTATGACCAAAATGCAGAATCCAGAGCAAAATTTTGAAAATATTTATTCTGATTTTTCTGTATTTTACTGATAAATGAACTTATTTTTTCACACTTAATATTAAGAATTAGTTTGAGTTTACAGTTTTCAGTCATCAATAACTTTGTCATATTTCATGGAATTTTATGAAATTTGGACGGAAGCTTGTTTTTTAAGACCAAAATAGAGTATCCAGATCAAAATTTTTTTCCGCATGTTACTGATAAATGGACTCAGTTTTTTTTTACCTTTAAACAAATAGATTCAGACTGGGGTTAAAGTTTGTTACACATCAAATACACTTGTTAAACCTTCATAGAATTTTATGAAACTTTTTTTATGAGACAATGTCTGAAGCACACTTTTGAAAATATATTTGCATTTTCAGTATTTTTCTGATAGATGGACTTTTACAGTTAATATTTACTGACAGTCTGGGATTAAATTTTTTTGACATGATAAGTTTGTTAGCCTTCATGGATTGCTATGAAACTTCAACAGAAGCTTATCTTCAAGACAAAGAAATAGCATCTAAGAGAAAGTTTGAATCTTTTTTAGCATTCTGTATTTAACTGATAAATGGACTTACTTTTTAAGTCAACATTACACTTTACACTGACACTGTTTAAATAATATAACAGGTGAAAATCAGATATATTAAAAAAATGCTTTATATTTTAGCTTGTATACGAAAAATGTCCACGTGAAATTGAATCAAAATAGCAGCTATAAATCCTCCGAATATTTTTTATTATGACTAATAAAACCTACGTTGACATTAAGTGAATACATCAATTATTTTCAAAAGTTTAATGACGGCTCCCGGTTCGTACTATGGTTGGTACGGTAGCAAATCGGGAAACCTCTGGTGAACGAGTTGTGAAATACAAGTGTCTTTTTTTATCAATGAATGTAATTAAAACGAATCTTTAATCAGTTTTACCATAAACTATAATTCATAGCAATACATGAACAAGCCTGCAATTAAGGGGTACAGTTGGTGTCCACAGGAATGTCTAAAATCTGTCGATAAACTTTATTGCCGATAAGTACATAAATGTTATTAAGGCGAACATTTACAGCTTTAATCATCTCATTACAGTTCCAGTAATTATATCTAGCTTTTTTCACAAAAAGTCCATCGGAAAAAGCAAAGACCTAATCGATGAATATTCAGTGCCCAAAACATTGTCACGTAAACCGAGTATGTATGTTGAGAAACTTACCCAGTATTGATAATTTATAACGGAACTATAAACAACTGTCATACAACTGGGAGGTTTGAAATGTAGCTAGCTATAAAACCTGGTTTAACCTACAATTGCCTTCAGAAAATGCCTAACCAAATTCGGAATATGAGAGCTGTTTTCCATTCGTTCCTTTTTTGATATAGTCGACCGTTTGATTTTATCAGGTTTTATGGAATTCCGCCTTTTGAATTTCCGTGGAGTTCTGTATTTTTGTTAATACTTTTTATCAATTCATTGAAAGGTTAATAGGTCAACGCTTTATATCCGTTGAAAGATCAATTATTTTTCATGTTCTAGCAAAACTTACAAATATATTATTAATTTTTACATTCCAGAAGTCTGTTTTTATCTATAAATGTATTTGGGCATTAATATTGTTGGTACAAACGTAATTTGTCGACCTAGTACAACAAGACTAAATCACTAATAGAGAAAGAAAATGACATAATAATGAGTTAAAATGTATCAAAAGAAGAACGCATTAGGAACACAAATATTTTTTCAACTTTGAAACTTTACAATTATACAAGTGTGGTTCGGTTTTTAATTTGTATTATTTTCAAGATTGTCTTAAGTAATATCAGAATAAATTGACAAGATTTTTACATCATACTGATGAGGATATATGTTATCCGAAATATTTATTGATACTTGTATTCAATGTTTCCTTTTTTAAAATTGGTGTTGTTTTGTACACTTTTTTATACGTATATATATATAGTGCCGTTGCGCAAATCTTCAAACTTTTATACTTTTTTCCTTATCTGTGCAGTATCGTCTATTCTAGACTATCCGATGTATATTACATTTGCTGGTTGGTCTTTTTATAGACTTCTATTTATATATATTTCCGACGAGGAAAGGCATTACTCGATTAACGAAAGCTATATTTATATATTGCCTAGCTGGTTGAGTGTTGTAGGGCGCTGGACATAGTGCAAGCGGTGTTGCCAGAAAGTTTGCAAATTTGCAGATCTAACATTGTTGGGCTCAATTTGAGACAAAGCATGTATAAATTTCCTGATGAAGGTAAATCCAGAAAAGTGCTACGGACGCATGAAATTAATAACGTGTTGTTTTCATTTTTTATGGTGTTAGCGCTGTATAACCACAGGTTATCCGATGGAGAACGTCTGTCGTAAAGTTTTCACATATTTAGACATGTAAATCTCGACCTTTGGGATTATTCGAGTAAAAAAAAAACCGGCTTATTTTGTAAAATGAAAAACATTTCAGTCGTTCACATATCTTTTAGGACTTAATGTTATCTATCTTTTGTAACTATTGCATGGAAATCAAACACCGATATCTCTTACTTAGTGTTTGTGAATAAGTTAACAACACAATCTCTTATTAATAACTCTACATCACTTCTAGAACAAGCAATAAAATCACATCATGTTTCTCAAAAACAAAATGAATGAACAATAGGAAAAAAATTCAAAGGCATTTATATCATGTATATTGTTTTAGTATAGCAGTGTCTGAAATTTTTCTGATATTTTACAAATTTTACAAAATTGAAAAAGAAGTTGGGGTAACCAGTTAACAAACATATTTTTATTACATGATGGTGGTGTCCGTGAAAGTTGGTTTTGTACCTATGTATGTGTTTCATTGAGACACATCGAAATTACGCAATATTTTATTCTGAAAAAGAGAAAAAGAATGCAAAAGTAGTTTTGAAAACAATTTGTACTAAGAATGCTATGATGTTCATTAACGGAATGATCTGTAATGTCAAAATAAAACCAAACAAAATGAAAAGCTTTATGATCTACACATAGCAAAATTAAACTAGGGTCAAATTTCACTAAGTCAGTTGAAACCTTAGTTTCTTTATAATTTCTTAGTTTATCAATGGAAACTTTAGGACAAAATGTATAAATCATATCAGTATCGAAGCAATAACTACTATGTTGATAATACCGTTCGGGAGTAACTGTCCATTATCAGTGGTATCGCCGTCCATTGCAATTTACTGAAGAAAATATTTATAAATTTCGTGCGTTTGAACACTCAAATACAATAGTTTGAAAGTCAAGGATGTATAAGACCAGAACACACAAAGACCAAAATACCAAAAACAAAATAGCCAAATTTGTTTATATATTGCATATAATGTAGATTTTCTTAATAAGTTAAATCATATTAATTGATCATTAACTATACAATCGAATGTTATAACCCTTATAGTCCGGTAAGGGTTTTTCTCATTGTAGAAGGCCGTACGGTAGCCTTTAGTTGCTTACATCCGCTTCATTTGGAATCTGGTGGATAGATGTCTCATTGGCAATCATACCACAACTCATTATTTTTCATATTAATGTGTTTCTCTCATCTCTTTGAACGTGTGTTGGTCAAAATTAAAGGCGGAGAAGGAACTCTAAGCGAAAAAAAAACTGGCCAAATCTCAGATTCTATTGATAATAATTTCAATTTATAGTTATGATGTGAGGTCTTCAAAACAACAATGGTTTTATTGGCATTATCTGCCGTTATCTTACTGTGGCGTCATCCAAATTCTATGGCAACTGAGTTGAAATATCAGCCTTTTCATTATATTATCCTTTTGAATTTATTTTTACACTGTACAATAGATGACAACTTTAAGAATAAAAGTGTATGGAGGTACTATTGTTACAATTTAGCTGTTATATTAAAACAAAAGTCAATTGGAAAGTTAAAGTATTTAAATATCAGAAATATCGTTGCTATGGTAACAACGATAATTACTAAACCATTGTTAACATTTGTCATGTATTACTTTCAATCACAAACATACTTGCACAAAGAAAACTGGTATACAATGCAGTTATTTCTAAACATATCATTTTACTTTGACCATTAATTACTAAATGAATAGCTGCGCACTTTTTATATAATTCAAGTTATCAAAAGCTATGAATGAGTTGATAATATAAATATTATCAATTGTACGTTTTAACTACTCAGTTCAATACTAAACTAAAATTGTTCTCTTGCAGTTATCTTTAAGAAGCGTGTCGCATATTTTTACATAGTAATAGACCGATCTCGTGCTCTCCTCGTCCCTTTATCTTTAAAACAATTGCCAAGGTTACAAGCCCTTAATCAACAAATTCTTTTTGACCAATCAAACCGTTGATTGCTAAAATTAAAAATGTTTCATGATTGTTTTTCTCTGGACAACAATTATTAGCACACAATTAGAACAGTTAATTTGCTGTCTACACTTATACATTTTTAAATTTGCAAATATATTTACCACTCTCAAAAAATGACTTTCAAACAAAGACAGAGTTTATGAGAAATATGTGGATTCTTCGGCATATTCTAGGCTTTGCAGGAGCTATGTAAAAGAGTTAAGAAAAACTTAATAAAATCTAATCATGTTTTAATGTATTCAAAACACTACATTTAGTAATTGTTAAATATTAAGTAATATAAGAAGGAATTTAATCGGACAACTAAACATTATGATACCAAGATATATGGTAACCATGTTATGAAAATAAGATTTTTTTTTGAAGTATATTACCGTACACCAAAGCAATCACAGAATGTAAACCATACCATACACAATTTTTTGTTTTAGTTCTTAAAATATATCGAGTAAATTTCTTTTTCGTTTTTAATTGCTTTGGTCAGTAATATACTAATTTGAAATTACGACGACAGACACATATGCATTATACCGTTTACGATTTTCAGAGTTTAATGTTGCCAAGCGCACAAATCCAAGCAGAATATTTAATGACGTCAATGTTGTCCAATGAAAAACTAATATGAAAAAGTCCGCGAAATATGTTCGTTAAACTATTGACCGGGGAAATAGTCTTTTCTTAATCAATCGACACGCAAATAGTCTATGGAATTAAATAGCAAAAATATTTCATTGTTTTTATACAGAAAAACATACTGAGGTATAATAATTTCATGTACTATTTAAATACTTTACTTGTCTGCTGGATTACGTTTACGGTACTCTGGCATTAATCTATATTTGCAGGGTCAGCATAGTAAGAAGCGTCAATTTGGTTCTCACATTTACTGTCAAATAGGACATAAGAATGGTATATTTACAGGACATTGTGGCGAAAGTGAAAGTTATCATGTAAGCCGAGTCATTTATTTATTTTTCTGTCATCTATCAACACTAGTGTATTTATTTATTGTTTTATTTACTCCTTTTCTAAACAGTTTTAAGAATAAAAAAATAATAATAATAATTATTATTATTATTATTATTATTATTATTATTATTATTATTATTATTATTCCTGAAGATGTAGGCAGCAGTTCTCAGCTGTACAAACCAGAAACATCAATATTTTGTGATATTCTACACATTTCTGTTTTATTGTGCAAAAAGTGTATTTTGTTTAATCTACTTTGAAAGAAACAAAAAATGGGAAAGCTTTCTTACAGATTAATAATGGTTTTTTTTTTTTTTTTTTTTAATTTATTATCAATGCCTACAGCTATCTGCATTTATTTAACTTTCATTAGATATATGTACACACTTTTCATATCAATTCAAATGGCTTTCCAGAAGGAATGATATTTTAAGTATAGAGGCTCAATGGTTTAAAATGAGCAGTTATTATAACATTGATATTTTTGAAGTGGTATTATTTGTCAGATATCATTCAGTCCATTAGAGGCTGGCTAGGTAGAGGAACCCCTGACAAATACTATATAAATTTGGTCTTCAAAGTAATTTACTGAATTTTAACTTCAAAACCGGTGCACTTTTTATTTTTTAATATTCCAACTCTTTCGATAACATGGATTGATAGAAACAAGCCAACTGGCTATTATAGAGTATACACTCTTGGTAATTATTTTTAGAATAGTGTTCTAAAAGGAAAATGATTGTACAAGAGAGGCTTTAAAATGTGAAAATGACATCATTTTTATATATCAAAAATGTTTCAGCTGTTTTAGTGGGCACATCCCCCAAACAGTCTAGCCGAGTTTGACTGGGTATTGGGGAACCATTATTTATTAATGATGCCTTAAAATCTGTTTATTCTGTTGCCTTTAGGAGTTCAAATAGTACAAAAATTGATACCATCGAATTTCTGTGTAGCAATAATATATTATGTTACATGAATTAGTTTAGTTTACCCCTTGTCCTTTCCCTCGTTCCTCCATCCCCCACACACACAAAAAAAACGACAGTTACCACACGTATACGTTCGGCAATATCTTGAACAGCTGACCAACTTCCATGAAAATATCATTCATGATGATGAAGGCTTGCGCCTCTCATAAAAATACGTACAAACATCAATAGTTTCTTCAGAAACTCAAGTCATCAAGTTTGTCACAGATTCATTTGTAAAAAGTGTTTTTAGCTCACCGGGGCCCGAAGGCCCCATGTTAGCTTATGCCATCATTTGGCGTCCGTCGTCGTCCGTCGTCTGTCGTCGTCGTCGTCGTAAACTATTTCAAGAATCTTCTCCTCTGAAACTACTGGACCAAATACCTTCAAACTTTAATTGAATGTTCTTTAGGGTATCTAGTTTATAAATTGAATCCAAAGTTGTGATCCATCAACAAATATTGCCGGCATGGCTAAAAACTAAAGCATTTAGAGCAAATAGGGTAAAAATGTTCAGTAGGTCAAGATCTATCAGCCCCGAAATTTGCAGACGAACCAACAACCCATTGTTGGGTTGCTGCCACTAAATTGGTAATTTTCGTGCAAATCTATTACTTTTTCAAAATCTTCTTCTCTGAAACTACTTGGCCAAATACGTCCAAACTTTAACTGAATGTTTTTTAGGGTATTTAGTTTGTAAATTGTATCCGAAGTTTTGATCTATCAACAAAACATGGCCGCCATGGCTAAAAGTAGAACATAGGGGACAAAAGCAGTTTTTGGCTTATATCTCAAAAACTACTACAGTTAGAGCAAATGTGAAAAAAAGTTAAAGTTGTAAATGGGTCATGATCTATCCGTTATGAAATTTTCAGACAAATTCGACAACCCATTGTTGAAATAGTTTATTTTATAAAGTTTAATTTTATTGTTTTGTTTTTTTTTATCATGTATATATTTGATGAAATTATAAATGTCAATAAATGTTCATTAGTAAGATCTACAAATAAGTCAACATGATTTCAATTGAAAAATCTTAAAACGTTTTTTTTTTTTTTTTTCTTTTTTTTTTTTTTTTTTTTTTTTGGTTTTTTTTTTACATTTTTTGTGAAAATCTCATTACTTTTTCAAAAATCTTCTTCTCTGAAACTACTTGGCCAAATGCTTAAAAACTTTAACTGAATGTTCCTTAGGGTATCTAGTTTATAAATGTATTTGGGAATTTGATCATTCAAAAACATGGTGGCAGTTTCTCAAAATAGAACATAGGGGTTAAATGAAGTTTTTTGCTTTCATCTCAAAAACTAAAGCAGTAAGAGCAAAACTGACATTGGTGAAAGTATTAAACAGGTTTAGATCTACCTGTCAAGTAATCGTCAGACCAATAGGACATCTTATTGTTGGGTTACTGTCCAGAAAAAACTTGTTTTTAGAAAATTTTACAATTTTGGGTTATGTATTATCTTTAATATTATCATAGAAAGAGAGAAAGTGTAAATGACAAAATTGTTCAGCAAAGTAAGATCTGCATTTAAGTCAAATGCCTGAAACTGAAATTCAGGTGAGCGATATCAGGCTCTAATGAGCCTTTTACTTTCTATTGTAAACCTTTTTTATGTATGATAAGGACGCTGATGTTCCTTTATAATCCTTCTTATCAGTGTAGAGATATACAATGTTATTAATAATTATCATATATTTACAGTTTAAACGTGGTGAAATAACCCTGATCAAGTACGATCAGGCTCAAAAGTTTGTGAAAAAAACTTAGACTTTATATTATTTCAGAGCATCACAGATAAAAGGGAAAACAGACAGGCAATATTATCTAAGGTCCACTTATTTTTACATATGCATTTTAACTTATTATTATTTTAATAAAAAATCACTATCTTCATTGCAAAATGGAAAAAAAAAACTGATGGATTGATTGTTTTGACAAATTCATTTATATCATAATATCGTATATATGTTATCTCTAATATAGTATTTAACTCTCTAATCTCAAAAGTTTGTCTCCTGTGTCATTTAGTTATTTTGTGTTTTATTTCATCGTACGATAATCAAACATGAATTTTGCAGACTATATGTGGTCTACATGAGCCAACGTGTAGATGTTATGATCAGCACTGTATAGATGGTTTTGAAGAAAGGAGTAAGTTCAATGTATTTGTATTATTCGTAGTGAATAACTCTAATTAAAACTGGTAAAGAAACATAAGACGATGCGGTATGATTGCTAACGAGACAACTCTGCACCAGACACGAGATAACGTAAATTTATAAACAAGAGGTCACCATATGACCTTCAACAATGAGTAAAACCGGTACCGTATAGCAAGCTATAAAAGTCCCATAAAATTTATGACAAATGTTAAACAATTCAAGGGAGAAAATTTACGGCCAGATTGATGTATAAAACAATAAACGAAAAACAAATATGATATACAGCAGCAAACGACAAACACTGAATAACAGACTCCTGACTTAGGACAGCCACTTACAGAATTAGGAGGGATTAAACATGTAAGCGGAAGCCCTATCCTCTCCCTAGCATAGGACAGTAATGGTACATCACAACAAAAGAAATTTAAAAAAAAGCAGTTGCAATGGGTTTCACTCGGCTGATCGAGGCAAAGCACAGAAACACGTAAGTAAATAAACTACTCATCTGAGAGTACTCGTAGTTATTGAAATTTAATTCAAAACCAATAATATCGATTTAAAAACTAATGTAGTTAAGACTAGAATATCAAACAGTACATTTCGAACATCCAATGAATTTAGTGAAAAGACTTAATTAATAGTCAGAGAAAAACACGACCCTGTGCAAAGCCAAAATATTGGTATCGACGGGATGTTGGACAGTGAAAATATATTCATATGTGTATTTCAATAATATTAGTTTATTGATAACAAATTCAATATCTATACCGATAAATCAATATTCAAAGATCTGATTACAGGGTTTAATTAGTAACCTTTCAGAATAATCTTATTTAAAGTATCGAAAAGTTTTTCCGGATCGTATCGTATGTTCATTGGCCTTCTCGATACACAACACCACCTTAAAATATTATTCCATCCGTTTGTAATATATTTCTAGAGGTGCACCAAATTTTCAAACCACATATTTATATCTTTTAAACTATTGAGTAAAAGTTTTAAGTGATTTGTGGTAGCGAAATCCTTGACAAAATAATTGACTTGTAACATTTTAACTCTGGTAGGTACTTGTTTCATTGGCAATCATTCCATCTCCTAGTTTTTGTAATACATAGATTACGATCACTGAAATCCAAAGTGTCACAAAAAACACGGGCATGACGAACCAGTTAGAATATATAAACACTGGAAGATGGTGCTAAAAGAATCTCACCGTTCAAAAATAAAAATAAACAATAACGAACGAAAAATCGCTCCTTTCGTAGTAATTTGTTATGTAGAGTTTCGACTTCCTGTGTAAAACTGAATTACAATTTCTTAATCTAGGAAAGGACAGTTATTGCTGATTTTATCAGATTTATTTCAGATAATTTCCTGTTGGTAAATTCTATTGGATTATGAATGAACCATCAAGATAAAGGTTAATGTTGTTGAATTTAACAGTTAAATGGAATATAGACATGTCTTTACAAAGTACAGCCATACACTGTTTTTCAAAACAATATAGGAACAAGTCTGCTGTTAAAGGGTGCGATTGTCTTATCGGTTGATAACGTGATTAAATGTTAAGTCTTTTATAGTAAAAGCTGTTATTACATGTTAATGATAGCACTACTTTAAACTATTTTTAAATAAAGGTGTAATATCACCAAATCATAGTACATCACATCCGGTTGCATACGAAAAAGGGTCGAAAAAAATATTCCCTTGAATTTGACAGTTGTAGGAAATTAATCCTGCATTTCATTGCAGTAAAAAATTCCTGGGTCATAAACATATATCTTGGGTGTAACAAAGCACCATTATGTTTTCATTTGGTGTTTCTATAGAATATTTTGGAAACTAGGGGTTACATGGTTACTAAAGCTTGTACACAGGCAAAAAAAAGAGGTGAAAATTTGATTGGTTAACTTCCAGAGATGGTTATTTTTTTATATGCAATGAAATGTTATGAGAAATTTTGTTTATAGTACTGGACAGGATAACACGCTACTCATGCCAAGTATTTCTTTATTTGAAACAAAGATAAATTCTGCACAATTTTTTTGAAAAGTGCAAATTTAACAAAGACTAATAGAGGAAAATCAATGGTGGTATTACTCTTAAAAGAAACTAAATACTATGCAGTCAATTCAGTACTGTACAGTGCCTTTAGATCATTCAGTATGATGCTAATGTGTACAGTTAAATAGCAACTACTGAACAGCCTGAATAAAGAATGAACGGATCTTAATTGTCTGCAAGCAAATTGTCTAAACAGTACTGAATTAACAACTTTGGGTAAGTCTGAAAATTGCCAGAGAGATTGAAGCTGACTAAATTATTTATTGTTCAATCTTTTAAGACCTGTTGAGATCAAAATCATTGTTTCAGATCAAAATTGATATAACTGTAATGATTTTCTGTTGGGTTTTTGCACAGTCTTTAATTTTTCTATGTTGTGTTTTGTAAAAGGTTGTTTGTCTGTTGCTCGGTATTGGATTTATTTGCCATGGCATTGTCAGTTGGTTTTCGACTTATGAGTTTGACTCTCGCTTTGGTATCGTCCGCCTCTCTTTGATATGACACAAACTTTGTTTAAATATTCTTGTCAAATTTTATGAGTTTGATTCAAAGTTTTAGACTCCTAGTGGTACTGCGAAACATGTGAGAACCCGACCCCCTTGTTCTTTTAAAAATACTATTTATTTATACTACACGGTATGAGTTTCATTATAC
The DNA here is from genome assembly GCA_017311375.1 of Mytilus coruscus. Taxonomy (NCBI): domain Eukaryota; kingdom Metazoa; phylum Mollusca; class Bivalvia; order Mytilida; family Mytilidae; genus Mytilus; species Mytilus coruscus. The sequence goes on from CM029596.1 coordinate 128,255,043, forward strand.
CGTTGGTACCTTTCGCCTCTTTTTTCAAAAACTATCAATTCCTACTTTGTTGGACATCAATACCGACAGAAAAACTTAGATTATGAAACAACTAATCATTGAGGTGGTGTTAATCAGATATGTATACTAAATTATTCTATAGATCTGTTACGTGTAGACTATAAATAATAGTATACACTCCCATCGTGCAGTAGAATAAAATCTTTGATTTCGCTGCACATGTATTCCTAATCATAAACGTGAAGACAAATTACAAAGACTTGCGTTGTCAGTTTATTTTTGACTAATGAGTTTGAATGTCCCTTTGTTATCATATAGTCCGCTTCTATGTGTGTTGGCGTTTGTTTTTGTTAAGGTACAGTGTTTCTGTTCTTCCGTTGTTTTCCTCTTATAGGTGATGTGTTTCCCTCGGTTTTAGTTTGTAAACCGGATTTGTTTTCGCTTAATCGATTTATGACTATTGAACAGCGGTATAATACTGTTGCCGTTATTTTGGTATATTTCGCCTCTCTTTTAAAAGAATAACTACAACAATTCTTTATATAAAAGAATTGAAGTTATTGGAAATTAATAATTTCCACGAAAACACTCTTATTCAGCAAAAACTCCTTGAAAACGGGTATAAACAAGATTCAAAAGTTTCTAGTGACTTGTAACGTTTGGAAGACGTGTTTTACAACAGAAATTTTCTATGCTAAGCAACTAGGCACCCCGTCCTATCGACTGTTCCTTTATATCTACGAGACATATATCATTCGAGAGTATTTCAGGTGCAATAAAAAATAATAAGCTTTAATAATTTAACTTGACGTTCCGCAATAATATGATGTCCTCTAACTGACTGAATCAAAGTTCTGTAACTGTTTTGAACACATCTATTTCATACGTATGAAATACATGATAAAACAGGTTAACGAAAGTCAGCTTAATATATAAACTAACATCTAGTAACTTACAATTATGGTCGGTTCTAACTAAACTGTTCGACAAACGTCTGAATTTCAGTAGTGTAAAGTTACAAGTTCTGTCAAGCAACATTCAAGCAACGCCTGGGCATCGATTTAAGGGCTTGTGTTTCTTATTTAGATTCCCTTGTTAGAGAAAAATAAAATAAAACTTTATAGTATAATTGCATTCGAATCGCTTTTCTTGATTAAACATTATCAGGAAAGCTCATTCCTAAAAATGTTAAAAACTAGGATGTTTAACTACTAAAACACGCGAAGATTTATATAACCGAAAGGGCCAACAGAATAACATAATCCCCCAAAGGTCTGCTTTGCCTGAGTGAGTTGTAACTTCATTTTTGTAATAATAGAGAGTTGCTGCTTACGCGGATGGTAGTGCATTAAGGGTTGCTAATGGTGCATGTGAAGTTACCCTTTCGAAGGATTTATGATCCAACCGTGATTTCGTTGACCTTAAAATATTCACAGATGACCACGAAAAAGTTCCACTTTTTGTAACCACAATCATGTACTCATTTTCTCGATTGAGAAATAACCGAATATAACGAATTTAAACTTGCCATGAGCAGCATAACACCACCAGATATTTAATAGATTTTGTTTCTGTTTGTTGCTTGGTTATTTTTTTTTTTTCTTGTAGTTATAGCGTTTGTTTTCTTATTTTTCGTCCAACTATGGCACTTGATTGTCCAATTGATATTTTCTACCTTTATCAATATATGATTAAACGTTTAATGACCTTAATAATTGAAAATATAGTAATCTTGATATTTGTAGGCTTACGTTAACACAGTGTTGTATAAAATTTGTATGTTATGCCTCATCAGGGTATTATACATGTTTATGTCATTGGTCAGTCTGAAAAAATTGAAGGTACTAGGCCGTCTGGTTTCAATTATTGTTCTCCTCTAATGGGAACAATACGTGTACCCTTTTGAAATCTTTAAAATCTCATCAAAGATCAAATATATTTTAGTTGAATACCTGTTATCAGTTTAAACATCGGCGTTTTCATTCAAACATTATTTACAGTATAACGAATCAGATATCGATATCCACCTTTCCCACCAAATCACAGAGAATTTAAAGACAACGTTAGGGATTACAATGATAGTAGATATAAGATGCATCAAAACATTAGTCATTATTATAGCTTGAATAAGTAAATATAGTTGTCAACCTTAGTTTACTAACACTAACATGCAGCAAAATTGTATAAATCAGTATATCTATTTCATATAAGTTCATATTTTTTATGCAGATAGACAACACCTAGAACTTCATCAGATGACATATACTTGCCTCAAGCATACCTGTCACGGAACTGTAAGTAGTATTTGAAAATAATTGTTATTTTGTAAACATAGGATTTCAAGTTTGCTATATTATCATATAAAAATATTAGCACATTTTGTAATGTCTACAACTTAACAGAACGATGTATCAGTCCCTTTTCAAATAATATGCCAGACCTAAAGTTATGAACCAAACATTTATTAAAGCTGATGATCCCGATTTTGTAATGGAACGTTCAGTAAATGTAATGAAATAAATGTTTAATGATTGGCCACTTGGTCAATCAGTTATTTTATTGGAGTTGAAATATCCCGTGGTTTTATATAGTGTTTGTCCCTTGGTCGTTTTTCGGTTTTTGTCAGTATTTTGTCGGTCTCTCTACGACATCTTAGTTTTGATTTTCACTTTTGTATATTCCATCTCATGTACCAAAATTTCCTCCAATAACAAATACTGCTAATGAATGCAATAACTTACTGAAAATATATGCAATTCACAATTATTTGATTCCATTATTGAAAACCTTAAGTTTTTTTGTGGTATACAGAATCTAAGAAAAGTGAGATTTGAGTAAAATATATTTGAGATATGCTATCTAACAAAATCCCTTCTTCTAACGGAATCATGCAAATGCATCAAAGATAATCTTGATATGCGTAAATAATCTTATTCTTTGTTTTAGGAACATTGCCATATCCAAGAAAAAGATGGTGAAATTGAGTCTTCTTGCAGCAAGCATGAGGTATGAATTCTAATTTATGATATGAAATAGTATGTGATTAACGGAAATTTTTGTTATATATCTTAGAAATAGGGTCAACATATGTTTGATTTAATAGAAATACTTTCCAAATAATTTCATGCTTTACAAATTATGCAAAACTCTCTTCGTAATTATGTAATGACATCTAAACTTTTCCCGAATTTTAGTCATAGCTTAAGTTCAAACTTTATATAGGTAAAAATATAAAGTGGGTGTTTCAGCCATAGTGCTTAGTTCCGTGCAGATGGTGTTTGGGTCTTAAGCGTTACAATAATGGTACAATTAAGTGTTTTAAGGTTTGCTTGAATAAACTTTGCCATCTTAAAAAAATCATTTCTGAAAATATAAGTTTTTAAGCAATGAGTACACATAATAATGCTCATCAACGAATATTAATATCATTGGGTCTTATTCGGAAGGAGAGTGCACAAAAGGCACTAATTACACATAAATGTAACATCAACTTTCATAAGTGTGTGTCATAGTACCGCTTAAGTCGACGCTAGGGGCCGTCTTGATCTTGTTGTAGGGTATGAATGATTTGTTCATTGTTGAAGACCCTACATCAACTGTCAAGATGAAGAACAGGAATAAAAACCCTGTTCATTGATAATTTTCTATGTTTTCTATGTATTGTGTGCGATTTTGTCCCATGTACATTTACTCCATATCCTTTCATTTTCTGTCAATAATTTATAGTCTTACCGGGCTAGACCCTAAGTACATACCCAAGTCAAAATGAAAAATAATGAAGTTTCATTATACCGACTAGACACAGGGGAACTTACTATCACCGAAGTTCTACCGTTTTTCAACTACTTATCAGGAACAACGGTCTTTTTATTAGCGACTTTGCATGAACATTTGATTTAACACTGCAAGTCTAATATATCGATGGACCTTACTTGATATGCAGTAAATGACTGCAGATAAACTCATCATAGATACAGGCTTACAGTTGTAAGTTGAAATGCATTAAGGACCCAAATTTCCGAGAGGTTTTGCAAATTACAGATAATGTTATCTATTCATGGGGTAGAAAGCTCGGTATTTCGAAAAATTCAAAGTTTTGTAAACAGTTAATTTATTATTATTACCAATCAATGATATCTTATTTCAACACAGAAGGGCTGACTTCTGGGCTTGTGATATCCGCGGGAGGAAACCTCCACCAGAAGTGGCATCGACGCAGTGGTTGTAAATTAAGTCATCATAGATACCAGGCTTAAAATGTGGTACGCCAGATTCGCGGTTTGTTTAAAGATACTGCCTCAAGAAAGTGTGTTTATGAAATACTCGTAATAAAAGAAAAGATAACTACCCACCAGATACCCAAAATAAATATCCATATGTATAATGGATGTAGAGATCTTGATTAATGTACATTTTCATTCGTTTTGGAAAAATGTAAATGCTACATGAAGAGAAATGAAATATGCATTAAAAAACAGATCTGTAGTACCATCGTATGTCTTTAATCACATAAATCATTTGTATGATTTTTAGTTTAAAGCAACTTTATGCACAGGATTTATTTGTTTTTACACAGTTTGATTGATAAGTAAAACCGACATGGTTATAAAATACAAATAATTACACCATTACTTTATTAATATTCTTGTTATGGTTAGAAAATACATCAAATAACACCATTATAAACTTAATCCAAATTTTATTCTATTTTTAGAAATTTACCTGTGACGTCACTATTTGTGGCGTTGATACATTCGTTTGTCGCACAGTTCATAATTCTATTGTGCTGTATTTGTGTTCTGTCGTAAATTAATTTTAGGTGTTCGTTGTTATTCTGTGGTTTACATGTTGAAATGTACTATTATATTTTTTATTTTTGTAAGTTTCTGTCCTGAGTGTTCTTGCATTTATTTGTACTGCATTCATTGATTCATGTCTGTCATAGTTGTTTTTCGCGAATTGTTCTGTTATATATATTAGGCTGTTAGTTTTCGTATTTTCATGTCGGGGATATTTATAGCCGACTATACAATATGGGTTTTTTCTCATTGTTGAAGGCCGTACAGTTGCGTATAATTACTCACATCTGCTTCCATTTCATTGAACTTTGGTGGATAGTTGTCTCTTGGCGATTTCATACCACACCTCCTTGTTTTTCTATTAACATATACCGAAATTCATTGGTAAATTGGGGAAGTCCATTAAACCTGACAAAATCAAAAATTAGACTATATAAATCAACGGACCGAATGAAAAACAAATGTCATATACCGACATTTCCGAGTAAGAGCTTGGCCAAAAAAAAACTCTCCATTTTATTCAAATTCAGAGTAATTTAAGGCAACACTGTAGTTCAATCTTTGTCACATCGATTTTCCGGTTGTAGTAAAAAAAACCAGGACGGGTTCAAACAAAGATTTTAAAAGCAGAGAAAACTATGCACCTCATAATCAGCACGAATTTATCAGATGACAATACAAATACTAAAAATCCAGGCTTAAAATAAGGCGTAGGTACTTTAATTTAGTCACGGATCCTCGATGTCGCGGGTGTTTTCTAGTATTTACAAAGGTAAGAATGTACGAAGGAGACTCTATTTCGACTGAGAGTGCACGTTTTTGGTGTATACAAAGTCAGCATACCTAGGATAGTGATCAGATAAGTACAAAAATATCAAATATAAAGAAACAGACACGCTAGTTATATCATTCATATGGCTCTCTGATACTATGGATTCGTACGGCAGGTGTTGCATTCACAACAAGAGACGATTTCCGTGTCCGTGCATCCGTTCTCTCTTCTACTGGAGTTTATGTGATGCCTTCAGTTATTGTGTCCTTATTTCCTTCATTTGTCTTTTTAATCGATTTATGTGTTTTGAACATCTGTAAACTACACTGTTGCCTTAATTTACTCTGAATTTAGATAAATATGGAATCGTTGAAAATACATTGTTTAAGAAGCTCTTGTGCATGTCTTGCTGTAGTAACAAATAATTTGTCAACACACTTACATCAGAGAATTGTTTTGTGACTAAAAATACCTCTTATGTACCAGAAATGAAGACTCTTTCTGTTAAGTATTAGTGACCCTGAAAAGGGCCGTTTATGAAGCTCTTTGGCACCAAATGAATTTCAAATACTTGTTTCTTCACTCCAGTCCACCAGTTTTTACCTGAATGTTGCCATTTTTTTACATACGTGAGTGACGTTATTTTGATGGGAGATAACTCGTGTAAAATTCGAGAGGGTCAACGTTTTGTTTTTTTGTTTTTTTTTACTGGTGAATAAAAGGGTAATTCATCGCACATTATTATTTTTTAGGGTTATTCGACATTCCTTGCATTAGAATGATGATTAACCCAAAAAGTTCAAATTTATCCTGTATAAGTCTTCCTACAGCCGTGTTTGTCCTCAGTCAGCTTTTGGTGCTTATTTCAAGTCATTGGTTAATAGAAGTGTCAGAAAATTGGTGTTTTCATGTAATCCTGTATTATGTCCTCGAACAATCGAGCTACGCCTCGAGCCAATAAAGCTTACCTCGACCAAATACGACTATACTTGAACATAATACAGAAACTATACATAGCTATATAAATATTCTCATGAACGTATAATAAGTTAGCGATAACTGTCCAGAAAATAGTAAAACATGGGTATGTTGCATGTGTCGATTCATCAACATACGTTATTGATATTTTAACAAACAAATGTTATATGATTTATTAAACTTAAGTATAAAACTCTTAAAGTTTCTACGTGTTTAATGTATTTAACACGTGTCTTCCTCGTCGATTTACGATACTTGAACTAAACACCTGAAAAGCTGTTATATGCTTAATTTGTAAGGTTCCTGATGAAGGTAAATCCGGACTAAAGAAGTGTGTTACATGTTCTTTTATTTCGGTACAATTCTTTGCGAATAGACAGACAAATGTTTTAGTTTTTTTTTTTTTTTTGTAATGCACACGAATGCAAGTTAATATTGACAAAATTATATTTTAGGTCATAATTGATTATGTTTAATGGTATGCGCCTGATTGTCAGCCATCTAACGTTTGCATTCCAAGCATAATCATGGTTCTTTTTTTTTTTTTTTTCTAAAGATACATTCTCATGCATTACAATATCTTCGATTGAGAATGGGTTCATTTAACTAGTAAGTTCAAATGTGATTAAACATAACTTTCTATAACCTTTGTATGGTGAAAAATAGGTTGAACCATACATTGTAACAATGTTAAAGAATTTAATAGGAAAATGGGCATTTCTCACGGTTACTATTACTCAGAAGATTAAACTTCTTATCAAGGAACACATAGTACTTGTCAATACCCAGATCTTTAAATTGGCAATGAAGTCTATTAAAAAAATAAGGTTCAAACGCCCATATGCAAATTTGACGTTAGATAGATTTCGGGTCCCTTTTGATCGAGTTTCGGTACTTACACAAATTTGCCTTTCAAATATTTGGTTATAAGCATTCCTGGTTAACATAAATCCCGAAAACAGCTTCGGACGCTTGAAACTTATGAAATTGATTTTTTTTGCTTTTAACGTTGATACTTTTGTGCCGTTCGGTCGTAAAAGGATACACCAGTAAAGGTGATTTAGAGATATCGTATGTGTATGGTCTGTTACCATATGTCAATCTTAACCTTGAAATGAATTAATACCTTATTTCAGCCCAATAGTCAAGAAATGTGTTTGAATCATGATTCTGTTACATCATCAGGAGGATGTTATTGTAATAATGCTGATTGTGTGCAAAACACAGGTAAGGTACTAGTATTAAATATTAAGCAAAAAGGAATTGTGAATGAGGTATAATGTTATACTATAAATGTTTGGTTTTTCATTCATTTGTACCAAACGATCTTTTCGGATTTTTTTTTTTTTTTTTTATCTTTTGTTAAACTAACATAAGATGTTTTATGCTACATATTTGATGTATGCAGAAATATTCAGATCATGATTTAGAGCTTTCTAAACGCTTGATTTAGATCAAACAAGAACTTAAAACATACAGTATTCCAAGTTTTGTTCTCTCAAATGTCGGAAATATTTGAAACACTTTCAAACAAAGGACCAAAATAAGACAACAAAATGTTTCAAATATGCAATTCTAGAATGGTGTGATAAAGAACATATGATCTTTTCTTGAAGAGGTCAAATTTCTGTGAACAAAGTAATTGCATTTGTTTCATCATCACAACTTAATATGACATACATGGCTCATTAAAAGTGCTGAACAGAAACTGTTCATCGTGCTCATGGTGAAACGCTAGTTGTATAAGGTCTATGTAACTTAATGTTCAATTTTCTCAGTTGCATCTTGTAGAATGTTTTGTCTATTGTAAGTTTTTCGTTTTTGTGAAGATGCTGCTTTTTTCATCTACTTAGGGTTTGTATTGGCCGTAGGTATTTCCTCCCTACTTATCTAATAAGTTAGAAGTTCATGACACCGTCTATACAACAAGCATCATCAATATATCTTTTAATTGAATTTGATGAATTTTCGTATGTCTCTCTACTATTATCTATTAGTCTTTTTTGTGTTACTTTTGGTTTATGTGAGTTAAGAACGTGTCTTCGTGAGGTCAAGGGGCACAGTCAACACCCACTGTTATAGAACACAAAACTTATATCTGCGTTTTTGATTCTTATAGAAGAAACTTCGTAAGCGGATTTATCAATTTGTATTGTAATGATAAAATCAGAGTTTCCTTGTAATTTCAGCCCTCCACTGCTTGGGAGTTAACTGTAAACCAACAGAGGTGAGTTTTAAGTTAAGATACAATATCGCAAAACTCAAATTTATCTGAAGAACGCAATAGATATCAATGTCATTGATTAGATGGAATATTACATTTTACAGATACCCCAACATTATAAATGACTATTTCGTATGAATACAAAACAAATCCGACAAGACTTAATCCATCTGACACTTTTCTAAATACTTGTACAGATGTGTAAACTGTATAGATGTCTTTTAGACTACTTTTGCATATTTATACCGACGCAACAAGTTGCGGAGGGTATAATGTTTTTGACCCGTCCGTCCGTCCGTCCGTCCGTCCGTCCGTCCGTCTGTCTGTCTGTCTGTCTGTCTGTCCGTCAGTCCGTCCGTCCGTCAGTCCTGTTTCTTGTCATCGCAACTCGTCTCAAACCACACAACAGAATTTCACGAAACCTTTTTAGATAATAAGGACATACTATGTAGTTGTGCATATCGACAGGAAATTACGATTCAATTCTTTTTCTAGGAGTTACGCCCCTTTGAAGTTATTTACTTTAATGTACTACTGCAACAGTTTGTCATCACAACTCCTCTCAAACCACACTACAAAATTTCATGAAACCTTTTCAGATTATAAGGACATACTACGTAGATGTGCATATCGACAGGAAATTACGATTCAATTTTTTTTTCCAGGAGTTACGCCCCTTTGAACTTATTTGCCCAATATACTACTGCAACCTTTTGTCATCGCAACTCCTCTCAAACCACACAACAGAATTTCATGAAACCTTTTCAGATAATAAGGACATACTACGTAGATGTGCATATCGACAGGAAATTACGATTCATTTTTTTCCAGGAGTTACGCCCCTTTGAACTTATTTGCTTCAATGTACTTCTGCAACAGTTTGTCATCGCAACTCCTCTGAAACCACACAACAGAATTTCATGAAACTGTGTAGATAATAAGGACATACTATGTAGATGCGCATATTGACAGGAAATTATGATTCAATTTTTATTTCTGATACAATTTTTTTTTTCTTACACTTATTTTATTTCTCCAATGATAATGTGGGGACGTGGGGTATGTGAGCGCGCTCACTAAGGTTCTTTTTTATATATTTCAAATTTGTAATCAGTTTTATTTAGCTGGTTTTCTAACCAAAACAAAAACAGTCCTTTCCTCCTATGCTGTAAATAAACGTGCTTCGGATAGAAATCGACCTGATGCAAGTGCACGTATAAATTTGCGTGTATAAGACTTGATTAATCTTAGAACATTCGAGTACGAAAGAAAAGTTTTTTTGGTCTGTTTTGTAGGGTTCTCATATCAACTCATTTTTAAAACAGTTACAGACTTTGTATTAAGATTTTTTCAACCCGAAATAAGTTAACAGATGTATTGATATTTATTTGCATAAGGTCGATTTCTATCCGTTGCAGCTCATATATAGTTACGGTAACAACTGAATATTTATGCTGATAAGTTATTTACCCTTTTGAAATTGTCAGAGAGCAAAATAAAGATTAAAACTAAAAGGTAATGATTTGACACCGTTCCATTCAGTTCTCGATTTAATTTAAACGAGAACGCTGAAAAATAAACAATTTTGAACATTATAAAAATGAAAACAGGAGTTCGGAAAATAAAGTTTAGGAGTATTTTGTATATCAGTTGGTTACTGTCTACAATTAGTTAAGTTTTAACCAAAATTTTATTATACTAGTATTTTATTACAGGGTTGTCGTATTGATCAACATAGTGGTCAATTTCAAGCTAGATGTTATACGGTAGGTGTGCTTCCATTAATGATTTATCAAAATTGCTACTATTATTCTTAACTTCTGCATTGATAATGATATTAAAGTTCTGTATTCTTCTAGAGGTACAATAACGTATCGTTAATTTTTTTTTTCAGAATAAAGAGGTACTTGTACCTGTCTTCAGTCTATCTATGTTATAGTATGACTATTGTAGCTTTCGATTTACTTCCTGTTTTATGTAAAGCTGCATTTATGACATTTACCTTGTCTCTCTAGGGAAAACGGTAGTATTTATTCTGCCATAGGCAACAATACAAACATTTTCTTAATTTACCACTTTTTATAATAAAAACCTGGACAAAACAGTTATGTGTGGTATAAGTACTTTCTGTTTTAGAAATTGAAGTCAAATAGTATCCTGATCATCTTCCAACGGAGCTTGTTTATGTTATCCATGCCCACCGTCATTTTACATCAAATTTATGAAATTTTGGAAGTTTATTCGAATATTTCTCAAGAAAATATTTCAATGGTTTCAAAATTTATATTGTAAATACACACCCTGCAGTTATTCATAGATAAATAAAACAATATATTGTACCCCTACAGCGCTCCTAAGTTGACTTCATTCACCTGCCTTAGGTACACAAAAGGCCAACCTAAAGCCGGGAAAATGTAATACTACTTTTTCCTCTATGATTGCGTTGGATAAAAACCGCAATTTTTATACGTGTGCATGCAAAACAAATTTCTTTGGTAGAAGGGTCTAAATACAGCACAAACAACATTTTCCAAAAGACCAAATGAGTGAAAAAGTATATTTTAACAAAACGCATTTGACTAGCAGGTCGAATAACTGATGTTTTTAAACCCTGCTGACTGCCATTGGCGATTGCCAAATAAACGGATCACCGATGTAATAAATGGATCTTAATTATAAATTTAATACTAAACAGAAAACAATAAAGTTGCGGAAAAGATGGTATACCGCAAACAGAAGGTGCAAAGGTTTTTGTACACCATACTCGGATTTCGACAATTAATGTCTCTTCAGTGATGTTAGGAATCGAAACGGTATTTGGAAGGCCATATAATTTACCTCAATTTAGGATGGACTCTTGAATTTTGAAAGAGTCAAAATAGGATGAACGGATCATATAAACCCAAAGGCAAATATAATACAAGCCCAAACGAAAAAATATAAACAAGTCTAAATTGAAAACAAAGTTCAAACCTATGATTGCGTTGGATAAAAACCGCAATTTGTATACGTGTGAATGCAAAACATTTCTTGGTAGAGGGGTCTAAATACAGCACACACAACATTTTCCAAAAGACCAAAAGAATGAAAAAGTATATTTTAACAAAACGCATTTGACTAGCAGGTCGAACAACGGATGTTCTTAAACTCTGCTGACTGCCATGGCGATTGCCAAATAAACGGATCACCAGATGTAACAAAATGGATCTTAATTATTAATTTAATACCAAACAGAAAACAATTAACTTGCGGAAAAGATGGTATAACGCAAACATAAGGTGCAAAAATTGGTACACCATATCCGGATTTCGACAATGTCTCTTCAGTGATGTTAGGAATCGAAACGGTATTTAGAAGGCCATATAATTAACCTCAATTTAGGATTGACTCTTGACTCTATATAGATATATATTCAATGTAAGAACTCATCAAAATCAATGTGTTGCACAATATGCGCGTTTCGTCTACATCAAACTCAGCATTGACACTCGAATCAAAACAGGTGGAAGACAAAATTAATATACAAAGATGAAGAGCCATTAAAACTGTAAATTTCGTGCCAAATACGGGAAAGACTGTCTTTTCCTTTTCCTGTAGTAGAAAAAAACCTTCGTTTTTCAAATACTTTAACATTTCATAAACAGTTATTTTACAGAAAACGATTGTATCATTTATATTTCGTATAAACACAGAATGTATCTCGGGTAAGATCGAAATGATGTGCAAATTACATATAAGGCTATCTATGCCTGACGGTAAAATATCCTTAGTGTTTCAATGATTCAACGTTTCATTAACAACACATTCACAAGTATTATTGTATCAATGATATTCTATGTCAACACAGAACGTGTTGACTACTGGGCTAGTAATACCGTCTGGACGAAACCTCTGCCAACATCGGCAATGATCCTGTTGTTGTAAAACTTATCAGAGATGAGAATTATATTTTGTACGCCAGTCGCGCGTTTCTTCTACATAAATAAAGAATTCACATGACAATACGCATTTCGAAAATTGTAAAATGATTAGGATTTTTTTTTTTTTTTCTTTTAGTTTAAACAATATTCCATGACAATTTTTTTTTTTTTTTTTTTTTTTTTTTCTAATTTTACAATTTTATAGATTTTGGATGCCCGTTTTACTATACATGTATTATATTTGAAAGAGAAGTATAAGTCATACGTCAATGAAACAACAAAGCATCACAATAGCACTAATAAACGTCAACTACGGTCTTCAACATTACTTTTATATATATTAGGTAGCTCAAAGCCCAAATCTAAACAGATTGTGCATAGAATTCACCTAAAACTATATGATCAGTCCTCTAGACCAATTTCACAAATAAACAGTTAAGCAAATACAACCTAGAAATTGCTCTTACATTGGAACAAACATTTGCTATTTGGTAAAACTTGTGTTGTAAGAACTCAACATTACTCTGTTTGTCCTCTCTGTCTGTAGAAAAATACGATCTTTAGAAGGCAAAAAGGAACGAAACAAAATAGCACCTCAACGATTGGACTGAATGGTTGAAACATGGATTAAGGTACAACAATATGGTGTACAAAAAAACTCGCAGTTACTCAAAAATAAGCCGAGGGTACTCAATTTTCCATTTTTGAAATAAGATGTTTGTCTATTTATTCTATTAGTATGCCGAACTAAAATTAAGAAAGCGTTTTGAACACAGTAATATCTGTATATTTTAATTTGAAAAAAAAGACCACCCATGCACTAAACTACTAATCCACGTTACTGCTTTATCTTTCAAACACTTTGCAGATATAAATGTATGCCATGATTCAGGAATAATATCGCGTTTAGACGTATCAAAGCACTTTTCATGTAATTGGTCTAATTTTGTTGTAAAAAGGGCCAGAACAAGATCCATGCAGACAAACTTACATACAGTTTGATCTGATGATAACCGTCAAACAAAGTAAATATCTAATCAACAAAAATACATGTTGGTTTCTGTGTGGTCTTAAAATAGAACATGTGGAATAAAAGAACAGATTATAACAATTTGGAAACTTTCATTGAATGAAACGATGTGGTAGGGTTGTTGCATATTTTGATGATTAAGATAAACACGTGCGTTCATATAATTGTATTGTACCATCCTTTACAACTGATACAAAACAGTTTATCTGCAAGGCATTTCATTCTTATGCAACAACACATAGCATTCTGAAAAATAATCGCGAATAAAGTTGACAATAAAAGGCATCTGCAACCAAAGAATGGAAGCAAATTTCATTAAAAGTAGAAAAAAAATTGCCACCTCTAATTTACAAATCATAATGTTGAGGGCTAACGGCTTAATTTCGTTCTTTTTATATATAGATCAAGGCGAGTATTTTTACTTTTTTATTTGACAAAAATCCTACAATACATGTACATCATGCAACGTATGCTGCTTTTTTTATTTGATGTGGATTGTGATTCCCAATATTTATTCTGACTGCTCGGAAGTTTCATAAATTTTTCAAAGGCTTTGCTAACAAGGTTAGTTTCGATCTTTAATAAAATAAATCGAAAACAATTTGATGCTATTCCTCGTCGATTGTGAAGCCTTACACGTATATATACTAGTTTCTTGTCTAGTTAGATTTTCACAAAAATTTTCTATCTGTTATCAAACTAGTCAAAATATTTGGACTGGCGGAAACAATTCGAAAATTATTTAAATATTGAGAATAAGTCATCATTTACTATAACCCCTTTTACATTTGATACAGGTCTTAAGCCTTTTTACAGTTTGATATGATAAAAGATTGACAGTTTCAAACTAAAACACTCGGATTTATTTCATGTTCAATTGATTTGAAGTTCATAGTTTGTCATGTTCAGCGGGGAATTCATTCTTATGTTATTGTTGTCATGCACGTATCATCACGACATTGGAAATAATGAAACTAATTTGTACGAATGTAGAAAGATTGAGAAATGAGGATAGTAGTCCAATATTATTGGTTTAATTCTTTATCTTTATTAAAAATGGAATTATGTGCAACATTTACATGAAGCTATATATAGATGGACAATATACCTGTATCATCAGTTGGGCTCGAACCTGAGTCAGTACATTGCATTGCAAAGAAGTCCATCTAAGTGTGGCAGAAGAAGTTGACTAGACAAAAGAATTTAAGGGACTATGCTTCGGACGCTTTCTTTAGAAAAGGACATTTTGAACTTTTTTACTTATATGTTACTAGAAAAATTTCAACAATCAACTTAAAATTTTAATTTACATCATTGCAAAAGGACGGATTTCTTATCATTTCAGTGCAAAATAATGTTTTATTGTACAGAAATATTTGTTATTAATAACTTCTGTATTTAAAATTACAGCTGCACAAATGTGACGATGATGATGATTGTATACCTCGCTGTCATGTGCCTTTAATACTAAGTCATGGACATTTACCATGTCACTGCGATTCTCAAGACTGTGCAGATAACATTCGTAAGAACTTTACATTTTTTATTGATTGAAATATAATCCTTGAAATTATTCCATATTGATTGAATTTTAGGAAGTTTTTCTATATGATTGGGATTTTGAATAAATAAGTATATTCACCGCGCGAAACGTGGCGTGCTTTTACGTGTATGATTATATTAAAATCGTTTGATGTACAATTGGTTTTGGTAAGTAATTGTCATTACATACATTTCCCTCGGTACTCTCTCGGAATATGGATAAAACAATTACTGTCTTTTGTTTCGGTAAAAATGTTGTTTAAATGACTTCTGAAAAACTAATATTCATTCCGGCTGTTGACCTCAGTGAATATCAGTTTTTCAAAAATTCAATAAATTCACATTTTTACCTCATCAAAAGACTGTATTTGTATAATGTTAAATGAAAAGCTGTCATTGCGTTATTGTGCTATGGTACAATTTTGTATTCTTATCTTTCATTTATGTTTGTGTGCTTTGTCTATATGCCTTTTTGTGTTTCTTTGTTACATATTTGTTTGGTGGTTTTTTTTTTTTTTTTTTTTAGTGATTAAGATTATAACACAATATTGACTGTTGTACCCCTATTTTGACATTTTTACCTATTATGACTGTTTGTTTTGTTCACATGTCGTTGTCAATATAATGGAATTTTATACGACTGTCATACAAGTGATAGGTTTAGCTAGCTATAAAACCAGGTTTAATCCACCATTTTCTACATAAGAAAATGCCTGTACCAAGTCAGGAAAATGACAGTTGTTATTCATTTGTTTGATGTGTTTGAGATTTTGACTTTGCCATTTGATTAGGGACTTTCCGTTTTGAATTTTCCTCAGAGTTCGGTATTTTTGTGATTTTACTTTTTAAACATGCAAAAACATCTGAATTCAAGGTGTAATGGAAAAAATGACGTGCAAAGATAATAGAAAAAATAAATGCCACGGACGTAGTATACTACTAAACTGGATACCAACTTTTCAACAAAAAACTGGAAGTTTTCATTTGATATTTTGTGATCAACCACACAGAAATATGTCCGGTTAATGATGTCATTTTTTTCAAAATCTGACAAAATAATTTTACATTAGTTTGTTTTACCCCCCCCCTTCCCCCTCCCCACCCCTTCTCTTTCCCCTTTAATGTGCATCTTGCATGTTACAATCTTAATAGTAAAATTGTGTTTCTCGACTTTGAATCTAAACTTTGTAAAACGTGCAATACAAAAGTGTTGTAATAATTCTATTGCAATGTAGAAGGTGTTATGATACCTACTTGTTTCAATTATTTTCCTTGTTTTTGTCATTTATCCTGGGTGCACTCCAATCTTTATTGACTAGGATTGTCAGTTTTCCTACCGTAGGTAGATGGTTCTCTCCGGGCACTCCGGCTTCTTCCACTCATAAAAACTGACAGCCACGAAATAGCACAAAAGTGTTAAAAGTGACGTTAAACACCAATCAATCAATCAATCATTTAACCTGTTTCTAAGCAGACGTTGGTGAATACCGATTTAGGTATATACATATTCATCACCAATTGTTCCAACAGTAACTATAATAAAACAATTACTTTCACAGAAGGAAATGTGGTATGATTGTAAATGAGACCACAATTCCCCAGAGTCTAAATGAAGTAGATGAAAGAAATTATAGGCTTCCGAAAATGTCTGGTATAGATGGATATTTATTTTTACTTGATTATAGTATGTAGTATGTAGTTTAACACATATTAATTCTGTGAACCATTGTAATTTTGATGTATTTCCTTGAACAGAAGTACCAACAACAAACACACCTAGTACAACAACTGTTCCTGCTTTACGTATGTAAATATCAACATTTTTGTTTAGTGTTGACTATTTCTATGTTTTGTTTACTTTTATGCTTTTTTCATATATTTAGTATAGAAGAAAGACGAAGATGTGGGATATGCGTCAATGAGACAGTTACCTAACGACATAAAAAATAAACACAAGACATATATTGTCCAGTCTTCAACAAAAGAAAGCTGTCTTCACTATGCCATGTTATCGTAATAAAAAAGGAGTCGTAGATAAACGTCAATAAGTACAGTATTCAAAGACACATTCAAGCTAGCACTACTCGCAATAGTTCTTTGAAGCACTGACTACCTGTAACACAGTTACATGTTTTGGTATGTTTTAGTTCATTATCAAGTTAGAGCCACCAGCAGTTTATCGATGCTCAATTATCATTAATCTATAAGTAAGATACAAATCAATATACAAAACTGAAACTGAGATTATTGCATTAAGGAGCGATACAGGGTGTGTCGAAAAACTAAACGTCTCCTGCTATGTATACAACCCCTTATATTGCGAATTAACATGCAGTTTAAATATCACAATATGAATTAAGACACAACCGGAACATTAGCAGATCAGACGATTATTCGGCTGTCTTAATATCTAAGATTGAGAAAACATGTCGATAGTGAGTTAAAACATAGATGTATCGTAGCGTTCAATCTTAAGTACAATCGATTACAGTCGTTTTAACTAATAACTTATTAGTTTTTTTGTGCCAAGATCATACGCTTGTTAATGGAGTAAGTGTTTAGTTGGAACATGCACGAGCGTAACGTTATCCTTGCAATATTTATACGCCCTATAATGGGGCAAGGGCATGGTAGTGCTGAGAAGTTGAACGTGGACAATTGGAAAGTTGATATCATCATGTTTGTCATATATTCTAGTTTGAAGTCATTCAACTGTCTCAAAATCGAAGAAAAAGTCAAGTTGTGAAGAATACCTTTTCGTGTCAATTGTGTATTTCACCGATGATACAAGATCTCAGTGAAATGTTGGTTATTGAGTGACATAACATCATCCATATTTCTGAAGAAAAAATTAGAACTTTACAAATGTTTTGTCTTTGAGAAAGTTCTGTATAACTTCCGCTTTATATGAGTAGAAAACCATGATGAGCAAAACCCAATCCGTATAAATAGCTATTAAAGGCCACGACATAAAACATGATAAACAAAACGGAAAAATTGAAACGATAATACTTTTTATCGCTATTTTACGATTTTTTCCTTTGATCTTGCTGACTGATAATTTTCTTTCTCCGCGGAGTCGAGTGATATGAAAATTATCGCTAGAAACTAAGGGAACACGTGCCGTTGTCAAGGAAATTAACAACGTCTTCATAGGTAAAATAGCGATAAATAGATTATCATTGGTCATCTCAACTCGATTGCTTTTCTCACTTTCGCCGTACCGGCTCAAGCGAGAAAATCAATCTCGTTGAGATAACCAACGATAATCTATAATTACATGACAAACCAATACATTTTTGATGATCTTAAACAAGAAATTTGTATCAACGATTCACAGTTTTGTTAAATGAGCATAGGACTGTATAGAGTATATAACTTTAGAATGTTAAATGAGCATAGTACTGTACAGAGTAGATACTATTTTAAGACTCTGATTTTGACTACTGGTTGATTATTCCTTATTAAGATAGTTTTTACTCAATCTTTTACTGTAGAAAGAATGGTAGTAAGAACTTAAGAAAGAAGTGTAATCGAAAATCGAGATAACCCGGCTATATATAGCTTTTATAGACATTTTTATGATGTTTATGTATTTTTCGTGAGTTCCGCTATCTTACACTAAATGAAAGAAGTTTAAAGCCATAATGCCAATTTGTAAGACACAATTCAAAAATATAATCAATAGACTAATGTCTTATGAATATTTTAAAGACGTATTTGGTAAATTTACTTTGTGATTTTCGAATTCAAAGAACAAAATAAATTGCCTTTTCATATCTCTTCCTTTAATTCTTTTCTTTTTTTCAAAGGAAGAACCTGTTTGTTTGTTTGTCTGTTAGGTCATACAAATGATTCAATTGAATATTAAAATGTATTATACATATTTCTTCATAAAATACAAGGACATGCAAGCGTAAGAAATTTCTGACTGATGTGCTAACCAAAAAATTTTCTGACATGAATGATGGTATAAAGTTTAAACGTTCATTTATTTTTGCTGTCAGCATTGAAACGAAATCGGAATTGGTATATAACAAATCAACTTACTTCATAGATTTTGAAGTATGTGGTACCAGCCTTTTCTTAACGTTTCCTATTTATTAACCCCTATGTATTTTATTCCACTTTTGCTATAATATCAATAATTCTTAACAAAGTTTTTTTTTTTTTTTTTTTATTTCCCGCCATTTTACACATTAGCCATAATATACATTTCAATATACATCATAAAGGTAATAAGAAGAAAGTTTCACTGAAATTGGCAACCGCTTTTAATATAGCTCCTCAGGTATTAAGTACGGATACATTATTGACTTTTAAAAATTTAGATTTAAGCTTTCACGATGAAGGTTAACCAAGAACAGAATGAAAAAATAAAACTAGACTTTATCACATTTAAAAGATAACCAATGTATCTGATCTCATTTTATAGTACAATTAGATCCATACACTTGTGTAGCAGACAACTGTGGTAAACATGAGGTAATATGTCAATATACAATTAATATCTTACTTGTAACCATGTCGATGTGAATTGTTATTATGTTAACATTCAAATTTCGAATGCTCAATAACATTCTAAAGTGAAACTAATTCGTGTAATTCTTAAAAAACTTGAAATATTATTTAACAATGAAAGAATCAAACATATAGAAAAGTGTTGAACGCCACTGTGACTTTGAGATGAAGAACAGTAATAAAAGCGCTGTTCCTTTGCTTTCTGTATTTTCTATGCTGTGTAAACTGATTTTGTGCCATTGGTGGATACCAAATATCCTTTGTTTTTCTGTCATATAGAGTCAAAGTCTTGAAGATAAATATTAAGGCTAACATTAACACTAACAAAATGATAGTAGAAGATACCAAGGGGAGACATTCTCATTTAAAAAGTAAAATAACAAAAACACATAACTCCGAGGAAAATTAAAAACGGAAGTCCGTAATCAAATGGCAAAATCAAAAGCTCAAACACATCAAACGAATGGATAACAACTGTCATATTCCTGCCTTGGTACAGGCATTTTCTTAAACCTGGTTTTATAGCTAGCTAAACCTGTCTCTTAAAAGAAGTTACTGCTGTAGTTTAATATGTTAAGCATGTTCGCTACTCATGTTTTTTACTTTTTGTCTGATATTCGGAATCCTTGTAGTACCAATAAAACTTTTGTCCGGTAACCGCTATTTCTCTTTTCATAAATTAATTTATAACAGTCTTTTTAAAAGCTTGCTATTTTGAAACATAGTAGCGAACATCCTTAAGTGTATTATCATTTTTCAAATGAAAGGAAGATACATTAGCTTTTTTCACATTTTCTGAATGTAACCACCTAAAAAGTAGTCAAAACATTTCAACGTCCGATATATTTGGAGTTCCATCTTGGTCTTTCAGCCCTGCCAGCGACGCAATTGAATCTTGATAATTTTTGTTTTCTCTGTGTCAATATATTTGCATATAATGATGATGTGGCAAAAAACATCGTCAACAGAGTGGATTATAAGAAAGAATTCAAAAGATTAATATGTCTGGTACCAAACGTAAACGATAAGATTCCATATCCCAAGTCATTATTCATACAAGGATTTGGATTGTAAGAACACCATCTAATTTCTATTTTCACGACGCAATTTGCTTATCATTGGAGCATTAAGCATGTCTAGTATACCTTCAGGTTCCCTTTTGATCATCTCAGCTTAGTTTTTCATTGTAATACTCAAAATTTTTGTTTCTACAACATAGTATGACGATCATAAACTTTATTTGATTTTAGCCTTATTGTAATTTGCATCTGGTTAACAACAACATAGAAGGACGATGCATGATATTGCAGGTATGTTTTGTTTTACATTTTTGTTCATCTAACCCGAAGGTAGCGAGATTTTATGTGAAAAGAGCCACTGGATTATTTTTACGAGTCATTATTTAATTTTGAAAATATTTATTAAAATCTTCAATGTGAGAAACTTTATCTCACGTTCTCTAAATTTATACTTGGTGTACACAAAAGGAGTGTAAATTTTGCTGTATTATCAGAACTGGGGCGTATGCCCTACATCATGATACTGTAAAGTCAATTGTTAAATACTGCTATAGATTTGAAAATCTTCCGACTGAATTCAGTCTGTTTAAAGAGATTCACTAATCTAACATAACTTCTTGGTTCTCAATTGTAAAAAAGAATTGGTATGTTAGCCAAACAATGCTTCTGGTTTGAAAATTGTTCAATTATTTGAAATTTAAACAAAATTTTGGTTATGAAAATTATCTATCTTTGGTTAAGAACTTTGATTTTAGAAGAGCTAATTGCAAACAACGTATATCTGCTCATAAGCTCAAATTAAATTTGACCGTTTTTTTTTTTCAAATATTCCACGAAATGAAAGAATTTAGAAAAAAAAACCTCATCTGGCTGTATTGAAGATGAAATCCATTTTTTAAATTCATGTGGAAAGTTTAACTCTGATAGAAATGCTCTCTTTGACTTTGTTTGCCAAAATATTCCAAACTTTTCTATACTGGACAATCAGCAAAAATTTATTTATTTGTTTTATTTATTAAGCTTTGAAGATAAGCAGGTCCTTAATGCTGTTTGAAAATTGATTAAAGTCAATATGAATTAGATCGATTAATATTTCATTTAACCATAGTATATACTATGAACCAAGGGCTTTATTACAGTCTAAATGTATTGTGATTGTGTATTTATATTCTAAGTATCTATACTACTCATTGCTCTTTTCCTTATACATTTATTCTCTATATGCCCTTGTGGGCCTTTAATAGATAATAAAATATGGTCTTATTGAAAATGACTGTGTTTTTATGTATATAATTATGTAATAACAATCTTTTTGATTTTAACTCTCGATCGCCAATACGTTTAAAGGACACGTCGATGAAAAAAGAAGTATTTTACACGTGAAAGTCAAAAGTCGTTTGAAAAAAAAACGACACAAGAACAAATAAAAGAATAACAATATTATACCATGATCGTCAGATTGTACATAACCTGCTTAAAATTACGTCTTTCATGTAATCTTATGTTTGAAATTTTGAGAAACAGGTCGTAATCTGCATATCAGTACTTACTTATAAAAACATTCATGCGTCTTTTTTCATAAAGTTTTGTGGTTTCCAAATAGTTTTATCATTTCATTCTTATGTCGGTGCTCATTCAATACCACTTATTAAGATATTTTTAACTTTTGTTAGGCTGGACAATTGTGTACTCATTTCAACGATTTATCTGTTAATGGAGGATGTTATTGTTCCGACTCAAAATGTGTCGTCAACGCAAGTACGTTAATAAATCTTTTTTTACAAATGATATTCTTCTATCGATACGAAACGTCCTAGACATTGTTCCATACACGTGGAAGATTGTCGTATTCTAAATTATACTTATAGCTTGCATGTGTTAACAACATATTCCTTCACTAAGGTCAGAAGTACAAAATCCATGCACTTAATTCTTACAACGCTTTGATAAATTGAAAAAAAGGGCATTTTGAATTTCGATAATAAGTATAAAGTAAATTAACAAAAATACCGAACTCTGAGAAAAAAAAAATCTAAAAATGGCAAAATCAAAAGCTCAAACACATCAAACGAATAGACAACAACTATCATATTAGTATAATTCACTTTCATATCTTTTCTTTACCACACATATGCATGACAATATGTTCCCTACAAAGCATACTTCCATAGCTCAGCTCTAAATCGAATGCAAGAAATAAAGATGCGAAATTGATGTGATAATACAAAACCACTAAAGGTATCAGAGAGCAATGAAAAATTTCCACCTTTTACGTTAATGTGTATTATATATACTTTTTAGATAAAAACAATAGACATAAAAATAATGCTTCTCATGTGTTCCCGTTTTATAATGCATTCACTCTTAGTAGAGGACGAAAATACTGTCGACGCATCCAGCTTCGCTCCTTTTCGAGTTAATGCGATTTCATCAGATTCTGTTTACCTTGATGTGTTTCTTCTTAATCAATTTATGAGATTTTGAATATCAGTAAACTATAGTTGTCTCTAATTGATTACCCAGTGTTCCAAACCAGTTATATGATAGCGTATGAAATTATTCATATGAGCGCCAAGATATAACCTTTATACGTATGAGACAAACTTACACAAATATAAATGTATGTTACGGGTTATCTTGGATTCTTAAGATAATGCGTTTGTTCTTTCACCTGTTATTTGCGTAACTGTGTAGTTTTTGTTACGCTATATGTAATTTATATCTGAATAGGACATCAGTATATTTAGCACGAACACCATGGATTTAATATCAATTTATGGGAAATTGCGTCTGCATTGAATGGTTGATGTTTAAACAGAGACCATTTTCTATAAGAAATTTCTAATCATCACGATCTTTTCAATCTTTTTTCATTTTCCACTAGCAATTTATAGGAATGAGATTCGGTTGACATTAAGATGTCATTGTTATCAAATCAATGTTGATCAGATAAATATGTTTTAAGATATCAATAGATATTAAGAAAAGCACGTCATCCATCAAGAAACAAATTTCAAATTTTCAATGAAGCAAAAAATATTTACAATTAACAACGTTGTAAATATGATAATATTTTGTTAGTTATGTGTAAGGGGAGGGATCGGGATGATGGATGCAAACCATTCAGGTCACGATTTCTAGTTCCTATTTTTAAATATTTGTTTTTGTTTATTAAAATAGTAATTTTATTGGTCTTGATAATAAGAAACTTAACTATTTTGTAAATTTCATATTGTGTACTAACATGTACTAATCATGCTAATGAACTGTTTGATACAAATGTTAACGATACCAGTATTTCATGCATCTATAACACATGTACAATCCTAATAAAGTATTACAATATAAAAAAGAAAGAGATTTAAGTCACAATATTATATCAGCGACAACACAATGTATCTGTACATGGGTTGAAAGAATGGTTTTCTTCATTTTTCTTGTCGTTTTATGGTTTTTGGTTAATGTTTTTTTCTTTTTGTTTTTGTTTTGTTTTGTTTTTTTTTATTATTATTATTTCCTTTTTCCTGTTTCTGTGTGATTCAATGCAATTATTTAGCATAGCATTTTTGTTTTTGTTTTGTTTTGTTTTGTTTTGTTTTGTTTTTTTTTTATTATTATTATTTCCTTTTTCCTGTTTCTGCGTGATTCAATGCAATTATTTAGCATAGCTTTGTATGAGTAAATATCAGATAAATATTTGTGGTTGAATTCCTGAACCTGTATATCATGTTCAGTAGGGTTAATGGCAAAAAATGTCAATCTAAATAAAGTAAGACTCATAAGTGCATTAATGAAGGAATTTCATCGCCAATTTTTTTTCCAATACCGTATCCAAATATGATTCATTTGTTTTAAAAGTACTTTGGGTATCAATATAGATAATCAAATAAATCATTTGAAATTAAATTCTATAAATCTTTCGCGTAGGCATAAATAGCCACATTAAATAAAGTGCATAAAGATCAAGCATCTACTTGAATTGTAAATAAAGCCATCAGTAGTAAGCCGATGTTTCATTCTCATAAATTGACAAACTAAGGAAACAAATAAAATATTAGAGATCACATTAACTTCAAGGTATTGGGACCGATACGTCAAAAGGGTAAGTATCTCTGGATATGCATGCGTCACCCGTCATGCTAATCAATACGCAGTAAAAAAGTCGTTGTAGGGAATGGGACACAATCAGCAAATTACAAATTAGACAAGTATGGTATCTAAAATCTAAGACCGCGAAAAATTGTTGCTAGTGAGTTGAGAAACCGACACAATATCGTAATAAATCTAATGTTACTTTTATCCAAAGCATTAGAAATACATTATTTGATTGATTGATTGATTGGTGTTTAACACCATTTTCAGCACTATTTTGTAGCGATCAGATTTTATTGGTGGAGGAAGCCAGAGTGCCCGGAGAGAACCACCAACCTTAGTTGGAAAACTGACAATCCTAGTCAATTAAGATTGGTGTCGAGCACACCTGCCACTAGCAGGATTTGAACTCACAACCCCAGTATTGATAGGCCAGTGATACAGTAGTTCGACTACTCAGACCACACGGCCATCGAGGCCCTTACATTATTTGAACATCAAAATTTAGTTCAAAATGATAAATAAATTATTTTACGTTGTTTGTGTCGCTTTTGCGTGTTTCTTGAACAGCTTCTTGATGAAAATTTTCCAGAGAAAAGAGTTTGATAAGACCAAATTTTTTGGTTATTCAAATTCAATATTCGAAAGTTTTAACCTATCAAATATTCACCTTAAATGATGGTCAGATGCCATTTATGATACATCTGTACTGTGCTTTTTGTAACCTTTACTGTCATAAAGATCAAATCTTATCTGTGTTTGGTGTCATAGTGACATAAATGTCAGTTTTTGCATAAGAACCATTTTGTAGATATTTTTATTGATTGTTAAAAGAAATATAATCATTAAAGATTTTTTCAGTAACCTACTACAACCATAAGCATATTACTGTCCCGACACTTGGTAAGTTACAATATTTTAAAGCTTTAGATATGTTTAAATCGTTTAAGGTTATAACATTTTATCTAATATTGTCAGTTTTAATATGACGATGTTTTGTAAAATCTAAATTATTAAGAACAACAAGTATTTATACTTTAGATTAGCCACAATGCTTCTAGGTCTTATAGTATTGACAAATATGAAATGATACAACTTTACTTTGCAAAGTAAGGTTTATCATATACAAATTTTGGTCTTCTTTTTATGTCCTTTTTGTTATTCATCTATCTTCAAAAGTTTCTACCCCCCATTTTGGGATTTTAAATGATTAAGTATGAGTGTTCCTGATACCGGTTTATCCAGAAAAGCGCTAAGGACGCGAGAAATTTAAATGGAGTTAATTTTATTTACTTTGTTGCATTATTCCTAATAGGCATTTGTTCTACTGTATTAGGCAAACTTTGTTTTACAACGCGTACGACAAACTGATTAACAAGTATTTACGGCGGACGCGTTATGCAAACTATATTTTTAGTATCTTGAAGCTATTTCGGTTTCGATCATTTTATATCTGATGGATTTAAAGACTTTTCATCATACATTTTACGCATGAGAGTTTTTCAAACGCTTACTAGGACTGAACACAGTTTAGGGATAAAATACGTTAGCACAAATGATTGAACCTGACAGAAATGTCTGAAAAACAGTATAGATAAATGCATGCTTTGGCTTTTGAGTGTATATGCATAATATTCCTTGTGTAAATAATATATATAAAACTTATCTAAATAATAAGAAAGAAATGTCTTTAAAACAATATAGATATATGCATGCTTGGGCTTTTGAGTTTATATACATAATATTCCTTGTGTAAATAAAATTTATATAACTTATCTAAATATTAAGAAAGAAAAGGTCAAAACATATTGTCTTTTTAAGAAAATTTAATATATATATTTGGATACTCATTAGAAAATGGTATCACTATTTAATCTCTATTTTTTTTTTCAAATAATCAGAGATAATTCCATTAATAAAGCTTAAGATAAACTCCATCTATTTCAGCTCCAGAATATCTATGCGACAAGGCATCATGTCGTAGCGATGTAAGTATCGTGTGTTATTCTACTTGAAGATTGCATACAACCAAAAAATCTTAAGCTCAGGATTTATTCATGGTCAACAAACTAGTAATTGATAAAACTTTTCTGGTATAAATCCACCAGATAGACTTAGTGATTCATGCTTTTATGAAGGTTGTATTTTTCGAGTTTATTCTGAAATGTCTGTTTGTCAAACAACATTTTTCAGAAGACAAATCTATCTTGTATACAACATATCTATTCATAAAATAAAATGTTTATAGGAATATTACATCTGATGCACCTCTTTCGTCAATCTAATCTTAAGTTATCTTAAATACGTATTTGTCTTGAACATTGTTTGACGGGTTTGGTGTCAGAATATTTAATTTTATTGTTTGATTCATGTTCTTTCACTGATGTGTGAACAGATAAACTGATCATAGACACCAAGCTTAAACTTTTGTACGCAAGACGCGCGTTTCGTCTACAAAAGACTAATCAGTGATTCGAGTATGGTGAATATGCCAGTTGAAGTACGAAGTTTTCTAAACAGTGAATTTATAATTGTGACCATTTCATATCAACACTGGAGTTCAGACTACTAGGTAGGTAATACCCCCGGTGGGAAAACCTCAACCAGATTGAGGCAACAACCCAGTAGTTGTTCATTAACTCATAATAGAAACCAGGCTTAACATTTTGTACGCCAGACTACTGTGTTTCGTCTACAAAAGAATCATCGGTGACGCTCGAATCAAAAAAAGTTTAAAAGGCCAATCAAATACGATGTTGAAGAGCATCGAGAACCCAAAATTCCGAAAGGTTTTGCCAGATATAGTTAAAGTTATCTTTTCCTGGGGAAGAAAATCCTTAGTAAATCTAAAAATAAAAATAAAGTGTTGACTACTTAGCTGTTGATACCTCTGGGAGAAAATCTCCACCAGCAATGCCATCTACAAAGTGATTGTAAAACAAATATGTAATTATACATATAGATGTTTCCTATGCACAGATATTTACAAGCCTGTTTTTGTGTCCGATGTTTCTCCTATGTTATTATTATTTTTATGCATTCCAATCTTATCTTCGACATTTGATACTTTTGAATTTTTAAAATATTAGTTTCAACCACCAGTGATAGAATATATTATTTATAAAGTGTGCGTGTGCCACATATAATTATATAATCGTGTATACTTTCAGATGTTCTGTCAATTATTTACATACCAGGGAGTTGCCACAAGTAGATGTCTTGCCTTTCATGTAAGTATGATGTGGATTATCTACACAACTAAAAACTTATTAACATATTTCTTCAAGAGTCGTTTGAAAGTATATAAAAGACATGACCACAAGTACACATATGAGGGGACTAATAAGGAGTCGAAATATATCACGAAAATTAGTGTCGACAAAAGTATTGAATGAAAAGAGATTCGGAGTAGAAGTTTATGAACAGTACCATATCAACATATTAATACTTAAAGGTTATCTTGAGGCTATTTTGCAGTTTTCAGTAGGAAACAATGAAATTACAACTTTTATATAAATTGTATACGTCCAATGGGCTTTGCAGGAATTACCTTTATCGGTTACACTCGAAGCCATACATTTGAAATCCAACGACGTATAAAACCCCAACCACGTGAAAAGTCAAACTCTAAATGTTCCTGATGTTGTTTTCGTTTTTCAGATTTAGGCAATGATTAAACAGCGACCACATTAGATCAACTTCAAAATTACTTTAAAATTTGAATATAAACAAAGACAACAGTGAACGAATCCATATCTGCATTAGAATGGAAGTTAATGTAAATGTGAACAAGCGTTATATTTGGTAAATTTGAATTACTTAAAAATTGAATTCACTTATTTCTCTACGTGCTTGACAACTATGAATCTATATTGATATCAAAATAAATCTATTTATCTATATTTGGATTAAAATTTCATATAGTTAAAATGTAATCCCACTTTTAGTATTCCGTATATGATACATTTTCTTCACAGACAGGGACAAATTGTCTGTCGTATAAAGATGTCAACGAAATGGGATGTATATGCAATAACACGAATTGTGCAATGAATATTTGTGAGTATCATTTGCTGTGTTTTAATGTAGAATTTTAATGTTGTTCATGCTTCATTTGACAAATTAATTGTTTGGGTGCATTTTAATGACAGATATTTTTACAAGAATGTAAATACTTTCTGTTTGTTTTCATTTTATATCAAAGGTATTCATACCATAAAAAAAATTATCACAGCATTAAAGAATATATGAACCCAACTATTATGCGACTTTTTTTATATTGTGTTGTGTAAACTGATATCAATTTTAATTTCACTGATATGATACAGACGTTGTCAAATAGGTGAACATATAATCATTTGCTTAATTTAGTATTTTTTTATTTTAAAAGTTCGTAGTCTTGCTTTGTTTCAGTGGCTGAATATGCCCTAAATAATAAAGGTAAATATCATATATTGCTTTTTCTACTTGATATATATCTATAGTTCAGATTAATTTTCACTCAATTAAGAAACGCACTTGTCCCTTCATTTTTTTTTTTTTTTTTTTGGCAATTGAATATTTCTCATTACTATATCTACAGGATTATTTGCAGAATAAACTTTCTTCTTTTTTTTTTTTTTTTTATAACATCAGTCCTGATAGAGATTTCCAATAAAATGACATACGTACCTAACTCGACGTACGCACGTAACGGGACCGGTTATTGCTAACCTATTAATTTTGTTAAATACGTCACTCAAGTTTTAACTAAGAATTCCTAAACTATTAAACCCATTCATGATAAATTTTATAAATATCAAGTATTTCTAAGATGATGAAAAACAAGGAAATCATGATTTTTATATATCACGTGATTATTGAGATTCCCGCCAAAACTTCACTGTCATAAGACAACGTATATACACGTATCTTTACCTATCATACGATTGATTTGAGTTGTCTTTCATGGTTTTGACCATGATTTTGTTTTTCGATATACTTTGCAAATGAACCTTTTATTATTTAATATTTGACATGCTTTTATTTGTCGTTATCAGATTTGTGTCCCTTTTTCCTTTCGTCTCTTTAAGTTTTATAATATTTAATTTCCGTGGGTATTTATTATTAGACAGAGATTTTTCTTGCAATTTCAGAAATTTCGAATTCAAAGTGTCAGAATTTGCCTCTGTAAAAGTTGATAACTGGGATTGCATCATACTTTATTAAGCATCATTTCAAACGTTCTCTTCTTCTGCAGTTAATCTTGTTTATTTACAATCTCCGATTTTTTTCCCCAGAGAAAACGTTCGACAAAGGGATGTGTATATTTAAAAAAAATTAATACAGGTCTTGTACTAATTTAAATTTTAATTGTTGACATACACTTTTCTTTCAAATGAAAGTCAACTAACATTAAAAAAAAGAATTTTGTAATTAAAATGATATATGTAAATAAATTTGTACACCAATTCGTTATACAGATTGTAATTTGGAAGGTGTACTTGATTAGCAATGGATGACTAATCTGCATATAAACATTGACCGCTGTGGATAGTAAACTATCAATTTATAGTACATAGTAATCGGCTAAAAAATGTCCTGTCCCCAAGTATCTCTGATTTAAAGTGGACGAGAATGTCAATTTATATACTTGTTACATTTTTAAGACAACTATAATACCACTTCAGTCTTTACAGTAATTTTCTTTTTAAAATGAAATTTTAATTAGTAAGGCTTGATATTGTCATAGTTGTTTTTGGATTAAGACAACTCTTACTAGTCCAATTAGAAGTGGATTCTTAAACTATAACATATTGATTGAGGTAAGCAAAATTGTCTTGCCTTAGAGATTTATATTTATATATAAAGTTAAACTCTACGACATATCCATGCATAGGATCACCAGTGAAGGTGATACACGGCTGAAAACAAATTTTATATTCATAATTACTTTAAATATGTATATATGTGTAAACCAAGCTCCCTGAAGGAAGGTTTTTCCAGGTTGTTCTTATGTCGTGCTGTTGCACCACTGTCCCAGGCTTAGGGGGAGGGGTTGAGCACTCATTCTTTATGTGCCTGTCTCATGTCAGAAGCCTGTGGTTCACTTGTTGTCGTTGGTTCATATCTGTTATATTTGATTTTCGTAAATTGTTTTGTTTTAAATCAGGCCGGTAGTTTTCTCAATTGAATTGTTTCATATTTTTCAAGTTGGTTCTTTTTATAGTCGACTATACGGTATGGATTTTTCTCATTGATGAAGGCCGTACGGTTGTCTATCATTGCTTATATCCACTTCATTTCTTATTGGCAATCATATCATATCTCCTTATTTTTTTTAATTTAACTAAATACGTTTAATATTCTCAGGTAATGTAACATGTAAGAATCAGCTTTCAGTACCTGGGGGTACTTTAAGATCGGTACTCTGTGTCTTTCATCATAAAAATGTAATTATTTTGGGCTTAATTCAATACTGATTAGTTGAGCTATGTCCAACTGAATTTTACCGGTTTTATTTCTTATATCGTGCTGTTACACCACAGTGTTGAACGCTGGTAAACGCGTTTAATCGGGCCAAATTCTATATTGGCTTTCCCAAGTCAGGAGCTTTCAATTCAGTGGATGTCGTTTGTTACTTTCTGTCATTTTTGGGTTAATTTTACTCTTGTAAAGATGTTTATTTTCGTTTGAACTGTTTACATTTTTCAAAGTCAATGCCTTATATACTATTATCTGATAATTATAATACGGTATGAGTTTTGCTTATTGTTGACGACAGCAGGAGCCACTGTAGTCGTTATTCACGCCATTTGGACTCTGTTTGATAGTTGGACGCTCGACACGGATCCAGATATATACATGTCGGAGTAAAATGGAATAAATCGAAAAAAGAATGCATGTTAAGCATACTAATGCTTTTGAAAAGAAAATTGAAAATATGTGTTGAACGGACAGACTGGCGGACGGACAGACAGGGTGATTGTAACATGAGTGCGGGTACAATATTTTGTCAGTGTATGTATCTTAGATGCTAGTGGTAAGGTAGTCTGGATCAAAACGGGGTAATCTTTACTTGTTAAAAAATATTTTATACTTTTAGAATAATAATTGCATGCCTACTGGATATTAACAAAATAGCAAGTCACAAGGATAATGGAAGCTGTGAAACACCATTTTACAATAAAAACTAAGCTTTTTGATATAAAGAATCAAGGAGAATAATCAAACAATGCAACAAAAAGTGTTATCAAAACAAAACAAGTGTTGCTAGAAAAATAATATATGCACATATATGCACATAAAATATATTAACAGGTTTTTATTTAATATGGGATTGACTGGTAGCAGGCTAGCCTCAATTACGAGTTCAATTATTTTGTTGGACCCCCAGTGTGTCTTTGTATCGGGTACGCTAATTTGTTACCTAGCATATAAAAATGCGACTCTTAAGTGTTGGTCATGTACAAAAAGGTATATTCATTTATCATTATCATTTCATCTTCCTTAATATATATGTAATATTTGTCGCTGGATATAAGACATACATCAGTATCATCATCATCATAAGTATTGTAGCCTGAGGCTTAATCTTCGTCGTATTTACTATAGCTTGTAAGTATTATAGCTTGAGGCTAAATCCTTATCTGATATTTTTAGCCAATTTATGTCGAGAACTTATTTTACGCATGCATCTCTTTGCTACATAGTTCAAGTTTTATAAATGTCCAAGTTAAAAGCAATAGAGATCATAGAAGTATGTTTATCAAATGATCATGTCTACTCACAATTAAAACAGTAAGAAAGGGACTAACTCGTCCGACTAAAACGAAGCACAAAAACAGCAATTACTAGTATTACCAAATAAACTCCATGTACCGATCTTAGAGTATTCACAGCTACTGAACACTATCTTAAAAACAACTACAACTAATAAATACAGAATAATTATCCAGTCTAGAATATTAATCAATTATTTCGTACTGTTACACCACTGTCCCAGGTAAGAGGGCCCGTTAAGATGTTTAACCCCGCCACATTATGTATGGATGTGACTGTCCTAAGTAAGTAGCCTGTAATTCAATGGTTATCGTTTGTTGCTGTGCTTTCGTTCATTTTTTTGTACATTAGTTAGGCCGTTAGTTTTATCGTTATAGTTGTTTTACATTTGTCATTTGTAGCCTCTTATAGATGACTATTCGGTATGGGCTTTACTCATTGTTGAAGGTCGTACGGTGGCCTATAGTTGTTAATTGCTGTGTCATTTGGTTTCTTGTGAAGAGTTGTCTCATTGGCAATCATACTACATTTTTTTTGTACATATCACAAATTAAGTAAAAAAAATACATAAACACTCTAGAAAAGCAAGACCTTGTGTCATGTCAGAGTGTCGGTAGGACCATTAGTGTTCATAACTGTATAGTAGATTATATGTAGTTTCTATAAAATGTAATGATAATTCATCAGTAAAAGATACATGATTATTTGTTAGTGGAATTATATATAACTTAATAAAAGAATATTTATATTAAAAGAAACATCAGAAACAAGAATATGTATCCATTAGATTACACGCCAGTATCACATTTCCGTGTTAAGTGAGCTCTAAATCCAGGAAAAAATCCAATTTAGTATGTAGCCTTAAACTTTTAAATCCCGTGCGAGATGTCTAATATTCAAACATTGTTGTTTTTAAAACGTATTTATCAAAGTCAAACGACAATCATTTAATTTTTTTTTTTTTTTTTGTGCTATACAATTTGTGATTATTGCCAGATCCAAGATATTTGAAAAAAGGGCGTAGTTCCCGATAATTGAATTTATACTGCCAAGCGGAGCAACGCGAAAAAAAAATTGGACGATTTTATACTAAACATTTGTATAGATAATGTGGAAAACGTGAGATTTTCAAAATTATTTGGGGATCGAAAGGGGGGAGTACTCCCTCTCCCCCTGTATCTGCGAATGCACGTTTAGGTATACATGGACAAAAACCTCGTCCCATGCATTATAATAGTTAAAGACTAAAAAGTACTATTTGATAAATGTATCAATGATATGAATTTCTGCACACGTCAAATTATCTTGAATTAAATTATAGAAAATTTTTTTTTTTTTCTAAGTTAGTCGCGTACACCTTTTACATTCGGGTGTGTTGGAATCTACTTTTTAAGCGTTAAAACTTATAAAAACAAAAAAAGAGATAACCTTCTCGCTTCGGATTTCATTATTTTAATATTTTCATGTTAAATTTTTACTTTGTAGTTTTTAAAATTCATATTTTGAGAAGAACTGAAATATGGGTCAAGTGAAATGACAAGAAATGATGGGTGTATTTGATTACAAGTTGCTAGCTTGCTTATTCCATTAAAATATTTTTGTCAATAAAATCATTTAAAATTTAATAACAAAATATTTAAAGATTAAAAAAAGTAGTTGGGGTTGATTTTTACATTTAGTCTATATCAGCAAAAAATGCGTGTCGAAAGAGCAAAAATGCATTAAGTGTATGCTCCCCTCCGTCATGCTTCAATGCAATAGAACGAAATACGTTGAGTTGGGTCGGTTATGTCGAGTAAAGTCATTTTATTGGAAATCTCTATTAAGGATTAATCAACACGTGCAATGTCGATGTCGTCGTCCTATAGACTATTTTCATATTATCGACTTTTGACTTCGGATTGTATAATTTTTCGACAGGTTACCTACTTTTTGGTAGGACATCCTGGTACTCGGTCAAGTAAGAGCAACCATAAGAAGTAAAATCAAATACATAATCGGTACAATTTGGGGAGAAAGTTTACTATTTTCCGATGGTTTTGTCGTGTATAGAAAACATAAAACTGTACCGATTGAAAGCTTGATTTTACTTTTTTACGTTGTTCTTACTTGAACGAGTACCAGGATGTCCAACCGACAGAGTAGGTAACCTGTCGAAAAAATATAAATTCCGGAGTCAAAAGTCGGTAATATGAAAATAGTCTATTGATATTGGTACAGCCTTTCGATCCGTGTTAATTAAGTACAAGTCGTATTTGCTCATCATTAGCCACACGTAATACCTAAAATTGACATCTGATTGATCATGTGTTATGCTTTACCAACATTCGAACGTATTGTAATGCATAAGATATATTTTATCATATTTTGCAACTTAACAATTACATTTTGATAATTTATGTTCCGTGCTATGTTACTATTTGAACTGATTAACACCCCCGTTTCATGTTCGTCCACCAAAAACACAAGAACCCAAACGTTGCTAATAAAAATGGTTAACAGTATTGTTTATTCTCCCCAGGTGCTTTACATCAATTAAATGAAATTATGGTCAATACATGTTATAAAAATAAAGAGATGTGGTATGATTGCCAATGAGATAATTATCCATAAAAGTTCAAATGAAGTGGATGTAAGTAACTATAGGCAACCGTATGACCTTCAGCAATGAGAAAAACCAATACCATATAGTCGGCTATAAAAAAGTTATAGATCCGATCTCAAGTTTTTACTGTTGGGATATTCGATTACTGGTTTATTCTTACTAGCTAAACTGTCCTTTCTGGTATGGCTTATTTAGATAAATAAACATACAATTATGCTTATTATACAATAATTACCACTAAAATTGATAAATTATTATTTGTTTGAAGTTCAAGATGTCGCTTAGATATTTTTTATATAGTATCATACAGTTTATGCGCTTTTTATTTTCACCCATTCTAAGCCGAACAATTTTCTTTGTAGGAGTTATCTCCCCGAACACTGTTTTCCTTGTGACTGCATCTCCTCCGTAACCGTAAAAGAAAGCGACACATTTATTTT
Source organism: Mytilus coruscus (assembly GCA_017311375.1). NCBI lineage: Eukaryota > Metazoa > Mollusca > Bivalvia > Mytilida > Mytilidae > Mytilus > Mytilus coruscus. The sequence continues at coordinate 128,290,746 of CM029596.1, forward strand.
ATAAAATTGCTCGTTATATCCTTTGCATGATTTGTCCTATTTTGACCGAAGCGATATGAATATTCAATATGAGAGTTATTTCCCCTTATGCATTTAATATAAGTGATATGCATTTCTATCATGTAAACCATAAGTAATAGAGACCTAGGATTTTTTGATTTAAGGTCCTTGATCCAAAAATAAGAAAATTAGGTCAAGGTCAGAGGTCAAGGTCATATTTTAAATTTTGATTTTGGCTTATTTTTAATTCTTTTCAAAACCGTATATAAGATATCGACAACATAATTTTACTAAATTGTAAGTTGCGACATGTCGTAACACATAAATTTTGGTTAAAAGGGTACGCTAACATTAAATTGGAGTTTTCTCCCCTCTTTTATTAAAAGTTAGGCATATAGTGATATAACTCATTAACCATATATAATTAAAACCTATAGTCTTTTGATTTGAAGCCTTGGTTTATGACCTTGAAAATGAGCTCAAGGTCATAGGTAAAATTGACGTTCTAGATTTTGACCTTTGCTTTTACCTCATATGTATACATGATAAAGCCATGGGACTTTTTGCATTACGTGGCAAGCCACTTGACCATGGAAAAGCCAAGCGGAAGTGACCTGGTGTAAACCGGAAGTAGCTATTTTTTGTACTTATTTAATGTAAAAGTATATTGAACCATATATTTTTGGAATCAGTATCAAGTAAACTATCAAATAAAACCAGAAGTTCAAACCAGAAGTAACTATTTATCTCCCTTATTTAGCAAAAAATATATAGATAGATATAGGAACATGTGGTATGAGTGCCAATGAGACAACTTTCCATCCAAATAACAAATTATAAAAGTAAACCATTATAGGTCAATGTACGGCCTTCAACACGGAGCCTTGGCTCACATCGAACAACAAGCTATAAAGGGCCCCAAAATTACTAGTGTAAAACCATTCAAACGGGAAAACCAACGGTCTAGTCTATATAAAAAACGAGAAACGAGAAACACGTATAAATTACATAAACAAACGACAACTACTGTACATCAGATTCCTGACTTAGGACAGGTGCAAACATTTGCAGCGGGATTAAACGTTTTAATGGTACCAAACCTTCTCCCTTTTTCTGAAACAATAGTATAACATCACAACATAGAAAACACACGATAAAATATCAATTGGAAGGCTTAACTCAATCAAAAACGTAAATTAACACACTATGAACGAATAAATTTGATCTGTGATACCTGAATGTAAATACATAGTTAATAAAATATTAGGGATAAACATTCAAGGCCAAAAGCAAACAAACAAATCCAAACAAAGCCATGACAAGACACCACCGCGAAATATTTAACCCTTAGAAAATAATCACTTTTGAAAAAAACCGGTTTTCGTAATATATACAGGTAAATGAAAAATAACTTTGTCGTTTTAGGTATACTACTTCTGTCTATATAAAATCTTCCAATAATTAGGAATACCAAGAAAGGTCTGTCATATAAATACCTAATTTAACACTAGATACATAAGGGGTGAATATCAACAATAAAACTATACAATTAGAGACCATACATTTTTGGAATCAGTGTCAATAAGCTATCATTTGACGCTGGATATGATATATCTAACTGAGTTTTAATATTTCAATATCAAAATTGATCTTTATGGGTGGAAAGACCTTCAATTATTCTCTGAACAATTGGTTTTTAATTATTTTTTTTTTTTTTTTTTTCCGCCAAATTTTGTTCTTGCGATAAATTTTTGTTTCGCAATATGTCGCTAAGATATTTCTTATATAGTATCATACAGTTTATGCGCTTTTAAATTTCACCCTGCTAAGCCGAACAATTTTCTTTGTAAGAGTTATCTCCCCTAACACTGTATCATTGTGACTGCATCTCCTCTGTAACTGCAAAAGAAAGCGACAAATTTATTTTATAAAATTGCTCGTTATATCCTTCGCATGATTTGTCCTATTTTGACCGAAGCGATATTAACACTCCATATGAGAGTTATGTCCCCTTATGAATGTGATATAAGTGATATGCATTTCTATCTTGTAAACCATAAGTAATAGAGACCTAGGATCTTTTGATTTGAGGTTCTTGATCCAAAAAAAAAAGAAATTTAGATCAAGGTCAGAGGTCAGAGGCCAAGGTCATATTTCAAATTTTGATTTTGGCTTATTTTCAATTCTTTTCAAAAACCGTATAAGATATCGACAACTTATTTTTACTATATCGAAGTTGCGACATGTCGTAACACATAAGTTTTGGTTGAAAGGGTACGCTAACATTAAATTGGAGTTTTCTCCCCTCTTATATTAGAAATTAGGAATATAGTGATATAACTCATTTACCATATATAAGTAAGACCTATTGTCTTTTGATTTGAAGCCATTGGTTTATGACCTTGAAATTGAACTCAAGGTCATAGGTAAAATTGACGTTCTAGATTTTGACTCTTGCTTTTACCTCATATGTATACATGATAAAGCCATGGGACTTTTTGCATTACGTTGCAAGACACTTGACTATGGAAAAGCCAAGCGGAAGTGACCTGGTGTAAACCGGAAGTAGCTATTTTTTTGTACTTATTTAATATAAAAGTATATTGAACCATATATTTTTTTTGGAATCAGTATCAAGTAAACTATCAAATAAAACCGGAAGTGACATATTTCAAACCGGAAGTAACAATTTATCTCGCTTATTTAGAAAAAAATGTATAGAAACCATATATTTTTGGAATCAGTGTCAATAAGCTATCATTTGACGCTGGATATGATATTTCAAACTGAATTTTCATAGTTCTATATCAAAATTGATCTTTATGGTTGGAAAGACCTTCAATTGTTCTCTTAACAATTGGTTTTTAATTTTGTCTGCATTTGTACTTATTTATTGCGAACAATATCAAAAATGGAAACGGCTGAATAGGGTACTCTAGATTTGGTTTTAATAACCTTCAAAAATGTAACATTATGCAAATATAATTTCTATAGTGTTTATTTGTGTTAATGCTTTAATTCTTTTTCGTATCGATTTTTTCATTCAAAGTGTATTTAGCTGATAAATAATAGTTTATTTCATCACCATAATATGATTGTCATCATCATGTTTGTTTCGGATGTATCTAAATTCTTTAGAAATTTCATATTTTAAGAATGTAGGAATTATGATATTTTCTATTAAAGTAGCACTTCTATGCTGACATCATATATCATTAATAAACTAATTTTCTGTAAATTTATTGTTCATAAGATGTAAAAAAAAAATCATTCAAGACACTAAGGTTTTCTATCCCAAGGCGAAGATGGCATATGCCATATTTGGAACAACATATTGAATTTATGGTTTTCAATGCTCTTGGTCATATATATAACCTTCCAACCGTTTTGATTAGAGCGCTACTGGTGAGTCATATGTAGACGAAACACGCCTTAAACCTGTTATAGTAAATGTCTAGTATTTTTGATGAAATTTTTCACAGTTTTTAATACATTTTTTCAGATACCACAACAACATCTACTACAACAGAGTCTACTACACCGCCTTCTACAACAACTCCTTCTACAACAACTCTTACAACAACTCCTTCTAAAACAACTCCTTCTAAAACAACTCCTACAACAACTCCTTCTACAACAACTCCAACAACAACTCCTACAAAAACTCCAACAACAACTCCTACAACAATTACAACCGTCGCAACAACCACTACAACGACGACAAGAACAACAAGCATTAGTGCCACAACGACAGGTACGTGTCTTGGACTTTGATTTCTTTTGGTTTATACGCTCTTAAATGTTTGATAGTTGGTTGGAGAATAAGTTCAGTGCTATGTACGTCCGTCTGTTTGTCCGTTCAATATCATGGTAAAGTTTACAATGAATTTGTGATTACAACACTATGACACTTACTAGTCTAGTTAATTTTCTTTTTTTAACTTTTAGGTATTTTTTTTTTTTTTTTTTTTTTTATTCAAATTGTTTGTATATTATTTAAGCCTTTCCGAACATTTTTTATCAACTTTACTGCATAATCATTACAATTTACAAGTAATATTTTAACTGATCCGTAATAAATCTATTATAATAGTTGTATATTAATTACTAAATTAAATCATTTGTACATCTATAAATTATACATATGCACTGATCATAAATATTTCTGACGTTTTCTGAGATAAGTTAAACAAAATAGTGCTCAAGTTACTGTTTGTATTTGCATCTTAGCCTTTATAGGCATTAGCTTCTTAGTTGTAGTACACATCTCTAGAAGTAATCAGAAAAAAAACAATGTGCAAGGGCATGAAAGGGACGCCAATAGTTATTATAAAGATAAAACACAAATGAAAGTTATAGGTTGGCTAACACTAGCTACAGTTCAGTTCTAATATGTATGAAAAAATATTCACACCATAATCATATATGCGTAAGAATCATTGTTTCATTTCGAGGTGTGCTTCTTCGTCTGTCAGCTGAAGGTTTGCATGTTTATCCACCTAACTCTTCGTACAGTTTATGTGGCTGAAACGCTTTTCTTTTGAATATTTTTGTGAATGTTACAAATGTAAATTTGTAAGGATTATGATTTTCCTGAATTACTATGCCTTTCCAAAGATGCACTTACCTAATTGCTGTTTGTGTATTGAGTTGCTCTGTTTGCGCGCTTAACTCCTCCTACATTCTTTTCAGTTAGAATGCACTTGAATTCTTTCTTTTATGAGTATATTTAACAACGATACTTAAATCAAAACAGAAATGGCTAATAATAATATGCATCTATAACATTTCTCTATCTGTCACCAAATTTCCCTTTATTTAGGTCCAAGGACGTGCCATGTATGTGGGGATACGACTTTACCAGTTCCATGCAGCAGTAGACAAATTGGAAGAGATTTGTCACACACCTGTAAAACTGGAGAACATTACTGCATGACAGATATCGTGCAAGACGATCAGGGCAATGTGGATGTTTTTAAACGGTTTGATTTTATATATTTGATTTTATAAATGATCAATATAGTATTGCAAAGATCGCAGAAGTTCATATGCTATTCGTTTTAAAAACATACTGTTTGAATAGTTTTACAATTACATGTAACCCTGTGTCTCAGAATACTTATGTAGAAATAGTCTAGATGAAATAAGAATTAACAGCTGTCCCCCAATGCATATATATTATCTGTCTGAGAGTAATAAATCAAACATAGTTTGTTTTGGTTTCGTAAAACTATTACATGAATATTGTACAAGAAATGTAGGCTTGAGATCGCTTACAGTGCAATCTTAGTATAATGTTATTTTCAAATGGCATTACTCCTGTTAAACAGTTCATCGACAGTGAGTATCGATCGCGTCTAGGTCCTTGCTGATATTAACTTTATTAACCTTGGATATAAATTTCCTAAAAATCTGACTAGAAATGTAAATTTGAGAGTGCTAACAATGCAATTTTCAGTATAAATCAAAATTCCAAGTAGTAGAATTCTTTTTAAAAAGGTGATTGGCACTGCCTTTTGAGCTCGTCAGAGACATTTCAGTGATGTAAACTTTTCATATATATTTTGTTAAAAGCTGACAATAATTGTTCGCTTAAGATCGCTTTCAAGACCAGACAAACAAACACACTGACATTCCAAAGGACATAACTCCTTTAAATATGAGCCGCTGGGTATCGAACTCGTCCGAGACATTGCTTTTTAAAGCTGATATCAAAGAGATATATATGATAAGAACCATTATTTTGCCCCTGAAATTGTAAAATTAGTTAGATTATTGAAGACTTTCAAAATTATGTAAATACTTTTTGGTGGACACTTTAGTGCAGAAAGGTTACTTGTGATGTCAAATTGAGATCATAAACATGTTAAAATTGACATATTTTACCTATCATTTTACACGTAGTTTTTAGACAAAATAAATTGGAGCCAGTGCTTTACCAAAAAGAAGTTCTATGCATTCAATCTTTATAAAATACATTTTCTCTTTAGGTAAAGCCTTCACTCATATCTATATTCCAATGAAAAAATTTCAAAATGAGGTTATTTTGCACATAGCGTTGCTTTGTGCCCAAAAACGTATTGAGCAATGGTGATTCATCAGTTATCAATTCTTTTTAGTTTTAGTTTTATTTCTACTATTAAGGTTCTTTATATAAATGTATTGTGTTGCCTTTGGTGTATGTTTATGGTACATAACTATATGGACGTGCGGGCATTATTTTTCTTACAGAGACCATAGAGTTCTAGATTCTAAATTAAAGGCATTATTTATAAGAAATATACTTTTCAGATGCGTGGATTTAGCCACATGTGAAAAGAAGTGGATAACAGAGTCTGCTGATCTGGATTATTGTAAACGTTATGGAGTAGTAAAAAATCCGTATGCCTTTTCTTGTCACTTCTGTTGTACCCAAGATAAATGCAACTCCATGCTAGTTCCGAATGCTACCACATGGTATACTAAGACCAATTAGAATGACAGTAACTGTTGATACATAGGCAATAAATAATAAAACCTGGATTCCTTTGTTTACTTTTACTTGATATGAGTAATTAGTAACTTTATTAGCATTTCTACTATATATATATATATATATACAAACATTTGTTTAATAATTGATTTATCTGACAAATTATATCTAAGTATGTGTTCATTTGAATAAGAAAAAGGGGCATTGTATCAAATACCATTTGAAAATAAGCATAACAGCTTTGTTATTAAATTCCAATATTTTAATCTAAAGACATTAATAGGCATTCGAGCTAGAATCAAAAACTTTTCCCAGTATGACCGAAAACTGTCAAGTTACCAATGGCAACAGTCATCATATCACATAAATTTCAAATTGCCATCTATTCCATGTCAACAAATTACAATAAATTAAAATTAACATGGAACCGATAATTTCCTGACTTCATCATTCTAGCAAGCGAAACAAACCTAGGAATTACATAATGGTGAACTCATAAGATGCATGTATATGTTCAAATTAAAACTGCTAATAAAATGAAAGATATATAATGATGAACAGCAAATCGAAAATGCAAAAAAATGTATATAAATTCAATCACGTTGTTAGACTGACAGCATATTTCAGGGAAGATAATGTATTTTTTAAATTGATTCTATTTTTGTTTTAATTTTCAGAGGTTGCATTTATTTACTTTCTTTCTAATCTGAAATAAAATTATCAAATGAATATGGATAAAACAAAACATGAACTTTGCCAAGCGTCAAGTAAATAAACGACAGGGACATCAAAACCATGTATATAAACTTCAAAAACAACCGCGCAAAACAGAATGAAATGTCTTAGAACAGAAAACTACGATTAAAAAAAAAGAGGATCGAATGAAAGTAATGACGTCTGCAACCAACGTTTGTATTTCGTTATTTAATTATTTTTGCATCCCTGGTTATATTTAAACTGCATATATTCTTATATTCATAACCCTCTCATGCACACCTCAACCTTCAAAAGGTTATAAAATGACATCCATTTATAGATGAACACGACAACACGTGTAATAACTTCTGATAGACATGTTGTACATGTTTGGTATACCATAAGTATGACTAGTTAAATAAAACTATGGAACGCCAACACTGTCTTGTTATGACCATTTCCATTATATGATGTGCATTTTCCTTTATATGATGTGCACTTTTCATTATATGATGTGCAAACACCTTTATATGATGTGCAAATATCCTTATATTATGTGCAAACATACTTATATGATGTGCATATATACTTATATGGTGTGCAAATATACTTATGTAATGTGCAAATGTACTTATATGATGTGCAAACATTCTTATATGATGTGCAAACATTCTTATATGATGTGCAAACATTCTTATATGATGTGTAAATATCCTTATATGATGTGCAAATATTCTTATATGATGTGCAAATATACTTATATGATGTGCATTTTCCATTATATTATGTACAAACATCTTTATATGATGTGGTTGTGTCATTATATTATGTCCTTGTAACCTTATATGATGTGGTTTTGTTTACTTCATTATATGATGTGCTTTCATCGTCGTTATGGTTAATGAACATGATTACGATTAGAACGATTACTGTCTACGTCATAAATGATTCTGATCTGCTTCTGCGGAATTACTATAAACCCAGCTCAAATCTGTAGCTATTGTTTGGAAAATGGTTGAGATTTAAAAAGAGATAAACCTTGGCATGTTGGTACCTCGTTTTAAGATGTAAAAAATCACATCTGATATTGTGGAAAGTTTTCAAAATATGAATTGCAAAGTTTATTTTTAATCGATGGGTCTACAATAATGAACATACGGAGTCAACAATAATGAACATACGGAGTCTACAATAATGAACATACGGTTAAAGTTATTAAATTTAAGAAATAATTCTGTTATACCATGCTCTATGCTCATTTTAACAAGGGTAGGCATTATATTTGTCAATATCTTTATACCTAGCGTTAGCGTTTTTTCCATAAGAAGTTAATACATGAATTTCCAGTATGTTTATTTTTGTAAATTTTGCTTTGCTGATCATTTTAGCTGTTCAAAGTTTCTCTTTATATATTACTTTTCTCAAGATAGACACAAAAAATGGGCAAAAATCGGACATTAATAGGGTAAGGGCTCATATAATGGACCGGTCATTTGTAACCCTAAAAAGAGGGGATAGGAAGAAATGAAGGGGGCCTTTAATTTTATTATTTTTTGGAATGGAAATGTGGTATTCAATTTTGTATAGTTATAGATTTGCCGACGTATAATGTTATGGCGATGTCTTCGTCATCCGTAGACATCAATTTTACGCCTCGTTCCGCTAAATCCTTAGTTTCAGCAATTTCTTCTAACAGAGTATTTTTCATCTGAAGCAAATATTGAATGGAGGTGTGGTAAATATCAATGAGACCATAACCGGCATATCCAAATTAAGTTCCCTGCAGTCGCAAACAACTTCTACACTTGAAGTTCTATAATCACTACTGACGCAATATTTTAAACTTATAATGCAATAGAAACTTAATGCGTTTTTGTTTTGTTTTTTTTTTTTTTTTTTTTTTTTTTTTATTGTAGTTACGAACAAAAGTATTGAAAATGTGTGTGTGTGTTTGTGTGTGATTGTTCGGTGGTTTTTTTTTTTTTTTTTTGGCGGTGAGGGGTGGGGGGGATGAAATGCTTGTCTTTGGAAAGGGGGTCTTGATTGTTTTTCCTTCTTCAAGGTGTAGACTTGAAAAAAATAAGAGTAATTCCAATGTTTCCTGTCACGGGTTCATCCCAAATGAAAGAAAATGACCATAATTATAATTCATTTATTTTCAAATCTGTTCTTGTCTATACCATTTTGCAAGGAAAGGTATCTCCATAGATACGTTATCAAGATAATAGGCAATAAAACAACAAAACTCTTAAGAGCAAAAATTGCCCAAATGGGACCTTTACAACAGAGTATATTCAGACACATTGCACTATTTGTTGGGGTTTTTTTTTTAATTAATTGAGGTTTCTAGGATAAATGCAAATTACTAAAAGCCTCTGCCGTAAATCTTCACTTAGAAAAATTTAAAAACACAACTCTCTATCTGTAAGAGACCAACAGGTCTCAGTAAACAATAAATAAATGCAGTTTTTTATGTCCATTTAGACACCAATCTGTTTAAATTACAGATATTGTGTGTTCAAGCTTTGCTTACGCCGATCTGAAAACGCTCCATTCTATTTTCTGTTTAAAAACCATTGGGATTCTCTGGTTTTGTCGGATTGATCCACACCTTAAAAAATATGAAGGCTGAAATTTCATTGGCTGGTGTAATATTTACCAGAACAGAAAGTAAAATGAAGTATTGTCAGATCCTTGAAACCAAAGCTTAGACAGATGCTCTGTAGATTTGTATCTTAATCAGATTGGTTAGGCACCGACTCTTCATCTAGTGTGGGCAGGAGCACGTGTATTTCCTTGTGCTCAGGACAAACAAATTTTTAATTTCATTATTGATTTATTTTTCCCTCATTTTAATTAGAAACAAACTATTTCGCGTCCCTTCTGAAATAGATAAAATCTCTTTCAAGAAATTTGGAATCAAACATTTACAAAAAACATGCCCCCACTCACCAAAAAAATTGTTGGTACGTTAGCCTTGTTTTCTTGAGTCTGGAGGTGTATATATGAGCGGCTTCCCACGAAACCTTTTATATTGCGGGTTACTGTCTAGAGGCGGTACTTTCGTGGTAGCATGTTCGCCTCGAGTGCAGTAGGTCATGGGTTCGAACCCCGGCCGGATCAAGACCAAAGACTTTAAAGTTGATATTTTCTGCTTCCCTGCTAAGCATGCGAAACTAAGGAGTAAGAGCAAAGGCTGGTCGGCTCGAAATCAGAATAATGTGTCCGGGTAAGTTGACATGTCTTCCTTCGGACTGTTACCTTGTGAACTAGCATGTTAAAAATACGGCCCAGGGTGTCGGTCTAGTACAAAGCAGGGTTAATATTCATATCACATTAACATGTTCTCGTACGAATATACATATCAATTTGCCGCTGGACGTCAAGCATCTATCCATAATCATCTAGTTGAAGCTGTGAAATATATGCACGAAATCATAATAAAAAGCTGCACGCAAATGTAATGCACCGAGTTGAAGTTCATTCCATATCTCCTTTATTCCATTTTGGGGGAAAAAGAGGGGGGCGGCTCGGTGGCCGAGTGGTCTAAGTAATCGAACTACTGTATTACTAGCCAGTCAACACTTAGGTTGTGAGTTCGAATCCCGCACGTAGCAGATAAGCTCGACTCCAATCTTAATTGACTAGAATTGTCAGTTTTCCTACCGAAGGTCTGTGGTTCTCTCCGGGCACTTCGGCTTTCTCCACCAATTTAAACTCACCGCCACGAAAAAGCATGATAGAGTTGAAAGTGGCGTTAAACAACAATCCATCAACAAATTAATCAATCAATCATCCATACCGGTATTATTATGGCTTCTATATCTATATCTGTATTCTCATAAAGCCAATGCATGACATCAGTACAGAGATAACAACAGTAACTATTTACAATAAATAAAAAACAAGGGATAGAGGTTACAAAAGTCACTAGCCAGGAGGACAAACACACGTGTTTATATTTTTTTATAAATGAACAAAGCTTCTTCAGGACTGGTTTTCGAGTAGACATAAGTTCAGATAATTTAATTGTATTATGTCGTTGTACAAAATAGGCTGATTCATTGGCACTCGACCATATCTTCCTATATCTATGATAAATATCAAAAAAATGTTTAAATTATTGCTTTACGCTTTTTATCGAAAAGTACATTCAAATATATAGTGATATTCGTCTCCAATTTGTTAATTGTTACATTGATGGCAAAAACGGTTTTCTCTTAATACAGTTTGCCGCCTTCCTGTTTCAATCGGCAATTTGTAATTAGTCGTTCGAAATTGACAGAGAACAACGGCATCTTTAAAGTTCAAAATATTAAAATATTCCTCAAATTCCAGGTTTTTCTTTAAAATTTTGTAGTTAATAGCTTTTGACGAATTTTGGATTAGCGAATTCCAATTCTGAAGAAACGGGTCTAACAATCTTTGCTTTATAACAGTTTTTAACCAATCTTTATTAATGAAATTTTGTGTTTCTCATATATATTAGAAACTACAATTTTGAAAATTTTTTTGACAAACAGAATCCATGTAGTCTGCATGTTATGATGACCGTTTATATGGCGAGAAAGTTAACATAATATAAACGAAAACTTTGCTAGTTTTCCGGATATCAAATTTGCCAAAATAATACTGCTCGAACTTTTATATCTATGTCGACCCGATGGCGACCTAGTTTCCCGTAAACCATATAATTTTGTGTTGAGGATTTCAGATTTAAAAGTAATTTAAAAAATTTTAAATGTATCTTTTCTAATATATCATTATTACTAAAACCCCATACTTCGCACCCATACAACAGAATTGGCTTGATTATTTTGTCAAGATCAAGCTGACATTTTACAGAAAGCTGATACATCCTTCCCATTCTCAGGACTTTCGTACATGACTTTTAAGGCCTTATCGGATAAATGTTTTTTTGTCATATTAAAATTCCTTGTTTTAGTAAAAACAATTCCCAAATAGTTATACTGCTTTACTGTCTCAATGTTAGTGTCATTGTAAGAAAATCGGAGATTTTTTGGCAAACGTCCAAAACCAAACAGTAGGGCTTTTTGATTTGTTAACGTTTACTTTCAATTTCCAAGCCTTACAATAATCATGAAAGGCATTGAGTTGAGTCTGCAGGTCCTGTGCTGTTTCGGCCATCAATACCGTGTCATCTGCGTACAATATAATAAAAAACTTAAGATATATTTCTAATTCTCTTTCCAGATCTTCTGCTATAGTTTTAAGCCTGTAATATTTTTACTGACTAAGAAATTTTCTTAGTCATTCAAAAGTAAAGAAAATAGGAAAGGTGATAAGTTTTCTCCTTGTCGTACACCATTGTCACAAGCTAGCAAAGTATTCTGAATTACTATATGATATGCTAGATTTAATATCACTGTACATATTCAATATAACATTATACATCTTACCATTTATATTATTCAATAACATTTTATAAAACTAACCATCTCGCCATATTATGCATGAGTAGATAATTTTATAGCTATTGTTATGAAATATTTTTAAAACTGACGCTTTTGCAATGAATAGAAATAAGAGGATGTGGTATGAGTGCCAATGAGACAACTCTCCATCCAAGTCACAATTTGTAAAAAGTAAACAACTATGGGTTAAAGCACGACTTTCAACACGGAGCCTTTGCTCAAACCGAATAGCAAGCTATAAAGAGCCCCAAAATTTGTTTTATCATATTTTCTCCGCAGCCGGAAATTTTTTCAACTAGCTCCTTTATTAATTGATCTAAATCTACCTCCGAAATGTTTGAAACGTTGATTTTTGTTAAATTGCATTGTCTCATTTTTCCTATAAATTGCACTTTCGCTAGCGATAGCTACAGATTTGAGCCGGTTGTATAGTTACTCCACAGAAGCAGATCGGAATCAGTTATGACGTAGACAGTTATCATTCTAATCATAATCATGTTCATTGACCATAACGACGATGAAAGCACATCATATAATGACGTTTCGACATCATATAATGAAGTAAACCGAACCACATCATATAAGATTACAAGCACATAATATAATGACACAACGACATCATATAAAGATAATTGCACATAATATAGGTAAAAATGCACATCATATAAGGATATTTGCGCATCATATAAGTATATTTGCACATCATATAAGTATATTTGCACATCATATAAGAATGTTTGCACATCATATAAGAATGTTTGCACATCATATAAGGATATTTGCACATCATATAAAGGTGTTTGCACATCATGTAATGAAAAGTGCACATCATATAAAGGAAAATGCACATCATATAATGGAAATGGTCATAACAAGACAGTGTTGGCGTTCCATAGTTTTATTTAACTAGTCATACTTATGGTATACCAAACATGTACAATATGTCTATCAGAAGTTATCACACGTGTTGTCATGTTCATCTATAAATGGATGTCATTTTATAACCTTTTGAAGGTTGAGGTGTGCATGAGAGGGTTATGCATATAAGAATATATGCACTTGCACACCATATAAGTATATTTGCACATCATATAAGTATGTTTGCACATTATATAATGATGTTTGCACATCATATAAGGATATTTGCACATTATATAAAGGTAAATGCACATCATATAATGAAAATGGGCATGATAAGACAGTTTTGCTTCTTGTTTAGTCTTGTCTAGTCCCAAGTCAAAAGAAATAACTCATAAAACTTGGAACTACGAGGGGTATATAACTACGGCTGTCTATTCTGATGTCTGTTTTCTCTCAGCATTGGTAGCGTGATCAATAAACCATAGTAGAAAATGTTATGTTTATTAATCTTCAATAATAATTCTGGAACAGATGATATCTTCACATACATGCGCAATGTTCATATGTAATTCCCTGAACATAGTTTACATAAAGGGAGGATCTACTCAAATAACATTTTTGCAATTTTGGACAGACCAAACGGGAATATCCTGAATTCTACAGTGCAAATAAATTCCAAAGATGCGACGCTTACAACTATCTGTGCTGTCTATTATCTCTAAACTACGACGATTACATATAAGATATACCATGCATACAGCTAAATGCGTTAATTCTTATCTCTAGAAATCCCCGGGATCCTTGCTGTAGGCCAAAAATAAAAACACGGCAAAGACTAATGAATAAAGGCAACAGTAATATACCGCTGTTCAATAGTCATAATTCGATTAAGCAAAACAAAATCCCGGTAACAAACTAAAACCTAGGGAAACACATTAACTATAAGAGGCAAACAACGGAACAACAAAAACACTGAACTACAACAAAAGCAAACAACAACATACATAGAAACGGACTGTCTGATAACAACTGCCATATTCCTAACTTGGCACAGGACATTTTAAGCAAAAATGGTGGGTTGAACCTGGTGTTATAGCTAGCCAAGCCTCCTGCTAATATAGCAATGTTAAAAATACTGCTTAAATGATACCACTGCGTGACAAAAATACATTACAAACAAACGCAAGAACAATCAGCACAGAGAAATAAATAAATATATAATATAATATAATAGTACATAACAAAATGTAAACAGCAGAATAACAACGAACACCTCCCATGAATTTACGACAACATACCAGGACACCACAAACGAAATATAAACTGCGCGTCACATGAATGGATCTACGTCACAAAAAGTCACGTATTTTATGTGACAAGGCCAGAGGTACCTGACTTGGGTAAGGCGCAAAAATGCGGCGGGGTTAAACATGTTTTGTGAGATCTCAAACCACCCCCTATACCTCTAGCCAATGTAGAATAAACAAACAAACAGCAATACTCACAGTAAAACTCAGTTTAAAAGAAGTCCGAGTTCGATTTTAGAATAGGTAATAGAAGAAACTAAGCAAAATGACAATGATCAACATAATTAAACAAAGGACTACTAGCAGTTACTGACATGCCAGCTCCAGACCTCAATTTAACTAATTGAAAGATTATGTCTTCATCATACAAAAATCAAGCACTATCTCTCCCGTTAAGGGTTGAGTATCATAACATCGTAAAATATACGAGAAGAACATAACCCGTATCATGACAACAACTGGTTTTAGAATAAATGTGTTTATTTATATGCAAAGACCCTATGAGTGAATCAATATTAATTCCAAAAATGCCATCTTTATTGACCTGACAACAGTAGCGTAACTATATCCCTTCTGAATAAGTCTGTTTAAAAGTTTGGTTATCTTTTGAGGTGAATGATGACATTTTTGTGCTTTGTATAGAATATTACCATAAAAGATTGGATGTGAAATACCTGAACGTATAAGATGTCTGCACGTTGATTTATATTTACGAATGATGTCCTTGTACCGATGATAAAATTTAGAAAATGTTTTGACAAGTTTGTGATCTCGAAAACCCTGGTGTTATAATTTTTCAGTTATACAGAGATTTCTTTCGTGACAAAGTTGCGCCGAATTTGACGTTAGCTATATAACTAATAACCTAAAGTAAAACGGACGTTAATTTCTCATTAGAATATACTTGAAACTATGAATGACTACAGAATAACTTATAAACACTTTTTTTTTGCAAAATGTATTAAAATATAGATAGTGTTCGACTACTTTCGAAGGACATAAACATGATAAAGGAGAACAACATTTCCGATTGATGATAAATCACTCTTGGAGTTTCAACTATGTAGCCGTTATTTTGATGAAAAACTAAGATTACATTTGAAAATATAAATAAAGGCAACAGTAGTATACCGATGTTCAAGGCAGAAGATAACCAGTTTAATGTTTTTAAGAAGCAAATTTTTTTTTAACGAACATGTTTTTAATTTGCACTGTATCAAATACATTCAAAGTACGTATACTTCCTATATATGGAGATGAAAATATTGTTTTCCAATTGTGTCGGGTTTATAGCCTCAGTCGTATATGGCGCAACTTTCGGAATTACGGTTTTTAATGGTCTCGAGTTCGTTTTTGATTTGACATTCTTACTGTTTTGATTTAAGCGTTACGTTACTGGTGAGTCTTATAAGACGAACCGCGCGTCTGACCAAATTAAAAACCAGGTATATTTGATGTGTTTTTAAGAGAGAGAGAGACAGTTTTAAATTATCAGCTTTCACAAAATTATCTTATAGGTCAACATTACTGTTTCTCTTTACATAATTATATACAGTTCCAATATGTAGGACTCTGAACCGCGATGGAACTTTGAACTTCGATGGTCACGCTGAAGTGCGATGGTCCGCGCTGAAATGTATTGGTTAACACGCTGAACTGACGCTAACTTGTTGATAGCTACGCTGAAGTGCATTAGTGGTTACTCTTAAGTGCAATGGTCTAACTGTGACTTGACGTTACAGTGTAGTGCGATGGTGTCAACTGGCTAAATTCGATGGTCTGAAGTCAAAACCACATTTATTGTGGTTCTGTAGTTGATAAAGAGGGACGAAAGATACCAGAGGGACAGTCAAACTCATAGATCGAAAACAAACTGACAACGCCATGGCCAAAATAAAAAGACAAACAGACAAATAATAGTACAGATGACACAACATAGAAAACTAAAGACTAAGCAAAACGAACCCCACCAAAAACTGGGGTGATCTCAGGTGCTCCGGAAGGTAAGCAGATCCTGCTCCACATGTGGCACCCGTCGTGTTGCTTATGTTATTACAAATCCGGTAAATAGTCTAATTCGGTAAGTCACATTCGTGAAAAGGAAGGGTATTGTAGTTACGACATAAGGAACATATCCGATATCATCTGTGAAACGGTTATTCCATAACGGTCAACCAACTCGTGATGGCGTCCGTAAAATTTACGAAGGGATGATTTCAACCTCACCATTTGGAACTCTTGGTTTAATAGCTTCCTGTGAGCAGCAATCCTCTATCAAGGAAATCATGATAGGAAACACAAGCCCGGGAATATCGTATCAATTGGAGATATATACTCCGTATGCAGGCGCTGCTGGAATGTTGCTACATAGAAATGGAAAGTTCACAATTGGGAAGCTGAAATCATCTCTTTGTCGTAAAGTTTTGTTTTCAACCGACCCTCATTGTCAATTTCTAGATGTAAGTCAAGATATGAGGCAGACTTAACTGTATCTGTAGTATCCTTTATCTCTAGTTCGATAGGATAACTTGCTAGACTCGCATTTGAAGATTGGGTTTGATTTCAGGTCAGGTTAAACCAAAGACTTTAAAATCAAATTTTGATAATTTTTGCCTAGCAAGCAACATTTTTTATCAAATATAACTTGTTCTCGACATGACATTGCTGAAAAATGGCTCACTTGGCGTTAAAACAATTATTCATCCATTAATCTGATGTCGGACCAGTGTTACAGAAATAAAAACCGTCATGTACATTTATGCTTGACTTGTTATGAGGCGTATCGTGTATTTTACAAAACAGAGGAACGCCTACAGATCTTTAGGAACTAGTCGGGTTTTTTGTGGCTTAAAGTGGTGCAGAAGATTAATACTATAAGCACAATATAAATTAGACTTACAATGTCGGAGCGTTTTATACAACAGTGTCGGGGTGTTTTTTACAAAGGAGGATTTATCTCAAGAATAAAACGTTTGTCTCGACTTGATAAAACTTATAACTAAAACACTGCCAAAAATCAATTTGATGATTAAATTGTCCACACAAAGTGGTGTGAAGTACACTTGAAGAGAACTCACATTTGAAATTTAGATCAACATATTATTTTTGTCGTAGAAAAGTTTGTGGCATTTTTCAGAATACGGGTTTCCCCAATCTTCAGACCAGGTTCATCTTTCAGCCGCTATGAAATCCGTGTTTGTGGTAGGCCTTGGTTTTACATATTTTTGTAACCTCCACCTGCACTGCTCAAAACTGTTTCACACTCGAATCATTCGTTACTTTCTTTTTCATTTCCCGTTGTTAGCATCATTCTACAAATTCTCTCTCCTCCTGGTTGTGAGTTGTATTTGAAAACGTCACAATATTCAAGCGTCATTTCAAACTTTATGCAACGTTAACGCCTACTTTTATAATTTTAAAAATAACAAAAAATTTTATTTTTTTACAAAAAAGTTAGGTTTTTTTCTTGTTTTATTGGTTCCTAAATGTCATTCATCATGCATTCTAATATCACTTTTGCCTATATCTTGCGGAATAAACCATCGCACTTCTACGAAAGGACCATCGCATGTCGGCGTTGACCATTGCACTTCAGAATGACCATCGCACTTCTGTGTCCAAATCGCACCTCCGGTCATACTGATATGTTTGCCTTTCTCACTTTACCCGTTACAACTATTTTGTTTTGATTTAATAATTGTAAATACAGATGGGTGCAGTCCTAACCTGTACAGCAAGTTAACTTGCTAACCAGTCATTTTGACTGGTCAAAGTTAACCTGTGACAGGATTTAGGACTGCTCTGACCAGGCCTAAGACCACAATCAAGTTAACTTGAAAAGCGGACTTGGTCCTATGACTGTTTGTTATGACTGCCGAAAAAGTTAACTTTGATTTTGACAACTCCGATCGAACCAGACCTGACCTCAAGTTAACTTTTGGCTGATCTGCTCGACACTAAGTTAACTTGTAACCAGGACCGCTCTACATCGATTTTTTTTAACAATACAGATTAAATACATATATTTGTAAATAAAGTACGCATAAAACTTTGCTTGTTATACAAATTTCTCCGTGATCTGCCTTTTTATAAATTAAAACGATATTCGATATTCATTACAGTGCTAATATATATTCTAATGAATATCAAATTCTTTAAGTCGTATATACATGTATTTTATATAAAATGTTATAAGTTCTGATCGGTTTTTTAATGTAGCATTAATCTTATAATCTTGGTAATCGGAAAAAATTGACAAACAATGCCTATAGCGAATAGTACTTAGATTGCATAAAATAATCATGATAAATGAAAGCAATATTGGTGTACAGTTACTGATATTTATCATGTTTATGGTCGGCTTACTAATATTTCCTTTTCTGCACCAATAACCAGTGCAAGCATGTCTTTTTGTTATTAAAATAATAGAATCATCACCAAAAACAACAGTTTTCATATCTCAGACTGGCTCAAATATAACAAAACTATTTGACCACATCAACCAAAACTGACAATATTTGCACTTTATTATGTAAATTTATATGGCCTTATAATAAATCAGTATTTTTTTTTTTTTTTTTTTTTATGTCAGGACTGATTGTATAATACAAATGTCAGCAATATTAGAACACGATGACTACGAAATGTAGTCCGCATCAATTAAGAGTGCCAGAATGTCCTCTTTTTATTCAAAATATTGACAAGCAACAAAATTTCAGTAGTTTTGATACCTCAGACTGACTCGTGTAAAAAAATTACTTGACTGCATCAACCAAAACTGACCATATTTCCACATTATTATGAAAATCTATAGCCGCATAGTAAATCAAAAATATTTTTATGTCAGGATGGATTGTATAATACAAATGACAGCAATATTGGAACATAATGACTACAAAATGATGTCCGCATCAATTTAGAGTGCCAGAATGTCCACTTTTTATTAAAAATATTGACTTTTAACATAATTTCAGTAGTTTTGGTACCTCAGACTGACTCGTATGACAAAATTATTTGACCACATCAACCAAAGCTAACCATATTTGCACTTTATTATGTAAATTTATATGGCCGCATAATAAATCAGTAGTTTTTTTAATGTCAAGGTGGATTGTACAATACAAATGACAGCAATATTGGAACACAATGTCTATAAAATGTTGTCCACATCAATTTAGAGTGCCAGAATGTCCTCTTTTTATTCAAAATATTGACTCACAACAAAATTTTAGTAGTTTTGATACCTCAGGCTGACTGGTGTAACAAAATTATTTGACCGCATCAACCAAAACTGACAATATTTGCACTTTATTATCAAAATCTATAGCCGCATAGTAAATCAGTAATATTTTTATGTCAGGATGGATTGTATAAAACAAATGACAGCAATATTGGAACACAATGACTGCAAAGTTTTGTCCGCATCAATTTCAGTAGTTTTGATACCTCAGACTCACCCTTATAACAAAATTATTTGAACACATCAACCAAAACTAACCATATTTGCACTTTATTATGAAAATTTATATGGCCGCATAATAAATCAGTAGTTTTTTAATGTCAAGATGGATTGGATAATACAAATGACAGCAATATTGGAACACAGTGACTACAGAATGATGTCCGCATCAATAAAGAGTGCCAGAATGTCCTCTTTTTTATTAAAAATATTAAAAATATTGACTTTTAACATAATTTCAGTAGTTTTGATACCTCCGACTGACTCGTATGACAAAATTATTTGACCACATCAACCAAAACTAACCATATTTGCACTTTATTATGTAATTCTATATAGCCGCATAATAAATTAGTAATATTTTTATGTCAGGATGGATTGTATAATACAAGTGACAGCAATATTGGAACACAATGTCTACAAAATGTTGTCCGCATCAATTTAGAGTGCCATAATGTCCTCTTATAATTCAAAATATTGACTCGCAACAAAATTTCAGTAGTTTTGATGCCTCAGACTGGCTCATATAACAAAATAATTTGACTGCATCAACCAAAACTGACCATATTTGCACTTAATTATTTAAGAGCCATTCTCTGTAAGGACCAAAATTAGTGTACCAGCGATTTATAGTTTCCTTTTTATGTTTTACTTTGTATTTTTATAACTTAACCAATTTTCCATTTCAGCGAATTATTTCAATAAACTATAGAAATATTTAATTTGATCTAAAGTGTTAAAATATTTTGACATTTTCGGAACTCATTACGCTATAGCTTTCCGTTTTCTAAATTTAGTCCTTGCTATGGTGTAATGAATAATTGCCTATTGAAGCATATGATTATCCTGTATTGAACCCCATACAGTTAATACTGCAGTGCAGGTATGACGTTTTCATGTACTATTGGTCAGTACAGTGAGTACATTTAAGTTCTGCTGCATTTGACTTTTCGATGGTATTCATTGGGTAATTTGTACATTGTTTTCTATTGGCTCTGTCTTGCTGTTTCACTTACGGTTTTCATTGTGAGGTTTATATTATTTGGAACTTTCTTTGAAGTTTCATGTTATTTATACTTGACTATTATTCTTGACCTTTTTGGATATTTTTGACAGTAAGTTTTATACATTTTGTAAAGTAGTGCTCTTTCCGATAATAATTCTCACATTTTTGTAACTAGGTGTTTTAGAGTACATCTCATAATTTACAAGCTTAGAATTTAGAATTATTACGATTTCATCTGTTGTAAATATAGCTATTCTTGTGTATCTTTTGAAATCGTTGAATTTAATTTATTGTCTTGTCAAGATGACATATCACTGAATCTATATATTTTTAATTGGCCTGAAATTGAATAGACTTTGTCACAGTATTTTGAATGTTCATTTTGAACATCGGTATTTATAATCGTATATTATTTTCAGAACATACCATATAGTGTCCTGGAATAATTGTATTAGTGTTTATTGCAGTGGATTTTGATAACGCAATCCCACATATTGGTAAGGATTAATTCCTTATTCTTTATAGATTGTTCATTTTGTAATACTTGCTTTCACAGCCAAATTGGCAATGAAATTGTATTTTATTCTATTTCTCTTTCGGCACATTTTAATAATTCTACGTTGAAACTGTAAAGCGTATTGACGCTTTTCATTATGAAGCACGGTGGTGTAGATTGCAATGCAATCTGAAACTTTGATATGTACTTTTAAATTAGCTATTTGTAATCGTGACACAGGTTAATCATAATTGTGTTTAATCATACTAGTGTTTAATATTGCTTTTGTTAAATAACGCTATGTAACATTTGTAAAATTGCTTATGGTATTTGCTATTGTTTTGCAGAGTTACATTTTCCTGGTATATGAGTATTTGAACATGTTGGAGTCTATAATTAAAAGCCCTTATACAGCCCTTGGATGGTGTACTCTTCCTTAAAAAAACGTGTATGGTGTAATGGTGTATGACATATGGTGCAATGGTAGAAGGTATATGGTGCTATGGTTTATGGTGTAAGGGGAATGGTGTAATGGTGTAACGTGCGATCGGGAACGGTGTGAATGAATGGTGTACGACATTTAAAACTATGCAAAAAAAGAACTGATTTTTATTTGTATACGTTAATTTACAATATTGTGATCAAAATTTGTTTTTTTAAATAAATAAATAATTTTGTAGTCTCACGCTCTCTTTGAAACTAAATTGCATTATGGCGTAATGTGTAAGTTGTATGGTGCAAAGGTGTAACGTGTATGGTGTAATGGCACAGGGTGTATGATGTAACGGTGAATGGTGTTATGGTGTATGGTGTTAGTGGGAAGTTTACACAATCCAAGGACTGTATGACCCTATCACAAATGGCGCCAACGTAGGGACCAGGCATGGCGACAGAAGCGACAACTTACCAATTCAGCAAATGGCCGATCGATCCATCTAACACTTACCGTAGTGAATTGGAAGATTCCGGAAACCATTCATCTACACACCGTAACCGAGTGAACTCAATTATACCATTTATCCGTTGGATCTCATACAGATGAAGAACAAACTGTATGCAGTGAATCTTATTACAATTGAATTGAATGAACTTTTGTGTGAATTTATTAAATGTGTGTGAGATAATTCTCTGGAAAAGGTGCAGTACATGAAGATTTAAGGTAGGCCATTTCTTTACTATCAACTGTATTTAAGTAGCGTACCGGTTTATACACAATGAAAACTGACCCTGCTTTGACTTACCACATCAAAGGGTATCGATGTCTTTTACATAAAAAAAAACAACTGTTTGCTTTTGAGACGCTAACTAAATCTTTGCATTTCAAGTCATGTAATTACATACACTTTCTGAGCGTTATACAGCTGAGCTGTTCTTCATCTTCCTGTACCCTATACCATGGAGTAATTTAGTATCCAATAGATAGTTAGTTCGTAAAAAAAGTCAAAATTTTGTTGCTGTTATCTACAGTTGATAGTAATAGTATAGGGATTAATACTCGAGAGTCACAGGAATAGCAGTGTATAAAGAAAATATTTTTTTACTTGAATATTTGGAAATAATTACACATGATTTATGAAGCGTAATAGTTGTACATATATAAGACACTGTATATATATATATATATATTTTTATATTTGTTCAGAGCATTTCATCGACTTGATTTGAATTTTTTAAAGACCATGTTGTTTACGCTTGGCTAGCTATATGTATTGTCGTTATATAGGTCAGTGCGTAGGCGTAGTGTATTGGTTTATTGATTTATTTTTGATCAGGTGTTTATTTCAAGGTATCTCGTTTGGAGTATGACGTATTGCTAGTTCAGGTGTGCTTGACTTGACGGATAGTTCATAGTATCATACGGAATCTCGTTATTTGATTTATATATACATTATAGGGTAGTATAGCATATTATAGATCATAGATGTAAAATAACTACACCCAGTACTCGTTTGTTTATACATAAAAGGTGCCCCGGAAAGAGTATACAGATACTAAAAACTATACAGAGTCCGCTTTATAAAGCAGGTGCATACATTTATATAATATACCCAGTGCTCCTTCATATAGTTAGTAGATAGTTATACTATTGATATATCAGGTAAAAGATTTAATTACATGTAGTTTATTTTTGTACTATATACATTTGACTTATATCCGTGAACCATACATTGAGATTTTGCCGATTTTTGCGATTCGGATTTTATACAGCGGACCTTTTTTTTATGCAAAGATGCGCTTGCAATGAATAAACCGACCGCATATAGATTTCTATCGATTTTGAATATTGATAAATCTTTATTTGATTAACTAATCGCTGATTAGTATATAGTATATTAGCCAATTATTTGGCCTAGGTAGCTTTCTTCCAGCTTATTTGTATCATGGCCACGGAAAGCAAGGAAGCTGATATAGAATTATCCGTCAAAGAACTAGAACACATCGCTGCAGCCTTAAAGGAGATAGGAGTCAAACCGAAAGCGGACAGCGATTCCGATTTCAAGCATTGGTTCCAAGAAACTCTCAAACAACCAATTAAGATCGAATCAGTTCCACCTCAAGCAGCAGCATCAATTGAACAAAAGGGTACCAGAACCGATACAGTCTACGAATAGTTCCGTTCTCAAGTAGTGACAAAGATGAATCTTACGACCTATGGAAGTATGAAATAGAATGTTTGCAACAGGAAAAATACGACGAAGATGTTATACTGCAAAGCATGCGAAGATCGTTTAAAGGTGAGGCAGGAAAAGTTGTTATGCGCCTAGGATCTAAAGCATCTGTAAAATATATCATGGAAAAGATGGAAAGTATGTTTGGCACAGTACACTACGGAGAACAACTTTTGGCTAAATTTCACAGTGCACGTCAACAGTTACTTGCAGCTGGCGTTATACGAAAGCTCACTCTCCATTTTCATCAAACGTTGTTCTAGTCCGGAAGAAAGAAGGCTCACTGCGCATGTGCGTGGACTATCGTACTTTAGATGAAAAGACAATTAAAGACGCATACGCACCTCCGAGAATAGAGGAAATCTTAGACGCACTTGGCGGAAATAAGTATTATACATGTTTAGATATGAAGTCTGAGTATCACCAAATCGAGATTGAGGAATCGCATAAAGAGAGGACCGCATTTACCGTTGGCCCATTAAGATTTAATGAATACATCAGAATGCCTTTTGGACTAGCTAATAGTCCTGCAACATACCAGCGCTTAATCGAAGAAATACGATATGTTTCATATATCTGGATGATCTTGTTATCTTTGCAAAGTCGTATGAGGAACATTTAGAAAGATTAGAACTTATTTTACATAAAATACGGGAATCAGGATTGAAATTGTCTCCGAAGAAATGTCAACTTTTCCGAACCAGAGTCAAATACGTCGAACACATAGTTTCTGAAGACGGTATAGAACTCGATCCTGACATGATTGAAAAGATAGAAAATTGTCCACGCCCAACAACACCAAAAGACGTTCGTAAATTCCTTGGTTTTGCCGGGTACTATCCCAAATTCATACAGGATTTTTCCAAGTTTGCAAGACCGTTAACGGACATTATGCCAGCACCACAAATGTCAAAAAGGAAAACTAAGCGTAAAAGAGCACCACCATCATGGCACTGGGGTGACAAAGAGCAGCATGCTTTCCAAGAAATGAAACAACGATTATCTACACCACCAGTTCTAGGATATCCTGATTATTCAAAACAGTTTGAAATACATACCGACGCTTGTGGCACAGGACTAGGAGCCATACTTTACCAAGAACGGAATGGAAAGAAACACGTTATATCATTTGTCAGCAGAGGACTATCAAATTCTGAACGAAATTATCCCAGCACACAAACTTGAATTTTTGGCACTTAAATGGGCAGTTACTGAAAAGTTTAAGGATTACTTGTATGGAAGCCGTTTTACAGTCGTCACCGACAATAACCCACTAACTTATGTACTATCAACCGCAAAACTAGACGCTACAGGGCATAGATGGGTTTCAGCTCTAGCTACATTTGATTTCGACATAATTTACAGAAGTGGTAAACAAAACACTGATGCAGATGCACTTTCACGAGTACCAGAATCAACACAACAACAAAGGATGTCAGTAAAAAGCGAATCTATTAAAGCCATTTGCGATGCTATTCAACCTGTACCATAAATCAACTGCTTATCAGGAACACTTGAGAAAGAACCTGAAGCCACAGAACTGAACTCACACTGTAATATTGACATACAAAAAGAACAACGCAGCGACCCAGTATTGAAATCTTGGTTTACCAGCATACAACAAAAAGACGACGTCCAAGAAGAGCCGAAGTAGTAAAATTACCTCAACATCTCTTTATCTTCAACAATTTCGACAAACTAAAATTCATACAAGGAATTTTATACAGAGAGATAATTAGCGATGGTAAACCGTTGACACAACTTGTACTACCTGAATCCTGTGTCTTGAGACAAATACATGCAAAGAACCAACAACGAAATATGCAAAAACACTGAAAGAACGGATAAAAACTGCATATGAGCAAGCAAGGAAATCAGTTGAAACAGCACAAGGTAGACAAAAAGACAACTATGATCGAAAGATTATGTGAGCAGTTCTTGAAGTAGAAGATCGTGTACTTGTTCGCATCGTAGCTTTTGATGGTAAGCATAAGATCTCAGATAAGTGGGAAACAGAACCATATATCGTTAAAAATCAACCCAACACAAAAACCCCAGTATTTGTAGTACAAAAAGAAAGTGGACAAGGCCGAACAAGAACTTTACACCGGAATTTAGTACTGCCAATTGGATTTTTGGATAAACATTTAGGAACTGACCAACACAGATCTACTCCAGATACACCAATAAAACATGAGCGTTCTGAACCAGGAAATAACCCAACAGTTATTGACCATATGGACAGCGACGACCATGATAATGATAATGAGTATTTCCTACCTACAGAAGACACAGATAGCAACAATTTAGCATTTGTCGATCTCACTGTCTCACTGTGGACCAGCATGTAGATGATAGTTTAATCCTTGGCCGGACCGATGACGATCGACAACTAGTTGAGGGATTACAGGACACAGAAACGGAGGAGGACGCTTCTCCGTCTGTAGATGAAGATATAGATGGTCTTGATTATGATGCAAATGCAGTAGAACCTGAGGTTAATACTTCAGAAGAAAATTCGGTAAACCAAAACATCGACGAGGAATCAGATAGCAGTGAAGAACCAACGCCAAGACTTGGTAGACGTTCACTGCCAGCAAGGACAACTAGAAGGAAACGGCTTTCATTCTGAGGTTTATATTGTTTGGAACTTTCTTTGAAGTTTGATGTTATTTGTACCTGGCTATTATTCTGGACCTTTTTGGACATTTTTGACAGTAAGTTTTATACATTTTGTAAAGTAGTGCTCTTTCCGATAATATATTTTGAACTATATTTTGGTTAGAATAATTCTCATATTTTTGTGACTAAGTGTTTTATAGTACATAAATAATTTACAAGCTAAGAATAATTTTGATTTCATCTATTGTAAATATAGCTATTCTTGTGTATCTTTTGAAATCGTTGAATTTAATTTATTGTCTTGTCAAGATGACATATCACTTAATTTGTATATTTCTAATTGGCCTGAAATTGAATAGACTTTTTCATTTTGAACATGGGAATTTATAATCGTATATTATTTTTAGAACATACCATATAATGTCCTGGAATAATTGTATTAGTGTTTATGGCAGTGGATTTTGATAACGCAATCCCACATATTGGTAAGGATTAATTCCTAATTCTTTATATATTGTTAATTCTGTAATAGTTCCTGTCACAAATTGGCAATGAAATTGTATTTTTTTCTTTTTCTCTTTTGGCACATTTTAATAATTCTACGTTGAAACTGTAAAGCGTATTGACGCTTTTCATGATGAAGCACGGAAGTGTAGATTGCAATGCAATCCGAAACTTTTATATGTACTTTAAAATTAGCTATTTGTAATCGTGACACAAGTTAATCATGATTGTGTTTAATATTGCTTGTGTTTAATATTGCTATGTAACATTTGTAAAATTGCTATGATATTTGCTATTGTTTTGCAGAGTTACATTTTCCTGGTATATAATAAAGAACTGGAACATGTTGGAGTCTATAATTAAAAGACCTTATATGACCCTATCAATTTAGTGTAAACACCTATGTCACAGATATTTATCATTCTCTGTACACAAACTACATAACTAATATACTTTACAACTGAAACTTAAAAATTGGTTTTGGGCTTTGTTACTATGGAATGTCCATTTTGATTTTGGGCTTTTTTTTCAATGAAAATTATAAAATTTACCCTTAAAACCGCTGCTTATTTCCCAAAAATGCTGACAGAAAATTATGCAGACAATTATCACATATAAAAGCTCTTACCTTTACCTTTCTAAAAATATATCACAAATTTGGCTGACAATTGTGTACATATGCATATTTTTTATTGGAGAAGGGGGTGATTCTGACATCTGAATGAAAACAAAATTATACCAAAAGTATTGACAAAATTTCCGAGACAGGTTATAGAAAATATTGTCATAATCATAGAGATAAAACCCCCATTCAAAAATGAAAAAGAATCTAGGGATGTGTGTTTTGATTAAAGAAAAAATGTGGATTGAAATCTGTAAAAATTCAACTATGTTTGTTTGAATTATCTCCCCTTATGGTTCTTCTTCATTGAAAACATAAAGGGGCAATAGGAAGTACAAGGTTAATGCCCAAAATATAGTGCAGACGACATGCAGACACTGATTAAACCATCATAATGTTGGTAGAAATAAGATATCAAAGGTAGATACTATGGAGTGCAGTTTCTCTCCAAAGTTTGTGGAATGTAGTGAACTCATTCAACCTCTTGCCAAATACAGTACAGACCAAATATTTGCTATTTTGTCTGAGAATACACCTTATCACTATGTAGAAATCTGCCCCGGTTGACCCGAGAATCTGCACCGCTTGAACTTTTGACGTCATACAACAATCACTTTTCCATTGTGGAGTCAGATATTTTCTATTGTGACGTCAAAATTTTACGGGAACCTTTGTGATGTCCAGTAATGGCGGACAAATAGCGATAAGGTGTCATACTGAAACTATCTTTAGCCCTTTCACACCAATATTCTATTTGTACCAGCCATTTCAATTATTTTTTGAAAAACAATTCAAAATGTGCACGTCGCAGGTTATGCCAAATTCCGCGTTTGTTGAGTTCTCATCCAGATATTGACCATACCCAGGATTCTGGAATCAAGTCGTTACCAAACAGAACTAGTCTGAAACTAGCCAGTAGAGGACTCAATGAAAAGGATGTTCTTCATCTTATCAATCAAACAGTAATGTCTCTCCCAGTCAATACACGTGAGTATTAAAAAAGAACTTGACCTGCCTCCCCCTTTTTCAGTTTTTATTAGTTTATGTAATATTTAAATTTGCATTATTAACATTCATCTTGAATCATTGATTATTTGGTAAACATCCTAAATTACTAATTAAGACAATGCAAACAAGCCTTTGAATGAAACAAAAGGACTTCTTTCAATGTCTTAAACTTCTTTCAAAACAGATAAAATTAAATGAGGGTAAGGATTGGGGTCCTCTAATTTTTGTATTCGTTCAATTTTAAACGCATTTTTCTATATCTTTAAAACAAACACTTATTCTGTAAAATTCTAAGGAAAATGATTTTACAATTAAAATTTTCTGTAATATTTTGATTTCTTTATACTGTTCGTCCTTCATTTCTGTAATTAATCAGTATTTTATTACCTTATCATTTAGTTTCCACAGTTATTCTTCATACTTTTGCATCCCATTATTTTCTATTCTTTATACTTTGTGCTTATTTTTTTCTCTATTCATTATTTTAATCGGTCATTATTCTTTAATAAACCCCATCCAGCCCTCGTTTATGTCACCTGTGTATCAATCATTGTTAGTCTTTTCAAAATTGATAATTAACATTCCACAGGTGCCTGAATTTGTATTTAAGAATGAGTGGTTTAATCTATTATTTTTAAAATTATTTGATATCCATTTCAAAACATTACTTAGCTGAAAAATTGTCAAAACTTTGAAACCCCTATTCACATAACACCTTGGTTGTGAATATAAAGATTTGATGTGCATTCAATATTAATAGATCTGGAACAGCAATACATGTATAGATTAACAACTTGTTTCAATGTTTTACTCTAGTTTTATAAATTAAGGCTATCATTTTTTCCAGCATGTTGTACTTTATGTCTGAAGAAAATAAGAATAGATGTCAATGATACTGTACTTGAAGAGGGAATTGAGGTAATAATAATGTATTGTTTTAAGGTAATCCGTGTATCGTCACATAAGGTTCAGCATGTGTTTAGTAATATTAGTTATACAAAATCTTCAGATGCCAGGATAGAGGCTCATATTACCACATTCCTTGACTCGAGAAGCCTAGAAAAAAATATATTATATAGGAGAGTCTAATCTATTTCACAAATGGTACTTCATTTATTTCACAAATGATACTATAACTGAACAGTGTATGGTTTTTTTTTCTATGCAAAAATGGTATATGGATGATGCAAAGGGCAAAGAAATTGCACTTTGTCTGAAAAAACTAATAGTATATATAGTATTATGGTTTCTATTCAATATATTGCATTTCCGACATAGTTTGCAACTTTTGTACATATTTACAATTACATAATTTTATGGTAAATCACCTATTATCATCAGTATACTGTATCATGGACAGAATTAGCTCATTGTCCATTTTTTTTTGGGGGGGGGGTTCAGGTGGATGAACCAACTAAATGTATGATCAATTCAGCAGTTCAGACGGAGTTTGAGTATACTGCTTACTCAGAAGTTGTAAGTTAATATATAACTCAATGTGTATCAATAAAATATCTGAGTGTGTCCAAAATTGAGCCTCATGTAAAACAAGAAAAGCCAGTATCACATATACAAAATGTATACAACAATAAGTATCTTTGATTGAGAGAAATCATGGAAATCGATGTTATTACACAAACTTGTATGCTGTTTATATTGCTGATTCTTATTTTTATTCTCCATTTTAATAAGCTGAATCCATTTTGTGCAAATAATTATCATTCTTGTATATAGTGATTTGTTTCTAATCAGAAATATAAATTTACTTCCACTATAGAAAATATTTTGTTAAAATGCTATTGCCTTACATACTGTAGATATATTTAGTAGAATACAGTGATTGAATATAAAGGGAAATAATTGCTGTTTAAATTTTTGTTCTTGCCAAATTTTTTGGTAAATAATTAAACCTGTATTTCCTAACAACAATCCATCTTAGAAATTTTCATTTAGACTATGAACTATAGTTTACTGTGCAAAAGTGTATGATATGTACTTGCTGAGCAATAATATCTAACATCAAGGCATCTAACATAAGGGATATTTTCCCATTAACAAAGTTCCATAATTCATCAGTTGCAAAGGTAAAATTTGTCACAATCAAAAGTGCTGACTTCTTTCATTATTCCTAAGGTTGTGTACTCATTTTAAGAAATTTTCCATTCTCAATTTGATTCATTTTAAGAAATTTTATCAATGCGAACTGTTAAGGTCAAAAGTGTACAGAAAGGAAATGGTATATCATAAAGTGACTTGTCTTTGACAGGTGTATAGAGATGAACCCCTAAAAAGTGCAAAAATAAGATGTGGTATGATTGCCAATGAAACATCTCTCCACCAGAGATCAAAGTACATAGAAGTAAACAACTATAGGTCAGCCATGATCACTCAGAGTCAATATTTTATGTGCCCATAACTTAGCTTTACTGTAGTTACAGTTGTTCCTCTGTTTTTAAACTTGCCAAAACCAGATTTATTTGACATATTCCTTAGAAATAAAAAGGGAAATAGCAGATCAACAGGAAGTCACCAGTAACCTTTTATTTTTCAGAGTGATGTAACAAAGACAAGAGAATTGAAGAATTTGAGTGAATGTAGTAGCATAACTTCTGAAAGTAGCATGGAATTTTTATCACAGGTATTATTTCGTATTTTCTTTTCTTTTCATAGTAAAACTAATGCTTGGTGCTTTACATTTGTAAGAATTGCATCCCAATTGATAGGAAATGTAATTATTCATATATTTCAGCAACCAGACAGATTGTGAACTGTTTTGCCTTGTAAATCAACTAAGTTTATTGTATTATATTAGTTAACTTTTAATTTCAATAGACAAATGAACATAAAATCAGCAGATAAACGTTTCTCTATCAATATTTTAAAATTAATTATTTAAACGTTATACCCCAACCCAACTAACTAGGATTTGCTTTTTTGGGGGAAGAATATATATTAATCATCCTGTCTGTCCATCGGTCTGTCAGAAATTATCTTGTAAAGTCAACTCCTCCTAAACCTGTGAAAGGTTTTCAATGCAACTTCATACAGTGGTAAACGGTAGCCCACCATATGAGGATGTGCATGAAGAACTATTTTCTTACACCATTAAGGGGAGATGATTGGACTTAACAAAAACAGTGTGTATTTTTTAGTGAAATATTTAGAGTACCAATGTTGCTGCACCAAATGCACAATTCATCTAATAAACAATCTTTTGTCAAGTTCCAGTCAAAACCATTTGGGAATCTATATTTAGTAACAATTTTAATGTTTACAAGTGAACATCATCAATCGGCCAAAATTAGAGCCAAATTCTTCTTTTAATTAGAAATAACTATGCAATAGGGAGAAACATGACTCGTTAGTTTCATATAATTTCTCAAAATTCTGGGTATTTATTACATTTACTAGAAATATAAAAAGGTGAAAAGATATTAAATAAAAAGTGCATAAAATAATGCACTCAAAAGTTTACCATGCAGCGAAACAAAACTATAAAAATTACAAGTTTATTTTTTCAATTTTGTAAGCATCAATCATATAAAATAATAATATAAACTAAGTAAAAATTGCTTATACTTCATATTTAACTAAGTTTGTACAATGAAATACTTTTTTAGGAATCTTCCAGCAGTTTCCAGATTATAAATGAATTTCACCATGTAAATGAATTTTTACAAGCAGTTGGGATGAGGTGTTTTCAGAAGAAAGGAGTTCCTGGAATATGTATTCTAAAAGTTCTAAATCTGTTTATTGCAATAGACCTCTTGAGATAATTGAGAAAATTATTACAACTGTTTTCCGCAAAATATAGAAGATGTCCTTCATTCAGTGACAATGTTATTGAGTTCTAATGACCAGAAACAAAAACCTCAAGTATTACCAAAAGGTTCATTTGACCCTTTAGTTGATTCGTTTAAAAAATCTGAATATTGGCGCCACGACAGACAAATACTTTCATTCTTGACACAGACCATGTCATATAATCAAGTTTCTCAAATGCTTCCAGACGTAACTGAGAATAAATATTATGCAGCAAAGAGTCATGCTAAGATTGTTGGGCCAGGTCTACCATTATCTACAATTTCAACAAGGCGCAGAATGGATCCTGTAAAGCTAGATAATTTCCTTGATTTTATCACTTCTTCACATGTTGTTCGTGATTTGCCATATGGAGAGAGAAAGATAAAAATGTCAGATGGAACTGTTCATGAAATGCCAAATGTTGTACGTTAAAGTCTATTGCTCTGAGAATAACTTATGTCCCTTAGGTATATATATTTAATAAACTTTATTGATAATATTTGGTCAACAAATTGCTCAGACTCTTGACTGTCAACTGAAATTTAACTTACTTTTATGGTTCATTATTTTTTTGTTTTTCTTATAATAACCCTTTTAAAGTAGGACAATAACTAAAAAAACCAAGGGGTTAATGAAGACATAAAAATTCAAAAGACAATGACAACAAGAGTAACTTTCTGTTTAGAATATTGATTCAGTGAATAGTAATGTAAAACTTGTGTCTATGAATCATTTTTTTCACGATGTATTGTTCTAAATTGGGCCTCTTTACTTCTTTTTTAGCTCACCTGACCCAAAAAGGTCAAAACAAATCAAACTTGCCAATTGGGGGTTATGGCCCAAACTGTTTAAGAATTTGGGACCAAGAAAAAGGATTTTCTGGTTTCTGGACAACTTCTTGAGTATAAGTCTATGGATCTCTAAGAATTGTACTACAAGGTTCAATATGAAAAATGGAAGGATGCGATTCACTACTTTTCTAATACTTTGTATGAATTGCTTATTTCTTGCCCAATCTCAATGGGGTTATATCAAGGTCTTGAATTCTTGGGGTTCTTTGATATGCAAAATCTAACTGTGTATTCAGATTTTTATTTTGGGTCCTCTTTTCAAATTGGTCCACATTAAGGTAAAAAAGGGACCAAAATTAAACTTAGTTTGATTTTAACCAAAAATGAATTCTTGGGGTTCTTTGATATTCTAAATCTAACCTTGTACTTAGATTTTAAATATTGGGCCCAGTATTCAAATTGACCCACATTAAGGCACAAAGTGTCCAAAATTAAACTTGGTTTGATTTTATCAAAAATTGAATTTTTTGGGTTCTTTGATATGGTGAATCTAACCATTTATTTAGAATTTGGATTTTGGGACCCGTTATCAAATTGGTAAACTGAATTCAGCAAAAATGTTAAACAAAGTAAGATCTACAAATACGTCAAACATAACAAAAATTATCAATTGACTCCTTATTGGAGTTATTGCCCTTTAAAGTAAATATTTCACAATATTTTACTAAAATCTTCTTCTTCGAAACTCCTATGCCAGATTTAAGCAAACTTGGCCACAGTCATAACTAGGTTATCTATTATGATTTTAACATTCCTGAGTTCTGTCTGGTTACAATAGATGATTACTTATTTTTGAAGTTGATATTTACATCAATTTAACCTTAATTTCGTCTCAAATAATCAAGTGAATGTATTGTGAAACCAGTAGAAACATAGTTTTCATGTTAAAATATTGTGAAATTTACATGATAATCTCATGTCTTAACAAATTTGGCTTTTTATTAATGTTAAACTTGTGTTATTTGTATGTTAGAATTACATGATTCTCACTCTGTGAACAAAAACATTTAATTAGTATTCCTATTTTCATTTGTTCTCTTCAAATTTTAGAATTAAATTATTAATTTTACATTTTTATGTGACAGCACCATGTATAGAATATTGGTGCAATGTTGAGCACAAGTGAGAACAAGTCTTGAAGGCATAGATTACTTTGTTGCTAAAGGAGGACATGCAATCCGTACCATCATAGATATCCTTGGTGAACTAGCTAAGATGAATATAATTGATCGAGAAAAACAAAAGGAATTTTCTTCATTGCTTCTGCAGTGTAAACAGTATCTACGAACAGATTTCGAGGTAATTTTTTGAATTCACAAATGTCACAAAGGCCACCTCTTTAAAAAATAAGGGTAAACACAATGAAATGTCTTGTCGGTTTCATTGTTCAATATTGAATTTTTGTTGAAATAATAAAAAAGATTATACTGCAAGTATTTCATTAAATTCTCATGTCAATGATCAATGTACCTGGAAGTCAAATTCAGATAAATTCTTCAAGACAGACATATAGGCCGTACAATCATTCCATACAGCAAATTTATTTAACCTGTTGCTTAAAGTCTCTTAGAAACATCCTCACCAAGAAAACTGAATTTTAACCAATGAACCATCAAATGAGTTTAAGGTAAGATAACACAGCCAGAAACATATGTACATGCACCTTATAATTATACCATATATATACAAGATATAATTGACTTATCACTTATAGAATCTGAAAAACTGGCCAAACTTTTAACAAAAAATAACATTGACTAATGAACCATGAAAATTGGACCAAGAACAGATGACACCTGCTAGACAGATATAGCACCTTACAATTTTGTCATACACTAAATGTAGTTTATCTATTTCTTCTAGTACATAATGTATCTGAAAAACAGACCAAACTAGAGATGAGGAGAGGTTAATGCTTGTAGGTTGCACTTTGTAAATACAGCTATTTTACAAGCCACGCCTCTTTTGGGTAGATATATAATATTCGTAATTTGTTAATTTGTTAACGTACTGGTTCCCAGATATGATCTCTGTGTTTCATCTCATAGAAATAACTTGGAAATGTTACCAGTATAGAAAAACATGGAAACACCTAAAATTTAATTCTTAGGAGGTCCAAAAATGGAGGTAGGGGTAGTATAGAATTTTAGTACAAGTTTAAACTCTTAGAAGTTCAGGGCATATAAATGTTGAAAATATGCCACACAGCCCTATATTTTGACCTTTGAATAAAATAGTAGTGCATATCAACTTTCCGTTCTGGAATTTTTCACGAAACTTCACAGTAAAAGTGGCACAGTTTTAGCCGCAAAAGGAGTTCCTATGGGAAATTGCATTGTCTATATTTACAGAATTGCAACCTATAAGACACAGACCAAAAATAAAATTAACATTCCATAAAGTAGTCAAAAAATGTTTCATATTGTACATTTATGTTTTAGGTGCATATTGCTGCAAATAGTGAAGTAGGAGATCATTGTCTGATGTATGCACTTAGTGATTCTAATCATCCACAGTTTGCACATCCTTGCCAGCATCAACACAATTTAGTGTGTGTCTCGTGTTAGCAACTTAAAGATGCAACCTTATCATTCGAAATAAAATTTAGAATAAAAAAACGGTATTCTGAGACATTGTTAACCTAAAAATATGTAATAATTAATTTTGATACATTGTGTTTTGTTTGGATCCTTAACTTCAGTTTTGGCAAAAAGCACCCTTAAATAAAAAAAAATTATATAACAACAGTAATGTGAGGTACCAGTATATTTTAATTAGAAAC
The DNA here is from genome assembly GCA_017311375.1 of Mytilus coruscus. NCBI lineage: Eukaryota > Metazoa > Mollusca > Bivalvia > Mytilida > Mytilidae > Mytilus > Mytilus coruscus. The sequence goes on from CM029596.1 coordinate 128,327,339, forward strand.
AAAAATATACTATTGCTACAAATAGTGACATCATATGTATTTTTTCTGGTTGCCATTAGATACTTGTAACAGAAATTTTTTGTAACAGTAGAATTAAACCCAAATCAATCAAACATCTACTTTTTAATTAAGACAGTTTATCAATGGAAATTTAAAAACAAAAAAACATGAACACAAATACGTTTTGAACATCAAGGGCCCACATTAAAAATATGTAAATGCTGTTGTAACATTATTGTAATCATGGCTTTTCTTAGATTAAGTAGAAACTATTTTATAAATGATTTTTTATGTTAATTTTAGGGTATTGAAACTGCAATGAAAAATGTGAAATACAGAGTAAGTGCAGTAGAGTACAACCCTTCAAAGAAGACCGCTTTCGAGGGTATACCAGCCATTGGTTCCTACTCGAATTTTCAGTTTGAAGAGCAGGGTATTCGTGATTGGAAAGCCCATGGTGTTGGTCCATGTAATTATTTGATGTCAGAGTAAAAACTCAAAATATTTTCGTTACGCAAAAAATTGCATATACATGTATTCAAATATTATCATAAAGAACTTGGAAGGAACTAAATTAAACCTAACAAAAAAATTTTTAAAAAAATTAAATTTATTACTGAAAAAAATAACCACTGATAGATTATTAATAGAGCACAATAATGTACATATGTATTCTATAAATATGATATTGTGCTGGGAGTTTCCACATTTTGCAAAATATTACTGTTAAAACTTTGGTAAATGTATTTTCACCTGATTTTATTATCACGTTTTACAAGCTAGGTTTTTTTTTTTTTAAATATATGAGTTTTGCTATATTACATCTTAACTTTAAGTCCTTAATGAAAAATTTAACATCATCAGTTATACAATATGCTAACAAAGTGGGAGACTTTTTAAAAGGTACTTTTTATATATCAGAAGTATTAGATGACATACTGTTCTTTTTTTTTTTGACAGGATCGTTGATTGCAAAGGAGAAAATACCTGCAATCACATTCCAACCTTTGACTGTTTTAAAAGTACCAGACCAAATAAGCTTCCATCCAATTATAGGAAGCAAGCGTTCAGCAAACTTGGTAGAAAATTCAAATCGGCAGGATGTAACAAAGAACCTATTCACATGTACAAATGATGGATATTTGGCATCTTTTGAAAGTGATGAAGCCTTGACGAATCACATAATTGTAGGGAAATGGTGTATTGAACTTGACCACAAATCTAGTATTAATTCTGATGTAACTAAACACATTTATTTGCAAAAAAATAGCTGAATGCAGCATAATTCAAACATATGTTTACTTATCAGCAGAAACCAAACAATTAGAGCCAATTAAAACCAAGAAAACCAACATCCTTCTGAGTGGGCCCTAAAGGACGAGCGGAAATGTAAAAGGTTCAATGAAAACCAAAAAAGTTATCTAACAGAAAAAATCAATATAGGTCTTACTACTGGTAGGAAAGAAAACCCCTTCATAGTGTCGGAATCCATGCTCAATGAGAAAAACACAGATGGCACCAAAAGATTCACCTTTGATGAAATCCTATCAGTTCAGCAGATAACTAGCTTCTTTTCGCGAATGAACAAAAGGAAAATGTCCAGAAGATTCTGAAGGGAAACAGAAATTTTCAATCTTCGAAATCTTGAAAATGACTGAATCTGCTACATGTATATTCAAATTTTGATTTTCATATATGACTTGTTGTCCATCTTTGCCATCATTTTTATCTGTCTTACTTTAATATCAAAAACTATTTCTAAGATCTTCTCCTCTGAAATCACTGGTTCAACATAACCTGAGTCAACTTTAAATAAAAATAATGTGAAATTACCCTATTTACAAACACAGATGGCTGCTGTTATTAATGTTCTAAGCATACATGTAGTATTTGGTACTGGTCATTATAACTGAAATCATAAATTAGTTCCTTTTGGAAGTTTTTGTGGTTAAAAGATTATTTTGTGTTAGTTTTGCTATCTGGTAAGTCGGTCAGTCGTTTCAGTACAGTTACTGCCTTTTTATTTTGAAATTCTTAGAAGTTTTAGTATTTCAGTTTATTCATAACACCCAAATTAATTGATTTTATTTGTGGAATGATTTATAGTCATGCAAGGAGATGGTACAGAGTGTGGTACAATCAGATGATTTTTGACAGAGCTTATACCTTTTACTTATGAAATACTATACATGTATTTGTATCAGGATATGGTGACTTGCAAGATCTGTATAAACTTCCTTATATAGAGATATGGGTCTTAAAATGAATTGGAACTTTCAGTAAGTGGACTTTGTTTTGACACTCGCAAAATCCTTGTTATTTTAATGGAAAAATCTATTAATAATATCGTATTTTAATATATAACTGTCAGACTGTTGTTGGATTTAAGATTTACAAAATATTAAAAACAATAATAATCTGAATGACTTTTTAGATTTAGTTGCTACAAACTTGTTATTTTTATTACTTGTTTATTTTTTATTGTAAAAATATCATGCAAAGATATTCATTTCTGCATAATTGTCAATATAATATTTTACATTAAGGATTATTCCAACACACATCTGACGTATAGATTAAAGGAAAATTTAGAAATACTGAACAACATTTCTCCACAATTTTTCGATATCTTGGCATTTCTAGGAATGCTTCTACAATAACATATTATATAAGATACAAAAAATGTAATCTAAAGCAAACAAAACTAGTTTTTTCATTGATTTGTTCACATATTAAACCATGAAAAAATGAGAGAATGGAAAGTACTTTGTTTATATTTTTATTGATTTTTGTCAAAATTGTAATATACACAGTGGTTTAAAAGTCAGTATAGAGTACATTTTGTCATATGTACCGGTAAATGTTTATAATCCCAGAATACACATCTCAGATATGATAATGTACAGAAAATCAAAATATCCTTAATATTGAAAAACAATTGTTTTTAAAATGTCCAATGGCAATATACAAATTATATTTTTCATTTGTTTTTTTTTCAATTAATTAGGTCTTTCCACTTTTCTGTGGAAAGACCTATTGTATTTGTTCTGATTATTAATATTATTATTATTTTCTTCCGCCAAATTTTGTTTTTGCGTAAAATTTTTGTTTCGCAACATGTCGCTTAGATATTTCTTATATAGTATCATACAGTTTATGCGCTTTTTATTTTCACCCATTCTAAGCCGAACAATTTTCTTTGTAGGAGTTATCTCCCCGAACACTGTTTTCCTTGTGACTGCTACTCCTCCGTAACCGTAAAAGAAAGCGACTTTATAAAATTGCTCGTTATATCCTTTGCATGATTTGTCCTATTTGACCGAAGCGATATGAATATTCCATATGAGAGTTATTTCCCCTTATGCATTTGATATAAGTGATATGCATTTCTATCTTGTAAACCATAAGTGATAGAGACCTAGGATCTTTTGATTTGAGGTCCTTGATCCAAAAATAAGAAAATTAGGTCAAGGTCAGAGGTCAAGGTCATATTTTAAATTTTGATTTTGGCTTATTTTCAATTCTTTTCAAAAACCGTATAAGATATCGACAACATATTTTTACTAAATTGTAAGTTGCGACATGTCGTAACACATACATTTTGGTTAAAAGGGTACGATAACATTAAATTGGAGTTTTCTCCCCTCTTTTATTAAAAGTTAAGCATAAAGTGATATAACTCATTAACCATATATAATTGAGACCTATAGTCTTTTGATTTCAAGCCCTTGGTTTATGACCTTGAAATTGAGTTCAAGGTCATAGGTAAAATTGACGTTCTAGATTTTGACCTTTGCTTTTACCTCATATGTACACATCCATGGGACTTTTTGCATTACGTGGCAAGCCATTTGACTATGGAAAAGCCAACCGGAGGTGACCTGGTGTAAACCAGAAGTAGCTATTTTTGTACTTATTTAAATCACTTTGCAATTTGCAAAAAAATGATTTTTTTCAGCAGTTTGGGAAAATGCAAAATCAGCACTTTTCAGATACAAGTTTTCATGTTTGGAATGGATTCAAGATAAAAGTCTGTTTACTTTATTGTGCTATTCAAGACCTCTATTTCTTCAGTATACCCATGATTTAGGTAAAAACTTTATATTTGCTAAAAATAACGGCAGTTGGAAAATGATGGATTTTAAGATTTTGCTACTGTGTTATTGGGCTTATATATATTGGACCTGTAACCATGGAAACAGAAACCCCAAAAATAATAAATCAAAGTTATTTTTGTTATCAAGGCATCATATGGACTTAATATTGAAAATATATTGAAAATCTGTGTATACAACATGTTCAAAAAAATCAGTAGTTTTGATATCTCAGGCTGACTCGTATACCAAACCATTTGACCATGTTGACCGCATCAACCAAAACTGACCATATTTGCACTTTATCATGTTAATATATATGACTGCATAATAAATCAGAAGTTTTTTTTTATGTCAGGATGGATTATATAATACAAATGAAAGCAATATTTGAACACAATGACTACAAAATCTTGTCCACGTCAATTTAGAGTGCCAGAATGTCGTCTTTTATTCAAAATATTGACTCTTAACAAAATTTCAGTAGTTTTGATACCTCAGACTGACTCGTATAACAAAATTATTTGATCCCATCAACCAAAACTAACCATATTCGCACTTTATTATGTATCTGGAAATCGTTTACTCAGACTGACCATAATATTCATGATTATTTGCTATTCTATAGCCGCATCAAAAATCATAAATTCAGGATGGATTGTATAAAACAAATGGCAGCAACATTTGGTACACAATGGCCATGATGACTACAAAATATTCTCCACATCAATTTAGAGTGCCAGCATTTCCTCTCCGTATTCATAATATTGAACTGTCACTAAAGTCAGTAGTTCAGGATGCTTTGTATAACAAAACTATTTGACCGCATCACCCAACACTGACATGACTGATTTCATTTGTACTTTATAATGAAATGTTCGATTTATAATGTGATTTTTTGTGTTTTTTATTTTTTAAACTATATTTTCTGTACTAAAGATTTTTTATTCATCATAAGAATATGAAATAAAAAAAGAAAATTTTTAATGTGTATAATATCTATACAGAGTCTAACGAGTATAGTAATTGGCTATACCGAGAAAAAAGAACAATGCGATTATTGTTTACATAATAAAAGCTCAGGTCTAATATGAAAAGTCTTAAACACGGAAATCTGTCATAAGCAGACCTGTCCACAGGTCTGGTCTGGGCAGACCGGTCCTCAGGTCTGGTCTGGGGCAGACCTGTCCTCAGGACTGGTCCATAGCAGACTTGTCCACAAGTCTGATCTGGAGCAGACTTGTCAATAGGTCTGCAGCATTCCTAAAAAAGCAGACCTAGATCGGTTTACCAACGACGATTTAACTTCCTAGTCTGCTTAAAATTTCTCAAGTTAACTTGGAAAGCAGTCAAAATGTCTGCTCCAGTTAACGTTTGTACAGGTTAGGACTGCACCGGTCCGTGTATATTTGCGTCCATTCGTTTTTCGTTTTGAGATATCAAAAACAAAAAACGAAAAACGAAAATGTTTTCATTTTTATACGCCCGTCAATTTTTGACGGGATGTATTATGGTATACAAATGTATATACGGTGTCCGTCCGTCCGTCCGTCTGTCCGTCTGTCTGTCCGGCGTAAACATGTCGCACCGTAACTTGAGAATGACATATCCAAATTTTATGAAACTTAAAATAGTTGTTTCTTATGATGGTCAAACGATCTGTATACTTTTTGGTGAAAATATGATTAAAACTTTTTGAGTTACGGGACTTAGTAACTAAAACAGGTGTGTGTTTTTTTCACATGTCGCGCCGTATCTCAAAGACAATTTATGATTATTGCTTAAAACTTTACACATTTCTTAGTTATATTAATCTTAAGATCTGTATACTTTTTGGTGATGATTCAAAATTTTATTTTAGAGATATTGAGTATTTTGTTAAAAAAGGGGGAGGGGTTTTTCACATGTCGCGCAGTATATCAAAAACAGTTTATGATTATTGCTTAAAACTTTACACACTTCTAAGTTATATTAATTTAAAGATCTGTATACTTTTTGGTGATGATTCAAAATTTTATTTTTGAGTTATTGAGTATTTTGTAAAAAAAAGGGGGAGGGGTTTTTCACATGTCGCGCCGTATCTCAAAAATGATTTATGATTATTGCTTAAAATTTTACACACTTCTTAGTTATATTAATCTAAAGATCTGTATACTTTTTGGTTTTGATTCAAAATTTTATTTTTGAGATATTGATTTTTTTTTTAAAGGGGGGTTTTCACATGTCGCGCCGTATCTCAAAAACGATTTATGATTATTGCTTAAAATTTTACACACTTCTTAGTTATATTAATCTAAAGATCTGTATACTTTTGGTTTTGATTCAAAATTTTATTTTGAGATATTGATTTTTTTTTTTTAAAGGGGTTTTCACATGTCGCGCCGTATCTCAAAAACGATTTATGATTATTGCTTAAAATTTTACACACTTCTTAGTTATATTAATCTAAAGATCTGTATACTTTTTGATTTTGATTCAAAATTTTATTTTAGAGATATTGAGTTTTTTGTTAAAAAAAAAAAGGGGGGTATCATGCGCTCATGGCGCAGCTGTTTATTCGTTTTCGATTTCTCGAAAACCAAAATGAAAAACAAAATAGTCAAACAAAGTGTTCTTTGTTTGCTTTAACCTGATTTCAATAATTAGTTTATATGTTTAATAGCATTTCTACTTTTAGTACATTACAGAAATATATATAATATAATTATATACACATTTTTTAATGATTGATTTATCTGACAAATTTTATCTAAGAATGTGTACAATTAAATAAGGTTAAAGGGCATATTATATCAAATATCATTAAAAATTAAGTAAAAAAGCTTTGTTATTAAATTCTTATTTTACTTATTCAAAGACATTGATAGGCATTCGAGCTGGAATTTAAAACTTTTCCCCAATATGACCGAAAAGTGTCAAGTAACCAATGACAACATTCATCATTATAACATAACTTTCAATCGAAATATATACCATTGCAACACATTACCATACATTACCCTTAACATGGCTTCATTTATTTCCAAACTACATCATTCTAGCAAACGACACAAAAATAGGAATTGCAAAATGGGATCTCATAAGCATCATGTATATGTTCAAATCAAAACGGGTAATAAAACGAAAGATATAATGATCAACAGCGAATCGAAACTGCAAAAATTTGCATTTAAAATCAATCGTTGTTGTTCAACTAAGAGCATGTTTCAAGGAAGATAATATATTATTGGAAATTGATACTATGCTTTTTCTTATTTTCACACTTTAAATGGTTTTATTTATTTTCTTGCTTTTTAATTTGATATAAAAATATCAAATATATACGGTTAATTACAAAACATGAACATTACCAAGCGTCAAGTAAATTAACGACTAGGACATGTAAAACATGTATATAAACTTTAAGAACAGAACAATACATTCATTCTGAAAAAAGGGTAGAAAAAAAAAAGAAAATATTTCATTAGCACTGATTTTGTTTGCAATGGGATAAATGTGAATAGAATGCTAATATTGTATGACAAAAAATTGCATATATACAATGTTTGCAATTGTTTACAATATTTTCTCCAATCATACAACAATTAATCGAAAAGAGACTAAACAAAAAGTAAGTTACAAAGTATATAATGATATTCATCATGTCATATATATCATACCAAGCATTCACAGATGTTCATGATAATCTTATAAAAAAATGTCTTTATTGACAAACATATATGATCCTTTAAAACATTTTGTAGAAATCATTTGCAATTGTTAGATTACCGCTCAAGTTAATTTTTAAGCCAATCTTGATCTTGCTGCGATAGTATTGTATTGCTTTCCTCAATGGTGTAGACTTTGGGGTGAAATACATTCAAAACATCCAGTAGTAGAGCAATGGTGAAATCCAATTATCCCAGAATCCTGTATTTGGTATGAGTGGAACTAAAAACAAATATTGATCAGTTCATAATTATAAATTACGTTTTTTTAAACTTTGAATTTGTTCGAACTACTAAAGATCTTTTCCCCAGGAATGGATTACCTAAGATGTATTTGACAAAACTTTCGGAAATTTTTGTCCTTAATGCTCTTCAAGTTCGTACTTTATTTTGCCTTTTTATCTTTTTTTATTTGAGCGTCACTGATGAGTCAGTTTGTAATCGAACGCGCGTCTAGCGAACAAAATTTTAATCCTGGTATCTATGATGAGTTTATTTATTTATTATTGAGACTTTATCTGGTGTTATTTTTTTAAGTACAATACCAGGGATAATTGAACAAAACGAACAGACAAAAAACCGTCATCAAAGTATTTCACATTCATAACTTTGCGACACGCTTGTGCTTGATCAGTTAATACTTATACAACTTTATTTCATCAGTAAACGCAAAATGTAGCATATGTATATCAATTGTCGTGTTGGTAATCTAATCTAAAAGAGGATTAAAAACAAGTATATAATAACTATAAAACAAACAGCCTCACATTTTAACATTCAATGGTTAATATGAGTTAAACATATACAAATAATTTGAAATATTTGAAATGGTTTCGGCTTATAACATATTTTTGAATAATTTTGGATTGCTAAAAGTGTTCATCAGATATTTTAAGTGGTTAGAATGGGGTACTGCATTTGAAATGCATATTATTCTCTCGAGTCTGTAAAATAGATAACAATTTTAAAACTAATATTTACACATTTGCAAATAGTTTCAAAACACGATTCGTGTCTGTCAATTGTTGAAAAACAGAATGTGTCTGGCTAAGTTTTAGTTACACCCTAATAACACTTAAACACTGCTTTGGAGTTTTCGAAAAAAGGCACGGCTTAAATATCAAAACAATTGCAATTGTTTGTAGAAAAACACGTCCTCCAAAAGTAACAAATATCTTGTCAATCAAGAAATCAAGCATTTTAATAAAGTCAGTTTCAGAGAATTTTTTGTTTGAATCAGATTATTTTTTTACAAAGTACGATTTTTCCCTCCTTAAAACAAGATACTTGTATCTACGTTGATCATTACTTTTCATGAGACAAAGCAGAACCAACTCTTTCAATTTGTCTTTTACTTTGGAATGGGTAATACTTGTATAAACGGTAGAAAAGTCAAATGTTTTATTACTATTGCAAGACGAAAGAGTCTTAGATTGAATGAACTCTAACAGATCTTTGGAATTTTTTAGTATCACCATCTGATCCACGTCACCTCTAGAATATGTAGTTTCACAAAAACTTTGAGGCCCAGCTTTGATTGCTGATAAAATTGATGTTGATAATTTAGAAAGAGGTTTCGTGAAGCAATTTGAAGACGTAATTTGTAAGGACATTTATGTAGTTTAGGTATCCAACACAGTAAAATAAGATCTAATTTTGCGTCTTTGGTTGAAATTCCGAAGGAATATTCAAAGGAATAATTTTTCATGATTTCTTCCTTCGTACGTGTTAGGGGGGTATAAAAGAGGGACGAAAGATACCAGAGGGATAGTCAAACTCATAGATCGAAAACAAACTGACAAAGCCATGGCCAAAAATAAAAAGACAAACAGACAAATAATAGTACAGATGACACAACATAGAAAACTAAAGACTAAGCAACATGAACCCCACTAAGAACTGGGGGTGATCTCAGGTGCTCCGGAAGGGTAAGCAGATCCTGCTCCACATGTGGCACCCGTCGTGTTGCTTATGCTATTACAAATCCGGTAAATAGTCTAATTCGGTAGGTCACATTCGTGAAAAGGGAAGGGTATTGTAGTTACGACATAAGGAACATATCCGATATCATCTGTGAAACGGTTATTCCATAACGGTCAACCAACTCGTGATGGCGTCCGTAAAATTTACGAAGGGATGATTTCAACTTCACCATTTGGAACTCTTGGTTTAATAGCTTCCTTGTGAGCAGCAATCCTCTATCAAGGAAATCATGATAGGAAATACAAGCCCGGGAATATCGTATCAATTGGGAGATATATACTCCGTATGCAGGCGCTGCTGGAATGGTGCTACATAGAAATGGAAAGTTCACAATTGGGAAGCTGAGATCTTCTCTTTTGTCGTAAAGTTTTGATTTCAACCGACCCTCATTGTCAATTTCTAGATGTAAGTCAAGATATGAGGCAGACTTAACTGTATCTGTAGTATCCTTTATCTCTATTTCGATGGGATAGATTCGTTCAACATAGTCACCAAATTTTGTATTATTTAGTGAGAGAACATCATCTATATAGCGGGTAAAGTTAAAGGATATTGCTAACTTCTTATCTTTCTTCCTAAGAAGTTCCTGTATGAAGTCAGCCTCATAATAATAAAGAAACAAGTCGGCAAGAAGAGGGGCACAATTGGTTCCCATTGGAATTCCGACAGTCTGTTGAAAAACACGTCCTCCAAACGTAACAAATATGTTGTCAAGTGAATTGTCAATACCTAATTCATTTATCAAGCAGTTTATGTAGTGTGATTTACACACAAAAACGATGTTGTTGGGGCCTTCATCTGCAAAGACAACAATATATTTGTTAGGGAGGTAGGACAGGTTTGCAACATTGAGTCTTTAAAGATTGATCTAGCAGACGTTTTCAGAGACCCATTCAGTTTTTTAATTCTGATTTTTATCAACGACCTCACAGCCTTAATTCATTCGGAAATAGTATCCACGTCTTCTTTCTCGCGATTATTCCATTGCCTAGCATAAACGCTTTTCTGGACTTACCAAGAATGGATAAGTACTTTAATAAATTAAGTGCTGTATGAACAAATGACCCTAAAAAGAATAGCTATATATGCGGTTAACTTTGCCCGATGGAGATAAAAACCTTAGTTTCATTATAGTATCTAAATTATCAATGGAGAATTCAAAAGAAAGGAATGTTATAAATGATATCATGACAGTACCAAAGTACTGACTAATGAATTGATGTTATCCCCGGGGGACTTGCATTATTTGAACATGCCAAACTTATCTTGTAGAAAAAACTGAATGACTTTCAAATAAAAATCTTACTTGTTTCCGTTGTTGTAACCGGAGCTACTGTATGAATTGTATGGATCGGATCAACTACGGCTGGTGTAGGGAATGGGTCCACTACGACGTTTGGGTTTAGTCCATAGTCATAATAGTAATAGTCTGGAAACGGTTTATTGTCTGGCCACCAATAATCCCAGTACTGAGGTGGGATAGTGACTGGTACTGTAGTTGCAGCTGTTGTGACATCTGTGGTGGTTGTTACCAGTACGGATTTATACCCAATCAGAAATCCTGCTCTTCTGTTCTTTGAGTCAGTTTTGAAGGTAATGCTTATAGATTCACCAACAATCATTTTTCTGTTCCATTCTCTGCGATCACATAGTACTGTACTGGAATCTAAAACAAAATTTTCATAACATTGCTTTAAAAGCAGTAATTTTACACCGTGTACTTTATAACCTTGGAAAAACATTGGATTTTCCCAATAGTTTAAGTGGTAATCTTTCTGAATTTAAATGTATTTTTTCATTTGAAATCCATTTACGTTTTCATTACAATTTTTAGCGATTCTTTTTACGGAGTATGCGTCAATGACACAGCAAATACTCGTCACTTTTTGCGTTACTTTTGAATTATAGCAAATGAAAAATCTATATGTGTACGAATGTTCAAGTAAACAACACACAATGATGTTAAGGTCATACTTAGGAAGATCAACTAACCATTTGTAGTTATATGTAATCGGTGATAAGAACAGTTATCATTTTGGTCTACGTCCAGTAAATACACAACTAACTGTACAGAATCTGTTCCGTTGACTGTTATATTCCAACTACAATCACTGTTCCTGTTTGATATATAAGATTTATAAAGATTAGTAGAGTTTAAAAATTACTGGTATTTGAAATGTTAGACCCTTGGTCCCTTGTTAACACATGTTTCTTATATCATATTCTTTACATGTTCATGTGAGTGGTGATGTTGATTTGAAACAACAAATATGCCGACTTATAAAGCTACAACGGATAACATTCACGATATACGGATAATATTCACGATATACGGATAACATTCACGATATACGGATAACATTCACGATATACGGATAACATTCACGATATACGCTGCATGATGAGAACGGCACTATTCTTATATGCCCTTACAAAAAAAGACAAAGAGAAAAACAATAGTTCACACAAGCACCACAGGAAAAGTATTGCGTATGACAAAAATCAATAAAAAAAATAGTAGTGAACGCATCTGCTCCGGAAGGGTATTAAATTCCTCAAACACCATTGATACCCATCTTGTTTAAAACTTGCAATGATCAGGTGATAAATCGTATGGTACGGTCAATTGCTGTCCGACATAAAAAAATTAAATAACAAAAATACTGAACTCCGAGGAAAATTCAAATCGGAAAGTCCCTAATCAAATGGCAAAATCAAAAGCACAAACACATCAAACGAATGGACAATTGTCATATTCCTGACTTGGTACAGGCATTTTCTTATGTAGTAATTTATCTCCTCTATCTTGTACTCAATTACTGTCCGATGAATATGAATTTTCTCCGCTGAGCTGTTTAAATGCCAAATACGTACCATACCAAGGCCAGAAGACCTAGATTTTTACTACAGCATTTGGTCATATTTGACAAAGATATTCCGTAACAATCAACAAAAACAAGATGATGGTTCGAAGCAAATTACATGCGTATATACAATAAACGGTTGCATGTAGAGTGTATATATGTTTTTTTACTACAGCATTCCATTACAGATAAGTAACTCACAATGGATAGTCATCAGGAAATCTTGGACTCGTTATGAACTGCTCGGTTTCCTCAGCTAACAACTTCTGTGTCCTTTGACAGCCGGTACCAGCTTAAATAAATGATAGGTTAAAAACTAAATCAGAAAGACAGTTATACAGTATAGTAACCATAGCATTACATCAAATTATCATTAAATTATAAATAATGAAAATATTAGTTGATAAAAATGGTGACAAGGGTATATTTGAAAGTTCCTAAAACAGTATATAATATAACCCTCAAGGACACTATATTCATACACATTTCACGTCAATGAAATATTGATATATTTAAGTATTTGATTCTCCTACTGAAAGATTCAAATGCATCTCGTTATTACCTTTACACAGTACTTAAGTGATGCAATTTGACAATTGCACTTTCAAAAATTCGCCTTTTCGTTATTGTTATTAAAACTGTTACCTGGTTCAAAAATGCTGTCTATTGATATGCTTCTTATTTTTAATAATTTCTTAGACTAGTTAAGTTCTATGGCTAAGTTCTAGACAGTTTGATAAAGAATGGATTAACTGACAGTTTCTGTGTTTATATTATTAAAAATAAAAATTAGAGGCATCTCTCATATAATGTTTTTACGATACTTATAAACCTGGTTATGCCTATAAATCCAAACGATATAACAACCGATTTAGCTGACCTTGGAAGGGAATTACTGCCCATCTGATAAGGAACGTTTAAAATTTAGAACATAAATTAAGATAAACCGTCTTTTTTGCATGGTAAAGATCTCGTAAATCATCAGCTAAATTCCTAGCCCTTCTAATTTACTGTTTTTAATGGCATATAAAATTATTTGTTGCTACCAATTTCCGTTAATTTTTATCGTCCTCAATATGCATAAATTGTATGAGAACCAACAATAGAATAATTTTAAACAAGTACTGCTGATTGTTTACACTGAAGAAAGAAAACAAACTACAAAGAGACTGAGTGTTAAAATTCTGATGTCAGTTTTTCAAGTAAATGTCTTCAAATAAAATTAAAACAACGGATTTCTCATTCGTATTATGTATTTTAACAACAACAAAGCACAAACTACACGGTCGCATTTAGTGAAAGAGTCAACCAACTATGCTCTATTTGTGGTTTAATCAAGTTTGAGTTACACGTAGTGTTTGTTTCGCAATGTTTACAAGTAATTCACAGACCTGTCTATTTAAAATAGTCACATGGTGTTCATGTAATATAAATGATATACAATGCTGCCAGGAGTAGTAAACTTTATTTTCATAAACATTGAATACTTAACTGAACAGTTAGTCAATTAGTCTTTAGTGTAAATATAAGAACGGTATATCTATCAACATTGCTTCGCGATGTAGCGATTAACGTCCGGAATCAACTGTACGGCGGTTATAACCCGTGGTATAGAACCATTTAAACATGTAACAATTAACTGTTTTCAATATTTCTTTGTATTCTCACAATTGCGTATTGGCTTATTTGTAACACCAACTTGTAAGAAATTCAAGCATATTTAAGGTGACTCGACTGTTGCTCGAACTTTCTTTACCGTATAAGATTTATACACAATGGCATGATATATATCAATTATCCAGTCATCCAAGCGTCAATTGTTTGTGCAAGATGAAAACGTTTCCACTCATTTAATCGTGAAATGAAGATCGTTTTGTGAATGCTCTTTGTTATCTCAAATGCATCCATTGGAGCTATTTTCCTAACGCTTGTAGTTTAAAGGTGTGGTTGGTTTGCTTGCTTTGTTTGTATAAACGTTTGCTCTATCTTAATTACAATGCTGAGGCAACATTTACAAAATCAAGGCCAACCACACCTTTTAACTACAAGCATTAGGAAATTAGCTCTAATGACGTTTAATTTATTAGTATGCGATGTAGATTTAGACCGAAACAGAAACTTTGCTTTTCCGGTGACGCGAATGGTTGAGTATTCTTTTCTTTAAACCCATAATGTGTCTTTATCTTAATTTACCAAATGTTAGAGATTGTTTACATGTTTTGGCAAAAACCAACATGAAGATGAATATCACTTACATGAATCATGTGCTGGGAGAAACTTTATCATGAATCCAATCCCTGGGTCTGATTCAAAGTCCCCCGACTTAAATTCTACATACACTGAACCAGTAATCAGTATCGGTTTTGTTATATTGAAGTCGGTTTTGCAATCAAATTCATCAAAAACCGTTAAACCAGTCGAACTTTCACCTTAAAAAGAATAAATGTATCATAAAATACTTAATTATAAATATATAGGCACAAATTTTTTTTGTAGCCATGATTACATTAAATAAGAGAAAAATCATTTTGTTTCAGCTATATAATTCTAATACATAAAAATCATTATCTAAAAAATTCTGATATTGATTATCAAAGAAAAGTTTGCCTTTAAATGATATTTAAATTACTAATTTCTAAGACTTTTTATTAAAGTTATAATGAAATAATATACCTAAATACACTCGCACATAGTCACGCGGGCATTTCATTTTCCAAATATCTATCTGAAGAAGTATTTTCATGTCAGTTGGTGTGTTTGCTTCAGTTTTGATAATCCACGAACAGGTAGTGTTCCTACAAAATAGAAAAAAAAAAGAATTTCGCCAGTGCATCTTGTGCACATCAAATGTAAATAACACTTTTAAATTTCGTGCGTCCAAAACGCTTTTCTGGATTTACCTTCATCAAGAATGATCAAACTCAAATATTTCAAAGCCAAAAATGTATACGATCTAAACATGTGATGAGCAATATAACCAAAAGGGACCTAAGTCTAGCCATTCAAGCCGTTACTAGGGGCCGTATTAAACTTGCAGTGAGGTGAGATATTTTTTTGCTCCGTCTTGGAAGCCTCACTGTGACTTTGAGATGAAGAACAGCAATAAAAGCG
Organism: Mytilus coruscus; assembly: GCA_017311375.1. Lineage (NCBI taxonomy): Eukaryota > Metazoa > Mollusca > Bivalvia > Mytilida > Mytilidae > Mytilus > Mytilus coruscus. Next base: position 128,343,098 of record CM029596.1, read on the forward strand.
CTGTTCCTTTGCTTTTTGTGTGTATTTGCTGTGCATGTACTGATTTTGTGTCCTGGATAGATACCCCATATCCTTTGCTTTTCTATTAAATTCATTTAAGGTCAACTTTTCCAAAGGAAGTTTACAGTACTGTTATAATGAAATTTGAATGAAAGCTTAACCAGAACTTACAAATGAACAGTCGCACGCTTAAACAGATGAGGTATGACTAGCATACAGATATAACTATCTATTGATGTATTAGGAATATTATAAACAGTTGCACGCTTAAACAGATGAGGTATGACTAGCATACAGATATAACTATCTATTGGTGTATTTGAAATATTTAAAATGACTATAACAATACAATGATTCATAGAGGGTACAACACCTAGATAGTAAGTATCTAGTGGTTGCAATCACAATATTATTCGTTTGAAAATATCAAGTAATACGTGTATCTTGATTTTAACAGATGAAATGTCATATAATTCAAACTGTACTTATATTTGTTACAACGATCAGTAAACATTCCCACGAAAAAGAATACTTGTATAGGAGTTTCGATTGTTCCCACGATAAGTAAGTAATAGTATCTATGTTTACCACGAACACAGTGTAAGTGTTTCGATTGTTCCCACGAGTAGAATGTACGAGTTTTTATTGTTACCACCATAAAATTGTAAGAGTTTCGATTGTTCCTGCGATTAGAATGCATGAGTTTCGATTGTTGCCACGATAAGAGTTACATAGTTTCGATTGTTTCCACGATAAGTATATAATATTATTTTAATGTTACCACGAACACAGTGTAAGTGTTTCGATTTTTCCGACGATTAGAAAGTACGAGTTTCTATTGCTTCCAAGATAAATCTGCAAGAGTTTCGATTGCTCCCACGACAAGAATTAAAAGAGTTTCAATTGTTCCAACGATAAGTATGTAATAGTATCTACTGTTTCCACGAACACAGTGTAAGTGTTTCGATTGTTACGATGATTATAATGTACGAGTTTCAATTGTTTTCACAATAAGATTGCAAGAGTTTCGATTGTTCCCATAATCAAAATGTTGGAGTATCGATTGTTCGCACGTTAAAAATGTAAGATTTTTTATTGTTCCCACGATTAGATTGTAAGAGTTTCAATTGATCCCAGGATAATATGTTAAAGTATCTTTTGGTTCCACGAATACAGTGTTAGTGTTTCGGTTATTCCCACGATTAGAGTGTACACGTTTATATTGATTCGACGATAAGATTGTAAGAGTTTCGATTGTTCCTACGTTAAGAATGTAAGAGTTTCGATTGTTCACACGATAAGAATAAAAGAGTTTCTATTGTTCCCGAAATAAGAATGCAAGAGTTTCGATTGTTCCCACAATAAATATTTCCTTGAAAATCAGTCCCATATGAAGCAAGTATTGATGTCCACATAACTGACAGACAATCATTGATAATTATAATGGGGGAATTGATAAGGCTTTAATAGCTATCAAATGAAAAAGATTTACTGTTAATAAACTTTATTAGTAGTACTCACGCTTCATAGGAACCATTGTAAAAACCAGGTGATGTTATAACAGTTGGCTTGAATGATTTCAATGTTACTGGCAGTCTGTCTCCACATTCACAATGACCTGTGTCATAAAATATAATGATGATATTTAAAATATTGGAACTCTATTCGGTATCGGATATGAGTAATTGTTAATGTTGTTACCTATACTTCAATGTAAAAGCCATGAATACGTACATTGTTTTTGTCTTTTGTCAATTCATGGGTTTTTTTTTTTTTTTTTCATTATTAATATGATCTATAATACTAAACAACGACATGGTGTGAAATTACACTAGGACTGTATCAATGGTGATATTAGATTGGTGTTTTACGTCCAAGAAGGTTATCAAAGATGATGCTGAACGTCAAAGGAGTGTTTCAATTACGAAAATAGATTGATGTTTAACGTCAAGGGAATTATAATGTATCAAAACAACCTTCATAAATCTGTAAGTTTCTTCTTCTAAATGAGGAGGTGTAAAGATTTAAATACCATAATAGCTTTCTGATATTTATCTTTTTTTCTAAATTTCGAATTATTTTACACTACTAAACAGTAATGATGATAGTGTCGTCATGTCAGCTTTTCAAATAGCTTTAATTTGCTGACCTCTTTAATATGTTGTTTTGTTTTCATCCATATACAAACTACTAAACTACTGGTTCCCCATATCGTACAAAAATGGTCAAATATTTGCATTAAAATAAACAATTCGTACATGCTTAGGCAGATACTTGTGAATCTGTAGTAACAAATTGATTCTACTTGATAGTATACATAATATCTTGTTCATTTGTCCAGTTTGACTCAATATATATATACAGTAACGCCAAGATTTTTTTTTTTTTTTTTTCGTGATCTCTTATCATAGATTAGCATTTACGCGGAGTTAATTTCATATAATTTTTAAAACCCCAATCTATATTACGTTGAAGATAATTGTTTAAAGGGTTCATTCATATCATCAGAACTTTCGTATAATGTAGAATCATCTCCCTATAAATTCATAGAAGAGTTTTTAAACAAGGAGGTAAATTTTTTAACGTATATAATAAATAAAAAAAAAAGACATAAAATAGAGCCTTGGGTACACAAGTTTTTATCAAAAGCTAGTAATGTGTTTCCAATATTAACATTTATTCAATCTCTCCAATAAATAAGACATGGACTATTCAAGAATATCAAAAATTACGTTGACGCCAATTCTTTTAAATTCTGATTTACTCCATTGTGAATTGATTGACCTATTGAAAAATATCCTTAATGACCATGACTATGTTTTATTTGTCCTATCCACAATACAATCCTCTATTCTTCATTTATGACAATTGCGGACTGCGAATTAAAAACGGATCTTTATTTGACATAAGTCACATGACGGGTTCCACTAATATAACGAAAAGCTTACCAATTAGGAGCCTTTATCTTCATTCTGGTTTTTGGCGGGATTCGTGTAACTAAATTTTAGTTTTTCGTAGAAATATTTGAGGATCAGTTTTGTTATTTCGTCCTTTTTCTTTGACGATGGGTGTGTATGTTGTTTCAACAGAAGATTGTATGGAAGACTTGAAGGGAGGTATCAAGAAGAAGCTCAGCAATTAAACACGTTATTTTGTGCTTTTGTATTTCCATTACATTACATTTATAATGTACCTACATTTTTCTTCTCAATTTAATACACAATATTGGAATCGCGCCAATAAAATGTGCTTCAAAATCACACCTATTCACTCTATATCTATATGAAACATTATGATACTAAAAAATGTCCGAACCTTCACATTAAAGTGAAAATGACATGTAATATGACTAGTTTCTTTCCTTATTTGACAATATAGGTCATGGAGAAATCTAGTATTTTTATGTCATGTAATAAAATGTTAGGTCAATCTTAGTATATCTGAGGTTTAAAACGTTATCATACTGTTCATTCATCATTGTATATCTCCTAAACACTTCTTTGACATAGAATATTAATAAAAAAACAATTAACATTTGTTTCAGCAATTGATGAAAGAATACGATCACCTATGATCTGAAATAACGTATATTTTACATGGATCAAGCCCTCGATGACGCTTTACAATTTATCATATACTTTGGTCAATCATGTTTTTACAAGGTAAATTATGTTGTTTGTTGGCAAATATTTTGCATGGGATTCATAAAGATATTATAGCAATTCGTATTTTTATATTTTTATATGTTGATTAATTGTTAAAAATTCACGAATGGCCAAATTTCTCGATCTTCTTGCAATATTTTTGCAGTTGTCAAAAACGATATTACCGACTATGTTTCAGATTTTTCGTGTAATGACTATATATGTTAAATGTAATTATGTTATTCATGCAGTGTTGTCGCAAAAATCAAAATACTTTCATTGCAAAAATTGAAAATCAATTTTCGTACGAAAAGATTGTCGTCCCCTTAGAAGACTCTGCGACTATAGATATATAAAAAATAGCACTTTTCTACATTTGAATTTATCAGGAACCCTGAGTCAATGATCTATAAGTAGTTCAATAAGCGAGGAGTTTTATGTTCAAAAGAAACATGAAAAATTTAAGGCCAGAAAAAAGAAAATGAACTGATGATACTATCCCGACTACAGTAGGTAGCAGTCCAGCAGCAGCTGTATCGACCCAGTGCAAGAAAATGAAAATAAATATTTTCTTTATTTCTATATTTGGTGCGTCCAGAGCGCTTTTCTGAATTTACCTTCACCAGGAACGCTCAGAATAAAAAAAATGAAGGTCAAAGAATATCTAAGTACTTGAATACGTGTCTGAGGAACTTTATGACCAAAAGGGACATGGAAAGAATAGCAAAAATGCTTCTTATGCCTTTTTTTGGGGGGAGGGGTGGGGAAACCTTAGTTTCTAAATAGTTTATAAATTTATCAACAGAGAATATAAGTAAGATATGTCATAAATCATATAAGCACTGAAGCACTGACTACTCGATTGGTGATACCCTCGGGGACTAGCAGTCACCCAGCAGCAGTTTCGACATTACATGCAATTTTTTTCAATCTACTCGGACCACTTTACATTCATTTTTATAGTTAATGAACACAGTACATTTTCCTCGCATAATAACCAATGTTGAGATACTTACTGACAGACATAATCAATTACACCTACTCGTTAATTATACATTCTATATTGAAAATATATATTATGCAGAAATAAAAGTTTGACAGTTTATATATAATTTCCGAAATAGTCCGCTAAAACTATTTTTATAGTCTTTGTAATTGCCTACGTAAAGCCCTTTGTTTGTTTCAGCATATATTACAGATTATTTTTTTCATTTTCGTTAAAGTTGTCCAAAGAGAAAAGTTTAGCGAATAGATATGATATTTTAGCACTCTAACGGAAAAAAATCGGACGTATAAGGATCAAAGTATAACCCATTTCATGGTCAGATTTTTAGTCTATTTTAGAGTGAAATAAAAATATCAATGTAAAAATAAGATGGTGTGGTATGATTACCAATGAGACAACTCTCCAACAGAGACCAAATGACATATACGTTAACAACAACTATAGATCACCGAAAGGCCTTCAACAATGAGCAAAACCTATACCGCATAGCCAGAATACGCGTTTCAGCAATACATTCTTTCTTCACAATATAAAGTAGTAGAATTATATAAATTTTGATATCAAGGCAACACTATGTATCAATGTCATATCAATTAAAATGGAATAATGGAAGTCTAAATACAGAATAATATTAATCATCTCATATTTGAGATCCGTTTGTGAACTCAAATGTTACAATATGAAAATAAGAAGATGTGGTATGATTGCCAATAAGACAACTATCCACTAGATACCAACTGACGAGGATGTATACCTCTATAGGACACGCCACGACCTTCAACAATGAACAAAACCCATGCCGTATAAGCTATAAAAGTTCCCGATATGACAAAATGAGAAACAATTCGAAAGAGATATCTGCTGAAAACATATAAGGCAGACATCAACCAACGACAACCACTGAATTAAAGACTCCTTATTTGAATTTGGGACAGACACATCAAGAATGTGGCCGGGTAAACATGTGTGTTAGTGCGACCTTCCCCTAACCTGGGACACAGTGGTGTAACAGTTCAAATATGAATACCAATAAAAATCAGTTTGAACAGATCTGACTCATCAGATTGGCACTAAGCCGACAAAAAAAAGTCTAACAAAAAGACAAAGACATAATTAACCGATCTAAGAATATTCGCAGTTTCTGGAAGGTAGTTCAAGACCAATTTCGACTTAAAAATTAAATTATATTTTCCCAGACTTAAATTAAGGACATATCCAATGGTTAAGTCCGTTCTAGTCGGGAATAAAGACAACACTGCTATGAAAAAAAACATTTAAAATAAAGACCTATATTTTAGTCTGTTGTGCACTTTTAAAATCCAATAGTTTAACTTACCTTTGTATACAAATATTCCTAAAATTAAACTTAATAAAAGCGAAACTGTGGGCATGATTTTTGTAATCACGTACTAATGGTTCAACTGACAGAATCCCAGGTAATATTTGATTCAGTGTCCGTTAGTTTTGTGTATGTAGGTAAACTATATTTTGGGAAGAACAGTTTTGATAGGTTGTTTATTGTACATTTTTGTTATTTGTGTCAGTAATATAATAGATCATATAAAATTGCGATAAATTTACTTCTGCTCATATAAATAATTGGGATATTTTTTATCAAATGGTTTTTGGAAAGAAACTTATTCTGTTTTTTTTTTCCGGTTGTCGGAGGTGTGAATAATTATCAATAAAAACAATAATTTTGTGATTATGTGACTCCGGGTTGAGAGATATATCTATGTGTCAACAATTTATGTTATTAATATGCTTCGTAGTTTGGTTCATGAAGGATTTAAACCAAAAAATTCCTGTTGTATTTTTCATTGTTTTTCTTTACTGGTCGTGAGACAGAGAGAATTGTAGTGCAGCTCTTTATAAGAACCAGGCAGAGTGCCATATACAAGTGATATATGAGGGTATTCAGATTTTATCTATAATTGGCCTAGTAGAAGCAGTAAGTGAATATTGCTCAAAAAATAATTTTGAGTGGGAAAATATGAGTGGTTGCCATGGTAACGAACACTCTATTTTTTGGTTGTTAAGCGTGGTAAAATCTTTTAAAAATCAGCTAAATCACCACAATTCAAAGCCTGATTATGAATAGAATCGTGAGTTTTTCATAAATGTTCATATGTAACATCGATACAACTTGGTTTAAGGTTCATTTTGGTGAAGATTGCATGTCAACCAAATTTGTAAATTTTTGAAAATTTTGCCAAAAATGCATATTTTCAACTTTTCTGAAATTGGGATTTTATGAAATTATCAAATTTTCTCTGGTGTTTTTCAGAAAAGTGCAAATGTGTACAGAATAGTTAGCACTGTAGTTATGAAGTTTGGATACTACTTTATCAAATTAAATAGAAAAATGCGTGGGACTTTTTAGTTTTATCACCATAGCAACCGATTTTTCCTTGGAAACGGATTTATTATTTGCAGAATATTGCAGTTTAAGAGCTTAAATGTCCTGAATTGTTTCATAACCGATAAGAAAATGCATAAAGCTAACGCTAACTCTAAATCACCATTGTTAAGAGTTGCTGACTCAATAGTTACCACAGAAACACATATTATCCATAGCAACATCCATTCAAAACTGCATAAATAGAAATTTATGTAAAAAATACATAAATAGAAGGTGTATATATTAAAATTGAATACGACTGCATGCTTTGCTTACTCACAGTCTTGTCTGTTCTTTTCATAAGGTTCAACAAATGTAATACATACTGTAACATTGGGGTTGGAAGGTTGGGGGAAAAGGGGGTAGGTCTATTTTTTTTTTTAAATATCATACATGTAGATTCTTGAAAAGAAAACGTTTGGTCGGAGAGCCTGATTATATAAAGAATCATTTTTTTTCAAAAATTTCAGATATAACATCGATATAACTTGGTTTTAGCTTCAGAGCTTAGTTAAGGTAGTTCGCTTGTCATGTTTTGGGATTTTGTCAGATTTTCGGAAACCTCTGGTTTTATTCATTTGAATGCCTTTAAAAATGGCCATTGACCCCATTTTCTTTTATAAATCTTTTACATGTGTAATGATAAGCCATCTGTAAAAGTCTTATAAAATTTCGATTATTCTTTAATAGTTTTTGAGAGTGTAAACTTGTCAATGATAAAGCTATGAAAAGTCAAGAGAATATTTTCCCGCCAAAATTTCAATGGGTAATATCTCGAAAACAAGCACATTGACCTGTATATTTTTGTTTACTCTTTTGATTCCTTTATTGATCCCTATCGATATTAACTAGTGTTTTGAAAAGTTAATTAATTTGAAACTGAGAAGCGAACTTCCTTAAGATTGCAGTTCAACCCGACTTTTAGATTTTTGTTAAAATATACAAAAAACCACATATTTTCTTTTTCTGAATCATGGAGTTTTGTGAAATTATCAAATTTTCTCATGTGTTTTTTATTGAAAAGTGCAAATAAGTAAAGCATAGCTAGCATTGTAGTAACAAAGTTTGAATACTACTTGACCAAAATAAATAGAATATTGCGTGGGCTCTCTTGAATTTGATCACCATATTAATGTATTTGTCCCTTGAAATAGAGTTTTATTTGTTGAATTCTGCAGTATAGGAATACAATGTTCTCAATTGTTTCCAAACCTTTATGAAAATACATAAAAGCATATATACACTCTAAATCTAAACTACAACGGTTAAGTATTATTACAACAGTTGTCATGGTAACAAATATCACCCATAACAACATCCAATCAAAATATATATAATATAATTTTACAAATACATATAATTATGCTAATAATTTTCATTTTTCTAATGGGAATATAACTGCATGCTTTAATCTATTTAACTCTCAGTCCTGTCTTTTCTCCTTGAGAAGACTCAACAAATATACACTGTGGCATTTTGGGGAGGAGTGGAGGTTTGGTAGTTTTTGTTTGAATCTTTCATAAATCCTTTTAAGGAAAATTGAGAGGTTTAGCTATAAAACCAGGTTTCATCTACCATTTTCTACATAAGAAAATACCTGTACCAAGTCAGTAATATATGACAGCTTTTATCCATTCGTTTGATGTGTTTGAGCTTTTGATTTTGTCATTTGCTTAGAGACTTTCTGTTTAGAATTGTCCTCAGTGTTCCGTATATTTGTTATTTTACTTTTTTCTACAACATTTGGTTTCAATCTGGTAATCTATAATTATTCATGAAATGTTACTAACAGATAATCGACTTCATGGGGATTGCAATAGCACATTCTAGCTTTTGTCAAGGTCCATATAATTTTTGAAAGTATTGCTCTGACAATATATGTCCTTTACAAATGGGAAGAAATTAAGAAATTTTGGAAAAATTCTAATTTTCCTAGCGCAATAATTCTCACAAATTTCAAACACCAAGAGACTCAACTTGAAATCTCACTTATAAATATAAGCTTACAAACCAATAATAGAAACATTTGGTTTAAGCATTTCCAAACTGAAACTGAAGTGACAAGGACAGACAGATGGACGGACAGACCAAAACAAAACATATAAAGTCATGGTCTTTTAAGAACACTTTACACATAACAAAGGTAAAATCTCTTTTATTACTCAGGATAATGCAATGCTAAGGTGTACATTAATATGGCAAGCCGTTCTCGTCAAAACTATGTTCAAACCATTTTTCGAAAAATTACACACTGAGAATTTAAAAATCACACTGAGATTTAAGAACCTTAAATAACACACTGAGAAATTGAAATTACACACTGAGAAATCGAAATTACACACTGAGATTTTATAATTACACACTGAGATTTAAAATATGAAAACACACACTGAGAATTTAAAATTACACACTGAGATGAAATAAATTGAAAACACACACTGAGAATTGTTAATTACACAATGAAATTTTAAAATACACACTGAGATTAATATGCAATTACTAATGAATATTCATGAGATGAATAATTCAACAGATTAATATCTTGGTCTCCCGAACTCTTGTCATTATAATGAAATGCGGTTCCTACAACCAACATTCGTAATAAATTTCAAGACTTAACAAATTTTTTGCTAACTCGTATTCATAAGTTTTTTGCCTATAATTCAGATTATTACTAACAGTATATCGGGATTTTTGCTTAAAACTGTTTAAGCATGGTCCCTTTTCAAAAGTCTTTCAACTGTTACCCTGATTTCGCAAGGTAATCTTTTATATTTTTGTTACGTATATATGCTATAATAGGCACTTGGGAAAAAATTCACTGCATTGTTTTTATTTTGCAGATTGTTCCAATGTTTTCTTATAATTTTAATAAAGTTTTCACCATTTGGTTATATTTTGTAATGAGAGTAAGTGGGTCTTTTCGTGTTCTATATTGGTCTTTAATAACGTAGTTTTTCTATTAGTTGTATTTTAATGTTTTTTATAAAACATTTAGCGCCAAATTGAAGGACTAACGAGTTCTGTCCCCTAGTTGTTTTAAGCTTGTAATAGATTCAGATTAATTATGCTAATTAGATATGTGCGCATAAAAAGTGCGCACAAATCTCAGTGTGTAATTTTAAATTCTCAGTGTGTAATTTCAAATTCTCAGTGTGTGTTTTTCAGTTTATTTCATCTCAGTGTGTCTTTTTGAAATCTCATTGTGTAATTTTCAATTCTCAGTGTGTAATTTTCAATTCTCAGTGTGTGTTTTTCATTTTGCAATCTCAGTGCGTTTTTATGAAATCTCAGAGTGTAATTTTTATATCTCAGTGTGTGTTTTTAGGTTTTTTAATCTCAGTGTGTAAATGTTTCGAAAAATGTTTTAAACATAGTTATGACGAGAACGGCTTGCCATACATTAACTACTGCACAGTTCAAATGTACTCATACCTTCGGGGCTGATCCTAGACTTTGAAAGGGGTGTTATTCCATAAAATAAAAATAAACAGCTGCGCCATGAGCACATGTTACGCCCGTCGCTTTTTCAAAGAATGAATTTCAATAACTTCTCAATGTCATATCACAAATTCATGAAAAACTAAAGGGAGGTTATGTTAATATATATAAACCCAACACCAAAGTTCAGCTGTTAGATTTTCTTGTTTGAATTGTTTTACATTGTCATTTCTGCTTCCTTTTACAGCTGACTATGTGGCATGGGCTTAAGCCCCAGTCCCACTAGACCATGATCGCACCACGCTCACCGCGATCTAAAATAAATTCAGATCGTGGTGAGGTCGCGGTATGAGCGGCATGAAAATATTATTTTTCGTTGATTTCACGATGATACTACGTCCTCATTACGCTTCCACAACGATCCCGCTACGATTATACCACGTTCTCACCACGCTTTCTCTACGATTATCATGATCTTACTATGCTCATCACGTTCTCACTACGACCATACCACGAGTTATCCGATTGCAACACGATCTTACCACGCTTCTACTGTGATTATAGCCCGTTCTTACCACGATTATACTACGTTCATACCGCGATCTTACTACGTTCTCAGCAATAACGTCAACATCGTGTTCCATATAAATACTGTTCCATTCCTTATATTTATGATTAATACTTAGATTTCTCGGAAACAACACAGTCATGCCACCAAAATCTACCAGAACGCGTGGGTGTGGTGGTAGGTGTAGGTGTAGAGGCAGAGGGAGGTCTGATAGTAACGAATCCTGATCTAGCAGAGATGTCGCACCGACCAATGCAACCTGAATCTTATTTCTTTTTTTTTCAAGTTTTTTTTATTGTCATATAAACCAACTCATACGATTTGTGACAAATTATATGCAACCTATTGCTAGTCCATCAAGCTCAAATGACGATGTTTTAGTGAACGAAAGCAGAGATGACAGAGATGTGTCAAGCAGGGTTGAGCCGTTGGAGAAAAAAGACAAGAGGTCCAAATTACATACAGACAAACAAAAGCTGGAGGGCTTTTATATATTTCATGTGAAAATGACAATTAGCATGATGGTCGTAGTAAGAACGTAGTCGGGTCGTAAGAAGAGCGTGATGAGGACAGCATGGACGTGCTAGAATCGTACTATGGTCTTGAACAGCTTGGTGTAAACGTGGTATAGTCGTCGTGGAAGCGTAGATGGGTCGCGGTGAGAACGTGCTGGTCGTAGTGGGGTCGTAGTAATGTCGCTGTGAGATCGTAGCGCAGTCTCCGAATAGAATCCCGCTTTCGCTACGCTCTCGCTACGATGTAACAGCGACCTTTGCGATCTTACCACGACCTAACTGCGCTCTCACTACGCTTCTACTACGACCTGATTTCGCCACGACCGCACCACGATTGTTTTGAACATGTTCAAAGATGACCACGCTCATCACGATCTTGAAGACATCACCACGACCGTATTACGACCTTACTGCGATCTACACGATTGCACTACGATCGTCTAAATTTGTATTTTTTCACAGATCGTAGTGCGATCGTGGCCTAGTGGGACTGCGGTATAAGCTCATTGTTGAAGGCCATATGATCACCTATAGTTGTTAATTTCTGTGTCATGTTGGTCTCTTGAAGAGAGTTGTCTCATTAACGATTATACCACATCTTCTTTTTAAATTCACAGAAAAGATAAAAAAATCTACATGAAAGTCGAAAATATAATATGGTATGTATGACAGAAAAAGGGCTCCAGAAAGGTTCTCATAAGATCAAATGGTCACTTTGAGAAATTTCTTTAGTTAACCATGCCATTTACGGCAAATTATACAGTTGACAGTGACACCAACAAAATTCAAACTTGAACTCTGTTTTGTGGTAATAAGCATTGTGTATACATGTTTCATAAGATGCGGCCATAAAAGTGTTTATTTTAGTTTTTGCCCTTGTACCTTGAATCGATCAAATGTGTGCAATTCGCGGGACATTGGAAATTTGTTCTTTTATTTCACATTGGACACTAAAGTCTTGTATTCATTAATGATTACAACTTGTTTGGACTAGAAAGCATTGATAATTACAAAAAAAAAAGATTGGTATGTACTGCGCTGTTTCTAGTGTTGCGGTTAATTGAATAAGACCATGTGTGGAATTTGTCTTCAAATTATTACTGTTATTAATCTTGTGATCATGCAGACATTCTCAGCTTAGTGGTTTCATTCCAAATCTCGGGACAGTCTTTTATAAAGGTTACAGAGACAGATACAGAAAATAGGGGCGTAATTCATGTAAAGGTTAAAAAACGTTGAGAATAGCAAAACGATTTTTTTGAAGATTCAACCTAAAGAAATGATACATTTTTACATGTTTACTTTCTTAAAGGAGAGGAAGGAGATTTCAGAAGAAGGATAAGAAGTGTGCTTCAGCTGACGCCCCCAACAAACACACACACACACAACAAGATATAATGTTGTCGGAATCATGAACTTATGAGATATATGTAGAACGATGCATAGTAAGGAATGATTCATAATTAATACAATTATTTTGCACAATACTTTTGATTTGATAATTTTGCCGGTAATAGCATAATTATTTTACCGGGATTAGCACAATTCCAAGTTAGCAGATGTATCTATTTGTCTATCTCGGGGATCCTGAATTCCAATTGCGGGATAGCAGTACAACAAAGGAGCTATTAATGATATGTTAATAGCTATATATTAAGAGGATTCCATTATACTGCACTTCTGATATTAGCGATCACCAATTGACTATTATTATTTTTAAGTCACCACCAACTTAAAATTTGATTCAATTTGCCTGTCCGTCTATCCGTCCGTCCATCACACTTCAGTTTCAGTTTAGAAATGTTTTGGCAAATGATTCTATTATTGGTTTGTAAGATTAATATTATGTTACAGGTCAATTTTGTGATTTATGCTGGTGGAATAACATCTCAGACGGTGTGTGCCCTAAGAAATTCAGAATTTTCTTACAATTGTTAAGGGCCATATCTATCATGCCTTACCATAAGCCAGGTTGGCCCAGCTATTGCAATCCCATGAAGTTTATCATCTGTTTACTTTCAAAAATGGATTATCAGATGATGAACTCGAAACAAAGTCCGACCAAACGCAATTATCTTTTCAAGTATCTACTTGTATGAAACATTTTAAAAAATCAACATACCCCTTTTTTCCAAACCCCCAACCCCAATGTTACATCATATATTACATTTATTGAACCATCTGAAGAAGAAAAAAACCAGACAAGACTGTGAGTGAAGCAAAGAATAAAGTCATATTCCAATTTGAAAATAAACACCTCTATTTATGTATTTTTTACATAAATTTCTATTTATGCAGTTTTGAGTGGATGTTGCTATGGATAATATGTGTTTCCATGGTAACAACTGAAGTCAACAACACTTAACGATAGTAATTTAAAGTTTGCGTTAGCTTTTATTTATTTTCTTATCGATTATGAAACAATTCAACACATTTAAGCTCTTAAACTGCAATATTCTGCAAATAAAACTCCGTTTCCAAGGAAAAAATCGGTTGCTATGGTGATAAAACTAAAGAAAATCCCACGCATTTTTCTATTTAATTTGATAAAGTAGTATCCAAACTTCATAACTACAGTGCTAACTATTCTGTACACATTTGCACTTTTCTGAAAAACACCAGAGAAAATTTGATAATTTCGCAAAAATCCCAATTTCAGAAAAGTTGAAAATATGCATTTTTGGCAAAATTTTCAAAAAATTACAAGTTTGGTTGACATGCAATCTTCACTAAAATGAAGCTTAAACCAAGTTGTATCAATGTTACATATGAACATTAATGAAAATGCACGATTCTATTCATAATCAGACTCTGAATTGTGGTGATTTAGCTGATTTTGAAAGATTTTACTACGCTTAACAACCAAAAATAGAGTGTTCGTTACCATGGCAACCACTCATATTTTCCCACTCAAAATTATTTTTGAGCAGTATTCATTTACTGCTTCTACTAGGCCCATTTTAGATAAAATCTGAAACCTTCATATATCGCACTCTGCCTGGTTCTTACAAAGAGCTGTACTGTAGTATTTTTGTTCCATTGGCGACAATACTAACATTTTCGAAATTTGCCACTTTTTATAATACAAACCTGGACCAAACAGTTATGTGTGATACTATTAGTACTATTCTGTTTTAGAAAATGAAGTCAAATAGTAGCATGATCATCTTCGAACAGAGCTTCTTTATAGTATCCATGCCCACCGTCATTTTACGTCAAATATAAGAAAAATTTGGAAGCCTTTTCGAATAATTCTCAAGAAAATATTTCATTGTGTTTCAAAATTGATATTGTAAATATACATACTGCAGTTAGTCATAAATAAATTTTAAAAAATGAAGTATACCCTTGCATCAAATCATAGCGCTCCAAAGTTGACTTCCTTCACATGCCTTAGCTACACAAACAGATTAACGTCAAGCCGGGTAAATGTATTACTACTTTTTTCCCTACAGTCCTTGCAATAATCAATGTTGTCTTTCGGTTTACATAGTCTTCACTTGATTTATAAATTACAATTTGATTGTTTGATTGATTGATTGATTGATTGATTGATTGATTGATTGATTGATTGATTGATTGATTGATTGATTGATTGATTGATTGATTGATTGATTGATTGATTGATTGATTGATTGATTGATTGATTGATTGATTGATTGATTGATTGATTGATTGATAAGCAAGTAGCAGTTAATGGTGTACACAAACATTCTAAAATTCCTTTGCCCAATTCCACTAGAAAATAAAAATAAAAGTATCATGTAAACGATAGTCCAACGTAAACATAGATATTGCAGCTTCACTCTTTAATTTAGTTATGATTGTATGTTACAGGGTACTGATATGAATCTATGTAGGCTTTTTATACAGAAGCTCCCTATCAACTTTCTCTTCTTTTTTTTTCAGATAAGTAGAAATTGAGAGAGAAAAAGAGATGTCCTTTTTTAAAGAGAATCTGTGAACCTGCTTAACCTGCCTGAACTTCTGGACTTTGACCAGTTTCAAAAAGCTTTACACTCAGTCAGAATATGATATAGGATAACTTCATGCATCTATAACGTGTATTAATTAAATGAAAACAGTATGTATATAAATGAGACAGCAACCCAACAACGCATTTACACAAAAAAGACATCCAGAGGTAATAAAATTGTCAGTAGTAAATCTTTGAATATTGTTTTTATCGGTACTGACATCGATTTCGTTTTTTTTTTTTTTTTTATTTTAAAACATAACTAGATATTTATTGCTATATATGTACAGTTATGAAAACTCATGGTCCTACATCCTGTTGATACTGTTTACTTATATTTTGGCATTGTACAATGTCATGCGTTTCTCAGACTGTTTGTGACGTCTTTATACTAAATCCGTTGGGTGGTTAATGATTGATACTTTCGTCTGGGAGAACATGATTTACTTATTGGTTGTAATTGGCTTCTGTTAGTTTTTTTAATTGAATTGTTTCATATTTGTCATGTCGGGGCCTTTTATAGCTGATTATACGGTATGGGGTTTTGTCATTGTTGAAGGCCGTACGGTTGCCTATAGTTGATTACATCCACTTCACTTGAATTTTTGTGGAAAGTTGTCTCATTGGCAATCATATCACATCTCCTTATTTCTATTTTAAAAAGGTTTCATTATTTTCATGTCGAGGCCTTTTATAGCCGACTATACGGTATGGATTTTTCGTATGTTGAAGGCCGTACGGTTGCCTATAATTGCTTACATCCACTTCATTTGAACTTTTGTGGACATTTGTCTCATTGGCAATCATACTAAATCTCCTTATTTTTATTTTAGCTAGCTTTCAGTAACTATGAGTACTCTTATTTCAGTGCTTTGTTTCTATTGTTTTTTTTATGTGTCTGTCCCAAGTCAGGAGCTTGTAGTTCAGTGGTTGTCGTAAGTTCATGTTTGTCTGTTCGTAAATCGTTTTGTTATAAATTAGGTGTTAGTTTTCTCGATTGAATTGTTTCACATTTTTCATGTCGGGGCTTTTATAGCCGACTATACGGTGTGGGTTTTTCTCATTGTTGAAGGCTGTACGGTGGCCAATAATTGCCTACTACCACTTCAATTTAAATCTGGTGGATAGTTGTCCCATTGGCAATCATACACCATCTCCTCATATATATATTAAACAATAGACTAGTGTCAACGCAATCTGATAAAAATTCTGATCCATATTAACTCGCGTGCTCGTATATATAGGCTTATCAGAGTTCTATATTTTAATTAGATTGGTGTCAACGCTTTATGTCGAGATACAAATTCGTCCCCAGTCTAATAGAGTGGGAATAAAACTCATACTGTTACGGGACGGGAGTGCTTGGCCGAACTCTCCGGACCATTCCCGATCCATGGGACGCTGTTACTGACGTATACTACTACGTTCAGACAATGAAAGAACATTCCATATCATTGAGGATAGTAATCCGACTTTCTCACTTTTCGTGTCGTAGCGATATCTGATCTCCGTAGGGTCAGTGGCGGATCCAGAAAGGGGGTTCCGGGGTTGGAACCCCTTTTGGACGATCAATGCATTTGAATGGGGACATATAGTTGGAACCCCCTTTATCCTGGGTTGGGAATAAAAGATATAAAAGCATAAAAGAAAATTTATGATCAGTAATACCCCTAATTAATAATGTAGTTCTGCCTTATAACCTTTTGTTGTTTTATTCAGTTATATCTCTTTTACTTGTTTTGCCCAATGTCGTCCGATAAGGTTGTTGGGAACGACTGTCTAGCCGAATCAACTAAAATTTCAGCAACACTTACATAATGTAAGATATGTAGAGTGTTATATTGTTCAGAGGAATAATACAATTAACTCACAATTAAAAATTCTAAATACACGTATGTTAAAATGGATTATAAATCTAGATTATAACATTAACGATCATTTTGTATATGGGTAAGATGTAAGTTTAATTATTCCTATTTGTACATTTATAGTTCATTCAAATTATAGATATTGATTTCAATGTAATCCTTTTGTGGTTGTACTTTGCCTTAACGTATTCTCAGCTGATATATGTTGTCGATGTTGCATACAATTTAGAACTCCTCGAGCAATGTTTACCATTGTTGACCTAAGATGGGTTTTTTTTCTTTTTTTCTTTTATGTCCTTTACGTTTAAGAAGCTATAGTAGTGCAATCTAAGACTGCTAAAACTTTAGTTCTTGACGTTCCTCCATTGGTCTACTGTACGAAGTTAGGAATTTGACACATGTATTTATTTGTGCAATCTTTTGATAGGTAAAATATAAAATATCAATGCATTGGTTCGGATGATAAATTGTACATTATTTGTTCGAAATTTCATGAAAGAACGAAACCACATCTGAAAACAACCGTGACATTCTTTCTGTTCCTTAAATTTCTTATGTATTTTTCAGTCCATAAAAGGTGTTACTCAAACATGTTATTGTATCATGCTACTGACAGTTGATAAATTTGTATTTGTATTTATTATGAATTATTAGAAAACTTATATCTAAAAAGGATATTTTCTGGAGAGATTTAATGAAAGATACTTAATATTATAACCTTTTTTCCACGAACCTGTTACACGACTTCTCAACATAATGATCTTATGTTGTTTATCTGACACACAAAAACGTTAAATATAATACGTTTTACATGTTCCTTGGTCTTGTAGACAATTATTTTTCAATTAAAGTAAATCCTAAGAATTTTGTTTACAAGATTCTGCAACCTAGTAAACATCATCTTTCATTTGTAACAAAATAATGTCAAGTGATTAATTATTGTTTTTTGACATGCAAAGTCATCATGTAATTTACTAAGTTTTTCTAACTATTATATATTATATCTAGTTAGAGATACCAATGTGCTTATTCGAAATGGTTTACTCATTTAAAATACCAATTGACCATTTTTTCGAGATGCAGTTTGCTTTTTGTCTCTTTGAACTGTTAATTTTGGTCTTATTGCTAGAGAATGGTTTTAAGTACCCAGGCCAAGTACAGTGGAATAAACAGCGACCATGACATCGTCCTCCTAGATATGGCTTGTAAACCACTAAAACCTAAACCATTTAGAAGAAAAAAGCCGAAATACACAAAATAAAGGAAGATCTTCAAACCTTCATAACAACATTCAAAAACATCAATGACAGAAATGTTGGATCTTTGTGGCAGGCATTCAAAACAGCCATACAATCCACAATAGAGAAAAGAGTACCATCAAAAATGACTCAAGGAAGACACACCCATCCATGGATTAACACAACCATGAGACGCAAAATTAACCAGAAACAAAACGCTCACAAGAAGGCTAGAAAAACTTAAAAGAAAAGAGACAAGGACAGGTATAAAAGACTAAAACAAGAAGTACAATGGAAAATCAGGCAAGCCAACAGTAAATATATGGAAGAAGTCAGCTCTGACTATAAAGACAACGCAAAGAAATTCTGGTCATATATCAAGAGCAAAAGCCAAGAATGGACACGAGTTGCACCGTTAACAAACAAAAAGGGATTTCTTCAAAGTGACAACAAGAGCAAAGCTGACATTCTAAACGACCAATTTCAGTCAGGATTTACCAAAGAAAACCTTAATAACTTCCCAAATAAAGGGAGAAGTCCATACTCCACCATGAAGGACATAAAAATTAGCAACAATGGAGTCCACAAACTGTTAAAAATCTGAAACCTCATAAAGCCACTGGTCCCGACTCATTACCATCTTTTATACTGAACTTGTTCCCATTCTTACTGACCTCTACCAAACATCACTAAACACTGGCTGAGTCCCGCAAGATTGGAGAGATACCCATGTAGTTCTCCTTTTCAAAAAAGACGAAAGGCACTTTGCATATAATTACAGACCAGTATCTCTTACTTCCATCACATGCAAGGTCTTATGACATATTGTAAATAGCAACATCATGGACCACTTTGACAGAAATAAAATACTTACTGATGCACAACACGGATTCCACAAAAGAAAATCTTGCGAATCCCAACTCATCATAACCATCAACGACATTGCATCAAAATTAAAAAGAAACTGCCATGTAGACATCATCCTGCTAGACTTTGCAAAGCAATTGACAACGTACCACATCACCGCCTACTACACAAGCTGGAATACTATGGCGTCAATCCCAAAACCAACACATGGATTCGCTCCTTCCTACATAACAGGAAACAGAGCGTAATACCAGAGGGCACTGTCTCCACGCGAGTACCAGTACTCTCTAGTGTACCCCAAGGCACAGTTCTTGGACCATTATTGTTCCGGGCCAACATTAATGACATGCCAGAAACAGCAACTACATCAGAGACCAAATTATTCGCGGATGACAGCCTACTCTTTCGTACCATCACCAACTAAGCAGACAGTGACCTTCTTCAGAAAGAATTATCAGCATTGGAAGACTGGGAAAACAAATGGCAAATGAGTTTCTACGCCAAAAACTGCCTTGTCATAAGAAAATCTCCAAAAATCGACCAGTAATACAAACAACATACAAACTACACGGTCATACTCTAGACACAGATGAAGCTAGCAGATACCTTGGAGTAATAATCAGCAACAACCTAACCTGGGATAAACACATAGATAATACAGTTGGCAAAGGTAATAGAACTTTAGGATTTTACGAAATAAGATCAAAGCAATAGAACAGGTACAGAAAAAGCAGCACAATTTGTGAACAACAACTACACAGACCGAACACCTGGCTGCGTCACAAACATGGTTAAAACTCTAAAATGGGAAAGCCTCGATGAACGGAGGAAAACAAACAGACTATGCATGCTATTCAAGATCCAACATGATCTTGTAGACATAGACCGTCACCAATATTTGACCCAAAATGGTAACCTGACCAGAGGTAAAAACCACTTCTACCAAGAAAGAACATGTACAGATGCCTACGGTCAATCATTCTTTCCAAGGACCATCAGGGATTGGAACAATTTACCAACATCAGTTTCATCGGCCAACACAGTTGAGGGATTCGGGGTTGCCCTAAGGGAATGCTCTGAAAGGAACTAGGCAACACCAGTTGTACATAATTTTGATTGTATAAAATATTGCGAACGTTTTTAAATGTAAATAGCCAAGACAGAGCCAATCACTTTCAGTTTTGAATCCGGTTCCTTACCTGGAAGAAGAAGAAGAAGAACATAGCATTACCATTCAGTTTCAATTGTTGACTTTTTTGTTAGTATGGAAAAATCAAACACCTCTATATCAGGCACACTGGTATAAAAAAAAGTTTGCTTTGGATATGAAACTTTATATTATAGGGACAATTCATAACTAATTATATCTAAAAAAATATCTATACAAAAATGTATACAACGAATTTCTAGTAAAAAGGGGAAGATACAAATAACGGGTAAATCAGTATAAAAATGAAAACAACACTTTCTAAATTCATGCGTCCGAAGCGCTTTTCTTGATTTACCTTCATCAGGAACGCTCAAAGCCAAATAGTTGAAAGCCAAGGATGTATAAGAACCGAAAGAGCTGAAGAGCTATATGACCAAAAAGGACATAAAATAAAAGTCAAATCCATCTAAGGTCAACTTTGCTTGAGAGAGTTGAAACCTTAGTTTCTTAATAATTTATGAATTTATAAACGGACAATTTAATAAAGGTTTGTTATAATAATGACGATAGATATACATCACTATGGCTAAAAAAATAAGACAAACAACAGACAACAAAACATCCCGAACTCAATTAAATAAAGAGCTGCGCCATGAGCGCATGATTCGTCCGTCGCTTTTACAAAGAATGAAGTACCACAACTCCTCAATGTCATATCAGAAATTTATAAAAAAAAAAAAAACTAAAGGGAGGTTATTTTAATAGATATAAATCCGTCACCAAAGTTTAATGAAAACTGCTCAAAGCACTTTTGAGTTATTGTCCGAAAACTGGAAAATCCAACTTTTTAATGAATAAAACCCCATAACTCAGAAATGTAAAATCTAAAATTTATAAAAATCGAAAGGGAGCTCACGTCAGTAGATATAAACAATTCACCAAAGTTTCATGAAAACTGCTCAAAACATTTTTGAGTTATTGTCCGAAAACCGGAAAATCACCCTTTTTGATGAATAAAACCCCATAACTCGGAAAGGTAAAATCTAATATTCATAAAATTTGAAAGGGACCTCATGTCAATTGATATAAAAAATTTACCAAAGTTTCATGAAAACTGCTCAAAGTGTTTTTGGGTTATTGTCCGATATGTTGACGACGGACAGACGGACAACGATATACCATTTTACGTCCCGTAAACGGGAGTATAAAAACTAATTTTTGAAATTTTGAAATCAGTCCTGAAACAGAAAGTCAACTATTTGAGTTGGTTGATAAAAATAATTTCTTGACTGTTCACTTACTTGATGCACGAAATCAGAAGTTCAGTATAATATGCATGAGAGCATTCACGATATATTGTTACAATGCAACGGTTTGCATCAATCTGGTGAAAATTCAGATCTATCGGAACTCGCAAATTGCCCGTCATATAACACTGAACACTTTAAATTTGCAACACACTCGTTTTCAAGTCCGGCGCCGCACTTTCTTAAAGATACCGGGTCATGTTAATAACCAAAATATGCAGAATAACATGGGATTATTAAATACCAAGTTTAAAGCTCTAGACTATAAAGATTTTTTTTTTGCAATTTGAGCATAATCACATGGGATTTTGATAGTTCCATAGGATTTATTTTATCCCATGGGAACAAAAAAATCCAATGGGACAAATAAAATTATATGGGACAAAATAGAATCCCATGGAATTCAAATTATAAATATACAGTAACATATATGTTAAAATGAATTCTGTTTGGAAGTTAATTGTTTTACATTTATAAAATAGTTAATGAGATATTAGACATGCAAGTCAATAAACTACAATAAAAAGGATAGAAGGATTCTATTTGAAGTCAATGAAATAAATCATTCAACTGAAATAAAATGATACTTTGACATGTCAAATGCATGTGTTATATATTTTTTTCTAAAAAGAAATAAGTACTGTTTTGAAATCTTTGTCTTGTTTATTTCATTATAAGATCTAGATAGAAAAAATATTTCATATTCTGTATATTTGATTGGATGGAGTGATGTAAATGAGTGGACAAAACAGGTGTTCATTTCGACAACAAAATACTCATTTTCTTTTACATTTGCCCATTCTTGCAATGAATATTTACATTTACACAATTGTGTTCTTGTGCATCTATGATGGTACTCCTTTTTGTTTGTAATCATTATGTTGAAATTTCCTATTTCTTTTTGCAGGAAAGAACACATTCCATTTCACATTAATTCAAAAAGCGTACATATGAGAACAAAGAAATCTCTCTCTCTCTCTCTCTCTCTCTCTCTCTCTCTCTCTCTCTCAAAATTAGAACAGATTGCATATTTGTTTTCTTTTCAAATTTGTTGACATTGCGTAATTACAAAGTTCGTGTTTAAACAATAAAATTTCAACTACTTTTTACGAAAAGTGAAAAGACGTCGAACTTAGTATAATATTATCACCAACACAGCACTCGTCTGGCATGTTAATGTTGACAATTCGTATTTAAGGGAAACAAAAGTGGCCTTGTCATACATTCACCTTCGATGTTACTTCAAATATAAAAATAACAATAGTTGTGCTGACCGGTATGAAAAGTTATATGCATTGAAACTTCTCGTAAAATGCAGTCATGGATTCTCATGAGGAAATAAATGACAAAAAACTGTATTTCAACCAGTTGAGCTCTTTGAAGAATTATATCTCTGTGTGTCGTTTACATAGATATAAGAAGATGTGGTATGAGTGCCAATGAGACAACTCTCCATCCAAGTCAAAATTTATAAAAGTAAACCATTATTGGTCAAAGTACGGTCTTCAACACGGAGCCTTGGACCACACCGAACAGCAAGCTATAAAGGGCCCCAAAAATTACTAGTGTTAAACCATTCAAACGGGAAAACCAACAGTCTAATTTATATAAATAACGAGAAACGAGAAACACTTATGAACCATGCTTTTTTCATTTTTATTTTTATATATATATATGTTTCTGAATAAATTGTTATAAAGCTCGACATGGTTTACCTTAACAAAATTTTAACGAATTGTGTTCAATATTTCGATTTTGTCGCATTCAGTGCAATCTTCAGTTCACTACAGTCCTTTTAATGTCCGTCTACCTACGATAAATAAAGCATTAGAAACTTGACTGGCGTTAATGACTTTACAAGCTGCGACATCCAGACGTGATACATCAAATCTATTCAGGGATAAACCATAAAAATCAAGCGAGGGGATGTATCGGAAACAGAAGTGACATTAAGGACAAAAATCTTACGAACTGACCTCATAATATAGCAGTTAATAAAATAGGTTTCAGAGTTTTTTTCTAACATCAGTAAAACACACACAAGTGGTATGAAAATGTCATTGTAGTCTGTGAAAGGTAATATATTATGAAATCATACAAATGTATGTTGAAGTCAATGAGTATGTCTGAATGAAATGTAGTAGGTGTCAATGTTCTCTATGTAATAAACATCTTAAAAATAAGTCTTCCAATTATGAAAGATTGTGTTGAAGTTCGGTTATTAAACACAACTTATTTACTTGGTTAAAAAAGGTGTTGCTATTTGTTATGTCGAGAACACAGTCAATTTGCAGTGCATTTCTTTAGAACTGTAACCGGAGAGCATGAATTGCATTACAAAATTGCTTGTCTCCACCGGGACCTCTGTGTTACAAGGCAGCGCGTATACAGTGTGTTACAAGGTAGCTCAACCGCTTACGGCTGACTAAGTATCTACTAATGAAGGGAAGAAATCCCGTCACACTTCCCCCACCTCAAGAGTCATCATATCATCATGACTCTCACACACATGTCCTAGCTAAAATTCCTCTCAACGCGTATACCGACTGAGCTAAAGAAGTACTTTTAGTTGGGCGCCAATGTAACCGGAGAGCATGAATTTCATTACAAAATTGTTTGTCTCCACCGGGACTCGAACCCGGGACCTCTGTGTAACAAGGCAGCGCGTATACCAACTGAGCTAAAGAAGTACTTCCTTAGCTCAACCGCTTACGGCTGACTAAGTATCTACTAATGAAGGGAAGCAATCCCGTCACAGAACAATAAATGTAAAATAAAGAAAATCCCACTTGCATTTCCTCAATAAGATTTTTAGTGTAGTACGTGTATATGACTTATTTTTAGACAAATTGTATCAAAACTATAGAAAAGTCTCAAAATATGGACAATTCTCAGATCCAGACATCCTGGCATTTAAATTTTTCTAGGGTGATGCCAATAGGAATCCTCTAGATTTTTCATCTATTTGAAGGTGATTACTGATTATTTATATTGCCGATTATTTTTAACCAGAGGATATAGTATGATAAAATCAAAATGCAGATATAATATAGTGTCTTTATCAATATTAAAAGAGTAAAATTACTATATTCAACTGGTGTCGATATATATCAATTAAATTAATTTGCATTGAAGTCTATGGAAAATCTAGAGGATTCTTATTGGCATCACCTCTCAACATTGTTTACATACCACAAATGCTAATCATTGATTGGTCAGTTACATGTTGTGATGTCACTGCAGATCTGAGAATTTTATGTTATGGGGGTCTTTTATTCAGTTTGACTGCTGCAGACATACTAATTGTTTGGCTTTTTTAACTGGACTAAATCACTACTTTACCTTAAATTTCATGACCGTTTTTTTACATATAATGAAATCCCCCTACTTACTAAATTATGCATAATATATGAAGAAATAAATTTGGAAGGTATATGAAAATATCTCCAAGTTATACACTGTCCACACTTGGGACTAAACGATTATCAAAGGACAATAACTGTGGACCAGTTAAGGAAACCTCCTTGACTTCTACAGAGGGTCGATTCTGCCCCATCATTTCGTAATATAAAGAAGACCACTTCTTTATGTCCCATTTGACATGCGAGAAAAATTGGTGTTGCTCGAGCTTGATTTATAATATAAAAATAGTCCATGAATTGAACACTCAGCTTTTAACAACTAAATGGCCCATTAACCAAAAGTGCAAAACTTGACACTTTAATGTATCAAGGTGGTACGGTCATGCATTCAAAACCTTTGTTGTACCATGAGCATACGGGTTTCTTATCTGTCAAAAAGTGTATTGTAGATGTGTATCCTCTCTTCATGACAAATATATTGTTGTTCCAGCAGACAAAGCCCCACACAATATTGCTTTAATATTCAAAATCATAATTTGGAATCCTCAACTAAATAATTTGGAATTCACAGAGAATAAAATTGAGAATGGAAACGGGGAATGTGTCAAAGAGACAACAACTCGACTAAAGAGCAGAAAACAGCTCAAGGACACCAATGGGTCTTCAACACAGCGAGAAAATCCCGCACCCGGAGGCGGGCTTCATCTGGCCCCCTTAACAAAATGTATACTGGTTCAGAGAAAATTGACGTCACACTAAACTCTGAAACATATAAATGAACCAAAATTTAAAAAAAGAGCTGATAGCTCTGAGGTGGAAGAAGGTGAATAAATTAAAAGGCAACTTGAATTACCATAAAAGCAGCCCCACTAACCCAGCCTGCTTTGTTCCATTATCGCTATGATGTATTTTTTTCTTCAAACAAGAATGTGTCATAAGTACATGGATTTCAATCTATACAATCATTTTCTATGTTCAGTGGACCGTGAAAATTAGGTAAAATCTTTAATTTGGCAGTAAAATTAGAAAGATCATATCATAAGGAACACATGTGTACTAAGTTTCAAATTGATTGGATTTCAACTTCATTAAAAACTACCACGACCATAAACTTTAACCTGAAGCAGGACGGACGGACAGACCAGTAAACATAATGCCCATAAATGGAGCATAAAAATAGTAAGACTTGTTACATACCTGCCAACTTTTGAAATTTCCATGGGGTTTTAGTGTGCGACAACAATTTTAAAGGTTACAATTTTAGCGAAGTATTTTGCACGATCTGGATTGTCTTGAAAAAGTGTCATATTTGTATGATGAGCTTACATGCCTTTTCTTAAGTCTGTTTGCATGATTTAAGTTTTAAATCAGTAGAAAAGATGAACATGTAGCTAGCAGACCAGGGTTTATTTTCTTGTGTAAGAATATTAGACGCTTGTTGAAATTTCCAATTTTGAATTATGCAAAGATGTGTCACCCTCATTAGAAGAACATTACAACCCACTGTAAAAATGAGCACCTCTATATTCATATTATTTGATGAAACTTTTCCCAAGAACTATGCATCTATCAAGTATTAAAGTGTCAAAACATGTCAAAAGAATTTTGTGATGTTTCTAAACTTATATCTTCTTTATTAATTTGATCCTCATTTAGAAAAGTTGTTCCAAATATAATGAATTTTCCCACTTTTGAGTTAAAAATCTTAAAATTTTCTTTCTTTTTTTTCAACAGTAAAATGACCCTTTTTAGGGACAGTCCTCATTTAAGGGACACCACTCATAATGGGTGGGGTGGGGTGGGGGTCCCAACCTGTTTGTCTTTGTGAAAAAGAATAGTACATTGTGCTTTAAATGATTTAATTGAATACAAAATAACATATGTTACAAAAGTATAATGTCAATAAATTAGTGAAAAAATACTATTTATTATCTTTATGGTAGTACTGCATCATTGGATTTGGTCAATCAGTCATGCTTTTATCCTTAAGCTGTGTAAGAACCTCCTTGCAGATGAAAATTCACATGCCATGTTCACGATTTTACAACTTCTTCTTCTTCTTCGTATTTCCTTCCAATTAGAAACACCAAGTAGAAACGGAGTTGTTTTCACTTGTATTATTTAAAAGTATTTTTTTAAAGTACTAGATGAAAACAACACAAGTTCAAAATCTAGCATGTTAGAATAATCTTCAGAGAAAACGTTTTTGATTGGCTTATTAATTTGATCATGAGAAACACAGAATTTGATTGGCTGAACACTATTGTCTTACCTTGGGAACAAAATAAGGAACAGATGATTTTCACTAAATCGTGTTTTAGAGCTTTTTTAACGATACCCTTAATATCAATATTTTTAATAAATGCAAGGACGTATTATAAAACGTTGTGTAAGATAAGAGTGGAGAGAATGAACACAGGGTGAACGTACTATACGGGCGAAAGAACTCAGGACTAACAGACCAAGGGCGAACATGTAAACAGGGCGAGTTGTCCCGATACCAAATTCACGCATGGGTACTACAAATATCTACATTAAAACATCCGGTTACAAGTAAACAAATAACGTTCATGTAGATGAGATGAAATCTAATAAATTACATAAATAAAAGGGTAAATATTAACGATAGTGATTGTTTTCAATCCTAATTTACAAATTAAATGATTCAGATGCTTAATCATGTGTAAAATCGGTGTCAAGAATCGGAAGTTGTTATGAAATTGGGCCCGAGAACACAGTTATTTCATAGTGCATTTCTTTTAGACAATAAATTCAAATTAAAAAATCGCACCTGCTCTATCTCAAAAGATTTTTACAGTGTAGTGTACTACTATTGGGACAAATAATATCAAAATTATAGAAAAGTCTACCAGCTCTAACTCAAAATATTGACAATTCTATGTTAAGGGGTCTAAAATTCAGTTTGACAGCTTCAGACATACTAGTTTTTGACCTTTTGAACAGGACCAAATCACTACTTAACATAAAGATTCAGCACCCAAATTTTTTAAGGTTCATGTGGACCCTTTGGTTAAAATGGCTGCGTTTTCACCTCAAAATTTACTCTGAGTACAGACAAACGTGTGCATCTGGAAAAGTTTTAAGGCATAGCATGCCCTAGATAAATAAAATTCAAATACATTGTATGTTTTAGAAAATTTAAAACTTTACTGGATTTTGCAATGCACTTTTTTTCGTCCCTGCAGAAGATGATAAAATTAACAAACAGTTGACTTGAGCTTCACTTGATATGGTCCACTCAGGTACACAGTTTAAATCACCAATTATTGCCAGGTATCTATTGTCCATCTATTGTCCATGTCAATCAATACAGTTCACTTCAATTATTACCTGTGGGGAAGTTCTCAAACCTCTTTCACAACTTAGTTTATTTTGGCACCTTCAGGAGGAATGAAAAAAAGTGTATTGCAAAATCCTGTTAAGTTTTAGTTTTCTTAAACATAAAATATATTTGAATTTTATTTATCTATGGCATGCTATGCCTTAAAACTTTCCAGATACACACGCTTGTCTGTACTCAGAGTAAATTTTGAGGTGAAAATGCAGCCATTTTAGCCAAAGGGTCCACATGAACCTTAACATGTAATTTCATCCCTTTACTTAATATTTCATGCATAAAATGTAAAGAAATAAATTTGGAAAGTGTATGAACAAAATTTGCAAGTTATACACTGTCCACACTAGGGACTATATTTGTAGACAACGAAAATCTAAGGACGATAACTGTGTCCTCGGACCTAATAGTATAGAAAGACTTGACCGATTCTAATAAAACTTTGCATGACCTAAGCTTAGGGAATTATAAGATAGTTGGCCAAGTTTCATGGCCATAGGATATATATCATAGAAACTATGGCTATTTTAATATTGAAATTTGGATGTTTAATTTTGACGTTTAAATCAAATAATTTCAACTATCAAGATTTGGGCTTTAAAAATTTAAATATTGCAAAAATTTGCTTTTTAAATGCTCTTAGATATAATATATTAGGTATTAAAAGCAACTGAACACTCATTTGATTTATCAGATTTATTACAATTATTCAAAAGTCAAATTTATATGAGCCTGTGCATGAAAATTGAGATTTTCGAATTAAGGGGAGCCTTACATAAACATGCATTTTTTCCAACCAATTTGAAGTTTTTGAAGTTTTTTTACCATAAATTATTCCTCCATATATGTTAAATGTACTTTAAATTGAAAGAAAAGTTACAAAAGCATACCACATGAGTATAAAATGGTCTTAGGTCATGCAAGACTGAACATTATTTAGAGTCAATTTAGGCCGTAGCACATATTTACATATAAAATGCATACAGAAGCTATAAGAAATGGAAATTTGTTACTTTTTGCTCATTTCTATGCTAAGATGTCATGATACAAGAAGTCTAATTGCAAAAGGACTCTTGCATTCAACTTTTTTTGCAGACAGTATGGTCTGATGCACAGTTTTTTCACTTTTCAATGGAAAACTTGCATGTAGTTTTAGTCTTAACTGGCATATATTTGAACCACATGCTATCCTACAGAAGAAAATAAAGGTAGTATATGAAATGGATAAGGTGCACAGATCATTGTCAAGTGCTTTTTTTTTCAGATTTAGTGAAATATTAATGATGGACTACAAATTTTATGTACAAAGCTCTTCACATTTCACATACATCAAACAGGCCGTTCGACCAGTTCCTAATTACAACACATTTTGCACATTTTTTTTGTGATAATCTACTTTTCTCTACATTCAGAGTTCACAAATGGTTAATAGAATTTGAATTAATCATAGAAACACAAATATCAAAGCATAAAAAGCTGTCAGATAGAAAGTCAGCATGCCTCTTAGGCATAAAAATGGAAACTGCTAGAAAATACTTATTTTAGCCGTATAATGCCAAAATGGGACATTTTAACAGAATTTCTTTCAAATAAAGATTTAAATCCTTTACTTTTATTGAGTTTGACAAATTGAAACCAGCAAACCATTCAGGGAAGTTGCCAAAGTACAGAATCTTGATTTCCTGAATTCATCTCTTAGGCCCGAGAACACAGTTATTTCATAGTGCATTTCTTTTAGACAATAAATTCAAATTAAAAAAATCGCACCTGCTCTATCTCAAAAAGATTTTTACAGTGTAGTGTACTACTATTGGGACAAATAATATCAAAATTATAGAAAAGTCTACCAGCTCTAACTCAAAATATTGACAATTCTATGTTAAGGGGGTCTAAAATTCAGTTTGACAGCTTCAGACATACTAGTTTTTGACCTTTTTGAACTGGACCAAATCACTACTTAACATAAAGATTCAGCACCCAAATTTTTTTAACATGTAATTTCATCCCTTTACTTAATATTTCATGCATAAAATGTAAAGAAATAAATTTGGAAAGTGTATGAACAAAATTTGCAAGTTATACACTGTCCACACTAGGGACTATATTTGTAGACAACGAAAATCTAAGGACGATAACTGTGTCCTCGGACCAAATACACAGAAACGGATGCGGCATACGGAGGTGGTTCAATGATTTTAAAGTCGGCACCATAGGCCTTCAGAAGACTTGAAGTCTTCTTCCACCAAAACATACAAGACAAACAAAGCCAGAGGTTCCTGACTTGGGACAGGCGCAAATATGTGGAGGGGTTAAACATGTTTTATGAGATCTCAACCCTCCCCCTATAATTCTAGCCAATGTAGAATAAACAAACACACAGCAATATGCACAGTAAAACTCAGTTTAAAAGAAGTTTGAGTCCGATGTCAGAATAGGTAACAGAAGAAACTAAGCAAAATGACAATGATACATAAATGAACAAAGGACTACTAGCAGTTACTGACATGCCAGCTCCAGACCTCAATTAAACTGATTGAAAAATTATTTTTTACTCATATGAAAATCAAGCACAATCCCTCCTGTTAGGGGGTTAGTATCATACCATCATAAAATATACAAGAAGAACATAACCCGCATCATGCCAACAACCTACATCATTTATGAAAGAGGAGAAATAACAAATCTCTACTCTTGTATTAACATATTAAAAAAATTTGGCAAAATTCTTGCGTCTTTATATACTGGGTACCTCACCATCACTAAAATCCTAATAAAGAACTAAACGTAATCAGGTCGTTAATAGATTTTTGACTAAACATATTCCTAAAATTCTTACTACCATTCTTTATGAAGTAAAAGATGGCCTTCAAAAATGTTGCAATGAATATTCAACCAGCAAGATAAATCAAATGTGGATTCACAAAAATTCTGAAGATCTGTACCAAAATCTTCAATCAAAATAATTTATATTTTGCAGTAATATCAAAAGTTTTGATTTTACTACACTCTATACTACAATTCCGCTTTCTCAATCCAAAGATCAAGTTCATCTTTAATTAAACAGTGCTTTTTCTACAAAAAGGTATTGTAGAAACTACTTCCTTGCTTCAGGTCATGGAAAATCTACCATTGTGTAGAACCACACAGATTCCTATAATAAATACACCAGAAACATCTTCAAAATGGTGAATTCTTTTTATCAACAACATATTTGTTGAGTTTGGTGGATTGATATTTCAACAAAAGTTGGTATTCCAATAGGTACTAATTTTGCACCCATACTAATTGAATTGTTTTTCGACCATATGAAGCAGAATTAAATAAAACTCAAAACCAATATAACGCATCTTGCTAAGTTCTTTAATTTTACATAAAAACCCTTGATTGAATGAATGCTTGCAACTCATATATCCCAGTGAACTTGAAATTAAAGATATTACTGAAACTAGCTAGAAGGTCTGTTTCTATCTTGATCAGATGGAAGACTTCAAAAATAATCTATGAAAACGTGATGATTATAGCTTTACAACTGTAAACTTCTCAATTTCTCAGTAGTAACTTATCCTCTGTCCGACGTTTGGCGGTTACATATCGCAATTGATGTGTTCGGCTCTGGCATTTTCACATCTGTCCGACGTTTGGCGGTTACATATCGCAATTGATGTGTTCGGCTCTGGCATTTTCACATCTGTCCGACGTTTGGCGGTTACATATCGCAATTGATGTGTTCGGCTCTGGCATTTTCACATCTGTCCGACATTTGGCGGTTACATATCGCAATTGATGTGTTCGGCTCAGGCATTTTCACATCTGTCCGACGTTTGGCGGTTACATATCGCAATTGATGTGTTCGGCTCTGGCATTTTCACATCAAACGGACTTCATTAAAACAGGTGTGCTCGTGACACAAAAACTGTTGACTGATTCAAATGTCTGTATCTCATCTCACTTGCTATTATTTCGTAGATCTTTGGATACCAGAATAGTTGTCTGATTGGTAAATATAATGATTGTGTTCTATTCCTGATCATAACATATCATTGCATATCAGGAGAGGCTTACCCTATCAACGCACACAGTCTCGCTCCATTGGGAATTAAATAAATAGAGATGACTCACATACCCATAGCCTTATTACCATATATTTGATTATATTTAAACAACTTCAAAATAGTTGTTATGACATGCTATACACAAAGCTGATTCTCTTTGAAAACTTATCAAGGATACCAGGCTTATATAAAACTAAGAGTATAAAAAACTAAACTAAACATTTTGAAAAGTTGTGCTTATAATAGGGCTAAGGCTTTCTATGCCTTGGTGTTAAATGTCACAAACATTTGCATTTGCTTTCTACCAATTTGCTAACTGTTGGAAAACGTTCGTTGCATAATCAAGTATTCAAAAATTGGAAAAAAAAATTTATACAGAAAAAAAAACCTGCTAAATATTTCATAGTTTCATAATTAACAAATGTTTATAACAGAAGAAATTCTGAAAAAAAAACAGCATAGCTGATGTGCTTCTAAACATTATATGAATAATGTGTTTCATATAAAATTAAAGGACTATTTCATTATTATATAATATTTTAACTGAAAACATATAATCTGCATAAAGTTTAACATTATTAATGTAAAACAGCCTTAGACTGACATAATTCTGTAAATAACAAGTCAGTATGATCGCACACACAATTTAATTTGTAAATGATCCAAAAATAACTACATGAACAATTCAGCTCAATATCTGTAAGTAAAGAATAAAAGACAATGGTAATAACATATATGCAGCAGACCTGTATTTTGGAATATAAATCACATCAAAATTATAATGTTTCTGATAGGAACAACATATTCCTGGAGTCACTAAACTTAATAATAAAGTAAACAAACATTCTTACATGATTTGCATATCTATAAATACTTGAATGTGTAATTTTTTCTTGGTTGACTAAACCAATTTTGTAACCTATCCAAACACTATGTTGATTTCACTGATATATTCATGTACTATACATAGTGTTTGGAATCCTGGGTTTCTAAGAACGGTGACATGAAAAGAAACTAGAGGCTCCAAGGACCCTGTGTCGCTCACCTGATATTTTTATTTACAATTGATGCATGATAAATGCAACTGTTGTACTGTCGTTTAGTTTCAGAGATATAAGACTAAAAAGTGTGTTTGAAACCTATGTTTTTTTCAGCCATATGTGCCAAGTTGGCAGGCAGGGTCATCATACACAGTGGTCCCTGGATATCCTAGTGGTGATTTAAACCAAGTTTGGTTTAATTTGACGGTAGTTTCAGGAGAGAGTTTGTTGTGAAGTTTTGTTGTTGCGAAACCCCCAAAACAAAAAGGTAATAAAAATTATCATTTAAGGGCAATCTTTCCTATTAATGATTTCTGCAAAATTCAGTTGATTGTGCAAGGGTTGTATAGCCAGCTGAGGTCGTTAAAACTCTCATTTGTTGTTGCAAAATTCAAGTGGTTTTGAATTGCATTGTTGATATTTTTTGTATTCAACTTTTAAACAACAAAGTACAACAAATATGATGACTGATACTCATGACACTGAAAATATGGTCTTCATTCTTGTGAAGAAAATGGTAAGGTTTGAAATATTTCTTAAATTTTAATTCAATACCAATACTTTAATTTGTATTGATTTATCCCAGGAAATGAGAACAAGGGACACAATTAAATTCAATTTTTTCCTAAACTCTGATAAAATATAAAATGAAGAACTATATTTTTTAATGAGAATTTTTTTTAATAGTTAATTGATAATTTGAACAATATTAATTAAGTTTTAGATTTTGCATGGTCGATTAATTTTCTCTCAAAATTTCTGATATTCTATTAAAGTTTTAAATATAATATGAGGCAGGCATTACCTGTGAAAGGGGATGAAGTCTGTATAAATTAGTGTAGGAATTCAAGCATCATTTGCACTTGAATCTGTAGAAAATGAAGCCAAAGTACTGAAACATATCTGACATTCGACCTATTGTTCATGATTATAGTTGTGACATCATTTTAATGTAAAGAAAGAAACACCATCATCAGGTATTAATGTGGTTTTTTTTCATGTTATAGAATTATCAATCATTTTATTGCCAGTTCATTAGTAGATTGTTTTCTATATTGATTTTCTACTGCAGTTTCAGAAAAGAAGATTACAAAAGGAAAACATTTTGTAAAACTTACCAAAATTTACCAAATTAATGAAAATTGTTAAAATTGACTATAAAGGGCAATAACTCCTTAAGGGGTCAACTGACCATTTTGGTCATGTTGACTTATTTGAAGAACATTATTGCTGTTTACAGTTTATCTCTATCTGTAATAATTTTCAAG
The DNA here is from genome assembly GCA_017311375.1 of Mytilus coruscus. NCBI lineage: Eukaryota > Metazoa > Mollusca > Bivalvia > Mytilida > Mytilidae > Mytilus > Mytilus coruscus. The sequence goes on from CM029596.1 coordinate 128,378,156, forward strand.
ATAATAACCAAAACGGCAAAATTTCCTTAAAATTACCAATTCAGGGCAGCAACCCAACAACCAGTTGTCCAATTCATCTGAAAATTTGAGGGCAGATAGATATTTACTTGATAAATAAGTTAATCCCTGTAAGATTTGCTTTAAATGCTTTGGTTTCAGAGTTACAAGCCAAAATCTACATTTTACCCTATGTTCTATTTTTAGCCATGGCGGCCATCTTGGTTGGTTTGGCAGGTCACCGGACACAATTTTAAACTAGATACCCTAATGATGATTGTGGCAAAGTTTGGTTTAATTTGGCCCAGTAGTTTCAGTGGAGAAGATTTTGTAAAGTTAACGACGACGGACGCCAAGTGATGAGAAAAGCTCACTTGGCCCTTTGGGCCAGGTGAGCTAAAAATAGTAAATGTTTGGGTTGAGAATTATAAGATTAAACATATTTTTTCTAGATGTTACTACAGGATTAAACACATTTTTCTAGAGGTTATTGCTGTGTAGACTGGGCTGATTAACTCACAAACTGAATAAAAGTGTGAAGGACTTTTATCTAAATTTGTGAGTAAGCGACCCAGTTTACACATCAATAACCTCTAGAAAAAGTGTTTTGTGACATAATTGGCTGGTTCAATACCCCCTGAATTGAAGTGGCATGACTGGGTATAAAATGATGCAAATGTCTGTCCATCTGATTAACCATTGGTTAAACTTTTGGTTTTGATATGACAGTTACAGTTCAGTTTGACAGAATCTTTCAAAATTTGAATGCAATATCATGGATCATAAAATTCAGGTTAAGTTTGATTTTGGCAGTTTTGGTCATATTTCTGGTTTCTGGATAATATTTAAAGATCAGCTTGACCAAAAAGTCATGGACCATAAAATAAAAGTCATCTTGGATTTTAACATTCTAACATCTACCATTCAACAGTTATACCCCTTAGCTATCTGAAAAATTGGGATTTGTGGGTGGTTTCTGGAAGATAATGAAAGTGCCACCACCAAAATCTTTTAAAATTTTAAAACAATCTCAGGGTTCATAAATACAGGTCAAAATCTATTTTTACAGTTTAAATATCTAACATCAAGAGTTCTGTCCCTTAATTATTTAAAAAATGCAGAATTTTTGGGTTTTGGGATGATATATAAAGTACCACTGCACAAAATCTGTTTTAAATTTTAGAAAGTCATACACCATAAACTACAAGAGTTTCTAGTTGATAGTTAAGGTCACAGTACCCAAATTGCACCGAGTACCCAAATTGCACCTATTCAACAAAAATAGCTGCGGAAATCTTACAATGTTTCTTTGAGACTAAACAATTTGTATTTTTATGATTTGACATTATGCACGTCTTTCAACATAGGTAAATATATTTAAATATACATAAACGTTCACAATATATATCAACAGATGAAACATTTACTGAAAAAGTAAATCTACGGAAACGTCACCATGCGAAGTTCTCAAAAGTCATCTTTTAAAATGAGCAAATTAAACTTGTTACTAGCATCCATTTCTTAAAAATGAATAGTAAGCATGGACTTATATCAAAATTGTTCTAAATATTTGAAGAAATAAAACAAAACATCTGTTATTCGATTTTTAAGGATGTAAATTTAAGCATGGATGCAATAAGGGTACTCCTCATTACAGAATCATGGTTCGTTTGGAGGTCGGTTCAAACCCATTTTTAATGATTCAATATGGATTCAAAATTAAATTGGTGGAACTATATACTAAATAAGTATACGTCTACAAAATAAACACAGAATGGAAACTTTTTCTGGATCATAAAAAACGTAGGTGAAAAAACGTCAAAATAGGTGCAATTTGGGTACCCTCACGTTAATGTTCTTCTCAACAAAACCTTTTAAATTAAAACACAATGTCTTGAGCATATCATACAAGTTTCATTTTTACAGTGAACATTTTCTGTTCAAGAGTATGCTGTGGGCAAATTTTTGTATTCACTAGATAACTAGACCTAATTCTTTTCAAGCGTGATTTTCTATTACAAAAATACACTCAAATTACATAAAATATTTTTGCAAATTGTCTGACTGATAACATAAATATAAATAAGAAGATGTGGTATGAGTGCCAATGAGATAACTCTCCATCCAAGTCACAATGTGTAAAAAGTAATCAATTATAGTACAAATAATTATAAAGCACAAATATTCAATAGATTTACAGCACTATCAGGCTGATATCCAGTTGAAATTAAACAAAAGAAATGGAACTCTTTATTAGAGAAGGTAAAAATGGCCAAGTTGGTATATTTGAATTGTTTACATCTGTTTCTATGGGCTTTAAAAGTTTAATGTAGGTGCTTAATTTATGATTTTTTTTGCATCTTATATACGTGTTTATACTTAATTCATAGTATGGAGCTCTGAGATATTTCTAAACTTTTAAATTAAAGACAAATTTTCACTAAACAGTCGATTATGGTAGGTGCAAATACTTGTGGATCTTTTTGTGCATAAGTATAAATTCCGCCGAAAAAAATTCCACAGAAAGATAAAATATTGATCTTTTTAAAACATTAATTTGCATCTCTGCCCCCAGCAAAAGTTTTTTGGGAAAAAATCCTAAAAATAGGCAATAATCTCATCGAAAAGAGAAAGTCGGGTACACCTATTTATGTTCAGGCGTGTTTGAGTTTTGTCTTGAAAACGTATAAAGCAACAATATTTGATACACTGTCTGGCTTCAGATTCTATTATTTTTATATATTTAGGCTATATTTTGATATAATAATGTTAAAAATTCACAGTACCAAAAAATTAATTTATGGGTCAAGCGAAATACCTTTCTAATGAGTAATAACAACAGAGTAAGTGTGTTTGATTAACAAATTTTTAATACAAAATAACAAAAAGCCCTTGACGACAGACTTTACAAGTGGATCTTAAAAATACATATCTTCAAAAAATTCTCAAATAACTTTACATGATGCTTAACAGCTAGAAGATACATGTCTTTTAAAATACAACTGTCATGTAAGAATGGTAATGATGCTATCCCGATAAATTTATCCGTTTTCAAGAGCTAAAATGACAGCGCGTCATTCCTACAATGGCTTCCATTTTTGTGATTGAAACACTTAGGTAGCATAATGGGGAGATAATTTTGACAAAGTAGAATTCTGACTGCTATGAGCAACATATGCTCAGAGCAATATCAAAAGTAAAAACAGACATGAATGTGCTGTTCATAAAAAAGAATGATCATTTGAATATGAGACTTATGATATGAAGATGATGAGAGGCTGATTTACAAATGAATAGAAAGGAGAAGGTCCGGTAATGGCTTATTTTGGCCTAAAATTTGAAGTACATCTGATGAAAGATTTTTGTCATTTTTAACTCTTAAGTGTCTACTTCAGTCGATTAAATTAGTATATGTGAAAGATTTGAACTGATTTGGTCATTAAAAATGCTAAAATTCAAGCTTAATTATGAAAAATCTATCAATTATGCCATAAAACGTTGCTTTATAGATGGTTTTTGTCTAAAATATAAGTGGCCGCATTCGTGTTCAGTCTCAACCTTTATATATGTTATGTATTATCATCAAATACAACATATATATAAATATTAAGTCTGAACACAAGTGCGGCCACTTCCATTTTAGACAAAACCCATCTAAAAATTAGCACAAATGCTAAAATTGTGAAGATTTTAGTTATTTTGCATGAACTAATGATGCTAGTATCTGATAAGTGTGCATGGTATTGTCAAAAACAAGCCATACTTAGGTAAGAAAAGTATTCTACTTTTCAATAATAGCTAGAAGTTTACATTTTTAACAAATTTGTGAAAATGCTATATTTTGTGGCCAAAAAGGGGTCTTACGGGGCCTACTCCTCAGCATAAAATATCAACTAAATTGTATATTAAGGTATATTTAAGGTTAAACCCAAAATATGATCAATGAAGTCAATTCTCAAAGTCACTCCTTTGAGAATTCTCAAGATAACTACTTCAACAATCTTGAACTAAATCCTCAAGATCACTACTATGAGAACCATGAACTTAATCCTCAAGGTCACTACATGTACTATGAGAATTTGAAGGAACTAAGCCCTAAAGGTCAATCCGCTCAGAATCCTGACCTCAATCCTCAAAGTCATTTCTTCAGAATCCTGAACTCAATCCTCAAGGTAACTACTTTCAGAATCCTGAAGTCAATCTTCAAGGTCACTACTTTCAGAATCCTGAACTCAATCTTCAAGGTCACTACTTTCAGAATCTCCAGCTGCATTACTATTGGCTTCATGAACTTTATCAGGATCCATGCTGAGGTTTTTTATTATTTTATTAGCCAGTTCCTTTATTTTAACAATTGTTTGTGGATTTTGAAGAATTGAAGTTATTCTTTCTTCACCACCTTCTTTCTTTAAAAGTGGACAATATTTCTGGGCTGTAAAAATAAATATTATGTGATGATTACATGGTAAGAATTTTAAAACAATGATTTAAATGATAGAATCATTATTATATCTTTTACTGAAAAATAATATTGTTGATCATGTACATGTGTAAACACTTAAGCTGCTTTAAAGGTTCAGATATTGTGTATATTTTTTTTTCTTTTCAATTTGCAAGTTCTTTCAAATTATGAAAGATGCATTTTGACACCTGTATGCTTGTGAAGACTGAATGTTGCCCTCTAGATGTCTTTTAGGTTATTTAATTGTTTGTTTGCTGATTTATTTGTCAACTGGTTAAGCAGTTCCAGTGCAAATACAAGCCCCATAATGGTCATATCGGTTGGATGACTGGCACCAAAATGTAGTAACAACACACGGTAAGAAAACAAAAGGAACCAGTCTGTCATATTTGTATCAAAAATGAAACGAAAACTTTTCTGTATATTTTCCTATATGTTTCAATGAAGTATTGTTGGCCCACCAGTACAAAAGTAAAGTAACAAAACACTTAAAGTACTATTCAAGGAACCTGTCTGTCATATTTGGTGTCAAGAAGGGGTTTTCTTCTGATTAAATCCAATTGACTCTTCCACTTGCAGCCATAATACTAGTTTGTCATCCAAATTACAAAACATAACAAGGGACTTTTTAGGGATATGTAATTGATGCCATGTAGTGAGAAAATATCTACAAGAGGCTGTCAAAATGACAGCAAACCTAGCTTTTATTACATTATCAGTGTAATTGTTAAAGAAATTTTTGATTAACAAAAGTTAAATTTGTCAATATCATTCTTGACCTCTATTTTGGCATCAGTAACAACATGTTAAAATTTGAAAAGCATTGGTTGAAAGGTTTTAAATTATTGCAATCAATCAAGAGAAAATCATTTACATCTCTATTTTGACCACAGTAACAACATGTTAAAATCTGAAAAGCATTGGTACAACAGTTCATATTTTATTTGCATGGAAAGGACATACAGTGCCATTTGCCAATCAATCAAGGACCATACCGCTAACTCCTAAACAGCAAAAGCGAAAAAAGTCAATATTGAACTTGACCTCCATTTTGTCATCAGTAAATACATGTTAAAAACTGAAAAGCATTGGTTGAAGGGTTAATTAGTTATTGCACAGAAATGACATAAACAATTTTTTTCTAATCAATCAAGGACCATAACTCCTAAATGGCAAAAGTGAAAACATCAGTAACAACACATTAAAACTCGAAAGGATTGGTTCAATGGTTCATTGTTAATAATGAACTTTATTCATAAGTTTTGCTGCTTTTAAGATATAAAAGTAAAGTGATGTGGTGTAATAAACTAAAGAACAGTCAACCACCATAGATCATTTAGAAAGAAAGGGGATATCTAAGGATCATCATTTTGATAAAAAAAAATAACTTGAAGTTTTGAAGGTGAAGTAATGTACTCACGATAAACTGTTGTCAAATTGCATAGAGCCCAAACAGCCCAGTACTGAGCACCAAGAGCATGGTAAGCATCTACTAGTTTTAAAATAGGTGTAAATGATCTGTAATACAAAAAATATTAAAAATGATCAATATCATGTATATGTAATATTGCATAAAATATTCATTTTTATTTCATAATGTGGCAGAGTCATATTTGATTGATATATATATATTAAATATGATATTGTTGATTATTTATTTTATTGCAGTGTTTGATAGTTTAGTTACTCATTGTTTCTATTTCTAGTATATTCTCTTTTCCCTTTGGTGAACCTCTTTTCTGTCATATCATTTTAGAGGAAAGTTCTAACCTTTTGATTGGTCAATCTTTAGGCCTTAGGCCTTACTATAGGTTTTCTTTGTTTCTGGTAGATTAATACTGCAGACATATGGAAATGCAGTGGTGAAAATAACCTGCTTGATAAATTGATAAATTGATTTCTTATATTTATATTATACATGTACTTCATCTTGGATTTTCAATATTCTTATATTCAGGTCAGTTGATTTACCTTGTTTCTAATTAACAAATTAATAGTATGTTATTTTAATACTTTGTGAAAGGATTGAATGTATGTATTGAATGGAGGAATATTTGGAGTATGAAAGAGTAAAAGATTAAAACCAGAGTTATATTAAACATTTTAATATAAAACATTCTAGTACTTTAAATATTATAAAGTTACATTAAAAGTAATAGATAGATAAATTTGGTACTCTGAAACTATATATTTTAAATGTAGTTGTGTATTTTATTTAATTGGTGAAATAGTCCTGTCATTGGACTTATGAATGTTATATTTTTATTTATTCAGGGTATGGATTAATACCTTTTCATATGGCATGTATGAGTAGTGCTCAGATTTTATACACACAGCACTGTGATGTTTCCAATTACTACACTGACCTATATGTACCATATACATGGTAAGCATTGTGTTCTATGTTGTTAACTTGTAATGTCTGTGCTATGTTTTGTTTAAGTAATTGTCTGTTTATGTGAAGTGTAGTTTATGTGATATATTTATGTTGGTCAGAATTTGTATACTTTGTGTACAAATCTATTTATAAAAGGACAACTCATTAAGAGATTTCAGATGTATATGATTATTTATTATTATGAGATACATATGAATATTGTATTGGAAAGTTAACTAGAGTTAGATTTTGTGATTAAAGGGCTTATTTGAGTATATAGATATTTAAAGGAATAAGTATGAATTGTAGTTATTCCCTTTGCCCATATGTTACATGTACGGTCTTGTCATGTGAATATTTATTATTTGTTGTTATATGTTGTAGGGTCTAAATATTGTGTAATAAAAGAAAAGAACCCTAGATCATCGTTTCTGTTGTATTTACCAAGAAAAACCCGTTACATTTGGCGCCCACAAAGGTTTATCGCTTGGAGCCTCACAGAAGCTGTGACCTGGAATGAACCGTGAACCGAAGTGATTGTTTCACATGGACAAATGAGAAAATCAACACAGTTTTGCAGTGATGTTGTGAACTTTTATGCTTTTGCATTGTGTATTTAGTATTTGTGATTGAAAGACATAACTAATTGGTGAGAACATATATCCCCCTACATATTTGTGTTTACATAGTACATATTGTGTGAAAGTACATGTAGTAAAAACTTGAAACATAATCAGCTGTTGAAATCCAAAATTGAAAACTGCATTTGTAAACATAGCATTCGCTTGTTTACTGTATTATACCTGTATATTTGGTTGACTTGACATTTCATTGAGCAATATATAGTAATAATTTGATTTATACAGTAAGCTCACAGAATTTCATTTGTTTGTTTGCATGTTTAGTGTTCTTTGACTTGTTGATATTCAACATAGTATTAGGCAGTGAAATAGAAAACTGATACATACTTTGTTGTCGTTTACAGTCAAGAAACACATTTTATAGGGTATTGTATGTCCGTCTTGTATTTGTATTACATGTGTTAGTAAATATTTGTGTGTAATACTGTATTTTCTGTGTGTAAATTAATTTTGTGTATCATATTGTCCTTGTATATGTTTGTGTGACCTTGACATTAGTGTACTTTGTGTCTCAGTACATGTGTACTTGAATATAGGTTTACTGTTTACATAGTAGTTAACATTTTTTAAAATTTTCTTTTATTTATTAAAATTTAAACTTTGTTTGATAAATAGGGATTTGATTAGGTTAGGCACTTAGTATAATTGTGTGTGTGTCTGCGAGTGATTGATTGTACTTTGAGATTGTGATACCTACCTATTCGGTTACAGTTTACTATCCCTTTCATACTTTACTGTTTGGTACTACCTGACACTTAGTTGATCTATTGTGGTTGGACAGTTGTACTTTTCATACTTGAGTTGCTAGTTAACTTGGAACTTTAGTCTACTGACCTGTGCTTTTGCAAGCTATTTTAGTAGTTACCTGTTACACTTTACTTGAAGTTGCTATACATGTAATTCAGTGTGATTTATTTGAATTCATAGTATTATATGTGTTGAGTGTTTAATAAATAAAAGTACCCAAGCCCTTTTCAGGTGCAGCAGTATTAGTATAGTATTTATTTTATGTGTGAACAGGTAGCGAGACATACAGTATTGTGAGTCACACATTAGGTTTTTCGAGACATAGGTTATATGTGATATATAACATTGAGCGATGCATACATGGTATATAGAGACAAAGATTAAGTATATAGCACTTTAGTATATATGCTTTAGTTATATTATTTACTGCACTACATTACCTATACATTTGTTGATACTTACTAGGTATATATATATTTTTTTTTCTTATTCTTATTGGTTATTGTAAGGGAGATAATTAATATATTACATTTATATCTTTTGTAGATTGGTTTGATTTGGTATCAAGGAGATAATCCTACTACAATTTATTTTTGTAGATAATAGTTAGTTTCATATTCAGGGAGGTAATTCATTGTATACATTCATTTACTCAGGTATTAGTTTAGTATTTCTCCTTGGTAAAGGGAAATAACTCATACTATTAAGCTATTTTACATCACATTTTCTGATTTATAGTGAGTTTACTTGATATTTGGTGACTTCACTTGAGTTTTCATTTCACATTTTCTTATTTATACATTATATTTCATTGGTATATTTTCTTATTTAGTTGATACTTTATATATATCATTAGTACTTTATTATTTTCTTTTCAGACATTTGATTTTGATTCAGTTTTGACTGATATTTATTTTGTTCTTTATTTTACACCTTTAGGTGTTTGTCTATTCAGTACTTAGTACATTTTTTTCTTTTCTTTCTTCTTTCTATTTCCTTATTTACACCTGTTGGTGTTTTCATATTTATACTTAGTGGTAGTTTTTGTTTTAATTTTAGGTATTTGTAGTCTCAACTTACATTTTCTTGAACAACACTAGGAATTATTTATAGAACAGGATATATATACAAACAACGTCATCATGAGTGGATTTGAGGACCTTGCTAAGGCACTGCAAACCTTAGGAGAAAAACTGTCAGAAATACCACAGAACATAAAGGATTTAATGTCATTAATCTGACGTAAAAGCAGGAACAAAACCAACATCTACTTACATCAATCCACCAAGATTACCATACTTTTCAGGAAAGGATAAGTTAGGAGGTGGAGAAGTAACATATGATTTGTGGAGATACGAACTAGTATGTCTTATCAACGACAAAACCCACATCAAGGAGTTGATAGCTCAGTCAGTACGGAGATCATTGAAGGATCCGGCAGGGAAAGTAGTGATGCGTGTTGGTCCACATGCAGAATTATCAGCAATATTACAGAAGATGGACAGCGATTTGGTGTAGTAGAGGAGAAGGAATCTGTCATGCGAGAATTCTACAATACCACTCAACATGAAGATGAAGATGTATCTGCTTGGAGTTTTAGATTAGAAGATATATTAGAGAAGGCATTGCAGACAGACAAAGTAAAAAGATCGGAAGCGGATGAAATGTTGCACGATATGCTATGGAAAGGACTACGTCAGAATTTGAAAGCTATCAGCCATTACGAAAGAGAAGTATACAACATTTGATTCTTTGTGCGTTGCATTACGTAGGATAGAAAAGGATAACATCATAGATATGCCTACATTGAAAACTATAACAAAGGGAACATCAAAGAAGGCTGTCAGCAAGAATACTGATGATGATGATAATGATGATGACAATGTTCAAGAGGAAGATTTTAAAGCATTTATGAATGTAATTACAACTACATTAGACAGAATTGAAACTGGTATGCAACAACATCAAAATCAGAACCAGTACCAAGACTACCAAGGACAAAGTAGAGGAAACTATAGAGGCAATAATTATAGAGGAAACTATAGAGGCAATAATTATAGAGGAAACTATAGAGGCAATAATTATAGAGGAAATCAAAGAGGTAATTACCAAGGTAACTATACAACAGGTAGAGGAATGGTCGAGGATATGAAAACCAACAACCTGCATTTGAAGGACAGCAACCCACATATGAGAGGCAGAGACCTATATACTGTAGGAAATGTGGTCAAGAGGACATTTTGCAAGAGGATGTGCCAATAAGCCAGCTCAGTTTCAGCATTTAAACGCTAGGAGTCTACGCCAAGGGGGGATGTAGACAGTTCTGATAGCAGCCCCATACAGCACATTTTTAGAAGTACAGCAGCTAATAAGATACCACCGGGACTTTGTGGTTCACCTACTGAAACAAAAGTTACTTTGGAAGGAATAGAATCAACTTCTTTATTAGACACTGGATCAACCGTTTCTACAGTTAGTAAGTCATCCTACAACCAGCATCTTCAACATATACCGATACAGACCTTCAGTCAACTACTTAAGATTGAGTGTGCAGATGGTGAATCATTAACTTATATTGGATATATAGAAGTGGATTTATATATTAAACAGGTAGATCAACACCACACTTGTATATTTTTGGTTGTTCCTGACAGTGAATACAACTCAGCTGTACCACTCCTTTGAGTACCAACTTACTTACAAACATCATGGATAGTTGCCGTCAACTACATGGAATTAAATTTTACAGTCTGCTAGTTAACCACACCATGGTATACATCATTCCGCTGTATTACTTTGAGAGGAAAGAGCTACAAAGGAACAAGAATCAATTGGCAGTCATTAAGAATGCAGAACAGAGACCAATTACTATACCACCGAATTCCAACATATGTATAACTGGTTACATTGATAAAGCGATACCATATCATCCAACATCTGCCATGGTACAACAAACATTACAGTCAGTCATACCACATGACTTAGATATTGCACCATCTTTAATTAGTTACAAGTATGGAATTAGCAAAAGAATAGATGTGAACATCAGCAACATAACAACTAGAACTGTTACTATTCCACCTAAGGCAGTGATTGCTGAATTACAACCAGTAGATATTCAAGACCAACCTGATTTATCTAATACAGATTTTACCACACCACTTTTGGAACAAGTAAAGATTGATGTAAAGAACTTGTCATCAGATGAACTTGAGAGAGGAAAGTTCTTAATAATACAGCGACATCTTTTCAAGTGCAATATTGATGTTGGACATACACATCTGGTACAACATGAGATTGAACTTGATGATAACCATCCTTTTAAACAGAGATATAGAAGCATACCACCATCCATGTATGAGGAAGTAAAGGCTCACATTCACCAGTTGTTGAGAGCAGGGATTATAAGGAAGTCGCACAGCCCATATTCATCAAACGTAGTACTCGTCAAGAAGAAAGATGGCTCTCTGCAAATGTGTGTAGATTTTCGTCAACTTAATAACCATACAAAAAAGATGCATATGCTTTGCCACGTATAGAGGACATTCTAGACCACTTAGCAGGAATTCATACTTTACGGTCATCGATATGAAAAGTGGTTACCATCAAGTCGAGATATTGGAAGTGCATAAGGAAAGAACAGCATTTACTGTAGGTCCACTTGGATTGTATGAGTACAACCGCATGCCATTCGGTTTGACAAACTCACCAGCTACTTACCAACGCCTCATGCAAGAATGCCTCAGCGATTACCATATGAACATCTGTTGTATCTTTATTGATGATGTCATTATTTTGCCAACTCCTATGAAGAACATCTTAAGCGACTGAAGCTAGTATTTGATAGAATCCGGGAAGCCAACCTGAAGTTATCACCTGGGAAATGCTCATTCTTCATGCCACGAGTAAAGTATGTTGGCCACATAGTATCCAAAGATGGTGTAGAAACAGACCCGGAGAAAATAGATAAAGTGATGTCTTGGCCTACTCCAACTACACGGAGGAAGTTCAACGGTTTATAGGATTTGCTGGTTATTACCGTAGATTTATTAGGAACTTCAGCCAGATAGCAAGACCCTTAACTGATCTTATGCCAGCACCAAAGCCAAAATCAGGAAAGAAAAAAAGAGAACAACACCCTTGGACTTGGGGAGACAAAGAAGAAACAGCTTTCAATCAGCTTAAGCAGAGTTTAGCATCAGCACCTGTATTGGCTTATCTAGATTATCATAGACCATTTGAGTTGCACACAGATGCCAGTGGTTTAGGTCTAGGAGCTGTGCTGTATCAAGAGCAAGAAGCCAAACTCAGAGTAATTGCATATGCCAGCAGAGGACTGACTAAAGCTGAGAAAAACTATCCTGCACATAAGATGGAATTCCTCGCTTTAAAATGGGCCATTACAGATAAGTTCCACAATTACTTGTATGGACACCGATTTCATGTGGTAACAGACAACAACCCATTAACTTACGTGCTTACATCAGCGAAGTTAGATGCAACAGGCCACAGATGGTTATCAGCACTTGCAGCATATGATTTTGCATAGCATACAGGCCAGGAAAGATTAACAACGATGCTGATGCACTTTCCAGATTACCACCAGCACAGGAAGCTACATTATTTTTGGACAGTATCAAGGCAATTTGTGGAACCATAGGAACACCATATGTTGACACTTTAGTTGTTGAACCTGATGTTATCAACACCATGAACATTGATCTACACATGCAAGTGGAGCATGATATTGATTGGGCTGCAGTTCAACAGTCAGATACACATCTTAAGCCTTGGATTGACTTTGTGAAGTCAGGATCTAAACCCAGGAAAGGACAGTTACCATCCAGTTCTCTTAATCGACATTTTGATCAGCTGAGGTTGCATGAAAACATACTATACAGGAGATTACCATTGATGGAAGGAATGTTAGACAGTAAGTCCTGCCATCTACACATGTACCTGTAGTATTGGAAGCATTGCACAATGAGATGGGTCATCCGGGAAGAGATAGGACAAACAGCTTAGTCAGAGATAGATTTTACTGGCCAGCCATGAACAAGGATATTGATGAATGGATCAACCACTGTGACAGATGTCTCAAGAGAAAGAAGGACCCGCACAGAGCTCCATTGATCAACATTTTATCATCACAGCCTATGGAGTTGGTGTGTTTGGACTTCTTAACATTGGAACCATCTAAAGGAGGCATACAAAATCCTTGTAATTACTGACCATTATACACGCTATGCTCAAGCTGTACCAACAAGGACCCAGACCGCTCGAACAACGGCACAAGCTCTGTTTAACAGCTTTATAGTGCATTATGGCATACCACAGAGATTGCACCCAGACCAAGGAGCCAACTTCGAGAGCAAGGTGATTAAGGAACTCTGTCAGCTACTTGGAGTACAAAATCAAGAACAACACCTTATCACCCCATGGGAAATGGCATGACTGAGAGGTTCAACAGGACTCTTCTTGGCATGTTGGGAACCTTACAGCCACACCAGAAGATAAACTGGAAGACTCATGTTAACGTTGCTCCACTTGTACATGCTTACAACTGTACCCGCCATGAAGCCACCAGCCATTCACCTTATTTTCTGATGTTTGGTAAAGAACCTAACTTGCCTATAGATATAGCCTTTGGACTAACCACAGATACAGTCAGACAGCCACAGTCCAAGTACATTCAGGAACTAAGAGAGACTAGTCAAAGCTTATGAGTTGGCATCTAAGGCTGCAGACAGAGCCAGAGAGAAACAGAAGACAGGGTATGATTTAAAAGCCAGAGGAGCTACTTTAGAAACTGGAGATAAAGTATTGGTGAAAGTGGTAGCTTATGATGGAAAACATAAGATAGCTAACCGTTGGGAAGATGATGTCTATGTAATCATTGATCAACCTAATAGTGATGTGCCAGTTTACACCGTACAGAAGGAGAATGGAGAGGCGCAGATGCACACTTCATAGGAATCTTCTTTGCCTGTGGGTTACATCACTCAGAGAAAGCCAGAACCACCACTCAGACCAGTACCTCCTCCAAGAACAAGATTGAGACAAAGAACAGAACAGCCATCACAAGAGCCATCTGATAATGAGAGCAGTGATGAGGAGTTAGATGTTCTTGTTAGATTGGATTATGGTATTCCACAGATGTAGCAGAGTCATATTTGATTGATATATATATATTAAATATGATATTGTTGATTATTTATTTTATTGCAGTGTTTGATAGTTTAGTTACTCATTGTTTCTCTTTCTAGTATATTCTCTTTTCCTTTGGTGAACCTCTTTTCTGTCATATCATTTTGGAGGAAAATTCTAACCTTTCGATTGGTCAATCTTTAGGCCTTAGGCCTTACTATAGGTTTTCTTTGTTTCTGGTAGATTAATACTGCAGACATATGGAAATGCAGTGGTGAAAATAACCTGCTTGATAAATTGATAAATTGATTTCTTATATTTATATTATACATGTACTTCATCTTGGATTTTCAATATTCTTATATTCAGGTCAGTTGATTTACCTTGTTTCTAATTAACAAATTAATAGTATGTCATTTTAATACTTTGTGAAAGGATTGAATGTATGTATTGAATGGAGGAATATTTGGAGTATGAAAGAGTATAAGATTAAATCATTAAATAATAACAGAGTTATATTAAACATTTTAATATAAAACATTCTAGTACTTTAAATATTATTAAGTTACATTAAAAGTAATAGATAGATAAATTTGGTATTTGAATAATACAGAACTCTGAAACTATATATTTTAAATGTAGTTATGTATTTTATTCAAATGGGGAAATAGTCCTGTCATTGGACTTATGAATGTTATATTTTTATTTATTCAGGATATGGATTAATACCTTTTCATATGGCATGTATGAGTAGTGCTCAGATTTTATACACACAGCACTGTGATGTTTCCAATTACTACACTGACCTATGTACCATATACATGGTAAGCATTGTGTTCTATGTTGTTTACTTGTAATGTCTGTGCTATGTTTTATTTAAGTAATTGTCTGTTTATGTGAAGTGTAGTTTATGTGATATATTTATGTTGGTCAGAATTTGTATATTTTGTGTACAAATCTATTTATAAAAGGACAACTCATTAAGAGATTTCAGATGTATATGATTATTTATTATTATGAGATACATATGAATATTGTATTGGAAAGTTCACTAAAGAGTTAGATTTTTGTGATTAAAGGGCTTATTTGAGTATATAGATATTTAAAGGAATAAGTATGAATTGCCCATATGTTACATGTACTGTCTTGTCATGTGAATATTTATTATTTGTTGTTATATGTTGTAGGGTCTAAATATTGTGTAATAAAAGAAAAGAACCCTAGATCATCGTTTCTGTTGTATTTACCAAGAAAATACCCGTTACAATAATAATAGACATGGAGGTAAGAGTTATGAATACATTTGCAGAGTTGTAAGCAGATGACTTTGAAGTTTGTATTTTTAAAACATTTTATAAAATAGCAATTTTCAAATTACATTCTGTAAAACTGTAAAATAATTGATTTTTGCCAGTTTAAAATTTATGATTTTATAGACACAACTGTTTCAAGAGGTTTTAATTTCATCTTTTTCTGGTTACAGATTATACTCTTCCTTGAGGATTAGATTAACTTTAGGGAATATTTACACATTTTTATCTTCATTTTACATTTTACAGTAAATAAATATATATGACAATTGTACCTATAATTTATATTCCTTGTACTTTTTAGAGGCCATCGCTGTATTGCAGAAATGACTTTTTCAGTAACATGATCTCGACTAGGAGACTGAATTGTCCATGCAGCAGGACCATCCGCCATCATGTGAGAAAATACACCAGCAGAATTATAACTGACTTCTATTCCATCCTTCTCTGAGTCTAACAACTCACTGGAACAATAAAAAATTATGTAAGCTTTAAAATTTTCTCTGAACAGCTGGTCACTAGAGATCAGCTAAAAAATTTATCCAAAAACTTTTCATTGACAGACAACTTTTTTTTTGTTTCATTGTTTTGGCCTGTGACAAATCAGTGAGACAATCCAAATTCATGTTAACCTTGAAAAGACTTTAAACAGCTGGTCACAAGTTCACAACTAAACAATTTTATCAAAGAAGCTTTCTTTGAGGGAGACCATTTTCAAAGATTTTTAGTTTGGCCTGTGATTTAGATAAAGCTTCTGATTTTTTTACAGTATGATATTGTTCTTTACTTCACTATGTGTCAAGTAGTGCATGTTTCTAAAGGACTCTGGTGGATAGTTGTCTCATTTGCAATCATACCACATTTCCTTATTTTCATAAAATAATAAAGAGAAGTACTTAAAAATAATTGATTCATTGTCAGCTAGATCTCAACTCTCACAACTGTTTTCTAACTTACTTCAGTACCAATACAAGCATAATATTTATGAATCAATACTTAAATCAATTTCTATCAACAAACATTCTTTAAAAAAATAAGCTAGAGGCCGAAAGAGCTGTATTAATCACATGCAAAATTTAACACTTAATTGCTAATGTCATATGCCTCCCTTCTTTTTGATTATTAATGAAACCTACCAAAATATCTCAATAAATGATTTTTCCATCAGTTTTGGTCTTAAATATGGTACTTCAGCAATGTTGCCCTAGAAGATATAAAATGTTTAAACATTTACATGAAGTCTTTTACAGTTAAAAACATTACAAGAACAACAGATGGCTTTTCATAGATGTCTGTTTTAAAGATAACAATTTTATGCCATGCTCTCTTTACATCTATCTAAAATGAACAGGATTAAAATCCATTGCTTTTTATGGCAATGGCAAACCGCAGGCAACAAACCATTTCCAGACACACAAAAAGAGAGAAATAAATATCTGATTCCTGGTGTTGCTATATCTGTGGGATTTCTTGTGTTGCCATGGTAAAGAAGCTACTTGCATTTTAGTACTTTTAGAGGTAAATGTAAGATTTAGTTGTTGCAAATATGTTTGGTGGAGTAATTCAGTTTGAGACTTGAAATCCAATTAACTTCTTCAAAACTCAGGGTTTCGCTGGCGGTCGCCATTTTAGCATTTTACGAAAAAATAAAAATTGTGGCGATTAAAATTCATTACTGGCAAAAGAATTTGGCGAAAAGAAATATGCATGCAAGAAAATAACAATTCGATTTCATCCATCTAGTTTACCTTTTTCGGTTTCTTGGACTTTACCTGATCAGACAATACTGGGAATTCACCTTGAACTTGTTACGATTTTGACAGAAAATCAATAATCAGCTGATTGCATTTTATAGCTGTAGGCAAGGATGAACTAATTAATCAAAGCTTGATTGTATTTTTAACGAAAAGATGTGGTTAAATGGCGTCAGATGTCACCTAAAGAATTTATTTACAACTTTGCGACGCACATGTTTGAAGCATAGTTTTACGTCTCCTCTGTTTCTTTTAAAGATGGCCCAGAAAAGAAAACTGACAAAAATGTTCAAAAGCAAGAAAAATCTCTGATTTAAACTTTATCCTTAACTTTGATAGAAATAATTGATTTTGAAGTGGGTATTTTACAATTATTTTGGCAACGCACGTGTTTCAAGCATAGTTTTACGTCTCAACTTTTTCTTTTATACTGGTCTGGAAAAGAAAACTTGTTATGAAGATACATATTCAAAAGAAAGAAAAATCTCTGACATAAGTATTTATCCTTCAAATAGATGGGAAATATATATATAACCGATAAACTTATTGAAGATGAATCTTGTGTTCTCAGAAAATATGATTTCATGATCTATAATGCAATTTTACAGTATGTTTTAAAAAGTAATTAAATGTTTATTGTCTATTCATTACAATGTAGATTTAAAAATAAGATTTGTAGACTTATCATAGACAACAATGGGACAAACTGATTTTTTTGTTAGAAAGAAGGAAAATTTTAAACGAAAAATAAGTTTATGTTAGTTGGAGAAAAAAATTGAAAGTGGCGAAAAATTTATTGTTTTTGTGAAAGACGTGGCGAAAAGAGAAAATTGACCCAGGGAAACCCTACTCACTAGGTATATAAATCTACTTGTATCTATTTCTGGTGAACTTCTGTATTTAGCTGACATTTATTGGTTAACATATGATCTTGTCTTTATCTTAATGTTTATAATATCTTTGTGATCATTTTTCGCTTAGTTTAATATCTTCCTACTTTCTTTCCTAAGTACACATAGAATCAGTTAATTTTAAACAATTCTTCAAATTAGTGCTACCATACATTGAAAATCTCAGCGTGCTTATTTGATCGTATTCTGACTTTTCATTATTTCAAATTACTTGGTATTTCAAGGTAATGTTTTCAAAGATATCCCCATTCAAAAAAAGAACTTGGATGTTTACTGAGTAATCTCCCATACAATAAAAAAAGAACTTAAATGTTTACTGAGTATCACCCCATACAATAAAGAGAACTTGGTTGTTTACTGAGTTATCTCCCTTTCTTATTATACAACAAAATTCAAACCTCAAATGATCAATGCTACTTTTCTGCAGTAAAGCATATTCTAAATTCAATTTTAAAATATAAGCAATCATGTTTTATTAAATATTTGATTCTCATAAGACTAAAATATTGTTTGTAAAAGGAAACGTACCATAAGTCCCATCATATTTCTAAGCAATTCAGGTTTTTCTGGGAAAGTCTACAATATAAATAACAACAGAAATATATTAAAACATTCACTGACATTCAAAGGACTACCTTTATTTGTTTTGGCTAATTCGTTTCTCTGATGAGAAATTACAAGCCTAGACTAAAGAGACCTGACATGATAGGACAAGATTTTGTTGATAAAACCTTTCTGTTTGGGAATTTTCTAGAAAGTATGACCTCTTTCATATTTGCAAAAAGATTATCAATTGTTTTGTTAAAACCTTTTTTATATTTGTGTTCCTACTGATTAAATTCCCATCTTCACACAAAACAAAAGGAAAACATTGAATTTGATGGTAAAAATACTTTAATTATATTGCACCTGCATTATATTAACAAACTTTCTCTTACAAAGAATTTTTTTTACCATTGAGCAGTTTCAAGGAAAGAATTAAAACTGCAACCTGAAAAAGTGTTTGACCAATTGTAAATCTGAAGGCCAATTGTAAATCTGCCTTTTACTTTAACAAAGGTTAAACTACTACTGTAAATTCAGAAATTATTGTGTGCATTCATTTTTGCAATTTTTGGAGAATGTACAAAAATGTTAGATCAATTTTTGCGATTCCAGGAAAATCTCCTTACAGATAATGTATCCAGTATCAAAATGTGCATTCTTATTATTGCAATACTCACCCAGTCGCATTTTTCGTATTTATAAAAACCTAGCAATAGTTTCTGAATTTACAGTATTAAATCTTATAAAATATTTGTTATAATTGATCAATATTCCTATTTAGTCAACCCTGAAAACAAATTATCCTAAAAAACTAGATGTGTCGGAACGACACCAATGGCCCGTGGACACAAACATGCATGGATAGTATCCAGCTCTCAAGACCAATACTAGTTTGATGAAAAATTTCCTTGATCAATGAGTAGTTAAATTTCAACCTATCAGCAAACAGGAAGTGGATGTACTGCAGAACTTACAAGATGTGCTGAAACGACATGAAAATCGGCATAGCGGAACGAAACATAAACTTGATCTGTAACTCATCATGGTAGACTTACATATAAAAATCAGCACAAAATCTGAAGGTGTATAGAAAAAAGTCTGTGTAACTTTGATTTTCAACAATTTATCAAAGTCCAAAGCCTGTAATTTCGCAAAAATTAGCAGAGCGGAATGAAACTTAAACTTGATCTGTAACTCATCATGGTTAACTCACATACCAAAATATTAATCAGCCCAATATCTGAAGGCATTTAGAAATTAAAGCACTGTAAGCCCTGTAGGCAGTTAACCAAAACCAAGGCAAACGTAATTATGAAAACTGTGGCAGTGTTGCTTCAATGTTTTTAAGATTTGAAAGAACAAACATTAAACATTCGTATATTGTAAATTTATGTTTATTAAATGAATTGATTATTAAGGCAAATTAATTAAGATTTCATCAAGGTTTTCAACAGCAACTCATATATCAATGTAAATGACCCCATCTTCACCCAAGTCCATGATGTCACTCCATACCAAGTTTGGAAAAAATGACAGGTGATTATAAAACAGTTGGTCAAACATTCTTTGGCTTTACACATCTTGAAAGATTTAAATGTTTCTTTAAAATGAGCCATAAATGTAAATTATTATAGGCCCAGAAATAATTCAATAAATAATTAAAGTAAATTCAATTAACCTAGACTCATTTTTGCATCAATAAAATTTTATAATAAACAAGAAATAATTGTAACAGGATGCCATTATGAAGTCTCCCAAACAAAGCCTCCATAATTAGTCATTCCATGGTTGCCTGACATTGGGCAAAGTCCAGTTCATATTGGTTTGGTCTAGTAAAGTGATATGCATATGTGACACCTAGGAGATTGACCCTGTATGTCATTCAAATCTTTTGAAATGACGAACAGGAATAAATTTGAATTAGGGTTGGGTATCTCAACCGCTTACAAGTTCTCAAACAGGAGGGTGGGTGACCCCAGGGACTACCCATATATTTCATTTGATTTTTATATTGTCCAATAAATGAATATACATATGGTTTAGGGGTGGGGATCTCCACCATTTCCAAGTTCTCAAACAGGAGGGATGGGGTGACCCCAGGACTCCCAAATATTTCATTTGATTTGTCATATTGTCCCATACATGAATATATATGGTTTAGGGTGGGGATCTTGACTTTTACAAGTTCTCAAACAGGAGGGATGGGGTGTCCCCATGGACTCCCCTATATTTCATTTGATTTGTTTTATTGTCCCACACATGAATATATATGGTTAAGGGTGGGGATCTCAACCATTTCCAAGTTCTCAAACAAGAGGGGTGGGTGACCCAGGGACTCCCCATATATTTCATTTGATTTGTTATATTGTCCCATCCATGAATATATATGGTTTAGGGTGGGGATCTTGACTGTTTACAAGTTCTCAAACAGGAGGGGTGGGGTGACCCCAGGACTCCCAACATATTTTATTTGATTTGTTTTATTGTCCCATACATGAATATATATGGTTAAGGGTGGGGATCTTGATTGTTTACAAGTTCTCAAACAGGAGGGTTGGTGTGTCCCCAGGGACTCCCAAGATTTCATTTGATTTGTTTTCTTGTCCCACTCATGAATGTATATGGATTAGGGTGGGGATCTCAACCATTTCAAGTTCTCAAACAGGAGGGGTAGGGTGACCCCAGGGACTCCCATATATTTCATTTAATTTGTTATATTGTCCCATACATGAATATATATGGTTTAGGGTGGGATCTCGACCATTTACAAGTTTTCAAACAGGAGGGTGGGGTGACCCAGGACTCCCCTATATTTTATTTGATTTGTTTTATTGTCCCATACAAGTATATATCTTTTGGGGTGGGGATCGCGACAGTTTACAAGATAAAAGTACATTTTCAAATTGAAAGGGGTTGGGATGAACCCCTGGACTCACCCAATATTTTGTTTGATTTTTTATTGTCCTGTTCTCATTACTGAAGACTGTGTGTGTCTATCACTTACTGTTTTCGAGAAATAGTCATTTGAAGATTTAAAAATAAAATCCCATAGGGTTCTATAGTATACCCTCTCTCTTCAGGCCCTCCAAATACCTCTAAATAGACCCCAATGCACAAACAAAGATTAAAAGCTCCGCTAGACATGTTAGTCTAACATTTTATGAAACCCTAAGTAAATCTGACAAACGGTCAGAGTTGTCTTCTTAGACGGTTCGAGTGGATTTGGTCCGACTTGTCTCGGGACGATTGTCCACATTACTCAAAACATTCCATCAACGTTGATTTCGGATCTGTTTCGTGACCTTGTTTCATTCATAAAATAACAACAACCTTATTTGGCAAGATAAGTTAAAATTACCGCCAAATTAGATATATAACTTTATTTCCTCTATCATACAGATTTGTTGTACATGAACAATATTCCTGCGCATTTTGCCATTTGAGAAATATAAACGACTTGTAATTACAGATTTTCGGTGATGAAATATTTTATACAATTGTTCTTTGACATCATAGCCAAAAGCACATGGGATAATAAACTACGTATGGATTTCTATTGAGCACTATTTCCTATGTGCAACTTCAAAAGTTTTGGGTAGTTTAACAATCATTTAAAGTTTTCCTGGTCATATTTTTGTATTCCAGAAATAAAAGTATGAAAAAGGTCCAATTAGTTATAAATAACACAATAGCCAGCTAGATAATAACAATGGCACGATTTCAGCATTTATTGGGTAGAACACAAATCTAGGGTGTTTCGCATAAGGCAGCTTAACTGCCTAAAAATTGTGTATAATGTGTGTTTGGAATGACGGAATGACAGAATGACGGACAAGGGTAAAACTATATGGCCCCGCAACTCTGTTGAGGGCCTACCAATTGTTCTCTTTGTTAATAAAACAGAAATTTAAATTTAAACCGTATGATCTTATAAGTATATACAATAGTTTTTAGTTGAAAACAAAACCATGGCAATACTTTAAATCATCATTTTTTTTAAAGCTTTCCATTGAAAGAATAAACTTATATCCTACTTTGTTTTAATAAACACCTGATAAGTGGTAAAGCAACATACCTCTAAACATTCTATGAATAAAGACATTCCATTATGTTCCATAAATCTGTCACAATTTACAGCAGTTTCATCTGAAAAAGTATTCTGATATTCTTATTAGCTGTTTATTCAATTATTTAATAGATTCCAATAATATGCATAATCAAACGTGTATTTCTTTGTAGAGGTTGAAATCAAACTTATTTTTATGATTTTTTTTCCATCACGAGTCAAAGCATGGTTGAATGGAGAATTGGGAAATATGTATATCATATTTGTTTTTCGTTCATTGTTTTGTACATAAATCAGGCCGTTAGTTTTCTCGTTTCAATTGTTTTACATTTGTCATTTCGGGGCCTTTTATAGCTGACGATGTGGTATGGGGTTTGCTCATTGTTGAAGGCCGTACAGTGACCTATAGTTGTTAACTTCTATGTCATTTGGTCTCTGGTGGAAATTTGTCTCATTGGCAATCATTCCACATCTTCTTATTTTTATATAAATGGAGAATTGGAAAAATGTAAATGAGGCAGCTGAGCAACACAAGTTCACACAAAAGGCATTAAATGGATCTAAAATATTCTTACAAAGACAAAATTAAATTCATGATAGTAACCAAACATTATTTTTTTAGATATCAGTACAGGTTAAATTTAAGCTTTACATTGTAGATGATGCTACAAATTTCCCAGTGTTTACTTTTTTCTTTTCTATATGTATCTGTATGTAAGTGGATTATTGTCTTATTAACACATTTTTTTTTTTTTTTAAATATATTTTTTAGACATTACTAGTTTTTGCTTGAAGCTTTCATTTTTTCTTGGTAAACAGATCACATAATATGTTACCTTCTACTTCTTATCTAACCAACAAACAAACTAACATGTCACATTCCACATTGTACTCCATGCCATTTCCATGATCTAACTAAAATCTACATACTAACCTGTCACATTCCACATTGTACTCCATGCCATTTCCATGATCTAACCAAAATCTACATACTAACCGTTACATTCCACATTGTACTCCATACCATTTTCATGATCTAACTAAAATCTACATACTAACCCGTCACATTCCACATTGTTCTCCATGCCATTTCCATGATCTAATCAAAATCTACATAGTAACCTATCACATTCCACATTGAACTCCATGCCATTTCCATGATCTAATCAAAATCTACATACTAACTTGTAAAATTCTTCATTGTACTCCATGCCATTTCCATAACTTATCTAAATCTACAAACTAATCTGCAACATTCCACATTATACTCCATGCCATTAACATGGCTTATCAAAATCAACATTCTAACCTTGTATTGTAATAATCCACATTTTCATATGGGTCAAAACTATTACGATGCCATTTCAATGACTTTTCAAAATCTACATACTAACCTGTGACATTCCACATTGTACTCCATGCCATTTCCATGATCTAATCAAAATCTACATACTAACCTGTGACATTCCACATTGTACTCCATGCCATTTCCATGATCTAATCAAAATCTACATACTAACCTATCACATTCCACATTGAACTCCATGCCATTTCCATGATCTAATCAAAATCTACATACTAACTTATAACATTCCACATTTTACTCCAAGCCATTTCCATGATCTAACCAAAATCTGCATACTTACCTGTGACATTCCACATTGTACTCCATGCCATTTCCATGATCTAACTAACATTTACATATTAATCTGTGACATTCCACATTGTACCCATGCCATTTTCATGATCTAAATAAAATCTACATACTAACCCGTCACATTCCACATTGTACCCATGCCATTTCCATGATCTAATCAAAATCTACATAGTAACCTATCACATTCCACATTGAACTCCATGCCATTTTCATGATCTAAATAAAATCTACATACTAACCCGTCACATTCCACATTGTACTCCATGCCATTTCCATGATCTAATCAAAATCTACATAGTAACCTATCACATTCCACACTGTACTCCATGCCATTTCCATGATCTAACCAAAATCTGCATACTTACCTGTGACATTCCACATTGTACTCCATGCCATTTCCATGATCTAACTAACATTTACATATTAATCTGTGACATTCCACATTATACTCCATGCCATTTCCATGATCTAACCAAAATCTGCATACTTACCTGTGACATTCCACATTGTACTCCATGCCATTTCCATGATCTAACTAACATTTACATATTAATCTGTGACATTCCACATTGTACTCCATGCCATTTTCATGATCTAAATAAAATCTACATACTAACCCGTCACATTCCACATTGTACTCCATGCCATTTCCATGATCTAATCAAAATCTACATAGTAACCTATCACATTCCACATTGAACTCCATGCCATTTTCATGATCTAAATAAAATCTACATACTAACCCGTCACATTCCACATTGTACTCCATGCCATTTCCATGATCTAATCAAAATCTACATAGTAACCTATCACATTCCACACTGTACTCCATGCCATTTCCATGATCTAACTAAAATCTACATACTAACCTGTGACATTCCACAGTGTACTCCATGCCATTTCCATGATCTATCAAAACCTACATACTAACCTGTAACATTCCACACTGTACTCCATGCCATTTCCATCATCTAACTAAAATCTAGATACTAACCTGTGACATTAATTCCACATTGTACTCCATGCCATTTCCATGATCTAATCAAAATCTACATACTAACCTGTGACATTCCACATTGTACTCCATGTCATTTCCATGATCTAATCAAAATCTACATACTAACCTGTGACATTCCACATTGTACTCCATGCCATTTCCATGATCTAATCAAAATCTACATACTAACCTATCACATTCCACATTGAACTCCATGCCATTTCCATGATCTAATCAAAATCTACATACTAACTTATAACATTCCACATTTTACTCCAAGCCATTTCCATAACTTATCAAAATCTACAAACTAACCTGCAACATTCCACATTATACTCCATGCCATTTCCATGATCTAACCAAAATCTGCATACTTACCTGTGACATTCCACATTGTACTCCATGCCATTTCCATGACCTAACTAAAATCTACATACTAACCTGTGACATTCCACATTGTACTCCATGCCATTTCCATGATCTAACTAACATTTACAAACTAATCTGTGACATTCCACATTGTACTCCATGCCATTTCCATGATCTAAATAAAATCTACATACTAACCTGTAACATTCCACATTGTACTCCATGTCATTTCCATGATCTAATCAAAATCTACATACTAACCTGTGACATTCCACATTGTACTCCATGCCATTTCCATGATCTAATCAAAATCTACATACTAACCTGTGACAATCCACATTGTACTCCATGCCATTTCCATGATCTAACTAAAATCTACATACTAACCTGTAACATTCCACATTGTACTCCATGCCATTTCCATGATCTAACTAAAATCTACATACTAACCTGTGACATTCCACAGTGTACTCCATGCCATTTCCATGATCTATCAAAACCTACATACTAACCTGTTACATTCCACACTGTACTCCATGCCATTTCCATGATCTAACTAAAATCTACATACTTACCTGTGACATTCCACAGTGTACTCCATGCCATTTCCATGATCTATCAAAACCTACATACTAACCTGTAACATTCCACACTGTACTCCATGCCATTTCCATCATCTAACTAAAATCTAGATACTAACCTGTGACATTAATTCCACACTGTACTACATGCCATTTCCATGATCTAATCAAAATCTACATACTAACCTGTGACATTCCACATTGTACTCCATGCCATTTCCATAATTTCATCACAATTATTGTCATTCAGTCTATTAAGAATTGTATCCAACATTATCTAAATAAGAGAAATAAATTGTTAAGTTATCCTCCTTTTCAGGAGTGGATCCAGCCATTTTCAAAAGGGGGGTTCTAACCTACGTCCCCATTCAAAAGCATTGATTTTCAAAAAAAGGGGATGCAACCCCATCCCCATCCCCCACCCCCTTTTCCTGCTTTTCCAAAAAACTTCACATCCATCATAAAATCATTGTGGAATAACAGTGAGGGGCAAGTAGGTAGGTGTACCTTTCTCCTTTCTGCATTATTTCCTTATCTTACCCCCACCCCCTCCATTAATCACAACCCTTCTCAATTTAACTTTTCTGGCAGTCTACCAGTACCCAGGTGAAAATAAAGTATCAACAAAAAGTTAAAGTGCATGTTTTACCTGAATTGCACCTAAATCCCCAACGACTTTCTTCTCTTCCCCGTCTACTTGACAAGCAAGGTGGTTGATCATATACAGTGTGATTCTTTGAATGAACTCTTCTTGTCCATCTTCATGGTTTAAATTTAGTAATGTTGAAATCATTCTACGGTAACAATACAACTGAAACAATTTAGATTATTATACTTCATGTTAAAACGCTAGCTTTCTATTTGTTAATACGAGGGTGCAATCAACTTTAACAAAGTCAATAAAAAGCAGTGTAAAGCCAGTAATAACTGTTTGGTTCAGTAAAGGAAGTAAAGTAAAGGAAATTTACTGTACCAAGTATCTGGTCAAAATCTCAAGACTTACTGGATTATTTTTAAATGGGTCAAAACTATTACAATGTGGTGATTGATTCATTTGAAGATATAAGCTTCACTTTATATAAGGTCAATATTTTGTTGGCCATTGCATTCTCTAATTGCCTCTTGCTACAGTGAAATGACTGTCTTGAGAAGTATTTGTATTTGCATGTACATAATCAGGCTGTTAGTGTTCTTGCTTGAATTGTTTAATATTTGTCAATTTGGGGCTTTTTATAGCTTGCTATGCAGTATGGGTTTTGCTCGTTGTTGAACGAGTATGGTGATCTAAAGTTTCTAATTTCTTCGTCATTTGTTCTGTAGTGGAGAGTTGTATCATTGGCAATCATACAATATATTCTTATCTTTATATTGTAAGTACAATGTAGTAAACTATAGTAAGATTGTCAAATCATTATGCTTAGTGTTTCACTCATTATTGATAATTCATAACAACATACATTTCCTTTTTTTGTGTCCTTTAGATTTCTCATTGATATATCCCATATCTACTTAAAATCGTAGTAAGATAATCAGTAATAAAAGTGTCAATTCTTCAAATAATTTTCTTATCCATATATGTCTTTTTTGACAGTCCAATTTTGCTAATCATTTGATTTGAATGTACCTACAGAAAAGAGTTGTGACTTTTTTGTGACAATATTGCTAATGTTTTCTTGAATTTCCCCTTTTTTCTCCTGAAGACAGATATACTCACAACATCCTGTGGCATTGTAAGGTGACAAAAGACAGATATACTCACAACATCCTGTGGCACTGTAAGGTGACAAAGACAGATATACTCACAACATCCTGTGGCATTGTAAGGTGACAAAAGACAGATATACTCACAACATCCTGTGGCATTGTAAGGTGACAAAGACAGATATGCTCACAACATCCTGTGGCATTGTAAGGTGACAAAGACAGATATGCTCACAAAATCCTGTGGCATTGTAAGGTGACAAAAGACAGATATGCTCAAAACACCCTGTGGCATTGCAAGGTGACAAAAGACAGATATACTCACAACATCCTGTTGCATTGTAAGGTGACAAAAGACAGATATACTCACAACATCCTGTGGCATTGTAAGGTGACATAAAGTCAAACAACAATTTCTTATCATCTGAAAAAAAAATCATATAAAACTTGAACGATTTTGAAGATTGTGAAATACAATGAGACTTAGGCTGATCAATTTTTATAGTTTTTGTAATTTAATAAAGCTATGGAATCAAGTGCTCAGCAAAATGTAAATTTTCCATTGGATAGTCAAATGCAAAGTGAAATTCAACTGTTGCATAGTTTTGAATTTTTTATATGTAGTGTTTTGTACATATGTACAATGTAGACTATTGTTTGTCATATGTTGGTATCTTCTGCCTCTTTTTCTCAAGAACCAAAAACCCAATATTACCTCCAACTTTGAAAATTGTCCGTCTAATATAGACATGCACTAACAATATCTGTAGATCATTGATTCAGTGTTGTTAAATGTTACTTTGTATGTGGTGAAAATTGACTGGATGGATCATAGAAACAATATTTAAAGTACTATTACATATTCATATACAATTAGAAAGGCTACCCAGATGACCAATAATGATTAAGGATGGTGGTAAAGGGTTATTTTCGTGCAACGTGATTGTCGATTTTATTTTACGCTCAACGTGTTTTTACTTTTTACTTGACGCTCAGTCGCAAGACAGTTGACGCTCAGTCGCAAGACAGGTGCCTCGCTCAACGTGTTCTTCTTATTTAATTTTACGTGCATCGTGATTTTCAAATGCTTATTTTGCGCTCTAGGTATTTTTCAAATAAAATTCAAACACTTG
Organism: Mytilus coruscus; assembly: GCA_017311375.1. Classification (NCBI taxonomy): domain Eukaryota; kingdom Metazoa; phylum Mollusca; class Bivalvia; order Mytilida; family Mytilidae; genus Mytilus; species Mytilus coruscus. The sequence goes on from CM029596.1 coordinate 128,407,552, forward strand.
GCAGGGATCATCAAGAAATATTTTTAAAAGCTGTAAACCATTTATATCATAAATGTGTATACTAAATCGGAATAACAAGTAAAACAGAGAGTTTATAGAGTGGGTGGCGATATTCGCCTTTGGACACATTTTCGCTGCTTTGCTATTTTTTCTGTAAAATTTGTGTGCCTTAACCCAATACTTGCCTAAATAGATGGTAAAGGCTGTTTGTAATGTTGCAACTGTTGATATTCCTCTTTACCCCATTTCCAAGGTTATTCGCACATATTGAGAAATACGCAAGTGTTTTAAATGATTTTGGCAATTATGTAAGATTTATATGGCAATCATGCGCAGTCTTAAAGTAAATATTTGTGAGAAAATCGTATAGGAATGATCTCTCAAGCTAATTCATGTAATTGCAAACATTCGTTTTATAATATACCAGGATAATGAGGATGGTCATATCATACATTGTGGTGAAAATGTGTCCCCATGGTACACGAACAACTTAATTTCCTCTTGAGTTTATGCTCGTTTTAGAACAATTAACCAATGTTTTGAAGATAATTTCTTTATCAAACATTTTTTCATATAGTTAAATTTCTAAAACCTTCATAAAAGTTCCAAATATTCGAATGTAGGTCGGATGTATGTGGAATGAACGAATTATGCGGCGAATATGGGTCTCTCACTCTATATACAAGAAGACAGTGACTCAGTCACAAAGGTTCACATCAAAGTCTTTATTTTTCGTGCAACATTCATGACAGAAATTATTTCACGCTCAATGTGAAATTATGTCTTATTTCACATTTTTCCGTGCCAGCACCCCTTTACCACCCTCATTAAGTTGCTTACACTCCTTTTACTTTTACCAGAAAATCTTGCCAATCTATAACTTTTGTGTAAAGTTTAGCTACAGTCAATCAAACTATCAATGAGCTGTGCATATAAAGGTTTAAATACAGGTAGGTCAATCTAAACAGACAGACAGACAGACTGCTTAGTATATACACCAAGAATCTTCAGAGGTTTCAATTCAGTTTTTGAATGTGTGAAATTGATTTGCCTTTCTTTGAAATAATCTTAACAACAGTTTGGTCAAATCTCTTACAAGTATCTGGCATTTTGAAAAAAAAAGATTTAATTAACCATCTATATACAGCAAGGAACACAATTTTTTTAATTTATTAAAACTTGAAAGCAATATCTGATCCAACAAATATTTTTTTAATAATGTCATTAATTCTATTTTCAAATGACACCTACATCTGTAACATACCAATTAATGATTATCTAAATAAAAAAAAGATAAGATGTCATCTATTTATATGTAGGTTTTCCTAATAGTTCATAAAATTGTTGTCTTATCATATATCTATCTTCCGAGTATCTATCATCCGAGTATCTATCATCCAAGTACCGCAAGCTTTTTTTGAGAAAAGGAAAGTACATATATTTAAAACTTACAACATTATCAGCCTCTGGATCTTCCATTCCTTCTAGTAAACAATTTATTAACACTCTAAAACATAAAGAGATAGGTATCATTAATAAAATTATAAGTAAAGCCTATATACATTGGTAAACTTATCTAAAATATAGAAATTGTTGAATATGTACAAATATAACGTTCTTACATAACAAGTTGAAATGCAAACTCAGGCTCACAGATGATACCCCTGTTATAAATAAACAGGAAGCTGATGAGCAACGGATGTGAAAAGAAATAAAACGGTACAGCATGTTCACAAGAAGCCTGACATCATACTCCATAGTTCCTGAGAAAAAAATGTGTTGAAATTTCATACATAGCTAGCCATCTGACTTAAGCATTAAGTTGTTGTGTAGGATGTGAAACACACCCACTAAATAATACATGGCCATTATGTATAAGAATACAATTCATATAAGTTTTCAGTAAATAGGAAGTTGATAAGAGATGAATTTGAAAATGCATCACACAGTATAGAATGCTTACATGAAGCTTCATACCAAATTTCAGAAAATTCTAATTTGTAGTTTCTGAGAAAAATGTGACAAACATTTCATACAGTCATTTTGTGCAATAATATATAAGTATTCAGTAAACAGGAAGTAACTAAGTTGATCAGTGATGAATGTGAAAACACATTACATAGTATAGCATGCTGATATAAAGCATAAAACCAAATGTCATGACGCTGAAATATGTAGTTCCTGAGAAAAGTTAGACAGAAATTTCATGGGACAAATGGACACATAGACAAGGTTAAAACAGTATACCTCTCTTTTGGCATTGGGATATAACTACATGTATAGTTATCTAATAAATTTTAAGCTTAAGCAAAAATAATGTCCCATAACTTTAACTGAGATATGGACTTGACCACCAAAACTTAACCTTGAAATGAGGTTGAGGTCAAGTGCAAACTTCTGACGGGCATGAGGACCTTGCAAGACACGCACATACAAAATATAGTTATCCTATTACTCTTAATAAGAGAGAAATTAACATTACAAAAATCTTTACTTTTTTTCAAGTAGTCACTGAACCATGAAAATGAGGTCAAGGACAATGGACATGTGACAGACGGAAACTTCATAACATGAGGCATCAATATACAAAGTATGAAGCATCCAGGTCTTCCACCTTCTAAAATATAAAGCTTTGAAGAAGTTAGTTAACACTGCCGCAGCGCCCGCTGCTGGATCACTTTCCTATGTCGAGCTTTCTGCGACAAAAGTCGAGGTTCCACAAAATTATCTTTAAGGTTGCAAACTTGTAATGTTACTTAATTCTCTGAGAAACAACCCCTTTATGAACATTTTGATAACTTATTTCAAATTTATAGCATAATCCATATAATTATGGTGTGATATAGAATATCAAAACCTAGTAAATAGAATTTAATTTTGGCTTTAAATTTTACCTCTCAAGGCTAGTATATATGTACAAGTGTACACAATAACTATTTGATTAACAACTTCAAGAAAATGATGCCAAAATGGTTCCTGGTAGCATTTCCTTATAACCTCTAAGACATATTTAAATTAAAACATAGCCCAAAACTTAAATAATTAAAAGTGATGAGACTATCAGATGAATCATAAATAACAAAATCTGTCAGAAAGATACAGTTTAATTTGAAGTTTTAATATTTCATGGCATTTGTGTACATTCTTCAAAAAACATTTGTTGAGATTTTAGATATTGTCTTCTGAAAAATTAGTCTCCTGAAAGGAATTTATTGCTTTTAGCAAAAGACATTTTCTTTTGTTTTTTGTACTGGAGTGTTGTTCTCGTTGATGTATACTCCTTATCTTCTTTTATTCATATACAAATTGAAAAAATAATTATCTCTTGTGCACATCAAACAATATCTATCTTTTCCAATTCCAAGTCATAATTGTTATAGAATACCTTTTCTGCTTCTGAGTGATGAATGACTTCTGTTCACCTTTCATTATATAAAACAGTGAGGCACTACAAAACCAGAAAATACAATCGAACACTTTTATCATTAAAACATAATAACAATTACTTTTATACAAACAAAATACACATGTTTAGGACTTCTTTATTTATGCATGATTTACTACTAGCTATGTTATCAGATTTTATTTTCCCTTTTTGTTGAAGAAAACAAGATTTTCTTTCGTAGGGCAAGAAAATATTTTTCTTTTAGTTTAAACTAAGCCCATAGAGTTCCAATCCACAAAAGGTAGATAAAGACATTGCCTTAAATATTGTTTATTTTGTGTACAGCTAACAGTCATCTAAAATGTGAAAATTTCATTTCTAATCTAACACATGTTGAATACAAAATCAAATTGAGATCTAATCAATAGTTTCATAATTCATTGTCAGGACTTTGTACTCTTTTACAAAATAATTTTATCTTAACCTTATTCCTTTGTGAAAGAGAGGAGATAAATTTTGAGATAGAGAATTTGATAACCCATTATAAAATACTGCATTTAAATTTCTGCAGTGATATTTTTACTACTCTTCATAAACTCTGAGTAACATGCATTGATGATTTAATTTAAGTCATAATGTGGATGTTTTAACCATTGATTTTCAAACTGACAACCCTGTAATAGGGAAAATGTTTCCTTAGGCTGATTCAATATTTTCCTCCCATTCTTTTGATGGTGCTCAAGAAATATCATTAGATACTCACTATATACTTTCAATATTACTTGCTAAATGTAGTGTCAAGATTATTGTTGAAATATTCTGTATTCTTACCTCCCAGATATCTGTATATGCTTATCATCTTTATGTCTTTTCATTGCTGCCAGAATTCCCTGAAAATAGTAAAAATATACTGTAAACCAACTTATTTTCGAATACTTTATTTCGTGTTTAGTCCTTATTAGCCCATTTTGCAGCAATTCAATTTCGTGATTTTCAAATTTGTTTGATGTAGTTTAATTAGTAAAGATCCAAGTTTTACATATTCGCGACAATTCATATTTGCGTTATTTTTCTACTCCCGAATGTCATGAAAATAAATCACTAATGAAAATTAGTTGGTTTACAGTATTTTGGGTTGATGAATACTCTATGATCAATGCAAAGAATAGATAATATTTGGTTATATTTTATCAACACATTAATGCACTTGAGTAGTCTTATGTACACATTAAGACTGTGTTTAGTGGTGATGGTGTTTGTCATCTAGTAAAAGCCTATGTACACATTAAGGCTGTATTCAGTATTGATGGTGTTTGTCATCTAGTAAAAGCCTATGTACACATTAAGACTGTGTTCAGTGGTGATGGTGTTTGTCATCTAGTAAAAGCCTATGTACACATTAAGACTGTGTTCAGTGGTGATGGTGTTTGTCATCTAGTAAAAGCCTATGTACACATTAAGACTGTGTTCAGTGGTGATGGTGTTTGTCATCTAGTAAAAGCCTTGTTCAAAGGTGATGGTGTTTGTCATCTAGTAAAAGCCTATGTACACATTAAACCTGTGTTCTGTGGTGATGATGTTTGTCATCTAGTAAAAGCCTATGTACACATTAAAACTGTGTTCAGTGGTGATGGTGTTTGTCATCTAGTAAAAGCCTACGTACACATTAAGACTGTGTTCAGTGTTGATCGTGTTTGTCATCTAGTAAAAGCCTACGTACACATTAAGGCTGTGTTCAGTGGTGATGGTGTTTGTCATCTAGTAAAGCCTACATACACATTAAGACTGTGTTCAGTGGTGGTGGTGTTTGTCATCTAGTAAAAGCCTACGTACACATTAAAACTGTGTTCAGTGGTGATGGTGTTTGTCATCTAGTAAAAGCCTACGTACACATTAAGACTGTGTTCAGTGTTGATCGTGTTTGTCATCTAGTAAAAGCCTACGTACACATTAAGGCTGTGTTCAGTGGTGATGGTGTTTGTCATCTAGTAAAAGCCTATGTACACATTAAGGCTGTGTTCAGTGGTGATCGTGTTTGTCATCTAGTAAAAGCCTATGTACACATTAAGGCTGTGTTCAGTGGTGATCGTGTTTGTCATCTAGTAAAAGCCCATGTACACATTAAGACTGTATTCAGTGTTGATAGTGTTTGTCATCTAGTAAAGCCCATGTACACATTAAGACTGTGTTCAGTGTTCATGGTGTTTGTCATCTAGTAAAAGCCTACGTACACATTAAGGCTGTGTTCAGTGTTCATGGTGTTTGTCATCTAGTAAAGCCTACGTACACATTAAGGCTCTGTTCAGTGGTGATGGTGTTTGTCATCTAATAAAAGCCTATGTACACATTAAGGCTGTGTTCAGTGGTGATGGTGTTTGTCATCTAGTAAAAGCCTATGTACACATTAAGGCTGTGTTCAGTTGTGATGGTGTTTGTCATCTAGTAAAAGCCTACATACACATTAAGACTGTGTTCAGTGGTGGTGGTGTTTCTCATCTAATAAAAGCCTATGTACACATTAAGGCTGTATTCAGTATTGATGGTGTTTGTCATCTAGTAAAAGCCTATGTACACATTAAGACTGTGTTCAGTGGTGATGGTGTTTGTCATCTAGTAAAAGCCTATGTACACATTAAGACTGTGTTCAGTGGTGATGGTGTTTGTCATCTAGTAAAAGCCTATGTACACATTAAGACTGTGTTCAGTGGTGATGGTGTTTGTCATCTAGTAAAAGCCTTGTTCAATGGTGATGGTGTTTGTCATCTAGTAAAAGCCTTGTTCAATGGTGATGGTGTTTGTCATCTAGTAAAAGCCTATATACACATTAAGACTGTGTTCAGCGGTGATGGTGTTTGTCATCTAGTAAAAGCCTATGTACACATTAAGACTGTGTTCTGTGGTAATGGTGTTTGTCATCTAGTAAAAGCCTACGTACACATTAAGGCTGTGTTCAGTGGTGATGGTGTTTGTCATCTAGTAAAGCCTACATACACATTAAGACTGTGTTCAGTGGTGGTGGTGTTTGTCATCTAGTAAAAGCCTACGTACACATTAAAACTGTGTTCAGTGGTGATGGTGTTTGTCATCTAGTAAAAGCCTACGTACACATTAAGACTGTGTTCAGTGTTGATCGTGTTTGTCATCTAGTAAAAGCCTACGTACACATTAAGGCTGTGTTCAGTGGTGATGGTGTTTGTCATCTAGTAAAAGCCTATGTACACATTAAGGCTGTGTTCAGTGGTGATCGTGTTTGTCATCTAGTAAAAGCCTATGTACACATTAAGGCTGTGTTCAGTGGTGATCGTGTTTGTCATCTAGTAAAAGCCCATGTACACATTAAGACTGTATTCAGTGTTGATAGTGTTTGTCATCTAGTAAAAGCCCATGTACACATTAAGACTGTGTTCAGTGTTCATGGTGTTTGTCATCTAGTAAAAGCCTACGTACACATTAAGGCTGTGTTCAGTGTTCATGGTGTTTGTCATCTAGTAAAAGCCTACGTACACATTAAGGCTCTGTTCAGTGGTGATGGTGTTTGTCATCTAATAAAAGCCTATGTACACATTAAGGCTGTGTTCAGTGGTGATGGTGTTTGTCATCTAGTAAAAGCCTATGTACACATTAAGGCTGTGTTCAGTTGTGATGGTGTTTGTCATCTAGTAAAAGCCTACATACACATTAAGACTGTGTTCAGTGGTGGTGGTGTTTCTCATCTAATAAAAGCCTATGTACACATTAAGGCTGTGTTCAGTGGTGATGGTGTTTGTCATCTAGTAAAAGCCTATGTACACATGAAGACTGTGTTCAGTGGTGATGGGTGTTTGTCATCTAGTAAAAGCCTATGTACACATTAAGGTTGTGTTCCGTGGTGATGATGTTTGTCATCTAGTAAAAGCCCATGTACACATTAAGACTGTATTCAGTGTTGATAGTGTTTGTCATCTAGTAAAGCCTATGTACACATTAAGGCTGTGTTCAGTGTTGATAGTGTTTGTCATCTAGTAAAAGCCTACGTACACATTAAGACTGTGTTCAGTGGTGATGGTGTTTGTCATCTAGTAAAAGCCTACGTACACATTAAGGCTGTGTTCAGTGGTGATCGTGTTTGTCATCTAGTAAAAGCCTATGTACATATTAAGACTGTGTTCAGTGGTGATAGTGTTTAGTGTTGATAGTGTTTGTCATCTAGTAAAAGCCTATGTACACATTAAGGCTGTGTTCAGTGTTGATAGTGTTTGTCATCTAGTAAAAGCCTCACGTACACATTAAGACTGTGTTCAGTGGTGATAGTGTTCAGTGTTGATAGTGTTTGTCATCTAGTAAAAGCCTACGTACACATTAAGGCTGTGTTCAGTGTTGATAGTGTTTGTCATCTAGTAAAAGCCTACGTACACATTAAGACTGTGTTCAGTGGTGATGGTGTTTTCATCTAGTAAAGCCTATGTACCCATACGGCTGTGTTCAGTGGTGATGGTGTTTGTCATCTTGTAAAAGCCTATGTACAAATTAAGGCTGTGTTCAGTGGTGATAGTGTTCAGTGTTGATGGAGTTTGTCATCTAGTAAAAGCCTATGTACACATTTGTCATCTAGTAATAGGAGGTCATCAGTTTATGTTTGAAAATGATAGTCTTATTAACAGTGCTGCCAAAACTGCTTTAAAAACATGGCTTAAAAATCTCTTCATTAGAACATTTTTTCCAAAGTTTGTAATAACGAAAAAGGCAGTCTTCCAACACAAGAGTTAGACAGAGGCCATCATGTGACCATTTCAACAACAGATGGTCCAAACAGATTTTGGAATTGCAGAGATAAACTTAAAGGTTCCTATAGATTGGTGCCAAACTTTCATTGCATTTAAAAATCAACAATCAAAAAAAAATATTTCTTTAACATGTTTAAGTAAAAGTGAGAATTGATCAACTCTTAAAATATAGTCTTTGACCAACATATGAACACAAGATTTACAAATCATGTACTTTCTTGTGGTTTAAAATCTTATATTCCTAACATAACATTTCCTTATTCACACATAGAAAACTAATGACACGAGATTTTTTGGATTCTCCATTTTAACAGCATGGTATTCAACAATGAATTGCCTTATTTTTACTAAAATAATTATACATTAAATAAAATTTATATGATAACCATACTATAAGTATGCAGAGTAAAAGCAGTTTCTGTCCATTGCAACATAACAACAGATTTTCTAGATGAGTAAAATGTAATTTGTCCTACCGATCAGTAGTTTATAAAGATAAGGGACTGGTCATTTTCTTTCATCGGGAGGATGGGAAGAAACAGTTGATTTCTCTGATTTTTTCATGTCCCCACCTTGAGGAAGGAAAATAAATTCAAGATCCCCTTGTTAAGACATTAAAATTTACCCCCTTCCAAAAAACATTTTCTGATACTTTATAACAATAATACAATCAAACAATTTCTATTTATATTATTCTCGTTCAATAAAATATTGCATCAGTAGTGGATCTAGAGCTTAAAGTGGGAGAAGTTGTCTGCGACTTCAGGAACTTATTTTGGATATATATAAAATTAGGAGATGCGGTATAATTGCCAATGAGACAGCTATTCAACAGAGTTAAAATTAAGTGCTAGTAAGCAATTATAGGCCACTGTACGGCCTTCAACAGAGTTAAAATGAAGTGGTAGTAAGCAGTTATAGGCCACCGTCGGCCTTCAACAAAGAAATAAAATGCTCCAGGGCGCAGCTTGATACAACCGCAGCGGTGGAACCCTGAACAGTTGGGGCAAGTATGGACACAACATTCAAGCTTGATACAGCTCTGAATTTGGATTGTGATTAAATATTTGACACAGCATAGGTTTCTGACACAGAATGAATGAGGTCTAAGAACTTAAAAATTTAAAATTGGACGTTTACCTATTATGGTCCAATATCCAAAATCTAAATACATGGTGAGATTCAGCAAATCAAAGAACCCCAAGAATTCAATTTTGTGAAAATCAAACTAAAAGTTTAATTTTGGACCCTTTGGACCTTAATGTAGACCAATTTGAAATCGGGACAATACTGTGCAATTGAATATTTCTTGCTATTGCGCAATACTGTGCAATTAAAATTTCTTGCTATTGCGCAATACTGTGCAATTGGATATTTTTCTTGCTATTGCGCAATACTGTGCAATTGAAGATTTCTTGCTATTGCACAATACTGTGCAATTGAAGATTTCTTGCTATTGTGCAATACTGTGCAATTGAAAATTTCTTGCTATTGCACAATACTTAAATCATTATTATTTGCTTTTAAACATAAATCAGAAATTACCAACTTAAAATGGAAAATTTTAAAGAAAAAAAAAGGAAAAAAGGATAAAAAGGAAAAAATTAAAAATCCCCCAATTTTTAAACCCCTTATGATTCATCACCCCAAACTCAATCCCAGGCTTCCCTTTGTGGTATGGTACCTTGCAGTAAATTTCGAGAGATCCATACACTTGAACACAAGTTATTGTCTGGAAACTAGAAAATGCTTGTTTTTGTCCTTTTGGCCCCAAATTCCTAAACTTTTAGGGCAATTACCCCAAACTCAAACCCAGCTTTCCTTTGTGATATTGAACCTTGTAGTACAATTTCAGAATGATCCATACACTTACACACAAGTTATTGTCCTGAAACTAGAAAATGCTTGTTTTTGCCCCTTTTGGCCCCTAATTCATAAAATATTGAGGCAATTACCCCATAATCAATCCCAGCCTTTCCTTTGTGGTATGGTACCTTGCAGTACAATTTCAGAGAGATCCATACACTTGAACACAATTTATTGTCTGGAAACTAGAAAATGCTTATTTTGGCCCCTTTTGGTCTTTAATTCCTCAAACGCTTACGGCAATTACCCCAAACTCAAACCCAGCTTTCCTTTGTGATAAGGAACCTTGTAGTACAATTTCAGAAAGATCAATTCACTTACACACAAGTTAATATCATGAAACTACAAAATGCTTGTTTTTTGCGGTCGTATAAAACTCATATTGTATAGTCAGCTATAAAAGGAAACATTTATAAACATGAAAAATGTTAAACAATTCAAACGAGAAAACTAACGGCCTAATTTATAACAAAACAATTTACGAAAAAAAAGCGCTCAACCCTCCCTTAACCCCTTAAACTTGAATTGGACAGCAGTGTTACAGTAGAACATAAAAACAAACTGTAAAATTCAGATGCAATTTGTGACTCAAAAGATTGGTAAGAGGCACTAAGACAAAATACACAAAGCACCGAAATAAAGAGTACTCACAGTCACTGAAAGCTAGTCAATGCCAATTACAACTAATGAATAAATCATGTTTTCCCAGACTAAAGTATCAATCAGTACACATCCAACAGATTAAGTGTAAGGACATCATAAACAGTCTGAGAAACGCATGACCTTGTGCAATGCCAAAATATAAGTAAACAGTATCAACAGGATGTAGAATCATGAGTTATTATAACTGTACAAATATAGCAACATATAGTCAGTTATGTTTTAAGTTTGCAAAAACAACAAAAAATGTTAGTAGTCCTATTAAACAATATTTAAAGATTTAACTACTGTGTTAAATTGATAACCTGGCTTTAAGAATAAGTTTATTCAAAGGATCAATTAGTTTACAAATGTGTCTAAATTCATGTGCTTTTTAAACAACATCACCGTAAAAATAAGAATTCTACAGGTTCAATCAAACTTTCTGACCAACTCTTTGTATATATGAAAGAATTGGTAAAGGTTTTAACTAATTTGTGGTAACGAATTTCCTGCCTTTTGATTTACCAGTTATACATAAATTATGTTCATTTAAATCTAAAACCAACTACAGACACGAGCATAGTGAGCAAGTTATGAAATATATATTATAATACCGTCAGAAGGGGCTAAAGGAATATGCCTGTTATGGTCTCATCAACATTTACCAGACCTTCATTCAATTTCAGCACATTGATCATGTATATCCTTTAAAAAGAAGTTGGTAAATTAACTTAATTTAAAAAAAAAAAATACATTCTTGGAAGAAGATGTTGAAGCTTAGGAATTGAATCTTAACAATTGTTCCTAAGCGCAACAAGGCGAAAAAATTGTCATCTTTTGTACCAAAAATTATATCTTTTATTTTATGGGGAGAGGTGGGCGTGGGTCACCAAAATTTTCACTGCCCCCATTTGAAATATTGAAAATTGGACACCCCGATTTCCATGCCCAAAATTTCAAGGCCCTCCTTCTTTTCCTCCCTCCTTCAGGTTACAAATTAAATGACCAGTCCCTAATTGGAACTTGTAATGTATCCAATATAGAAAAAAAATCATTTCAAACCCATGACATGTTTGAAGTGATAAAAAAGTATGTAATAAATAAAACTTTCCTACCTCTAAAGCTACTGATTGGTTAATTACTGTTTCTTCCTTAAACAAGGTAAAAAGATGGTTTAATACGTCATTCAAATCATCACGTCTGTCTACATATCTACGTAACGCTAGGAGGAGCTGTTCTTCATTCTTACTTCCTGTTATCTATAATTAGAGCAGAAGAAAATTAATTAATGAACAATTAATATTGCTTTTTCAAGTTATTTTCTGCTGATTAATCTGTTTACATAATCAATCAATAAAATTATAAAACTCTGTTTTTGTATTTACATGTAGTATTCAAAACAACAGTTTGAAAACTAAATTCCATTGATAATGCCATCAGAACATTACAAACATGTAATGAGGCTATCAGTAAAAGATCTTTCTTATGTCGGGTGTACTAAATTATAACCCTTAACTGGGTCAAAAGGACCTTTCTTTTGCTGCAAGTCTGTTAATCTTTCTAACATGTACCGAGTTCTAGCACTGCATGTATCTTTTCCAGTTGAAAAAATAAAATCAGGCAAAAAAATGAGAAATCATAAACATTGCAATTTTGATGTTTGAATTTGTGGAAAGAAAACTTTCAGGCAAATTAATTGTAAAGCTGATCAAAGAATGAATAATAAACATACTTTAACTATTGGCTTACACTGATAAAGGGCTTCAGCTTGTTTGTCACAGTTAAATCTTAGATATGTTTTAATGTTAAATGTCATTATTTGTATTACTTTATGCATGTTATGCTAACAGGTTAAAATGTACCATTTAAGTCTAAAAAAACATTTTCAATTCACCAGAAAATCACAAACTTGTGTTATGTTCTACAAGCATAACTGGCCTTAGCTGTTTTTGGCACATCTTTTTGGAATTTTTTAAGAAGCTCTTCAAATTCCTATTTGATTTGAGCACCATTGATGAGTCATATGTAGACAAGTGTCTGGTGTTACAAAATTTAAGCCTGGTATCTTGAGTTTTTTCCTCACACAAGTCAACCCCTTTTATATACCGGTAATGAAAAAAAAAATTGGATCAACACATGTACAGCAAAAATAAACTTTAAACTTATTAATGGACATTATTACTTCACCTGTTTAGCTGGAATGTTTTCTCTTCTATATGACTCAAAAGGACAGTTATATAGACCAAGAAATTCAAAATGGCGTCCTTCCAGTCCTGGTATGCAACATCTCTCTGAACTGAAAACCAAAAAAACATTTGTTCAGTTTATAAATCATGGTTGTTGCATGGCAGAGACCAGCATCTCCTACTAACATCCCACAAAATCAGAATGGATATTTTTTCCGTAATGCTATCGTGTAAAATTGACCTTGACTTATGGCCTTGATGATGAATAGTTAAGTAACATTGTACTACATCTTTATATAATGTTTGTTTGATGAAGTTTTGGAGCAAACACCAATGGTTCATATAGCTACAAACTTTGTCCATAATACTATCATGTGACCTTGACTTCTGACATTAGTCTTTGATACTACATTATAAATAAGACTCACTCGCTCCTAATGGTAACTTGTTAAAAACAGGATGAAATTTACCAAATTAGAATGTTTTGAGAGTCTACAATGTGATACTTTAAAGATAATAGTTTGTAGTCAATTAAAAAAATTGTCAACATCATATGAAAATCAAACTAAATACTAATCTTTTCTTTTCATAAATAAACCTCTTACACATTTTTTAGTTAAAATTGCATACATGCATATTTGCATAAAATTCAATCTTTGAATAAGTGCTTTAATGTAAAACCAGAAGTGAGCTAAGATATTGTGAGGAGAAAGCTGTCTCTGCTCCAGTCTACAGCATGATGTGCTTTGATAGAAAATACCTAAGGGTTTCTGTTATTCTTTTCTATTTTAAACTTACTCTGTGCAATCTCCTGCTGCTTTGGCCTCTAATTTGAATGACCTTGGTGCTGTATCTCTGCCTGCTAGATTAGTAGCAGATATATCAAGGGATACCAGATGGGGAAGGTGAGATAACAAGGTCGTAAGTATCAGTTCTGGATTAAATGTAGAGTTGTTTGGATAGTTACACTGCGTTATACCAGCATCAGATGATATATCTAAATGCCTGAAAATAATATAAAACTGCAAAGTGATATTTTATAAAGTAGATTGGCTAATAACATGAATAATGTAATTTAAACTCTCTTTGGTATGAAACTATATCTAAGTTCAAAATTCAAATACATTACTTCATGAAAATAATCCTCTTTTAGGCTTTAATTATAGTAAGTAGTCATGCACTTTAAAATGTTATGAAGGTAAGAAGGTAAGTTATGTTTTACAGATCTTCTTAATAATTTATGATTAGACAGGAATCTTGTGTATTCAGTGTTATCTTAAGGTCCTTATAGCAGCATGGTACCATGATGCCTAAAAGTTCATGATAAAACATTTTATAAATGTGGCACTAAAATGTTAGGAAAACTGTTCTATTTCAAATGCCATGATGCAGTTTGAAAATACTTGGAAAACTATTATGTTGTGAGATGTTTTCTAGACAATATTTTTTGTCTTTTTCATAAAGATATATTTTTATGTTGTAGTTTTTGAGTAAATAACAAACAAAGTCTTCAATATTGCTGACTGTATATATATATGAAGTCATGTACAGTGTTGCAAAAAGCTAAACCTCACCTCAGTTTAGTAATTCTGCATATACTTGTAACAAAGTCGGCATGTGATTGGAATTCTACACAGTTTAAATTTAACCACACTAGATTTTGACATTGTGTCATTGATTTTACAGCAGTGCTTGACAAGATACATCTAGAGAGATCCAAGTGTGTCAGTTGTGAGAACAAATGCACAATTTCACATCCTGGCAGTAGGCCTAAATCGTGTTCTCTCATGTCACGCAGAACCAACCTCTGTAGATGTGGACATTCAAGTTTGATATGGGGTATGGTATCACCAGGTTGCAAGTCTAAAGCTTTGAAATGTAATTTCAGAGCACTGTCAACACTGTCTTCTATACTCAGAGACAGTAATGAATATCCAGCCTTGGAAGAACTGATCAAATTAAATATATCACATGAAAAGGAGCAGTTTACCAACTCCAGTTGTTTAAGTGGATGATTCAGTACTAGTTCTATTAGACTGCTTGGATACATTTTATGTAATAGACTTTTTCTAAGGTATACTTTGCATAGTCTGGTGTTTTCAGTGTCAGCAAATATCCTTAACCATGGCAGATATGGTACATTGCTGGAAAACAAGTTTGAAAGATCTCTGGATTTGTTTTCTGATTGAGATTCTAATAAATTTTTGAACAGCTTGTCACATAGACTGGGAACAAGTAAACAAACTCCTGGTTTCAGCTCATATTGTTGATCATCTGTTTTCACAGCTAAAGTTTGCACATTGTTAACACACGCTTGCACACACAGATCTTCAAGTGAGTCAGGCTCACTGATTGGCCAGTTGTTAGTCATTCTGTGTCAGTTTCACTGATTTATTAGTTATTTGTCATTCTGTGTTAGCTTCACTGATTTGTCAGTTGTTTGTCATTCTGTGTCAGCGTCACTGATTTGTCAGTTGTTCGTCATTCTGTGTCAGCTTCATGGATTGGTCAGTTGTACTTCAAAGTTATGTATGTTCTATGGATCTACAATTACCATCATTCTGAAAGATTGATGAAAAAAAATAATTCAACATTTTGTTGCATGGCTTTTTTTTTACATGTAATTAAATATGTGCAACACTTTCATCATAAAGATAAAAATAATCAAGTCTCTGGATCTAAAATTTCTTTTCAAAAGAATTTTTTATCATTACCATTACCATAATCACAATGTAATGTACATAATCATAATCAATATTATTATTACAGTGTAACCTGTGTAATCCGACACACTGGGGACCAGAAAAAATGTCGGATAAAGCAGGGTGTCGGAATATTCAGGTTTTTCTGCAAGGATAGGCATATTTTGGGACCTTGAAAATGTGTCGGTTAAAGCAGGATGTTGGAATACTCAGGTGTCGGATTAGGCAGGTTACACTGTATAGTTATACAGCTGAATAAAAGGAAATGGGGATAAGCATCAATGTGATACACTGTATATGCAGCAACAGCATAACACAATAAAAGTGCCATCTGGCCTAGTCTGCTGAATACCATACATTCTAGCTACTGATAGCAGGAAATACCTAATATTAATTTACTTTTTAATTTGTCATTTTGAATCTTCACCAACTGACGATAATGCAAGAAATATGAATGTAGTTCCTGTGCATGAAGAAGTCCAGTCTTTGATCTTTTAATTTTAAACTTCCTATTTCACCATTCCCAATTGGACCCTACACTATTCCCATCATAAACAATATTACACCAATCTTTGTGAGAAAACCAATGGCCTGAGTAATGATAAAACAACAAACAAGATGCTCCTAAGCACTTGAATCACTCACCTGGTAAGAAATATGCCATTTAAATCAGGGTTTAAACTAGGGATTTTGATATTTGATTTTTTTTCCTTTATTGCAATCTCAGTTATGTTTGCTTACTTGTAGGTCTGATTTAGTGGCATTTGATGATAATTTTTACTGTTTACAGCAATTGGTTTACAGTGTATACCTACATGTATCTATTAAAGTTTTTGAGATAAAAAAAGCGTCATTTAATGGCAAAAAATCCTATACTAGTGTGACAATTTGGCCATGTTGACTTACTTGCAGATCTTATTTTTGCTGATCCTTTTTGCTTTTTAAAGTTTCTCTCCAACTTCTACAGGGGTAACTTCAGTAAATAAATATACGTCATTAAGGACAGTCCATATAGGGGAGAGTTTTCTGGATAACAATGTGCTCCACTGATTGGTAGATAATGTTTGTAATAAATATTTTTGATAAGATGGATCAAAACTAGAGTTAAAAATTTTTTTTTAAAATAATGATGAATGCACTTATATTTTTTACTACAGGATTGAATAGCAATGGGGGTCAGTTTACGAATCTAGTGCGAATATGGAGTGTTTGTAAACAAGGCCATGCAAATAGTCCAAAAATGCTGCTTGACCCTATGTTTTCATTGTTGCAAAAGATGGGTGTAAATTTGTACTTTAATGAGGTAAACCTAGTATAAATTTAATTCCAGTAATAGGTTTGCATTGAAGTCAAAAATTCATAAAATGGAAAAAATCATCATTTAGGGGAAATAACTTCTATAAGGAGTCTGTTAACGGCCATGATGACTGATTTGTAGATCTTATTGTGCTGAACACTTTTGCTTTTTAATTGTTTATCACTATCTTTAATAATAGTTTTTGCAAAAACTGAAAATATGGAAAAATATCATCTTACAGAGGCAATATCTCCTAAAAGCAGTCAGTTGTCAGTTCTACCATGTTTTATTGACTTATTTGTACATTTTAATGTGCTCAACATCTTTTCTATTTACAATTTTTCTCTTATCTTAAATGATTTCTGCAAAAAATGAAAAAAAATGATAAAAGCCACATTTCAAGGGCAATAGCTCCTATTAGTGGTCAATTGCCAATTTCGGTTATGTTTACTTACTTGAAGTTCTTATTTTGCTGAACACTTTTGCTTCACAATTTCTATCTATTATAAATTTGTAGTTTCTACAAAATAATGCAAAAAATGAGTAAAATTAGTCTTTCAAGGGCAATAAATCCTTTAAGGGGTTAATTGACAATCAATCCATAATAACGTAATTGAAGATCTTAGTTTGCTGAACATTTTTGCTTCTTACTATTTCTCTCTTATATAAAGTTTCTACAAACACGGCAAAAATGAGAAAAATTAAGTCTTCCAAGGGCAAAAACTTCTATGTCAACTGACAATTCGCCCATGTTGACTAATTCTATAGATCTTATCGTTCTGGTCATTTTGACAGTTAAAAATTTATCTCTATCTGTAATACTTTTAATGATAATAAACAAAAACTATGAAATTTGCAAAAGAAATGACATTTCAGGGGCAATAACTCTATAACATACATGTAGAGAGTCCAAGTTTTATTTTGCAGGAGATACAGGCCATAATCCTGCTAGCGAAATGACGATTTAAGATGCCAAAAATCACTAAAATTCGGGAAGTCAAATCGCTATCAAAATGGGTATAAGGGAGACAACTTGTAATTAACAAGTTGCACAGGTAAACAAAAATAGCAACAGATGAGGAAAATTGAGAATTTTCAAATAAACAAAGACTTACATTTTACCGTATAGTGGATTATTTTCGCCTTTTTTTGGCTGATAAATGAAAATCGCGAAAATTTATGTATATGTTCGGTACTTTCTAATACCTAAACCGCCAAAATTTTACGTATACTATGTTGCCCCTAAATTGCGAAATTTTACACCCATGAAAATAACCCGATATACTATCAATGGTTAAATGACATGAATACAACTGCGACTTTGATCATCTTTGGATTTAACATTTAAAACAATTAAGACGGGAAACTAAGCTATTGTTTGAGTTATCATTTTACCATAATTTCATCATGAGGATGTTGCTTAATCACTCAACTGATTCACTTTATTTATTTATCAGTTAACGAGTTGATCAGTTGTACTATTAGTTAGGTTAAGTGGTGGGAATTAGCGGCTGATTTTGCTAGTAATAGAATAATAAACTGTTGTCACAGTGATACGTCTCGCCTATCAGCATGAAATTCAGAAAAAGACAATCTGATGGACAGCAACATTGCGTATAAATTCAGTCACTGACCATGATCTAGTGGGCAGGGCCTGAAACTGGTCTACAAACTGAGATGTACAGACAGTAATGTAACTTTATAGAAAATATTGTTGTTCCTATCAACTTAACAATCGTTAAATCGTCACGGACCATGTCCCGGAGCAGTTGCTGTCGATGGAAAAGCAATACAAAATATCAATGATCTATCCTATGTTCTATCGCTTTAAGCCTCAACTTTTCGTTGCAGGCAGTACAAAAGTTGAAACGTAAAAGTAAAAAAACAGCTTATGGATAATTTGATACATGTAGCAAACACACTACGAGTGGTCAGCTTGTGATCAGCGTGTTTTGTTTCCACGACCAACTCATTAATAAGAGCCATATCTTTTATGTAAAAATAATAAAAATGAGCACTTTCAATGGTTTTCAATATACATTTTTACAAATACAAATATACAAATATACAAATATTGTATTGGCACAAACACAATTACAATAATTGGCAAAGGCCCATATATCAGTACATGATAACAATGAATACAGCATAATGGAATATGTTATAATTAAGAAGCTAAAATCTTATTTCTATATACCATACATTTATGTATATAAGAACTTGTCACTTTCAGGACTTTTAAAGAATTGCTATTAATGCAACGTTTCATAATTAGTTGATTCTCACTACAACTTGTAGGAAGTATATTTAATATAATACTTTTAAAGTTTATTCTATAGTAAGAAAGTTTTTCACAATTCAGTAAAAAGTGATTTTCATCTCCTACCTCACCCGATTTACATATATTACAAACTCGTTCATTGTTGGGTAAACCTAAATGTTACCCTTTTTCTATAGCAAGATTGTGTGCACTCGATCTTATTTTACACAGAGATGACCTTTCTAATTTATTACTTAGAACATCAACATAAAAACTACGCTGATTTGAATTATGAAATTGTTGATAAAATTTTAGTTTGGATAAGTTGTGAATTTTGATGATTGATCCCGTGCACTGATCAATCACTCGTTGTTTAATACTTGGTAGATATTGTTTAATAGAAAAGTTTCCCCCAGCTAAGTTTGAAAATCCTAGATTATTTAGAATAGAATAAATTTCTTTGTCCAGGGGTTATTTTTTTCAGTTGCCAAAAAAATTTTGGATACAAGTGTTTTTTCAGACCTTAAAATATATATGTTCAAAAAATTTAATACAAGAAAATGAGATTTTTTACCACAATGGTAGCCTGCCAAGTTCAGCTCTACAAGCAGCATTAATTGCTTTGCAATGAACACCAAGAATTTCTTTTATGAACTTCATGTGAAATTTTTCCAAAATTGAATTGTCTCCCGAATTATTAAAAACACCCCAAATCTCACTACAATACAGCAAGATCGGACTTACTAGTGAATCAAATAATTTTATACAGTATCAATTAAAAACACTGAAGGTACACTGTATATTTTTTATTGCATATATATCAAACAATTTTTCTTATGTACATGCATATGTCATAGATAAGCAAGAAAACACGACGCAATCGAAACAGTAATGGAAATTCGCTTCTCTCTACTCTCTCATAGAAGGAGAAGTCAATTCTCCCTCTCCAAAACTCTAGATTAGGCCATGGAGATACACCTTGACCTACTGATAAATTTTTTCCAACATCATATTTGCTCTAACAACTTTAATTTAGTTTTTGAGATATGACAAAAACTGCATGTTACCCCTATGTTCTATTTTTAGCAACAGCAGCCATATTTGTTGATGGATCAAATTCCCTGATATAATTTTTAAAGTAGATACACTAAGGAAAATTAAGGTGAAGTTTGGTATCATTTGGCCAAGTATTTCAGAGGAGATTTTTTTAAAGTTTAAGAAGACAGATGGAAGGATGACAGAAAACAGACACCAACATGGCCAAGTGATGACAAACACTCACATGGGCTTTTAGGCCAGGTGAGCCAATAAACATGATAAAAACAAAGATGTCAGACAGCAATCAACAACAACCATTGAATTACAGGATCCTGACTTGGGACAGACACATCAACATATTTGCAAGCACTCAATCCTCCCTTGAATGGAACAGTGTTGTAACAGCACGACATTAAGAACTATTAAAATCAATTGGAAAGGGCTTGACCCATCAGATTGGCACTACGCACTAAAAATCAACTAACAAATAGACATCAAGTACCAACCTATTTGCAAACCTCATGTCATGAATGACACACAATACCCATAGCAATCAGGTAAAAACAAGTGATTTTTTACTCCATCTAATGCCTAATCAGTCAAGGGACTTATTGAAATAAGTGATTTTAAATCACTTATTTCAGTAGCAAAATCAAGTTTTGTCACAAATTGTGATTTTGTAGTTTTACCAAAATTTTAAACACATAGGTTTAGGTAATATCTTTTCATTAGTAAAATTGAAAAAATGAACTTTTGCTTCTTTTAAGCAGCAAGGTTTATGCCTTTGATGCAATCATTTAGCTGCAAATTCTATTTTAGTTGAAAAATGCTATAAATAGGCTTTACATAATGAACTGATACTTTCTTAACAGATTTTTCCCAGCAGTGGGAGTATTTTTCCTGTAAAATTGAAGGTTTCATCTTATAGATAATGTAATAAAATACTACTGTTCGCGATCAAAATTTCACTGTTCGGGGTGTTGAAATTAGTGGGGTTATTAAAATAATGATACTTAAAGAGGTGATTTTTGGAAGGAAATTGAGGTATGATACTTAAACAAGTGATTTTTATGTCATTATCCTAGATTTAGTACAAGGTCATCAACTGACCGGTCATCTTATCAACACAGATGTTGGTTCTGATAATTTTAGTACATGATTAGTCCCTGGATCATTAGTATTCTATATTAAAGCTACAATAAAATTAAATCACTTAGTCTAGTGATTAATTTGTACTACTTAAATAGGTGATTATTAAAGAAAGACAACTCTTACTTCCAACCTTTATGGACATAATGTAACTTGAATCAGTGATTTAGAAAATCACTCATTTAAGTAAGTCCCTGACTGCTAATGAGGTCAAGCATTTGTATGATGTTACGATTAGATTCTTAAGTACGTGATATCCGATTTTGTACCTCATTTTTACATAGTATATGGATCTCTGGTACGAGTACATTTTGATTTTAATTTTATATTCGACAGAACTTAATCAGACTTGTACAATGTTGTACCTGAATTTTTTGCGCATCAACGAAAAATAAAATAACATTTTGGAAACAGTGTCATTTAATACATGAAATTCATATTAATCGTTAGTAAGAGGAAAGTTGCAGATGTAATGTCTTTTCTGCAGACATCACACAATAATTTACAAACCAATGTTTTATTATTACTTTTCTTGATTTTCCACAACCGGAAGTATAATACGTACTCATACGTCAACTTCGGAGAACACTTGACAAATATCCGTCTTATTCATGTTATTGGGAATTGAAATGGACATTAGCTACGCTTTAGACAAAGCTGTAAAATATGATTCTTTGTGTTTCAGTATTAATTAAAGGGGTATTTTGAAATAATATTTCGTTATAAGCCGCCAGTTTGGCCGAAATTTGTCCAAATAAGCTCAGCCTGAAACATCGCTGGTGTATTATTGACTTGCAAGTGAATAATTCAACTCAATTGAATCGGTATTTGTGTGAACTTCAATTAAACCTCTTAGCTGGAGATGGATTACGCATGTACTAGGCGTGTTCATCTAGTATTAAAAGGGAAAAAATGTCATCATTGAAAGTGAAACAAGGATGAACCACTCCGTTGACTGTTTCAATCCACAAAAAAATCAATTTTATGCAGGTGAAAACGATGATTAACATGTTTTTTAACCTATAACACATAATCAAACAGATATAGAAATATCCAATTGCACGCGCTCGTTGTCTATTTATATTTATATTTATGTTTATAGCGGGTTATTTGACCGTTTGCAGTCTTCGGAGGCCTTCATCTCGATGGTTAATTAGATGGCGTCTAGAATAAAATGCATACGAAATACTGAAACATATTATCGAGTCCATGCATGATCATACATTGTTAATTGTTTATTTTAGACTTCTTGTAAATTGGATATACGTTTTATTATGTCATAAATCAAATATGAGAATTTGTGTCAAATTGCGGTGAACATGAATTTGACAGTGAATGCACCTATAAAATCAGATGTAACTATAGTGCCGTAAATGTTTTATATATCCGTGAAGTACATTGCTGTAATGATTCTATGAGGATCGTTTTTTTTTTCTCAGTCAGTTTTTGAGTGGAACATTTTATCATTCATTTTATCTTTTATCCGTTTCGCAGGCGCTTGGGTACAGGATTTGGATATTTTCCCCCATGTTGGCACTGAATATTAAATTTTCTGTTTTATACCACATATACTTAACACTATTATGCTTGTCTTACCTTTTTTGGGTGAATTTATCAACTCGTATAACAATAATCTTACTATCTATACTACACTGAAGCCTCATGCTACTGTCAAATCTTCCCTCATATTCCTGTGTCAGAAGAAATTTCTGCCTTTCACCCCCTGACTACACCCTTTATAGAACCTATCCATTGTATTTGTTAATTTGATCTCGTCCTGATTATGTATACTATATTTGCCACTGGACGCTAGCGGAACAACAATCATCTTCTTTGAATGGTTTGGCATGTCTTATTTATTTTTGTGTGGTACAAGTGTATACTGTATAGGATGGTATAAAAAAAAAACTAGATGTGTCGGAACGACACAAATGGCCCCGCTTGCAAAAAAGGTTGAAGCCATTTTTAGGAGGAAATTTGAGAATGAAAGTCTGTATAACTGTTATTTTCACAAAATTTTCAAATTCCAAAGCCCGTAATTTTGAAAAAAAAATCAGCGTAGTGGAACCAAACGTAAACTTGATCTGTAACTCATCATAGTAGACTCGCATACTTAAAATCAGCTCAATTTGCGAAGGCGTTAAGAAAAAAAAAGTCCGTATAACTGTTCGTTGCGGAATAACGGAATGACGGATAAGGGTAACACTATATGGCCCGACCAATTTGTGGCGGGGCCATAAAAATAAAAAAAAAAAATAAAGGAAGTGCATCAAACAGAAACTAAAGACGATGCATTATGATAATAACATATTTGACTTTAACAAGATATAAGTATCGGCAATTCCGGTATCATGTTAATTCACAGCACTATAATTCTTAAACATACTTAGATATAACCTAGACAATCACTGACTTGGTATATACAAAATAACCAGCAGCGTTGTCATCAAACTAGTTTTTTTATTAATCAACCTTTTTTTGTATCTCAATCAGAAGCACATCTTTAAAGACACATCTTAAATGTTCGGAAACGCAATAATCTCTGTGATATCGACATCACAAATGACAAAACACAGACTAAGTACAAGAATATCACATGATACCTTGTTTATGAGTGCGCGCATTCCAACGTTTACGTTTTCTTCTACCTCCGACGGTACTTACACATGTTTAGAGTAAAAATATGTTTTCCATATGAGGCAATGAGGCAACTGTCTCACTAGATATTTTACGGAGAAAAGACAATGAGATAAGGATAAACTGAGATAACAAAAAATCGTGCCTTCCATCAAACATTTGACTTCTCGATCGAACAAGCATATGGAGGCTTATTTCTGCCGTCGTGAAGTCGCGTTGCCGAGATAATTAAGTCGACTTGCCAAGATAATTATCTCGACAAGTCGACTTAGAATATCTCGGTAACTCATCCTTAAGTCGAAATAAAGCAGAAATAAGCCTCCATACATAAATATTCCTCGGGCGGACTATAAGTCCAACTTATTCATTAAATATCACCGCAAATACACATATCTTGTTTTTAATAATTTAATAATTTAATAATTTTAACGTATTTGTAAAGAAAAACT
The DNA here is from genome assembly GCA_017311375.1 of Mytilus coruscus. Lineage (NCBI taxonomy): Eukaryota > Metazoa > Mollusca > Bivalvia > Mytilida > Mytilidae > Mytilus > Mytilus coruscus. The sequence continues at coordinate 128,431,926 of CM029596.1, forward strand.
CAGATCTTAAGCAACTGCTATTTTTCGTTTTTTTATTTAAAATTTGCTGTTTTTACTATAAAGTTTATTTTGGGATGCTGGAAGTGCATACAATATATTATTCTAAACCCACACGTGTCTGGTCAAAATGAGGACGATTAATCTGGATCGGATTGTACGGGGAGAGTGACACGTTAATGAAACGTTGCATTATTTTCCAGTCGAACATATTGATTATACCCTCTTTTCCTATTTGCCGTCTGAATTATTTTCCCTTCGTACCGGTCGAACTATTTCGCAGTACTTACTGAAAATGGGGATTCCGTTTGTCTGTGTGGGATGTATAAATATGCAGTTACGTCGTTTCGTCATTGTGGTGTAAAATCCGGTGCCTTGTGCATGGAGAAGAGCGCTGTCTCTTCAGGTTAAAACAATTTCAACAGCTCTTTCAGAGAACCTTTTACAAGATATTATTGTTATCTTTGTCTACCATGCTCTCTTATTTCACCGAGTTGCATTCGAAATTCATGACCTTCATTTTAATTGCTGAAATCTCTTTTTTGTGACTCCTGTTTCGTATGTTATGTACAAAAAAGAACATGTGGTATGACTGCACATGGGAAACTATCGTCTGTTATGTACAAAAAAGAACATGTGGTATGACTGTACATGGGAAACTATCCAACAGAGCCATAATACAGGGGATGTAAGCAACTATTGATCACTGTATGGCCTTCAACAATAAGCAATAAGCAAATATCATAACGTATAGTAAAATAATTCATAATAGAAAACCATTGGCCTGATTTATTTAAGTGAAACAAAAAACAGATATGACAGACAACAAATGAAAACCACTTAATATACAGTTTCTTGTATAACTTAAACAAGCCCACACAGACTATAGCATAGTGAAACATAAACAACCCACCCCACTCTTGTAAAACTGAAACCGTGACTCTAAAGCATCAATTCGTTTGCCTCACTAGAAATTAGCTGTAAGCTACGCCAATGAACACAATTTTCCGAACAACAAAACAGAACATGAATATGTAGCGGGGTTAAACAAGTTTTTTATGTCTCAACCCTCCCCCTTCTTTAATATCAATCAGTGGACTAACACAACGTACTTAAAGAACATGCAACAAAAATCAGAACACTTTACTCTAAAATAACGATTTAATAGATAACAAAACACAAAGTAATCGACAAATAATAAGCAACTCTCGTAGTTAATGGAAGCGAGCTCAAAGTTCTTAACCTGCTGATGTGAAATCATGTCGTCCTACACTTAATATCGGTTGATGCACTACATAGAATATTTGATACAATTTTATGAAGAGTACATGAATACGACGTCGTGATCTTGTACATGTACAATGCCCAAACAAACTATACATAAACAAAAGAAATAATTTTAAAGTATTTACGAATTGATATTTATTTAAAAAAAACACATTCAAAACACAAACAAAAACCAGAAACAGGGATCGTTTTTATATATACTAGACCGTTGGTTTTACCGTTTGAATGGTTTTACACTAGTACTTTTGGGGCCCTTTATAGCTTGTTGTTCGGTGTGAGCCAAGGCTCCGTGTTGAAGGCCGTACATTGACCTATAATGGTTTACTTTTATAAATTGTTATTTGGATGGAGAGTTGTCTCATTGGCACTCACACCACATCTTCCTATATCTATAAACACAACAATATAATTATAAACTTTAGCAGCGAAATATTTGAAAGACAATTCCTAAAGTTGCATTATGAACAACATTACCGTAGAAATTAAGGTAGATGTGAAATACCACCTTTTTTTTTAATTACTGCAGATGGACTCATTAAAAATGTTGATCAATTATATAAGTGTTTATATTTTAGCATATATTAAATTTTGGAAGCTTACTACATTAATTCGTTATTCAATATTCGTACAATTTAAGGAGAAGATTCACGAAGGGTTAAAATTGGCCTTATGATTTTTCAATATGTCCATATTACTACAAATGCAGAAATAGTTGCGATATAACGAATAATATAAACAAACAGCTTCTTTTTGGTATATCACAGTACAAACTATAACTGTATGTTAAGCCGTACTAACACACACCGCTTCATTGATTAGCGTTTAAGTATACTAGTGACTGAAAAATGGGGTATAAAAAAATAAGTTGATATCATAAATTTTGACTTTTTAGTTTTTAATTTGATGTGTACATTCTACATACATACATATTTCCATATCAGGATCTAACAATATATAAAGTATCCTATATATATATGATATAAAACAAAAACATCTTTGAGGAGTTGTACTGACTACGTAGATTTTTGACAGGGCAAACATTTTCTATGCTGCATAACCTCAATAGACTAGAATATCCTACCACATAAGCATATCTAACAATATTCCAACTGCCATGTAGATATGATAAACCATAAAGTAGGATTTGCGATTACAAGGTAGGTGTCGGACAGAATTAAACTTTTCAAAGCTCAAAGAGACATGATTCTAGGAAAACTCGATGGACCCTTACGCATGTCTGTATATTATGATACTAGTTTAACAATATACACTTTCGTTTAGATAAGATAAAACATGGAGGCGGGGTTGCGAATACAAGATATGTTCTTGACAGGGTCAAAATTTCAAAGTTGAAAGGGGCATAACTCTAAAAGAAAAATCAACGGACGGGAACATACAACCCAAATGCACATCTGCATATTTAGATCTAACAAAGCACTACGTTTCTGCAGGGTAAACATTTCTAAAGCGAAATGAGCATTGAGATCTAATCTCAAAGCACTAAGTTTCAGAGTTTGAAGTTAATCAAACAAAGGACGAAGAAGCAAAATGTTTTTTTTTTTTTTTTTTTTTTTTTTTTTTTTTACATATAAAACCTTTAATTCAAGGTTAAATTTTGGCAAAAGCGAACCTTGTCCTAACGTAAAAAAGACAAATATTTTAATCAATTAAATTAGTTACAAGCATTTTTCTAGGTTATGACTCAGTGGGTACAAAGAAAAATCTTTTTGTAAGGGTGCTCCATGTGCATGGCATTTGTACATGCTTCTTTGTCTTATCTACTGAGCCTATCGCAAGTGCTGCTTTGACATCAATCATCATTTCTTCTAGATGTGTCTTACTATATTGTTCCTTGAACTTCTTTATACATTCATAGATAAAGATAGAACCAAAATTCTTGCGTCGAAAAGCTTTATAACCTGAAAATATACATTATGAAGTAGTTTATTTATTTTCTTACATTTATAATTCTAAGAAAGATAAAACTAACATAGCGTCATAAGTTTAACAGAGCTGTATCCGAATTCAATCTATTTTCAAAATAGTAAGTAGCTGATGTGCACTCTAAATTTGCTTGAATATACCAAAACACCAACTAATATGTGACATCAGTGAATCCATAAAACAATATTTATTTGTACAAGATGCATCGTTTTCTTGTCTTTTATTATAGTAAATACTTATATAAGAAAAGTCGATCCTGATATCCCTATGACGATTTAAAAGGGATGAAGTTTTAATTGATTTTTTTATTTCATTACCCGGTAGAACAGAAACTTCGTACCTGAGTTCACCCCTATTTATATCGTAGAGTTGATGTTGTATTTGTTTTGGATTTCAATGTTGTATTTTCTTTTTAATGTATGTGATGTTTCCTTTGGTAATATGCTTGTCTATGATTTGTCACTTGAAAACTTCAAAATCGGCCATGCATAAATTTTAGGAAATTGAGTATCACTATGGATGTCATTCATCGGACAGGAACTGGCCAACGCTCCGGAGCATTTGAGTTTACTTCAATTTTTGGTTGTGTGTATCGCCTTATCTTTAGTTTTCAATGTATTGCTCTTAGTAGACTAATGATTGTATTTTTCTGCTTTTTTTATTGCCATAGTATTGTCTTCCTTTCTTCGACTTGTTTTTGTTTTTGTTTTTGTTCAATGTAGATCTTTTTACTGTTGTGCAAAGGAATAATAACAAAATATATTTACAAAGTGGAATATTCATACAATACACATTATACCTTCAGTAGTTGCATAAGCAATAAGAATGTCTGCATCAGTGGGTGCTGATATTCTCTCTACAGTGTCATCGTCGTCATCGTCTGGCTGAACGAAAGTCTCCTGGATTGATTTTCCCCTACAGCTTTGGATGAAGAACATTTTAGGCTTACCTTTAAAACATGATAATTCTTATATGATTTGTAAAACTATAAATGCTTGAAAGTGATTAGTCTGATGGATTTATTTTTTCTTGGTTAGTACTTATTATCCTGTGTAAACACTATATAAAATAAAGACATGTGGTATGATTGCCAAAGAGATAACAATCCAACAGAGTTAAAATGAAGCGAGTTAAGCAAGTATAGGTTATAATACGGCATACAACAGTGAGCAAAACCCATACCGTATAGTGAGCTATAAATAGCCCCGACATGACAAAACCCATACCGTATAGTGAGCTATAAATAGCCCCGACATGACAAAACCCATACCGTATAGTGAGCTATAAATAGCCCCAACATGACAAAATGTAAAACAATTTATTTATGATAAAACAATAAACGTAGAACAAATACGAAAGACAGCAACCAACGACAACGACTGAATTACAGGCACATGACTAGGAACAGAGGCACCAGTAAAATGTGGCAGGGTAAACATGTTTGTGAGATCTCAACACTCCCTCTTACCTGGGATAATGGTGCAAGAGCAAAGTATTAGAACGAACTGTGAAAATCAGTTTCGTGGCTTAACTCATGAGATCGACACGTCGCACACAAAACAATTAACAGAGTTAAAGACAAAAGACACAAAGTACCGATCTAACAGTACTCGCAGTTACTGAAAGCTACTTTAAGACAAAAACAACTAATACATTATTCATGTTCTGTCAGACTAAAGTGTTAAACAGTACACCTTAAACGGAAAATTTATTTCACTTGGAGATTGGGATGCTCCAATTTTCTGCCGAAGTTTTGTGTTTATAGTTTTTCTTTCAGATTCAAAATGTTAATTTTCTATATTAAAATTTCAATGTGGAAAATGTTCGCTGTAGCAGAACAATAAAGAACAATACAAATAGCCTTCAATTATGTAGCATAAATGTACTTGCAGTCAGTTATGGTTTCAAAATTATCATATCACTTCCATACATTTGTATCCAGTTTTATTGATAATTGTATTGAAACAAATCTATTTTGTTTTATAGAAATACAAGCATGTATTATTTATACATGTGTGCACACAATCAGAAACCTTGAACAACAATTTATTGTTTCGGAACCAATACAGTGATCTTAGAATAAAACACAAATCAATGATTAAAAACGAAGAAAAGCTAGTTTATTGCAATTTGAAATATATATTTGTAAGACTCGAGGATTTTAGAGCTTAACATTTTATATAGGCTCTTGTTTATTATTGGTGACCAAATGATCCTTAATATGTCTTATGATTTTTGTATCACTGTGTTGCTGTTTCACTGCAGTTTGCTCTACCATGATTTCATATATATATATCTCACCGTAATTTAACTTCCTGTGTCAAAACTGAACCCGTATTATAGAATATGTCAGTGAATGAAATAATCTCAATATAAAAAAAATATAAGCCACTCAATTATCAATATCCTCGGGGACGTCTAGTTCACCAGCAGTGGCAAGGACTTATTACAAAATTAAGAGATACTTGCCTACAAAATTTGGTATTTTATCATTTTAAACAATTCCATTATTTCATCCACAGAAATAGTCATCTTCTTTTACCTTTATCAGCAGTTATGACTCCAAACTAATGTAAATAATTGATATCAGTATTAGTTAAAAGAGACGGTAACAGCTGATTTCATACAATTTGTACTACATTTCAGGCAAAAGATGGAAATTCCTAAAGAAAGAGGGAGAAGATACCAAATGGGTAATAGAAAACAAATATCAAATAAAACAGACAACAGACAACACCATGGACAAAAGGAAAAAAAACGAAGAGTAAGTAGTTCCTGCTCCACCATTGGCAACCATTAAAATTCGGATTATGACAAGAGGAACATATCCGTGGTCATCTATGATTCAGTTAATTCATAACGGTCAACCAAATCATGATGGCGTCCTTATACTTTTCGAAGGGATAACATTGTAAGAAGCAAACCTATATGAACTAGTACACATTTTTGTTTAGGAAAATCATGATAAAAATGCAAGCCCTAGATATCGTATCACTGGAGATATATACTCCATATGTATACACGCTGCTTTTATTACTCGGAAATGGAGCGTTCGTACTTGGAAAAATGAAATCATCTCGCATTGTCGTAAAGTTTTGTTTTAACCGAAATTCATTGTCAATTTCTAGATATAAGTCAAAATATTGAGCAGACTTAACTGTACCTGTGGTATCCTTTATTTCAGGTTAAATAGGATATTTGCGATAAACATTGTCACAAAACTTTAAATCATTCAGTTAACAGATACAATCTTTATAACGGAAGATGAAGTTAAAAGCTAATGCCAGTTCTTTTCATATTTCTTGAAAAGCTCCTGCTTGAAGTCCGCCTCATAAGAATAAAGGAATGATTCGGCAAGAGGAGAAGAACAGTTTATTCCCACGGAATGCCGAATGTTAAAACTCGTCTTCCAAACGCAAGCATCTTGATAATGTAATTTTCAGAACTTTTTGTTTGAATCAGAGTGTGTTTTTTTTTCAAAGTTTTATTCGTCCATTCCTTTTATTAAACACAGTTGACTAATTATTTCAATCTGTCTTAAATTAAAATGATAAATACTTTTTAAATAATGTTTTGTATTAATGCAAGAATACATGGACGTAGATTATGTGTACCTTTCTTTTAAATATATGTTAGCTTTGGATTTTCAAATATTTTGGCCTCGAGCATCACTGAAGAGACATTGATTGTCGAAATGCGCATCTGGTGCAGAAAAATTGGTACCGTTTATGTTATTCCACATATAATCTATTCCTGATACACACCGTAATAGATTTTGTATCACGGTATTTTAGACTTTTGACAAGCACATTTCGACGAAAAATGTTGAGAAAATGTTAAAGTCACAAATAACAACATGGCCAGCAGGATTATATATGAGTGAGGAACTTCCACATGTACAATCAGGTGGTTTAGATTTGAAGTCCATATTGAGATCCTTCATCGCTTGTTTATAGCTGAAAATTTGGCCCACGGTAGGTATAGTGTCCGGCGGAGAACGTGTTTTTCGAGTGAATCGGTCCACTTTTTCGAGTGTATATCAGGTTTTTCGAGTGATATTGCATGCGATCAGATCAATTTACTGCTATTTCGCGTATATGATAGTTTTATTCATGACTTTTCATCTTATTCTGAATACTAAACATGTTTTGAGCACAAACGACGTACAATTTCCTTGCAATTCACTAACAATTCAGTGTTTCGAGAGCAACATTTAAAACGTCCGGGTCTTTAAACAAATGGTCCGAGTTTTTCAAAGAAAATGTAAATAAGAAAGATGGCATTCTTGGGCTTAAAACTAATTTTGTCTAGTTTGTAACTGTAATTTAGCGAAGGGCAATATTATATATTCCTAATAAGTAACAAATTTATTACTATGTTGATCAAATTTAAGCCTTTTCAATTTAATGATAATTTTCTGTTCTGAAATTTTACCACAACCTTGCAGTATTAAGATTTATTAGAAATTACTGGATTCTTTGTAAACTGTCTTTAGTTTATGATTTATATATATTGCAGTGGCAAAACCTGGAGATTTAGAAATAGGGTTAAAAAAACAAAAGGACAGAAGTTATCAATCCAGTAAAATGCAATATATCACAAATATTCTTCTAATATATAATAAACAATGAAATAGATAATGTATAAGCTTTAGTATGATCCTTTTGAAATAATAATGTGTATACAATCGCGTACACCTTGTGTATTTAACTCATGCATGTCTTTCGCAGAGTTCCGAAGATATACATTGGTAATTGTAATGTCTAGATAGAGATCCGTATTTTTGTTTAAAGCACTGCTAACTGGTTGAAAGGAAACTATCATGGTTTCTTTATTGCTGTGTGACGAAGTATAACATACGCTTGATCATACTCCTCATCACAGTAGTGACATTTGAAAATTGTTATTGTTTTCCATTCATAGAACGATAAAATAAATTATCATCAAGACAAATAGTAAATGAAACATCTAGGATGTATTTTCTGTTGAAAAAATACACATACCCACTTTACCATATTTACACACACAATGTACGTACGTCTCAAGCCAACATTGTACTGCTTGATACTTCAGTCTGGGGAAACATGATTTATTTATCAGTTGTAATTGGCTTTGAACTAGCATTCAGTAACCGCGAGTACTCTTATATCGATACTTTGTATCTATTATTTTTATGTTATTTGGTTTGCCTACATGCTTCGTACCGATTATTATATAAGCCATTTGTAACTGATTTTGATAGTTTGTTCTTATTTTGCTGTAACACTACTGTCCAAAGTTAGGGGAGGGTTGAGGGCTTACAAACATGTTTTACCCCGCAACAATCTTTATATGCTTGTCCCGTCAAGAGCCTGTAAATTCAGTGGTTGTCGATGGTTATGTCCGTCATATTTTTTTTTTTTCGTACTTTGTTTTGTATAACTTAAGTCGTTAGATTTCTTGTTTTAATTATTTCAATTTTTTCATTTTGGTGTCTGTTAGAGCTGACTATAAGGTATAGGGTTTTCTCATTGTTGAAGGCCGTACGGTGACCTATATCTACTTTTATCTTCGCCATTTGAACTCCTGTGGATAGTTGTCTCGTTGGCATTCATACCACATTTCCTTTTATATATATATGTCTGTGCTCACATTAATATTGTATACAACGAATTGTTTTACGAATATCTGCTGTATGATATCCATATTTTGGTTGAATCGACATCGATATACGCATGTTTGGATCGATACAAAATATGTGTGTACCTAGGCGTTGACTTGTTGGGTAGTTTCACCATATTTACATGGGCGTGGAATATGTTTGATCTATACAAAAATACCAATGCCGGTAACCATGCAATTTATAAGATGTGGCAAACAATAATATATACAAATATATGATGGTTTTTACGAACCTAAGTGTTACGTACTACAGTATTATAAAACCGGTTAAATGCATGTTTCGTGCTTTGAAAAGTACTTTATTTGAAGCTTTTCATTATTTTTTAAACGTAACCGCACTGACATTTAACATTTTCAGCCATTGAAATTTTGTTTAATCACTCGATCAAAACCTGGACCGCACTAAAAAAAACCGGACTGCTTTTGAAAAAACACGGACATATAAAAATATATTCTAAAAATGTCCTTCTCAGTTCAATAACAAGAGTTTTTATAAAATGTCTGTATATCTAAGGATATATAGATTCCAAATATACCTTTCCTTTGACATTTGCATTGGTACTTGTATAAAAATAGCTTTATTCTATATTTTGCAATAAAAGCATTTTAAAGCTAAATTAAACTTTTAGAACACAGAATAATGTAGGGTGATGATTTCTTTTATCACCAGTATTAACTTATCGTGTATGATCTTGTATATTAAGTTTAAGCATCTATTTCATGTTTTACAAAAACAGAAGTCTGTCTGTTTACATTTTGATCATATTCACTCGAAAAACGTGGTCACACTCGAAAAAACCGATCAAATCACTCGAAAAACACGATCCCAGCCGGAGACTATACATACCGTGAATATGAATTGTATAGACTGATTTTTAACGTAGGAGGTATTATATGTTGAAGAACATCACCTAAATTTATGGTATCAAGATCATGAATAAAAGTCTTTTGCTTTTATTGCATATATTTGTTTTATTTTATGGTAATATTCTTTACTAAGCACAAAATTCAGCATTCATCTGATTTCATATGATGAAGACATAATCTTTCAATCAGTTTAATTGAGGTCTGGAGCTGGCATGTCAGTCACTGCTAGTAGTCCTTTGTTAATTTATGTATCATTGTCATTTTGCTTAGTTTCTTTTGTTACCTATTCTGACATCGGACTCGGACTTCTTTTAAACTGAGTTTAACTGTGTGTATTGTTATGTGTTTTCTTAATTCTACATTGGCTAGAGGTATAGGGGAGGTTGAGATCTCACAAAACATGTTTAACCCGCCGCATTTTGTGCCTGTCCCAAGTCAGGAGCCTCTGGCCTTTGTTAGTCTTGTATGTTTTTTAATTTTAGTTCCTTTATGTGTTTTGGAGTTTAGTGTGACGTCCATTTCACTGAACCAGTACACTCAATTTTATTATTGATAATTGTATTTAAACAAATCTATTGTTTTATAGAAATACAAGCATGTAGTCTGTGTGATAACAAATAAAGTGCGAAAGGTATATAAATAAAGTTTGTCAGAGTCTAAAGAAAAACCACACAATTTTAAATCGTTTTCGAAGAGATATATTATTAAAGGCAGATCTGAAAAAATCACCGAAAATGCATCTTAAAAGACCTAGAAACTCATCAAAATAAATTGTTAATTTGTTTTGATTGCAAATGATGTGGGTTTTGGTTTTTTTATATAAAAAATAGCAACAGGAGGTATGATGAGTGTCATTATTTGGTCCCTGAAATTGTCCCTGAAATTGGCCCTGAAATTGCAAAACTATTAAACTTATTGAAGCCTTTCAAATTTATGATATTTTTATTTATATACGAATCAGCGATCAATTTCACAAAAATCTTACGAGAAAAATCTGTTTTGTGGTAATAAGCATTGTGTAAAAGAGGCAAACTTAAGTTAGAGAACGAAACGAACAATTCAGCAATATTTACATTTGTAAAGGGCATAAATCTAGAAAGATAAAAGTGACGCCACCAAAATTCAAACTTGATCTGTGTTTTGTGGTTATTAGCATTGTGTATAATTTTTTCATAACAATAAGTTTCATAACATTTGGTTGAGGCAAACTAAATTTAGAGTACGGAAACCAATTTCGGACGTACGGACGTACGGATGTACGGAGGTACGGACGGACGGACAGACGGACAACGGTAAAACTTAATGCCCTCTCCGCTACGGTGGGGGCATAAACAAGATGTTTTACACAAATAAGCATCTTTTACAATTCATCTTTGAGAAATATCTTTTGGATACATGCTTTGCTTATACATGTATATAAATATATCAATCTTATTATGTCAATATTTCAAAATGAGGATAAAATGTTTTTGCAGTTTCGTACTCAAATGATAGAGGTTTGAAGCCCTTATGCCATTTTGTAAGACCAAATTCAAAATGTAAATCCTGATGTCTGACAGACTCATATTTCTTATGAACACCTGAAGGCCGTTACTTTGTAGATTGATGATACTTTTTGATTTTCGAATTCACGGGTCCAAAACGTGGCATGGTCATACTTTCTCGTGTACCCATTTTGTCATGTAGCAATAAAACGAGTACTTTGACTTCGATTTTTCTCTTTTTATCATGAAAACACATAATAAGAGCTATTTTTCATTTCTTTATTTTAGAATTCTATAATTTGTTTTCGATCTGTTCACACAATAGTGCTATTTCCATGTATATTCTTTTCTAAATCGAACAATTTTACAGAACATGCGGCTTATTACAAAGCTATGTGACATATACTTTTTTGAAAACGGCATGATAAAACAACATTTATGCAAAGTATAAAGAAATTTTATCTTTTGCTTTAAATAGAACCCATCTACCTTAAAACCAATTGTATTTTCATTTTGACAAATATAAATGAACATGTATATGTTAATCAATGAAAAAAAGTTTAATACATACCTGACTACCATGAGCCATTAAAAAGACCATAAAACAATAATACGATTTATAATTCCCATTTAAATTGCTTGAAATATTTTCTAGAATATTGACCAGGTCCGCCTTTGTTGGGTCTGCCACAACCAAATATTCAAATTTTAATATACCGCTCATTAATTCAATTATATTTTCTTCGTCTTTGTCTGCCCCTGAAATTCAAAAAATGTCTTTTTGGTATCTTTTGGTTTGTAAGAAATTGTGTGCTTCAAATCTCTAAGAAAAACATGGTGGTTATTTCCATACATCCCATGGTCTATAATGCATATATAAACCAGAACAATTTGTAAATTCAAAATTGTGAGTTAATTATAGTTCTGGAGCAAGTTTAAGACTACATTACGATCACTAAATATATTTTTTTATAAAACATTGTTTTAAAGAAAGAAGACCGAACACTACCACATATTTTCGCATTAGAAGGTTATTGTGTAATTTTTGAGGTTTTTTTATGTTTGTTTTTTGGTTTTTTTTTTTTAGGACATGGTGTTGTCTGTTTTTATTTGACTTACGAATTTTGATAGTACTCTTGGTATCTCTATCACTTTTTATTTAAGAGATACACATGACAACGTGTGACTCAGTGGGCACTCAGACAAAGGACATAACACAGGAAAAAAAATACTCAGTTAACGAAAGGTTTGTCATAGCCAGCTATCGTTTTATATAATTGAAAATTAATACACACACACATATTAAAGGCAATATGAGAGTCTTCTGCCATCTGAGGTCGTAAAATAGGAGATAAGATTTTTTATGAAATTAGCAAATTTTGAGGGAGCAATGCAATTCATATTAAATACTTTTCATTTAAATGGAAAAATATGTCATTTTAACCTATGATTAGGACTGTTTTTATAAATAAAAAATATTGAAAGATTGGTTCATTTTTTTTTTAGTTAGCCTCAGGAGGGGGAGATAACTCAGGTTATTTAATCTTTCAAAGGAATCTACAATACATTGTTCTATTTTTGTACTATAGTAAGAAAAAAGACGATGACGTCAATTTTGTTTTAATTTTCTACAATAATTTTTTATAGCTAACTTTCATATTAAATTTTCGAAATTCAGTCATTTTGTTTTTTCTATTCACACCATTATGCTTTTACACTGTACAATCCTTGCAAAATGTGTAAATTGTTCGCTATCTGTAGCTTCAAAATCGATGACCTATAAGTTTTACTGGAATATTGGAAATACCACGATATAAACTACATTCTTGATAATAGAACGATATAAACAACATTTTGGAAAATAGCACGATTTAAACAACAGTTTTCGTCAAGGGCATAAACAAAAATTTTTTTTTTTGGAAAAGCACGATATAAACAACATATTTGAAAATAGCACGATATAAACTACATGTTTGGAAATAGCACGATATAATCTAAATTTTGAAAATAGCTCGATATAAACTTAATCTTGGCAAATGATGGAAAAAATTGGTATTTTTTGTGTGAACCCCCATACTTCTTTAACTTACAGTCTCTATCTTTTCTAAAGTTAATAATAAGAACATAACCAGTCTGGTTTCCAATACAAGCATATGATCCATCTGCACAAGCCAAATCTGTAATATAAAAATTTGAAAGTATTCTAAAACCGATAGAATTGTCATCATTTGCATTATGGAAATCACAAGTCATAGAAAGTAACAACATTTGTGAATAGAAATAATAGAAGATTTGAGGGTAAATGTTAATCAGATTATAACAGGACACCAGATAAAGGTAACAAAACATCTCCAGGGAAACGCACGGTTTCAACAATCGAAAAAAAATCACACGGCTTGTCGAAAGAAAAAATAGGAGAATATACAAATAGGTCATTCAAATAGCATAAGTGAATATAAGCATACAAAGCTAAGACCAAAAGACATACACTAGTAAACATTTTTTATCCAAGACAGTTATTTTGATCTTAATAGTTCTTAAAAGACTGTGCAATAAATTATTACGTAATTTTCAGTCTATCCGTCAATTTTAGACTTATCCACTGTGGTAAATTCAGTACTCTTCAAACAATTCGTTTGTATTCAATTAAGATCTGTTCAGTCTATGTTCAGACTGTTCAGTAGTTAATATTTACCAGTACACATGAACAATATCCTTAATTGTCTGAAAGCCTGAACGTGACTTAATAATGTATTGTAGATTTGCAGACTAAAAACCTTTACTAGTGAAATGACGAAAATTCAAATGAGTACACAAAACACACTAGTGCACAAAAAAGTAAAGATTGAACAACACGAAATCCTCAAAACACTGGGGTTAAAAGAGGTAACCAGAGAGCGTTAACAGTTCTTATCTTTATAATGGCACCTTTGTGTTGCTCATAGTAACAAAACATCGGCGATAAGTCGCATTGGAAGACGTTACAATCTACTAAAACGTACGGTAATGTGGCTGCGACAAGTATAACATATCTATGTTCATCTGTGACACAGATATACGTTAACGGTTAACCAAATCAGTATGTTTGTTTCGATATTTCGAAGTTATGATTTCAACTTTACCATTTGAAACCATTGGTATCAACTCAGGAATATGATAGTTGTTTTCCATTCGTCTCGTTGTTTGATATAGTCCGACGTTGGATTTTTATCAGGTGCTATGAACTTCCCCCTTTTTGAATTAACCTTACAGTTCGGTATTATTGTTAATACTTTTTAACCAATAGACAAATTAATAAATTATTAAAACACTATCATTCCAACTTTCTCAGGAAAAGTTGACTAAAATGAATTTGGCTATTTTCTAATGTCCTGTTTGGTCATGTAGCTGTTGTGGGTGACTGTGTTATAAAAGGGTAAGTTTTCTTGACAAAGAAGAAGGTCGTAGGAGTAAAAAGTACCTGAAGAGGGTACATATAATTATTTTCCCCATTCATTAACTATTATTACTAAAATCATCTTCCAATCATAAGAACTACATGTATAACAGATCTGTTACCTTTAGCAGAAGAATTAAGAAGAATGGTACTTTTCCTAAGAGCTCGGGAAGCAGCATCGTGCTTTGCATCTTTCTTTGATTTTGCTCTTCCTACATGCTCTTCGTCTTTGAGAATACCATTATTTTCATGAGTAATTATCAATCTACAGACGAATTCATCTTCCTCCTTGTAAGTTTCCTCATAGGTATGGTTTATCTGCAAAATGAACAAGTTTATACAAAGATTAATGCAATTATCAATGCAAGCAGCATTTCCTTGTATGTAGGTTTATCTATATACATTATGAAACCGAAACTGTAGTTGAAGACAAAATTTTTCACATTTCCGTAAAAAAAACCATATCATTTGTTGAATTAGTTTTTTTTTTAGGACACTGAAAAATATGTTTTCTGGCAATTAAGATAAAGAATCAATAAATTCGTTTTCTTTGGTAACCTCTGCTGCATATCATTTGATGGTAGTATTTTTCTTTGACTTGTTCATGTCTTCCTACAATCATATACGGTATACAATCTATTCCTATGTATACATACGTTATGTGCAGCAAGTAGATAAACTAATATGAGATTTCTCGATAGGGATTAGTTTCCACAACAACATCAACTTAATTCACATAAGACCCGTTTAGCTTGTTATTGTCCTCAGTTGTACATATGTAGAAAAATACCATGCAACATACTACGATAACTCTGTTTTTATTCGTTTTCTTTGTATCTGTTTGCCAGAATATTTTCTTATGAACGATAACCAACAGGAGATCGTGTCGTGTTGAAGTAATTGATTTGGAAGGGAGATATTATTGGTTATCATTTCTTAGATAACTGAAAAATATGGTTGTCTGACACACATTTCTATGGGAAAACATGTTTTTCTTCGTTATCATCATTATTACTTTTAGTATCATAATCATACTTTTGCAGAATATTTCAGCTGTCAGATTGGCTGATGTGAAGGTGTACCGATTGTATTCTATAATGACATTTTGCTTTGTCTGGATTAGCTTTCGCATTTGGCCTTCTAACTGATTTAAATCTAGCGCCAGTCTTATGTAGACGGAACGCTATCCCGGTGTAATGAATTAGAATCCTGATATCTATGATTAGTTTTGATTATTTCGGAGTGGATGTTGGTGAACGTTGTTTGTCCCCAAGGGTATCACCAGCACAATAGTCAACAATTCTCTAGTGACATGAAATGTCAATGATAGGATGATTTTCCGTAAAAAAGGCAGAAGATACCATGGGTACTTCAAAATTCATAAGTCGGAGAGAAACTGACAACGCAAAAAACGAACAACGACGAATAGACAAACAACAGTCCAACGCACACTATATAGAAACTTAAAGACTGGCACCTGGCATAATACATATGTATACAGTCCGCCAAAAGTTAAGCACCACCTATCTTTGTTGCATCGAAATTTTTTCATTTAAAAACCAGTTTATCCTCGAAAATAGAAAATATTCATGTAGCAATTTTGCTAACATATGCCATAAACAAACCATAAACTTAAGTTTGGTCACTGATGCAGGTTCTATGCATTTGAATTTTGCGTTCATAGAAATAGTGAAAATTACACAAATCAGAAACGGAATTTAAGTTTTACTTTGATTTTATTTTTTTACAAGAATTAATCACCGAAAATCATTAAAAGTCTCTGCAAATAATCTTTGGTATGTTCGGCAAATTTAATGTCAATTTTTAAGTCAATAGGATGTGTTACCACCTCTCTTCCGGTACAGTTCCATAACACGATTTCTCATACTCTGTACAAGCCTTCTGAACTTTAGTTAAGCAAATTTATTCCATTCATCAACAATTGCCCCTCTTAAATCGCCAATATTTTGCAAAGGTGGATCTCTGCAATTGAGATTTCTGCCAATGGCATCCCAGACATGTTCGATAGGGTTCAGGTCTGGATACATGGAAGGCCAAAAGATAGTGTCAATGGATTCTTGATCTTTGTAATCGGTTACAATCCTTGCCCTGTGTGGTCTAGCGTTGTCGTCTATGTACGAGGGTCTTGACGCAAGTTGGGGATTCTCAAAATGAGGGACTACAATGTTTCTAAGCACCAAATCCCTGTATGAGAAGAAACCCCATACTGTTACACCACCATCAACGATTGCTGTCGTTGGGCAATTGTTGTTTTGGTGATAGGCAGTTTTATTTTCCCGCCAAACTCGTATTCTGCCGTCTATTGGTCGTAACAGAAACCAACTCTCATCTGACCAATGAATATTTTGCCAGGTTCTCATGTTCCATCGTCGATGGTCATTAGCCCTTTGAAACCTGATTATACGGTGCCTGGCTGTTAGGGCACGTCTTTTGACAACACGACGTGCTCTTAGGTAGCCTGTATGAAGTCGACGGACCAATGTTCGAACACTAACATGACCACCTAGAGGCCAGTAGTGTCTAAGCTATGGGGCAGGAGTAAATGGGTTGGCTTTAGCACAACCAATAAGTAGTGTGTCATCACGATAGGTAGTTAAACTTCCGGACCTTGGTCTATCATTTACAGTTCCTGTGTCAATATGACGTTGTAAAAATCTGACAATGACGGTGCAATTAACATTGAAATGGTTACCAATGCTCCTAGTGCTCCTACCGGCATTTGACATGTCAATTGCTTGTCAACGTTCAGTCACAGATAACTTACCGCTTGCCATATTTCACACAGTGACTTGGTGGTTTCACCTGTACGCAGGACAGTAGGAAGATGATTTAAAGGTATCGAAACAGTGTATTTGTAAAGTGCAGATGACCTTTCATAAAAGGTTGCTTGGCGGGTATATCGGAGTTTAATTTTTTGGTCGTAATGAATTTTCTTAGTGTATGCTATAGGCAATTCATAACACCAAACATAAATATTTTTTCGCAATAATTAAAAAATATTGACAGTTATATTTAGGTGGTGCTTAACTTTTGGCGGACTGTATACTTCATTTGGCCTTTTGAATGTTTTTGATTTGAGCGTCACCAATGAGTCTTTTGTAGACGAACCGCGCGTCTGGCGTACAAAATTTCAATCCTTATATCTATGATGAATTTATTTATAATATCTTTGATGAGTTTCACATGTTGGGTTTTGCGTGCACAGCAGGAGACGTTTGTCCTGTTGACCCACCAGGCTTCATCCCTGTTGGATTTCTTGTGATTCCCTAAGGTTTTGACTCTTTTTCGGAATATACAAAAGGGATTTCATTGTTTTAAACCTCGGTACTCTATGTTGCTTTATAACTATAGACTTAGATTGGTTGACGTGCGAGTATTTTCTGACAAAATTCTTTAAAAACAAAATCAAGGAAACAGTTTATTTCACTTTCGAAATAAAATGGTTTGACTCGTTAGCGATCGTTTATAATCCTCGGATTTAATTTTTTATTCCCTTTTACAAAGTTGTCCAGTTTCGTAAGCACGTTATTTATACACATCATTGGTAGTTCAAAATCTAAATACGATTCAGAAATAAAAAGTGCGAATAGTCATTCTTCCATGATTCTTGATAAATGAAATATACAAGAATGATAGACAAAACTTCGACCAAAAATATCTTCTAAACAACCTACTATAAACTGACTCGGAAAAAGGATTGAGTTCCGCATATGATATTAAACTGCTAATTATTCACAGTAAAATTCGTAGAACATGCGGAAAATATTGGTCAACCAACTCATTAGCTTCAACTTCTGACAGTGTATCTCTTTGACCAGGTATTTTTTCATAAACGAAATACTGTGAAGGAAAATCATGTCTTGATACTTTTTTCTACAAGCCAATACACAACTGTTTTAACCAAGAAAACCTTTAAATAGATACACATAGATTATGTTTTCTACACATTGATATCGTAAACTTCACATTGTGTCGAACGGCTGATATTTTACGATAACTATACGTAGAAAACCCGAAAGGAAACTGGTGACGATATATTGCAGATGCGATATCATCCAAATTAAAACTTTAATCTATTCTGACCTGTTTAATAAATACTTACCTGCGTGTTTTTTTGACAAAGTTCGTTTAACTTAGTAACTGTTGTCTTTTCAATTTTTGTTTCACAATGATATTTTGTATTCATTAAGGCATCATTGGCGGCACTATCCTTTGCGGCTTTTTTATTAGCGCCACAACCAGAGTATTCTTCATCTTCAAGGAAAAGCTTGGCAACAAACTCATTTTCTTGTAGATTGATATCACACTGCAACTACACATGTATAAGAATAAATACATGAAATTTAACCAAATGTATAGTCATACAAAACTTAATTTTGGGAGATCAAAGACCACATTTTTGGAAAAAGGGATAAGAATAAGAATAAGAATAAGAATAAGAATTTTAATAGTTTAAACTCCAAACAATAGGATTTTTACTAAAGAAAAACATATAGATAACAAAACGATAGACAGAAAACAATACAAACATGTAGCATTGAATAAAAATGTTAATATTTATTACAATACCTCCTCTATAAAGTTATCATTTCAAACATCTTGAATATATATATTATAATATTAGTCATGAATCTTACACAGTTCGTGTATTGACATTATAGTTGTTTCTCTCATTATACATTTAACTTTTACTGTTAACAATGATAATTAATATATCACATTCATCGCAAGAAAACATAAAATCAAATTTGTTTTCATTACTCATTGAATTAAAACAGGGAACAATATTAGAAATTTCATTAAACATTTTGATCCTAGGTTTATCAAGTTCTGTACATGTTATGATAAAATGGAATTCATCTTCCACCTCTTTATGGCATAAGAGACATATTCTATTTTCTAAGGCTGTTTTATTGTATGGACCACGTTCAAAAGCTAGCATACTATTACTTATTCTTATTTTTGCATTTCATTTCAAGTTCATACTTTACTTTAAATTTTCTGTAGGTTCTTAGTTTCGATTTATTGAATTATCATCATTAAAGAGACAAGTTTTCCAAAATATATTGTAATTTTCATTGAGCTTCTTTGTTAGGACCGAAATTTATCGTTTTTTAGAAAAGGTACATTGATTTTCCCACACATGAGGGACATTCAATTTAGATAGTAGCATTTTAATTTTTGAAGCAAATCCATCATTTAACTGCTTGTTATTTTTATAAACATTATATAATAAAAACTCTTTTTCATTTGAGTTTAAAATATGTAACCAAAATCCTTCAGAATACTTAGGGCCTGTATACCAATAGGGTACATTCCAAATTCAGCTAATACAGCTGTATTTACTGCCTTTGAATTTACGTTAAGTAGATTTTTTGCAAATTTGATTTGGAGTTTTACTGATTCCATTGATAAATATTGAGATTCAAGAGTTTTGTTGTTCTTCACAATATTTAGTGACCATATCTCACTACAATACAGTAATATTTGGCTAACACAAGAATTAAAAAGTTTCATATGGGGAAAACATCCATCTTATCTGAATAAATGCCTTTAAAGCTTTTTTACAAAGAAGATTTACAGCATTAGTGAAAATTCCTGATGGCTTAAAATATACCTAAATATTTGTATTTTGTGCAACATTCAATTAATTCATTATCCAGAATAAATTGTCTTTAGTAAGCTTTTTACCACTTTTATTAAATATCATTGTTTTTGTCTTGTTAAGATTGACGGTCAAGTTCCATTTCTCACAGTAAGTGTTAAACTTGTTTAGACAATTTTGTAATCCATCTGAAGAGTCTGATATTAAAACTAAGTTATCAACATATAAAAGACTAGACAAATTTATATCATGTAATGTTACAGGATCACATGAGTTATCAAAAATGGAGGTTAAGTCATTTATATAAAAGAAAATAAGGTAGGGTTTAATCCCCATTTTCTACATAAGAAAATGCCTGTACCAAGTCAGGAATATGACCGTTGTTTTCCATTCGTTTGATGTGTTTGAGCTTTTGATTTTGCCATTTGATAAGGGACTTTCCGATTTGAATTTTCCTTGGAGTTCGGGATTTTTGTTATTTTACTTTTGAAAATACAGGCTTGTTTTACTCCAACTGTGGAAGGGAACATCTTAGTAATGCCTTCAGGGACTTAAACTGCAAATAGAACTTCTTTGTACATATTTTTTAAATAATGAAAAAAGGTCCCTTTATGTTATATTCAGCAAGTTTGTGTACCAGGGCCTCTCTATTTATAGTGTCAAAAGCTTTTTAAAATCAATAAAGCATGCATATATTCTTTTGGTTAATTTGAAAGCTTTTTCAATAATAGTTTTCAAAGTTAGAATACGATCGCTAGTTCTACATCCTTTTTTGAATCCAATTTGTTCACGACAAAAAATATTATTTATGATTGTGCATCACTAAATAATTTATTAGACATTTTTTTCGATACGCTTGGTTGCTAATATGATCTAATATGTCCCTTACAAAAACAACTCGCGAAAATCATGTTCTCTTTTCCGTGTCGAAATGAAAATCACACTTCGAAAATGTTGTGCTTCCGACGTGTTTTTGGATTAATCTCAACGCTCAAACCCAATCATTTGGAGCACAGGATATATAAATATATTAAATATCTGAATACGTGAGTAGCTATTTAAAGGCAACTAAATAGAATAGTCAAATTCATCCAAGATCTACTTTACCCGAGGGAGTTGGAAGCTTACTTTCTAACATGTTTTTCAATTTACCAATAAAGAATTTAAGATAAGTTATAAATAATGTGATTTAGAAGAAAAACAGACATGGTTAGAAAATACAAATAATTACACCATTAAAAACACACAACTCTATATTCTTGTAATGGTTAGAGAATACATAAAATAACACCATTACAAACTTAATCCCAATTATATATTGTATTTTTAGAAATTTACCTGTGACGTTACTTTTTGTGGCGTTGATACATTTGTGTGACGGACATTTCATAATTCTATTGTGGTGTAAATGAGAGGTGTTCGTTGTTATTCTGTGGTTTACATGTTGTAATGTACTATTACATTATTTATTTATATATGTCTCTGTCCTGAGTGTTCTTGTGTTTAGTTGTAATGTATTCCTGTCACGTAATGTTGTCATTTTAGCGGTATTTTTAACATTGCCATATAAGCGGGAGGTTTTGCTTGCCATAAAACCAGGTTCAATCCACCATTTGTTCTTAAAATGTCCTGTACCAAGTCAGGAATATGGCAGTTGTTATCAAATAGTCCGTTTCTATGTATATTGGCGTTTGTTTTTGTAGCAGTTAAGTGTTTATGTTGTTCCGTTGTTTTCCTCTTATAGTTCATGTGTTTCCCTCGGTTTTGGTTTGTGACCCGGATTTGTTTCAGTTAAATCGATTTATGACTATTGAACAGCGGTATACTACCGTTGCCTTTATTCATTACCATAGTACTGATTGCATGGAAGATGATACCCAGTGGTATTAAATGACAATAACACTTTCAAAATTACTAGGTCTTGCCATAAGCATAGAGGGTGCAACTAACCAGGAGAGCAGCATCAGCTTAACTTTCCAGTGTGAAGCTAATCTGATCCCCTTTTAAGAAAGGGAAAGATAGAGAGATTTCGTGTTGCTCAATCCTTTTTTTTCTGTGTTATGATTCGCGGACTTGTTTTCTGCTCGTCCTTTTTCTTTTGGTCATGTTTGACGTCTTTCGTCAACTTGTGGTTTGGACTGTATTCTTTGTGCCTTCTCTTTTTCTCTCAAGATTTAGTTGTTACTGGTATCTTTAGTTAATATTTTGTTTGATTGGTCAATATAAAAGTATAACAAAATTCCAAGGTATATTCAAAAAGGGGGAGTCCATAAAACAGACAAAATCAAATGTTTTCAATCAACGGAACGAGTGAAAAACAATAATAATATTCAAGTTAAATACAACTGACAAAAATATTTTGAATTGAAGGAACGGAGTCTAATCGAACCCAGTGTTTGATTTTTATCAAATGGAAACTATTTTCAAAACTATACACTTTGTCGGTCATTTTGTTTGCATTCTTTCCATTTTTTGTACTTCAGACAGCTTATGGAAGACAGAATACTTGATTGAATCTTAAAATGTAAATATTTTCGTAGTAAGTTGTTTATAGTAGATTTTCGCATCTTATTACGGTTATTTGGATGGCTATTTGTTTATATCATGTAATTGTAATTCCTGGAAAAGGAAGGAAATATTAGAATATGCTACAGAAATTAAACATAAACTTGTATTTAAGCGGAAATGCCATGTGCCTCTTCACTTGCTTCGGGACCTTTAAAGTCAATAGTCTGAACATCCCAAAAAAAAACTTTATGTCCAAATCTGCCATGTTATTTCTTTTATCAAAACTAATGCTTTGAAAGCTTTTACACTTGTTTTGATATAACATCTTGTGAAAATCCCTTGTTATTATACGACGAAATGAAGCATTATTTACGTCAATTCGCAAATAACGTTCTCGATAAAAAATAGTTCGTATTTGAATACCATAATTTGCATAGTTTCATTTACCTTTAAACGATTTTTTGAAGCAAGTTCCTCTAGTTGTTTGTAAGGACTTTTCGGTGATTTAGTTAAAACTGCTGGTTTATCTGCCATCTGCATAAAATAAAAATAGTTTTTAAGCACGAGGCTACACAAGTACTTTTTTTATTTCCAAATACTTATTTACAAGGTTGTCAATGAGCTTGTTCGAAGTTTATTCCAATCATGAATTAGACTGCAGCTAGAGTTTTCAAGTTAGTGTTGAGTGGACTGGTTTTTGTCTGTTCGTCGTTTTTCGTTTGTATCATGTACCCTTTTAAATGTAGACATTGCCACTGAGGGTATGTTGAGAACTAAACTATGAAAAAAACTGTTTTTCATTTTTTATTTTGTGAACTTAACATTATTATGTGACAGCATTATCACAGCACCTGTTTCTCCAAATTGATATGATATTCTATATCTTGAGTTTCATATAAAAAATTTCTAGATAAGGCGTTGCTGCTTAAACCAAGGATTCTTCATGATAAAGTTGAAGTCATATATAGGAATTTTTTTATGAAAGCTATCGTGAATCGGTTTACTGATTAAGATGAATTCCTTTCCTAGTTAATGACACTACAAATGTATTACTTAACATACAAAGGACAATAGGTGCCCCTTATGAAACAGGAACTGCCGGTCATTTCTCTTTTGGAGCACCTAAGTTCGTGGGGGGTCCTTGTTGTTTCATTTTATGATTACTATTTTATGTTTTTCAAGGCTATTGTGTGTCCATTTTTGATGAGATATATGACCAAAGGGAACCTAAAAAGAATAGGCAAATCCTCCAATTGACGTCAAATTTGCCTTCGGGAGTTGTAAATTTAGTCTCGTTATCATTTCTGAATTTGTGGACGGAGAATTTAAGAAAGGTATTTTAATCATTTGTATCAGAACCGAATTCGAAGCGACCACGATTATGATACTCTCGGGGATCTACATTCCACCAGTATTGGTACCAATCCAGTGCTAGCTTTAAAAAATGTCGCTTTAAATTTGGTACGAAAATTATTGTAACAGGTTATAAAAGACGGGTATATAGTCAAACATCCTTTAGTCTGCTTTTGAAAAGTGCATTAATACTCCATCAACTCTTAAAGGAGTGTTTACATAATTGATACATCAATTACATTTTAAAATAGGGTTGCTTTAGAACAGAATTTGGTAGTTTTTGCATTCTTTCTAAAATGTGAATAGCTTGAAGGCTTGAAGCAACAGGAAAGGCAAACTTAAAACATACATAATGATATAAATTAAGACTAATATCAAAACGGTATTATTTGGCAGATTTATTATAATACTTTATGATTTTTAATTCAATGGGACAAAACAAATGGCCTTCTCATACCTTATCTATTAACAACGGTGTGATTGACTGTACAAAGGAAGTGATAAAAAGGTTATCAGAGGTCCTATTCGAAGGTGAAATAGATAAAATCTATTTATAGAAAAGGTTTTTTCCTTAATACTATTTTGATTCCATGTTAAAAATATCATTGATAATGAGGTAAAAAACTGATACATGAATCTTTTGATCCCAGGTATGATAAAAACATGAAGTGTATAAGTGTTATGACAAGTATGAGATTCACTGTACAATGTACTGAAATAACATTAACGGTACCAATTTTTCTGCACCAGATGCGCATTTCGACAATAAATGTCTCTTCAGTGATGTACTCGTCAGATGAATATCAGTGTTATGTTAAAATACACTGTGGCAAAGTCTTTTTTTTGTAGTATGAATTGATTAACCAACGTATCATGATTATCTTATAACAAAACAAATGTTTCAATTAAGGAAAAATATACATACCTCTGTACAACACAAGATAAATTTTTACAAGTTGAAATATTGATCCGGAATTTTCTAATATTATATGACAGTTTCCTCATCCGGTTATGACTTTTTTATGTTTGTAACATTTCCTGGTATATTGATAAGAGTTAAAAGATATGAACTTCAAGCATTTATTGATAAATAATTTTTAAAGATTTACTACAACTTTTAAAATTTCCGATTAAAATTAATACTCAATGCTGAAAGCGAAAACTCCGGTGAGAACAATCAGTATATTGTTTTAAAATTTAAAAAAGAGTCATAAAATTGTAATTTTTATTATTTTTTTTTTTTTTTTTTTTTTTGTTAAATCAAGATTCATTAACATGGACGTGTTCCTGACACCAAACTTCTCCAATAGAGTTGTGATGACAAACGACTGAAATCGACACTTCAAATTTGACGGTCACCGTTACGAACTGGTTGACCGATACGATGTGTCTAAAGTAACTTGCGGTATGGTTTCAGATTTCTTAGATCTTAAGATACTTGGATGGTTGTCCAATCTGTAAATGTACTGGATTCGTCCTATTCATAATTGTTACATTTGGGGGTATTGATTTACATGGGAGTGGTAGGAGGGTAGATGCATGCATAACAGGAGAACCTTACCCTTTTGCCGCATCTGGTCTCGGTCCTTTTAGAGGTTATGCAATTTCCTCGGTTTTTGCTTTTGTATCTTCTCAATAGTTTTATGAAATTTGAAAATTGTTAAACTACTGCTGCCTTTATTCATGTAGACAATACCTCTTTCGGGGGGGGGAAACACGTCTACAACAGCCATCATATCAACAAATGTTAGTTCTTTTATATTTCGACGTAAACCATTTACATCAAAATAATAGTAAATTATACTCTACCTCTCTTTAATGCATTAATATTAGTTTCAACGCATTGACTTCTTAATAAAAGTGAATAACATGAACCTTGCAGGGCTTTATGTCTTGCCAAAATATAAATTTATATCCAAACTATTAAAACCTTGTTTATCTTTTATTAATTCATTGTCTTAAAAGGAAAAGTAATACATTGCCTTAGAAAGGAAAGTAAGAAAACATGAACCACTCTTAAAAAAGATCACATTAAATTTGATGTGCAGATCGGACGAAATTTCTAAAACCGATAACTGACTTTTCGTTAAAGTAACAGGGCGAAAATATTACATATCGTATTTTTTCAGGTCGATAAAAAATATAAACCATAGTTTTAAGCGACGCGGTATTATTAGAAAGAGCCTTCGTACCAAATATGCTTGCATTTCGACTCATTTTATTCTTCAAGCGTACCTTTTAGAATTATACAATACTTCAACGACTTGATTTTTAAAACTTCTTGTTAAAATAATGTCACAAATGTAATAAAAAACCAGTTCTTGGTTTAATGCATTTTGAATTAAAAACAATACCACATATACCAGCTCATTAGCATGCAGTCCATCATAAAAAAAAAGGGTTTCCCTCATACATTTTTCTTTGACAAAGTTTGACACTATCTTAAATACAATTTTACTTCTTTTCTATACCTTTGCATAGGAATAAACTATCCAACAATTAACAAATGTCAATCACAAATTTCACTTTAGTATGAGACCACTCATAAAATCATTTAAGTTTGGGTCCTAACGTTGAACCAGGCATATTTCCTCTAAATAGGACTACTCTAAAAAGGTAGAAGAGGTGTTATGGCAGGGAAACTTGTAAAAGAATACCGCAAATGATTATGACTTTGAATAAAAACTTTTTATTCCTTAAATGCCATTCATAGTTTGTAAAAAACATATTTGATTCATTTGAAATAACTCTCAATAACTGACAATATCAAGATGTTTAATTTTTATTAACAACAAATTTGTTACGGTTTGGTCGACATGTTTTTCACCTTTCCTCTTTATTCGCAATAAGTCCAATAGTTGTTTTTGGATCTAATCGATTTAAAAATGAGGTGCGGGATACCAGGGGGTATTAAATACTAACAAGTCGAGATCAACTGACAAAGTCAAGAATACAAAGTTCACAAAACACTACAAAGAAAACTAAAGACTGAGCAAGACAAAAACAATCAAAAACTGTGGTGATCTAAGGTGCTTCGGAATGGTAAGCAAATTGTTTCGTCGTTATTATTTCATCTTGTACTAATTTACATTAATAAAGATCCCTTATTAACATTGTCTATTAGTTTCATATAAATGAGATAATCAATTTTCATTATTTTAATATATATTGTTTAAAAATGAATCTACCATTTTACAATTCAAGTTATCATAATCTAATTATATATAGCAATTTGAAATACAAGTTAAATGTGACAACGTTAACTTCTCGTGGCAGCTTCTTGTTGCTCTTTCGTTAGATTTGGACGACTAGTTTGTGATTTACTAGGATGTACAAAACCCATCTGTGAAAGATCAAGAGTGTAGTTCTCACATTCTTTGATAGCAGCATCTGGAACCTGTAGGTAGATTGGTGTAGATTTTTATTAAAAGGAACACGATGTCACATATAATCAAATTAATGTCAATGAAGTCATTTGTATATCATTTATTCAATAGTAATACAGCACCACTGAAGATATGAACGTGCATCTGATTCAGTAAAACTAGTACTGTTCATGTTATTGTTATAGACAACTTAATTATTATGTTCGTATTTGTCTGTTTTGGATGGCCCGTAAACATGTGTAAAGTTGAACAAGCATTTTTTATCAAATATAAAGTTGGCATACAGGTGTCTGTGAAATAATAAAAGTTCATGTATACATATACATTTTCAATGAACAGCAACATTTCGCTATTTTATTTCTGTTTGCTTATAGGTATGCTTGACCTGTTTTATCAATTGAGATCACTATTCATTACACAGATGGACTACTGATTGACGTTTCGTTCTCGAAGGTATCACCTGCCCAGTAGTCAACACTTTTGTACTGACATGAAATCAAAGCTGTCAACTGACCCGTATTCTGCGGGTCACACCGAAATTTCCCCCTTCACACGGGATTTTTCAAATACCCGCCGGGTAATCAAATAACCCGGGATTTTATAAAATGACCTGTTTTCACCCGTATTTCTGACCGGTATCGTTCCGGTATTTAGAAGTCAAATATACTTTCGGTTTTCTCGGATTTTTTTGTGTTGGAAAGAATAATTTTGTTATCACTTAAATAATTGATTTCTAAATTACATGTATAGCTTGGGTTTACTTCATTCATTAATAAAAAGAAGTAAACTAGTGTGAATAAAACAATAAGAGTGCATTACTTTAGAAAGATATTTAATTATTGATAAATATTTATATACTTACCAAATACAAAAGTGATTATTTTTAGGAAACTCAGTGGTACATGTATATGTTATAGTGTATGAAAAAAACTCAATACTGAAATTGGACTGAAAAAGTTCGTACGCGTTATGATCTGACATTTTCTTCTTCAATGCAGGTCATGATCTGCACTTTCAGTTTTAGAGGTTGACAGTATGCATGAAATATCATTGATATGTCCATTTATGTAAGTTAACCGTTTTTATCCTGCAATCGATCCTTCTACTATACAAATACAGGTTGACAGATAACATGAAGCGATAAACGTATAGTGAACGTTTATAGTCTGCTTGTACCTTACTTCTGTTGCGAGCGAATGATTATGTTCAAGTTACATAACAATTTAATTTGGGACCCTCATCGCGGTACGCGTTTAAGTCATGTAAATTTTATTAAAAACAAATTCAACGATTTGGATGAAAAATACCTGCACGTTTAAGTTCAATATGAAATTGCAGGTTAAAACAATATTCGGACAATGTGAGCAAATATCAAATTTATTTGCATTCGCTAAGAAACAGGAGAAAAGCTCGCTGTTTCAATATCGTCAAATAAATTTTATATTTTCCTATACTGTACGAATATTGTATATATAAAATGTGAAATATTTAAAAACACTTAGGTTGTTCTACCCAAGGTATAGATTGCTTTAGTCGTATTTTCTGAATTTTCGGTTACCAATGCTTTTTAACTTCGTAATTAACTTGGTTTTGCAACTATTTTGATTCGAGCGCCACTAATGACTCTTATGTAGATAAAACATGCGTTTGAAGTACTATATCAAAAGCTATGTATTTTTAATAAGTTTTTATTAAGATTTAGCACAATGTTTTGGAATTTTTTTCAAGTTTTGCAGTGCTTTCCAAAAATGTATAAAAATGACTTTGCGTACGAAGCGCTAATCTGAATTTATTTAAAAGCCAATGATGTATATGTACTGAAACACGTAAAGTAATATGGCCAAAAAGAACCTAAAATAATCAACTTTGTAGTTGATTTGGTTTTCTGATTGTTTTTCAGTCTTATGTAAAGGAAATGCACGTCTAGCGTAATACATTATAAGCTTTGATAAGTCTTAATGTTCCGATTTATAAATTATATCCTCTCACTATATGCTTTCATTTAAGCTTTTGATTATTTTGATACCCTTCCGGAGTTTACTATTCTTTTACTTTTCTGTGCAGTATTTTGTGATACTTTATTTTTTCAGCAGTTTCTTTATGTAATGTGCTTATGCTTTGTCTTAAATCTTAATTTCAAATTTTTCGAATTCGGTAATTTCCATGCACCGATGTTTTAAAAATTTGATGAAATCTTAGTTTGTTTGGATTGAACTGATGTTTAATCTTTCGTTTTCTGTGTAGCGTTTCTTCGACTTTTGTCTTTTGATTGCCCCCTTGGTATCTTTTCAAGTTTTTATACATGAAATACAGACAACATACCCTAGTCAAATGAGATTTTTCGAGGAATTTAATAACTAGGGTTATTGTACACCCAAATTTTATGTTGATATAATCATCGAAAATGCAAGCAATTGACCTACTAGTCTTTCTTTTGCTTTTATTGATAAAGGTAAAGTTATATCGTTCCTGTAAAAGTAATGCGATTCAAAAATGTTTGCAGTAATATTGATTTTCTTATTAAAAACAAGAAATCATTTTTTTGTGTGTCTTTCCTAAATATGTTTACATACACAAATTTACTTTTGGCACTGCATAATATAGTGGTCGTCCATACTGTTCATGACGTTATTGTGGAAAATCAACTATGAAGTACAACAGTCCTTTTATACATTTTTGTTTATACCCTTTTGTTTTCACTGATCAATATTAAAAAGACTACTCAGAAAACATGTTTAATCAAGGCGACAATAGCTTATCAATGTTCAAATTACATAAATGAATTAATTTAGGAGACAAATCAAGGTAACAAACACAAGCTGATGGAATCATATGAACTGCAATAGTAGCGAGACCGGTTGCATTGACAGGGTAACCGTCTCCTGATATGCATGCATCTCCTGTCATTTGAATTTGATGAATATTCTGGTATTTAACCCCGCTATATATTAATACATATGACTCGAGTAAAACAAACTCGGCAGATGTCTTTGTTACTAGTAGTTCTGTTTGTGTTGCATGGAGGATCTAAAGTTGTCTCTGTTGAAGGTATTGTCGATCAGAGCTAGATATATGATAAAATACTTCTACATTGACCGTATCTTTCATTTTCATTGATTTATTTGAATACTGTTTCATCGACGTATAACCTATATATCCTTTTGTTTAGTTGCTTATATTTACACTAGGCGTTAAAATTGCAGCTACTGGCAATACCTTGGTCAGTGGTGTATAGCATGGATGATGATGCTCCTTGGTTGGGTTGTTTGACTTCGTATTGAAAGCAGTCAGGAGAGCCCATCTTCTGTTTGGACTTCTGTTTTGACCACTTGTATGCATCACGTTGGAGTGAAAAAATAAAGCATCACCTATTAAAGAACTGCATTAATTGTAATACATGATATAAAATGCTTGTATTAATGAATGATTTAAAAACCATGATCAGTTCGTGAACAAATTTTGAAACATAGATATATCTTTAACGGTTATTTGTGTTAACGAGTAAATTTTTCATTGGCGTATAACTAAAATCTTCTTATATTCATTATATTTTGTCATTGTTATTGCTGTTAACAAATCTAACGGTAAATAGTCAACGTAATACTTGACTTTAGGATCTTGTTATGAACAATATGATAATAACGTTAAATAGATGATATAATTAACCATGACTGCTTACCTTTTCAAAGCATCCGAGTCCAACCGGATTTTTATTCAGATCGTGTTAATCAATCTTTATTTTTATGTATTATGTAAAGCATTATCTTTCTGTCTGTCTCTTTTTTGCAATCGCGTTCACGTTCATCGACTATTAGTTTTGAATGCCTCCTTAATATCGCATTATCCCTTAATCTTTTTTTTTAGTTTCCCAACTGTGGCTACAATAGACAGGTTTCGTTTGACACGATTTGAGCAAAAGTTACTTCCCTTTTGTCGCCATATTGGAGGGCTAAGTGCGCAACTTTCTTCATAAATCAGCCAAGTTCAACTAGCTTACTGACTACTAGACTTTTAAAAAGTTTTTTTTCTGAACATTTTTAATTCATTTTGGCCTTGCTTAACTCATCAATACGATCTTGGAAATATCTCTAATCAGGCGTGTGTATATCGCATATTTCAATTTGGTTTGTCAAAAAAGAAAATCCACCGTTTATCCCTCCAAAATGGCGGCCAAGGGAAATAACTCAAACTCCAATTACGTCATTTGAACCTATCTATAAATTTCGTTAGAAAAGGAAATATCAGATTAACTGAGTACTAAGAAATCTAACCTGGATTCATTTCACACCATGTCAGTGGACAACGTTCTTTAATCTGATCAACTCGTCCAGTGTCTGGTATGGCTTGTTGTCCATGCATCAATTCATGATCGAGTCTGCCACATGTGTGCGAACATTCCAATATCTTCAATTTAGGAAAATTTAATTATTAATAGAATGAACTTGAAAATCTACATATACAACAAAGAATAAAAATAAGAACGATATATCAAGTTTCGCAATGAGAAAAACTATTTTTACAGTCAAATTGTCAAGAGTGAACTATCAATGACTTACATCTGGAAGTAGATGAATATGAAATATTTGGAGGAAATAACACAAATCATTTTTCATATGATATGATATGAAATTTCGTTCGTTAGAACTAAGCAAAAAGATTGTTTGATTAGAAACATGCCCTGCAAGATTTAGGAAAATAGAAATACATTATATAAATGATTAAAACAACACACATTATACATTTGTCCCCTTTTGTATATATTTAAAATGAATGGTTTATAAAAACATGGGAACACCACGTATTTTTTTTTTAAACTTCACTTAGCTCTTTATAAAAAAATATGCAACATTTTTGTTTTAAGTTGACTATTTCAAAGTTTGATTTAAGTAAACACTATTATAACGAAGCACCTATACTATTAAGATCAACATTTTCATAATTGAGAGAGATAAGTCGGTTGTCGCAAATTACTAGTATTATTCAAACTGCACCCACAATTAGGAATATTTCAATTACGGAGGACTTTTAATAATTACCATTATGTTGCTCCTGAAATTTGAAAAATAGAAAATTTCTTTTATCCGTTCAAATTCATGTCTGTTTTATTGATAAATGAATTAAATGACAAAGTTTTATTACTTGATTTGAGTGGGTGCATATGAAACAAATATCATAAATACTTATTTTACCTGCAAACAGCCATTTTCTTTTGTGCATTTATCTAGGGCAATAAAAACTGTCATCATGTTAGGTAGCAGGCAGCCATTCTTATACCAATATCTAAAATGTGCGAAAAAATATGATCGTTAGCCGCTGAAGAAGGGAAAGGTTTACATTTTTGTTGCTTGACATCTCGATATACATTGTGTACTTCTACTCGTATCATATAAAACTCTACTAGTTAATAAGTCTCTGCAGATAGTTGAATGATATTTACACTATGACGACTTAATTTAGTTACCGTTTGTGGTTAAGTTCAAAAAGTTGTAATTCTTAGTACAAAACATTTTTCGGAACAAATTTGCCATTCCGCTACGTGCAAAAGTTGGCATCTTCAGTTTTGTAAATACAGAAAAAAAGTTGTGTCTCGTAGAAGATCTGTTCAAAGTTCAATTACAGGAAAGTGGATTCTGTTAGCTCTGTAAATTTTCTTAAAGGAAAATTAATTTCTGTTCATTCCTCAAAGAAAATTTTAATTCTTTAAATTTCATTAGCGGAAACTTGATACTGTAAAATTTCCTTAGAGGAAAAGTGATGTAAAATTAATTTCCTTTGAGGAAATAGTTTGTTCGATTTTTCCTTTGAGGAAATAGTTTGTTTGAAATTTCCTCAAGGAAAATTTTTATGTAACAGATTTCATTGAAGGAAATTTTGAAGCAATAGATTTCCTTTGAGGGAAAAAACTATGCAAGAAGTTTCCTAAAGTAAAGTTTTTCCAAGGGGGATTTGTAAATTTTCCCCAAAGAAAAGTGATTTTTCTTAAGGGAAATTAGATTTCCTTTGTGGAAATAAGTTTTCATCAGAAGAAGTTTGAATAAAATGGGGTTCGTGTTTTAAAATTTCTACGTAGTGTGTTGTGGACTTGTTTGTCTTTTCGTCATTTTCCGTTTTTTGCCGTGGTGTTATCAGTTTATCTCGACTAATGCGTTTTTAATGTCCTCTTGGTATCTGTCGCCTATTTTTTACATCTGTTCTAATAAAATGTGGTTTTCCGTTT
This sequence comes from Mytilus coruscus, assembly GCA_017311375.1. Taxonomy (NCBI): domain Eukaryota; kingdom Metazoa; phylum Mollusca; class Bivalvia; order Mytilida; family Mytilidae; genus Mytilus; species Mytilus coruscus. The sequence goes on from CM029596.1 coordinate 128,465,692, forward strand.
ATATTACCGTATATCGGGGTTTTTTTTTTTTCGCGTGTGTTTAATTTTCGCTTTGTTTTCCCTACATATTCCCGGATTTATCAATTTTTGAGGTTTTATATATCATACTGTTAATTATGGAGTCTTTTGTGTTGTTCAACAGATCACAAGAATGAGCAATATTAATTAAAATCTCTGTTTTCATAATAATTAAATTAGCTAAACATACGTGTCACACCTTTTGAATACACAGCAATCAGATGCTTATTAGTGACGAACTATTATATGATAGGTGTCATAACCCAAACAAAAGGCAAGTAATGTTAAAATATAAAAAAAATAGATCACATTTACAAGGATATTTGTATATCTGTATTGATAAAAACCTTCAATTTTTAGCATGCCCCAATGTGCATAATTTAAATTTTCGTTCCTTTGAAAGTTCTCTAAATTGTGTACTTTCGTTTGGTTAACTCGTATTTATTTGTGATCGATTACCTGTCAGTCAATCAATTTTCTGTTACTTTCATATATAACAATGCGATACAGTTATATTTTTGCGTGTATTTTCCCATTCAGCGAAAATTTTACACAGTGAAAATTTGACATGCCCATTTTGTCATGAAATTGCAAAAAAAAGCCGATGCAAAAAACCCGATATACGGTATGTTAATATTACCCGTAATCCTGATGCCATAAATGAGAGCCACCAGTGTAAGCCTCTTTACTCACTAATTTTCCATGATAATGGTATACCTCTTCTCCCATCAGCTGAAAAGAGAAACTATAGTTATTGTTAAGTAAATTGTTTTACAATTAATGAGTAAAATATTTTAATTGTTGTTTCAATAGATTTGCATGCTCTGTGCGTTCATAGAAAAAGACTTTTCGCAATTGAATAGTATAAGCTTTTGGATGTTGTTGGTAATGATAAAATATTTTATAGGTTGCAATTGTATTATTTGCTGTTGTAAGGACTATATAATTGAAACTTACCTTTTCGCATGTTCCTGCTACTTTTTGTGACCTACTAACCATTCCACTGACATCATTACCGGGATGTGACCATACAATTAACTTGGCCTCTCGCCCTTGACCATCAGAAACCTTCAAAGATAGAAAAGTATTGCTGTTGTTTTTAATTTTAAGAAAATTTGAACACGTGAAATCACCAAACACCTTTGGCTGATTTATTAGTTCACGTGAGGATTGTTTAACGTGAAAGAAGGTACAATTTATTAACATGCTGACCACTGTCCTACTGGACGTGAAATCATTTTACTTCGACCCTTTACCATTTGTTTTAGAGTCGGAGCAGATTAAATTATGTTACATTTTCTTTAGACCACCGCGATAAACCTACCTAAACATCCATCTTTATCATATATATTTATCACTTTATTCTGTTTCCCAGAATTTCAAAAGTGATTTTTTATTTAAATTATATACAAGCAATGAACAGTCACAATTTGTTCTTAACCTTTAATTTTTTGGTAGTTGTAAACTATTCATTCAATTTAATAGCATAAAGTGTTCCAAAAAATTGTTTGTACTAAGCACCTTAACACGAACATATGCACAGACATCAAACGAGATAAATTTTCCACAGAAATAAATACTGTTGATTAAAGATTTTGAATGTTTGAGCTTATTTCAACTTATATACAAGTATATGATTTCTAACGACTTATTAAGGGATACGTAATATTAAATTTTGATTAAAAAAAAGGATGCTTAGGGAAACTGAGATACTAGGAATGTTATCATAAATAATAATGTAATACAAGTTGATCATTTCAGTCAAATAAGAGAATAGTTTGTCAGTGTATTAGGGTTTTTCCCAGAAGTCCTAGTAACAAAAGAAAGAGCTGCTAAGCGAGTTTTAGAAATTTTCAAGATTTGAAAAAAATTATTATTCCTAATGACATTGTATATTTTACATTTCATCACACTTTTACAAGAATTAAAAGATACACCAAACAATCTGTCTGTGAAACGATTTTAAAGAAAAAAATAAAAATACAATATTTAAATTAAGCAAATTAAGTTACATATTCCAAATATTCAAGACTTCAAAACACAAAATATAAAGTAAGATCGATTATGAACACTATAGACAAGAAACAGCCTACACCACAGTCAATATTGCTATCACTGCTCCGTTCTATTTCTTTCTGATTTTGATTAATTACCCTCATTTTGTTGTCTTCAAGAATTTGTTCTGATGTTGCATTCTCGAATACTTTCTTTACCTTTTCAACCTCTTCGTTATCAAGTAGTCTCCTACAAAGCAAACATTTAAAAAAATATATTCAAATGATTCTTGCCAAAAGTTTCACCTTATACTATCATAATCACTTTTGAAAGTCTTCTTTAAAAATATTAATTATTTTAATATCATACCTTATTTTGAAACTTTAACATAATTTATACTCATTTTATTTTCATTCATTCATTCGTGTTCTTTGAACCGAAAATGCTGGCTATAAATGCTTTGTCTACATTATTTATCATTATGTAACGATTTATGATTTACCTTTCAAAACACTTTTTTTTTGCGCTGAATAAAATGCCTTTGGAATGCAACATAATGATTAAATACTTTTTTCCTCTTATAATTGTTGTTTTATGATTTTTTATTTTATCATTTATTCATGCTTTTAACTCACTGTTCAGATATATTTATTCGTGCATAAAGCATTTACCTTACTAATATGTAACCATATTTGTCAAAGTTTTGTTTCATCTTAGGTGTGACTTGGAAGTCATCGCGATAAAACAGGTATTCTGCAAAATAAATTTTAAGTATTTGATGAGGAATACAAGCAGGATCACAATACGTCAAGTTAGTAATGAATGAGCGTCTCTTACATTGAATATATCTGTAAAACTAAACATATGATTTCATTAAAGATATTTTCTTTGACATGTCACTTACTACTGGACACAACTCTAAAACCGAATGATAGTTGATGCATCATGGATAGCAGAAGATTGTTTCTACTATCATATCTTGTCTGTGTTTAATTACACGAGGTTTAAGAGTAGGTCTTGTTATTCTACCTTGATAATTGCAGTATCAGCGCGTAGATTGCAAAGTTAAATTATACATGATTGATATAATATTTGCTTAAGGTCTAGTAGCTAATATTTCAAGCTTTTTTGGGACGATGAATCGTGACATATAATTCAGTCACACTAAATCGATTTGTTTTATAGTTACATCAATATTCTATTACCAACAGCGTTGTCTTAAGTAGCTCTTTGAATATAGATACATGTAATCCACATCTCCATTCACTCAACTACTTGTATATAGATGTCCTAGGTTTAGTTTTCAATGTGTTTTCTCAGTTTAAGAGTTTAGATTTCATCCTGGTCATTTTTTTCTGTTTATTGCATTTATTTACACAATTAATCTTTCTAACATTATCTAGATGTATAGAGATATTTCCCAATACTATAGATTTCAGAGATACGTTTTGCGTATTTTAATTCATTTGAATTGGGCATAAGCTCTACACAAATACTACCACTATGGTTAAGGACACAAACCTGAGTTCAGTTTAGTGCTTTCTGTAGCCATTACTGTAATAAGATACTCCTGTTATACAATAAAAAAAGGAAAATCTTTTGTGAAATTTGAAAGTGTATGAAATTAACATAAAAATCTCACTGAAAATAAGAAAATATATTGTGGTAATCTCATTTTGAATAAATTCCGCTTTTAAGCTCACCGGGCCCGAAGGGCCCCATATGAGCTGATGCCATCACTTGGCGTTCGTCGTCGTCCGTCGTCAAGAATCTTCTCTTCTGAAACTACTGGGCCAAATACCTTGAAACTTTAACTGAATGTTTCTTAGGGTATTTAGTTTATAAATTGTATCCGAAGTTTTGATCCATCAACAAACATGGCCGACATGTCTAAAATAGATCATAGGGGTCAAATGCAGTTTTTGGCTTATATCTCAAAAACTAAAGCATTTAGCAAATCTGACGAAGTCAAAATGTTCAATAGGTCAAGATCTATCAGCCCTGAAATTTTCAGACGAATCGAACAACCCATTATAGGGTTACTGTCCGAAATAGTTTATTTTTATGAAATTTTACTGTTTTTGGTTATTATCTTTAATATTATAATAGATACAGAGAAAGTGTAAATGGCAAAAATGTACATAAATATCAATAGGATCTACAAAAAAGTCAAATGATCAAAATAGTCAATTGACTCCTTAAGGAGTTATTGCCCTTGAAACGTTTATTTTTTACATTTTTTCGTGCAAGTCTATTACTTTTTCAAAAATCTTCTCTGTAAATACTGGGCCAAATACTTCCAAACTTTAACTGAATGTTTCTTAGGGTATCTATTTTATAAATTGTATCCCAAGTTTTGATTCATCAACAAACATGGCCGCCATGGCTAAAAGTAGAACACAGGGGACAAAAGCAGTTTTTTGCTTATATCTTAAAAACTACAGCAGTTAGAACAAAAGTGAAAAGAGTTAAAGTAAAACATGGGCCACAATCTATCTGTTATGAAATTTTCAGACAAGTTCGACAACCCACTGTTCGGTTACTGTTAGAAATAGTTTATTTTTTATTAAATTTTACTGTTTTTCGTTATTTTCTTTAATATAATAATAGATAGAGAGAAAGTATAAATGGCAATAAATGTTCAGCTAAGTAAGATCTACAAATAAGTCAACATGATCAAAATAGTCAATTGACCCCGTGAGGAGTTATTGCCCATAAAACTTTTTTTACAAATTTTTGTGAAAGTCTGATTACTTTTTCGAAAATCTTCTTCTCTGAAACTACTTGGCCAAATAATTAAAAACTTTAATTGGGTGTTCTTTAGGGTATCTAGTTTATAGATTGTATTCGAAGATTTGATTCATTTAAAAATATGGTGGCAGTTTCTAAAAATAGAACATAGGGGTCAAATGAAGTTCATCTAAAAAACTAAAGCAGTAAGAGCAAAACTGACATAGGTGAAAGTGTTAAACAGGTTTAGATCTACCTGTCAAGTAATCTTCAGACCAATAGTACAACTTATTGTTGGGTAACTGTCCAGAAATAGTTATTTTTTAGAAAATTTTACAGTTTTTGGGTTACGTATTATCTTTAACATTATTATAGAAAGAGAGAAAGTGTAAATGACAAAATTAGTCAGCAAAGTAAGATCTACATGAGCGATATCAGGCTCTCATGAGCCTCTTGTTTAAAATCCTCCTACTGACATATGCACAGGTTTTAAAAGTTCCTGGCCATGACAATGATTTTGGGTATAACGTTAAAAAAGATATGATAGGTGATGTATGAACAATAGAGTAGAAATGTTTCAGAGTTGTTTTATGACAGATATTCTGACAGTCTTACAGAGTGCTGATCTTAAATGTAGCTGTTTATATGTTGGAGTTCATTTGATCCTGTCTGTTATCACTCTTAGACCTATACAATTTTTAATGATACTGTCTGTATATTGTTTACCTTTGTAGCGTTATGTCAACGAAGACGTTGAAGTCATACAAAATACTTTTTCCATTTGTGGACGTAAGGAAGTAAACAAGCACAATACTGATCTGAAACATATTAACTTTTGAAAATTGATGAAAATATGGCTTAATCTAAGGAAAAGGGCAAACACTATTTTAGAGATTGAAAAATCCTTACCTTTGAATGTTGTAGATATTGTTTACTTTGATTACTGTACTACATTCACGTACACATTCGTATCTGTTTAATAATATATTAACTTATGATAATAATATATCTCGGTCAAAATAGGACGTAATTATCTTACTTATCCCTATAAAAATTCATGTAACAAGATTTTATTTGAATTTATAATGCGTACACCATCATATTGGTACTAATTTCTATTATAAGAAGATATTATACCTATCATAATCATATTTGTTAGGACAAAGTCGTCTCAAGGATGGTGGAAGTAAGGGGTTCATTAATTTGTAATCACCTTAGCGAAACACAGCGTCTCATTTAAGTACAGACAGGATTTAAATAAAACTTTCAATCCAAAAATGCGATTCCTCGACTTCTTTCCTTCTGACAGTAAAACCCTTTTTAAAGAGGGGCGTCCGGTTGTGCATGATGACTACATTCTCAGCCAAGTCCGGTTAGAATGGGAATGTTAAATTCGATCCCATGCTCTGCACTTCAAAACTGTATGAGGGGTCTGTAGGTGGAATGTTGCAATGCACAATTTCTATCCCTATCCTTTAGTGACAATCCAAATTGTGATTTTATAATTTTTGATATCACCAATAATGAACTGTTTGAATATTTTTATGTCGACTCGAGATACACATGGAAAAACTCTTTAAGTACGTTTTCATGACACTTTATGCAGATTTACCATCAGGTACAACTCCCATGTTTCTATATCAATTGCACTTTAATATCCAACTCAATCATAGGTTTGAACGTTGTTTTCAATTTAGACTTGTTTTTTTGTTCGTTTGGGCTTGTATTATATTTGCCTTCGGGTTTATATGATCCGTTCATCCTATTTTGACTCCTCAAAATTCAAGAGTCTATCCTAAATTGAGGTAAATTGTATGGCTTTCCAAATACTGTTTCGATTCCTAACATCACTGAAGAGACATTAATTGTCGAAATCCGGATATGGTGTACAAAAACCTTTGCACCTTTTGTTTGCGGTATACCATCTTTTCCGCAAGTTTATTGTTTTCTGTTTAGTATTAAATTAATAATTAAGATCCATTTATTACATCGGTGATCCGTTTATTTGGCAATCGCCAATGGCAGTCAGCAGGGTTTAAGAACATTTGTTGTTCGACCTGTTAGTCAAAATGCGTTTTGTTAAAATATACTTTTTCACTTTTTTGGCCTTTTGGAAAATGTTGTTTGTGCTGTATTTAGACCCCTCTAACAAGAAATTTGTTTTGCATGCACACGTATAAAAATTGCGGTTTTTATCCAACGCAATCATAGGTTTGAACGTTGTTTTCAATTTAGACATGTTTATATATATATATATATATATATATATATATATATATATATATATATATATATATATATATATATTAAAATCTAAAATTCGCAGACTACATTTCACATCTAATATCAAAACAGTTCGTTAAAATAATGTCACTAGCCTGGCAATCTTCAGGCGAAGATTTAACAATGTCCTTGACGACACTACCGTTGGTAACGTTCATTACGTTATAGTAATTGTAAGGGGAGATAAATCAAATGTCTTTACGTAGATCCGTTTAATTTTGGCTGAAAGACCTTCATAAAGTGTGCTTCCTTTGCCAGTCTTTTATATTTATTAGATTCGTTCATTTTATATATATATATATATATATATCATTTTATAGTGCAATTTGATATTACATAATATTTCAACATATTTAAGTATAGTATTTACATATCAGCCAGCCTTCAAAGACTTATGATGCACTGCTATTAAACTCTATCACAATAATTACATGTGCAATAAACAAAAACAAAATAAAAAAAGATATGTATCGTAATTTCTTTAATATATAATCAAAACAAATCTTTTAAAATTGAATGCCCTCCCACATCCAAATTCAAGACATAAAGTACAAATCTGTTATCAATAATATATCACATGGTTTCACTTATAAATCGATTTTGGTATCCCTATGTTTGTCGGATTGCGTCAACCGTTTTTTAAGAGTTAGAAATATTTGAAGACTAGCTTGGAGTTTATTGCATTAGACTATTCTCAAACTGAAAGATCTTAAATTCAACAGAATAAAATGGTCGTAAGTGTCTTATTTTATTGACCTAATTTCTTATTTAGCAGTGACAATAATTTTCAATCAAAATTCAAGATAGTTTCAAAAAATCACTTTCATGTTCCATCTATGAAGTTTAAGCAACTTTTTGTCTAGATATGTATTTTTTGTTGATTTTTTGCGGGTATTAATAAAATCTAAATGATAAAATCTAAATAAAAACATTGTAATCATAAGGTTTGCTGTTTAAGAAGTATGCTAAATTAAATGCCAACCTGCAAGTAATGTTCACGCCTTTGGCTTTTGAATTAAGATATAGAAATATTCTGTTCTTGTCGATATCAAAGGTTTAAAATATGGAATATGAAATTAAGACACATGATTGTTCTGTATATGGGCAACCATTTTATCAAAACGACATTGCTTTTTGGAAATGCGCCTTAAGTCTAATTATAGCCGTGGATCTAAATATTTGGATTATCATCGTGAATCTTGAATTATGAATACGAAATATTAAGAGAAACCAAATACATGATGTGTTTTGGGTTTTTTCTTTACATCATTTCGTGTATGCCTAAAAAGTACCAACCAATTAATAAAAAAAAAAAAACATCATTTCGCCTTGAGAAACATATTGACAATTGAGTCCGTGATAAAGGCTCGACCCAATCTTTGTCACTATAAGCTGTTGTCTGGGTAAACCTTCTGCGCCAACTCAGATGCACGACTTAAAAAGATTGTTAGTTGTCCCAGGAAGTGGTCTGCACCAAGTCAGAAGTATGACTTATAAACGTTGTTAGTTATATCAAAAAAACTGTTTGAACCAAGTCAGATGTATGACTTAAGAAGATTGTTATATGTCTTAGGAAACCATCTGAACCAAGTATGAATTTAAAAGATTGTAACTTGCCGGGAAACTATCTGCGCCACGTTAGGAGTATCAGTGAGCTATGATGGCAAAATTCCATTACACATAACCGTTTTTAGAAATTTGAATTATCTTTCATTCGTATGAAATTTGCATACATTAAACATAATGGCAATAATATCAAAAAGAAACAATGACAGTCTTGTCCAAAACCAAACTGTGATTGGAAGAATTTATCTTTTATTTGGGATATAATATCAATTCATTCACTATTTAATATTCATATTCCAGTAGCTTTAGGATTAGGGTCCTGTAAACAAATTCAGGAGAACCTTCACCTTTTAGGTAAGATTTCCTTTATCTTTCGTATTTAAAAGCAGCTCGATTTGAAAGTTCAATTTCTTTTTAAAATGCTGAATCATAAATATAGCTGACTCTATGTGTTTCTCAAAACAAAGCGTGTTGCAGGCCTTTAGAATTATGCAATGACATCCAGAACAGAAAACTTCATACCGACTTCAGAAAAGGTCTTCCCAATACTTATATACTAGAGTATTTAAACAGTTGTGACCGAAAAAGTGTTGAAAAGAAAATTTCAACAATGACCTCTAATTATGAAAAGGTAAGTAGTATCGTTAGGGGATGCTCCGGAAAATTTCTGGCAGAACTGGTCTGGAGTTTTCATATACCAATATGACTGTTTGCCATAAGTAGATTAATTGTTCTCACTAGTTCTTTGATGTCGTTTCCAATATTTGTTAGGAATAACATCTATTCTCACAAGGTAAATGATATTAACGATTTAACAGTTTTAATATCTAAATTACTCCCGATTTATCTTTTTTCCCGGGTATAGCATTAACCCTTTCGAGGATTTTCTCTCTCAAAATACGCAAATACAAAATTTCCATCTTATCTATGATGAGTTTTTTTACTGTTGTACGGATATTTTTTCTTTAACCTTCTTGTAGATTATTTTCAAGTTGAGTTGATATCCAAAATTATTTGCAACTACACAACATGACTAGGTCTATATGACTTTAATTTGAATATTGCATTATATTTTTGAATGATTGATTGATGTTTGCTTTTCGCCGCATATACGAGCCCGTGTTGTAATAAGTGATCCTAGAAATCTTTTAAGATGGTTGAAATGCCTTTACCGTCAGGCGCCAAATGGTAATTTTCGACTATCGTTAGCGACAACTTGATTATATTGTGGTTTGTCAAATTATTCTTAATTGTCAGAGGTCTCAATTATTTAAACGTTGCCGTTATAATTGGAAAATATATACCATGATTCGTCAAAATCAGTTGATTTTTTTTATCGTCATGGAGCAATGAACGTCATGTTTCTTTGTGGAGTTTTGTGGACTTTTGTTTGTATTTTCGTCGTTATTCTTTTGACCATAGTGGAGTCCTTTTTCTTCGACTTATGGGTTCTATGTGCCTTTGCATCGTTATCTCGTTCAAAAAAATAAAAGTAACTCAAATTGCATTACATTTTAAATTAAATTCAGCATTTATAAAAAAAAAAAAAAAATCACAAAAATACTGAACTTCGAGGAAAATTCAAAAAAGAAAGTCCCTTATCAAATGGCAAAATCAAAAGCTCAAACACACCAAACGAATTGATAACAACTGTCACATTCCTGACTTGGTACAGGCATTTCTTATGTAGAAAATGGTGGATTGAACCTGGTTTTATAGCTAGCTAAACCTCTCACTTGTATGACAGTCGCATAAAATTCCATTATATTGACAACGATGCGTGAACAAAACAAACAGATGCAATAGGTAAAAATGTCAAAAATAGGGGTACAGCAGTCAACATTGTGTTATCATCTTAATCACTATAAATTTCCATTAGGCCGATAGTAATGTTTTTGCCCATTACTACGTTGATTTCGTAAGGTAGTATTAAATAAACATTAACATCACTGCAGGCTGGACTTGATAAATTTCCTACTCCTTTGACATTAACCATATGGCATTGCAGTACCTAGTTCCCTTATCCAGAACTTTTCTCTGTCTTTTCGGAAAGGAGTACTAAGTACCGGGCTATTTGTGTGGTGATAAATTTTTTCGATGATGCGTTCTTTCATAGGTAAAGAAGGATCGTGGTCCGGTTGATGAAAATGGTTATAAAGAACCCTGAATTGCGAATATTTATTATCAGACCGGTGTTGATTCGTCATTTTACGCAAAGTTTGTCGAGTTTCACCAACATAAAGTAGTTCACACAAAGTACATTCTATTTCGTACACGACATTGTCCGTGGAACAGTCCAGAGGCTCGAAAGATTTAGTATAATACGTTTTTCCTGTTAAATTACTGGTAAAATCATGAGTCGGGATTAACAAATTACTCCTTTTTTAATTTTTTTTGTGTTTACAAGAAGAAATGATAGGTGTTGATTCACTTGTAGCAGATGTATTTAAACAGTTGAAAATATTAACGCAACATGGCTTTAATTTATGAAAAGTATCTGAATTTTTAAAGTAGTAATTACCTTCTGGCTGAACGTACGTCAGATCAGGGGTATCCCGGAGGATATTCCGTAGAACATAGAAATCAAATGCTACAGTGTTCCGCGCAGCAAAAGAGGACCTTGGTAAACCGGGCGACGTCAAGGTCAAAATATAGACCCATACGACGTCAAAATCAGTATAGACCCATACGAATTTCGTTTATATATTCTTAGAGCACTCAAGTTGTCTTTTAAAGTACACGGATGTCTGTGAACCAAATTTTAGATTAAAAGTCAAACAATTTTTTTAAACGATGATATTTTTTTTATATATATTTCAAATAAACTATAATACATCATTCTAGACTTAATTGCTCTTTTCTTGTATATATATTTGAATACACACGAATATTAATTGGATCCGAAACTTAATCAAACACACGACACATCATTTATAACGAGATATTTTTATATTTCATTAGGAATAAATCATAAATTGATATTAAAACAAAAATCGCCAACGCGATATTTACTACATGAATCTTTAACGTCAAAAACAGTAGAAAAATACCGTTTACATTATTTGGCAAGATTTAGACGTTATTGTTAAAAAAATCACACACTATATAAGTAGTTTGGGAGCAGTTGCGGATACAAAATTATAATCGTATAAAAGATGTACAATTCCAAATTTCTATATACCGCCCGCTTTTGTAAAGCTAGTGGAATTATTAATACGGAAAAATGAATGAATGATAAGTGTATTTCGTGCATTTATTTTATTTTCCCCCGTTATGGATGATGAACACAAATTAACTATGGCAGCATTACCTGCCCTGATGCAGACTCCACCAGATGTTATGGTACATATTTCATTCGTCATCTGATTCTAACTCTGGTAGACCTAGCTTGACCACCGACAAATTAATCTTTAACAAACAGGGAAATATTACAGGCAATGATGTAAACTTTTGAAAGGGAGAAATGTGTTCACTTGTTTTGCAAGCAAACGATATTCCTTTTACTGGTGGCACTCCTGAAACGTTACTTTAAATTGTAGCCGATGTTAATGGTCTCTTCAGACAGAGAACCGGTTGGGATCATAAGCTTTCACCGGGAAAAACAATTCTTATTTTATGTTATGGTTACAATCATACCCGTCTTATCATATGATTTCTGAAATAGTTGACGTTAGTGTTTCGACTACCAAAAATGAAACATACATGTATACCTATTTCTAAGATGGGTAGCCAAAACTTCCGTTTGCAGTAGGGCTATCGACGTAAAGTTTTTGGCCGATAACAGAACCACAGAAACAGTATTTATTAGGACACAGACAATGTCAATGTATTCACACTCAAGTTATTATATCGAACAAAGACAGGAAATGTTATGTAAAGTGCGGATTTCTTTGGCATCAGCAATGTATGCTGATGAGAAATATAGGACAAAAATTACCTTTTCCAACTGAGCTGTTTTTTCTAGGCGACAAAATATATCCGAACTATATTCAGTATTGACACCTTACATAAGACAAACCCAAGAATATGCAGAGGAAGTGTAGAAAATTAAATACTCGACCACCGACACACTATAGAGTAGAGGTTGAACACGCCATCGGAGAATTAAAACAACAAAGTTATGGGGATTTTGTGGCGATTCACATCTGTTGTGACCATAAGTTTCTGCATTCATTTGTGTGTCGTCGAAAGACTTATTTACATGATAAAAAAATATCATTTGATTTTACTATGTATCTCAATTGGGTTTATTTTTTTATTTTGAGATGACCCCTTGTTTTTCGTCCACTGTAATCGCAAGTCTAAGTGAAGTCTTATGTATAGACCTAGTTTCCGCAAATATCTAATAACAATAGAAACAGACGTAAACAATATATATACTTGTATATATATGAATTGCCCAACAATGTAATTCTAACATACTATTTAGTATGTAAATATTAAAATCTTAAAATTATTTACAATGCGATACAAAATAAACGCAATTTTTGCTAGACAAACTAGCTTCATCGAGCGTGCATCTATCCAGGTGAAATCGGATGCAGATAAGAAACTTTTGCATTGTACAGTGAATTCTTGTTGCTTATAAATTCATTCAAAATTTAAATGAAGTTTAAGATTATTTATTGTTTAAGTAAGGTAAGTTTGCAACGTCCATTTGCCAATATTACAGAGATGTTAAGGACGATGCTACATAATAAATAAAGGCAATAGTAGTACCGTAAATTGGGAATTTTAGCGTCGGGATATTTTGGCGGTTTTCTCTCGAAAGGCATGTGTTTTATTTTGGTTTGTGTAATTTTGGTGCTTCGTCCAATTGATATGTTCAATTTTAGAACAACAGTATGGACCAAGCTCATTCATATTTGCCTTTATTTACCCGTTTATTGACAAAATACCATTGAATTTCTCAAACTAGAAACTTGACAAAGTAAATTTAAGGAAGGAATCGGATACGGATGCAATTGCAAATAATTCCTTTTATCATGGTTCAAAGCTGAAAGAAAATATGAAATAAAATCTTAAACATTAAAATCACTTTTTAAATAGATTATTTATTTTTTACAAATATCATATAAAATAAATTTTAATCATCTCTATTGCAGTACATGTTGATCTATTGACGATCAAGGATTTAAATTTTAATCTTAATGCCTCTGGCAGTACATGTTAATTAATTGCAGATAAAGGATTACAAGGAGTTTTGATATTCTAAGTCTAAGTTAGTCTATGAAAAGGTATATACTATGAAATTTAGAGCGAGGGGCTTGCCCCGAGCTCTTAATTTCATTGTATATACCTTTTCATAGACTATCCAATTTAGCACATATTTACAACTCGAGTAATCTTTTGATTGGTCTATTGTAAGTTTACATTGGCTAACTACTTGTATCACAGGTGTTTGTAAAACGGAGCTCATTAGCGAAGTTTTGTAAATCTACTCACTAGTAGCCCTTGACTCCAGAATGAAAAGATGGTAGCTGCTGGTGTAAGTATGTTTATTGATATAAAGCGGTGGTTTACTATACATGTTCTTCTTTACATGGTAAGATGACAAAAATAAATTGACCAAAAGCAGACGATAATTGAATTGCAGTGGAAGCTTTACATGTCTTGAAAACATTTTTCAATTTCACAGTAAAACAAAGCTATAATAAATTTAAAACATATAGTATATACAGTGGCGGATCCAAGGGGAAGGGTGGTGGTGGGGGTTGTTTCCGGGGGTTCCCCCTTTTTTGGACGATCAATATTTTTGAATGGGGACATATGGTTGGAACCCCCTCTATCCTGGGTTGGAACTCCCCTTTTAAAAATGACTGGATCCGCCCCTGGTATGTCCCCATAGATAGTCTAGCGGATAGTCATTAAAAAGCCAATAGATCAAAGATACTAGGGTTTATGTTTTTTTCTTATTTCAAAGTAAAAACTTAAAGATTTATCAGAACATGTATATATCAGTGGCGGATCCAGAAATTTTCATAAGTGGCAGCCCACTGACTGTCTAAGAGGGGCCCGCTCCAGTCATGCTTCAGTGATTCCCTATATAATCACCCAAATTTTTCCAAAAAAGGGGGGACCCGGGCCCCCTGTCCCCCCTAAATCCGCCTCTGTATATATATACATATATAGGTGGCACATTCTCTTCAGACATTATCACGGGTTTTCAATTCATGACATCGTCCTGAAGATGCACGAGATATTTGCCACTGGACATTAAGCAACCAATAATCAATCAATCAATTCATGACGAAAGAGACCAAGTTGCCTTAATTTCCCTTCACAAGGTTTCACAGTACACACTTTTTTGTGTACAAAATAATTGCATGGATAATAAATTATCACAATTTTAAGATGGCGTTGTACTCTAATCAAGGTATAAAGAAACATATTTGTTACTGATTATTTATTATTTAAATGAAAAAAACTTGCAATCGTCAAAAACATTATTTAGATCCAAAGATTTTAATAGCAGGATATTCAAAAATCAATGTGAAAACTAATTACAAACTATTTAATTTGATTTAGAACACATTTTGTTTTTTGTTTTGTTTCAAAATAGCCAGAGGCAATTTTTGTTTTAATATCTTGATTACGATACAGTGAAATCTTACCCTTGTGGTCATTCATGCGTAGTTACTTAGTACACGGAAAAAGTATGTACTATGAAAATTAGAAGGCAAATTTAAGCAATTTGATTGGACGAGAAGTTGTAAGTATGTGCTAATTTCCAATAACGGCGTCTAATCAGCAATAGCCTGGCATATTTATGACATGTGTGAAAAAAAAATTCAGAAAAATGACAATTAAGTAAAAATTATATAGTGTTGTTGTCAAAGTATACCAGGTATTTATTTGCAGATTTGGCTATGTATAGAATTGTAGGAAATATATGGAAGATATAGTAACATAAAACATTTTCCCCAACAATTAGCGTTACACATTGTCGTGCCGGTACGCGATTTTGGCGTTTCAATTATAAATGTTTGCTTTATTTTCGTGTGTTTAATTTTGGCACTTTCATTGGAGGCACCAAATAAACCAAAATAAAACTACAACCAAAATAACCAATTTACGGTATACCGCTGTTCAATAGTCATAAATCGATTTAACTGAAACAGATCCGGGTCACAAACCAAAACTGAGGGAAACACATCAACTATAAGAGGAAACAAAACGGAACAACAGAAACACTGAACTGCTACATTAAATTATTCGTTATCTTTTCAGTATCTTTTCTCGTCTTTTTCATTTAGACCATCAGGTTCTAAAGTATGAAGCTGGGGGATCCAAAAGTTTTTCTCTGTTCCTTCTCGCCGTGGTGTCCCACTCAGTGTTCACTTCTATGATTTGAAAAGTAACATAATCAAAAGGATGTTTCTTTGCGCGAAGATGTCTGTTAAGGGGACAGTTTTTGTTGGTTTTGTACCTTGATCGATGGTTATTTAGCCGAATATTAAATTTGTCCATTGTTTCTCCCACGTACTGAATGCCACAGGTGTTACATGTTAATACATAAATTTAGTTGTCCGTTTTTCAGTTGGAATTTACGTAGATGGTAAAACTTTGTTTGTAAAGGAGCTAGTGAAAGAACTGCTAGTATTGGCATAACAAATTCCTTCTCCCGCATTGTTTGTAGCAACCAGGAGGTGGAGTAGGTTGCTTTGTTAATACAGCTTTCACTAGATTGTCACGGATGTAATTAGGTCTTCTGAAGGCCATGACTGGTGGTGAGGAAAAACATTTTTTTTCAAATTGGAGTCATTTTCTATAATGTTCGAATGCTTTCGAACAATGAATGACACATTTTTAAAATCAGGATGATAAATGACTACAAGAGGTGTTCTGTTGACGCCTTTATTCTTATCCTTGTACTCAAGAAGTTCTTTCCTGTTAATTGTGTTTGCTTTTTTCGAAAGCTGTATCAATACTGTTGTTATAGTATCTTCGAACAACTAGATGTTTACGTAGTTGTCTAAGTCTAGCATGCTGCTTAGTTTCAGTTGATCATATTCTCTTGATTCGCAATGCCTGGATAAAAGGGATACCACGGGAGCAGTGTTTGGGTTGGCAGCGTTGTTGAGAGAGAAATTGATGTTTGTCTGTTTTCTTTGTATGGAGATCGGTTATCATGGTTCCGTGCATGTAACTCGTAGTATCAAGGAAGTTAAGTTTCTCCATTGCTTTTTCGTGAGTAAATTTAATTGAATGGTGGAAAGAATTACAGTGTTCAAGAAATTCATTCGGATGGTCTTGTGAATCGGCCAATTTAAAATCAATATCATCAATAAATCGAAACCATAATAATGACCGGTATGGAGCACAAGCCAAGAGGCGTTTTCAAGTTGGCCCATAAATATGTTGGCATATGACGGGGCTATTTTTGTGCCCATACTTGTACCGTCTATCTGTAGATAGTGTTTGTTATCGAAAGAGAAGTTGCTGTTCTCCATCATTAGTTTTATAAGTGTAACAATGCACTCATTTGGAGGATTTTTTGTCATTGCGATTGTTCCATACCTCTCCACACGCTGCTTTTCCTTCGTCTTGTAGAATATTTGTATATAAAGAAAACACGTCCAAGGATGCGAGCAAAGTATTATATATATATATATATATATATGAATATAAACAAGTCTAAATTGAAAACAACGTTCAAACCTATGATTGTGTTGGATAAAAATCGCAATTTTTATACGTGTGCATGCAAAACAAATTTCTTGTTAGAGGGGTCTAAATACAGCACAAACAACATTTTCCAAAAGACCAAAAAAGTGAAAATGTATATTTTAACAAAACGCATTTGACTAACAGGTCGAACAACAAATGTTTTTAAACCCTGCTGACTGCCATTGGCGATTGCCAAATAAACGTATCATCGATGTAATAAATGGGTTTTCAATATAAATTTAATACTAAACAGAAAACAATAAACTTGCGGAAAAGATGTTATACCGCAAACAAAAGGTGCAAAGGTTTTTGTACACCATATCCGGATTTCGACAATTAATGTCTCTTCAGTGATGTTAGGAATCGAAACGGTATTTGGAAAGCCATACAATTTACCTCAATTTAGGATAGACTCTTGAATTTTGAGGAGTCAAAATAGGGTGAACGGATATATGTAACAGACATTTTGCATCGGATAACGCGTGGTTATACGGGGCTTACACCATAATATATATATAATTCGTTTTAAATTTGGTTCAACAATGTTAAATCTTCAAATTTGCATTAGCAAATTTTTGTTCTTCCCTCAGCGGTATTCGAACCCTTGCGTCTGTGACATCGTGACAACACCGCCTGTACCGTGTCCATCGCCCTAGACCTCTCGACCACCTAGGCTATATAAAAATATCGCTTTCGGTGGTCGAGTAATGCCTTTTCTCGTCGGCTTAATCTAGGATCGTAACACAGTACATAATGTATAGTGGCAAGTAAATAGTGTACCTTTCATGAACGGCCATCATCGTGACTATGAATGCAAGTTTCAGGGTTAGATAATCTACATGGCTTATGAATTTCATTATGTCTAAAGGTTAGATCAGAGTCATTTACCAGTCAACTAGTTTGAAATCGTCCATCTGTGTCAATATCAAGGAAAAGATCAAGAAATGAATAACATCATATTTGTTCGATGGTATACTTGATTTCATATTTAAATAGATAATGAGATTCAAGCAAATGTAGGTATAATAACACAGTATATCAATATCATATATTTGTAATTCAAAGTATTATTTTTTGAAATACTTCTTGTAAAACTGACTTGATATAAAAGTTTAGTCTGAAAATGTTAACTTCTGGTGGCTGCTTCTTGTTGCTCTTTGGATAGATTCGGACGAGTAGTTTGTGATTTACTTGGATGTAAAAAACCCATCAGGGAAAGATCAAGAGTGTAGTTCTCACATTCTTTGATAGCAGCGTCTGGAACCTGTAGGTAGATTGGTGTAGATTTTCATTTATGCAAGTACGATGTAATAAAGAAATTTTATTGATGTAAATCAAGTCATTGATATAAGAACTCCGAATGGAAATACGTGTTTCGGATAACGTACAGAAAGATTCAATTTTTTTTTTTTTCATTCAGAAGGGGATAACTCAATTCATTTAACTTAATTTTTGGTTGAACGGGAAATATCCTACTTTGATATGCACCAAAAAAATTTAATATTTGAAATAAAGAAATATTCTTCTAGTTTCTAATTGCAAAATTATAATATGTACTTTTTCCCGTCCACATAAATGTGTGTATGTCAATTTGATTTGTAAGAAATATTCGATTTTTAAGAAATGTTCGCAACCTGTAAATTGAAAACATATATGTGACATATACATATACCGTTTGTTAAATAAGACGATAATTTTCTTTTGGTATCAATTTTTGTAGTTGGTGAAAGATTTGATTATTGCCAATCCAGTAGCTTTTACTTTCCGCTATATAAAAATCAAAGACCTTTACAGGCAGATATCATGAATTTTGATATGGTTTTCATTGGTTTGTGTACTTCGCTGTGTACGAAATTTTCTAGTTGGCGCACACTGCAAAATCCACGAAGTTTGGTATCCCACGAAAATATAATAGTTGCATAGTATTTAGGACATTTACTACATGTACATTTTTGGAAATTGAACAAAGATGTATTGTTACAGTCCGGTAGTCCGTAAACATGTGTATTTGTGAATAAGCAAATATACCTATGTATGTTTCATATAATTAGTCCATGCATTATTTGATACTTTTTCAATGAGAAGTATAAAAAAAAATATAATTTGATTCATTGTTTCCTAATCTGTACTAAAACGATTTGAAGTTGACATTCTAAGGAATTATTCCTTAATGTTTGCGCAAAGGTGAGCATGGTTACATATGAAACTTTTTTTAGGAAATTTGATATCCAATGATTCGTTAGAAAACTACCCCTTCCACAAAAACCCCGAAAAGACAAACATTACAACGAAATCTAAAGATTGAGCAATCCCCACACCACCAAAAAATTTCCGAGTTCAATGCCAGTTTTAGTGAGATAATGCGTTCTTTAGTTTTCTGCGTAGGACTTTGTTTTTCTTCGACATATGTTATTGAATGTCCATTTGGTGTAGCATTTTTGCCCCCTTTTTACACCATGCAGGAATCCAGACATCATAATTGGTATGAAAAAAACTTATTTTGACCAAAGTTATAAGCATTTATTGTGAGAGTCAAGTATTATTCTACTTAGAGAAATATAATAAAAAGGTTGTTTTTTAACTAATATCTCATGGGGATATTATTGTTTAAAATGAAAACAAGTATTAGAATTAACATTAAAAGGGCATTAGCTGTCGAATTCATGTTCACCAATTTGTGGATCGAATCAGTCAACCAAATGGTTTACCTTGTTTCACTTTCAATGTTAACATTTATATCCTTTTAATAGTTGACACGCCTAATTTATGCTCAACCCATCGCTAGCTTAGGTTACATGAATACGGATTTAGTTAGGTCGAATTATTCACTTGCAACAATGTCAACAATATGCTTCAAATTGGACTGTACACAGAAACAATCTGAAGTACAGCAGTTGATATTGTTATACTTTTTTGGTTGAAATTTTTAGCTTTAAACTGATGAAAAATGAAAAAGAGGGATTGAGTACTGAACAAAATTGATTACATGGTTCCATATAAACGAGCTTGTTTATATAGTCCTGGCTAGTACTATTGTTTTGTCCTTTTTGTATGGTTGATGTCATATTGTAGGCATTCTCTGTCAAAAATATTTTCGATCAGAGCTGGACATATGATTGACTAGTAGATACCTTTCTATTGCTAAATATCTTCGGGGCCTCGGTGTCCGAGTGGTCTAAGTAGTCGAACTACTGTATCACTAGCATGTCAACACTGTGGTTGTAAGTTTGAATCCCGCACTTGACAGGTGCGCTCGGCTCCAATCTTAATTGACTAGGATTGTCAGTTTTACTACCGAAGGTCGGTGGTTCTCTCCTGGCACTCCGGCATCCTCCACCAATAAAGACTAACCGCCACGAAACAGCACAATATTGCTGAAAGTGGCGTTAAACACAAATGAATCAATCAATCAATCTACAGAATTTCTGTTGAATCTTGGTTGTCTTCGTTAGTTTCATTGTGTGCTGTCTCATTGACCTATAGCACAATTGTCCCAAATTGTCTTCTATTCATATTTTCACTTTGCGCTAGAATATAGACCGACTTGCACTACCTTGGTCAGTGGTGTATAGCATGGATGATGATGCTCCTTGGTTGGATTGTTTGAT
Organism: Mytilus coruscus; assembly: GCA_017311375.1. Taxonomy (NCBI): domain Eukaryota; kingdom Metazoa; phylum Mollusca; class Bivalvia; order Mytilida; family Mytilidae; genus Mytilus; species Mytilus coruscus. The sequence goes on from CM029596.1 coordinate 128,486,562, forward strand.
TTTGTGTTGAAAGCCGTCAGAAAAGCCCATCTTCTGTTTGGACTACTGTTCTGACCACTTGTATGCATCATATTTGAGTGAAAGAATAACGCATCACCTATTTAAAAAAATGTAGTAAATCTTATACATTGATTTTTTTAAATAAACTGAACACAAGGTCATGTTTTTCTCTGACTGTTTATGACGTCTTTACACTAAATCCATTGGATGTTGGATGTGTACGGATTGATAATTTAGTCTTAGATGCATGATTTTTTTATTAGTTGTTAGTGGCTTTGAACTAGCTGTCAGATAACTGCGAGTACTCTCAGATCTGTTCCTAGTGTCACATTATGTATGTATGTGCCTGTCCCAAGTCAGGAGCCTGTAATTCAGTGGTTGTCGTTTGTTTATGTGTTACATATTTGTTTTTCGTTCATTTTTGTACATAAATAAGGCCGTTAGTTTTCTCGTTTGAATTGTTTTACATTGTCATTTCGGGGCCTTTTATAGCTGACTATGCGGTATGGGCTTTGCTCATTGTTGAAGGCCGTACGGTGACCTATAGTTGTTAATTTCTGTGTCATTTTGGTCTCTTGTGGACAGTTGTCTCATTGGCAATCATACCACATCTTCTTTTTTATATGAAATATTGGCGTTTCTTGATTATTTATAAATCAAGACCTTTAGGTCTTAAACAGAAATTGTAACACATATGTATCTTTTTATGCCCCCGCTGTGGCGGAGAGGGCGTTAATGTTTACCCTTGTCTGTCCGTACATACGTTCCGAAATTGGATTTCGCTCTCCCACCTTAGTTTGCCTCAACCAAATGTTAATGAAACTTATACGCAATGCTTATTATCACAAAACTCAGATCATGTTCGAATTTGAGTGGCGTCACTTTTACCGTACAGGAGTTCTGCCCCTTTATAACGTTATATGCAAGTGGAGACATCATCTGTGTACCATGTACACATTCTCCACTTTTATTATTTGTGTTGATAGGTAATTGGTTCATTGAATAATAACCAACATCTTTCTGCCATCGTTATGACTTTTATTGGTATGACTGATTACAAATCCAATGTAAAATTGATTTAAGCAACTTGCTATGAACAAGACTACGGGTTGGATGTAATTTTTAAAACTATGACATGTTTTCGAGGAACCCACAGTTCAACCTTATTTTTTGGGGTGCCTGTTTGTCAATCTCGAGCTTTATGCTTTTTATCGAGTATCGGTCTATCTGTTTTTGATTCGGTCATTGCGTCGTCGGTCCTTAATTTTGAATGTCTCCTTAGTGTCTTCTTTTACCTTTCAATATGTTAAATCCTCTATATGTGGCTACCACATTTGTCGTTAGACTTTGAAATATCAGATAGACATTGATATTGAGTAATCGAACCTGGATTCATTTCACACCATATCAGTTGACAACGTTCTTTTATCTCGTCAACTCTTCCAGTGTCTGGTATCCCTTGTTGTCCATGGATCAATTCATGATCGAGTCTACCACATGTGTGCGAACCTTCCAATATCTACCAATTAAGCCAAATGTAAAAATCATTATAATAAAATTATGATACAACTTTCAGTTTCATATTGTTTTGTTCGTGGAATGATATTCAATGTAAAGCTTTTTATTCGGATGGATGAGAACATATCACAAACGATGGCGTCTGCTTCTTAACTTTCAGAAGATTGCACAATTTGTAAAGACACTAAAGAATAAAAATCAAAACAACATAGAGGTTCACTGTGACAAAAACAACGAAGCAGTTAATTATTTACATTATGAAGAGTATGCGTATGAAATATTTCTAGAAGATGAAATGTAGGTATACATATGATATTCAGAATATTAGCTAGAACTTAATTGAAGATTGCTGAATTGGAAATATGCACTCTGAAATCTTCAAAATAAGTAAAACAACAAACCATACCTGTATAATTAAAACTGGTTGGTTTTTATAAATCGTTTTAGTCTGGAGATGATCGACGAGAAAAGACCAACGAAGTAGCTTTACTTAGCTTTAAATGACATATATCAAACATTTTATTTGGAGTTGGCTATTTCTAATAGTTAGCTTAGAGTTAAAATACGTTTTACCCAGCGCCTATGTACATTTTAGCTCAACATTTACATAATTAAGAGAGATAAATTGTTTGTCGAAAATTACTATCTAAACTGAACAGCAGCTTCTTCTTTTATTTAAGGGAGAACATATGATAATAACCATAATGTGCCTTCTAAAATTCCAAAAATAGAAAAATTCTATAATCTGTTTTAATTGATGCTAATATCGATGATAAATGAATATAACGATAAAGTTTACTGAAATTGAGTTAAATTATTATTGATTTGAGGTCATAAACAAGTTATAAATAGCATATCTGAGACAAACGGTATAGTTTCTTAAGAGAAAAAACAGCTGTAAATGAATTACTATCGTCTTCCTTTTACTATTCCTAAAACTTCTTTTAAATGTATCATGCATACGAAACAAAAATAATCAGGGTATATTTACCTGAAGGCAACCATTTTCTTTCGTGCATTTATCAAGAGCAATAAAAACTGTCATCATATTAGGTAGCAAGCAGCCATTCTTATACCAATATCTGGAAAAATGACACGATCTTTTAGCGTTTGAACAAGGGAATGGTTTATATTCTGATTGTTCGTCATCCAGAAAATACAATATGTACTGCAACTCATGCATATCTGATGTTCAGTAGTTGTCGTTTGTTGATGTGGTTCATAAGTGTTTCTCGTTTCTCGTTTTTTATATAGATTAGACCGTTGGTTTTCCCGTTTGAATGGTTTTACACTAGTAATTTTGGGGCCCTTTATAGCATGCTGTTCGGTGTGAGTCAAGGCTCCGTGTTGAAGACCGTACTTTGACCTATAATGGTTTACTTTTATAAATTTTGACTTGGATGAAGAGTTATCTCATTGGCACTCATACCACATCTTCTTATATCTATATCGTATAAAATTATACTAGTAAATAGGTGTCTTCAGATTAAATACTATGACGGCTTAATTTTGTTTGATTTCTTGGTATGATCTATGAATAATTGGACTAACTTGCAAATGTTTTACTTTTATGAGCTCATTATTGGATGTTTAGTAGCGAGATAGAGTTGTTCACCTCTAGTGAAAAAACTAATACTTTTGGTATTATATCTAACATCGATTGTATTGAAATGTGTTTTATCATCATGATAATATTACCCGTAATCCTGATGCCATAAAAATGAGCCACCAGTGTAGGCCTCTTTACTGACTAATTTACCATGATAATGATATACCTCTTCTCCCATGAGCTGAAAAGTGGAACTATAGTTAATTTTCAGTTTCGGTATGTATGACTACACGAATAAGTAAATACGAATTGGACAAGTAATTCATAAATGGGATTAGGACACAAGAGCACAACACAATCGATCTACCAAATGGATTTATTCATTTTAAAAAGATTAATGATTTAACTTCGACTAATTGTTTTAGACAGTTGCTGCGACACAGTTACATGTTTTCTGTGTTCCTAAAATAAGATTTTCAACAATCAAATAATATAAGCATTGTGTTATTTTGGTAATGGTTATAGGGATATATTTTACAGCTTGCTAGTGTATTATTTTGATGTTGTAATAACTACTAGTATATAATTGAAACTTACCTTTTCACATGTTCCTGCTACTTTTTGTGACCTACTAACCATTCCACTGACATCATTACCGGGGTGTGACCATACAATTAACTTGGCCTCTCGTCCTTGACCATCGGATATCTTCAAGGATAGAGAATTGATCATGCCTTTTTAGTTTAATGACAATTCAAATTTAAGAAAACAAGAACACGTCAAAACACCAAAACAACTGCGGCTGATGACATATTTAACGCTAGGATTGTTTAACGTCAAAGTAGTTGCAATGTAAAACATGAAAACGGACGTCAGCAAAAACGTAGATGATTTTTCCACAGAAATTCATATTGTTGATCAAAAGCTTTGGTGGTTTGAGTTTCTTATAGCTTATATATATGATTTTTAACGCATACTCAAATATCAAATAAACGTGTACGGTAAATGAAACAGCAGGACATTTCTGATAAACATCAATGTAAACATTGATTATTTCAGTCAATCAATAGATAGTATTTGTCACTGTACAACGGTTTTTCCCCAAGTAGTCGTGGCGAGAAAAAAATACAATTGCAAAACTTTGACTATTCTGAATGTTATTGTATCTTTTATAATTATCCCTGATACATACAAAAATCTGTTTTAAAAAATAAGATATTCAAATGAAGTAGAAATAAGTGGTACAGTAACAAATGAAAACATTCAAAACTTCAAAGCACAAAACAGTAAGTAAAATCGATTCCTAACATAAAGGACAAGAAATATCACCACTGTTCCTTCTATTAATTTCTTAAATTAAAATTACCCTCATTTTATTGTCTTCGAGAATCTGTTCTGATGTGGCATTTTCGAATACTTTCTTTACTTTTTCAACCTCTTCGTTATCAAGTAGTCTCCTACAAAGCAAAACTTTAAGATATATTCCAATGATCTAATAGTCAATCGTTTTACCTTACAACATCATAATAACAACGATTTTTTTGTGTTTTTGTCTTGTTTTGTTTTTAACTTTCTAATCGCTGCCTACATTATTTTTTCATTATGTAACGATTTATATAGCTTTGTATTTCACGACTCTTGTTTTGGTGATGATTTCATTAAAATGCCTTGGAATGCAACAATAAATGAAATTGAATATTGAATATTGTAATTGAAGTTATTTGTTTCGATATCTTTTTATTTATTAGTGTTTATAATTCACTGTTCAGATACATTTATTCGTTCATAAAGCATTTACCTTACTAAAATGTAACCATATTTGTCAAAGCTTTGTTTCATCTTTGATGTGACTTGGAAGTCATCACGATAGAATAGGTATTCTGAAAAATAAAATTTAATACCTCGCGTTTGATGTCAGTCATGCGAAATATAGGCCGGATGGCAATTTACGAGCCAAAGTAATGAATGAGCGTCTCTTAAATCAAACTTATCGACAAAACCAAACATGCATTTGTGATTATTAAAGAGAGTTCAAGGATTTCATGATCACTTATAAATTAGAATTATGTCTTCATATAAAAAATTCCAACATTGGTTTTCGTTGCAAAATTTTGTGGCAAGACACTTAACCACTAGACACAAGACTGAAATCGAAAAACGATGAATGCGTGTTTAGCAAAAAATGAAAAAAGACGTTTCTCTTGTAGATGTCATTGTTTTTACTCTCATATCTAGTCTATGTTTAATTACATGAGGTCATGATTTAAATTAGACCTCGTTATTCTAGCTTGAAAATTGCAGTATCGATGCGTAGGTTGCAACGTTTAAATATATATGATTGATTGTTGTTTGCTAATCGTCCATAGCTAATATTTCAAGCTTTATCGAGACGATGAATCACAAATATATAAATCAGTCAAAATCGATCGATTTGTTTAAAAGTTACATCAATATTGTAATAACCAATAGTGTTATCATAAGTAGCTCTTTGGATATAGGTATATGTAATCCACATCCTCACTTATTCAATAACATGTTTATAGATGTCATGTGTTAATTTTTCAATGTGTTATCTCCGTTTTGGAGTTTAGATTTCTTCCCGGTAATTTCATTCTGTTTATTGCATTTATCACAAAATTAAACCTTGTAACATAATCTAGATAAAAAGAGATATTCCCTAATACTATAGATTTCAGAGATAAGTTTTGTGTTTTGTAATTCATCATTTATTAATTACATTTGAAAAAAAATATATATTTGAATTTGACATAAGTTTTACACATTTACTACCACTATGGTTAAGAACACAAACCTGAGTTCAGTTTAGTGCTTTCTGTAGTCATTGTTGTAATAAGATACTCCTGTAATACAATTTAAAAAAAAAGTAAAATCTTTTGTGAAATTTGAAAGTGTATGAAGTTAACATAAAAACTTTACTGAAAAAAAGAAAATATATTGCGGTAATCTCATTAGAATAGATTGCGTTTTTATCAATATTCTTCTATTAACATATGCACAAGTTTGTTTAAGTTTCTGGCCATGCCAATGCTTTCGAGTATAACGTCAGAAAGACATGATAGGTGATGCATGCACAATAGGGTAGAACTTAGAACATTTAAGTTTTATGATAGATATTCTGACAGTCCTACAGGGGTTAAAACTGAGCCCAAATGTAGCTGGTTATACGTTTAGTTCATGTGATCCTGTCTGTTATCACTCGGAGAGCTAAGATAACTCATACTATAATGTTATACATTAAAAGCGTACTTTGAACGAAGACCTTAAAGACATATAAAATGCACGCTTCCTTTTGAGGACGTTAGGAAATAAAAACGCTCATTAGTGATCTGAAATATATTCTTGGCTTTCAAATATTCGGCTTCGAGTGTTCCTGATTGAAGTAAATCCAGAAAAGCGATACGGACGCATTAAATTGATAAAGTGTTGTTTTAATTTTTTAGAACTTTTTGAAAACTGATGAAAACATAACTGTAAAGTGATGATGCGAAAGGAAAATGGCCAACACTATTTTAGAGAGTGGAAAATGCTTACCTTTAAATGTGGTAAATATTGTTTACTTTGATGACTGTAATAAATTCACGTACACATTTGTAGCTGTCTGATAATATATATAAACTTACGATAATAACTTATCTCGGTCAAGATAAGACGCAACTACGTAGCAGATATCTTACTTATCCCTATAAAATTGCATATAAGAAGATTGATTTTTGAATTTATAAAGCATACACAATTATATTGGTACTAATTTCTATAATAATCATATTTTATTTGTTAGGGCAAAGTTTTCTACAGTTGGGATGGAAAGGAGGGGGTTAATAAATTTACACTCACCTTAGCGAAACAGTAAAAGAGAGGCAAAAGATACCAAAGGGACATCAAAACTCTTAAGTTGAAAATAAACTGACAAACGCCATGGCTAAAAAAGAAACAGACAAACAGACACACAACAGTACACAAAACACAACATAGAAAACTAAAGACTGAGGAACACGAACCCCACCAATAACTCAGGGGTGATCTCAGGTGCTCCGGAAGGGTGAGCAGATCCTTCTCCAAATGTGGCAACCGTCGTGTTGCTCATGTTAGTACAAACCCGGTTATAAGTCTAATTCGGAAGGTCACATTCGGGGAAAAGGGAGCGGGATTATAGTTACGACATTTGGAACATATCCGCTATCATCTGTGAAACAGATATTCCAAACCGGTAATCCAACTCGTGATGGCGTCCCTAAAATTTACGAAGGGATGATTTCAACTTCACCTCTTTGAACTCTTGGTTTAATAGCTTCCTTGTGAGCAGCAACACTCTATCAAGGAAATCATGATAGGAAATACAAGCCCTGGAATATCGTATCAACTGGAAGATATATATTCCGTATGCAGGCGCGGCTGGAATGTTGCTACATAGAAATGGAAAGTTCACAATTGGGAAGCCGAAATCATCTCTTTGGTCGTAAAATTTTGTTTTCAACCGACCCTCATTGTCAATTTCTAGATGTAAGTCCAGATATGAGGCAGACTTAACTGTATCTGTTGTATCCTTAATCTCAAGTTCGATGGGATAGATGCGTTCAAAATAGTCACCAAATTTTGAATTATTTAGTGAGAGAACATCATATATAGCGGAAAGTAAAGTTAAAGGATACTACTAACTTCTTTTCTTTCTCCTTTAACAACAAACAGGAATTCATTAAAATTTTCAACCCAAAAATAGTGATTCCTGGACTTTAGTAAAAGTAGCAGTAAAGTCCTGTTTAAGTGGGGAGTCCGTTTGGCTGTGCATGATAAATTAATTCTCATCCAAGTACGGTAAAAATCAGGACTTCAAATCAATCCAATGCTCTCTTTACATTAATGAAACCCGTGCCAAAACTTTCTGAGGGGGTCTGCAGGTGGCCCGTTTCAAGACACATTTGTGTTCCTAATCTTCAGTACTAGTTCAAATCTCGCCCATCTTCCCAAAGTGTGCCACCTTTCAGAACCTTCTTATTGTATACGTGTTTATTTGTTCTCGTACTGGATATGCATACAATTGTTGCAAATCAACGTTAAGCAAGCAGCAATCAATCAATCAATCAATCAAATTTTCAAAGAATATACAGGAACTATTGGCATTATACAACTCCTAACTCGTTGTTTTATCTGATAGGTTTTAACATTCGGAGATAAAATGGATGTGCATTTGTAATCTGTGCTCATATACGGAATCTCCATAGCGAACAAAAATGTTATCTAGTAAAACTTCAAGTGCAGTTATCGCATCAAAGCAGGTCCAATTTGTTTGTTGTTACTAAAAAATGACCCAAAAGAGTTTAAACATATATATTCGCATTCTGACTTTTTAAGTGCCCATTTAATTAGATGTGTGAATTTTCTCTTAATGAGATTATGAGGCAAAATGATATATGGGGTAGAAAAATCAAAAGTTTGAACAGATTCGAAATCACCAATATGAGCATGCAATTTATCAAGTACTTCCAACGAATTTTTTACACTCCAAAAGTAATTAATTCCACTATTTTCAAAGGCCTTATTTGAACAATCTATTACCAGGTTTTTGATTGTACCAAGCGTACTAGTAAGTAGAATAGACAGTTTGGTAGTTGAACAATGGCTTGAAGACGAAATAAATGTATATTTGTAAGGTGTTTTGTGTTTTGTGCAGCTTCGGAAGACAGTACATAGTTGGAACTTTCGTGTTATTCGGTGCTGCTTGTAAAGAGGTAGCTAAAAGTTTATGTTTGTTACATATATAATTTTCCGAAAATGGAGTGAGTTGGAATGTAGGTGAATTGGTGATTTCCTTTTGCAGAACCTCAATGTAAAATTTACGTCAAACAATAATGATATTATTGGCAGCCTTATCAGCCGGGACAAAAACAAATTCCTCGGCGAGTTCTTTTAGCTTATGTTTGATACAAGGAATAGTGGTTGTTGTTAGGAGTAAAATGTTCTTTAAAATGTTTAATACGAATATCAACTATGTTCATTACTGAATTAAAAAAAGAATCTAAGGATTTTTTGTCAGCTTTTTCTCATTTTATCCATTTCGTGCAGTAAGTACGGAGTGAGTCATGAATGATGTTACGACACTCATTCCAATTAACAATTGACGGGGGATGGGCGATATTTAGGTTATTTACTGAGGAATGATTTCAAATCTCGGTTACTGACGATGTTAAGGTCTCCTGTTATAACATGGGAACTGGGGCCATAAATGTATTTGGAATTACTGCAATTTCATGACGTAGGTGTATTGTCACTGATATTAACATCTTTACACACTTCGCTATAACTAAACACATATTTCCGGGTAGATTTTTTGTAAACATAACAAGTAAGAGGGAGGTCAGTATTATCAAAATAACCAAGAATTTGTTCTTTTACGGAGTGATCATTAAGAATAACGGCAATATTTACAAAATCAAAACCTTTATTGACATATTTGATTTTAATGAAATGTTTTTATGATCTTCAGGGCGCTCAGTTTTGGGAAACAGTTTAGAATAACAATATGCAATTATAGTTCGGACGATTTCCTAGTTTGGACTGCAATATGGAATTGTGTTGCAATCCTCTAAAATTTGATGTAATTTATAAACAGGTAGAGAACAGAGCTTGGTTAACAGATAATGTCTGCCGTTTTTTTTTTTTTTTGAAATAGTAATTAGGTCCGAAATATTTGTATTGTTAACAGAATCGGTTCTTGATATATTACCAATTTCCATGATGTTATCATTAAGACCGAGAGATTTAATTCAATTTTTCCGTGATCGTACAAATTTTGAATGAGATTCCCCAGGCTGCTTATTTACTACTTCTACAGGTTGAACTGTTAATACTTAATAGGATGATTGTGCTTCTTAAGGTGTTGATAAATGATGCTTTTAAATTTATTGGGTCTTCTAAAACGATAAAGGTGTTCTTGTGTGCGTTAAGATAAATAGCGTCCGGGTTCACCTACCTACTGAATATCACATCCCGGTTTGTTTCATGTAAGTAAATATATAATACTGTTAGTTTTTCAATTGATATCAGTTTCAAAATAATAAGAAAAATGAGCGACCATTAAACGTGGACCTTACCGTATCGTGGTAGAAAGACGGGGACATGTAAGTTATTTTTTGGCATGACACTTATCGATAGAAGGGTACCCACGATTTTTATTATAAAAAATGTTCGCGATTATACTATTTTTAGATAAGCGATTTTGAAGATTGAGACGTGTAGATACCATTTGAATGAGTTTGGTATTAAGTATTTTTTTCATTTCTGAGTTTCATTTTGCTATCCGTATTTGTAATTGAAAGGAGCAAAGACTGGCGTCCAGAATATGAACCAGCACACATGAATTTGATAAAGTAAAAAGATAAAACTGTTCGGCTCAAGACGTCAAGCGCTATCCGTCATAAAGTACTCGACAAAATACATAAACTACAAAACCAGAGGACAAAAACAAAAGACAGGGTATATCAGGGTAGCGACTGACGTCTGACTTAATAGAAGAATGGGGCTGAATAGTGAAATATGAGTTTTAGATAAGTATATCTAAAGTAATGAACATAGAGAAGTTATCGCTCGGACACACTCCATTATCTAGTATATCATAAGAGCATGAAGCTGAAATTCGTTTAAAAATGAATTCTCTTCTACATTATAAATCTTGTGTTCAATTATCAAATCATGTCGGGTGTAGGTGACCCTTTATGTATTGTATCTGACGTATTAACAATTTTGAACACATCCTGGAAGGTTTTTTTTTTTTTTTTTTTTGGCATTATGGTCATTCTTATTTTTAAAGATTTGAATTGACATAAAATTATATTCCTAAGTGTCTAAATTTTATTGACGAATTTCAGATTTAACAGTGGAATTACTTTTCAATATCATTATGTATTAGAACCCCTTTCATTCAACATTCCATTTATGTACTAAGAATTTTAATTGTAAAATAACTTTGAAGCCCAATGTGTAATTTTCGTTTGATTTATGCAATGTGAAATGCTTTTGTGAAAGTATGCAAAATTGATAGTAACATACATGTATTTGCCTGAAATAGTACATATTGACTGTCATACAATCTAATTAAAATTTAGACCTCTGATTTCGTTATCGCCATAAGATTTACGAGCACGCGAGTTAATATAAGTCTGAATTTTAATCAGATTGAATGTCATAAAAGGTCGGGAATATTACTTAAAAAGATTGTTAATTATCAAAGGAAACCGTTTGCATCAGTCAGGCAAATGTCATAAAGAGGTCGTTAGCTCCAAGTCAGAAGTTTGACTTAAAAAAACTGATAGTTGTCTCAGGACAGTCAGGGGAAGGAATGACATACAAAGATAGTTAGCAATAAGTCAGAATTTTGACTAACAATATTGTAAGTTGTCAAAGAAAACCGTTTGCACCAAGTCTGGAGAATGACATGCACAGATAGTTAGCACCAGATCAGATGTTTGACTTAAAAAATAGAACGTTGTTTCAGAAAAACCATTTCCACCTAGTCAAAAAATTGACATAAATATCGATAGTTGTCTCGGGACACCGCTTGCACAAAGAGGGGAAAATGACATAAACAGATACTAGTTGTGAGCAGCAGATCAGATGTTTGAGTTAAAAGATTGATAGTTGTCTCAGACATCATGGGACACTGCTTGCACAAAGTCAGGAGAATGACATTAACAGATAGTTTGCACCAAATCAGATGTTTGACTTAAAAGATTGACAGTTGTCTCACGAAACCACTTGCACCATGTCAGGAGAATGGCATAAAAGATTAATAATTGTTCCAAGAAACCGTTCGCATCAAAGTAAAAGTTAAAGATTCTGAGCTGTGCATTGCAGTCAAATTAAATCACACATTTATGTTTTTAATATTTTATTGTTTTTATTTCATTTATATATTTTCTTAATCATAAAATTAAAAATAGTTCAAGGGGATGCATTGTGTATATTGAACATTTGCGGAAACTGTCATACACCTACGATTAGGATTACAATTACACTTACAGGTAGCATTTAAATCTTGGGTCGATTCAAAGTGTAAATATAAACCGTCGATTCAAAACAAAGACTAACTCCTGTGATGTTTTTCTATAGTTGAACAACGGGATTACGATACAAAATGCAATGGCAGCTTGAGGTGGAACCGGGACAACTTGGACCCAAAGGAAAAATGGACTAAGACAACTTTTATAGACAGCTCGGACAAGTTTAAAAGACAACTCGGACCAGTTTGAAAAACTTGTCAGACCAGCAGCTCTTCGTGTTTTTTACGTTTAATATGATTTTTGTTTGTTTTTATCTAGATTTTTTCTTCTCAGTTTCCCCTAACTGACCATCTTAGCTTTCTGTGATAACTTGTCAGTTTGATGCATTTCAATAAGTTCTGTTACTATAAATTGTTGATTGACGGCCTAACGAGATCAATTAGAAAAATAAAACAACAAATATCTTTCAATGCAATGAAAATATAAAGCAGATATATATTCGTCTTTACATATACTGACCCGTGTTGTAATAAGTGATCCTTGAAATCTATCAAGATTGTTGAAATTTCTTTTACCGACAGGCACCAAATGGTAATTTTCGACTATCATTGGCGAAAACTTGATTCAATTTATATTGTGGTTTTGTCAAATTACCCTTATATGTCAGAGGTCTCAATTATTTTAACTTTACCGTTGTAATTGGAAAACATATACCATGACTCGTCAAAATCAGTTGATTTTTTTTCATCGTCATAATGAACTCTATGTTTCTTTGTGGAGTTTTTTTGGACTTGTTTGTATTTTCGTCGTTTTCTTTTGACTATGGCGGAGTCTTTTGTATTCGACTTATGGGATCTAAATGCCCCTTTGCATCGTTTCCTTGTTTAAAAATAAAAGTAACTTAAGTTGCATTAAACATATACATGTATTACATTTTGAATTAAATAACGAATTTCAAAGTACAGACCCCAAGAACTTCGTTTAAATATTCTGTATTTCTTTAGAAATAAAGTAGTTAATACATGTTATCAGATAAAACTATATTACGTATTCTTGACTTAAATGCTCTTTGCTTGTAAAGATATTTAAATGCACACGAATATTAAATGGATCCGAATTTTAATCAAACACATGACACATCATTTATAACGAGATATTTTTATATTTCATAAGGAATAAATTATAAGCTGATATTTTGAAAAAAAAATCGCCAATGCGATATTTAATTACGACATGTATCATTAACGTCAAAAACAGTAGAAAAATACCGTTTATATTATTTGGCAAGATCTAAACGTTATTTTAAAAAAAAATTACACGCTATTTAAGTCGGTTAGGGAGCATTTGCGGATACAAAAGTGTAATCGTATAAAAGATGTACGACTCCCAATTACTTTTTACCGCCCGCTTTTGTACAGCGAGTGGAACTATAAATACGGAAAAATGAATAAATGATAAATGTATTTCGTGCATTTATTTAATTTTTCCCCGTTATGGATGAAGAACACAGATTAACCATGGCAGCATTACTTGCCCTTGTGCAGAATCCACCAGATGTAAGGTACACATTTCATTCGTCATCTGATTCTAACCATGGTAGTCCTAGCTTGACAACCGACAAACCAATCTTTTACAATCAGGGAAATATTATAGGCAATGATGTATACTTTTGGAATGAGAGAAATGTGTTCACCTGTTTTGCAAGCAAACGATATTCCTTTTACTGGTGGCACTCCTGAAACGTTACTTTAAATTGTAGCCGATGTTAATGGTCTCTTCAGACAGAGAACCGGTCGGATCATAAGCTTTCCCCGGGAAACAGAATTCTTCTTTTATGTTATGGTTACAATAGTACCCGTCTTATCATATGATTTCTGAAATAGTTGACCTTAGTGTTTCGACTACCAAAGATGAAACACATACATGTATACCTATTTCAAGAAACATATAACCATCTTATCAATTGGCCTTCTTTGGATGATTGGCAGAACTTACAAGGTGGGTGACCAAAAATTTCGTTTGCAGAAGTGCTGTCGACAGAAAGTTTGTGCCGATAACGGAACTACAAGAACAGTATTTCCTCGGACACCAGTTGTAACCATTTGAAATTTATATCTTGTTTAAATGTCTTGATAGATACAGATTGATTAATATATGACGGTTTTCAGATTTGTTACATATCAATTCTACCACAAAATCTTATTGATTACGATATTTATCAACTCGAGGTAGTTAAAATTTTATCAGCATGTTGTTTATCAAAATTTATCTAACAAGGACAGACCCGGTTTATATAAATGCACGCATAATCAGAAAAGTTTCTATATTTACCCCAGAGTGAATATATTTATTCATTGATATTTGTAGCTATACAGGTAAGATAAATCAATAGAAATTCTTGTTTTCAAGAATGCGTCCGTACTTAATGAAAACTATATTTGCTTTTATATTACATAATTTCAAAACAAATCTTTTAAAAAGAGGTTTAAACTAAATGTGCTTGCTATCCAATAAATTTTCGTGTATTGCACAATAATTATATAAATCGTAAATGTCACTTGATTCTGGTGTTTTGATATAAGTACTAGTAGCGGGAATTTTTTTTTTTTTTTTTACTTGCTAATAAAAATAGAAAAATACGCATTCAATGTGACAAACAGAATGAATCTTACAAAATGATATTGAGACATCCAAAAACGAATAAACAGTGACACACATAGGCAGTGCCAACACCAGACAATAAGTAGAATATAGCATAAATAAGTAGACGAGTATTTTTGGGTTTTATTGTTGCTCTGATATACCACAAATGTTTCGCCTACCCAAATGCACACGAAAAGATCAGACTTATATCTCTGTTGAAGCAAATAGACAACAATAGTGAATTGACTTGACATATCAATGATATAAGGATGAGGCTTAGAAACGGGGAAATGCGAGGCTGTGCCAAGCTTTTTCCCCGTTTTGGCCGAATCCTTACATCGTTGATATGTCAAGTCAATGCACTATTATTGTCTTTATACTGCAATTTAGAAAAACACATTTTCAATTGTTGTTTAATGTGTTAATGTTATTTATTTGATTTAAAAATTGGGAAAAATCCCCCTTTTAAAAAGGCCTTATCTCAGGCGGAGAAATATACAACACAATGAAATGTACATTACCTGTTGAAACCCGCAATCGATGGTGAACGAATTCGTTTGAGTATGGACTAAAATATCAACAATAAGCATAAAACATAATGATTTATAGGTTTAAAAAAAAAGCAATTAACAAGTGAAATATGTTTATCCAAAAATTGTAAAAGAAATAAGTTTGAGTCGTTCCACGCTTCGTTGTATACATTGGAAACAAGAACAGGTTGAAGAGGTCCTATGAATAATTAAATATAGTTTCGGCAACTTCTATTTAAATATTCATGAGGAAAAGTGATATCGGGTCAGTGACTGTATATTACATAGAAATATACAGTCAACTCATTTTGACTGCTCAAATAGAACGAGTGCAGTATAAACTAACTTATTACACCAATGATGGAGAGTGTGTACGTGGTATGATATGCTCCTGAATGGTAAGCAAACAAATATTGATGCAACTTCCTC
This sequence comes from Mytilus coruscus, assembly GCA_017311375.1. Taxonomy (NCBI): domain Eukaryota; kingdom Metazoa; phylum Mollusca; class Bivalvia; order Mytilida; family Mytilidae; genus Mytilus; species Mytilus coruscus. Next base: position 128,502,245 of record CM029596.1, read on the forward strand.
GGACAAATTCGAATTCAGGCGGTTAGAGTTGACATTTTGAATTCTGAATTTGAATACATTGCTCAAATTTTTATTTTTATTTTTTAGCAAAAGTGTTAAAAGCTAATTCAGAAAAGCTTTGACTCCGTCATTTATGCTTCGCTACCGAAATAATTTAAATGACATACTTTTTTCTTGAATTATCCGTTGATAAATTACATAGCCAGAAATTAATAGTACTTTTGCTAATTAATATTCATAATATGTAAATGAGAATTGTCCCCGTAATAATAGTTTGAACTGGACTGGCTTGATATCATTAAAATCTTTAAAACACGGATATTATAAGTTGCCCGTCACAGAGTCCTTGTTTATAATCACTCTGATATTTCCGTAAAATTGTCAGGCGGTCAAAATCAAAACAATGGACGCGAATTTAGTGAATTTTTCGTGTTTTCGTGAGTTTATTCTTCTTGAAATAGGGACATTTTAACTTTACGTGGGAACCTAGAGTTCAACGACTACACATACAAGGTTTGGACTTGCTTATTCTTTGGACATTCAAGTTTCAAGTTTCATCCCCGCAACCTGTTTTTGTAATGACCTTGTTAGCCAATTTTCAACACGAAGTTTGCAAATTTGACGTTTCAGCCATTTTAGCCTGTATTTTATACTGCAATGTTAAAAGCCCCTCGCTTCGATTTTTAAAATAGCTCAGGAACCTTGATTTTTGCAACGACAGTCATTATGTTTCGTTTAAATGGTGTATATTGTTGTGTCTATTTATTTTCTGTCCCCGCAACCTGTCTATCACTTAAATTAAAGTTAAAACAGACATTTTTTTTCAAAATTCCCTATCATTTCAATATAATTTTTTTACCATAAATCCACATTTACAGATGTCCCTTTCAAACAATATATTTACTTTTGTGTGAAATTGTGTCATGTAGATATGGGGAAGTAGACATTATTGTCACTAACCAGTACATTATCTAATGAATTGTAACAAATAAGAAGAATAGTAAACAAATCATTTAAATGTGTTATCTAAATGAGGATAATAGTTTCTAAATAGGATAATTCATTACACTGTGTTACACATGATATTTCAGCTTGGATAGACAAGTAACAAATCAGGAATATAACAATTGTTTTTCACTGGTTCCGTTGATTGAAAACGTTTGATTTTGTCAGTTTTTATGGACTTTTTTTGAATTTTGAGTTCGGTATTTTTGTTTATCTATAAAAACTTTATATAACCAAGAGAGGCATAATGAAGAATGAAGCTCTGAATATCATTTTCCATGGTAGATTCGTGTTTTCTTAAAATAAAGATAATAAAAATGTAGTGATTCTGTCAAAATCAGGATAAACTATCCTGTAAAATAAATGTACGAATCATTTCATAATATTCAATAACTGCAAAAGAGACATACGAATACTAATGAATCGTACATCACTTTTAACTTTTAATATGAACAAATCTTGTCAACCTCAGTTCATTCGTACTAAAATAATAATCTTCTTAAGGTTCATGTGGACCCTTTGGCTAAAATGGCTGCATTTTCACCTCAAAATTTACTCTGAATACAGACATACCTGTGTATCTGAAAAACCTGTCTTTTTATTTTTTTTTATTTTATACAATTTTTTCATTATTCAAAATTATAAGTCAAAATGTGTTCTACAGTGATCACTAGTCGTTCAGCTTTCATTTGATACCAAAAATCCAAAATATTCTACATATTTTGAAAGCAACACCCATGCGTAGGAACTATTTAGTTTTAAATATGTACTACTTTTTGTATGTTCTTTAAGACCGGACCCGAATTAGTGGTGTTACACCTTTTACCGTTATTCTAGAGTTAAATGCTATTCATATTCTTGTTTTTACTGTCTGTTCTAATATATGAAAATAAGGAGATGTCATTGCAAAGGAGAAAACTATCAATAAATACCTCATGACAAAGATGGGAACAATTACAGGTGACAGGAAGACCATCAACAATGAGCAAAACCAATACCGTATACTTAGCTATAAAAGACCACGGCATGAACAATTGTAATCAATCTAGAAAAAAAAAGCAAATGTCTGATTTATACTATAATAAACAAAAATGGCAAACAACAACCAACGTTAACCACGGGATTACAGGTTCCTGCTTTAGGACAGGCACATAAAGAATGTTACTGCGGGGTTCAACAAATTTGTTAGCGCTCAACCCTCCCTCTAACGTTGGAAAGTGGTCTAACAACACGATATAAAAAACCTGTAAAATCAGTTGGACAGTGCTAGACTTAGCAGATAGGCACAAAGCACAAAAACAAATAACGAAAAGACAAAAGACAAAAGTACCGATCTAAGAGTACTCGCAGTTTTGGGTACGTTTTGTTGAACTACTGATCGAGATTTAAACAAAAATATGGTTAAGATCTAAAAAAAAACAGGTTTACCCAATGATGTTTTCGTAAAGTTGAGTATAGGGTGTTCATGGCGTTCTTTAATTGATTGTTTTGTTTTATTTATTCATGACTTCGACATATTGTTTAGACACCTGGTTTGACTAAGCAGATTAGTACGAAACACATAAACAAATATCGAACAGACAGAAGACCAATAGCACTGACCTAAGAAAACTCATAGTTTTGTGTACATTTTGTTAAATGGCTGGTCGAGATTTAAAAACAAATTAGTGTTGAAATCTGAAAAACTGGATTCCCCAACACATATTCATGCGGCTATCCCAAGTCAGGAACCTCATTAGTAGAACCGTAGTAAATTATATCTTAGCGGTTCTTTTTCGTTATTTGGAGAATTTTGGTGTTGATGGCGATCTATTATAATTTGATTTATTTGTTTTATTCATTCAGAACTTTTATAGACTAGTGACGATTTAGAGGGTGACATATTTTTAGACACCTGTCTATTCAGACTGCACTGTTATCTACAGTTCAACGGCAAACGATTTAATGGCGTCTAAGGTCAAGACATTGGTCACGTGATAAAAGGTCAGAGTTTACCTTTTTTTGTGAACGTGTACACCTCGTGGTTGTTTACCTCGTATCGTCTTATTGTAACTCGTACATAAATAAAACATGTAGTGTCCAAATTTTGAGTAAATAAGCTTCATTATTCTGTATACTTATTTAAGAAAGGTGTTGTAAAAGTATTCTAAAACGACGATGGAAGTGGAAATTTTTTTTGGAAAATTTGCGTAGGTTTACGGAAAATCCCAAATTATTCCTTAAATGGGTATGGTAACGTATGGAAGGGTATAAAATATGAAGTAAATCCATTTTCTGGTTCTTATTTTATTCATTATTGATCCCAAATTCCCCGACAACGAATTTGTGTCAGCTTATTCGTGGCGAAGCGGAGATCAAAGGGAGATAACTCCGTACATGCATCGTAGGAAATTGCAAGTTCAAAACAGTAAATTCGAGTAAAATTAATGATTGAAGTTATATTTCGACACTTTCTTGTATAACTATTCCATATTGCATGTTCCTTTACTCATGTAACAGCAAAATAGTTCTGTTATAGTTGAATATGACATTTTTTCAAGTAACTTCAGGTTTTTGAAACTTCCAAAGTACAAAATTATAGATAAATAACTTTTCTCTGAAACTTGGACTTATAAATTGCTAAACATATTAAAAAAGAAGATGTGGTATGATTGCCAATGAGACAACTGTTCACAAGAGACCAAAATGACACAGAAATTAACAACTATAGGTCACCGTACGGCCTTCAACAATGAGCAAAGCCCATACCGCATAGTCAGCTATAAAAGGCCCCTGAAATGACAATGTAAAACAATTCAAACGAGAAAACTAACGGCCTTATTTATGTACAAAAATGAACGAAAACAAATATGTAACACATAAACAAACGACAACCACTGAATTACAGGCTCCTGACTTGGGACAGGCACATACATACATAATGTGGCGGGGTTAAACATGTTAGCGGGATCCCAACCCTCCCCCTAACCTGGGACAGTGATATAACAGTACAACATAAGAACGAACTATAAAAATCAGTTGAAAAAGGCTTAACTCATCAGATGGACAAAAATACAAGTGGACGTGTACATCCCAACAACAAAAAGACATTAGGAACAGATCTGAGAGTACTCGCAGTTATCTGACAGCTAGTTCAAAGCCACTAACCACTAATAAAAAAATCATGCATCTAAGACTAAATTATCAATCCGTACACATCCAATATCCAATGGATTTAGTGTATTTAGTATATTCTCAAACACTCTTTTGATAGATGGAATAATAGTATTTGTTCTACTTTCTTTGTATCAATATTCTTTAATAGAAAGCTTATGAAAATAAACTCAGTGTTTGTTCATGTAGAATGTTAATATATAATAGTAGAACAGTTTTAATATTAATTTCACTTTAAAATTAGACTTTAATTAATTCAATTTATATATATAAATAAAGTATCTAAAATAGAAAGTTCTTACTCTGGTGCATTGAAAATGTTGCACCAGAAATGAGATTAAACAAAGTTATTTAGCCTAAAGAACTTATCTATAGGTTCTTTTCACTTTGTATGCTGATCATATGGAGAAAAAAGAGTGATATTATACATTCTAACACAGCATCAATTGAGAAACAATAGTTCTCTCCTCTAGACATTTTAGTTTTCAAGATGCAAGTCTTGCTTATCAATAAACATATTTAAGATTTCTCTGTTAAGAGTGGCGAAATAACTTTCTGACAGATATGTTGTATGGGAATGTTTCTCTTGATATTTTTAAACAGTTAATTTATGTTACCAACTATCTTTTTTTTCTACTATGATCTGCAAAGAGATGGGTTCTTTCTGTGTGACATCATTGATTATTAGGCTAATTATTGGTAGCCTTTTTTCCTTATGTAACAATGCATATGGCAAATTCTGAGAAAAGCAAGAACCTTTCAGCAGATCCAGCTTTTTTATAAAAGAGTAGGGATTATTCCATATAACAGAAAAATATATATTTTGATTTCATGCCAAAAAGTTATATACAAGAGGGGTTCATCAGCAGTTCAATATAAATTTGCATTACATTAAAATACAATATGGATAAAAAGAAAATGTAGACAATACATACTTCAAATTTGTGAACATTGAATGAAAAAAAAAGATAATTTGCAGTGGACAGAATTATCTTTTTTCCTTATTATACCTGCTTTTATGTAAGAAACTATATAAGATGTACAAGTTCTGTTTCTCGCTCTAAGTCAAGAGAAAAAAAATTTTAAAAACAAAAGGCCAGAAAGGGATTTAAAACATTATAAATTAATCAACACAAAGAAAACTGAACAAAAAGCTGTAATGCAATATGATATCATGCAGTTCATATTATTTCTATTATTACAAGTTTTTGGATTTTTTTTTCTTAAATTTGAATTCAAAAGTCCTAAAATAACTGTTGAGTCCTTTAATTAAATTATTGATTGAATAATGAATGATTAGTTAAGCTGATCAGTAAATATAAAGTATGAAATTGTTTTTTTTTTTAAATAAATGAGTGTTATTTATATGTCAAAGTATACTGAATCAACTTCAAATTTAAACCAAATTCACATTTAACTGCTCTAAAATGCATTGGCAGTTGAAATACAAAACAAAAACAAAGCTGACTTAAGTACAGTATATTCAGAATTGTTTTGAATAATGGACAAAAATAAGATAATTATTATTCTGATATTAGAAAAAATATTCAAATCAGAATGCAAGTTCTTATTATTGCGATAATCAATTTAATCACTTTATTTACTTTAATTAAAACCTCATGATAATTTCTGAATTTACAGTACTTAGCTTATTAACCTCTATGCTTAAAAAATAAGTTTCCTAGGCCTAAATGTGGTTAAAATTCTGACAATTTTGCTAACTTTTACCAAAAATTTCTTTTTATGACATAACTGGATTATTACTATTTAAGAAAAATTGCATAAAGTTGTATAATATGTATTACATTTCAGAATGCTAGTTTGTATTATCATCATGATCATGATAATTGCAATAAGTTATTATTCAATTAATTAAAAACATCAATTATTTTTAATTGATAGCCTGGAATCAGTACATACATGTGTTTTTATACATCTATATACTATTCATTAGGGAACTTATTAAAATGAAATTTTGCACAAGACAGTCATGGCAGTTCACAATTACAGTGGTCATTTTAAACATAGTGACACCATTAATACAATTTTATTTTTCATGCATAATCATTGCAGAACTATTTTTCAAATGATTTAATGTTTGTTAGTCATTTACTTCAAATACTTAACCTGTTCTAAAATAAAGAGATGTGGTATGATTGCAAATGAGATAACAATCTAAAACTATCCACCAGAGTCCAAATAAATGTGTCTGTTAGCAGTTATAAGTCACTTTACAAACATCAACAATGAATACAAACTTTCATTGTTTATAGACAGATTAGGAAAAAGAGGAATTATAGCTTTTTGGCTTACTACAAGAGAATATAAGAAATATAATAATATAAATAAGGAAAATAGAGAGGACTTAGCCACTGGACTGTATATAAAGTGCTCCCTTACTAATCCTTAGAGGAGCTGCTGTATACTTAGAAAAAAAGATGTGTGAGACACTACATTTTTTAGCATTTTGGTCAATCTGCCCTATTTGCTCCAACCTATTAAAATTACTGCCTATGGTAGGAATTAAACCCAAGTATGTCCATATACTCTATTTTCCTCTATGTACATACATGTACATGTATATGAAAAATATCAAATGCAAAGTAAATATGGTAATTAACATCATGATTACAGTCTCATTTTTTTGTAAGGACCTAGTTTAGGAAGTCCCTGGACTTAGCCAGACATATTTCTTAGGCAAGGTGTATTATATAACTCTTGAAAGTTTTAAAATTCAATTGTAAGATTAATTTTATCTGCTCTTAAACTATAATAACACAATAAGTATGTTCAGTAACAACAACGTGCAATTTAAGTAAACAAACATCAATGAACGACCACGTGTTTGTCTGCTGTGCTTGAATTTAAACGGATCAGCTTTATTTACACGAATTTTTGCTACAGCAGACAGTTAAACATGTCACTTTACATTAAACTTTTATAAAAAAAAATGTATTTGTTGTTATGACTTTGTATGCATGGAAATATAATGAAGATAACATTGATTTTTACCGTACAAAAATGAATACACAGCATTCCTGAGGTGTGCACACAAAACACACCCTACATTTGTTACAATGGATGGTAACGTATAGCCATTTATATAACAGTAAATGCCATTGGATAAGCTACCCTACACAATAAATAATATGCAAATTTATCCCCGGCCACGCTTTTGTGTCAGCTCTTGTTGTGATGAAAAAATGTAAACATTGGAATCCGCCATTTTTAGGTCGGAAAAAAACTATTTTTCAATCTTGGATTAAAGGAGATTGCGCACATTGCCAGCGTATCATGCATAACCAGTCATGTGAAAATATATCTTTTATTTTTTTTTCTATACTTACTTTTCAATGTTTGAGTTAATTTAATGTTTTAATTTCCTACAGAACGGAGCATCGTTCTCAAAGTCGCCGAAGAAAAAATTAAAAATTATAGGTGGCGCTGTTTGTGGGCGTAAACATTTTACATACGGGTACTTTTTGTGTCGACAGATTGACCTTTATCTGTCAGATTCAGGCGTTTGCCGTTCAACTGATCTAGGCGATTTAGCTTATTTTTGCCGTTGGATTGTTGTCTCATTCACATATTCCCCTCCTCTTGTATTGCTTATTTCTAAATCTTCCTTCATTTAAACATTACGATTTTACTATTTCGATTTTTTTACTACCTTGTGGAAAATATAGCGAGGGTAGCATTCGATTTTTTTTTTTTTTTTCAACGGATCATGCAATTAAACTCCGCTTAGTCTAATTTTAATGAGAAGTTATTAGCTACTCAATGTGAATAAATATTTTAGAGTAAGTTCGGTAAGGGTCATATTAGGCCCCGATTATTAAGTTTAAATGTTCAAGATAATAAATGTTTTAAAATGATGTGAAGACATGTGAGAAAGTTGAATAGAACTTTTTTTGGCAAAGTTTTAGTTTTAAAGCCTTGATTTTAACATCCCAAATAGGTCAAAATGGAGATTTTTGCGAAATTTTACAAAATCGTTCAATCAAATTAAGGCCTAGGAAACATAGAGCACAGGCGTCGACGAACTATTTTTTTTTTTTTTCATTATTCAACAATATATTGCTTGCTGTTAACAATTTACTTCACTAGTCCAGCATTCTAGTGAAGGGTCTCTTTATTTTTACAAGAAATCCAGGTTTCTCTCTGTTTATCAATAATACATAAAAATTCATCTAAACTATATTATAAATATTTCATTTTCAATCGTAAATAAATATAGATTCTACCACTGCATCGAGTGTAATACGATATTTATCCACTCGAGACAGTTAAATTTTCAAATTTAAAACGCGAGGCTCGCCGAGCGTTTTAAATATTTAAAATTTAACTGTCGAGAGTGGATAAATATCGTATTACACGAGATTTGGTGGTGGAATCTGTTTCTCTAATGATTTTCAAACAATATGCAGGCAAACTTATTCCTTCTTTTGAATGATTTGCAAAAGATGTGTTCTTTCTATGTGACGTCATCAGGCATGGTCGCCTTTTTTCATGCCGTCACAATAGGAAATTCAGAGGAAAGCAAGAAAATTCGACGTCATAATCGGATTTTAACCAATGAAGAACTGAGATCAAACGAACCACACGTTGATTAAATTTTTTTATACAATGGGTGCAGAAAGGGATAAATTGACGAAGAATTAGAGAAATATAGATTCTACCACTGCATCGAGTGTGATACGATATTTATCCACTCGAGACAGTTAAATTTTCAAATTTAAAACGCGAGGCTTGCCCGAGCGTTTTAAATATTTAAAATTTAACTGTCGAGAGTGGATAAATATCGTATTACACGAGATTTGGTGGTGGAATCTGTTTCTCTAATGATTTTCAAACAATATGCAGGCAAACTTATTCCTTCTTTTCGAATGATCTGCAAAAAGATGTGTTCTTTCTATGTGACGTCATCAGGCATGGTCGCCTTTTTTCATGCCGTCACAATAGGAAATTCAGAGGAAAGTAAGAAAATTCGACGTCATAATCGGATTTTAACCAATGATGAACTGAGATCAAACGAACCACACGTTGATTAAATATTTTTTATACAATGGGTGCAGAAAGGGATAAATTCACGAAGAATTAGAGAAATAAGTATATATGAAATTCTTATTTATCAATATGTATTATCTAGCTTGTTTTGAAAGAAAAAGTTTCCGGAAATAGTTCACACTTTCCGTTATCGATTTCCTATTATTGTATTGATATTTCTTCCTGGTTTGGAAATTACCAATTTTAATAGTGATCTAAATATGATTAATATAAGCTATTCACAGGTATGTATGAATAAAAATTTCAATATATTTGTTTCGATTCTGAAATAAATTAGTATGTAAATATTTTCTTCTTTTGTAACGATAAAAGAACTGAGGATAACAGATACCGTTATCCACCACGCTTATCGGTGATAGGTAAAATTATTTCTCTAAATCAGTTCCGGATCTAGAATTTTTATATTTTATTAACCTTTTCCTCTTCTTTTTGCTAGATTATACATTTTCAAACATAAAAAATTATTACAACAATTTGTCAACTTTATCAAGTCGACATTTATTCTTAGTATGTTTACTAGTTGCCTGCATTTTGTAGCTGTACATGAATTCTGCTTTAAATACAGAATATACATCTAAAGATTTTGTTTTCTGTTCAGACATATAATTTGCCTTATATATACAAAACATTTCAATTGTAATCAAATAATTAATTTCATAGTATTGCTCATCATTTATTTTATAACTCCATACTAAATTTTTAATGTTAGAATATTATTATTAGATTCCTTATCTTTATTTATGAGTAAAAATTAGTTGTAAAGATCAATGAAAAATATATTTTTCGTGCCACTCGTTGTCCATGGTTGGAACAGGAGATTTTTAGATAAGAATTTTAATACACTTTAAATGGAAAATAGTAGCATGAGTAGTAAGCAGTACTCTCTCCCTCTCTTTTTCTGTTGTTTTTTTTTTTTTTTAATTAAATGTGTTCATATACACCTTATCACTATGTTCCGCATTTTGGTACACATGTAAATTGTTTCAACGTCCTAAATGGTGATAAGAAATGTGCAATTTCCAGAAGGGAGTTATTTTAGATAGCGAAATGTTAGGTTAACTTAGATATTTTAAAGATCTTTTTTTCTTTCAGACTAATAAATAAAAGCAATATGGAAAAAGAGATATACAAATTGCCCACTGTTGACATTTCTAAAGCTAAAACACAAAGGTCAGAAGTTGCTAAAACTGTTGTCGATGGTTTGGAAAATACTGGATTTTTGTTTATAGAAAATGTACAAGGGTTGAGCTATGATCAACTGTATGAATGCTGTCAATGGTTCTTTGGGTTACCAATTGAGACAAAGAAAACACTGCTTAGAAATATATGGAACCCCGAAAGTAGCAATGTTTACCGCGGGTATTTCCCAGTAGGTCATAATGAGCCAAGTCGAAAAGAAGGATTTGAATTCGGACGAGATGTTGATCCAAATGACCAAACAATTGCCCCTGGAAATTGGTTTTATGAAAAGTCTGTCTGGCCAAAAGAGGACGGAACATTTCCTTTTCAAAAGATTTTGCTTGAGACATACGAATATATGCACGAAACTGCTCTGGAGATTCTGAGACTTGCAGCAATAGGTTTAGGTATAGATGAGCATGCATTTGAGTTTATATTTTCTTCCAGGCCTATGTCAACTTTTAGGCTGATCCATTATCCACCTTGGGGGAAAACCCCACCTGAAAATGCAGTGATTGAGGATGGCAAGGTTGTGACCACTCCGGATCACACGGACTCTAACTTTCTTACTTTATTGACTACTTTCAATTATAAAGGACTGGAGATTATAGCGCCGGATGGTAGTTGGGTAGAACTTAAACCAAGGCCAAATACGCTGGTAATGAATATTGGAGATGTATTTTCAAGAATGATGGGTGGTCGTTTTAAGGCTACTCGACATCGCGTTATAGACATTGGAATTGATCGATATTCCGTGCCATTTTTCCTCGAACCATCCTTCGATGGTGACATTGGAATCAACTTCATGTCAAAGTACGGTTCGGAAGGACCCGACCATGTTGTTGAAAGATATGGACCTTGGCTCATGAATACTATGAAACATGTTAAAAAATACTTTGAATATAGGCACCTACCAGAATTTTGAGTTCTGAATTGTTAAATGCAACGTGTGCCACCTTACTTTACTAAATAGTCTCGATAATATCTTTATTTAGATTTGCTTGTTATTTCTACGGAAGCGTATTAGCGCCACACAACTTTTTTTTTATATTTCTTCCTACGTTTGCGTTATAACGCAAACCTTTGCGAAATAACGCAAACCTTTTGCGTTATAACGCAAACATTTGCGTTATAACGCAAACTTTTGCGATATAACGCAAACCTTTGCGATATAACGCAACCTTTGCGATATAACGCAAACATTTATTTTATCTTATTTCTTATTTAAGATTCAAAGGAAGCAGCAGTTATTAATAGAGGAGGCTGCATATATTAAAATTTATCTTCTTTGTACTCATTGCAAAGTAAAATGCTTTACTATTTAACTAATAATGAGCAGGATAATAGATATAAGAAGATGTGGTATGAGTGCCGATGAGAAAACTTTCCATCTAAGTCATAATTGGTAAAAGTAAACCATTATAGGTCAAAGTACGGTCTTCAACACGGAGCATTGGCTCAAACCGAACATCAAGCTATAAAGTGCCCCCAAAATGATATAAATGATAATACATGTACATATATTACAATGAAAATTGAGTAAATTAAAGTTATACCGAAGAAAAAAAAAACCCTGCTAATATAGCTATAGCCGAATATAAATATACTTCCAAAGTAAGCTCTCGTTTGAGGATTGTGTAAGGTTGGTTAACTACCCTTTTGCAATAAATGAATAAAATGAAGATGTTTTATTAATAGAATTATGTTTTCTCCATTTAAATTGCTACCAAGTAACCACACTATATTGAAAATTTCATGACTTTTTATCAAAGAACCTTTATCATATTCTGAGATTTTAAAAAACTATTTCTTACATCAAAATTTGAAGAAAAAAAAATTTTCTTAATAATTCATTTTACAGCATAAAGATCATTTTGTGTATTTGACTTGACAGTTTTACAATTGTATGACATTATTTTTGCTCTTATCTACTTAATCAAAATTTTAAAAATATTGGCCTTTCAAATAAAATATGCCTATAACATTTCTATTTTCTTGTTAAATTATATACTTTTCTGATTCCTATGCATATTTATTATAATGACTTTGCCTTGTATTTATGATTCTTTTCCTAACTAAATCACAACAGAAATTTAATGACAGACGGACATATACAAAACTTAATGAATAATTGAAATCAAGATGTTTGCGTTATAACGCAAAGGTTTGCGTTATATCGCAAAGGTTTGCGTTATTTCGCAAAGGTTTGCGTTATTTCGCAAAGGTTTGCGTTATTTCGCAAAGGTTTGCGTTATATCGCAAAGATAGGAAGAAAATTATAAAAAAAAAATTGTGTGGCGCTAATACGCTTCCGTATATTTCAGTGTCATATAGCTAAATAAAAACTGCTTCATTGACTTTTGAAAACAAGAAAATAAATGCTACATGTATGATGGAGTCTCGTTATGGAGACTTGGCAATTTAAGTTTGTTATATAATTGAAAAGTTAAAGTATGAATATATGGAGAAATTAGTATGCCTGAATGAGACAGTATCCAAACAATAATAATGACAAAAAAAGACACCTGGAGGTCGATATGCGGTCTTGAACAATAGACAAAAGCCCATGTCATCGACCCGGCAATTGGAATACTGGCACTTCCCCTCAAAAAAGGTATGTGTTATTATGACTTATATTCTAAAGAAATAATGAAAAACGTCTCCATTTGACGTGACTCTGTGCTTAAGTATCCCGTCATACCTTGAACGACAATATTATTTCATTTTTTAATATTACTTTTACTGTTAAGTCCGGTTTTTTGTGATATACATTTGACATGACTCTGTACTTATGTATCCCGTCATAATTTGAATCACATTATTAGTTTATTTATTAATATTACTTTTACTATTAAGTCTGTTTTTTGTGATATCCCTTTTACGTGACTCTGTGCGTATGTATTCTGTCATACTTTGAACGACAAAATTATTTTATTCATTAATATCACTTTTACTGTTAAGTCTGTTTTTTGTGATATACATTTGACGTGACTCTGACTTATATATCCCGTCATAATTTTAACCATACTATTATTTTATTTATTAATATTACTTTTACTGCTAAGTTTTTGTGATATCCATTTTACGTGACTCTGTATTTATGTATCTCTTTATACCTTGAACGACATAATTATTTTATGTCTACCTGTGCAATTTCAAACGCGCAATTTTACGCCAGTACTTAAAACCTTCCATCCTTTATAGGTGGATTTTACATAGATAAATAAAATCGTATGATATAAGCATAATGAGGATGTTAAATTTGATGTATGCCCGTTTTGTGCTTCTTCGTAACATTTGTTTGTTTTATAGTGATTAAGATGATAACATAATGTTGACTGCTGTAACCCTATTTTGACATTTTACCAATTGTGTCTGTTTGTTTTGTTCACGCATCGTTGTCAATATAATGGAATTTGATACGACTGTCATACAAGTGAGAGGTTTGGCTAGCCATAAAACCAGGTTCAATCCACCATTTTCTACATAAGAAAATGCCTGTACCAAGTCAGGAATATGACAGTTGTTATCCATTCGTTTGATGTGTTTGAACTTTTGATTTTGCCATTTGATTGAGGACTTTCCTTTTTGAATTTTCCTCGGAGTTCAGTATTTTTGTGATTTTACTTTTTTCTTCACATAACGAAATCTTTATCTAAACTACATATCACAATATCGTCGCTAAGTAGCGACGTCGAATTTACTCTTACGTTAATACCGCGCTAAACGACGTTAAGACATTTACCAATCATAAGAAAATGTCTATAATAAAAGAAAGTAATTTACAACATTCTGGGGGCCTCAAAATGAGTTTACTGTTCATTTTTCAAGTGGGACGAGTCCTGTAATCACATCTTCTGTAACACCTAATTTCCACATTGTTCTTGTCGAAGTGTCCATGATAAGAACTACAGAACCGATGTCCACATGTGTATATATTTTTCCTGTCACACGGTGATACTCTATCAGTCCGGTATGGTATTCAATTCTCCACAGTTTACAAAAATGTTCTATGAAAGTTCGTTTTCGTTGTAATAGTTTATTTGTTTCTGATGATACTATCATATTGTCCTCTGTGTTTATAAAATTCTCCGGCGATATTAATTCTCCTCCCTTGTAATAAATGTGACGGTGTCAATTCTGTGGCATGTGGGTTTAATTGTGATTGACTCGTAGATACTGTGTTATCTGCTTCCCGAATAACTTTTGCTAATTTTGTTAAATTAAAATACACTCGTGACGTAAATCTTTTGTTCAAACTCTCCATTATTTTTCATTATATACCTACATGGAGTTATTTTCTTTCAGAACGACAGGTCATTCTTTCGAAGAATCAACCCGGACGATACCAAGTTTCAAAGAAATTTGCCTCAAGGCATAAAATAATGACCTGTATAAGGTCATTATTTTCTTTATTAAAATGCAAACTTTAATTTAAAACATTTAATTCGTTTGATAGCTATCGCAAGCTGTTGATTATTGAGGGTTCACTTTTTTATTTTCCATATTTCGCAGGTTTAAGACAGAAACAATTCTTTCCTCCGTTTATTGGACTGAAATACCAAAAATTGCCGTTGACGCACATTTTAATTTTCAAAACAAATAATGTGAAGTTTAGTTAATTTATCGCTACAATAAAGGGATACTACGCGAGATGAATTTAATAATGCAAAACTTTTCATAAAAAAGCTAGATTTAACACATTCGTGTGTAGGATTGTGAAAATCTTATTTTTTCACATTATATTGGAAAATATACTGTGACCTATGGATATTCGTTTTTCGTGTTACATGTACTAATTTAAAAGTGCATGCATCATGATTCCGTGCAATCTTCATGGCAGTTCTTTTTTTTTTTTTTTTTTTTTTTTTACATCTTTATATACCTTTTACTCTATCTAATGATCAAATGGACATATATTCTTATTTTCTATATAATCACACCCACGTAATTTGAAATGGGGATAGGATATAGTATTTAATCATGATTCCTGAGTTTTATATAAAAAAGGGGGTATTACCAGACAAAAGAGAGAAAACAATTATTCTGAATTGTTCGTTTCAAAAATTGTTGAAAAAATAATCTGCTTTTCCGCGATAAAATTGTCATGAAAATAAAAAAAAAATAAAAAAACAACATAGCATCCCTTTTTCATAAAAAAAGTTGATAAAATAAATTACTTACAAAGTGACTTGTATTTTTCATTACACCGTAACAATTCATTTGTCTCTTGCTTCATGCAGTTACAGCAATATTTCTATATAAACTGGACAATGATTTCTAAAGTTTATATATCAAGATTAATTAGTGAGCTTTATTACACATTATAAATGAGCCGTAAGGCGGATTAAAACCTGAACACGTCAGCAAAGAATATCCCACTTTAGTGTGGTGTGTGGTCGGTAAAATAGGATGGAAATACTGTAAATTTTGCAGAAAATAATATTTGTTGACGGTATATAACAGGATCTACAACGTACGTCACGAGTCACGTGATATTTGTAAGTTTCCAGCCGCCATTTTTGGAATTTCGAAGCGAACAAAGGTAAGAATTCTATGATTTATTTGCCATGAAAGCATGTATCGGTAAAAATATATAGACAAGCACATAACAGGGGTCGATACTGACATGGTTTAGCATTACTGTTTCATGTTAAACGTCCTAACTTTACAAACACTCTCAAAAACCGTGAGCGGATCATGTATCGTCATTGACATTTGTAGAACATTCTTTCTTTTCCTCCGTAGCAGAATGATAAATGATAGTATAGACCATATAGACCAACAGGAACATTAGGCAAAAGCACGTACACCTACTTTCCTGTAAAATGGTTTCACGACTTTTATTGATACAGGTTCAAAGAAGCAATGAAAACAGGAAAAATTGGGGTTCTCTGGTTCCGATACAGCTTTGATTGTATAAATTTATTAATTCCGTTAATATGCTATAACGCTGTATCATTCACATCCAATCTTGTTCGACAAATAAATAAATATAATATGGAAGTAAACGTAAAATAGTGATAGTTTACCAATTTCGTGCATGTTATGTGGGGTACAGTGGGTACCTTTCTCCTATGTCCTGCCATTTCTCCAACCCCCTTTCCATTTCACTCGTTTCTTCTCTTGAATTTTAGTCTAATCGGCATCTGGTCAAATTGGTACCTGCGGGTCGATTGAAATCGGCACCGAGTCAAATACCACTACCAGTATAGAACTAAACAGAGCATGGATGCAATTTTGGGTACTCCTCATAAGAGAATCACTGATTGTTTGGAGATTGGTTCAAACTTATTTTTCTATGAAACAAAGGTGCAAAAAACTGTCAAGAAACGGGGGCGAAAGATACCAGCGGGACATTCAATTCATAGATCGAAAATAATCTGACAACGCCATGGCTAAAAACGAAAAAGACAAACTGGTAAATAATAGTCCAGTACACAAAACACAGCATAGAAAACTAGAGACAAAGCAACAAGCCTCCCCTCATTTCTTTTGCATGCCCCCTCTATCCCTGTCCACCGTTTCATGTTTATTTGGGTTTTTTTATTTACCAAATTTATGCTAACGGTCACATAAAATAAAAAAAGATGCTAACGGTCACATTAAAATAAAAAAATATGCTAACGGACACACATATTGCATGTAGTAATCTATTTTCTATATGATGCAATTACTTTAATTAAAAATTATATGCTTCTTTTTGCAAATTCATTGAGGTGTTAAAGCGTTGACCGAAGAACTTTTTATATGAAGCACACGGTCAACACTTTTACAACCCTATGAAATTACTAAAAGAAGCATTCAGTACTTATTATTACAATTTTCGCTATGATCATGAAAAAACGATTATTATCAAGTTTTTCTTATATTAACCTGTGCACTTTATTGTAGAAGCTCGTGTTAATGAATGTTGAATTCAGAATGACGCGAGATTTCTGTTAGCCAATCAGAATAACGTATTGTAATGAAACATATATCTAATGTAATTATTAGACAATGCTACTCTGTAAAGTGTATTTTGACCGTCAAATCGCCAATTGACGCCATCGGCTCTTCAGATAATGAATTGTTGTAAGAGAGCAACCGTTGTACTTCAAGGAGGTAGAGGGCATGGTTTTTAGTCTGAATAAGATTTTTTGTTCGACGTTATGAATTTTTTTTCTTACTTAACACTACGAGGTATAGGGAAATATGGATTGAGAATATTTGTTTTGTCTTTTGCTTGCTCATAATAATGTTTTCACATAAAATTGGGGATCATAATATTTTGGAGTAAAATAAGTGTGATGCTCATGATTGAAGGGTTTCATTGCAATGGTTTATCTGTCACTTCTTTAACAATGATAATTTATATTTAGATGCCAGTGTTTGTTTGTTCGGTCTGTGGAGACAGTTTAAATACAAAGACAGGATTATCACAACATGAAGACCGGCACAGACATACAGGAACCTATAAGTGTTTGGAATGTGGGTTTCACTCTTTTAGTCCCGCTAATCACCAGAGGCATTTACAAACCCACACTGGAAAGAGAGAATTTAAATGTGATAGTTGTAATAAAATGTTTTTCTCTGAGAAGGATTTGAAGGGTCACAATGAAAGGGAGGAAGGAAAATCACTGAAGCATAAATGTGATAAGTGGGTAAAGTCAAAATAAAGGATCCAAATTTTTTTGCCAAATTTCAACATTGTTTTAGTGCATTTTCTTTTGTTGTATCTTGATACATATACATCAAAGTTAACAAATCCAAAAGGATATAAAAAAGAATAAAGAAATAAAAGTTCTGAAACTTTATTGACATAAACCAATAAAACAAATTTAAATCAAGTATACCTTTTGGGAATATGATTTCAGACAAACACTATCAAATATTTATATTTTTTTTACCCTAATTGATTGCAGAGATCCAAACATTACTTTTGATGCAAAATTAATAATCTCATCTTTCATTATCATTTTTTTTTTTTAGTTTTTGGCTATTTTTGTATCAATTCATTTAAAGTTGATTAAAAATAGTTTTGATTAAAAATAATTCATCATTAGTTGATAAAAATCTTCCATATTAAAATTAACCCTTTTCAAATTCACTGAGGACAAAAATTGATAGATAAATCTTTTAATAAAGAAGATATATCAAATAGAAAATACATCAAATTTCCCTGTTTTTATTGCACTCCTGACATATTATACACCAAACTAAAATACAGAAAGTAGAACAAAATACTCATGATTTTTTTTTAATTTGTAATCATTGCTGGTTTATAAAGACCTAAATGTGTCATTTGAATGTTATTTCTATTTTAACTTATGCATCTTATGCTCTTAAGATCATATTTAAATTGATTTTCTGACACATTATTATAAAAATGAGGTTAAGTTACCAAACTATGAACTAAATTCTATTAAATATTCAGCAGAATTGCTGTTTGATAACTTAAAAGAGATCTGCAATCTTTAAAGTTTTTCTGAACTAATATTTTTTTTAAATTATTATCTATATAAGGTACTTTATTTCTCCTATCTTGTTGCACTCCTGACATTCAATATATATCATATCAAAACTGTTATACATCATCAAAAAAGCCCATGATTTCTATTTTAAGTGTATATACCTTTCAGATTTAACATTTTAATTTCATTTAAACAATATTTTTGAACTATATCATACATATCACTTATTGTATACATAAGTTCACGTCTCATCATATTTGGCTACATTTTTTTTAATGGCATCCATTGCAATGTTAAAATTGGCTGAATTTTGTGGCTTGATGTGTAGAATAATCCTGCAAAATATCTTTGGAAAATCGCAAGTATCATAAAAATTACGTTAAAAAAAGATGTCAAAATTGTCAGGAGTGCAACACTTTTTCTGGACATTTTGAAATTTTATTCTTTTTTAAAGACACAGCAACTTGCAATTTGATGATATGTGCCATAGATTCTTATGTATATTACAACTATTATGTCTTAGTGATGATTTCAGCTACAAATGAAGCTTGTCCATTGAACAGTTTTGATACAGATGTGTTTTGAAAAAAAAGTTGTGCCATGTCAGGAGTGCAACACAAAAAATAGTATTACTAAGGAATAGACTGATTTTTGCTTAAATGACTCACACCTAAACATAAACAAAAGTTTATCCTGTGAAACAAATATGTCTTTTCTAGAATAAATAGTTCATTTACCTAATTATTGATATAAATAATGTGTGAGCGTCTAGTAAATAAGTCCTCCCTATAAAAGAGGGACGAAAGATACCAGAGGGACAGTCAAACTCATAGATCGAAAACAAACTGACAACGCCATGGCCAAAAATAAAAAGACAAACAGACAAATAATAGTACAGATGACACAACATAGAAAACCAAAGACTAAGCAACACGAACCCCACCAAAAACTGGGGGTGATCTCAGGTGCTCCGGAAGGGTAAGCAGATCCTGCTCCACATGTGGCACCCGTCGTGTTGCTTATGTTATTACAAATCCGGTAAATAGTCTAATTCGGTAAGTCAGGAGTGCAACTTTGGAAGTTTAAAGACTCACACTAAAAACATACAAAAGCCAATATATGGTTCTGTTTTATTTTTCAAAAGATACTATACTAGATACAAGATTGCACTCAAAGAGTAGCCTGATAGACAAGGACATTTTCTTTTAGAACCATTTCTTTGATGTCAGGAGTGCAACAGTTTATAAATGACATTTTTCTTGGACTTACATTTTAAGATAACCTCAGCTCCTAGTGACTTATTTGCATATAAACATGTTTTCTAACTATTTAGGTTACATGTATGAATTATAATAAATTCTTAAATGTAAATACAGATACAGATAGAGAGGAACCGGAGGCCGGCGATTTTTCACGTTCACTTTTCAACAAGTTAATAAATGCCATCAAATCTTATCTTAAACGATAATTCTGGAAGTTGGTGTATATTTTCTTGCCTCGTGTTAGTCTATGTTATCATTTATCTTTCTACAACGGAAGAAAAAAAAATGTTCTACAAATGTCAATGTTGTGTTTACACTGTGCAGACGATACATGATCCGCTCACGGTTTTTGAGAGTGTTTGTAAAGTTAGGACGTTTAACATCAAACAGTAATGCTAAACCATGTCAGTATCGACCCCTGTTACAAATGTATGTGCTTGTCTATATATTTTTACCGATACATGCTTTCAAGGCAAATAAATCATAGAATTCTTACCTTTGTTCGCTTCGAAATTCCAAAAATGGCGGTTGGAAACTTACAAATATCACGTGACTCGTGACGTACGTTGTAGATCCTGTATAAGTCAGATAATGCATATTTTAAGGTTTTCTTGTTTTCCCTACGGTCGGTCTTTCATTTGACTAATCCTGACACCCCTCGGTGTGTTATACTTCAAGAAAAACCTTAAAATATGCATTATCTATAACGGAATGGAGAGTTATTTTCTATTGTTCGTCTTCATTCATCCGGACGTTTTGCCCTTTGGATATTTCCATGGGCACTTTCTTAAAAAGTGTTCACCCATGGGAATAATTCTAAAGGACGAAACGCGATATTGAATGAAGATGAAATCTTACTAAAACGACTGATACTGGATTTTTTTTTTTTAAATTGGGATCGTAGTAATACAAGGAACACTAAATATCTCATTATTAACAAACAGGCTCAGCTTTTATTCAGTTGCGAGTCGTAATTCCATCTTGTAAAAGATAGTATCGTATTCACTTAAATTCAACAATGTAATCCACAATTTGTTTTCCGATGCAAATCATGGCTGAATTTTTGTCATGGATAGTATCCAAGTGGGTAAACACGAATATTTTCCATTGAGTCCCATTCCTCTTCTGTGTATCTACAAAATATCAAATGTGTTAACTGTGTGTGAGTCAGTGAATTCTATTGTAATATTGAACACATTAACATTATTCAATAATGAAAGTAAGAGAAAATATATTTCACATAAAGATTTGATTTTAATTTTACCGTTTAAGATATCATTTCCTTGAAATATTTTTATTTTTGTTGCATTTTTATATATATATAAATTAAAAACACAAAAACTACTCGGATTGTTTCTACAATAATATTGTGGTTTAATAGAATAAAAGGTCCAAGAAACCGAAATGGTCAAAATGGCGTATTCGGTATTTTATTTGATTGTTCGTTGTTATAATTCAAATATAGTACTTATGAATGAAATTTGAGGGGGTATGGATAACATTTGAATAAGGCTTGTGTTAAATATTGGGCGGGGTTTTTAATCAATTTTCAACAGAAACGTGTAACATAATCGAATTCATTCACTGTTGTTATTTATCCAGTGGCAAATATAACAGTTATATCGATAGTGCAAATAAACGGCGTTAATCTTGAAATAATTGTTTAAATGAAATTAAAAGGTAGACTGTTGTCCACTTAAGTTAAATACATACAAAACGGAATCCAGAAATGTTTTTAATTATGCGGATTTTTGTTTCTAAAACTGGTTTGCTTCCTTTCTGACAATAGGGAAGAATGAAACATACTTTCAGTTTGCTTGTATTGCTATTTAAAAAACAATGCATACAAGTTTGTATGAATTACAACGTGGATTTCGGACAAAACGATCATGTGAGTCCCAAGTTATCTCACTGATACATGAATTATTCCAAAACAATGACAAGAACATACAAACAGATCTTATAATCATGGATTTTGCTAAAGCTTTTGACAAGGTACCACACAAAAGATTACTATACAAAATAAAACACTTTGGCATATCAGATCAAATCATTAACTGGGTTGAATCCTTTCTTTCAAACAGAACTCAAACTACTTTTAGAAAACATGTCATCTTCAAAAATACCAGTCTCATCAGGTGTCCCATAGGGTACAGTGCTAGGACCGATACTATTCTTAATCTACATAAATGACCTCCCAGAGTACATCCAACATAGCAAAATCAGACTCTTCGCAGATGACAGTATAATCTACCGACAAATTAAAACTCAAAACGACTGCCTAAAGCTTCAAGAAGACCTTGAAGCTGCCATTCAATGGGAACATGATTGGCTTATGTCTTTCCATCCAGACAAGTGTAACGTCATGAACATAACAACAAAAAGAAATCCCATCCACTTTTATTACAACATGTATTAGTCCGAGATTACTCTGACGTCCAACGGCTGTTTTGCCAGACAAGCTGGGGCCGTGGGACGTCAGAGCTCGTCCCATATCAAAAAGTGGATATTTGCCCGTCCAAAATAGATGCGCTGCTTCGTCGCTTCTGGTGCCAACGGACGGCCTTGGAATTATATAAATCGGGTATCAATTTGTTCATTTTTCATTTATCTCTTCATTTATGTAAGTTTCACCTACCTGCCACCCTTTATTTTCTCATATTTAGACAGTTTTCACAGTGACCCACCGATTCTGGCATTTTAACTTTCATTTTGAAAGATTGTCATGTGATCACGAGAAAAAGTAAGGCACAATGGACTATGGAAACGATGTTTGCATATGACCCTAGGTCAATATGAATATATAATCTAACACCTCGCTCATTTACAATGCAAGCAATGTAAATATCCGAGAGCTTCCGAATGTTATCGTGGTTGGCACTAAATGCTTAATATCGATCTCCTGTAAAGGAGGTGAAAAATCGTGGTTGGCTACTAAATGTTAAATATCGATCTCCTATAAAGGAGGTGTAAAAAGTATAAATATTTGCATATTTGAGTCTCGAGGTCGCGAAATCTCTCGTAACTTTGAAAACAAAAGTAAAAATGTCTGAATCGATGGGTCACTGTGAAAACTGTCTAAATATGAGAAAATAAAGGGTGGCAGGTAGGTGAAACTTACATAAATGAAGAGATAAATGAAAAATGAACAAATTGATACCCGATTTATATAATTCCAAGGCCGTCCGTTGGCACCAGAAGCGACGAAGCAGCGCATCTATTTTGGACGGGCAAATATCCACTTTTTGATATGGGACGAGCTCTGACGTCCCACGGCCCCAGCTTGTCTGGCAAAACAGCCGTTGGACGTCAGAGTAATCTCGGACTAAACATGTATGTACTAGTGTGATTCTAGCCGTCGATAACAGCCGGCGTTAATATTCATGAGGCCAGCCTTCAATAATATTCATGAGCCGTCAATAATATTCATGAGATGACTTGCGTTCGATGAAGTGTTGTAAGAAACTATGATCGATTATTATGGTTAAATAACGTTTTTTGTTTATATTTGATATTGTTTCAAACAGGCAAGTCAATGGGTGTCTTCTTCGAGGTCCGCGTTTACTTAATCAATTATAAATAGGAACTATTGGTCTTCTGCAAGGTCGCGTCTTTTAACAACATTTAAAATTAAAGTAAATAGAAAATGTTAATGCTTCCATAAACATAGAACCAAGAACCGATCTATTCAAAATTCTGTGATTAGTGAAATAATGTAAACTGCAACAATAAATAAAAGGATGATTAAATATAGAATTTTAACGATTTACTATCAATAAAGAAATTGAACGAAAGAGATGAAATATGCTTAATTGTGAATCTTGAAAACGGGACAAATTAAATAGAACAGTTCTTATACATATTTCTGACTTCTCGAAGTATTTAAATATTTAACTAGTATACATTACACGTAAACTGAAATAAATAAAAAGGAATTAATTGCCATATGGGTATTCCATAATATGTTCGTTGTCTACAAATATAGTCCCATCTCAAAAGTACTTCATACCATACATGCGATCGTTTATCTTCCATTTTAAACAGACCAGACACACATTTACAATTAAAGAAAAAGAAGAAGAAATAAAAACTGACAGTAACTTTATCTATGACCTTTCATTATTCAAAACTACGGAGACCAATCAGAGTCTTAACATAATCAGGTTACTGCCATTCAGAGGTAGGCATTGCCTCTAAAATGGCTCTAGACCCGTACGAGTTTGTCAGCAAAGAGTTAAAAGGGGGAGTGGGTACCCAAATATACCACGAAGTCGAAATTAACTATTGCCGGCTGGCCAAACTAAGAGATTCTCCACGTGGGCCATTATACCAGAGGTAGAGGTAGGCATTGCCTCTAAAATGGCCCATAGCACTTATACCCTAGACCCGTACGAGTTTGTCAGCAAAGGGTAAGAGGAGTAACCTGGTATATCACAAAGTCAAAATTAACTATTGCCGGCTGGCCAAACTAAGAGATTCTCCACGTGGGCCATGATACCAGAGGTAGAGGTAGGCATTGCCTTTAAAATGGCCTATAGCACTTATGCCCTAGACCCGTACGAGTTTGTCAGCAAAGAGTAAGAGGAGTACCCTGGTATATCACAAAGTCAAAATTAACTATTGCCGGCTGGCCAAACTAAGAGATTCTCCACGTGGGCCATGATACCAGAGGTAGAGGTAGGCATTGCCTTTAAAATGGCCCATGGCGTTCATGCCCTAGACTCGTACGAGTTTGTCAGCAAAGAGTTAAAAGGGGGAGTGGGTACCCAAATATACCACGAAGTTGAAATTAACTGTTGCCGGCTGGCCAAACTAAGAGATACTCCACGTGGGCCATTATACCAGAGGTAGAGGTAGGCATTGCCTCTAAAATGGTCCATAGCACTTATGCCCTAGACCCGTACGAGTTTGTCAGCAAAGGGTAAGAGGAGTACCCTTGTATATCACAAAGTCAAGATTAACTATTGCCGGCTGACCAAACTAAGAGATTCTCCACGTGGGCCATGATACCAGAGGTAGAGGTAGGCATTGCCTTCAAAATGGCCCATAGCATTCATGCCCTAGACCCGTACGAGTTTGTCAGCAAAGAGTTAAAAGGGGGAGTGGGTACCCCAGTATATCACGAAGTCGAAATATACTATTGCCGGCTGGCCAAACTAAGAGATTATCAGTTAAATGTTCATGGTAGCGAACTTTATCATTTTTTAATTTTCTTACGCATATATTACTTTGTTACACCTGAATCGAAAGATAAATATTCTTTTTTTTTCATTCTCAAGCATAAGACCCTGATTGATTTGGTTGGCATTGAACTCTCAACGTGCGATTGTTATTTACAAATTTGATATATGTACCTTCCTCTGGTAATTCTGTTTTTACAGACTGATGCTGACTGCAGTACTTGCTGTGTTTCTCTAAGACTGGAAAGATGTCCTGTCTGTTAAAGTGACTTACACAGTGTCGACACCAAAAAGTGTTATTTTCCATGTAAGATACATGTGATCCTAAATTTGAGACAAAGGTCTTGATCCAACAGTAGTGCTGACTTTCATTATTGGTTACAAATAAAAGATCTACTAGTCTGAACTTTTACTTTTCGATATTCATAAGGGAAATGGTTCCTCTACCTCCTCACAACAAAAACGTTTTATACTAGGATAACATTTTTCAATCATTTTGAGTGACACTGAATATTCATCGGACCACTTTTGGTATTTACCCTCTCCCTTAGTATGATTTTGATCTACCTTCTCATTATATAGCGCGGATAAAATTGCTTATTGGAAATACTTTTGATCCTTATGATAAACATTAAATAATAGCTTTCTTTTTGTGCTAATTTTTGTGGAAGGTGTATATAAAAGCTCCCTACAAAAGTCTGAAAAGACCAGTTTTTGTCTGAATTTGCATGAATTTTACTCGACATTCTTAATTTGTCTAAATAATTTTTAAAATTCTTGACATAGTATGAATTTGTCTAAGAAGGTTCTTGATTTTTCTTGACAAGTGTCTTGACAGTATGAACATTGTCTTAAAATTTCTCGACACTTCCTGTATCATCTGATAAGAGTCTGGATTAGTCTCGACCAATTCTTGACTGTCTTAAATTTGTCTCGATCTGTCTTGACATATTCTTGACATTCTTGATAATGTCTGAATATGTCTCGACATATTCTTGACATTCTAAATAATGTCTGAATATGTCTCGACACATTCTTGACAGTCTTAAATATGTCTTGACACTATCTCAACAGTATAAATTTGGCCTGAAATGTGAACAGACTTATTCTGCACTGTTTATGACATTCTATTGCTCTTATTTACTCCTTTTATTATGGCTAAACTAAACTTTGAAGAATCAAGAATCAATAAGAAACCCTTTTGGTGCAACTAAGTTGGAATACCCTGAATAATTAATTCCCATGTAGTTTAATTTTGATTTATTTTAGTTAAACATTTAATTAATTGTTTTCACTTGGAATATAAGTCAAAGTTACTAACAAACAGTATTTAGATTTTTGTCGTTCGCAAAACTGCCAGTCAAATTTGCTTTACTAAAATAGGTGTCTTATAGGCAGTTTTAAAATATGACCATGTGTCTCTTTGGACCCCACAATTCATCTTTTGGGTTTATGTGGATAAAAAAAGAAGGAGGGGGAGGGGCTTTCGTTTAGGTCAAAGAATTTGTTCCCATCTTGATTCAAAACCTTATTCATTTTTAGAACAACCCAAAACATTTTTATTCAAATTTTAGTGTTGAATTCTATAATTTTTATCAAAATAAATATTTGTGATAACTCCTTCCTGAAAAGAAAACGAATGTTTAGAACTATATTGTGCATGTCTGTTTGAGATCCATTTCATAAGACCAATGATTTCTATAGAAATCATTGATGGAACCATTATAAATACATTTTTTTATTATTCCTGGAGTAGATAATAATTTTCTTTTAATATTTGGGAATTATTCAATTTGTTTTATGTTAAAATAATTAACTTCATAATTTTGATGAAAAAAATCCATTTTAATTCAATTTTTTTTCATCAAAATGATGATTTTCATTTTCATCTATCAACAAACTTTTTAAATTGTAGTGGCATGTTCGGTCAACTGATAAGTTGTATGGCTGATTACAGGTAAAGCAGTAATTTCTATTTGACAGTTGCGTGTACTCTTGGGTGTGGAATACCTTAATTTTATGGGAACATCCTGTCCATGTGTAATACTTAATATATATTCCAACAGATGACATTACACAAATTTTTCTTCTGTTAAATGAATGATTTGTATATCATCATAATTTGCTATTTATATAAACCACATTTTGGTATAATAATTATTTACCATATCAACATTGAATATTATGAATGTAGAATGAAATATGTCTACAGTATGATTGGTTTTAATCATTTAATTTATAAGATTTAGGAATCAAAATTTGTAATTATTTAAAACCCACATTCAAATTGTTTTATATCAACACACCCTCATTTGAATTATTTTATACTTTAGATTTCATAGCCATATTTGCATTTGTAAAAATATTTATATACCCAAATTTTCAATTATTTTACATGCCCAACTTTTATTTTGTTGGAAGAAGTGTAACTTGGAACAACAGTATATCATATAAAGAGAAATAAAGATTAAAGTTATATCATGAATAATGGTCATGATTTGTAAAACTCAGAACTGTCAAGTAAATTTAAGACACAATTTAAAATGTTCAGAATGTGTCAAGCCATACTGAGAAAAATAAGAATGTCAAGAATATGTCGAGAAATATCAAGACAGTATTCAAATGTCAAGAATTTGTCAAGAAATTTTAAGACCATATTCAGAATGTCGAGAATATGTCGAGTAAATTTCATACAAATTTAATATAAATGAGAATTTGTCAAGAAAAATTAAGACATGAGTCATACTTTTGGAGAATGTCGAGTAAAAGTTCATGCAAATCAAGACAAAACTGGTCTTTTCAGACTTTTAGACTTTTGTAGTGCTACTAGCGGGTTAGTTTTGATTTAGTTATTGTTATAATATTTAAACAATCCTTTTCCATTTTCAATAGTATTAAATTTCGTTTTCTTAAAGGCATCTTCTTTGGAAAATTTTCTTTTGCTCTTTGTTTCAATAAGTTTGACTGAATAATTTTTCAAGTCTGCTGTACCTCACTAATCAATCCTCCTTGGCAATTTGACGTAGTTCTTTTACCCTTTTAGCTACTTTAAAATATCCATAGGAGTAAGGTCTTTATCCTTTCTGGATTCCTATAATGGGTTTGTTTATGTGCCTCTAACATAATCCAATGGGACCTGGTTTTCTTGTACAAAACCTGTTTTATTTTCGTATAAGCGGCGCTTTAAACGTTGTTATTGGTAGTTGTATCTTCTCAAATCTAACCCTTCTCTACGCACCACAAGTTGTACATATTTCTACACTTTGTTCTTTGGCTTTCTCTTCCAACACGTATTCCCTCGAAAATTCACCATCCTCCTACTCAAACATAGTTCTGTTATTTTTATTTTGCCATATTCCAATTATGTAGTTGAATAATGTTTTTAAATATACATCTGGAAAAAGGTATTGCTACACCTGATTTTTTCCATTAGAAAAATTTCAAACCTTACGTGTAGCGTTTTTTTTCTAAAATATGATTAAATGTTCATAGTTTTGGGGTGAATTGGGTTTTTTTAAAGCTGATAGACATGTTAAACACTGAAAAATTCAAATTTAATTATACAAAATTTTATTTTTAAAAAGACATCATTTTTGAGCACAAATGCACTGTTTACAACTATTGGTCTACGCGATTCCAATTCCATCGGACAACTTCGAGTTGATGTCAAACACACCCATTTTGGTCCATTTTGTCAATTTAAACCGGAAATTTCAATATTTTGTATAACTTCCATTCACACGGATCACTGCTTCCAGCCGCCTTCTCATACCACCACATAACCGTCGTATTTCTTGTTGTATTAACTGTTGCCATTCATGGTGCAGTGCATTGTCCAATTCTGTAAGATTTTGCACAGGAGGTGTCATTTTTCGCACTTTTAGACCGATGATGTCCCAAATGTGCTCTATCGGGTTTAAATCGGGGCTACATGCTGGCCAGGGCAATGTCTCCACTGACTCGTCGTGAAGATACGCTGTTACAGCCAGCGATCGATGCGGTCGTGCATTATCGTCCATGAAAATGGGCCGTGTCCTCAACGGGTGATTGTCAAAATGTGGCACTACACTTGCCTCAAGGATTTCCTGCTGGTATCTTTGCCCATTAAGGTTACCACGAACAGTTTTCAGGTCCAACTTGCAGTCATAAGACACGCATCCCCACACCATAACGGAGCCACCACCGAAAGCAACTGTCTCAACAATGTTCCTTTCGGTATATGCGGTATTTGGCTGCCGCCAAACACGAGCTCGGCCATCCGTGACATGCAACAAAAATCTGCTTTCGTCGGACCAATGCACCCTTCTCCAAGATACCAAATTCCAGCGACGACGAGCTCGACACCACCGTAATCGTTCAGCTTTGTGTCTAGGCGTTAACAATGGCCTTTTCACGGGCCTTCGGGAACGGTATCCTGCCCTTTTGAGTCGATTTCTCAAAGTTCTTGAGGAGAGTGCACGATGTGGAAACCACTGTCTTTTCAATACTGTACTGTTAATGAAGGGGTTTCTTCGAATAACTCGGCTAAGAGCTCTGTTTTCACGATCGGAAGTTACTGAAGGTCTTCCAGATCTGGGAAGGTCCTTCACAGAATTGGTATTTTGGTGTTTACTTACAATTCTGCTGATGGTTGAATGGTGGTGGCCAACGCGTCGGGCAATCTGCCTTAACGACATTCCAGCTATTCGCATGCCAATAATTTGTCATCTAACATCAGTAGAAAGTTGAGGAGGACCCATTTCATCAACTGTTGATAAGTTTTTCACAAACAAGCTAACATACAGCATACATTTTGACCCGTACCTTAAACTTGACTTTTGAAAGTTTTAAGTGACGGCCACGCACGGACAGCTCATGGAGAAATGCATGGGCGAAAAACAATTATTTAAGGTCAATAAGTAGGAAAGGTGTACTCTATCAGATAAATAAAAATGAAAATAAAAAAATTGAAATTTCAGTTTTTTATTTCATTTTATATTTGGTGTTGCAATACTTTTTTTCCAGGTGTACTGTAGTTCGTACTCTGGTACCATTTTTTATGTGGAAATCTCTTAGTATGGCCAGCCGGCAAGAGCGCAAGACCTTGGGGGATTACCACGATCTCTATCTAAAATCTGATGTGTTATTATGAACAGATACTATGGAAATGGAAGATTTGAGAGATGTTTGTATAGGAAATTATAAATTAGATCCCATGTGGTATTACACATCATCAGGATAAGCTTATGATACAGGTCTTAACATTACTAAAGTTAAATTGGAATTGCTTTCGGATCCAGATATTGCTGCTTATGTTTAAAAAATCAACGGGAGCAGGAGTTGCCATGATTACACGGGAAAGCTTATAATTCATATATGGTCGATAATGATAAAACACAAATAACTAAATTCTCAACTTCTTTAGATGACAATTACCATTTTTTGGCACAATCTTTACCTAAAGGAGATTTTGATTGGATAGATCCAGATGTTAAACTGTCCAGATGATACTAATTATGAATACATAGTTGAATGATATTTTGAACATCCAAAAACACTCCATGATACACATATTGACTATTCACTAGCACAAGAAAATGTTGAGATTATTAAGGTTGGCAAACGAATACCAACATAACATAACTGCACCAAGTATGTGCTTCATTATATTTATCACTAGAAGAAATTAAATTGACTAGGTTCATAGTATAATAAGTTTTGTTCAATGCGTATGGCTTGATAAATATATAGATTTATATACAAGTCTTAGATCTAAAGCCATGTCAGAATACGAAAAAAATGATGATTTATTTTGTATTTTGAAAAACTGTGGAACATATTTGCAAGAGAGTCGATGTGAAATTAGTCGTTAGTGAAAAACAAGCACTTAAATTCGTGGGTAAACCAAGTTTTGACAGTAGAGTTATTTTTACAGAACAGTTCATAGCCGTTCATATGAAAAAGACTCCACTTAAATTCGGTAAATTTGGTAAAACTTTTTTTAATTTGGGAGTTGTATTTGAGATCTTTCAAAAACACTAGTTATGACTTTCATTACAATTTTATATGCAAACGAAATGACGACAATGCTAAGCATTTGTTTACTGATACAGATAATCAAACGGGTGATTTTTACAAGGATATATCTCTCCACGTTCAAGACAGATTTGATACTTCTAATTACCCAAATAACCATTTATCAGGAAGTGCAACTGGTGTTAACAAAAAAGTAATTGGCATTTCTAAAAGTTTAACAGTGACTTCCGGTCGGCATGGTCGAGATTTTTTTCTGCTCCAGCAAAAAGTCAAAAAGATAACTTTTCTGTGTGCTTTCTGTGACTCATTTGTCAAATAAGTGAAATATTTTCAAACAATAAGTCATAAATAACTGTATACTGTAAATTCAGAAACTATTGCGATGATTTTATTATTGCGAAAAATGCGACAGGGTTATAATCGCAATAATTTAAACTCGCATTTTGAATTTTTATATGAATTAAAATTATGGATTTTTCTCAATGTCGCAAAAATTAAAATCGCATTTTAGTCTAAAATGACAAAATCGCAATAATAAATACACGCAATAATTTCTGAATTTACAGTATAACTGTAAATATGGACTAATTAATTTCCGAGTAGCGAGACACCTTTTTTGAATCTGTGCATTGACAATAGGCATATTGCCGCCATATTGGATTTGTTTTGAATTTTAAATTTTGAAATCTGAACTTGATATTAAGTAAACACTAGAACTTCATGTCAGTGAATAAAATTATTAAAGAATACAAAAGGGTTTATAACCTATTCAAAAGGCAGGGCCTCACAAGAGAAACCGTGCTCTTCATGGACAGCAAGGGGTTCAGCGTGAACAAAGTGGTCCCAGACAGTGTCCGGGATTTGTTCCACGTCGTAGCCAGGAGCGGAAGTACAGCCGACACTGAAGAACATATAAAGAGTCTCCTTATAAAATTGGAAGAACTGAAAGAAAAAGATCCAATAATTCTAGTCTGGTTTGGCACCTGTGAAATCACTACAAAAGGAAAGTATATATATTTAAGAAATTACCCTTATCAGAATATAGGATCAATATTAACAGGCTACAGAGAATTAAAGAACAGAATAATTGCAAGATACAAATATGTCACAATAATCTTTCTTGAATGTCCATATTATTCTATTTCTACATTCAACAAAACACTCAGAGAAGGGAAGAATAAAGATAAATATACAACAGAACAAAACAACAATCAGAAAAAACCAACAAAATACTCCCTAGTAGTGAAAAATATAGTGGCACCAGAATAGTAACAAAAAAGGAAGGAAGCAAGAGGCACTATCCGGCACTAGTTATAGACAAGACAAAAGGGTATAGATCCGTCACACATGCAAGTATCCTAGACAAAGAACTGTGTTACTAAGTAGATTACTACAATAGACAATTAAAATTGCTCAATAAAAAGTACCGAGGTTCTCACAAGACCAAATCATATACAATAAACCTAAAAACAGGACCAGGGTAAGGTACAGAAAGAATTACAAACTACTGTCTGACGGCATACACCCAACTCGAACACTGGCAAAACTATAGGTATACAAAATGGTGGAACTCTCACTAGAGGTGTCTGAAACTTGTTAAGATAAGGAGGTGTTACTGAAATATGCAAGCCCTGTTTCAGTCACAAATATAAGAAGGTAACTGTAAGCATACATATATACTAAAACCCAGATAGGGAAGCCTTGTCTGGGCAAAGTAATATTATTGAGATTAGACAGAATAAGGAAGCCTTGTTCTGTATATAACTAAGCGCAATATTGAATATATAGATAGGGAATACCAAAGCTTGATAAATAAGTTTCGCAGACAAGGAAGCCTTGTCTTGAGATAAATATCATAAAAGCATATTCTAAAAGAGAAATGAGTGTAGATTAAAGTGATAGAAAAGCCCTGTTACATCGAGGTAAGCTAAGTTTCATTAAAAGGGGAACAGAAAACAAGGAAGCCTTGTCTTCTGAGTAAAGGTCTCTGATTTAAAACTCGGAGGGAAAGGAAGGAATATAAAAGAAAGAAAAAAAAACAAAGGAAGCCTTGTTTTTCATTATAAAGGTCAGTGCTGTATAACATCTATACGGATAAGGGATCCTTGTCCTAGAAATAAATAAAGGGTATAGTTATCCAGAAACAGGGAAGCCCTGTTTCTAAAATTGGAGAGTGCAGTCTATGTCACATGGACAAGGAAGCCTTGTCCCTAAATAAACTAAACCCGTGACAGGGAAGCCCTGTCTCAATAGGATAGTCTAGCTTCGTTTGAAAATCTAAATAGTCAAGGATAGGGAAGCCTGGCCTTTAAATAATAACTAACTAAATTACAAATAAAAATTGGTGTAAGGAAGCCTTATAAAATTTTTGTCAGTTAAGTACAAGAAATAAAAAGGTAAACAAGGAATTTAGGGAAGCCCTATTTTTCATAAATTAAGAAAATGGCGTTAACCAGGAAAAGCAGTATCACAAGCTCAAAATCGTCACTAAAAACAAGTCAGGATGAGGATGAAGCATGGACGTGTGCTAAATGTACAAAAATCTTCAAGGAACCAGATGCTCAATTTATGGAATGCCAAAGGTACAAGGAGCATTTCTGCATAACTTGCTTAAAGAAAACAAAAGCAGAGTACAGTATGTTATGTAAAACAGATGCTATGTGGTTTTGTGGGAAATGCAGGATAGTCATGGAGCAGCATGCAGTCACCGATATTGACATTGAAAGAAGGTGCAAACAGATAATGGAGAACTTTGAGGAGAAAATTACATCCCTAGAAAAGACAGTTGACAACAAATGTAACGAGGACAGAGTTAAGGTGATAGTTAGAGAGGAAATAAAAAACAGTAATGAAGATATGGTAAAGATGATGGTAAAAGAGGAAGTTGGCAAATTAGAGGCAACAGGATCAATCACAGAAGAAAGTTGTAATGAGGAGAAAGTGAAAGCCATAATAACTGAGGAAATAAGTAAGATACAAAAGCTAGAAAATACAGGAGACGGTGAATCCCCGAATGAGGAGGTATATAACACAACCAATACTCAAGGAAGAAAGGAGACAGTAACAAATGTTCTAGAAGAAATCAATGAGAGAAAATCAAGAGAAAACAATTTGATTGTCTTTGGGATTCCTGAAAAGGATGAAGAGAGTAAAGAAGAAAGAGATATAGCTGACAAAGAAAAACTAAACGAGCTCTTTAAAGACTGCAAAATACAACTAGATATGGAAAATTTTAAAACTGTTAAAAGACTAGGAAAATTTAACAAAGAAACACTAAATAGACCAATCATAGTAAAATTACCAAGTGTAGAACCAAAGATTACCATATTTAAAAACATTCACTATATAAAAGCTAATCCAAAATATGCAAAAGTTGGAGTGAGAAACGACCTCACCCAAGCAGAAAGAGAACAAGAGAAAAAGTTGTGGGATCAAGCGAGGAAACCTACCGAAGAAGAGGTTTCGGGGGACTACCACTTCAAAGTAAGGGGCCCTCCCTGGGCAAGGAAGGTTGTCAAACTAAGAAAGCTAGACTCCTAAAACAGAAAAGAGGAAACGAGAATGTAAATAATTTTAATGGTAAAAAGGTTTTTAAAAGTGTAAATGTAGATAATTTTACAGTTTTACCCAAATTAAGCTGTATATACACGAACGCAGACCAGTTATTTAACAAGCTGCCCGAATTAATAGTAAGAACAAGAGATGATAAACCAAAAATAATTGGTATTACAGAGGTTAAACCAAAAAATAACAGGTACCAACCAGGAATTTCAAAATATTCTTTAGCCGATGTATCCGATTACAATATGTTTGGTAAAAATCTAGACAATGACACAGGCAGAGGGCTTTTATTGTATATAGACAAACAATTGGACGCATCACAGGTCCAAATGAATGCAGAATTCCAAGAAAACTTATTTATAAAGATTAAATTAAATCAGTCAGATCAGCTATTAATAGGCCTAATATATAGATCACCATCAAACAGATCACATGACTATATTAATCAATTAAATATGCTTACTACTGAAGCTTGTAGTAAAGGTTACTCACATATTTTAATAATGGGAGACTATAATTTTCCTGAAATAAATTGGGACAGTTGGAATTCACCAGGTGATAGTACGGAAAGTAATGAGTACAAATTTCTAGAGAATCTTCAAGAAAATTTCCTATTTCAACATGTTACTAGACAAACAAGATGGAGAGGTACCAACACACCCCATAACCTCGACCTGATTTTGACGAATGAAGAAAAAATGCTCTCAAATTTAGAATACCAAAGTCCACTAGGAAAAAGCGATCACTGTACCATGAAATTTGACTTTAACTGCTATACAAATATTAAAAGTAAGCCAAAAATAATCAAATTATTTAGTAGAGGTAACTACATAAAAATAAAAAAAAATTAGACAAAATAAACTGAATAGATCTACTACAAAAAGATAACGATATAGACAAAAACTGGAGGGCACTTTTAAGTATTATTCAAGATATGGACAAAAATATATCCCAACGAAAGAAAGGAAACAAATCGGCAGTGGAAAAAATAACTTCCCAATGGACAAAAACACCAAGATAAAATTAAAAGGAAACATATCCTCTCAAAAAAGATAACGCAAAACAATGACCCAGAGGTGAGGAAAGAATACAATAAAATAAGGAATCAAGTGAAAAGCAGAGTAAACAAATTGAAGAGGGAATATGAAAAAAATCTGTCAGAAAAAGCTAAAGAAAACCCTAAAGCTATCTGGAGTTATATCAAATCAAAAACAAAAACCAAAGAAGGAATTGGGGATTTACACACAGATCCAGAAGATACAAAAACAGATAAAACCGAGGACAACAGCACGAAGGCAAAGATACTAGAAGACTTATTTTCAAGCGTATTTACCAATGAACCTGACGGAGAAGTGCCAACACCAAACCAGGTACCAGCAACTAATGAAATGCCATAACAGAAAATAAAGGAGGAAGTAGTGCTGAAGCACTTATCTGCACTAAAAATAGATAAATCACCAGGTATGGACAAACTACACCCTAGGCTGCTAAAAGAGATAGCTGAGTGAATAACAAAACCTTTATGTATTATCTTTAATCAGTCACTTGAGAATAAGACAGTACCTAACGACT
Organism: Mytilus coruscus; assembly: GCA_017311375.1. Taxonomy (NCBI): domain Eukaryota; kingdom Metazoa; phylum Mollusca; class Bivalvia; order Mytilida; family Mytilidae; genus Mytilus; species Mytilus coruscus. Next base: position 128,538,692 of record CM029596.1, read on the forward strand.
GGAAGAATGCAATGATAAGTGCAATATTTAAAAAGGGAAATAAATCACTAGCCAAAAATTATAGGCCCGTTAGTTTGACATCGGTAGTATGTAAAATAATGGAGAAAATATTGCGTGAATTTATTATAGAGCACATGAAAACGAACAGCCTATTCTCTAAAAAACAATACGGCTTTATTGCAGGAAGGTCAACTGGTCTTCACTTGTTAGAAGTGATTGATAAGTGGACAGAGGCACTAGATCAAGGTTTTGACATAGACTGCGTATATACTGACTTTATGAAGGCCTTTGATAAGGTACCCCATAGAAGATTGATAGCCAAAATTAAAAATCTAGGTATTAATGAAGACATAGTAGGGTGGATCACAAACTTCTTAGAAGACAGAAAACAAAAAGTCATAGTGAATGGTGAAGAATCAGATTGGGCGAATGTTACATCAGGGATACCACGAGGATCAGTATTAGGACCACTACTATTTGTACTATATATAAATGATCTTCCAGACCAAGTGGATTCTGATGCCTACCTATTTGCAGATGACACCAAGATCTTCAGAATAATAAAAACCCAAAACGACAGAGAAATTCTACAAGATGATCTACATAAGATGGAAGCCTGGAGTGACAAATGGTTACTCAAATTTCACCCTGAAAAATGTAAATACATGAAAATATGCAAGAAATCAAACAGCACTGATCAGTCACCAAAATTATAGTCTACTAAATCATCCAATAGCAAGGGTTAAAGAGGAAAAAGATATAGGAGTCCTTATCGACTCAGAACTCACCTTTGAGAATCACATAAGTGAAAAAGTGAACAAGGCCAACTCCATATTTGCAGTTCTCAATATAACATGTTTAAAAATACTGGGGAATTGAGACATTCATACCACTGTACAAAACCATGGTAAGAACTCATTTGGACTATGCAAGTTAAGTTTGGTCTCCATACAAGAAAAAAGATATTGATAAAATAGAAGGAGTTCAAAGAAGGGTAACAAAACAACTACCAGGTCTCAAAGACATGAGCTATCCAGAGAGACTTAAAAAACTAGGCTTACCAACACTATCTTATAGGAGAATAAGAGGGGATATGATTGAAACCTTCAAAACAATCAATGGCTACTATGACAAAGAAGTAAGCTCATTTTTAAAAATGGCAGATGATTCTCAACAAAGATTTAGTAGCAGGACAAACAGTAACAAAGTCATTCACCAAAGATTCAAATCAAATATCCGTAAACACTCATTCTCTGTTAGAATTGCTAAAACCTGGAACAAACTACCAGATAAAATAAAAAAGGCCCCATCCATTAATGCCTTTAAAAACAGACTAGATAAATATTGGTCCGACGAAGAGCTATATTATAATGACTACAGAACAGAAATATCCGGAAGTCACGGACAAAACAGTGCTAGTAAAAATTTAAATTATGAGTCTGGTGAAGAGGAACCTTAAGGGATCTTGTACTGGAAATCAACTATAAGTAACTATAAGTAAGAAGAATTTGCTGGTAAAATACTGATTCAGGTTTGGGGTTGAAGGGCCATTATGTACGCCTACGTAGTAGAAAGTGAAATTACGAAGAAAGCAAAAGTTTTAAGAAAATGTGATTATGCAAAATGTTACTTTGAAGAATAAAAACCATATTAGAATCACATCAGGAAATATACATATTCATGAATATTAGTAGGAGTCATCTTGACTTTATATTACTAAGATTGGTTGTCGGCTTAAAATGAATAAGAGGAATATTTTGAATATCCCGAAAAAGCTGATAAATTGATTTGTTATTTGATTGCAGTACCACCGGTACATACAGCTACTAGATACGCTAAGTCTTCCAAACATAAGATGTTTTGTGGTGGAATTTAAATGGGTTAGCTATAATGACAATGAGTTTTTAATGTAAAATACTATATGATTGCAGAGCTTTCCACTACAACTGATAGGAATGACTCGTATGAAGAGAAGTTTAAAAAAAACAATAACAAAACTTTGAAAAAATACGATCAACACCTTAAAGAACTTACAAAAACAATAGAGAGCAAAGTGGACAATTCTGACTGCACTATGCAACAACAAACCGATGCACTAGTATGATGTTTGCGGTGTAAGAGACTACCCCATGAAAACCTGGACAGTTAAGGTTATTTGTTTAATGAAGTTAAATGTCAAGACAAAACCAATTTAAATCTTTACAATATCCGATTGTTTGATCCATGAGTTGAATATCGCGGGATAATCTATCAAATTGTCATAGACCTCTTTTACTCAATTCCATGGTGACCTTTGCAATATTTGTTCAATGCGGTATATATCTGTATTAGTCTTCTGAAGTTCAGGCTCGTAAAAGGATCATTGGACTTCATCATCGTTGAAATATTTGAGATAGTAGGTCGGTGGCTGATTACTTATCACTTAGGAAATAGTAAACTCTTCTTCGATTCAATTTGTTTTGTATCCCTTTTCAACATTTCTTTCTAGTGATTTACACTATGTCACCCACAATAAATTTGAATGTTGCATAGAGGTTCCAATAAGAGGTTGAACAATACCTCTATCTATTTTTTTTTTCTCTAACTGTAGGATTGATAATACGATTGAGTTCACTTGACGTTTTTTTGTCACACACATAATTTCGTATGAATGTATCCTTGTGTTTATAATAAGAGAGATCAAGTCGATAGTTCGAAAAGGATTTATTATTTGAACATCAGGAAGCAGCAAAAACACTCTGCTGACATCTACTCGTTCGATCGGATTGGCTGGACTTGGGTTTGTATGTATTTAAAATATCGCTACAACAACCGATCAACCAATTTAGTATCTTGATGACTGGTTTGGACGAAAGATTTTCTAAAGAAGACAATTATAATCTCATATAAAAAAGAAGATGTGGTATCTTCATCAGAATGAAGTGTTCCTATTTGCTACCGGATTTGGTGAACAGTCTACATTTACCACCTCCGAGACAGCCGAATGGCATTGATTCCCAATTCTTTAAACAAGACAGGAACACATTGACATATAGAAAAAGTATCTGTCGCCAGGGTAGTAAGTGCAATGCTGAAAAAATTACCAAAATATATGATATTAATTTACAGTGCAATAAAAAGAAAATACAGCCTTAGTGTAGTGCAATTATAACTAAGGGAAATTAAGGGAAATAATTGCACTAACCTGACCAAATCAATACAAATGTCTCAGACACTTAAAGATGGCTATGCGACCGACAAATATGATCATGAAATGGCTCCGTGACTGGAAGGATATTCTTGAGATACATATTCAAATGTGAATCCAGTAATGATGTATTTCCCATTTGGTAATAATGGTAAAAATCTAAGTTAAAGTTTAAAAGTTCAACATCACAAATATTTGACTGAGATATAAAAAGTTATATAGGAACCGAATTTACGTACATGAAGAGTAACTTTTTGTTAGATTACTTTTTTTACTAGGCACGCAACGTGGTAAATATAGCATCCCCTATTTTTTGAGATACAACATTTCAATACAAACAATGTAGTTTCAGAAATTTATCCCTATATTTCAATTGGAGATAGACCATGGATTTTTTAACTTTGCAATTTGTCCAATTCTGTACTGCTGGATTTGCTAACAATTGCTCATAGATTGAGTTCAAACCATACAACCATTTTAGCATAGTACTGCTACCATAATTTTGATAACAATTATTGAAAAGCAAAAATACATGAGAAATATTGGAGATACAACACTAACAAATATTTTTCTCTAAACTAGCTACATTGTAGATGAATTAGTCATAATAATCCAATAGGAGTGTGAAGATAGAATAATCAAGTTCTGACAAATACACGTAGAGTGTAGAAATCTCGTATTATACCGTATAGCGGGTTATTTTCGCGGGTGTAAAATTTCGCGATTTTCATTGAATAAGGCATACACTATATTTTGGCGGTTATTATTTTGGCGGATTTAAAACTTTTATACAATACCATTGCATGTGCACTTTTAAATTAGCGGAATTTATTTTGGCGATTCGGTTCAATCCGCGAAAATAAGCGAAAATGTACATCCGCGAAAATAACCCGCTATACGGTAGTTGTATAGGGAGATAGACCATTGCACATTGATCTCAAATATATAGCTATCTCCATGTTTACCATAAGTGAACATATAACTCTATAAGATTCACACGACGACTGATCAACCCTTTTCAACAGCTTCCAAAACTGTTTAACACTGTTTAACATTGTTCAACAGCATTGAACTCTATTCATATTTGACTTCTATTAAGATTTCTGATCATAAACAGAGTGATGCACTTGTTAAGGAAATGCACGAGGCCAAGCAAAATATTCGAGCAAGCAACTATCAACCCCGAATAGACAATATTGGATTAACTTGAAACATTACCAAAGTTTTTAAACCTGTGGTTTAGGTGCAAAAGGAAGCTGCTTCTCAAAAAACCTAAAAATTGAAGACATTCCAACCATGCAGCCAGCTCTACCACCACATCCAGAGTTTTCCAATCCACTATCTTTTTTAGAGCATTTCGAGAGTTTGCACATTCAATTCTATTTGACAAAACTACAGATGCAGTCCTGAAACCTCTTACTTAACAGTAACTACTAATTATTATTATAGATTAGACAGAACACACATTTCAATTGCAATTTGATAATCGTGGTATTCTTATTGGAAAGTCCTCTTTAACAATTGTTTGGAATGATAAATTGTTGTGTGCGTTATACGAAGGAACACCAGGATGGTGGGAACTTATTAAGAAGAAACGTGCCTATTTCATGTATTTGGAATCGAATGAATCTGCAAATTTAAGAGATGTTGTTTATTATGGAAAAAAATTGAAAGACAGTAGAGCCATATACTATGGTTACTATGTTCTCTCCGAAACTCAAAAATCGAGTAAAGGTTTTCAGAAGTATTATTTAGACTGTGGGTAATTTACTCAGTCGAGCATTTACCTCTTATGTTGCAAAAACGCTGGGAAGTTAAGCTGTGAATGCCACCGCCAGTGCAACTTTAAAAGATGTCGAAAAAGAAGCAAGTCATAAAGGAAATAAATTGACTACCTCTTAGAAGCCGAAAACAATGTCAATATACGACTTTGAACAACGGAGCAACCCAATCAAAACCATTACGCAACAACAACGCGCTTAAAAGTGGTTTTCATAAGCAACAGTGTGGTTCCGCAGCTGTTTCCCAAAATGCATAGTTACTGGGATATTATCTGCTCGAAGTGGTCGGTAAAAAAGCTAGGTGGATCATTTTAGCCTTCCAATCTGACAAACATAATGATCAGACTCATAATGCAGCCGTGATTGATCACTGTAGATGGTAAAACATCCATGCCATTCTCAATGCGCATCGCTATCCAGTTGTAGATTTCAATGTTGCATTTACGCAATGTAATAAATCTACATTATACAAAAAAGCATTCGACCCTCGAAAAAAGTTTTACAATATGGACCATCTTATTAGTAATAGTAACACAAACCCTTCAGACTGTTTACATTCGTATCCTCTGTTAATTTTGTTAGTCTGATAAGTTGAAAAAATCCGGGGCTGAAATTCAAAGCACAGCAGAATTTGAGCGCAATGCTCTGCTATTAATACAGACCATAAACATGATAAACATAATATAACATTCATCATGTCAGAAAATTGAAGCCGGATCAATAATTAGTACGATACATCCATCCACTTGAAAGATAGTACACATTATGAGATAGCTGTGACAAAGCTTGAGACTTGATACTCTTTTCCAAATAATCATGACAAAAGTAACTCCAAATCTTCTCCGGACGTGGGTTGGTTCACCATTTATTTAAACACTTCTTACGATATCGACAACATCATAATTGAAATTAAATGACATATACAACCCAAAAAACAATTATCCAAAATTGTCGTCGATGCCAGTTAATTTGACTACTGAAATACCAAAGTACCCCCTAACACTTCATTGACAAATTCGTACGGGTCTAGGGCATAAGTGCTCTGGGCTATTTTAGAGGCAATGCTTACCTCAACCCTGGTATAATGGCTCACGTGGAGAAGTCTTTAGTTTGGCCAGCCGGCAACAATTTATTTCGACTTCGTCATATACCAGGGTACCTCCCCTTACCCTTTGCTGACTAACTCGTACGGGTCTAGGGCATAAGTGCTATGGGCCATTTTAAAGGCAATAACTACCTCTTCCTCTGGTATAATGGCCCACGTGGAGAAGTCTTTAGTTTGGCCAGCCGGCAATAGTTTATTTCGACTTCGTTGTAAACATTCGTACCACCTCCCCCTTTTAACCCTCTGCTGACAAACTCGTACGGGTCTAGGGTATAAGTGCTATAAGCCATTTTAAAGACAATGACTACCTCTTCCTCTGGTATAATGGCCCACGTGGAGAAGACTTTAGTTTGGCCAGCCGGCAATAGTTTATTTCGACTTAGTTGTAAACATTCGTACCACCTCCCCCTTTTAACCCTCTGCTGACAAACTCGTACGGGTCTAGGGCATAAGTGCTATAGGCCATTTTAAAGGCAATAACTACCTCTTCCTCTGGTATAATGGCCCACGTAGAGAAGTCTTTAGTTTGGCCAGCCGGCAATAGTTTATTTCGACTTCGTTGTAAACAGGCGTACCACCTCCCCCTTTTAACCCTCTGCTGACAAACTCGTACGGGTCTACGGCATAAGTGCTATAGGCCATTTTAAAGGCAATAACTACCTCTTCCTCATGTATAATGGCCCACGTAGAGAAGTCTTTAGTTTGGCCAGCCGGCAATAGTTTATTTCGACTTCGTTGTAAACAGGCGTACCACCTCCCACTTTTAACCCTCTGCTGACAAACTCGTACGGGTCTAGGACATAAGTGCTCTGGGCCATTTTAAAGACAAAAACTACCTCTTCCTCTGGTATAATGGCCCACGTGGATAAGTCTTTAGTTTGGCCAGTCGGCAATAGTTTATTTCGACTTCGTTGTAAACATTCGTACCACCTCCCCCTTTTAACCCTCTGCTGACAAACTCGTACGGGTCTAGGGCATAAGTGCTATAAGCCATTTTAAAGGCAATAACCACCTCTTCCTCTGGTATAATGGCCCACCTGGAGATGTCTTTAGTTTGGCTAGCCGGCAATAATTTATTTCGACTTTGTAATATACCAGGGTACCTCCCCTTACCCTTTGCTGACTAACTCGTACGGGTCTAGGCCATAAGTCCTATAGCCCATTTTAAAGGCAATAACTACCTCTTCCTCTGGTATAATGGCCCACCTGGAGAAGTCTTTAGTTTGGCCAGCCGGCAATAATTTATTTCGACTTTGTAATATACCAGGGTACCTCCCCTTACCCTTTGCTGACTAACTCGTACGGGTCTAGGGCATAAGTGCTATAAGCCATTTTAAAGGCAATAACTACCTCTTCCTCTGGTATAATGGCCCACGTGGAGAAGTCTTTAGTTCGGCCAGCCGGCTATAATTTATTTCGACTTCGTGATATACCAGGGTACCTCCCTTACTCTTTGCTGACTAACTCGTACGGGTCTAGGGCATAAGTGCTATGGGCCATTTTAAAGGCAATAACTACCTCTTCCTCTGGTATAATTGCCCACGTGGAGAAGTCTTTAGTTTGGCCACCCGGCAATAGTTTATTTCGACTTCGTTGTAAACATTCGTACCACCTCCCCCTTTTAACCCTCTGCTGACAAACTCGTACGGGTCTAGGGCATAAGTGCTATAAGCCATTTTAAAGGCAATAACCACCTCTTCCTCTGGTATAATGGCCCACGTGGAGAAGTCTTTAGTTTGGCCAGCCGGCAATAATTTATTTCGACTTCGTAATATACCAGGGTACCTCCCCTTACTCTTTGCTGACTAACTCGTACGGGTCTAGGGCATAAGTGCTATGAGCCATTTTAAAGGCAATAACTACTTCTTCCTCTGGTATAATGCCCCACGTGGAGAAGTCTTTAGTTTGGCCAGTCGGCAATAGTTTATTTCGACTTCGTTGTAAACATTCGTACCACCTTCCCCTTTTAACCCTCTGCTGACAATTTCGTACGGGTCTAGGGCATAAGTGCTATGGGCTATTTTAAAGACAATAACTACTTCTTCCTCTCGTATAATTGCCCACGTGGAGAAGTCTTTAGTTTGGCCAGCCGTCAATAGTTTACTTCGACTTCGTTGTAAACATTCGTACCACCTCCCCCTTTTAACCCTCTGCTGACAAACTCGTACGGGTCTAGGGCATAAGTGCTATAGGCCATTTAAAAGGCAATAACTACCTCTTCCTCTGGTATAATGGCCCACGTGGAGAAGTCTTTAGTTTGGCCAGCCGGCAATAGTTTATTTCGACTTCGTTGTAAACAGGCGTACCACCTCCCCCTTTTAACCCTCTGCTGACAAACTCGTACGGGTCTAGGGCATAAGTGCTATAGGCCATTTTAAAGGCAATAACTACCTCTTCCTCTGGTATAATAACCCACGTGGAAAAGTCTTTAGTTTGGCCAGCCGGCAATAATTTATTTCGACTTCGTAATATACCAGGGTACCTCCCCTTACCCTTTGCTGACTAACTCGTACGGGTCTAGGGCATAAGTGCTATAGGCCATTTTAAAGGCAATAACTACCTCTTCCTCTGGTATAATAACCCACGTGGAAAAGTCTTTTGTTTGGCCAGCCGGCAATAATTTATTTCGACTTCGTAATATACCAGGGTACCTCCCCTTACCCTTTGCTGACTAACTCGTACGGGTCTAGGGCATAAGTGCTATAGGCCATTTTAAAGGCAATAACTACCTCTTCCTCTGGTATAATGGCCCACGTGGAGAAGTCTTTAGTTTGGCCAGCCGGCAATAGTTTATTTCGACTTCGTTGTAAACATTCGTACCACCTCCCCCTTTTAACCCTCTGCTGACAAACTCGTACGGGTCTAGGGCATAAGTGCTATAGGCCATTTTAAAGACAATAACTACCTCTTCCTCTGGTATAATGGCCCACGTGGAGAAGTCTTTAGTTTGGCCAGTCGGCAATAGTTTATTTCGACTTCGTTGTAAACATTCGTACCACCTCCCCCTTTTAACCCTCTGCTGACAATTTCGTACGGGTCTAGGGCATAAGTGCTATGGGCTATTTTAAAGACAATAACTACCTCTTCCTCTCGTATAATTGCCCACGTGGAGAAGTCTTTAGTTTGGCCAGCCGTCAATAGTTTATTTCGACTTCGTTGTAAACATTCGTACCACCTCCCCCTTTTAACCCTCTGCTGACAAACTCGTACGGGTCTAGGGCATAAGTGCTATAGGCCATTTAAAAGGCAATAACTACCTCTTCCTCTGGTATAATGGCCCACGTGGAGAAGTCTTTAGTTTGGCCAGCCGGCAATAATTTATTTCGACTTCGTAATATACCAGGGTACCTCCTTACCCTTTGCTGACTACTTCGTACGGGTCTAGGGCATAAGTGCTATAAGCCATTTTAAAGGCAATAACTACTTCTTCCTCTGGTATAATGGCCCACGTTGAGAAGTCTTTAGTTTGGCCAGCCGGCAATAGTTTATTTCGACTTCGTTGTAAACATTCGTACCACCTCCCCCTTTTAACCCTCTGCTGACAACCTCGTACGGGTCTAGGGCATAAGTGATATGAACCATTTTAAAGGCAATAACTACCTCTTCCTCTGGTATAATGGCCCACGTGGAGAAGTCTTTAGTTTGGCCAGCCGGCAATAGTTTAGTTCGACTTCGTTGTAAACAGGCGTACCACCTCCCCCTTTTAACGCTCTGCTGACAAACTCGTACGGGTCTAGGGCATAAGTGCTATAGGCCATTTTAAAGGCAATAACTACCTCTTCCTCTGGTATAATGGCCCACGTGGAAAAGTCTTTAGTTTGGCCAGCCGGCAATAATTTATTTCGACTTCGTAATATACCAGGGTACCTCCTCTTACCCTTTGCTGACTAACTCGTACGGGTCTAGGGCATAAGTGCTTTGGGCCATTTTAAAGGCAATAACTACCTCTTCCTCTGGTATAATGGCCCACGTGGAGAAGTCTTTAGTTTGGCCAGCCGGCAATAGTTTATTTCGACTTCGTTGTAAACATTCGTACCACCTCCCCCTTTTAACCCTCTGCTGACAAACTCGTACGGGTCTAGGGCATAAGTGCTATAGGCCATTTTAAAGACAATAACTACCTCTTCCTCTGGTATAATGGCCCACGTGGAGAAGTCTTTAGTTTGGCCAGACGGCATAAGGTTTATTTCGACTTCGTTGTAAACAGGCGTACCACCTCCCCCTTTTAACCCTCTGCTGACAAACTCATACGGGTCTAGGGCATAAGTGCTATAGGCCATTTTAAAGACAATAACTACCTCTTCCTCTGGTATAATGGCCCACGTGGAGAAGTCTTTAGTTTGGCCAACCGGCAATAGTTCATTTCGACTTCGTTGTAAACATTCGTACCACCTCCCCCTTTTAACCCTCTGCTGACAAACTCGTACGGGTCTAAGGCAAAAGTGCTATAGGCCATTTTAAAGGCAATAACTACCTCTTCTTCTGGTATAATGGCCCACGTGGAGAAGTCTTTAGTTTGGCCAGCCGGCAATAATTTATTTCGACTTCGTAATATACCAGGGTACCTCCCCTTACCCTTTGCTGACTAACTCGTACGGGTCTAGGGCATAAGTGCTATAGGCCATTTTAAAGGCAATACTACCTCTTCCTCTGGTATAATGGCCCACGTGGAGAAGTCTTTAGTTTGGCCAGCCGGCAATAGTTTATTTCGACTTCGTTGTAAACAGGCGTACCACCTCCCCCTTTTAACCCTCTGCTGACAAACACGTACGGGTCTAGGGCATAAGTGCTATAGGCCATTTTAAAGGCAATAACTACCTCTTCTTCTGGTATAAAGGCCCACGTGGAGAAGTCTTTAGTTTGGCCAGCCGGCAATAATTTATTTCGACTTCGTAATATACCAGGGTACCTCCCCTTACCCTTTGCTGACTAACTCGTACGGGTCTAGGGCATAAGTGCTATGGGCCATTTTAAAGGCAATAACTACCTCTTCCTCTGGTATAATGGCCCACGTGGAGAAGTCTTTAGTTTGGCCACCCGGCAATAGTTTATTTCGACTTCGTTGTAAACATTCGTACCACCTCCCCTTTTTAACCCTCTGCTGACAAACTCATACGGGTCTAGGGCATAAGTGCTATAGGCCATTTTAAAGGCAATAACTACCCGTACGGGTCTAGGGTATTAGTAATATATATAGGCTATAATGCCTACCTCTGAATCGAATGGTCTGATAATGTCGAGATTAATGACTCTGATTGATCTCCGTAATTTTGAAAAAAAAATATATGTCGTTTAAATTGTAACTGATAGTTTTTATTTGTTCTGTTCTTTTTTTTCAATTAAATATAAAATTAATCTTCTTGTCTTTCTGATCTAATTAAATGAAGATATACGATCGTATGTTTTGTATGTTTTACTTTTGAGGTGGGACTATATTTGCAGATTATGGAAAGCCCATATGACAATTAATTCCCTTTAATTCCTTTCTTTCAGTGTACGTGTAAATTATATTTGTTAATTTACTAATGTCAAACTTTAAAGTCAAAGATGATAACTATTTATACGAACCGTATTTATATGGATTGTTTGAGTATATGTCCCAGTTTGAAGATGCATATGTCATCGCTTTTGTTCAATGTCTTTATTTACAGTAATCGCAAAATTTCTATAATTTTATTTAATCATACTTTTATTTATAATTGTAGTTTCACTTTACATTATTTCACTAATCGCAAGATTTCAATGAATTGTTTCTTGGTTTTATGTGTATTTTGTCCTCAACCTTTTTATTTACTTTCATTTCAAATGACGCGGACCTTGCAGAAGACACCTATTGATTTAAGATTTGATATTGCTATAAATAACATAACCACATTGGACAATTACAGCATAAAATTATATTATTGTTATAATCTATTAATTACCCACACCACTTCATCGAACGCGGTCTCATCTCATGAATATTATTGACGGCTAGCCTTATGAATATTAACGCCGGCTAGCTTCACACTAGTCATGTATGGACACATTTTAGATCGGTAAAACATGCTAAATACCTAGGTATCACCATCTCAGCAGACCTGAAATGGAACACCCACATCCAACAAACCGCCGCTAAAGCAAATAAATCCTTATGTTTCATCAGAAGAAACCTTAAAGTCCAATCCCAAACAATTAAAGAAAGAGCGTACCAAACACTTATAAGGCCAAAGTTAGAATACTGTTGTACTGTATGGGACCCATTTACAAACGAAAATATAAGATCACTAGAAAAAGTACAGAGAGGGGCGGCAAGGTACGTGTGCAACAGACATCACAACACCAGCAGTGTGTCTGAGATGCTAGACACCATGAAATGGCAAACATTACAAGAACGCCGGCTCTGAACAAGGCTTATAATGTTCCACAAAATTGTAAATGAAAATAAAGCCATTCCATCGCATAATGTATTACAACAGAGTCGGTCTACTACAAGATCCACCAATAAAGAATCTTACAGACTAATCCAATGCAATAAAGACCGCTATATTTTTTTTTTTCTGTCAAACCATCAAAGACTGGAACAAATTATCCTCTGAAATTACTAAAACACTACTACAGAAAACTTCAAGGGTGCACTCACCCACGATGTGCTCCTTGATACTTACCCTCATCTGAATTAAACAGATACTCTTGTTTTTATCTTAAACCAAAAAATATAATAAAAATGTAATATTTAAAACTAAATAGAAAAAATTGTAAAAATTAAAAACAAAGAAAAATTGTAAAAATTGAAAATACCAAAATATATGACCAAAAACTACTTTAAACAAGAAATATTTTGTTAATCTATGTTTTGACAAAAAATTATCCATATCAATTTATTAAGAAACATTTACCAGGCATGCGCCGGAAAGTAAACATCAGTACGTTGATGGTTTTCTGTAACGAAAGAAGAAAGAAGAAGTTTTGTTCGTTGTAATTAGCAAAGGGAATGACAAAATGTTGCGTTGTGCATGAAATACTGTTTTCTTTAACCTATACTAGAGTATTACATACCTGGAAATTCATTCTAATTGTACCATTTCACTTTTCTCAGACGATTCTACATCCAATATTTATCAAACGAAAAACACATATAATCCATTAACATATATGCATAAATCCTAATTTTTTTTACTCTCCCGAAATACCACTTAAAGACACAAATAAATATCCTTTCAATCCCACTACAAGTTAGAATATAGCAAAGTGTTTTCGACCAATGAAATTGACGAATTTAGTGTTTCTTAATTGTGAAGAATGAATGTAAATCATGTTCTTAGTAAGGGATTACCTTATTGTTAAGGCCTATTTACAGTTCAAAACAAACTGTTTCTATAAATGAGTTACAACTGCCCCGAAGCACTTTTATCAGTTTAAAAGGATTTGTGATTGAAAATGACTAATAAAAACTTTTAATTTTCAAACAAACAGAATATTAAAACAAAAAATACTAAAAAATTAAACTAAACCAGAGCAAAGCAAAGCAAAAAAAAATAAAAATAAAAGTTTTAAAATTAAACATAACATAAATCTTTAGCTAATACGGTTACCAAAATTCGGATTACTGGATTTGCGTTTGGTAAAAATAGTAATTTCCAATATTCTGATAAAATTTAAAAAAAAAACAGGAATTTAAGTTAATTTTTGAATATATTTAAAACTTTTAAAGACATTTTATTTTAACATTTCCCTGAAATAATGAAGTAGTACTTGATGTAAAGAGCGGGACTATGATATTGGCTGTTAACTAAAATTTAGTCTTAACTTAAATTTTGATTTTATTGATTTGAACTGTAGATAAACAAAAGAGATAATTCCTCACTTAAACATTACATGAATTATATTGAATTTCATACTCACAATCAGGAAACATACTAGTATACAATTCCTACCATTTCATTGCACTGTTGTGTTATCTAATGTCTAAAACACAATTTATTATATTTTCCAAAATTATAAGAAAGACCTTACATCACTAAAACTAATTCATAAATGAAATACTGAAAAGGGAAGTCATGCATTTATTGTAAACATCGCACTAAGAATGAAACTAATTCTTGAATATAGCCAATCAAGATATCATTTGAGCCTTGAGCACTTTACAATATTCTAAGTTTGTAAGAGAATGATAATCCCTTTCTTCACGATAAGTACTCGCTAAAGCTCGTACTTAATCATGAAGAAAGGGATTATGTAATAGTTATACACTGAGGGATAGGTGTGTCTGGATAAGAAACCCCGACGGCCGGAGGTCGGAAGGGTTTCTTATCCAGACCCGCCGTATCGCGAGGTGTATAACTAACTTACACCCAATGCTAAACCCTTTATTTGTTAACATTGATTATTAAATGAAAAAGAACGGATAGCATATTTATTGATAAAATCGAACCATGATTACTATACTATATAATAAAATATTAATTTTCGCGAACCATTTAGGTCACAGAAATTCCAAAAAATGGCATCAGTAAGGAGAGTTGTACAAATGATGTGAATACACAGAACCCGGATCCAAATTATCTTTTACTAAAAGTATTCATCATTTTCTGTTTTGTATGTACTAACGACATTTCATTTTTCTACAATTTCGACTAAAATATTATAAAACCTGCAGTTCAATAGGTCACATGCCCCAAATAAACATTCCCCGATTGGTCGAACTACTGTGGCCTCGGTGTAAAGCAACGCAAGCCTCGATGTAAAGATCACGCTTCCAAAAATAGAGGTATGTCCCAACTTAACATTCCCCGATTGGTTGAATTGCTGGGATGTAAAGCAACGGAAGCCTTGATGCAATGAAGAAAAGGGGTTGACAGGATAAACGTAATCGTTATAAATTTTAACTTCATGGTTCTTATGCAGGCAAATTTAATAAACAATGATTTTATACAGTTGTGTTATTGTTTTCACCTTACATAGGGCTTTATTTCTGATCATATTTCTGTGTACGCAATTCTGAATCTACATATTTCACCTATATCAATATTAGGTAATCCGTTTGGACGATTCCATATACTATTATGTTTTAGGGTTTTTTAGCTTCAGTGTCGAGTTGGTGTATAGTATTGAGGGCTGTCTACGAGAAATAAATCCTTTTTTTCTGATAGATTAACTAAATTCAAAACCAATATAAAAATAGTTAACACATATATTTTATTTAACTGAGTAAATTGATTGGAATGTGAATGATACATAAACCTAAAATTCGTTTTGGTCTATCCCAGTGATGACATTTGCGCGGGGATTTAGTCTATTGACATCACAATATAATTTACTTTGGATTATAATTATCTTTAGATGTAATGTTACAGGATTTAATGTGAAATTATTTGTCTCTTCTTCTATAGTACACGAGTTTGACGTCAGGTTTGTACACATGAAGTCTCTAGTCTAAAAAAGCCAGTGACAGAACGATAAACAGATGAGATAAGCAACTGTCTAGGGCCAAGTAAGGGAGGTGAAAAAGCCAGTATTACGCAGAACGATAAACAGTTACATAGACGGATCCAGCCATTTTATAAAAGGGGGGTTCCCAACTCAGGACAAAGGGTGGGTGGGGTTCCAACTATGTGTCCCCATTCAAATGCATTGATCGTCCAAAAAAAGGGGGGTTCCCAACCCCCGGAACCCTCCCCCGGATCCGCCACTGGGGAAGCATGACGGGAGTGGGCGACCCTTAGGTCAGTCAGCGGCCAATGGAAATTGAGACGACAGTATGCATTCTTAATAGCACGAAAAACGATGAGAAGAGGATACATATGTCAACCAAAATTTTTCTTCAACGTCAAAATATGTGAGGACACCCTATCAAGATCTATAATAAATAAATATAATAAATAAGCTTTATTTAGAGTCGGCAAGGTATACAAACAGAGACAACATAAGCTCTAATGAGCTTTTAACCGACATACAAAACATTTATAACAATACAACATATAACAATACAACACATAATACACATGCAATAAATTACACAGCACAAAATGAAGCACTAAAAGCATGAAGGTAATAAGCAGAATATAAGCATAAGCTAGGTATAAAAGCTAAAAGTACATAAGTGTAAACTAGGCATAAAAGCTGGTAAAATG
The DNA here is from genome assembly GCA_017311375.1 of Mytilus coruscus. Classification (NCBI taxonomy): domain Eukaryota; kingdom Metazoa; phylum Mollusca; class Bivalvia; order Mytilida; family Mytilidae; genus Mytilus; species Mytilus coruscus. The sequence continues at coordinate 128,554,877 of CM029596.1, forward strand.
CATAGCATAAAATGTTTTAAAGAAAAAAAGGGGTATGATCTAAATGGTAAATTTTAGCATAATATATTCACTAAAATCTGCACAGACTGTGCACTTACAGTCATTTCCATTCCATGACTTTAAAATATTTTTGAACTGACTAAAATTAGCAATTTTCTAAAATCATCAGGTAGATCATTCCATAAAACAGCAGCTGTGTATTTAAAAGAGTTCTTACCATAGGTTGATGTTCGGACCCTAGGTATATCTACAATATTAGAATATCTAAAATTATATTTACAATCTTTCAATACAACTAAATCATGTAAACATGGTGGTGACAATTTATATAAAATTTTAAAACATTCAATAGCCATGTTACGCATACGTCTTATTTTCAGTGATGGAACCTTTGCTCGTAAAAGTAGTTCATCATATGAACTAGCATAGTCTTCATATATGAATCGTAAAGCCCTTTCCTGAATTTTTTCTAATTTAGTGGTGTTATTTTTGTTGCAAAAATGCCATGCCAAAGGACAAAAATTAAAATTAGATAAAATAAATGTGTGAAAAATGGTCAATTTATTTAATTTAGTAAGGTAGCAGCCAATGCGCTTTAAAACATTCAGTTGTTGAGATGCTTTACGACAAATATTTTTAATGTGGTGATTAAAATTAAGTTGATAGTCAATATCAATACCTAAAAGTTTGACAATCTCATCACAGCATATTTTTGCTGACTGTATATTAAAAACAGGCTTTTTTGCATATGTTTTATTTCCAACTGCAATGGCTTGGAATTTATCAGGATTTGCCTGCATACAATTAAATCTAAACCAGTCAATTAAAACAGCACTTTCTCTTTCAAGTGTACACAATAAATTTTCAAAGTTGTTGTCAGCATATGACAGTGTATTATCATCAGCATAATTATACAGGGTACCATGTTCAATAAAATAGAATATGTCATTTATAAAAATATTAAATAATAGGGGTCCCAGGATTGAGCCTTGGGGTACCCCTTTCTGGATGTCAGCCCAACTGCTGAGTACTCCTGAAGTTTGATTTGTTGCCTACGATCTGTAAGATAATTTTGAAGTAATTTCACTGATTTAGAAGAAAGACCGTAGGCATATAATTTACTTAAAAGAATATCATGTGGTAGACAGTCAAAAGCTTTGAAAGATCCATAAGTATAGCTGCCACATACATATTTTTATCCAAAGCTGTTTTCCAATCTTCAAGGAGTCTAAGCAAAGTTGTCTGACATCCATGACCTTTTCTGAATGCACATAAAAATCATGAAATATATTTTCAAAAATTCAGTCAACTGGTGAGACATAACCATTTCATATACTTTTGAAATTGTTGGTAAAATGCTCACAGGTCTATAGTTCTTTTATCCAGTGGATCGTTCTTTTTGTGTAATGGTACAACCTGAGCTTCTTTAAGTCTGTTTGGAAACTCACTGGATTCTATAGTGTTATTTATTAGTGTAGTTATGTGTTTGTTCAGTACTGGTGCACCAACTCGTAATAGTTTCGATGATATCTGATCTACTCCAGTAGCTTTTTTATATTTATCTTTTCACCAGTTTGTCTACAGTGTCAACATGTATAGGTTTAAAATCAAAAAGTTTATCATGTTGTATGTTAGATTTAATTTTAAAATACTAGGATGTGTTTTTCTTCAAAATAGTACCTTTGCCTATGTCATTGGCAACATTAACAAAAAAAGTATTAAAGTTGTCACAAACATCTTTAGTGTTGTTTAAAATTTTATTTTCATCCACAAGTACAATTTTTTGTTGGCTGCAGGTAGACTTTTTAGATAAAAATGGTTTGACTGTGCTGTAAAAGTGTTTTGATTTTTGTCCTCCAGCACATCTTTCTTGAAAATAAATGTTCACTGATTTTCTTTTTAATTTTGTAACCCTATTTCTTTGTTTTCTATATGCTTCCCAAGTTTTGTTTGTTTTGTATTTTTCAAATTTTGTTCTCAGCATTTGTTTGTGAAAAATAGCTTTTCTTAGTTCTCTGTTCATATATGGTACTGAGTTTTTACGAGGGTATCTGTATTTCATTGGTGCATGACAATTTATCACATCAGAGACTTTAGTTTCAAAATCATTATATACCAAGTTTATATCATCTATACATTCATCTGAATCATGTAAAAAATTAATATTATCAAGATCATTAATATAATTATCAACGTTAAAAGTTTTAAAACTTCTATATTGTTTCTATCAAGCTTGCGTTCATGTTGCGTTAAAACTGTTTTAGGAAGGTGAAAATACCCTGTCCAACAATATAACAATAAATAGATAAATCGAAATTGTAAAATATCAATGTGTTGAAAAGCCAATGATCTACATATATACTTTAATATGTCAACCATAAAATAAAACTGATTTAATTTACACCACAACTGTTGAAAAAACCTTTATGTTTATATAACTTATCTCATTCTAGTCCATTCAACTGACAGAATGGGTGTACATTTCATGAACTCTTTAATAACAAGAATCATCATGGACTATTCTTTATAGCAATATCTGTTAGCCATTTAGGGGTCTTTTGCATTCAAGTTTAGTTTTAGTGGGTTTATTTTTAAAACGAACTCAATTTCAGATCACAGTTAACATTTTCTATATATTTTGCTGTGTTAAAATGACCTAATAAATATAAAGGACAGTATATAGACCCAAAAATGGTATATCACATTCTACACATGACATTTTAGCAGGAAAGACTGCCATTGGAGTATATAACCACTGCGACTTTGTAACTTTATCTCATCCACTAAAGTCATTCAAGTATGAATATTTGATGTAGGTTTGTCCACATTTTGGAATATATTATATATGTATAGAATTAATGTCGAGTCTGTTCCCAGATGCCTGAGATAGACTTCAATATTTATTATTTATTGAAAATAAGTGGAATCATCTTTCAGAAAAGTTTTTTTCTATGGTAATGAATCCCCCCTATTATAAGTTAAAAAGGTTACATTCCCCCCTCCCTCTATTTTTTATTTGGGGGGGGGGGGAGAGAGTTCCCAACCTGTTTATTAGTGGAATAGTGAATCAGGCCTTAACTCTTCTCAATTGTATTGATGCATACTTTTCATGTCAGGACAGTTTTCCTCATTTTTGAAGGCTGTATGGTTGCCTTTACAGTGTTTTCCATAAGAACCGCCGCCGCCAAATTGACTGTTTCAAGCAGTTTTTGGCCAGTTCAATTGTCATCAGCCAAAAAAAATTTGGGTGCATATTTTACTTATTACGTCGTAACTTTTATCATTATCTAGGTTTTATTTACGTCTGAGGGTTCCGGTTTGTATTTCTATCGGAACACGCGGCTGTTATCCATCGAAAGAGACTTATTTGGAAAATCCCGAGAGATATTAAGTATATGCAAAAGTCGTGCCATGTCAAGGTCGTTAAAAACTTCCATTTGTTGTCGAAGATGAAATGTTCCATCACATATTGTTTCCCCGCTAAGCGACACAAAGGTGTGCATTTTTATGATGATACATTTATAAATTTTGCATGCATTGTTTTTCAATTTGTTCTGTTGTGTTTAGTTTAAATCGTGAATGAATCGATGACATGATAATTGTCATTGGTTTGCACTACGCCGGATCGAAGGTTCGATATGACCCAGGCCTGAATACTTCAAACAAATACGGAAAATTTCCTATGTTGAAGGAATATTACACAAATCAAATCTGTGAACAATAATTTGCTGACAAAATCAAAAATATTACTAACTCAGTCAAATTATTGGGGGTGGACAGGGGGTACCTAATCTTCACTTCCCAACCCCTTTGCCATCTCACCCCCTCATCATTAGACACTTTCCATTATATATAAATGGGAGGGTGGGGCAGGATTTGAAAAAAAAAATTAATGATTTGGTAAAAAAATAAAATTATAGATATTGAAGATAGCTTTATCATGAAACTGTTGATCAGAACTATATATAAGTGATTTCATCAAGTCCTCATACATGTACATGTATATATACCACTATCAATCAACAGAACAAATGCAAATACTTTTTTTTATTTACAAGCATATGGTTGCCTATAATTTCTGACATCTATTTTATTTGAATTTAAGGAAATAGTTGTTATTTATATAAACAAATCTCATGTCGATATATAACATGTACAACAATCAAACATCAACCCAAACCAAACTGGATGTATTTGAAAGACATCTAGAGGTCAATATACAGTCTCGAACAAAAGACAAAAAAAAGGAAAAATATAGTGAACTTTGGAGAATTTATATTATTACATATACATGCATTTGAATTATTTGGAATATATTGTTTCAAATTTTTTAGTCTTGGGTTCCACCTACCATTTTAGAAAACTGGGATTTCAATGCTAGTCTATTAGAGTGGTATTTCATTGGTTGTAGATATCGAGGTATGTTCTTATTTCGAGAGGGGCAATCAACCTATATCAATTTGTACATGAAGAGATTGATAGTTGCTAGATACTGAATGATTTCACCACAAATTTGTGAAAGTTTTAACCTGTGTATATATAATTAAAATACGATAATAAAATTCATGTCTTTTTCAGGACTTCTGATCCAACCATGTAGTATGGCATGTTTGTGAGATATGGTTTTGGTGGATAGGATCTTCATGAAGGACATGTAGTACAAAGTATATCACTGGATTGAGCTCTTTGTCTAAGTGTATTATTAAAGTGCTTTGCTTTGAGCTCAGTTCATTGTTATGCAATTCATTCTTTGTTAAATAAAGATTTGACAGACAACTCTCATGTACAAGGATTTGTCAGGGTAGTATCCATTCTATGTACAATGTAAGTAATAAGGAGATAAAAGCATTTTATTATGATTTGAACCAAACATTTTTTGTCCATTAACCAAATTTTTAAAAAAGAACAAATTTACCCGACAATGCTGCACTCGCTACTAGCAATATGATGCTAGGTTGTTTTAATACATCTGTACTGCCTACTGATGACTTGGTCCTGAGTGTAAATGGTCATTCAGTATGTTTTAAAAAAAAGACCAAAATTTATAAGGCCTATCTGGCCTAATTGATTTCTAAAACTATATTTCATTGTACATATTCAACATTTTTCATTCATTTGTTTATTTCTTAATTTGTGTGAATTAAAATTGTTACAGTAAATGTTAATTACTACACTTTCATACCACAACAAATACTGTATTTGTATCACTTATATTTGTATCCATATAACAAAAAAAATTTAAAAGAGAATAATTTTGCAATACATTTGTACCTTTTTCATATTGAATACTATAACTTTTTTGATATTAAGACATATTAAGTAGATTTTCATAATACCCACTTGACAAGAACAGGAATAAAAGCCCTGTTCATTGATAATTTTCTATGTTTACTATGTATTGTGTGCGATTTTGTCCCATGTACATTTACTCCATATCCTTTCATTTTCTATTGAAATTCTATCAGATTACTTTTGGAGCAGTTATGAGTCTTTGAAGCATGCTCACAAAGGTTTTTTTGTTGATATCATTTTCATATTGGTCAAAACTTTTTTTTGCTTCGACTGCTTTGGAGGAGATGTTACAAAGAATTGATAAAAAAACAACACAGAAGTTTACTTTCTAGCTCATCTAGCCCCAAGCATCATGTCAGGCATTGTCATTACTAAAAACCAATTAATGTCTTCTAATCTGAGAAACAATTTCGACATTTTAACAAAATATTTTACTAATGATACTGACAATCCACCACAAAGTAATATAAATACAACCATACAAATAGTGAGCAAATACATATAAAAAAGATGTGGTATGATTGCCAATGAGAAAATTCTCCACAACAGACCAAAATGACACTGAAATTAACAACTACGGGTCACCGTACAGCCTTCAAAAATGAGCAAAGCCCATAACGCATAGTCATTTATGTACACAAAATAAACGAAAAAAAACAAATATTATGTAACACATAGACAAACGACAACCACTGAGTTACAGCCTCCTGATATCATGTTCTCAGATATCTCCCATTTAAAAAAAAATCACATGAAAAAATGAACCTATTATGTGTTGCTCTCCTAGCTACAAAATGTATCCAAAATCAAAGATTTGGAAAATATTCTATCATAATCATTTGGTAATTAATGCAATTAGTGTCTCTTCCATGCCCGTCTTGAACATAAAATCTAAATATTAAATAAACAACACTCCTAATGCTCAGGTTGGTTGTCATCATGCAACACAGTTAATAACACCATATAGGAAAAACATGGAACTCCTTTTGTCATATAAAACACCGTCAAACATCCAAACATACTATCCACATTCATCTGTGTCCACACTTGTTTATAAGAAAAACATTTTTTTTACATGAAACCCCACTAGTAACCTTACTTTGGCTATGTTCTTTCAAACTTTGACAAGTGAGTAGATTTTACAAATGTCAAAGTTGCTGTTTTGCATATTCCCGTTAAATCCTGGTGCTAATATGGATCAGCAGTTCAAGGTTGACCGTTTCGTGCATTCTTGTGACAAAAAAAAATACATCATGCTCCTTGTATGCAGTTGTCAATATGGACGGGTATAAGACGGACGACATTTTGAGTCAAGTATGGCATGGTATTGGTTGCAAAAATTTGATATTTTTCATTTAAATGCAATATTTTTAATTTAACTGGTATATTTCTTCATTTAAATGCAATATTGTTTTATTTGAATGGTATATTTTTTTCATTTAAATGCAATATTTTTTATTCAAATGGTATAATTTGTCATTCAAATGCAATATTTTTTATTCAATTGGTATAGTAGATTTTTTATTTATATGCAATATTTGCATTATGGGTAATTTTTTGACGTCACAAGGTCAAATTTGCAACAACGTTTGTGATTGGTCGGTAATTGTTTGGATTTCTCCCCTTTCTTTCTAAACATGAGTGACCAAGAATTTAAAAAAAACGCGTCGGAATATCGCCCCTCTAACTAAATTTGGCGTTCGTGCTGTTAATGCCAATAATGGCCAGGTCGAGCAAAAAATGCGAGTGACAAGTAACAATAATTAATTTGACAAGTAATAATAATTAATTTGACACACAACCTGTTCATGGATAGAAACAGATGCCTGCGTGCATGGCAAAAATGCATCCAATGAAAACCCTTTCTGAAGAAACTCCCATACAGTCTACACATTGAAGTCAAAAAAAATACATAGCTAGCCCCTCTTTCCCCCTCTAAGTTCAGATACATGTAATCATTACGTTCTCTGATGCTATATCATTTTTTACTTTTCTTGATCCTCGGAGACGTTGCAGGAAGGCAAACATAAAAAAGAATAAAAAGCCTTCCAGGACGTTATAATTATTTGGACTAAGTCCCCTCTTTTTTGCTACTTGTAGAAAAAAATCACCTAATTACGACAGCAGAACCAGAGACCCACAAGAAGAGACCTGAGCTGTGATACTCCGGAACTAATTCTTTAATAAAGACAATTCGGGATAATTTGGAACCAGTAACTAACCCATGTTACAACAATAGGCCTATGAAATAGGAAGTACACTGTATAAGGCGTAAACTTCATATTTTGGACTATCTATAATATGTGCTCTCATGTCATATGCCGCAAATCATTTTACATTTAGGATTCGTTGCTGAGCAGTTTTTACTGTTCCCATCTCCGAATCCCTTAAATAGATTTTTTTTCAAGCCCCATAGTAGTTCAATAATTACTATATGTCTTTGCATAAATAAGTATGCAGGGCATATTTCAAAACATATTTTTTCTTCAGGACTTTTAAATGATTTACTTTTCAATGCTGCATTTGGAAAGGGGGTTATACAAGTTTATTTTGTGACACAGTGTATGATATCATTAGATAAAAATCTCTAATGATTTGTAATTTTGTATCCAACAAATTATAGAATTGTACGTTTAGCTATTATCTAGACCCGTACAAAATGTATATAATAAGATACATTTAACAGGGGCGGATCCAGAACCTCTGTGTCTAGAGGGGTGGGGGAGGGGGGTTCAGATTTAGATATTTGTATATATATATATAGAGGTGTATGTATGCGAGTATTGGCAGTAATGGTTATGGTGTGTGTGTGAGTAGAAAAGGGGGTTCAGATCAAAGATCGATTCTATAATTCTATATCTTTTAGTTTTACCATTTCACTCTTTTCTTTATCCTTTGATCTCTTAACCGGTAGCAATACACAGTTAGAATTGTTAGTTTCGCATTTTGGCCCCTGTGAATTTTTAAATAAAGAGAAAGACAAGTTATAAGTACCTGAAAATGAAGAAAAATAAAATTTGATGCTGTGAGAGTGGTTTTAATTGAAAGGTATGATTCCAGAGAAGAGATTGACCCTGGTTTGCTCAGTAGAAATGTAAATTTCGGGTCTTAATTCATATCCAGTCCACCAATGACTCTAAAACTATATCAGCATTTGTTGACTGTTTTCAATGGTGTAAATTTGCCTCGATCTTTTGAAAGGTAATTTGCGGAAAAGGAGCAGAAAGACCCCAATTTTTTTGTTTTTTTGAGAGGGCTATCATTCAGTGTTGAAACAATGTATGTCTGATATTCATTGAAATTTTATAAAATGGATATTTTTAAGCCTGTATGGGGGTGTCCAACAGCATTTTTTGAAGAAAAAAATAGAAAACAAACACCAAATGTTTCCATGGATACTGAACTTGTACAATTTTGTTTTAAGTGTTTGGTTACAGATTTGAAATCTGCTGAGAAATATGATTCTAAATATGTATACATGTTTGGGTATTCTTGTAGAATTGGTTATATCCTTTTCAAAATGCATGCACATATTCCTGAATTTAAAGACCAAATTTCAGCATCATTTGCTAACTGTGTATTGCTACCTTATGGTAATGTGAAATTAGATCATAAAAGGAAAACACTCAATTTTGGGCAAGAATTTTGGCTAATCTAGTTAAAGACATTGTAGGTGATATGAAATCCTTTAATTTTCTTGACATTTTGTCTAACAAGCCATTATTTTCCTTTTCAAAAGACTTTTTAAGGCTCGTAGTTGCTTGACTTTGCCATGATGTATATTGACGTTGTCAAATGTGAAGGCAAAAGCAATACAAATTTTAATGCAATGGGCAATCCATTCAATTCGTTACAAAGAAAAGGAAGTATGTGAACTATATAATTAAATTTATTGACAATAATATTCCATAATCTCATTCAGATATAATATAAACTGTATTAACCATTTCACTAAGTTGATAGTTAGTTACTTTATACTTTGATGTTGCTAACCAGTATTTATGACGTCATGACGTCATGATTACCTTTATGACGTCATCATAATTAAAAGTGCAGATATTTAAATATAGTCTAAAGTCAAAACGCACCTTAAAAGATATTAAATTTCATTTTAACAGGAATTCCAATGCAAATTAAATGATCTCTACAACATGAAATTTTCATAAAATTAACTGTTAAAATCCTTGAAATTTTAGACTTATCTGCCCTTTGACCATGAATCTTTAAAGTATAATGTATTCCAGTCAAAGTACACTATAAGATGAAAATGATGTAAATCTTCAATTAAGAATGAACCAAAACATAAAATTAACACTCAAAAGAAGGAAAATGTATTCTTAGAATAATTTTTAGTTGAATATTAATAATAAAATCATGAAGAATTTTAGAGATTTTATAAATTTGATTTGTTTTGTTGTCCATAGCAACATATTTTTCAGCTGAAAAATGTTTACAAAATTGTGTTCATATATTTAGCATGGGTACCAGGTACCTCAAACGGGTGTTTATTTTATCAATTGACTTTTATTGCACATTTCATACTTGTCACCACTGATCCACTTTTTCATAGAAAATTTTAATGATTTTCTTAAATACCATTATAACTTTTGCGACTGTATCTTTGGTTATTTTCATCCAATCTTAGAAAATTCAGGCCAAAAGCTTGAAATTTGGTAAACTTTGTCGAAATATAGGATTTAACTGAAAAGTGTATTACATTTTATCCTTAAGGTAGCAATACACAGTTAGAATTGTTAGTTTCGCATTTTGGCCCCTGTGAATTTTTTAAATAAAAGAGAAAGACAAGTTATAAGTACCTGAAAATGAAGAAAAATAAAATTTGATGCTGTGAGAGTGGTTTTAATTGAAAGGTATGATTCCAGAGAAGAGATTGACCCCTGGTTTGCTCAGTAGAAATGTAAATTTCGGTCTTAATTCATATCCAGTCCACCAATGACTCTAAAACTATATCAGCATTTGTTGACTGTTTTCAATGGTGTAAATTTGCCTCGATCTTTTGAAAGGTAATTTGCGGAAAAAGGAGCAGAAAGACCCCCAATTTTTTTTGGTTTTTTTGAGAGGGCTATCATTCAGTGTTGAAACAATGTATGTCTGATATTCATTGAAATTTTATAAAATGGATATTTTTAAGCCTGTATGGGGGTGTCCAACAGCATTTTTTGAAGAAAAAAATAGAAAACAAACACCAAATGTTTCCATGGATACTGAACTTGTACAATTTTGTTTTAAGTGTTTGGTTACAGATTTGAAATCTGCTGAGAAATATGATTCTAAATATGTATACATGTTTGGGTATTCTTGTAGAATTGGTTATATCCTTTTCAAAATGCATGCACATATTCCTGAATTTAAAGACCAAATTTCAGCATCATTTGCTAACTGTGTATTGCTACCTTATGGTAATGTGAAATTAGATCATAAAAGGAAAACACTCAATTTTGGGCAAGAATTTTGGCTAATCTAGTTAAAGACATTGTAGGTGATATGAAATCCTTTAATTTTCTTGACATTTTGTCTAACAAGCCATTATTTTCCTTTTCAAAAGACTTTTAAGGCTCGTAGTTGCTTGACTTTGCCATGATGTATATTGACGTTGTCAAATGTGAAGGCAAAAGCAATACAAATTTTAATGCAATGGGCAATCCATTCAATTCGTTACAAAGAAAAGGAAGTATGTGAACTATATAATTAAATTTATTGACAATAATATTCCATAATCTCATTCAGATATAATATAAACTGTATTAACCATTTCACTAAGTTGATAGTTAGTTACTTTATACTTTGATGTTGCTAACCAGTATTTATGACGTCATGACGTCATGATTACCTTTATGACGCCATCATAATTAAAAGTGCAGATATTTAAATATAGTCTAAAGTCAAAAGGCACCTTAAAAGATATTAAATTTCATTTTAACAGGAATTCCAATGCAAATTAAATGATCTCTACAACATGAAATTTTCATAAAATTAACTGTTAAAATCCTTGAAATTTTAGACTTATCTGCCCTTTGACCATGAATCTTTAAAGTATAATGTATTCCAGTCAAAGTACACTATAAGATGAAAATGATGTAAATCTTCAATTAAGAATGAACCAAAACATAAAATTAACACTCAAAAGAAGGAAAATGTATTCTTAGAATAATTTTAGTTGAATATTAATAATAAAATCATGAAGAATTTTAGAGATTTTATAAATTTGATTTGTTTTGTTGTCCATAGCAACATATTTTTCAGCTGAAAATGTTTACAAAATTGTGTTCATATATTTAGCATGGGTACCAGGTACCTCAAACGGTGTTTATTTTATCAATTGACTTTTATTGCACATTTCATACTTGTCACCACTGATCCACTTTTTCATAGAAAATTTTAATGATTTTCTTAAATACCATTATAACTTTTGCGACTGTATCTTTGGTTATTTTCATCCAATCTTAGAAAATTCAGGCCAAAAGCTTGAAATTTGGTAAACTTTGTCGAAATATAGGATTTAACTGAAAAGTGTATTACATTTTATCCTTAAGGTAGCAATACACAGTTAGAATTGTTAGTTTCGCATTTTGGCCCCTGTGAATTTTTAAATAAAAGAGAAAGACAAGTTATAAGTACCTGAAAATGAAGAAAAATAAAATTTGATGCTGTGAGAGTGGTTTTAATTGAAAGGTATGATTCCAGAGAAGAGATTGACCCTGGTTTGCTCAGTAGAAATGTAAATTTCGGGTCTTAATTCATATCCAGTCCACCAATGACTCTAAAACTATATCAGCATTTGTTGACTGTTTTCAATGGTGTAAATTTGCCTCGATCTTTTGAAAGGTAATTTGCGGAAAAAGGAGCAGAAAGACCCCAATTTTTTGTTTTTTTGAGAGGGCTATCATTCAGTGTTGAAACAATGTATGTCTGATATTCATTGAAATTTTATAAAATGGATATTTTAAGCCTGTATGGGGTGTCCAACAGCATTTTTGAAGAAAAATAGAAAACAAACACCAAATGTTTCCATGGATACTGAACTTGTACAATTTTGTTTTAAGTGTTTGGTTACAGATTTGAAATCTGCTGAGAAATATGATTCTAAATATGTATACATGTTTGGGTATTCTTGTAGAATTGGTTATATCCTTTTCAAAATGCATGCACATATTCCTGAATTTAAAGACCAAATTTCAGCATCATTTGCTAACTGTGTATTGCTACCTTATGGTAATGTGAAATTAGATCATAAAAGGAAAACACTCAATTTTGGGCAAGAATTTTGGCTAATCTAGTTAAAGACATTGTAGGTGATATGAAATCCTTTAATTTTCTTGACATTTTGTCTAACAAGCCATTATTTTCCTTTTCAAAAGACTTTTTAAGGCTCGTAGTTGCTTGACTTTGCCATGATGTATATTGACGTTGTCAAATGTGAAGGCAAAAGCAATACAAATTTTAATGCAATGGGCAATCCATTCAATTCGTTACAAAGAAAAGGAAGTATGTGAACTATATAATTAAATTTATTGACAATAATATTCCATAATCTCATTCAGATATAATATAAACTGTATTAACCATTTCACTAAGTTGATAGTTAGTTACTTTATACTTTGATGTTGCTAACCAGTATTTATGACGTCATGACGTCATGATTACCTTTATGACGCCATCATAATTAAAAGTGCAGATATTTAAATATAGTCTAAAGTCAAAAGGCACCTTAAAAGATATTAAATTTCATTTTAACAGGAATTCCAATGCAAATTAAATGATCTCTACAACATGAAATTTTCATAAAATTAACTGTTAAAATCCTTGAAATTTTAGACTTATCTGCCCTTTGACCATGAATCTTTAAAGTATAATGTATTCCAGTCAAAGTACACTATAAGATGAAAATGATGTAAATCTTCAATTAAGAATGAACCAAAACATAAAATTAACACTCAAAAGAAGGAAAATGTATTCTTAGAATAATTTTTAGTTGAATATTAATAATAAAATCATGAAGAATTTTTAGAGATTTTATAAATTTGATTTGTTTTGTTGTCCATAGCAACATATTTTTCAGCTGAAAAATGTTTACAAAATTGTGTTCATATATTTAGCATGGGTACCAGGTACCTCAAACGGGTGTTTATTTTATCAATTGACTTTTATTGCACATTTCATACTTGTCACCACTGATCCACTTTTTCATAGAAAATTTTAATGATTTTCTTAAATACCATTATAACTTTTGCGACTGTATCTTTGGTTATTTTCATCCAATCTTAGAAAATTCAGGCCAAAAGCTTGAAATTTGGTAAACTTTGTCGAAATATAGGATTTAACTGAAAAGTGTATTACATTTTATCCTTAAGGTAGCAATACACAGTTAGAATTGTTAGTTTCGCATTTTGGCCCCTGTGAATTTTTAAATAAAAGAGAAAGACAAGTTATAAGTACCTGAAAATGAAGAAAAATAAAATTTGATGCTGTGAGAGTGGTTTTAATTGAAAGGTATGATTCCAGAGAAGAGATTGACCCTGGTTTGCTCAGTAGAAATGTAAATTTCGGGTCTTAATTCATATCCAGTCCACCAATGACTCTAAAACTATATCAGCATTTGTTGACTGTTTTCAATGGTGTAAATTTGCCTCGATCTTTTGAAAGGTAATTTGCGGAAAAGGAGCAGAAAGACCCCAATTTTTTTTTTTTTTTGAGAGGGCTATCATTCAGTGTTGAAACAATGTATGTCTGATATTCATTGAAATTTTATAAAATGGATATTTTAAGCCTGTATGGGGTGTCCAACAGCATTTTTGAAGAAAAAATAGAAAACAAACACCAAATGTTTCCATGGATACTGAACTTGTACAATTTTGTTTTAAGTGTTTGGTTACAGATTTGAAATCTGCTGAGAAATATGATTCTAAATATGTATACATGTTTGGGTATTCTTGTAGAATTGGTTATATCCTTTTCAAAATGCATGCACATATTCCTGAATTTAAAGACCAAATTTCAGCATCATTTGCTAACTGTGTATTGCTACCTTATGGTAATGTGAAATTAGATCATAAAAGGAAAACACTCAATTTTGGGCAAGAATTTTGGCTAATCTAGTTAAAGACATTGTAGGTGATATGAAATCCTTTAATTTTCTTGACATTTTGTCTAACAAGCCATTATTTTCCTTTTCAAAAGACTTTTTAAGGCTCGTAGTTGCTTGACTTTGCCATGATGTATATTGACGTTGTCAAATGTGAAGGCAAAAGCAATACAAATTTTAATGCAATGGGCAATCCATTCAATTCGTTACAAAGAAAAGGAAGTATGTGAACTATATAATTAAATTTATTGACAATAATATTCCATAATCTCATTCAGATATAATATAAACTGTATTAACCATTTCACTAAGTTGATAGTTAGTTACTTTATACTTTGATGTTGCTAACCAGTATTTATGACGTCATGACGTCATGATTACCTTTATGACGCCATCATAATTAAAAGTGCAGATATTTAAATATAGTCTAAAGTCAAAAGGCACCTTAAAAGATATTAAATTTCATTTTAACAGGAATTCCAATGCAAATTAAATGATCTCTACAACATGAAATTTTCATAAAATTAACTGTTAAAATCCTTGAAATTTTAGACTTATCTGCCCTTTGACCATGAATCTTTAAAGTATAATGTATTCCAGTCAAAGTACACTATAAGATGAAAATGATGTAAATCTTCAATTAAGAATGAACCAAAACATAAAATTAACACTCAAAAGAAGGAAAATGTATTCTTAGAATAATTTTAGTTGAATATTAATAATAAAATCATGAAGAATTTTAGAGATTTTATAAATTTGATTTGTTTTGTTGTCCATAGCAACATATTTTTCAGCTGAAAAATGTTTACAAAATTGTGTTCATATATTTAGCATGGGTACCAGGTACCTCAAACGGGTGTTTATTTTATCAATTGACTTTTATTGCACATTTCATACTTGTCACCACTGATCCACTTTTTCATAGAAAATTTTAATGATTTTCTTAAATACCATTATAACTTTGCGCGACTGTATCTTTGGTTATTTTCATCCAATCTTAGAAAATTCAGGCCAAAAGCTTGAAATTTGGTAAACTTTGTCGAAATATAGGATTTAACTGAAAAGTGTATTACATTTTATCCTTAAGGTAGCAATACACAGTTAGAATTGTTAGTTTCGCATTTTGGCCCCTGTGAATTTTTAAATAAAAGAGAAAGACAAGTTATAAGTACCTGAAAATGAAGAAAAATAAAATTTGATGCTGTGAGAGTGGTTTTAATTGAAAGGTATGATTCCAGAGAAGAGATTGACCCTGGTTTGCTCAGTAGAAATGTAAATTTCGGGTCTTAATTCATATCCAGTCCACCAATGACTCTAAAACTATATCAGCATTTGTTGACTGTTTTCAATGGTGTAAATTTGCCTCGATCTTTTGAAAGGTAATTTGCGGAAAAAGGAGCAGAAAGACCCCAATTTTTTTGTTTTTTTGAGAGGGCTATCATTCAGTGTTGAAACAATGTATGTCTGATATTCATTGAAATTTTATAAAATGGATATTTTAAGCCTGTATGGGGTGTCCAACAGCATTTTTGAAGAAAAAATAGAAAACAAACACCAAATGTTTCCATGGATACTGAACTTGTACAATTTTGTTTTAAGTGTTTGGTTACAGATTTGAAATCTGCTGAGAAATATGATTCTAAATATGTATACATGTTTGGGTATTCTTGTAGAATTGGTTATATCCTTTTCAAAATGCATGCACATATTCCTGAATTTAAAGACCAAATTTCAGCATCATTTGCTAACTGTGTATTGCTACCTTATGGTAATGTGAAATTAGATCATAAAAGGAAAACACTCAATTTTGGGCAAGAATTTTGGCTAATCTAGTTAAAGACATTGTAGGTGATATGAAATCCTTTAATTTTCTTGACATTTTGTCTAACAAGCCATTATTTTCCTTTTCAAAAGACTTTTAAGGCTCGTAGTTGCTTGACTTTGCCATGATGTATATTGACGTTGTCAAATGTGAAGGCAAAAGCAATACAAATTTTAATGCAATGGGCAATCCATTCAATTCGTTACAAAGAAAAGGAAGTATGTGAACTATATAATTAAATTTATTGACAATAATATTCCATAATCTCATTCAGATATAATATAAACTGTATTAACCATTTCACTAAGTTGATAGTTAGTTACTTTATACTTTGATGTTGCTAACCAGTATTTATGACGTCATGACGTCATGATTACCTTTATGACGCCATCATAATTAAAAGTGCAGATATTTAAATATAGTCTAAAGTCAAAAGGCACCTTAAAAGATATTAAATTTCATTTTAACAGGAATTCCAATGCAAATTAAATGATCTCTACAACATGAAATTTTCATAAAATTAACTGTTAAAATCCTTGAAATTTTAGACTTATCTGCCCTTTGACCATGAATCTTTAAAGTATAATGTATTCCAGTCAAAGTACACTATAAGATGAAAATGATGTAAATCTTCAATTAAGAATGAACCAAAACATAAAATTAACACTCAAAAGAAGGAAAATGTATTCTTAGAATAATTTTAGTTGAATATTAATAATAAAATCATGAAGAATTTTAGAGATTTTATAAATTTGATTTGTTTTGTTGTCCATAGCAACATATTTTTCAGCTGAAAATGTTTACAAAATTGTGTTCATATATTTAGCATGGGTACCAGGTACCTCAAACGGTGTTTATTTTATCAATTGACTTTTATTGCACATTTCATACTTGTCACCACTGATCCACTTTTTCATAGAAAATTTTAATGATTTTCTTAAATACCATTATAACTTTGCGCGACTGTATCTTTGGTTATTTTCATCCAATCTTAGAAAAATTCAGGCCAAAAGCTTGAAATTTGGTAAACTTTGTCGAAATATAGGATTTAACTGAAAAGTGTATTACATTTTATCCTTAAGGTAGCAATACACAGTTAGAATTGTTAGTTTCGCATTTTGGCCCCTGTGAATTTTTAAATAAAAGAGAAAGACAAGTTATAAGTACCTGAAAATGAAGAAAAATAAAATTTGATGCTGTGAGAGTGGTTTTAATTGAAAGGTATGATTCCAGAGAAGAGATTGACCCTGGTTTGCTCAGTAGAAATGTAAATTTCGGGTCTTAATTCATATCCAGTCCACCAATGACTCTAAAACTATATCAGCATTTGTTGACTGTTTTCAATGGTGTAAATTTGCCTCGATCTTTTGAAAGGTAATTTGCGGAAAAAGGAGCAGAAAGACCCCAATTTTTTTGTTTTTTTTGAGAGGGCTATCATTCAGTGTTGAAACAATGTATGTCTGATATTCATTGAAATTTTATAAAATGGATATTTTAAGCCTGTATGGGGTGTCCAACAGCATTTTTGAAGAAAAATAGAAAACAAACACCAAATGTTTCCATGGATACTGAACTTGTACAATTTTGTTTTAAGTGTTTGGTTACAGATTTGAAATCTGCTGAGAAATATGATTCTAAATATGTATACATGTTTGGGTATTCTTGTAGAATTGGTTATATCCTTTTCAAAATGCATGCACATATTCCTGAATTTAAAGACCAAATTTCAGCATCATTTGCTAACTGTGTATTGCTACCTTATGGTAATGTGAAATTAGATCATAAAAGGAAAACACTCAATTTTGGGCAAGAATTTTGGCTAATCTAGTTAAAGACATTGTAGGTGATATGAAATCCTTTAATTTTCTTGACATTTTGTCTAACAAGCCATTATTTTCCTTTTCAAAAGACTTTTTAAGGCTCGTAGTTGCTTGACTTTGCCATGATGTATATTGACGTTGTCAAATGTGAAGGCAAAAGCAATACAAATTTTAATGCAATGGGCAATCCATTCAATTCGTTACAAAGAAAAGGAAGTATGTGAACTATATAATTAAATTTATTGACAATAATATTCCATAATCTCATTCAGATATAATATAAACTGTATTAACCATTTCACTAAGTTGATAGTTAGTTACTTTATACTTTGATGTTGCTAACCAGTATTTATGACGTCATGACGTCATGATTACCTTTATGACGCCATCATAATTAAAAGTGCAGATATTTAAATATAGTCTAAAGTCAAAAGGCACCTTAAAAGATATTAAATTTCATTTTAACAGGAATTCCAATGCAAATTAAATGATCTCTACAACATGAAATTTTCATAAAATTAACTGTTAAAATCCTTGAAATTTTAGACTTATCTGCCCTTTGACCATGAATCTTTAAAGTATAATGTATTCCAGTCAAAGTACACTATAAGATGAAAATGATGTAAATCTTCAATTAAGAATGAACCAAAACATAAAATTAACACTCAAAAGAAGGAAAATGTATTCTTAGAATAATTTTAGTTGAATATTAATAATAAAATCATGAAGAATTTTTAGAGATTTTATAAATTTGATTTGTTTTGTTGTCCATAGCAACATATTTTTCAGCTGAAAATGTTTACAAAATTGTGTTCATATATTTAGCATGGGTACCAGGTACCTCAAACGGGTGTTTATTTTATCAATTGACTTTTATTGCACATTTCATACTTGTCACCACTGATCCACTTTTTCATAGAAAATTTTAATGATTTTCTTAAATACCATTATAACTTTGCGCGACTGTATCTTTGGTTATTTTCATCCAATCTTAGAAAATTCAGGCCAAAAGCTTGAAATTTGGTAAACTTTGTCGAAATATAGGATTTAACTGAAAAGTGTATTACATTTTATCCTTAAGGTAGCAATACACAGTTAGAATTGTTAGTTTCGCATTTTGGCCCCTGTGAATTTTTAAATAAAAGAGAAAGACAAGTTATAAGTACCTGAAAATGAAGAAAAATAAAATTTGATGCTGTGAGAGTGGTTTTAATTGAAAGGTATGATTCCAGAGAAGAGATTGACCCTGGTTTGCTCAGTAGAAATGTAAATTTCGGGTCTTAATTCATATCCAGTCCACCAATGACTCTAAAACTATATCAGCATTTGTTGACTGTTTTCAATGGTGTAAATTTGCCTCGATCTTTTGAAAGGTAATTTGCGGAAAAAGGAGCAGAAAGACCCCAATTTTTTTGTTTTTTTGAGAGGGCTATCATTCAGTGTTGAAACAATGTATGTCTGATATTCATTGAAATTTTATAAAATGGATATTTTAAGCCTGTATGGGGTGTCCAACAGCATTTTTGAAGAAAAAATAGAAAACAAACACCAAATGTTTCCATGGATACTGAACTTGTACAATTTTGTTTTAAGTGTTTGGTTACAGATTTGAAATCTGCTGAGAAATATGATTCTAAATATGTATACATGTTTGGGTATTCTTGTAGAATTGGTTATATCCTTTTCAAAATGCATGCACATATTCCTGAATTTAAAGACCAAATTTCAGCATCATTTGCTAACTGTGTATTGCTACCTTATGGTAATGTGAAATTAGATCATAAAAGGAAAACACTCAATTTTGGGCAAGAATTTTGGCTAATCTAGTTAAAGACATTGTAGGTGATATGAAATCCTTTAATTTTCTTGACATTTTGTCTAACAAGCCATTATTTTCCTTTTCAAAAGACTTTTAAGGCTCGTAGTTGCTTGACTTTGCCATGATGTATATTGACGTTGTCAAATGTGAAGGCAAAAGCAATACAAATTTTAATGCAATGGGCAATCCATTCAATTCGTTACAAAGAAAAGGAAGTATGTGAACTATATAATTAAATTTATTGACAATAATATTCCATAATCTCATTCAGATATAATATAAACTGTATTAACCATTTCACTAAGTTGATAGTTAGTTACTTTATACTTTGATGTTGCTAACCAGTATTTATGACGTCATGACGTCATGATTACCTTTATGACGCCATCATAATTAAAAGTGCAGATATTTAAATATAGTCTAAAGTCAAAAGGCACCTTAAAAGATATTAAATTTCATTTTAACAGGAATTCCAATGCAAATTAAATGATCTCTACAACATGAAATTTTCATAAAATTAACTGTTAAAATCCTTGAAATTTTAGACTTATCTGCCCTTTGACCATGAATCTTTAAAGTATAATGTATTCCAGTCAAAGTACACTATAAGATGAAAATGATGTAAATCTTCAATTAAGAATGAACCAAAACATAAAATTAACACTCAAAAGAAGGAAAATGTATTCTTAGAATAATTTTAGTTGAATATTAATAATAAAATCATGAAGAATTTTTAGAGATTTTATAAATTTGATTTGTTTTGTTGTCCATAGCAACATATTTTTCAGCTGAAAAATGTTTACAAAATTGTGTTCATATATTTAGCATGGGTACCAGGTACCTCAAACGGGTGTTTATTTTATCAATTGACTTTTATTGCACATTTCATACTTGTCACCACTGATCCACTTTTTCATAGAAAATTTTAATGATTTTCTTAAATACCATTATAACTTTTGCGACTGTATCTTTGGTTATTTTCATCCAATCTTAGAAAATTCAGGCCAAAAGCTTGAAATTTGGTAAACTTTGTCGAAATATAGGATTTAACTGAAAAGTGTATTACATTTTATCCTTAAGGTAGCAATACACAGTTAGAATTGTTAGTTTCGCATTTTGGCCCCTGTGAATTTTTAAATAAAAGAGAAAGACAAGTTATAAGTACCTGAAAATGAAGAAAAATAAAATTTGATGCTGTGAGAGTGGTTTTAATTGAAAGGTATGATTCCAGAGAAGAGATTGACCCTGGTTTGCTCAGTAGAAATGTAAATTTCGGTCTTAATTCATATCCAGTCCACCAATGACTCTAAAACTATATCAGCATTTGTTGACTGTTTTCAATGGTGTAAATTTGCCTCGATCTTTTGAAAGGTAATTTGCGGAAAAAGGAGCAGAAAGACCCCAATTTTTTTTTTTTTTTTGAGAGGGCTATCATTCAGTGTTGAAACAATGTATGTCTGATATTCATTGAAATTTTATAAAATGGATATTTTAAGCCTGTATGGGGTGTCCAACAGCATTTTTGAAGAAAAAATAGAAAACAAACACCAAATGTTTCCATGGATACTGAACTTGTACAATTTTGTTTTAAGTGTTTGGTTACAGATTTGAAATCTGCTGAGAAATATGATTCTAAATATGTATACATGTTTGGGTATTCTTGTAGAATTGGTTATATCCTTTTCAAAATGCATGCACATATTCCTGAATTTAAAGACCAAATTTCAGCATCATTTGCTAACTGTGTATTGCTACCTTATGGTAATGTGAAATTAGATCATAAAAGGAAAACACTCAATTTTGGGCAAGAATTTTGGCTAATCTAGTTAAAGACATTGTAGGTGATATGAAATCCTTTAATTTTCTTGACATTTTGTCTAACAAGCCATTATTTTCCTTTTCAAAAGACTTTTTAAGGCTCGTAGTTGCTTGACTTTGCCATGATGTATATTGACGTTGTCAAATGTGAAGGCAAAAGCAATACAAATTTTAATGCAATGGGCAATCCATTCAATTCGTTACAAAGAAAAGGAAGTATGTGAACTATATAATTAAATTTATTGACAATAATATTCCATAATCTCATTCAGATATAATATAAACTGTATTAACCATTTCACTAAGTTGATAGTTAGTTACTTTATACTTTGATGTTGCTAACCAGTATTTATGACGTCATGACGTCATGATTACCTTTATGACGCCATCATAATTAAAAGTGCAGATATTTAAATATAGTCTAAAGTCAAAAGGCACCTTAAAAGATATTAAATTTCATTTTAACAGGAATTCCAATGCAAATTAAATGATCTCTACAACATGAAATTTTCATAAAATTAACTGTTAAAATCCTTGAAATTTTAGACTTATCTGCCCTTTGACCATGAATCTTTAAAGTATAATGTATTCCAGTCAAAGTACACTATAAGATGAAAATGATGTAAATCTTCAATTAAGAATGAACCAAAACATAAAATTAACACTCAAAAGAAGGAAAATGTATTCTTAGAATAATTTTAGTTGAATATTAATAATAAAATCATGAAGAATTTTTAGAGATTTTATAAATTTGATTTGTTTTGTTGTCCATAGCAACATATTTTTCAGCTGAAAAATGTTTACAAAATTGTGTTCATATATTTAGCATGGGTACCAGGTACCTCAAACGGGTGTTTATTTTATCAATTGACTTTTATTGCACATTTCATACTTGTCACCACTGATCCACTTTTTCATAGAAAATTTTAATGATTTTCTTAAATACCATTATAACTTTGCGCGACTGTATCTTTGGTTATTTTCATCCAATCTTAGAAAAATTCAGGCCAAAAGCTTGAAATTTGGTAAACTTTGTCGAAATATAGGATTTAACTGAAAAGTGTATTACATTTTATCCTTAAGGTAGCAATACACAGTTAGAATTGTTAGTTTCGCATTTTGGCCCCTGTGAATTTTTAAATAAAAGAGAAAGACAAGTTATAAGTACCTGAAAATGAAGAAAAATAAAATTTGATGCTGTGAGAGTGGTTTTAATTGAAAGGTATGATTCCAGAGAAGAGATTGACCCTGGTTTGCTCAGTAGAAATGTAAATTTCGGTCTTAATTCATATCCAGTCCACCAATGACTCTAAAACTATATCAGCATTTGTTGACTGTTTTCAATGGTGTAAATTTGCCTCGATCTTTTGAAAGGTAATTTGCGGAAAAGGAGCAGAAAGACCCCAATTTTTTTGTTTTTTTGAGAGGGCTATCATTCAGTGTTGAAACAATGTATGTCTGATATTCATTGAAATTTTATAAAATGGATATTTTAAGCCTGTATGGGGTGTCCAACAGCATTTTTGAAGAAAAAATAGAAAACA
Source organism: Mytilus coruscus (assembly GCA_017311375.1). Lineage (NCBI taxonomy): Eukaryota > Metazoa > Mollusca > Bivalvia > Mytilida > Mytilidae > Mytilus > Mytilus coruscus. The sequence continues at coordinate 128,578,095 of CM029596.1, forward strand.
AACACCAAATGTTTCCATGGATACTGAACTTGTACAATTTTGTTTTAAGTGTTTGGTTACAGATTTGAAATCTGCTGAGAAATATGATTCTAAATATGTATACATGTTTGGGTATTCTTGTAGAATTGGTTATATCCTTTTCAAAATGCATGCACATATTCCTGAATTTAAAGACCAAATTTCAGCATCATTTGCTAACTGTGTATTGCTACCTTATGGTAATGTGAAATTAGATCATAAAAGGAAAACACTCAATTTTGGGCAAGAATTTTGGCTAATCTAGTTAAAGACATTGTAGGTGATATGAAATCCTTTAATTTTCTTGACATTTTGTCTAACAAGCCATTATTTTCCTTTTCAAAAGACTTTTTAAGGCTCGTAGTTGCTTGACTTTGCCATGATGTATATTGACGTTGTCAAATGTGAAGGCAAAAGCAATACAAATTTTAATGCAATGGGCAATCCATTCAATTCGTTACAAAGAAAAGGAAGTATGTGAACTATATAATTAAATTTATTGACAATAATATTCCATAATCTCATTCAGATATAATATAAACTGTATTAACCATTTCACTAAGTTGATAGTTAGTTACTTTATACTTTGATGTTGCTAACCAGTATTTATGACGTCATGACGTCATGATTACCTTTATGACGCCATCATAATTAAAAGTGCAGATATTTAAATATAGTCTAAAGTCAAAAGGCACCTTAAAAGATATTAAATTTCATTTTAACAGGAATTCCAATGCAAATTAAATGATCTCTACAACATGAAATTTTCATAAAATTAACTGTTAAAATCCTTGAAATTTTAGACTTATCTGCCCTTTGACCATGAATCTTTAAAGTATAATGTATTCCAGTCAAAGTACACTATAAGATGAAAATGATGTAAATCTTCAATTAAGAATGAACCAAAACATAAAATTAACACTCAAAAGAAGGAAAATGTATTCTTAGAATAATTTTTAGTTGAATATTAATAATAAAATCATGAAGAATTTTTAGAGATTTTATAAATTTGATTTGTTTTGTTGTCCATAGCAACATATTTTTCAGCTGAAAAATGTTTACAAAATTGTGTTCATATATTTAGCATGGGTACCAGGTACCTCAAACGGGTGTTTATTTTATCAATTGACTTTTATTGCACATTTCATACTTGTCACCACTGATCCACTTTTTCATAGAAAATTTTAATGATTTTCTTAAATACCATTATAACTTTGCGCGACTGTATCTTTGGTTATTTTCATCCAATCTTAGAAAAATTCAGGCCAAAAGCTTGAAATTTGGTAAACTTTGTCGAAATATAGGATTTAACTGAAAAGTGTATTACATTTTATCCTTAAGGTAGCAATACACAGTTAGAATTGTTAGTTTCGCATTTTGGCCCCTGTGAATTTTTAAATAAAAGAGAAAGACAAGTTATAAGTACCTGAAAATGAAGAAAATAAAATTTGATGCTGTGAGAGTGGTTTTAATTGAAAGGTATGATTCCAGAGAAGAGATTGACCCTGGTTTGCTCAGTAGAAATGTAAATTTCGGGTCTTAATTCATATCCAGTCCACCAATGACTCTAAAACTATATCAGCATTTGTTGACTGTTTTCAATGGTGTAAATTTGCCTCGATCTTTTGAAAGGTAATTTGCGGAAAAAGGAGCAGAAAGACCCCAATTTTTTTGTTTTTTTGAGAGGGCTATCATTCAGTGTTGAAACAATGTATGTCTGATATTCATTGAAATTTTATAAAATGGATATTTTAAGCCTGTATGGGGTGTCCAACAGCATTTTTGAAGAAAAAATAGAAAACAAACACCAAATGTTTCCATGGATACTGAACTTGTACAATTTTGTTTTAAGTGTTTGGTTACAGATTTGAAATCTGCTGAGAAATATGATTCTAAATATGTATACATGTTTGGGTATTCTTGTAGAATTGGTTATATCCTTTTCAAAATGCATGCACATATTCCTGAATTTAAAGACCAAATTTCAGCATCATTTGCTAACTGTGTATTGCTACCTTATGGTAATGTGAAATTAGATCATAAAAGGAAAACACTCAATTTTGGGCAAGAATTTTGGCTAATCTAGTTAAAGACATTGTAGGTGATATGAAATCCTTTAATTTTCTTGACATTTTGTCTAACAAGCCATTATTTTCCTTTTCAAAAGACTTTTTAAGGCTCGTAGTTGCTTGACTTTGCCATGATGTATATTGACGTTGTCAAATGTGAAGGCAAAAGCAATACAAATTTTAATGCAATGGGCAATCCATTCAATTCGTTACAAAGAAAAGGAAGTATGTGAACTATATAATTAAATTTATTGACAATAATATTCCATAATCTCATTCAGATATAATATAAACTGTATTAACCATTTCACTAAGTTGATAGTTAGTTACTTTATACTTTGATGTTGCTAACCAGTATTTATGACGTCATGACGTCATGATTACCTTTATGACGCCATCATAATTAAAAGTGCAGATATTTAAATATAGTCTAAAGTCAAAAGGCACCTTAAAAGATATTAAATTTCATTTTAACAGGAATTCCAATGCAAATTAAATGATCTCTACAACATGAAATTTTCATAAAATTAACTGTTAAAATCCTTGAAATTTTAGACTTATCTGCCCTTTGACCATGAATCTTTAAAGTATAATGTATTCCAGTCAAAGTACACTATAAGATGAAAATGATGTAAATCTTCAATTAAGAATGAACCAAAACATAAAATTAACACTCAAAAGAAGGAAAATGTATTCTTAGAATAATTTTAGTTGAATATTAATAATAAAATCATGAAGAATTTTAGAGATTTTATAAATTTGATTTGTTTTGTTGTCCATAGCAACATATTTTTCAGCTGAAAAATGTTTACAAAATTGTGTTCATATATTTAGCATGGGTACCAGGTACCTCAAACGGGTGTTTATTTTATCAATTGACTTTTATTGCACATTTCATACTTGTCACCACTGATCCACTTTTTCATAGAAAATTTTAATGATTTTCTTAAATACCATTATAACTTTGCGCGACTGTATCTTTGGTTATTTTCATCCAATCTTAGAAAATTCAGGCCAAAAGCTTGAAATTTGGTAAACTTTGTCGAAATATAGGATTTAACTGAAAAGTGTATTACATTTTATCCTTAAGGTAGCAATACACAGTTAGAATTGTTAGTTTCGCATTTTGGCCCCTGTGAATTTTTAAATAAAAGAGAAAGACAAGTTATAAGTACCTGAAAATGAAGAAAATAAAATTTGATGCTGTGAGAGTGGTTTTAATTGAAAGGTATGATTCCAGAGAAGAGATTGACCCTGGTTTGCTCAGTAGAAATGTAAATTTCGGTCTTAATTCATATCCAGTCCACCAATGACTCTAAAACTATATCAGCATTTGTTGACTGTTTTCAATGGTGTAAATTTGCCTCGATCTTTTGAAAGGTAATTTGCGGAAAAGGAGCAGAAAGACCCCAATTTTTTTTTTTTTTTGAGAGGGCTATCATTCAGTGTTGAAACAATGTATGTCTGATATTCATTGAAATTTTATAAAATGGATATTTTAAGCCTGTATGGGGTGTCCAACAGCATTTTTGAAGAAAAAATAGAAAACAAACACCAAATGTTTCCATGGATACTGAACTTGTACAATTTTGTTTTAAGTGTTTGGTTACAGATTTGAAATCTGCTGAGAAATATGATTCTAAATATGTATACATGTTTGGGTATTCTTGTAGAATTGGTTATATCCTTTTCAAAATGCATGCACATATTCCTGAATTTAAAGACCAAATTTCAGCATCATTTGCTAACTGTGTATTGCTACCTTATGGTAATGTGAAATTAGATCATAAAAGGAAAACACTCAATTTTGGGCAAGAATTTTGGCTAATCTAGTTAAAGACATTGTAGGTGATATGAAATCCTTTAATTTTCTTGACATTTTGTCTAACAAGCCATTATTTTCCTTTTCAAAAGACTTTTTAAGGCTCGTAGTTGCTTGACTTTGCCATGATGTATATTGACGTTGTCAAATGTGAAGGCAAAAGCAATACAAATTTTAATGCAATGGGCAATCCATTCAATTCGTTACAAAGAAAAGGAAGTATGTGAACTATATAATTAAATTTATTGACAATAATATTCCATAATCTCATTCAGATATAATATAAACTGTATTAACCATTTCACTAAGTTGATAGTTAGTTACTTTATACTTTGATGTTGCTAACCAGTATTTATGACGTCATGACGTCATGATTACCTTTATGACGCCATCATAATTAAAAGTGCAGATATTTAAATATAGTCTAAAGTCAAAAGGCACCTTAAAAGATATTAAATTTCATTTTAACAGGAATTCCAATGCAAATTAAATGATCTCTACAACATGAAATTTTCATAAAATTAACTGTTAAAATCCTTGAAATTTTAGACTTATCTGCCCTTTGACCATGAATCTTTAAAGTATAATGTATTCCAGTCAAAGTACACTATAAGATGAAAATGATGTAAATCTTCAATTAAGAATGAACCAAAACATAAAATTAACACTCAAAAGAAGGAAAATGTATTCTTAGAATAATTTTTAGTTGAATATTAATAATAAAATCATGAAGAATTTTTAGAGATTTTATAAATTTGATTTGTTTTGTTGTCCATAGCAACATATTTTTCAGCTGAAAATGTTTACAAAATTGTGTTCATATATTTAGCATGGGTACCAGGTACCTCAAACGGGTGTTTATTTTATCAATTGACTTTTATTGCACATTTCATACTTGTCACCACTGATCCACTTTTTCATAGAAAATTTTAATGATTTTCTTAAATACCATTATAACTTTGCGCGACTGTATCTTTGGTTATTTTCATCCAATCTTAGAAAATTCAGGCCAAAAGCTTGAAATTTGGTAAACTTTGTCGAAATATAGGATTTAACTGAAAAGTGTATTACATTTTATCCTTAAGGTAGCAATACACAGTTAGAATTGTTAGTTTCGCATTTTGGCCCCTGTGAATTTTTAAATAAAAGAGAAAGACAAGTTATAAGTACCTGAAAATGAAGAAAATAAAATTTGATGCTGTGAGAGTGGTTTTAATTGAAAGGTATGATTCCAGAGAAGAGATTGACCCTGGTTTGCTCAGTAGAAATGTAAATTTCGGGTCTTAATTCATATCCAGTCCACCAATGACTCTAAAACTATATCAGCATTTGTTGACTGTTTTCAATGGTGTAAATTTGCCTCGATCTTTTGAAAGGTAATTTGCGGAAAAGGAGCAGAAAGACCCCAATTTTTTTTTTTTTTTGAGAGGGCTATCATTCAGTGTTGAAACAATGTATGTCTGATATTCATTGAAATTTTATAAAATGGATATTTTAAGCCTGTATGGGGTGTCCAACAGCATTTTTGAAGAAAAAATAGAAAACAAACACCAAATGTTTCCATGGATACTGAACTTGTACAATTTTGTTTTAAGTGTTTGGTTACAGATTTGAAATCTGCTGAGAAATATGATTCTAAATATGTATACATGTTTGGGTATTCTTGTAGAATTGGTTATATCCTTTTCAAAATGCATGCACATATTCCTGAATTTAAAGACCAAATTTCAGCATCATTTGCTAACTGTGTATTGCTACCTTATGGTAATGTGAAATTAGATCATAAAAGGAAAACACTCAATTTTGGGCAAGAATTTTGGCTAATCTAGTTAAAGACATTGTAGGTGATATGAAATCCTTTAATTTTCTTGACATTTTGTCTAACAAGCCATTATTTTCCTTTTCAAAAGACTTTTTAAGGCTCGTAGTTGCTTGACTTTGCCATGATGTATATTGACGTTGTCAAATGTGAAGGCAAAAGCAATACAAATTTTAATGCAATGGGCAATCCATTCAATTCGTTACAAAGAAAAGGAAGTATGTGAACTATATAATTAAATTTATTGACAATAATATTCCATAATCTCATTCAGATATAATATAAACTGTATTAACCATTTCACTAAGTTGATAGTTAGTTACTTTATACTTTGATGTTGCTAACCAGTATTTATGACGTCATGACGTCATGATTACCTTTATGACGCCATCATAATTAAAAGTGCAGATATTTAAATATAGTCTAAAGTCAAAAGGCACCTTAAAAGATATTAAATTTCATTTTAACAGGAATTCCAATGCAAATTAAATGATCTCTACAACATGAAATTTTCATAAAATTAACTGTTAAAATCCTTGAAATTTTAGACTTATCTGCCCTTTGACCATGAATCTTTAAAGTATAATGTATTCCAGTCAAAGTACACTATAAGATGAAAATGATGTAAATCTTCAATTAAGAATGAACCAAAACATAAAATTAACACTCAAAAGAAGGAAAATGTATTCTTAGAATAATTTTAGTTGAATATTAATAATAAAATCATGAAGAATTTTTAGAGATTTTATAAATTTGATTTGTTTTGTTGTCCATAGCAACATATTTTTCAGCTGAAAAATGTTTACAAAATTGTGTTCATATATTTAGCATGGGTACCAGGTACCTCAAACGGGTGTTTATTTTATCAATTGACTTTTATTGCACATTTCATACTTGTCACCACTGATCCACTTTTTCATAGAAAATTTTAATGATTTTCTTAAATACCATTATAACTTTGCGCGACTGTATCTTTGGTTATTTTCATCCAATCTTAGAAAAATTCAGGCCAAAAGCTTGAAATTTGGTAAACTTTGTCGAAATATAGGATTTAACTGAAAAGTGTATTACATTTTATCCTTAAGGTAGCAATACACAGTTAGAATTGTTAGTTTCGCATTTTGGCCCCTGTGAATTTTTAAATAAAAGAGAAAGACAAGTTATAAGTACCTGAAAATGAAGAAAATAAAATTTGATGCTGTGAGAGTGGTTTTAATTGAAAGGTATGATTCCAGAGAAGAGATTGACCCTGGTTTGCTCAGTAGAAATGTAAATTTCGGGTCTTAATTCATATCCAGTCCACCAATGACTCTAAAACTATATCAGCATTTGTTGACTGTTTTCAATGGTGTAAATTTGCCTCGATCTTTTGAAAGGTAATTTGCGGAAAAAGGAGCAGAAAGACCCCAATTTTTTTGTTTTTTTGAGAGGGCTATCATTCAGTGTTGAAACAATGTATGTCTGATATTCATTGAAATTTTATAAAATGGATATTTTAAGCCTGTATGGGGTGTCCAACAGCATTTTTGAAGAAAAATAGAAAACAAACACCAAATGTTTCCATGGATACTGAACTTGTACAATTTTGTTTTAAGTGTTTGGTTACAGATTTGAAATCTGCTGAGAAATATGATTCTAAATATGTATACATGTTTGGGTATTCTTGTAGAATTGGTTATATCCTTTTCAAAATGCATGCACATATTCCTGAATTTAAAGACCAAATTTCAGCATCATTTGCTAACTGTGTATTGCTACCTTATGGTAATGTGAAATTAGATCATAAAAGGAAAACACTCAATTTTGGGCAAGAATTTTGGCTAATCTAGTTAAAGACATTGTAGGTGATATGAAATCCTTTAATTTTCTTGACATTTTGTCTAACAAGCCATTATTTTCCTTTTCAAAAGACTTTTAAGGCTCGTAGTTGCTTGACTTTGCCATGATGTATATTGACGTTGTCAAATGTGAAGGCAAAAGCAATACAAATTTTAATGCAATGGGCAATCCATTCAATTCGTTACAAAGAAAAGGAAGTATGTGAACTATATAATTAAATTTATTGACAATAATATTCCATAATCTCATTCAGATATAATATAAACTGTATTAACCATTTCACTAAGTTGATAGTTAGTTACTTTATACTTTGATGTTGCTAACCAGTATTTATGACGTCATGACGTCATGATTACCTTTATGACGCCATCATAATTAAAAGTGCAGATATTTAAATATAGTCTAAAGTCAAAAGGCACCTTAAAAGATATTAAATTTCATTTTAACAGGAATTCCAATGCAAATTAAATGATCTCTACAACATGAAATTTTCATAAAATTAACTGTTAAAATCCTTGAAATTTTAGACTTATCTGCCCTTTGACCATGAATCTTTAAAGTATAATGTATTCCAGTCAAAGTACACTATAAGATGAAAATGATGTAAATCTTCAATTAAGAATGAACCAAAACATAAAATTAACACTCAAAAGAAGGAAAATGTATTCTTAGAATAATTTTTAGTTGAATATTAATAATAAAATCATGAAGAATTTTAGAGATTTTATAAATTTGATTTGTTTTGTTGTCCATAGCAACATATTTTTCAGCTGAAAAATGTTTACAAAATTGTGTTCATATATTTAGCATGGGTACCAGGTACCTCAAACGGGTGTTTATTTTATCAATTGACTTTTATTGCACATTTCATACTTGTCACCACTGATCCACTTTTTCATAGAAAATTTTAATGATTTTCTTAAATACCATTATAACTTTGCGCGACTGTATCTTTGGTTATTTTCATCCAATCTTAGAAAAATTCAGGCCAAAAGCTTGAAATTTGGTAAACTTTGTCGAAATATAGGATTTAACTGAAAAGTGTATTACATTTTATCCTTAAGGTAGCAATACACAGTTAGAATTGTTAGTTTCGCATTTTGGCCCCTGTGAATTTTTAAATAAAAGAGAAAGACAAGTTATAAGTACCTGAAAATGAAGAAAATAAAATTTGATGCTGTGAGAGTGGTTTTAATTGAAAGGTATGATTCCAGAGAAGAGATTGACCCTGGTTTGCTCAGTAGAAATGTAAATTTCGGGTCTTAATTCATATCCAGTCCACCAATGACTCTAAAACTATATCAGCATTTGTTGACTGTTTTCAATGGTGTAAATTTGCCTCGATCTTTTGAAAGGTAATTTGCGGAAAAAGGAGCAGAAAGACCCCAATTTTTTTGTTTTTTTGAGAGGGCTATCATTCAGTGTTGAAACAATGTATGTCTGATATTCATTGAAATTTTATAAAATGGATATTTTAAGCCTGTATGGGGTGTCCAACAGCATTTTTGAAGAAAAAATAGAAAACAAACACCAAATGTTTCCATGGATACTGAACTTGTACAATTTTGTTTTAAGTGTTTGGTTACAGATTTGAAATCTGCTGAGAAATATGATTCTAAATATGTATACATGTTTGGGTATTCTTGTAGAATTGGTTATATCCTTTTCAAAATGCATGCACATATTCCTGAATTTAAAGACCAAATTTCAGCATCATTTGCTAACTGTGTATTGCTACCTTATGGTAATGTGAAATTAGATCATAAAAGGAAAACACTCAATTTTGGGCAAGAATTTTGGCTAATCTAGTTAAAGACATTGTAGGTGATATGAAATCCTTTAATTTTCTTGACATTTTGTCTAACAAGCCATTATTTTCCTTTTCAAAAGACTTTTTAAGGCTCGTAGTTGCTTGACTTTGCCATGATGTATATTGACGTTGTCAAATGTGAAGGCAAAAGCAATACAAATTTTAATGCAATGGGCAATCCATTCAATTCGTTACAAAGAAAAGGAAGTATGTGAACTATATAATTAAATTTATTGACAATAATATTCCATAATCTCATTCAGATATAATATAAACTGTATTAACCATTTCACTAAGTTGATAGTTAGTTACTTTATACTTTGATGTTGCTAACCAGTATTTATGACGTCATGACGTCATGATTACCTTTATGACGCCATCATAATTAAAAGTGCAGATATTTAAATATAGTCTAAAGTCAAAAGGCACCTTAAAAGATATTAAATTTCATTTTAACAGGAATTCCAATGCAAATTAAATGATCTCTACAACATGAAATTTTCATAAAATTAACTGTTAAAATCCTTGAAATTTTAGACTTATCTGCCCTTTGACCATGAATCTTTAAAGTATAATGTATTCCAGTCAAAGTACACTATAAGATGAAAATGATGTAAATCTTCAATTAAGAATGAACCAAAACATAAAATTAACACTCAAAAGAAGGAAAATGTATTCTTAGAATAATTTTAGTTGAATATTAATAATAAAATCATGAAGAATTTTAGAGATTTTATAAATTTGATTTGTTTTGTTGTCCATAGCAACATATTTTTCAGCTGAAAAATGTTTACAAAATTGTGTTCATATATTTAGCATGGGTACCAGGTACCTCAAACGGGTGTTTATTTTATCAATTGACTTTTATTGCACATTTCATACTTGTCACCACTGATCCACTTTTTCATAGAAAATTTTAATGATTTTCTTAAATACCATTATAACTTTGCGCGACTGTATCTTTGGTTATTTTCATCCAATCTTAGAAAATTCAGGCCAAAAGCTTGAAATTTGGTAAACTTTGTCGAAATATAGGATTTAACTGAAAAGTGTATTACATTTTATCCTTAAGGTAGCAATACACAGTTAGAATTGTTAGTTTCGCATTTTGGCCCCTGTGAATTTTTAAATAAAAGAGAAAGACAAGTTATAAGTACCTGAAAATGAAGAAAATAAAATTTGATGCTGTGAGAGTGGTTTTAATTGAAAGGTATGATTCCAGAGAAGAGATTGACCCTGGTTTGCTCAGTAGAAATGTAAATTTCGGGTCTTAATTCATATCCAGTCCACCAATGACTCTAAAACTATATCAGCATTTGTTGACTGTTTTTCAATGGTGTAAATTTGCCTCGATCTTTTGAAAGGTAATTTGCGGAAAAAGGAGCAGAAAGACCCCCATTTTTTTTTTTTTTGAGAGGGCTATCATTCAGTGTTGAAACAATGTATGTCTGATATTCATTGAAATTTTATAAAATGGATATTTTTAAGCCTGTATGGGGGTGTCCAACAGCATTTTTTGAAGAAAAAAATAGAAAACAAACACCAAATGTTTCCATGGATACTGAACTTGTACAATTTTGTTTTAAGTGTTTGGTTACAGATTTGAAATCTGCTGAGAAATATGATTCTAAATATGTATACATGTTTGGGTATTCTTGTAGAATTGGTTATATCCTTTTCAAAATGCATGCACATATTCCTGAATTTAAAGACCAAATTTCAGCATCATTTGCTAACTGTGTATTGCTACCTTATGGTAATGTGAAATTAGATCATAAAAGGAAAACACTCAATTTTGGGCAAGAATTTTGGCTAATCTAGTTAAAGACATTGTAGGTGATATGAAATCCTTTAATTTTCTTGACATTTTGTCTAACAAGCCATTATTTTCCTTTTCAAAAGACTTTTTAAGGCTCGTAGTTGCTTGACTTTGCCATGATGTATATTGACGTTGTCAAATGTGAAGGCAAAAGCAATACAAATTTTAATGCAATGGGCAATCCATTCAATTCGTTACAAAGAAAAGGAAGTATGTGAACTATATAATTAAATTTATTGACAATAATATTCCATAATCTCATTCAGATATAATATAAACTGTATTAACCATTTCACTAAGTTGATAGTTAGTTACTTTATACTTTGATGTTGCTAACCAGTATTTATGACGTCATGACGTCATGATTACCTTTATGACGCCATCATAATTAAAAGTGCAGATATTTAAATATAGTCTAAAGTCAAAAGGCACCTTAAAAGATATTAAATTTCATTTTAACAGGAATTCCAATGCAAATTAAATGATCTCTACAACATGAAATTTTCATAAAATTAACTGTTAAAATCCTTGAAATTTTAGACTTATCTGCCCTTTGACCATGAATCTTTAAAGTATAATGTATTCCAGTCAAAGTACACTATAAGATGAAAATGATGTAAATCTTCAATTAAGAATGAACCAAAACATAAAATTAACACTCAAAAGAAGGAAAATGTATTCTTAGAATAATTTTAGTTGAATATTAATAATAAAATCATGAAGAATTTTAGAGATTTTATAAATTTGATTTGTTTTGTTGTCCATAGCAACATATTTTTCAGCTGAAAATGTTTACAAAATTGTGTTCATATATTTAGCATGGGTACCAGGTACCTCAAACGGGTGTTTATTTTATCAATTGACTTTTATTGCACATTTCATACTTGTCACCACTGATCCACTTTTTCATAGAAAATTTTAATGATTTTCTTAAATACCATTATAACTTTGCGCGACTGTATCTTTGGTTATTTTCATCCAATCTTAGAAAAATTCAGGCCAAAAGCTTGAAATTTGGTAAACTTTGTCGAAATATAGGATTTAACTGAAAAGTGTATTACATTTTATCCTTAAGGTAGCAATACACAGTTAGAATTGTTAGTTTCGCATTTTGGCCCCTGTGAATTTTTAAATAAAAGAGAAAGACAAGTTATAAGTACCTGAAAATGAAGAAAAATAAAATTTGATGCTGTGAGAGTGGTTTTAATTGAAAGGTATGATTCCAGAGAAGAGATTGACCCTGGTTTGCTCAGTAGAAATGTAAATTTCGGGTCTTAATTCATATCCAGTCCACCAATGACTCTAAAACTATATCAGCATTTGTTGACTGTTTTCAATGGTGTAAATTTGCCTCGATCTTTTGAAAGGTAATTTGCGGAAAAGGAGCAGAAAGACCCCAATTTTTTGTTTTTTTGAGAGGGCTATCATTCAGTGTTGAAACAATGTATGTCTGATATTCATTGAAATTTTATAAAATGGATATTTTTAAGCCTGTATGGGGTGTCCAACAGCATTTTTGAAGAAAAATAGAAAACAAACACCAAATGTTTCCATGGATACTGAACTTGTACAATTTTGTTTTAAGTGTTTGGTTACAGATTTGAAATCTGCTGAGAAATATGATTCTAAATATGTATACATGTTTGGGTATTCTTGTAGAATTGGTTATATCCTTTTCAAAATGCATGCACATATTCCTGAATTTAAAGACCAAATTTCAGCATCATTTGCTAACTGTGTATTGCTACCTTATGGTAATGTGAAATTAGATCATAAAAGGAAAACACTCAATTTTGGGCAAGAATTTTGGCTAATCTAGTTAAAGACATTGTAGGTGATATGAAATCCTTTAATTTTCTTGACATTTTGTCTAACAAGCCATTATTTTCCTTTTCAAAAGACTTTTTAAGGCTCGTAGTTGCTTGACTTTGCCATGATGTATATTGACGTTGTCAAATGTGAAGGCAAAAGCAATACAAATTTTAATGCAATGGGCAATCCATTCAATTCGTTACAAAGAAAAGGAAGTATGTGAACTATATAATTAAATTTATTGACAATAATATTCCATAATCTCATTCAGATATAATATAAACTGTATTAACCATTTCACTAAGTTGATAGTTAGTTACTTTATACTTTGATGTTGCTAACCAGTATTTATGACGTCATGACGTCATGATTACCTTTATGACGCCATCATAATTAAAAGTGCAGATATTTAAATATAGTCTAAAGTCAAAAGGCACCTTAAAAGATATTAAATTTCATTTTAACAGGAATTCCAATGCAAATTAAATGATCTCTACAACATGAAATTTTCATAAAATTAACTGTTAAAATCCTTGAAATTTTAGACTTATCTGCCCTTTGACCATGAATCTTTAAAGTATAATGTATTCCAGTCAAAGTACACTATAAGATGAAAATGATGTAAATCTTCAATTAAGAATGAACCAAAACATAAAATTAACACTCAAAAGAAGGAAAATGTATTCTTAGAATAATTTTAGTTGAATATTAATAATAAAATCATGAAGAATTTTAGAGATTTTATAAATTTGATTTGTTTTGTTGTCCATAGCAACATATTTTTCAGCTGAAAATGTTTACAAAATTGTGTTCATATATTTAGCATGGGTACCAGGTACCTCAAACGGGTGTTTATTTTATCAATTGACTTTTATTGCACATTTCATACTTGTCACCACTGATCCACTTTTTCATAGAAAATTTTAATGATTTTCTTAAATACCATTATAACTTTGCGCGACTGTATCTTTGGTTATTTTCATCCAATCTTAGAAAAATTCAGGCCAAAAGCTTGAAATTTGGTAAACTTTGTCGAAATATAGGATTTAACTGAAAAGTGTATTACATTTTATCCTTAAGGTAGCAATACACAGTTAGAATTGTTAGTTTCGCATTTTGGCCCCTGTGAATTTTTAAATAAAAGAGAAAGACAAGTTATAAGTACCTGAAAATGAAGAAAATAAAATTTGATGCTGTGAGAGTGGTTTTAATTGAAAGGTATGATTCCAGAGAAGAGATTGACCCTGGTTTGCTCAGTAGAAATGTAAATTTCGGGTCTTAATTCATATCCAGTCCACCAATGACTCTAAAACTATATCAGCATTTGTTGACTGTTTTCAATGGTGTAAATTTGCCTCGATCTTTTGAAAGGTAATTTGCGGAAAAGGAGCAGAAAGACCCCAATTTTTTTGTTTTTTTGAGAGGGCTATCATTCAGTGTTGAAACAATGTATGTCTGATATTCATTGAAATTTTATAAAATGGATATTTTAAGCCTGTATGGGGTGTCCAACAGCATTTTTGAAGAAAAATAGAAAACAAACACCAAATGTTTCCATGGATACTGAACTTGTACAATTTTGTTTTAAGTGTTTGGTTACAGATTTGAAATCTGCTGAGAAATATGATTCTAAATATGTATACATGTTTGGGTATTCTTGTAGAATTGGTTATATCCTTTTCAAAATGCATGCACATATTCCTGAATTTAAAGACCAAATTTCAGCATCATTTGCTAACTGTGTATTGCTACCTTATGGTAATGTGAAATTAGATCATAAAAGGAAAACACTCAATTTTGGGCAAGAATTTTGGCTAATCTAGTTAAAGACATTGTAGGTGATATGAAATCCTTTAATTTTCTTGACATTTTGTCTAACAAGCCATTATTTTCCTTTTCAAAAGACTTTTTAAGGCTCGTAGTTGCTTGACTTTGCCATGATGTATATTGACGTTGTCAAATGTGAAGGCAAAAGCAATACAAATTTTAATGCAATGGGCAATCCATTCAATTCGTTACAAAGAAAAGGAAGTATGTGAACTATATAATTAAATTTATTGACAATAATATTCCATAATCTCATTCAGATATAATATAAACTGTATTAACCATTTCACTAAGTTGATAGTTAGTTACTTTATACTTTGATGTTGCTAACCAGTATTTATGACGTCATGACGTCATGATTACCTTTATGACGCCATCATAATTAAAAGTGCAGATATTTAAATATAGTCTAAAGTCAAAAAGGCACCTTAAAAGATATTAAATTTCATTTTAACAGGAATTCCAATGCAAATTAAATGATCTCTACAACATGAAATTTTCATAAAATTAACTGTTAAAATCCTTGAAATTTTAGACTTATCTGCCCTTTGACCATGAATCTTTAAAGTATAATGTATTCCAGTCAAAGTACACTATAAGATGAAAATGATGTAAATCTTCAATTAAGAATGAACCAAAACATAAAATTAACACTCAAAAGAAGGAAAATGTATTCTTAGAATAATTTTAGTTGAATATTAATAATAAAATCATGAAGAATTTTTAGAGATTTTATAAATTTGATTTGTTTTGTTGTCCATAGCAACATATTTTTCAGCTGAAAAATGTTTACAAAATTGTGTTCATATATTTAGCATGGGTACCAGGTACCTCAAACGGGTGTTTATTTTATCAATTGACTTTTATTGCACATTTCATACTTGTCACCACTGATCCACTTTTTCATAGAAAATTTTAATGATTTTCTTAAATACCATTATAACTTTGCGCGACTGTATCTTTGGTTATTTTCATCCAATCTTAGAAAAATTCAGGCCAAAAGCTTGAAATTTGGTAAACTTTGTCGAAATATAGGATTTAACTGAAAAGTGTATTACATTTTATCCTTAAGGTAGCAATACACAGTTAGAATTGTTAGTTTCGCATTTTGGCCCCTGTGAATTTTTAAATAAAAGAGAAAGACAAGTTATAAGTACCTGAAAATGAAGAAAAATAAAATTTGATGCTGTGAGAGTGGTTTTAATTGAAAGGTATGATTCCAGAGAAGAGATTGACCCTGGTTTGCTCAGTAGAAATGTAAATTTCGGGTCTTAATTCATATCCAGTCCACCAATGACTCTAAAACTATATCAGCATTTGTTGACTGTTTTCAATGGTGTAAATTTGCCTCGATCTTTTGAAAGGTAATTTGCGGAAAAAGGAGCAGAAAGACCCCAATTTTTTTGTTTTTTTGAGAGGGCTATCATTCAGTGTTGAAACAATGTATGTCTGATATTCATTGAAATTTTATAAAATGGATATTTTAAGCCTGTATGGGGTGTCCAACAGCATTTTTGAAGAAAAAATAGAAAACAAACACCAAATGTTTCCATGGATACTGAACTTGTACAATTTTGTTTTAAGTGTTTGGTTACAGATTTGAAATCTGCTGAGAAATATGATTCTAAATATGTATACATGTTTGGGTATTCTTGTAGAATTGGTTATATCCTTTTCAAAATGCATGCACATATTCCTGAATTTAAAGACCAAATTTCAGCATCATTTGCTAACTGTGTATTGCTACCTTATGGTAATGTGAAATTAGATCATAAAAGGAAAACACTCAATTTTGGGCAAGAATTTTGGCTAATCTAGTTAAAGACATTGTAGGTGATATGAAATCCTTTAATTTTCTTGACATTTTGTCTAACAAGCCATTATTTTCCTTTTCAAAAGACTTTTTAAGGCTCGTAGTTGCTTGACTTTGCCATGATGTATATTGACGTTGTCAAATGTGAAGGCAAAAGCAATACAAATTTTAATGCAATGGGCAATCCATTCAATTCGTTACAAAGAAAAGGAAGTATGTGAACTATATAATTAAATTTATTGACAATAATATTCCATAATCTCATTCAGATATAATATAAACTGTATTAACCATTTCACTAAGTTGATAGTTAGTTACTTTATACTTTGATGTTGCTAACCAGTATTTATGACGTCATGACGTCATGATTACCTTTATGACGCCATCATAATTAAAAGTGCAGATATTTAAATATAGTCTAAAGTCAAAAGGCACCTTAAAAGATATTAAATTTCATTTTAACAGGAATTCCAATGCAAATTAAATGATCTCTACAACATGAAATTTTCATAAAATTAACTGTTAAAATCCTTGAAATTTTAGACTTATCTGCCCTTTGACCATGAATCTTTAAAGTATAATGTATTCCAGTCAAAGTACACTATAAGATGAAAATGATGTAAATCTTCAATTAAGAATGAACCAAAACATAAAATTAACACTCAAAAGAAGGAAAATGTATTCTTAGAATAATTTTAGTTGAATAATAATAAAATCATGAAGAATTTTAGAGATTTTATAAATTTGATTTGTTTTGTTGTCCATAGCAACATATTTTTCAGCTGAAAATGTTTACAAAATTGTGTTCATATATTTAGCATGGGTACCAGGTACCTCAAACGGGTGTTTATTTTATCAATTGACTTTTATTGCACATTTCATACTTGTCACCACTGATCCACTTTTTCATAGAAAATTTTAATGATTTTCTTAAATACCATTATAACTTTGCGCGACTGTATCTTTGGTTATTTTCATCCAATCTTAGAAAATTCAGGCCAAAAGCTTGAAATTTGGTAAACTTTGTCGAAATATAGGATTTAACTGAAAAGTGTATTACATTTTATCCTTAAGGTAGCAATACACAGTTAGAATTGTTAGTTTCGCATTTTGGCCCCTGTGAATTTTTAAATAAAAGAGAAAGACAAGTTATAAGTACCTGAAAATGAAGAAAAATAAAATTTGATGCTGTGAGAGTGGTTTTAATTGAAAGGTATGATTCCAGAGAAGAGATTGACCCTGGTTTGCTCAGTAGAAATGTAAATTTCGGGTCTTAATTCATATCCAGTCCACCAATGACTCTAAAACTATATCAGCATTTGTTGACTGTTTTCAATGGTGTAAATTTGCCTCGATCTTTTGAAAGGTAATTTGCGGAAAAAGGAGCAGAAAGACCCCAATTTTTTTGTTTTTTTGAGAGGGCTATCATTCAGTGTTGAAACAATGTATGTCTGATATTCATTGAAATTTTATAAAATGGATATTTTAAGCCTGTATGGGGTGTCCAACAGCATTTTTGAAGAAAAATAGAAAACAAACACCAAATGTTTCCATGGATACTGAACTTGTACAATTTTGTTTTAAGTGTTTGGTTACAGATTTGAAATCTGCTGAGAAATATGATTCTAAATATGTATACATGTTTGGGTATTCTTGTAGAATTGGTTATATCCTTTTCAAAATGCATGCACATATTCCTGAATTTAAAGACCAAATTTCAGCATCATTTGCTAACTGTGTATTGCTACCTTATGGTAATGTGAAATTAGATCATAAAAGGAAAACACTCAATTTTGGGCAAGAATTTTGGCTAATCTAGTTAAAGACATTGTAGGTGATATGAAATCCTTTAATTTTCTTGACATTTTGTCTAACAAGCCATTATTTTCCTTTTCAAAAGACTTTTTAAGGCTCGTAGTTGCTTGACTTTGCCATGATGTATATTGACGTTGTCAAATGTGAAGGCAAAAGCAATACAAATTTTAATGCAATGGGCAATCCATTCAATTCGTTACAAAGAAAAGGAAGTATGTGAACTATATAATTAAATTTATTGACAATAATATTCCATAATCTCATTCAGATATAATATAAACTGTATTAACCATTTCACTAAGTTGATAGTTAGTTACTTTATACTTTGATGTTGCTAACCAGTATTTATGACGTCATGACGTCATGATTACCTTTATGACGCCATCATAATTAAAAGTGCAGATATTTAAATATAGTCTAAAGTCAAAACGCACCTTAAAAGATATTAAATTTCATTTTAACAGGAATTCCAATGCAAATTAAATGATCTCTACAACATGAAATTTTCATAAAATTAACTGTTAAAATCCTTGAAATTTTAGACTTATCTGCCCTTTGACCATGAATCTTTAAAGTATAATGTATTCCAGTCAAAGTACACTATAAGATGAAAATGATGTAAATCTTCAATTAAGAATGAACCAAAACATAAAATTAACACTCAAAAGAAGGAAAATGTATTCTTAGAATAATTTTAGTTGAATATTAATAATAAAATCATGAAGAATTTTAGAGATTTTATAAATTTGATTTGTTTTGTTGTCCATAGCAACATATTTTTCAGCTGAAAATGTTTACAAAATTGTGTTCATATATTTAGCATGGGTACCAGGTACCTCAAACGGGTGTTTATTTTATCAATTGACTTTTATTGCACATTTCATACTTGTCACCACTGATCCACTTTTTCATAGAAAATTTTAATGATTTTCTTAAATACCATTATAACTTTGCGCGACTGTATCTTTGGTTATTTTCATCCAATCTTAGAAAATTCAGGCCAAAAGCTTGAAATTTGGTAAACTTTGTAGAAATATAGGATTTAACTGAAAAGTGTATTACATTTTATCCTTAAGGTAGCAATACACAGTTAGAATTGTTAGTTTCGCATTTTGGCCCCTGTGAATTTTTAAATAAAAGAGAAAGACAAGTTATAAGTACCTGAAAATGAAGAAAAATAAAATTTGATGCTGTGAGAGTGGTTTTAATTGAAAGGTATGATTCCAGAGAAGAGATTGACCCTGGTTTGCTCAGTAGAAATGTAAATTTCGGGTCTTAATTCATATCCAGTCCACCAATGACTCTAAAACTATATCAGCATTTGTTGACTGTTTTCAATGGTGTAAATTTGCCTCGATCTTTTGAAAGGTAATTTGCGGAAAAGGAGCAGAAAGACCCCAATTTTTTTGTTTTTTTGAGAGGGCTATCATTCAGTGTTGAAACAATGTATGTCTGATATTCATTGAAATTTTATAAAATGGATATTTTTAAGCCTGTATGGGGGTGTCCAACAGCATTTTTTGAAGAAAAAAATAGAAAACAAACACCAAATGTTTCCATGGATACTGAACTTGTACAATTTTGTTTTAAGTGTTTGGTTACAGATTTGAAATCTGCTGAGAAATATGATTCTAAATATGTATACATGTTTGGGTATTCTTGTAGAATTGGTTATATCCTTTTCAAAATGCATGCACATATTCCTGAATTTAAAGACCAAATTTCAGCATCATTTGCTAACTGTGTATTGCTACCTTATGGTAATGTGAAATTAGATCATAAAAGGGAAAACACTCAATTTTGGGCAAGAATTTTGGCTAATCTAGTTAAAGACATTGTAGGTGATATGAAATCCTTTAATTTTCTTGACATTTTGTCTAACAAGCCATTATTTTCCTTTTCAAAAGACTTTTAAGGCTCGTAGTTGCTTGACTTTGCCATGATGTATATTGACGTTGTCAAATGTGAAGGCGAAAGCAATACAAATTTTAATGCAATGGGCAATCCATTCAATTCGTTACAAAGAAAAGGAAGTATGTGAACTATATAATTAAATTTATTGACAATAATATTCCATAATCTCATTCAGATATAATATAAACTGTATTAACCATTTCACTAAGTTGATAGTTAGTTACTTTATACTTTGATGTTGCTAACCAGTATTTATGACGTCATGACGTCATGATTACCTTTATGACGCCATCATAATTAAAAGTGCAGATATTTAAATATAGTCTAAAGTCAAAACGCACCTTAAAAGATATTAAATTTCATTTTAACAGGAATTCCAATGCAAATTAAATGATCTCTACAACATGAAATTTTCATAAAATTAACTGTTAAAATCCTTGAAATTTTAGACTTATCTGCCCTTTGACCATGAATCTTTAAAGTATAATGTATTCCAGTCAAAGTACACTATAAGATGAAAATGATGTAAATCTTCAATTAAGAATGAACCAAAACATAAAATTAACACTCAAAAAGAAGGAAAATGTATTCTTAGAATAATTTTAGTTGAATATAATAATAAAATCATGAAGAATTTTAGAGATTTTATAAATTTGATTTGTTTTGTTGTCCATAGCAACATATTTTTCAGCTGAAAAATGTTTACAAAATTGTGTTCATATATTTAGCATGGGTACCAGGTACCTCAAACGGGTGTTTATTTTATCAATTGACTTTTATTGCACATTTCATACTTGTCACCACTGATCCACTTTTTCATAGAAAATTTTAATGATTTTCTTAAATACCATTATAACTTTGCGCGACTGTATCTTTGGTTATTTTCATCCAATCTTAGAAAAATTCAGGCCAAAAGCTTGAAATTTGGTAAACTTTGTAGAAATATAGGATTTAACTGAAAAGTGTATTACATTTTATCCTTAAGGTAATGTGAAATTAGATCATAAAAGGAAAACACTCAATTTTGGGCAAGAATTTTGGCTAATCTAGTTAAAGACATTGTATCTAGTGATATGAAATCCTTTAATTTTCTTGACATTTTGTCTAACAAGCCATTATTTTCCTTTTCAAAAGACTTTTTAAGGCTCGTAGTTGCTTGACTTTGCCATGATGTATATTGACGTTGTCAAATGTGAAGCGAAAGCAATAAATTTTAATGCAATGGGCAATCCATTCAATTCGTTACAAAGAAAAGGAAGTATGTGAACTATATAATTAAATTTATTGACAATAATATTCCATAATCTCATTCAGATATAATATAAACTGTATTAACCATTTCACTAAGTTGATAGTTTGTTACTTTATACTTTGATGTTGCTAACCAGTATTTATATCATGACGTCATGATTACCTTTATGACTCATCATAATTAAAAGTGCAGATATTTAAATATAGTCTTAAGTCAAAACACACCTTAAAAGATATTAAATTTCATTTTAACAGGAATTCCAATGCAAATTAAATGATCTCTACAACATGAAATTTTCATAAAATTAACTGTTGCCTTGAAATTTTAGACTTATCTGCCCTTTGACCATGAATCTTTAAAGTATAATGTATTCCAGTCAAAGTACACTATAAGATGAAAATGATGTAAATCTTCAATTAAGAATGAACCAAAACATAAAATTAACACTCAAAAGAAGGAAAATGTATTCTAGAATAATTTTAGTTGAAATTAATAATAAAATCATGAAGAATTTTTAGAGATTTTATGTATTTGATTTGTTTTGTTGTCCATAGCAACATATTTTTCAGCTGAAAAATGTTTACAAAATTGTGTTCATATATTTAGCATGGGTACCAGGTACCTGAAACGGGTGTTTATTTTATCAATTGTTTTATTGCACATTTCATACTTGTCACCACTGATCCATTTTTCATAGAAAATTTTAATGATTTTCTTAAATACCATTATAACTTTGCGACTGTATCTTTGGTTATTTTCATCCGATCTTTCAAAATTCAGGCCAAAAGCTTGAAATTTGGTAAACTTTGTAGAAATATCAGGATTTAACTGAAAAGTGCATTACATTTTATCCTTATGGTAATGTGAAATTAGATCATAAAAGGGAAAACACTCAATTTTGGGCAAGAATTTTGGCTAATCTAGTTAAAGACATTGTAGGTGATATGAAATTCTTTAATTTTCTTGACATTTTGTCTAACAAGCCATTATTTTCCTTTTCAAAAGACTTTTTAAGGCTCGTAGTTGCTTGACTTTGCCATGATGTATATTGACGTTGTCAAATGTGAAGGCAAAAGCAATACAATTTTTAATGCAATGGGCAATCCATTCAATTCGTTACAAAGAAAAGGAAGTATGTGAACTATACAATTAAATTTATTGACAATAATATTCCATAATCTCATTCAGATATAATATAAACTGTATTAACCATTTCACTAAGTTGATAGTTAGTTACTTTATACTTTGATGTTGCTAACCAGTATTTATGACGTCATGACGTCATGATTACCTTTATGACGCCATCATAATTAAAAGTGCAGATATTTAAATATAGTCTAAAGTCAAAACGCACCTTAAAAGATATTAAATTTCATTTTAACAGGAATTCCAATGCAAATTAAATGATCTCTACAACATGAAATTTTCATAAAATTAACTGTTAAAATCCTTGAAATTTTAGACTTATCTGCCCTTTGACCATGAATCTTTAAAGTATAATGTATTCCAGTCAAAGTACACTATAAGATGAAAATGATGTAAATCTTCAATTAAGAATGAACCAAAACATAAAATTAACACTCAAAAGAAGGAAAATGTATTCTTAGAATAATTTTAGTTGAATATTAATAATAAAATCATGAAGAATTTTAGAGATTTTATAAATTTGATTTGTTTTGTTGTCCATAGCAACATATTTTTCAGCTGAAAATGTTTACAAAATTGTGTTCATATATTTAGCATGGGTACCAGGTACCTCAAACGGGTGTTTATTTTATCAATTGACTTTTATTGCACATTTCATACTTGTCACCACTGATCCACTTTTTCATAGAAAATTTTAATGATTTTCTTAAATACCATTATAACTTTGCGCGACTGTATCTTTGGTTATTTTCATCCAATCTTAGAAAATTCAGGCCAAAAGCTTGAAATTTGGTAAACTTTGTCGAAATATAGGATTTAACTGAAAAGTGTATTACATTTTATCCTTATGGTAATGTGAAATTAGATCATAAAAGGAAAACACTCAATTTTGGGCAAGAATTTTGGCTAATCTAGTTAAAGACATTGTAGGTGATATGCCTTTAATTTTCTTGACATTTTGTCTAACAAGCCATTATTTTCCTTTTCAAAAGACTTTTTAAGGCTCAAGTTGTTGACTTTATGATGTGACGTTGTCAAATGAAGAAAAATAAAAATTTTAATGCAATGGGCAATCCATTCAATTCGTTACAAAGAAAGGAAGTATGAACTATATAATTAAATTTATTGACAATAATATTCCATAATCTCATTCAGATATAATATAAACTGTATTAACCATTTCACTAAGTTGATAGTTTGTTACTTTATACTTTGATGTTGCTAACCAGTATTTATGACGTCATGACGTCATGATTACCTTTATGACGCCATCATAATTAAAAGTGCAGATATTTAAATATAGTCTAAAGTCAAAAGCACCTTAAAAGATATTAAATTTCATTTTAACAGGAATTCCAATGCAAATTAAATGATCTCTACAACATGAAATTTTCATAAAATTAACTGTTAAAGACCTTGAAATTTTAGACTTATCTGCCCTTTGACCATGAATCTTTAAAGGTAATGTATTCCAGTCAAAGTACACTATAAGATGAAAATGATGTAAATCTTCAATTAAGAATGAACCAAAACATAAAATTAACACTCAAAAGAAGGAAAATGTATTCTTAGAATAATTTTAGTTGAATTTAATAATAAAATCATGAAGAATTTTAGAGATTTTATAAATTTGATTTGTTTTGTTGTCCATAGCAACATTTTTTCAGCTGAAAATGTTTACAAAATTGTGTTCATATATTTAGCATGGGTACCAGGTACCTGAAACGGGTGTTTATTTTATCAATTGACTTTTATTGCACATTTCATACTTGTCACCACTGATCCACTTTTTCATAGAAAATTTTATGATTCTTAAATACCATTACATGTTTGGGTATTCTTGTATCTTTGGTTATTTTCATCCAATTCAAGAAAATGCATGCCATATTCCTGAAATTTTTAAACTTTGACCAAATATCAGCATCATTTGCTAAAAGTGTATTGCTATCCTTATGGTAATGTGAAATTAGATCATAAAAGGAAAACACTCAATTTTGGGCAAGAATTTTGGCTAATCTAGTTAAAGACATTGTAGGTGATATGAAATCCTTTAATTTTCTTGACATTTTGTCTAACAAGCCATTATTTTCCTTTTCAAAAGACTTTTTAAGGCTCGTAGTTGCTTGACTTTGCCATGATGTATATTGACGTTGTCAAATGTGAAGGCAAAAGCAATACAAATTTTAATGCAATGGGCAATCCATTCAATTCGTTACAAAGAAAAGGAAGTATGTGAACTATATAATTAAATTTATTGACAATAATATTCCATAATCTCATTCAGATATAATATAAACTGTATTAACCATTTCACTAAGTTGATAGTTAGTTACTTTATACTTTGATGTTGCTAACCAGTATTTATGACGTCATGACGTCATGATTACCTTTATGACGCCATCATAATTAAAAGTGCAGATATTTAAATATAGTCTAAAGTCAAAACGCACCTTAAAAGATATTAAATTTCATTTTAACAGGAATTCCAATGCAAATTAAATGATCTCTACAACATGAAATTTTCATAAAATTAACTGTTAAAATCCTTGAAATTTTAGACTTATCTGCCCTTTGACCATGAATCTTTAAAGTATAATGTATTCCAGTCAAAGTACACTATAAGATGAAAATGATGTAAATCTTCAATTAAGAATGAACCAAAACATAAAATTAACACTCAAAAGAAGGAAAATGTATTCTTAGAATAATTTTTAGTTGAATATTAATAATAAAATCATGAAGAATTTTTAGAGATTTTATAAATTTGATTTGTTTTGTTGTCCATAGCAACATATTTTTCAGCTGAAAAATGTTTACAAAATTGTGTTCATATATTTAGCATGGGTACCAGGTACCTCAAACGGGTGTTTATTTTATCCATTGACTTTTATTGCACATTTCATACATGTCACCACTGTTCCACTTTTTCATAGAAAATTTTAATGATTTTCTTAAATACCATTATAACTTTGCGCGACTGTATCTTTGGTTATTTTCATCCAATCTTAGAAAAATTCAGGCCAAAAGCTTGAAATTTGGTAAACTTTGTAGAAATAAAGGGATTTAACTGAAAAGTGTATTACATTTTATCCTTAAGGTAGCAATACACAGTTAGAATTGTTAGTTTCGCATTTTGGCCCCTGTGAATTTTTTAAATAAAAGAGAAAGACAAGTTATAAGTACCTGAAAATGAAGAAAAATAAAATTTGATGCTGTGAGAGTGGTTTTAATTGAAAGGTATGATTCCAGAGAAGAGATTGACCCCTGGTTTGCTCAGTAGAAATGTAAATTTCGGGTCTTAATTCATATCCAGTCCACCAATGACTCTAAAACTATATCAGCATTTGTTGACTGTTTTTCAATGGTGTAAATTTGCCTCGATCTTTTGAAAGGTAATTTGCGGAAAAAGGAGCAGAAAGACCCCCAATTTTTTTTGTTTTTTTTGAGAGGGCTATCATTCAGTGTTGAAACAATGTATGTCTGATATTCATTGAAATTTTATAAAATGGATATTTTTAAGCCTGTATGGGGGTGTCCAACAGCATTTTTTGAAGAAAAAAATAGAAAACAAACACCAAATGTTTCCATGGATACTGAACTTGTACAATTTTGTTTTAAGTGTTTGGTTACAGATTTGAAATCTGCTGAGAAATATGATTCTAAATATGTATACATGTTTGGGTATTCTTGTAGAATTGGTTATATCCTTTTCAAAATGCATGCACATATTCCTGAATTTAAAGACCAAATTTCAGCATCATTTGCTAACTGTGTATTGCTACCTTATGGTAATGTGAAATTAGATCATAAAAGGGAAAACACTCAATTTTGGGCAAGAATTTTGGCTAATCTAGTTAAAGACATTGTAGGTGATATGAAATCCTTTAATTTTCTTGACATTTTGTCTAACAAGCCATTATTTTCCTTTTCAAAAGACTTTTTAAGGCTCGTAGTTGCTTGACTTTGCCATGATGTATATTGACGTTGTCAAATGTGAAGGCAAAAGCAATACAAATTTTAATGCAATGGGCAATCCATTCAATTCGTTACAAAGAAAAGGAAGTATGTGAACTATATAATTAAATTTATTGACAATAATATTCCATAATCTCATTCAGATATAATATAAACTGTATTAACCATTTCACTAAGTTGATAGTTAGTTACTTTATACTTTGATGTTGCTAACCAGTATTTATGACGTCATGACGTCATGATTACCTTTATGACGCCATCATAATTAAAAGTGCAGATATTTAAATATAGTCTAAAGTCAAAACGCACCTTAAAAGATATTAAATTTCATTTTAACAGGAATTCCAATGCAAATTAAATGATCTCTACAACATGAAATTTTCATAAAATTAACTGTTAAAATCCTTGAAATTTTAGACTTATCTGCCCTTTGACCATGAATCTTTAAAGTATAATGTATTCCAGTCAAAGTACACTATAAGATGAAAATGATGTAAATCTTCAATTAAGAATGAACCAAAACATAAAATTAACACTCAAAAGAAGGAAAATGTATTCTTAGAATAATTTTAGTTGAATATTAATAATAAAATCATGAAGAATTTTTAGAGATTTTATAAATTTGATTTGTTTTGTTGTCCATAGCAACATATTTTTCAGCTGAAAAATGTTTACAAAATTGTGTTCATATATTTAGCATGGGTACCAGGTACCTCAAACGGGTGTTTATTTTATCAATTGACTTTTATTGCACATTTCATACTTGTCACCACTGATCCACTTTTTCATAGAAAATTTTAATGATTTTCTTAAATACCATTATAACTTTGCGCGACTGTATCTTTGGTTATTTTCATCCAATCTTAGAAAAATTCAGGCCAAAAGCTTGAAATTTGGTAAACTTTGTCGAAATATAGGATTTAACTGAAAAGTGTATTACATTTTATCCTTAAGGTAGCAATACACAGTTAGAATTGTTAGTTTCGCATTTTGGCCCCTGTGAATTTTTAAATAAAAGAGAAAGACAAGTTATAAGTACCTGAAAATGAAGAAAAATAAAATTTGATGCTGTGAGAGTGGTTTTAATTGAAAGGTATGATTCCAGAGAAGAGATTGACCCTGGTTTGCTCAGTAGAAATGTAAATTTCGGTCTTAATTCATATCCAGTCCACCAATGACTCTAAAACTATATCAGCATTTGTTGACTGTTTTTCAATGGTGTAAATTTGCCTCGATCTTTTGAAAGGTAATTTGCGGAAAAGGAGCAGAAAGACCCCAATTTTTTTGTTTTTTTGAGAGGGCTATCATTCAGTGTTGAAACAATGTATGTCTGATATTCATTGAAATTTTATAAAATGGATATTTTAAGCCTGTATGGGGTGTCCAACAGCATTTTTGAAGAAAAAATAGAAAACAAACACCAAATGTTTCCATGGATACTGAACTTGTACAATTTTGTTTTAAGTGTTTGGTTACAGATTTGAAATCTGCTGAGAAATATGATTCTAAATATGTATACATGTTTGGGTATTCTTGTAGAATTGGTTATATCCTTTTCAAAATGCATGCACATATTCCTGAATTTAAAGACCAAATTTCAGCATCATTTGCTAACTGTGTATTGCTACCTTATGGTAATGTGAAATTAGATCATAAAAGGAAAACACTCAATTTTGGGCAAGAATTTTGGCTAATCTAGTTAAAGACATTGTAGGTGATATGAAATCCTTTAATTTTCTTGACATTTTGTCTAACAAGCCATTATTTTCCTTTTCAAAAGACTTTTTAAGGCTCGTAGTTGCTTGACTTTGCCATGATGTATATTGACGTTGTCAAATGTGAAGGCAAAAGCAATACAAATTTTAATGCAATGGGCAATCCATTCAATTCGTTACAAAGAAAAGGAAGTATGTGAACTATATAATTAAATTTATTGACAATAATATTCCATAATCTCATTCAGATATAATATAAACTGTATTAACCATTTCACTAAGTTGATAGTTAGTTACTTTATACTTTGATGTTGCTAACCAGTATTTATGACGTCATGACGTCATGATTACCTTTATGACGCCATCATAATTAAAAGTGCAGATATTTAAATATAGTCTAAAGTCAAAACGCACCTTAAAAGATATTAAATTTCATTTTAACAGGAATTCCAATGCAAATTAAATGATCTCTACAACATGAAATTTTCATAAAATTAACTGTTAAAATCCTTGAAATTTTAGACTTATCTGCCCTTTGACCATGAATCTTTAAAGTATAATGTATTCCAGTCAAAGTACACTATAAGATGAAAATGATGTAAATCTTCAATTAAGAATGAACCAAAACATAAAATTAACACTCAAAAGAAGGAAAATGTATTCTTAGAATAATTTTAGTTGAATATTAATAATAAAATCATGAAGAATTTTTAGAGATTTTATAAATTTGATTTGTTTTGTTGTCCATAGCAACATATTTTTCAGCTGAAAATGTTTACAAAATTGTGTTCATATATTTAGCATGGGTACCAGGTACCTCAAACGGGTGTTTATTTTATCAATTGACTTTTATTGCACATTTCATACTTGTCACCACTGATCCACTTTTTCATAGAAAATTTTAATGATTTTCTTAAATACCATTATAACTTTGCGCGACTGTATCTTTGGTTATTTTCATCCAATCTTAGAAAATTCAGGCCAAAAGCTTGAAATTTGGTAAACTTTGTCGAAATATAGGATTTAACTGAAAAGTGTATTACATTTTATCCTTAAGGTAGCAATACACAGTTAGAATTGTTAGTTTCGCATTTTGGCCCTGTGAATTTTTAAATAAAAGAGAAAGACAAGTTATAAGTACCTGAAAATGAAGAAAAATAAAATTTGATGCTGTGAGAGTGGTTTTAATTGAAAGGTATGATTCCAGAGAAGAGATTGACCCTGGTTTGCTCAGTAGAAATGTAAATTTCGGTCTTAATTCATATCCAGTCCACCAATGACTCTAAAACTATATCAGCATTTGTTGACTGTTTTCAATGGTGTAAATTTGCCTCGATCTTTTGAAAGGTAATTTGCGGAAAAAGGAGCAGAAAGACCCCAATTTTTTTTTTTTTTGAGAGGGCTATCATTCAGTGTTGAAACAATGTATGTCTGATATTCATTGAAATTTTATAAAATGGATATTTTTAAGCCTGTATGGGGGTGTCCAACAGCATTTTTTGAAGAAAAAAATAGAAAACAAACACCAAATGTTTCCATGGATACTGAACTTGTACAATTTTGTTTTAAGTGTTTGGTTACAGATTTGAAATCTGCTGAGAAATATGATTCTAAATATGTATACATGTTTGGGTATTCTTGTAGAATTGGTTATATCCTTTTCAAAATGCATGCACATATTCCTGAATTTAAAGACCAAATTTCAGCATCATTTGCTAACTGTGTATTGCTACCTTATGGTAATGTGAAATTAGATCATAAAAGGAAAACACTCAATTTTGGGCAAGAATTTTGGCTAATCTAGTTAAAGACATTGTAGGTGATATGAAATCCTTTAATTTTCTTGACATTTTGTCTAACAAGCCATTATTTTCCTTTTCAAAAGACTTTTAAGGCTCGTAGTTGCTTGACTTTGCCATGATGTATATTGACGTTGTCAAATGTGAAGGCAAAAGCAATACAAATTTTAATGCAATGGGCAATCCATTCAATTCGTTACAAAGAAAAGGAAGTATGTGAACTATATAATTAAATTTATTGACAATAATATTCCATAATCTCATTCAGATATAATATAAACTGTATTAACCATTTCACTAAGTTGATAGTTAGTTACTTTATACTTTGATGTTGCTAACCAGTATTTATGACGTCATGACGTCATGATTACCTTTATGACGCCATCATAATTAAAAGTGCAGATATTTAAATATAGTCTAAAGTCAAAACGCACCTTAAAAGATATTAAATTTCATTTTAACAGGAATTCCAATGCAAATTAAATGATCTCTACAACATGAAATTTTCATAAAATTAACTGTTAAAATCCTTGAAATTTTAGACTTATCTGCCCTTTGACCATGAATCTTTAAAGTATAATGTATTCCAGTCAAAGTACACTATAAGATGAAAATGATGTAAATCTTCAATTAAGAATGAACCAAAACATAAAATTAACACTCAAAAGAAGGAAAATGTATTCTTAGAATAATTTTAGTTGAATATTAATAATAAAATCATGAAGAATTTTAGAGATTTTATAAATTTGATTTGTTTTGTTGTCCATAGCAACATATTTTTCAGCTGAAAAATGTTTACAAAATTGTGTTCATATATTTAGCATGGGTACCAGGTACCTCAAACGGGTGTTTATTTTATCAATTGACTTTTATTGCACATTTCATACTTGTCACCACTGATCCACTTTTTCATAGAAAATTTTAATGATTTTCTTAAATACCATTATAACTTTTGCGACTGTATCTTTGGTTATTTTCATCCAATCTTAGAAAATTCAGGCCAAAAGCTTGAAATTTGGTAAACTTTGTCGAAATATAGGATTTAACTGAAAAGTGTATTACATTTTATCCTTAAGGTAGCAATACACAGTTAGAATTGTTAGTTTCGCATTTTGGCCCCTGTGAATTTTTAAATAAAAGAGAAAGACAAGTTATAAGTACCTGAAAATGAAGAAAAATAAAATTTGATGCTGTGAGAGTGGTTTTAATTGAAAGGTATGATTCCAGAGAAGAGATTGACCCTGGTTTGCTCAGTAGAAATGTAAATTTCGGGTCTTAATTCATATCCAGTCCACCAATGACTCTAAAACTATATCAGCATTTGTTGACTGTTTTTCAATGGTGTAAATTTGCCTCGATCTTTTGAAAGGTAATTTGCGGAAAAAGGAGCAGAAAGACCCCAATTTTTTTTTTTTTTGAGAGGGCTATCATTCAGTGTTGAAACAATGTATGTCTGATATTCATTGAAATTTTATAAAATGGATATTTTTAAGCCTGTATGGGGGTGTCCAACAGCATTTTTTGAAGAAAAAAATAGAAAACAAACACCAAATGTTTCCATGGATACTGAACTTGTACAATTTTGTTTTAAGTGTTTGGTTACAGATTTGAAATCTGCTGAGAAATATGATTCTAAATATGTATACATGTTTGGGTATTCTTGTAGAATTGGTTATATCCTTTTCAAAATGCATGCACATATTCCTGAATTTAAAGACCAAATTTCAGCATCATTTGCTAACTGTGTATTGCCTAACATTCCTTATCGTTTGTTATAAATACATCTCTTCAATGAATACTGATAAAAATATTTTGTTTAGAACATAAATTAATAATATGAAAATGTTTTGTCGTTAGATATATATATATTATATATAAGTAAAAAAATCATTAATAATATCTATGCACATGTACCTAAAAATTGTGTTAAAGCATTCGGAAGAATATCTCAAGAACGTTTTTGCGACAATCCCGGCAAGGACCGGTAACTCTGTATTTGTTTTTACGGGAAAATATGAATGCCTACTCATATCCAATCTTTTAGAAAAATCGAATTTTTACAGAAGAGTGTCCACCATGCACTTGCACTGCATTATTATTAAAATAGTTGAATAGAATGATATACAAATGGATGAAAATTATATATACATGTAACTGTTATATTAATATAATATATAACAACAAATCAGTGTATACTGATTTGTATCACCACAATATAATAGTTTTTACTGTGCGGTTGAATTTCATGTCATTTATTCATCATCCACGCACGAACTTGTCTCAGAAAAAAATATATCTCTGTACATTTACCTCAGTTTCAGGTATAGAGATGTGATCTTTTTCTGTGACAAGTGCTTTTGACCATCCACAAGAACTTGCAGTCATCCGATGTTCAGTACTTCAGTACTTTGATTTGCATTGGGAAGATGTTCTGGCTCTCTTCCACCTCTTCTTTTTTGATAGGTTGTTTAGACGGCAGAGGCACATAGCAAACATGGTGTCGTTTAGTCTTAATGACGTTAATAAATTTATGAATGCTAATATATATAGAATAATGGCATTTTTGTTTTTGATACTGACTTTATCAGCAAGAATATCAAGCGAGCCCGAGAGTATCAAAAATTAAATGCCATTATTCTTTTTATCGGCAATCTGTCTTAACTCTATGTTTTTTTGTAAAGAATAAGAAGTAAAATGAAATAATAAGTAAAACTACTTTTACGCGTACAAAACGTTGGGTTCGTTGTTCGTTTGTATGAATGAAGTCGCGTGCATTTCATTGATAAATTGAAGCGGATGGACAAGAACATGTGACGTTACTGCACTGATACATGACGTCATTGCCTAATATTTTCGAGTATCAAGTCCTGTCCATGCATGATATTGAAAATATTAGGCAGCAAGATCAAAGGGAAAATGTTCTAATTGCCGATAAAATAGAATGTGAGCTGTGTTATAAACGTTTTTATGGTATGCCAGCCTTAATAGGATATCCCTATAGAACGATAAGCTGAATAAATATAAGAACTACACGAACAATAACAGTTAAGGGACAATTATTTGATATTCTAGGGAAGGGATTTTGATTGATTGGTGTTTAACACTACTTTCAACACTATTGGGCTATTCCGTGGTGGTTAGTTTAATTTATAGATGAAGGATGGGGAAGGGAAGAGAGGGCATTATTATTCATTTTAATCTGTCGCTAATCATGCCTATTTTCAGCTCTTTTACCAGGCAACCATATTCATATATTAAATCCTTCTGTCCCCCACCCAAACAAATAAATAAATATCAAATGGTTTTCCTCTTATTTAACACAAGTTTAAATTGATTGCTTGTTTGTTGCTTTTTAACGCCCAGTGACAAATATTTCATGCTTGTTCAGGAAAACACGAGTTTAGAAGTCATGTATATAATATAAAAACGAAGAGATGGGATATGATTGCTAATAAGGTAACTATCCACCGGATTTCAAATATGAAGTGGATATAAGCAATTATAGACAATCGTAAGGCCTTCAACAATGACAAAAACCTATTACTGTAAAGTCGTCTATAAAAGGCCCGACATGAAAAGTGTGAACAATTCAGACGAAAAACTAACGGCCTAATTATACATAACAAAACAATTTACAAAATATCAAATATGAGTCGAGACATGAACCAACGACAACCACTAAACTACAGGCTCCTGACCTGGGACAGGCAAATAAAGAAGATGGCAGGGTTAATATAAAAACGAAAATGTGGTATGATTGCAAATGAGACAACTCTCCAAATTACACAGAAATCAACAGCTATAAGTCACCGTACAGCCTTCGACAATAAGCAAAGCCTACACCGCATAGTCAGCTATAAAAGGCCCCGAAATCACAAATGTAAAATAATTCAAACGAGAAAACTAACGGCCGAATTAATGTACAATAAAATGAACGAAACACAAATATGTATAACACAGCAACAAACGGCAACCACTGAATTACAGGCTCCTGACTTGGGACAAGCACATACATACAGAACGTGGCGGGGTTAAACATGTTAGCGGGATCCCAATCCTCCCCCTAACCTGGGACAGTAGTGTAACAGTACAACAACATGTTCGTGAGCACTCAACCCATCCCGAAGCTTGGACAGTGGTGTAACAGTCCAATAAAAGAACAACCTCCACTTATCAGTTGCAATTAGATTAACTCAGAAGATCGATACGAGACACACAAAAAAAACTATCATTAACACAATAAACACAAAGCACAGACATAAGAGTATTTGCAATTACTGGAAGTTTGCTCAAAGCTAATTACAACTAGTACTGAAATAAATCTTGTTCTCCCAGACTGAAGTATCAATCAGTACACAACTCGCGGCAAAGGATTTATTAAAAAAAGAAAACAATCTAAGAAAAGTCTGGTTTACGTTGTATACAGATATAAGAAGACGTGGTATGAGTGCCAATGAGACAAATCTCCATCCAAGTCATAATTTGTAAATGTAAACCATTATATAGGTCAAAGTACGGTTTTCAACACGAAGTCTTTGCTCACACCGAACAACAAGATATAAAGGGCCCCAAAAAATGACTAGTGTAAAACCATTCAAACGGGAAAACCAACGGTGTCTAATCTATTCCAAAAAAACGTTATACTTGCATATAGATCCATAAATAATGAAAGTTTTTGAAAAGTTGTGGTCAGAACGTTTTGACCATCGAAATTTTGCATTAGAAATAATAGTTAGAACCAGAAGATTTTAACAGCCAGTGCAGAACTCGCACGAACACCAGATTTAGTTAGAGGGGCGATATTCTGACACGTTTTTTTAATTCTTGGTCACTCATGTTTAGAATGAAAGGGGAGAAATCCAAACAATTATCGACCAATCACAAACGTTGTTGCAAATTTGACCTTATGACGTCAAATAATTCCCTATAATGCAATTATTGCATATAAATAAAAAACTACTATACCAATTGAATAAAAAATATTGCATTTGAATGACAAATTATACCATTTGAATAAAAAATATTGCATTTAAATGAAAAATATACAATTCAAATAAAAATATTGCATTTGAATGACAAATTATACCATTTGAATAAAAATATTGCATTTAAATGAAAAATATACCATTCAAATAAAACAATATTGCATTTAAATGAAGAAATATACCAATTAAATTAAAAATATTACATTTAAATGAAAAATATCAAATTTTTGCAACCAATACCATGCCATAGTCAAGCGTTTGATTTGGTAGAAGAGACTAAAGATAAAGGCAATATTATAACCCCAAGTACTTACCTGTATCAGTTTAACGAAGGTAATCATAAATGTATTTTTTATGTTACGGTTTTATAAAAAAAAAAAAGCCTCCCCCCCCCCTTTCTCGAGAAAAAACAAACATTCATATTCGGACACACTGAGGGATATGTGTAGAAACCCGACGACCGGGATCCGGTTGGGGGGGTCCGGGAGTTAGAATCCCTGTTTTATTTAAGATCATTTTACCTTCAAGCAAAGGAGTATTAAGGGAGCAACCATTTTAACTTCAAAGGGTGGGGAAGGGGGGGGTATGGTTTTTTGTCGGAGTCAGAATTTTTTTTCTCGCAAATCGCGAACAATTTTATTTAGTTTTTCAACGCTATCAATCAAATTATTTTTCCCTTAAAGGATTTTTTTTTTATTCAAAATAGATGCTTAATATTTTTTTCGCTATTGGAATTTCCTAAATTGTGTTTTTTTATATCTTGAAACAACTTGTAGTGAACACTATTAGTAATTTCTTATGTTCATACTATTTAAAAAATAATCAATTTCTATTGTAATGAATAACAATGGACTGTGTTTTCAGGATGTAGAAGCAGGGGTTTCCAGAAACCCCGCTCGTCACACCCTGTGGTCAAAATCCATTGTTATTCGTAACAATAGATCTATTTAATTTACACTTGTTTCAGAAATAGAAACTATGAAGTATAACAATAGAACTGGGGTGTAACATTCTCTTACATATACATGGAACATATTATTATGTAATCATCATAATGACTTGTTTAAATCAAATCAATAGTCTATATAATTGGTTTGTTTACTAGTATTCAACCATTTTCTGATGATCGTGAACCAAATTAACGCCAGTCGTAATCACTTAATTCAATCAAAATCATGATTGATAAAATTTACTTAAGCAAAAAGGTCTTTTTTTTGAAGTTCTAATAATTAATTGTTATATTTTTTTTCAGGTAACACGAAGAAGAAATGTACTATTATTTCTTTTCTCCACTGTCTTCTCTGTGTTCTTTTTTTCTTTTTTTTTTGAGAAGTTTTTGTAACTTTAAACAAAAACAAAGTTTGCATACATCAGCTTGGGGATCGGCTCGTACAGTTGTGTATGTAACTATTTGTTATTACACCAGTTGAAAGACTTGTCAATTGAAAAAATGATAATTACTGCCGATTAATTTTGATGGTACTAAATTCTGTTATATATGTTTTTATTTTAATTATGCATACCCAATAGTCTTGAAAATTTGTAATATAAATATTGTAATAGAAAAGTGCAGTTTATTTTATTTCATACAGTTTATTAATTAATGTATGTAGGATCTACTGTCAAAAATATTTTATATGCAATTATTATTCAACTGTTCTATACTTTAAAATTATCTCCTTCAATTTTAAAAGCAGGATATTTCAAATTTACCTCCGGTAATATGTCTAGCAAAGTTCAACAAAATGTCATAAAGTTTGGACAGCTGTCAACCTACATCATCATCTTTATTTGTGTCAAGCTACAGGGCACAAACTAGGGCTTATTCTCATTTCGCCTTAGCTGTCAAAATAATTATATAAAATTAATCCCAGTTTGCCTTAGTACAAATTTTCAGGTACACAAGAATTAACTAAGGCGAAATGGGAGCTTCTGTAAACAAAGTAATTAAGTTATGTTTTGTTTGTATTGCAATTAGTTGATATTTGTTATTTTGATGTCAAATTCTACTATGAAATACTATTTAAAAGAAGATAATTTTTTTTTTTATTTTTTGTGTCCCACTTTTTAAATATTTTTTTTTATAGTTGCTCTTCTTTTTCTGAAATTGTTTTTTTTTTTTTACTCATGTGTTATATTTTGTAAATAAAGTCTTATTAGAGATGACAAATTGGATATGGATGTTTCATATTTTAATGAATAAATAAAGACAAATATCAAACTATCATAACAAATATTTTATTTCTGAATCAGCACTGAATTCAAGGCACAATGTTATAAATAATAGCATGAGAATAAGCATTTATACATAAAACATAAGAATTATTTCCATATAGTTCATATTGTGAAAAACAAGGCACAGGTGTACACATTTGAATGTTCAAAGTTCATTTAGTTTCCAAGTTTGGGGATGCAAGATGCTGCATCACCATACTGAATATAGTCAGTTGTACCATTGTGTAGGGTTTCCTTCAAAGTGGCGAATCTTTCTTCTATTTCTCTATACTTCTTTGCTTTCCCCTCATCTTGCCACCTGCTGCATACTGTACTTTCTTTACCTCGTTAGATGCTTGCTCTTTCTTGAACACATTGATAATTTCAAATATGTTTGGATGTGCGGTTTTGACTCTCTTTTTCAGCTTGTTATGCCAGCCCTCCAAATGATTATTTGTCCTGGGTCCTTCTGTTTGGTGGTGGTTCCAGGTTGGTTGTGGGTATCTGCCCTCTATCCATGTCAGAATTACATAGTCTATAATTTGGTGCAAGCATCTGAATGTGGTGCGTTTTCCAAGGCGTGTAACCAGTAGTCTTCCAAACGATCTAAGGGCAGTAATGGTAAAGCTGCTGCACGACGGACGAGTTTGTTGACATCTGGGACTTCTTTATATTGAGTTTGCAGCCAATATTCCTGTGTCTTTTTCCATATTGCTTTTGCGTAGCGGAACAAACAACCTTTGAGTTGTGCGTTTGGAAAGACAAGAGATACTGCATTTCTTGATGCACATTCAAAGTCAAGGCTAACTCTGTCTGGATGAAAGTTAAGGCAAAATGGGAACACACCTGTGTAATGTCTCTTTGCAAAAGAGTTTATGTAAACTACATGTACATGTTGATTGAAATAGTACTAATATTTTTATTGGTTTTTAATACAATATTACAGATTAAGATTGATTAACAGGTTAAATCTTCTGATCAGGAAAGAAATTACTTACTAAAATCTGTGTTTTAAAGAATAGGTACAAATAGATGTTTAGTGTCAAGAATGTTGGTATCGATATATGGGACATTTCCATTTCTTGTGAATGTATTTTTTTTTTTTTCTCTCGAAACTGTCTTTTATGTGACTTTCTTCAACAACAAAATATTTTTTTTCCATATCATACAAGATTTTTTTAACTGAATGTCGTATTTCTTTTCCTTCTTATTTTCAAAGGAAACCAACAATTAGTTTTAAAAACGCCTTGTCCCCTTTTTTTCCACAGAAATGAATTGGCATTGTCTAACATATATATAATCATCAATGCAATGTTATTGACTGTATTTTTATAAGACCTACTTTATAACATAATCTTTGACTAATACATTTATCTATTAGTCCAAGCATACAGTAAATTAATATATGAATATTTTTCTTGTTTCAATTACCATGTATGAGGCTATGAATGGGTCACCATTTATGAGGATATGAATGGGGTTTACAGATGAGAGAATAATGAACAAAAAAGTTAGATTATAGGAGCGCGACCAAAAATTATAGATAACAGAATAAAGAGATGATGAAATGTAAAGAATAGATTGTTTGATTGTTGGTTGCTTAATGTCCAGTGTCAAATATTTCATGCATGTTTAGGACAAATATAATAGAGATCAAAGAATAAAGAATAGAGTGAAATGGTAAAAATTTAAAAGATATAGAGATTATAGATACGATGATCTGACCCCCCTTTTCCACACACACACCACAACCATTACCAACCACACTCGCATATATACATCTCTAAACAAATATCTAATTCTGGTTTCATGTGCACCCTCCCCCAGACATCGAGGTTCTGGATCCGCCCCTGGGCAGAACAAAATCCAGACTACTACTTAGATCTTCTGACAACAATATGTCTGTAGTTTCTCTGTCTATGTCACAGAGGTATTTACTAATGCCACTATAACACACAGATGTGTTGACAAAACCGAAAGTACAATTCATCCTATATGTGTTTCTAAATGAGACACATTATGACATAATCAATGGTTTCTCAGATAGAAAAGGCTATGAAAGGGAGGTAACTCTCATACTAAAAGGATGATTATATGAAAGATTTCAATGCTCATTGTGAAAAAAGTACTGTTTACACCACCAATGTTATGTTCTAAAATGATAATCATTACTAGATCATTTTAAAATATCTATACTATAATAAATAATTTTTGGTGCAATTTATATAATATTTATGTGAAAATTGCCATAAATTTGAAGAAAAAAAATAGCAGCAAGTGCCTCTAATTAATGAGCTATCACAATATTAATTCAACCTCCAAGGTTACCATAGCTAATAATATTGTTTTATAAGGCCACTTCAATAATATTCATTTCATAATTACGCATATAATTCCAACATGACTTTGGAATTTGGATCTATTCTTTAAAAACTGCTGAAATAGACTAAACAGCTTATTCAAAAATATGATATGCTGTCTCCATAGCAACAGTAGTAACTTTGTCAGATTACTGCACATTTTTAAATTACTTATGAAATATGAAGTGTTCCTACGAAATATTATGAAAATCTGTGACTATGCATGTCTTAGTCAGTTGATCCAAAGGGTTTGCATTTGTGATCTGTGTTCACTTTCTTGATACTTTAATTATCTTGGGTGATACAATTTTAATAATGGTTTTATTCCTCAACAAAAGTCGTGCAGTAATAAGGTGTTACTTCATTGTGTGTTCCTTTATTACAATAGGAAAGGCCAATGTAACATCAGGTAATATAAATGCAAATACTACAGATACTTTAAAAGATATTTTTTAAGTGGGAAAGTTTGATTTATTTCAATACTTGTACTGCCAACAGGAACAGCCTATTACCCCTGAATGTATTTTACACCGTGGCCATTTTCAACTTCACCTCTTTACTACAGTATGATAAGTTGATAGTTGAAGTACTTTGTGTGTACTTGTGAGTCTCTGCCAACATTATGACGTATTTCTGCACATATAACAACATTTTAAATGTCTAAATATGGCTCAAAAATGCATTTTGGTATCTCCCTTTGGTATCTTCCGCCTCTTTTTATGTAGATTTTTACAATTTTTTAATGGTAATTTTCCGTTGCAGATTTTAAAGATTACTTTCAACCCCTATTACCCACGATGCAATATATTTTTAAACAGGTGATTTGCAAAAAACGATAAAGGACCACTTTAGGTGAACTATTTATGTTTTGTTTTTCGAATCCATGGAATTTGATGCGACTGTCATACAAGTGAGAGGTTTAGCTAGCTATAAGACCAGGTTCAATCCACCATTTTCTACATAAGGGAATGCCTGTACCAAGTCAGGAATATGACAGTTGTTATCCATTCGTTTGATGTGTTTGAGCTTTTGATTTTGCTATTTGATTAGGGACTTTCCTTTATGCATTTTCCTCGGAGTTCAGTATTTTTGTGATTTTACCTTTTTCATAATGGTTGAGGATGTACCTAAATGCAAAAGTTTACAAAAACTGTTCTATACATTATTTTAAGTCCAGTAGATTTTGGAAACTTTCGGGGTAGGTCCGTGTCAGTGAAAGAAATTCAGAGGGAATTGGTCCTATACCTCATAATTGCAATTTCCTTTTAATGAGTTTTAAAAACAACTTGATTTGAAAGTTCCGATTTTTTTGGTTAAATGTTGAATTATATCTATAGTTACCTCTTTATGTTTCTCAAGACAACATGTGATGCAGGCCTTCAAAACTTTGCCACGGTATCCAGAAAATTAAACCTTGGTTCATTATAGAAAGGGTTCTTAATTTTACAGCATTTCCATGTTTCTATATTAGAGTATAATAACAGCTGACTAAATCCATGATTTTACAAAGTAGAATTTCAACTTTAAATCATAGTATCGTTGGATACTGCAATACTTCTGACATAATTGGTCCGAAGTTGTGCCACAGTCAACATCAAAATAATAGTTCTGTATTAGCAACTTCCATTGCTCTAGATAATTCATTTACTGTATGTTGTTTCCGGTATTTGAAAATAAGATCAGTCAATGGCAAATATACATTTCTATGAGCATTTCAACATTATTGGATGTTAAAAAATTGGTCTTACTTATTTGTTAACGATTATATCATTGCTCATTTCAAGGATTTTCTTCCACATGCTATTATGGGGGAGCATTTATTTTTTCATCTTTCCGTAGATTTCCCAATGCATTTTATGAGGACAAATAAAAAAGCAACTTCTTGAACACTCAGTTGTAATATGACTATCTGTCTGTAATTTAAATATTGCGTTATATCTTTACTATATCATGTGTATTGTACGCGTAAAAATATATATAAATAAGAAAAACAATTCAATTTAAAGGCTGTAATTACATTCTTATTAACATGGAAACAGATGTAAACAATCCATTTTTATCATTTTAAACATTTTTGACATCAACAATAAAGAACCGTTTATATGTTTAAATTTAGACTTGAGATGCACCTGCAAACAAAAATTTTCCATCGAAACTTTTTAAGTACGTTTTTAGGACTATTTACTACCATCTAAGGTACAACTCCTACGTTAGTTTCTATATCGATTGCACTTTAATGTATAAATTAATAATAAAAACAAATTAAAATGAATGCTCTCCTACATCCAAAATCAAGACATAAAGTACAAATATTGTTATCAATTATATTTTACATGATATAACTTATAAATTCATTTAGGTCTACCTATGTATGTCGGATTACGTCAACCTTTTTTGAAGTGTTAGCAATTTTTGAAGACTACCTTGGAGTTTATTGCATTAGACTATTCTTAACTGAAAGATCTGAAACACGACAGAATAAAATTTTAGTAAGTGTGTAAACTTTTCTTATTTAACAGTGACAATACTTTTCAATCACAATTCAAGGTAATAAGAAAAAATCATTTTCACATTCCTTTTGTGAATATAAATTACGTTTTTGACCTGATGTGTTAATTTTTTGCAGAATGTATGCAGGTATAGATAAACAAAAT
This sequence comes from Mytilus coruscus, assembly GCA_017311375.1. Lineage (NCBI taxonomy): Eukaryota > Metazoa > Mollusca > Bivalvia > Mytilida > Mytilidae > Mytilus > Mytilus coruscus. The sequence goes on from CM029596.1 coordinate 128,620,572, forward strand.
TTAAATAAAAAACATTGAAATCCGATTAGGTTTGCTAAGTTGCTGTTTGAGAAGTATGCTAAATTGTATGCCAATCTGTAAGAAATGTTTCAACCCTTCGTATCTTTAAACTATAATATAGAAATATTCTGTTCATGTCGATATCAGCTAGGCTCAAGCTACCAGCCACTCGCTAGCAGCCACTCCGCTAGCAGCCAGTTTTCAGATATGTCTATAAACCCAAAAGTTGCATAAGACTCAAATGTTTTTTATACTATATATAACGCGTTTTAATTTTACAATCGAAGACACTATGCATGAGTTTTAGGGGTGGATCCAGGAATTTTGATGGAAAAAAAGAGGGGGGGGGGTAATTGCTAAAAACGATATATATACCGCCGATCGGACGGATACAAAACATTGTTGGTCGATTTGATGCCAAAAAAAAAAGAAGATATTTTTCCGTTGGAAGGGGAGGTTGGCGTACGCCCTCCACGCCTTATCTGAATCCGCCACTGACTTTTACATTTTCATTTCTTGATCAATAATTAAAAGACATTTGTATATTTTATGAGCACACCGCGCTGCACGTTAATAATTGAAAGGGTGAGACATAGATAAAATAAAAAAAAAGAATACAGTACACGACAAGAGTGGAGAAAAAGAAAATACTTTTTAAATCACAATGTTAAGAAGCATTTTTTTTAACAATTTAACCCTTAAAAGCATGGAAATGTGGAATACAATTTTTGTTAAAAATCTTCAAAAAAAAAAAATATGATTTACCTCCCTTTAAAACTTACTACTTGAGAATAATTAAAATAGTAAGTCTTCTTTCATGCGTAAAACAACAAATACTTGTATCATAAGGTGTCAAGCATTTATTCATTGAATATTAATGATCATGTAACAAATAGTTACACAAATTATATATAATTAAGCTAATCTCAGTTTCATTTTATGCCTATTTCATGAGACTCATTGTGAATATTCATGAAGTTCGAATAACTCCTTTTACAGCCTTTAACAGCTAGTCATGGTCATTAACAAAACCCCATAAGTTTTCAGCTTATGAATATTAGTTACTTCTAACTGATCTGTATATCAAAAACAGAAGAAAAAAAATCACATCTGTATCCCAATATGCTTTCAATGTTTGTTGTCAAATAATATCAGATAAAAGGAAAGAATTACTATTCATTTTTAATTCGGTTAGGGAATTTTAGCTAGTTAGAACTGAAAATAAGTAATGAAATGAATAAGCTGTCCTAGACAAAGTGAGAACTGAATCTAACCTTCTTGTCGAAATCAGGATGAAATGAATATTCTATCCAAAATAAAGAATTATTGTGTACGAAATCGAAAGTAAGTTTTCGCGCGGCTTTGCCGGCCCCCAAAACTGAGCTTACATAAAAACCGGTAAAACATGAATGACTATTGTGAAGCTAGCCGGCGATAACAGTCGCCCGCTTTCTATCCAACCTGCAATAATGTTCCTGAGCCTGCGAACATATTCATGAGATGATCTGGGTTCGATGAAGTGTTGTAAGAAAATATCGATTATTAGGATAAAATAATGTTTGCTGTTTATATTTGATATTGCTATAAATAACAATAAAATCTGAACTTTATGTATGTCTTCTTCGAGGTCTGCGTTTACTTAATCAATTATTAAAGGGGAACGCCTACGGAGAACCGATAATTGCAAACATTTTTTAGGTAAATTATAAAAAAAAAATGCCATTTGAAACATCAATGAATAGCCTTTTATATTTGAACATTAAGCTGAACCATAAATACAATCGATAAAGACACGTTCCATATAAAATTACAAAATGGATCTTACATGCCGACGTGACATTTTTTACTGGTTTTAAATCACTTTCATAATTATACAATACTCCTGTTATATACAATCGTTTTCGACCATATTTAACAGCTCAGACTAAAGATAAGACCAGGTATCCCTATCCTATGCTGACAAACTCGTACGGGTTTAGGGCATAGGAACTATGAGCCACTTAAGAGGCAACTTCTGGTACCATTGCCAACGTGAATAATATCTATGTTTGGCCAGCCGACAGTAGTGAAGTTGGACTATGTGACAAATCAGGATTCAAGCCCCCCTTCCCTGCTAACAAACTCGTACGGGTCTATAGTACTGATACGTGCTAAAGACCATTTTAGAGGCAATGTCTCCTTCTACCCCTGGTACCATGGCCAACGTGAAGAATGTATTAGTTTTATCAGCCGGCAATAATTAAGTTGGACAATGAGACATACTAGGCCCCCCTAACCCTATGCTGAAAACTCGTACGTCTCTAGGCCGTAAGTGCTATAGGCCATTTTAGAGGCAATGCATACCTCTACCTCTGGCATTATGGTCAACGTGAATAATCTTTTAGTTTGACCAGCCGGTAAAAGTTAAATTGAACTATGTTTCATATTAGGTGCCCCCTTTTTATCCCATGCTGACGAAATCTTACGAGTCTAGGGCATAAGTGCTATGATTCATTTCAGAGGCAATATCTACCTCTACCTCTGGTACTATGGCCAACATGGAGAATCTCTTAGTTTGGCCAGGCGGCTATAGTAAAGTCAGACTATGTGACATTCCAGGTACAACCCACCCTTTACCCAATAGTAACAAGCTCGTATGGGTCAAGGATATAAGTGCTCAGAGCCATGTTAGAGGCAATGTCTTCTTCTTCCACTTGTATCATGACCAACGTGGTGAATCTCTTAGCGTGGCCAGCCGGCAATAGTTAAGTCGGACTATGTGAGTTACCCGGTACCCTGACTCCCTCGCCCTATGCTGACACAATCGTACGGATCTAGGGCATAAGTGCTATGAGCCATTTTAGAGGCAATATATACCTCTATCTCTGGTACCAAGCAATCCAACGTAGAGAATCTCTTAGTTTGGCTTGCCGGCAATAGGTAAGTGAGAGTATGTGACATACCACCCTTCACCGCATCCTTCAACCAATGCTGACAAGGTCTTACGGCTCAAGGGCATAAGTACTAAAGGGCCATTTTAGAGGCAATGTCTTCTTCTACCACTTTTATCTTGGCCAATGTGGAGAATCTCTTAGTTTGGCCAGCCGGCAATAGTTAATTTGAATCACGTGACATACCAGGTATACCCAATTTAACATATGCTGACAAACTCGTATAGATCTAGGGCATAAGTGTTATGTGCCATTTTAGAGGTTATGTATGCCTCTACTTCTGGTATCATGTGCCAAAGTTGATAAACTTTAAGTTTGGGCAGCGGGTTCAATCAAATATGCTAACAAACTCATAATGGTCTAGGGCATAAGTGCTCAGAGTAATTAAGAGGCAATGCGTATCTATACCTCTGGTACCATGCCAAACATGGAGAATTTCTTAGTATGGCAAGCCGGCAATTGTTAAGTGAACTATGTAATAAACCAGGATACAAGGACCCCCCCCATCCCCATCCCAGCCCCAAAATGCTGACAAACTCTTACGGGTCTAGGGTTTAAGTGCTCTGAGCGACTTTAGAGGCAATGTTTTTTTTCTACCTCTGGTATCATGGCCGACATTGATAATCTCTTAGTTTGGCCAACAGACAATAGTAAAGTTCGACAATGAGACATACCAGGTACCCCAAACCCTATGCTGAAAACTCGTACGGGTCTAGAGCATCAGTGCTATGGGCCATTTTAGATGCAATGTATATCTCCACCTTTGGTATCATGGTTGACCTGAACAATCTCTTAGTTTGATAATTAAATTGGACTATATGATATACAAGGTTCCCTGTTTTCCCCCTATGCTAACAAACTCGAACAGGTCTAGGACATGAGTGCAACAAGCAATTAAGAGGTAATATCTACCACTACCTCTGGTACCATTGCTAAATTGGAGAATCTCTCAGTTTGGCCAGGCGGCAAAAGTTAAGTCAGACTAGTTGACATACCAGGTACACCCTCCTCACCTTTCACCCCATGATGAAAAGCTCGTATGAGTCAAGGGCATAAGTGCTCAGGGCCATTTTAGAGGCAATATCTTCTTCTTCCTCTTGTATGCCCAGCCAGTAATAGTTAAGTCGGAATATGTGACACGCAGGAACCCCAAACCCTATTCTGACAAACTTATACTGGTCGAGGGCGTAAGTGCTATAAGCCATTTTAGAGGCAATATCTACCTCTCCCTTTGGTACAATGGCCAACGTGGATAATTCCGTAGTTTGGCTAGCAGGCAACAGTTAAGTCACATTATGTGACATACTAGGTACCCTTACTCCGCCTGTTCACCCAATGCTGCCAAGCTCGTTAAGGGCAAGGGCATACGTGCTAAGGGCCATTTTAGAGGCAATGTCTACCACCTTTTGTAGCATGGCCAACATGTTAAATCTTTTAGTTTGGCCATCCGGCAATAGTTAAGTCGGACCATGTGACACACCAAGTTGCCCCACCCGATGATCACAAACTCGTACGGGTCAAGGGCATAAGTGGTAAGGACCATTTTAGAGGCAATGTCTTCTACCTCTTGTATCACGGCCAACGTGGAGAATCTCTTAGATTGCCAGCCGACAATAGCTAAGTCGGACTATGTGACATACCAGGTACCCTCAACCCTATGCTCACAAACTTGTATGAGTCTAGAGCATAAGTGTTATAGACCATCTTAAAGGCAATGTCACCCTCTACCTCTGGTAGTATTGATTTTAGAGAATAAATTATTGTATGGTACCATGGCCAACGTGGAGAATTTTTACTTTGGCCATCCGGCAATAGTTAAGTCGGATTATGAGATATACCAAGTTTGCCCCATCCAATGCTGATAAACTCGTACAGGTTTAGGGCATCAGTGCTAAGGACCAATTTAGAGGCAATGTCTACCTATACCTCTAGTACCATGGCCAACGTCAAAAATTTCTTCGTTTGGCCAGCTGGCAATAGTTAAGTTGGTCTTTGTGATATATAGCAGGTAAACCCAACCCCCTTTTTTCACAATATGCTTGCAAAGTGTACAGGTATAATGCTTCAGTGCTATGATCCATTTTAGATGCACTGTCTTTTTCTACTTCTGGTATTATGGCCAGCGTATTGAATTTCTTATTTTGGCCACCCGGCAATAGTTTACTCGGAATATGTGACTTACAAGGTACCCTAATTCACCCCACCCCTCACCTTATGCTGACAGGCTCGTATGGGTCAGGGGCATAAGTGCTAAAAGCCATTTTAGAGGCAATTTCTACTTCTACGCCTGGTTCCATGGACAACGTGGAGAATCTCTTGTCTTGGCCAGCCCGAAATAGTTAAGTTGGACTACGTGACATACCAGGTATCCCCTTCATAACCATATGCTGACAAAATCTTTCTGGTCTAGGGCATAAGTGCTATTGGCCATATTAGAGGCAATGTATGCCTCTACCTCTGGTATCATGGCCAAAGTGGAGAATCTTTTATTTCTAACAGCCGACTCACTCTAGTATGCTGACAAACACATACGGGTCTAGGGCATAAGTGCAAAGGGCCATTTTAGAGGCAATGTCTACTTATACCTCTGGTACAATGGCCAACTTGGAGAATTTCTTAGTTTGGCCGGCCTTTGATAGTCAAGATGGACTATGTGATATATAGCAGGTACCCCCTCTTTTTCACCATATGCTGACAAAATCTACGGGTCTAGGACATAAGTGCAATACACCATCTAAGAAGCAATGGCATCAGTGCTATGAACTTTTTTTGAGACAATGTCTTCTTCTACCTCTGGTATCATGACCAACGTGGAGAATCTCTTAGTTTTGCCAGCCGGTCATAGACAAGTCGGACTATGTGACATACCAGGAACCCCCAACCCTATGCTGACAAGCTTGTACGGGTCTAGGGCATAAGTACTATACACCATCTAAGAAGCAATGGCACCCTGTGCCTATTGTAGTATTGAATTTTAGAGAATTTAGTATTGTATGGGACAATGGCCAACGGGAAGAATCTTTTAGTTTGGCCATGTGGCAATACTTACGTTGGACTATATGACATTCCTTGTACCCCTATTACCTGATGCTGACAAACTCGTACGGGTCTAGGGAATAAGTGCTTAGGGGCATTTTAGAGGCAATGTCTACCTATACCTCTTCCACTTCCTCTGGTATCATGGCCAACGTGGTGAATCTCTTAGTTTGGCAAACTGACAATAGTTAATTCTAATTATGTGACATGCTAAATACACACAACCCTATGCTGACAAACTCGTACGGGTCTAGATCATACGTGCTAAAGACCATTTTAGAAGCAATGTCTCCTTCAACCTCTGGTACCTTGGCCCACGAGAAGAATGTCTTAGTTTGGCGATTCGGCAATAGTTATTTGGACTATGTGAAACACCAGATACTCCTCACCCTATGGTGACAAATTCGTAGGGGTCTAGGGCAGAAGTGCTATTGGCCACTTTAGAGGCAATGCCTACCTCTATCTCTGGTACCATGGGCAACTTGGAGAATGTCTTAGTTTTCCCAGCCGGCTTATTTTTTCCAGACTTGGAAACTTAGTCATTTTTCAGCAAATTGAAAGAAGATACAAGTTTTGTGTAATTACCTGGTCGTACAGTTTTCAAGCTAGTCTCCTGAAACTTCGCAGAACGATTGCACATACATGTATGTTGAAGCTATTATTAAATTGTTTGGGGATTTTTCTCTCATTTTCCAAGACATTTTCAGCAAAATTTAGTCAAAACAATTGCAACCCGACCATAAAGGACTGTGACCTATTTTTACGAGGTAAATGTAGGGTGGTTAGGGGTTATTTATGTCAGACATTGGCCTATGTATAAGACCTTCCGTTGGTTGTACCACCTGGAATTTTTCGTCAAGGAAGCCTTTGGCCTATTGCAGATAAAGAATTGCCGTAGAGAATTAATTGCAGGACGAGAAAGAGAGCACAATGTCAGATCCCGATATAGGACCTCATTAGGTCACTGACTTTTATTTGTACATAGTGCGAAACAAGAATTGCTATAGGGTACGATTTAAATTTAGGCCAAGTGCAGGTTGTCTGTAATATCAGACCCCGATTTTGGACATCCCTGTTTGTCCCAACTAGGCCTATGAATGGTGTAGACCTTCCGTGAGTTGTTTGGGCATTTTGGTCCAGGAAATAAAAGTTAACTGCCTTTGATTGGAATCTAGTGCATATAAAATAATATCAAAGAGATTATTTTCCGAATTAAATTTAGGCGAGTGACGGGGGTCAGTAATGTAAGACCCGATATTGGGCCTGTGGTGAAGACCTTCGGTGGGTTTTCTTACCTGGGCCTTTGTTCAGGAAACATTAGGCCGCTCGTTTGCATTTATATTTTGTGGATAAAAGTATGGTCATAAGAATTTGTTTATGAGTTATGGTATAGACCTTCTGTGAATTGTCACCCTTAAGCATTTTGGTACAGGAAATATTGGGCTATTGGCTTGTATTTGTACATATATAGTACAGATAAAAGCATTGCCGTATTGATTCTTCTTTTACGAATAAAAATAGGGTTGAAAGGGTCAGTTATGTAATTCCGATATTCTATGTTCTATATATTATATATGGTTTAGTATCCTATCTGGGCTTCCTGATTAAATAAGCCATAAACCACTGCCTTTCATTTGCATCTAGGGCGGTAAAAGGTATCCCATTAGACAATTTGATCCAGAAAACTATAGGCCACTAACGGTTATTTGTACCTTTTGTGAATGAAAAGCCTTATAGTATCAATTTTTTTTTTGGGGGGCGGGGGTTAAATTAGGGTAGGTATGGGGTCAGGTATTTCATACCACGATTTGGAACCAATGCTGTAGACCTTCCTAAAGTTGTCCCGCCTGGGCCTTTTAGTCAAATAAACATTTGGCCTCTGCCTTTCATATGCACCTAGTGCAAATAAATTATCGACGTAGGAATTTTTTTACAGATTAAATTCAGTCCGTGAAAAGAAACTTATCACAGATACCATGATTAAAATTTTGTACATCAGACTCGCGTTTCTACTACAAAAGACTCGTCAGTGACGCTCAAAATCAAAAAGTTTAAAAAGACAAATTAAAGTACAAAGTTGGCGAGCATTGAGGACCAAAAAATTCCGAAAGGTTTTGCAGATACAAATAATTTATAAGGTAGCCTATTCCTGAGGTAGAAAATCCTTAGTATTTATAAAAATTTAAAGTTTTGTAAACAGTTAATTTATGATTATGACCATAATTATCAATGATAATTCATGTCAACCACAGAGGTCAGTAATGTCAGACCTCATGATATTAGAAATGTGGTGTAGACCTTCCAAGAGTTGTCTCAAACTGGGCAATTTGACTCAGGAAACCGTAGGTCACTTTTTTTGTTGTTTTACTAGTGCGGATAAAAGCATTGATTTATAGAGCTAAATTTAGAGTAGCTAAGGGGTCTGTTATATCAGACCCCCATATTCAACATATAATGTAGTCCTTCCGTGAGTCCTCATACCTGGACCTTTTAGTCTAGGAAACCTGAAGTCATTGCGTTTAGGTTTCAGACCACAAATTCACTCACTCCAATTTAGAACGTAAAAGTAGCCCTTCCCTGACCAAAAATAGCGCTTTTGATGAGCCAAGATTTACTTGTCCATAAGTTTGCATTAAAATTGAGAATTAATGTGCTCCATAGTATACTTATTAAAGATTTCCAGAAAAACAGGGGTTATTTTCAGTATTAGTTACCTTCGAAACGTTGATATTTTACTACAAGACACTAAAGAGAGGCGAAAGATAGCAAAGGGACATTCAAACTCATAAACCAAAATAAACTGACAACGCCATGGCTAAAAAAGAAGAAGACAAACAGACAAAAACAGTACGGAAAACACAACATAGAAAACTAAAGACTGAGCAACACGAACCCCACCCAAAACTGGAGGTGATATCAAGTGCTCCGGAAGGGTAAGCAGATCCTGCTCCACATGTGGCACCAGTAGTATTGCTCATATTAGGTAGCACTCCACGGTTAGAAAAAAAAATTAAAATTGAACCACAAAATGTTTTATCGTCTTCTATTCCTGTCTTTCTAATACATTAAGCCAACTGTTTGTGTTATACATGTACATATGTATGTAATCAGTATCTTCCATTGATTTGATTTTCAAAAGTATAATGGTGAAATATAATTTCTTTTTTGTGTATCCATGGCAACATTCTGCATTTATTTACCATAAAATATTGCAAAAAGGGGCATGAAACTGTCACATATACACCAAAAATTTGGTTCAAACTAGAATTTCAATGCCTTTGAGTGATACCTTTTCTGAAACTGTTGACATTAATCTACCAAATGATCAAACAAAAAAATGGGTTTCTTTCGCCTCATTTTTTCGTAAAATTTAATCAGAACGTTCGTGCGACAAAAAGTTACCAAAACACATTACAATAGTTGCCTGATCAATGTTTGGTATGGATATGAAAATACGGACTGTCATACAGAAAACAGCCCGTAAAACATACATTACACAATCTTAATGTTCCTATAAACCCACTATGAAGGCTATTTTAATCTTCAGCTATCCAAAAATGAATTTAATTGCACACTAGATCTCATAATTGAAAAATCCACAGGGCCAAAATGCGAAACTACACACCTAACTGTGGTGTGCTACCTTAGTACCCGATAATAAGTTGAATTCGGTAGGTCACAATCGGGGAAACGGGGGACGGGATTGTAGTTATTACAATTGGAACATATCAGTTATCGGTTATCATCTGTGAAACGGATATTCCATAACGGTCAACCAATACGTGATGGCGTCCGTAAAATTTAAGAAGGGATGACTTCAACTTCACCCCTGGGAACTCTTGGTTTAATAGCTACCTTGTGAGCAGCAACCCTCTATCAAGGAAATTATGATACGAAATACAAGCCCTGGAATATCGTATCAACTGGGAGATATATATTTCGTGTGCAGTTGCTGCTTGATGGGTTGAAAAAGGGTTTAAAATTGGCATGTAGAAAGGTGATACATGTACAATTCAAGATATACCTTCCTTCTATGAAGTTAATCTTAAGGTAACATATTTAGAAAGCTGTGAAAATGAAAAAAAATGGTTGAATAGATGGGGATTTTGAATTAGTGGTCTAACACCTTTAATTTGCGGATCAAAATGTTGTCGTAGGAAACTTTTTAATTAAGTGATGGTAAGGGGTCAGTAATCTCAGACCCCGATTTGGAGCCTATGATGTGGATCTTCTGTAAGTTAACACATCTAGGCCTTTTGGTCGGTAAAACCTTATAGTCTATCTGTCATATGCATGTAGTCAGGATAAAAGTACTGCAGTTGGGATTTTTTTTAATTAGATTTAGACCGTAGAAAGGAGGTAAGTATTATCAGACCTCGATATTGGATCTGTAGTGAGATCTGTCGAGGGTTTTTTTCCCCCTGGGTCTTTTGTTCGAGAAAACATTAGGCTAGTAGTATAGAATTGACAGTGTGGCTGCACAAAAACATAGCACTGGGTTTGAAATTTAAACCCGAAACATTAACCCTTATCCATTACAAATAGTAGTTTGTTCGATACAATTGACCTGGCATGAGAATGATAAAAATGAGAAATACAATAAAGACATGGCATTAAAAAATAAAATGGAAAGTGAAGGAGATTGTATTTACACAGATGATCTGAATGAAAAGGAACCATGAAGCTATAAAATGGAAAAAAAAATATCAGAAAATGTGATATTTAAAATCGCAGAAATTACAGAATTGGATGTAAAATTCTGACATAGTAAAATTTTTAATTGTTAGGAATAAAAGAACTGAAAGTTTAATAAATTCTGGGCTTTCACTAGACTAGAACAAAAAAATAAATTGTTGGGAACCAATGTTAAAAGTAACGGTTTACACAAAGACCCTAAATCATAATAAACTTATTTTCCCTGCATCTTGATAAGTAACTAGTATCGGGGTTGATATAAAAACTTTAAATAAACTTTGAAATGATAAAAAAAATTGTTTAGAAGGATGATAAACAGATATACAATAACGACATGACATGACATTAACAAAAAAAAAAGGATGTTGGCTGTTGAAACAGTAAAACAGTTATTGCAAGGAATCAATTGCTTGAAAGAATTAAAAGATAAGAAAAGCTCATATAATTGAACTGATTCAAACAAAACGGACATACAGCTGACGGTAAGGAAAAGACATACAGGGAACTTTAAAGGTGGACCTGGAAACAGAGAATGAAGGGTGTTAGTGGGATGAAAAAGACTGCTTTGTTAAACAGTGTTGTGGAGAAAACCAGCAGAAATAAGGAACAATAGAAAGAGAAGTAGTAAACCCTAGGTAAAAACCTTGGATGGATTATTTGCCTCAAGGACAATTAAACTCACAGTCTAGATGGATTGTGTGATTTTACATTGTATGATTGAAAAGATGGTTGGTGATCAGAAGGAAGAAGAAGAAGCTTAGTAAACATTCATTGCTGGACAAAGTATTCACAAAGGCGACCAACTTCGAAGATACATGTATGTTGAGAATGATAGCTTTGGAGGGAAATTTGCAATTTGGACATAGGATAAAAGTGATAAGGCACTGAAAGAGCTGATTAATATGAAATTTGATATCGACAAATATAGATCAATTGCCGGATCTCAAAAGTAGGTCTTACATAATTGGCTGGCAGACAATAAAGCGATCAAGGACCTGAAGATCCAGGACTAGCAATGTTTTAAGTGGGCGGTTTTGGCGTCAATACACCACAAAGGGGTAGATCTTAAAAGTCCTGACCGGGTGAACAAGTACCAGCGATGGGAGACGAGTGAACGTTTGAAAGGATTGATTTCCCAGTGAATCTCAAGAACATTACCAAGTTTGAGAAAAACAATCCAAATATATTCATCGACTTGAATGGTTTAGAAAAGAAAAAGATCTACCAACTGACGATATCGGATACTGAGAAAAGAGAACTCAATGTGGACTTGTTGAAGATTGAGAAAAACGGATTGACACATTGCTTTGTTTACTTGTTTATTTTTTCGTCGTGCTTTGTATTTTGTCATGGTACTGGCAGTTTGTTTTCAACTTGTGAGTTTAGATATCTCTTCGGTATCTTTCGCCTCTCTTTTAATCACTTCCAAAGTGACCCTATTCCAGCAAAAAGAGTAAGATGATAAAATGACTACGTTTCTCTTTTATTGTACTTTCGTTTGTTGACGTCGTTACGATAATGATGTCGGCTTTGGCGGAAGTCGAAATAATATGTTATTAAATGGTCGACTTGAACGGCTGTATATTTTACATGTCTCCTTTCGCCACTACATTTTGGTGCCGTGACTGTTGGAAATAATAGATTAGAAGTTGAAACCAGTACGGGCAGGACACAGAGGACAAGTGAAAAGGTTACTAAAGAAATTCGAGGACATTGAAAAGAATTCGGACTTAGACAAAGACGAAGTGAAACTGATAGCGGATGCCATTGAACAGAAAGAGAGGACTATCGTGGAATCGTGGATTTAAATGAAAAGATACTGGATTCGACGTCGGAGGAGGATGTAGCGGAGGAAATACAAGAGTCTGATGAGTATATGTTTAATTAAGAGTCCAAGTTTCGGAAAATTCCCATCGTGACTTGCAAGTAATTTGTACAACCAAGGCTTTTCTTCGGTATCAAATAGCAGTCAAAACCACAGATTACCGAAACAAGATTTACCGCACTTTGATGGGGACATTTTGCAATGGCAAACCGTTCAGGTTTCGTATGAATCAACTATCCATTACAACAGTAATTTGACCGAGATACAGAAATTTAGTAGCTTGAAGGCCCAACTCCATGGTCACGCCGCCCAAACTATTGAAGGTTTCGCACTGACAAATGCCAATTACACCACAGCCGTCAATTTACTCAAATAGCGTTTTGGACAGCCCCATAAGATAATTCATGCCTACATGATAGCGTTAATGGTTATACCGATTCATAGAAGCAGTTAACAAAGCCTGAGAAGTTATGGAGACAAACTTGAAGGGTTTGTTCGGGGGCTAGAATCAATAGGTCAAACGCAAGAGATGTACGGAGCCCTGTTAGTTCCAGTAGTGCATGGGAAACTTCCACCTGAAATTCGCAAAAATATCGCACGAGAACATGGCAGTCACAATATTTGTTTGATTGAATTACGCAAATCGATTGTAATAGAAATCAGCATTCTAGAAGTAGGCCAGACTACAGATTACGGAGTTAATCGCATGACAGCTACTTGTTTGCTGGAGAGAAGTGAAGACAACAACCTCTTTATGACCATAAACAGACAAAAATGCCAAAGTAGACACATGTTTGCCTATTTTGTGACACGTAACGTGAGAATTCTGCCGTATTTGAGAAGCCTTAAACTTGCGCATCTACTGACTTCACATGAACAGTTTGAAATTTCGTTGCTGATAGGAGCAGACTTTTACTGGAAGATAGTATAGGATAAGGTGATACAAGGTGATTGCCTCACAGCAGTTAGCTCCAAAATTGGCTTTTTATTGTTAGGACCACTTAGCGATAACAGGACTTCATCAATTTCTCCTGTCCTTTTGAACATCATTTCAAGTCATCATATATAACTCTACCGTCGGAACTACAACATCTATAGATAAAACTTGCCAAAGATTTAAAGATCACAACAACTGCAGAAATGGAAAGACACTATTTCACCAGCTCGTCAGTCAACATGGACCACAATGAATTACATGTTTTCGTCGATGCATGTATGAGCGCATATGGAGCAGTAGCATATATTTTTAATGTAAGTCATTTAGTAGTAGTAATGGCGAAGAATTGTGTAGCACCACTAAAGAAGTTGACTCTTCCACAACTAGAACTAATGGAAGCACCTATCGGCGCTCGCCTCTCTGGCCACACCAGAACTACCCTACCTAGCAACAAAGTGGTATTTTGGTCAGACAACCAAATTGTTCTACACTGGTTGAATACAACAGTTAAAACGATTTGTTCAGAACAGAACTAATGAGATCAGAAATTTGACTGCACAGGATGAATGAAGATATTGTCCAATTAAAGAGAATCCAGCAGATTTACTGACTCGAGGACTGACTGCGGAACGGTTTTTACAGAACGTACTATGGTTTAACGGACACGAATTGCTAACCGATGAGAAAAATGGCCGACATGGAAGTCAACGCTCACAAATAGTACCGTATAATCATCCTTTGTAGAACACGAAAACAACGACAACACACCAACAGAAGAAAGGAACCGTCTAAAGGAAACTGAAATTGATATTATTATGGACATTACTCGATACAGCACCTTATAAAAAAAACGATCCGAGTGACCGCCTTTATTCTGAGATTTGTAGCCAATTTTATAATTCCAAAATCACAGAGGAAAAACCGACCAGCTTGATACTTGTGAACTACAACAAGCCATGGAAATCTGATAATGAACTGTCAGGAGAGACAATACTCAGAGGATATTTCAAACTTGAGGTCACAGACCAGCAAAAGATTGTCACTCGTGAAACAGTTAAGATTATTTCTTGATACAAATGGAACTATTCGTTGCGGTTGGAGGATTCACACAACAAACCATTCACAGAGATTGCTAGATTCCCTTATTTATTACCTAAAGATCACCCACTTACTCGATTGGTTGTACTGGATGTACATGAAACATGAATCATTCTGGAGTACTAGCTACCGTAACTCAGATGAGACAAACATATTGGATTCCATGCATTTACCAGTACGTGAAGAAGGTTCTACACAAATGTATAACTTCCCGAAAAGTTATTGGGAAACCACACAGAGCACCTGACCCGCCGCCATTGCCGAAAATCAGATTGACAGAAGCATCAGTACGAGCGAATGAAAGAATTCACAAGTGGATACATTTACAATAACTTGTGAAAATTAAAGTTAAATTCAGTGAAATCTAATATTGACAGTTTATAGTTAATTTCACTTTCTTCCGTTACCATGGACTTTTTTTGAGAATTATTTGATTTAAAGTCACTAATTGGCAACTGGAAAATTGATTTTTTTTATATAATTGTATTTATTTTCTTTTATGGGCCAGGATAATGTCGTGAAAATAGCGCTAACTATGTTCCTCTTTTATTTTACTTTCGCTTTTCGACGTCGGTACGTCAATGACGTCGTCTTTGGCGGAAGTCAAAATAAGATGTTATTGAATGGTTGGCTTGAACGGCTGTATATTTTATATGTCTCCTATCGCCACTATACTGAGGACGTCAAGTCAAAAAATTGTGAGGGATCGTAGAGAAAACTATTCAAAGACTTTCTAAAAAAATCAATGAACAGAAACAGATCTCGGTCGAAGAAATCATGAGTCGCTGATTCCAAATGAATGACTGCAAACCAGACACCAAATCATACCAGAAGCACACACCACCCGGAATTTACTATATCATTATTGCTTTGACGACAAGGTGTTAACTAGAGAACCACTTTGTTATACACATTGTAAAATGCAGAAAGAGAGGGAAGATGTGGGCAAGATCTTTATGAATAAACTTGTACCAGAAAGATCAATATCAAAAGTCCAAAGATTTGTCGGAGGAGAATAAGCAACGGGTCTAGAGTATCAAGTGCTTAAGTCCATTTAGAGGCAATGTCTCCTCTACCTCTGGTACTATGGCCAACATGGAGAATGTCTAAGTTTGGCCAATCGGCAATAGTTATTTGGACAATGTGACACACCAGGTACCCCTCACACTAATGTGACAATTTCGTACGGGTCTAGTGCATAAGTTCTATTGGCCATTTTAGACGCACTATCTGCCTTTATCTCTGGTACCATGGGCAACGTGGAGAATACCTTAGATTGGACAGCCGGCATATTAAAGATTCCAAGACCTTTCTTGTTGACCGTAGTATAAACTTTGGATTTATGGTCAGTCGGGTAATTGGAGATCTCGTACCACTGATGCACATTTTTATATATGTATTTGTAAATGTCTGTGGAATGAATAATGCAAACGAGACTGTAAGTATTGTGTGTGAAGCAGATCGTGGCTCGCGTTCCGTATTGCGGTTTTAGGTAGACATATTCAAAAATCAGTCATCAGTTTTTTTAGCAGGTTCAAGATCTCAAAACGTAGGTAGATTGGTTTGTCAATTACCAACTTGGTTCGTGTCCTGTGGATTACAGCCAATAATTTGTTAAATATAGTCCGTTTCTTGAATTTGGGGATGATTGCTAGTTTTAAAGCTTTCGTGTTGTTACGGATATCAACACGGTTCCTGATATTTTCCATGCTTTTTGCAAACACTTTCATCATCGTATTGAATTCTTTTTTAAATGTTGCCATAGGTTCGACTCAGAGTTTCGTTTTCTTGTCAATGTAAGGTTTCAACCGTGGGCTTTGGTTGAACCTGTTAACTTTATGTTGCTTCCTAAGTTTCAACCCCTGGGCTAGATATCTCTTTGAGTTCACATGATGCACCAAATATGATGTCTTGTTCTGAAGATTAGCTACCGGTTCTTGATTTGACTCCGTTCATTTACAAAGATTGTGGTGGCAATGGATAATCATTGTGGCCATCATATCTCCATCCATTTCCTTAACAATAAACGTGATGTCACAATCAATTACTCGTTTACTTGTTGGGAACACCATTGATTAATCTAGGCAGTCTGTCGCGAAAAATTAATCCATAGAACACCAAAGATGGTACATTTATCTTTACCTCAGCCGAGGTATGTAGTTTTCGACAGAGTAAAGGCCAGTAAGATTTGGTGACCATTCTTCGTGTCAATCTCCTACATGTAGTCTTTGAAAATTAAAGTGTGTGTCTAATTTTTCTGGCTTATATTTTGCAATCCGAGTTTTACCGTAGTCCAGTATCCTAAAAAACCCATCTAGTGCAAGTAACGCAATACACATTTAGCATTGAGGCTGGCTTGGTAGTCGTATTCATGTTTAATGGGTTGTCGTGTCTACTTTAATTCGTTTGATATAGTGAGCCCTAAGTTGGAATTCATCCAGATCAAGGGTGAAAATTTCTCTAAACACTTTCTGTACACTACGATTGGAACTTTCATTCATCTCATATGGTTTTTAAAATCTTGGTAGGCTCCTTGATCCTGCACCGTTTCATTCGCAGTCATCTTTTTATTACAGTATTCTCTTTGCTATGTTAGGGTCTGCTCACTTTAGAAGTAATTAAAAGAGAGGCGGATACCAAAAGGATATTTTTTAAAACTCACAAGTCGAAAAAAAAACATGGCAAAAAGACAAAACACCAGTACACACACACAACATAGAAAACTAAAGACTGAGCAAAACGAACCCATCAATACCCGAGGTCATCTCAGGTGCTTCGGAAGGGTGAACAGATCTTGTCCACATTAGACACCCGTCATGTAACTCCTATAAAGTATGTTCTTTAGCTATATCAACATGAAAAGATGACTAATGAACTTGTTGAAAGCATGTTATCGTTGGGCGAAAAAAACAAGGAATACCTCGACAGGGTGATTGTTCAATTGAAACATACGGCTAAATCAACCGAAGATGACAAAAAGGAGCTCATTAAAGTCCTTTTTCTATACCAGGTACAAACGGAAGTTCTGGAACTAAGGTCTGCTTGAAAAAAAAATCCAGGGTGTAGTATATCTTAGATTTTTTTTAATAGGTCCAAAGTTGGGATATGACCCCTTACCCAACCCTTACTTTCAAAGTTAATAAAAAAAATTCTGAGGCAATACTTTTTTCAACACTAGGTGCAAATGAAAGATGGGACCCTTAGGCATGCTTCACTGAAAAATCAAGGTGGGGTATAGCACGGATTTTTTTAAATTGATCCAAAGTTGGGGTCCGACACCCTACCCCACCCTAACTTTCAAAGTTAATAAAAAAAATTCTGAGGCAATACTTTTTTCCACACTAGGTGCAAATGAAAGTTGGGACCCTTAGGCATGCTTCACTGAAAAATCAAGGTGGGGTATAGCACGGATTTTTTTTTAAATTGATCCAAAGTTGGGGTCCGACACCCTACCCCACCCTAACTTTCAAAGTTAATACAAAAAATTCTGAGGCAATAATTTTTTCCACACTAGGTGCAAATGAAAGTTGGGACCCTTAGGCATGCTTCACTGGAAAATCAAGGTGGGGTATAGCACGGATTTTTTTAAAAATTGATCCAAAGTTGGGGTCCGACACCCTACCCCACCCTAACTTTCAAAGTTAATAAAAAAAATTCTGAGGCAATACTTTTTCCAAACTAGGTGCAAATGAAAGTTGGGACCCTTAGGCATGCTTCACTGAAAAATCAAGGTGGGGTATAGCACGGATTTTTTAAAAAATTGATCCAAAGTTGGGGTCCGACACCCTACCCCACCCTAACTTTCAAAGTTAATACAAAAATTCTGAGGCAATACTTTTTTCCACACTAGGTGCAAATGAAAGTTGGGACCCTTAGGCATGCTTCACTGAAAAATCAAGGTGGGGTATAGCACGGATTTTTTAAAATTGATCCAAAGTTGGGGTCCGACACCCTACCCCACCCTAACTTTCAAAGTTAATAAAAAAAATTCTGAGACAATACTTTTTTCCACACTAGGTGCAAATGAAAGTTGGGACCCTTAGGCATGCTTCACTGAAAAATCAAGGTGGGGTATAGCACGGATTTCTAAAAAAATAAATTGGTAATATAGCTAATAAGTTATGTCCTTGCACACCATACTTTGATTACTAAAAATAAACCCTGCGTGTCATTAAAACTAAGCGAAACCCACTGTTACAAAAAAAGAATGATTCGCTAAAACAGACTTGTTTGACATGATAGTATTAAAGTACGAACGCAACTTTGTTTTCTTGTAGCGTAGAAATATTTTTACTCTTAGGAACTATTTTACAGGATGCCGAGAATATGGAAAGCTATTACAAACAATATCGCACAAAATTTTCTGATGGAAAAGTCGATACAATGTAGGAAGAAAATTTGACCAACATTTAAATAATGTCATTTTTTCGGTGTTGACAGATGAAGCGAAGCCTTAAAGCGTGCAGCACCTGCACGACGTTGAAAGCACACAGTTTTTACTATTGTTTTTAAAATATTGAACAGGAAATGAAATTTCAAAATTCATTGAATAGTGTTTTCGACTGCCAAATTGAAGTTAAAACAGATATTGTAGTGGTAATATAAAATAAAAACGTTTTAGTAAGTTTAAATCTTATGCAACTTTTGGGTTCATAGACATATCTGAAAACTGGCTGCTAGCGGAGTGGCTGCTAGCGAGTGGCTGCTAGCTTGAGTCTAGCTCGATATCAAAGGTTATCTTGAATATACAATTAAGACACATTATTGTTTTGTATATGCGCAACCATTTTATCACTACGACATGTTTTTTTTCAGAAAGGGGCCTGTAAGTAGCCTGATTATTGCCGTGGTTTTGATATTGGGATTGGCATCGTGAATCTTAAATTATAACTCCAGACGAAAAGAAAAAAAAACAAGAAATTTTGAGAGAAACCAAATACAGGTTTTGTAATACACTATTTCGTGTATGCATAATAAGTACCAACCAATTAATAAAAAAGGCATCAGTTTGCCTTGAAAAACATATTGACTTTCATAAAAGATTTGGGTCCATGATAAATGTTCATCCCCGTCTTTGTCACTACAAACTGTTGTCTCGGTAAATCGTCTGCACCAAGTCAGATGCACGACTTTAAACGATTGATAGTTGTCCCAGGAAGTAGTCTGCACCAAATCAGAAATATGACTTCTAAACATTGTTAGTTATATAGGAAAACTGTCTGCACCAAGTCAGAAGTATGACTTATAAAGTTTGTTAGTTGTTCTAGGAAACCGTCTGCACCAAGTTAGGACTTTGACTGAGTTATGACAGCCAAATTCCATTACATATAAAGGTTTTTAGAATTTGATTTCTCTTTCATTTATCTGGAATTTTCATTCAAAAAACATATGAGTAAAATAGCAAAAGGAACCAAACTGTTATTGGAAAAAGCTATGTTTCGTTTTCGGATATAATATTGATTCACATATTGGTTAAGAGTGTCGCTCAAATAGATTTTTACAAAACTTTTAAATCTTCGAAATTGTATCAAAACTGTCTCCAAGAACAATGCAAATGATTTCTTAATTTATCAACGGAGAATTTAAGAAGATTATCTTATAAATCATGTCAGTACCGAAGCACTCACAAGTGAGCTGATTTATTGAAACTATTTAATTTTCAAATTTCTGTAGAAATAGCAGGACCCCTTGAGCGAAAGAAATCCTGGGAAATTGTTAAAGGAGCATTAGCTGCGAGATATAAAAAAAAATTAAATATGATTTTTTTTTTTTGTTCAATCATTAATGAAAGTGAAATAGTGAAATAATAATTCGCTTTGAGCAGCCAGTTTAGTTCAATTTTGTCAAAATAAGCTCAGAAACATCGCTAAAGAATTATTCACGTACAAGTGAATAATTCGACCTCATTTGAATCCGTATTCATGTGACCTTCAATTTAACCAATTAGCTAGAGATTGGCTACGCATGTATTAGTCGTGTTCAGCCATTAAAAGGAAAAGAATGTCAACATTGAAAGTGAAACAGAGATGAATTATTTCGTACACTGATTTGATCCATATAAAATCATTATACAGGTAACTCATGCCACATCTTCTTATTTATAAAAACGATGATTAACTTATTTTTTTACCTATAACATGAAATCAAACAGACCTAGAAAAGTCCAATTGCACGAAGTCGCTATCTATTTATTTTTATGTTTATGTTTATATCGGGTTATGTGACCGTCGGTAGTCTTCGGGGGTAATCTCGGTGGTTAATAAGATGGCGTCTAGACTAAAATATACACGAAAAACTGATATATATTATCGAGTCCATGCATTGTTAATTGTTTATTTCAGACTTATTGTAATTTGGATATCCGTTTTAGTATGTTATAAATCAAATATGAGAATTTGAGTCAAATCGATGAACAGGAATTTGACAGCTAATGCCCCTTTAAAATGTTGAATCTTAAATATAGCTGACTCTATAGGTTTCACCTTCTTGTTGATTTTTTTCAATTGAAAATATGAGGATCCAAAATTATTTGCAACTACATAACATGACTATCTGACTTTAACTTGAATATTGCATTATATCTTTGATAGATTGATGTTGGCTTTACGCCGCATCAGCGATTACATCTTTGAGCTCTATACTATAATGTGTGTGTTCAAAATGGTACATACCAAAGAAAAATATAAAATTGACGAATGTAGTTATGGTTAAATAACAACAGAAACAGACATAAACATTGTATATATATAAATTGAGACTCGTCAAGGACGAATACAGAATATTATAAGACGATATAAAAAAATCTTTTAAAGTAATTAGGCACGAAGGTTAGTTTTTGTAAATAAATTTTAGGTTAATATCGTGCCCACAGTATTCGTCACCACGCCAACGGCCGGTTACTACATCGATTGCACTTTGTATAGAATAAAAATCTTTTAAAAATAAATTCTCTCCCACGTCTTAAATCTTATGTTCATTCATCAAATTATGTAGGGTGTAGGTGAATCTTTTCGTATGGTATCTGAGGAATTAACAATTTTGAACATATCCTGGAAGGTTTGGTTTGTTTTATTTGACATTTTGGTCATTCTTATTTTTAAAGATTTAAATTGACATAATATCATATTCCGAAGTGTCTAACTATTATTGACGAATTTCAGATTTAACAGAACAGTGGAATTACTTTTCAATATCATTTCAAGATTATGTATTAGAATCCCTTTTATTCAACATTCCATTTATGTACTAAGAATTTTAATTGTAAAATAACTTTGAAGTCCGATGTGTAATTTTGGTTTGATTTATACAATGTGAAATGCATTTGTGAAAGTATGCAAAATTTATAGTAACATTCATATATTTGCATGAAATAGTCTATACTTACTGCCATGAAAAGTCGGGAATATTACTTAAAAAAGATTGTTAGTTGTCAAAGTAAACCGATTGCATCAGTCAGGAGAATGACATAAACTGGTCGTTAGCACCAAGTCAGAAGTTTGACTTAATAAAATTGATAGTTGTCTCAGGACAGTCAGGAGAATGACATACACAGATAGTTAGCACCAAGTCAGAATTTTGACAAAAAAATATTGTAAGTTGTCAGAGAAAACTGTTTACACCAAGTCTGGAGAATGACATACACAGATAGTTAGCACCAAATCAGATGTTTGAGTTAAAAGATTGATAGTTGTCTCAGGTCATTGTTTGCACAAAGTCAGGGGAATGACATAAACAGATAGTTTGCACCAAATCAGATGTTTAAGTTAAAAAAATGATAGTTGTCTGAGGACATTGTTTGCGTCTCAGCGCATTAAGGTACTACGATTTTTTTTTTTTTTTTTTTTTTCATTTATTTATTTTTTCAATCACAGAATTAAAAATAGTTCAAGTGAAGGCAATCTGTATATTTATCTTAAATAAATACCACATATGAACGACTCTTTTTCACGACGAAATGAAGCAACACACCGGTTGTGACCATTAGAAATAAATAGCTTGTCTAAATATCTTGACAAAATTTGATACATGTATGGCGTTTTTCAGATTCGTTACATATCAATTCTACCACACAATCCCATTGATTACGGTATTTATCAACTCGAGATAGTTTAAATGTTATCAGCATATGCAAGGTTTATCAAAATTTATCTTACGGGGTCAGACCCGGTTTAAATGCACACATAATTAATGAAATTTATATAGTTACTCCAAAGTGAATCTATTTGTTCATTGAAAGTTGCGACTATGCAGGTAAGAAAAATCAATAGAATTTCTTTCTTTCAAGAATGAGTCCATTCTTTTCTAATAATCAAAACGATCTTTAACTTTATATAACATAGTAAAAAACATTTTGAAAAAATAGGTTTAAAGATGTGCTACCCATTACGTTTTCGTGTATTCCACAATACCCATATTATGCGTAAATGTCACATGATTCCGGTGTTCTGATATAAGAGCTATATGAATGAAAAGGGTTTTGTTTTGACATGACAATAACTATAGAAAAATATGCATTGAATGTTCAAGTTAATACTGACCAAGCAACAAATAGAATGAATTATGCAATATGACATTGAGACATCCAAAAATGATCAAAGAGGAACTACAAAATGTAACCAACAGGCAGTGCCAACAACGGACAACAAGCAGAATATAGCATACATTAGAATACGAGTTTTTCGTTTTGGAGTTATATACACAAATTTTCGCCCACACGCAATCATATGAAAAGATTGGACTTATAACCCAACCCTTGGACGCAATTAACAGTGAATTCCATCAATAAAGGAGGGTGGCATGATATGTTCGTGAATGGTAAGTATGTCCCGTTTTGAAAACAAATAGTGATGCATCTCCCTCAGACAATTCGAATCCAGACGTTGGGAGTTGTCATTATGAATTTTGAATATCAATACACTGCTCCAATTGTATGAAAAATCATACATCTCAATTCTTATTTTTTATTTTTAGCCGGAGTGTTAAAAGCTAATTCAGAAAAGCTTTGAAACCGTCATTTATGCTTTTCTACTTACATGATTTAATTGACATACTTTTTCTTAAATTGTCCGTTGATAAATTAATAACTTATCAAGAAACTAAGGTTCCAACTCCCTGAGGCAAAGTTCATAATAGATGGATTTGGCTATGTTTTTTGTCCCTTTGGGTCATAAAGATCCTTCAGTATTTATTTATTCCTAGTTTTCTTTTTTTCTTTTTTTATTTTGAGCGTTCTCGATGGGTTTTGGCTGTTCTGCTTATGATGTCTATTTAAGTCACATAGCTCCCAGTCATTCTACGTATTTATAAATCCCTGGCTTTCAATTGTGTAGGTTTGAGGTAAATCCAGAAAAGCGCTGCGTTCGCACCATATTTATAAAATGTTATTTTCTTGTAAATTGTTGCAACATCCTGGTGGCAAGAAAGGTAAAATTCCCAAAGAGGACGTTATCTAAGATAGCAAAATGTTCGGTTAACATAATTATTTTAAAGAATTTTCACTTAAACATGATAAATATATTATCAGACTAATAAATAAAGGCACTATGGAAAAATTAAGATTGCCCACTGTTGACATTTCTAAAGCTAAAACACACAGGTCAGAAGTTGCTAAAACTGTTGTCGATGGTTTGGAAAACACTGAATTTTTGTTTATAGAAAATGTGCAGGGGTTGAACTATGATCAACTTTATGAATGCTGTCAATGGTTCTTTGAATTACCAATGGAGACAAAGAAAACACTGCTTAGAAATATATGGTACCCCAAAAGTAACAATGTTTACCGCGGGTATTTCCCAGTATGTGATAATGAGCCTAGTCGAAAAGAAGGATTTGAATTCGGACGAGATGTTGATCCAAATGACCAAACAATTGCCCCTGGAAATTGGTTTTATGAAAAGTCTGTCTGGCCAAATGAGGACGAAACATTTCCTTTTAAAAAGTTTTTGCTTGAGACATACGAATATATGCACGAAACTGCTCTGGAGATTCTGCGACTAGCAGCAATAGGGTTAGGTATAGATGAGCATGCCTTTGAACCTATATTTGCTGCCAGGCCTATGTCAACTTTTAGGTTGATCCATTATCCACCTTGGGATAAAAATCAACCTGAAAATGCGGTGATTGAGGACGGTAAGGTAGTGACCACCCCGGATCACACGGACTCTAACTTTCTAACTTTATTAACTACTTTTAATTATAAAGGACTTGAGATTTTGGCACCAAATGGTGGATGGGTAGAACTTGATCCAAAGCCAAATACGCTGGTAATGAATATTGGAGATGTACTTTCAAGAATGATGGGTGGTCGTTTTAAGGCTACTCGACATCGCGTATAGACATTTGAATTGATCGATATTCCGTGCAATTTTTTCTCGAACCATCCTTCGATGGTGACATTGGAATCAACTTTATGTCAAAGTACGGTTCGGAGGGACCCGACCATGTTGTTGAAAAATATGGACCTTGGGTCATGAATACTATTAAACATGTTAAGAAATTCTTTGAATATAGGCACCTACCAGAATTTTGAATTCTGAATAATTAATTTCAACGTGATTAACCTCACTATACTAGGTAGTTTCGATAATATATGTTTTTAGATTTGTTTGACTGTTATTTCAGTGTCATTAAACTTGATAAAAACTACTTCAGTGATTTTTGAAAACAAAAACATAAGTGCTATGATGGAGTCTCGATATGGAGACTTAAAAAAACCTAGCCCAGTCTCAGCACATTGTTTAACTTTGTTATATTATATAATTAAAAAGCTACATTATGATTAATATACGGAAAATTGGTATGCCTAGATGAGAAAGCATCTAAACAATAATAGTGACCATAAAAGACACCTAGAGGTCGATATACTGTCGTAAACAATAGACAAAAGTCCATACCATCTCCCTGGTTATTGGAATACTTGCACTTCGCTTCAAAAAAGGTATTATAAAACTGTTATCAAGGGATATTTGGTTTAATAAATAGTAAAATAGATTCAAAACTTATACATACAAATTGGTAAAAGGGGGATATTTAGCAAAACTACAAAAAACAAAACAAAAGACATAGAGAGGTCAACGTACTGTCTTAAAAATGCGAATACATTTAACAGAAACCAAAGCAGATGAAATCGAAAAAGTCCATTTATGTTTTTGTAAAAGATAACTCGGGGTGAAGCAATCAACCAATACTGCTATGGTGTATTTTGAGCTGGGACGTATTCCCTTAATAGTGAAACGTAAACTGCAGATTTTTAAATATTGGCTCAAACTTTTGAACACAAATAACTGTATTCTGAATGGTGTCTACGAGGATCTTAGAGCTTCTTGTCCAAATACCATTTGCAGGTCGATGAATAGGGTAAAACTGATTAAGGATGAATTACACAACATGGAACTAAGTGAAATGTGGCTACGCCAGACTTAACTGACATTTGAAAACTCTTGTTCACTAATAAAACAGCGTCTACTAGATATAAAAACACAAGAACTATATTCTTTGCTGGAAAACAGTAGCAAGTGTGTTATTTACAGAAATATAATCACAAACCTAGATTTACAATATTACTTGACTAAATATATCCCTCCTTTATACCGGAAGACTATTACAAAAATAAGACTATCTTCACATTCATTAAATATTGAGACTGGTCGTTTTCTGAATGTACCTGTAATGGATCGTTTATGCAAAGTATGTAGTCAATGTATTGAGGACGATTTCTACTTTATTCTTGTGTGTTCGGCATATAAAGACTTGCAAGCAAAGTTTATAAAACAATACTACTGGTATAGACCGAGCGTATTTAAACTGATACAGTTGTTGTCTCTACAAAATGTTAAGCAGTTGACTTTTATGGGAAAAATTTATTATCCTGTCTTTTAAAATTAGGGACAGTATTTTACAAAATAGTTAACATTCTCTGTCTACATGTTTTATTGCAATTATAACTTGTTAATTCTTGTTTACACCGATGAGCTGTAAAGCTTAAGGTAATAAAGTATATAAGTATTTATTTTTTTTTTCAATTTCAATAAATACTTGGTTTTGAAATTCAATATAACAAAAACAATTAATTATAACAAATAAAATATAAATGCAACTGTTTAGTAGCCAAGCTTTACACATGCCATAATTTGAACAGTAATCTGCATCCAAGCTAGCAAGCTGAATACGTGACAGAGTTTTGGGTTGAAGGATACCGCTTTTTATGGAACCATTACTTCACCGAAGGACCCCGCATCACAAACCACCTGAAAGGAGGCACGGCAAAATTAAGGAGAGATTCTAACATGCCCACCCCAACATCTACGAGATCATCGATTTACTAAAGAAGACACAGGCACTAACAGAATGTACCATTATCCAGTATGCAGCAGGAGTAGCCCGCCCACCAAAAAAGACGACGATACAGAGCTATAGACACCAGACTTCAACAACTGAAAGACAGATACATATACCAACAAGAACTCATCAACGTGATAGACTACTCTGACGCAACATATATCTTCTTCATTTGAACTGAATGACTTTGTGAAATATTGTAATTTATGACTTTGTGAATATAATGTTTTGTGACTGTACATAAAATGTTTTGTGACTTTGTAAAATATAATATTTTGTGACTTTTAAAACATATATAAAATGTTGTATTTTTCATCATTATACATATAGTACCCCATCATGGAACTACAAAATGAAAAATACCTGAATACATAGAAAACACAAATAAACTATATACCTATAAAGTTGGAACAGACTATACAATTGGGTTCATTCAACCTATGCAAACATTTTGAAATTTAGGTATAAAATTGTATGAAAAAATGTTGGCATATGTTGAATAATTTTTAACAGATAAAGTGTAACCAAAACATAAACTGATTAGGGTCTAATCAATTTGCAACCAGTTTAAACTTAGCGTTTAAATGTACTTAAAACCATTTTTGTTACATTTAATAGTAAAAATGTAGGTAATTGCATGTGTTGATGATCTCTCTTTCATTAGGAATAGATATAATAAAACAATGGAAAATAAGGATTTCTATAATTTCATTAAAGGATTTTCATTTATTCATAACAAATATCTATTTCATGAATAAAATACAACAATGATCAAAACATTTAATGATAATTTAAATAAATTCCTTCAAATACATGACAATAGCACTATTGAAACACATATTTCATAAATACTGAAAAATATCAATATTGAATGTTCACTAATAAATCTAAGATTTCTCAAATGTCCCACTAATTAATATGTAGAAGATATGATGCTGCATCTGCGTATTCCACTGGTGTCATGTTGTTGTCTTGCAGTCTCTGTTTTAGGTCAGCTAGCCTGTTGTCAATTTCAATGTATTTTCTTTTACGTTGACGACGTTTACCACCTGCTGAGTATTGAATGATTCTAACCTCAATAGCTGCTTGCTGTTTCTTCAGTAGTTTTACCAAGTTGAAGATGTTTGGGTGTGGGTGCTCTACATGATTCTTTAATTTATGATGCCATCCTTCTAAGTGGTTGTTGGTTCTTGGGCCTACTGTTTCGTAATAGTTCCAAAGGTGGCGGTTAGTCTCAACTCAGTATTCGGTAACATAGTCTGTAAACTCTAAAGTGTTGATGTTTGTGTTGGCTTCCTCGATTTCTTCTAATGCATTCAACCAAACATGCTCTACATGCTGCATTGGTACAAGTGGAAGAACTGCTGCACGTCGAACCAATCCAGTATACTCTATCATCTCGTATATCATAATAAGTAGTCACTGAACCATGAAAATGAGGTAAAGGACAATGGACATATGACAGACGGAAACTTGATAACATAAGGCATCTATATATAAAGTATGAAGGATCCAGGTCTTCTTCCTTCTGAAATATTAAGCTTTTAAGAAGTTTATTAACGCCGCTGCCGCCGCCGCCGCCAGATCACTATCCCTATGTCGAGCTTTCTGCGACAGAAGTCGCAGGCTCGACAAAAACCGACTCACCTCTGGTATATTAACAAAAATTTTCTTTAAAAAAAAATCCTTTCACCCTGTGCATCGGTGTTTTTCATCCTCACTTCTTTGTAAATGTGTTTTCTTTACAATTACAAAATTATATTCAGTAAGTGTTTATTTAATTATGGATTATTATTGTTTACCCAATTAGTTAACGAGCTATTCATTATGATATACAATTCCGGGATAATTAGTCCAAGTTAATAATGTAGAGGGTTAAAAGTCAACCCGTATTATTACAGCCTTTTGTCATCATAGGCTATTTCCTAGTATCGATAAACGGCATTTTCTTAAATTAAAATATATAAATAGAGGTATTGATTAACTTCTCTAGTATATTCAATGACTCTACCATCCAAAGCCAAATACCTCCATATTTTGATAATATGGAACCACCTATTATTTCGTATTCTTATAAAAAAAACCAGCAGAAGTTTGATTTTTAATTATACGTCAGTTACATCAGACGTCAATGTAGAAAATAATGTTCCTTTCACTTGAGATTGTGAAACATCTAGTTTTAGATATGTTCCTTATGGTCACGTCCTTACAGGAGACCTCAACATCGTCGAAGACCGTGAGGTCATAACTTTTCTTAAGAAAGGACCGAGATATCGTCTTCCATCTAAAATAGATTGGAAACAGTGTCGTCAGGTCATTAAAGACGCTCTGTCTGTCTACTGTAAAAATTGGTGTAAACGTGAAAAATCTGATAAAAAATCTCTAGACAGTTATTTGAATAAAATTATGAATACTGTTAATATTCGTATATCTCATTTTGAAAACAATTCTGAAATTAGTAATAGGGTCCATGATATTCCCATTTCCAGAATAAAAAATAAACTCCAAGTACTCGCAAAGCGGTTTGTGTTCGTACCGGCAGACAAAGCAGCAAATAATGTAGTGGTGGTGTGACGCATATACTACACGGAAGTTCTCCAAAACGAAATTACAAATTCATCTACATTCAGGTCCGTACGCTCCACAGAGAGTCAAATTGTAAACAAGCATATCACTGCCACTACCTAGCTTAAAGCCTCTTCCGAACATTTGAAAGTCCCTACTGTGTACTGGTTACCTAAATTGCACAAAAAACCATTTAAATTCCGTTTTATCTCCGCATCTAGTAAGTGTTCTACTACCAATCTATCAGTGCTTCTAACTACCTCCCTTACTACTATCAAAGAACTTGTTATTAACTTTTGTAATAAAGCTTATGAAAATAATGGTATTAATTATTTTTGGAGTGTTAAAAATTCTTTAGAGGTTTTAGATAAAATATATGCTTTTGATGGTCCTTTTAATTCTGTTGACAGTTATGATTTTTCTACTCTCTATACTACACTTCCACACAATCTTGTCAAGAAAAAGTTTTCATATTTAATTAAATGGTCTTTTGAAAATCTCATTACAAATTTATTTGCTGTAACTCGTTTAAAGCCTTTTCTGTAACGAAAAGGAAAGTATGCTCGATACACTTACTGGAAATGTGAAGATATGATTGAAGCTTTAAATTTTCTCCTGGACAACATATATGTACGTTTCGGCGATAAAGTGTATCGACAAGTAGTAGGTATTCCTATGGGCACTAACTGCGCCCCTTTAATAGCAGATTTATTCCTGTATTGCTATGAATCTCAGTTTATGACCAAACTCAGTAAAGACACGTCATGGTTACATTTGGTTGATACATTCAACAAAACCTTCCGTTATCGAGATGATATTTTTTCGTTAAATAGTCCAGAGTTCTCTAAATATACTACCGAAATTTACCCAATAGAACTTACTTTAACTAAATCTAACATAAACAGCAGTAGTTGTCCTTTTCTGGATTTGGACATTTCAATCTCTAAAGGAAAACTCCATACGAAAATTTACGACAAAAGAGACGATTTTTCATTCCCTATTGTTAATTTTCCTTTTTTAGACGGCGATGTTCCTTTGGCTCCATCATACGGTGTTTATATATCCCAACTCGTTCGTTATGCCCGTTTGTGTAGTGATGTCATAGATTTTAACGAACGTAATCAATGCATCACTGGTAAATTATTAAGTCAGGGATTTCGTTACCATAAATTAATTACGTAAAACTTTTGCTAAGTTCTTTCATAGATACAAAGATTTGATAAGTAAATTTGGCTGTACCTGTAGAAAACTGATAAAAAACGGTATTTCACATCCTAAATTTTACGGTAATATTGTACTTAAAGCGCGGAAATCAATAATTGATCCGTGTAAACTCATCGAACCTTTAAATAAACTTATTAGTAAAGGTTATCTTACCAATGTTGTAATTAGATCTTTGAATATAGTTTACATTGGCACTAATATCGATTTTGTCATCAGCAAATTAAAACATAACTAAATTTGTATTCTTTTTAAACGGGAAATATAAAGACACACCCACATTCATTTTGATCTATAAAGAGGTTAAACTCCTAACTATCCTACTGTCTGTCGATACATTTATTTTTGGCATTGCACAAGTCATGTCTTCTTTGACTGTCCATGACGTTAAAATACTAAATCCCTGGGATGTGTTTTAGTTGATTTTAGTCTCTGATGCATGATTTTTTATTATAAATTGTTTTGGCTTTTAACTAGCTGTCAGTAACTGCGAGTACTCTCAAATCGTACTTTCTTGTTTATTTGACCTGTTGATACTAATTGTAATGCTTTTTTGTTATTTAATGTTATTCAGGGTTATATCTGGTCTATATACCAGCTTTGAAAAGTGTTTGGTACTACTATAAATTTCCACTTCGTACTATGAACATCAAAATTATTCATTTTGTAAAAATATTTCCTTTCTCTATTGGAACTGTACACGTATACCTAACAACAAAATTATTTTCATTTACCTGTGTTTAAAGTTATCGCAAATGGCTGATATTTTTGTTCGATTATATTGTTTTTCTTAAATTGTTTAAAATTTCATACCGATATAACATGTTACTTTTATTATTCTTCCCTTAGTTTATTTATTTTGCATTTACATTGTATCATAGGTCAAATTTATTTGTTCAGTGTATGTTCACTGGTGTTAATATGTCCTTTGATTGAGTTAAGCTATTTCAGTTGATATTTTATAGTGTGTCTTTCTATGTTGTGATGTTACACTATTGTTTCAGAAAAAGGGTGAAGGTTTGGTACCATTAAAACGTTTAAACCCGCTGCATTTGTTTGCACCTGTCCTAAGTCAGGAATCTGATGTTCAGTAGTTGTCGTTTGTTGATGTGGTTCATAAGTGTTTCTCGTTTCTCGTTTTTTATATAGATTAGACCGTTGGTTTTCCCGTTTGAATGGTTTTACACTAGTAATTTTTGGGGCCCTTTATAGCTTACTGTTCGGTGTGAGCCAAGGCTCCGTGTTGACGACCGTACTTTGACCTATAATGGTTTACTTTTATAAATTTTGACTTGGATGGAGAGTTGTCTCATTGGCACTCATACCACATCTTCTTATATCTAATTATATAACAAGACCCGCAAAGCGTAAAATGTGCAC
This sequence comes from Mytilus coruscus, assembly GCA_017311375.1. NCBI lineage: Eukaryota > Metazoa > Mollusca > Bivalvia > Mytilida > Mytilidae > Mytilus > Mytilus coruscus. Next base: position 128,652,595 of record CM029596.1, read on the forward strand.
AATTGTGTTTCCATTTTGCAGATATTTTTTTTCCGAGCGAGTACTCGAGTATTGCTGGGTAAATCCAACGAGTACTCGAGTAGTAATTCTTCAACGAGTTGACATCATCCCTAGTTTCTACGTACAAAAATGTATGTATACATCCTTGGCTTTCATTTTGTTGGGGGTTTGACCGTTTTTGATGAAGGAATATCCAGAAAAGCGCTTCGGTCGTAGGAAATTTATAGTTTCTTTTTCATTTACCAGCACTGTTCGATACTGCTGCTGGTGGAGGGTATTATCAGCTCAGAAGTGCTTCGGTAATGACATGATTTATAACAACTAAAATTCCACGTTAATGTATAATGAAATCATATAGAAACTAAGGTTCCAACTCCTGCGGGCGAAGTTTACCTTGGATGGGTTTGGTTATTCTGTTTACATAAAAAAGAAGATGTGGTATGATTGCCAATGAGACAACTCTTCACAAGAGACCAAATGACACAGAAATTAACAACTATAGGTCACCGTACGGACTTCAACAATGAGCAAAGCCCATACCGCATAGTCAGCTATAAAAGGCCCCGAAATGACAAATGTAAAACAATTCAAACGAGAAAACTAACGGCCTAATTTATGTACAAAAAATGAACGAAAAACAAAGATGTAACACAGCAACAAACGACAACCACTGAATTATGTCCGTTTTAGTCATATAGCTCTCAACCATTCTACGTATTTATACATCTCTGGCTTTTAAATTTTAAGGTTTGAGGTAAATCCCGAAAATCGCTTCGTTCACACCAAATTTATAAAATGTTATTTTCATTTACCGATATGTCCGCCAAGTACACATTGTTGCAACATCCTGGTGACAAGAAATGTGAAATTCCCAAAGAGGGTGTTATTTTACATAGCGAAAAGTTCGGTTAAAATGATTATTTTAAAGAATTTTCATATAAATATATTAAAGAATTTTTTTTTTTTCAGATTAATAAATAAAAGCACTCTGGAAAAAGAGACATAAAGATTGCCCGCTGTTGACATTTCTAAAGCTAAAACACACAGGTCAGAAGTTGCTAAACCTGTTGTCGATGGTTTGGAAAACACTAGATTTTTGTTTATAGAAAATGTGCAGGGATTGAACTATGATCAACTTTATGAATGCTGTCAATGGTTCTTTGGGTTACCAATGGAGACAAAGATAACACTGCTCAGAAATATATGGTACCCCAAAAGTAACAATGTTTACCGCGGGTATTTTCCAGTAAGTGATAATGAGCCAAGTCGAAAAGAAGGATTTGAATTCGGACGAGATGTTGATCCAAATGACAAAACAATTGCCCCTGGAAATTGGTTTTATGAAAAATCTGTCTGGCCAAATGAGAACGGAACATTTCCTTTTAAAACGTTTTTGCTTGAGACATACGAATATATGCACGAAATTGCTCTGGAGATTCTGCGACTAGCAGCAATAGGGTTAGGTATAGATGAGCATGCATTTGAACCTATATTTGCTGCCAGGCCTATGTCAACTTTTAGGTTGATCCATTATCCACCTTGGGATAAAAATCAACCTGAAAATGCGGTGATTGAGGACGGTAAGGTAGTGACCACCCCGGATCACACGGACTCTAACTTTCTAACTTTATTAACTACTTTTAATTATAAAGGACTTGAGATTTTGGCACCAGATGGTAGATGGATAGAACTTGAACCAAGGCCAAATACGCTGGTAATGAATATTGGAGATGTATTTTTAAGAATGATGGGTGGTCGTTTTAAGGCTACTCGACATCGCGGTATAGACATTTGAATTGATCGATATTCCGTGCCATTTTTTCTCGAACCATCCTTCGATGGTGACATTGGAATCAACTTTATGTCAAAGTACGGTTCGGAGGGACCCGACCATGTTGTTGAAAAATATGGACCTTGGGTCATGAATACTATTAAACATGTTAAGAAATTCTTTGAATATAGGCACCTACCAGAATTTTGAATTCTGAATAATTAAGTGCAACGTGATTAACTTCACTTTACTAGGTACTTTCGATAATATATATTTTTAGATTTTTTTTACTGTTATTTCAGTGTCATTAAACTTGATAATAACTACTTCAGATATTTTTTAAAACAAAGAAATAAATGTCATCATGGAGAATTAGCAAAACCTATCCCAATCTCAGCATATTGTTTAAGTTTGATATATTATATAAGTGAAAAGTTACCGTATGACTATATAGAAAAGTTGGTGTGCCTCAATGAGACAGCATCCAAACATTAAAAGTGACCATAAAAAACACCTAGAGATCGATAAACGGCCTTAAACAATAGACAAGTCCATACCATCGTCCCGGCTATTGTTATCACTGGATATTTGGTTATAATTCACAACTTATATATACAAATGGATAAAAAGGGAAAATTAAGTAGACGTCACGCAACAGCAAAACTACAACTAAAAAACAAAAGACATATAGAGGTCAATATACTGTCTTAAATAATAGACAAGTGTCCATTCAGTATGTATAGATCTGAAACGCCTAGATATTCCTAGTCTTGAAAAAAATGCGTATCAATTTAACAGAAAGTATAGAAATATATAACATCAAAACAAAATTCCGGAAACTACAAAAACAATTAAATCAAAATTTTACTGACAACAACTGGCGAAATTCCGGACTAAGAACATTCCTACATGGCGGTGTTAACTGTTCGTTTCCAACCCTCTTTTAATTACTTGTAAAAAGAGTATTACATGTTTTACACTAACTAATTCTTTGTCAAACACAATACCACAGTGAGGATGAGTGCGGACATCTGTTCAGATTATAAATAATGATAGATTCTTTATCCAAAAGGCGACTAAAAAAATCTAAAAGACTATAATTCCAAAACAGTCAGGCGGTAATGGTCGATTTGGTCTAATGAACTAGAGTTTTGGTTACTAAAAATATTCCGATTTTCTTTTTTATTTACTATATAGCTGCTATCATTAACTACTGTAACAGTTGTCGTGAACCAGCAAAGATTTTCTTTCTAGTTTAAAGTCATATGAAACAAGTTTCTTGTAATTTTAATATTCAGGAATTCTTTGAACCAATGCATGCATATGCAATGTAAACTAAATGGTCCTATGTGCGCGTTTTTTTTTTTTTTTTTTTGCATTTATTACGAATCTTTAACGTCAATCTAATTAAAATATTGATCTCTGATTACGTTATACTACATATGAGATCTAACAACTACCAATATGTAGTTTCACTTCTGACTATTTCACACGTGACTTTTTAAACCAATTAGAATTCCCCTTAACAAATCTTTGCAGTCCATTCGATACATAAATTTATATATGGCTTATTGATATCTTCACGATATGTCCTGAGAATACCGAAAGATAAAACCGCGGGTAAATGACGACAGCTTGTTACTCGCTTCAAAACAATGTAGATTGGTAAGCATTATGTAGACATTGTCATCGAATTAATATTATAAATAACATTCAATTGAGATGTTTCTCTAAGTAAGTAGCTTAAACAGACATGAATAATTTTAATTTTATTCCGCTCAGTCCCCCCTTTTTCGATAAAACGAACCCAACTTTCAACATTAATACCTATACAATTGGTACTGCAACCTTTTAACGAATTGGTAAAGCATCAACCAATTCTCAAATAAGATCTCCAAAAGCAGCTAGAAAAGACAAACCACCTAAAATTATGGCAAAACCTGATCAGTATATGACGCTTAAACAAAACATCGAAATAACTTATACATACACCACAAGTCTTTCAAAAGTAATAACTTCCTAAATAAATGAAAATTGATTACCATAGAATAGCGCAATTGTGCTTTAGGTGGAGTTAAGCACCAACCAATCAATCAATTAATCAAAACTCTATGCATTGACCATATTTATAATGGATGATTGTGCAAAGGGACATTACCTATAATTCTCTTCTGTCTCCATTCATGCTTCAGTGATTCCTATATAATTAACCAATTTTTTCAACGAAAGAGGGCCTGTGCCCCTTGATCCATCTATGGAGACTGGGTATGGAAAACAGTTGACATATCATTTACATTTAACTATGTGGTATGGGATTCTATCATTGTTGACAATAGTAACATGTCAGACCTATACATATCAAAAAGATGTGATATGATTGCCAATGAGACAACTCTCCAAAAGACACCAAATGACACAGAAATTCACAACTGTAGGTCACAGTATGGCCTTCAACAATGAGCATAGCCCATACTGCATAGTCAGCTATAAAAGGCCCCAAAATGACAAATGTAGAAACAATTCAAAAGAGAAAACTAATGTCCTAATTTCAATTAATTGTGTACTGAAAATGAAAACAAATATGTAACACATCAACAAACGACAACAACTGAATTACAGGCTCCTGACTTGAGACAGCCACATACAAACAGAATGTTGCGGGTTTAACATGTTTGCAGGATCCCAACCTTCCCTAACATGAGACAGTGGTGTTCATACTCCATTCTTAATTAGGTGTCATGAATATGCATATGTATATTTGATATTAAAACAACATCTGAGAGTATATTTTATATGACTGCAAATATAATTTTAGGGGCCAAAACAAGCATTTTGTAGTTTCAGAAAATAACTTGTATGTAAGTGTATGAATCTCTGACATTGTACTACAAGGTTAATTCCATATCACAAAGGGAAGGCTGGGATTCAGTTTAGGGGTAATTTCCCCAAACATGCAGAATCGGGCAAAAAAGGGGTAAAAAACAAGCACTTTTGTAGACAATAACTTTTGTTTAAGTGTAGTGGATCTCTCTTAAATTGTACAGCAAGGTTCCATACTACAAAGGAAAGGCTGGAATTGAGTTTGGAGAAATTGCTCCAAAGGGGTGGCATTTTTTCTCCAATTTTTAAGGGTTTATATTTGTTTTTTCTCAAAAATTTTCAAATTTCAAATATTTTGAAAAGTTTCAAAAAGAAATCTTAAATAAAAAATATTGCGCAATAGATTTTAAAGAACTATGACCACATTTATTTGAATCCAAATTCAGACAGTATCAAGCTTGAATATTGTGTCCAAATTTGCCCCAACTGTTCAGGGTTCGCTCAGCGAGGCATTTTATTATAGTATAGAATTAAGATGGCCAAAAACAGTTCAATTGATGCATATGTTTTGTGGTGGAGATTAGAGTTTTATTAGATAAGGGCAAATTATATTTCTTAACAATGCAAAATAAAATGCTTCGCTGAGCGCAAACTATTACGACTGCAGAGGTTGAACCCTGAACAGTTAGGGCAAATTTGGACTCAATATTCAAGCTTGATACTGTCTAAATTTGGATTGCAATAATTTTTTTACATAGTTTAGGTTTCTGACTCAAAATAAATGTCAAGATCTAACAAATCATTTGTGCAATACTGTGCAATTAATGATTTCTTCTTGAAACTTTTCAAAAATTTGAAAAAAAGAATTTAAACCCCTCAAAAAAAATGGAACCCCCCAAAGTTTTTGATTCCCCCTTGGAGCGATTACCCCCACACTCTATTCCAGCCTTTCCTTAGAAGTATGGAACCTTGTAGGACAATTTCAGAGAGATCCATACACTTAAACACAAGTTATTGTCTGGAAACTAGAAAAATGCTTGTTTTGGCCCCTAATTCCTGCATGAAATAGGCAATACCCCCAAACTCAATCCAATCCTTCCTTTTGTGATACGGAACCTTGTGGTACAATGTCAGAGATATCCATACACTTACACACAAGTTATTGTCAAGAAACTACAAAATGCTTGTTTTGACCCCTTTTTTGGCCCCCGATTCCTAAACTGTTGGCACCATAACCCCAAAAATGAATCCAAACCTTCTACTTGTGGTATTACACATTACGGTACAATTTCAGAGCAATTGAAATACTTATACATAAGTTATTATCCTGAAAGTAGAAAAAATGCTTGTTTTGGGCCCTCATTCCAAAACAGTTGGGACCATCATCCCAAAATCAATCCCAACCTTCCTTTGAGGCATTGAACCTTTAATTAAATTTCATAAAGATCCATTCACTTTAACTAAAGTTATTTTCCGGAAACCAAATATGTCTTGGACGACGATGACGACATCATACAATTATACCATCCAAAATATTTTTTGCTTTCGTATAATTACAATCAATCATGAATCATCTGTGATTTGATAAACAAATTTATTTGTCTTATAAGCAGATGTATGAATTATTTTGATATGAACATTTCACAAGGATAATTTTTACCATTTTTTTACCTACTTCTTTTATTTCATTCTTTAGTTTTTAAGTAGTGGCTCAACGGGTCATCATGGTCATGATGTCACAACATGAAATTTTAGAAATCTGTTTTGGTTAATTATTATTTATTTATCAGTTTTATGCCATATTTTCTATAGTATGTTAACACTAATGAAATCTATACGCAATCCTTGTTAGTATAATTGGCAATTACACCCATCTTTGATGAGAAATCGAGGTTCGAATCCTCGACAAGGAGTATAGACAGTGTTAACTGCTTTTGATGTTGTAAGCAGTATTTGACTTGAAAAATTCATACATTTAGAGTTTGATACAGTCTGGTTTCATATGAAGCCAGTTAAGAACTTTGAGCTTTCTATGATACAGTATTTTATTGTTTACTCCAAATATAACATGATTTAATATTGTTTATATCTTTTGGTAGTAGGTGTTTTATTGTTTCTGTTTAATATTAATCAAAACTTATATAGACTGGAGGATTTACATCTGGTCTTATTGCATTTAAATAGCTGCGTGGACCTCTATATGATTTTGGTTGTGTTTGTAGTTCCATTGCTGTTTCATTGCAATTTGCATACACCCCACATCTCCTTTTTTCGTATGTGCATGTGATTTAACTTACAAAACTTTTAAGGTTGTACATAACACTACAGGGAGATAACTCTGTAAAAATTGATTAACGATTTAATCATTTATTTATGTTCCAGACCATATGAGTATTTTGACCGTACGTGTACAATCCAGTCCGTATGCATACTTTTTCAAAATACGCATATGGTCTGACTGTACACTTACGGTCTGCCAGATTATAAGACATTGGTCAAGTTTATTCGATACCCTGACATGTATATTACCGATCAACATAACTGAAATCATAATGTTTTAACTATTTAAAAGTTAATCTCCTGTATATCATAACAAAAAACGAAAGAAACTGGACACAAATTATATAAAAACCGTTAAAAAATAATGAAAATAATATTAAACTAAAAAGTGTTGAAAAATAATGCAAAGATTGAAAAGGTAGCTTTGTTACTGTGAGAAAAGCAACTGGGGATTTAGGGTTGCTGATATTATTGGTAAGGATGCAAATTTGTACAAACTATATTTGGCATATTGAACTCTTGTTATGTTATGAGAGCAATAGAACTTTTGACAAGCAATATTGAAAAATGCACTTTGGAAAACGGAAGGAATTTCATTGCATGCTGCCACAAAACAGGCAAGAGATGCAAATGCAAAGGAACAGGCATGAACAAAACATGTAAATGTAAGAAATCTGATGTTCCTTGTGCCAGCAAGTGTCACCAGCGAGAGTGCTAAAATAAGATTGAAACAGACAATTAAATACAGAATTATTTAATTTCAATTGATGTAATGTTTTCCACTTTATTCATCTAATTGTAATAACATTCATTTGTAATACTCGATAAAAGTTTTTTGATAAATTTTGTCTAAAATAAATCCATATGTTCCAAATACATGTATTGTCAAGCTCATACTAGACCGTATGAGTATACTCAAACCGAACCGTACACGTACAATCCAAATACTCATATGGTCTGGAACAAAAAAACATAGGTAATTTCTCCTTGTTATGATGTATGAATGTATAACAATGAATATTTTTCAGATCATTTTATTGGATGGACCTATTCTTCAGTGTAGTAAATATATATATACATGGGCTTTGCTCATTGTTGAAGGCCGTACTGTGACCTATAGTTGTTAATTTCTGTGTCATTTTGGTCTCTTGCGGAATGTTGTCTCATTGGCTTTCATACTACTACATTTTCTTTTTTATATAACATACCTTGATTCTACTGAAGACTCCAACAGACCAGCAGCAATACAACATTTTTATTGTATTCCATACCTCAGGACTGTGACGATCCAGCATATTTCAGCAGCAGTACATGATGTAAATTAACTCATTCAAAATAATTAATTACAATTGCAAACTGATTATAAAGAAGCAGTTTGACAACTGAATAACCATCTTGAGAATGATTAATGGTCGAGTTTATTTTCCATGATGATGTTTTCAGCTCATCAAAATAATCATGATTTATCACAAAATTCTGATAAATAAAAAAGACAGAAAATTTAATTTATTCAATAAATCATTAATGAAAATGACAGTTGATATTGCGATACATAATTTTGGTATTATATCTAAAATGTATTTGAGAGCAAACTTTAAATATAAATGAAATAAATATAGACAATAAACTAAAATTCTATCCAGCAGATATTTTTTTGTCTTTATCATCATGATCATAAATTTAAAGTATTATACAGAAATTATATCATACATTATATGTACAATATAATATTTACCATAGGCTAAGATCTGCATGTTTAAACTCTGGACCTGGTTCACAACCTAGATCTGCAGTGCCATCCTCATCTTCATCTTCAGATGCTTGTAGCGGCTTTTTCTGTGGCCTTGTCTGGGTGTTTGAAGAGTTCCTCCATGAGTCTTATTTGTTTGGTCCAGTCAAAAATTGAAGGAACACTGTCAGGTTTCAGGGTTTTTCAGACTGGCGTCCATTTAAACTCAGTGGATTTAAAATTTGCCTTGAGCAAACTAAAGTTTGATCACTAACCTGAAATTAAACAGTTATGATTGGTCTTCATTAATCCTATATAATTGAGTTACATTTATATATGTAAATGTCCATAAATTACTTGTTGAAAAGCTGCAATCATCCCAAAATTTGTAATTTATATTGTTGACTTTGTACAACAGACAAAAATTTCTGGCCATAACATAACAAGTTGTAAGATAAACTTAACTGTTTATGGTATTAGGTTTTTACCTATGATATTGTATTCTCAAATAAATATATAGATCTCAAAAGTTTGTGAGGAATCATGGAATATACATGTATCCTTCACATTATAGATTAAAAAGTGGAATTTCCTTAGGCTTTCAAATGAATTTTGTAAGCTATTAAACAAAGTGTTACAAGTGGTGAAGTTAGAAGACATCCCTTTGTAGGTTTTACAGACACCATCTGGCATCACAAGTACGTTGATATTTATGCAATATCCTTCTCACAGATGATGACTGAAATGTTTCTTCTGTCTACAATCCTGCTTTTGATGGGGTTTGTATTGCTCAGTATTTAGTTTTACCATGTTGTGTTTTGAGTATTGCTGTTTGTCTATATTGGTCTTTTTCTTTTTTAGCCATCGTGTTGTCTGGGTTTTTTTCACATATAAGTTTGAAGGTCCATCTGGTATCTTTCGCCCCTCAGGCTCTTTATAAAAAGAAACTATGTTAATGGGAACATGACAACTCCATCTTTACAAACTTAAACAAAATTTTAGGTTTACAAACTTTACATTATGTGCAATAACGGCACACAACAGTGTTTATCATTCTCCTTGCTTGTCTTCTCTGCGTCCATCTTTGTTCAATTTATATTACCAACCTTAGCCTTGATTTGAGCTTTCAGGCAGAACTTATAATGAACATTAGTTGAGAATGGAGTATATATATATACATGTATATATATATATTTCTCTAATTCTTCGTGAATTTATCCCTTTCTGCACCCAATATATAAAAAAATTTAATCAACGTGTGGTTCGTTTGATCTCAGTTAATCATTGGTTAAAATCCGATTATAACGTCGAATTTTCTTACTTTCCTCTGAATTTCCTATTGTGACTGCATGAAAAAAGGCGACCATGCCTGATGACGTCACATAGAAAGAACACATCTTTTTGCAGATCATTCGAAAAGAAGGAATAAGTTTGCCTGCATATTGTTTGAAAATCATTAGAGAAACAGATTCCACCACCAAATCTCGTGTAATACGATATTTATCCACTCTCGACAGTTAAATTTTAAATATTCAAAACGCTCGGCCTGGCCTCGCGTTTTAAATTTGAAAATTTAACTGTCTCGAGTGGATAAATTTCGTATCACACTCGATGCAGTGGTAGAATCTATATATATATATAGATTATAACTTCTATGTAATTTTAGCTCTTGTGGAGAGTTGTCTCATTGGCAATCATATTTTTCTAGTAAAGGTGACCAATTGCAACATTAAAGTTATTTTAAGTTATAAAAGGTAAATAGATGAAAGTATATACAACAAAATCTTTTAGTATGACTGAAACTACTTTTATTACATGGCAGAGGTGGTACATGGTGGAAATGACCAATACCCAACTGGCTCCATGGCTGAAAAATCTTGCTTCCTTCCTAAATATATAAAATGTTAACCTTACTCTACCTTAGAGAATTTACCTTTGAATGGCGACTTGATCATACATGTACGTACAGACTGGAGTTTGGAAACTTAGACTTCAACCAAAGATACTAATGGACCACAAACTACAAATGTACCATTTGTCCTAGTGTCTGTACCTCATAGGCAGATCCAGGGGGCCTCCCCCTTTTCGTGGGAAAAATTTGGTTGATTATATAGGGAATCACTGAAGCATGACTGGAGCGCACCCTCCCTTTTTAAGAAAAGTTCTGGATCCGCCACTGAATGATATATGAAAGCTTCTAACTGTCTACTTCCCAACGTAAATCAGGTATAAATGTAATTCAAGACATAAACGTTAGCTTTAAACTCAATAGGAGATTTTACTGAAATTATCCATTCATCTTACAACGTCAACAGGTAGCAGTATCTGGTACGGTAAAGTAAACTCTTTCCATAGCCCGTTGGAAGCATGACTGTGATGATGACCATACAATCTTTGTGCTCCAAAATACTTTGCAAACTTTGTGTTTGCTCACAATTTAGCCCTGAAACTTTGTACTGATGCAAAATTTCTGTTAATGCGTTTTCGAAATCGTCTTTCCATCCTGTGTCGCCATCTTTAAGACATTCTGAAGCCGACTTCATTAGGACGATTTTGATTGGTCAATATAAATACTTTCTGGGGTCAAATATTACATAATAAAGGTCACAAAAGTGAAAGCGATAAGGGTAGTTGTTAGATCTCATATGTAGTATAACGTAATCAGAGATCAATATTTTAATTAGATTGCTTTAACGTATTATCGACAAATAATATTTCATTTGGCGTTGTTGATTGCAACATAATGCTGCCGCAGTTACCGGATCGTGACATGGATAAACAATCAACACAGAATCGTGGAGCACGTGAAAAATAAGTGAATTGATAGAGCGATGTTTACTTTTCTTTTATATTTTCCATGTGTTCCCATTTGTCAATTAAACTTTTCGATACCAGTTGTTAAATGATTTGCTGTATTTAAGTTGTTCTTTAAGAATGAATGATTTTTATGTTCCTTCCGGTGCACGTTTATTTACATTCAAATTTAGAGTACGGGGAGACAATTATTCAATAGCAGTACATTTCTGAAGATTTTGATCAGATAAATGAATTTCTTTTGAAACAAAGCCTCCGTACACTTGTTTAATAGTAAAACTTAGCCAATCAAGTATGGTTAATAATAAACTCATCATAGATACCAGGATTGAAATTTTGTATTAACGCCAGACACGCAAACATATTCAAGACAATTTTTTTTTTTTTTTAATTTGGTACATGACTTTTGAAACATCTTCAAACACGCATAACTGTAAGGCCATTCTAAATACACTTTTTCTTAAGTTGTCGTAAATATAACATTAGCATTGAAAATATCTAAATGGGACTTACCATTTAAAGGGATTATGTTAAACCTATAATATTTTTTTTTTTTGCATTAGCTTACAATTAAAACGGGAAAACATAATATATCACAAAATTAATAATCGTTTTGCAGACTAAATGGTACGCGAGGTAGTATAAGTGTTCACAAAATGACACAATACGGCCGTCAAAAATGACTGTGATCCATTTATTTTCAAGTTGTCTTTAACGAAGATCATCTGATTCATTAATAAAGGCAACAGTAGTATACCGCTGTTCGAAATTCATAAATCGATTGAGAAAAAAACAAATCCGGGTTACAAACTAAAACTGAGGGAAACACATCAAATATAAGAGGAGATCTACGATACAACAGAAACACAACATTAAAATGTAACACACACAGAAACGAACTATTATATAACAATGGCCATTTTCCTGACTTGGTACAGGACATTTTAAGAAAAAAATGGTGTGTTGAACCTGGTTTTGTATTAAACTATGGGAAAGAAAGGATATGGTGTATAATTTCTTGACACAAAAATCATACACGCACTTGGCAAACCCAAGGCAATGAATATGACCGTTATTGCTATTTTACATCTCCAAGTCATAATGAGGCCTTCGGCAAAAGATAAAAAAATATTGAATAAAACAAATCATTTATAACAAACCTTTCTTAAATTGTCCGTTCATAAATCTAAAAATTATTAGACACTAAGGTTTCAACTCCCTCGTGCAAAGTTGACCTTTGATGGATTTGTCTTTTAGTTTTAGATCCTTTTTGGTCAATTAGCTCAAGAGAGGCGAAAGATACAAGAGGGACATTCAAACTCATATGTCGAAAATAAACAGACAACGCCATGGCTAAAAAGAAAAAGACCAATAGACAAACAAAAGTACACAAAACACAATATGGAAAACTAAAGACTGAGCAACACAAACCAAACCAAAAACTGGGGGTGATCTCAGGTGCTCCGGAAGGGTAAGCAGATCCTGCTCCACATGTGGCACCCGTCGTGTTGCTTATGTTATTTCAAATCCAGTAATAAGTCTAATTCGTTAGGTCACATTCGGGAAAAGGGTACAGGATTGTAGTTACGACATTAGAAACATATCCGTTATCATCTGTGAAACGGATATTCCATAACGGTCAACCAACTCGTGATGGCGTCCGTAAAACTTACGAAGGGCTGACTCAACTTCACCACTTGGAACTCTTGGTTTAATAGCTTCCTTGTGAGCAGCAACCTTCTATCAAGGAAATCATGATAGGAAATAAAAGCCCTGAAATATCGTATCAACTGGGAGATATATACTCCGTATGCAGGCGCTGCTGGAATGTTGCTACATAGAAATGGAAAGTTCACAATTGGGAAGCTAAAAATCATTTCTTTTGTCGTAAAGTTTTGTTTTCAACTGACTCTCATTGTCAATTTCTAGATGTAAGTCAAGATATGTAAGTCAACTGTTTCGGTTCATGTGACATCTTTGGCTTTCAAATATGCGGCTTTTAGCGTTCTTGCTGAAGGTAAATCCAGAGAAGAGCAAGGGAGCATGAAATTTATAAAGTGTTGTTTTCATTTTTTTTTTTTTTTTTTTAACATTGACTGTGGTTTAAGATATCGACCATTAATCTTTCGTGGAAGGCATGTTTTTTTTATAAATTGGTTGATTCTAAATTTATTGAGAAAACTAAATTGTTTTTCAGAAGGTAAGTAAAAAATAGTTTGTTTCAATTCAAAATTAACCGACAGAAATACATCATTGAGTTTTAAAAAAGTATGCATGTTCCTATATGAAGTTAAAGAAAACTTTGTAAATCGAACAAAATCCAACAAAAAAGGAATGGTCGAATCCCAATACCACATGAATCACAAATTTAGCGAGATAGACCTGTTCCTGCAAAAATTTTAATCTTTATGTGAAGTTTGATTTGTTTGTGGTGTCTGTTTGGTTATATATATATATGTGTAATCATGTATTACTTGATTTAATGAAAATCAATAGTTTTTGCTTCGTTTGATGTACATTTCTGAATTACACAGGAACGCTTTGATTAATTTAAAAGTTGAGACAGCTACAATAGGATGTTATAATCATTGGATCAACAGAACCAAAAGAGGCAAAAACTTAAAATATAACAAAAAACATCTTCAATTAAATGTCTTGATTAAGATACAATTTCGCTCTTCTGGTGGTCTTTAATTCATTTATACAATAGCTACAACCGGTTATCACCGGAAAAGATGTAAAGTATCACACTAATAAAGAAGATAACGGGTATACCATACTGTTAGGCATTTCTTCAGATCCTACCTAATTTGGATGACTGGTTTTCTTAATGTAGCTAGCTAAGTGGTGACCTTTACCTAAAACGTATGACCTTGAAATAAAATTAAAGACTGCCCCATGTCAAAGAAAGTAAAATTGAATTAAAAACTTAAGCTCCACGACAAATACCAAAACGAAGACGAATTTGCTGTCTAACGTCCGGTGGCAAAATGTGCATGTACTAGGAATTTCAACCCTGCTTTGAAAAAGAGGGACGAAAGATACCAGAGGACAGTCAAACTCATAGATCGAAAACAAACTGACAACGCCATGGCCAAAAATAAAAAGACAAACAGACAAATAATAGTACAGATGACACAACATAGAAAACTAAAGACTAAGCAACACGAACAAAACCAAAAACTGGGGTTGATCTAGGTGCTCCGGAAGGGTAAGCAGATCCTGCTCCACATGTGGCACCCGTCGTGTTGCTTATATTATTACAAATCCGGTAAATAGTCTAATTCGGTAGGTCACATTCGTGAAAAGGGAAGGGTATTGTAGTTACGACATAAGGAACATATCCGATATCATCTGTGAAACGGTTATTCCATAACGGTCAACCAACTCGTGATGGCGTCCGTAAAATTTACGAAGGGATGATTTCAACTTCACCATTTGGAATTCTTGGTTTAATAGCTCCCTTGTGAGCAGCAATCCTCTATCAAGGAAATCATGATAGGAAATACAAGCCCGGGAATATCGTATCAATTGGGAGATACATACTCCGTATGCAGGCGCTGCTGGAATGTTGCTACACAGAAATGGAAAGTTCACAATTGGGAAGCTGAAATGATCTCTTTTGTCGTAAAGTTTTGTTTTCAACCGACCCTCATTGTCAATTTCTAGATGTAAGTCAAGATATGAGGCAGACTTAACTGTATCTGTAGTATCCTTTATCTCTAGTTCGATGGGATAGATTCGTTCAACATAGTCACCAAATTTTGTATTATTTAGTGAGAGAACATCATCTATGTAGCGGAACGTAAAGTTAAAGGATATTGAAGTAGACCGACATGATGAGCCGGATTTTGAATATGCAAGGTCTCATGGTAACTGACCTTGGGGAGCATGTCCCCTATCAAGACACATTAAATAAAAATATTCTTATTTCGAGCCGATTAGTCTTTGCTTTTAACCTTTAATCCCGCATGCTGAGCTTTAAATATAAAATACCGATTTTCAAATATTTAATCAAAACAGGACGGGGATATAACCGACGTTCTACCGCACACACGAGGTGAGCATCTTATTATGAGACCATTGAGGCGGTTTTAGCTACATTCAAGCTTTTATTGCATCTGAAATGTTCTGAACTCGTACTTTGGTCCCTCAACACGACACTAACCCTGGTTCAATCACTATGCTGATGAAGTTTTCATTCGGAAAGGCTTTTTAAAGGAATAAAACATTTTAAGTGTATGCATGTACATTGTTCCTTCAACTTTTAAATAAGGGATGTAGTTCAGTACTCGAAAAACTCCTATTTCATATCCTTCATATGTCAATGTTCCTTGTCCAAAAGACTCGTCAGTGTTTGTTTATATCTTACTCTTCTTTTAGTTTTGGCAGATCTTTTATACTCTGTTATGTTATTCACTTAGATTCGGAACAGGGTAAGAGATTGACACATACACGTAAATGTAGTAATATTGACAAGTGCATAGCATTGAAGACCGTATGTTGATCTCTACGTGTTTTTCTGGTTTTGTTGTATTGATGGGTTCCTGTCTCATTACCGGAAACCTCACACCTCTTATTAATCATTTTAGAATAACACGCAAAATATTTAATATAGTGGCATGTGTACATAAAGCACGAAAACAAAATAATTATATCTGCATGAAAACAATACAATTAAAGAATAAGTACAATAATCTAATAAACCAAGTTAGAAATTAAGCGCATTCCACAGCAAGGCAATCCACTGACTATAACTAAAACCGTATTTCAAACGTTTGGGTTTGTAAACATGTAGAATATCACAGTGTCACGTTACAACTAATAGAGAGAATACGCTTCGATATACTCTCCACCAGCTATGTATATAGTTTCTTTATCCACATCCAGCCAGATATCCTTTGGATTTGCTATCTTCACGAAATTTTCAAGCAATGTCCTATGTTTTGTTCCATCGGCAGATAAAACGTGTAAAGAACCTTTGTTATTTGTATCAATAAACAGGACGAGTCCAGATGGTAACACAGCCAGACATTCCGGAGCCACAATCGTTTCGTTTTTATAGCAATATATAATTTGGCCTTCTAATGTCGCACGTTTGATTTCTTCGTCCTTTGTTGTAAAAATAATGTCATTGTCATGTATATTCATACCGTTTAATCCACATTCAGTGTTCGTTGAAAAACAATGTGTCAGTTTCCCTAAGTTGTTGGGATTGTGTGTTTTAACAAATTTCCTTATTGCATTTGTCACTACCAGGAAAATAAAGTGGTTGTGAGAAAATAATGCTCCAACATATTCCTGTTCAAAATCGATTTTCTGTGGCTTTTTAATTGTATTTTCGTGTATCGTGGCAACAAACAGTGTTTGCGCATAGCAAGAAATAAAAACTTGATTGAATTTTAAATCATAACACAAACGTTTTAGGCTTCCAGGTAACACCGTCGAATCTACAATATCTCCGGTATATTTATTAAGCAAATGCAATTTTTTCTTGGACGCTTTATCTCCAACTATTATGTATTTATCACCAATGGATGCGCCACACATCATATCTGAGCCTTTGAAATGAAATCTTCTGAGCTTCTTTACACCGAGTTCTTCAAATGTATAACAGGTAAATACACCCAATTCTCTACACAATTTGAAAATATCACCAGTCTGATCCACTAGGAGTTCTTTTCTTTGTTCTAATGTGGCTAATATCTCCGCATTTTGTAACTGTTCAACTATTTCATTCCTTTTTAGATTAAGAGTGATAAGATTCTCATTCTGTAATTTTGTACTAAGTTCAATGATACTGGCTTTAATTTGGCTTCTCATTGTCTCTACATGAACAAACAACTGAGTGTTGGAACCTGCTTCCTTAACAATTTTCGTAACACTCGTCCAGTGTTCAAGACTCTTGGCAAATTGTTCCAATAAACGTAGACGAACATTATGATTTGTGTTTTGTTCATCGCGAAATATATGTAATTGTTTTTTGAACATTTCAAATAAATTGTCAATATTAAATTTGACCATTTGAGCAAATTTTGCTGCTTCTTCCTCGATGGTCTCTGTACTTTTAATAAATTCAGACTTATGTTGTTCCTTTTCTATCAGAAGTTTGAAAGTCGCGTCCTTTACTTTTCCTAGTTTCTCTGGAAGAGCGTCATAATCATTCTTCTCACCAAACACGTCTGCGATTGATTTTAGCTCTTTACATTCTATATGTTTTGTAATTAGGCATAAAACGCAACATGGTTCTTTATGACGACAGCAGAATATTTCAAGTTCTTTTGTATGGTGCGTTTGACACTGGTTGCTGATTACATTTAAATCTATTCCAGTTGTGCGTAAGCCATATTTCTCAATTTCGACTACAGTATGTACAGATAACAGTTTCATTCGACTGTGCATTTGATTACACTTTTCGCACAGAGCTTCTTCGCAGATCTTACACCAAAACTTGGCATTCGATTTTTCATTCCATCGTTTACAAGCATGACACTCCTGGGTTTTGTCTCCTGTTGATAACGCAATCATAGTTGCTATTGTAGCATTGTCCTGCAATGTACTCGCCCATTTATCAATAGACTCATCAGGATTTAATGGTATCACTACTGTCCTACAGATGGGACATGCAAACTCTGATATTTTGTTGTCTTTTTGCGCCCAGTTGATAGAATAAACTCGTGTATGCATAGTTCACAAAATGTATGTAAGCACGGTAGTATTTTCGGTGACTTGAATGTTTCAGAGCAAATTGGACAAGAAAACGTTTCTAAATTATCATGTAATGGTTTAGACACAGCCATACCTGTTTTAACTTTCCTTTTCTCTTCCTGTTATAAAATTTGTCACGTGATCATCCTATTTTATTTTTAACCACACAACCTTGGAATTGATTATTAAAACTCATTCAGGAAAGCAATTTTTAACAAAGAAGATATATTAGGAAAATATTAATAACTTCAAATTACTAAAAAAAATTAAAAATATCAAAGCATTGCAAAAAAAGAAAAAAAAAAGGTTTTAAAATAAAAAAAATAACCTAAATCTTTTAGCTTTTAGCTTTCCAAAACTCTGATTACTGGACCAGCGGTTGGGAAGAATAGTTATTTCCAATATTCCGATGAAATAAAAAAAAAAAAAAAAAAAACAAAGGAATTTGATTTAAGTTTTGAATATACAGTATTTAAAACTTTTACAGGCATTTTATTAGAACAATTTCCTGACATAATGAAATAGTATTTCATTTAAAAAGCTGGACCAAAATATTGGCTGTGAAATAAAATTAGTTGTAACTCAAATGTATTTATTGATTTATAAAGTAAATAAAAAAGGATAATTCCTCACTAAATTACATCCCAACTCCTTTGTTCTAACAGGGGTGATCCGACTGGGGTGATCTGAGTCGGATCACACCTGTTATATTTATCTTTTTAATACTGGTTAATGAAATCATAATACAATGTGTACTGCAAGGCTGGTCATTATCGCGTATGATACGATTTTGACACGCCTACATAGCTAATGAATATTCATTACTTTAGAGATAAGAACAGCACGTGTAGCCAAACACTGAGAGTTGTAGATTTGTAGCGTCAATGTATATATTAGTTTATAGAATAGAAAATGAGATCAGAAATATAGTTCTTAATATTAATAATCCGGACGAGTAAAACACGGATCTATCATGGTGGAGGACCTAAATTGTTTTATTCTTTATATTATCTAGCTTCGTGTATTAATATTCTGTGAATTGCATGGATATTTCATCAAATTGGAGTGTTTTGTAACGATGTAAAACGGTGAGATAACTCGTATTATTTCATAGACGTTACCGGAATCTGTTCACAATGGCTTGTTTTTCTCCTGGATATAATATATAAACTTTTTTCTATTGATTTACATTGATTTCTCGTTGACTGTATAACATTTCGGCTGTTGATATCGGAGGTGGTGCTATGACCAGTGCGATGACTATTTTTTTTTAGTGAAACCTTTTAGCTAACCATGACTTTTCAAGATATCAATATTTAAAGCAATGGAATTTTCGATTTTGGAAATGTATCTCAGTTATAATTTCTGCACTCTACATTTAACGATAATAATGTAATTTTATTTTTGTGTGTGACAATTGTTTCGCCACAACCAATATTGTTTCAGACGTTTCATACTGATCTGTGTGTGAGAATTGCCTCGCCACAGCTAGTCAAAATTATATGAAAAGTTTATATTTGTGTGTGAGAATTTCCTCGCCACAAGATTCTGACATTGAGTGTGTGAAAATTGTCTCGCCATTCTCTATAGATGCATCTTAATACCAAACCACGGATACCACAGATGTAGATGAACGAACATTTTTGTGACAATGTTAAATAAATTTGACATTTTGTTGATGTGTGTTAATGATTACACTGATTTACATTGAACTGTTATTGACATTTACTTCATTGCTTTTTTATATTTTATCTTAAATTGATTTTTTTTTTTGCATGCTTATATATAATTATATAGGGCTACACGTGACTGCATTTAGAAGTAGTTATTTGTTGTTGTTGATCCTTAAATCGTGCTGATAAGGTTATTTGTAAAAGTTATTTATGGTATTTGAGTGTCTAATTGTATTAGAAATTTTTGGGTGGAATCAACTGATTCAAAAGGTATGAAGTGTAATAGTGGCCAAAAATTGGTGACCGGGATTTTGTTAGGTGTTTAAACGTTGAACAACAGATTTAGTAGCGCAAAAGATGTTATGCTAGAAATAACTTATGTTTTCATATATTAATATCTATTTTGTTTGAATGTTGTAAGAATCTTTAATCCTCGGCGGGGGATTAATGGATAATTCTGTGAGTGCGTGAGAATATATTAGTTATTATTATTTGAAATTAATTAAGAGTCACGGGTCTCTGCTAGTGTCATCACTTTCAAACATGTATGTTTATTTAAAGCTACAATTTATGCATCGCAAGTGTTTACTTGAGCAAAGTTGTCAGTTGTAATCTGTCGTGCTCTTGGAAGTATCCGTTAGATGAACAAGTGAAAGTTTAATGGTCAAGATTTTACGACCTGTGGTATCGAACATCTGTGTCTGGATATTCACAGAGAGATATTAATGGTGTTGTGGTTTCTTGTATAATGAGTTCTAATGAGCTTTGGTGGTGAGATTTGTTGATTTGTAACTATAAAATTTATGCACACTTGTCTTTTTGACAAATCAGATAAACAAAATTTCCGTTTCAAGAATTAAAAATAAAACTGCAAGTTAATTACACTGGTCATTAAGGTTAAACCTTATTGGAAAATATTTTATTGTTTTCTGTTTTCATATACATTTTGACATAATAAATTTTTCTTACTGCATATTTTAGCGAAGAATACAAACCTTTTATTTTAATTCTTTTATGTTTGTTTTTTTATTTTTGATTACATAATTTCGCAGTTATTAAATTTAAAACATAGTATTTCATTGAAAACTTTTGATTTTTTAATGTGTGTTTAAGTACAATTTATTTGCATATAGATTGTTTTAGATTTTTTTTAATTATTATTCATAATTTTTATATATACAGATTTCATTTAACAGTAAGAAATTTTAAGAAATTTCTAAATTGTGGGCAGGGATGTTATATTTATCTTTTAATACTGGTTAATGAAATCATAATACAATGTGAACTGCATGGCTGGTCATTATCGCGTATGATACGATTTTGACACGCCTACATAGCTAATGAATATTCATTACTTTAGAGATAAGAACAGCACGTGTAGCCAAAACTGAGAGTTGTAGATTTGTAGCGTCAATGTGTGTATGTAGTTTATAGAATAGAAAATGTGATCAGAAATATAGTTTTTAATATTAATAATCCGGACGAGTAAAACACGGATCTATCACACCTACCAGATCACCCTACCTTGAGTTTCCTTGTTCTGCATGCTTTCTTTTGTTCTGTAACATTTTGGCGGGAAAGTCGAACACACAATAAAACTTTGAAATATTTCTGCGGAATAAAGACTAACTTTCAATTTTTTATAGAAAAAATCCACTAAATTTCCAGAGGCTATGCGGGGAATCGAACTCAAGACCTCAAGCATATGAGGCCACGATTCATACCCCTACACCAGGACGACTGGATACAAACTCACTGTTAATTTAACATATTTAAACATTGTATCCGGGGCTCATAAAGGGTATATACTATATAGTAATATATGAAGTATATTATAATTATTGTATGGCATTCTGAACTAGATGTTATGAAGTGTAAATGTTTTTTTCATATAGTCTAGAAGAGCTGGGATGTAAAATAGTTATCCCACTCGGACTTGGCTCCGGCCATCGGGGTGATCTTACACTGACACACCGCGTCCTCATGGGATAACTATTACATATTACATGATCTACATTCATAGTCACAATCAGGAAACATATACGGTAACAATTCCTACCTTTTCTGTGTATTGTTGTGTCACCTAATGTCTATAACGCATTTTTTGAATATTTCCCAAAGTATAAGAAAGTCCTTACGTCACTTAAACTAACCCATAAATGAAATGCTGAAAAATGAAGTCATGCATCATTTATAAACATTACACTGACAATGAAACTAATTCTTGAATACAACCAATCAAGAGATCATTTGAGCCTTGAGCACTTCACAATATTCTAAGTTTGTAAGAGAATAATAATCCCTTACTTCATGATAAGTACTCGCTTACGCTCGTACTTAATCATGAAGAAAGGGATTATCATTCTCTTACATATACGAATACTTTTCATTGAATCACTTTAATTTGTGAGTGATGTTTATTGAATGCCCCCAGTCTCAATAAACAAGACAAGATTCGTCACGGCCTTCAAAAATATAAACTTTTAATTATCTATGATATAAAATTTAAAAAAAAAAAAAATAGATTCATATACCTCGCCTCTTTCTTAATCGCTGTCTCACTTTCATATTTTTAATATTGACGTGAACAAAATGTACAAATAAGACAAAGATATAAAACTGAATTGTCCGTTATCAATCACAGTAAAAAATCATCAAAGATACTAGGCTTATTATTTAATTAAGGAATGACTGTAATATTTTTTCTGTTTATGAAGAAATAACACCAAAAATGTGGTGCACACTGAATAACCTGCGTAGCGGGTTATTTAAAAGTGTGCACCACATTTTTTAGGTTATTTACAATGAACAGAAAAAATATTACAGTCATTCCTTATAATTTAATTCCAAATTCCATTTTTAAGGAAT
Source organism: Mytilus coruscus (assembly GCA_017311375.1). Taxonomy (NCBI): domain Eukaryota; kingdom Metazoa; phylum Mollusca; class Bivalvia; order Mytilida; family Mytilidae; genus Mytilus; species Mytilus coruscus. Next base: position 128,675,258 of record CM029596.1, read on the forward strand.
AAATCATGAAAAACGTTGATGACTTCACGGTCACAAGACAAAATTATGTCTATGAGCTGATAGACAAAAAACTTTAAGCCAATCAGAAGACGTGTTACATCCAAAATTAAATTATTACGCCACAGGCGGAAACCCAGTTGAAATTAAACAAAAGAAATGGAACTCTTTATTAGAGAAGGTGAAAAAGGCCAAGTTGGTAAATTTGAATTGTTTACATCTTTTTCTATGGGCTTTAAAAGTTTAATGAATTTGCATAATTTAGCATTTTATGAATCTTATATATGTGTTTATACTTAAGTTATGGTATTGAGCTTCGAGATGTTTGTAAACTTTTAAATCATAAACAAATTTTCACCAAACAGTCGATTGGGGTAGGTGCAAATACATGTGTATCTTTTTGTGCATAAGCATAAATTCCCCCGAAAAAAAATCCAAAGAAAGATAACAGATTGAACTTTTTAAAGCATTTATTTGCATCTGTGCCCCCGGTGACAGTTTTTTTGGGAAAAAATCTCCAAAATGGTCAATAATTTCATCGAAAAGAGAAATTCGATTACACCCTTTTATGTTCATGCGTATTTAAGTTGACTATTCTGTCTTGAAAACGTATAAAAGGAAATTATTTGCTACATCATCTCGCTTCCGATTCTATTATTTTTATACATTTGGGCTATAGGTTTATATAATAGCATTGAAAACTTACAGTAATAGGAAATGAAATATATGGGTCAAGTGAAATATCTTTCTAATGAGTCATAACAACAGAGTGGGTGTGTTCGAATTACAATTTTTTACTAAAAGTACTTGACGACAGACTTTACAAGTGGATCTTAAAAATGCATAACTTAAAAAAAAACTTTATTTTTGTGTGTGTTATCCAGGTTAATTAGTCCTCAACCTCTGAAATTTTTTAGTCTGCCATTCCACAAAATATTTCATTAGAATTTTTTAAATATTTTTGAACTTTCGAAAATTCCCCCTGACAACCGGTCAGACAATAGTTTTAAATTGAACAAATGCATAAAAGTACATTAAATGATGCTCAATAGCAAGTAGATACATTTGTCTTTTAAGATACAACTGGCATATAAGGCTCGTAATGATGCTATGTGGATAAATTTATCGGTTTTTAAGAGCTAAATTGACAGCGCGTCATCACTACAATGGCTTCCATTTTTACGATTATAAAAATTAGGTGGCGTAATGGGGAGATAATTTTGACGAAGAAGAATCCTGACTGCGCCAGACGCGCATTTTGTCTAAATAAGACTCATCCGTGGCGCTGGAATTAAAACAGTTGGAAGGCCAAATTAAATACGAAGTTGTAGAGCTTTAAAACCCACAAAAAAATCCAAAACATTGTGCCGAAATACGGCTACGTTGATAATTTGCTCTTAACAATTTATATATTCTTTGGGAGCTTTAGGTATTAATCAGTTTATAGAAATAATTTTTAATGCGTGTCATTGAACAATTGTACTCTTAATAAAAAAAAAAACAAAAACAAGGTGTCCCAATTTATAAGTTTTGACAACAATCGGAAAGTCGCAGTCTTATTGTAACTTATAATGTTATAGATTATGCAATTCGGTTGCAAAAACTATACACAAAATTTTAAAGAGGTAAGGCCAATTCCCCTTTATAAACCTCACATCAGGACTATTTCTTCTAAAAGTCTGCTAATCTGTACGTTATTATAGAACTGACGAGTAACAAATTATGAATGTTTAAAGATGGCTACAAACAACAATTTTAGTAGGTATTGTTAAGTTTATAATACTAATCCCCCCCTCTCCCCCATAAAGAAAAAAACGAATATAATGGACCTAATTAACCCACTCAACATTTTATATGAAGCAAATTTATTTTTTTTTTTCTGTTAAATTATTCAGTAAACGTTCTCGACGAATATCATAAAGAAATGAGGAGATGTGGGATGGTCGTCATTGAGTTTACTATCCACCAGAGCCCTAAAGACATGGATGTCAATACCAATATAAACAAATCGTCCTAAATATAAAATTCCTTCTTTTAATGATCACAACTTAATCAAAAGATAAGGAAAAAATCAGAAAAATAAAAACTAAAAGTTATTTTCAAAAAGTTAATATCACTATAAATACTACAAAGAAACTAAGAAACCCAATTCAAATATAAAGATATTGCATAATGGTTTAATTAAGAGACTCTCAATACAGGCAGTAGTACAGGAAGTAAAGTATGCATTCTAGACTTCACTCTTACCTTTTTTCTAGTACTTGCACGTAAAACTTAACAAGGCCAGCTGCTAACAATGAAGTTAGATTATTGTAAAAATGCAAAAGGAGTCGGTTTCACCAAAAAACTTACGATTAAGATTGATCGTAAGTATACTGAATTGTTCATGACTTACGATCAATCTTTCTCGTAAGTTTTTACAAAAACCGACTCCAGGACCCCTCTGCTGTCATATTCATACGGGTCTGGGGAATCTGTGGTACAGTGTACAGATTAGGCTATGCTTCTTATAGCATGTCTAACACGGAAAAGTTTTTGTTAATGCATACCGGCAATATTTGATATATGAGCCGGACCCGTCTACTTTTCACAAAGACAATGATATTTGAGGTGCAAAAAGTAATATGTGAACATTGATGTGGGAGCGCATTAAGGAGTAGGTAATGTAAACATGTTTTAAACTCCACGCCATGTTTGCTTCCTTTACAAGCTAAATGAATTTTTACCACACATACCCTAGACTCATACGAGTTTGGTAACAGAGGGGGACTGATTTTTGCCAATTGGCTTTATTAAGAGTTTCCAAGTAGGCCTAGGTATCGGAAAAAAGTATAACAAAAATACTGAATTCCAAGGCAAATTTAAAAAAGGGGAAGTCAAATAAAAATGACAAAATCAAACGCTATCAATTAAATCTATAGTAGAAGTAGAAATAATCTCTGCCATACAAAGTACAACAGATACCAGAGACCCAGTGTGACAGAAGAAGGCGAACTTGTGCATATGTTCCATAATCCATCTTAATTATTACCAACTGGTCTAATCGAGATTTTCTACGTGCTTCATAAAACCATCAGTAGAATCTGTCACGGACTCTACCTATACAATGCACCATAAAACAAATACTGTAAATTCTGAAATTATTGCGTGCATTTATTATTGCGATTTTGTCATTTTAGACTAAAATACGATTTTAGTTTTTGCGATATTGAGAGAAATCCTGTTTAATTCATATAAAAAAATGTCAAAATGCGAGTTTAAATTATTGCGATTATAACCCTGTCGCATTTTTCGCAATAATAAAAACATCGCAATAATTTCTGAATTTACAGTATTGTAAACCCATACTTACGAGTCTGGGACTCTTTTCACAAAAAATCTTACAAGTAAAAATACTCGTAAGTCATGAACATTTCAGTATAACTTACAATCAATTTTCATCGTAAGATTTTGTGAAAAGATGTAGCTGGAAAGAAGATGGGGTTCGGTGCATTCGTCCCATAGTCAGGTATTGTCGGCTGGCCTTTTTATCTAAAAGGTGGTACATATGTTCCATGGTCCAACTTACGTATTGCCGACTGACTTTTAAAAAAATCTCTATGCGGTTTATGTTACAAGAAAGAAGGGTATGCATGTCAATTGCTAATAATCATACATAAGATATCCAATGCCAGTCTGAAAGCAGAGAGATGGTACGATGCATATGTTTCATAGTCAAATTATTATATGGCGTCTTGACTATTGTGGTCTCCACTATGAAACGTTCCATAAATAGACTGGATCCTATGGAGTCTCGCAGCAGAATTCGATGTGTTTTCTGGATAGTCCAATAGTTATGTTTCGCTAATCTAATAAAAAATCTCAGATAACCAGAGGAAAAGGTATAATGCATCCTCTATCGCAGACACCCAAGATTCGTACGAGTTTGTCAGCATAAGGAGCCCGTGTATATTCCCCGTAGTACAACTCAGGAATTACCAACTGGCCTTTTAAAGAATTGTTCCATGTAGGCCATGATACTACTGGAAGAAGTAGTAGGCATGACCTCTGCTATGCATCGTACTTCAGAAACCCAAGATCTGTATAACCTGACAGCAGAGAGGATAGTTATTAGGATCCGGTTCAAATTTCTCATAATCAAACTGAAGTATTTTCGACTGGCTTTGTTAAGGATTTTCACAATAGACCATGGTACCAGAAGTAGTGGTAAATGTATCCATTTCAATGCATCGTACAGTACTAACAGTCTGGCCACAGGGGTTTTAGGAGTCGGTTGCATATGACTCTTCGTTTTTGGGTTTGTGGGTTTTTTGTGTTTTGTTTTAATATTTCAAAATTGTCCTGTTTACAATTTACTCAGATGCCGAGACTGCAGACGAAGGATCACCCTTTACAAAAAAGTCAACCTACCTGGGAGAGCACACATCTAAGAAAAAGTCCATATTGTTCGCTAAAACAAAACAAAGTCGAATCGGTGTTTCTTAAATCCAACTTCAAATTCCGTCTTGTCCACTGTTTCAATATGCAACATAAGTGCCACTATCGGAGCAGGATCGGTTAACCCTTTCGGAGCACATGAGGTAACCTCCCGTTTTTGATTGGGTTCGTTTTACTCAGGCTAAAGTTTACTAAAATTTGTTTTGTGGACGGGTTTGTCTTTTCGCTTTTTTTCCTTTGTTGTCATGCCGTTGTCTGTTTTACTTTGATTTATGAGTTCTGAATGTAACGACTCTTTTTCTAGAAGTCTCCACATGGTCAATGTTAAAAGAAATGTGGCCTCTTCAGTTTGTCTAATTACGATGGTTTCAATATGGCCCATGACATCAAAGGTAGTGGTAGACATGGCCTCTCGTACGAGTCGAACAGCAAAGGGGTCTGTGCATTTGTACAATTGTCCAACTTAAGTATAGACGGTAGGGCTTATTATTAGAATTAAAAAAAACCCATTAATGCAATAATGTGCTAAAAAAAATAGCTTAAGGACTTTAAACTGTTTTGCGGTCTCAGGTGGTTGAAGGCAACACTAAGGTTTGTTTTACAACGGTATATTGGATGAATACACAAGGACACACCATTGAAAGGATGGTATGTGATTCTCCTGAAAAAATAAAGGTTTTTTTATACATTTCAAACTTTTTCTAGCTGCCAAAGCACCAAAGACATGCTATTTTTTTAAAACTTTTGTTCATAGATACCACGTGAACGAGACAGTCCTTTTTGAGCCATTTTTTTTTTTCTTCTTTTTTTCAATTTGTTTAATTTTAATTTGCTCTGTGAACTAGAAAATACATCCATGTAGAACCATCTGCTACTAATAATATCATTACACTGTTATTGGTTTGAAATTCCACAAGGTCAGTCAACTTGTTAAGGATATACAAGACATAAAAGTTGACAAAATTCAACCCTAATGAATTCAAGGAAATATCTGTAAATATAAGATTTTAGTAATTAACGCATAGACAGACTATGCATTTTTAGTTCAAACTGGCAATTGACTGCAAGATCCCTTCAGTTTGATAGCCCAGTTCTAAACTTTAGTTGTCCTTCTACAAAAAAAGTTTGGGATATTTTATGTCAACAAGTAAAGTTTGAATCAATATATTTACTGTAAAGCTTTCGTCAATTCCAGATTACCCATAGTATTTTTGCATAGCTAGTTGTAAAATTGAACATATATAGTAGCATTTGATATTGATTATCACCAGATACATTGAACCAATTAAGAAAGGATTTTGCTTTATTGGAAGGTTGTTATTTTGGACATGACTGATTGTCCCTCTGCGCAATGTAATTAACTAGAGCAAAGTTGGAATCTTCTTAAAAACATTTATTTTACAGGAAGAATCTTAGAAAATGTCTATGAAATGAACTGTAGATCATACAAAATATTCTAAGAAATCAAGTAACATAAAGTCTAGTTCTCTTCAAAGTACAGAAGGAGGAATCTTAATAAGCATTTTGTCAGAAAACTTTAATAAAAATCATATAACCAGCACGGGTTAAATCTAACATCAATTGTCAAGTAAGCTCGTAAACCTCAATATACTCTCCCCAGCTATGTATACAGTTTCTTTATCTGCATCCAGCCAGATATCCATTGGATTTTCTATCTTTTCAAAATTTTGAAGCAATATTCTGTGATTTTTACCGTCAGAGGACAATCCATGTAACAATCCTCTGTTATGTCTATCGACAAACAGGACCAGTCCAGATGGTAAAATAGCCAGGCACTCGGGATTTTTTATGGTTTCGTTTTTGTAACAGAATATTTCTCTGCCATTTAAGGTCGCACGTTTGATTTCCTGGTCCTTTGTTGTAAAAATAATGGTATCTTCAAGGATACTATTACCGTTTAATTCACAGGTGGTGTTTGTTGCAAATGAGGTTGTTAGTTCACCTTCTAAACTTTTAGGGAATTGTTTTACTGCATTGTTTACTAAAAGGAAAATATTTTCATTGTGATGAAATAATGCTCCAACAGATTCCTTTACAAAGTCCATCTTCTCTGGCTTCATAATTTCATTCCTGAAAAGTAAACATGTGGCTCTATAGAGCTCTTGAGCGTGACAGGAAATGAAAACTCTAGAGTAACAGTAATCATAACACAAACGTTTCGGGTTTCCGTTAAAAACAGTCGAGTTGATTATATTAGCATCTTTTTTAAGTAGGTGCAATTTTTTTTCGGCTTCATCTCCAAGTACAATGTATTCGTTGCCAATGGATATCCCACATGTTATATTTGATCCTTTGAAATGGAAGCTTTTTACCTTCTCCAAATTTATATCTTCATACGTTGAATTGTGTGATATCCCCAACACTTTATATTGTTTGTAGATTTCAGACGTTTGACCAACTAAGAGGTTTATTGTTTCGCTAAAGGTGCCTAATGCATCGGCAGTTTCTAGCTGCTGAACTATATCATTCTTATTGAATTTAACAGTAACAATACTGTCATTCTTAAAGCTGTTAAATATTTTTGTAATGCTGTCTTTAAGTTGCCCTTTCATAGTCTCCATATTCTTCCACAAAAGTCGTTACACCGATCCAGTGTTCAAGACTCTTGACAAATTGTTCTAGTAAGCGCAAACGGATATTAAGACTTTTGTTTTGTTCATCGCGAAATATCTGTAATTGCTTCTTTAACAACAAAAATAAACTGTCTAGGTTATATTTGATCAGTTCTATGAATTTCGCCGCTTCTTCCTCTGCGTTCTCGGTATTTGCAGTAAATTCAGACTTGTGTTCTTCCTTATCCCTGAGGAGTATAACTGTAGCATCCTTTAGTTCATTAAGTTTCGCAGGAAGGGATTCGTAATGATAGCCTTCTCTTAGAACCTCTTCAATAGATTTCACCCCTGTGCATCCAAAATGTTTTGTAACTAGGCATAAAATGCAGCACGGTTCACTATGATGAGAGCAGAACATTTCGACGGATGTATATTACACTGTTTAGAGATACCATTAAGATCTATTCCAGTTTCACTCCGGCCATATTCTTCAATTTTGACTACATCGTGTTTGTATGACAGTTTCATTCGGCTGTGCATTTGATTACAATTTTCACAGAAAGCTTCATCGCAGATCTTACACCAAAACTTGGCATTTGATTTTCATTCGAACGTTTACAAGCATGACACTCCTGTGTTTTATCTTCTGTTGATATCGCAATCATTGTTGCTATGACAGCATTGTCCTGCAACGAACTGGTCCATTTTTCAATGGCTTCATCTGAATTTTTTGGATTCACCACTGTCCTACAGATTGGACATCGAAACTCTGATATTTTGTTGTCTTTTTTGCACCCAATCGATAGAATATACTCCTGTATGCATTGTTCACAAAATGTATGTAAGCACGGTAGTATTTTCGGTGACTTGAATGTTTCAGAGCAAATTGGACAAGAAAACATTTCTAAATTATCGTGTAATGGTTTCGACACAGCCATACCTATTTTAATTTTTCATTTCCTGTTATAGAATTTGTCACGTGATCAACGTATTTTAATTTTAACCTCAGAACCTTACCTGTTTTTATACGTCCTTAACCCACAGTCTGTCTCGTGATCAACTTATATTATAAACTATTTAATCTGAAGAGTGTATCTTGTGAAAAACAACTATCAAAAAGTTTAACCTTTTCAAAAAGGTATGGAGTCAGTGCTCGCCGTATTATAGTTAAGTCAGCGGGTTTTTTTCTTTTCAGAAGTATTTTATTATTTTTTACTATTCTGGTACTTTAATTTGGGTTTCAGTCTCATTATTATAGTAGAAATATTATACAAAATTCGACCGAACAGGAAATAAGATCTGTTCTGAAGGTCACGACACGAATAGGGAAAATGTAACATCAGAGCTTTCTTACATGGGAGCATGTATTAGATTCCCTCGATAACACTGAGAGTCAATATAGATAAGAAGATGTGGTATGAGTGCCAATGTTCATATATATCGATTAAACCACATTCTCTACCGAATCAAAGGTATCTTTCAAAATTCAAGCATATCGCAAATAAAGCGCGCATTTAATATCTGAAAATAAAGAAAAATAGTTAAAAAATACTCTAACGTCCAATACGTTGCTTATATTAACCAAGATTACGCACATTTACTATTCTTAATGATTTTTATATATGAATGACTATGCCATCATGCAACAATGTATGAAAAAAAAAAAAAATGGGAGACGAAAATAAAACAAAAGATTTTGTGAGAAGTTCTTTCCATTAATTTAAAGGTCAAATGTGAACAAAAACGAGCGAATTCCGTGTCAATTTTAGGGGGAAAATTAAACACACACAGGATTTTGAAAATGATTAACGTGGCCTGGTAAAAACTGAAAATAAATGATTTTGCACATGACAGAATGAAAATGACCATTTTGCAACATGAAATGAGGATAATTGAGGATACAAATGAGTACAAAAGTGAAAAAATAAGCATGTGTAGAAACACCAATACAATAAATAAAATAAATTATCAATCCGGAAAAAATCTTCAGGAGGAATATTGTACCTTTCGTCAAATTGTAAGAAAGCTCTATCAAGTATTTAAAATGACGAATTATTGATTAGACGAAGGAGTTATATTCGGATATCTCCTTATGTAGACTGTTGATTTTGACTGAATGTTTTTTACTATCTCTAATGAATTAAATTATTTCTGTCAGGTACCAGTAAATTGATACTCTCAACTTCATTATCACCTAAAGTACACAGTGAGAGTAAACCATAAACTGATGCTCTTAAATTAGCCATGTTCCCAGGGCTACACGTACAATGTTGACGATATGTACAGTATACTTGACATACTTGTGTTTTGTTTTTAAAGTGCCGTATAAGACCCGTAATATCGGTCAGCATCGAGTAAATGCATTACTGAACCGAGCTATCCTTTTCGTATACTATAGGACATGACTGATAATTTGTTATTAAAACAATAAACATCATGCATAGGGCATAATGTGAATATAACTAATCTAGTTATACAGATTTAAGCAGCGCTTATCAAACAATATGTGATCTTAAACAATCGGGTCTCGAATACCAATGCTGTCAGTCCATCCGTGTATAATTTCTTCTCCCCTTCCTGGCGTGTTCCAAATTTTATAATTCATTCAAGCCAATAGATCTTAGTCACATCAATAAGCAAACTAATCAGAACTAACTGTTGTTTAGTAATAATTTCAATATGGCGATGAACGGATCATATATATATATATATATATAAACATGTCTAAATTGAAAACAACGTTCAAACCTATGATCACGTTGGATATATATATATATATCGATTGAAACTAATTAGTAATAGCTATAAGAACCGTGATGCGAAAGAAAAACTTTTACAAATTACCCTGACTATAAACAGATCTTTAAGAAAGTAACAAACTTTTTGGTCTTTTCAATAGATTTATTCTTAGTTATAGTACTAAGATCAGTGAAAATTGTCATTATCAGAGCTAACATTGATTTTACTTAAATTTTTAATATCTCCAAGACATTACTGATCAATACGATACATGTCTTGCTATATATTCAGTATAAAATACGTATGGTCGTACATATTTTGACATTGCAACATGATTCGTTTATTGGTGTCTGATTTTATCAGAACTGCACCGATAAACGGTGTATCAATTTATCATGTAAGAGAACGCTTCTCTTTTATCTCCTACCAAGGTGATCACAAAATGAATATTATCAGCTGTTTGCGCTAGAATATAACGTTTTTACAACTTGCAGCAACGGAAAATAAGGGATGTTATGTTTAATATCGTGGCATAAAATACCTGCAAGCATTTAACAAATCTCAAAGAAAGACAATGGCGCTTTAAATTTGCTGTTCTTAATCTCAAAGTCATGGATCTACACGGAGCCAAAACTCGCACCTCACTTCAATTTAAGTTCAAGACGGTCCCAATAGCAACAATTTGAGCGGGATTCGTAGATGTCGATACCGCTACATCTGTACATTGAAGACTTTTGAATACTGTCAGTGAGGAGTAATATCAAAAGTTACAGCCTGCCGGCATCTGAACAAATACTATCATTATTTGCCTATCTTATTCACCAATAAATTCATATCATAATATCGATTAAATAGTAGCCAAAAGTTCTGTAAATTGATTTGTTGGACTGAAGCAGGCGTCGTTCGTCGTTTATATATTTATTCATATGAAACACGATGAAGCCGGTTACAATGAATGACAAGAGATGTGAGGCATACACCCCAAACAAAAAAACAACCAAACGACACTGAAAATTAAAATATATCCAGAATTCAACGTACAGTCTTCAATGTTTTACAGTATTTCAATAATTCTTCTTTCATTGTAATATCATAAGGTTTAATGTGTTTAAGGATTGCTGCAGTCTTGTTGGCTTATATGCCCTCATTTTTTTCAGTCATACTACCGAAATTTTTTCTGCATTTAAACTTTGTCTTTTGCATGTTTTGTTCGGCTTTAAAATACACTTTTTATTATATTTTTTATTTGGCTTGTAACTGTTTCGTGGGCAGCTTATGTTATCATTTGTTAGTTTTGTCTATTATGCTACAATCCGGACTGTTATTAACATCTTTATTTGATTTTCACCCACGTGATTTTGACTAAATATACCATAGGATTTAACTGTAAACTGAAGTGACACGATAACACACCCATACTTCCAACTGACTACTTCTACTTTGATCCTACTGACCTAGCTGTCTACTGTTTTCTGGTTAGTACTTTGTGTGTTCTTATATACTTGTTGTGTCATGTTGGAAAGCCACCATTATTATATATTTAATTATAATAGTATATTTGTGGAGCTGGTAGCACAATAGGGCATAGCCGACATTGTCGTAGTTCTGCGGCTAAAAAATGTATGGAAGTCCGCTTGGAATAATAATGGATCGATCTATATCTGATCATATCTGTACATGAAGTAAACTAAAGAACGATACCGGATTTCGTTTGAACTCGAGTTTCAAAAATAAGGAAATGTAGTTTAAAAAAAAAAGGAAACGTCTATCATATATATAAGGTACACAGTATTGTGTCAATTGCCAATTACAAAAAAAAAATTAGTCATTGACCATAATTTTGTATTTAAAATGAACACTTTTAGACAAGGGGATGTGTTTTGAAGAATTGTGATTTAAGTTTATTTTTATTTTTTTTTTGTAGTTAACGTACTGTCTTATTGACGTATACATCGGTAACAGTACACATCTCGTCATTCTAATATTATGAATTAATGCTGTATAAATTGTTTACACAGATATTTTTGGGGGATAATCATATATTACAAAACAATTTTTATTGAACAAGTATTGCCTCCTATTGGTGGGAATAGTGTTGACGGTGAAAGATTGGCCCACTTTGCACAGATTGTACAGGGAAGGGCATTATTATGTGAATAGAAAGAATACTAAACTAGAGGCTCCAAGGAGCCTGTGTCGCTCACCTGATATTTTTATTTACAATTGATGCATGAAATAATGCAACCATTATACATTTGCTTTAGTTTCAGAGATATAAGTCAAAAACTGCATTTTCCCCCTAAGTTCTATTTTTAGCCATGTCTGACATGTTGGTTGGCAGGCAGGGTCATCGGACAAATTTATTAAACTAGATACCCTAGTGATGATTGTGGTCAAGTTTGGTTAAATTTGTATCAGTTGTTTCAGGAGAGAAGATTTTTGTAAAAGATTACAAAAATTTACGAATAATTGTTAAATTTGACTTTAAAGGGCAATAACTCCTAATGGGGTCACTTGACCATTTTGGTCATGTTGACTTATTTGTAGATCTTACTTTGCTGAACATTATTGTTGTTTACAGTTTATCTCTATCTATCTGATTCGTCTGAAAATTTCAGGACATATAGATGTGAGCTTTTCTCATCACTTGGCGTCCGTCGTCCGTCGTCGTCCGTCGTCCGTTAACTTTTACAAAAATCTTCTCCTCTGAAACTACATGGCCAAATTTAACCAAACTTGGCCACAATCATCATTGGGGTATCTAGTTTAAAAAATGTGTCCGGTGACCCGGCCAACCAACCAAGATGGCCGCCATGGCTAAAAATAGAACATAGGGGTAAAATGTAGATTTTGGCTTATATCTCTGAAACCAAAGCATTTAGAGCAAATCTGACATGGGGGTAAAATTGTTTATCAGGTCAAGATCTATCTGCCCTGAAATTTTCAGATGAATCGGACAACCCGTTGTTGGGTTGATGCCCCTGAATTGGTAATTTTAAGGAAATTTTGCCGTTTTTGGTTATTATCTTGAATATTATTATAGATAGAGATAAACTAAAACCAGCAATAATGTTCAGCAAAGTAAGATCTACAAATAAGTCAACTTGATCAAAATGGTCAGTTGACCCGTTAAGGAGTTATTGCCCTTTATAGTCAATTTTTAACCATTTTTCGTAAATTTTTGTAATCTTTTACAAACATCTTCTCCTCTGAAACTACTAAGACAAATTTAACCAAACTTGTCCACAATCATCATTAGGGTATCTAGTTTAAAAAATGTGTCCGATGACCCCGCCCGCGAACCAAGATGGCCGACATGGCTAAATATAGTACATAGGGTAAAATGCAGTTTTTGGCTCATATCTCTGAAACCAAAGCATTTAGAACAAATCTAACGAGAATAAAATTGTTCATTAGGTCAAGATCTATCTGCCCTGAAATTTTCAGACCAATCAGGCAACACGTTGTTGGATTGCTGCCCCTGAATTGGTAATTTTAAGAAAATTTTGCAGCTTTTGGTTATTATCTTGAATATTATTATAGATAGAGATTAACTGTAAACAGCAATAATGTACAGCAAAGTAAGATCTACAAATAAGTCAGCATGACCAAAATTGTCAATTGACCCCTTAAGGAGTTATTGCCCTTTATAGTCAATTTTTTACAATTTTCATAAATTTTGTAAATTTTTGTAAATTTTTACAAAATATTTTCCACTGTAACTACTGGGCCAAGATCATTATAGATAGAGATAATTGTAAGCAGCAAGAATGTTTAGTAAAGTAAGATCTACAAACACATCACCATCACCAAAACACAATTTTGTCATGAATCCATCTGTGTCCTTTGTTTAATATGCACATAGACCAAGGTGAGCGACACAGGCTCTTTAGAGCCTCTAGTTTGTCTCTCGCGCTACGCGTTGCGTGGAACATAGAAATACCGGGCGTCCGTCCGTCCAATCTTGTTAGCGCTCTCACGTGTACAATTCTTGCCAGATTTTTTTAAAACTTATATCATAGGTTTATAGCAGCAATGTCTTGGACAATTTCGAAAATCAGTGCCGATCAACTATTTTTTTAAAGAGTTATGCCTCTTGGAAATATTAATTATATGGAAAATTTCATTGTTAGCGCTCTTATGTGTACAATTCTTGCCAGATTTTTATGAAACTTATAGCATAGGTTTATATCATCAATGTCTCGGACAAGTTCGAACATCAGTGCTGATCAACTATTTTTTTAAAAGAGTTATACCCCTTGGAAATATTATTATACGGAAAATTGCACTGTTAGCGCACTCATGTGTACAATTCTTGCCAGATTTTTATCAAAGGTTTATATCAGCAATGACTCGGACAAGTCCGAAAATCAGTGCCGATCAATTATTTTTTCCTTGGAAATATAAATTATATTTGAAATTGCAATGTTTTTGCTCTCATGCCTTCATTTCTCTAAGATATTTGTAAAAAGTTATGAAAGAACAAGAAAAAAAAGTTTTTCTTAGTTATTTCCCTTGGATAGATAATATATGTGCAACGCGGTAACCCGAATAATTCAGTCGTTATATTCCGCTGATCTACGATTACTACATTAACAAGTAGGAGAGATCGATTACGGGGAGGGACTGAATTATTCGGGTTAGCAACGCGGGGGACATTGGAACTCTGTTCATTTATTTAAATACGATTATCTGAATCATCTCCCCTTTTAACACTATTTTTTTTAATTGGATCAATCAAATAATATTCTATAATATGTAAAACAGACAAAATGACAGATGGAAGAATAGGATAAACCAAGAGTTCTTTGTTTAATGAAATTCTTACAAATGAATTACAAACTTATCTCAGAATTTGTTTGTTTCATTAAATAACGATCAAAGATGGCGGAAGACCGCCATACTACCTCACTAGAGATAAAGGATACTACAGATACAGTTAAGTCTGCCTCATATCTTGACTTACATCTAGAAATTGACAATGAGGGTCGGTTGAAAACAAAACTTTACGACAAAAGAGATGATTTCAGCTTCCCAATTGTGAACTTTTCATTTCTATGTAGCAACATTCCAGCAGCGCCTGCATACGGAGTATATATCTCCCAATTGATACGATATTCCCGGGCTTGTGTTTCCTATCATGATTTCCTTGATAGAGGATTGGTGCTCACAAGGAAACTATTAAACCAAGAGTTCCAAATGGTGAAGTTGAAATCATCCCTTCGTAAGTTTTACGGACGCCATCACGAGTTGGTTGACCGTTATGGAATAACCGTTTCACAGATGATATCGGATATAATACCCTTCCCTTTTCACGAATGTGACTTACCGAATTAGACTATTTACCGGATTTGTAATAACATAAGCAACACGACGGGTGCCACATGTGGAGCAGGATCTGCTTACCCTTCCGGAGCACCTGAGATCACCCCTAGTTTTTGGTGGGGTTTGTGTTGCTTAGTCTTTAGTTTTCTATGTTGTGTCATCTGTACTATTATTTGTCTATTTGTCTTTTTATTTTTGGCCATGGCGTTG
Source organism: Mytilus coruscus (assembly GCA_017311375.1). Taxonomy (NCBI): domain Eukaryota; kingdom Metazoa; phylum Mollusca; class Bivalvia; order Mytilida; family Mytilidae; genus Mytilus; species Mytilus coruscus. The sequence goes on from CM029596.1 coordinate 128,690,539, forward strand.
TCAGTTTGTTTTCGATCTATGAGTTTGACTGTCCCTCTGGTATCTTTCGTCCCTCTTCAATGAAGATACCAATCAAAACGAATAAAAACCATAAATCGAAGACGGACAAACAGCGCCATGCCAACAAGAAAGGAAAAAAAAATAAAGAGCAGTCTGCAAAAAACTACACTAACATTGCCTTTAGTGTTTTCATCTGCTCGTGACTGAACATGTTTAGGATATGATAATATAATAAAGGTATGATTCTGATGAAATAATTTTTTATCGACAACACTAATTTATAATTGATTTATGCTTCTTATAATGATGATTGTGGTTTGTTTTCTTCAGGAACACCAAAGATGAGTGGATATGCAAGCTATGATGAGGCTCTTGATCCTAAATACGGCGATCCTTATCAGGTTTCATTGGTGGTTGCAGACGAGAATACCTTAAAAGGCTACGGGAAAATTGTTACAGATTTTGAAAAAGAAGAAGTTGAAATTACCCCCTGGCCTGTGAGTGGATGGCGAAAGTTATATCCAGGAACTGGTGCTATGGGTGGTATAGTGAGTGGAGATTTCGTTTATGAATGGGAGGGAGATGTTTGTAAAGCAATAAATAATGCTGTAGGCGGTCATTACGTCACTGGTCGTCTGCCAACTAATGTTTCTTTTAATAACCGAACCCACGTGCTGGTGAGGGAAGCTAACTACCATCCTGATGGCGGTCAGATATTTTTTCCACGTGACAAAGACCCGTTCATAGCCTTATTAGCCTTACCGACTGACGATATTAAGCCAGAAGATTTTAAGGCATTTTATTTTGATGGATCTTTTGGTGTACAGATTCATGCCAACATCTGGCACCAGCCTGTTTATCCAGTAAAAGATCGAGCTGTGTTTCTAGGAAAACAAGGAGCAGTCCATGCTTGTGTTTGTATGGATTCGGTTGATGAGTGGGGGAAGTATTTGTCAGTTCCACTCAAACTGTAGCCGTAATGTGTTTTTCATTCTGTCAATGGTTTTAATTAAAAATCAATCTAGTCAAAACTGTTTTAATATAGTATTGACATGATACAATGTATCATAGCGATAAGATCAAACTCACTTTCCAGAGGTACAGTCAGTTCAATAGCTTTATAAACATTATGGGAAAGGAAGTTTTTAAATTCTTATTACACCTTATATAAGAATGATGGAGTTGTATACTCCCTGAAAAAATATCGATAGCATACAGTACTCACTTTGTCCGCCCGCCCGTGTGTCCAAAACAAATGGTATGATTTTGCCATTTGATAAGGGACTTTCCGATTTGAATTTTCCTTTGAGTTCGGTTTTTTTTTAATACTTTTTTTTCGGATAACTTGAGTATGAATGAAACTTATAAAGATAAAAATACAGGATAGGGTCAGCATTCTATTGATTTTGAGGTCAATATGCCAACGGTCAAGGTCACTGTTACAACGTTGAAAAAAACCATTTGAAAGTCACATGACTTTGTACACCGGAGGTAAACAAACCACATACTACTTTCAACTTGCTGAACTACTATATTTAATATTAACAAGGCTTTTCAATAATCCTGTACTCCTGAGTTGCCCAGGAGACGAAGATCTAACTTGCCTTCTCTGCTAACTCTATTTGAATACCAACCTTTTCACGATTCAATTTTCGAGCACAGACCGAAGAAATCGTAAACAATTCAGGTATGTTTATATATATATTCATTATCCTGTCAATTACAGGCTCCTTATTTAGTATTCTTGATGCACAATCTAACTGCATAACTAACAATGACAACTTTTTTACTCTCTCTAAGGCATCACAAAACATGCTTATCAACTGCCACCAGTACAATAGATTAAGAATAACTCGTACACTGAAGGGAAAACCCGAAAATAAAGTTAAACTATATCTTTGCCTTCTCCTTATTACAAACTCGTCAGATACTGAGACCAATCCTGGCCCAAGATCTCCAAGATGGCCATGTGGTACATGCCAAAAAGCAGTTACATCTAAACACAAAGCTGTGTGCTGCGATAGTTGTAATACTTGGTATCATATAGACTGCCAAAATATACATTCACAAATGTACGAATGCTTAAACTCCAGCAACATCAGCTGGGAATGTATTCAATGTGGAATGCCCAACATCTCCACTTCTATTTTTAATAACAAGTCAATCGTATCACTAAATCCATTTGACAACTTAGCTACATCTAATACAGGCACAAGTATTGACACTAACACACAGGTACCAAATACCAATTCATTGCCACCAAAGAAAAATATTAAACCAAAAAGAAAACCTGTTACCAAACAAAAGTGTCAAAACAAAAAACCACGATGGCCATGTGGTACATGCCTAAAAGCAGTAACCTGGAATCAAAAGGCACTATGCTGCGACAGCTGCGATACTTGGTTTCACATTAACTGCATGTCAGAGTATTCCATCTCACATCTACGAGTGTATGAATGCTAGTAATATTAGCTGGGAATGTACAAATTGTGCAATGCCAAATTTCTCCACTAGCTTATTCAATAACCAATCAAGCATATCATTAAATTCTAATAGTAACTGGAGTATGAGTGATACATCACTCAATAACAGCCTAGGTGCTCCTCAGGCATCTTCATCGCCTATGGCTAAGACTAAATCAAAATCAAAAGTCAAAACATCACAAAAAGCCACTACTAAAAATCATAAACCTATCAGGATACTTAACATAAACTTTCAATCGATACGAAATAAAAAAGAAGATCTCAATCAGTTAATTGATTCATCTAAACCTGACATAATCATAGGCACTGAAACATGGCTAGACAAAAATATATCATCATATGAATTCTTTCCATCAGAACTATTTAATGTCTATAGATCAGACAGACCACCAAATAAAAATAACCAAAGTCATGGAGGTGTACTTATTGCCATTAATAAAGAACTTATAAGCACAGAAGTAAGTGAACTTAAAACTGACTGTGAAATAGTTTGGTCTCAAATAAACATGACTGGTAGTAAGAACTTATTAATAGGTGCATATTACAGACCACCATCAGATAAAGGAACATCTTTACAACAACTAGAACTATCACTTGGTAGAATTTACCAATCATCAAATACTAACATCATGATTGGTGGTGACTTTAACTTAGGTCATATTGACTGGTCTATACCTCAGGTCATACCGGGTAAACCGGATGCTGAACATCACAATAAACTTTTAGAACTACTGGAAAATTTTAACCTTCAACAAATAGTTAATACTCCAACTAGAAAAGAAAGAATATTAGACTTAATCCTAGTTAACAATCCAACAACTGTCAACAAAGTAAACACACTCCCACCACTAGGACTAAGCGACCATGACATCGTCTACATAGAAACAGACACTTGGCTTCGAAAAGTTAGACAACATCCTAGAAAAATACTAAAATACGACAAAGCAAACTGGGAAAATATAGAAGCAGACCTACAAAAAACACTAGAAGAGCTTACTGTTATGAATAATAACAACAACAGTACTATTAATGAAATGTGGGATTTATTTAAAATCAACATCACAAAATCAATAGATACAAACATCCCACATAAAATGTTAACATATAAACATCGACTTCCCTGGGTGCACAACAAACTCAGAAAAATGATAAATAAAAAGAATAAATTGTACTCTAAAATGAAAAAGGACAAAAAGCATATAGTAAAATATAAAAAACTTAAACAACAAGTCCAACAAGAACAGAGACGTGCCTATTGTACATACATAGAAAAAATGATCCTTGACCTTCCAACAAATGACCCTGACCAAAGTTACAGCAACCAATCAAAACCCAAAAAACTCTTTTCTTATATTAAATCAATCAGAACTGACAACAGTGGAGTTGCTCCCCTAAAAAAAGAGGGCCAATTAATAACTGATACAAAACAAAAAGCCAACATTTTAAATGAGCAGTTCCAATCAGTATTTACCACCGAAACAGCAAGTAATATGCCTGATAAAGGGCCAAGTCCCCATCCAGTCATACCATCACTCACAATTACCACACCTGGCATACAAAAACTTTTACACAACATCAATCCACACAAAGCCACTGGCCCAGACAACATCAGCGGCAGAGTACTAAAACAACTTCAAAACATAACGGCACCAATCCTCACCATTATTTTCCAGAAATCACTTACAACTGGCTGTATACCATCTGACTGAAACATGCAAATGTCGCACCAGCATACAAAAAGGGAAAATACAATGCAGTTAACTACAGACCAATCTCTCTCACTTGTATCAGTTGCAAACTAATGGAACACGTCATAACAAAACACTTAATTAACACTTAGAAAAAAACCAAACTATTATACGACCTCCAGCACGGCTTCAGACACTCTAGATCATGTGAAACACAACTTCTATCTTTCATACAAGAACTAGCTTCAAATTCAGACAATAACACCCAAACAGACCTTATAATTATGGACTTTGCCAAAGCCTTTGACAAAGTCCCACATCAAAGACTCTTATACAAACTACATTTCTATGGTATACAAAATGAAACACTTAACTGGATCTCTGCCTTTTTATCCAACCGCACACAAACAGTTGTCCTGGATGGAGAGTCATCAGATGTTGCTCCAGTTACTTCTGGTGTCCCACAGGGAACAGTTCTGGGTCCAGTTCTATTTCTGGTATATATAAACGACCTACCAGAATATTTGAAATCCAGTAAACTCAGACTGTTCGCAGATGACAGCATCATTTACAAAAGCATCAAATCTAAAAAAGATTGTGATAGCCTTCAGGAAGATCTTGATGCTGCTGCAAAGTGGGAAGAAGACTGGCTGATGGCTTTCCATCCTGACAAATGTACAGTCCTCACTGCCTCAAACAAGAAAAATACAATTAAACATGACTACATCCTTCACAACCATACCCTAGAATCTGTCTCCTCCGCTAAATATCTTGGTATAACACTGCAATCCGACTTAAAATGGACCCAGCATACAAACAACATCATTGGTAATGCTAATAAAAGCCTAGGCTTTCTAAAAAGAAATCTAAAAACATCCATCACAAACATTAAGTCTCAGGCGTACCTAGCACTTGTCCGACCAAAACTAGAATATGCTTGTTCGGTTTGGAACCCTCATACTGCTGAACAATGCAATAAACTTGAGATGGTTCAACGTCGGGCTGCTAGGTATGCCTGTAATCGTTATCACAACACCAGTAGCGTTACAGACATGCTCAATACTCTAAATTGGCCTACCTTACAACAACGCAGACTTAAAACTAGACTTATAATGTTCTATAAAATTGTTCACCATATTGTCGCTGTACCATCAGAATTACTCATACCAACAGACAATAGAACCCGACAAATTCATCCACAAACTTACAGACACCTACTTACATTTAAAGACTGTTACAAATATTCATTTTTTCCGTTTACTATTACACAATGGAATGTACTACCTCCAAAGGTAGTACTTTCTCCCACTCTAAATATTTTTAGAGAACAGTTGACGCCTACTGTTCTCTACAATATAGAACAGTAAACCTAGTAGTTATGTATATAGTTTTAACCACATGTCATGTTAGTATTTGTTTATTTTTTGGCACTATTCTTTTGTAAATATTTATTTATTATTATCCTACGCATGCGCAGCAGTTAGTAATCATCAAAAATCTGATGGATAACTGGATACCATAAGAAGAAGAAGAAGAAAATGATTCCCAGATGGTAGATTTTTTTTTGGATGGTATCCCCTATGAATTGTATAACACATTTATACAAGTAAAAAAATGGCAATTATAGTACATGTTTAATTCTCTCTCTTAGTATTTTGAACCCTGGAGATAAAAATGTTTTCTCTCAATACACTGAACTGCAGTCAAGTTTAGCGTTTGATAATTCATTGATAACATTCTGGCGTATCACAAACTAACAACTTGTAACGTCTCATTTCATTGGCCGAAAGATTCAAATACAACAACAATCGTAGTGTGCACGTGAATTGACACAGGTGACTGACAATGGGATGTACTATGTTACTACGAACGTAAAAACAAGGATTTGTATAGTTTACAAATCTTTGGTCAAAAGAATTAAATAATTGTTTCAGTGTGATTTTCAAATAGTGGGGTCGAAATATTATACTGCAGCAACACAATTATCTTGTACCGTATTATGAAAAATAGAAGGATAAACTAAAATACATGTGCCGCTTTTATACGGATGAATAATGAACCACTTTTAATTTCTTTCATACTGACGCTAGGTTATTATCCTGACAATGTCGTAGTTACTTATAATAAGGATCTTATAATACTGATCCATTACAATAATTACAATAATTTATGATGGGTTGCACATTCCTCTTTTATTGTTTTCATGCTATAAAACGATCACACAGAACGTCACACAGTAGCGTTTGGTCATTCAGAAATAACGTATCATAAACGGAGCAAATTGTCCCCGAAAGATAGAAACAAAACAACAATAATCGTATCATTTGTGCACGTGAATGAAGACGTAGTATGCAATGTACTATCATGGTCACCACGAAATTCAAATGAATTCAGTGAAGGCATGTTGGTGTAAAAAGGATTGAAATGTTACATCGGCGAAGATTTTTCTTTTGCATGTGTGGAACTTAAAAATAAATAAATACTTGTGAGAAATATCGTAGTTTATAAGGAACAATATAAATGTACTGTTTTCGATTTTAATTGGATGAAAATTTATCTTTTAATTTCATACCGTAAGAATAGAGCTTTGCATAACATTGTTGAACTATCCGCCAAAGTGACGTGTGGTATGCATGCGTATTTAAAATGAAATACAAAATCATACATGTATGATAAACTGATAAACGAAATATTAAGAAATTAAGGATGACTAAATGCATGTACAAGAAGGGACTCACCTTTTTATCAATACATGTAATGAATAAACACGCTTTTTAAAACTGATTGTTTTCTATGTAACTATTTAAAAATTTACAATATATAATTTACGTTCGTTTTTCAACCGAGAATAGCAAAACAGTTAATTATAAATTCATGAAGTATATCGCTGGAGTTTATACACTTAAATGCGACCAAGCTTAGCGAAAGGTAGTGCGACGTAATCAGTCAAACAAACTTCATTAGATTAACTCGTAAAGGAACGATCGTTTTCATTGTTCAATTCAAACCTTCGACCTCACACCTGCCAAAATAGAACACGCGTACTATAAGTTGAATGGACTGATCAGTATTCACGTAACCGGTCAAGGTTGTTATAACCTTCCATCGTCGTATTCACGTACATGATTGTGTTCTTGATTATCCCATAGCAATTCTAGCTTTTATATACATGGCATGTAAAATTCATTGAATTCATAATTTTGTGCAATAGTGAAATTTTAAACTTTAAAATCTTAACAGGTTTCACATCGAAATATTTAATTCAACTGTCTCCTCTCAGTTGGTTCTGGATTAAGAAATCTACCATTTATTTTGATGGGAGTGGGGCCTTGGATGAAACATTTTGTTCTTTTTTTTAGTTGTAATCTCTGTCCTGTCTTTTTATTTTTAAGTCTATTTGGTCCTGCCTTTTTTTATTAGTTTGTCCGGATTTTTTTACACACGTTATACACGTGCTCAATATCCATGCTTCTTTGTTGATTGTTTACTATAAGATGACAATCGGTAATCTTCGGCTTCAAAACACGACAAATAATTAGCCGCCATATTTGACATATAGAAAAAAAAAATTGACGATAATACGATATATTTGCGTAAAAAATTATAACATTGTGCACAGAAGACTAAGTTTGACCAAGTTTATGATAAATATATGCATTGGTTCAATAATTGAATAAACATTATTTTTCACCAGTCACTCGTTTCATATGACTTTAAAAGCGTGTTTATTCATTAAATGTATTGATAAAAAGGTGGGTCCCTTCTTGTACATGCATTCAGTCATCCTTATTAATAATTTCTTAATATTTCGTTTATCAGTTTATCCACAGGCACTTGTCTCAGAAAAAAAATTCCTATATACCTTAATATAACACAAGGTACTTAACTTGCATTTCAGAAAAATGTCAGGCGGTGACGAAATTCCGTTATATGCCGCTTTCTAGTCTGTCAACCCCACTAAAACTTGTTATATCATAAATCGAAATTGATTTATCTTTACAATGGTGTATAACATGCCTACATTTGTTGTCGAAATCATCCGTAGCAATCCTACCCAAGTATGTCAATCGTAATAATTTTGCCAACCGCTGATGAATTGGCAATAAACGCGTCACGTCTCCTTATATATCTCGGTTTCCGATTGGTCGATTTTATGGGAAAGTCTAAATGATTCTCGGAGTTATCTGATCTTGTTTCATTTTCATACGTAAAGTCAAGAGAGAGTCTGAATGACATTGACGTCATGGGAAAATTTGTATCTAAAAAAGGAAACTCGTAACTTATCAGACATACCACAAATAACACTTGTTAGGGTTTTTTTCACGGTATCTTATACAATTTTACTAACTGGGTGATAAGTTCTTTTCAGACAAAAAATAACAGTTTTTTCTGAAACAGTTTTTATAATTAATCATTTACTGCGAGACGTTTATTTCCAAATTTTCAGCGGTTGGCAAAATTATTACGATTGACATACTTGGGTAGGATTGCTACGGATGATTCCGACAACTAATGTAGGCATGTTATACACCATTATAAAGATAAATCAATTTAGATTTACGATATAACAAGTTTTAGTGGGGTTGACAGCCTAGAAAGCGGCATATAACGGAATTTCGTCACCGCCTGACATTTTTCTGAAATGCAAGTTGAGTACCTTGTGTTATATTAAGGTATATATGAAATTTTTTTCTGAGACAAGTGCCTGTGAGTTTATCTTACATGTATGATTTTGTATTTCATTTTAAATACGCATGCATACTACACGTCACTTTGGCGGATAGTTCAACAATGTTATGCAAATCACTATTCTTACGGTATGAAATTAAAAGATAAGTTTTCAGCCAATTAAAATCGAAAACAGTACATTTATATTGTTCCTTATAAACTACGATATTTCTCACAAGTATTTATTTATTTTTTAGTTCCACACATGCAAAAGAAAAAATCTTCGCCGATGTAACATTTTAATCCTTTTTACACCAACATGCCTTCACTGAATTCATTTGAATTTCGTGGTGACCATGATAGTACATTGCATACTACGTCTTCATTCACGTGTACAAATGATACGATTATTGTTGTTTTGTTACTATATTTCGGGGACAATTTGCTCCGTTTATGATACGTAATTTCTGAATGACCAAACGCTTAGCTACTGTGTAACGTTCTGTATGTTCGTTTTATAGCATGAAAACACTAAAAGAGGAATGTGCAACCCATCATAAATTATTGTAATTATTGTAATGGATCAGTATTATGAGATCCTTATTATAAGTAACTACGACATTGAAAGAAATTAAAAGTGGTTCCTTAATCGTCCGTATAAAAGCGGCACACGCATTTTATTTTATCCTTATATTTTTCATAATGCGGTACAAGATAATTATGTTCGGCTGCAGTATAATATTTCGACACAACTATTTGAAATTCACAAAACATTTATTTAATTCTTTTGACGAAAGATTTGTACACTATACATTGTCAAATCCTTGTTTTTACGTTCGTAGTAACATAGTACATTCCATAGTCAGTCACCTGTGTCAATTCACGTGCACACGACGATTGTTGTTGTATTTGAATCTTTCGGCCAATGAAATGAGACGTTACAAGTTGTTTGTTTGTGATACGCCAGAATGTTATCAATGAACTATCAAACGCTAAAGTTGACTGCATTTCAGTGTAAAGTACATTTCTGTCCACTGTGCCATGGTTTGCCATCTCCATTTTTCTCTAAACAAAGCATGACTCAAGCATGGTTGGTTAGTTACATGTTCTGAATTTACTTAGAATTTCGGGATTTTTTTTTCAAAATCAAGTTAACTGAATCAGAAAAAAAATCACACTATCCTTAGTCGAATACCTAAAACTTGCGAAAGAATATGAATAGTGAACATGACAGTTTATAACACAAACCCATTTACTATAAAAATCGAAAATATATCTTTAGCATGTAATTTGGTTATTTTCGTAGTTAAGTACGGTTTCATTTCAAGTACAACGTTAATTCATCGAGTCAATTGAGTAAAAGAAAAGGCAGGATGAGCAATTTGGCAAAAAAAAGCAGGATGACGATTTATGTAAAAAAAAACCAGGATAAACTAATAAAAAAAGGCAGGACAGAATAGACTGAAAAATAAAAAAGACACGACCGAATAGACTGAAAAATAAAAAGACAGGACATGTTTCATCCAAGTCCCCCATCAAAATAAAATGGTAGCTCCTTAATCCAGAACCAACTGAGAGGACACAATTGAATTAAATATTTCGACGTAAAAACTGTTAAGATTTAAAGTTTCAAATTTTACTATTGCACAAAATTATAAAATTAATGAATTTTACATGCACATGTATAAAAGCTAGAATTGTCATAGGATAATCAAGAACACAATCATGCACGTGAATACGACGATAGAAGTTTTGAACAACCTTGACCGGCTACGTGAATACTGATCAGTCCATTCAACTTTATAGTACGCGTGTTCTATTTTCGCAGGTGTGAGGTCGAAGGTTTGAATTGACCAATGAAAACGATCGTTCCTTTACGAGTTAATCTAATAAAGTTTGTTTGACTGTCGCACGACCTTTCGCTAAACTTGTTTGCAGACCCAGCTTTTTACTTGTTATTGGTTGAAACCTGGTGTATTTTTCTTAAAACTTGACGGATTCTCTTCGTTATGTGAATGCCATTTCACGATTTCCGATTGATATGCCTCACTCGACCCTAAAACTATGCTCGCATATACAAAACCTTATTTTTTACATATGAAACACGTAGAAATAGAAAATGGAATCCCAATGACTAGTTATAAATGACAACTAACTTAAATTTACATCATTGCATGGCATAATCCAGTAACTTTTAAAGCAGGGAAGCTTGGGGTTTTAGGGTTTCGACTTGGGATAGTGTGATATTTTTTCTGATTCAGTTTTACTTTACAAAAAATCCCTAAGTTCTATGCAAATTCAGAGCAGGTAACCATGCTTTGTTTGAGATGACAAAACATTGGCCGCAATGAAAGGAAATGTACTTTATGTAACTCCGGTGATATAGGTTATGATTTTTTTAATTCATGATCTATATTGCTGTTCTCAGTTGAAAAAACAGAACGTAAATTTTATATTATAAATGTTTACATAGACCAAGTATTATGTCAATTAACTCACTGTTTGGTAATAAAACAATCAGTTTAAAATGTGTTTATCATTAAATGCATTTAGGGTTTTTTCACGGTATCTTATACAATTTTACTAACTGGGTGATAAGTTCTATTCAGACAAAAAATAACAGTTTTTTCTGAAACAGTTTTTATAATTAATCATTTACTGCGAGACGTTTATTTCCAAATTTTCAGCGGTTGGCAAAATTATTACGATTGACATACTTGGGTAGGATTGCTACGGATGATTCCGACAACTAATGTAGGCATGTTATTCACCATTGTAAAGATAAATCAATTTAGATTTACGATAAAACAAGTTTTAGTGTGGTTGACAGCCTAGAAAGCGGCATATAACGGAATTTCGTCACCGCCTGACATTTTCTGAAATGCAAGTTAAGTACCTTGTGTTATATTAAGGTATATAGGACATTTTTTTTCTGAGACAAGTGCCTGTGAGTTTATCTTACATGTATGATTTTGCATTTCATTTTAAATACGCATGCATACTACACGTCACTTTGGCGGATAGTTCAACAATGTTATGCAAATCACTATTCTTACGGTATGAAATTAAAAGATAAGTTTTCAGCCAATTAAAATCGAAAACAGTACATTTATATTGTTCCTTATAAACTACGATATTTCTCACAAGTATTTATTTATTTTTAGTTCCACACATGCAAAAGAAAAATCTTCGCCGATGTAACATTTCAATCCTTTTACACCAACATGCCTTCACTGAATTCATTTGAATTTCGTGGTGACCATGATAGTACATTGCATACTACGTCTTCATTCATGTGTACAAATGATACGATTATTGTTGTTTTGTTACTATATTTCGGGGACAATTTGCTCCGTTTATGATACGTAATTTCTGAATGACCAAACGCTTAGCTATTGTGAAACGTTCTGTATGTTCGTTTTATAGCATGAAAACACTAAAAGAGGAATGTGCAACCCATCATAAATTATTGTAATTATTGTAATGGATCAGTATTATGAGATCCTTATTATAAGTAACTACGACATTGAAAGAAATTAAAAGTGGTTCCTTAATCGTCCGTATAAAAGCGGCACACGCATTTTATTTTATCCTTATATTTTCATAATGCGGTACAAGATAATTATGTTGCTGCAGTATAATATTTCGACACAACTATTTGAAATTCACAAAACATTTATTTAATTCTTTTGACCAAAGATTTGTAAACTATACATTGTCAAATCCTTGTTTTTACGTTCGTAGTAACATAGTACATTCCATAGTCAGTCACCTGTGTCAATTCACGTGCACACGACGATTGTTGTTGTATTTGAATCTTTCGGCCAATGAAATGAGACGTTACAAGTTGTTTGTTTGTGATACGCCAGAAGGTTTTCAATGAACTATCAAACGCTAAAGTTGACTGCATTTCAGTGTAAAGTACATTTCTTTCCACTGTGCCATGGTTTGCCATCTCCATTTTCTCTAAACAAAGCATGACTCAAGCATGGTTGGTTAGTTACATGTTCTGAATTTACTTAGAATTTCGGGATTTTTTTTTCAAAATCAAGTTAACTGAATCAGAAAAAAAATCACACTATCCTTAGTCGAATACCTAAAACTTGCGAAAGAATATGAATAGTGAACATGACAGTTTATAACACAAACCCATTTACTATAAAAATCGAAAATATATCTTTAGCATGTAATTTGGTTATTTTCGTAGTTAAGTACGGTTTCATTTCAAGTACAACGTTAATTCATCGAGTCAATTGAGTAAAAGAAAAGGCAGGATGAGCAATTTGGCAAAAAAAAGCAGGATGACGATTTATGTAAAAAACCCAGGATAAACTAATAAAAAAGGCAGGACAGAATAGACTGAAAAATAAAAAGACACGACCGAATAGACTGAAAAATAAAAGACAGGACAAGTTTCATCCAAGTCCCCTCCCCATCAAAATAAAATGGTAGCTCCTTTAATCCAGAACCAACTGAGAGGAGGCAGTTGAATTATATATTTCGACGTAAAAACTGTTAAGATTTAAAGTTTAAAATTAACTATTGCACAAAATTATAAAATTAATGAATTTTACATGCACATGTATAAAAGCTAGAATTGTCATAGGATAATCAAGAACACAATCATGTACGTGAATACGACGATGGAAGTTTTGAACAACCTTGACCGGCTACGTGAATACTGATCAGTCCATTCAACTTTATAGTACGCGTGTTCTATTTTCGCAGGTGTGAGGTCGAAGTTTGAATTGACCAATGAAAACGATCGTTCCTTTACGAGTTAATCTTATAAAGTTTGTTTGACTGTCGCACGACCTTTCGCTAAACTTGGCCGCAGTTAAGTGTAAATGTGCACTTTGGAGAACATAAGTTTGCAGACCCAGCTTTTACTTGTTATTGGTTGAAACCTGGTGTATTTTTCTTAAAACTTGACGGATTCTCTTCGTTATGTGAATGCCATTTCACGATTTCCGATTGATATGCCTCATACACTTAACTGCAGCCGAGCTTAGCGAAAGGCCGTGCGACATAATCAGTCAAACAAACTTTATTAGAGCAACATGTTATGGAACGATCGTTGTCATTGGTCAATTCACTCCTTCGACCTCCAATAAACTTTCGAGCCCCGCACAAGCACACCTGCAAAATAGAACACGCGTACAATAACCGATCGAAAGTTGACAGATCTTGAAAGGACTGATCACGTACAGGATTGTGTACCTGATTAACCCATGGCAATTCTAGAGCTTATACACGTGCATGTAAACTTTATTTATATTATAATTTTGTGCAATAGTTCTAATAAGGTTCTTTGTTTAAAATTTTTGAAATTGATAACGAAGACTCTTTAATACTGACGGATTTCAGGCGAAATATTGAATCCAACTGTCTCCTCTCAAATAGTTCTGGATTAACCCGTGCACCTTTTCTATCTGTTAATTTACATTATTATGTGTTTGCAATGATAACAAAATAGGAAATATGAATGAAATTGCTCGGATGATGTCGGATACGACCGTAACTTCAAAAATAGTCAAATTACAATTACATAATAAAGATATTGCACGCCACAGTAAACAGGGTTGTGAAATAAACTGTTCATTATTCATATTATATATTCTATTGTCAGTATATCAAACCCCTCCTCGACCCTAAAACTATGCTCGCATATACAAAACCTTATTTTTTACATATGAAACACGTAGAAATAGAAAATGGAATCCCAATGACTAGTTATAAATGACAACTAACTTAAATTTACATCATTGCATGGCATAATCCAGTAACTTTTAAAGCAGGAAGCTTGGGGTTTTAGGGTTTCGACTTGGGATAGTGTGATATTTTTTCTGATTCAGTTTTACTTTACAAAAATCCCTAAGTTCTATGCAAATTCAGAGCAGGTAACCATGCTTTGTTTGGAGATGACAAAACATTGGCCGCAATGAAAGGAAATGTACTTTATGTAACTCCGGTGATATAGGTTATGATTTTTTAATTCATGATCTATATTGCTGTTCTCAGTTGAAAAAAAACAGAACGTAAATTTTATATTATAAATGTTTACATAGACCAAGTATTATGTCAATTAACTCACTGTTTGGTAATAAAAACAATCAGTTTAAAAATGTGTTTATCATTAAATGCATCAATAAAAGGGACCGAGTCCTCCTTTTACAAGTATTTTGTCATCCTTAATTTCTAAATATTTCGTTTAACAGTTTATTATACCTCATTGGTATAAGTTTACTCAGAAACATAAAATATCAATAAAATATAATAAGATTGAAGGTAAACAAATTCAGTATATATGAAAATAAGGAGATGTGGTATGATTGCCAATGAGACAACTATCCACCAAAGTAATATGTAGTATGCTTATTAAAATGAAGTCACAATGATATCAAGACGAAGTATTTAAAAAATAATTCATTAGCGGATTCAGATGTAGGATACTGGTAGTACTTATAGAAAGTAGTACCATTTCTACCCTGTGTTTGCCAAAATGAATATTTATATAGATATAAGAAGATGTGGTATGAGTGCCAATGAAACAACTCTCCATCAAGTCACAATTTGTAAAAAGTAAACTATTATGTTTATATTTTACCATCGCGAGACTCTTCCCGCGAGAATCGTTTGGAAAGTTCCGTACATAATCTGAATGTTTTAGGCAACACGATTTATCTAATATGGTACAATGATGGAAATGATCTGAATACACAGTAAACAAAATATCAGACGACATTAGCTGTATGTATATTTATTTGACCTGTCGTAGAATCATATGACTTTGGTGCAAATAAAGGTAAAATTATCCCATAAGTGCATCCTGTTGCTAAAAAAAGTAAAGGTTTTCGCTTCTCTGGATATTATATGTACATAAATATATAGGTGCTTCTGACAAATATTCTGTTTTATTTCAATCTGATGCTTATTTCATTTGATGCATATGTGTGCTTATCTTATTTGATGATTATATGTGCTAATATTTTTATGATTATGTGTACTTTCCCAGGTTGGGAGAGGGTTGAGCGCCGCTCAAACATATGTTTAACCCTGTACCTGCATGTGAAACAATTTAAACGAAATTATAAACGGCCTCATGAAATATTCGGTGTTATTCAACAGATATATAATGTGTTTGGGAATACCAGTCCTATTACCAAATTTCCTTGCCTCTCCGATGGGGAAATTTTACTGTCTCTCGATTGGTATTTTTCGCATAAATTACTCCCAACTACATGTACTGATAGATACTTTAGTCTGAGATAACATGATTCATTTTAGCTGTTATTGGCTTTTAACTAGCTTTCAATACTGCGAGTACTCTTAGATTAGATTGGGACTTTGTTTCTTTCGCTTTATTGTTTTTTGTTTGTGCTTTGTGCCAATCTGATGACTCAAGCGATTTCCAATTGTTTTTTACTGTTTGTTCTTATTTTGTGCTGTTACACCAATGTCCTTGGTTAGGATGATTGAGCTCTCACAAACATGTTTAACCCCGCCACTTTCTGTATGTGCCTTCCCAAGTCAGGGGCCTGTAATTCAGTGGTTGTCGTTGGTTGCTGGCTGTTAAATGTGTTTTCGTTTATAGTTTTGTCATAAATGAGGCCGTTTATAATTTCGTTTAAAATTGTTTCACATGCAGGTACAGGGTTAAACATATGTTTGAGCGCTCAACCCTCTCCTAACCTGGGAAAGTACACATAATCATAAAAATATTAGCATATATAATCATCAAATAAGATAAGCACACATATGCATCAAATGAAATAAGCATCAGATTGAAATAAAACAGAATATTTGTCAGAAGCACCTATATATTTATGTACATATAATATCCAGAGAAGCGAAAACCTTTACTTTTTTTTTTAGCAACAGGATGCACTTGTGGGATAATTTTACCTTTATTTGCACCAAAGTCATATGATTCTACGAAAACTTAGTAACGAAATTCACATGCAGAGCGAAGTGTTTATGGAAATAAAAAAAAAATATTTAAATAAATAAGAACTAGGCAATGCCCGGGTTGCCTTCCCTATCAAGGCCTTTTACATAAAAATCATGGAAAGCGATTGCCCGGATTGACTTTTTATTTTTACAATAGACAAATTTTATGAAAATCGGAAGGAATTGCAGTCAAGACAATAGTGGTGTTTTTTTCTTGAAGTATACTGCGATGAATTTATAAAAATACAGCATATGAAATTCAGGTATATATATTATAACGACCATACACGAGGGTCTGGTTGGGGAGTACTTCATTTCTGTATTCTTTAATTTTTCATGCCATTTTTCTCTATTCTGTATACTTTTTGCCCATAGTTTTCTATACTTTATATTTTAACACCTCAATATTCTCTATTCTTTATTTTTTGGTCCATTTTTCTCTATTCTTTATATTTTTGTCCATTACTTCTCTTCTCTGTATACCCCCATCTACACCCTCGTACATCCAATGTATTGCCTGTTCCAAAGTCTATGCTTACAGATATTTGCTGTTATTGTCACGTGGAAAAATACGATCAACAACAGAACACCATGTGCATGCAAATAATGTCTTGTAATGGTGAAGATATTTTTAAATGTAAATTGACGTGACATGGTTGCCCTACCATACTAAATATTATTAGAATCCTTCTGACCTACATGTTTGTTTTAAGGTACGCATCCAAACTTTGTCGTTACATTGTATTGTCATTGACGTATTTTTATACAGATTTATGCTTCAAATGTGTATATTGAATAATACTGTTTAATGTTTCGAAAGCAATGAACGATAAAAACTTGATCAGTATTCATAAACATTACCATTTGTATGGAGAGCCATTTCGAATATTTCATAGATGTGCAACGCTGGGAATTATATACTAACTTTTCTAACAAAAAAAATTTAAACAGTTTCCCATTTACCATATACTTCTACGTATTTTGCAAAATATTCAAAATAAAGTTTATTTGTATAATTCATGTATACCACAATTCTTACATAAATGTATATTCGCGCGTGCCAGTTGGTACAACTTCACAGTTTAATCAAAGTGAAAATCTTGGAAATAGTTTATTTGTAAGCGCTCTGACAATTTATTGGTAGGTTGGATACTGCCTGACAAATATCCTTATAATGAATATAGTTTTGCCAAAATTTATCTTGACAAGAGTGTATCTAAATATACCAAAAATTCCTCAAAGTAATATTTAAAGAGTCCATGATATTTTTTTCCTTTTCTTTTGAATTTTAAATGTTTCATCAATTAAATAACAGTTCCATCTTAGTCTCTACCAACAATGATTCATAAATCAATTTATTGCATAGTCTTAAATTGAAAATGCTTAACAATGAAAACAGAAATGACATAAACCTGGTACCACTAGTAGAACAGGAACCAATACACATTCAAGAGCATCTGCGTTTAACCCAAGATTGTTGGGTTGCGTTCGTGTTGTCCAACTTTATGTTTTTGTGTGAAGTGTTTTAAATTATGTAATTGTATTGTTGTCTTTCGTCCTTTGTACATGTTTTTGATTGC
The DNA here is from genome assembly GCA_017311375.1 of Mytilus coruscus. NCBI lineage: Eukaryota > Metazoa > Mollusca > Bivalvia > Mytilida > Mytilidae > Mytilus > Mytilus coruscus. The sequence goes on from CM029596.1 coordinate 128,708,908, forward strand.
TCTTTGTCTATGATCTTCTTTGAAAATTTTTTGATAGAATTTGCTTACAACACCAGACTGCAATTTGGGTGATGTACAAAGTTTTACATATGGATTGTGTTGCTACAGAAAACAATGAATGTGCTCTTATACTAAAATGTGAGAATGTAAAGTTATATTTCCCAAGTTTATGGATCATATCCGTTTTGCTTTTCCCCCTACCCAAGCTAGAACTTGAAGGTTAAAAACCAAAACCAAAACCAAAACCGCGTCTATCCGATAACAGGGTCAATAATTGTTGTGAGGAAAGAAAGTGGTTTTGTAAACGCCATAAATCAGATGTCAACAGCTATTCTGATACCTTTTTTATGTATGTATATTTTCATGGCTACTGTTGACCGTCAAACCCGTACACCTTGTCGTCAGTAAAACTCCATGCTAATGACAAATCAACCCAACTGGCAATGTCAACTTTTCAAAAGCAGTTCTCTCATCCCTTTATTTGACGCTGTAATCAGTAGACACTTAAATGCAAGTTGGTGACGGTTGACTGTCAACATGTTCAAGGGTCAGATAACTAGGTGTTTCTTACCATGCAAAAGTCGTCATAAATAGTTGATTCCGATATCAGTTTTAAAACATCCAAAATTTTCAGTTTTTTATACAACCTATTTTTATTGTTTTTCTGTCCCGTCTACGATATTGTATAAAGTTTTCTGATCTTTGCTTTCGTCTGTCCGTCCGTCCGTTTGTCCGTCCCGTTTCGAGTTAAAAGATTTTTGTTAAGGTATTTTTACCATGAAGTTGTGCTCACATCTTCTTGAAATAAAGTACGTCATATGTTCGTCATAATGTAAACTTTTCAAATTATAAAACAAATTACGGTTTTGGTCCTGATTTCATTGATCACTGAACATAGATATGTAAATTAAAATTAGATTTAGTAAATGTTCAGGTTAAAGCTTTTGATTATGGTAGTTTATCACAAAGTTGTTGTCACATCAATTTGAAACTTAATACACATATTCATTGTAAGACTGAATTTTTGAATTTTATGTCAAATTTCTATTTTGACTCCGATTTCCCGCATTGTTGGACACGGACTTACGTATAGTGCATCTTTATCGTGTTGAAAAGCCTGTGGTAAATATGTTAAATATAACCAACATCATGTTAAAGTTCTACAGAAAACATTATCCTCTTGAAATTCAATTACTTTTGCTTCAGGAAAATTGAGGATGAGTGGATGTCCTAGTTATGATGATGCACATGATCCTAAATACGGTGATCCCTATAAGGTTTCAATGGTGGTTGCAGACGAAAACACTTTAAAAGGTTATGGCAAAATTGTGACAGATTTTGAAAAAGAAGAAGTTGAAATTACCCCTTGGCCTGTGAGTGGATGGCGGCAGTTATATCCAGGAACTGGTACCATGGGTGGAATAATGGGTGGCGAGTTTGTTTATCAGTGGAAGGGGGATATTTGCATAGCCACTGACAATGAAGACAACGATCATTACGTCACAGGTCGTCTGCCTGCAGGCATGTCTAATGATAACCGGACCCATGTACTAGTAAGAGAAGTCAATTACCATCCAGATAGTGGTCAAGTTTTTTATCCACGTGACAAAGATCCATTTGTTGCCTTATTGGCCCTAACTGGTGACGATATTAAACCAGAAGATCTTGTGGCATTTTATTTTAATGGATCATTCGGAGTACAGATCCATGCCGATATATGGCATCAGCAGGTCTACCCAGTAAATGATAGTTCCGTGTTTCTAGGAAAACAAGGATCTGTTCATGCATGTGTTAATATGGATACTGCTGAAGAGTGGGGGAGATATTTGTTAGTTCCACTAGGACCAGCGTCTTGACTTATATCTGCATTTTATTTTTTGTATTTATATATTGCAATAAAACAACCAAATAAAATGACTAAATAGAAGGATTTTTTTTTGTAGTGCACATGGCGATGTCTTGTATCTAATTGAATGCGTTATATTTTTAGACATATAAAACCAAAAATTTCTAATTTGGTAAAATCTTAACTGAATTTACAACAAATACTTAGCCTAGACGACGGACTGTAATGTGGTACAATGTATCTATATAGTTGCCTCAGTTTTACTTTTTTGTATCGTTGTGTTACTTTCTCAGCTTATACGTCACACATCCTTTTATTTATATTTAAAACTATGATATATACATGTAGTACTTTTGGTACCATCGAACATACTCCGGGAGAATACCAGGCTTTCTGCACGTTATGGTCCGTAGGTGGCCTGGTGTATGGAAAAATTTATGCCCTGATGCTTTAATTTCCAGTGGTAGTCAAAATTTCTCGTTCGTTCTATTTGCGTGGCCTACGTTTGTATAATAATAGCCATTGCCATTTGACGTCTAACTTCCTTATTAAGTGATTTTACTTGTCATGGCCCTTGGAATTTAAAATTTTTCGCCAGATTAAAGTTTACTTTGAAACTAAATGAACAAGAATGTGTCCATAGTACACGGATGCCCCACTCGCACTATCATTTTCTATGTTCAGTGGACCGTGAAATTGGGATCAAAACTCTAATTTGGCATTAAAATTAGAAAGATCATATCATAGGGAACATGTGTACTAAGTTTCAAGTTGATTGGACTTCAACTTCATCAAAAACTACCTTGACCAAAAACTTTAACCTGAAGCGGGACGAACGGACGAACGTACGCACAGACCGAAAAACATAATGCCCTAGGTGGGGCATAAAAACTCAAAATTTGATTTAATCGAAGACAGATAAAGCAAATGAAATAAAACAGTGCAGGAATGGTGTTGCTTCTGTCCTGGTGAAAAGTGAAATATGACTCCAAATATTCAAAAAAAGGCCCCAATGTTTTCGCTAGAAAATAAAAAGGATTTACAGTCTGCTCTATTTAGTTAATGGAAGTACTTGTTTTTCTTTTTCCGTCTCATTGATTTCAGTGCAAGTGCAAATAAGAGCAAATATTAATAAGAAGATGTGGTATGAGTGCCAATGAGACAACTCTCCATCCAAGTCAAAATTTATAAAAGTAAACCATTATAGGTCAAAGAACGGTCTCCAACACGGAGCCTTTGCTCACACCGAACAGCAAGCTATAAAGGGCCCCAAAAAGACTAGTGTAAAACCATTCAAACAGGAAAACCAACGGTCTAATCTATATAAAAAACGAGAAACACTTATGAACCACACCAACAAACGACAACCACTAAACAACAGGCTCCTGACTTAGGACAGGTGCATAAAATGCAGCGGGTTTAAACGTTTTAACAGGCGCCAACCTTCACCCTAACATGAAACAGTGGTATAACATTACAACATAAAAAGACGCACAATAAAATATCAATTGAAATGGCTTAACTCGGTCAAAAAGACAATACACAAAATCAAGTAAATATACACTGAACGAATAAGTTTGATCTATGACACAATATAAATAAAAAAGATGTTTCAATGTCAAAAAGACAACTTTAACCTAGGACAAAATGGCGTTAAATAAAGTAACGTACACAGGTAAATTTAAATATAATATTTTTTTTGTTAGTACAGAAACATTTTTTACAAAAAAAATTTCTTATTCATAATACGAGTACAGAAGTGAAATTTTTTTCGTCATACTAAATACTTATCAAAGGTGGTACATATTAAAAATAGTAAGACGAGATATAACACAAATAAGTAAACATTGAATAACAGAAATGCATTACAAATTGTGTCAACAGGTCAAATTAACACGAAAGTACGATTTGAGAGTACTCGCAGTTACTGAAAGTTAGTTAAAAGCCAAAAACAAATAATAATAAAAAAATCATGCATCAGAGACTTAAATCAATTATAACACATCTCAGGCAGGGATTTAGTGTTTTAACGCCATGGACAGTCAAAGAAGACATGACTTGTGCAATGCCAAAATAAGAGTAACGACAGGCAGTAGGATAGTTAGGATTTAACCTTATAATAAATATGTATGATGTTATGTAAAGATAAAACAATTTATAAATAGAAAATAAACGTGGATGTGTATATATACAACCCCAAAAAAATCGAAAAGAATACAAATTTAGTTATGTTTTAATTTGTTGATGACAAAATCGATGTTAGTGCCAATGAAAACAATATTCAAAGATATTATTACAACATTGATAAGATAACCTTTACCAGAAGTCCATTACTAGTAATGGACTTCTGCCTTTACTAATAAGTTTGTTTAAAGGTTCGATAAGTTTACACGGATCACAGAGTGATTTCCGCGCTTTTAGTATTATATTACCGTAAAATTTAGGATAATTTTTAATAAGTTTTCTACAGGTACAGCCAAATTTACGAATCAAATCTTTGTATCTATGAAAGAATTTAGTAAATGTTTTAAGTAATTTATGATAACGAAATCCCTGACTTAATTTACCGGTGATACATTGATTACGTTCGTTAAAATCTATGACATCACTACACACACGGGCATAACGAACGAGTTGGGATATATAAATACCGTATGATGGAGCCATAGGAACATCGCCGTCTAAAAAAGGAAATTTAACAATAGGGAATGAAAAATCGTCTCTTTTGTCGTTAATTTTTGTATGGAGTTTCCCTTTAGAAATTGAAATGTCTAAATTTAGAAAAGGACAACTACTGTTGTTTATGTTAGATTTATTCAAAGTAAGTTCCTTTGGGTAAATTTCGGTAATATATTTAAAGAATTTCGGATTATTTAATGAAAAAATATCATCAAGATAACGGTAGGCATTGTTGAATGTGTCAACTAAATGTAACAATGACGTGTCTTTACTGATTTTGGCCATAAACTGTGATTCATAGCAATATAGGAATAAAACTGCTATTAAAGGGGCGCAATTAGTGCCCATAGGAATACCTAATACCTGTCGATACACTTTATCGCCGAAACGTACATATATGTTGTCCAGGAGAAAATGTAAAGCTTCAATCATGCACATCTTCACATTTCCAGTAAGTGTATCTAGCAGACTTTCCTTTTTCGTTACAGAAAAAGGCTTTAAATGAGTTACATCAAATAAATTTGCAATGAGATTTTTCAAAAGACCATTTAATTAAATATGAAAACTTTTGTGTGGAAATGTAGTGTAGAGAGTAGAAAAATCATAACTGTCAACCGAATTAAAAGGACCATTAAAAGCACGTATTTTATCTAAAACCTCTAAAGAATTTTTAACACTCCAAAAATAATTAATACCATTATTTTCATAAACTTTTTTACAAAAGTTAATAACAAGTTCTTTGATAGTAGTAAGGGAGGTAGTTAGAAGCACTGACACATTAGTAGTAGAACACTTACTAGATGCGGAGATGAAACGAAATTTAAATGGTTGTTTGTGTAATTTAGGTAACCAGTACATAGTCGGGACTTTCAAATGTTCGGAAGAGGCTTTAAGCTAGGTAGTGGCAGTGATATGTTTGTTTACAATTTGACTCTCTGTGGAGCATACGGACCTGAATGTAGAAGAATTGATAATTTCGTTTTGGAGAACTTCCGTCTAGTATATGCGTCACACCACCACTACATTATTGGCTGCTTTGTCTGCCGGTACGAACACAAACCGCTTTGCGAGTAAAACACCATATTCAGGAAAATAATTTCGATGCCGAAAACAATACTTTCGATTGCCCCCTTGGTATCTTCAGCTGCCTTTTTATTCCGATGGAATATGTTAGATATAAAACATCAAAGATTATTGCTTATCCGACAAATATGCTGAAGAATAAATTTAATCAAGAAAAAAAACCACTGATGGTTGAAAAAGACGTCCAGGCCATAGGACATATGCAAGCGAGACACATTCCCCACAACAAAACATCACCATAACGGTCCAAACTAAAGAATATGACCAAATGACATGTCAGACAGACATACAGATAGGTTTTCCTAAAACAAGTCTTTATCAAAATATTGCTGTCTTGTCGTGTATAGTTTATGAGGAACAGATCCAACTAAGAAAAAATAATTTAAATGAAATAATTGTCTTTTAACATTAAAATAGTCACCTTTCAGTATAATGTAGATCGTTAGCCTTACTAACTACAGACATGAACCTACAGGCATATCTTGGGATCCTGACTAACTACAGACATGAACCTACAGGCATATCTTGGGATCCTGACTAACTGCAGACATGAACCTGCAGGCATATCATGGGATCCTGTCTAACTACAGACATGAACCTATAGGCATATCTTAGGATCCTGCCTAACTACAGACATATCTTGGGATCCTGACTAACTACAGACATGAACCTACAGGCATATCTTGGGATCCTGCCTAACTACAGACATGAACCTACACGCATATCTTGGGATCCAGACTAACTACAGGCATGAACCTACAGGCATATCTTGTGATCCTGACTAACTACAGACATGAACCTACATGCATGTCTTGGGATCCTAACTAACTACAGACATGAACCTACATGCCAGTCAGAATTCTACTTCGTCAAAATTATCTCCCCATTACGCCACCTAATTTTTATAATCGTAAAAATGGAAGCCATTGTAGTGATGACGCACTGTCAATTTAGCTCTTGAAAACCGATAAATGTATCCACATAGCATCATTACGATCCTTATATGCCAGTTGTAATTTAAAAGACAAATGTATCTACTAGCTATTGAGCATCATTTAATGCACTTTTATGCGTTTGGTCAACTTAAAATTATTGTCTGATCGGTTGTCAGGGGGAATTTTCGAAAGTTTAAAAATAAAAAAAATCCTTATTTAATATTTCGTGGAAGGGCAGACTAAAAATTTTCAGAGGTTGAAGACTAATTACCCTAGATAACACACACACACAAAATGAAGTTTTTTTGAAGTTATGCATTTTTAAGATCCACTTGAAAAGTCTGTCGTCAAGTACTTTTAGTAAAAATTTGTTATTCGAACACACCTACTCTGTTGTTATGACTCAGCAAGGTATTTCACTTGACCCATATATTTCATTTTTCAGTACTGTAAATTTTTAAATGTTATTATATCAACCAAGAGCCTAAATATATAAAAATAATAGAATCTGAAGCGAGATGATGTATCAAATATTTTTCTTTTATGCGTTTTCAAGACAAAATAGTCAACCCAAACACGTCTGAACACGAAAAGGTGTACTCGACTTTCTCTTTTCGATGAAATTATTGCCCATTTTGTGGATTTTTTCCCAAAAATCTGTCGCCGGGAGCAGAGATGCAAATTAATGCTTTAAAAAGATCAATCTATTATCTTTCTTTGGATTTTTTTCGGCGGAATTTATGATTATGCACAAAAAAGATCCACATGAATTTGAACCTACCACAATCGACTGTTTTGTGAAAATTTGTCTATAATTTAAAAGTTTACAAATATCTTGAAGCTCCATACCATAATTTAAGTAAAAACACATACATAAGACGTAAAAATCCTAAATTAGGCACATTCATAAACTTTTTAAGCCCATAGAAACAGATGTAAACAATTCAAATTTACCAACTTGGCCTTTTTAACCTTCTCTAACAAAGAGTTCCATTTCTTTTGTTTAATTTCAACTGGGTTTCCGCCTGTTGCATATCTTGCGATCCTGACTAACTACAGATATGATACTACAGGCATATCTTAGGATCCTAACTAACTACAGACATGATACTACAGGCATATCTTGGGATCCTGACTAACTACAGACATGATACTACAGGCATATCTTGGGATCCTGACTAACTGCAGACATGATACTACAGACATATCAGACTAACTACAGACATGAACCTACAGGCATATCTTCGGATCCTGACTAACTACAGACATGATACTACAGGCATATCTTTGGATCCAGACTAACTACAGACATGAACCTTCAGGCATATCTTGGGATCCTGACTAACTACAGACATGATACTACAGGCATATCTTGGGATCCAGACTAAGTACAGACATGAACCTTCAGGCATATCTTGGGATCCTGACTAACTACAGACATGATACTACAGGCATATCTTGGGATCCAGACTAATTACATACATGATACTACAGGCATATCTTGGGATCCAGACTAACTACAGACATGAACCTACAGGCATATCTTGGGATCCAGACTAACTACAGACATGAACCTACAGGCATATCTTGGGATCCTGACTAACTACAGACATGATACTACAGGCATATCTTGGGATCCTGACTAACTACAGACATGAACCTTCAGGCATATCTTGGGTTCCTGACTAACTACAGACATGAACCTAAAGGCATATCTTGGGATCCTGACTAACTACAGACATGAACCTACAGGCATATCTTGGGATCCTGACTAACTACAGACATGAACCTACAGGCATATCTTAGGATCCTGACTAACTACAGACATGATACTACAGGCATATCTTGGGATCCAGACTAACTACAGACATGAACCTTCAGGCATATCTTAGGATCCTGACTAACTACAGACATGATACTACAGGCATATCAGACTAACTACAGACATGAACCTACAGGCATATCTTAGGATCCTGACTAACTACAGACATGATACTACAGGCTTATCTTGGGATCCTGACTAACTACAGACATGATACTACAGGCTTGTCTTGGGATCCTGACTAACTACAGACATGAATCTATAGGCATATCTTGGGATCCAGACTAACTACAGACATGATACTACAGGCATATCTTGGGATCCTGACTAACTACAGACATGAACCTACAGGCATATCTTTGGATCCTGACTAACTACAGACATGATACTACAGGCATATCAGACTAACTACAGACATGAACCTACAGGCATATCTTGGGATCCAGACTAACTACAGACATGAACCTACAGGCATATCTTGGGATCCAGATTAACTACAGACATGATACTACAGGTATATCTTGGGATCCAGACTAACTACAGACATGAACCTACAGGCATATCTTGGGATCCTAACTACAGACATGATACTACAGGCATATCTTGGGATCCTGACTAACTACAGACATGAACCTACAGGCATATCTTAGGATCCTGACTAACTACAGACATGATACTACAGGCATATCTTGGGATCCTGACTAACTACAGACATGAACCTTCAGGCATATCTTGGGATCCTGACTAACTACAGACATGAACCTACAGGCATATCTTAGGATCCTGACTAACTACAGACATGATACTACAGGCATATCTTGGGATCCTGACTAACTACAGACATGAACCTTCAGGCATATCTTGGGATCCTGACTAACTACAGACATGAACCTACATGCATATCTAGGGATCCTGACTAACTTACAGACATGAACCTACAGGCATATCTTAGGATCCTGACTAACTACAGACATGATACTACAGGCATATCTTGGGATCCAGACTAACTACAGACATGAACCTACAGGCATATCTTGGGATCCTGACTAACTACAGACATGAACCTAAAGGCATATCTTGGGATCCTGACTTACTACAGACATGAACCTACAGGCATATCTTGGGATACAGACTAACTACAGACATGAACCTACAGGCATATCTTGGGATCCTGACTAACTACAGATATGATACTACAGGCATATCTTGGGATCCTGACTAACTACAGACATGAACCTTCAGGCATATCTTGGGATCCTGACTAACTACAGACATGAACCTACAGGCATATCTTGGGATCCTGACTAACTACAGACATGATACTACAGGCATATCTTGGGATCCTGACTAACTACAGACATGATACTACAGGCATATCTTGGGATCCAGACTAACTACAGACATGAACCTACAGGCATATCTTGGGATCCTGACTAACTACAGACATGAACCTACAGGCATATCTTGGGATCCAGACTAACTACAGACATGATACTACAGGCATATCTTGGGATCGTGACTAACTACAGATATGATACCACAGGCATATCTTGGGATCCTGACTAGCTAGAGATATGATACTACAGGCATATCTTGGGATCCTGACTAACTACAGACATGATACTACAGGCTTTTCTTGGGATCCTGACTAACTACAGACATGATACTACAGGCTTATCAGACTAACTACAGACATGATACTACAGGCATATCTTGGGATCCTGACTAACTACAGACATGAACCTACAGGCATATCTTAGGATCCTGACTAACTACAGACATGATACTACAGGCATATCTTGGGATCCAGACTAACTACAGACATGAACCTTCAGGCATATCTTGGCATCCTGACTAACTACAGATATGATACTACAGGCATATCTTGGGATCCAGACTAACTACAGACATGATACTACAGGCATATCTTGGGATCCTGACTAACTACAGACATGAACCTACAGGCTTATCTTGGGATCCTGACTAACTACAGATATGATACTACAGGCATATCTTGGGATCCTGACTTACTACAGACATGAACCTACAGGCATATCTTAGGATCCTGACTAACTACAGACATGATACTACAGGCATATCTTGGGATCCAGACTAACTACAGACATGAACCTACAGGCATATCTTGGGATCCTGACTAACTACAGACATGAACCTACAGGCATATCTTGGGATCCTGACTAACTACAGACATGAACCTACAGGCATATCTTGGGATCCAGACTAACTACAGACATGAACCTACAGGCATATCTTGGGATCCTGACTAACTACAGATATGATACTACAGGCATATCTTGGGATCCTGACTAACTACAGATATGATACTACAGGCATATCTTGGGATCCTGACTAACTACAGACATGAACCTACAGGCAAATCTTGGGATCCAGACTAACTACAGACATGATACTACAGGCTTATCTTGGGATCCTGACTAACTACAGACATGAACCTACAGGCATATCTTGGGATCCTGACTAACTACAGACATGATACTACAGTCATATCTTGGGATCCTGACTAACTACAGACATGATACTACAGGCTTATCTTGGGATCCTGACTAACTACAGACATGAACCTACAGGCATATCTTGGGATCCTGACTAACTACAGACATGAAACTACAGGCATATCTTGGGATCCTGACTAACTACAGACATGATACTACAGGCATATCAGACTAACTACAGACATGAACCTATAGGCATATCTTGGGATCCTGCCTAACTACAGACATATCTTGGGATCCTGACTAACTACAGACATGAACCTTCAGGCATATCTTAGGATCCTGACTAACTACAGACATGATACTACAGGCATATCTTGGGATCCTGACTAACTACAGACATGATACTACAGGCATATCTTGGGATCCTGACTAACTACAGACATGAACCTACAGGCATATCTTGGGATCCTGACTAACTACAGACATGATACTACAGGCATATCTTGGGATCCAGACTAACTACAGACATGATACTACAGGCATATCTTGGGATCCTGACTAACTACAGATATGAAGCAGATATTGGACTAGGATCCAAGGCTATTAAATACAAAACTTTACCAGTCACTCTAGCATGAAATGTAGGTCTTGATGACCTAAATGTTGCTGAAAGAGTTTTTTACTATATGATAGCTGTTTTGTGGAAAATCACTGATACACATTATGTATGTATTACTATTTGTTTCTGAGAAATGGTGAATATTCAAATGTAACATCAGGATGCAAGGTAAACATGGGTATTTTCTGTACTGGTATTATAGAGTTACATGATATTTCTGACAATTTTTATTTTACATTCTTCTTTGCATTCCACTCGGCCATACAAAAAGGATAGTTGAGTTCTAAAAAACTGGTTTCACCCTACCACCTGTGATCTGCTTGTCACTAGTCAAGAACTTTCTCAGTAGTTGCATTTTATATATCTTCTTATTTTTGTGCTTCAAAGCCAACTCATTAAGCTTAAGAGAAAATATACTGTATAGACACTTGTACATTGATGGAGACCATTCAATGATCTCTGTATGTATTGTGTTGTTTGACTGCTGTCTCATTGATATATAATCCCACTTATTATTTTGTTCACATGTAGCATAAGCTCTTACGCTTATGGAAGAAAATTAGTGATATAGCACCAATTTCTTTATGCAAGTGCTAAGGTGGGTTTTTTTTGTAGGCTGTGAGCAAAATATATTTTAAAAAATCTTCACTTTAGAGGTTGTCTTTAAAGGGGCATTAGCTACGAGATATAAAAAAAAATAAATATGATTTTTTTTTGTTCAATCATTAATGAAATAATACTTTGCTTTAAGCAGCTAATTTGGTTCAATTTTGTCAAAATAAGCTTAGAAACATCGCTGATGAATTATTCACTTGCAAGTGAATAATCCGACCTTATTGAATCCTTATTCATGTGACCTTCAATTTAACCCCTTAGCTGGAGATGTGTTACGCATGTATTCAGCTCAGTGGCGGATCCAGAGGGGGGGTTCCAACCCCCCCTTTTTTTTTGACGATCAATGCATTTGAATGGGGACATATAGTTGGAACCCCCCCTTTATCCGGGGTTAGGAACCCCCCCTTTTATAAATGGCTGGATCCGCCCCTGCAGCTTTTAAAAGGAAAAGAATGTCAACATTGAAAGTGAAACAAGGATGAACCATTTGGTTGACTGATTCATTCCACAAAAAATCATTCATATACAGGTAAAACAATGATAAATATACTTTTTGACCTACAATATGAAATCAAACAGACCTAGAAAAATCCAATTGCATGTGGTCGCTATCTATATTTATGTTTATATCGGTTATATGACTGTCTGCATTCTTTGGAGGTCATCTCAATGGTCAATTAGATGGAATCTAGACAAAAATACACAGGAAATGTTGATACATATTATGGACTCCATGCTTTAATTGTTTATTTTATACTTTTTGTAATTTGGATATACATTTTATTATGTTATAAATCAAATATGAGAATTTGAGTCAGATCAGTGAACATGAATTTTACAGCTAATGCCCCTTTAAAACATAACCTTATACATCATTTGTATTTCAGTGGTATTTCTTCTCATTTTAAAGCAAAAAAAATTCATTATTTATGACAATGTTTCTCATCAACTTTTATTAATTGCTGTATCATTTGACTTTGTCTCATCTTTTCCAATCTTGACTGGGAGTGTATTTTGACAGAGAATGAGAAAATCCAGTCATGTTTAACAAGAACCAAACAAAATAAACTGAAAATATATATTTATTTAAAAACAACAACACTTTCTCGGTGAGAATACATCTTTTTCAGTTTTGTGGCCAGAAAACTGTCTAACAAAGTTCTACTTTGCATTAGCATTTTGTATATGAATAGTTTACTTCATCGAATTAGGTAAAGTACATTATGAATTTGTTGTCTTTTCAAGCTTTCTGGCCCCAAAGACATAAAACATGATTTTGTTTAGAATGTCTAGATATATCTTAGGTGTGTTAATTTGACTACTTGATTACATGCATTATATATTTCATCATTCTTTATATTGTTTTTACAATATGTTTTATGTTATATTTATTAATGATATCAAGCAAATATGTAGCATCTGTAGTACACATAGAAAATGAATGTGTATCATGCCTTCTTTTCTTAAAACAGACAGCTATGTACAGGGACTATTTATAGAAAAACTAGAGGTGCTGTAAGCCAGACCACAAACGGATAAGCCAAATCCTCTTAAATAACCCTGAGACAATTATTTTTCTTCATGCACATTTATGAAAGTTTCACTGATATATCTAATGGTTAATAAGGAATTGCTTGAATACATGATTTGTTGACAAACGGAGAGACAACATCCGTCTTACAATTTTCATAAGCAGTTGAGATTGCTCTCACTATATGCAAACAATGTATGATGCCATGCAATATTTATTTGTAAGTATTTTGTTTTTTTTAGTTTTCTGTAATGCCTATTTCAATGACATAAGTGTTTTTTTCTGTGGTTTATTATTCATTTTTTTTTTAACTATATCTTTCGCCCTTCACAGCTTGAGATAAAAGGGGTGATTAGTTTAACAATGCCACATGTGCCATGTTGAGTCTGAATCACATAAGTGATTACCTGTCTCTTCATTTATTGTCTTTTAAATTGGTGTTGGTAAATTCTGTTGAATTATATACACCTTGTCTTGACCATTGTTAAAAGCTGTATGGTGACCTCTAGATGTCTTTATTACAAGTTTCTCTGTGATTTTCAAACCATATCTACTTTGACAAAACATGATATTTTATTTGTGGATAATAGCACCAACATATATATACCAAAGTATTAGTACATCACACTTAACACAATTTTCATTTATTTATAAACAGTTTCAATATTTAATGCAATTTTAAAAGTTAAAACACACAAAAATAAATTTGATTTTTTCTGGTCTTTATAGTAAAAGTGAATAAAAATGTTTATTAGTGCCTAATCCAATAATATTACAGTCTACTGACACTAAGAGATGGGCAACATGAAAAGATGGTAAATCTTGGTCCTCAATGGCCTTAAAATCAAATGTATTTTTAATGCCTTTTAAATTAGCATAGTGAAATGTTTAATCTGTGTACTTCAATAAAACCATTCCTATTTTATTCAAAATATTTCCATTAATTGGTTACACAGCCATCAGTTTGACAGTAGCATACCAACTTTAATTTTTGGTTAATTTACAGGACTGTATATGCCCTAAAAGTATCTCTTCCATCATCAGTTGTAAATCTATTTGATTTAAGTCTTAAATACACCTTTTTATATAATAATGTTTGCTAAATATGCTCCTTTTTATGATTTGCCAGGATATTTTATTATTCCATTACTTTTTTACCTAATTTCGAAAAATGAGATATTTTGATACATGTGGATGTGTATATGTTTAATAAGGAAAACTTTTATTCCTAAGCTTACAGTAAATTTTTATGCCAGTATTTCACATGAAAATATGATATGTTAAAAATACTTTGAGTTCATTCATCATTCAATAACTTCTTTAAATTTCACCTTATAAATTATAATAAATATATAAAATATACATGGATGCATCTTTCTAAATAATACTACTAAATTCCACCAAATAAGTTCATACATAGAACCTTACACAGAAAATGAAAATATCTTCATCATACACATATATTATGTAGAAAAATCTAATGTTCACAGAACAAATGATAAAAACATATTATTATTATTTTATTAACAATGTATATACTGTAAATTCAGAAATTACAGTGATATTCATAATAATGTAAACAATCCAACACGGACCAACAGGATAAGTAACGTATTTACAGAAAACAGCTCATTTTGTTTTCTGTACTAGTTTTTCAATCATTGCTCTAAATATCTTAATTAC
Organism: Mytilus coruscus; assembly: GCA_017311375.1. Lineage (NCBI taxonomy): Eukaryota > Metazoa > Mollusca > Bivalvia > Mytilida > Mytilidae > Mytilus > Mytilus coruscus. The sequence continues at coordinate 128,724,198 of CM029596.1, forward strand.
CAGTATGAAGTTTTAACTGGTTGGGGAATCAGTGTCTAGAGAACACCATCTACCTTGCAAGACTCATTGACAGACTGTATTACATATTGTAGCTAAATGCAACTCCAATTTTTGCATAAAAAGTCCTCCCTATTGTAGTGGTGATAAACTGAAAAAATCTTTACCAATAGATTCTAATTAATGAGACCACCTTTGACATCAAGGTCACACATATTTTTGTTAAAAAATGAAAACATCACGTTATAAATTTCATTCGTCCGAAGTGCTTTTCAGGATTTACCTTCATCAGGAACACTCAAAGCCGAATATTTGAAAGCCAAGGATGTATAACAACCGAAACATTTGAAGAGCTTTTAAGTAACATTAAGAAAAGCATACAAAAATTAATTTCTGAAAGTACAGTATAATTATTATAAGATGATGTGAAATATTAATTTCTAATAATTTGATGTAAAAATAATTATCTCCTTTGATGTAAAAATAATTGTATATCAACAAAATATAACACAAAACTTGTGACCTTGTAGCTGGACTATCACAGCCCAAAAAGGATAAATACTAAACAAACAAATAAAGAAAAGCAATGGATGATTTCTACATCATCTGTTATCACACTCTATATTTTCACCTTATCATACTAACCAATGAAACATAAAAGATAAGTTTATAAAAACTTGTCTTTATATAGTACTAGTCCATACAGCCATTGAAGCCCTAATAGGGACCATTACTAAGGAGGTGGCCTGGAGGCAAGTTATGGTTGTGACTTTACTCTTTAAAAGATGAATACATATGAAAAAATTTACCCCAAAGGCCATATTGGTACATTTTAAAACTAGCTACAGCCCTACTCTATTAATTTCAATTAAAATACAATTAGAAAGATTTATCATACACAATGTACATTCATTCAGGAAATTTTTGAATTTTTGTGTTCTTTACTTTTAACTTTCTATGATGAGTTTTAACTAAAATTTTTAGTATTTGCAGAGACATTTCAACAATAAACTACCGGTGGGATTTTTACTTTAAATTTTTTTTAAAATTTAATGGTTAAATAAAATATCTAATCCTACAACAAATCTTAGAGTCATGTATCTGTTTATAAATTTTCCAACTGGCAGATGTAAGTACCGAGGGGAATATACAAGGTAAAAAAATATGTGCTAAAAATTGAATTAAAAAGTAAGATGGAAACAGAAAAGGTTCAAATTTTGTTCAAAATTGCTAATAAATATCATTCATAGCTTCAGAAGAGGTGAAAATCTCCACAACACTTAAGACAGCTACTGGTATCAATCTATTATTATCATGAAGGCTGAATCTAATATTTTGAAATGAAAGAACCTTTATGATCAATCTCCCATAACTAGTATCCTTCAAATCCTCACATAAATTCATAATGGATATTTGCCAATAAAGTGATACATTCTTTCCATCCACTGATTACAATACATAATAAAATGTTGTGTCGTTTAATAAAATAATCAATATTACTGCATTATATAAAATTTTCAATATTACTACTGGACTCAACAAATTCTATACATTTGTATATGCAACAACAAACAACCTAACAAATTAATCAAATATATATAATATATGAATATATGAATCGGATGAAAATTCAATGGCACAAAAGATATAAAATGTTCTGAAAATGAAAAATTTAATGCTGCATGGCATTGGCACTGTATAGAATTTTACATATTTTATTCAATAGATGAGAAAAATTTTGGTCCCTCTTTATAAAATACATATAGTGTATGTCACACTTTTCTAAATGGTTTAAAACTGACAGATAAATGTGGTTCTTATAAACAATCTAGAATTTCTTCTGTTAAAGAAAATAATCAGTTAAACTTTTAAGGACAAACAATTTCTTTTTTCACTCAAAATCTTGTTTCCATAAAAAAATCTCAAACATAGTAAAACTCCATCTTCAGCTATTTTAAAATGCTCAGTCAATATACATCAATAGTTTCCTCTATGGAATTGTTCACAAATATAATCTTCATGTCTGTCAATATATAAAATTTATCATACAAAAAATCACAGAAATTTGCAACCAACAAAACAAATTGTTAGATATTAGTTAAATACTGAATGAATTCAATATACATAATTAAAATATATCACATGAGTGTATCAATAAACATGATTTGATGAACAGTATATTTCCCGTACTTGGGAACATTTTTACAGTATAGGTTATCTCCCTTCACTAACTTACCCAGGGATGATAGTATATAACAACCAGGTACATGTAAATGTTTCCAGATGGTAATATGGACCAATGTGAAGCAATGCATAAGCAATGTTCCCTAACTTTTTCATCATTTGTAAGTGATTTGTTTAAAAATATCCTTTTTTGTAGCTTAAAAACTCCAAAATGAAGGTAATTTTTCCTCGTGCCACCTGTAAGAAAATGCCTGATTATTTGATATATGTAAATTGGCTAAGGGTTGACAATTGGTATCATTATTTTCAAAGTGAAATATGCTATAATCTTTCATTATATATATACTGGTATTAATAATGTTATTTGTGCTAATGACAGTGTTCGTTGACATCGACAACAACCGCTCGTTTCCATCCAAACATAAAATAACCAGCCCCAGCTCCTAAAATGACAGCTACACACAACCATACATTGTAGGTCATAAACGCTAACATAAGGCAATAGCTGATAAATACTTGTACTACATGTAGGATCGTCTGTATGAAGTGTGATGTACTTATTATTTGTTGCCTAGAAACAGAAATAAAAATATTTTAAATAACGTCTGATTACACAGGAAAGAAATTATTTTAAGTATACATGAATGTATCTGCAATTACATGTACTGTCAGTTCAAAAATTTTTGCAATGTATTTATAATTGAGAAAATTGTAACCAAGCAGGTAATGCAAAAATAAATATTGATAGCATTATTTACTTTGTATCATCTAAAAGTGTTTGACTGTTATGGAATGTCCCTTGGTGTCTTCATCTATCATTTTTGTTTCTTTTATTCCAAGAATTCTGCTAACAGGTGCAATATTTGAAGAGGAAAGCATATCTCTATAACACAATTTTCATTCCTAGATTTTTTGTCCTGAGAAGCAGATATGGGATACACAAGAGTGCACATGCTGAAATGTCTCACCTCCTTTACTAAACATCGATATTATGTTGATAGTCCTAAATATAAAGCTTTACTACAACTATCACATAAACTTAACATGATCCAAGAAAATGAGGTCAAAGTCAGATGAAAATGAGGTCATGGTCAGATGATAATTGCCAGACTGACATATACACCTTACAATCAATCCATACACCAAATATAATTGACCTATTGCTTATAGTATTAGAAAAATAGACCAAATAAAATGCTCCGCAGGGCGCAGCTTGATACGACCGCAGAGGTCGAACCCTGAATAGTTGGGGCAAGTATGGACACAACATTCAAGCTTGATACAGCTCTGAATTTGGATTGTGATTAAATATTTGACACAGCATAGGTTTCTGACACAGAATGAATGTGGTCTAAGAACTTAAAAATTTTAAATTGGACATTAACCTATTATGGTCCAATATCCAAAATCTAAATACATGGTTAGATTCAGCATATCAAAGAACCCAAAGAGTTCAATTTTTGATGAAATCAAACAAAGTTTAATTTTGGACCCTTTTGACCTCATTGTGGACAAAGTTGATAACAGGGCCCAAAAATCAAAAATCTAAATACATGGTTAGATTCAGCATATCAAAGAACCCCATATATTCAATTTTATTGAAATCAAACAAAGTTTAATTTTGGACCCGATTTGGACCAACTTGAAAACTGGGCCCATAATCAAAAATCTAAATACATGTTTAGATTCAGCATATCAAAGAACCCTAAGAATTCAATTTTGTTAAAATCAAACTAAGTTTAATTTTGGACCCTTTGGACCTTAATGTAGACCAATTTGAAAACGGGACCAAAATTAAGAATCTAAATACACGGTTAGATTCGGCATATCAAAGAACCCCAATAATTCAATTTTGATGAAATCAAACAAAGTTTAATTTTGGACCCTTTTGACCTCAATGTGGACAAAGTTGATAACGGGACCCAAAATCAAAAATCTAAATACATGGTTAGATTCAGCATATCAAAGAACCCCATATATTCAATTTTGTTGAAATCAAACAAAAGTTTAATTTTGGACCCGATTTGGACCAACTTGAAAACTGGGCCCATTATCAAAAATCTAAATACATGTTTAGATTCAGCATATCAAAGAACCCTATGAATTCAATTTTTGTTAAAATCAAACTAAGTTTAATTTTGGACCCTTTGGACCTTAATGTAGACCAATTTGAAAACGGGACCAAAAATTAAGAATCTAAATACACGGTTAGATTCGGCATATCAAAGAACCCCAATAATTCAATTTTTGATGAAATCAAACAAAGTTTAATTTTGGACCCGTTTGACCTCAATGTGGACAAAGTTGATAACGGGGCCCAAAAATCAAAAATCTAAATACATGGTTAGATTCAGCATATCAAAGAACCCCATATATTCAATTTTTGTTGAAATCAAACAAAGTTTCATTTTGGACCCCAATTTGGACCAACTTGAAAACTGGGCCCATAATCAAAAATCTAAATACATGTTTAGATTCAGCATATCAAAGAACCCTAAGAATTCAATTTTTGTTAAAATCAAACTACTCTTTGCACCGAATCTTAATCAAACAATGCAATGCCAAGGTTTTCTGATTAATGATACTAACAACATTAAATGGTACTAATTTTACTCCACTAGATATGCATTTCAATAAATAAATCAATGTCTCTTCATTGACTTGACAGCTGCAGCATACAATGTATGTTGCCTTACTGCAATCGTTTAGACAGATCCTAAGTTCAATAGTAAGATTTCCATTGTGGTATGAGTAATGGATGGAGGATGTAATAAAGTCTTACAGTATTTAAAATAATAGCATCCTAAATCATGTGATAAATGATCAAATACACATAAAAAAATTTTACATTTTTTTTCTTGGTATTCAAGACAAATCAATTACTGTAAATTCACAAATTATTGTGTGCATTTATTATTGCGATTTTTGATAAATGATCAAAAATCTGAGTTTAGTTATTGCAATTTCAGGAAAAGCTGCATACAGATAAATGCATCAGATATCAGAATGCTAGTTTTTATTATTACGATATTCACCAGGTCGCATTATTCACATTAATAAAACCTTGCAATAATTTCTGAATTTACAGAATAAAGTTAGTATTTATGCAATGTACATAAGTATGTTAAATGCAAAAGGTATACATGTAGTTTGTTACTAATAATATATGATTAAAAGTAACACATGCAAAAATATAAGTTCAAACTCCCAACTAAACATAATGTTACTACAAAAACAATAACACTGTTAACCACTTTTTTCTTGCAACTAATAAGTTCAATTTCAATAGTACCCAGAGAGCTCTCTATTTAAAACAGAGGCGGATCAAGCCATTTTTAAAAGGGGGGGTTCCCAACCCAGAATAAAGGGGGGTTCCAACTATATGTCCCCATTCAAATGCATTGATCGTTCATAAAAAAAGGGGGGTTGCAACCCCCGGACCCCCCTGGATCCGCAACTGTAAATAATCATTAAATACGAAAATCGTTTTTGCTCAAATGGAACAGGTTGTTGCAGGATAATTTATCTTAAGAGTTACCTGAGTTCAATCTGATTAATCTTGGTCTCAACACTTTAAAATTTTAAAACATGTACAGCTCTTGAAAAAATAAAAACAGAATTGATCACTTGCCAAAAAAACTGGTTTACAGATGTATGGTTTTTGGTTATAATGATTAATAACAACATGCTTTGTTAGTACCAACATACACCATGCCTTTAAGTTAGTAATACCACAAAATCAGCGTGCTACTCAATCCAAGAGCAACTGTAATGTAGTAAAGTAAGATTTTATATTTCTAGAACTTCTTCACCATTATTTTTAGGGTGTAACAAAATTTCTGTGTTGAGAACTTGGGAATACAAAACCAAAACTTGCTGGTAATTTTTTTCACTTACCAAGCACACAGAAGTGAAAATATACTATTTTTGACTATGGAAAATCAAAAGAGGATACAAGTAATTACATGGTTTTAGTATATCAAAAAATAAAAAGAAGCAATAAATGAAAAAAAAGTTTCATACTGTAAATTTCCTTTTATAATTCATTAAATTTGAAGTTATTCATAAAAAAGTTCTATAAATACATACTGTCAAATTCAACTAAAAAGTAGAGTAAAAGGGAGTTAACTCAAACAAAAAAAAAACTTTATAGGACTGGTTACAACATGACTGACAGTTTACCTTGCTATCTCCTTTGTATGATATATATTTCCGGAACATTCATGTCTTTCAAAGAAACAAATGTAACATTATGAAATTGTTAAATTCAATAGAAATGTATAACTTTAGACTTTTAAAGAAACAAATATATCACTATCAATAATATTTGTTTCAGTTTAAGTGTAAAATTTAAGTTTTACAAAATATATATATAAAAATAAAACCTTTAAATTTCTTAAGCACCAATCTGATTACTACTACTAAACTAGCTTTAGCATTAAAGCGTAATTTATTTTAGCTTCCACACATGCTTAATAAAAATTGTGAAAGAAATACCCTTTTATTTTATCTTGTGTAAATTTACGATACTCAATGCCATCAGCAAGTTTTTCAACTGTTTGCCTGTTAATATTTATCAAATATAATAAAATTTCTTCTCATACAGAATAATGAAAATTACAAGAAATATTCAATTTTTGTAAAAAGGATCTCATTGTCTCCAAATTCACAATATTATCTCAAGAACCATTGTAAATTAGATATGTTAAAAATGTATTAAAACCCCATGCTTTCCATGCTGTTATCCTATTTTTATCAAACACCCACCAAAATTTCTTATATCTGAATAAATACACCAAGAAACCTTCTTAGTCCATAATAATTAATAAGGACCCAAGATTAAATTTAAAATATTAGAAACATTTTGACGAATGAAATATAAAGCCTGTGGGGAAATGATAAATCACTATTTTAAGTAAGTGACCTAAAACAGCAAAATTAGAATATTAATGTGTATAATTTGGAAAATAATCAGTCTATATCATTTTAAAAATACATAAGTTTCAAAATTGTTGAAATTGTGATCTACTGGTAAATTTTGTCGATCTGACTTTATTACCTACACATTTAGAGAAATTCAAATTTACTTATAATACATATATCTAACATTTATTTAGATTTATGATTGGAAAAAGTAAACAGCTGTCAAAATATCAAATTTCCTTCCATTTAGAAACTGACAATGGAAAAGATTTTTGCCAAAAAATATGTACTTTGATATGATATTCGTGTCACAATACTGTAAACCAACTAATATTTGCGAGAAAAATGATGCAAACATAAATCTTCATGAATATGTAAACCATGGATCTTTCCGTACATAAATACATAAAGGAAATAATAAAATTGCTAAATTAAAGTGCTGTGAATTCCGCTAGAACAGGGTAAACGCAATATATAGTATCTATGAAAAATAAGTTGGTTTACAGTATACAAAATAGTTTAAATTTCAAATCAACTTATAATTTGTTCAAACAAAAGAGAACTTTTTAACAATTTTTTCTATATAACTCTTTATAAATTCATAAAATATCCACTTATCACTGTCTACAGTCTGAACAAGAACCATTCAGAATTAAAAAAAAAACCCAACTCAAACAGTTTGGGTGGATTTCTATCTTTCCATAATAGGTAAGGGAAATAACCCTTAAACATACTCCATAGTAAGGGAGATAAGTAACTCAGCCACATACCAATAGAAAGGGAGATAATTCAGACACATACCCATTAGATTTTGCTGACTGTGGATCTATTACCATTGTATCTGTTGATGTATGAGTATATTTTGAGATAGTAGCTTCGCTGGAATAGTTTGGTGTCAATGCTTTCCGTAGGAGATGTTCTCTAAAAACTTTTAAGCCTTCATAGATTAGCGCTAGGATGAATATGACTATGCAAGCACCAACCATTTCTGAAAAATACAATCAAATACATAAAATCATATATTTTTTTTTCATGTTTACTGAACAAAAGGTTGAAATGAATGTATTTTTTTTTAACTTGAAGATCTGCATTCAAACATAACTAAATTATTAACATAGGAATATGTCTTTGCTGATTTGTGGGGAAATTAAAAGGCAACAATATGATAGCATTAGCTATTACTGCATGTAATTGGGATAAATTTTGCAATCACAGACATCATAAACCTCTAATTGGCAATCAATCCAATCCATATTAGAATTAAACATGTATTTTAGTACATGTACTTGCAGTTCTCAACAGGAATAATTTGTCTATTAGCAAACAATTTTCTGATGATTTATTTTTCAAATTCATCTCCAATTAAATTCTTTATTTCTATGTGATAATTGAAAATGCTGAAAACAAAGTCGACCAAAAAACATTGTATAGCAATTATGTCTAATACAAAATAAAGAATTTATTGCATTAATTCTAGATTAAATTGTAAACATCAACTAATCTTTATTTTCTGACACCTGTCTACAACTAATATTGGTAACCAAAGGAAGAGGACACAGAGAGGGTACCAGTCATTTCAATTTTTGATCAGGTATAAAACAAGAAAATAATTCATAAATATTTCCCCGAGTTGATAGGGTTTCTGATACAGAAAAGCACTCTGAGAGTGTTTCTAAAATAAAGCATGGAGAATAAAACAATACTAACAAGTCTAACAATAACTGATGAGCACTTGTATTCAACTCCATTGCAAAATGAAATATATCAAAATATTGAGTGACAGTCCCTCATATTTTCTATGTTTAATGGGCTTTACTCTATTATTCAACCCTAATTAAATTTAAACTTGATTTGAAACTTCAAATAACGTGATTTAAGATCATGTAGGTACCGAAAATCAGTTCAATATCTCAACCCTTTTTGGCATTTAAGAAAGAGTTGATAAGACTGAAGTTCTATTTTTAAGATCAGGGTCCATATCTGGACAGGAACAAAACATAATCTTAAACTTTAAATCCTTTACATTTATCCCATAAACAAGTTCACGACTTTAAAGGCTTTTCGGAAAAGCAGGGGAAATTCAAGAATGACAGATGTTGACAATCGCACATCTTGAAAATCTTAAGAGTACAACACAACAATGCTGTATGCGATATTTCTCATTTTCAAACAGAGCAGTCTAAAGCAAGAGTCCAATGCGTTTTTGCTATTGATTGATTGATAGGTTTTTGCTTAACGCCCATTGGCAATTTTCACATGTTTTTGCTATTGTGAATATATTTAGAAAAATCTCATCTCAATCTCACCTCCTGCTGTAGATACCAGAGCCTCTTTGAACAGAACATGTTCACACGTCCCTGTGTGGAAATACATCTGAAAATAAATCAACAAAATAGTAACATCAACATCCTCTTTAAACAGAACATATTCAAACGTCCCTGTGTGGAAATACATCTGAAAATAAATCAACAAAATAGTAACATCAACTTCCTCTTTAAACAGAACATATTCACATGTCCCTGTGTGGAAATACATCTGAAAATAAACTACCAAAACAGTTACATCAGCAATTAGCAGAAAGACTGAACAGCAAATCAGTAAAAGTATTTTCCTAAATTAATTGATTGGTAAGTGTTAACACCACTTTGAGCACTGTTGGCTATTTCATGGCAGGCAGTTTTTAATGGTGAAGGAAGCCACAGTACCATGAGATAACCACGGACCTTCAGTAGGAAAACAGGCAATCCTTGTCAATTAAGATTGTAGTCGAATGCTGGACTTGAACTCTCAGTGTTGACAGGCCAGTGATACAGTAGTAGGACTACTTAGACCACTTGGCCCCCATAGCCTCTATATGGTCCTACAAGCTGTAAGTATAAATATGTGTGTTTTATTTTATAGATTTTAATGTTACAGTCTTAGTCATTTATACATGTACAAATAATTTTATTTTATAGCCTGATCAATACAATTAAAGCATCACAGCTTGTAATTTGATGAATATTGCCCCTCACAGATATTATTAATTGCATGCAAAAACTGTGCGATGAAATATTCTACTCATGACAATTTAAAAAATATTTTTGCAATTACCATATAATTGTTAATTAAATAATGAATATGTGTCTTTATTTCATGCCAAACCTGAAGAAATTACTAAAATAGGAAATAAATTAATGCTGCTGACAATTTAAAAATTATACTGAAAGGTTCACCATTAGAATAAAAATGAGAATAATAGATGAGGGGTATATGAAACGAGACAGCAACTCAATGATACAAAAAACCAAAAGACATCTAGCTGTCAACATCAAGGATTTAAACTTTACACACATGTTTATACAATGAGTCCAATTCTAGTTATCACTCAAGTCTAGAAAAAGTAAACAATTTAACAGACATTCAAAGATCTGTTACCATTATAAAACAAGATGATAGATGATAAAACATTTAAAAGATTTATGATTAAAAGCAATCACTCAAAAGGTTCATGAACAAGGACAGACAGTCATGGACATGTGGTGGGGATAAACTAGTTTTTTGAGACATCAAATAATGTAATTTGAACACAATACATCAATAAATAATGCATTTCATGTAATATGTATGATAAATTAATATATGGCTTATACTACAGAATTTTACTATCAAACAGAAAAGATGAAAATTATAAAATTTAGGCTCTGTACATAAAAAAAAGATTTATTAATATGTTTACTGTTAAATTTATTGATACATTAACACCTTGGACCCTCCTATGGGTTTATCCTTTTATTCTCTAACAAGACAGGTAACCATCAAACATTTTGTCTGTGCATTTATTATAAAGAAACAACTTTATCCAAGCTAAGTGACACTCCTGATAGTTGAAAATTCAAATTTTCCAATTTTGAAAATGTATCTGTAGATCTCTTGTATATAAATATCATAACCAAAAATATTATGATATCATTATACTTCATGTCAAAATGCCAGATTTCAATTGGTTAATACAAGGGAGACAATTTACTCTATTACCCTTCACGGAGACACTTGGTAAATTGTGCCCTTTAATAAATACGGATGATTGTTATGTACAAGACGACATAGTTTATTACTTTGAATTTAATAGACAGTAATAACAGAACATTCAGTATAATAAATTAAATAACACATATCTTAGAGGGTGATAAAGCAGATTGTTATACCCCTCGAAAAGACATTATCAACCTTGGCTTCACCTCAGTTGACAATGTTTTCTCGGGGTAACAATCTACTCTATCACCCTCTCAGCTATGTGTTTATATAGAGGTATATAAAGCAAAGAATTGATAAGATTACTTTCATACTATGTGTATAGCATCTTGGTCATTTTATTGTTCAGATATCTATTATGGTACCATCATGACGATGATGTTATCCATCATATTTCAAAATCATCCCGAACCTGACTAAACAAAGGAGTGTTTGATCTGGTATGGATAACAACAATGTTCTATGACCAGTGTCAAATGATTCAAGACACTTAAATGTACAAAAGACATATACATTTCCCCTCCTCTCTTTGAACACAACATTTTTAAACATAAGCAAAATGTAAAATTATCAGATTTTGTGTTATCGTGATTGACAACCATGTATGAAGTTGTTACATAAAACATAACATCTTGTTACCTGGCTGAAGTTTACATGTTTTCTTTTATAAAATACTTGTCAGTAAGTAAGATAGATATTCCATGTTCTTCGCTTATAACATATTTATACAGGGTTTAAAACTTGTACAAGATACCAGTTCATCCTGTGCAAAATTTTTAAAAATAATTGTGAAAGTTTTGAGTGCTCCAACTAACACACAAGATTGCTCCATATATAAATATATCACAAAAAATCCCACTTCTAATTAAAACTAGGGTGCACACCCTGAAATGTCTCACCTGTTTTACTGACAAATAGATTTTATGTTGAAAGTCTTAAAGATAAAAGTTTTACTAGAAGTATCTCATCTATGACAATGAGGTCAAGGTCAGATAAATCCTGCCAGACATACATTGTACACCTTACAATTATTCCATAAACCAAATATAGTTGACATATTGCTAATTGTATTTGAAAAACAGACCAAAATGCAAAAACTTAACATTAACCACTCAACCATGAAAATGAGGTCAAGGTTGGATGATACCTACCAGACAGACATGTACACTTTACAATCATTCCATACACCAAATATAGTTGACCTATTACTTATAGCACTTGAAAAACAGACCAAAACACAAAAACTTTATATTGAACAATGAACCATGAAAATGAGGTCAAGGTCATATGAAACCTGCCAGACTGACATTTACCCCATTCCATACACCACATATAGTTAACCTACTGCTTATAGTATCTGAGAAACAGACCATATCACATAACTTTAACCTTGATCACTGATCCATATAATGAGGTCAGGTTCAGCTGAACTCTGTCTGACAGACATGTGGACATTGCAAGGAACCCATATACCAAATATATGTATCCTATTACTCAAAATAAGTGAGAAATTCACATGACAAAAAAATCAAAATAAAATTTTCATGCAGTCACTGAACCATGAAAATGAGGTCAAAGATAATAGACATATGACAGACTGACTCTTCATAACATAAGGTATCTGCATACAAGGGATGAAGCATCCAGGTCTTCTATCTTCTGAAATATAAAGCTCTATACAAATAGTTTACACCACTGCCACATCAAAATCCCCATGGCTCGCATACTGCGACTTATGCACAGGTAAGACAAAAAAGTAGAATCAGGCACAGGTTGACTTTCTCAGTACTTTGAATTGATTAATAGCAACAGAAAGCTGCACAAACCACTATTATATTAATAAACTGTTGACAGAGATATGTCTCGCCTGGTATCTGTATGATTTGTTACAACTCTAGTTGTACTAACTTAAAATCGTACAAAATTACATAGTCAATTAGTTTCAAATATTTTTTGCTGTTCAACCATATGCAAATACTTTTTAAAAAGCGTATTACATTTATTTGAATGCTGCAAGCCTTTGTTAAAAAATAATATAATTTAAACACAATTGAACCAACGCCTGGTAAATCTTCTGTCAGTAGATTCCGTAAAGTGGATACCTCAGGTATGCAGGGTCGTTACGATAAAAACATCAAATGTAGAAGGTCCTATAACAACAACACTTTAAGGAATGCTCCAGTAATTTATTGAGATCGACATGTTTCGGTGGCTAGGCCACCGTCATCAGGATAGAAAACAATACATAAAATCATGCTGATGTACAAAATCGGGTTGAGAAAATTAAAACGTCACAATATTGCTATGGTGAGTAACCAACAGGGACCGGCCTTCCTAAAATGCTATCAGGCATTCAACAGGCGCAAAGAAAGTAAATTTGATGAACCATCTCAACCTTAAACGACTCCAAAGGAGGAAAAGAACTGTGATACGATTATTTTTCTCTTACAGAATTTATTTGCAATTATAAGCACCAGATTTCTTATTATGAAATTCACTTTGAAGTTCCAGAAAATACGTTAATCAAACATACTACCAACTTGACCAGATTACCAGCCACTTCCGACAGTTCAATGAAGGAATACAGCGTTTAAATTCAGTATAGACTAGTGATATTTTATTTTATTTTATTTTCCCTATACCTGCGGCGGTCAAACACTTTACAGCATTCCCGACGCGATTGGGAGCAGTACCTCTGGCCAAGGGAAGCCAGTCGAAATGGTACGGAATTTCTAGTAAAATGTCGTCTATATTTGGAAATAAAGACGTTAATTGAACACAAAGTTTACACAGAACACAACTGACAATAATTTATTGTATAATTCGTTCCACTGTGCAAGAGTGCTAACACATAGTGGCAGAATAATTTTAACAAACATTTTAACAACAAAAACATTGTATTTTCATTTTATTTTATTTTATTTAAATAGTTTACTTCCATATATACTTACTTTCACTTTCTCTTTCAATTGCTATTTATAACGTTACTCACCATAGCAATATTGTGACGTTTTAATTTTCTCAACCCGATTTTGTACATCAGCATGATTTTATGTATTGTTTTCTATCCTGATGACGGTGGCCTAGCCACCGAAACATGTCGATCTCAATAAATTACTGGAGCATTCCTTAAAGTGTTGTTGTTATAGGACCTTCTACAAATAATATAATTTGTTTCTCTAGATTGTTTCATTTATCAATTTCATGACAATTTGTCTTTTGTTTTTTTTATAATATCAAAGACCACACTAGCTAATTATATTTTCAAAGAAATCATTATATTATTGTAATTGCTTATACAATATGGATCTTAAAGTCTTTTATGTGTTCATCAAAAAATACCTGTAGACAGCTTGGGCTAAAGCTTGGATCGTAAATGCTTCTAAATAATAATTGAAATTATAACAAGTGTACAATGTTTTTTATAAGGTGCATCATTACTACTCATTGACACTGGTTATGTGTCTTTTACAATATAAAAATTTTACTCAGTTTTCTCGTACAAAACCACAAAATTTACTTTACAAGAAAGTAATATAACAAAAAATTTAAAGTTTGAGCTTGGAGGTGTAGAATTCTAAAACATTTTTTTCTATAAGTCAGCAACTTTAAAACCAATGACAAATAAATTTCAAAAAATTCATTCAGTACTTGAAGTACAAAATTTCTGCTCGAAACATCATATCCAGTATTTTGATTGGTTGATTTCTTGGTATGATAATCATGCTCTAAGTTTTAATGACCGCAAGGCCAGGTTCTACAATGATGTGCTTTTTTTGGGGTTTACTTTTCAGCATGTTACTATAAGTTACTTTTTTCATTCTGTGGTTATTCTTGGACAAACTTTAGGCGACTTGTTACCATATACATTTTGTAGGGAGATTTTTCACTGTTGGAATTAAATTTGGAACAAAGAAAAGAAAGAAGAGTGCACACCCTGAATGGCTCACCTGCTTATTCTTTAATCATAATTGAATAAAAATGATAAGGTCAAGGTAAGATGAACCCTGCCAGACAGACATGTTCATTACAATCATTCCATTTAGCAAATAAAGTTGACCTTTTGCTAAATGAACCTGATAAACTGACAATCATGAAAAAATAACATCATCCAATGAACCATCAAAATAAGGTCAAGGTCATATGAAACCTGCCAGACAGACATGTACACCTTACAATCATTCCATACACCAAATAGAGTGACCATATTGCTTATACATGTAGTACCTGACAAAAAGACCAAACACAAAAACTAAACATTGTTCAATGAAAAATAAAATAAAGGTCAAA
This sequence comes from Mytilus coruscus, assembly GCA_017311375.1. Taxonomy (NCBI): domain Eukaryota; kingdom Metazoa; phylum Mollusca; class Bivalvia; order Mytilida; family Mytilidae; genus Mytilus; species Mytilus coruscus. The sequence continues at coordinate 128,739,606 of CM029596.1, forward strand.
GTCAGATGAAACCTGCCAGTCTGACATGTACACCTTACAATCATTCTGTACACCAAATATAGTTGACCTAAAGCTTATAGTATCTGAAATACAGCCTTGACCACCAAACTTTAACCTTAATCACTGATCCATGAAATGAGGTCAGGTGAACCCTTTCTGATGGACATGTAGACATTGCAAAGAACCCATATACCAAATATAGTTATCCTATTACTAATAATAAGTGAGAAATTCACTTGACAAAAAAACTCTAAATTTTTTTAAAACTGTATATGTAGTGCATTCTGCAACTTTCGTACAGTCGAGACAAAAATGGAACAAAACTGATACCTTTATAAGGGGACTATTTAAGTCCATGATTATATATTAGAAAATTTTTAAGGGGTTCTGCCGAACCCTGTCTCTCTCCTGGGATTGCTGCTGTCAGTGTAAATGTGTAATGTTGACTTAAAAAGTAAGTCCATTTAACAGTAAAATGCAGAATTTAAAAAATATTCAAACGTTAGATGCTATTTCTTGGTCTTGAACTGATTAACTTCTGTCCAAGTTTCATAACAATCCATGAAGGTTTACAAATGTATCATGTCAAAAAAATGTAATCCAAGACTGTCTGTAAATGTTAATTGTAAAAACCTGAGTCCATCTATCACAAAAATACTGAAAGTGAAAAAATATATTTTTTAAATTTTGTTCAGATATTATCTCTTAATCATAAAAAAAAGCTTCTGCCAAAGTCTCACAAAATTCTATGAAGGTTTGACAAAGTATAAATTGATGTGTTACAAACTTAAACCCAAGACTGAATCTACTTGTTAACTGTAAGAAACGCTAAGTCCATTTATCAATAAAATATGGAAAAATAAAAAACACATATTTTCAAAATTTTGCTCTAGATACTGTATTTTAATCATAAACAAGCTTCTGTCTAAATTTCCTAAAATTCCATGAAGGTTGACAAAGTTAGTGATGTCTTAAAAAATTTTAACCACAGACTGAACTTAAATGTTGACCCTGCTGACGATTAAATCTAGGATTGCTATTTCTCGATTTGTGACATAAATGTCTCGACAAAAATGAAAGAGAACTTGAAAAGATCAACTTAAAAGTTATATTTATAACATTATTTTTCCTTTTGAACATGTTGAATTATATATGCATGGCCACAACAAAAAGATTTAGCCATTATAATTATTAAAATCAAACTTGAATATACACAAAAATGTACTCAAAACTTTCAGTTTCATCAGCCTTAAAGACCCTCTTATCTCTGAAATACTCAGAGCCTTCTCAAATATGTATAATTATTAAGAAAGCAAAAGAATAAACAGGTTCAAATAATGTGTGTCATTGCTTTAAATTGTAAAAGATTAAATTATGAGTGTCATTGTTTTTAATTGTTCAGTATATAGAGCGTAAAATGGGATACTAATAGAGTCATTTCAATTGGTTAAATTATTTAGAAATCCAACGAAAATGCAGGGTCAAATAATTTTTGTCATTTTTATATTTTTGGGTTCAGTAAATAGTGCATGTTATCACACAAAAGACAGTCAATATCCTATAACTGGTACAATTATTACCAGTATTTATATATGCAACATCACGATTATTTTTTGACACATATTAACAAAGTCATGGATCATGAGACAAAATATCATCTTTTTTAACCAGTAAATATCATTTATCTATCAAGGAAGATAAATTACCAGGACATTATTGAAAGTTTGAATATATATACTAAAAAATTTAAAAAACAAAACAAATGAGATTAATAATGGAGTTTTCAAGATTTAAAGATAATTTTTATTTAACTTTTTAGGGGCCTCAGTGGCCGGCTAAGTAATCTAGGTTTTTTTACTTCAATTAGTGCAATTAGGTTCTATATTTTAAAGTAAATGGTTTTCATTTCTAAAGATTGATTGATTTTTGGTGTTTTAACGCCACTTTTAAGCACCGCTTTTGGGCTATTTCGTGGCGGCCAGTTTTTATTTGTGGAGGAAGCCGGAGTGCCCGCAGATAGGAAAACTGACAATCCTAGTCAAATGAGATTGGAGTGGAGTGCACCTGCACGAGCAGGTTTCGAACTCACAATCTCAGTGTTGACTGGCTAGTGATTACAGTAGTAACTACTTAGACCACTCGGCCACCAAGAAAAATTTCATGTAATAGATTCAACTTCATTACAAAATTTTAAAATTCACAAGGAAGCATTCAGCTTGGAGAGCATGAACCTTAAATGATGAAAGATCCTGTAGTGACAAAGCTCACATATCCTATCACCATGACCCCTAGAGGTGAAAAGCTTTAAATGACTTGCTGGCATAAACATTTTGAGAAATGAGGCCCTATTTAAGCAATAAGAATTAATATTAAGTGATATATTATTAACAAGTTCCCTACAAAACAATGGTCCCAAATTTCAGATTTTTTATTATCAAAGTCATCCGATTTTTTGAAGAGTGAAAATTGGGCAAGTTATGCTAAAAATTAGAAGATATTTTTTTGAATGAATAATACTCAACTGAGGTAAATGTAACATTATTTACATCTTTTATTTGATATAAAAATCTAACCGCATACATTACTTATAAAGTATAAAATGTACATCACATTTGAAAAATACCTCCCAAGTAACATAAAATGGTTCTGTATCTGTATAATACTGGAAATGAACTCAAATTTGCTGGTTAAAACTTTTCCAGGATGTGCGTGTATGTGCCAGTCTATTTCAACTAGGTTGGAATAATTAACATTCCAATTAAAATAGTACACAAATGTATGTCAACAACCTAAAGTATATATGCACTGCTACCATTATGTATATATTCACGATTAATGGATATGAAACCATTTATTGCATTATGATGTAAAAAAATGAATAAAATCAGACCATTATTATAATATTATATACTTGCACAATTTAATGATAATTTATTGTTTCGTACCTAATCACTTCAGGTCACAAAGTTTTAGAAAATTTTTAGAGTATGCACTGAAATGCCAAAACTGCATATATAAGAAGCTGAAACAAGATTTTAGAATGAACCGTAACTAGATTTAAAACAATCTTTTCTTTAAATGAAAATTACAACCTAAAGCATAAATATGTTAACCAACTTTCTTTGCATTAGCACAAAAAGCCAACGACACTACACGTATGAAACCAAAATTGATAAGGGTGTAACTCATACGGTCCAAGGACAAATTATTATCCTTCTATTTTCTTTGTCTACAAATGTTACGTGCCTTGTGTGGACAGTGTATGACTTGCAAATTTTTTTCATACACTTTTCAAATTTATTTCTTTATATTTTATGCATGAAATATCAAGTAGGGGGATGAATTACATGTTATAAAAATTTGGGTGATCAATTTTTATATTAAGTGGTGATTTGGTCCAGTTAAAAAAGGTCAAAAATTAGTATGTCTGTGAAATAACTGTGTTCCTGAACCATATAAATGTATTTAAAATAATTCAGCATCTGATGAATCCTGTTTCAATCAAGTTTTTATCAGAGCTACCAATTCCAACTTCCCTTATTTCTGTGGTGTTGACCTTACTCTACACATACTGAAAACATCAAACCAGATTTAAGCACATATATACTTATTAAAAACCATATTTTATTAGATTAGAAACACATTTGACATGAATAACCGATTCATTAGGTCGTCTAGTGCTAAAAATCTCCAGGGAGATTTCAAAAAGTTGGCAGAAATGTTTTAATGATTTCAATACCTAATAATTTGTTTAATATCTCTAGCTAAAATTTGAGCAGACCAGTTGTTTCCAAAAAATAGGTTGTGGTGACCTCTTGATGTCTTTTGGTTTAGCAGTGTCATTTGGGTTGATGTCTTGTGGGCAAATACAGGCATTACATACAAACTGAAGCATCTTGATTGGGTTCTTGATCTTCTGAGACAGGGAAATAGTCTTAGTTAGGTGTAAATAAAATGTTAGTGATAACCCCTATTGTGCCTTCAAGGTATATTGACATACTGACATATAAATCAAATGTATTACAATATCCTGATCTACAAATATTTCATGAGGAAATGACAGGTACTTCCACAACTGAAAATCTCTTTTCTTTGGAGATACAATCATGGCAATTTTGAAAAGAAAAATTCCTTTCAAAGGCAAACTTTCGGTTATCAAAATAAACAGACAACCCTTCCTGACTGGATATTTATTCAGGAAATAAAAACAATTAAATCAGAATTAATCTATTCCCACATTTGAATTTGATTTGATTGATTGACTCATTGCTGTTTGCGTAACGTCCAGCAGCATATTGGATTAGAATTTAAATAAATAATCTCTAATAATTCTTATGTCTTTTAATGGTATTCCGGACAACTTTCAGAACTCTACCCTAATTTGGATCTAGACAAACTTTAATCTATAAATGTACTTGTTTATCTGAATTTTCATCCTTCAAAGCTTATTTACTTAACATTAGATACAATTTTATTTGTTGAGTTAATCTGGATTGTCGACTTCACTTTGAATGGGATTATCTTAAAAGTGACGAGAGGATGTTTACTATGTGGGTAATAGCCTACAGACAAATTACTACTTATATAAACACATAATTCTAACATCTATTTCATTGTACAATCTTAAATATTTTAAAATGTCACTGAAACATTCAATTAATTTTGTTACTTAAACAGAAAAGTTATTTTATCATTCCAAAGGTTCTTTAATTGTTTTATACATACAGTAGATTATCAGGGCTTGTCTTTTTAGTTAATTTGATATTTAGAAAATGTCAAGGGAATAAAGAATTATTTAAAGTTGCAATTTTTTTTTCAACCTGTTGGGAAATAATTATAGATGATTATTAAGTTTGAATTACCTCAATTTAGCTTTGATACTGATAGAATACAACAAAAATATGCTTATAGACTGCAATGAAAACATCTCCAATCCAATTTACAAGACCAAAACAGAAGGTCACTGAAGCAAAATGAATAGTTCAAAGAGCCTTAATTGTATGTGATAGATAACCTATAAACTTAAGTGATTCCTGACTAATTCAAGTTTGGCCTCTGCACACACAACTCCCAAGTATGACCTACTTTTTTGGCTGATGCATTTTTAAGAGGAAGGGGGACTAAAAATTTAAAAATAAACAGAAAATGTGAATATTGTGATTGAATTGAATGTTTTGATGTTATTTTTTCATGAATATTCTCTTTGTTAACAAAAAACATGTTGTATTGTTTGACATTTTGTTATCGAGGGCCTTTTGTAGCTTACTATACAAGTTTTGCTCATTGTTGAAGTACAGTGACCTATAGTTGTTTACATCCTTTGGTCTTTTTGTGGAGAGTTGTCTCATTGGCAATCATACCACATCTCTTTGTGGAGAGTTGTCTCATTGGCAATCATACCACATCTCTTTGTGGAGAGTTGTCTCATTGGCAATCATACCACATCTCTTTGTGGAGAGTTGTCTCATTGGCAATCATACCACATCTCTTTGTGGAGAGTTGTCTCATTGGCACTCATACCACATCTCTTTGTGGAGAGTTGTCTCATTGGCAATCATACCACATCTCTTTGTGGAGAGTTGTCTCATTGGCAATCATACCACATCTCTTTGTGGAGAGTTGTCTCATTGGCACTCATACCACATCTCTTTGTGGAGAGTTGTCTCATTGGCAATCATACCACATCTCTTTATTTCTATATAGCAGCAGAAATATTTTTATTTGAGAAAATTTGAAATTGAAATTTTCATACTAGCACTTAAAGTTTTGTGTTGGTTTAAGAATTCTGAACAATCCAAGAACTCTATGAAAGGTACATGAAATTTTTGGTGTTTACAAAATTGTAACAAAAAAAAAACCAAGGGATTTAATTCCTAAATTGCTATTATCAAACAAGGAATTAAGGTTCTCATGCAACTGACATTCAATATATCCAAAACACTTCAATAAAATATAAATTTACATGACAATTTGTTAATATTTTGACATTTTCTCCACTTGTATGGCACATTACAGTATTCAGACTCACATACACATGATCAAACATAGAATCAAACAATATACTTAAGTGGGGTGGTGATCTATAAACAAGTTCTTAAGTGACTTTACAACTAAAGGATGATATACCATCATCAATGACTTTAATCTGAAAACACACACCTTACTAGGAAACCTTAAAGTTCATAAACTTCCTGACAAGGACACTTTTAATTTGACTTCATCTATTTTTAAAGAGTTTTCAATATGAACTGAACTTAAACTGTAACAAACTGACAATGACATGGTAATACTTTCCCATGCATTAAAACTTTACAACAAGAGAATGTTATTTTATGTATATACATGTATCAGTCATCTGTGTTACAAAAGCAAGAAGATTCAAACCTAATGTTTACCATTATAACTATTATCAATTTTATTATAAATCAGTTCAAATTTTACTATTATTGTTATCATTTGATTAATGGTACATGTATTTAAATTCAGCTCACATACTACACATTATTACATATAAATGTGACGTTGTTAAAATTTCTCCAACTTTTGTAGATCTTATTCTAGCAGAATATTTTTATTTCAAGGAAACATAATCAGGTACATAATAAAGTAAACTTGTGTGGATAGTTGTCTCATTGGCAATCATACTGCATCTCATTTTTTATCCTGTAACTGTTCTTCATTTAGAATAAAACTAATGGTTAAATCGTCTCCCTTGTTAGGGTCCACAATTTTTTTTATCAAGTATGACATTTCATCAGATTCTGTTTTTAAACCTTTATAAACGGCTGACTAGTGGTCCTTGAGGACTGCTATGATCAAGTTCAGGTGCTAGAAACAGGGAGAAGTAGAAGAAAACATCTTTTGTGGATCTTTTTATAACGTCATGGTACCCAAATTGCACCGAGTACCCAAATTGCACCTATTCAACATAAACAGCTGAGAAATTCTTAAAATTTTTCTTTGAGACTAAACAATTTATATTTTAGTTATATTTGACATTATACACGTCTTACAAAATAGGTGAATATATTCAAATATACACTAAACGTTCACAGTTTATATCAACAGCTGAAGCTTTCACTCGAAAAGAAAAATGTATGAAAACACCGCCATGCGACGTTCACAAAAAGACTTAAAGTCATCTTTTAAAAATGAATAAAAAAAATATGTTACAAGCATCCATTTTAAAAGAAATGAATAGTGAGCATGTACTAATGTCAAATTGTTCTAAATATTTGAAAAAATAAAACAAAACATCTGTTATTTGATTTTTAATGATCTGAATTTAAGCATGGATGCAATTTGGGTACTCCTCATTACGGAATCATGGATAGTTTGGAGGTCGATTCAAACACATTTTTCTATTACTCAATAGGGATTAAAAATCAAATTGGTGTACCTATATAATAAAGAAGGATACGGCTACAAAATAAACACAGAATGGAAATACTTGTCTTTATCATAAAAAAACTTAAGTGAAAAAACTATCAAAATACGTGCAATTTGGGTACTGTCACGTTATGTATTTTATTTCTTCACTTCCTCAAACAGTTGGCAAACTAATGTATTTGTAGCTAAGAACAATTAGTTTCGGCTAACTTTGATATTTACATGTTCTGTGCCTTATTGTTTTAAACTTCTAAATTGCATATTGAAATATTTTAATCTGCCAAAATTATACTACAAATACAATTAAAAAAACATGTATAAAGGTAAATTAAATAATTTATGGACCCCATGTAACAATCGTTACTTTTCAGTCATGATAATAGGGTTCCATACTCTTTGCTGCAATTTGAAGTATATCTTTTGTATAATTTAAACATTTTAATATCTATCACAAAAGTCCCTGATGCACAAAAATCAGTACCGGGGTAATTCACTATTTAAATTTTAAGTTAACAAATTAAATATTTTGTCCCATTTTTTATTCACCACATTGTGGCATGACCCATAACTTTTCAGATCAATGTCAATTTTGATTATAGCTCAGCAACAATGACCTATATTTTATTTCTACCCTGTATGTCTACACCATTCTTTAACTTTCTTTTTATCTCCTGTTTACATATTACATCATTAAATTATTATGTATGTTTAAGTAAATAATCATAGACACATGGCATACAATACTAGATCACTGGAATTGCAGGGCTCTTTAATGACAACTATAGTATACTACATGTACATTGTATATCATCCTGTATTTTGAGGCCTTTTTCTAAACATAGCTTTAAGAACTAGTATTATCAAAACCAATGAACATCCCCTTCAGTTTAAGCATGTCTGTCATATAAGATAGCAAATATTCATTATATCAGCTCAAAGGCCTTATCATTTTCATTGAAAATAAAACATCAGAATCGGAAACTCAAGAAATGGTAAGAGGAGTTACTTTTTAAAATTTAGGTAAAGACAAGTACAAGGAGTTACTATCTCATCCTGAATATGCATGAAATACTTGCCAATGGACAATAAGCAAGCAACAGCACATCATGCAAAATTTTAGGTCCACAAGAACTCTGTAATTTGTGAGATCTTGTCTTTTTATAAAATAATACAACCGGCATTAAATATTAAGACATACATCACATAGATTATATTTGGTAAGTAGTTTACAACTAAATATATACCCCCAAACAACAACAGTTCAAAAATTAATAGATTTTTTTATATTTAATGCTACTTTCAGCACTTTGAGCTATATTCTGGCAACCAATTTTATTCGTGGAGGAAGCCTGAGTACTTGGAGAGAACCACCAACATCTGGTAGGAAAACTGGCAATCCTAGTCAAATAAGATCTGAGTCCAACACACCTTGGCACAAGAGTTCACACTCACAATCTCAGTAGTGACAGCTGGCTAGCAACAACAACAGTTCAATGGTTAACTTTTGAGACAAGACATGATAACCATTACATATTTTTTCACAATAAGCAAACTTTTTTATATCACGTAACTATAGCAACAAGGGAGACATTTCAGGCTTACCATCATTCCCATCATCCCCTCTCCACATTTTGTAGTATTCATGTGCATACTATGATCCATGCCACCAATATTATTGTCCATGCCACCCATATTATGATCCATGCCACCACCCATGGTATTATGATCCATGCCACTATGATCCATCTCAGTGGTTCCCATATGGTGCATATGATTCATGTGTCCTGACATATTCATCTTGCTTATTGTGAATGTTGAAATCTGAAAAGAAAAGAAAATACATTTTAACAAAAAGAAGCTTGTTAGTTATTAATTTCTATTTCGATAACTTTTCTTCAAATTGGAATATTTGCATGCTCTGAGCAGATGACTGATCATGACTGACAGTTATTTGAAACATCTAGATCAAAAATCAAGATATTCAAAAAGAACACCAAAAGTTGTCAAAACCACTGATTTAAACATAAACTGTTAACACAGAGATATGTCTCGCCTATTTGTTATTTTGATAATGCAAATGTTGAAATTAAAATAGCAATACTTTAACATGTACCGGTAAGTTATGCAAATATTTAAAGTCAATGAACCATGACTGAAGGTACAGGGCTAAGCAATCTCCAAGGAAATCAGATGTGCCAATGCTAATACAACTGCATACCAAATACCATTGACTTTTCATAAGTCGTTCCCTTTTAACAAACCTAAACACAAACATTAACTTGTAAACTATGCAAAAGTTTCAAAGTCAATGAACCATAATGAGGGAGTGGGGTTATATAATCTCCGTGGAAATGAAACTTGCAAATGTATTACCAGATATCAATGACTTAACACTAGTGGTACATCATAAACTGACCTTATCACAAACTAATACATGTAAACTAAGCAAAAGTTTCAAAGTCAACAGACCGTGACTGAGGGGTAAGGACCAATATACTCCATGGAAATGAGATGTGCTAATGCTTATACAATTGCATACAAATTATCATTGACCTACCACTAAACTAACAGTTCCCCTTAAACTGACCTAATCACAAACTAATACATGAAAACTAAGCAGTCAATAGACCATGACAGAGGGGGCGTGGCCAAATAATCTCCATGGAAATAAGATATGCCAATGCTTATACAACTGCATACCAATTATCATTGACCTACCACTAGTGGTTCCCCAGAAACTGACCTAATCACAAACTAATACATGAAAACTAAGCAAAAAATTTCAAAGTCAATAGACCATGACAGAGGGGGCGTGGCCAACTTATCTCCATGGAAATGAGATATGCCAATGCTGATACAACTTCATACCAAATATCATTGACCTACCACTAGTGGTTCCCAGAAACTGACCTAATCACAAACTAATACATGTAAACTAAGCAAAGTTTCCAAGTCAATAGACCATGACTGAGGGGGTGGGGCCAAATAATCTCCATGGTAATGAGATGTGCCAATGCTTATACAACTGCACACCAAATATAACTGACTTACCACTAGTGGTTCGCCATAAACTAGACCTAATCACAAACTAATACATTGTTGACGCCGCCATCGCCGGAAACAGCATACCTATGTCTCGCTTTTTGACTCCGTCAAGGCGAGACAAAAATTGGTATGGAAAAATTAAAGCCAAACAAATGCAGTCTTCCCTCTTCAATTGCAAAACTGATATTTCCTTTCTTATCATTTACAAGTGAACCATTAGCTTGTATGAGTCCTGAGTCTTGTAACACAGATGTATAGTTGGTGTCATTGGTGTCAAACAAGATTACAGATTTGTCCACCAACACTTTATTCAAAATAATTGTGTTTTCAACAGGCCCAACATTGTCATCATCATTATTTAAAAAATCTTGAATTTAACACACAAAATTCTTTTTTAACAAATATACCATTACATAAAAAAATGGCTACAACTGTGCACTATGGTACCTCCATCTTCTATTTCACAACATGGAAGTTTGTCTTTTCTACAATGAGGTATATCAGCAGGTAATTTACTTTAGTATTCAATTACAAATATGATGAACCTTGCTAATTTTTGTTATTATTCTTTGACAAGTCTAAGTTTTTTAACAGATGCAAACTTACTAGGAAATGTTTGGTAGCATCACTTTCTTTCCAAATCTATTCACTGATTTTCGTTTATCATTGACAGAGTCACCAGCACGAGTTAAAAGTATTATCTAATTGTTATATAATGTACATTTGTGAAGTTGAAACACTTAAGTTAGAAAACAATTAGATGATATTGTGTTAATAACTTTGTCAATGACAAAATAAATTGCACTTAAATTTATCAGTGTTAAAAAATTGATTTACTGGGTAAACTTTTTGTAGATATCAAATGTGTTGCTGAATATCCAGTAGATTTCTGAACCTGGATGAAATTGAAGAATACTTAGTTACATTGTACTTTTGCAACAAGGGTGTCAATTTTATCATGACTCAAATCGTGTTAAAAATTTAAACACACAATTTGTAATGAAGCCAATCTTTCTTTGAATTAAAAAGTTGTTTTGTTGATTTTCTAGCCATATATCCTCATTCCTTATCCTAAAACATGTTTTATATTGTTCCCTTTCAGTGAGTTGCATCATTTTTACTCTACGAAAAACAAAACAAATCTATCAAGACAAGTTTTACCACTTATACAGTCTTTTCTAGGATGCATCTATTTTGTAATTTACTTCAGGTTCCTTGAAAAAGGGTACAGCTTGATGTAGATTAGTGGCATATCCATAATAAACATCTTCCCCTTATAGTATTAGCAAATATAATACCATGTAAATAAATATAGCTTTGCTTTATTATAAGAAGGCTTCCCAATATTTCTAATTTTATTTCATTTCGACAATAACTGGTAAATCTGTATCCATGACATTTAAAATGAAAACATTTTAATTGAAAATAAAAATCATTTATACTGTAGCAGATTGCCTCAACATACTTATAATTTTTCAAGCGTCATTTAAATAATTCAAAATGTACCAAATATGTGCAAGCTTAAACAAACTTTATGCACTAACATGAAATTTAAACCAGGATGTATACAATAAAGAAAGGATCATAAGAAGAAAACATGATGCACAATAATAATATACTTTAATTTCCAAGTTAGGTACTCAGGGGGGCATATACATATAACATTACCTAAATTACTATAATGTGGAATAAATATAAGAATGGCTTTTCCAGAGATGTTGCAAAGGTCTTCTCACTTAATTTTTAATAAAATCAGATGTAGAAAATATGAATATTGTAGCAAACCAACTATTAAACCCCGCCCCCTCAAAGAAAAAAAAAATCTTCAAATCAACAATAGCATAGCATTATATATATATACTTCATTTAGATTAAATACTAAGACTGAGGAATAAGTTGTATGTATCACTTTATCATAATAACTCTAAGTCTGATATATATATGTAGCTTTATGTTAAAATCCTGTAAACTTTAGATTTGTAATAATTGAGATATTTAGGGGAAATTCATGACAATTGTCAACAACTTTCAGGAACTGATTGTTGGAATTGCGACATTAACTGGGACAGATCCAATAATTCAAAGATAGCATCCTATTAAAATCTTGATTTCAAACAATGAGGTTTTTTTTTCTCAAACAGAACTCTATCATGTAAATACCTTTATAGTCACATCACACTTGCTATAACATAAGTTTTATGTGTATCCTGTATCTGTGTGAACATCAATCAAAATATATTTTTGGTGAAAAAAGGTGATTTTTTTAAGCACAATCCCCTAACCCACCACAAATCCTGGATAATCACCTGGTAAAGAAAATTATATTTTATCCTGAACTATGATTTGAGGGCGCTGCTTTCCTCCTTGTCTTTTAAACAATGTTTCCTGTTGACCATTATTCTAAAGCTGTATTTAATGTTATAATGATTAATGGTATTTAATCATATTGTGCGTCATCAGATAATTGCAACATTTTTTTTCTGTTTAAAAACAAATAACTTACACTAGCTAGGTATGTAGTATGTGGGAAAGCTAAAACCAAATAAATAATAACTTAAAAGAATAAAATGCTTGTTGAGCGCAGCTGGATATGACCGCAGAGGTCCAGCCCTGAACAGTTGGGGCAAAAATGGACACAATATTCGCGCTTGATACAGGTCTGAATTTGGATTGTAATAACTCAATTCAAATTTCCAATACCTCCCTTACACTGCTTTTAAATTGTCCATTAACCAGAAAACCCTTGTTTTTCCCCCTTTTTGCCCCTTATTCCTAAACGGTTTGAGCCATAACCCCCCAAAGTCAATCCTAACCATCCCTTTGTGATATGGAACCTTGTGGTACAATGTCAGAGAGATCCATACACTCACACACAAGTTATTGTCTGGAAGTTACAAAAATGCTTATTTTTGGCCCCTTTTGATCCCTTTTGGCCCCTAATTTCTTAACTGTTGGTACCATAACCCCCAAAATCAATCCCAACCTTCCTTTTGTGTAGGTATTGAACCTTATGGTAAAATTTCACAGAGATCCATTCACTTAAACTTAAGTTATTGTGCGAAAACCAATGTGTCTTTGGACGACGACGCCAACGTCATATCAATATACGACCGCAAAAAATATCGGTCGTATAAAATTCACATAAATTTTGTAAACTTGTATAAAAAAATTTAAGAGAATTTCTGTTTTGATGTCAGTTCACAATAACAATACAAATTATACTAAGTCATAAAAAAATGCCTTTCTAAAAGAATGAAAGTTTACAATGTGTAGCGTCAAATTTTCATATTTAAATTCTAAGTGTTTTTTTTTTTTCCTTCAGTTAATTCAATTACAGATTCAAGGAAATACCTTAAAATATCTCTACAAAAAAGTATGTGCAGTCTCATGCATTACCCTATTTTTTTATTTGGAAGGATAGGATTATCTTTTTAAAATGCATCCTTAGTAATTAATGTATATCCATATAAATCTTATGAACCTGAATAAAAAAAACAAATGTGGTTAATCTCTTAATTGTTTAGGATTACACTGTAATGCATTATTCATAAGAAAAAGTCACTTAAAAATTCCCTTCAATAACAGAAAGAAATACAAAAAGAGTTTTTCTTTCTGCATACTTTTACAATTAAAGACGATTTTTGGTAATTGATTTTGATGTCCAGTCTTTCATTGAACCTTGCAGTTTGTAAGATAAGTAAAAACAACTTCCCAGACTCCAAAAAAATCTTGCAAGTCAAGCATTTCTTATTTACAATGAATACCATTTTATTGATTAAGAAATATTTGCAAAATCAGCTGATCAGGTACCTCACATGGACCTTGACAGAACTATGTACTAAAACAAAAAACAACCTCACTTTTAACCTCTATTGTGTTCAAAATTTAAATGAATTGAAGGTTTTATTTAAATAGGAAAGCTTAATCACGTTTCATATAAAGGGATATATGGAAATATATTATCTTTTTATAAAGTTAGATAAAAGTGTAATCACCTACATGTACCAAGAATTATACACAAAAATATGTAAGAATAAAATTTTCTGACAGCTGATTGAATGGTGAATATATATTAGACCAAGAAATTCACATCACATTGTAAAATAGTTTGGTGCGAAAAGTGAATGTTTTTAAAAGGAAGTTTTGTCCCCAAGGAAAGTCGTCAATCAATAAAATTACACGTATCTGATTAATTAGTTTTACCAAAATTAAGGTCAAACAAATATTTTACCATATATTTCATATAATGATATAGTATTATGCAGTTCAGTGAACCAACAAAAATTACCTAGAATAGAATAAGATCCATATTAATAAGAGTTAAACTTCTGTTTTAATATCATATATCTTTTCAATAAAAATTATGTAAAAAAAACATCTTTTCCAAAATTTATAAACATTTAAAAATAAATAAAAAGACAGAAGCTTATTTAAAGGAGATAATAATAAAATGACATACCTGTTGTTATCAGAGATTACATGAAACTAATACTTCAACATTTACCTGAAACAAATTATCGACAGGTGACGATCGCCTAGTTATATAAAAAGGACAGAGTTATCTACCCTATCTACTGTATATATTACTGCATATTATTGGCTGACCAGTTGGACTCATCATATAAAAGTTTTCATTTCATTTCTCAATTCTATTTCTTGAACTGATAAACTTTATGCTTCTTCAAATAGTAAAGCCTATCAAAACACCAAATGTATAAGGTAGATTTGGAATAATGTCATTAAGAAAATATTAGCTTGAACAACTTTGCATCAGATATAAACACATTTATTCTAAAACCAGTTGTTGGCATGATACGGGTTATGTTCTTCTCATATATTTTATGATGGTATGATACTAAACCCCTAACAGGAGGGATTGTACTTGATTTTCATATGATGAAGACATAATCTTTCAATCAGTTTAATTGAGGTCTGGAGCTGGCATGTCAGTAACTGCTAGTAGTCCTTTGTTCATTTATGTATCATTGTCATTTTGCTAAGTTTCTTTTGTTACCTATTCTGACATCAGACTCTGACTTCTTTTAAACTGAGTTTTACTGTGCTTATTGCTATGTGTTTCTTTATCAAACATTGGCTAGAGGTATAGGGGGAGGGTTGAGATCTCACAGAACATGTTTAACCCTGCCGCATTTTTGCGCCTGTCCCAAGTCAGGAGCCTCTGGCCTTTGTAAGTCTTGTATGTTTTTTAATTTTAGTTCATTTATATGTTTTGGAGTTTAGTGTGACGTCCATTTTTACTGAACTAGTACACAATTTTATTTAGGGGCCAGCTCAGGACCACCTCCAGGTGCGGGATTTTCTCGCTGTGTTGAAGACCCATTGGTGGCCTTCGGCTGTTGTCTGCTCTTTGGTCGGGTTGTTGTCTCTTTGACATATTCCCCATTTCCATTCTCAATTTTATTAAAGGCTTCTGTAATGCTATAGATCTGCAAAATTTGGTGCAAATTTTACAAAACTTCATCGATAAATATTGATAGAATGTTTTAAAAATTGATTTGTATAAAAAGATAATAACATAGATTTTACCACAATACCCTATTGATTACAATATTTATGAAACTTTGTTTAGTTAAATTCTAATAGTGTCATGGTAAGATCACTGCAAATGGAAAAGCTCTAGGCCAATAAGAGTACAGGAAAACAATAATTCTAAAGCAGTACATTTCTGAAGATATGGTCTTTTAAAAGAAAGTCTATGTACATGTGTTTTAAGATTTAAACATAGCCATTCAAAATTATAAAACATACATATCTTTTTTGTTAAATTTGAAGGATCATATGACTAATCAACAACAGTTTTTTTCTCTAAAAATGTCATAAATCAAATTTTAAGGATAAAACCTAAAACTTGTATTTTGTTCACAAAATTTGCTATTTAAATAGCCTTTGTTACAGAGATTATTTGTGCATAGTCAAATGTTTAATTTGATTTTGAATTCAATTTAGGAGTTAATATCATTGCAACCCAACAACACAGAAAAATCATAAAGACTAGAATTCTAGTACAACTATAGACAGGTTCACAAAATTTGCTATTTAAATTGCCTTTGTTACACAGATTATTTGTGCATAGTCAAATTTTACAAAACTTCATCCATAAATATTGATAGAATGTTTTAAAAACTGATTTGTATAAAAAGATAATAACATAGATTTTACCACAATACCCTATTGATTACAATATTTATGAAACTTTGTATAGTTAAATTCTCTAATTTTTATATGCAAGGTGAGAATCTCATACAAACTATATCAGGTACTTTTCAAAATTATTCTGATAAAGGAAAGATTTCAATTTATTCATTTATAATATACTTTAACAAATATCTGAAATGATACATGTATGTAGAAATTTTAAGTTTTACAAAAACACATATAAGGTAATATCACCATCTCTAGTATTCTAATGAGTACATGTACTATTATCTTTCAAAAATAATAGAAAAATATTAAAATTTGAGTACTTTTTAAAAGGTTAGATGCATTCTATTTGTAATAACTAAGAAATTTGACTTCCCTTATTTGTTTAGTGATTCTGGAAAAGTGATAAAACAAACATAAATTTTAAATTCTTTTTAGTAGGTTATACAATGTATTCTCTAACTGATCATGACATTAAAATCATATATTTACCAGAAAGAAAGATGTGTCTTAAAATGTAAATTAAGCTCTGGTAGAAAATGGTTGACATTACATGATAAATGTTATGCTAAATACATATATGTGATCAATCAGTACCAGAACTTACAACTAGTCAATAAGGGAAATAGATAGAGAATGATGATTAAGCATTCATTATAAAAAGCGCTTTGAATACATAGTTTTTTATATACATAGAAATAGAAGATGTGGTACGAGTGCCAATGAGACAACTCTCCATCCAAGTCACAATGTGTAAAAGGTATACAATTATAGGTCAAAGTACATCCTTCAACACGGAACCTTGGCTCACACAGAACAGCAAGCTATAAAGCGCCCCAAAATGACTAATGTAAAACAATTCAAATAGGAAAACCAGAGGTCTAATCTATATCAAAAACGAGAAATGAGAAACACTTGCATGTATATAGAATAGTTGTGCATGTTTTGTTCATTGTCTTGGCAACATTAGATAAACTGCTTCCCCAAGTCCAGCTGGATACGACCGCAGAGGTCCAACCCTGAACAGTTGGGGTAAAAATGGACACAATATTCAAGCTTGATACAGGTCTGAGTTTGGATTGTAATTAAATATATGACACATTATAGGTTTCTGACACAGAATAACTGTAGTCAAAGAACTCAAAATTGGTTATATGATTTGAATTTATATTCAATTGAAGATTTCTTGCTTTCTGCAATACGCTGTGCTGTTGCGTAATACTTAGTAAATCTGTTTTCAGACTATATACAAAGAATTAGCCAAATAAATGGTGATCCTCAATTTTTCTTTGGAAAATTTCACAATTTCTTCAATCCTGAAGAAAAAAAATTACCCCCCTCCCCCCATATCCAAAAAAAAATAATATTTGAAGAAATTTCTTAAATCTTGAGGAAAAAAAATTGCCCCCTCCAAAAAAAATTTTTTTTTACCCCACCCGCTCCCACATTTGAAGAAAATTTTCTTTTTGTTAAATGTGGTACAATTTCAGAGACATCAATACATTAAAACACAAATTATTGTCTGAAAACTAGAAAAATGCTTGTTTTAGACCCTTTTTGGCCCCTCATTCCTGAACGGGTTGGGCAATTACCCCAAAAATGAATTCCAACCTTCTACTTGTGGTATTAAACCTTGTGGTACAATTTCAGCAATCGAAATACTTATACACAAGTTATTATCCTGAGACTAGAAAAATGCTTTTTTTGGGCCCCTTTTTGACCCCTCATTCCCAAACGATTGGGACCATCACCCCCAAAAACAATCCCAACCTTCCTTTTATGGTATTGAACCTTTTGGTAAAATTTCATAGAGATCCATACACTTAAACTTAAGTTATTGTCAGGAAACCAAATGTCTTCAGACAACGATGACAAAGACGATGTGAAACCAATATACGACCCCAAAATTTTTTTGCAGTCGTATGAAAAACAGTTCTCTTTCAATTTCATTGTATAACTTATATGTACATGTGTATATGTGTTTTGTTTAGAATTTTTTTTTTATTAAAAAATTTCTTTGAAATTAAATTGAGAAATGTACTGCTTTAGAATTATTGTTTTCCCATACTCTTATTGGCCTAGAGCTTTCCCATTTGTAGTGACATTACCATGACACTATCATTAGAAATTCGGCAATTGCACAGCGCAAGTGCAAATTGAATAAAATGCTTCGCTGAATGCAGCCTGATACGACTGCAGAGGTCAAACCCTGAATAGTTTGTGCAAGTTTGGACACAATCTTCAAGCTTGATACTGTCTGAATTTGGATTGTGATCAAATTTTTGACATAATATAGGTTTCTGACACAAAATAAATGTGGTAAAAGATCTTAAAAATTTGAAATGGGTTGCAATATTTATATTTAATTTTAAATTGCACAGTATTGCACAATAGCAAGAAATATCCCATTGCACAGTATTTCAATTGAACACAAGTTATTGTCTGAAAACTAGAATAAACTGCTTTGTTGAGCGCAGCTTGATACGCCCGCAAAGGTCCAACCCTGAACAGTTGGGACAAAAATGGACACAATATTCAAGCTTGATACAGGTCTGAATTTGGATTGTAATTAAATATTTGACATATTATAGGTTTCTGAATAAATGTAGTCAAAGAACTTGAAATTGGTTATATGAACTGAATTTATATTCAATTAAAGATTTCTTGCTGTTGTGCAATACACTATGCTGTTGTGCAATACTTAGTAAATCTGTTGTCAGACTATAAACAAATAAAATTTATAAAATTCTAAACGGAGCTTACATCAATAGATATAAACAATTAACCAAAGTTTCATGAGAACTGCTGAAAGCATTTTTGAGTTATTGTCTGAAAACTGGAAAATCCCCCCTTTTTTAATGAATAAAACCCCATCTCTCGGAAATTTATAAAAAATGAAAGGGAGCTCATGTCAATAGATATCAACAATTCATCAAAGTTTTATGCAAATTGGTTAAAGCATTTTTGAGTTAATGTCCAACATGTTGACGACAGATGGACAGACGGACGGACGGACAGATGGACCATGGTATACCATAATACGTCCTGTAAACGGGCGTATAAAATGCATGTTTTAGTCCCCTTTTTGGCCCTTAATTCCTGAACATTTAAGGCAATTACCACCAAACTCAATCCCAGCCTTCCCTTTGTGATTTGGAACCTTGTGGTACAATTTCAGAAAGATCCATCCACTTACACACAAGTAATTGTCCGGAAACAACAAAAATGCATGTTTTTAGCCCCTTTTTGGCCCTTAACTTCTAAACTGTTGGTACCATAACCCCAAAAACAATCCCAACCTTCCTTTTGTGGTATTGAACCTTCCGGTTAAATTTCATAGAGATCCATTTACTTAAACTAAAGTTATTGTCTGGAAAACAAATGCGTCTTTGGATGACGCCGACGACATCATACCAATATACGACGCAAAAATTTTTTTGCGGTCGTATAAAAACCATGATGATGAAAAGGTAAACAATCATATAAGGAAGATAGTATCAACTTATTCAGAAAGAAAAAATATAATAAACCAAATACAGTACAGAATCATGGAGCACATGAAAATTATTGAAAAGAGTGAGTGATGTTTATTTGTTTTTTTTTAATATTTTCCATGCATTCTCATTTATTTATTAAACTTTATCATAATTGTTGTTAACGTATTTGGTTTATTATTTTTTTTCTTTCTGCATAAGTTAATACTATCTTCCTTATATGATTGTTTACCTTTACTTCATCATGGTTTTCATTTTGCAAGTGCAATTTCTAATAATAGTGTCATGGTAAGATCACTGCAAATGGAAAAGCTCTAGACCAATAAGAGTACAGGAAAACAATAATTCTAAAGCAGTACATTTCTAAAGATATGGATAAAATACAGGATTTTCTTTTAAAAGAAAGTCTATGTACATGTGTTTTAGATTTAAACATAGCCATTCAAAATTATAAAACATACATATCATTTTTGTTAAATTTGAAGGATCATATGACTTTAATCAACAACAGTTTTTTTCTCTTAAAATTTTATCAATCAAATTTTAAGGATTAAACCTAAAACTTGTATTTTGTTCACAAAATTTGCTATTTAAATAGCCTTTACTACAGAGATTATTTGTGCATAGTCAATTTAATTTGATTTTGAATTCAATTTAGGAGTAAATATCATTGCAACCCAACAACACGGAGAAAAATCATTAAGTCTAGAATTCTAGTGGTCATCATACATTTTGTACAACAACAGACAGGTGGCATGATATCTTAAGCTAGTGAATAAAATAACAGAGACTATCAAATTCAAAGATCAGCCATCAGTACCATATTTTCCAAAATGTCGAAAAATACATTAAGATATATGACAAAAGATAACCACTAGTGCTGTTACTGACTAGTGACAGACAAAGCAACATGTTATTTTTTCCTTTAGCCAATTCAATTACAGATTAAAGGAAATACCTTAAGTGCTCTACAAAAATGTACCTGCAGTTTCATGCATTACCCTATTTTTTATTGGGATGAATATGATTATCTTTAAAAATGCATCCTCTGTACAATGTATATATATCAATAAAAATAGTATGAACATTGATTAAAAAAATGTGATTAATCATTTAAATGTTTAGGATTACACTGTAAATGCATTTTTTATAAGAATAAGTCACTTATAAATTCTGCTTAAATAACAGAAAGAAATACAAAAAGACTTTTCTTTCTGCATAGTTTTACAATTTAAGACGATTTTTAGTAATTCTGTGGACCTAGAAATTGAGGTCAAAACTCTTAATTTGGCATTAAAATTAGAAAGATCATATCATAGGGAACATGTGTACTAATTTTCAAGTTGATTGAACCTCAACTTCATCAAAAACTACCTTGACCGAACACTTCAACCTGACGGATGGACGAATGAATGAACGGACAAACAAATGGACGAACAGACCAAAAAGAAATATTGCCCCTAGGTGGGGCATAAAAATAAACTGCAAGTCAGGCATTTCTTATTCACTATGAAAACCATGTAAAAGACTGAGAAATATTAGCAAAATCAGCTAATCACATACCTCATATGCATGGACCTTGACAAAACATAAGTACGAAAAAAAAAAACAACCTTAATCTTAACATCTATTGTAATCTAAATTTAAATGAATTGAAGGTTTTATTTAAATAGGAAAGCTAAATCAGGTTTCATTTAAAGGGATATATGAAAATACATGTACATGTACATATTATCTTTTTATTCATAACAAAACAAATTTCAATAGAACATACAATAATAAAGAGCTGCGCCATGAGCAACATTGCTTTTTCAAAGAATAAAGTTCAATAACTCCTCAATGTCATATCAGAAATTTATAAAAAACTATTGGGAGGTTATTCTAATAGATATAAAACAGTCACCAAAGTGTCATGAAAACTGCTCAAAGCACTTTTAGAGTTTTTGTCCGGAAACTGGAAAATCCCCCCTTTTTTATGAATAAAATCCCACAACTCGGAAAAGTAACATCTAAAATTCATTAAAACCGAAAGGGAGCTTATGTCAATAGATATAAACAATTCACCAAAGTTTCATGAAAACTGCTCAAAGCTTTTTGAGTTATTGTCCGAAAACTGGAAAATCCCCCTTTTTTAATGAATAAAACCCCATAACTTGGAAATGTCAAATCTAAAATTTATATAAATCAAAAGGGAGCTCAAGTCAATAGATATAAACAATTATATTGTCTTTCCTGAATGGTCAGCAGATTAACTTTAAAATAACAGAAAAAAGATAACAAATAAACAAATACAAACAAAACAAACATAAAAGAACAGAGTTGCAATGTCCCACGCATTGCACATATTTTATCTATCCAAGGTACAAGGGCAATAACTAAAATAAACGAGGAATGTGTCCATGGGACACAG
This sequence comes from Mytilus coruscus, assembly GCA_017311375.1. Classification (NCBI taxonomy): domain Eukaryota; kingdom Metazoa; phylum Mollusca; class Bivalvia; order Mytilida; family Mytilidae; genus Mytilus; species Mytilus coruscus. The sequence continues at coordinate 128,762,106 of CM029596.1, forward strand.
ATGATGCCCCCACTTGCATAAAATTTTATACAGGACAGAAGTAAAGAACAGTAAAAATGACGCTACGCAAATTTGTTCCTAATTTGAGTTTTGTGGTAATAAGCATTTTGTATAAGTTTCATAACATTTGGTTGAGGCAAACTTAAGTAACAGAATTGAAACGAAAAATTCAGCAATTTTTCAATTTGTAAATGGCATAACTCCAGAATGGTGATGCCACCAAAATTCAAACTTGATCTGTGTTATGTAGTAATAAGCATTGTGTATAAGTTTAATTACATTTGGTTTAGGCAAACTAAAGTTAGAGAACGGAAACTAAATATTAAGCAATTTTTCCATTTATAAAGGGGCATAACTGCAGAACGGTTCAAACTTGATATGTGTTTTGTGGTAATAAGCATTTGGATAAGTTTCATAACATTTGGTTGAGGCAAACTTATGTAAGAGAACGGAAACTAAAAATTCAGCAATTTTCCATTTATAAAGGGGCATAACTCTAGATAAGTTAAAGTGACACCACCAAAATTCAAACTTGATCTGTGTTTTGTGGTAATAAGCATTTTGTATAAGTTTCAGAACATCTGGTTGAGGCAAAATTAAATAAGAGAACGGAAACTAAAAATTCAGCAATTTTTCCATTTATAAAGGGGCATAACTATAGAACAGTTAAAGTGACACCACCAAAATTCAAACTTGATCTGTGTTTTGTGGTAATAAGCATTGTGTATAACCTTCATAACATTTGGATGAGGCAAACTAAAGTTAAAGAACGGAAACCAACTTTGGGACGTACGTACAGACGGACAAGGGTAAAACTTAATGCCCCCTCCGCTACGGCGGGGGCATAAAAATGCACTTTTTTTTTGTTCTTTAAAACTTTGTATTAATATCTTAAGAGAAATGCAATGTGATTTCCATTATAATTTATATTATTTCATCAGAACTTATTTTCAAAGGGTCAAAGATATTGCTAATATAAACCTATGATATAAGTTTCATAAAATTCTGGCAAGAATTGAACACATGAGAGTGATAACATTGCAATTTTCCATATAATCAATATTTTCAAGGGCATAATTCTTTTAAAAATAAGTGATCAGCACTGATTTTTGAACTCTTCCCAGAATTTGAAGATATAAACCTATAATATAAATTTCATTAAAATCTGGCAAGAATTGTACACATTAGAGCGCTCATAAGGCAATTTTCGATATAATTAATATTTCTAAGGGCATAACTCTTTTAATAATTATTGATTGGAACTGATTTTCAAATTCGTCCAAGACATTGCTAATATAAACCTTTGATTCAAGTTTCATAAAATTCTGCTAACAATGCAATTCTCCATATAATTTATATTTCCAAGGGGCATAAATCTTTTAAAAGTAATTGATCGGCACTGATTTTCGTACTCATCCAAGACATTGTTGATATAAACCTATGATATATGTTACATAAAAATCTGGAAAGAATTGTACACTTGAGAGTGCTAACAAGACCGGATGGAAGGACGTACAGACAGACAGACGGACACCGGTATTTCCATGTCCCCCCAACACGTTATGCAGGGGACAATAAATAATATCATACCATATCAAAAATGCTCTCAATTACTTAAAGAAGACTCAAAGTACTTAACCTGCTGATAATAAATCATGCTGTCAGACAGTGCTATACTCTAATATTATGAATATTGGTAGCTTAACTTCAGAGAAGATTTCATACAGCAACACTTTAAACTTTACAGGAAGTCACAATCTTGTTCAAGATCCAGAAAAACTTACAAAGCAGAAACACAAAAAAAAAAATTTTTTCTTGCTTTAAATGTTTAGATTGGAGGGCCACTGATGAGTCTTATGTAGACGAAATGCCCTTCTAGCGTATCAAATTATAGGCCTGGTATCTTTGTTGAGTTTCATATAAAACTATAGTATAAACTAGGGAATTGTTGTTCATCCCCCAAAAATACTGCACACAATTATTGAACAAGAACAGTAAATTAATAAAATTTATCAACAAGCCTTTTTTCAACCCAAGTAGAAAGAGTTGAAGGACAAGCATAAATATTTCATTACTTTTGGCTAATATAATATATTAGAAATTAATAAACAGTACAATGCAGGAATAGACACCCAAGATGTCAAGTGGACCCTAAATAGTGATTAATTGTGCTAACTTATTCATGTAATTAAAGTTGTCACTTTAACTTGACTGCTAAACAGGAAACCAAAAGTCAATTATGTTGTTATTTGTTTTTTGCGCTTAGTACCAATCTGATGAGTCAAGATTTTCATAAATAAATCAGGCTGTTAGTTTTCTCATTTAAATTGTTTTACATTTGTCATTTCGGGGCCTTTTATAGCTGACTATGTAGTATGGGTTTTGCTCTGACAGTGTTGAAGGCTGTACGGTGACATATACATGTAGTTGTAAACTTCTATGTCATTTGGTCTGGTGGAGAGTTGTCTCATTGGCAATTATACCACATCTTCTTATTTTTATATTTTCAATTGGTTTTGACAATATGAAAATAAGAAGATGTGGTATGATTGCCAATGCGACAACTCTTCAAACAAAATCTTTCATTTTTTTCACTCAACAGGTCCATATATATATGTTAAAATATACTTTTTTACTTTTTTTGGTCTTTTGGAAAATGTTGTTTGTTATGTATTTAGACCCCTCTACCAAGAAATTTGTTTTGCATGCACACGTATAAAAATTGCGGCTTTTATCCAACGCAATCATAGGTTTGATCGTTGTTTTCAATTTAGACTTGTTTATATTTTTTCGTTAGGATTTGTATTATATTTGCCTTCGGGTTTATATGATCTGTTCATCCTATTTCGACTCTTCAAAATTCAAGAGTCTATCCTAAATTGAGGTAAATTATATGGCCTTCCAAATACCATTTGGATTCCTAATATCACTCAAGAGACATTAATTGTCGAAATCCGGATATGGTGTACTAATTTTTGCACCTTTTGTTTGCTGTATACCATCTTTTCCGCAAGTTTATTGTTTTCTGTTTAGTTAATTTAATAGTTAAGATCCATTTTGTTACATCTGGTGATCCATTTATTTGGCAATCGCCAATGGCAGTCAGCAGGGTCTAAGAACATCCGTTGTTCGACCTGCTAGTCAAATGCGTTTTGTTAAAATATACTTTTTCACTTTTTTGGTCTTTTGGAAAATGTTGTTTGTGCTGTATTTAGACCCTTCTACCAAGAAATTTGTTTTGCATGCACACGTATAATAAATTGGTGCAGCTGGATACCACCGCAGAGGTCCAACCCTGAACAGCTGGGGCAAAAATGGACACAATATTCGTGCTTGATACAGGTCTGAATTTGGATTGTAATTAAATATCTGACACAAAGTAGGTTTCTGACATAGAATAACTGTAGTCAAAGAACTTAGAATTGGTAATATGATTTTAATTTATATTCAATTTATGCTTTTGTGCAATACACTATGCTGTTGCATATTGACCCCCATCTCTTTTGCAAAAAATAATATTTGAAGAAATTTTCTTTTAGTTTCTCTGAAATGAAAAATTGTCCCCCACAATTTCATATTTCCCCTCCCCACCTAAATTTTGTTTTTCAATTCCACCTTTCCCTTTTTCCAAAAAAAATTCTTTCCCTCAAGATAAGGTCATAATCTCAATTCAAATTTCTAATGGAGTTTGCAACCATAATTACCCATTAAAATACATCATAAAAGTCTTAAAATAGAAAATGACATATATATTCAAGGCTAAAATTAATATTAATTACTGTAACATTTAAAAATAAATTGACCACTAATCACCTCAAGACAATACAGCATTTCTTATACATAATTTACAAGCAGTGAAAGGGAGGTAATCCAAAACATACACAACATTGTATATAAAATGTGATTGGATTACCTCCCTTACACTGCTTTAAAATTGTCCATTAACCAGGAAACCCTTGTTTTCCCTTTTTGCCCCTAATTCCTAAATGGTTTGAGCCACAACCCCCAAAGTCAATCCTAACTATCCCTTAATGGTATGGAAACTTGTGGTATAATTTCAGAGAGATTCATACACTTAAACACATGTTATTGTCTGGAAACTACAAAAATGCTTATTTGGGCCCCCTTTTTTGGCCCCTAATTCCTAAACTGTTAATCCCCAAAATCCCCAAAATCAATCCCGATCTTCCTTTTCTGGTTATAAACCTTTTGTTTAATTTTGTTTACTTATACTAAAGTTATTGTCCGGAAACCAACTGTCTTGGGACGACGATGACGTATGTTTTGCATGCACATGTGCAGTTTTATCCAACGCAATCATAAACATCAATTTAGACTTGTAATATATATATATAGTGTCTTAAAATAGCAACAATCAACATTCAATCTACTAGGTGTGGATCAGTTTGTAAATAATGATGCAGTTATAAAATTAGAATGTAATTTTAACACACTAATTGTTAAAATTAGTTGTTATATTTTATATTATTCACGCAATATTTCGCTAAACAAATTAGCTTCATCCGCGTGTGCATCTCTCAAGGTGAAATCGGATGCATGACAAAAAATATTTTGTAGCTTGAACTACACAAAATTTGAGTAAAAGTTTAACAAAATTTATTGATGTTCTATAAAAATATATATGTTTGTAAATTGTCTAGAATATATAAAAATATTTTTGCCGCTTATTGTACATAGCAATTCTTAAATCAAAACAAATAGTTGTTTTAGTTAAATAGAATGAAGTTCAGGATTTATTCCTTTGGTTTTGGGTAGAACTGTTTTCATCTCTCTCATTAAGTCCATCAGGTTCAAGAGTACGTAGCTGATGCATCCAGAACCTTTCTCTCTGTTTTCTCCTTTGGGAGTCCCAATTTTGGTTTACCTCAATTATTTGAAAGGTGATATTTTCAAAAGTATGCCCTGTTCTTAAGAGGTGTCTCGTAATTGGACAGTTTCTTCCTTTTGTATAAAAAGACCAGTGATTGTTAAGTCTGATGTTGAATTTCGTTTCTGTTTCACCAACATACTGCAGCTTGCAAGTTCCACAAGTAAGAATATAAATACTATTTTCCGTTTTGCAATTAGATGTAACATAGATGTTGTATCGCTGCTTTGTTACTGTGCTGCTGAAAGAGTGGTCAGTGTTGGCGACTTTACAGCACATACAATTGGTTCTTCCGCATTGTTTGTAACACCCAATTTTAGAAGTCTCTTGTTTCTTTACTTTAGATGTGACAAGTATGTCTTTGAGATTTTTGGGTCTGCGATAGGCAATAACAGGAGGTGATGGAAAAATTTCTTTTAAGGAAGAGTCATTTTCGATAAGACGCCAGAGCTTGCGGATAGTAGATGAAATATTTGTCAAATCGGGATGGAAGGTGACATCAAACGGATCGCTGGTCGTCTTATCTTTGTATTCCATGAGGATATCTCGATCTTTTCTTGGGCTTTATCAAAAGCGTCTGTGATGTTTTGCTTTTGTATCCTCTTGATTTCTAGTTGTTTTTAGTTGTCTCAAACGATAGTTGAGTTTGGATTCGAGGAGCAAATTCGCTTTAGTCTGATGGCTTGACTGTAAGGTATGCTCCTGGAGCAGTGTTTCGGTGACAACTTTTGGAGAAAGGAACTGGTGTTTATCAGTTTTCTTTGTGTGGAGATCAGTTGTAATGACCCGTTTTTACAAATGTGGTGGTGTCGAGAAAAGCAATTTTCTCGCTTGAAAATTCAGATGTAAATTTAATTGAATGATGGAACTGATTACAATGATCTAAGAAATCTTGTAAATGTTCTGCAGTATCGTTCCATTTCATGTCAATATCATCAATAAAACGGAGCCATGACAAGGGTTTGTACGGCACACTCAAAGGATGCGTTCTTCAAGATCCCCATAAAAATGTTGGCGAAAGAAGGTGCCATTTTGTTCCCATACTAGTTCCGTCAATCTGCAAAAGTGCTTGTCGTTGAAAATAAAGTTGTTATTTTCAAGCACTAGCTTGAGCAATTGAACTAGACAGTCAGTTTGTGGATGTTTATCCTTTCGAGTGTTCCATACTTTTCACACGCGGCTATTCCTTCATCTTTTGGAATATTTGTGTATAAAGAACACACATCCATCGAAACCAAAATTGTGTCATTACGTAAAGGACTTAAGGAATTCATTTTTTCAAATAGTCAGTTGTATCTTGAATATGAGATGGCAGTTGTCTAACATATGGTCTAAGGTGGTAATCAACAAATTCTGAAATTTTTTGGTGGGATGGCCATTAGCTGATACTATAGGTCTCCTGGAATCCCTTCTTTATGGAGTTTTGGAAGTAAGTAAAATCGACCGGCTGTGCAAGTTTCGTCTGGGCGTAGATAATCGTACGTATCGTCATCAATTTGTTTATCTTTATTCATTTCTGAGAGGACGTCATTAATTTTTTTGTTGATTTCTTTGGTTGGACCACATGTTAATTCTTTATAAAATTTAGTGTTGGAGAGCTGAAGATTCCCTTCTTCGATGTAGTCTGCCTTGTTCATCACAACAACGGCACTTCCTTTGTCCGCTTGTTTGATAACAATGTCATCACGGTCTTTAAGTTTATCATGGCTTGGCTTTCTGACTTTGAAATATTTTGCACTTGTTTACCACTGATTGAAGATCTGACTTCAGCTTTGACTGATGTAATAAATGATTCCAAATTATCGTTTTGCTTTTAGGTGGATTCCATGTACTTTTCTTTTTAAATTTTGGGATGCATATGTCTCCTTCATCACTCTCATAATCAGATTCATTCATTCCAGCTTCTTTTAAATTTTTCTTCTGTTGTCTATTGAAATGTTCTTTCAAACGAAGACTGTAAATTTTTGTTGTAAATTATTGACGTTTGCTTGAACTGGACAGAAATTGAGGCCTTTACTCAATAGTTTTTCTTCAGAGTCAGTTAGTTCTATTGATGACAGGTTTACAACTAAATTATCTTGAACTGAGTGTTTCTGTTTTTTAAAACATCTTTTTCTCGGTGGTTTTGATTTACTCTCTTTTAACATGTTTAAAATTTGATCTTCTTCCAAAACGGAACTTTGCTGGTTTAAATGGTCTCGTTTGAATTTTTTATTCTGTTTGGCTTTGAAATTTTGTTTCTCTATTCTTTGGATGTCGGAAGAAAAATACATTATATATATATAATTCTAAATTGAAAACAATGTTCAAATAACATTCAAACCTATGATTGCGTTGGATAAAAACCACAATTTTTATACATGTGCATGCAAAACACATTTCTTGGTAGAATATATATCTATATAAGAAAATTAATAAAAGATAATAACGGTTTCAATTCATTACTTTTACTAGCGCTTTCACTGCTTTTACAGATCTTCAGGTAATGTGACTTTATACATATGTGTTATACAAAACAATTGATTGATGTTAACAATAGTATGACGTTAACAAATACAAGGGAGACTACTAAGGTCATTTGAAAAATTGAGTAAAGTCTTTAAAATGTTATTTAAGTAAAAAATAAAATATTATTTATCATTTAATCCCAGGTTGAGAATGTTTATGAATAATTCTTCTTTTTTCTTCCGGAGAAAATCATTTTGACGATTCACCATATACAATATATAGAATTCGTCTCAAATTTAGCCCAACAATGTTAGATCTTCAAATTTGCATTGGTAAATTTTTGGTCTTCCCTCAGAGGATTCAAACCTTTGCTTCTGTGACATTGTGACAACACCGTCTGCACCATGTCCAGCGCCCTAGACCACTTGACTACCTATGCTACATAAAAATATAACTTTCAGTGGTCAATGTAATGCCTTTCCTAGTCGTCTTTAGCTAGGGTTGTAACACAGTACATGATGTATAGTGGCAAGTAGATGGTGTATCTTTCAGATCAGCTATTTTGTCTGTTGTAAAGGATGATAATGTTAATTACCATGCCGCCACATCAATATAATTGCGGTTTTTATCCAACGCATTGAACGTTGTTTTCAATTTAGACTTGTATATATCATATATACATGTTATATATATGATGTATATAATGCTTAGAAAAATCAATTCAACAATGTTAGAGCAGATTTTATTCTTTACTTCCTCCCAAACAGGGACTGGAACCTGTACTTTTCACTTCTCATTTCTACGACAACACTGCCTAGGATTTCACAGACGCTTTATCCCCTCCTCTAACTATAGCTATATATATAGTATAAAAAAAAAAAACACAAAAAAATCACATTATCGCATCTCCTACGGTTCATCAGACAGAATTGTTATTGTTAATAGTAACGACTTGTGACGTTACCTAATAGTAACGTCTTGCAGCAGTTTGTATATATTACAGAATCATATTCACGGACTGAATTTCACTTCCTATTTAAAGTCGGCTTGTACAAACTAGAGGCTCCTCAAGAGCCTGTGTCGCTCACCTGTATTTACTGATGCTTTGGAAATCATGTAAAATAAGGTTAAAATCATAATTAATAGTATTAGATATTAGATATTATAATGATATCTAAAATAATAACAAAATACTGCAAAATTTTTGTAAAATTACTAACTCAGGGGCAGCAACCCAACAACGGGTTGTCGGATTCGTCTGAAAATTTCAGGGCAGATAAATCTAAATCTGATAAACATTTTTACCACCTGTCAGATTTGCTCTAAATGCTTTAGTTTCAGAGATATAAACCAAAAACTGCATTTTACCCCTTTGTTCTATTTTTAACCAAGTTGGCCATGATGGTTGGAAGGCGGGGTCATCGGACATATTTTTTAAACTAGATACCCTAATTATGATTATGGCCAAGTATGGTTAAATTTGTCTCAGTAGTTTCAGAGAAAAGGATTTTTGTAAAAGATCACAAAAATTTACGAAAAATTGTTAAAAATTGACTATTAAGGGCAATAACTCCTAAAGGGGTCGACTGACAATTTTGGTCATGACAACATATTTGTAGATCTTACTTTGCTGAACATTATTGCTGTTTACAGTTTATCTCTATCTATAATAATATTCAAGATAATAACCAAAAACTGCAAAATTTCCTTAAAATTACCAATTCAGGGGCAGCAACCCAACAACAGGTTGTCAGATTTGTCTGAAAATTTCAAGGCAGATAGATCTTGACCTGATAATCAGTTTTACCCTATGTCAGATTTACTCTAAATGCTTTGGTTTCAGAGATATAAGCCAAAATCTACATTTTACCCCTATGTTCTATTTTTAGCCATGGCCGCCATCTTGGTTGGTTGGCGGGGTCATCGGACACATTTTTAAAACTAGATACCCTAATGATGATTGTGGCCAAGTTTGGTTAAATTTGGCCCAGTGGTTTCAGAGGAGAAGATTTTTGTAAAAAGCTAACGACGACGGACGACGACGACGGACGCCGGACGCCAAGTGATGAGAAAAGCTCACTTGGTCCTTCAGGCCAGGTGAGCTAAAAAGGGATATAAAATTTAAAATATATCCCTTTTTTAAGATGTGGACCAAAGATAAAAATCGCTTGAAGCCAAGGAACACTATTTTATTGAACAGTACAAGCCGACTTTAAATAGAAAGTGAAATTCGGTCCTTGAATATGATTCCCTAATATATACAAACTACCGCAAGACGTTACTATTAGGTAACGTCACAAGTCGTTACTATTAACAATAATATTCTGTCTCATGAACCGTAGGAGATGCAGTGAAAGCGCTACCAGAAACAATGTTAGATTTATAATGTGATTTTTTTGTGTTTTTTATTTTTTAAACTATATTTTCTGTACCAAGGACTTTTTATTTATCAAAATATATATATATATTTCGTCTAAACAACAGCCCAACAATGTTAGATCTGTAAATTTGCGGAGGCAAATTTTTTTGTTCTTCCCTGACCGGGATTTAAACTCATGCTACTGAGATATCATGGCACCAAATCTACATGTATGTATATATATATATATATATAATTCGTCTAAATAACAGCCCAACAATGTTAGATCTGTAAATTTGCGTTAGCAAATTTTTTGTTCTTCCCTGGCCGGGATTAAAACTCATGCTACTGAGATATCGTGGCACCAAATCGCCTTGCACTATGCCTGTCACGCTAGACCACTCGACCACCTAGGCTCTACAAAAATATATATATATATGCATGTAGAATGGGACATGGGGTTGTTACATTATGTTCAGACAGATACATAGATAAAAAAAAATGTACATACTTTAAAATAATATATTAAAATAATTTTTACTAAAAATTAATTACAAGACCAACATTACTGTAGGCTACTAAATAAACTTTAACAACAGCAAATAATCAATCGTAATTAATTTACTTTTTCTATTATATATTTATTGTTTTAGCAGTATATAAACTTTCTTGTCGCTAAATTCGTCTTCCTCTCGTTAATTTTTTCTTCTTGTCGCTAGTTAGTGAGACCGAATTTGAGTATGAATGTATCCATGGAGGACATAATTTTGTTTCAAAATCAGATGGAGTATGTCAAAACCAAAGGTAATTTATTTCTTCTATAAAAATACCAATTGTCATAAAATCAATATGAAAGCCAAGGTATAAATGCAAAAAGGGAAATTGCAGAGTGGAACAGTTAAGTGTCCATAACCAATAAAACATGCACCCAAAAGCACAAATTAGATGTGCAGAAGATGCCATTGAAAATAAAATATATGATATTATCTGTATGCGGAATATTGTATAATTATGTACGAATTAAAGTTTTCAAGTTGTATTTGATGATGATGATGGATGGCTGCTTAACGTCCAGCCCCAAATATGAATATTCAGGACGAGAACATGTTAATGTATTATGAATATTAACCCTGCTTTGTACTAGACCGACATGCTGAGCCGAAAATTTAATGTGCTAGCTGACAAGGTAATAGTCCCCAGGAAGACATATCACCTTACCTGGACTCATGAACATTATTCTGACTCTGAGCCGACCAGTCTTTGCTCTTATTCCTTAATGCCACGTGCTTAGCGGAAAAGCAGCAAAGTCTTTGGTTTGACTCAGCGGTTTCAAACCCACAACCTCCCGCACTCGTGGTGAACACGCTACCAAGAGACCACTAAGGCGGTTAGTTGTATTAAAATATATTACATACACATGGGACATACGATATATATATATCTATTCCCAGCATATAATGAAATGCATTAACGTAACAAAAACACAATGTAACCATAGACACAAATATTATTGTTACCTTCATAACCAATCAGTTCCTATAACCCAACCTAGCATTCCGGCAATTAGTGTCCAACGTAACAATAACGTTTTTGTAATTGTTACTTTTCAACATAAACATAGCCAGTGCCATAAAACTAACATGCACCAATAACCTTTGAGAGCTCATTGGATACATAAGTAGCCCCTTCGTATATTATATACATGTACATGTATACGTGTTTTTTAAAGGTACAAGGTTGTTCCGGCCACAAACCAAGTCGATCCATTCCATGTCATTTCGTCTCATTTCGATCCGGCCCCAAGTAGATCGATATCCAGCCCCATAATAAAATAATATATAATTTATATCAAGGATTTATATAGTAATTGGGAGGATTTGGTGACATAATTGATTCAGGGTAAATGGAATTTGCACAAAGTATCAATGATTAATGACAGCAGGTAAGTGAAATATGCCTTACATTGGAGGAACATTCAGATGATTTATTCTAAATTGATACGAAAAGGAGTATGATCGGTATTGTTTTAAAGCAGTAAACATGGAGAAGTTTGGACGTTTTCCTTAATAATCTCAAATGCGTCTTAACTAGGAGAATTTTTTAAGTGATATGTATACGAATGCATTGATATATAAGATTGCAACTTTTTTTAATCTTATCATATTTAAAATGCTGAATCTATAACAATGTTTGAAATTCCCCGTTGTCTCATTTTTCCCTGGTGTTTACTATAGATATGAAGTTATTTTCCATGATAACTTGGTATATAAATAGTTTTTACTTAAACATGTAATTCACACATTGAAGAGATAAACATGATAAATAGATATTTACAATCCAATGGAACATATAATTATGTTATCATCATAATGACTTTTTTATATCAAAACAATGTCTACAACTGGTTTGTTTATTCAACAATTGTCTGAGGATCATGAACCAAAGTAACACCAGTCATAATCACTTAATTCAATCAAAATCATGATTGACTGAGATAATCTATTAAATCAACAAGGCCTTTATACTTTGATCTTTTTATGAAGTTCTAATAATTAGGTCTTTCCACTTTTCCGTGGAAAGACCTATTGATTTTGTTCTGATTATTATTTTTTTTTTTTTTCTTCCGCCTAATTTTTTCTTGCGTAGTATTGTTGTTTCACAAGATGTCGCTAAGAAATTTGGTATATGATATCGAACAGTTTATACGCTTTTAAAACTGACAACCGCCTAACTGAACACTTTATGTTGTAAGAGTTATCTCCCCAAACACTGTTTTTCTTGTGGCCACTACTCCTTCGCAACCGTAAAAGATTACGACAAATTTATTTTACCAAATTGCTCGCTATATCTTCAGGATGTTGAGTTTGGTTTTCACCAAAGCGTTCTGGAGACTCCATATGAGAGTTATTTCCCCTTATGCATTTGATATGAGTGATATGCATTTCTAACTGGTAAACCATAAATGATAGAGACCTAGGGTTTTTTTATTTGAGGTCCTTGGTCCAAAAAAAGAAAATTTGGTCAAGGTCAAAGGTCAAGGTCATATTCTAAATTTTGACTTTGGCTTATTTTCACTTCTTTTCAAAAACCGTATGAGATATCGACAACATTTTATTACTAAATTGTTAGTTGCCACATGTCGTAACACATACATTTTGGTTCAAAGGGTGCGCTAACATTAAATTAAGAGTTTTCTCCCCTCTTGTATTTAAAAATACGCGTATGGTGATACATGTATAACTCATTAACCATATATAACTAAGACCTAGGGTCTTTTGATTTGAGGTCCTTGGTTTAAGACCTTGAAATTTAGCTCAAGGTCATAGGTAAATTTGACGTTCTAGATTTTGACCTTTGCTTTTACCTCATATGTATACATGATAAAGCCATGGGACTTTTTGCATTAGGTTGCAAGCCATTTGACCTTGAAAAATCCAACCGGAAGTGACCTTGTGTAAACCGAAGTAGCTATTTTTGTACTTATTTAATATAAAAGTATATAGAACCATATATTTTGGAATCAGTGTCAAGTAAACATTCAAATTATACTGGAAGTAACATTTTTCAAACCGGAAGTAACAAATTATCTCCCTTATTTAAAAAAAATGTATAGAAACCATATATTCTTGGAATCAGCGTACAATAAGCTATCATTTGATGCTGGAAATGACATTTTAAACCGAATTTTAATATTTTTATATCAAAATAGATCTTTATGGGTGGAAAGACCTTCAATTGTTCTCTGAACAATTGGTTTTTAATTGTTATTTATTTTCTTTTTCAGTTAAAATTGATGAAAGCAAAGAATAGCAATATTTAAGCATTATAATCATAATAAAGCATATAAAGTACAGTATGTGACAAACAAAATACAAATTACATAAAATAAATTCTATTACAAATTTGATAAGCAGTGAAGCTTAGTAAATAAAATTATTGAAAATTAATATTTAAGATGTATTTTCTATATAATGTTGCAGTAATTCACAGCGTAATATACAAATACAAATTGGTTTTTTTTAATGGCTCCTTTAAAAATTCATTACAATCGGTCAATGTTTTTTTCTTTTAAAGCAAAAAAATGGAAATATACGCTTATCTGTATTACCTGATTACCTAGACGGTGTGGCCACTTTGATCATTGCTCACACTGAAGTGCATGCTGCAGAGGTCAAACATGTTAATCACATACATTTGTACCACACAGGGAAAATACATTGTGATACTGAAGAGAACTGTGTGTGTTTTGGGAGGCGGCTTTCCTAGTGTTGAACTTGTGTTGTACTTAATACTTACATGTTGTATTAAATAAAAAATAAAAATTCCCTTAGTGTTTCGTGTTGTTTCGTGAGTGTTCTGAAGTTGTGAGTTACTTGTAGAATAGAAGCTAATTATATAGATAATTGCTTCGATATTTGTAGTAATAGTAGCCAATAAATGAAATAAATAATAAAAATAAAAAATGAATGAATCTGAAGATGGAGATTATATATTGCTTCCCGATGGCCTGGTTTCAAGTATTTAACAAAAAGCAAAAGTCTAATGTATATATGTCAAATAAATCAAACATTCTGTCTTCTCTTTTATAGAAAGGATTCAGTAAATCAAACAACGTTTCTCAATTAGAGAAGTTTTTATAACTTTAAACAAAAGCGAAGTTTGTATGCATCAGCTTGGGGATCAACTTGTCAATTGTGTATGTAACTTTTTGTTATTATACAGGTTGGAAGACTAGTTAAGATCACAGTCAATCGAAAAAATGCTAATTACTGCTGATTAATGTTGATGGTACTAAATTCTGTTATATATGTTTTTATTATAATTATGCATACACAATAGTCTTGAAAACTTGTATTATAAACAAAATAAATATAATTATCTTATGCTGCATAATCATCCGTATTCATTAAAGGCTATAAATCGATTTAAATCAAATTAATATCATATTTCTATATGAAATTTTAATATGAATAATCATGATTATTGATGATTGACATATTTAAAAAAAATTTCAAGAAATGTCTCATCTGAAGAAAATTAAATATTTAAATATTCGTCAAAGGCACACATTTTTTAACTGTCCACCTTTTATATACTTGTACATGTATATACATAAAAGTTTATGTATTAAAATTCATATATATATATATATTTATAAATGGGGCGGATCAACTTGGGATGTTTCAATTTATGGCCAGATCGACATGACAGCTTAATTAAAATAGATGGGTCTCACTAATTAGCGACAAGAAGCATCAAGAAGTGACAAAAAGAAAAAAATTAGCGACAGGAAGAATAATTTAGCAACAAGAAGTATAATTTAGCGACAAGAAAACAAATTTAGCGTAAAAAAATCTTAATATTAATAATTTAACATGTAAATAAATAAATATTGAAACATACATCAAATTGTCTTTTTTTAAAATACAAGAAACAAGAGAATAAACTTCATTATCAAGGATATTTTTAAGATAATATATTTACAGTTTACAGCATAGTGTATACATGTAGATGAATGAATCAATATTTATATAAGAGTCAGCATGGTTGATATATGAAAGATTCAAACCAAATTATAAGATAATATAATCTTGATTTATTTCAGACTCAAAAGGTCATATATATATATATATATATATATATATATATATTGATCCGTTCATCCTATTTTGACTCCTCAAAATTCATGAGTCTATCCTAAATTGAGGTAAATTGTATGGCTTTCCAAATACCGTTTCGATTCCTAACATCACTGAAGAGACATTAATTGTCGAAATCCGGATATGGTGTACAAAAACCTTTGCACCTTTTGTTTGCGGTATATCATCTTTTCCGCAAGTTTATTGTTTTCTATTTAGTATCAAATTTATAATAAAGATCCATTTATTACATCGGTGATCCGTTTATTTGGCAATCGCCAATGGCAGTCACCAGGGTTAAAGAACATTTGTTGTTCGACCTGTTAGTCAAATGTGTTTTGTTAAAATATACTTTTTCATTTTTTTGGTCTTTTGGAAAATGTTGTTTGTGCTGTTTTTAGACCCCTCTAACAAGAAATTTGTTTTCCATGCACACATATAAAAATTGCAGTTTTCATCCAACGCAATCATAGGTTTGAATGTTGTTTTCAATTTAGACTTGTATATATATACACAACATTTTCTGTCTAAACAGGATAAAAGGTTCAAATATTTACATTATTAATCATAGTTTAAAATCAAAAGGTATAATACATGCGTGTTTGGATTAAAAAAAAGGGACGGGGAGGGGGAGGGGGTGTAATTTCTTTATTTTTAAAAATTTTAATGCCATTTTCTATTTTTATGGACCCTTATATATATATTAGTATAATTAGATGATTTTTTTTCTGTAAATCTATTGTTTTAATAGTAAATGAACTTTCTTGTCGCTTATTTTTCAGGGGTTCAAATCAACATTTGGTACTGGAAGGTTCAGGACCTTTGACACTCCAAACTGAAAGGTTCACAACCTAAATCCCAGGTCCTACTTTTACATTAAATATTTCATAACTCAATAAGATACAAAATTAATGTGCTTTTGGAGTAAGGTTAGTTTGTTTCGTCATATTTGAACTGCATGTGATATTTCGTTTCTCATATAATGGGCTATCCAGCGAATAAACAGTTTACAACCTTCAATATTGAAATACTGCTTACACATCAACACCATTTTGCACTGGATTTCAAGAATAAATTGATAGTCACTGAAGGGTTTTCTCTTTTTTGCAATACTGTATGCAGTGTTGAAAAGAACCTTATATCTATTCAACTGATCAGGCTTACATTGCTGCTTGAGAATACATTGTCCAAGTTTAGTATCTGGCAATTAATCTTTAGACTTAAATTTGGGTCACTTTCATGGATCCACTGCTTTAAACAAGATAAATGCTGGAGTGTCACTTTGTATATTTTTATTGGGTCTATTTTAAGATTTTGTGTTCTTCTGACAAGTGCACTTTCTTTTTCTGGATGGTGGGGAACTTCTGGCAGTATGTGCATGACATTCGACCAGTTGATTCATCAAAATATAGCCACGGTTTGATCGATTTTCCACTGGGGCTTAAATGTTCATTCCCGTTTTTCCGATCGTATTTTTGGTCTTTAGTGAGATCTTCATTTGATTTTTCTGGAAGAAGTTGAAGACACAGGCACTTAATTGTTTCTATCCATGGGAAGGTTGAATATCCTTTTATATTTATGGATAGTCGACCTTCCCATGGATAGAAACAAGTGCCTGTGGTTGAAGACCATTCATAATTTTCAGGCTTTTCTTGGAGTTCAAGACATGACACCAAAGTGAAACGGACTCATTTTGTTCGAAAATGTCTAAATGATTTGTCACATGACTTCTCTCAACTATTTATAACCTTGTGTTTCCAAGAAATACAAGGTTAAAAATAACTTTTATCACTCGTCGGCAAGGTCAGGGATAAAACATTTTTTTATCTCAATTTCAGTAATAATATGGCTTTAAAATGACGATACAGATGGTTAAAAAGGTCAGCAAAGATCATTTTTATTTCCTTCAAAATCAAAGGTCCGTAGGGCGTAGCTAGTAACCAAACTGAAAGTCCGATTGCAACAGTGGACATGGTGGAAGGTCACGGACCTCGGATCACCACTAATTTGAACCCCTGTTTTTTCTTCTTGTCATTAATTAGTGAGACCGAAATAGATGGCTTACTTGAATGTCTAATCCCGAATAAATCAACACTGACAGTACAATAACTGGACAGGCAATCTTTAGAACAAAACTTTTACGCTTAAACATAGATCTCGATTCTAGAATTGAGACAAATTAAGTCTTACAAAAAGTACCTGAAGTTGTATACACTAGAAGTTTTACTTCCAACCCGGATCCAGTTGTAAGAAGCAGAGTTCTGAGGGCTGCTTAGAATCAGAAGGTTTAAAAAATTTGCTTATGAGGAAACACCAACTCTTCATTGAGAACCTGAACAGTTTATATCATGATTCGGATCTACGGTATAGTTTTACCAACATCCAATACACTACATGTCAATATACATGATATATGCAACATATGTTCCACGAGTGCAACAGGTGACATAAACAACTAACCACATCTAGTTTCGAACTTTTAGCGTCGCCTTTTTTTAAAGATTGGAGTTGAAACAACTGAAAGTAAAAATATTAATAACATTGGTTCATTCTTATCAAACAATCTGTATCTTTTTATTTCAGTTGTTCTTTCTAAATGATATATGAAAACAATTTATCACCTGACTTTACCTGGTCTCATATGACTTCCGGGAGGGCAGTTCCAAAAAAATATATTTTTATGTTTTCTAAATAATTGTTTAGTAATGCATCATGTTTTTCAGTGCTGAAGATGACGATCAAGATTTTGTGTCAGGAGGGTCTAAGTTAGTTCAGTTTTGAAAATCTATGTGCATATATATGTAAAGAGAAAAAGAAGAACATGTCGAATTCTATTGCCTACAAAAATATTTGTAAATTTATTCTGCACCCAAAAATCCAGCATCTAGTGAGAGTTTTATACAGAGAGACTTGATAAATGCTTGATATTCAGTGAAAATTTTACATGCTTAATGTAATATGAGACAGGTCCTACCTGATCCTGACGTCAAAGCATTGACACAACTTGTCACTTCAGACTATTTGTTTCATCTGGTACATTTTTTGTACTCTATTTCTCTAAGTAGTATCTTGTGGTACTTGTGTAAACCTTATTTAGTGCAGGATCAGGATTCAGGGACTACTTGTTCTCGAAATTGCCCTGTACTCTCTATATGGTTTTATTATATTTGCTGTTCTTTCATAGGTCTCTTTCTTTGTAGCCCGTTGAATGTAGGTGCCAGAAATGACCTTGTACAGTTGAGAAAGAATTGTTCTGTATTTTCTTCTTTTTCACAATTGCAATATGTCGTGAGGGATTGGCCTATTTTATTTTATGAATGAGTTATTGACTTCATTGGAAAATAGAATGTTTTGATGTATGCTCTAGAGAAACAATTAGCGGAAGTTAAAGAAAATATGTCAAAAAACAGTCAAGGGTATAACTTGAATAAGTTATTCAGAGAAAATAACATCCATGTATTATTACGGATGCTTTCATGAGGTATCTACTCTTTATTCCTAAAATTCATGAGTTGTCTACTCTTTATTCCTAATATGTTCTTAATCTATAGTACAATGTAACACAGGGGCTGCTCTGGCTCCCAAAAAGTTGGAGCCAGAAAAATCGCCAGCTCCTATATTTTGTCACCAGTTTTGAAAACTTGGAGCAAACTTTAGAGCCAGCTAGAGTCTTTAATTCTTCTATCAAAATTTAAACTATGTTCAATTTAAATCTCTTATGCACTCAGGGGCTGCTCTGGCTCCCAAAAAGTTGGAGCCAGCAAAATCGCCAGCTCCTACATTTTGTCGCCAGTTTTGAAAACTTTGAGCCAACTTTAGGGCCAGCTAGAGTCTTGATTTCTTCTAAAAAAATTCAAACTATGTTCAATTTAAATTTCTTATGCACTCAGCCTGCACTTTACATCATTTAACATGTTACACTAAGTAAGTTATAGCATAGGGTTTATATACATACAAAAACATGTGTACTTTTATTTTCTTTGTCAGTATTTCATATGTATAAGAATATAATTAGCTTAGTTATGGTCTGTATATGCTACAGAATAGAAAAAATTGTTTTAAATAAAAAAAATAAAGAGAAAAAATTGGTAATTGAATGAAGAAAACATAATAATGGGTCTTTAGATTTACAGAATAGTGAAAATTTGTATTAAAAATAAAGAGTACAGAAAAAGATGACCAAGGCACTCTTCAAACATTACCCATCCTGCTACTAAGACCCTCTTTAACTCTACCCATATCTCAAAATACATAAACATATGAATTCTTCAGTCAGAAGTATGTAGACATATCTTAGACATATCTAATGTAGGTCTCCCAATGGTAGGAAAAAATAAAATTGAGTTATCTTTCTTTATTCGGGTGTGCTCCTTCTTCGGAGGATTATACATTGTATGTAGAAGAGGTAAATGTGATCAACAATATGGCGGCCGGTTTTGTTATTTTCGTATCTTAACTGAGGGCATGCAAAGACAAATTAAGTCTGAATTTGCTATTTTTTTACGGAAAACAAGAAAAAACTTTGTCTTTGTATAAGTTGATTATGGTTTTCGACTTACTGTCAATTAAGTTTTCTTCATTAAACTACGGTAAACATTGCAAATTGTGTTGTCGTATGAACATTTATTCAAATGAAAAGACAAACGCTGACTGACCGATTCTATTTGAATGAATTAATGTAAATGATGACCCATACGATAAATGGATTACCTGTTACAACAGATTATGACACCTGTTGTAACCGTTGATTAGCTTGGGGTCATAAACAAAGTCATAAACTTGTCGCCAGGTAAAATTTCTTACAATTTATTTTACCAATTTAAATGAAGATCGATATTGTCAAGAAATGAAAATTTTGACATAGGAAAATGTTGGCGCCAGAAATATCGCCAGCAGCCGTATTTTGTCGCCAGATGAAATAAAAAATCGCAAATTGCGACATTGGCGACGCACAGCGCGGTCCCTGGCACTCAGCCTGTACTTTTCATCATTTAACATATTACACTAAGTAAGTCATTGCATAGGGTTTCTATATATACAACAAAACTGACATGTGTACTTTATATTTTTTGTCAGTATTTCATATGTAGAAGAATATACATTAGCTTATGGTCTGTATATGCTACAGAATAGACAAAATGTTTTTACATAAAAAATAAGAAATAGAAAAAAATGGGTAATTGTATGAAGAAAACAGAATAAGAGGTGTTTAGATTTACAGAATAGTGAAATATTGTATTAGAAATAAAGAATACAGAAAAGGATGACCAAGGCACCCTACCAACCCTACCCATCCTGCTACTAAAACCCTCTTTAACTCTTCCCATAACTCAAAAGACCTAAACATATGAATTCTAAAGCCAGAAGTATGTAGACATATCTTAGACATGTCTTAAGTAGGTATCTCAATGCAAGGAAAAAGTAAAATTGAGTTATCTTTCTTTATTCGGGTGTGCTCCTTCTTTGGAGGATTATATACAGAACGTAGAAGAAGTAAATATGACCAAAAATGGCGGTCGGTTTTGTTATTTTCGTATCATAATTGAGGGCAGTCAAAGATAAATTTCATCTGAATTTGCTATTTTTTTTTAAAGAAAACAATTAAAACAATGTTTTTTAAAAATTTGATTATGGTTTTCAACTTCCTGTCAATTATGTTTTCTTCATTCAACTACGGTAAACATTGAAAATTGTGTTGTCGTATGAACATTTCTTCAAATGAAATAGACAAATACCGACTGATCAATTCTATTTGAATTAATTAATGTTGATGATCATTAATGACCCATCCGATAAATGGATTACCTGTAACAACAGATTATGACACCTGTTGTAACCGTTGATTAGGGAGCTACCATTTGATTTTTATGGGGGCTAGGATGAAAAATTTTGTCCTGCATTTTTTTTAGTTGTAATCTCTGTCCTGCCTTTTTATTTTTCACTCTATTCGGTCCTGCCTTTTTTAAAAGTTTATCCTGACTTTTTTTTTGCAAGTGTCTCATCCTGCCTTTTTTTTACTCAAAATTCCTGTCCTGCCTATTTTTTTCAAATTTCATCCTAGCCCCCCCATAAAAATCAACTGGTAGCTCCCTTAGCTTGGGGTCGTAAACAAAGTCATAAACTTGTCGCCAGGTAAAATTTTGTACAATTTATTGTTTTAACTTTTACCAATTTAAATGAAGATCGATAATGTCAAGAAATGAAAATTTTTACACAGGAAAATGTTGGCGCCAGAAATATCGCCAGCAGCCGTATTTAGTCGCCAGATGAAATAAAAAATCGCAAATTGCGACATTGGCGACGCACTGCGCGGTCCCTGTAACATAATTATGTTTGTTATTTTTAAAACAAATCTTTCATATTTTACTTTTTATTGGGGACTTGGGAATTCTTGAAACTTTGCGCAGAAACAGACTAGATAGCTCATTTTCCAATTGAATTAAATCGTTTTTGATCAACCATGGTAAATCAATGAGACAAGGCTTTTAAGTAATAAACTTAGCTGTTATAACAAGGCTTAGTTTTTACAGGCATATAATATGGAATGGAACACTTGGGAATTACTTGGAAGCTTCAGGGCAGTACCTCATTTTATGTTCTGATTATTATTTATTACAATAAATTAATATACATTGTGATAAATCATGATAGATGTCTGAGCAAAGGCTGCGAAGTGATGTAGAGTAGCTGTAATAACACCCTTTAGGTATAAAAGGTATATTTTTTTCTGTAATAACACAGATGTAATACATGTATGCATGATTGGCAAACTATATCTTTCTAAAGTTTAGTATGCATATAGACAATAATAATATCAATAGAACTTTTGTATACATTCAAACAAAACAAAGGATGTATACTGCCCCTTTGAAACATGTAACATACATATGCTATCCCAGTTTTGGGATTTTTTAGTCAACAATAACAAAATTAATGTATGTTATTTTTCTCTAAAAACTTATCTAAGTTATACCCTTGACTGTAAAAAGTTGTTTCTTAGAAATAACATAAGGCCAATTTGTTAAGTCAATGCTTTCACCTCTTTTCTAAAGAAATAATTATAAATTGTTTATGTCTTTGAATTTCTTTACAAAAAAAAAATTGCTGTTCAACTTGGTAAAAATTGAAAAATTGCTGATGACAGAAACAACTGCTAAGAACACCTAGGCGGCTACATATTGCTTTTGATCATCTGGAAATGCGAAGTGACAGACATGAGGTAGCAATACACAGTTAAGAGTTTGGTTTCACATTTTGGCCCTGGTGAATTTTTCAAATATGATAGTTATTGTGCATTAAAATTAATTTTTAGATAGCTGAAGAATAGTATAGCCTTCAAAGTGGGTTTATATGAATATCAAAATTGTTCTTTGCATGTTTTATGGGACATTTACTGTTTTACAGTCCGCATTTTCACATCTGGTATGACCATAGGTCGAGATATTATTGCAATGTTTCCCAACAAATTGTTTAACCTTTTAAAATCAATTTTATGGAAAATGAGGTGAAATGCATATGCTTTTATATTGGATCTCTTGATAGATAATTGTCAATGGTTTCAGTGAAGGTATCATACAAATGGATCAAATTTCTACATTGGACCAAATTTTGGGGACATTTGTGACATTTTCACCCCCCTTTTTTGCAATATTTTGTATCAAATAAATGCAGATTGTTGCCATGGTTACACCAAAAAGATTATATTTCACTCTTAACTCTTATCTGGTCTGTATACAATATATGCTTTGACCTCTACAATACATTGCTAAATGCTGTGTGCTTAGCAAAGAAACTGAAAATAAAAATTTTACTGCTTGGCAGCAGATGCAACATGTTGACTCCAATATAATTTTTATATGCTACATGCACAACAAGACCACTCAAGAAGTCCCAATATTGTTTAACAGTTTGCAATATAGAACTTGGAATATTAGTTGACTAACTTATATTTCAGATCCAGGTTAGCAAATTTATTTGGTATAGATAAGCAGAGTTCTCAAGGTGGTAATGAATCATTAACTTATACAGCGCCAAAGCAGCCAAGGCCAAAAGGTATTTTGAAATAGATATTTAAGCAGGGTTTCCCTTGGGTCAATTTCTTTTTTGCCACCTAATTTGCAAAAACCATATTTTTTTCACCACTTTCAATTATTGACATGATAGAATAATTAAAACATAAAACTGTATTTAAAACAGTAGTGCCAAAACCATTGTGAAGAACCCACTTCAAAACAAATATTTTTTATGAAAGTTAAAAACAAATAGCTTTTAAAAAACAAGTCAAATGACGTTTAACATTGAAGCCGCTTGATCACATAATCTTATTAAACCACACAACAACTTTTATCTATTAATTAGAATATTGTTGATAGCTATCCTTTTACAATCAACTGATTATTGATTTTCTGTCAAAATTTTAACACAAGTTCAAGTTAAAAAGCCAAGAGTATACTGATTATTGGAAAGTCAGAGAAGCTGACAAAAATTAACAATATGGACGACATTGAACCATTATATTTTTTTCAGTTCACCATAGCTTTTCACCATCAACATTTTTTTTATTGCAAAATGTGATAATGCCCAGCATTTTAGTTACTTTTCATTTTTTTTAAGACAAGTTTTGCTGATTGAATTAATCTTAATCATGTTAATATGACAAATTTAAACCTGAAATATCTTGTCCTCAATTCTGAAAGCCAAACAAGTTTTCATTTAAATCAATGTGATCTCATAGGATTGATATTGATTTTCCTTAGAAGTCTATTCAGCCAGCTGCACGTCTGATTTGGATTTTCATTTTTAAAGTTGAAACAAAAAATCTTTGTCTCTATGAAGGATGTTTACTAAAAAAATATAGTTAACTTTTCAACACAGAATTTTGGTGTAACCCATCAATTTTGTGGGTTTCAATTATTTGCACTATTGCTTTTAAGATCCATTTTTTTAAGGTATAGTACAAACTGACAGAAATATATGTACATCAAGTGAGACATGTGAGATGGGAGATAGTAAGGGGAAAATAAATATTTTTTTGAAATTATACTACATTGTTGATGGTACATTCTAAATAATTATAATGTTGATTAATTTTTTTTTAATAGAATATTATTTATCATGTAATGGTTTCTGTCTGGTTTTGTTACTGGTCAGTGGAAATGTGACATTATAGTATAGTCAAAATGTAAAACTGTTAGTATTTTATCTTATTCACTAATTCTATGTTACATGTACATAATGTATTAATTGTTTCAGAGCCAGCACCACAGACAGAAGGGGCACCTGGTGTATTGTTTGCATCTGCAGTAAATGCTTATAAATAGTGAGTTCAGTCATTCTTAACTGCCATAGGACATTGACAAAAAAAACCGATTTGGTCTTATAAAAAGTTATTTTTTGCTGAATCAAACATCCTGTTAAATTCTGAATGCTTTCAGAATATTATCTTTGAAAGTCCAGTAAAAATTTGGACCAAATGTCCATTAAAACATGTAAAAATGTTAGCGCTCAGTTTTCATGATGAGGTAAGTTTTGTCTACATGAGATATCGGAATTTCAATCTGGCGACGATAGCATAAAACTATTTATATTTCAGAATGTAGAAGACCTGGATGATTCATACCTTGTATGCAAATACCTAATGTTACGAAATTTCTGACTGTCATATGTCCATTGTCCTTGACCTCATATTCATGGTTCAGCGACTGCTTGAAAATTGTTTTTTTAAATTTCATGTGTAACACTCACTTATTATGAGTAATACAATAACTTTACTTGGTATATAGGATAGTGCAAGGTCTACATGTCTGTCAGACAGGGTTTACCTGACCTTGACCTCATTTCATGGATCAGTGATCAAAAATTAATAATAAAAAAGTTAGTTTCATATGACACTAAAAATTTCAAATACTGTGGATTCATTAATTTTCGTGGGTTCCAATTAACCTGAATTGAGGGAAAATGGTATTTTCTTGGAGAAATGAAAATTTCTCTATAAATAATAATGTACCCATTGTACTCTTTAAAATTCACTTGTACATTCAGAAAAGATTAAAAAATTTATGAATTTAGCTTCCTATATTTAAACATAAGATGCAATGTCTTTGATAATCTAACCTGAATATCATCACAGTTCATAATAATCAAGTTTTGTCATCAGAACTAAAATTATTTACATTTCTATCTGCACTGACTATTTTTCACTGTTTAAAGATGAACTTACTGTAGTACATAAGTTAGTTTCTCAGTAACCATGAGAAAAAGGCCAACTACATTTGATCTGTAAAATCATTGCTTTATGTACATATTCATTTGACAGAGTTGACCTAGCCTTGACCCAATTTTGACAGTTTATTTATCAACGTGGAATTTTTGTGATTTAATATATCAGTAACAATTCTGAAATACCATCTTTCTTTTTTTATGCCCCACCTACGATAGTAGTAGGGGCATTATGTTTTCTGGTCTGTGCATCCCTTGTTCGTCCGTTCCTCAGTCAGTCCGTCTGTCCCGCTTCAGGTTAAAGTTTTTGGTCAAGGTAGTTTTTGATGAAGTTGAAGTCCAATCAACTTGAAACTTAGTACACATGTTCCCTATGATATTATCTTTCTAATTTTAATGCCAAATTAGAGTTTTCACCCCAATTTCATGGTCCACTAGTACTGAACATAGAAAATGATAGTATGAGTGGGTCATCCGTGTACTATGGACACATTCTTTTTTTTTTAAATTATAGCATAAATTGAAAATTTCATGCATTTTCATTTTATTTATTAAAGAACTGAATGCTTCTTTTTATGCCCCACCTACGATAGTAGTAGGGGCATTATGTTTTCTGGTCTGTCCGTCCGTCGGTCTGTCCCGCTTCAGGTTAAAGTTTTTGGTCAAGGTAGTTTTTGATGAAGTTGAAGTCAAATCAACTTGAAACTTAGTACACATGTTCCCTATGGTATGATCTTTCTAATTTTTATGCCAAACTAGAGTTTTGACTCCAATTTCACGATCCACCGAACATAGAAAATGATAGTATGAGTGGGGCATCCGTGTACTATGGACACATTCTTGTAATAATTCTATTGAGGTGTAAAAGCATTGACTGAAATACATTTTATATTCCTCGCTTCATATTAAAAATGTACACACCATTTACATTTTTTTGCACCAACCATGATTTTAAGAGTTATGTCAAGCTTTTCGTTTGGTTTGTTTTTCAATGCATTATTTTAACATTGTCACGGATAGCACGTAGAATCATAGTTGTATTTTATATGGAAATAAAATATGACATTGGAGTGCCTAGAGACTGTTGTCAGTCAGTCAAAATTACAGATTCTAATAAAAGATGCATGTAATGTAATCATATGTAGTTCAAAAATTATCACAAGGTAATTATAATTACCGGTTCTGACTACATTATAAATACAATCTGCTAAATTAAGCATTATGAATTGGAGAAATTATTGGGCCTTTTGGTCTTCTCTGCAATAATATTCAATGTAGTTAATTCTTTATACATTTGATTTTCAGTGTTGATGGAAAGTATGCTTCACAAGGTAAACTGGGAGCTGCTATACTGGCTAACCATACATCACTGGATGTAAGAATTAACTTCTTTTTTTTTTTTTGGTTTACTGCAGCTTTTAAGTAAATATATATATATATATTTACTGTTAAGTAAATGTACCCTGAATATATATATACTATTAAGTAAATGTATATATGCCCTGTAAATACTGATTTTTGACTATTGTAACAGTTACTGTTTATAAAAGAGATGTTGTATGATTGCCAATGAGACAACTATCCACTAGAGTCAAATAATACAAATGTAAGCAACTATAGGTCACTGTATGATCTCAACAATGAGCAAAACCCATACCATATAGTTATACCGTATAGTCAGCAATTAAAGATCCTGACATGTCAAAATGTGAAACAATTTCAAATGAGAAAGCCATTGGCCTGCTTTATGACAAAACCGTGAACAATACTTGTTTAGTTTTGGTGACAGTTTGTTGTTATCTGAATTTCGCTTTGGGTTGAATAAATGATTCTGCTGATGAACCAACATATATTAAATTGTTGCCACATGTTCCATGCAGTTCAATATGAATATGGAAAACATGTCAAGCTCTATGTAGCTCAAATAACATTAATCACTTAACACAACCAAGACCCATGTGACTATAAAAACAATCAATTACAATGACCAACAGATTTCTAGCTCAATAGATAAGACATATAGATAGGATGAATGGATACTAATATCCTTTTCTGAGCAAAATCATTTTAAGTTCATTCTGTAAATGAATTATTGTTTTCTAATTTTCAGTACAGGATTTTGTTGTATGTATCCAAGCAACAGCAGGTGACTAATGCTAAAATAACAACTGCATTCATATTTACCGTAAGTAATTAATATATTTTTGTCTCGCCTTGACGGAGTCAAAAAGTGAGACATAGGTATGCTGTTGGCTGCGGCAGCAACGGCAGCGGCGTCAACAATGTATTAGTTTGTGATAAGGTCTAGTTTAAGGTGAACCACTAGTGGTTGGATAATGATATTTGGTATGCAGTTGAATTAGCACTGGCACATCTCATTTCCATGGAGATTATTTGGCCCTGCCCCCTCAGTCATGGTCTATTGACTTTGAAACTTTTGCTTAGTTTTCATTTATTAGTTTGTGATTAGGTCAGTTCAAGGGGAACCATTAGTGGTAGGCCAATGTTAATTGGTATGTAATTGTATAAGCATTAGCACATCTCATTTCCATGGAGAAGATTTGGTCCCGTCCCCTCAGTCATGGTCTATTGACTTCAAATCTTTTGCTTAGTTTACATGTATAAGTTTGTGATAAGATCAGTTTAAGATGAACCGCTAATGTTAAGTCAAGATATTTGGTATGCAAATTTATTGGCATTTGCAAGTCTCGTTTCCATGGAGATTATATAGCCCCACCCCCTCATCATGGTTCATTGACTTTGAAACTTTTACATAGTTTACAAGTCAATGTTTGTGCTTAGGTTTGTTGAAAGGGAATGACTTATGATAAGTCTATGGTATTTGGTATGCAGTTGTATTAGCATTGGCACATCTCATTTCCATGGAGATTGTTTTGCCATGTACTTTCAGTCATGGTTCATTGACTTTGAATATTTGCATAACTAACATGTTAAAGTATTGCTATTTTAATTTCAACATTTGTATTATCAAAAGTACAAAAAGGCGAGACATATCTCTGTGTTAACAGTTTATTTAGTTTGAAACAATTTCAATCCAATGCTCTACCCAGTGTTCTACCAAGGGTATTTCAGGGTTACCCTGCAGCTCTCTTAATTATAAACCCTGGCCAGTATCCTATGATAATTATAAAATTTCTGCTATAAATTTAAGTAACAAGATGATATTTGATACATTATCTCCATGCCAGGTTACTATTTTAGATTTATGAGTCTACAACCAGTTTCTTTACTATGTATTGTTATTTACCAATCTGTAGCTCACCTTTCTTGTTTATCTCAAATTTCCTCAATTAGTTTGAAGATATTAATTACTGTTTTTTTTTTTTTTAAATACAGAACCTATTGACCTAGCTACTATGTGAATAAACTTTATGTATTTTAAAGTTGGTCCTTTTTATATGTCGTTTATTGGTATGACGTTGGCGTCATCTTCATCCGAAGACACATTGTTTTTTGCACTATAACTTTAGTTTAAGTGAATGGATCTCTATGAAATTTTACCATAAGGTTAAATACCACAAAAGGAAGGTTGGGATTGATTTTGGGGGTTATGGTACCAACAGTTAAGGAATTAGGGGCCAAAAATAAGCATTTTCTAGTCTCCAGACAATAACTTGTGGAACGGTGTATGGATCTCTCTGAAATTATACCACAAGTTTCCATACCACAAAGGGATGGTTAGGATTTGCTTTGGGGGGTTATGGTTCAAACCGTTTAGGAATTAGGGGCAAAAAAGGTGGAAAACAAGGTTGTCCTGGTTAATGGACAAATACTTTAGTACAAAACATAATTTAAAGCAGTGTAAGGGAGATAAATCAAATACATCATTTGAATTACCTCCCTTACACTGCTTTTAAATTATGTATTAAGTAATGGTTAATGAACAATTAAGACAATTTAAAAGCAGTGTAAGGGAGGTAATCCAAATACAACGTTTTGATTACCTCCCTTACACTGCTTTTAAATTAAAGAAATGCATATTTATAAAGGAAGACCAGTAAAAATATCTGCAAATGTTGCATCTTTTTTTTTTACAAAAAAATCCATATGAAAGATTTGACATCATATTTTAAATTCTATTATAAAATAGATTAAGTTAGCACTATGGTAAATTTAAATGGGTAATTACGGTTGCAAACTCCATTGGAAATTTGAATTGAGATTATGACCATATCTTGAGGGAAAGAATTTTTGGGGGGAAAATGAGGAGGGGGGTAAAAGAAATTGTGGGATGTCAATTTTTTCTCATTTCAGATTACAGAAATTAAAAAGAATTATTCTTCAAATATTTTTTTTTTTTCAAATTTCAAATATTGAAAAATTTCAAGAAGTAATCTTTAATTGCACGATATGGCGCATTAGATTTGTAAAATCTTTGACCACATTTATTTCTTTGATATGCCGAATCTAACCAAAAAGGTCCAAAATTAAACTTAGTTTGATTTTAATAAAATTGAATATATGGGGTTCTTTGATATGCTGAATCTATACATGTATTTAGATTTTTGATTTAGGGCCCAGTTTTCAAGTTGGTCCAAATTGGGGTCCAAAATTAAATTTTGTTTGATTTCAACAAAAATTGAATATATGGGGTTCTTTGATATGCTGAATCTAACCATGTATTTAGATTTTTTATTTGTGTGTCCTGCTATCATATTGGTTCATATTGAGGTCAAAAGGGTCCAAAATTAAACTTTGTTTGATTTCATCAAAAATTAAATTATTGGGTTCTTTGATATGCCAAATCTAACCGTGTATTAAGATTTTTAATTTTGGGTCCTGTTTTTTAAATTGCTCTACTTTAAGGTCCAAAGGGTCTAAAATTAAACTTAGTTTGATTTTAAGAAAAATTGAATTCTTGGCGTTCTTTGATATGCTGAATCTAAACATGGGGTTTAGATTTTTGATTATGGGCCCAGTTTTAAAGTTGGTCCAAGTTGGGGTCCAAAATTAAACTTTGTTTGATTTCAACAAAAATTGAATATATGGGGTTCTTTGATATGCTGAATCTAACTATGTATTTTGATTTTTGGGCCCCGTTATCAAATTGGTCCACATTGAGGTCAAAAGGGTCTAAAATTAAACTTTGTTAGATTTCATCAAAAATTGAATTCTTTGGATTCTTTGATATGCTGAATCTAACCATGTATTTAGATTTTGGATATTGGACCATATTAGGTAAATTAAAAATTTTAAAGTTCTTAGACCACATTCATTCTGTGTCAGAAACTTATGCTGTGTCAAATATTTAATCACAATCCAAATTCAGAGCTGTATCAAGCTTGAATGTTGCGTCCGTACTTGCCCCAACTATTCAAGGTTCGACCTCTGCGGTCGTATCAAGCTGCGCCCAGCGGAGCATTTTATTTGCTTTTCTATTGGTTTTTGAATGATGATCAAACTGTTCTTACATGATTATTTGATTGTCATGAGCCTCACAGTGTATGTCCACCCCTCCATCATTCTGTTTTTGAAAAACAAAAAAAAGAAACAGAAGTAGTTAAGATTAGTGCCCCCACCCTTAGATCTTATTTATTTTCAAAATGAACAATATTTGTAACAGCTATTGTGTGAATGCATTAAAAATATAAGTAAGAAGGAAATTTTATTTGTAGGTACAGCCAAATAACTATGCAATTATATATGATGACAGTAGACTGACGTGGTCCCTAAATTTCGATTCTGAACAAAATGTACAACTGTTTGCTAAAAATGTAAGTACAAAGTAGAGGTATATGATTTATAGAAGATAGATAAACTGTACAGATATTCTACCCTGTAAAATATTGGTTAGGAAACAATGTAACAGGGAAAAATAAATAGGAAATAATCTGACAAAAAATGTGAGTAGTAGTTTATATTGGTATATTATTTAGAAAATGTTGAAATTTCATGTTGAACTGTATAAAGGATTAAAAAAAAGAAATCCATACCCATGCAAAATGCACAAAAACATATAGGACAAAAGGTGCAAAGAATAAACATAATTATATGGAGCTTAAGTTGAGCAAGCAGATTTAGTGCAATACATGATACTGTAGATACATTATTATTGGAGGCATACTAATTTTATAGATTTCGTGGGTAAAGATGGACCACAAGTTTAAATGTTCAACAATGTGCAATCTGTCTATAGGATAGATTTTGGTAAAACCACAAAATCAAATATCCACGAAAATGCAATCCACGATAATAATGAATCCACAGTAAAAATGTTTTTAGGTAACCATTATTTCATTGACTGCTATTTGTCCTGAAGATTGTAATCTATGTTAAGGGTGGTCCCTTCATATCAAATTCTTTAAAGCTAACATATTTATTACAATATGACATGAAAAAAACACCAGCTATCTCATAAACACACATTTATTTTACTATTATCTAAAGTTTGAGCATAAATCTTGAGAAATCATGTTCAATTTGAACAAGTTCATTTAAGTATGTTTTTGTAACAACATAATTATGCTAAGATATCAACAGCATTTTGAATAATTTTGATTTTACTGGAAATTTATACCCAAACGAAAGCTCGATCAAATGAATTCTATTGTAGTTGTTTAGAGTAAGAATAAAAGGGTATTTAAAGAATTGCTCGTTCCAAAACAGATTTGAATCTCTAGTCAGTAAAACTACATATGCGCTGTCAAATCTCAAACTGAGGCAAGCACACTCTTCAAATACACTATTGTTATGCTCATGAATCTGTGAATGTTGATCTTAACATTCTTTCCTTAAAAATCAGTGTAAGTAGACATTGATCAAATATATAATTGTATCAAATTTAAGATGTTCCTTTTATTTTCAGGTTGCTCTTGCTAAAGCACTCAGTGCTGGATCTGCCCTGGAAACAGTTATTTCCCAAGACTTGAATGTAGGGGAAGGTACCAGTGTAGAGACTGGTTCCTCGGTAGAGGTCAAATATACAGGCTGGTTACTTACCAACAATACTTTTGGACAGGTGCTTAACTATTTATTTGTGTTTTATGCTAAACCTTGTTCAAGACCTCCACATTTGAATAAGTTTATTGCTGAAAGCTATTGGAATCTATCAATTTTTAAGTATACATGATATATAGAATCTAATTTTGACAAGTGTTGTGGTTTTTTTCATATCAGTACTCAAAGATTATAATTGATATGAACTAGAGATGGCATGAAAAGTGAGCTTAGTAATTGTATGCATTATAAGAGCTATTCGATTAAAATAAATGTGAGAGGATAGGAAGGGAGACATATTATTTTTAAACATAGGTAACTTGTCATTTATAGTTATTGTTAGAGGATTTTTGATTTCTCTTCCTACCCTACCACATGCATATCAATGGAATAGTCCTTTAAGCCAACATATCTAATAACACATGTTGATAACATATAAGAGGAATGATGAAAAGAGAAGTAATTATGATGGCTATGACATATAGTGATTTTATTAATTATTCTTTATTTTTGAACTCGCCAAAGTAAAAGGTTACATATATGTTGAATATAAAATCATGATCCTTTGACCTCATTTCATTGTTAACATGTTTTGAATAGATCTTAATTACTGTTAAATTGAGGTGTAATATCTATGGCTGTTCCATTAAAATGGATGAGGGATGGGTGAAGGGATTTCTTTTTGGGGGACATGGGTTGTAGGTTTATGTACATTAGATGTATACAATTTACCATGGTTGTAAGGAGAATTTGAAATAGCCCTTGTATGATTGCATTGTTTGCTTTTAAGTGTTTCTATGTGTCCAATGACTGCCATTGTATCAGAAGAGATAAAATCTTAATTTTCTTTTCTGTTTTACAGGAATTTGACAGTAATGCTAAGTCAGATAAAATGTTTCGCTTCCAGACAGGAAAAGGAAAAGTTATTAAGGTAAAGAAAATTAATTAAATCTACATTGTTCATGATGTATTGTTTGGAAAATCAAGAAAACAGATCAATATATTTGAGTCAGCTCGTTCAAAATCTCTAAGACTATGCTTTAGATAGTCATGTGAAAAAGGGAGAAGATACCAAAAGTTCATAAAAATCATAAGGCAATAAAGACATGAAAGACGAAATCATTCCCAAAATAAAAGAACAGCAGACAACAGTCCACAAAACCTTGCTCAGAAAGCTAAAGACTGAGGAACATGAACCACATTACAAAAAAACCAGGGGTGAACTCAGGTGCTCTGGAAAGTCAGTCATGAAACATCATTATTCTGATATGATATTCTAATGAACATGAAATTATGATAAGCAAGATATTATGATGAAAATTATATTCTGATAAACATGGTATCTGGAAAAATATGACACTCTGATAAACATAATATTTTGATAAACATGATATTCTGATTCACACTCTTTTTGTACACATAACTTATATGATTTAGATTTACATATTGTATTGCAGGATTAAATTGTTTCATGTTTTTCTGCTCTGCTTCTTATGACTGTCTCTTGAGATCATTTTCATAGTATATTTGATTACAGGGTTGGGATACTGGTGTTGTTGGTATGAAGAAAGGAACCAAGAGAATCCTCATTGTACCTCCTTCTCTTGGATATGGTAGCAAAGGAGCAGGAAATAAAATACCTCCAAATTCTACACTTATATTTGAAATCACCATTATCAGGGTATGTTTAAAAAATATTGTTTGAATACCTATGCTATAAAGTTGCCATGGTTGTAATGTTTTTAATTTTTAGCTCATGAGCTTATGCCATCACTTACGTCCGTCGTCTGTCGTCAGAACTATTTAAAAATCTTCTCCTCTGAAACTACTGGGCCAAATACCTTCAAACTTAAACTAAATGTTCCTTAGGGTATCTAGTTTATAAATTATATCCAAGTTTTGATCCATCGACAAAGATGGCCATGGCTAAAAATAGAACATAGGGGTCAAATGCAGTTTTGGCTTATATCTCAAAACTAAAGTTTTAGAGCAAATCTGACATGGGGTTAAATTGTTCAATTGGTCAAGATCTATCAGATCTGAAATTTTCAGACGAATCGAACAACCCATTGTTGGGTTGCTGCCACCGAATTGGTAGTTTTAACAAAATTTTGCAGTTTTTTCTAATTATTTTGAATATTATTATAGATATATATAAACTGTATGCAGCAATAATGTTCAGCAAAGTAAGATCTACAAAAAAGTTAATATGACCATAATTGACCCCTTAAGGAGTTATTGCCCTTTAAAGACAATTTTACACAATTTGTTCATCAAGTTTGCTAACATTTAAAAATCTTCTCCTCTGAAACTACTGGGCCAATTACCTTCAAACTTTAACTAAATGTTCCTTAGGGTATCTTGTTTATAAATTGTATCCGAAGTTTGTATCCATGGACAAACATGGCCGCCATGGCTAAAAAAAGAACATAAGGGTCAAATGCAGTTTTGGGCTTATATATTTCAAAAACTAAATCTTTTAGAGCAAATGTGACATAGGGTAAAATTGTTTAATTGGTCAAGATCTATCGGCCCTGAAATTATCAGACGAATCGAACAACCCATTGTTGGGTTGCTGCCACCAATTGGTAGTTTTAACAAAATTTTGCAGTTTTTATCGACAGCAAAATTTTTATGTCAGATATTGGTATGACATTACGGCGTCGTCGTAAGTCGTCAAGACGCATTGGTTTCGACTCTAACTTTTGTTTAAGTGAATGGATCTCTATGAAATTTTACCATAAGGTTCAATTTCACAAAAGGAAGGTTGGGATTGATTATGAACTAGAGATGGCATGAAAAGTGAGCTTAGTAATTGTATGCATTATAAGGGATATTCGATTAAAACAAATGAAGGAGGGACACATATTATTTTTAAACATAGGTAACTTGTCATTTATAGTTATTGTTAGAGGATTTTTATTTCTCTTCCTACCCTACCACATGCATATCAATGGAATAGTCCTTTAAGCCAACATATCTAATAACACATGTTGATAACATATAAGAGGAATGATGAAAAGAGAAGTAATTATGATGGCTATGACATATAGTGATTTTATTAATTATTCTTTATTTTTGAACTCGCTAAAGTAAAGGTTACATATATGTTGAATATAAAATCATGATCCTTTGACCTCATTTTATTGTTAACATGTTTTGAATAGATCTTAATTACTGTTAAATTGAGGTGTAATATCTATGGCTGTTCCATTAAAATGGATGAGGGATGGGTGAAGGGATTTCTTTTTGGGGGACATGGGTTGTAGGTTTATGTACATTAGATGTATACAATTTACCATGGTTGTAAGGAGAATTTGAAATAGCCCTTGTATGATTGCATTGTTTGCTTTTAAGTGTTTCTATGTGTCCAATGACTGCCATTGTATCAGAAGAGATAAAAATCTTTAATTTTCTTTTCTGTTTTTACAGGAATTTGACAGTAATGCTAAGTCAGATAAAATGTTTCGTTTCCAGACAGGAAAAGGAAAAGTTATTAAGGTAAAGAAAATTAATTAAATCTACATTGTTCATGATGTATTGTTTGGAAAAATCGAAGAAAACAGATCAATATATTTGAGTCAGCTCGTTCAAAAATCTCTAAGACTATGCTTTAGATAGTCATGTGAAAAAGGGAGAAGATACCAAAAGTTCATAAAAATCATAAGGCAATAAAGACATGAAAGACGAAATCATTCCCAAAATAAAAGAACAGCAGACAACAGTCCACAAAACCTTGCTCAGAAAGCTAAAGACTGAGGAACATGAACCACATTAATAAAAACCAGGGGGTGAACTCAGGTGCTCTGGAAAGTCAGTCATGAAACATC
This sequence comes from Mytilus coruscus, assembly GCA_017311375.1. Lineage (NCBI taxonomy): Eukaryota > Metazoa > Mollusca > Bivalvia > Mytilida > Mytilidae > Mytilus > Mytilus coruscus. The sequence goes on from CM029596.1 coordinate 128,798,445, forward strand.
ATTATTCTGATATGATATTCTAATGAACATGAAATTATGATAAGCAAGATATTATGATGAAAATTATATTCTTATAAACATGGTATCTGGAAAATATGACACTCTGATAAACATAATATTTTGATATTCTGATTCACACTCTTTTTGTACACATAGCTTATATGATTTAGATTTACATATTGTATTGCAGGATTAAATTGTTTCATGTTTTTCTGCTCTGCTTCTTATGACTGTCTCTTGAGATCATTTCACAGTATATTTGATTACAGGGTTGGGATACTGGTGTTGTTGGTATGAAGAAAGGAACCAAGAGAATCCTCATTGTACCTCCTTCTCTTGGATATGGTAACAAAGGAGCAGGAAATAAAATACCTCAAATTCTACACTTATATTTGAAATCACCATTATCAGGGTATGTTTTAAAAATGTCGTTTGAATACCTATGCTATAAAGTTGCCATGGTTGTAATGTTTTTAATTTTTTTAGTCCCCTACCAACAAAGTCGAAGGGACTTTAGGTTTGCACTCATCCGTCTGTCTGTCTGTCCATCCGTTAGTCTGGCAAATCAGTTTTCCACATTTTTTTCTTCATGCTTGAAGATATTGATTTGATATTTGGTATTTAGTTTTCTTATGACCAATTACAGATCAAGTTCGAATTTTGTTCAGGTCTGATGATCTTGTGAAGAGTTATGGTCCTTGGACTTCGAAAATTCATGCAAGTGATCATTTTCCGCACTTTTTTCCTCTTGCTTGGAGATATTGATTTGATATTTGGTATATAGTTTTACCATGACAAGTTACAGATCAAGTTCAAATTTTGTTCTGGTCTGATGATATTGTGCAGAGTTGATCCTTGGACTTAGAAAATTCATGCAAATAATCAATTTTCTGCACTTTTTTTTTGTTATGCTTGAAGATACTGATTTGACATTTGGTATATAGTTTTACCATGAAAAGTTATAGATGAATTTCAAATTTTGTTCAATTCAGATGATTATTTTGCAGAGTTATGGTCCTTGGACTTAGAAAATTCATGCAAATAATCAGTTTTCCACACTTTTTTTCGTTATGCTTGAAGATATTGATTTGGTAATTGTTATATAGTTTACACCATGACAAGTTATAGATCAAGTTAGCGTTTTGTTTCAGTACATGAATTTTTAACCGGTAGGGGACTCTGTATTGCCATGCAATACTCTCAGAATGCTTGTTGTCATAATTGTTTTGCCACATGCATAACAACTTCATTATAGCACAATTTTAGCTCACCTGGCCGAAGGGCAAGTGAGCTTTTCTCATCACTTGGCGTCCGTCGTCCGTCGTCGTTAACTTTACAAAATCTTCTCCTCTGAAACTACTGGGCCAAATTTAACCAAACTTGGCCACAATCATCATTAGGGTATCTAGTTTAAAAATTGTGTCCGGTGACCTGCCAAACCAACCAAGATGGCCGCCATGGCTAAAAATAGAACATAGGGGTAAAATGTATATTTTGGCTTTTAACTCTGAAACCAAAGCATTTAGAGCAAATCTGACATGGGGTAAAATTGTTGATCAAGTCAAGATCTATCTGCCCTGAAATTTTCAGATGAATCGGACAATGGGTTGTTGGGTTGCTGCCCCTGAATTAGTAATTTTAAGGATTTTTTTCCGTTTTCGGTTATTATCTTGAAAATTATTATAGATAGAGATAAACTGTAAACAGCAATAATGTTCAGCAAAGTAAGATCTACAAATAAGTCAACATGATCAAAATGGTCAGTTGACCCCTAAGGAGTTATTGCCCTTTAAAGTAATTTTTACCAATTTTTGTAAATTTTGTGATCTTTTACAAAATCTTCTCCTCTGAAACTACTGGACCAAATTCAACCAAACTTAGCGACAATCATTATTAGGGTATTTAGTTTTGAAAATGTGCGGTGACCCAGCCAACCAACCAAGATGGCTGCCATGGCTAAAAATAGAACATAGGGTAAAATGTAGATTTTGGCTTGTAACTCTGAAACCAAAGCATTTAAAGCAAATCTTACAGGGATTAACTTGTTTATCAAGTAAATATCTATCTGCCCTCAAATTTTCAGATGAATTGGACAACTGGTTGTTGGGTTGCTGCCCTGAATTGGTAATTTTAAGGAAATTTTGCGTTTTGGTTATTATCTTGAAAATTATTACAGATAGAGATAAACTGTAAACAGCAATAATGTTCAGCAAAGTAAGATCTTCAAATAAGTCAACATGATCAAAATGGTCAGTTGACCCTTAAGGAGTTATTGCCCTTTAAAGTAATTTTTACCAATTTTTTGTAAATTTTGTAATCTTTACTAAAATCTTCTCCTCTGAAACTACTGGACCAAATTCAACCAAACTTAGCAACAATCATTATTAGGGTATTTAGATTAAAAATATGTGCAGTGACCCAGCCAACCAACCAAGATGGCTGCCATGGCTGAAAATAGAACATAGGGTAAAATGTAGATTTTGGCTTGTAACTCTGAAACCAAAGCATTTAAAGCAAATCTTACAGGGATTAACTTGTTTATCAAGTAAATATCTATCTGCCCTCAAATTTTCAGATGAATTGGACAACTGGTTGTTGGGTTACTGCCCCTGAATTGGTAATTTTAAGGAAATTTTGCCGTTTTGGTTATTATCTTGAAAATTATTAGATAGAGATAAACTGTAAACAGCAATAATGTTCAGCAAAGTAAGATCTTCAAATAAGTCAACATGACCAAAATGGTCAGTTGATTATAAGGAGTTATTGCCCTTTATAGTCAATTTTAACAATTTTCATTAATTTGGTAAACTTTGGTAAGTTTTACAAAATGTTTTCCTTTGTAATCTTCTTTTCTGAAACTACAGTAGAAAATCAATATAGAAAACAATCTACTAATGAACTGGCAATAAAAATAATTGATAATTCTATAACATGAAAAAAAAACACACATTAATACCTGATGATGGTGTTTCTTTCTTTACATTGAAAATGATGTCACAACTATAATCCCAAACAATAGGTCGAATGTCAGATATGTTTCAGTACTTTGGCTTCATTTTCTACAGATTCGAAGTGCAAATGGTGCTTGAATTCCTACACTAATTTGATACAGACTTCATCCCCTTTCACAGGTAAAGCCTGCCTCATATTATATTTAAAACTTTAATAGAATATCAGAAATTTTAGAGAAAATTAATCAACCATGCAAGATCTAAAACTTAATTAATATTGTTCAAATTATCAATTAACTATTAAAAAAAATTCTCATTAAAAATATAGTTCTTCATTTTATATTTTATCAGAAGTTTAGGAAAAAATTGAATTTAATTGTGTCCCTTGTTCTCATTTCCTGGGATAAATCAATACAAATTAATGTATTGGTATTGAATTAATATTTAAGAAATATTTCAAACCTTACCATTTTCTTCACAAGAATGAAGACCATATTTTCAGTGTCATGAGTATCAGTCATTGATTTGGTACTTTGTTGTTTAAAAGTGGAATACGAAAAAGATCAACAAAGCAATTCAAAACCACTTGTTTACACCATGACAAGTTATAGATCAAGTTGCAGCATTAATAGGAAAGATTGCCCTTTGTTTCAGTACATGAATTTCATAACTTTGCATTTCTCGTTAGATAAATTTTACAAAAATTCTCCCTGGGACTCTGTCAAATTGCCATGCTAGGATATCCAGGGACCACTGTGTATGATGACCCTCAGAATGGCACACTTGTTGTCATAATTGTCTTATATCTTTGACAGTACAACATGCATAACAAGTTGTAAATATAGGTAGCGACACAGGGTCCTTGGAGCCTCTAGTTGGGGAAGGGACTTTTGAAAATACCCCATATTTATTATTGTTTCCAGGATAGTTCCATAATTTTCCTCAGATCATCTTCAAATTTGGATGAAGATTTCCTCTCTTCAAAACCTCAGATGACTTTGATAATCATGAAAATCTAAAATAGGGACCATTTATTCAGGAGGGTGAATCCCATATTAATGCTCATCATCCCCAAGTTAAGGCCTTTACTTTTTATCAGACCCTCTTCAAATTTGCATGAAGGTTTCCACTCAATAAATCCTCTGATGATTTCAATAATCATACAAATTTTAAATGGTGAACCATTTATTCAATCGGGGGACTTTAAAAAATATATCATAACAGAAAAAATTCCAACCTATAATTAAGCAGAAGAAAAACAAGAATGCCAGCAGGTCACTGTAAACTCTTCCTCTTTTTGTTGGGAGGCATTGGTATATGAGCTTTCTTGCTAATTGTTCTTTGATTTTGAGAAGCATTTAGTTTATGGCAATTATTTTAATTCTTGTTGGGTTGTTAAAGTTCTTTTTTTTTCAACAGTTTTTTTTATGAGTTCTATCATCATGATGATATATACATTTTATATGTAATAATGATCTGCAAAAGGATTACAGAGGATAAACAAATATACAAATAGATATTGTCGTTGATAATACACAAACAAGATTTTTTATGACATTTAGAAATTTATCATTTTAATTGATAGATCAAAGGAGCTAAAGGGGCATCACCTAGTCCTTCTCCTGTCCCAGATTCTACGCCTAGCCCTGTTAATGATCAGGATGAACATACTGTTAAAGAAAGAACAAAGTCCATCTCTGATCAGATGTCAAGTACAGTGGTAAGTATAAATAATAGCAGTAGGTGATTTGCAGTATGATTTATGAAACAGAAACAAATATTGTGAAATTTAAAACATTAGGCAAACTTACATTTGATGTTTTCTCCTATTCGCAATTGGTAAGATATGTAAAAATACTTATTTTTACATATATGTATTGAAAATAAAATAGATTAAGCCTTTTCAACTGATTTTTATAGTTCGTTCTTATGTTGTACTGTTATATCACTGTCCCAGGTTAGGGGAGGTTGGGATCCGCTAACATGTTTAACCCGCCACATTATGTATGTATGTGCCTGTCCCAAGTCAGGAGCCTGTAGTTCAGTGGTTGTCGTTTGTTTATGTGTTACATATTTGTTTTCGTTCATTTTTGTACATAAATAAGGCCGTTAGTTTTCTCGTTTGAATTGTTTTACATTGTCATTTCGGGCCTTTTATAGCTGACTATGCGGTATGGGCTTTGCTTATTGTTGAAGGCCGTACAGTGACCTATAGTTGTTAATTTCTGTGTCATTTGGTCTCTTGTGGACAGTTGTCTCATTGGCAATCATACCACATCTTTTTTTATATTCAATGCAAGTATATCTAGACAGTACAGATAAAAAATAAAACCATTAACTTGTTAAAATTCTAAACACACTGATTCATTTTTAGTAGCTCTTATACACAAGTAGGAATCTAGTAGCTCTTATATACTTTTGGGATTTATTGAAAAGTATTTTTCAACAACAGTTTGAAGTAATCAGTTACATATTGGCTCTTGGCAATGAAATTGTATGCAGGTTATTTCTTAATTGAGGCCACCCTTAACAAATTCTTTGTTTGATGTTTCCTACCAATGCCACGATGTTAGAGCATGAAAAAAACTTTTAAAAAAATTATAAAGGGTATGTGTCATAGAATTTTTAGGGTAGGCAGCTTTTTCAGTGGGTAGGGAGGCTACATCAAATAATTTAAATTTATTTTTGGCCTGACAAACATTTTACAGATTATGTTTTATTTATGGGCATACATTTTACAAATTATTTTGTATTTCTTAATTGACTTACATTTTACAGATTGATTTGGCCATATATATGATAAACACATTTAATCAGGGCCCCGCCGAATGGCGGACGCCCTATAGTGATCAGTCTGTTCGTCCATTCGTCCGTCCGTCTGTTCGTCCGTCCGTAGTTCCGTCCGTAACAAATTGTGTCCGCTCTATATCTAGAGAACCGTTATGGTTTCAAAGTTTATACTTGACATGTATATTAACCAACACCAGAGGGTGTGTCATAATGTATGTACAACTTCCTGGATCAAAGGTCAAGGTCAAAAACTTTGGTTTTAGTTGACAACCCCATGTCCTATGGTAAAGATCGTGTCCGCTCTATATCTTGAGAACCATTATGATTTCAAAGTTTATACTTGACATTTATATAAACCAACACCAGAGGGTGTGTTATAATTTATGTACAACTTCCTAGATCAAAGTTCAAGATCAAAAACTTTGCTTTCAGTTGACAACCCCATGTCCTATGGTAAAGATCGTGTCTGCTCTATATCTTGAGAACCGTTATGATTTCAAAAGTTTATACTTGACATGTATATAAACCAACACCAAAGGGTGTGTCATAATTTATGTACAACTTCCTAGGTCAAAGGTCAAGGTCAAAAACTTTGGTTTCAGTTGACAGCCCCATGTCCTATGGTAAAGATACAAATTTTTTAACACACATTATTCACAGCGGGCCCACAGAGATGGCTCCCATCTCAATGATATCTAGTTCTTACATTTTTTCTTCACCCTTTAGACTGGTAAATCTGGGAAAGCAAGACTTATATCTAAGATGGCAAAGATGGGTCAGCCAATATTACCAATGATGGGTGGTGCCACACCCGTTGAAATTGAGGATGACAGTGGAGAGGAGGAGGAAGGTTCTATTGTAAGTTCAACTTATAATTATGATATAGCTGTAGAAGCTTAATAGAAGAAATTAGGTTTTTATAAAATGAATCAAACTTATTTCACTTTAAAATCCAGTTGGTGGAATACCATTTAGCTCCTTTTCTCCCCCACCCCACACACAAAGTTAATTACTACCTGGTTGATTTATTGTTGATGTTGTAGTATCCAGCTGCAAATATTACAGATCTGCATTGTACATATAGAATTGAAGTTTTTAATTATCACCTCAAAATATTGTGTAAGGGGCCTCGGTGGATGAGTGGTCTAGGTAGTTGAACTACTGAATCACTAGCCTGTCAACACTGAGGTTGTGAGTTTGAATCCTGCACATGGCAGATGCACTCGACGCCAATCCTAATTGACTAGGATTTCAGTTTTCCTACCGAAGGTCGATGGTTCTCTACTGGCTTCCTCCACCAATAAAAACTTACCGCCACGAAAGAGCATAATAGTGCTGAAAGTGGTGTTTAACACCAATTAATCAATCAAATTAAAATATTGTGTCTTTGGAAATAAACTCAATGATCATTATACGACCGCAAAAAAGCGTATATTGGTATGACGTCGTCGTCGTCCAAAGACACATTGGTTTTCGCACAATAACTTTAGTTTAAGTGAATGGATCTCTGTAAAATTTTACCATAAGGTTAAATACCACAACAGGGAGGTTGGGATTGATTTTAGGGGTTATGGTACCAACATTTAAGTAAGTAGGGGCTGACATTGTACCACAAGGCCAAAATAAGCATTTTGTAACTTAGGGGCCAAAAAGGGGCAAAAACAAGCATTTTCTAGTTTCAGACAATAACTTGTGTGTTAGTGTATGGATCTTTCTGACATTGTACCACAAGGTTCCATATCACAAAGGGAATGCTGGGATTGATTTTGGGGGTAATTGCCCTAAACGTTTAGGAATAAGGGGCCAAAAATAAGCATTTTTCTAGTTTCCAGACAATAACTTGTGTTCAAGTGTATGGATCTCTCTGAAATTGTAATGTAAGGTACCATACCCACAAAGGGAAGGCTGTGAGTGATTTTGGGGGTAATTGCCTCAAAATTTTAGGAATTAGGGGCAAAAAAGGCGCAAAAAACAAGCATTTTTCTAGTTTCAGGACAATAACTTGTGTGTAAGTGTATGGCTTTTTATAAATGTTTAGGAATTTGGGGCCGAAAAGGGGCCAAAAACAAGCATTTTTACAGTTTCCAGACAATAACTTGTGTTCAAGTGTATGGATCTCTCTGAAATTGTACTGCAAGGTACCATACCACAAAGGGAAGGCTGGGATTGAGTTTGGGGTAGATGAATCATAAGGGATTTCAAAAAATTGGGGAAAGGATTTTTTTTTCCTTTTTTTCCTTTTTTTTTTCTTTAAAATTTTCCATTATAAGTTGGTTATTTTTGATTGATATATAAAAGCAAATAATAATTATATGGTTTGATTTCATCAAAAATTGAAATATTGGGGCTCTTTGATATGCTGAATCTAACCGTGTAATTAGATTCTTAATTTTTGGTCCCGTTTTCAAATTGGTACAGTAAGGTCCAAAGGGTCCAAAATTAAGCTTAACTTGATTTTAACAAAAATTAAATTCATGGGGTTCTTTGATATGCTGAATCTAACCGTGTATGTATTTAGATTTTGGATATTGGACCATCATAGGTAAATTAAAATTTTTTAAGTTCTTGGACCACATTCATTCTGTGTCAGAAACCTATGCTGTGTCAAATATTTAATCACAATCCAAATTCGAAGCTGTATCAAGCTTGAATGTTGTGTCCATACTTGCCCCAACTGTTCAGGGTTCGACCTCTGTGGTCGTATCAAGCTGCGCCCAGTGGAGCATTTTATTTTTAAATTAATTTGAATGTAAACCAGGTATGAAAATAGAAATTTTAAAACCTGTTAACCAAAAATTTGTATCAGAAGTCATATAAAAAAGGAGTTGTGCTGTGATTGCCAATGAGACCAGTATCCCTATCCACCAGAGTTCGAATGACCAGGATATAGGCAATTATAGGTCACAGATCAGAATATATTTTTAAATCACGAATGAAATACTTCCACAGTATGATAGTTACAAATTTGGAATCAAGTAATAATGTCAGAATTTTTTTTTTAAGTTGAAAAAGAAACCAAATATTTTTTTAGGAACCTCAATCACCACAGCCCATAGCAGAAAGTCCACCACAACATCATTCCACCAAACCAAAATTTACAAAACCAAAGCCTGTTCATCCTCATCCAACACAGCCTATGGTGCAGACAATGCCTCAACAATATATACAACAACAGCAACCAGGGATGTCCCAACCAGCATTTGTTCAGAGTAAGTGGGACTAATTACCCTATTTATATAACCATTAGTTCAGACAGTAGTAATTTAGGAAAAATCATTGGAAAATACGATTGATTTTGACTTGTTTTTTTTTTATGTTAATTCTGGTGAATTGAAAGGAATATCTTTTCAATGTGTCCTATTTCTTTTTATTTTGCATTTCCTCCTCAGAAAAAAAAAACAGGTTAGTTTTCCAAATTCTAGTTATTATGGTTTTTGTTTTTTATTTAATTATTAATTCATCTTAAAAGTTTTTTTGTTAATCAACTGTATGTGTACTTTAACTTGTGGAGTGGATTTTTAAATTCCTGTCTAAAAGACTGAACATAGCATGGTTTACCATCTCTGTTCATTTGTCTGTCCACATGTTACACAAAATCTAGAGAATGCTTTTGAAGAAAATCCAGGAAACTTGTATGAACTATTTGATTTGTGTAAAAAACTTACATCAAATTTGTCATTCCGCAGTTATGGGACTTTAACTGTCAGATTTATGGCAAGTTTTCTCCTATTAATCACTAACTCAAGTATGTTAGGATCAATTTACTGGAAACTTTAAGCTGTTTTGAGAGGTTAAAAGTAACCTCCCATTTAAAAAATTTTCAATTTTCTGATTTGTTGTACCAGAGTTACAAAACTTTAACTGTCAAATTTATTTCAATTTTTGTCTTGCCTTGACGGAGTCAAAAGCGAGACATAGGTATGCTGTTTCCGAGTCTGCGACGAAGACGATGGCGGCAGCGGCATCAACAATGTATTAGTTTGTGATTAGGTCTAGTTTATGGTGAACCACAAGTGATTGACTTTGAAATTTTGCTTAGTTTACATGTATTAGTATGTGATTATGTCAGTTTATGGGGAACCACTAGTTGTAGGTCAATGATATTTTGTTTGCATTTGTATAAGCATTGGCATATCTCATTTCCATGGAGATTATTTGGCTCCGCCCCCTTAGTCATGGTCTATTGACTTTGAAAATTTTGCTTAGTTTACATGTATTAGTTTGCGATGAGGTCAGTTCAAGGGTACCATTAGTGGTAGGCCAATGTTAATTGGTATTCAGTTGTATAAGCATTAGCACATATTATTTCCATGGAGAATATTTGGCCCCGCCCCCTCAGTCATGGTCTATTGACTTTGAAACATTTGCTTAGTTTATATGTATTAGTTTATGATTAGATCAGTTTAAGATGAACTGCTAATGTTATGTCAATGATATTTGGTATGCAAATTTATTGGCATTTGCAAGTCTTATTTCCATGGAGATTATAAAGCCCCACCCCCTCATCAGGGTTCATTGACTTTGAAACTTTTACATAGTTTACAAATTAATGTTTGTGTTTAGGTTTGTTTAAAGGAAACGACTTATGATTAGTCAATGATATTTGGTATGCAGTTGTATTAACATTGGCACATCTCATTTCCATGGAGATTGTTCAACCATGTACCTTCAGTCATGGTTCATTGACTTTGAATATTTGCATAACTTACATGTTAAAGTATTGCTATTTTAATTTCAACATTTGCATTATCAAAATTACAAAAGAGGAGACATATCTCTGTGATAACAGTTTATTTTCATGTCGTAACTAACTCAAGTATGTTAAGATCAAGTTACTAGAAACTTTAAGCTGTTTTGAGAGGGTAAACGTAACCTCCCTTTTAGATTTTTTCAATTTTCTGATTTGTTGTACCAGAGTTACAAAACTTAAACTGTCAAATTTATTTCAATTTTTTTCATGTTGCACACTACCTCAAGTATGATAAGATCAATTTATATGAAACTGAAGACTTATTTGGGGATGGATAAAAGTAAGCTACCTTTTGATTATTCTCATGTTGCACACTATATACCTAAAGTATGATAAGATAGATTTACTTGAACTTTTGAATTTTGGGATTGGTTAAAGTAAACTACCTTTTGTTTTTGGAAATTTTCCAATTTGTCATTTCAAAGTTTATATAGGACTTTTTTGTGTTCTATATTTCTATTTGATGGTTTATAATGTAATCTTAGATTTACCAGTAGCCCAGCAGTTGGCAGTATATCAGCCCCAACAACAAGGATTTGCACAGCCTCAAATGCAGGTAAGTTAATAATTAAAAAAAATAAAAAGTAACTCTTATATGCATTTTTGGATTATGTTTTTTTGAGATACAGATGTGATTGTATAAGAATTATATATCAAGAAACAAGACATAACTTTATTGATTTAAATTATTGCTTAATGTGTACACAAGGATTATCATTGATATTTAACCCAAATATGGAAATTAAATCAGTGTTCTGTTATATGTTGAATCATAAATGCACTCGATGGGGGATGGAGGTGCAATCAGAAATTCACAGAATGCTATGTGGAACATACAGTGAATATATGCAAAAGTGATTGTTTTCACAGGATAAAGATAGTTCATTATTCTAGGAAGTCTGCTTTTCTATGCCTATAAATAGTTGATTACTCCAGAAATGGGTTTTTTCTTAGGCTGGAACATGATTAAGCTATGTTATTGCCAAATAAGGTTGCCTTAAGCAAAACTATTAATAAACCAACCAAAAATAGATTCGTAAACAATGAAAGCATGTTATATATGTCAGTTGTGTGATTCTGAATAACTTGTGTTTTACAGCCACAGACTACAATGGGTCAGTTCCCAGCTGGTCAGCCACCAATGTATAACCCTCAATATCAACAACAACCAGGTATTACTATACTATTAATAGATAATCTTAACATTCAAAGTACTAACTGAAAAATAAATCCAATATCTAACAACTCTGATCTGATCTATCATTATTAAACAAGGCTGAATTATTTGTGGTACATAGAATAAGAAATTCATAGTTATGGACATGACTTGATGCAATTTAATGTTTTCAAATATTGATCATCAAATTTTATGGTTTTAGTAAATTGGTTTAAAAGAAACGAAGCAAAAGCAAATGATTTTATTTCATAAACACTTTGCTAATTGCAAATCAATGGCATGTTTGCATTTTTCTTGTTTTTTACTTTGATTTTTTTTTTTTGTTAACAGCAATAAGTACTAATCAAAGAATGATATCACTTTTTACTGTTGTTGTTAACAGCAATAAGAACTAATCAAAGAATGATATCACTTTTTACTGTTGTTGTTAACAGCAATAAGAACTAATCAAAGAATGATATCACTTTTTACTGTTGTTGTTAACAGCAATAAGAACTAATCAAAGAATGATATCACTTTTTTACAGTTGTTGTTAACAGCAATAAGAACTAATCAAAGAATGATATCACTTTTTACTGTTGTTGTTAACAGCAATAAGTACTAATCAAAGAATGATATCACTTTTTACTGTTGTTGTTAACAGCAATAAGTACTAATCAAAGAATGATATCACTTTTACAGTTGTTGTTAACAGCAATAAGTACTAATCAAAGAATGATATCACTTTTTACTGTTGTTGTTAACAGCAATAAGTACTAATCAAAGAATGATATCACTTTTTACAGTTGTTGTTAACAGCAATAAGTACTAATCAAAGAATGATATCACTTTTTACTGTTGTTGTTAACAGCAATAAGTACTAATCAAAGAATGATATCACTTTTTACTGTTGTTGATTCAAGAAAGCAAACACAAACGAAAAACATCTTTTTAATATTTTTTAAACTGAAAGTCATTGTTCATAATTTTTAAAAAGCCAGCATTTTCTTGTTTTCTGTTTACTTGATATTTTACACAGAAAATACATAATTCATCTGTTTTATAATTCAGTGAAACAGTATAATGTACTTGTACAAAGTAAATGAATTTTATCTAAATATTTATAGAGCAATTTCATACACAGTCAACTGACAAAAGTAGGTTATTTCTTTCTTACACAGCCTTTTAACCAATGCCAATATTGCTGCTAAGATATCTTATTGCACTGTCAACATTTGTCTTCAGTTACTGTGAAAATGCTCCTTTGCATTAAGATTCATGATTGTTAGATGCACAAAAAAAATAATCAAGAAAATAATTGAATGGTGTATTTGTATTAAGAGTTATCTTTCTTTGAAAATATTACCAGACAAAATTGTACTAAAAATAATAAAGAAAATAATTGAATGGTGTATTTGTATTAAGAGTTATCTTTCTTTGAAAATATTACCGGACAAAATTGTACTGTCTGATGTAGCAAAGCACGAAATAATTCCTAGAATAAAAAAGTCAAAGTTAGCAATGAAAATAGATTATATGTTTATAGGCACAACTTAGCAATTAAAGCTTTTGTTGCAACAGCTGACAAACAATTATACCAATATAAGTTCACTATTCTCAGTTATACTGAATATTAATTCCTGCAGGATAGTTTGCTTATGAAGAGTTATCCTTCTTGAATGAATACCCCACCAAACACTTACTGTCTGCAGACCTGCCAACCATCCTGATTTATGGGGGATATCCTCCATGAGAGGTGGTAACCTGAATTATGAAATTCTTTACTATATAAACTGAACACCTCAAAACAGACATTCAAATGAGTTAAAAGGGTATTTAAGCACATACATACTCATCCAAACAATATAGAAGGGGATTAAAACCACTTGTGACAATATAAGAGGAGCATTAGGTCCTCTTGCGCTTAAAATCCCCCATGGAGATTTTTAAAAGTTGGCAGGTATGTGTCTGTTGTAGCAAATCAATACCATTCCAATGCAAAACAATTGAATTAAGCAATTAAAATTGATAAAGTATGTTTACATGTGATTAATTGAAGTTCCATTGCAAAGCTTATATCCCATTTACCAATGTAGGTAAGCAATTCTAAATGTGATTTCTTAGTTCTATAAATCTTTACAATTTACCTTAAAAAAAATACTTAGTCAAAGTACCCTTAATTTTCAAATGTTAATAAAAAATGTATGTATAAGTCTTCTAATGAGACAATAATTCTCAAGTGAAATATTTTATCAAATATGAGCAATCCTTTAAAACCTATACAAAAAAATATTAATTTCATAGTACAAGAAAAATCCCAATATATTCCATATACTCAGTAAGTTTTTAGTTGTAGGAATTACAATGACATAACACATTAATGATGATAATTAGAAATGGAAAAAAAAGTATAATTTAATTAAATACAATTAACATCAATAGAAGAATCTTTATGTGGAGCCAAACTTCCTGTACTTTCACAGAATGCAAATCCAGTTTTCCATACAGAGATTATATCAGTCAAGTCCGTCTTTTGGTGATAAAATCTTGGATTTGTTGCTGACTCCCACACCAGATGATTTGTTTCTGAGATGTTATAGTTTGTTCTGTAATAATGTATAACAGGATGAAATTGACCTCCATCGGTCCGATGGCTGATGTCAGATACAGGTTGTACAGTCATGTTACGACAGCCATCTTGATCCTGAAATCGTATGTTATAATGGATATCTCCAAAAGCAAGTTGCGGAATTTTCTCTGGAATCAATATAAACTGGATAATCACTGAATTTGTTGATTCACTTCTCAGGAAACTTTCACAGTCGTTTGATCCTTTTAACAGAGTTTTATTGTTAGAATTAAAGTAAAAGCATTCGTTTGCTTCTAAAATTGATTGATTTGTCAGTCCAGAATGCCATAGTACAAATTTATTTTTTGTAGAATTATCATAGGAAAGCTTGAAAGTTTCACTGTTTTTCTCCTTTATGTCATAAATAGAAGTTAATCTTATCCAGTTTATGTTAGAATTATCAGTTGTGTTGTCAAATTCTAATATGGGTAAATTAAGATATATGCTTACATTGTTGAAAAATTTTTCACTGTCGTATTTTCCATGATACAGTCCTTTTGGGGTTCCAAACTTAATATATCCATCGGGTGTGTGTTCAAATAATGTCAAGAAGCATATGGCTATTGACGAGAAGAAGAGTAGGAATAGACCTAGAACAATCAGGACTCTATAGGTCAAATGTCTAAATCCGGTTTTAGGTGGTTTATCTTCTGTCTCATCGTCATGTTGACGATCAACAAATCTAACTAAGGCCATTAAAACACGTGTTAGACTTCCAAAAATGATAACTACAGCTTTTACAACTTGATAGTAACTTATTGCATACTCTCGACACAAAGCAATAAAAATATTTATAATTATTTGTGGTACATCTTCTATCCAAACTGTACACAAACAGACTAATTCAGGGTCTATTATCGGTTGGTGATAGAAAATCTCCAGCCAAACATTAACAATTTCTACTGAAAATGTTATTGTTCCTACAACTGAAAAACAAAGTAATGCATAAATAATTCCAGTTTCAGGAGGTCCAAAAACTAGGCCACTTTTAATTTTAATGACATCACAGAAAAGAGACCAATCAGAAAACATATCTGCCACATCAAAGAGCAAAACAAAACTGAAGAGAATTATCTGAAACCAAAGTTTGTTTCTATTGGTTTCTGTACATGCACAGCATCCAACAGCAGTTTTAATTCTGTGATATGATGTGCCTTCTACACTTTCGTCATGTTGTATTGTCCTTGGACCAAGTTCAATGCTGTCCTCTGCAGCTTTGTTGATTGCTCCAGCTGATCGGTCTCTACAAAATAAAGATTTTTTTTTATTTAAGGAATGACTGTAATATTTTTTCTGTCTATGAAGAAATAACATCAAAAATGTGGTGCACACTGAATAACCCGTGTAGCGGGTTATTTTAAAGTGTGCACCACATTTTTTATGTTATTTCGAATAGACAGAAAAAATATTACAGTCATTTCTTATAATTTAATTCTTAATTCCATTTTAAACCGGTGTAAATCATGAAAAAACGTTGATGACGTCAAGGTCACATGACAAAATTATGTCTATGAGATAATAAACAAAACAACATCAGCCAATCGGAAGACGCGTTACATCCAAAATTAAATTATTATATAATATGAATTAAAAGAAATATTGAGTATACATACAACATGGAGACAGCAGCCTAACAAAACAAATAGTCAAAAGATCAGAGAAAGAAGTAATCCTATGTCAGCTCATCAAATTTGATAGAATGTATCTGAAATTTTAGCAAGTTCATTGTTTTTATTTATTTTTTTCAATCAAAAGTGTACATTTTAATAGTATATGAATAATGATTGACTTTTCTATCAAAATAAGGTAAAGTGTTACAATGTAAAGCTGCATTAAATAGTAAAACACAAAAGGCATTTGTGATAGTCGACTGTGAAAATATCCCTGAAAGAAAAGTTTTAAATTGATATTACCTTAGGATGTTATCAGTTGACCCTAATAGATATCTTCCCTCACCAGCCATCTTAGATTAGGTTTCAGTGTGTGCTATTGGAAGTTATTAAGTGCTCCAGATTGTTGTGCTATTTTCCAATTCATATAAATGTAATGATTCCCTTTTACTCAAATGAATTTGCATTCCAGAACATCTTGCTGCTTATCATGTTATGTTCAAAATGTCCAATTCTAGTTCTATTGATTTTTCCTGAATCGTAAAGCACTCAGTACCAAAGCTTGATAATCCTTTAGATGTCCTAAATCCCAATTATTTTAGTTCATCATTTTGTTTTAAACACACTTTCTCTTGAAGAAGGTTGTCTTTATCAACAGTTATATTCTTTTCAGTTAGAATAATAGATATTTTTATTATATTGTAACAGACTTTGTAAAAACTGTAATAGATTTATATTTCATAGTCATCAGAATATTTACAAAAGATTATAATGTCTTCAGGTGCAGAGTATTAACACTAAGACTTGTTGTTGGCCATTGAAAGACCATATGTTGCTTTGTATAACTTGTCAGGTGTGAATGTCATCAGATCTGACTTAAACATTGATTTTTAATAACATATTTTATGGGCAATCAAGAGAACTGAAAGGTGAAAGAAAGTAAAGCAACAAATAGCTAAATAATTGATATATTGCTGTAGTAAGGTCTAGGTAGTCCTCAAAAGGGAAGATGATCAATTTGGGCAAAAATGTTAGGACTGAAAGTGATGATTTTAAAGTATAAACAACCAGTTATGCAAAAATCTTTAAAATATCTATACAGTATACACACTGATGATATATAAGTACAATGAAAAAAAAATATGAAGGCATTTATGACAAAAGTTATTTTTATTAAAGGCAATATATACAGAGCCTTACATTTTCCTGTTGCACAGTGTAAAATGTTCAACATAATCACTTATTTTGCTGGATATAATGTTACTATAAGCCTCTTTTTTAAGTTATTTTTAAAAAACATAAATTTCTCACTAGATATTGCTAGTGGCTTAGACATACAAAAAATATAAGGCTATTAAAAAACTTACTAATATTTTTTACAAAGCTCTATCTGTGCAAAAATTTCTCAGTATAAAAATGATCCTTTATTTTATAGCTGCACCTGACACTCAGATTTTGCCTGTGTTAACAGAGAACCGACAGCAGACGACAGAGTTGAGAATTAGTATGGGCAAAGTTTCTGATAAAGTAGACAGAATTATGGAAAAGGTATCAACTTTCATGATTATAGAGACTGTATTCAGTAAACATTGATCAAACATATAAATGACAAATAAATTATACTTTGTGCTCTAACAATGGAAACAAAACACAAGTTATACTATTATGCTTTGTTAATTAGTACAAACTGTTGATTCATTATTATTCGTTGGATACCAATTTACGTGGATTTCCTGGGTACAGATGAACAACGAATTTAAATGTTCAATAAAGAACAAATTTTCTATAGTCTTGTATGCAGACTTTTGCAAAACCACAAAATCAAATATCCACGAAAATACAATTTTTGCTTAATCCACGAAAATTGGTACCCAAGAAAATGAATAAATCCACAGTATTCCAAAACCATGTTTCTATTATGGAAGAGAAACATAAAGTCTAGAAGATAATGTTATAAGATTATATTACCTTGAAATAACCTCTTAAAACCTACAAAAGTCTTTATACGACCGCAAAAAATTTTGCGGTCGATATTGGTATGACGTTGGTGTCGTCGTCGTCGTCGTCCGAAGACGCATTGGTTTTCGCACTATAACTTTAGTTTAAGTGAATGGATCTCTATGAAATTTTACCATAAGGTTCAATATCACAAAAGGAAGGTTGGGATTGATTTTGGGGGTTATGGTACCAACAGTTAAGGAATAAGGGGCCAAAAAGGGGCCAAAAATAAGCATTTTTGTAACTTCCAGACATAACTTGTGTGTTGGTGTATGGATCTCTCTGACATTGTACCACAAGGTTCCATATCACAAAGGGAATGCTGGGATTGATTTTTGGGGGTAATTGCCTCAAAATTTTAGGAATTAGGAGCCAAAAAAGGGGCAAAAACAAGCATTTTTCTAGTTTCATGACAATAACTTGTGTGTAAGTGTATGGATCTTTCTGAAATTGTACTACAAGGTTCCATATCACAAAGGGAAAGCTGGAATTGAGTTTGGGGGTAATTGCCTGAAATGTTTAGGAATTAGGGGCCAAAAATAAACATTTTTCTAGTTTCCAGACAATAACTTGTGTTCAAGTGTATGGATCTCTCTGAAATTGTACTGCAAGGTACCATACCTCAAAGGGAAGGCTGGGATTGAGTTTGGGGGTGATGAATCATAAGGGGTTCAAAAATTTGGGGGATTTTTTTTTCCTTTTTTTCTTTAAAATTTTCCATTTTAAGTTGGTTATTTCTGATTTATATTTAAAAGCAAATAATAATGATATGGCAGGAGATACACACCAAACAGGATGTGTAAATTATTATATAATAAGTATTGTGCAATAGCAAGAAATTTTTCAATTGCACAGTATTGCGCAATAGCAAGAAATCTTCAATTGCACAGTATTGCGCAATAGCAAGAAATATCCAATAGCACAATATTGCGCAATTGCAAGAAATTGTCAATTGTACAGTATTGCGCAATAGCAAGAAATATTCAATTGCACAGTATTGTGCAATTGCAAGAATATTCAATTGCACAGTATTGTGCAAAAGAAGATACTTTGTATAAATTGCTTATTTCTTGACCAATTTCAATGGGGTTTTATTCTTGAACTCTTGGGGTTCTTTAATATGCTGAATCTAACTGTATTAAGTTTTTGGATTTTGGGCCCCGTTTTAAATTGGTCCACATTGAGGTCCAAAGGGTCCAAAATTAAACTTTGTTTGATTTCATCAAAATTGAATTATTGGGGTTCTTTAATATGCTGAATCTAACCGTATTTAGATTCTTAACTTTTGGTCCCGTTTTCAAATTGGTCTACATTAAGGTCCAAAGGGTCTAAAATTAAACTTAGTTTGATTTTAACAAAATTGAATTCTTAGGGTTCTTTGATATGCTGAATCTAAACATGTATTTAGATTTTTGATTATGGGCCCAGTTTTTGAAGTTGGTCCAAATCGGGTCCAAAATTAAACTTTGTTTGATTTCAACAAAAATTGAATATATGGGGTTCTTTGATATGCTGAATCTAACCATGTATTTAGATTTTGATTTTTGGGCCCGTTATCAACTTTGTCCACATTGAGGTCAAAGGGTCCAAAATTAAACTTTGTTTGATTTCATCAAAATTGAACTCTTGGGGTTCTTTGATATGCTGAATCTAACCATGTATTTAGATTTTGGATATTGGACCATAATAGGTGAATGTCCAATTTAAAATTTTTAAGTTCTTAGACCACATTCATTCTGTGTCAGAAACCTATGCTGTGTCAAATATTTAATCACAATCCAAATTCAGAGCTGTATCAAGCTTGAATGTTGTGTCCATACTTGCCCCAACTGTTCAGGGTTGACCTCTGCGGTCGTATCAAGCTGCGCCCTGCGGAGCACTTTATTATGAATATGTCCTTAATATTTTTATATATTTTAAGGTTGAGAGTATGCAAAACCAACAAAATGGTCAGCTGAGTTTACAGTCTACCCAACCTAACATGGAGGCCTCTGTTCTGATGCATAATGTACAGAGAATTGTCCAGGTAAAATGGCTGCTGATTGTTATTACTGAATTAATATCACATGATCATTTATGGTTTTAAGGCTACATAGTTTAGGGACCTTCTATGCAAGGAAAGGAGAATTGATAAATGATTGCACTGATTTCAATTCATTTGATTAATATCCTTCTATCTCATTGAATATGATACAGTATTTTTCCTGCAAAGACAGCAAAATTTTCAAATTTAAAATGCATAGCTTGTCAAGCTTTTTAATATTAAAAATAAAACTTTTAAAGGGGCATTAGCTGTCAAATTCATGTTCACCGATTTGACTCATATTTGATACAACATACTAAAACGTTTATCAAAATTACAATACGTCTGAAATAAACAATTAACAATGCATAGACTCGATAATATATGTCAACATTTCGTGTGTATTTTAGCCTAGACGCCATCTGATTAACCATCGAGGTGACCTTCGAAGACTTCCGACGGTCACATAACCTGATATAAACATAAACATAAATATAAATAGATATCGACCTCGTGCAATTGGATTTTTCTAGGTCTGTTTGATTTCATGTTATAGGTTAAAAAAATAAGTTAATCATCGTTTCTACCTGTATAAGAATGATTTTTTTGTGGATCGAATCCGTCAACGAAATGGTTCACCTTTGTTTCACTCTCAATGTTGACATTATTTTCCTTTTAATGGCTGAACAATACTAATACATGCGCAACCAATCTCTAGCTAATGGGTTAAATTGAAGGTCACATGAATACTGATTCAGTGAGGTCGAATTATTCACTTGCAAGCGAATAATTCATCAGCGATGTTTCTTATCTTATTTTGACAAAATTGAACTAAACTGGCTGCTAAAAGTGAATTATTATTTCACTATTTCACTTTCATTAATGATTGAACAAAAAAAACATATTTTATTTTTATATTTCTCGTAGCTAATGCTCCTTTAAGAGTTGAGAAATACTATGTAGAGACACAGTAGCTGAATCTGTTTCTCTAATTAAGAAATAAATCTTTCATGGCATGTTCTATGCTCATTTTAACATGGGTAGGCATTATATTTGTCAATTTCTTTATACCGTTAGCGAGGTGTAAAATATTGACAAATATAATGCCTACCCATGTTAAAATTATCGTAGAGCATGGCATGATAGAATTATTTCGATTCTGATAGGAAAATTTAGAACTTTTGTACTTCAATGGAGACCTATAATACAAAAAGGCAACCATTTTAATTTGATGAACCAAGAAACTGTATAGAAAATCAAGTTTTTCAATAAAAAAATTAACATATATATGTAAACTTACTTTTAGAATGATTTTATTTAATTTCCTAGCGAGCAACACCAACAAAAATGTCCATTTTGATCTCAGGCGTTGTTCAAAATACAACTGACGTTGCAATTTTAATTGTGACGTCAATCACGTGCAGCCCATGTTTTATTAGTCCCCTACCAACGAAGTCGAAGGGGACTTTAGGTTTGCACTCTGTCCGTCTGTCTGTCTGTCTGTCCGTCTGTCTGACTGTCCATCTGTCAGTCCGGCAAATCAGTTTTCCAGATTTTTTTCTTCGTGCTTGAAGATATTGATTTGATATTTGGTTTATTGATTTATCATGACAAGTTACAGGTCAAGATCAATTTTCACGATTTTAGCTTTTCTCTTTGTTCAGTTAAAGCCCTTTCCCTAGAATTAGATTTTTGATGAAATACTTATTAATTTGTAGATTTCTGTTCAAAGAGAAATAACTCATTTTTTAAGACTTTTAAAAGACAAAATGACGTTTTGGATTTTTTTCCTTTGGTAAATTGTTTGAAGAATTTAGTGGTAGGTTTGTTTGTCATTCTTGAAGATATTGATTTGATAATTAGTATATAGTTTTATCATGACAAGTTACAGATCAAATTGCAGTTTTTTTCGTCATGCTTGAAGATTTTGACTTGATATTTGTATGTAGTTTACACCATGACAAGTTATAGATCAAGTTAGAATTTCGTTCCATTACAATGAATTTGTAATCGGTAGGGGACTATGTATTGCCATGCAATACTCACAGAATGCTTGTTGTAATTAGAACATGGCTTTGTTTCCAAAGCAAAAGAAGAACGTCATATTAGAATGATTTTTGGGGAAAGACGGCTTCAAGCCGTCAATCCCCTATGTGGTTGACCAGACTGACATCCCCTCACGTCATTCATTTTGTTTTTATAGTGTGGAAAACACCCCCAAAAAATCTTACTGAGATTGATGAGAAGGAGACACACAAATGAATAGATTGACTTTTTAACACATTTCCCTTCTGTTTCTTGCGAAATTATCGTATCTTCAGCTCTCCCTTACACTATTTACGTTTCTTTTACAATCTGGAAAAATCAGAATGACGAGATATTCTAAATATATTTAACCTATATTATAGTGACGTCATTGTTGGAATGCCACACTAGTCACTACGTAGAAGCAGGGATATCCTTTACCGATTATTTAAATCATTCTCAGAGTTCGTGTACTAATTTAAAATTGGTATTTGTTCAATTTGAACATAATTATGTTTGCTGTAAATGTTTCAAACATCAACATGCAATGCTTTAATTTGTAGGTCAACTTGTAACTTTCACAGTAAACAATGGCCGTGGGGATACATGAGATTGGGGAGAGAAACGACAGTTTTCATTTTTTCTGTAAAATTCTGTTTTGAGAATCTTCCTCCAATACAGGAGCACCTCAATTGATGAGTAATAATCCACTAAAATAAAAGTTAATGTATCAGAACACTTAAAATGTGACATTTAGTATATGATTAATAGTCTTCCATTAAAACTAAATTTTGTGTACCAACATAATCATTGTAATGGTAAAAAAAAAATAATAATTAAAAATGTTGCATTTTGTAGTTTAAACCTATATATTCATTAAATTTACAAATATATCAAAATGTAGGATCTGGAAACAAGCTTCACACAGTTTACATCAATCATATTGGTTTTATTAGTACCTGTATCCCTGTGATGAGAGTTGTAACCATAGTTGCCAACTCACATGATATTCGCGTGTAATACACGCTTTTTCAACCGTTTACACGCGAGGATTTTGTCACATGGCGTGTACACGCTTTTCGCCACTTTACACGCAATTACACGCTTTTCGTTGTTTTGGTTTTTTGGTCGTTAGTGAGATCGCGATTCACGGGTTTTTTCATTAATAGACGATAAATACCGAGTATTTCGAAGTAATTGTTGAGTCGCCATTGTTTATTTACGATATGGACGAACAACAAAAGCCCTTCACTACAGGTAAGTTTGTAAGTAGGTTTTAAGGTTTTGTAACACCTTTCTCGCAAATTCACTTTGGGGAAATGTCCAGCAGAAAGAGGTCACTTTCTGGACCTGTAATGTCGTCTAAAGAGCCGAGTGCTTAGCGAAAACGATACGTGTGTACGTACCAAAAAAGTTTGGAGTCCGTGTTAAAATGAATCAAAAGAAAGTGATCGAGGGCCGAACAAGGCATTGTGCACCCTATGTTACTCTCATATTTTTATTGGATCATCTGCAAACATTATCAATCATTTGCAATCATACAAACATGTGTGAGAGGATATATTATTTGATAAAGCATTCAATGGTATTCAAATTATAAAATATTTTTCTTTTTCAGTTTCAAATCTAGCCAACAGATTTCCACAGGCCATATGGGAAGGGAATAAAACAGAACTGTTAGATAGTTTTCTGCGTACCATCTCTCTTCTGATGAACTACCCAGTTTTGACCAGACAATAGCAACATATATAATATTTGTGGGGAGCAATGGCAGACAAAGATGACATTTTTAATGGCAAAAAAAAAAAAAACGTTATATATATGTGACATTCTTTCAAAGCTTGCTATTTAAACGTTAGCTATTTTAGTTTTGCCAAATAACAGTTCTGACTGTGAGAGATCATTTTCAATTATAAAGAAATTTACACTGAATTCAGATCAGAACTCAATGTTATATTGTGTGCCTTGTTATCATGTAAATGTAACCAAACTGGCAGTTATTTTGAATATTTGTCTAGTAATGTTGTTTTGAAAGCAGCAAAAATAGGCCAATGTTGAATGCAATAAAAGTTTACAGTAGAATATTGTTGTTTTATATTAACAAATTTGAATAATGTTCATATTAAAAAGTCCGCATCTACATCACGCGTTTTCACACGCTTTTTGACATGTCATGTCATGTCATGACATGATTTTTCATTGTCAGAGGTTGGCAAGTATGGTTGTAACTGGGAACTTTATCAATGGAAATTTAAAACTGAATAGATTTTTCAGTCCTCACTTTCTTGAGAAAAAAAATAAAAATCTTAAGAGTACTGTCACAAAAAAAGGAAAATGGCCCTAGCCTGCAGTTTAGTGGTACACAATTAAAATTTCAAAAAATATTGTAGTAGTTGTTAAATGATAGAATTCAGTTGAATTTTCGATAATTAACTTTCAACTTTAATCGAATGTTTTGATTTAGAAGATGCAAATCTCTTCCATTGGTCCAAATTGAATCCTTAACTAAGGAAACGAAATTACATTACACAACAATTGATTTCAATATTGTCAACCTTTCTACATATTCTAGGTGTTCTTTTTTTCATTCTTTATATGAAGACTATCAAAAGATACCCCCCCCCCAAAAAAAAGAAATAATGGCCGTCTTTCCCCTCAGAGCTCTTCAGCTCTTTGATTAGAGATTATGTAGGCAACACTATCTCCTTTTTTTTAAAAGATCAAAAAGATCATGATCTTTCTTTGTGACACCTTCATGCATGGTCACCTTTTTTCATTACGTCACAATTCGAAATCAGAGGACAGTAGGAAAATGTAGAACTGATATCAAGCAAACCACATGTTGATTATTAGAAAAAACAACTGATTGGAAAAAGAATAAATTGGCAAAGAATTAAAGAGAAATGTATATTAAGCATAAAGAAACAACAGTAAGTTATGAATTTCTCACTTAATTATACCACTGCAAAAATATTTTGAGAGGTATAATGGAGTCATTCTGTCCCTCCATGCATCCATGTGCCTTGCATGTGCAACTCCTTCTGAACAGCTAGTTGCATATTGATGAAACTTGATTCAATTTTAGGTCACTTCTTGAGGATGTGAATTAAGGAACATAATCCTGATTTTATATAAAAAGGGGAGATAATCAGGCTTAGTTACTTCAATATTGCAATATGTTGTAATAGTCTCTCGTAACCACAAGTCATCCTAAACGGTTTGATTAATAAGGTTTTCAAGCAAGAGAATGAATGCGATAAACATAAATAAAAGGAAATGTTGGATATATGTCAACGAGACAGCATACTGATGACACAAATATCATAAGAAATCTTAAGGTCAACATGCAGACTTCAACAATTGACTAATGTCTTTACAATATGTCAGCTCTATATCGCCCCAATAGTTTTAAATGAATATTATAGATACTTTCTTATATCAACTATCAACGTCAAATTCCAGAAATGACCATTAAGTTATAACAAAAACAACCACTGAAGAGATTCTTCATTTTCGACTCTTATTTAATTCCCTGTTTATTTGTGTTATTTGTTGTAGATAGTACAAACAGTTATATCATCTTCTTACTGTGAATATCTCACAACTTACAAGTTAACATTGGTGAAGTTCTCTGGTTTTTATACGACCGCAAAAAAATTTTTAGGATCGTATAATGGTATGATGTCGTCGTCGTCTGCGTCGTCGTCCGAAGACACATTGGTTTCCGGACAATAACTTTAGTTTAAGTGAATGGATCTCTATGAAATTTTTTAAGAAGGTTCAATACCACAAAAGGAAGGTTGGGATTGATTTTGGGGATGATGGTCCCAACCGTTTAGGAAATAGGGGCCCAAAAGGGGCCCAAAACAAGCATTTTTCTAGTTTCAGGATAATAACTTGTGTATAAGTATTTCGATTGCTCTGAAATTGTACCACAATGTTTAATACCACAAGAAGAAGGTTGGAATTCATTTTAGGGGTTATGGGGCCAACAGTTTAGGAATTAAGGGCCAAAAAGGGGCCAAAAACAAGCATTTTTCTAGTTTTCAGACAATAACTTGTGTGTAAGTGTATGGATCTCTCTGACATTGTACTACAATGTTCCATACTACAAAGGAAAGGCTGGGATTGAGTTTTGGGGTTATTGCTCCAAGGGAGGTTTCAAAAGTGGGGATTTTTTCCAATTTTTTTAAGGGATTCATATTTTTTTTTATCAAAATTTTTCAAATTTCGAATTTTTGAAAAGTTTCAAGAAGAAACCTTCAATTGCACAGTATTGCACAATAGATTTGTAAGATGTTTGACCACATTTATTTTGTGTCAGAAACCTATATTATGTCAAAAATTTGATCACAATCCAAATTCAGACAGTATCAAGCTTGAATATTGTGTCCAAATTTACCCAAACTGTTCAGGGTTCAACCTCTGCGGTCGTATCAGGCTGAGCTCAGCGAAGCATTTTATGTTTTTTATCACTTGTTTTTTTTTTTTATTAAACATTTCTTGTTGGCAGACCAAAGGTGTTTATTTGACTACTTTTTTTAAATATAGTATAATTTCAGTGGCTCGAACACTGAATTGACAATTTCCAACTGTTTGTATTTATACATAAAAGTTCAAGTAATGAACATTTAAACAATGTCATGAAATGCGAGAACAAAAGTTGCCTTAAATTTTGGTGTTTCAGCTGCTGAAGTTGAACTATAGTTACTGTTCCATTTTATTATTTCTTGTTCATTGCTACTTGTCTTCTTGAAAATACATGACTATATAGTATTATGTAATTATTAGGCAGGAGAAATACACCAATATCAGATATAGTACTGTATTTAAATCTGTGGTATTTATTTGCAACTTTAATGGTAGTTACAGGCCAAGGAAGATAACTCCAATTCAAAGTATGGCCGAAATGTGTCCCGTTGCTCAATACAATTCAATCTTTAATTTTAGGAATACCTGGGTACATTGCAAAATGAAAGCAATCTTTATCCTTCAGTGCTCACAAGAACAAGATTTTATTTATCTCCACTCTCAAATTGATTTGTTTCTTTACATAAAGGTACGTCACTCATTCAATTCCTGTGCAATATAGCTTCCTGCATATAACTGTACAAATTTCAGAAATTCTTTGTTTTTATGGGTCATTAAATTAATTATAAAATTTACAGTAAATGTGTTTTTCTTATTTGTAGGAAAATGACAGACTAAGAAAAGACGGATATGACAAAAGTTCTAAAATAGAATCACTAAACAACAAGATATCAGAACTTCTACAGACCAACCAACAGTAAGTAATCACTAGTGTAGTAGTTAAGTAGGACAATATTGCATTTAAAGGTGTTATGGTTAAATATCAAAGCTGCAATGAAGTTGA
Organism: Mytilus coruscus; assembly: GCA_017311375.1. Lineage (NCBI taxonomy): Eukaryota > Metazoa > Mollusca > Bivalvia > Mytilida > Mytilidae > Mytilus > Mytilus coruscus. The sequence continues at coordinate 128,825,751 of CM029596.1, forward strand.
ACTTGGTATATAATATGAAGAATGCTGTCTGGATGTAAATATAGTATGATAATACAATCGAAACTGTAAAAGTGGACAATTGGAAGAAATTTAATCCTCATAAATCTCTGTACACCTTCAATACCAACTTAAGTTTAGGGTTGCTGTTGTATTGAAGAACAGCATCTGGTTTAAGTTAGAATAGAAACTTGTATAAGCTTATTTTGTTGTAGGTTTGTAGAGAAGAGTCAGACACTAATAGAACAGAGAAATGAAGGTTTCATCTCTACAGCTTCACAGTCCCAAGCCAGGGTGCTGGCCTTAGAGCAGGAAAAAGTAAGTTACTGATCTACTACTGTTATACCTCTACAATGTCATAGTTTCAAGCCAGAGATCTAGCTCTAAAGAAGGGCTTAAGAAAAGGAAAAGATAAGTTACTTTAGCATCAAACCCAGAAGCCAGAATACTGACTAGAACAGGAAAGTTAAAGTCTGTTTATTTGCTTAAAGGTGTTTTTAGAAAGTAAAGCTTAATATCTTATTCCATGCAATCAAATTTTGAACACATTCACTCAAGTCAAAAATGTATATTTGAATAGAGTTAAGGATGAAATTGGTAGTAATTTGAAAATATTTTAGACAATGGGTTGATATGCAAGTAATGATAAAAAACATTAAACCTTTCAAATATTTTTTTTTTCTGTAACCTAAGATTTTATTGACTTTTCATACTTTAAAACATTTAATTTACAGGTCCAGCTAACAACGGAATTGGCCAATGCAACATCTCTGTATAGTAATCTGCAGTTAGAGGTGACAAATTTACGTAAGAAAGAGATTGAATACCAGCAGAAAATGGGGAGTTCATCAAATGATTCTGTCAGGCTACAAGAGGAACTAGAGTCACTGAAAAATCAGAAAATCGGTAAATGTGCAGTTCAGATTAATAAGATGAAAAAGAAAGAATACTGTGGATTCATAATCTATACAAAATCTGACAATTTTGCACAACCTATAGCTCTGTGACCCATCCTTTTCATTATATTTTTGTAAAATCATGATATAAACCATATCTATCTTACTGTTTGATCAGTTTCAAAAAAAATTAGCCAGGAAGGAATAATAGAAAAAAGAAAAATTTTAGTTAGATTGGAAAAAGACTGATTTACAAACGTATTTGAAGATCACATATTCATACTAATTAAAATACATAAAAAAATCTACTAACATATACACTGTACATTGATATTGTAGATGACAGTCAGAAAATTACAGAATTATCAACAAATTTTAAGGAAGAAAGACAGAGACGTAAACATTTTGAGTCACAGATCTCACAAATACAGGAAGAGTTTAATGATATCAAATCATCTAAAGAAAACCTTGAAAAGGTATGCTGCATACACAATAGTTTAAAATAGGATTAGACATATTTTTAATGATGTATAAACTGGGCCAATTAACTTACAAATTGGAAAAAATCCAAAAGACATTCATGTGTTGTTTGTGAGTTAGTGACCCAGTTAACAATCAATAATCTCTTAGAAATGTGTTTGATCTTTATAATTCTCAACCCCAACATTTGTTATTTTGATCTTTCAAATTCAACTTGCTTTGAACCCCAGGATTCCATTCATGTGTATAGCACATCAATATATCACAGAGTTTACATAGGTTACAATAGATGTTTTGTCCACATGGTCTATCAAAGTGTAAACCAAGGAAAAAAAATTCTTACGGACCAATCACAATCAAATATTTGTAGATTTGCAAATCATATAAGAATTATTAATTTGTAGACTTGCTACATACACAATTGTTTATTACTTCCTAAATATATGCTAGATACACAATTGTATATTACTTCATAGATGTATGGTACTTTGTGTATATGCTGGACATTTGTCTGGGGTCAATCAAATTTATTGATTCACACACAGTTGTTTAGTGGTGAATATTTATCAAATAGAGGGCTATATTCAAGATTACAGGCAGATAAAATTAATATTTGCTATTTTTCTTAGATAGTGTGAATCTCTGTTGTAATTTGAAAAACTTTTTGACAGAATTTAAGTGACAGGAAGAGGAAGGCAACAGAAGAAAAAAGAGCGATGGAAGAGGAATTTGAAGAAAATAAAGAGCAATTGGAGGTTTGTCTGAGACTAGAGAATAGTTCAAGTTACCTCCCTTTGACCAGCAGTTATTTTTTTGCTGTCACAAAAGAAAATTTTTTGTTTAAGACCACCATTTTTGTTTTTACTCGCATCAAATTGGAAAGTTTAAGGATGAATTTTATATACAGTAATTATCTTGAATTCTATGCAAAGTAGTAATCCATTTAATGGTATCCATTCAGAAAATTGAATGACATAAATATTATATGAATATGTAGAGTTTCTAAAATCAAGGCTTTGGATCATGTACTTTGTCTGATATTTGTATTTGAGAATGAACTCTAATGAATTGAGAAAATACTATATAGTGGATTTGAATAAATGGAGATGTCGGTATCACCAATGAAACAGGATAAACCCTGTAACACTAAAAACCAGAAAGTCAACATACATACTGTCTTCAACAATAGACAGGTGTCTACATAATATGACAAGCTTTAAATCGTCTAAAGTCACAAAGACTATCAAAGATCTTCTATTTACACCAAAAACTAAATATTACAAAAAACATTGAGAGATATTAAAAGATCAACACTGATTAAGTTTTGACTTGGGACAGGCATATGAACATGTGACAGGTTTAAACTAGGATTTGTTTTTTTTTAAGCAACTAACTATTAAAACTTATGCTGAGATTATTACAAACTACATTCCCTTTTTCTATCTTTGTCATTCATATCTAAGTTCAAATAATTTTCAGAGAGAAATCCAGACACTAAAAGATAAATTAAGAAAAGCCAAATCCTCAACAGACGTTGCTACTGCTGAACAAGTAAGTATCAAACACTGGTTGTTTTTTTATTGATCTGTTTCTATTTTAACAATTCACAATAAAAGTATTTATTGCTATTTTCATAAGTTTTGCTAAATTGATCTGTTTGTGTCATAATTTTCCATATCTAGCTACTATAATGAGAAAGATTTTTCTTGGTTGAGTAGAGTGAGAACATGATGACATCATATGCCAAAGTCATTTATGTTGCGTAGGAAAATAGAAATAAACCGATCTATGGTCTTTCCACTCAAGGAAGTTTCTCTGCTACATCTCGTTTTCAAAACCATAGATAATCTATAAATATTTTATTTCAGATAAATGCTCCAACAAAATTGTTTGAGATAAACATTATTAATTGACTCTTGGAGTATTAATTCGCTTTAAGGTAGCATTTTCACTTGGAAAGTCTGTCGAAAATTAATATATGTTTGTAGACATAACATGATATCAAATTACAAACCCCATTGATTAGCTTCATGTAGATAATTTAGATCTTTAATGCCTTGATTTAATCTAGGTTTCACAAGTGGAGGAAGAACTAAACAGAGAATGGAAAGAAAAATGTGATAAAATGATGACTGCTCAACAGGAAAAACACAAGAGAGCTCTTCAGGAAATGAGGCAAGAAAATGAAGAGCTTCAAACTACAGTTCAGCAGCTTGAGAAAAAGGTACACTGAAAGTTGTATTTTAGGAAATCTATATTAAGTCAGTTAAGATGTTTAATGTGAAAGATTATTTATTGCTTGTTTTATTTCTACTGGCAAATCTTTTATTAACGTTCAGCATGTTCAGGACAATTGGATTAATACATTTATTAAGAATTCTCTATTTCTTATTTGTCAAAATAATTATAGGTAGACATACAGTTTTTTTGTATTAAATGCATCACAGCAATGAGATTACCTATCACACATTTGAGAAATAATTATTATTCCTTACATCTAGAGAGGGGGATGAAGCAATGCAAATTATTCCAATTTTTACTTTAAATATACTTTAAATGTAGATTTTCAGCTGAGTCATTAAAAAACATACTTATGTGTTTATATTAAATGCAAAGAAAATTTGAAATGATTTTAATGCTAAGATTAGATTTTAAGATACAAGAGATCAAATCGTCTTTAACCTTCAAAGCTTCGACAATAATTTAAACAAATTATGTATACTACAGATACAAGAGATCAAATCTTCATCAGGAGGTACAGAAAGTCAGATCACAGAATTACAGGAACAGATAGAAGAAATGACAGTATGGAAAGATAAGGTACTAGATTTAAAGTGAAATAACTGCATTTTTTTACCATATGTTTTATTTATTCTATACATTTATATTCATTTCATAAATTTTTGATTGACTGTATCTCTGAAAGTATAATTGCTACATTATCTTTTTTTCTCTTGATATGCAAATGTAGTTCAATGATTTCTAAATGTGTATAAAATTTCATGAAAATCTGAAATACTGCAAAATAGCTATTATCCTTACAGTCAAGCTTCATATGAATCTTAGTGCATTACTGCACCATGGAAAAAAGACCTCTGATACTAATTTCTTCTTAAAGGAAGCTATTTCACACAAAACTTGCAAATACATTGTATTCTAAACTGCTGAAACTTTCAGACACCCTGAAAAATTGTCATGTGACACAATAGTGGTAGAGTTGCTTTACTGTTTTCAGTATGAAAATTTACGAAACCAAGCTACTGGTATGAAAGATAAATATGAAGATAGAATAAATGAACTGGAATCAGAAAGGGACCAAATGGAAGAGGAAAGAGATGACGCTTTAGAGCGTGCCCAGAAACAACAGGAAGTTAGAGTGCCATCTGGTGGTGACTCATCTAATCAGTCAGTTGTTGGAGAGGTAAATAAAAACAGAATGAAAATAAAGGTATCTTACTATTTGGTTTCAACAGTGACATATAGCAAGGTCAAGGATAGCCTTACTGTTGTTGATAAAGGTAGAATTCTTCTTTATTCATCAAAAACTAGTACACATATTTTGAAGTTACATTTTAGATGAAAAACCAATAAATTACATTTAATAGTTCAGGAAATTTTCTGTCAAAACCTGCACTTAAACAATGGATATTTTACTGTCATATATGCTCTTGTCGATTTTAATAGCTTTAAAGAGCTTATTTTTGTATGTTATCATGTGTACTGACTCTAAAGAAAGCTAGCTGTATTGTATTGTATTGAATTGTATTGTATTGTTACAGATTAAATTGAAGATTAAAAATTAAATATTTTGTACAGGTTAAGAAGATTATGAATACTGTATATCAGGAACTGAAGAATAAGTTTGATTCTGATGAAACATATACTGGTGGTGATGTACTTGGTGCTATACTTAACTCTATAAAGGTTAGTCTTTATTTTATTGTAGGTAGTTTTTTTTTTCCCTTGATAGTTTTCATTATTGTAGCCAGAGTTTTTTTCTGTTCTTGGTTTCATTAAAAATTAGTTTATCATGTGCCTGTACTTCAAAATTTTGAAGAACAAATTTAAACTGACAATTTTAAACTTTGTTGATCTGATTTAGTACAACAATGACACACTGAGCTGTATTTTTGATGTTCTATTCTGATAAGGTAACAGCCCTCAAGAAGACATGTCAACTACCTGGCTCTGACTCGAAGCCTATCAGTCTTACTCCAAAATCCTGCCTGTAAATTGGGAAAAAGCCAATCTTATAATTTTTGGTCTGACCCAGTTTGGGATAGGTTCTAATTTATACTACAATAGTGAAAGAAAAACAATAATGGCTGATGGCAACCATCACCAACTACTGAATAACAGTGTAGTGATTTTGATGAAATTAAAACGGAAACATGGAAAAGTTAATAATTATTAAAGTCATATTTTTGAAATAGACTGCATTTATCTTTAAATCTATCTGTTTACAGTCCACAACATTAAAACTGGTGCAAAGTCAAAGTGCAACCCCAACACAGGAGGTACAGGAAGAGAGTGAAGAGGAGTCAGAAGATGAAGATGAAGAAGATGAGGATCAAGATGGAGATCAAGATGAGGGAGTCGAGGAGCAAGATAAGAAAGTTGTAAATCAAGATGAAGAAGATGAAGAAGAATCAGACGAAGATGACGAGGATGTAAAAGATAATGTAGAGGAAGAAAAGAATGGTATGATATGGATCTTAATGACAATTAGAAGATGTGATTTAATTGTAAAATTATGTAGGAAACTACCAAAGCTCACTAGGCTCTTTCAAATCAAATACTCAATTGCTGTGTAAAACAGTTAGTCTACATCAGTGATAGGAAGATAGTTTACTGCATCCACACAGCGTATACATCTAATTGCTTTTTGTCTGCCATTAGTAGATATCATAGTCATTCCCGTAAACTTTAATGTCGCCTGAGACAATTTCTGACACCCCAAAGCAAAATTGATTTTGTAGGAAGTCAATAGGTTAAATGTCACAGAGTTGAAGAATCCAAAATAGCAATAAGATTCATTTTAGCTCCTAAAAAATAGCCCTTAATATAAAATTGACCTAAGCATTATTAAAAGGTATACACACATGATAATCTGATAGGCCCCATCTCACTTCAACAATATTGTTTTTAGGTTTAGTTATTCAGTATTACTGAACAAAGTTTGAAAGAAAGAAAATACATGGTATAGTGAGATGAGCTTCTTACTTTCATGGAAAAACACCAAAATGTCATATCCTTGGAATTACTTATTGAAATTGTTATTGCAGTGCTGATTTTATTTTTAGATGTTGATAAACCAGCAAAAGCTGAACTTACACAATCTGAAAATACAGAACTACCCAATCAGGACCCACAAAATATCCCTGAAGATTTACCAGAAGTATCCAATGAAATGGAAAAGAATACTGAAAATAACCAATCAGCAGCCAGTGTTGTTGAAAATACTCAAGAAAATGTACCTGATGTCAATTCAGATAATAATGTTGTTAAAGATGAACAAGGAAAGGAAAGTAACCATGGTGAAAATGAAATGATAAATGAAACTAATGAACAACCAACAGCAGATTCTGATACTGAACCTAACAAAACTGAAAATAGCAATGAAGATAAAAAGAACGTGGACAGTGATATTGGTTCAAAAGCAAAAGTAGTAGACTTAAGTGATTTTGATATTCCTAAAATTGAGAAAAATAATAAACCTGTAGTACCTCCTGCTGCCTCTATGGAGCCTCCACCTATTTTTGATGAAGATACAACACAACAGAACAATACAGAGTATGTTTGTATATTGAATTGATGGGGTCAAGTTTTGTCATCTTTTACAAAACAAGAAAATTATCTCCCCTTGTATTGAAAAAATATAAAACCTAATTTTTACAAAAGCGTTGATTAAAATGATTTTTTTTTAATTACTTATAACATCATAATTATTTTTTTCTTCGTTACAAAATTCCTATCGAGTACAATATTCAAACACATAAACTTTTAGAAATTAACAAATTATTAAATGGCAAAATGTTTGATTTATTAAAAAGTTACCACAATCTACAATGATATCCATATATGTCAATAACTGTTGTTTACATTCTATCATTGTTTACATTTCAGCTCCTTATTAAGAGATGATAATCCTGTTGAAGATACATGAGGAATATCTTTTGTTTACATTTTTGTTTACATTTCAGCTCCTTATTTGGAGATGATAATCATGTAGAAGATACGTTAGGAATATCTTTTAACAAGGATGAAACCAAAGATATAAAGAAAAAATCATCAAAAGTCGATTTGTTAGATGACGTAAGTGTTTTATTAATTATCTTGATTAAAAAAAGTTTTCTATGTTATATTTTGTTTACTGTTGTTTTTCTTTTTTGCAATGGTATTGTCATTTTGTTTTCGACTTATGAGTTTAAATGTCCCTTTGGTATCTTATGCCTCTCTTTTGTCATGGAATAATGCCAAGTGGTTTCAAGTCTCCTTGACTTTTGTTTAATATTAAACATACATATCTAGTTTATGCATAGCCTAGGAAAACCTAGAGGGGAAACAAAATATTAAGGATAAGTTGAAAATGTAAGAAGGGTTCTTTCTATAGCCCATGTTTAATACAGAACATTACTGTACAATTTTTAACCTTTTAGTTAAACTTATTAAACAACTGAATCCATATGAATTATTTCAATTTTATAATTGAGTAATACATGATTTCTATTCAAAAATAAGGAGATGCGGTATGATTGCCAATGAGACTATTATTCACCATATTTCAAATGAAGTGGATGTTAGCAATTACAGGCCACCCTATGGCCTTCAACAATGAGAAAAACCCTGAACATTTATATCATTAAAAACCACATTGTTTGTTTAATATTTCATCCCCTTATTTATATTATATTTATTATTGATAGGATTTAAAACCACAGCCATTGTTCATGAATTCATCAAATAATTAACTTAGGATTATATTTATTTTTTTACAGGATTTAAAACCGCAGCCTCCGCCTCCATTGTTTGGTGATGATGATGACGACGATGATGATTTAGATTGGTTGAGTTAACACAAATTGTTACAAACATAATCTTACGTGCCAAAACTGTGATAGAACATTCCACAAAGTGTTGTTATTGTTCAGAAAGCAAGATTGCATTATTCAATAGAAAGGGGGTGGGGTGGGGATAGTTTTAGACTAAATGCCGCTGATAGGTCGGAGGTTGTTTTTTATGTTAAAGACATGCTGCTTAAATGAATCTGTTTTTTCCTTTCAAATTGTGATATATAACATGATTGGTGAGAAAGTTTTTTTAAATATGGTAATTGTCAGTTATTTTAAATAAATTAGAATTTGCAATCCTTTTATTTTCAAAGTTTATTTCTAAACCTTTGCAAAAAAAAACTTAAAAAGAGGAAATTTGTGTGGTTCACTAAAGAATGGATTAAGAATTCCATATGCAAAATATTTGAATGCGTAGGAATTTTTTGTAACAGGACCCCTATACCAAACTTCAGTGACCAGAGTCTTTCCTTTCCTACTGTGAATTGTTAATGTTTTTAATGCAGGAGTGCAAATTTTCATCATTTTTAATTTATTCAATATATTTCAATATTGAGTCCTCAAATTATTACTCATTTATTGATATTTTGTCATTGAGACAAAATAATTTAGATCAACATGTAGTTAATTCTCCAACCCAAACCCCTCTGCCCTTCAGTTTAAAAATTAGTGTCGATTGATAAATTTTCAGTGTTATGTTTGAAATATAAATTATGTGAAATACTGCATGGTCAGTGCTCACACCTTTACAGTTCTTGATGGACTGTTATCAGTTTATATGAAAGGTTTATAGTAACAATATCTTGATCAATTTTGGGAACTAGTGCCAATCAATAAAATTTAGGGAGGAATGGTCTTTGAAAATTGTGTGAAAAATTGTCCTGTAACTTATCTCATGCTATAAAAGCAATCCTAATGAACAAAAAAGTTGTGTTTCCATCTTTTTGATGGAAATACTGAGTGATGAGTGTATAGAATTTACAAATAGATTCATTGGCAAGTTTTCTTTTATGCTTGATTTAACTTTCTGTAAACGCTTAAATAAATTGTCTTTAAATGTCAGCAGCAACTTTCTGAGATTTGAGATTAGTTTATATATCTGGAGTATGTTTAACTAGCATATCACAGTACTAAATACTTTTCTTTTTTTTCCAAATTCAATGATATTTAATATACAATGATCATTTATACCAAATCCTTATCATAACAATTAATATAGAAAAAAATCTTGTGAAATAAAATCCTTCGACAGTTTTTATACCCTTATTGCTGTGTACAATTATTGATTTGTAGTAATGTGTTTCTGTAAATTCAGAAAGTTTTGCCTGCAATTATAATTGCGAATAATGAAAATGGACTAAAATGATAGATTAATTATTGCAATTTCAGGAAAAGCTTCATTCAAATATACTATCACATTTAAAATGTGACTTTTTATTTTTGAAAAACCTATCCTGTAGTAATTTTGCAATAGTAAACACATTGCAAAAAATAGTTAATTTATAATATTTAAAGAAAAACATTGCTACTGGATGAAAAAATTTACGTTCCCATATAGTATAATCATGTTGAATATTCCATTTATGTTGACAAAATGTCAGGATTAAAATGATATAAATCTGGGCTTTTTGATGGTTGATGGATATAGGGGCATATTAAAAAGTTGAAGATGGAAGCGACAGATAACATGTATTGTAAAAATTGAATTATACAAAGGTTCACTTATTTAATCCCAATTTGTACTAACAGTTTGCATAAAACACCTATTTATTGTAAAGATGATTTGTTAAATGTAGAAGGATCTAAAGATATTTCCCATAATGAGAAATTAGTTTATCAGAAATTATCTCCCTTTATTACAAGTAGCAGTGTTGGTGCTATTTTTGTTTTATTGTTTAAATGAATACATGTCATACAAAATAATGTGCAATGTTATAAAGATTACAGAGTTAATAAATTATTTTTATGAGACAAGAGTTTTATTGTGAATGTTACATGAAACTTCAGTAAAATACTTCCTTTTATTAAGCATGTGCTATGGATTGTTTCCCTTGAGTAATAGATTGCAATGGATTGTTTCCCTTGAGTAGAAGAATGCAGTAAATTACTTCCCTTGAGTAGTACATACTTTACCAACCATAATTGGTTGAAGTTCTTCTATGCTTAGTTGGTAAGATCTTTGAACAAATAGGTCCAAGGTTTGATTACCAGAGGTGATGATTTTGTAATTTTCTTGTCATTCTCTGCTGTTGCACATGTTTGGCAGTTATACATGTATAACATATGATAAGGATACCATTGGGTGACCACCATGGCCCTGATTGAATAAAGAACAGAAAGCTAAAAAGTTAAAAAAGTATCAGGACTTATTGGTGGTGAAATAGTCATATGGATAATGGTGTTAGTACACTCTCTAACTTACCAAAATGGATGTCACTTTACTATACACAAAGTATCAGGACTTATTGGTGGTGAAATAGTCATTTGGTGTTAGTACACTCTCTTACTCACCAAAATGGCTGTCACTTTACTATACACAAAGTATCAGGAAATATTGGTGGTAAAATAGTCATATGGTGTAAGTACACTCTCTAACTGACCAAAATGGCTGTCACTTTACTATACACAAAGTATCAGGACTTATTGGTGGTGAAATAGTCATATGGTGTTAGTACTCTCTCTTACTCGCCAAAATGGCTGTCACTTTACTTTACACAAAGTATCAGGATTTATTGGTGGTGAAATAGTCATATTGTGTTAGTACACTCTCTTACTCACCAAAATGGATGTCACATTACTATACACAAAGTATCAGGACTTATTGGTGGTGAAATAGTCATATGGTGTTAGTACACTCTCTTACTGACCAAAATGGCTGTCACTTTACTATACACAAAGTATCAGGACTTATTGGTGGTGAAATAGTCATATGGTGTAAGTACACTCTCTAACTGACCAAAATGGCTGTCACTTTACTATACACAAAGTATCAGGACTTATTGATGGTGAAATAGTCATATAGTGTAAGTACACTCTCTAACTGACCAAAATGGATGTCACTTTACTATACACAAAGTATCAGGACTTATGGGTGGTGAAATAGTCATATGGTGTTATTACACTCTCTTACTGACCAAAATGGATGTCACTTTACTATACACAAAGTACCAGGACTTATTGGTGGTGAAATAGTCATATGGTGTTAGTACACTCTCTTACTGACCAAAATGGCTGTCACTTTACTATACACAAAGTATCAGGACTTATTGGTGGTGAAATAGTCATATGGTGTAAGTACACTCTCTAACTGACCAAAATGGCTGTCACTTTACTATACACAAAGTATCAGGACTTATTGGTGGTGAAATAGTCATATGGTGTAAGTACACTCTCTAACTGACCAAAATGGCTGTCACTTTACTATACACAAAGTATCAGGACTTATTGATGGTGAAATAGTCATATAGTGTAAGTACACTCTCTAACTGACCAAAATGGATGTCACTTTACTATACACAAAGTATCAGGACTTATGGGTGGTGAAATAGTCATATGGTGTTATTACACTCTCTTACTGACCAAAATGGATGTCACTTTACTATACACAAAGTACCAGGACTTATTGGTGGTGAAATAGTCATATGGTGTTAGTACACTCTCTTACCAAAATGGCTGTCACTTTACTATACACAAAGTATTAGGACTTTTTGGTGGTGAAATAGTCGTATGGTGTTAGTACACTCTCTTACTCACCAAAATGGATGTCACTTTACATTACACAAAGTATCAGGACTTTTTGGTGGTGAAATAGTCATATGGTGTTAGTACACTCTCTTACTCACCAAAATGGCTGTCACTTTACACAAAGTATCAGGATTTATTGGTAGTGAAATAGTCATATTGTGTCAGTACACTCTCTAACTGACCAAAATGGATGTCACTTTACTATACACAAAGTATCAGGACTTATGGGTGGTGAAATAGTCATATGGTGTTATTACACTCTCTTACTGACCAAAATGGATGTCACTTTACTATACACAAAGTACCAGGACTTATTGGTGGTGAAATAGTCATATGGTGTTAGTACACTCTCTTACCAAAATGGCTGTCACTTTATTATACACAAAGTATCAGGACATATTGGTGGTGAAATAGTCATATGGTGTAAGTACACTCTCTAGCTGACCAAAATGGATGTCACTTTACTTTACACAAAGTATCAGGATTTATTGGTGGTGAAATAGTAATATTGTGTCAGTACACTCTCTTACTGACCAAAATGGATGTCACTTTACTATACACAAAGTATCAGGACTTATGGGTGGTGAAATAGTCATATGGTGTTATTACACTCTCTTACTGACCAAAATGGATGTCACTTTACTATACACAAAGTATCAGGACTTTTTGGTGGTGAAATAGTTGTATGGTGTAAGTATATGCACCTGTCCCAAGTCAGGAGCCTCTGGCCTTTGTTAGTCTTGTATGTTTTTTAATTTTAGTTCATTTATATTTTTTGGAGTTTAGTGTGACGTCCATTTTCATTGAACTAGTTCACATTTTTGTTTAGGGGCCAGCTGAAGCCTGCCTACGGGTGCGGGATTTTCTCGCTGTGTTGAAGACCCATTGGTGGCCTTCAGCTGTTTTCTGCTCTTTGGTCGGGTTGTTGTCTCTTTGACACATTCCCCATTTCCATTCTCAATTTTATATATGCCCACTTATGAACGAAATGGCTGTCACTTTACCATATACAAATATTAAATTCTGGTTTTTATCTATATTTTTAACCAATTACCCTTATGACATTTGCAGAACAGTCACTTTCATCTGTGGTGTTAAATTTAAAATTATTGGATACATTTTTATTTCTTTCAATGGCAGAAAAACTTGAAAGTGGTGTACAAAGACCACTGAATATTTGGAGGCTGGAATTCTGTTATCACTCAATCAGCTGAGGTCTATTATATATGACAAATGAAATGGATTTTTATTTAATATGTCAGTTTGGACACAGCTTGAATGTGATGGACAAAGTATTATGCTGACAAAAGACCAGCATAAATTGCAAACTGTCAGTACTACAAGACTGTTGAAACAGATGTACTGCTAATTATACCCCCTCAATATTGAATAAATGTGATGACAATTTCATAGGTGTGCATGACATTTTAAAGATGTAAGATTTCAGCAAACAGGAAGTAAAACATTGAAAGAACTGAAAAACATGTCAAACTATATGGTATAACAGGATGAAGCATGGTGCCATACATAAACTCTTAACTTGTAGTTGTTGAAAAAATTGTGACAGATTGTCATATATGTTCATGACACTTTAAAGATACCGGTATATGTTTTCAGATTACAGGATGTAGAACATTAACAAAACTGTTTAATAATAAACTGAAATGCTGAGCCAGATTTTTAACGTGCTAGTACACAAGGTAGTATTCTGCAGACACATTATTCTGACTGCAAGCTGACCAGTCTTTGCTCTTACTCCTAAATGCTGCATGCTTAGCTGCAAAGCATCAAATTAGAATTTTAAAGTCTTTGGTTAGACCTGGCCAGCGATGAAACCCACAACCTGACTCACTCGAGCAAACACGCTTTCACAAGTCCAATGAGGTAGTTTCAAGAAACTGGAACACACAGGGAATTTCACAAAAAATGTGAATAATGCAACCAAACTTGGATTCAAAATAAATAATAGAAAATTATGAATTTGATCCCTTAAAGCCATATATATATGGAAACAATCATAATTACATAAAATCCAGTTTGAACTTCATCATCCGCTTCTGAAGAATTCCACTTTAAAACTAGAGGTGCCATACTGATATTTATCTTTCAATCAGGAAAAAACTACTTACAAAATTACCCTAGCCTCATCATTTAATAGCAATAACCCCTATAAGGAGTCTCTGATAATTTTGGTACAAATAGAAAGATTTATCAAAATAAGGAGATGTACGTTTGACAATGATACAACAATCCACCAGAGACCAAGTGACATGGATGTAAGAAAAATTTTGGATTTATTTTTATTACATATATTGTAACTGTTTCTGCTAATCTCACTCATTGGGATGAAGCATTACATTATAAAATATAGAAATACCATAGAAATATATTTTATTAAATTTTAAGTTTTACAAAAAAAAAAGCATGTAGAAATTTGATGAGATTACAAAATGAGAGAAAAACAAGAGGCTCTCAAGAGCCTGAATCACTCACCTGTAGTTTTTTATTTAAATTTTTCATCAAAGGTTTTTCTTTTGCTTTTAAGTTTTTAATGTATAATTAATAAGTGTGGAAACAAACCAGTGTGGATAGTATCCAGCATTCTGAGAGTATTGCATAGCAATTAGGAAAGGTGAGCTAAAAACAATAAACGAAAAGCAAATATGAAACACAGCAATAAATGACAACCACTAAAATTATTGGATTTTGAGTTGTGCAAGGACTGAACTCATTGTCAGATTTGCTCAAATACCTTGGTTTTAGAGATATAAGCCAAAACCACATTTTACTCCTATGTTCTATTTTTAGCCATGGTGGCATTGTTTTTTTATGAAACATAATATAAAACACAAACTTTATACTAGATACCCTAAGGATCATTCAGCATAAGTTTAGCTGACATTGCTTCAGTAGTTTCAGAGGAGAAGATTTTTAATAATTAAAAATCATGATGAACAAATTGTGTAAAATTGCTTTTAAAGGGAAACAACTCCTTCATGGGTCAATTGACAATTTTGGACATTCTGACTTATTTGTAGATCTTACTTTGCTGAATATTTTTACTGTTTACTGTTTATCTTTATCTATGATAATATTCAAGATAATAACCAAAAACTGCAAAATTTCATTAAAATTATCAATTTAGGGGCAATAACCCAAAAATCAGTTGTCTGATTCGTCTGAAAATTTCAGGGCAGGTAGTTCTTGATCTAATGAACACTTCTACCCCACGTCAGATTTGCTCTAAATGCTTTAGTTTTTAAGATATAAGCCAATAAAATGCTTCGCCGAAAAGATTCAGCATATCAAAGAGCCGCAATAATTCAGTTTTTGATGAAATCAAACAAAGTTTAATTTTGGACCCTTTGGACCTCAATGTAGACCAAATTAAAAATGGGGCCCAATATCCAAAATAGTAAGTCAAGGTTAGAACCCCCAAAATTTAAGACTTTAAATTAATCCCTTTGAAATTCGTTAAAAGATTTGTATTTATTTTCAACTGAAGCTTTCTTGCTATTGCGCAATACTGTGATATTGCGCAATACTGTGCTATTGCGTAATACTGTGCTATTGCACAATACTGTGCTATATATAATAATTTAGACACCCTGTTTGGTGTGTATCTCCTGCCATATCAGTATTTGTTGCTTTTATATATAAATCAGAAATAATCAATGTAAAAATGGAAAATATTTGGGAAAAAAAACAAAAAAATTGTGACCAAAAATCACCCCCAAATTTTTTGAAATTTTGAAGATTATTTTCTTTTCAGGAAAAATGTACAATTTCAGAGAGTTTCATAGAAAAATGCTTGTTTCTGGCCCCTTTTTTGCCCCTAATTTCTAAACGTTTGGGGCAAATACACCCAAGCTCAATCCAGCCTTCCCTTTGTGGTATGGAACCTTGTAGTACAATTTCAGAGAGATCCATACACTTAAACACAAGTTATTGTCTGGAAACTAGAAAAATGCTTGTTTTTGGACCCTTTTTTGCCCTTAATTCCTGAACGTTTGGGGCAATTACCCTCAAACTCAATCACAGCCTTCCCTTTGTGATATGAAACTTTGTGGTACAATTTCAGAGAGATCCATACACTTACACACAAGTTATTGTCCAGAAACTACAAAAATGCTTGTTTTTGGCCCCTTTTGGCCCCTTATTCCTAAACTGTTGGTACCATAACCCCCAAAATCAATCCAAACCTTCCTTTTGTGGTATTGAACCTTCTGGTAAAATTTCATAGAGATTCATTCACTTAAACTAAAGTTATTGTCAGGAAACCAAATGTGTCTTCTGATGACAACGACGACGACATCATAGCATTATACAAATGCAAATTTTTTGCAGTCGTATAAAAACTGCATTTTACCCCTATGTTTTATTTTTATCCATGGCGGCCATGTTTTTTGACGAAACAGAAAATAAAAAACCAAAATTTATACTAGATACCCTAAGGATCATTCAGCTTAAGTTTGGTTGAAATTGGTTCAGTAGTTTCAGAGAAGATCTTTGAAATAGTTTACACAGGACAGACGACGACACACGCCAAGTGATGGCAAGAGCTCACATTTCCTTTTAGGAAAGGTGAGCTAAAAAGTTAGCACCAGTTTACATAAATGTACAAAAATATACTTTTATTAAGCATTGTTCGTAAAAGAAAAAAATAACAACATTGTATCCACTAAATACTCCAAAGGCTTCCTTCACCTTAATTCATTCACCATTTAGAAAATATTTGGATCAAGAAACAGTAATGAGGAAAAAAATGTCTAAAAACTTTTTATAACCTTTTTTTCGATAACATCATAGGGTAAAAGAAATCAGAGGATACTTGCATTTTGAAGAAGTCACAGTTATAGGGATGCATAAGCATGCAGAATGAACTTAAGCAAAACAAAAACTGATAAAAACTGTTCCTTCCACAAATAACTACAATATAGACATGAGATAAAATAAGATATGAATAAAAGAGATGTGATCTTAAATGTGTACAAAATGTAAATAAAATAAGTGTCAAATAATGTGAGTAAATAAGAAATACATGTAGTGTAAAAACAAAAAGAGTACAAGCACTTGTAAAGTGTACATTACAACCTGAAAAGAACTGACCTACTGATATAAGATTGTTCAACAAATACATGATTATAAGGATAAGGTAGAACCTGTAAGACTTACACATATATAATATCTTGGAAACCCTATCAGACTTCACATGCAAACCTCAAATTATATACACATTTGATAATTCGTTATGTGTATGTAAATTTTGCAGGTATTTTGACATATGTCTTGGTTTCCAATTCAGCTGATTTAACGCCTTTCAAGTACACGAGTGTGCTTAGACTTATTTTATTCACCACAGTAATAAAATGTAAAAACATGATTATAAAAATGCTAGAATGTGCTAATAAAAAATTACATAAACAAAGTTTACACAAAAAAGATCAACAATATAAACAACAAATACAAAATGGAATGGTAACAATTACACTGAAACTGCATTTCTCTGTGAATAAGGCCACATCAAAGTTATTTATAGATTTTTATCTATAATAAAACTTTCATGCTTCACAATTGTGTGAGTATTGTTGAAATTAGAATCTTTCAATATCATTTGATCTGTATTATATTCTTTTCCTAATTTCAAACTTCTGATGAAAGATTAGTTTTCAATTGACCTTATTTGAGTGAAGAGTTATTTCCCTTTGTCGCCATGTTTGAGGTCGATGTGCACAAGTTTCTTATTAAATCAATCAAATTTAACTTGTGATATTAACCTTTAGACTTTAGAAAAATGAGTTTTCTGAACAATTTAAACTTTTTAAAGCTTGTATAAAATTACATCATATTAAGACTATCTATTCTATATAAAATGAAAGTTTGTAGGAAATCCACTATTTCTTTCTAATGCTTTGAAAATTAGGCACATAACCTTACAAGTATTCATGACCTTGATGTGAACTAACCACATTAAAGCGATTATATAAAGTAACAAAATGGCGGGTTGGTCAATATGAAGATTGCACTACTATACTGTATAATAACAAAAGCAACATAAGCATAATTGGATACAAAACACAAATACAGCAAAATGTCAACAGTTGGCCAATCTTAACAACAAAATTTGATCCAAGCATTCTAGAGCTAATGCATTGCCTTAAATCAATCCAAACATACTCAAGTTTTGGTTCATCATGTGAAAAAAACACTTAAATCTGACAGTTAAGAGTTTCGTATCTCTGGAACAACAAACCAGAAAATGTTTGAAATTAAAAAAGATTTTTTACAACTTTTGAGAAAAGGTCCAATTTTCCATGAATAAATTCCTGTAACTCTAGAATGACAAAAATTGAAATTTTTCAAAATCAAAAGGGAGCTTTCTTTCGTCAATCCTCATGTTGTGTTAAAATTTCATAAGAATTGGAGTTAAAATTTTGATTTATCGTACAAAAAGCTGACATTAGACAGATGGACAGACGACTACTGTATACCATAATACGTCCTTTTGAATTAAGCATATAAAAAAGAATTAAATTTCAATTCACAAATGAGCAATGAATATTTTTTATGACAATAGCATAGCAATGATTGGTTGATAAAATGTCTTCACATAATTGTCATAAGTCTCTTGTGGTATATTTTTAATTGTTAAACTTTAATCAAAATTAACATGCAGCATTCAAAATTAACATGCAGCATTCTATTTTGTTGGAAAAAAATGTGATTTGAATCAAATTAAGATGTACATCAAAGTTTGTGTTTTGTTTTTTGATTTTTATTAATTCATAAAACAAGACAGTGAAAAATGTATTTATATTCACAGTAAGAAAATGACTTTTAAAAACTTATCACTTCTGAATAATAGTCCATATAAGGTAAAAGCAACAGCATAACATATAAAGCTTCATGATTAACTAGATATTAATCTTAATTGAACCTTAATAAAACATTACAAAAAATCCTAGCAACCAGGATTCCAAGAAAATTTTAAAAAAGGAGCTAAATTCTCAAAAAGAAGATGGTATTTCTGTGTTATATTCAATCCAAATTTGGGATAATCCTTCAAATAGTTTTAAGTGTTATCTTATCTTTTATTGCAAACCAAGTGAAACATTTCCACAGAGTCATCTCATCTTGGTCAAGGTATTTAAACTTTTGTCAGTTCTATAGTCCCATTGAATAAATACAATAGCTATTGTTCTCTGTGCAGTTTATTCACTGGGACCTTTAAAATTCTTCTAAGAGAAATCCACCACTCATTGATTAATTTACCGAGTAAAAAAATTATCTTTTAAGTGGATGAAAATACATGCATCAACTCTCAAAACTGTATGCGATGTTGTATTTATTCAATAGCAATGATATATTTTCAATCTGTTCAATGTAAACACTGATTTAACCATAAAAAGTTAATTTCTGACAAAATTTTTAGCATTGTTCTAATTGAAATAAAAATCACAATAAAATCAATTTAGGCTTCAACAAACCTCACAAAGGATATCCTATTGCTAACTACACTTCTTTTTATTATCATATATAGTCACCCAAGTATAAGTGTTCCAATGAAAGAGATAAAAAGATTTCCAAAACTTTGCTGTTTTTTAAATTTTCAGAGCCATGAATGTTTTGCAAATCATTTATAATTGTAACAACATTTTTTATGCTTTAATACTTGTTTAGTTTAATTGTCAAATCTTTGATAAGAAAAATTAAACAATTTATAGCCTTAATTTTACTATTTTTGACATTGTCACATTTGGGTTTCTGAGACAAGTTAAAGCCTGGTGGTTAATGATAGATTTATTGACAATGTTCTGTCTGGTTAACAAGATATCTGAAGCTATTTCAACCCTGGTGGTTGACATGGTTGGTTTGGTTAACAAGATTTCTGAAGCTAATCCAAGCAAAGGTAGTTCTGGACTCTGGATAGATTTATTGACAAGGTTTGGTCTGGTTAACAAGATTTCTAAAGCTGGTCAAAGTCAGGTGGTTCTGGATAGATTTATTGACAAGGTTCTGTTTGGTTCACAAGATTTCTGAAGCTAGTCCAAGCCTGGTGATTCTGGAAACAAACCTGTGTACCTCCTCTCTTAAACTGGGTCATCTGAAAATAAGTAGACAGATGTTTTTCAGCATTTTCATACTTAATAATACTAGACTAGACATCATTGAGATGGGAGCCATCTCTGCGGGCCCCGCTGACCTTAAACTTTGACCTAGGAAGTTGTACAAACATTATGACACACCATCTGGTGTTGGTTAATATACATGTCAAGTATAAAGTATGAAATTATAACAGTTCTCTCGGTATAGAGCAGACACAATTTATTAATGACGGACGGACAGACTGATCACTATAGGGCAACCCACCACTAGGCAGGGCCCTAATAAACATACCCACTCTTATGTCTGTTCAAAGTCAAGACTATAATTGTAACATTCAAATATATCATGATTCGTTTTCAATAATGAGGTCTTATTTTTTCATAGTAAAGTAAAAACAGAAAAATATCAGGCAAAATGAAAACTTAACAGTTTGCATTCATGTTTCAAACCAGCAATTAAAAATCATTGTGTTAATATGTCTTCATCTATTAGCAATTCCATGTCCTTATCTACAGAGAATATGATTATATTAGTAACCTTTATAACGAGAATACAATTATGCTAATTACCTGTCTATTAATGTCACCTATACACAGCCAGTCACCTCCATTTTTTGACACAGCCCACTTAGAATGGTCTTTAGATGTTTTGAATGCAATACCTTTATCTGGGAATATCATTGTTTCTATGTTGTATACCTGAAATTCACAATTAACATATTTTTTCTTACAATTTCAGAGTGCTTAATCTTGTTAGGTCCAATCATTTTTTAATAAATTTGTGCAAGATGACAATTTTTAAGAAGTTATAATTGCAGGAAAGCAAGTCAGATTTTGCTATGAATTTGTCTTTGCCCCTTTTTCAGTTATAATCATATAGTTGTTGACCACAGCAGTTTCTGTCTAAAAGTCAAGACCATTATTTTTATCATTTTTAAAACAACTATCAAAATGAGAAATAGCAATAGTCCTCTGTTATTTTGATACACAGGTTATTTCTTAGTATTTCATGAGATTTTTTTGTCTAGTGTATATTCAATAAAAAATACTTTCACCCCACTTAGATTACTTTTTACTGTATAGAACATTAGATAGCAGACCTTTGTGTGTATGTACTCTTGATGTCTCCTCAAGCTTATGGTGTAAAACAAATGTAGACAGATTGATTGTGTGGTGGATTACTGACCTTGTATTGTATAGAACATTAAGATGGCAGATAATTGTGTGTAGTACAATGTACTCTCTGGTGTAACACAAATATAGACAGATTGATCGTGTGGAGAGTTACTGACCTTGTATTGTATAGAACAGTTAGATGGCAGATACTTGTGTGTAGTACAATGTATTCTCTGGTGTAACACAAATATAGACAGATTGATCGTGTGGAGAGTTACTGACCTTGTATTGTATAGAACAGTTAGATGGCAGATACTTGTGTGTAGTACAATGTATTCTCTGGTGTAACACAAATATAGACAGATTGATCGTGTGGAGAGTTACTGACCTTGTATTGTATAGAACAGTTAGATGGCAGATACTTGTGTGTAGTACAATGTACTCTCTGGTGTAACACAAATATAGACAGATTGTTTGTGTAGGGTTACTGACCTTGTATTGTATAGAACAGTTAGATGGCAGATCATTCTGTGTATAACCATGTTCTCTCCAAGTCTCTACCAACAAATCTTCTTGTAATGCAGTTGACAGTAGACCATCATATAAATCTGTAATATATTGCAATTAGAATAGTTTATGAAAAGCAATAGTTTTATTATCGAAGAGTTTTTTCTTATTTTCTTTTTGCAATTCAAAGGTCGAATATTTAGTAATCCCTTATTATGCCTTTATACTACTGTCAATGAAAAACCAACCTGCATATTGATTTTAAATAAATGGAGAATGTGTCCATGGACACAGATAATGCCCCCACTTGCATATAACATTATAAAGAGACATAACTAGAGAACGATAAAAGTGACGCCACCCAAATTCAAACTTGAGCTGTGTTTTATGGTAATAAGCATCGTGTATAAGTTTTATAGCATTTGTTTGAGGCAAACTAAAGTTAGAGAATGGAAACCAATTTTGGGACGTACGTACGTACCAACGTATGGAGAGACAAGGGTAACACTTAATTCCCCCTTCGCCTAGCGGCAGGGGCATAAAAAAATCAGGAACATTTGGCAACTTATTTTTATTACCTTTATATGTAAAAGCATATATCAGCAAAACTCATTAATACTAACATTTTTAATGTCATTGCATAAGACTGTTCCATATTCATATTACAATTTAGCTTTATTATAATGGAAGGATTAAAATATTCTGAAAACAATTAATCAATCAAATATGTTAAATTATTGTAAACATTTAGAAGTGAAATAAGAGCTTTTATTGTATAGTGACATATTATTTCTCTTGGAATGTTACAAAAAGTACTGTGCGTATTGCTATGTGTTTCTTTATTCTACATTTGCTAGAGGTATAGGGGGAGGGTTGAGATCTCACAAACATGTTTAACCCCGCCGCATTTTTCCGCCTGTCCCAAGTCAGGAGCCTCTGGCCTTTGTTAGTCTTGTATGTTTTTTAATTTTAGTTCATTTATATGTTTTGGAGTTTAGTGTGCATCCATTTTCACTGAACTAGTACACAATTTTATTTAGGGGCCAGCTGAGGACCACCTCCGGGTGCAGGATTTTCTCGCTGCGTTGAAGACCCATTAGTGGCCTTCGGCTGTTGTTTGCTCTTTGGTCGGGTTGTTGTCTCTTTGACATATTCCCCATTTCCATTCTCAATTTTAATATTCTGTGATATTGCACTTCTTTAGTGCATCAGTGACATATATGTTTTAAACAGTTTTCAAGTTTTGCTATACAAACAAAGGGTTATTGCACGACTTTTGGTGAATATTATCCCTCATAGAATATATTTTGCACTTGCAACCTCATGCAATATAAAAATCTACTTGTGACAATAATTATGCACTGATTTTTATAGTTTGTTCTCATGTTGTGCTGTTACACCACTGTCCCAGGTTAGGGGAGGGTTGGCATGCCAACAAAAATTTTAACCTCACTAGATTCTGTATGTGCCTATCCAAAGTAAGGAGCCTGTAATTCAGTGGTTGTCATTGTTGCTGTTTATCATATTTAGTTTTAGTTTAGACTACGTGCTAACCTTCTACGTCATTTGGTCTCTGGTGGAGAGTTGTCTCATTGGCAATCATACTTCATCTTTTTATTTTAATAATAACCCGATAATATCATATCTCCCATCTTGTAAATGAAATGTGAAAAAAACAGTTTTAGTGTAAAATGTTTGGAAAATTAATGCCAATTGCAAATTTTTATATAATGTTAAACACTGTAAAATTTGCCATTTTATAGGATTATTACTTCATTGGTAGAATATCCATTGTTTATGACATTTTCAGCATGTTTTGGTATTTACTTTGAAAATATTACCGAGAATGCATCAGACTCTGAACCTGTTAAATGGAGTACTGAAAAAAATATTCTCTACAAACCTCTATGGAAATCTGTAAACTTCTCATAACTCATAAACTTGTTATTTCCCTTAGATATGATCTGTGTAACATTGTACCATGGTGGATCCATGACATGATGTTGTTTAGGACCAAGGATCATATTAGATAACACTGGGTTATCAGCACTAAACACACTGGGTAAAGACGTGTCATATATCTTTGGATAGGTATACATGAACACAGAACCTACAAACATACAATAGAACATTTTCTAATTATTGAATCTTCTCATAAGTAAATAATAAATGCTGAGGATAAATTATGCAGGAATTATCACCCTGTTGTTACTCATTTCTGTGTTTAAATACTGTTGACACTGGGATATATCGCTCCTGTGTGTAATTTTAATAGTATAATGCTAATTTTGAAATCAAAATGGATACAGAATTCAAAAATTTCAAAGCCAATAGACCATCACTAAGGGGTGGGGACATATAGTCTCCATGGAAATAGATGTGCTTATGGTAATGCAACTGCATATCAAATATCATTGATTTACCTTTAGCGGTTCAGCTTAAACTGACCTGATCACAAACTAATATATGGTAATAATGCAAAACATTCAAAGTCAATGAACCATGACTGAAGGTGTAGGGCAAGATAATCTCTGTGGAAATGAGACATGCCAATGCTAATACAACTGCATACCAAATACAATTGACTTATCATATTTATAAGTGGTTCCGTTAAGACAGACCCTAACATAAACTTTAATATGTAAACTATGCAAAAGTGTCAAAGTCAGTCAACCCTTACCTTATCAAAAAATCATTCATTGTTGACTATGCAGTTGCCAGAGAACAGCACACCTATAAGTCTTGCCTCCACTACTGAATAGAGGGACAGGGTACCGCCCCTTTAGTGTGAGACAAATTTGGTTAATTATATACAAAATCACTGAAGCAGTACTGAGCGGACTCTAACATATTACACGAACTGACAATAAACATAAATCAAAGTTAGAGAAATGAGTATATTCATATCAAAGAAATACCAAATAAAAATACTCATGATTTTGGAACAAAGACAAAACTATTGCGTAGTGTGTAAGTATTTCAATTTTTATTTTTTAACAGATTTGAATATGGAAGATGAGCATACCTGTACATCATAAAAGTGCAAAGTCTTTTCTTTAACACACGTGGTTAATTTGGATCACATGTTTTCTAGTCCATTATTATAGAATTGAAGGTTCATATCATTTACATTCAACTTTTATGGGATTTTTTTCCTATCAATATAAATGTTGAACCGCGAGGTAACATTGATAGTAACAAAAATCCGATAAAAAACGTTGAATGTAAATGATATGAACCTTTAAAGTCTTATATTATAGGACTCATGTTTTCAAACATAATATGTTCATCATGTCCTATTATGATGACTTTAATACACTTCACATGTGTTAATTGTCTTTCCTTTTTTGACCATTTCTTCTCCATAAATGGATTAGTAAACACAATACAGTATTCATTCTCTTATAAGCATAATATTTTTCTGTCTTAAATTTAGTTTTTTTTACAATTTGTTATACAGTCTTTAAAGTTGACTATAAACATGATATAGTATCAAATGGTTTTTGCTTATTGTTGAAGGTCCTAAGGTGACCAATAGTTGTTTAAATCCATGTCAATTGGACTCTGTTGGATAGTGTTCTCATTGGCATTATTATCACATCTCTTAATTTCATATCAAATAGAGGGTTTCATTCACACACATATTTTTAAAATGAAATTCAAAATTTCATTTGCACTAGCAAAATCCCAAAATTTAAGTTACTTTTGAATTTAACTTTGTTGAAGACAACTTGTATCCCTCAACCTTCCAATTGTAATACATTCACACAGTATTTCTGTTTCATCATTTTCAAAACTTATGGTTTGTTTAATAATTACATTACAGGAATGTTTCATCAGAATCAGTCATTTTGATTGCCTGACAACAATTGTGAGAAACTCAAACTTCAAATATATTTCCGTATAAAATACAACAGCTATGACTGCACTTGTTATCCATGACAATGTTAAAACAATGCATAGAAAAACAAATGAGAAACTTGATATAACTCGCAATTTCATGGTTGTAGAATAAAAATGTAATTATAAGAATTGAAAGCTTCATTTTATAATTTATAAGGGTTGTAAAAGCGTTGATCGTGCCCACGCTTCATACAAAATGTGCTTCAGTCAACACTTTTACACCCAATAAAATGTCAAAATGTGGCATTCAATTACTAAATATGATTGAAGAAAACTTTAAATACCTTACCAATTCTGTCCATCATATTATAATTCATGGAAATACAGAGAAACGTCTGACCAAAGGTACAGGCTGACTTAGGCCAGGAATATCCATCTGACTTCATTGGTGGAAATTCTGGTGTACTGTGTACCATCCAAAACCCCCCTGTCTTATCAAATGCTACTGTCCCTGCAGAAAGTATATAAAAAGATTATGATGGGCAAGAAAAACAAAGGTAATGTTGTCTTGTGTTTCTCATAAATTTTCTGCAATAACTTAACATGAACAATGTTGAAGAGCTTAAAAGAATTTTTTGAGTATATCTTGAGGAATCTGCAAGCAATCTATATGAAATGTATGACTGCTTAGTTGACATTAAAAGAATTAATCCTTCTTTGTTTGCTTCCATTACCCAAGAGGCAAGCAAGAGATTTTAATATAAAACCTGCAGTTGGTCTGCATTCAAAACTTCCCTAATTTATATCAAAGTTTCCAAAACATGTCCATATGGTTGAGTAATTTAAAATTGTACATATTATTATTTCATTGCACTTGAAAGCCATTGATAGATTTTTGTTATATTGCCTTAATACCTTTTCATTTTCATTCCATGACATACAATGTGCCAATTTCTGTTTCCATTGCATACATTTGTGCAGGTTTAATCATATGAACATGCCAGATGTTGATATTCGCATATAATAAGATAAAGTTAAACAATTAAAAGAGGTGTTGATGAAAAAAGTAATTTTCAAAATTTTTATTTTTTAATTGTTCTTAGGTAGAAAAATAGTAAAAGTATTATTCTGATATGTTTTTGCATTCAATTCATTTCAGATTTAATCTTTTTTCAAAAAAAAAACATAAGTTTAAGGAGAATATGTGAGATGACAAAAAAGGGGAAGTAACTCAAATTGTTTTTAAAACATCTTTGAAATACACAAATTATTTACGACCTAAAGCTAAGGTAATTGGTGTTAATTAACAGCATGTTTGACACCAAAGCTGTCAAGTGAAGCCATGCACTGAAATGGGTCACTTGATTTGAGTTTACACAGGTAGTTGAACTTCTTGTCCATGAAGAATTACGAATTTACCGGTTATTTCAAAGGAAAATCACTTACGAAATCAGTCTGAAAGCTTAGGAATCCGGGTGAAAACGGGTTATTTTCCGAATTCCTGGGTTATTTGGTCACCTGGCTGGTGTCCCATGTGACCTCTCAGAATTGTGAAAATCTCGGGTCACACTCGCAGGATCCGGGTCAGTTGACCGGTATGGAAGTGGTCCAGGGAGGGATTTATAAAAAGAGACAACTACAAGAAATTATACCAAAGCAAGACACAATAAATGAATATAATTTGAAGTGACTACCATCTTCCAACAGTTTATCTAATTAGTACAATTCTCACCTTTAGAATGTCCATGGTTTAGACTAGTTCTCTTCTTTGGTGCCTGATCATTGTACATTATGTAGGCAATGGTGGTCTGTAAATAAAAAATAGTAAAAATCAGATTTTTACCTAATATAGCGGTCCTATCACTTATAGTACCTGGGAAACAGATCAAACCACAAAATCTTTAACATTGACCAATGAACCATGAAAATGAGGTCAAGGTAATATGAACCTTGTCAGACAGACATGTACACATTACAATCATTCCATACACCAAATAAAGTTGATCTTTTGCTTATAGTAACTGATAAATATAGAATAATGGCATTTTAATTTTTGATACTGACTTTATCAGCAAGAATATCAAGTGAGCCATGATCTTGAAAATATTAGGCAGTAAGATCAAAGGGAAAATTAACAAATTGCCGAATCACAAAAAAACATTCAGCAATGAACCATGAAAATGAGGTCAAGGTCAGATGAAACCTTACAATCAAATATAGTTGACCTACTGCTTACAGTATCTGAGAAACAGACCTAATCATGTGACTTTAACCTTGATCACTAATCCATAAAATGAGGTCAAGGTCAGGTGAACCCTGCCTGACAGACATGTAGACCTAGTAAGGAACCCATATACCAAATATAGTTGTTCTAATACTCATATTTAGTGAGAAATTCACAATACAAATAGTTTGAGCCACCAGATTGTAATCCCTATGTCTTGCATTCTGCAAATTTTGTCGCAGGCAAGACAATACACTGCTTCGCTGAGCGCTGCTGGATATGCCCGCCAAGGTTCAACCCTGAACAGTTGGGGCAAAAATGGACACAATATTCAAGCTTGATACAGGTCTGAATTTGGATTGTATTAAATATTTGACATAATATAGGTTTTTGAATAAATGTAGTCAAAGAACTTGAAATTGGTTATATGAATTGAATTTATATTGAATTAAAGATTTCTTGCTGTTGTGCAAAACACTGTGCTGTTGCGCAATACTTAGTAAATCTGTTGAAAGACTATAAACAAATAAAGTTCAATTAATTCTCAATGTCATATTAGCTTACATCAATAGATATAAACAATTCACCAAAGTTTCATGAGAATTGCCGACAGCATTTTTGAATTATTGTCCAAAAACTGGAAAATCCCCCCTTTTTTAATGAATAAAACCCCACAACTCAGAAATTTAAAATGTAAAATTTATAAAATTCTAAACAGAGCTTACATCAATAGATATAAACAATTCACCAAAGTTTCATAAGAACTGCTGAAAGCATTTTGATTTTGTCCGAAAACTAGAAAATCCCCCTTTTATTATGAATAAAACCCTGTAACTCAGAAACATAAAATCTAAAATATATAAAAATCGAAAGGGAGCTCATGTCAATAGATATAAACAATTTACCAAAGTTTCATAAGAACTGCTGAAAGCATTTTTGATTTTTTGTCCGAAAACTGGAAAATCCCCCTTTTTTATGAATAAAACCCTGTAACTCGGGAACGTAAAATCTAAAATATATAAAAATCGAAAGGGAGCTCATGTCAATAGATATAAACAATTCATTACAATTTCTTGCAAGTTGGTAAAAGCATTCTTGAGTTATTGTCCGAAAACTGGAAAATCCCCCTTTTATAAATGAATTAAACCCCATAACTCGGAAACGTAAAATCTAAAATTTATGAAAAAGGTAAGGGAGCTCACGTCAATAGATATAAACAATTCACCAAAGTTTTATGCAAATTTATTAAAGCGTTTTTTAGTTAATGTCCGACATGTTGGCGACGGACGGAAAGACGAACAGACAGACGGACAGACAACGGTATACCATAATACGTCCCGTAAACGGGCATATAAAAATGCAACTATTTTGTTATGGATTTGCAATTTGCAGTCTTTTTTTACCAGTTGTGACCTTGACCTTTGATCTTTTGACCAGAAAATCTATAGGTTCTTTCCAATCTCTATATCTTCCATCTATTAATTTTAACCAACAAACCACGTCACATTCTTTATGTGCCTGTCACAAGTCAGGAGCCTGTAGTTCAGTGGTTGTTGTTGGTTCATGTCTGTCATATTTGTTTTTCGTAAGTTGTTTTGTTATAAATTAGGCCATTAGTTTTCTCAATTGAATTGTTTCATATTTTTCATGCTGGGGCCTTTTATAGCAGACTATGCAGTATGGGTTTTTCTCATTGTTGAACGCTGTTTCGTTGCCTATAATTGCTTACATCCACTTCGTTTGAACTTTTGTGGATAGTTGACTTATCGACAATCATACCACATCTCCTTATTTTTATACATATACCTGTAAAAGTGATGCCACCCAAATTCAAACTTGATCTGTGTTTTATGGTAATAAGCATTTTGGTTGAGGCAAACTAAAGTACGAGAAACGAAAACGGAAAATTCAGCAATTGTTTCATTTATAAAGAGGCATAACTCTAGAAGGGTAAAAGTGACACCACCAAAATTCTAACTTTATTTGTGTTTTGTGGTAATAAGCATTGTGTATAAGTTTCATAATATTTGGTTAAAGTTAGAGAACAGAAACTAATTTTGGGACGTACTTGCATATGGACGAACAAGGGCAACACTTTATGCCCCCTCCGACATGGGAGCAGGGTTTACAAAAATTGTAACCTTTAAAAACGATGTGGCACACTAAAATCCCCCTGGGGATTTTCAAAAGTTGGCAGGTCATCAAATAACATCAAAGAAAGAACAGACAACACCATTGCAGACCATGGGCAGAAACAAAAAGATAAACAGCTGTCAACATATCATAAACACAGAAAAATACTAAAATAAATCCATTTGGATGTACTTTTGCTAATGCCAAAAGTAACATACTTGTTTACTAAAACAGTGTTTATCTTTTATATGCTTCAAATTTAAGTTCAGTACCAAAAAGTGAGTGACAGGCAACAGGAAATACATACTATTTATCTAGCCCGGGGTCTCTTGAAAGTATACACAGACGTTCAGCTGGGATGGGTCCCTTTTTGAAATGTAAAATTTATCAATGGATTGCCATTTCACCAATTTTTTTTTTTGAAATCCCAGCAGCAAGTCTATTCCCTAAAACCACTGTTGAGAACCCCCATGATCCTAACGTCAGGGTACCCAAATTGCACCTATTTTGACAGTTTTTTCACCTACGTTTATTTATGATCCAGACAAAAGTTTCCATTCTGTGTTTATTTTGTAGATGTGTCATTATTTACTATATGGTTCCACCAATTTAATTTTGAATCCATATTGAATCATAGAAAATGGGTTTGAACCGACCTCCAAACGATCTATGATTCTGTAATGAGGAGTACCCAAATTGCATCCATGCTTAAATTCACATCCTTAAAAATTGAATAACAGATGTTTTGCTTTATTTCTTCAAATATTTAGAACAATTTGACATTAGTCTATGCTTACTATTCATTTTTTAAGAAATGGATGCTGGTAACTTGTTTAATTTGATCATTTTTAAAAGATGACTTTTTGTGAACGTCGCATGGCGACGTTTTCGTAGATTTACTTTTTTCAGTGAATGTTTCATCTGTTGATATATTCTGTGAATGTTTTGTGTATACTTAAATATATTTACCTTTGTTGAAAGACGTGTATAATGTCAAATCACAAAATTACAAATTATTTAGTCTCAAAGAAAATTTGTAAGATTACAGCACCGCTTTTTGTTGAATAGGTGCAATTTGGGTACTCGGTGCAATTTGGGTACTGTGACATTAGTCTAGGAAAATCGTGGTATTCCTATAAAATTACTAGGGGTTTCAACGAGTACTCGAGTACTCTAGTATCGCTCGGTAATACTGAGTATCGAATACCAAAATGATCCTCTACTAATCGGTTTCCTGTTAGAATGTTGTTGCCTTCTTAAAGAAAAAGTATTTGTATTAAGAACGCCTAGCGGGAAATTAAATTTTAATCAAAATTATTCAAAATTAAAATACGTTTTGAAACTTTGCGTTTAATTGTTATTAAAAATAAAAAATTCCTCTGAATGGACTTGCACTTTTAGCTTATCGTGTCTTAAGTCAATCCACCACTTCTGTACCGTCAGAGCAAATATTTTCATCAGCAGGACTGTAAGTAACGTAAAGAAGATGAGAAATCGACTCGTCCCAGAAAAAGTTGACAAAATAATATTTCTAAATAAAAACAAATTCGTTGCACCCTGTGTCTACCCTCAGAAAATGGTTAAAGACATCAGTAAGTTCTAATCATCACCCCTTTGTTGATCATTAAAATGTGTTTCTTTACGATTCCTAAATACTGTTGTTTGAGTTATAATTTTTCTATAAATGTGTATTAATTAATTGAATAGATTATTGCCTAATTATTAGATTTACATAATAGTACCTGTAGTAAATGAACTATTAATTAACTGGGTATAATTTTGTGTTTCTATTTTATAGATATTTTTCCGAGCGAGTACTCGAGTATCGCTCGGTGAAGCCAACGAGTACTCGATTAGTAAATCTTCACCGAGTTGACATCCCTATAAGTTACATTTCCATACGTATAAACATCTATGTCATTTGGTCTCTGGTGGAGAGTTGTCTCACTGGCATTCATACCACATCTCTTTATTCTATATCAAGTAAATTGATGTACAGATAGGTCAATAAAATCTTCTTGTGTTTTTTCAATTATGACTGAATCTTCACTTCTGATTCAAATGAGTTACATCCCTATTCCACTGAAGTTTGTTGTTGTATATAGCTTTAAATTTGCTGTTATTCCAGTCTGTCTTTGGTTAGAACTTATTTAACTCCATACTTCTTAAAAATTACCCTTCCTGAGCACCTAAGTTTACCCCTGGTTTTTGGTGGTGATTGTGTTGCTCAATCTTCTATTTTCTGTTAAGTGTTTTGATTTGCAATTCAAATGTTTAATGTTCAAATCATGTGGTATAAACTGAAACCCTGGTTTCCCCCTTATCAATGAATGTGTCACTGTCGAAGGCAATGACTGCCTGTAACCAATGCTTATATGATTGACAGAAAGGTCAACCATTTCTGTTGGGCATATTTTGAGTTCTGTTTTGTACCTTCTGATCTGGCCTCTGTCCAACCCATTACAATGTGTTTTGGCATTTACGCAGTTTAAACTTTAGGGCCTAAAATATTTTTCTGCAGTGGATTCTTTGGTACTTCTATATATGGGAAACATTTATGGTGTGAATCTGTCTGCCATGGCATTTGTCAACTTGCTTAGCAGTTGACATTGCAGCTGTCAACATGTCTAACAAATAACATTGTGTATTCAAATTTTATTGAAGTGGTGTTGTTATACATATTGATCTGGTCATGGGTGGTCATCAACAAGTCTTGTCTGCCTGTACCCTTGTTTTAAGGACAGTAATAGGAGTTTCTGACTTGAAATTGTCTAACAACAGCATGTTTGCATATTCCTGCCTGCAATATTCTTACAGCCAAATTAAGATTTCAGGTAACCAGGTATTGAAATTTTCCAAACAGAAAGAAGTAAGGTATGCATGAATTGTAGTTTTATGAAGATTAATCATGATTTGGTAAAAAATAACCATAATGTGTGTTGCATTTTTAAAGTCCATCAGTATAATAACATGGGGAGATAAGAGGTAAGTAGATTTCCAATATATACGAAATATACAACATAGTGAATATCATAAAATGTATGTCCCAAGTCAGAAGCCTGCCATTTGTTTCTGTCTGTTTTATCTGTTTTTCATTTATTGCTTTGTCATCAGTCAGGATGTTGGTTATGTTATATATATAGCACGCCTTTTACGAATTAACGTATTTAATTCACGAAAAGCGTAGCTTTGAGTGCATTAAATATGTTAATGAGTAAGGCGTGGCTATATATGATTTGTAACATTAATGGGCTATGACACACGTCAAAGGTTAAATGTTGACCAATTAAACTTTACTGTACATTTCAATATGTCGATCAAATAGTGGCGTGATACTATATATGATTTCCAGAAATTTAACACATGCAGCAGATGTCAGATGGATTTGTGTGTCAGATACAGGTACATTAATGATTTAAATGAATTGTTGCCGTGGGATTCAGGCTCGATAGCCATTTATGTGTTATAGAATATGTTTTCTCCCCAAAAACTCTTGAAAAGGGGGGATGCAAAATTTTATACGATGTTTATCTGCCTTCAACTCGAAAATGACGTGTAGTTTCAAAGGAGTTTTATCGTTGTGATAAGAAGGAAACTTTTATAATACCAACTATGAAGGTAATTAATACTATTCTTCCATTCCCAGATCGGTTAATTGATTGCAATGGTTGCATGTTGAATGTGTAAGATCTAGGGACAAAATTTGAAGCATGATCAATTCACGGAGATAGGCCTTTATAGAATGAAGAAAATAACTAAACATCCAGTGACATATATTTTTCATTAATTTCAACACGATAAAAACAGGTATCCAACCAAAATAACAGTAGGAAAATTTATAGTCATTTCTATTACATTCCGCTTTATTCTTTCATTAAGTGGAGGAAATTAAACGACTAAAATTCCAGTGGCAATTTTTTGGAATATTTATATTGGCACGATAAAACAAGTATCCACCAATTTATCAATATCGCCTCTTCGTTTATAGACCACATTATTCCTTTTGTAGCTCTCCTCGAGCATTCATTTGTTTCAAGTACAATGTATAGGAACCATTTTTAATTTAGGGTTAGGTTTACAAGTTTGGCTAGTGTATGGGTAAGCCCCTCCCCCTTTTTTCTCGATTTGTTTTGATATATTGTTGTGTATGCATTTTCTTTACATTTATTAGGACATTTTATGGTCATTGATTTCATAGTTTACTAGGCCAAGGAGGCGGAGCTAGACAGTGAAATAACAACTTTTGAGATGGAAGTTAGAGCACTGGTCTAAGCTCCTCCCATTTTTTGCTTTTCCTATGACAAGCGACACACGGCGGGACTGGAGAGTGCAATAACTAAAAAATCATTCAGTTAACGCACTCCTCTAAAAATAACCCAAGTTAACTCACTCGAAGATCAAAGGAAAAATTACCATTCATGTTACAATTCATGTTTGGGCCTTTTATAGCTGACTATGTGGTATGGGTTTATCTCTTTATTATATAATAATTTAATTTTGGATGTAACACGTCTTCTGATTGGCTGACGTTTTGTTTATCAGCTCATAGACATAATTTTGTCATGTGACCGTGACGTCATCAACGTTTTTTCATGGTTTACTCCGGTTTAAAATGGAATTGAGAATTAAGAAATAATTCACGGAAGCCATAATTTGTTGGACATTTACACATGGCCTGGGCCGTGATATTCGAATTTTATCCTGAGCGTTAGCGAGGGATAAAATTAACGAATATCACGGCCAAGGCCATGTGTAAATGTCCAACAAATCTATGGCTTCCATGAATTATTTCGATTCTAATAGGACAAATACGGTAATTTAAAAACTGAAGCGAAGGTAGGATTGCCGTGTGTATGGCTGTTCTATTTTACCCCCTGTAAGATAAAAGCTACAAATTTCAAATAAATCTAAGTCTTACATGAATTATTTCCTAAATAAGCACTAGAAAAATGTGTTCAATTCTCATAATTCTTCACCCAAACATTTTTTTTCCGTTGGTTACTTTTTACTGTCAAATCTAGAGTTGACATGTCGTAACTAAGGAGTGAGCCGCCATGTTGACTTGCTGAAATCCACAAATGTGCGAATAATGCAATAGAATAGAAAATGAAACAACACCTACCTCAAAACTCCATTTTAATGCAATATTATCCGAACTTAGGGCGATACGTAACGGAAAACGTTCAGCTTGAGAGTTTTCATTCGTATGACGTCATGTTATGACATGACGTTAATGCGCCTAGATCATTCATGAAATTTAGCGAATTTTATTTTATTTTTATTTTATACATTTTTAAGCTTTTGTGTATTAATTCTTTTGTTATGCATTATAATAGGAATGACGGTTCTGTAGTTTCTTTTTCAATTTCAATTTGAACACAACGAAATCGACATAGTGTTTGCATATAGGTTACGATATATGTGGATTTAAGTGGGAGGTAAATAGTAACAGCCACCAATATGCACATCTCTGAGTCTGCGCTAAGTATAGATATATCGAGAATTTTATCACGGTGTTGTTTACAAAGCGAAAGAAGCACGTCATATTAGAATTAAATTATAAGAAATGACTGTAATATTTTTTCTGTCTATTCGAAATAACATAAAAAATTTGGTGCACACTTTAAAATAACCCGCTACAGGGGTTATTCAGTGTGCACAACATTTTTGATGTTATTTCTTCATAGACAGAAAAAATATTACAGTCATTCCTTAAATAATACAAATGTCTATACCTTGTTGTCGTAAATCTGTTGAAGGGTGTTATATACTGCATGACCAGTGTCATCCATGCCTTTATCAGATAAAACCAGTGATGGATTATTTTGGTCCATGTAATAAAACCCTCTGCCTTCATGGAGGACTGGAGTTTCAGCATGTCTCAATTCTGGAAGCTTGTAAACAGCAAACCTGAAAGATAATTTGTACATGGTAGACAGTAATCAGCATTCTTAAAAAAATCGCAGTAATAAATGCACACAATAATTTCTGAATTTACAATATATATATGAATGGGGAGTGTTTTGTAAATCCAAGCTACACTCCTGTCCCTAAAATATTGTGCTCCTGTGAATCAGGGTAATTGTTGGTGATTGTAGGAGTGACAACTCTGTTTCAATCAATGTGAAGCAGGATAATTGTTGGTGATTTGGGAGTGACATCTCTGTTTAAATCACTGTAAAATAATGGTTATTGTTGGTGATTTGGCAGTGACAACTCTAGATCTCTTTTTACATCACAGTGAAGCATGGTTATTGTTAGTGATTTGGGAATGACAACTCTTTTTAAATCACTGTCAATCAGGGCATTGTTGGTGACTCGGGAGTGAAAACTGTCTGTTTAAATCAAAGTGAAGCAAGGTAATTGTTGGTGATTTGGGAAGGACAATTCTGTTTAAATAACTGTGAAGTGGAGTGATTGTTGGTGATTTGGGAGTGAAAAATATTTGTTTTAATCACTGTGAAGCAGGATGATTGTGGGTGATTTGTGAGTGACAACTGTCTGTTTAAATCACAGTGAAGCATGGTCATTGTTGGTGATTTGGGAGTGACAACTCTCTCTTTAAATCAGTGCAGCAGGGTGATTGTTGCTGATTTGGGAGTGACAACTGTCTGTTTAAATCACTGTGAAGCAGGGTTATTGTTGGTGATTTGGGAGTGACAACTCTCTCTTTAAATCAGTGCAGCAGGGTGATTGTTGCTGATTTGGGAGTGACAACTGTCTGTTTAAATCACTGTGAAGCAGGGTTATTGTTGGTGATTTGGGTGTTACAACTCTCTACAGTGGCGGATCGGATCATCCAAAACTTTTCATAAGGGGGGCCCGCTGACTGACCTAAGGGGGCCGCCCAGTCATGCTTCAGTGATTCCCTATATAATCAACCAAATTTTTCCCACAAAAGGCCCCCCACCCCTGAATCCGCCTATGCTCTATTTAAATCACTGTCAATCAGGGTGATTGTTGGTGATTTGGGAGTGACATCTCTGTTGAAATCACTGTGAAGCAGGGTTATTGTTGTTGAATTGGAGTGACAACTGTCTGTTTAAATCACTGTGAAGCAGGGTGATTGTTGGTGATTAGGAGTTACAACTCTATTTAAATCCCTGTGAAACAGGGTGATTGTTGGTGATTTGGAAGTGACAGCTTTCAATTTAAATCACAGTGAAACAGGGTGATTGTTGGCGATTTGGGAGTGACAACTGTCTGTTTGAACCACTGTGAAGCAGGGTGATTGTTGGTGATTTGGGAGTGACAGCTCTCAATTTAATCACAATGAAGCAGGGTGATTGTTGGAGATTTGGGAGTGACAACTGTCTGTTTGAACCACTGTGAAGCAGGGTGATCATTGGTGAATTGAGAACTGTCTGCTTAAATCACTGTGAAGCATGGTGATTTATATGAGTAATAATATTTATAATTTACTATTGTGTCAGTGTGTCTGGCTTTAAAATGAACACCAACTTATTTTTGCATGGAATCTTGAGACTAATCATGCTAATGGTTTCAATATTTACCTTTAAAAAAAGTTGATGTTTAAATGAATATGTAATTCAATTGTTTTAATTTGAATTATTGATTTTATTGACATGTCAAATTCTTATGCTCTTTGGGGTGGTCCTTAATTGGAATAAAATTTTCTTCTATTTCTTCTATATAAATGTACATGAATGAATGAATGATCTTTATTCTCACAAACCAAATACATACTTACAGAGAAGATACTACAATAATAACAAATATTAAATATAGCATGTGTAAAATACAAATTAATAAGATAAATATTTACACAAAAGATAATTAACATATAGTTGTTTTTAACCAGGAGGATAGACTTTCACAGAAATAGATTTAATAAATCTACAAAGTTTCTCAAGCTCAACAACATTTTGGGTTGAACATACTTGTTTGAATTTAATAACATTTATATTTTTATTACAATATTGTGGTAAGTATTTGCTTCTTTCATCTTTGAAATAATTACATGACATGATATAATGGTATTCATCACCCATGTCAACTGAGTCGCAAAGGTGACGCAATCTTTCAGATCTTGGAATGTTGCGCCACCTTCCCGTCTCAATAGGCAAACGGTTATTCCCACATCTAAATTTAAATAAGGTTATTAATAAATTAAATGGTAGTACTGATAAATAGTGCTCAAATTTAAAAACATTTTTGTACAATCTATAACACAGCCCCTTGGGCGAATTTTTTGCTGAACACTTTATACGACCCAATGTTTCTGAAATAAGTTGTGACTTTGCCATATATTTGATATTCCACAGTTACCAAAAATGTTCTTTATATATGATATCCATTTACTATCATAACCATAGTTATTGAGATTTACATATAACAGCTTATATAATAAATATGATATTTTGCTCTCTTTCCCTTCTTGTAAGCGACACCAGAAACTAATCATACGTGACTTGATGGTAACTGAAATAGGGTATCTTCCCAATTCCCCATAGATCATAAAATTGGGGGTTGAATTTTTTAACTGTAATATATGCTTACAAAAACGCAAATGAACTCTCTCAAGAATATCTAAATTTTCGAATCCCCATATCTCACACCCATATGTTAGTATAGGAACAATAGCCTTATCAAACATATCGTGGGATATATATAATTCTAAAAAGAGCATCTTTTGGCAAATCTAAAACTTTTTTGTCTATACTAAACCAAAGTACAAATTGGCAGTCTGACTGAATATATTTAATATATTTGTCTAAATATTTTTTAAAACCTAAAGCAATACCACCTGATTTGTGATTTGCTAGCTTCTTTTTATTTTTATAGTGAGAAAATAAAATTATCACAATCTATTTCGTCTACATCATCTAATTTTGTTTCTGTTAAACCAATAATGTCATGTTTATCTAATAATGACTTAAATTCCGAATACAAAAGTTTCATTTTAATACTACATACATTTAATGAAAGGATTTCAATAGTTTTATTGTTAACATCAATATCTTTATTTATTGGTAATGAATATGAGTGAAGGTCACTAGTTTGAATACATTGGTCATTTTTAACTGTATTGTTTAACCCTCCATGGTCTACCTAGTGCTGGCCTTTACGAGGTCCTCCACGGGATAGTAAATATTTCAGCTAGTTGAATTCTTTTGGCAGTGATCGGGAAGGTCGAGCGCCATGCGCCATTTGCGCATATGGAACAGAAATGGCGCATAGAGTGGAAAATGTAAGTGCCAGTGTGGCGCACAATATTTTCGTTTCGTATCTAAACGTTTAGATATCGTAAAATGGATTTCCGATCGTGTTTCATGTCGCCATATTTGTGTACAAAACTGTGTTGTGTTCCCTCCAATGACATGAGCACAACCTATATATTTTTTTTGGACGTCGTCTCGGGCGTTTTCCTTCATGTTAAGGATAGCAATGTGCTGTATATCTGATTACCAAAAAAACGTAATTAATCATCATCCATGATCTAAATTTTCAAAGTAAACAACTTTAATTATGTGAAACCCAAATTTAATGTCAAAGGAACATAAACATGAACAAGGCGACGGTACCAGTATTAACATTGTTAATAAAGGTTCTCATAAATATAGCCCTGTCTGGGAGAATATATGGCCCTGGTTACTGTATGATGGCAGCAAAATGTACTGCAAATCTTGCCAAAAGTCATTTCAACTAACTTGGAATTTAATTGGTCTAGTTTTCTTATTAACTAAGATTCATTTCTTCTTTCTCCAATTTTGTGCAACAAAATCTAGGTCAGCTACTTTTAGTCTGCCATTGTCGTAGTTCTAGTAACTCAGTTTATTGTTTTGCCCAATATTAATACAGAGTAACAGTTATTACTTTTATCTTTTATTATGTTACTACTATGATTGTACTGTATGGTTTGATGATTGATATACATATATGTTCCAGTTTCATGTTTTCTCAAAAGAATGAAATTTAATCAAATATCATAGATTTTTCAATGATTACTAGTACAGATTTTATAAAATCAGTCCAGATCAGATGTCTATTCTTGATCTCAGCATTTCCTCATTAATGATTCTGTTTATTAAAGTGGTGTTGGTCTAGTCATATATTGCTCAGTTTTATAGTTTTTTATTATGTCATTAAAAGTTTAATTTCTGAGTGATGTTACATTTCATGAACTCATACGATATCATTCTTAATCACATCAGAGACATATATTCTTTTGTATGTCTTTGGTCACATAAATCTCCATGAACTTAATTAGCTTTTATTCACTGAAACTACATAAGCACAGGAACAATATCCATGATATCAAAAATTAATATTTAATATTAATATTAAAATCATACAGGTTAGTACCTTTTTGCTGAAATATACAATTTCTTAATTTTTGTTATAAACGAATGGCCCACTCATTTGACAACATGGCCCATTAATTCTAAAAATGGCCCATTGGTTTTATTTTTTGGGGGCCCTGGGCCCATAGAAAAAAAATCCTTCCAGATCACTGTTTTGGTAGAGCACCTTGTTCGTTTGGTTGATGGTGTGAACATGTCTGTCTATCGTCTGTATCTATTACGTGCGTGTTGTCTTTTGGTAAAAATCATTCCCGTCAATGAATTGGCGGTCTCTCTTGAAGAAAGCTTTTTCCTTTGTCGATGTGCCTCTTGAAAGTGGGGCCACAGAGCCTTCCTCCGGTTGTTTATCTCCATTTGGAACTGTTCGTTTATGTCGTATTTCATTCCTTTAAGTTCACTAGCGGCTTTCCTTACTAGTTCTCGCTGTTTGAAATTCATAATTAGATATAAGAAGATGTGGTATGAGTGCCAATGAGACAACTCTCCATCCAAGTCCAAATTTATAAATGTAAACCATTATAGGTCAAAGTACGGTCTTCAACACGGAGCCTAGGCTCACACCGAACAGTAAGCTATAAAGGGCCCCAAAAATTACTAGTGTAAAACCATTCAAACGGGAAAACCAACGATCTAATCTATATAAAAACGAGAAACGAGAAACACTTATGAACCACATCAACAAACGACAAGTACTGAACATCAGATTTGTTGTTTGTGACTTACTGCTCTGGATGTGTCCACACCTAACTATACAAACTTCAATTTTTAATGACATGAAATTGAATGATGAACCATTAAAAATTAAATATTATTTTGCAAGTGACGTCTTTGTAAGTTTAGACCCCTTTTCTAAACAAACTGTCATAATGTTGTATAATACAACTTTAATTTTGTCAGCTGCATGGGCTTGGAGATATTAATTTGTTGCAGATGCAGACACTCTTTATGAAGAAATTACAGCTCCTGGGGAAAATATGATCCCAAAACACAATGTGTCATAGAATGACTAGGATTATTGGTTTATTGGTATAAAAGAATAGATCCATAGGTGTGATCTGGGACATAATATTGTAACAAACCGCTATTCCCAAATGTCATCACGAAAAGTCTGATGGATAACTGTATATCACAAGAAGATGTGTCATAGTTCACGTCAGATTGTTAGAATGAAGGTTTTTTAAAGCTAAAAAAATCAATACCTTTGTTTTTCTATTATAATTATCAAAATTCACTTACCAATCAACTGGTGATCCATTCTTTGAAAGACATTGCAAGCAATAACAAATTTCAATAAGTATGCATACTATTAAACTGTGAATAAGCTTCCTACTTCCCGCCATTGTGAAAGTAAATTCGGAAGTGGTCTTTACTATATTCTACTTTCACTTTCGATTGGCCTCTTTAAAATGTGGACGTCTAAAAAACAAACAGCATAAAGTTTCCAAACTTGTAAAAAGCTGATTTAGAAAGTTATTTTATTTGGATAATGTTTAGTAATACAATATTATCTATTATTATTTAAAAGTCTGATTTAAATAAAATACGTTATAAGTTAGTATCAAATTGAGTTATCCCTCTTTGTACAAGTTCATTGGTTCATTGCATATAGATTCTAACAAATTAATTCACACTAAGTATATAAACAATTGGTATGTTAGCCAAAAAAAAATGCTTCTGATGGAAAATTTTTCAATTATTTGAAATTTAAACAAAATTTTGGTTATGAAAATTATCTCTCTTTGGTTACGAACTTTGATTGTAGAAGAGCTATTTGTAAATTACACCGAACAGCAAGTTATAAAGGGCCCCAGAATGACTAGTGTGAAACAATTCAAACAGAAAAACCAACGGTCTAATCTATATAAAAACGATGAAAGGAGAAACACTTGCGCACCACATCAACAAACGAAAACCACTGAACAACAGGCTCCTGACTTAGGGTAGGTGCATACAAATGCAGCGGGTTTAACAGGCTCCAACCTTCACCCTAACCTGAAACAATAGTGTTACATTACAACATAAAAAGACACACTATAAAATATCAATTGAAATGGCTTAACTCGATCAAAAAGACATATAAACAAAAACAAGTTAATATAAACTGAACGAATAAATTTGATCTATGACACAATATAAATACACTATTAATAAAAAAAGATGTAAAACAATGTCAGAAAGATAATTATAAACTTGGACAAAATGACGTTAAATAAAATAACGTACACAGGTAAATTTAAATATAATATTTTTGTTGTTAGGAGTACGGAAATATTTTTTACAAAATAATTAAATTTGTTGCTCACAGTACGAGTACAGAAGTGAAAATTTATCGTCATACTTAATACTTATCAAAGGTGGTACATATTGAAAATAGTGAGACGAGATATAACACAAAATAAATAAACATTGAATAAAAAAAATGCATTACAAATTGTGTCAACAGGTCAAATTAACACGAAAGTACGATTTGAGAGTACTCGCAGTTCACTAAAAGCTAGTTAAAAGCCAAAAACAATTAATAATAAAAAATCATGCATCAGAGACTAATAGTCTAGCATGTGATGAGTAAACAGAGAATTTAGTACCTGCATGATAAAGTTAAAATATTTTGATGTAGCATTTCAATGTCTGGGTTTATTACTAATTCAAGTATTGTAGATAATGTATGTACATTTTTAAGATATTCGTTCATAACTCTTTTTAGACTGGCTCGTGTATATTTTATGTCTATGTAAGATTAACTAATTGTATGTTTTGTAAAATTAAAAGGCGAGACAACAATCTGAAATAAAGTATAACTTGTTTTGGAATTATAAACAGAATTTAATCCATGAATATTTTAAGTTTTTAAAACATTACATTACATAGAGATGTTATTCGACTAATTATCTGGCTTCAATCTAATATTTGCATTCCTGTCAGTTATTTACTGTCTGTACAGAATATAACATCGTAAACTGAACATTGGAAGAACCAATAAAATGATCTTTAAATAAAGTAATTTTAAACACCATTTCATTTATTAATCAATAAAGGCTCCAAGTAAAGTTTATGAAAGATAAAAAAAAAACATTAAATACTATCAAACATTGTAATGCCGGAATTCATAACGAACATCTTTAAAAAAAAGTAACGCTACAAGTTAAAACAATTAATTCAAAAAAATACTTATATCACTGAGTTTTTTTTTTTTTTTTTTTTTTTTTATTATTATTATTATTATTGTGACTTTATTTCCTGTGACTTTTTTTCATTTTTTCATTCGCTCTAAATGAGCCTTTTAATTGAGAATAAAGAGTTTTTCAATGTTTGTAAAACCAGGTTTAATCCACGATTTTCTACATAAGGAAATGCCTGTACCAAGTCAGGAATATGACAGTTGTTTTCCATTCGTTTGATTTGTTATTTTACTTTTTCGTTTTTATCTATTTTCATGGAATGTAATTTTCACTTCTCGATGATTTTTTTAAGAAATAGTAAGTGTCAGCTGTACAGTACAGTACACCCCAATCCAAGTTTTGATTCTATATATAAAGTGAAATATTTCCGTTCACAAATAACAGTGATTTTAAATGTCATATCACTGAATTTGATTTTACCCATAGTATTTTACATGTATGACATTGATCATCCTGTTTTAAAGTTTGTTTCTAAACATATTCATAAAGTTTCCCCTATTTTAATTTTTCTTTGGTAAAGTAAAAATCCGTTTGATTAAAAACACAAATATAGATGACTATTGCCTCTTTTTTATTTTATTTATTCCAAACATTTGCAGACGTTTCTACCGTTCTGAATTTCTACCATATAACTTTCCAAAAAGTAAGATAGTCTAGACCTTAATGAATGTGGGTATAAAATCTTTTATAACTTCATAACGACGGAAAATGAAGCTGTTTTTCTTTTAAATTCTATATCAGGCAATTTGATACAACAATAATGAGATGTGGCATAGTTGACAATTAACCAACTGTCTATAGCAGAGACCAAAGGTTGGAGGATGTAAACTACAGGTCACCGCACGGCCTTTGATAATAAGCAAAACCCTTAACCGCATAGTAAGCTGTAAAAACCCATCCCGTATAGTAAGCTATAAAAAAAAACACCCCGACATGACAAAATGTGAAACCATTCAAAGATGCAAACCAACGGCTTGATTTTTCTTAACCCCCCCACCACCACCAAAAAAAAAGAAAGAAAAAAAGACAGCAACCAACGACAACCACTCAATTACAGGCGCCTGACTTGGGACAAGCACACGAAGAATGTGGAAGGGTTAAAGATGTTTGTGAGCGTTCAACCGCCCCATAACCTCAGGTAGTAGTTTAACAGTACAGCACAACATAAGAACAAACACTATAAACATAAGTTGGAACGGCTGGATTCATCAGATCGACACTAAGCAAAAAAAAAAACTGTAACAAAAACTTTGGTTCCTTACAGGCGGTGGTTGACATACTAATGAAACAAATATATTCTGTCGATAATATATCAAAAGTTACCTTGACCTTTAATCTGTTGACCCCAA
Organism: Mytilus coruscus; assembly: GCA_017311375.1. Classification (NCBI taxonomy): domain Eukaryota; kingdom Metazoa; phylum Mollusca; class Bivalvia; order Mytilida; family Mytilidae; genus Mytilus; species Mytilus coruscus. The sequence continues at coordinate 128,870,719 of CM029596.1, forward strand.
AATCAATCTACCCCCCCCCCCCACCTAACCTTATATCTTCCATCTATATTTTTTATAAAGTTACATTCCAATGAAGCAAGGGAAACTTAAGCTACCATCTGGAAACCATTTTAGCATTTTTGTTTCCATTTCTAGTAACATTGATCTTAACCATTGACCTATTGACCCAAATATCAAATGGATTCTTCCCCTTTCAAATATTTTATATCTGTATATATAAGTATGAAATTCATTTAATTAAGCGAGGGGAAACTCAAGGTGTCATCTGGAAACCATTTTTATTCTCATGATTTCGAGTAACAGTGGCGCCCTTCCATCTGTACAATTTTCATCCAATCAAGCAAGGTATACTCAAGTTATCATCCAGAAACCAATTGTTTCGGATATCTGGACGGAAGAATAGACAGACAAAGCGATTACTATATGCTCCTGAAACTTTTTGGGGACTATTACAAGGAGCTAATTAGTATATGTCAATGAGACTGAAATTAAATGACACAAGTAAAGACACATCACAAGCTCCAAACGATTTGTTCTATGTGGCATAATAGTCATGTATTCCTTGGTGTTTCGTATACTTGTAATTCTTTACATTGACAAAACAATACAGTAATCAAAGTACTGAAGTACTGAACATCGGATGACTGCAAGTTCTTGTGGATGGTCACAAGCACTTGTCTCAGGAAAAAAATCACATCTCTATACCTGAAAGTGGGGTTAATGTACAGATATATTTTTTTTCTGAGACAAGTTCGTGCGTGGATGATAAATAAATGACAGGGAATTCAACCTCATCGTAATAACTATTATATTGTAGTGGTACAAATCAGTATACTCTGGTTTGTTGTTATATATTATATTAATATTTGTATACTACAGTTACATGTATATATAATTTTCATCCATTTGTATATCATTCTATTCTACTATATTAATAATTGTGCAGTGCAAGTGCATGGTGGTCACTGACTCTTCTGTAATAATTCGATTTTTCAAATAGATTGGATTTGAGTAGGCATTCATATTTTCCCGCCAAACGTTCAATCTCCCATGCAGAGTTATCGGTCCTTGAGAGAGAGCAAAGACCGATAACTCTGTATGGGAGATTGCAAACGTTCTTTGATATTCTTCCGCATGCGTTAACACACTTTTTCTGTACGTGTGCATAGATATTAAAGATTTTGTACTTATATATATATTTCTAACGACAAAACATTTTCATATTATTAATTTATGTTCTAAAAAAATATTTTAAGGATTATCCATTGAAAAAAATGAATTTATAACAAGCGATAAGGAATGTCATTTTGCACTCGATAATGTCCGCGTATTTATCATGTTTATAGATTGGTTACAATCCCAACACGAAAGTTACGTAATGGAAATCTAGGCGACAGCAATACATCGGAATGCCCTCACGGTCATCCGATGTAAAAGATCAATTATCATTCGACAATATATCGATATGGGTCAGGGAGGATCAAAACAAAACACCAAGTAAGACTAGTTAGATAGATATTTTATTTCTTCGGTACACGCATTGTATGCACTTCATCGTCCAAGAGATATATAATCATTTATTTCTTCATCCATCCAAAGGACTACACGTATCATAGTCTGTGACAAGATTCACGAAAGCTGTCCATACTTTGTTGTTCTGGAAACAAACCTGACCACCTCCTCGTTTAAACTGGGTATTCTGTAATATAAAAGACTGACGTAAGTGGTAGTTGGTCCATCAATGAAATCTGCATCCGGATGTCTGGGATACACATGCAAAATTGAACTATCAAAACTGATGACTGTACAGGTATCATAACCAATAGCCAATGTACTTTACATTTTGTTAACATGCATTCCATTCGCGATTACATCTGCAATTCAAATTAATACATGTGCGTGTGTGTGTGTTCTAATAGCAGAGTGTCTTGAATAAAAAAATAATCGAAATATATAAACAAATAAATGTGACAAAATAAAATATAACATAACTGCAAAGAGAAAACAAACAATTAGCTACCCAACTTAGGTACCAATTACGAACCTTCTTATCAACTATATAGTAGTAGTATTATAGTACGTTCTGTTCTCTTTATGTTAATAATTGGAACACTCTTGGTTATAATACGTGACTAAAAGCAACTGTAACTTAAAGTCAGGCCTGCGATCAATTTCACGAAAAATCTTAAGAGAAAAAATTCTTGTAAGTCATGCACATTTCAGTATATCTTACGATCAATATTTATCGTAGGATTTTTTTGTGAAAAGAGCCACTGTATTGCAAGGATCCAGACCATCAGTTGTGCCCTGGAGATATTTGTTATACAGCTTCCATACATAAACCATTACTGAATGAAAGTTTGAAATTAATTACTTCTATTCATTTAGAAAACTAGTACTAATGACTTTCCGTGCTTTTCAGATATTTAGACATGTTAAAGGTTTTAAAACATTTATCAACAAAGTTCCATGCTCAGCATTGATTTTCATTATCAATATTCTTGGTGCCTTCTCACTTGATTTTATTCACCAAGTATATATACACTAGACTACTAATCTATTACAGCAGTTGGTCTTAATCAACCTGATTATATAACCATCCTCATAAGATTCCCATTTTTTTATTACCTGTCTATTGATATCACCTATACAAACCCAGTTACCACCAGGTCGGGATACTGCCCATTTTGAATGATCCTTCCCGGTACCAAAATGTACAGATTCAGTGTCTTTGAATGTTATCTCCTGAATATTGAATACCTAAAATCATAGTTATTGGAACAAAATTTACAGTTATCATAATAAAAACATTGTGTCACTCCGGAACGTGATGTCCTTTTATTGGGAATATAAGTACCGATTATCAGGTTGTATGCATGTTGATATCGTAAAATATCAGCTGCCAGACATAATATGAAGCTTTTTTCGTCGAGTGAGCGCAGCGAACGAGATCAAAAAGCCTTCATATTGTGTCGAGCAGCTGAAATTTTACAATATCAATTCAATATACAGATAGCCTGATAATCAATTTATCGAGCTGTATTGGCGTCTTTTGGAAGTGTTTTCTTAGTTTCACCAGCAACCGGAAGATGACTTGATAAGTTCGGGTCAAAGTTATCAACGTCGGTTCAAACATTATGACGTCGCTGATATGTCCGGGTCAAAGTTATTAAGCCCGGGTCAACGTATATGACGTCACAAAGCCGTGATATGTAATTTTATTAAGAGCTGAGCAGAGAGATATAGACAGTGGGACTACCGATAATGTAAAAGAACGGATCATCTGTTGAAGATAAACAAAACATTCTTTTAACATAAAGGTGACGATATACAACATTCTTAGTATCAATGTGACGATGTACATCATTCTTAACAACATTATTTGTATAAAGGTGAGGGTATACAAAGTTTTAATATAAAAGTGACGATGTGCAAAGTTTTAATACAAAGGTGACTATGTGCAACGCACTTAATATAAAGGTGACGATGTTCAAAGTTTTAATGTAAAGGTGACGAGGTACAAACATTCTAATATGAAGGTGAGGATGTACACCGTTCTTAGTATACAAGTGACGATGTGCAACTTTCTTTGTATAAAGATGACAATGTGCAACATTCTTACTATAAAGGTGACGATGTACAGGATTCCATGTTGCATGCAGGTTGCTTGTACACACTCCGAACGTTAATCATGGTTTTCATTAATATTTTTGGGGACTAAATACTACCATATAGCTGCCACCCTTTAATTTTCATCGAGTTTACCGATAAGAAAAAAATTGTAGCGATTCGTAAAAGTCTCATCTTTTCTGATGAGGGTGGGACCTGACTCTATAAAGGTTATATTGATTCTTCAGCGTTATCCTGTTTTGTATGTACGTTAGTATAGAGTTTAGATTTAAGGATCTTAGATTATCGTGACTTAAATATAATCAATGTCAACTATACCTTATAGCCTACTGTACAATTTGATCCCATGTCGCCTCTTCCATTTTGCCAGGTTTCAACCAACAGTTCGTATTTCAGTCGAGAGGATAACCATCCATCGTATAAATCTAACAGAATATATACATATAGGTTACAACATGTCGTTATGGCTTATTGAGTTTTTTGGTCGCTTGTACAATCTGTATTCACTTTTTAGTCTAAAAGTATTTGATATGAGCCATCGTCTTGTATTTTACGTCAAAAATTTCTATCGTATAGTTTGTTTTTTTTTGCTCGTCACACATAGTTCTCTCCTTGTACAAAACTATTAAAGATGAGAGATGGTTGCGCAACCTGTAGTAACTGTTGTTTGTAAACAAACTCTGTGACATGTATTATTTATTATACTTTTGGAAATGGCATGTTATAGGCTCAGTTTTGACCAAAGTACAAATACCCTTTTTTTTTATTCTCAAATACTACCTTAACAATATATTTGTAAAACAATATGTGGAAATCGAAATATTTATCTATACTGAATTTGTATGATTGCCAATGAGACAACTTGCCACCAGAGACCAAATGAGGTAGAAGGATGGCAACTTTAGGTCACAGTACGACCTTCAACAATGAGCAAAACCTTTACCGCATATCAAATCTTCAATATTAACTTGTTATTTGTACAATGTTTTTATATGTTTTTCTTTACTCTCTCCTCCTGAACATATCTTTACTAGATATTTTATTCCTCTGTTTTACTAGAGATTTGACAAATGAACTCGGTCGTCCTGGTCAACATCTAAACGATCTCAAGGTATCTTTCAAAGTTCAAACAAAAGAAATTTTCCTTGTTATTTAATTATACATTAACCTTTGTGAAACTCCGCTGATTTGGCAAAACTTCTGAAATAATGTCTACCCTTGGATAGTAATAAAGTTTCATCAAACCAAGGTTCTTGCTTCACACGATTTTGACGTCCAGTCAGAATGCTGACCATGTTTGGATTTTCTCGGAAGTAAGAGTTTGGAAGCTGAGAATCATATACAGTTGGGTATGAATACAGAAACACTGAGCCTACAATAGAAAAAATAGTTGTTATCTATATCTATATACATATATATATGTATACGAACCTGCAAATTTACTAAGTACCGAATAGTCTAAAAACGACGATGCCACACAAATAGGAAAAATGACAAATGTCTAAAGATTTGTGCAACTATCAGTATCGTTACACAAATCTTTATACTTTTACATATCATTGAATATATAGACCATATAGCTTAAAACAAAATATGCAACATCAAATACATTTTTTGATGAATATCAGTTCCCTTATTCATAGTTTGAAGCTAGACTATAATATTCCGTTTGTTTTTATGAAGTAGAAGGGTTGAGATCTGAACTTTTTTTTAATTTCGCAACATGTTTCTTTGCAGGTTTCATTTAAGGAACCTCTTCAGTATTTGTCTTTTGTCTATTATTAATATTTTGTTTAAATGGAGAATGTGGTGTTTATGTCATGCATATATATCTTTGATAGTTTCTGTATGTTTAAATGGGGAATTTGGTGTTTATATCATGCATATCTTTGATAGTTTCTGTATGTTTAAATGGAGAATTTGGTGTTTATATCATGCATATCTTTGATAGTTTCTGGATGTTTAAATGGAGAATTTGGTGTTTATGTCATGCATATCTTTGATAGTTTCTGTATGTTTAAATGGAGAATTTGGTGTTTATATCATGCATATCTTTGATAGTTTCTGTATGTTTAAATGGAGAATTTGGTAATAGTTTCTGTATGTTTAAATGGGGAATTTGGTGTTTATGTCATGCATATCTTTGATAGTTTCTGTATGTTTAAATGGAGAATTTGGTGTTTATATCATGCATATCTTTGATAGTTTCTGTATGTTTAAATGGAGAATTTGGTGTTTATGTCATGCATATCTTTGATAGTTTCTGTATGTTTAAATGGAGAATTTGGTGTTTATGTCATGCATATCTTTGATAGTTTCTGTATGTTTAAATGGAGAATTTGGTGTTTATGTCATGCATATCTTTGATAGTTTCTGTATGTTTAAATGGAGAATTTGGTGTTTATGTCATGCATATCTTTGATAGTTTCTGTATGTTTAAATGGAGAATTTGGTGTTTATGTCATGCATATCTTTGATAGTTTCTGTATGTTTAAATGGAGAATTTGGTGTTTATGTCATGCATATCTTTGATAGTTTCTGTATGTTTAAATGGAGAATTTGGTGTTTATATCATGCATATCTTTGATAGTTTCTGTATGTTTAAATGGAGAATTTGGTGTTTATATCATGCATATCTTTGATAGTTTCTGTATGTTTAAATGGAGAATTTGGTGTTTATATCATGCATATCTTTGATAGTTTCTGTATGTTTAAATGGAGAATTTGGTGTTTATGTCATGCATATCTTTGATAGTTTCTGTATGTTTAAATGGAGAATTTGGTGTTTATATCATGCATATCTTTGATAGTTTCTGTATGTTTAAATGGAGAATTTGGTATTTATATCATGCATATCTTTGATAGTTTCTGTATGTTTAAATGGAGAATTTGGTGTTTATGTCATGCATATCTTTGATAGTTTCTGGATGTTTAAATGGAGAATTTGGTGTTTATATCATGCATATCTTTGATAGTTTCTGTATGTTTAAATGGAGAATTTGGTGTTTATGTCATACATATCTTTGATAGTTTCTGTATGTTTAAATGGAGAATTTGGTGTTTATGTCATGCATATCTTTGATAGTTTCTGGATGTTTAAATGGAGAATTTGGTGTTTATGTCATACATATCTTTGATAGTTTCTGTATGTTTAAATGGAGAATTTGGTGTTTATATCATGCATATCTTTGATAGTTTCTGGATGTTTAAATGGAGAATTTGGTGTTTATGTCATGCATATCTTTGATAGTTTCTGGATGTTTAAATGGAAAATTTGGTGTTTATATCATGCATATCTTTGATAGTTTCTGCATGTTTAAATGGAGAATTTGGTATTTATGTCATGCATATATATCTTTGATAGTTTCTGGATGTTTAAATGGAGAATTTGGTGTTTATGTCATGCATATCTTTGATAGTTTCTGGATGTTTAAATGGAAAATTTGGTGTTTATATCATGCATATCTTTGATAGTTTCTGTATGTTTAAATGGAGAATTTGGTGTTTATATCATGCATATCTTTGATAGTTTCTGGATGTTTAAATGGGGAATTTGGTGTTTATATCATGCATATCTTTGATAGTTTCTGGATGTTTAAATGGAGAATTTGGTGTTTATGTCATGCATATCTTTGATAGTTTCTGTATGTTTAAATGGAGAATTTGGTGTTTATATCATGCATATCTTTGATAGTTTCTGTATGTTTAAATGGAGAATTTGGTATTTATGTCATGCATATATATCTTTGATAGTTTCTGGATGTTTAAATGGAGAATTTGGTGTTTATGTCATGCATATCTTTGATAGTTTCTGTATGTTTAAATGGAGAATTTGGTATTTATATCATGCATATCTTTGATAGTTTCTGGATGTTTAAATGGAGAATTTGGTGTTTATGTCATGCATATCTTTGATAGTTTCTGTATGTTTAAATGGAGAATTTGGTGTTTATGTCATACATATCTTTGATAATTTCTGTATCCTTATTTTTCACACCTTTTTTAAGACTTTGTGTTTGTTTATTCCACGTTGGCTAGAGGTATAGGGGGAGGGTTGAGATCTCACAAAACATGTTTAACCCAGCCACATTTTTGCCCCGGTCGGCCAAGTCAGGAATCTCTAGCCTTTGTTAGTCTTGTGTGGTTTTTTTTTATATTGGTTCCTTGTATGTTTCGGAGTTTATTGTGGCGTTCATTTCGCTGAACTAGTACACATTATTGTTTATGGGCCAGCTTAAGACCGCCTCCGGTTGCGGAATTTTCTCGCTTCGTTTAAGATCATTGGTGGCCTTGGACTGTTTTCTGATCTTTGGTCGATTTGTTGTCTCTTTAACACATTCAACGTTTCCGTTATCTATTCTATATGGCGATTTATAGCTTTACATGGTGTACAGAAACTTGACAGTGGTTGAAGGCTGACGTTGACCTCAATATCTCTGTTTGGTTATTTCGTAGGTGGGTTACTGTCTCATTGACGTTAACATTAATTCTCCTTTTTCACACGATAGTATAAAGTCTATACACTGAAATCAGAAGTTTTCTTGATTTTGGTTGTTTTTGTTAGACTTTCTGAAAATCGAAACAACAGACTTACTAATAAAATCTAACATATCCAAGTTCATGGATACACACAGGAAAGTTTTCCCCATCAGACTTACCAAGAATATCTAACATATCATAGTTCATGGATACACACAGGAACGTTTGTCCGTATACATCACCATTGCTCGGAAATTTGTATCCTTCAGATTTGGGATACGGGAATTTCGGGGTGCTGTGGACTAACCAGAAACCATCTGTTTTGTCAAAGCCAACTGCACCTGTTTAATAATTTGTATCTTATTTTTAAGAGGATATTATATCAAAACATTTATTAGTATATGTGGCTATTAATAAATAGAAGACAAATATAAAATTTAATTGAAAATAGATTAAATAGTTATGATGAAAAAAGTAAGTTACTTTTATACAAAAATATAAAACTTGGTCAAGATAAATAATTTTACTAAAGCTACCACGATTATATTATAGGAAAGGGTTTCATCATACTCCGTATAAATGACCACAATCTTGGAATTGAAAAGGGTAGATATTTTAAAATCCCTCGACAAGATAGACTATATAAACTAGGCCATGTTCCTGAAAACGAGGAACATTTCCTCTTGGAGTGTAATACAAATAAAAAATTAAGATTGGATCTATTTATGAAGGCGAATTTATGAAGACAAATTTTTGTCACTTCCAAAAGACCATAAACTATTGAATTATCAAACCCTATATCAACAGAACATGTGAAACTAATCGACTATTTTTTTAAACAATCGTTAGGACTGAGGACAGAAGCAGCTTAATTTTTCATGTTTTATATATATATATATATTTCTTGACTGAATTACTGATTCATGTTCAATTTATATTGCATTGATATATATATATGTTTTTGTCACAAACATTTTTTTATTTGTTTACATGACAATAAAGATTATCTTATTAATACATTTAAATAGAACGGATAAGCGGTTACATGAATCCCATAAAAATCTGGAAAATAACTTTTATATTTAAAAAAACGACGATTTTACTGCAAAAAAGTCTTTTGGTTGAGATCTCATAAACATGTTTAACCCCGCCGCATTTTTGCGCCTGTCCCAAGTCAGGAGCCTCTGGCCTTTGTTAGTCTTGCATTATTTTTACTTTTAGTTTCTTGTGTATAATTTGGAGTTTAGTATGACGTCCATTATCACTGAACTAGTATATATAATTGTTTAGGGGCCAGCTTAAGGACGCCTCCGGGTGCGGGAATTTCTCGCTGCATTGAAGACCTATTGGTGACCTTCTGTTGTTGTCTGTTCTGTGGTCGGGTTGTTGTCTCTTTGACACATTCCCCATTTCCATTCTCAATTTTATTTGTGAGTTATGGACTCCAACTGTATGTGTGGTGGTTCATCATTGTACACAACCTTTGTGTGTCCAAGGATTTGTATAGTAATACTATACAAATCCTTGGTGTGTCCATAAAAAAAAATCCCCGACTGTGTGGTGGTTCATCATTGTACATACCCTTTGTGTGTCCATGAGACAAAGATCCCAGAGACTATGTGGTGGTTCATCATTGTACATACCCTTTGTGTGTCCATGAGTCAAGGATCCCCGAGTGTGAGGTGGTTCATCATTGTACATACCATTTGTGTGTCCAGGAGTCAAGGATCCCCGAGACTGTGTGGATTGTACATACCCTTTGTGTGTCCATGAGACAAAGATCCCCGAGTGTGAAGTGGTTCATCATTGTACATACTCTTTGTGTGTCCATGAGTCAAGGATCCCCGAGACTGTGTGGTGGTTCATCATTGTACTTACCTTTTGTGTCTCCACGAGTCAAGGATCCCCGAGTGTGTGGCGGTTCATCATTGTACATACCCTTTGTGTGTCCATGAGTCAAGGATTCCCGAGACTGTGTGGTTGTTCATCATTGTACATATCCTTTGTGTGTCCATGAGTCAAGTATCCCCGAGTGTGAGGTAGTTCATCATTGTACATATCATTTGTGTGTCCATGAGTCAAGTATCTCCGAGTGTGAGGTAGTTCATCATTGTAAATACCTTTTGTGTCTCCATGAGTCGAAGGCCCCCGAGTGTGAGGTGGTTCATTGTTGTAAATACCTTTTGTGTCTCCACGAGTTAAGGATCCCCGAGTGTGTGGAGGTTCTTCATTGTACATACCTTTTGCGTGTCAATGAGTCGAGGATCCCCGAGACTGTGTGGTGGTTCATCATTGTACATATCCTTTGTGTGTCCATGAGTCAAGTATCCCCGAGTGTGAGGTGGTTCTTCATTGTACATATCCTTTTGTGTCTCCACGAGTTAAGGATCCCCGAGTGTGTGGTGGTTCATCATTGTACTTACCTTTTGTGTGTCCATGAGTCAAGGATCCCCGAGACTGTGTGGTGGTTCATCATTGTACATTCCCTTTGTGTGTCCATGAGTCAAGGATCTTCGAGACTGTGTGGCTGTTCATCATTGTACATATCCTTTGTGTGTCCATGAGTCAAAGATCCCCGAGTGTGAGGTAGTTCATCATTGTAAATACCTTTTGTGTCTCCATGAGTCAAAGGTCCCCGAGTGTGAGGTGGTTCATTGTTGTAAATACCTTTTGTGTCTCCATGAGTCAAGGATCCCCGAGTGTGAGGTGGTTCATTATTATACATACATTTTGTGTCTCCATGAGTCAAAGATCCCCGAATGTAAGGTGGTTCATTATTGTACATACCTTTTGTGTCTCCACGAGTCAAGGATCCCCGAGTGTGTGGTGGTTCTTCATCGTACATACCTTTTGTGTGTCCATGAAACAAAGATCCCAGAGTGTGAGGTGGTTCATTACTATACATACCTTTTGTGTCTCCGTGAGTCAAAGATCCCCGAGTGTAAGGTCGTTCATTATTGTACATACCTTTTGTGTCTTCACGAGTCAAAGATCCCCGAGTGTGAGGTGGTTCATTATTGTACATATCTTTTGTGTGTCCATGAGTCAAGGAACCCCGAGTGTGAGGTGGTTCATTACTATACATACCTTTTGTGTCTCCATGAGTCAAAGATCCCCGAGTGTAAGGAGGTTCATTATTGTGCATACCTTTTGTGTCTTCACGAGTCAAAGATCCCCGAGTGTGAGGTGGTTCATTATTGTACATATCTTTTGTGTGTCCATGAGTCAAGGATCCCCGAGTGTGAGGTTCATCATTGTACATACCTTTTGTGTCTCCATGAGTCAAAGATCCCCGAGTGTGAGGTGGTTCATTATTGTTTATTCCTTTAGTGTGTCCATGAGACAAAGATCCCAGAGTGTGAGGTGTATCATCATTGTACATACCTTTTGTGTCTCCACGAGTCAAGGATCCCCGAGTGTGTGGTGGTTCTTCATCGTACATACCTTTTGTGTGTCCATGAGACAAAGATCCCCGAGTGTGAGGTGGTTCATCATTGTACATACCCTTTGTGTGTCCATGAGTTAAGGATCCCCGAGTGTGTGGTGGTTCATCATTGTACATACCATTTGTGTGTCTATGAGTTAAGGATCCCCGAGTGTGAGGTGGTTCATCATTGTACATACCCTTTGTGTGTCCATGAGTCAAAGATCCCCGAGTGTGAGGTGGTTCATCATTGTACATACCCTTTGTGTGTCCATGATTTAAGGATCCCCGAGTGTGTGGTGGTTCTTCATTGTACATACCTTTTGTGTGTCCATGAGACAAAGATCCCCGAGTGTGAGGTGGTTCATTATTGTTTATTCCTTTAGTGTGTCCATGAGACAAAGATCCCCGAGTGTGAGGTGTATCATCATTGTACATACCTTTTGTGTCTCCACGAGTCAAGGATCCCCGAGTGTGTGGTGGTTCTTCATCGTACATACCTTTTGTGTGTCCATGAGACAAAGATCCCCGAGTGTGAGGTGGTTCATCATTGTACATACCCTTTGTGTGTCCATGAGTTAAGGATCCCCGAGTGTGTGGTGGTTCATCATTGTACATACCATTTGTGTGTCCATGAGTTAAGGATCCCCGAGTGTGAGGTGGTTCATCATTGTACATACCCTTTGTGTGTCCATGAGTCAAAGATCCCCGAGTGTGAGGTGGTTCATCATTGTACATACCCTTTGTGTGTCCATGATTTAAGGATCCCCGAGTGTGTGGTGGTTCTTCATTGTACATACCTTTTGTGTGTCCATGAGACAAAGATCCCTGAGTGTGAGGTGGTTCATCATTGTACATACCCTTTGTGTGTCCATGAGTCAAGGATCCCCGAGTGTGACGTGGTTCATCATTGTACATACCCTTTGTGTCTCCACGAGTTAAGGATCCCCGAGTGTGTGGTGGTTCTTCATTGTACATACCTTTTGTGTGTCCATTATTCAAGAATCTCTGAGTGTGAGATAGTTCACCATTGTACATACCTTTTGTGTGTCCATGAGACAAAGATCCCTGAGTGTGAGGTGGTTCATCATTGTACATACCTGTTGTGTCTCCATGAGTCAAAGATCCCCGAGTGTGAGGTGGTTCATCATTGTACATACCTTTAGTGTGTCCATGAGACAAAGATCCCTGAGTGTGAGATGGTTCATCATTGTACATACCTTTTGTGTGTCCATGAGTCAAAGATCCCCGAGTGTGAGGATGTTCACCATTGTACATACCTTTTGTGTGTTCATGAGACAAAGATCCCTTAGTGTAAGGTGGTTCATCATTGTACATACCTTTTGTGTTTGTCCATGAGACAAAGATCCCTAAGTGTGAGGTGGTTCATCATTGTACATACCTTTTGTGTGTCCATGAGTCAAAGATCCCCGAGTGTGAGGTGGTTCATCATTGTACATCATGTAAAAGATAGAATCATTCTAAAAAATAAAATAATTTACATATTTTAAATTGAAGCTCATTTGAAGACCTGAACGCTCTTTGAATTGAAGGACTAGTATCTTAATATTAATAACGGCAATACTACCGGTTCTGTCGTAGAAAAATATATATTTTTTTAGATGAGATTATCCCGGGGAAGAGCCAGCTACCAAACACATGTACCGGGGACAGCTACCGGACTAGCCTATGATCCTGGCTCACATGTTCGAAGGTAGACGCGAAGAAGAGGCTTGGTCATGATGCCAGGCTACTGCCGGACACATGTGTGACTCCGTGACAGATCTTAATCCAAGTTGCATTTGAACAGCACTCGTCGATAATTCAAAAATAACTTAAATGTATCATTTTATTGTTTAGACCAAAACTGCAAACAAATAAAACAGAACAACCAGTACAGTGAATGTGTTATGTACATCTAATATTACTGTTATAGATATTACTTTAATGTACGAAAAATAAAGTTTGTGCACTTTTACTAGGAATGCCATTAACTATTAATATCACAGCTCTGGATAAAAATAGTATTTGTTAATTCTTACACCACTGCGCCCAATTTATTTAACGTTTTCCTGGCTGTTTCCGTTGCATGAAGTACCGATAACCAGTGATAACTAATGCACAAAGTACGTCCCTAGATATGACATTGCAGAAATATTTGCTGGGTCCAGAATAAATATATATAGCACGAATACTTTTGGTAAGCAGTATATACTGTAAAATCTTACTTTGCTGTCGTATATTTGCTGTAAAGTATAATATACAGCATGGTTTGATTCGATCATCCCCTTGTCCGATAGTTTCCAATAAGGAGTATTTTCGTCCATGTAATAAAATGCAGTGCCATTGTGGATGACAGGATTCTTGCTATCCGAAATTTTTGGTAATTTATACAGTATAAACCTGTAACGTGAAAATTATTTCTTATACTATAATGATTTCATTAAGTAAAAAAAATATGGATTTCAATTTGCTTGTGATTTCCATAGCTACTCGGGGAAAGTCCATCTAGCACTAGATAAATGTTACTTTCAGATATTAACCTATAAAAGTGTGGAAAATTTACCTGAAATAGCCAAGTTTTTGCAAAATTAATTATTTCCCCCTTTTTAATGGTGTACATGTGTGAAGGTGCATGTGACGTATAACGAAATATCATATCGAAAAAAAACTGACACGCGTTTAAGATCTAATGTCAAAAAACCAGCTTTGAAAATACACCCTTACTCGTGTCTGAGTAGAATCCTTGCCCAATCTAATGTCAGCAAGGATCCAAGACGAGCCAATGACCAGACTAGTCCGAGATATCGAAATAATTGTAACAAAAAAAAAATGGATAATGAAATAATTCTTTCTATATATGTGTTATGGTCGTTTTTTTAAAGTTAGTTACAGTATATCGATAAGTAAAACTGTTATTCTATTATTCCAGAAGACAAACAGGGGTGGATAAGTAATAGAATATTCATCTATAATACAAGAAGAACTAAAGGAAATAATTTTTCCGATTTTTCAGGACGGCGTCCCTTAAACTGAAAGAGATACAGTTTTACTGTGGTTAATAATGACCAATCTCGTTTTAAACTCATATTTCGTCACGTTTATTTTAATGAGCCATTTGTAAATTTCTAGCCGGCAAAATGGCAAAATCTTTATTTCAATGAGAATATGTATTCGGTGAATATATGTCAACCGACAGTTGATCTTTTTTCAATGGAAACAACCTTAGATATAAGAAGATGTGGTATGAGTGCCAATGAGACAACTCTCCATCCGAGTCAAAATTTATAAAAGTAAACCATTATAGGTCAAAGTACGGTCTTCAACACGGAGCCTAGGCTCACACCGAACAGTAAGCTATAAAGGGCCCCAAAATTACTAGTGTAAAACCATTCAAACGGGAAAACCAACGGTCTAATCTATATAAAACGAGAAACGAGAAACACTTATGAACCACATCAACAAACGACAACTACTGAACATCAGATTCCTGACTTAGGACAGGTGCAAACAAATGCAGCGGGTTTAAACGTTTTAATGGTACCAAACCTTCACCCTTTTTCTGAAACAATAGTGTAACATCACAACATAGAAAGACACACTATAAAATATCAACTGAAATAGCTTAACTCAATCAAAGGACATATTAACACCATTGAACATACACTGAACAAATAAATTTGATCTATGATACAATGTAAATTCAAAATAAATAACTTATTTCACATTCAAAGGCAAGAATTGTTCAAATTTCTGTAAACAAGATAAAGAAATTTTACATTATATAATTCTAACCTACAAATGTATTCAATTTCATTATTTGTTTAATGATTCTAAGACAGTGTTACCTCTGCATGATCAGTACTTCTGCTGTGATAAATTGCAATTCCGTAATGTTTTACGCAGATACATTAATGCAAGATTAAAATATAAATGCTGAAATCCTTGGACATCATTACCTTAAGGTAAATGTTTTTTTTTTCCTTCTGACAATGGCATTTATTTAAGTTCCTACCAATCTATTGATTTTCAATGCATTTATTTATTAATAAACCTACCAATCTACTGGCGTTCCGTCCTGGTTTAAACACTGAAGTCCAAAACTAAGGCAAATGTTTATGCAGAAAACTAATATGCCTATCGAAGTAGACATGTTTGTCGTGGAATGTTATCAGGACACTTCTGACAGGCCACATGGACTTTACAAGAAATCTCACACCAGTATGTAACAGTCCGAGAATGCGGTCACATTGGAATTTTAATCAAGAATATTTCGATATATACATTTAACGAGATACCCGATTAATACAATTGTCAGGAAAAATAAAATATTTACAAAGATGTATCATTTCAAAAGTATATAAATGAATAAAAGGAGATATTGGGTGTATACGTCAGTGAGACAGCAACCCAACAAAAGCATAGGGCATCAACTATGTCAATTTATATGCTTGATTACTGGATCAGACCTGAGGAGAATGTATAAGTCCAAGTGTTTATTATAGTATTCTAAAACCATGTTGCAATACAATTGTTATTCACTTTTATTTCATATTTCCACTCAACAGAAAGTAATACTCTATTACACTCTCATGAAAAAAAGTTCCACGGCAATATTATTTACCTACGAAAATATGTTTAACACCATATGCCCCAGCCAATTAATAACATTGCTGAATAATGATCCCAAGTCAGTAAGCTCTAGATATATTTAAAGTCTAAGGTAGGAACCATTTGATTTGATAGGGCAGTCTGAGATATTTTAGAGAAAAGTTCTGACCCTGATTATTGCCTTAAACAAAAATTTCTTGTCGTATCTGTAATGAAAACAATTATCGTGTCCCCTTTTAGCTATAAGAAAAAAATCCAACAGAATTATTCAGCATTAAATGAATATGGTGAATACAAAACGGGCGTAATTTTATTTTTTTTTGGGGTTTGCATGTAAATCCCATATCTGACCTGAATGTTTGTTTCGCCGAACTGATATACTGAATACTTTTTCAAGGCCCAACTGCAACCTGCCTGCTGGGTGTGGCCTTTATGTCTCCATTTGTCAACCGTCATTCACAACTTCGTTGTCATTTGATTTTCAGACTCATTCGTAGCCTTTGGTTGATTGGGAACACCTCACTTCCCTTGTTGAGTGAAACATTTCAACAAACATTTCAATGGCGTAGCAAGGCCTTTTTTAAGTGTACGCCCGAACCTCGGCGAGGGGTCTGGATCCAGGGTGTAGCTCTGAAAGGCGCTCCTGTGGGAGATACCCCCACGAAGCTCACGCGTTATCGAGAAAGAGATACAGGAGATGTGGGGTGAAAGTGCAAACCACATATCGTATCTCAGCTTCCATAGACAGTGAATATAAGAATGAAAACTTTAGACAAAATAAGTACATTTATCAAACAATCAAATGTTAATGTTTGTACGATATTGTGAATAAAAGTTACCAGAATTGTATAAATCATTGCATATGCAGTGTAATGCTAGAACCATAACAACCCTGTACTCTCAATTTTGTAGACAAATACCATTTTGATTCATAAATTCAAGTAGCAGATTTGTAATTGCTTCTCCAGTTGTAGCTTTTGTGATTGAATCTAAAAATAATTCATGTAAGGGAGCTACCATTTGATTTTTATGGGGGCTAGGATAAAAATGTTGTCCTGCCTTTTTTTAAATTTCACCAAAGTGGCAGTCTCAAGATGCATAGCGAAGACGTCATCTGAATTTGCAATTGTCTTAAGTGTTGCCATAAAGTTACTTTTTTTCTTCAGTATGACCACGAAGTTGTATATTCTGTTTTCACAAAGGATGATTACATTAACTATTTTTGAAAGTATATGTCGGTTTTTTGTTTGAATCTCATGATGAAAGGATGACAGTGAAGAACTTGAGAAGCTATTGACTTGGATATTGAAGTTGCAACATCCAAAAAGTCTTGTCCCAATTTTACACAATCATGGTGAGAAGAATCATCTTGCAGGTGTTGTTTAATATGTAATATCATATCATTTGATTCAAAAAGTTAATTTCGTCACTGAAGAAAATATTACAAGCCTCATATGCTTTTAACCAATTCTTTTAATTTGTTTAGATTTGAATATTTTTTTTTCAAAATCCATGTGTACGCCCGGGCGTTTTGACGTAAACGTAGCTACGCGCCTGCATATGGATAAAATTGCTTGTTTGTCTTTGTTCGTGTCGGTCGTATTATAAACTTCATTGAATAGCCGTATATCATGATTACAACAAGTAATCTGAGAGGTTATGCTTACGAACCATACAACAAACGAGAATTTTCCATGTCCATTTTTTACTGACAAATCCCACATCAAATATATTAGTACATAGCTTTAGATCCATTCAATCATTTTATTATAGACAATTAATGGGAGAATGCGGCATCAAAATGTCCAACCCAAGCTTACACTTTAACTATAAAATATACATACCCACGTAAGGAACCGTCACTAAAATGTGCATTTTACACTTATTTTATGTTTTTAGCCCAAAAGGTCCAAAAATTTTCGCCTCGCTCCGCTCGGCGGATTTTATACTACGCCCCCTTTCCAAAATCCTGGATCCACCCTGCTTTCTTCTGGCCCATGCCAGGTTTCACTTATAGACTTAAGTCATATTCCAAATTGAACTTATCAATAATGCTGTTTGTTTCTACATATGTCTAAACCCAATAAAATGTGTTGTAACGGTTGTAATAATTGTTAAGCTCCATTTGTATCCTTTGATTTATGGGATGCCGAATGGACAAATGAAATATTTTATTATTGCACATATTTTCACTAGAAATGTAATAACATCGAATGACATATTTGTGTTTTATATAACTTGTTAAATAAAAAATTGTAAACGTGGAGTGACCTCTTCGTGTCCTTTATCTTTTTATCTATATTTTCTTCTTACCTTTTTTTGAGGGGTGGGGCTTGTTTTGTTGGGTTTCTGTCTTATGGACGAATATTTTGAGTTAATTACACAGAGATCAAATGCACATAGGCATAACAAAACATAGGTCAAATAAGCTCAAACGGATGACTATTAAACAGATATCCACACGTTAAGCTAAAACAGGAAAAGAATATTTACTTATAAGATTTACATTAAAGTACGGTCTGACAGCCCATAATTTAAATACCCTTTAAATTTCATTTGCAATAAAAACATTATTCGGGAATGAAACACACCCACAATACTTTAATTAAGGAATACTAAATTTTGACTACATTTGATTTTCGATGGTAATAAATTCAAACAATGTAAAAGAACCAGCACCCTTCTTTAAAAATTAAAAAAACGAAAACCAGAATCTGTCCGTTTTTCATATAAGAGAGAAAATCTTTCTAATTATTCACATCGTGCACAAACTTATAGTACTAGGTCGACGTAATAACATACAAACATCTTAAAACATTTGACTGCATTCCTGTCTTCCATTCAACTCTCGAGTTGCTAAATTAAGGTCACTTTTGTGTGCATTTACTATTACTGTTAAGGTAGAATTGTTTTGTATGTGTTTCGTCCTTGCGTACATTTGGGTCCGAGATATCGAAATAATTGTAACAAAAAAAATGGATAATGAAATAATTCTTTCTATATATGTGTTATGGTCGTTTTTAAAGTTAGTTACAGTATATCGATAAGAAAACTGTTATTCTATTATTCCAGAAGACAAACAGGGGTGGATAAGTAATAGAATATTCATCTATAATACAATAAGAACTAAAGGAAATAATTTTTCCGATTTTTCAGGAAGACGGCGTCCCTTAAACTGAAAGAGATACAGTTTTACTGTGGTTAATAATGACCAATCTCGTTTTAAACTCATATTTCGTCACGTTTATTTTAATGAGCCATTTGTAAATTTCTAGCCGGCAAAATGGCAAAATCTTTATTTCAATGAGAATATGTATTCGGTGAATATATGTCAACCGACAGTTGATCTTTTTTCAATGGAAACAACCTTAGATATAAGAAGATGTGGTATGAGTGCCAATGAGACAACTCTCCATCCGAGTCAAAATTTATAAAAGTAAACCATTATAGGTCAAAGTACGGTCTTCAACACGGAGCCTAGGCTCACACCGAACAGTAAGCTATAAAGGGCCCCAAAAATTACTAGTGTAAAACCATTCAAACGGGAAAACCAACGGTCTAATCTATATAAAAACGAGAAACGAGAAACACTTATGAACCACATCAACAAACGACAACTACTGAACATCAGATTCCTGACTTAGGACAGGTGCAAACAAATGCAGCGGGTTTAAACGTTTATATGGTACCAAACCTTCACCCTTTTTCTGAAACAATAGTGTAACATCACAACATAGAAAGACACACTATAAAATATCAACTGAAATAGCTTAACTCAATCAAAGGACATATTAACACCATTGAACATACACTGAACAAATAAATTTGATCTATGATACAATGTAAATTCAAAATAAATAACTTATTTCACATTCAAAGGCAAGAATTGTTCAAATTTCTGTAAACAAGATAAAGAAATTTTACATTATATAATTCTAACCTACAAATGTATTCAATTTCATTATTTGTTTAATGATTCTAAGACAGTGTAACCTCTGCATGATCAGTACTTCTGCTGTGATAAATTGCAATTCCGTAATGTTTTACGCAGATACATTAATGCAAGATTAAAATATAAATGCTGAAATCCTTGGACATCATTACCTTTAGGTAAATGTTTTTTTCCTTCTGACAATGGCATTTATTTAAGTTCCTACCAATCTATTGATTTTCAATGCATTTATTTATTAATAAACCTACCAATCTACTGGCGTTCCGTCCTGGTTTAAACACTGAAGTCCAAAACTAAGGCAAATGTTTATGCAGAAAACTAATATGCCTATCGAAGTAGACATGTTTGTCGTGGAATGTTATCAGGACACTTCTGACAGGCCACATGGACTTTACAAGAAATCTCACACCAGTATGTAACAGTCCCGAGAATGCGGTCACATTGGAATTTTAATCAAGAATATTTCGATATATACATTTAACGAGATACCCGATTAATACAATTGTCAGGAAAAATAAAATATTTACAAAGATGTATCATTTCAAAAGTATATAAATGAATAAAAGGAGATATTGGGTGTATACGTCAGTGAGACAGCAACCCAACAAAAGCATAGGGCATCAACTATGTCAATTTATATGCTTGATTACTGGATCAGACCTGAGGAGAATGTATAAGTCCAAGTGTTTATTATAGTATTCTAAAACCATGTTGCAATACAATTTTTTTCCTTCCAGTGGCGGATCCAGAGGGGCGTAGAGGGCGTACGCCCCCTTTGCTTGAACTTTTTTTTTTTTTTTAGTAAAATGATGAATCAGACTAGACTTCGTGAACTTTGCCTTTTCCCAGTCGTGTATTTAATTTTTATGCGACAATTCTTTACTTATAAAGATATTTTCGCTCGTATTTACTGTAATATATTATTGATTATGTCAGTCATGTGTTTCGCTACGGTGGAGTTGATCAGTACGTTTGAAACGTCACTCAGTTATCTTGAAATTCAAATTACAGTAACACATTGCTTAGGCTGAGGATGACAAGCATGACGCCTTCAAAGCGACAAAAGATTGAGCAAGAACGTAATGACTTTTATTTCATATTTCCACTCAACAGAAAGTAATACTCTATTACACTCTCATGAAAAAAAAAGTTCCACGGCAATATTATTTACCTACGAAAATATGTTTAACACCATATGCCCCAGCCAATTAATAACATTGCTGAATAATGATCCCAAGTCAGTAAGCTCTAGATATATTTAAAGTCTAAGGTAGGAACCATTTGATTTGATAGGGCAGTCTGAGATATTTTAGAGAAAAGTTCTGACCCTGATTATTGCCTTAAACAAAAATTTCTTGTCGTATCTGTAATGAAAACAATTATCGTGTCCCCTTTTAGCTATAAGAAAAAAATCCAACAGAATTATTCAGCATTAAATGAATATGGTGAATACAAAACGGGCGTAATTTTATTTTTTTTTTGGGGTTTGCATGTAAATCCCATATCTGACCTGAATGTTTGTTTCGCCGAACTGATATACTGAATACTTTTTCAAGGCCCAACTGCAACCTGCCTGCTGGGTGTGGCCTTTATGTCTCCATTTGTCAACCGTCATTCACAACTTCGTTGTCATTTGATTTTCAGACTCAT
Source organism: Mytilus coruscus (assembly GCA_017311375.1). Taxonomy (NCBI): domain Eukaryota; kingdom Metazoa; phylum Mollusca; class Bivalvia; order Mytilida; family Mytilidae; genus Mytilus; species Mytilus coruscus. Next base: position 128,892,465 of record CM029596.1, read on the forward strand.
TCGTAGCCTTTGGTTGATTTGGAACACCTCACTTCCCTTGTTGAGTGAAACATTTCAACAAACATTTCAATGGCGTAGCAAGGCCTTTTTAAGTGTACGACGAACCTCGGCGAGGGGTCTGGATCCAGGGTGTAGCTCTGAAAGGCGCTCCTGTGGGAGACACCCCCACGAAGCTCACGCGTTATCGAGAAAGAGATACAGGAGATGTGGGGTGAAAGTGCAAACCACATATCGTATCTCAGCTTCCACAGACAGTGAATATAAGAATGAAAACTTTAGACAAAATAAGTACATTTATCAAACAATCAAATGTTAATGTTTGTACGATATTGTGAATAAAAGTTACCAGAATTGTATAAATCATTGCATATGCAGTGTAATGCTAGAACCATAACAACCCTGTACTCTCAATTTTGTAGACAAATACCATTTTGATTCATAAATTCAAGTAGCAGATTTGTAATTGCTTCTCCAGTTGTAGCTTTGGCGTGATTGAATCCTAAAATAATTCATGTAAGGGAGCTACCATTTGATTTTTATGGGGGCTAGGATAAAAATGTTGTCCTGCCTTTTTTTTAAATTTCACCAAAGTGGCAGTCTCAAGATGCATAGCGAAGACGTCATCTGAATTTGCAATTGTCTTAAGTGTTGCCATAAAGTTACTTTTTTCTTCAGTATGGCCACGAAGTTGTATATTCTGTTTTCACAAAGGATGATTACATCAACTATTTTTGGAAGTATATGTCGGTTTTTGTTTGAATCTCATGATAAAGGATGACAGTGAAGAACTTGAGAAGCTATTGATTTGGATATTGAAGTTGCAACATCCAAAAGTCTTGTCCCAATTTTACACAATCATGGTGAGAAGAATCATCTTGCAGGTGTTGTTTAATATGTAATATCATATCATTTGATTCAAAAAGTTAATTTCGTCACTGAAGAAAATATTACAAGCCTCATATGCTTTTAACCAATTCTTTTAATTTGTTTAGATTTAAATATTTTTTTCAAAATCCATGTGTACGCCCGGGCGTTTTGACGTAAACGTAGCTACTTTCTTCTGGCCCATGCCAGGTTTCACTTATAGACTTAAGTCATATTCCAAATTGAACTTATCAATAATGCTGTTTGTTTCTACATATGTCTAAACCCAATAAAATGTGTTGTAACGGTTGTAATAATTGTTAAGCTCCATTTGTATCCTTTGATTTATGGGATGCCGAATGGACAAATGAAATATTTTATTATTGCACATATTTTCACTAGAAATGTAATAACATCGAATGACATATTTGTGTTTTATATAACTTGTTAAATAAAAAATTGTAAACGTGGAGTGACCTCTTCGTGTCCTTTATCTTTTTATCTATATTTTCTTCTTACCTTTTTTTGAGGGGTGGGGCTTGTTTTGTTGGGTTTCTGTCTTATGGGCGAATATTTTTGAGTTAATTACACAGAGATCAAATGCACATAGGCATAACAAAACATAGGTCAAATAAGCTCAAACGGATGACTATTAAACAGATATCCACACGGTAAGCTTAAAAAGGAAAAGAATATTTACTTATAAGATTTACACTAAAGTACGGTCTGACAGCCCACAATTTAAATACCCTTTAAATTTCATTTGCAATTTTGCAATAAAAACATTATTCGGGAATGAAACACACCCACAATACTTTAATTAAGGAATACTAAATTTTGACTACATTTGATTTTCGATGGTAATAAATTCAAACAATGTAAAAGAACCAGCACCCTTCTTTAAAAATTTAAAAAAAAACGAAAACCAGAATCTGTCCGTTTTTCATATAAGAGAGAAAAACTTTCTAATTATTCACATTTGCACAAACTTATAGTACTAGGTCGACGTAATAACATACAAACATCTTAAAACATTTGACTGCATTCCCTGTCTTCCATTCAACTCTCGAGCTGCTAAATCAAGGTCACTTTTGTGTGTATTTACTATTACTGTTAAGGTAGAATTGTTTTGTGCGTGTTTCGTCCTTGCGTACATTTGGTGTTGCTTTCTGGTTATATGCAAGAATTCCTAATTTGGTTAACTAAGGACAACTCTACCAAATCCAAGTCGTCAGTGTTGTGTGGAGTATTTGGTGGGCTATATTGTTTCACATTTTATCACGTCGGGGCCTTTTAAAGCTCACTGTTTTGCTCATCGTTGAAGGCTGTACGGTGACTTAATTGCTTAAATCGTCGTCATTTGAACTATGCTGGATAGGTGTCTCATTGGTCATCATATCTACATAATTTCTATTGTTTGTCTTTCCGTTGGGTTTCTTTTTTTGTCATATCATTGGCAGTATCTCTTCTACCTGTGGGCTTCGGATGTCACCTTGAGATGTTCCGCCTATTTTTAAATGTATGAATCGGGAAATTGGACTAAAGCCGTCATGAATTACCGTGAGGTGGGAGCATTTTCTCCTTTTGAAGCCTCGGTTTGACTTTCGTATGAAGAACTGCAATCAAAACACTTTAAGTGTGTGTAGTTATTTTGTGCCACAATTGGTATATTATATCTTTTAATTATAACCTTTTTTAAGGACACATATTATCATGTTGTGTCTCCTGTTCAGGCCGTGCTAGTGGCGGATGAAATATGTAATGGAATGGTAATTTTAGATTTGTAGTGATAAAACATTCATCTCCCTTTCATAATGTGGTTCTTATATAACTATTTATTCACAAGTCTCCAGCAACATGTTTTTTTCGATTTTCTTAACCTCGTCAGTTTCCCATGTTTTGCCCAGTTATTTGGATTATAGGAAAACATGTACGTATGTGAGATGTTACTTTTCAATTTGTTTTCCTGGAAACAAGGCGTTAAGATTATTTAAAAAAAAAACATTTGATGTTTTAAAAATTTGTGCAGATTTTTTTTTAAAATTCGACGTGATCCAACTGACCCTAAAAGAGAGGCGAAAAATACCAAAGGGACATTCAAACTCACAAGTCGAAAACGAACTGACAATGCCATGACCAAAAAGACACACAACAGTGTAAAAAAAACATAGAAAAATAAAGACTGAGCAACACAAACCACCAAAAGCCGGGGGTGATCTCAGGTGTTCTGGAACTTGATTCAAATTAATGCAAAGTTTGACCTTTCTGTTAAAAAGAACCGATCTTGTTTGATTTATGGCTGTGGAATCAACATCTGGACTTTGTATACAAACAACATTGATCAATTAAATGTGTGTATCAAACACCTGCAAGTCGTCACATTTTGTGTTGTTTGGTTGCTGTTTTATTGGCATATAGCCAAAATCTCATTTCAATCATACCAACTTGTAAACCCATTGAAAAGAAAACCATTAAAAGTTAATTATCCACAAACTGTCAACACAACGTTAATTACAACTACAATCCAAACAAGTAAGATGTAACCTTGAAAACTGACGAACACAAAATATTTCAAAAAACAAACTTAATTTCGAAGCAAAAGTTTAGTAAATGTTGTCGGGTGTAAATTCAACAATTATTCCAGTTTGTGACACATGTTAGGCAGACATATTCATCTTATTCTTCTCTCTTTATTGCTCATAGTCGAGGACCGCAACCTAAATATATCTATATATTTTTGCAAATTAATCTTAATTATGTAGCTATACCTTTTTTCAAATATTATTTGAAGATGACTTAAACCTCTTCCTTTCGTTTAAAATTCAAAATGCAGCAAAATTAATTTTCGATAATATATTTCCAAATTTAATAAAGCTAATTTTGAAATGTACTATGTTGAAGTTGTGTAAATATTCCAACAACTATCGGCTGAATATGAGAATGGTATTATTTTTTTTATAAGATTTAATATAATTGGATGTATAAAGGTCATTTTATCACAATAATGCAGATGATTTATTCCACATGTACATCAAATTTTATAGAAAGTTATCTCCCCTCGAGACCTGAGATTAACGGATTGTTCAGTATTTTTACAAGTCTTTTTCACATTCAACTCTCCACATTCTTGCATTTGAACCACCAGACTTTTTCACATAAAATAAATAATAATTTACTGTCATATATTTGTGCAAGTACCGTTAGATCAATGCTTAAACAGACATGAAGTTTAAAAGGGTTAAAGTCATTTAGTATAAATTAAAGTCCATGTTACCAAGTACGAAGCTTTTTGTTTTAACGAAATTTGAAAATAAATTAATATAAGTCCTAGAAAACGAGTTAATTTAGAAGCATTTTCTGTGGACAATGGATGGACCAGATTCATCGTATTCCTGTTTGCTGATCCACATCTGTTGGAAGGTGGACAATGAAGCCAAGATGGAACCACCGATCCAGACGGAGTATTTTCTTTCTGGTGGAGCAATGATTTTGATCTTCATTGTGCTTGGAGCAAGTGCTGTGATTTCCTTCTGCATTCTGTCGGCAATACCTGGGAACATGGTGGTACCACCAGACAAGACGGTGTTGGCGTACAAGTCCTTACGGATGTCGACATCGCACTTCATGATACTGTTGTATGTGGTTTCATGGATACCAGCAGATTCCATACCCAAGAAGGATGGCTGGAATAGTGATTCTGGGCACCTGAATCTTTCGTTACCAATGGTGATAACCTGTCCATCGGGCAATTCGTAGCTCTTTTCTAGGGAAGATGAGGAAGCGGCGGTTGACATTTCCTGTTCGAAATCAAGAGCAACATAGCACAATTTTTCCTTAATGTCTCTTACGATTTCTCTCTCGGCGGTGGTTGTGAATGAGTAACCTCTCTCGGTAAGGATCTTCATCAAGTAATCAGTAAGATCTCTACCGGCCAAGTCGAGACGGAGGATGGCGTGGGGAAGAGCGTAACCTTCGTAGATTGGTACGGTGTGTGTGACACCATCTCCGGAGTCGAGGACGATACCAGTGGTACGACCGGAAGCGTACAGTGAGAGTACAGCCTGGATGGCAACGTACATGGCTGGTGCATTGAAGGTCTCGAACATGATCTGGGTCATCTTTTCCCTATTGGCTTTGGGATTGAGTGGAGCTTCAGTGAGCAGGACTGGGTGCTCTTCTGGGGCAACACGGAGTTCGTTGTAGAAGGTGTGATGCCAGATCTTTTCCATATCGTCCCAGTTTGTGACGATACCGTGTTCAATGGGATATTTCAGGGTGAGGATACCTCTCTTGCTCTGGGCTTCATCTCCTACGTATGAATCTTTTTGACCCATACCAACCATGACTCCCTGTGAATAAAAAATAATATGTCATGTATTTGTAAGTCAGACATGACGAAATTTGCATCAATAATTCTAACAAAACCTTTTATGTACATTGTGGATTCAGTATATATAATTATATGATTTTTCTAGTATTTTTCTTATATTTGTGAATGTCGTGGAATAAATTTCAAAATCTACAAGGAGATGTAGTTTGATTGCCAATGAAACAACTATCCACTACAGACCGAAGGACTCTGATATTGCCATTTTGCTCAACGTCCAGTGGCAAATATGTCATACATATTCAGGACGATCTACAGAAATTTGAAGTTTTTTTTTATCAAAATGTGAGATTATTGGCGTAATTCAAGTTTTAGATGTTTTAAATGTAAGGTATCTAGTAAAAATAAAAGTATGTTCGTTCGTTATCTTTAAATTTCCTCTGCCTGAATATCATTTTTCCTTATTTTTAATCTTTTAAAAAATTTTCTTTGAAAATACTAAAAAATGTTTCCCTGAAAGAAAGTTAATCAAATAGTATGCTTCAGAATCTACCCTATTTTCAGCTTGCAATATGAAGCACCGTAAAATTCAACTCCCGCCATCAAAGTGTAAATAAAGGACTAAAATATAAACACCATAGAAATGTTTTGTTGTCAGAGGACAGGAATTATTTAATTCCTTGCCCCGACGGCGAGCCCCTCAGCCATTATTAACTCAATGCAAAACGCGAAAACAAAATCAAAGAATGTATCACAACGTTTCTTTTCTAGTAAGGCGAGGGTCTTAACTATCAATTATGTCTTGTTCGTTATACAACTGTGTAGTAAAAACTCTAATGCTTGGTTTTGATTTAGAAAAGTTATCAGTTGCATAATATTATTATAGCATCAACGAAAATTCATTGATAAATAAGAAAATGCTGATTGAGCCAAAGTAAATTTTCTCCAGTACGATAACACGTGCATTCGAAATTTCATCAAGTAATTCGCCACATGAAATCTAAATTATCAATTATCTCATCATAAAACATTAAAATAACAAAAAGAAATTTGGTATGTTAATCATCCCATAATCTGTTCAGTTCAAATGTCAAAACTGCACGTTACAAAAATTTGAAACACTTTCATGACCTCATGGTATGAACAGATGGGATAGCCATATTTGGTAATGAAGTTTGCGTCGTTTGGAATGTTGAAGTCATCATCGCCTTGGGTGTGGGCAACACACGTGGTTAGGGTATCAAATTCAAGGCTAATTAGAGTAGACAAAGCGCTCGATAATTGCGTTTTCCTTTAAAACTGTTTTATAATAATAAAAAATGTAATTCTCAAAGAAAAAGATTGGATAGATGTATAATCTATATAATTAACGCATCGTATCAAGCACAAAGTATGTGTAGAAAATGGTCTGTTTCGCGTATATACCATGAATGACTGATACGAGTTAACTACATGTAGTTAACATATTTTACCAGGTTGTCTTTGTATTTTAAAGTTTTTTTTTTCTCTCCCATTATTTACAATATGTTGTATCAATATTTACTTGATAATTACGATACTTGTAGTTAGAAACTTTGAAAAGTCAACTTGAACATAGTGCAGGAAAACATGCAAATGTAAAAAGTGGAAAAAATAATTCTTGAATCATGTGTATTCTTTAATATAAATAATAATTAAAAAACTGACCTGATGTCTTGGTCTTCCAACGATGGAGGGAAACACGGCTCTTGGAGCATCATCTCCGGCGAAACCGGCTTTGCACATTCCGGATCCATTGTCTACAACCAAAGCGGCTACTTCGTCGTCACACATGATGTCTGTTTTATAAAGATATACTAAACGCTAAAGAGGAGTATCTCACCCTGACTTCTACAACAAACTGGTAAAGTGTCTTACTCACACGCGCTTTTATGCAACGCGATCAAAGCTTTCCAAGAAACTACTACGATTAATTGACTGCGTTTGCCATATTTGGAATTCCCATACTGGCAAAGTTTTACCGAAGTCGCTCGACGATTTCCGTTATTAATCGTAAGTTCCGAAGATGCATGTGTTAGCCACATATGGCAGGCATCGCTTCCGACCCTTGGCGTTCGGGTCTCCAGGCAAACAAAGATGGAGTTACATTTTTGAAAAAATGAAAAGTTAGAACCTACTTGGTTTTAATATTTTGTGTAGAGAAATGATAAATCAGTAATTCACAAAGTGCGAAGAGTGTCAACAGATACATTGGAATTAAAATGTGTATATATAAAGGTATTGCAATTGTTTTATTTTATCAAGATGTTAAAAAGAAAAATAATCGTATGCCGCCATGGGGGCTGACATGTTTGTTTACATCGTAAACCCCATTTTTGGACGCGAGTAATAATGATAGGCGAATGAACAAGTAATATCTTTCAAATTTGTCATGGGTTAAAAAAAAAATAAAGAAATAGTTTAAAAATTTTAAAAACAGAAAATACATTCAGATATTAACATTAATTATCAAAGCTTTGTAAATCAATGTCTGAAGCGTTTAGAAAAAGAACAGAGGAAAAGGGGGGTATTTTTGAACAATTGTAGTTTAATGAAGTTTGAAAAGGATAATGGTTTTAGGAGTCAAGAGGAAGAAAAAACATATATATTATGTCATTGTAGTTTTAATCTTTAAGTTTTTGTTCAATTAACGACAGGACAAATATACAATTTATATAACTGAACGAATGGCTGCACATCTGCACATAGTGAAAGAAAAGGGGGACGTTCAGTAGCAAGTCCACAACTCTCTCCCATTCCAAATGGCGTTACTAAATTCCAGTTTATCGTATTTATTTATTTCTATCCGTGAAAACTACTCGCAGCTACTCTTAATGGAATCTTTGAAAATATTTATTGACTTAAGAATTTTGTATTTTGTTGTAAATTTTAGTTTTCAACATCTTTCCACAGTACTGTTAGGATACACTTTTATTACACATAAGAATAGAAATTTATTTACAGTGTATTTGTGTATATTAAACGATAGAAGTCCATAGATATCTATTTTACTGATGTTTATTATCTGTTAAAACTCCATATAAACATATATATTGGCTCTATCCCATTACAGTACTTGTTCAACTATCTAAAATATTTAGTTTGAATTCTCCATATATGGTATGGATTCCATGGTATTCATTTTTTTTCGTAGAATTGATATATAATTGATATTTTAGACGAGTTATTTATATATCAATGGGATATTTTAAATGCTTACTCAGAGATTATTATTTTAGATTTGCGGTATATAAGAAATATTTAGGGCATCTTATGAATGATAAAATTGTATTAATACTTGGTAACTGAACTGTTGTATTGGGATAATTTTATCATGGTAAATTGTATATTCAGCCTGGGAATAGTATTTTATGTCCCAGGTCCAGCTTACAAGTCTTCATTCAATCTCCTCTAGCGTAAGATTTTTATTCTTGGTCGAACGGTATGTTTTACTGATAGAGGCAACATTTACAAGGGGTCCAATATTCGTGTCATATTTGTCAAGATACTATTTAGATGTCTTAGTAGTTAATTGGACTGAGCTTATAGATCTATTGATTGTTGGTTGTTTAACCTCCAATAACAACTATTTCAAGCATAGATTTTACGAGAACACTTTAACAATAAAAAAACGATTTCAATTTTAAAAGGGGTTGTACACTACACAGAGAGTTCATTGAGATTTAAATGGTTTTATGGAGTTTAAAAGAGTGTGTCTTGTCTTTTCAGGTGGATCAAAGCTAATGTTCCTACTTTCATTAGTAGTGGGTGTGCTTGTATTATAACTCGTATGCCTAGTGTTCGCTGATCATAATGATTCAAACATTGTAGTTTGAAAGATCGTAGTTTTCCTTTACCCAAGTGGCAGCACCCCTCCCTCCCCCAAAAGAAAAAAAGATATTCTAATGTAACGTTAGCTATAGGGTGATATAGTCATGTTTTGTCCCACATGTGTTCCAATCAATGGCATTCGATTATCTGTTAATTAGTATGAGATTTAATATTACATAAGTAATCTTCTGTCAGCCGGATGATGAGTTAATCTGGTTATCGATTTATCCTAATCAGGAAACAGATAATATCTACACCAGATCGTGTAATGAATACTGGATATATGACCTCATGCCACCCCTCACACATGTATGTAAGGAGATACTGACATTGGTTGGAAGGGAGTAAGATTTGTACATGTATGTCTACAAAAAATGAATTAAAATTCAATTAAATAAACAAATCCTGTAAAAAATATATAAATTCTAGATATTTTTATATAGTTACTGAGACTACTATAACACAGTTAAAGTAGTCTCAGCTTTGTTCAAATAGGTTTCAAACGTTGGTAATATTGAATTTCAAATTCAAGTTATTTAAATTAATCAGACGACATCGGAAACATTCACTGCTACACAACTATGTACAACTTCGGAGGCTAGTATGAGGGTAGTAATGGGGTACCTTCATGACGAATAACGATAAAAAATCTTACCAAATGACGTTAACGGTAATTTTTGGTGCATGACGATAAAATGTACAGTTTCTTTTAGACGGTAAAAAAATAGACTGATTTTGACGAATCACGTTAATTTTTTTCCAAAAATAACGGTAACGATAATTATTTGAGACCTCTGACGAATCACGATAAGGATATTTTGACGAATCACGGTAAAATTTTAACCAATTTGACGCTAACGGTAGCCGAAAATGACCGTTTGACGCCTGACGGTAAAGGGCATTACTACCCTCTAGTATGGGATATGCATTTTTCCTCATATGTTTGCCTTTTTCATATCATTTAAGATTTTATATAATCTTTCTTCACACATTTTATTTAAATGTTAAGAGTCCTATGCGTTTTTGTTTTGGGTATGCATATTCTTTAGAAGTATGCATTTTAGGTACTTATATCTATACTATAATATAAATTATAATAATTGGCTATACGTTTGCCATATTGTAAACTGTTTTTAAATCAAAATATACGGAAATTCCCAGTTATCTCTCCGAGTTCTTCTCCTGGACGGTGTCATGATCTTTTTAATTTACATGTACACATTTTACCATCATTTGCTGAATGAAATTGTGATAAGAGGGTGGTGTAATACTTGGGGAAAATTATATAAAATTGAAAGAATAAATTCCGACTCAAACTAAAATATTAAGATAAAAAGTAACATTTTTATGATGTAATTTTATCTCCCTATAATCCTGTTATATAGTTCTGTAGGAATACGAATCCGCAGTGAAAGGCAGTTTTGGATCTGTTTTGCTACTAGAGAACGCTTTAATCAGAAATAAATAATTTAATCCGATATATTATTTTGAGGAGCATAATAAAACACACGTCAATGCAGTTGCAGATGTCTTGCAATAACTATTTCTAGTTAATGTACTGATAGATTTATATCGAGTAATCTATGCGAGACATATGGTTACAAGTGCACTATGTACAAATACACATGTGGGATATTGTATGACGTAGTTCCACAATGTTGACGGCTGTTCGGTAATACCATCGTTTAACCAAAGAGAGATAACTCAAATCCATCTCAATGTCACTGATAGATTTTTGTTTCACTCTTTGTTCCTTCTCTTCGTCTCCAATCGCATAAATTTAAACAAATAAATATTTGTTAAAGTAATGTTATTTGAAACAGTATACATACACGCAAACGCATGAGGGTCTAAATGGGAGGGGGCATCTTCGCTAGCCAAGGATTGGGTCCCTTCATTTTTGTATGCTTTAGTTTATTAGGTCATTTTTCTCTATTTTTTGTATTTTTAGCAAGTATTCTCTATTCTTTATATTTTAGCAACTCATTACTTTCTATTCTTTTTATTTAATTTTTTGCTTTATGTTGCTCTATTCATAAGTTTTTGGTCCATTTTCTATAGATTTTGACTATTAATCTCTATTCTGTAAACCCCATCCAAACCCTCAAGTATATTGTTTCATTTTTTTTTTTTTTTTTATCGATAAAAAAATCTTATTTGTATTAGCGATGTTTCTTATACGGACGATTCGTAAAAAGTTAATCTTTTGTCGAATGTTGTTAAAAAAAAGTTGAGATAAACCTGCACTCATTTAAGAAGACCAGATCGTAACACTTTTATAAGGAAAATAAGAAACGACACTTTTGTTTTGTACAAAATCTAACGCTCTGTCCTTACACTTATTTTCAGAGTGTTCCACTTAGTCCTAAGCACGAGATTATATCACGACTTTCCACAACTAAGTTTTCGAGCACGCCTGTTTATTCATTTTAATGAGACAATTGAATTTAAAAAATATTGTCTCTGCGTAAATAAAATTATTTAAAAATTATGTCTGTTCAGGTTAAAAACAAAACAAATATTTTTATAAGAAATATGATCCGTTATAAAAGATTTTACCTTTTTTTTTAAGAATAATTCGTCTCAATTTTAGTGAATTTATGTGCGAGTCTACTCAATGTATTTCCGTGAATAAACGTTATAAAAGAATAAGTATAAAAAAGAAGATGTGGTATGATTGCCAATGAGACAACTGTCCACAAGAGACCAAAATGACACAGAAATTAAAAACTATAGGTCACTGTACGGCCTTCAACAATGAGCAAAGCCCATACCGCATAGTCAGCTATAAAAGGCCCCGAAATGACAATGTTAAACAATTCAAACGGGAAAACTAACGGCCTTATTTTATACAAAAAATGAACGAAAAACAAATATGTAACACATAAACAAACGACAACCACTGAATTACAGGCTCCTGACTTGGGACAGGCACTTACATACATAATGTGGCGGGGTTAAACATGTTAGCGGGATCCCAACCCTCCCCCTAACCTGGGACAGTGATATAACAGTACAACATAAGAACGAACTATAAAAATCAGTTGAAAAAGGCTTAACTCATCAGATGGACAAAAATACAAGTGGACGTGGCAGGGTACTTGTACATCCAACAACAAAAAGACATTAGGAACAGATCTGAGAGTACTCGCAGTTATCTGACAGCTAGTTCAAAGCCACTAACAACTAATAAAAAAATCATGCATCTAAGACTAAATTATCAATCCGTACACATCCAACATCCAATGGATTTAGTGTAGGTCCGTTTGAATTTTTCAAAGGACTTAAATTCCAACGTGTTAATCTTTGCTGCATATCAATCGATTCTGTTGATATTTTTTTCGTCCTGAACCTGCATATAAGAATAAGAATAAGAATATTTATTATTCCAACCAAGGGCCTTTGAAGGACAGCATGACATGTATACACACACAACAATACATTGTCATTTGTAACAGGTCCGTCCCATTATGGGTATATAGTTATTCAGCTCAACTCCTCCTACAATTTGAATCCTAGGAAGTTTTCACTTTGCTGTCTGTTTGTACATATATTGAAGATGTGCATGTGGTCAGGGTTTTGATTTTTCTTAATATTTGATCTTTTGGGAGATAGTTGAACTTTGTCATTTTTGGAGTATTTACTTGCATAAGAGGAGCGTTTCTAGATAACAACTCCTACAGTTTGAATGCTAGGAAGTTTTCACTTTGCTGGCTGTTTGTACATATATTGAAGGTGTGCATGTGGTCAGGGTTTTGATTTTTACTAATATTTGATCTATTTGGAGATAGTTGAACTTTGTCATTTTGGGGTATAAGCGGTTAAATGTTATAGTTATTTTTAAAATAACACTTTGAATCTGAGGGGGCATCAATTGTGTCTCCCAGACACAATAATATCTCAAAATCCTAAATTGACTTTGTTATAATACAGTTACTTCAGAGTGGAGTGCGGGGGCATCACTTTGTCTAGTTTTACATTGAAATGAAATATAAAAGTTCATATAGATATAGAGCTACATATATTTCTTCATTTTATATAAATCATGTACATTCAATACCAGGCAGGACCAGAACCATAAAATCATAACAATGATCATCGTCATTACGTATATTAATTTGACTTTCGTCTATAACATCTAGACATTTGATAACATAATTCCCTTAATATTTTAGGACAGACAAATTTTATTAGTAAATAACCAAACAAATTTTGCCTCATTTGAGAGATCTGAAAAAATTATGACAAATTTTGTTTATTTCCTTGAAAATTATCTCCCCATCATCATTGTATGCTGGACAACTAGTAATAAAATGTTGTTCATTTTCAATCAAATTAATGGTACATTTCTTAGAAAGCCTTTGATCTCTTTCTATATATAAAATCTATACCTGTCTCTTTCTATTTTGAGATCATGGGCACTGATTATGATTTTACATATATGGCACTTATCAATCGAAAATTGTTTAAAGATAGATAAATTTCTTTAGAAAAACAAGTTGTTAGTTTGAGATAAGTATCTAATTTACTGCTTTTTGTATCTGTTCTTTTTGTGTTCCAAAATTTTACAAAACTATTACAAAGTTTTTGCTTAACTGACTTGATAAAAAAGTTAAGCTTTACCTCCAAATTTTGAATATTCAGCTTTTAAAAATATAATGTATGGATGAATACCAGCATTCATATTATTAATAAACATGTTTTTGTTACACGTATAGGTATCATACAGTTAACCATCTTATATACCAATATTTCAACATTGATAATACAACAGAAAAATATAAAGAGAATGTACCAAGTTCTCCTAGCACAGCTTAGTTAAAAGACTTTTTATTTACACCTAAAACATACTTCATATATCTTGAATTGGATTTATCTAAAAATCATTATTATAAATGTGCTGTAATAAACATTCATTTTCCTTCTGGCATGCTGCAGAGCTAGTTTTGAACATATCAGCATTTCACTGCCATACATTAGAATAGGTTTTATTGTATGGTCATATATATGTAATAGAGTAGAAATACTTGGATTGGAAGAGTTGATAAAGATCTTTGTAATTTGAATACAGCTTTTAGTGATTTTTTGTATAATTCTTCCTTTCCTTGCTTAAAAGAGTCCACTTATTGTAAATTTTATACCTAAATACTTATACTAAAAATCTTTAATAATTGCCTCTCTTATGGATAATACCCAGAACCCTGGACTACTGGTTACATATTCCCAATTCATAAAGGGAATGATGCATCTGATCCTAATAATTATAGAGGAATAACTATTACTGATGCTTTGGGGAAGCTTTTTAATAAAATTCTTGACACCCGTCTTTGCAAATTTTTAGATAAATATCAGATCATTAAAGATAGCCAAATTGGTTTCACAAAAAAAAGCACGACCATCTGACCATATGTTCATACTTAAGACCATTATTGATAAGTACTGTCATACTAAAGAAGGTAGAGTGTTTGCCTGTTTTGTTGATTTCCAGAAGGCCTTTGACACCGTCATTCACCCAGGTATAAAACTTAAGTTATTAAACATCGGGCTGGGTACAATTTTTTTTATAATACAATTAAGAGTATGTATGCTTAGAGTAAATCGTGTATTCGATTAAACAATAGAGTTACAGACCTTTTTCCAACTAAAGTGGGAGTAAAACAGGAGATAATTTGAGTCCAAATTTGTTTAAAATTTTCATAAATGACCTCCCTGATTATCTAGAAAAGTCACCTGATCCAGTCTTAGTTAACTCAAAGCCAGTTCATTGTTTATTATATGCTGACGATATTGTCATTTTTCTTCCTCGGAAAAGGGGCTTCAGTGTAAACTTGATCAATTAAATAACTATTGTAAAGATTGGTGTATGAAAATTAATCTAAAAAAAACTAAGGTGATGGTATTTAACAAGGCAGGCAGGCATATAAAACATAATTTTATATTTTAATGACATGTTGATAGATTGTGTTCAACATTGTAAATATTTAGGTATAACATTTAGTGCATCAGGATCTTTTTCCTTTGCTCTGAAGGAATTGTACAATAAGGCATTGAAAGCATACTACAAGCTACTAAAGGACTTCTTGTCACTGAATCCAAATATTAAAAATAGCCTCCACGTATTTGATCGTACAATTAAACCCATTCTTTTGCATAGTTGGGAAATTTGGGGCTTTTTTAATCCCTTCAAAAAAAATTAAATTCTCAGACTTCTACAGTTGATCAAGCCTATCCTAAACTTCTTTCTGAAAGATTACATATGAAATTTTGTAAACTATTACTAGGTGTGGGGAAAAGAGCAACAAACTTTGCCACTCTTTCAGAACTTGGGAGATTTCCTTTACATTTTGATATCACCAAATCTATGATCAGATACTGGCACCGGCTTGAAAATTTGGGTTCATCCTTTCCATTACTGAAAGATGCATATTTAGAGTCAAAGCTATTATTTGAATAAAAAATTCCCTCTTGGCATGGATCTTTAAACTACATGTATTTGCAAAAAAAAATTAATTGGGTTGACAGTCTAGCCTTTGCAAGCAACTTTAGATTTAAAATTTTAATTAAAAAGTTTTTGTATCAGCACTATGAAATACAGTGGAGAAAACAAATGCACAATTGTGCTGATGGGAAGCTTTGTAGCTATAGCACTTTTAAGACTCATTTTGGTCTTGAAAGACATCTTACTTTATTACAATCACCTGAGCAGAAGAGAAATTTCACTCGATTGCGTATTTCTTCTCACAGACTAAGAATTGAACAAGGTCGCTATCAGGGTACTCTCCGACAAGACAGAATATGTCTCAGGTGCACCTCAAATGAAGTTGATGATGAAAACATTTTTATTTTCGTTTACATCATCTCAAGATAAGAGAAATTGTTTAAATTCCACTATTAACTCACTATGCCCAACTTTACGCATTTGATTCCTAGCCAAAAACTGATATGGCTTCTTAATGTAGAGAATCTTGATATCTTGGTATCTGTCTGTGAGTTAGTTGATGAAGACAAAATATAATTTGAAAGATAAATATTTAAATCAGGCTTTCTGCACTAGGCAGGAGGTTGGCATGGTGGGGTACAGGACACATCGTATAAGTTCTATTACCTTTCTGTTTGTGATATTTTTGATTAAACTGGTAATATTTTATCTTTTCGTAATATGTGCACTTTGGCATATCAATTAGCATTGTCCCTTGGTGCCTCTTGCAGTAGTGTCACTTTAAATAGTACGGACTCCTCTGCACCAGGCACGAGGATGACATGCCAGTTATGTGCAACTTCTTACAATATCTTACCATATCATTAATGTCCCGATACACATTTTAATATGCACCCACCATGCCATATAGCACCGTCCCTTTGTGCCTCCTGCAGTTAAGCTAGATATATTTAGCCTACTCACAGAATTATTTTTTGTTACTTTCTAGAGGTGTGCCTGAGAAGAAGGTTTATATATACTCCTATATATATACGAATATGTGAAAAATGTTGTTTCTTATTTGTGTTTGTAACTATGTATACTGTATTGTATATTATATTTGTTAAAATAATATCATAATTATATTATGCTCCTTGTGAGCCCATTTGATTTTGAGTATCTTTTTTTTTTTTTTTTTGTTCAGTTTACCAGGATTGTTAAATATGATAACATTGGTTTTTGATAGATTGACCTCTAAACACCATTTAATTAGTACAAAATTTGGATAAACCATCAAGTCGTTTTTGAAGACCTGCCTTTGAACTAGAAAAAATAACAATATCATCTGCATACATGAGGCAGTCAATTCTGCGGCCATTAATATCAACAGCATCTGGACTTTCTTTAAATGCATCCGGTAAATCATTTATAAAACATTTGAAAGGTTGACACTCAAAACATCCCCCTCAGTGTTTTACCCCAATTTGAGAATGAAAATTTGGAGTAAGCACATTGTCTATTTCAACACATAATTCAATTGTATTGTGCATATCTCTCAGGTTTGCAGAATGAATGACTTTGTCAAATGCGTTTTGAAATCGACAAAGCAAGCAAAAAGTTTCCCACCTTTCATACTGGTGTACTTATCCACTATAGTTTTTAATACAAACATGTGATCCGATGTCCTACTTTTACTGGAAAAACCAATCTAACATGGATTTATGATATTATTTGTTTCTAAATATTTATGAAGCCTTTAATACTAGCACCACTCTTCAATATTTCATTTGGGTGGCCATCTAAACCGACTGCCTTTCCACATTTTAACTTATAAACAGTATCTAACACCTCTTTGGAGGTTATCCTAAAATCCAGTTCATTGAAAGAGTGTCTTGATTGCATGTTTTTGAGTATCTTGTCATATTTACGACAACTCTGCGACAGACGTTCTCCTAACTTTTTTCCACGAATGTGACGTTCCCGATGGCGACTTATCATCGTATAGAACAAGAACAAGATTCAAGATTTATTACGAAAACACCGAGACACATTTACAATGTGTTACAAGAGGTCATTATTAATAACATATATACATTAAATATGACAGAAATTAACATGTGATGAACAAATTAATACAAAAACAATTTAAAGAAGAGAAGACAGTTTTCTGATAAACACCGATAATTTCTTATATAATTCAATATTGCAAAGTGACAAAAGACCTTCCAATTTTACAATGTTTGGACAAGAACATATTTTATTACCAATTAAGGCCTACAAGGGGCATATAGAGCATATATAAGGAAAAAGAACATTGATTAGCATAGATACGTAGAATTTAAATACACAATCACAATACAATTAGACTGTAATAAAGCCCTTGGTTTATAGTATATAATATAGTTACATGAAAAATAAATAGATCTAACTCATATCGACTTAATAACTTTTCCACCAGCATTAAGGACCCGATTGTCTTCACAGCTTAATAAATAAATGAATTTTTGCTGATTGTCCAGTATAGAAAGTTTGGTATTTTTTGGCAAACAAAGTCAAAGAGAGCATCTTTATCAGAGTTAAATTTTTCACATGAAATTAAAAAATTGATTTCTATATGTACTTGCCGAGAGCAAAACTATGGTTTCACTAATGAAGTAGTCGCCTTTCCGGAGAACCCGAGTTTAGAAGAGTAATTAGTTCTGTCTTATGGGATTTGGGCTGTTTGGTTTATTTTTTAGTGTGGTATTTTGTGCTGTTTTATTTTCAATATCTGTTGGTTTTTTTATCAACTTAGTCCGTCTTTTGTAAATAAACCCTTGTAATTTCATCCAGACTTTCGCATTCTGTCAAGATTTATATAATTAAATTATTAACATGTACCGATGATTTACGATGTTGTCTTAGAGTCAGACTAGACACATTAATTTATCCGTTATTGTATAAATCGTATAATCACGTATGAAAAAGACTACTAGTCAACGTATTTAACACTAATAACACCGCGGATGTCAAAATAGACGAGGAAGAACAGTTGACCCTTCCGGAGAACCCATGTACATGAATTCACCGTTTCAGAATCTAATGCATTCTGGGTAATATTTTCAAAAGCGTACACCAAAACGTTGTGATTGGTTTAAAACGTACTAAATAATGGAAATTCAACCAATGACGTAACGTTATTTTCATTTTGGTGTATGAACAATGAGATTACCCATAGTCCTTTAGATTCTGAAAACGCGAAATGTGGACACTTTTGGGGAGATAACTCAAATTAAGATATGATTAAGAAGTGAGTTCACACCCGGTTTTTGGTGTGGTTAGATTACTCAGTCTTTCAATGAGTTTTCTGTGAAGTGCTTGTGAATTTGTCTTTTTTCTTTTTTTCATCGATATGGTAGTAGGCATTATGATTCGTTTAATTATATAAAACGTTCTAATAAGTTCAATTCGAATCTTTGTTCATCCACCGTTGGTTATTAATCCCTCAATAATGCTTATCAAATCGGTCATTTCAGTTCTTTTGGCAGTGGCGTTGTCTGTCTTTCTTCAACTTATGATTTTACTTCCCCCTTGGTATCTCCCTCCCTCATTTTTCTGACATTGCATAATTCTATATCTTAACTAATCATCTTAATTAACATTCTTTTCTGCACAAAGATAATAATTCTAAAATCTTTATTACAAAAAACTTGTCGTCCACAAAGGGTTCTATAAATTTGCAACAGAAATATGAAAATTCAACACCTACGAACAACTTTGAGCATAAAAGGTGCAGGACTAAACTGCAGTCCGAGAATCCTTTTAATTTTCGGTGGGTCCTCTCCGCATGCTGGCAAAAATTTGAATCTTTGTACCAACGCTGTGATATATAGGAATAGTTCCATTCGTGCAAGAGATTCTCCCATACATGCTCGTCTTCCTGTTAATATAATAATAGATAAATATGTTGTGATACATAATTAAGCTTTGACACAATAGCTTCTGATGTCTTTTTTATCCTTGCTGTGCTTGTACATGATTTACTTTTATACATAAATATATACTAGTATATAAACATGTATACATGAGGTCATCTTGATTTTGTTTTGTGGACTTGTTTGGGAAGATCAATGTACCTTTTCTTAAAAAATCGATTACTTTCAGCTCTAACGAAGACGCTAAATGAAAATTACAATATATTTTGGAAAAATTGTCTCTTTAAGGATGGTAATTCAATAAATGGAAATAAGCTAAAAACCTACAGAAAATTTAAAGTAAACACGAACTAGAAAAGTACCTTTTATTGAATTTAGATAAAAATGTTACAAAACATTATGCAAAAATACGAATAAGTAATAGTATGCTAGCTATTGAACGTGGTCGATACAATAAAACAGCCTTAGAATATGTCCCTTATACGATCGCCGAATGGGACTTGAACATTTTGTAACCAAAATCAATTTTGTGTACACAAAATTCAATTTTGTTACAACAAAATCATTTTTGTCTTACAAAACTGTGTGATACAGACTTGTTTTATGAGAACTTCAAATTTGTAATGACAAAATTCATTTTTGTAGACAAAATTCATTTTTGTTTTTGTCAAATAGGTATGCAAATATAAACTTATTTGTATACAAAATTGACTGTTGTTACCTGATATGGAAATTAAAACACAAACGTGAATTTTGTGAGACAAAATTGATTTTGTACGCATTTAACATGTTGATTAAATTAGCAACCTGTGATTTTGTAATTAAAATTATTTTTTGTGTAGACAAAATTGAGTTTTGTTAGACAGAAGTGAAAATTTTACACAAAATTGACTTTTGTGTTAAATTTTCACTTCTGTTTAACAAAACTCAATATTGTCTACACAAAAATAAACACAAAATTGAATTTTGTGACAAAATCTCAGTTTTGTATGCAAATTAGTTCACAGAATCCAAACTCAACTAAATTGCATACAAAATTGACTTTTGTCGCCCAATTTTCAAATTAGGTAACAAAAGTAAAGTCTGTGATACAAAAATGAATTTTCTCATGACAAAAGTAACTTTTGTCCACTGAAAGATAATTTTGTATGACAAAATTTAAATTTGTAGTATGCTACAAATTTTGTTAAACTGAACTCATTTTTGTTGAACAAAACACACTTTTGTCCGTACAAAATTGAATTTCGAGTACAAAACCACAAGAGTCCCGTTCGGCGTCCCGTACCTTATGTCATAAAGAGGTGGAAGATGGATTCCATTTTATCATAACATGTAAAGAACTTAATAAACCTAGGATCAAAATGTTTAATGAAATTTCTAATATTGTTCCCTGTTTTAATTCAATGAGTAATGAAAACAAATTTGATCTTATATTTTCTTGCGAAGAATGTGATGTATTAATTATCATTGTAAACAGTAAATGTGAAATGTATAATGAGAGAAACAACTATAATGTCAATACACGAACTGTGTATGATTCATGACTTAGGCTAGTATTTTAATATATATGATCAAGATATTTGAAATGATAACTTTATAGAGGAGGCATGTCAAAATAGTATTGTAATAAATATTAACAGTTTTTATTCAATACTACATGTTTGTATTGTTTTCTGTCTATCGTTTTGTTATTTAATTATATTTTTTCAGTAACAATCCTATTGTTTGGATTTTAAACAAATAAAATTCTTATTCTTATTCTTATTCTTAATAATTTACAAATACTTTACATAGATGTTTTATAAGGTTTCCATTTTAAGATTGAAAATTTGCAGAAAAATACCACGTGGTGTTTTAAAGTGGTTTGTTATGTTTCAATAAAACGCAACCTTCATGACTGTACGTGCTCTCCATGACAGCTTTTTTCAATGCGTATAAATGTTAAAAACAAAACAAACAAAAAACCGTGATTTTACTCCTTATTTCCTGTTTTAAACATTCAATATAAGTATAAGACTTGACAGTTTCTTTTTTGATTAATAGGTTCATAATATTAGTGATCATGTTCATTTTCTGTTGGAAGCGCTTTAAGCCAACGAAAACGTATGAAGCGCAACTCTTGCGTCCGGTCAAAATTTTGTGCAACAAGGGAGCATTTAATTCGTAATAACACAAATGCATACTCAAACGTTACAGAACATTTCATTTATGATTTGTAGTTTACATGTAGATTACGTTTCAATGTTAATGACCCAAAGGGTGACTGGGGAATAGAAATATGGTCACTCTTGGTCTTCTTCCATCCGGTCCGGCAGTAAAACCATTGCCAAAGTGGTGCGTCCGTTTGGTTGTTCGGGATGTATAAATTCGCAGCAACATCCGGTCAGAATGGGAACGTTAAATCCGATACCTCGTGTAGAAAAGAGTGCCACGTTCTCTACACGCCAAGCCTTGCAACAACTCTCTTAGGAGTAACTCTCTTAGGAGTCAATACGGATACAAAGCTTAAATTCTGGCTCTATCAAATTTACCCTCATTTTCCAGTGGGAGTCAAAATTTCCCGCCCTGCATCCCGAACTCTTTTTGCAGGACTAACTTATTGTATGTATTTTTAATTTGTTCTCGTCCTGAACCTGCATGAAATAGTTGCCACTGGACGTAAAGCAACTAACCAATCCCTTAATATTAATGTATTGTCCTTTCAGGTATAAAACCACTAATTCATAGCCCCATTGCTTTCTATGTGAAATTGTGCAATTTCAAGCATTAAAAGCTACTTTGTCTTAAGTTCAAATAAAGTGGCAGTCATTTCATGTTAAAACAAGCATGTGTCCATAGTACACGGATTAACACGGGGCACTCGCACTATCATTTTCTATGTTCAGTGGACCATGAAATTGGGGTCAAAACTCTAATTTGGCATTAAATTAGAAAGACCATATCATAGGGATCATGCGTACTAAGTTTCAAGTTGATTTGACTTCAACTTCATCAAAAACTACCTGGACCAAAAACTTAAACCTGAAGCGGGACAGACGGACGAACGGACGGACGAACGAACGAACGAACGAACGAACGAACGGACGCACAGACCGAAAAACATAATGCCTCTCTATTATCGTAGGTGGGACATAACTATACCTTATCCTGACTTGTGCTGAAAAAATTAACAAACCTTTAATTGCATATTAGAGCGCACTGCTTCCCGGAAGTTTGAAAGTACAAAAACAGGTACTTCTGATCTGAACAACAGGGCAAATGTGCCCTCCTATTAAAATTTCTTATATTTTTTTTTTGTTCAACAGAAACTTTCCAACAAGGGTTCTACAGTAATCCTAAGTCCCTAAGCTTTTATTTGATACCAAAATTACCCAAATATTTTACTTGTTGACAAAGTTACAGCTATGCGTAGGAACTATTTTGTTTAAAATATGTACTACTTTCTCTTTGTATGTTCTCTCTGACCGGGCCCGAATTATTGGTTCTATACCTTTATTGCTCATCAGAATACGTGGATTATTTAAGTAACACAACACCTTAAATGACAAATAATCTGATAGTAATTGAAGATAAGAAATTGTACTGTATTCTCATAGCAGTGAAATCTCAGTGCGTAATATATACTCTGACACGTGCATCAAATCGTCTTCGACGCACATACTTACCAACAGAAAAAGCAACATTCTTTTCAATTCCATGCAGCATACCATCTTCATCCAAAAATCTTGCTGGGTTAAATTTCTCAGGCTGCGAAAATACCTGTTCATCCATTAATACAGAATCTAAATTTGGAACAATTACTGACCCTTTCGGAATTCTAAAACCTTTGAACAAAATATCATGTAAAGCACCATGAAGAACTGATAGAGGGGCTGTATTACTAATTCTAAGAGATTCATCAACAACTGCTTGGCAATATTGCAATTTTGGTCTGTCATTTAAAGACAGAAGACGATTGGAACTTGTGACACTTTCTATTTCCCTCCACATTTTCTCTTGGATGTCTGGGTAATGTATCATATACAAAATAAACCATTTAATACACGTCGCAGTTGTTTGTGTCCCTGCTATGAATAAATCTCGGACTATCTTTCGTATTTCAGTCTCTGAAATAATAAAACTCGATTATCTTTCGTACCTATTTCTCTGAAATAATAAATCTCGGATTATCTTTCGTACCTCAGTCTCTGAAGTAATAATTCTCGTGTTATCTTTCGTACTTCAGTCTCGGAACTAATAAATCTCGGATAATCTTTTGCACCCGAGTCTCTGAAATTATAGATCTAGGATTATCTTTTGTACCTCAGTCTTTGAAATATTAAATCTCGGATTATCTTTTGTGGTTTAGTGTCTGAAATAATAAATCTCGGATTATCTTTCGTACCTTAGACTCTGAAATGATAAATCTTGGATTATCTTTCGTACGTCAGTCTCTGAAATAATAAATCTCGGACTATCTTTCGTGCCTCAGTCTCTGAAATAATAAATCTCGGATTATCTTTCGTACCTCAGTCTCTGAAATAATAAATCCCGAATTATCTTTCGTACATCAGTCTCTGAAATAATAAAGCTCGGATAATATTTCGTACCTCACTCTCTGAAATAATAAAACTCGGGTTATCTTTCGTAACTCAGTCTCTAAAATAATTAAACTCGGATTATCTTTCGTACATCAGTCTTAAATAATAAATCTCGGATAATCTTTCGTACCTCAGTCTCTGAACTAATAAATCTCGGATTATCTTTCGTATTTCTGTCTCTGAAATAACAAACTTACATCTTATGCAGAAGGAAAAAGATTGGTATGTTATAAGTTGAAATCTAATCGATAGGATTGTTATTAACGAACATTGATTAATAACACAAAGCAAAATAAGAAATGACATGTACATCTACATTACAAGCATGTACCAGCGACAACACAATTAGCATATATCACCGACAACATTACAATTAGCATGTACTAGCGACAACATTACAATTAGCATGTATCAGCGTCAACACTGTATGTAACAGCGAATGTCTTATGACCAGGGACAAAGAAAGTATGGCTGCATACCACTGCTATATATATATTGATATGCCAACTCTGCGAAACGAAACACAATTAAAATGCAGTCAAACCTGCTTAAGAGACCACCTTTATTAAGCAAACACCTATGTTATAAAATCATTATTTTTCTACCCCTCTGTAGTGCATTTCTTATAGCGTGAACCTGTATTAAAAACCCACCTGTCTTATGAGATCACTTTTTTACTCTCCATTAAGAGGTTTCTTAAAACAGGTTTCACAGTATACTTTTAAAATCATGTACCCTTGATTAAGGTTGCTTCTATCAATAATCTTCAATATATCGCATTCTCTAAAAGAAATGATAAAACCATATGGATTTGCCTTACTCTTTATATCATCAATATCGTAAAACATTTTGATTATAGAGTTTCTAAGGTTTTGTCACATAATTCCAAAATGGAATTCATCTCCTTCCACCCACATGCAGTGTTCGCCTGAAAATAATTTCGACAAACAAACATTTTATTACTCATTTTGAAAAAAAAGTTCAACACACGGTTGGCGTTGTGTTTGTCAACATTATTGAAACAACAATATCAATAAAAGAAGATGTTATTCTTACGCAATACAGCAACCCAAAACAAATAACCAAACATACATCTAGAAGTCAAAATAAAAATTTCACTAAACTTTTATGTTTTAAACATTGTTTTGGGGTTGAGATCTTAAAAACTAGTGTATAACCTCGCCACATGGATTTATATAAAGATTAGAAGATATGGTATTCTTGCCAATGAGACAACTTTCCACCAGATACCAAATGACGTAAAAGGTTAGCCACTATAGGTCACCGTACGGCCTTCAACAATATTCAAACCCCTTACCGCGTAGCAAGCTATAAAAGGTAAAACAATTCATACGAGAAAAACTAACGGCCTGATTTATGTAACAATGAGACAATACACGAAAAGTGAATATGATGTACATGTATAGCAACATACGACAACCACTGAATTATAGGCTCCTGACTTTGGACAGGCACATACAGTATGTGACGGAGTTAAACATGTTTGCGGGTGCGCCAACCCAGCCCTAACCTGGGACAGTGGTGTGACAGCACAACATAAGAACAAACTATATAAATGAGATGAAAAGGGCTTAACCCATCAGATCGATACAAAGCACAAAAACAACTAACAAAAACACAAAGTACAGAGCTGAGAGTACTCGCAGTTACTGAAAGCTGGCGGTTCAAAGCCAAAAACAACTAATAAAAAATCATGCAACTAAGACTAAAATATCAATCAGTACACATCCAAAAATGGATTTAGTGTAAAGACGTCATCAACAGTTAGAGAAAAACATGACCTTGTGCAATGCCAAAATACAGATATCGACAGATTGTAGGACCGTGAATGTACCTATGCGTATAACAATAATATTTTGTTGGGTTTAATTTATTGATAACAAAATCGATATTTATACCA
Source organism: Mytilus coruscus (assembly GCA_017311375.1). NCBI lineage: Eukaryota > Metazoa > Mollusca > Bivalvia > Mytilida > Mytilidae > Mytilus > Mytilus coruscus. The sequence goes on from CM029596.1 coordinate 128,918,338, forward strand.
ATAAAAAAGTATTTAAAAATCTTATAGTTTAGCTATAAAAATCATACCAGTCAATTAAAGCAAGGGTTGTATATAATTTTGCATCTCTAATTAATATCTCTAAAAGCATAAGGCATAAGAAGATTTTTGGATTTCGTGAGCCTCCATACATGAGCGGCAGCAATTCATGAATGTTCATAATGTCAAATGCAAATCTGAAATCTGATGCATGTTTGCTGACGAACAAACGTCCTACCAAATAAAAAAAATGTTTTAAGCCAGATAAAGTTGCATTCAAATTTTTGGCTTAACTTACCGTTCGAGATATATTCTGTGAATCTACTAAACATGTAAGGTTCTTGAAAAATATAGTTGAATTGTTTTGTGTTTCCAATTTGGCGTCGGTAGACGAAATAATTACGATTGACATACTTGGGTAAGATTGCTACGGATGATTCCGATAACAAAAGTAGGCGTGTTATACACCATTGTGTAGATAAATCAATTTAGATTTACGACATAACTAGTTTTAGTGGGGTTGACAACCGAGAAATCGGCATATAACGGAACTTCGCGACCGGCTGACATTTTTCAAAAATGCGAGTTAAGTACCTTGTGTTATATTAAGGTATATAGAATAAAAATTCTGAGACAAGTGCCTGTGCGTGTGTTACATGAATGAAAATAACACTTTTTAAATTTCGTGCGTTCGAATCGCTCTGGATTTACCTTTATCAGGAACGCTCAAACAAAAACATTTCAAAATTTGGGATGTATATATAACCGAAACGGATCTAAAAATAATCAAAATTCATCAAAGATTAACTTTGCCTGAGGGTGTTGGAAAACACCTTTGTTTCTTGATAATTATATTAATTCATCCTCGAAAATTTTAGAAAAAATATGTTTTTTCTTGATATTTAAAGTTTAAAATGAAAAGTACAAATAACAAAATAAACATAAAAATATCATGCAAATACGCGCATGTCTTTTCTTACCAGTTATAATAGTTCCATAACCAGTTTCCATTTCTCTGAGACAGGCATCTATAAAGTCTGTTATATTGTTACTATCAAAACAGGTCTTGTGTTCATCAATTCTTGCTTGTATAAAATCCTCTATTTCCTTTTGATTGGACAACACTTTCTTTGCAGAGAAGATATCCCCTGGCATGTGTCGTAGGATCGGAATAAAATTAAGTGTTGTTGTGAGAGTAGAATTGCTAATGTAATCATCCAGTATTGTCATTAATTTTACAAACGTCCGGTCGTGATAGTCATACCTTTTCCCAAAGACTATTGAACAGATTATATTAGAAATGCTTACATTCACCTTTTCATCCATACTAAAATTGGCTCCGTTCGTTTCATCAATGAAATCTAGAAAAATTTTAACCTCCTCTTGAATGTTTTCTTCGAGCGACTTTTTTCCAAACCCAAATTCCCGCAATGCCCGAAGGGTAATTTTTTTTAGTTCTTTCCATTTTTCACCATCTGATCCAATTATACCTGTAAAATAAGTGCGATAAAATGAATAAGGCACTAGCCTAATCTTCCATGTTCATTGATTATTATCAATTTGTTAGTGCCAGCAACAAATGAAACTACATTAAGATGATGCCTTGTATTCCGCTTAATTGGATTTAACAAACAGTGACGTAGAAGTTCAACTTCAAATTGTTGTTCCTCTTATTTTCATCCTACTTTCACACGTCTCGATCGGTGTGAAAAAAAAAAAATATTTCTCATATTTAGAGAAAACTTTGTTCTCAGCAAATGATTGGTCGAAATTTCAATGATGACGTCAAATTTTCTTGGTTTCTTCTGAATTTTCTATTGTGACGTCATGAAAAAAGGTGACCATGCCTAATGCCGTCTTCATATATAAAGAACACAACTTTTTGCAAATCTTTAAAGAGCATAGATAAACTTGTTTAGGTATCGTCTTAAAATCATCAAAGAAACAGATTCCACCACTGTATCTCGTGTATTACGATATTTCTCCACTCTCAACAGTTAAATTTTAAATATTTAAAAAAGTCGTCAAGCCTCGCGTTTTAAATTTTAAAATTTAACTGTCTCGCATACACTCGTTATACTCCCGATGCAGTGGTGGAATCTATATGTATGTAAGACACATTTGATGCCCCGCCATAGTTATGATTTATTCCATAATGTAGGAAAATGAGTTGTCGTTTTTTTCTTTTTGAAACTTCATACATCAAATTATGTAAAGTTAGCAGGAGTTAAAAAATGTGAATAATACAATACAATAATAATAATAATAATAATAATAATAATAATAATAATAATAATAATACAAAATGTATGAATGTTGTACTAATGTGATAAACTCTGTTTATCAGATGAAAAGTGATTATATAAATACATGTCTTAAAATCAGACACAAAATAATTCTCTGACGTAAGTGTTTTGACACTGATGGCCCGGGTACACAGTTATTTCGTAGTGCATTTCATTTAGACAATAATTCAAATTAAAGAAATCGCACCTGCTCTTTCTCAAAAAGAAGTTTACAGTGTTGTGTTCTACTTTTGGGAAAAATTATATTAAAATTATAGAAAAATCTACCAGCTCTAACTTAAAATATAGACAATTCTATGTTAAAGAGAGGCGAAAAATACCAAAGGGACATTCAAACCCATAAGTCGAAAATAAACTGAAAACGCCATGGCTAAAAAAGAAAAGACAAACAGACAAACAACAGTACACAAAACAGAACATAGAAGACTAAAGACTGAGCAACATCAACCCAACCAAAAACTGGGGGAGATCTCAGGTGCTCCGGAAGGGTAAGCAGGTCCTGCTCCACATGTGGCACCCGTCGTGTTGTTCATGTTAGTGCAAACCCGGTGATAAGTCTAATTCGGTAGGTCACATTCAGAGAAAGACGGGATTGTAGTTACGACAATTGGAACATATCCGTTGTCGTCTATGAAACAGATAGTCCATAACGGTCAACCAACTCGTGATGGCGTCCGTAAAATTTACGAAGGGATGATTTCAACTTCACCACTTGAAACTCTTGGTTGAATAGCTTCCTTGTGAGCAGCAACCCTGTATCAAGGAAATCATTGATAGGAAATACAAGCCCTGGAATATCGTATCAACTGGTTGATATATACTCCATATGCAGGCGCTGCTGGAGTGTTGCTATTTATAAATGGAAAGTTTGCAATTGGGAAGCTGAAATCATCTTTTTTGTCGTAAAGTTTTGTTTTCAACTGACCTTCGTTGTCAATTTCTACATGCTAGTCAAGATATGAGACAGACTTAACTGTAGCTGTAAGGGGATCTACTATTCAGTTTGACAGCTTCAGACATACTAATTTTTGACCTTTTTTAACTGCACCAAATCGCTACTTTACCTAATAGTTCATCAACCAAATTATTAAACATGTAAATCAACCCCCTGCTAAATATTTCATGCATAAAATATAAAGAAACTAATTTGGAAAGTATGAAAAAATTTGAAAGTTATACACTGTCCACACCAGGAAGGACGATAACTGTGTCCTCGGACCTGGTGATCTGTTACCATCTATAGGCATGTACAAGAGTTATTTTAACATGTACCTTCTATGGTTCGAAAGGCACTTCTACTGTTAGTTCGGTACAATAAAACCGTTTAAGCTCCTTAGAAGCGGCGCATGTCCAAAATTGTCAACCCTACAAATGTATTTCATTTCGGATTGCGCCTTCAGAAAAATAAGCTTTATTCACTCCTTCTAGGGGTCATTATTGCATATACTCGGAGAAAATGTGTTGTAACTTATGAAAATAAGTACAACTTTAAAATGCACCAAACTTGTTAAAATCTAACATTTCGTGTAATTTACCTTAGATTTTCTGACACCTTTTTAAACTAATAATCGGAAGTTAAAATCATGTAAGAGACCAGTAAAAATTCTGTATTAGCCGGGTTTTCCGTATGAGACGTATACAATGGACAATTTATAACGCATTAATATAAGTCATTCATTGGTTGATAATAGGTTTTACATCTCTAGAGAATTAGATATCGCTTGATATCGACTCTCGTTATTTTATCTAAATAGTATTTAACTCGCCATAGGCTCGTTTATTATCATAGTGAAACAAAAGTAACTCGAGTTGATATCAAGCGCGCGCGATTTCCAATCCTCACTCGTTATAAGTATTGTATAAATATTTACGTTTGATTATAGTTGTCATTTTATTTGTAAAAATTCCTGATTGTTGACAAAATGTATCATCCTAATATATATGATCTGCAGGTATTGTTGAAATATCTGGCAAAACGGTGTTTCGTTGGGTCTTTATAGATCTAAAGTTCAGCCATGAACTGTGATTCATGATATTAAATGCCGATGTCCGAAGGAAATGTACACTTTTGAAACGGTTCTAAAGACGAAATAAAACTGCCACAGACTCGGTAAAAGATCACGAAATATGTTATTATCATGCAGTTACTGAATCATGAAAATAGGTCACGGGCAATAGGCACCAGTTGAAAACGTCGAAGAATCAAGAAAGTGAATTCAATATAAAGAAAATCAATGATCTATTTTCTAAAATATATAGCTTCATACCAATATATAAATATTTAACGTTAAATATTTAGCATTAAAGAAGTATAAATTTTGCTGCAATAAGACAATGAAACGTTCGGGAATTTCAATAACAATAAAATGCTCCGCTAGACGCAAGCTTAATACAACCGCAGAGGTCGAACCCTGAACAGTTGAGGCAAGTATGGCCACAACATTTAAGCTTAAAACTGCTCTCAATTTGGATTGTGATTGAATATTTGACACAGCATAGGTTTGTGACACAGCATAGGCTTGTGACACAAAATAAATGTGGTCAAAGAACTGAAAAATTTGAAATTGGACATTTACCTATGATGGTCCAATATCCCAAATCTAAGTGTATGGTTAGAATCAGCATATCAAAGAACCCCAAGAATTCAATGTTTGATGAAATCAAACAAAAGTTTAATTTAGGACCCTTTGGACCTCAATGTGGACCAATTTGACAAAGGAGCCCAAAATCCAAAATCTAAATACATGGATAGATTCAGCATTTCAAAGAACCCCATAAATTAAATTTTTGTTGAAAACAAACAAAGTTTAATTTTGGACACTAAAAAATCTAAATACATGTTTATTAATAGATAATATGAGCTTAGTTTTTAAAGGAGTTCGCTTCATCAAAAAGAAATATATATAGCATTCAGAAGAAGTTTGTTTATACAGAATAACAAACAAACACAAAATTCTTCAAACAATTTACCGAAGAAAAGAAAAATAAAACAATTTCCAAAATATCATTTATCATTAATACAATGTCTTTAAAATATCTATAAAACTAATATGTAATTATCTTCAAAATATCGAATAATGAACAGTAAATTTCAAACTAATTTATAATGTCCTACAGAGCTTATCGTCAACACCACTTAGGAAACACTAAATTTCCAAATAAATCTGTCACTCCAATTATAATTGTGTAATTGATAATTATCACATGTTTGTTATCTTGGAAATAGGAGAAAATTATTTAAAACACTTAGTGTAATCAAACTTTATATATATAATTAATAGTTCCCAATTTTTTCTTTCATTTGTCACAAACTAATATCTGCAACTTATCTATGAATGTCAACAACTTTATCTACACAATGTATTGTAATGAAATATATCCTTTAATAAAAATAGATTATTATCTAAAAAATAACATTTTTTTATTAAGATTTAACATAACATTATGTATGGCACAATTGTATTTAAAAACTTCACTTACATACAACTTCCACTTCAACAGATGGACAAAGGTCTATTTTAATTTCCAGGGGCATTTTTAACCATAAGAAAATATTCAGATAGGTTAACAATCTTTAAATAGAACACAATGCATACACAATTATCACCACAATTAATATATCTGAATCAGCAAATCTTTTTTAAACTAAGCCTCAATTTAAAATTTTTATAAGTTTACAATAAATCTATAAATGTAGAGTTTGATTAACTATATAATATCCCAACCCTCCTATTGTGGTATGGAACCTTGTGCTAAAACTTCTTACACATCCATACACTTATACTAAAGTTATTGTCTGTGAACGAGTTTATTTTCCTTGAACCAGTGGTGTAAACCACAAAAATAATTCTCTAAAATTAGATGTGATTAATTGTGCAATAACATCTCTGAATTTAGATTCTGAGTAAATATGTAATAATAGCATAGTTTCTGTCACAGAATGAATGTAGTATTATTATGGTCCAATATTCAAATTCTAAATACATGGTTGGATTCAGCATATCAAATAACCAGACTGTCTAATTTTTTATTAAAATCAAGCTAAGTTTTATTTTGGATAATTTGGACCTTAATTTGGGTCCAGTTTGAAAAACGAACCAAAAATCAAAAATTTACAACACTGTTAGATTGCACACATTAAAGAACACCAGTGATTTAATTTTTGAAGAAATCAAACAAAGTTTAATTTTGGACCCAATTTTGTACCAACTTTGAAAACCAAGCACAAAATCAAAAAATCTAAAACACTGTTGGATTGACCAAATCAAATAACACAAACAATTTAATTTTTGAGGAAATCAAACAATGTTCAATTTTGGACCCCAATTTAGTCCATCTTGAATACTGTGTCAAAAATCAAATATCTATATACACGCTTAGATTCAGCATATCAAAGAAAGCATATCAAAGAACCCCAAGAATTCTTTTTTTTTTAAATAAAAAAAAGTTGTATTTTGGACCCTTTGGACCTTAATGTGGACCAATTTGAAGACAGGCCTCAAAATTAAAAAAATCTAAAAGCACAATTAGATTAAGGAACACCAATACTTTAATTTTAATGAATTCAAACAAAGTTTAATTTGGACCCTTTGGACCTTAAAATTCAAATATTAAATGCCCAATAAGATTCAGCATATTAAAGACTCCAAAGAATTCAAGACTTTTGAATTAAACCCCATTGAAATTGCTAAAAAATACAAAGAATTGGTTTTGGCCCCTTTTAACTAAACCAATAGGGTCATAACAACTAAAATAAATCCCAAACTTTATTTTATGGTATAACACCTTGTGGCACAATTAAATAGCAATAACTAGACTTATACTCATGTTATTGTCCAGAAATTAGAAAATCCTAGTTTTTTGCCCCTTTTCAGCACCTTATTATTGAACGGTTTGGACCATGACCCCTACAATCAATCCTAAATTTCCTTTTAAAATATGGAACCTGTTAGTAAAATTTCATAGAAATCCAAACTTTAATACACAAATTAATGTCCTGAAACATGAAAATGCTTCATTTTTACCCTTTTTTGGTCCTTAATTACTAAACAGCTACAACAATAACCCCAAAAATAAATCCAAACCTTCCTATTGTGGAATGGAACCTTGTGCTTAAATTTAATACAGATCTATACAGTTAAACTCAAGTTATTGTCTGTGAACCAGACAGATAATTGTTTTTGTTTAACCCTTTTTGGCCCCTAATTCCTAAACAGCTACTAAAATAACCCCCCAAAATAAACCCGAACCTTGCTATTGTGGTATGGAACCTTGTGCTAAAATTTAATAGAGATCCATACACTTATACTCAAGTTATTGCCTACAAATCAGAAAAATAGTTGTTTTCTGCCCCTTTTCGATCCCTAATTATTAAACGATATGGGCCATGACCCTCCAAAAATCATTCCAAACTTTATTTTTGAATTATGGAACCTTGTGGTAAAATTTAATAGAAATCTATACTCTTTTACATCAATTATTGTCATGAAACATGAAAAATGCTTGTTTTGGCCCCTTTTTGGCCCTTAATTCCTAAACAGCTACGACAATAACCCCTAAAATAAATCCCAACCTTCCTATTGTGGCATGGAACCTTGTGCTTAAATTTAATAGAGATCCATACACTTATACTCAAGTTATTGCCTGCAAACCAGAAAAATAGTTGTTTTCTGCCCCTTTTTGATCCCTAATTATTAAACGATATGGGCCATGACCCTCCAAAAATCATTCCAAACTTTATTTTTGAATTATGGAACCTTGTGGTAAAATTTAATAGAAATCTATACTCTTTTACATCAATTATTGTCATGAAACATGAAAAATGCTTGTTTTGGCCCCTTTTTGGCCCTTAATTCCTAAACAGCTATGACAATAACCCCTAAAATAAATCCCAACCTTCCTATTGTGGTATGGAACCTTGTGCTAAAATTTAATAGAGATCAATACACTTATACCCAAGTTATTGTCTGTGAACCTGACAAAAAAAATGTTTTTGTTAGACCCCTAAGTCCTTAACAGCTATGATAATAACCCCCAAAAATAATCCCAACCTTCATTTTGTGGTATGGAACCTTGTGCTTAAATATTGACCAAATAAATATCTCTTATACTCAAGTTATGGTCTCAAAACCAGACAAATAATTGTTTTTTGCCCCTTTCTTGCCCCTAACTATAAAACCGCTAAGACAATAACCCCCAAAATCAATCCCAACCCTCCTATTGTGGAATGGAACCTTGTACTAAAATTTCTTACACATCCATACACTTAAACTAAAGTTATTGTCTGCGAACCAATTTATTTTCCATGAACCAGTAAAACTGACCTTTTTTTGGTCCCTAATTACAAAACCAAAATAGCCCCAAAAACAATCTCAACAATCCTTTAGTGGTATGGAACCTTGTGCTAAAATTTCATAGAGATCCATGAACTCATACTCAAGTTATTGTCTGCGAACCAAAATGTCTTCAGACGTAGACGAAGACAACACCATATCATAATACCGAAAACCGGAAAAAAGTCGAAATCATATAGAATCGACTTTTCCTTTTTGAATTACTTTATTATTTTTACTACAATAACATAATTTATAAATTAAAAAAGTAGTCACGGTGTATATTTCAATAATACAGATATCAAAGCTACTTACTAATTAAACGTCTCTTTAGTACTACCTGGAAAACGTCTGGTGAACAGAAACTCGTAAATCATCTATCTGATAAGACAAAACCTACCTCTTCTTTCGTTAATATATCTGTTTACAAATAAATCGGGACGATCGGAAAAAACAGCATCTCTCTCGACAAACGCCTCTTTCAAATTGTCTAGTCCACAAATTACAATTACCCATTTAGTTCCGAGTGACAAACTGAAAATATCTCCAAATTCTTTTCTCCAATCTCGAAATGCACCAACTAGCGTCTTATGTCCTACAGTACGCATGTTTCCAATGAAAGGATAAAATTTAGGACCAGGAGGAAGATCGCGCGGTCTTCTCCATCGGAGTACAGTGTAACATAAAGATACAATAATAATTAATAACGCATATATATAATATGTTGGTTGTATACACTCAAGAAATACGGAAATTACCTTCATCTTACTAACACAAGATCATGAATCAAAATATTGTTAAAAACACTGTTGTGCGTTAGGTTTACGGAAATTATTATAGAGTGAACACGTGTGTCTATCGTTCTCATTCATGTCCTTGACGCTCACACTGTTGTTTGTAGGTTCATTTAAATGTACGCATTTTAAATGTACTTCAAATTTATTTGTAAACATCCTTTTTGCTAAAAAAACATTTTGTTTGATTCAGTGTGTATGTGTTATGCATTATAAGGTAATAAGTAATAAGTGCATGTGTGCCTATGAAAAAGAGGTATTGAGAGAAATAATGATTTAAATTTGTCATCGAGTGCAGCGGTCTTTCGAATTTACTAAAATTATTCAAAGTACTTAAATTCTTGTCATAACAATCCATGAGTCAACTTATCATAATGAAATATTATATCTTTGATAATATTGCATAATTTAGCAAAAGTATTAAATATGATTAAAACAAGATGAATACATGCTAAAAAGCTGAGTAGTAAAAGTTGTATAAAATGGTTGGTTGAATGATTGATTGATTGTTTGTTGTTTACAAAATATTCAGCGTAAAATATTTCATTCATATCCAATACGTAAACAAAATAATTATCTTAATCAAAGGAAGGGAAGAGCAAACTATTTTGTCAAACCATTAATTTTGCGATAGTCCAAGCAGAGACGAATGTTGTGATCAAGTTAACCAGACATGGAAAGTCAATAAAAAAACGCCGAATTTTGTTTGATGCCCATACTAATTTAATTTCTCGTCAGTGGTGCTCACAGCCGCCAAAAAACGGGAAATCCGAAAGTATTTAAACAGATGAAAAACAAAATCACAAAGAATAACATCGAAATGACGCAAAGGCTTCTAGAGATACCTTTGCATTGTAATGATAACCTTAAAATTTACTCAAGTACCTGCTTTTTGAAATTTTGAAGTGGATATTTCTGAATTTTCAATATCAAATAAATATCATGACAGTTCATAAATTAGTTATGTGATTTGTGAGTATTACACAAAAACTATCACATACATGCAGTTATCTTCGATTTAAGTATGGCAACATTAAAAAAACTTTATATAAAAAGCTATATATAAAGGTACCATATGGCGCAGCGATCATTGCTGTAGTACACAATTTTAATACTGGTACCTTTGATGAGTTTATTTTCGATATATAATTACAAAATTCAAATGAACATTATTTGAACTCAGTATACAGACAATCTGCAAAATACAGAAATTAGTTTTTAACCATAAGAAAAACATAAAACTATCTTAATATGAAATCTACGTGACTTTCCGGACTTCGTTAAAATCTCACGTGTAATGGCAGTCTTTTGTAACACTCATCAATCTGGTTCACTACTATTGTGTTTAAAACTATGGAAATAATTGGATAACGATAAATTAATAGGCATATCGCAAATAAATACTGGTGTAACCTGTTGACACACCAACATCAGATCAACATAAGGTATTCACATGTCATCATAAGGTATTCACCAATACAGAAATGTATATGATGTATGTCATTGACATCCAAATCCATTAATAACAAAACAAGTTGCTTTCTTTAAAAAGAAATGCAATCGTAAACCCAATGCGTGTTTGAGCCAAGGCTCCGTGTTGAAGGCCGTACCTTGACCTATAATGGTTTACTTTATAAATTGTTACTTGGATGGAGAGTTGTCTCATACCACATCTTCCTATATCTATTGGCATTAAATATCAGATAATTGTTTAATAAAGATGCATTGTTTTACTCTTGTTAAAGGAATCATTTTTTAATCTCCGCACTCCCGAAAGACAACATGCTAAGTCAACCAATGGATATTCCATTCTAAGGTGCTGTTTTTTTTTATATATAAGAGTTAGTTTTCAGGCTAAAGTTCAAATGTGAAGAAATTTAATCAATTAATCATGATTATTTGTTTTGTAGCCAGTTTGAAAAAGTTATAAATTCCGAGCTGCATTCTTTTTGATAATCCCAAACTAAAACCTTTTTTATAATTGTATCAAACTGGTTTATATATATATATATAACTTTGTAAGTCTAGTATGTTTTTAATTTTAGTTTATTTATATGTTTTGGAGTTTAGTGTAACGTCCATTTTCACTGAACTAGCACACAATTTTAGTTAGGGGCCAGCTGAGGACCACCTCCGGGTGCGGGATTTTCTCGCTGCATCGAAGACCCATTGGTGGCCTCGGCTGTTGTCTGCTCTTTGGTCGGGTTGTTGTCTCTTTGACATATTCCCATTTCCATTCTCAATTTTATATATATATTATTGGTTTATATTTTTAAAACTACTCAAAATATCATAACAACAATGTTAAATCTGCAAATTTTTGGTTTTTTCCTCGCGGAAATGGTTATGCCCCAGTCACACTAGACCACGATCGCACCTCGCTCACCACGATCGAAAATAATTTCAGATCGTTGTGAGCTCGCAGTATGAGCGGCATGAAAATGTAAACTTTCGTTTCAATCACGTTGCTAGTACTACGTCTTCATTACGCTTCTACAACGATCCCGCTACAATTATATCACATTCTCACCACGCTTATTCTGCGACCTCACTACGATTATCACGATCTTTCTACGCTCATCACGTCCCCACTACGACCATACTACGATTTATCTGATTGCAACACGATCTTACCACGCTACTACTGCGATTATAGCACGCCTTACCACGACCATACTACGATCATACCACGTTCATACCGCGATCTTACTACGCTCCCAGCAATAACGTCAACATCGTGTTCCATATAAATGCTGTATCATTCCTTCTATTTCTCATTGATACGTAGAGTTTCTCGGAAACAACGCAGTCATGCAACCAAAATCTACGTAAGGGTAAGGGTAGAGGTAGGGGCAGAGGAAGATCTGATAGTAACGAATCATGATCGATCCAGAAGATATATGTCGGACCGACCAATCCAACCTGAATCACAACTTATTGCTGGTCCATCAAGATCAAATGACGATGTTTTAGTGAACGATAGTAGGGATGACACAGATGTGTCAAGAATGATTGAGCCGTTTGAGATAAAGGGCAAGAGTTCCAAATAACATACAGACAAACAAAAGCTGGACAGCTTTTATAAATTTTATATGACAATAACAAAGAGCATGATGATCGTAGTATGAACGTAGTCGGGTCGTAAGAACAGCGAGATGAGGACGGCATGGGCGTGCTAAGATCGTACTATGGTCTTGAACAGCGTGGTATAGCGTGGTATAAACATGGTATAGTCGTAGTGGAAGCGTGTTTGGGTCGCGGTAAGAACGTGATGGTCGTTGTGAGATCGTAACGCAGTCTCCCCGGCTAAAATCGCGCTTTCGCTACGCTGTCGCTACGATGGTACAGCGACCTTTGCGATCTTACCACGACCTAACTGCGCTCTCACTACGCTTCTACTACGACCTGAATTCGCCACGACCGCACCGCGATTGTTTTGAACATGTTCAAAGTTGGCCACGCTCATCACGACCATTAAGACCCCACCAAGACCGTACTACGACCTAACTGCGATCTGCACGATCATTTTTCACAGATCGTAGTGCGATCGTAGCCTAGTGGGATAATTTTATACTCACTTACTGTCTTGTTAACTAATTAATTAGTACAACAACCGATTTGTTTTGCAAGGCTAATTTGACACCACAAAGAAACACATACAACCCATACACCGTAGCGATTATATAAGACATCAGGGAAGTTTAGTTTACACAGTTATGAGAACTGTTGACCAGGAGCTTTTAATTAATTTATAGAGAACGCGTTTATATCAGTACATTATCAAAATGATTACACAAAGCTTTGTTGCTTTTGATAAAATTTAAAAAAATTATCATTAATAAAACAAACTTCAAAATTTCATAATATTATTTTACATGCATAAAAACCTAAATATCAAATTTATACATAATCTATTAAAACCGAAAATTCATTATCTGATTGTTTTCACAAAAATAATTATTTTGTTTTTATAAAGAGGAACATTTTAAAATTAATTACTACAGAAGTGATAATTAGTACTGTTGACCAGGAGCTTTTAATTAATTTATAGAGAACACGTTTATATCAGTACATTATCAAAATGATCACACAAAGCTTTGTTGCTTTTGATAAAAAATTTAAAAATTATCATTAATAAAACAAACTTCAAAATTTCATAAAATTATTTTACATGCATAAAAACCTAAATATCAAATTTATACATAATCTATTAAAACCGAAAATTCATTATCTGATTGTTTTCACAAAAAATAATTATTTTGTTTTTATAAAGAGGAACATTTTAAAATTAATTACTACAGAAGTGATAATTAATTTAGTTCCTGGCTAAGGTAACTATAAATAGAAAGTGTTTGTGGCTAAGGTAACTATAAATAGAAAGTATTTGTTCTCATCTCTATCTGCATCTGTCATCACTCTGTATCTAAAATAGACATTTGATATCTTATCGCTGACCCTATTAAGTCTACCGAAATTGCATGCATGATTAATTTTAAGATTTATGATCGTAATTAAAGCGGCACTTTTAGGGTGCAATTGTTACTAACTAAAGTTTTGAAAACGTTTTGAGGCGTTTGTTGTTATTTTCTAACTGCTACAGAAGTAGAAACATCGTTCAATAATTCTTTTCTGATCCTATTTGAACTTTCAATAATTCATGCTCATGTTGTTGAAAACATACTTTTATAAACGTAGAAAAAAATCGTTTAAACAGGTTCAAGTTAGAAACAAATTAATGTTTGCATGTATTGTATTAACAAACGAAAACGACAAAACATTTGCATAGTCAAGTGTATTTTGTTTTAATATATTTTAGTTGTAGGTTTCCGTTTTATTTTATTTTTCATATTCAATATCTATTTAATTACATTTTAATAACCAATTTTTTTTTATTAAAGTTGCAATATTTAATCACAAAAATAACTGTAATTTAATCATGCAAGAAAGACTTCCCTTTAATTTCAGTATAAAAAAATAAATAGCTTGCTTTTTACATCATGTACATCTTCCCTAAACTTAAAATCTAAAATAAAATGCTACTAAAACTCTTTCTAAAGATTTTATTTTTAATTATTCTCGTTCAGAATATAAAGCGCATTGTTTACATGAAATCTTATCTCATATCTAAACACAGCTGGTTTCAACGTTTGACTCTAATTAAAATACTACGCATGTAGGTTAATATTAGCAGCTTGTAATCGTGTGCAAGAAAATAATTTTATTATATCATAATAAATAATAAAATATGACTAATGATGCCACAACTTATGAGGTTACTATCGTCCAATATATATACTGCGTGATAAAATATGACTAATGACCACAACTTATGAGGTTACTGATTTGGTACAAGCGCAGGATTATGTGGCGGGGTTAAACTTGCTTTTTTATTTGTTATTTATACTTTATTATGGGGGTCTGATGGAGGGGTGTGTTAACATTGTGGCATTTGATGTACTAGCGCAACAATAATAGACAATTATGTATCAAAGAATGCCCACAAGTGCTTAAAGCAAGAAATTTCCTGTTTATATGAAATAACACTGTCCTTAACTGTAATATCGAAGGTTGTAGTTCAGAATAGATTTCATACTGACATAATTTCACGCAGACAAATAAATGAAACGTTAAATTTAGTTTTGTTAAAGCTATGAATTAGCTCAGATAGAATTTTCTTATTCTTTGCTAAAAACCGTGATTTAAAAAAAAATATAATAAAACGTATTATTTTTCAAGCTACAAGTCGTGCAAAATGACCAATTTTTGCATAGATTATTCATGAAAAAATTTTGTGAATAAAGAGAAATCTATAAGATAGAATTTTGAAATGGAATATGAGAAGATATGTTTTATAATATGCTTTACGAAAATAATAAGAAAAAATGGTGTCACCAAACAACTTTTCCTGCTACAAGTAAAGAATGGAAATTTCTTTAACATTCCTTTACGAAAGTGTTACTATTAGAGTTAACTCCCCTTAAATGTTAAAATTGAAAATTAATTCGATCAAAAACAACTATTTAGTATTTGTTAAAACATTCGAATAATGCAATAAATGGCTTGTTTTTTATTCAAATAAACAGTCTTACACATGAATTGCCAATCGGTCTCAAAATTTACAGATTTAAGCAAAGCACTAGACTGATTGTGTACTGTTATTTCACAATCCAAGATTGCGGTATACAGTTAATCTACCTTAAACATAATGTTGATGGAAAACTGTTGTAACTACAAATGCCACAAATTATAGGTACATTCTTTATACTTTAAGCACAAAAATGACTAAGTTAAACATGAAGAATTGAATAAGTGTGCAATCAATGCACGTGCAAAGTGTAAAGAAATTTGAAGGAAACGGTTATATTAACATTAAAACTAGGTACCCTCTTTATAATTGCTTTCAATGACAAAAATAACTAAGTTCTACACCCGAGAAAAAAATCTTTCAAATCTGCTCAAAAACAGTAACGGTATCAATTTTACTGTACCAGATGCACATTTCGTCTCAACAATGATGCGCAAGGACAAAATATTTGAAAGTCCTAAATCTAAGCCCAATAAAAACGTTGAAGGGCTCATAAAACTAAAACAGAAAGTTCATGCCTTCCATATTTTGTGTTGTTCAAATCCATTTTTAGCTCTATTGCCTTTTATAGATATCATATATTCCTTAAAAATTATATATAGAAGACGATCAGTTTCGAATTTCTCTCCACGATTTCTTTTCAAGAAACTCTCTTTTCCAACTTAATCTGCTCTCTTAAGAGAGTTGTCTCGTTCTCAATAATACCACATCTTCTTAATATTGTTGAATTATTGCGTCTTGTAAGAGATAGATATCGATTCACTTACTTATCTTCAGTTTTCACCATGGCTGAAATTTTTGATTATCCTTTCTTTGTATCATACATTAATTTATGAAATTCTGTACACATATTCCATTGCCCAATGTCGTATTTATGGCGGTTTTTTTTAAATTCTACTCGGACGAATAGTGGCTGATAAGGCATTGTTTGTTTCTTTATCAGTTACAGATTTACAAAGTACTTGAGCAAGCTTCAAGTATCTATGATTGTTGATTTCTGGTATTGTTTACATGTAAGAGAACTGCAATGCATGATTTCTGGTATTGTTTACATGTAAGAGAACTGCAATGCATGGTTTCTGGTATTGTTTACATGTAAGAGAACTGCAATGCATGATTTCTGGTATTGTTTACTTGTAAGAGAACTGCAATGCGTGTTTTCTGGTATAGTTTACATGTAAGAGAACTGCAATGCATGGTTTCTGGTATTGTTTACATGTAAAAGAACTGCAATGCATGATTTCTGGTATTGTTTACATGTAAGAGAACTGCAATGCATGATTTCTATATATTTTCAAGTTGTAACCGGTAACTGTGAGCATTCTTCAGTATAAAATTATTTGATATTGTTCACTTGTCAGGAACATCATCAGTGCTTATCTTTCGATATATGTAAGAGTATTTTACGGTAATAGAATTTGGTGTTAATGACGGACCTTTGGAAGTGTCTAGTTTATATCAACAATTTGTCTTAGACGAACAGATGTATAATAAAAGAGAGGCGAAAAATACCGAAGAGACATTCAAACTCATAAATCAAAAATAAACTGACAACACTATGGCAAAAAAACTAAAAAGACCAAAAGACAAACAACATTATACAAAACACAACACAGAAAACAATAGACTGAGCAACACGAACCCAACCAAAACCGGGGAGATCTCAGGTGCAGTGTAAGCAGATCCTGCTCCACATGTGGCACCCGTCGTGTTGCTCATGTAAGTACAAACTCGGTGATAAGCTTAATTCGATAGGTCACATTCGGGAAAAAGGACGGGAGTGTGGTTACGACAATGGATCATATCCGTCGTCTTCTGTGAAACAGATATTCCATAACGGTCAACTAACTCGTGATGGTGTCCGTAAAATGTCCGAAGGGATGATTTCAACTTAACCACTTGGAACTCTTGGTTTAATAACTTTCTTGTAAGCAGCAACCCTCTATCAAAGAAATCATGATAGGAGATAGGAAATGCAAGCCCTGAAATGTCGTATCAACTGGGAGAGATATATACACTATATGTTGCTGGAATGTTGCTACATAGAAAATGGAAAGTGCACAATTGGGAATCTAAAATCATCACTTTTGTCGTTAAGTTTTGCTCTCAACCGACCATCTTTGTCAATTTCTAGATTACGTCAATATATGAAGCAGACTTAACTGTATCTGTTTTATCTTTTATTTCAAGTTCGATGGAGAAATGAGTTCAACATAGTCACCAATCTTTGTTATTAATGCAGGCGTCACACTGTCCCGAAATTGACACCAGATGAACACACGGTAAAGGAAATGTTCAAATTCGGGTATGATTGTAAAAACATCGGGCCATTCGTGACGGTATCTTAAGCCATCGTATGACTGCCGCTTGAGTTTTCAGACTCCGGCAGAAACTTCGTGAGCGGTGGCAAAATCTTTGGCATGCCAAAAAATTTCCGAAAGACCTTGCGTGTTGAATTCGCATGTCCATTTTGCCCTTTGTAAGGCCATCGTGAGGGCATCTTGTCAATTCGTGTCATTTACGTCTTTACTTCGTGCGATCATCTGTGCCATCGGGCATTTTCACCTCACGACAAACATTATGAAGGAGACAAGAAGCTGCCCGATCGTCTTAGGAAGGCCACACGACAAAGCGAAGCTCTCGCATACCATCACGTAGCGATCGTATTATAGTACGAGATGAGACCACGGTGTCGGCGAAGATAGCCGAATTTGAGTAGCTCAAACATTTCACATGTGTCATAGTAACGTGGCCATATAAAAGACCAGCCTCAAAGCATCTTCTTCAGACAGTCCTGAGCAACTCTACAGAAAAGAGGAGTGTGTAACTCCCAAAGCTTCAATTACAATTATTCACAATTCAGTGCCTGCGGAATGGCATACTTTGATGATGAGACAATTAGGAAAAAAAGCAGCATATGTCCTTATCTTCTTCTGCCTTTTTACATTCCAGTGCAGGGACAAACTGAGGCGAAGGAAGAAAACAAGGTCTATGTGGATCAGAAAATGGTTGTATGACATAGAGAAACGCTATGGCCACAATAGCACTCTAATAAAGGAGTTGAAGACAGAAGATGAGAAATCCTTCTACAACTACATAACACTTCCCGGAGGCGTCTACGCTGAGGTCCTGCGTAGGTTATAAGGCAGAATAGAGAAGAAGGACACATGGTACAGACAGTCTCTCCCTCCTCGTCTCAAGCTGTCTATCACTGTACGACACCTGGCCTGTGTTTACAATTATCCAAGCCTGTCCTTCAACTTCAGAGTTGCTCCAAACACCATCTCCCTTATCATCAATGATGTCTACGATGCCATCAAAGCCGAGTTTGTTGTTGATGTGATATAGTGTCCTACTACAAATGAGGAGTGGGCCGCTATTGCTGAGCAGTTTAAGAAGAAATGGAAATTACCACACTGCCGTGGTGCTCTGGATGGCAAGCAATTTTCGGTCCCCTGTTCTTGGAATACTGGCTCTGTGTACAGAAACTACAAGGGCTTCTTCTACATTGTTCGCATCGCTCTTGTCGACGCAGACTACAAGTTACTTGGATTGATGTCGGTTCTGATGGTTCCAGGAACGATGCCAGTATCTACAAAGGGTCAGAACTGATGACAGGCCTGGAAAGTCTAAACAACATACCGGTATTCAATCTCCCCGAAGAGAAGTCTCTACCTGGAGATGACGTTCTTGCCACATATTACACAGTAGGGCAGAATGCTTTTGGGACCAAAAAGTTCATGATGAACCGTTTTCCATCAGAAAAAACAGAGCACCATCAGAATAAAATTTAGAATGGAAACGGGGAATGTGTCAAAGAGACAACAACCCGACCAAAGCAGAAAACAGTCGAAGGCCACCAATGGGTCTTCAACACAGCGAGAAAATCCCGCACCCGGAGGCGGGCTTCAGCTGGCCCCTAAACAAAAATGTGGACTAGTTCAGTGATAATGGACGTCACACTAAACTCCAAAACATATAAATGAACTAAAATTAAAAAAACATACAAGATTATCAAAGGCCAGAGGCTCCTGACTTGGGACAGGCGCAAAAATGCGGCGGGGTTAAACATGTTTTGTGAGATCTCAACCCTCCCCGTATACCTCTAGCCAATGTAGAATAAACAAACACACAGCAATAAGTCAAGTCCAATTTCAGAAAAGGTAACAAAAAACTAAGCAAAATGACAATGATACATAAATTCACAAAGGACTACTAGCAGTTACTGACATGCCAGCTCCAGACCTCAATTAAACTGGTTGAAAGATTATGTCTTCATCATATGAAAATCAAGCACAATCCCTCCCGTTAGGGGTTTAGTATCATACCATCATAAAATATATGAGAAAAACATAACCCGTATCATGCCAACAACTGGTTTTAAAATAAATGTGTGTACTAGTATATCCGATGCAAATACCCTATGAGTGAATCAATATTAATACAAAATTTGCCATCTTTAATGACCTGACAACAGTATCGTAACTATATCCCTTCTGAACAAGTCTGTTTAAAGGTTTGGTTAGCTTTTGAGGTGAAAACCGACATTTTTGTGCTTTGTATAGAATATTATCATAAGAAATTGGATGTGAAATACCTGAACGTATAAGATGTCTGCATGTTTAATTTATATTTACGAATGATTTCCTGATACCGATGATAAAATTTAGTAAATGTTTTGACTAATTTGTGATATCGAAAACCCTGGTGTAATAATTTTTCAGTAATACAGAGATTTCTTTCATTAAAATCAAATACGTTGTTACATACACGAGCGAATCGAACAAGTTGAGATATTTAAACACCATAAGATGGTGACAAGGGAACGTCACCATCTAAAAATGGATAATGAACAATAGGAAATGAAAAATCACCCTTTTATCAAAAATTTGGGTATTAAGCTTCCCGTTAAAGATATAGATGTCAAGATCCAGGAAAGGGCAGTGTTCATTGTTAATATTAGCTTTATTTAAAGTAAGTTCAGCAGGATAAATCTCTTTAGTGTACATACTAAAGTCGTCATTATTGAGAGCCAATACATCATCCAAATATCTAACAGCGTTTTTAAATTTTTGTATCAGATGTTGTTTCGATGGGTCTTTCCTGATTTTAATCATAAATTGTAACTCATAACAATACAGAAACAGGTCCGCAATAAGTGGTGCACAGTTAGTCCCCATTGGAATTCCGATAACTTGACGATATACGGAATCTCCATAGCGAACAAAAATGTTATCTAGTAAAAATGCAAGGGCAGTTATGGTATCAAAACAGGTCCAATTGACATAGTTCTTTTGTTTGTTGTTACTAAAAAATGGCCTAAAAGAGTTTGAACATATATATTCGCATTCTGACTTTTTAAATGCCCATCATTTAATTAGGTGTGTGAATATTTTCTAAACAAGATTATGAGGTAAAGTGGTATATAGGGTAGAAAAATCAAAACTTTGAACAGATTCGAAATCACCAATATAAGCATGCAATTTATCAAGTACTTCCAGCGAATTTTTGACTCTCCAAAAGTAATTAATTCCACTATTTTCAAAGGCCTTATTTGAACAATTTATTACCAGGTTTTTGATTGTACCAAGTATACTAGTAAGTAGAATAGACAGTTTAGTAGTGGAACAATGGCTTGAAGACGAAATAAATCTATATTTGGAAGGTGTTTTGTGCAGCTTCAGAAGCCAGTACAGAGTTGAAACTTTCATTGTATTCGGTTCTGCTTGTAAAGAGTTAGCTAAAAGTTTATGTTTGTTACAGATGTCATTTTCCGAAAATGGAGTCAGTTGGAATGTTGGTGAATTCGTGATTTCCTTTTCCAGAACCTCAATGTAAAATTTACGTCAAACAATAATGATATTATTAGCAGCCTTATCAGCCGGGACAAAAACAAATTCCTTGGCGAGTTCTTTTAGCTTATGTTTGATACGAGAAATAGGGCGATTATGGTGGTGAGTAAAATGGTCTTTAAAATATTTAATACGAATATCAACTATGTTCATTACTGAATTAAAAAAGGAATCTTAGAATTTTTCGTCAGCTTTTTCTCGTTTTATCCATTCGAGCAGTAAGTACGGAGTGAGTCGTGGATGATGTTACGACACTCATGCCAATTAATAATTGACGGGGGACGATATTTAGGTCCTTTACTGAGGAATGATTTCAACTCTCGGTCATGAACGATGTTAAGGTCTCCTGTTATAACATGGGAACTGGGGCCATAAATGTATTCGGAATTACTGCAATTTCATGACGTAGGTGTATTGTCACTGATATTAACATCTTTACACACTTCGCTATAATTAAACATATATTTTCGGGTGGATTTTTTGTAAATAGAACAAATAAGAGGGAGTTCAGTATAATCAAAATAGCCAGGAATTTGTTCTTAACAGAATGGTCATTAAAAATACAGACAATATTTACAAAATCAAAACCTTTATTGACATATTTGATTTTGATAAAATGTTTTTTGTGATCTTCAAGGCGATCAATTTTGGGAAACTGTTTAGAATAACAATATGCAATTATAATTTGGACGATTTCATACTTAGGACTGCAATATGGAATTCTGTTGCAATCCTCTAAAATTTGATGTAATTTATTAACAGGTAAAGAACAAAGCTTGGTTAACAGATAATGTCTGTCGTTGTTTTTTTAAATAGTAATTAGGTCCGAAATATTTGTATTGTTGGTACGAAATTTTCTCTGATTGCGATTTATTCTACGCCCATGAGAACGGTTTTTACGAACAGTTTTAGAAACTTTATCCAAAATGTCAAAAGAATCGGTTCTAGATATATTACCAATTCCCATGATATTATCATTAAGACCGAGAGGATAGACTGTCTGTAATTTTTTAATCCAATTTAATTCAATTATTTTCCGTGATCGTACAAACTTTGAATGAGATTCCCCAGGCTGCTTATTTACTACTTCGAAAGGCTGAACTGTTAAATATTTAATAGGATGAGTGTGCTTCTTAAGGTGTTGATAAATGATACTTTTGAATTTACGGGGTCTTTTAAAACGATAAAGGTGTTGTTGCGTGCGTTTAGATAAAAAGCGTCCAGTTTCACCTACGTACTGAATACCGCATCCCGGTTTGTTTTATGTGAGTAAATAGATAATACTTTTAGTTTTTCAATTTATATCAGTTTCAAAATTTAAAGAGAATGTGCAACGATCAAACGTGGACCTTATCGTATTGTTGGTGGAAAGACGGGGACACGAAAGTCATTTTTTGGCATGACACTTATCGATAGAAGGGTAACCACGATTTTTATTATTAAATATGTTAGCGATTGTAGTATTTTTAGATAAGCGATTTTGAAGATTGAAACGTGTAGATACCCTTTGAATGAGTTTGGTATTTAGTATTTTTCCATTTCTGAGTTTCATTTCTTGTTTTTTTTTGTTATCCCTATTTCCAATTGAAAGGAGCAAATACTGGCCAGAATACGAACCAGCACATAGGAATTGAATAAAGTAAAAAGATAAAACTGTTCGGCTAAAGACAACAAACGCTATCCGTCATCAAGTACCCGACAAAATACGTAAACTACAAAACCAGAGGACAAAAACAAAACACAGGATATATCAGGGTAGCGCCTGACGTCTAACTAGATAGTAGAATGGTACTGAATAGTGAAATATGGGTTTAAGATGAAAAGTCTTAAAGTAATGAACATTGAGAGGTTCTCGCTCGAACACACACTCCATTATCTTGTACATTATAAGAGCATAAACCTGAAGCACGGGGAGGCACTCTACTGTCTCCACAAGCACTAAAGACAAACTCTGTAAAAAATAAAATAGAGAATAGAAAAGGGGAATGTGTCAAAGAGACAACAACTCGACCAAAGCAGAAACAGAAACATACAGAAAAATCATCACAACTTGTGTGATCCTTCAAAATCTCATGAGATAGAGAGATCCAGCCACCGACAAAAACCTGATGGACTTGGAGGACCAGAACCAGAATGTCATACAAAGGGCATAGAGAAATGATAAAGTTTTTCTGGATGTTTACCATTAGAGGGCAAAAAACACTGGAACCCAGGATTGGAGGCAAATTAAAATATACCTGGGTCACTACTTTACCTCAAAGGCTTGTTCGGTGCCATAGCAGGACAGGATGCTCCAGTAATTATTCCCACAATGCAGTGACAGTAAAATCAATACGATGAACAAATTATTACTTTCACATATTGCTTTGTAACTAAAGCAAAAAGTGTTTGGAGTAATAAATCTGTTTCTAAAATTTTGATTGCAAATTACTTTGACATAGAAATTCAAATAACTTGTAAAAGTCACAAAGTATAAAAAGTTAACAATTATAGATCAAAGCACGGCCTTCAACACGGAGCCTTGGCTCACACCAAACAGCAATCTATAAAGGGCCCCAAAACGACTAGTGTAAAACAATTAAAACAGGAAACCCAACTGTCTAATCTATATAAAAAACGAGAAACGAAAAACACCTATGAACCACATCAACAAACGACAACCACTGAACAACAGGCTCCTGACTAGGACAGGTGCATAAAAATGCAGCGGGTTGAAACGTTTTAACAGGCTTCCACCCTTCACCCTAACCTGAGATAGTAGTGTAACATTACAACATAAAAAGGCACACTATAAAATATCAATTGAAATGGCTTAACTCGATCAAAAAGACATTTAAACAAAAACAAGTAAACATACACTGAACGAATAATTTTGTAAAGTAAGCATAAAGGACCAAAAGATAAGGTAAATAAATTAAATTTACCACAGCCGGCAGAAAGTGTTATACCACCAGGAGGTCTCGTGACGCCTTCGTGACCAAGTTCGAACGCATTGTACTCTCAATACGACATCGTTAATAGTCAGCGTGTTGCCTTCGTGTGTCCTGCGTATAAACACCGTAATTAAAATTCACATCTTTGAGTCGACTTCGTGTATGGTTCAGGTGCCATCATGTGACCTTCTGTAGGCATCGTACTTGCTTCGACTTATGATTTGCTTTTGAACAAGTTCGGGACTATGGCAAGCCGTTCTCGTCAAAACTATGTTTAAACCATTTTTTCGAAAAATTAAAAAATTACACACTGAGAATTTAAAAAAATCACACTGAGATTTGAGAAAAAATGAAAACACGCACTGAGAATTTAAAATTACACACTGAGATTTTAAAAGACACACTGAGATGAAATAAATTGAAAAACACACAATTAGAATTGTTAATTACACAATGAGATTTCAAAAATACACACTGAGATTAATATGCAAATTACTAATGAATATTATTGAGATGAATAATTCAAACAGATTAATATCTTGGTCTCCCGAACTCTTGTCGTTATAATGAAATGCGATTCCTACAACCAACATTCGTAATAAATTTCAAGACTTAACAACATATTCATAAGTTTGTTGCCTATAATTCAGATTATTACTAAAGTATATCGGGATTTTTTGCTTAAAACTGTTTAAGCATGTTCCCTTTTCAAAAGTCTTTCAACTGTTACCCTGATTTCGCAAGGTAATCTTTTATATTTTTGTTACGTTTATATGCTATAATAGGCACTTGGGAAAAAAATCACTGCATTGTTTGTATTTTTGCAGATTGTTCCAATGTTTTCCTATAATTTTAATAAAGTTTTTCACCATTTGGTTATATTTTGTAATGAAGTAAGAGGGTATTTTTCTTGTTCTATTGGTCTTTAATAACGTAGTTTTTCTATATGTTGTATTTTTAATGTTTTTTATAAAACATTTAGCGCCAATTTGAAGGACTAACGAGTTATGTCCCCTAGTTGTTTTAAGCTTGTAATAGATTCTGATTAAGTATGCCAATTAGATATGTGCGCATAAAAAGTGCGTACAAATCTCAGTGTGTAATCTTAAATTCTCAGTGTGAATTTTCAAATTCTCAGTGTGTTTTGGAAATCTCATTGTGTAATTTTCAATTCTCAGTGTGTGTTTTTCATTTTTTGTAATCTCAGTGCGTTTTTATGAAATCTCAATGGGTAATTTTTAATTCTCAGTGTGTGTTTTTATGTTTTTTTAATCTCAGTGTGTTTTTTTTTTTTTAATTCTCAGTGTGTAAATTTTTCGAAACATGGTTTAAACATAGTCTTGACGAGAACGGGTGCCAAACAGGACCATCTTCGCGCGAAATTCAAAATTTCATATTCGTATGGCCATCTGGTGTCAATTTCGGGACAGTGTGACGCCTGCATTAGTGAGATGAAATCATCTTTATAGTGGAACGTGATGTTAAGGGAAATGCTAGCTTCTTTTCATTCTTCCTAAGAAGCTCCTGTATGGAGTCAGCCTCATATGAATAAAAGAACAAGTCGGCAAGAAGAGGAGCACAGTTGGTTCCAATGGGAATGCCGATTGTTTGTTGAAAAACACGTCCCCCAAATGCAACAAATACAAAAACGTATGTTGTCAATCAAGAAATTAAGCATCTTGATAATGTCTGTTCAGAGAATTTTTTGTTTGAATTATAGTATTTTTTTCGATTGATCACTCCCTAAGACAAGATAATTGTATCTACAGTTGACTGGTGGTATAGACACTTGTCGTTTACTTCGTACTTTATTTTGCCATTTTAACTTTTAGATTTTAGCGTCACTGATCAATCTTCTGTAGACGAAACGCGGGTCTGACGTACACAATTTTAAGCATGGTATCTATGATTAGTTTATTACTCAAAACATTTATATTGTACTCGATAGACATGTTGTGCATGTTCTTTGTGTCGTTTACTGTGCCACAGATTTTTAAGTACACATCACCTTTGATACTTTTTCATTCAAGGGCTCCTATAGAAACACAAGATGTACAAGTCTTGTATAAAAACTGCGTTTCATTCGCATCAAAACATGGAGCGAAATAAAATAGTCCATTTTTTAAGATTTTTTTTAATTTCTGGACTCAATGAATTCTGTTTGATTAAAAGTTTATGCTGAATTGAATCATCTATCTTGATAAAAACAAACTGTTGCATCTTTTTTTTTATGGAAAGCGGAAGGACATCATGTTTACTTTACTTAAACAATTTATATCACATCATCCCATGTACATCTAAATTAATCTACATATCTCTATGTGTTTCGTGGCTTACTGATTTTCTTTGTTTCGGTCGTTATATATTTGTTTCTGTACTTGATTTACCCTTTTATAATTAAATCCTACTCGCAGCACTATTACCCAAAATACCAATGAAAACTAAACTTTAACTGGTATTGATAAATGCATGGATGTGATTAAAGTATTAGGAGAAAACAAATATTATTTATTCGAATAAAAGGTAGTAAAAGAAAGGGAATAATGTCATTTCAACAGAATGAAAAACTGCACTTGTAGTTAACAGAAAAACGGTACTAGTTAGCTCAACTCAATAAAAAGAAATATAAGTTTGCTTTCACTTATCATTTCGGGGATTAGTTAAGAGTGTATAAAATGATTTGATTACTTGATCGTAGTTGAAGGCAATGTGGTATAGCGTTTGTATTCTCCAAACCATACTTTTCTGCATGTATATATATATCTATGTTTAATGTAAGTAATTTAAACAAAAAATAATGTTCAGTGACATTCTTTTCATTTGTCTGCGGTATTCGTTCGTGTCTTCTTAACAAACCAAATTAAATTATTTGTATTAATCTTTATTCATGAAGATATCTGATATTTTATTGACTTTTGTCTCATTAGGCTAATTGTCAAGACATTTACAGAATACCAGTCCCGTACTCTTTCAAGTGATGGCGTGATTTGATTTTTGAAGGAGGCAAATTTAGTGGAAAACACGATTTTAGGTTTATCTAAAATTCGTGAAAGCTAAATGTTAAATAAATAGATATATTATTGTTTAATAAAATTCTGTGGTCGTGATTAGAAATTATCCAGGCGAGTTATTTCCAATTAATATTTCCTTAAAAAACATGGATTGATTAAAGACTGGACTGTTTGATCGTGTAGCTGAAAAGCATTATAAAAATATTACGACTTATGTTCAAGCAAAAAATGCGGAGAAAAAAATGGATAAAATAAATATAAAGACTGAACAACCTAACAATGTCGGATTTCCGTTAACTGTTTATAGTAGGGTGGGTGTCCAGGCAACGAATTTGATCGATTTGGGTTAACAGAATAACACACGGCTGTATTTTATATCATTGGAAAGAGGAGAACAAGTCTCATCGAAATATTAATGTCGTCGTTGTCTACAGTGGTCACGATTTTCTAACATTTGGGTCAAAGGTCAAAGCTAAAATTTCAAGGAAAACGCAGAGTCACGTTTAGACAGCTGGCCGCCCCTACATATATACGTTTATAGAAAAATAAATTCGAATAATTCAAAGGATTATAACTATAGATTCTACATTTAGGACTAATTTGATATTTCTGTTGCAAAATATGATTTGAGACTGACATTTGTACTTATAAGGTGCACATTTACAATTTTTATTCAGCTGTTAGACCAAATTCGGAATTTGTACATAAGATTCGATACAAGTGATCTCTTGAGATGTTTTTAGATGTTAAAACTTTTATGAGTTTCCCTCCCACAATGTTATTTTTCCGTCTTTTGAAAGAAGGTGTTCTTAATGATTTTCTGGGTAAATATCCAATTTTATTTTGGCGAGTGTGGAAGCACGTCGCTGAAATTGTACTTTAGTTTCAAAACTGGTGTAATATTAACGCAGAATGGATTGAATTAGCAGGTCTGAGTATATCTTTGCTTTATAGAAATAAGAAAAACTGCAAACGGTGAAAAAGGGAGAGGATTTCTGTTAAAGTTATGAAAACAAAATGACAATTATAGAAACAGGTTAATCACTCCATATTACACACTTACATGACTTATTGAGCATCAATTGGCCCACAATTGACATGAAGTTAAAGATTATCTACAAAAAGAGGGTTAGGTACAGCATCGATCTATTTTACAAACACTTGTAAACAACATCAATCTAATTAAAATATAGATATCTGATTTCGTTATCCTCATATGAGGTTATATATACGAGCACGCGAGTTAATATAGATCAGAATTTTAATCAGATTGAAACAACATAGAAAAATTGCCGGAGCTAATAGTAGCTATTACGTTTCATTGTCTACTGTTAAGTTGAACGTCGACCGACCAAGTTTAGGTTAGAGAGCTAATTTCAGTTGCTCTTTTTTAAATCGCATTCGACGCATATCACAGAATGCGAGGCAAACAGAATACAATCTGATGGTGGCGGCGGCAACACTAAACTATTTGTATAGCTTTATATTTCAGAGGGTAGAGGAATTGGATGATTCATACTTTGTGTTAGGGGGAGGGGAGGAGAGGAGGATTTTGAAAATGAATAACGTGGCATGGTATGAACTGAAAATAAAATGACTTTGCACAAAACAGGATGAAAATGAATACTCTGCAACATGAAATGCAGGATAGTTGAGGATATAAATGTGTACAAAAGTGAAAATAAATTTTCGCGCAGAAAAGTCGCGAAAAAAAAATAGACATGCGTAGCAACAGATGAAAAATTGTCAATCCAGAAAAATTATCCTGCCGCCAGCACCCCCTCCCCCCTCTTCTCCCCGAATATAAAACGGCGAGGGCTATAAGATCGGTATTTTGTGTCTTCTGTCTTCATGTTAGTTGTTTTGTGCTTAATGCTGATTTGTGAGTCAAGCCATTTCCAACTGTTTTTTTTACAGATTGTTCTTATGTTGTGTTGTTATACCAATTTTCAGGTAAGGGGGTCGAAGGATCACAAACATGTCTAACCCCGCCAAATTCTGTATGTGTCTGTTCAAAATCAGGAGCCTGCAATTCAGTGGTTGTCGTTGGTCGCTGTCTGTTGTATCTGTTTTTTGTTGTTGTCATAAATGAGACCGATATTTTTTCGTGTACATTGTTTTACAATTTTCTTGTCGGGGCCTTTTATAGCTGATCATATAATTTTAAACAACCGATCTTTTTTTAATTGAAATATTTTCACAGAAAAAAAAAATCCAATTTGAAACATGGTAGATAGATTCACATGAATGCTTGGCACATATAGGTCATTGGCCTTAGTGGTTTGCTCGGACAAACCTATTGCCAATCCAGCTTTGAAATTACTGCAGTTGTGTCTGCTGGTGTAAAATTTATGCACGAACGGTGGTACTTTTTTGTTGTCGTTCACACCGAGGGGGATTTAGATTTTTTTCTTCAAAACAACTTTTATTTCACACCTGAAATTTGGCACACACATGCACTGTGTCTTATTGCTTCAACCAGAGTAAAAAATATCGTGATGATAAACGTAATAATTTTGCTTTCAATGAAAGTTTCGGGTAATATTTTAGTCTACTAAAATGTTGAAATACTTATACCAAAATCACTCAAATACTTTCCGCTTTCGTTATACGATATATTTAATATATAAAATATATTATAAGTACTATTTTAACCACCAACAAAGAGCGCGATACTTTTATTTTTCATGTTAAAGATCCCGTACAACACGGTATCTGAGGGTATCTGGGTGTACCCTGTAAAAACACGAAATTTAGAAAATCGTGACCACGGGAACTTACGACTACACTCATGATTGTAAAATATAATGATTTTCCTAACCCCTAAATGATTTCTACATATAGATATATGGAAATGAAGAAAAAAACTTAAAAAATTAATGCACCGATAGTAACACACGTATTCTAAAACATAATAGCAGTATCAAGGAATTGTATGTCTAAATATATACTATCCTTGACAGTAAGAAGAGCATTTTAAAATTTAAAATCTTTCACTATTTTTATTTAAATTAGTACAACATATTTATCCAAATTTGAATCATAAAACCGTGAGTCGCGGCAATTTTTCAATCTAGTACATATCGATAACACAAGTACTATTTTACCGATCCATAAATAAGCAAGTTGATGAAAAATTAAATGACCTCTTACTTAATTGGAACTCCATAAGGCATACATATTGCTAATGCAAATGAACGGTATTATAATAGTAAAACAGATGTTAAACGGTCATTCTCTAAGATCAATTATTGATTTCATATTTTCTTTTAATAATACCGCAAATGTTCACCTAATATATGACCCCCGCTATGAGAAATATGTTCACTTGTTTCCTTCTGTCAATCCGTACAAAACTTTCGCTTCAGGTATGAAATTAAACTCGTCTTAAATGTTCCATTATATTTCATAATATGTCAATTTCAGGTGAAATGAACAGTTCGGCGATTTTGTAATTCTTCATATCCTGCGACGAGACGACAATTGCTGGCTTTTCACTTCCATTATAGGCGCTCACGTGAAGAAAATATCTTCTGCAAGTCTTACATTGTCTGTTCGGGGTATCGATTAATTCTCCAAATTTTACGGTAAACTCAATATGGCATCTTTTTATTATATTGATAATTATAGTGCTCTTTCCACTGAGGCGTACAATTGTTTTTCAAGATAATCTTTCCTGTCGATCGAGCAGAATGAATAAAAAATGATCAGAGTACTACGTGATACGAAGAAAAAAATTCAATTGTAAGTCAAATTGATACTTAGAAGTTCTAAGTAAAACTCTTTAATCCCAAAATTACTTTTAATTTTTTTAATTATAGACACGCGAGGAAAAAGATGATAGATGAACAGCTCGTCTCCAATAGAAATCCGCTATTGAATAAGTTCATTCTTAAGCACTCTGTTATTATTTCTGTAAAAATTCTTAGAATGATTGTTATAATTATATAACGACTATAGAGTCTTTAAGTATAGATGTTTCTTATTGGAGACGACGGCAGACTCAGTTAGTGCTAAAATGGCGGAAGATATTAAGAAAATAACAAAAGGATTCGTGTAGTAATTTCTTGTAGCCAGCCTTTTAGTATTCAAGTCGAATGAGTTTTTTGAATTCCTGTACAAATATAAAATTTCATGCATTACTCTTCCTATATGACATTTCCGCCCTATTCAGTTTATGATGAACGAATGTTTAGTGTTCAGATATTGAGGAATTATTTCATAAATATCAATATACGGGGTCATCTCACGCTTTATATTCATGAAATAGTTTCTCAATACGATCGGGAAACAAAACATTCGTTCACTATAAACGGATAGAATAAAAAGTTTTCATACTAAAAATTTATGAATGCATACGAATGTTCGTGTTGCTTTCTAATTTGCAAGCATGAAATCTAAGGAATAAACTAACGCAAAATGGCCTATTTTTTCATTCGACTGAACTTAAAAAATATAACGATTAAAAGTTTTACAAACATGTAATGTAACTAAAAAGTCAAGTCGAAACAGGAACGTTTTTTTTAAGTTTGGCTTCACTTGCATAGATCAGTCGTTCTTAATTGAGTTCAGCCTATCCGAAATTAGGAAAAGTCACGGCGACCATGTTTGTTGGCGAATCTGCAGGTTATACATAAATGAGGCAACAACCCAACGAATCAAATATAGTAATCAAAATATAAGTATCTAACGGTCAACATACAGTCTCTAACAACAGACTTGTTCCTATACAGTATCAAAATCTCTAATAGCTCGGGGTCTCAAAACAAATAGCGACTATCATCGATTATGTCTAGATCTCAACACTCCCCCGCTGTAATCTCAATATATGGGTGGACTAACAAAAGGTTCGTGAAAGAGCGCACAAAAAAATTAAGTAAAGAAAAAGTTCCAATAGCTATAATAACTAGTCAACTGTAATAGTAAACAAGAGATAAATTACCAAAACATTAATAAATTATATGGTATCAAGAAATACTCGCATGCAGTTACTGGACGCCGAGTTAAAATACTTAAGGTCAAGTTACAGTAAATGGGCTATGTCACAGATTTCAGTAAAATTTTACATACAACTTTGGCTCGATGAACTACAACTGAAAATCGAAAAAATAATGCATTTATCTCATTTATCATTTGAAATATTACTGACTGAATTCTTTCAAAATGGGTGAACATTTGTATAGAAAGCACATAAAATCGGCAAAAACCTTCTAAAATTTGTCTTAAAATCATCAAATCTCTAATTTCTACTCCATAGATTTTTCTTAAAAAACTATATGTTGTTGATACACAAATTTCCGTTTTAATGATGCAAAATAAAGATAGGGTCACCGACTTCGTTTTTACGGTATACATCATTCACAGTTGTGTTCTTTGTGAAAAAAATCCCACAAAACGTCGAAATAATCGTAACGTCATCGCGTTGCAGGCCGTAAAACGTTGATTTTTGACGTTTTTCACTACCAACAAGGTAACAAATTGATTATTAGACAAAAAACAAAGTCGGTGACCATATGATTATTCTATATAATTGAAACAGAAATTTATGTGTCAACAACATATAGCTTTTTTAGGAAAATCTATGGAGTAAAAACTAGAGATTTGATGTTTTTAAGCCAAATTTTAGAAAATTTTTCGCCGATTTTATGTGCTATCTATACAACTATTCACCCATATTGAAAGAAATCAATCTGCATTATTTCAAATAATAAAAGAGATAAATGCATTATTTTTTCGATTTTCATTTGTAGTTCAACGAGCCAAGGTTGTATGCAAAATTTTAGCAAAATCTGCGATATAGCCTATTTACTGTTTCTTGACCTTAACATGCTGATATACAATCAAAGTCTTCAAACTGCAAACTTGTACAAATTGGTACGAAAAATGGCAACAAACGTTAACTAAATATATCAAAAGTATATTATGCACACAAAAAAATCAAATTACCAAAGTACCACATTTTTTCTTTGTTTCTTTTCCTTGCGGGGGAAAAATTGAAGGCTAATTAAACTTAGAATATTAAACAGGCTTTATGAAATTATATACAGATGTTTCAAAAAATATTTTTATGCATCCATAAAATCAAAATCTAATCAAATGCTATCCATTGCTGCTGACAATACTGATACAGTACAGCAAATGTTACATGTCTGTAGTATTTTGCATCGAAAGAAATCCTTAACGTACATAATTGATATATCTCAAAGACAATAAAACATGGCTTTACCTCAGATAAAGATATATATATATTGAACGTTGTTTTCAATTTAGACTTTTATATATATTTGATTTTCTAGGCACTTTATACATACATATATTTATAATTACTCTAAATATCAGCACAACAATGTTAAATCTGCAAATTTGAGGAAGCAAATTTTTGTTCTTCCCTCGCCGGGATTCGAACTCGTGCTATTGAGATATCGAGACAACACCGCCTGCACTGTGTCCAGCGTTCTAAACCACTCGGCCACCTAGACTGAAATAAAATTCAGCTTTCGATGGCCTTGTGTTACCTATCCTCGTCAGTAGAATATTTATATATACAAAGGTAGGAACATATTCTAATTTAAGTTGTAAGCCAGTGTAACCAAAAATCCTTAGGGATGAAGCCTTTTTTGAAAAGAACCCAATATAAATACTTAAAAAGAGAATGTAACATAGGTAGCCCAGCAATTATCAGATTAAACTTTCATATGAAGCTTGATTTCAATCACTTTTAAGGCTCTAGAGTTATAATCCGAAAACTCCCTTTTTGCATTCATTTCGTTCTATTTACAGTTACTACTGAAACTCATCCGCGACATAAAAGGCCGTTGACTGAATTGAATTAGTACGTCTATTTTAGCCGGTATTTTTAGTCTTCGAATTGTCATCTGCCGAATTCACGCTGTAAATTAGGTGGACAGTTTTCTCTGCTTGCATTAACTTTCTGTCTGAACCCGTGCTTATTTTACTTACTTGCTTTCTTACTATCGGACTTTTCGGTCTTTTACCGTGACCAGTTGGACGGGTGTCACAGTTAGACAGAAAACGCTTATCCTTCTGGAGAACATATATTTTTGTAAAAAGTCCAATTTATCGATACAAGATATATAAGGTACAAATGTAGGATTGATTGTGAAAACGTAAACCTTATTAACCACTTTATTATACGTAAATTTACACTCGTTACGTCCAAAAAAGTAGACTTTTACAAATGAGCAACTAAAATATATCACAGGAATCCATTTCTTGAAAAAAAAAGCAAAATAAGCATGGACTGTTGTCAAATTAATTATAAAAATGTGGAGAAATAAAATAAATTATCCGTTATTCAATTTTTTTCACGTTTGCGTAGTTAAGAATATAGTTTGTCTCTAGTTTCTAGAACACCGACAAGTATAAACTACGACTTTAAAGAACGCGGAGTCCCCTTGAAGTATTAGAGAAAACTATAGGAAAACAAAGGTTTGATTTAGATTCGTAGCTTAAACATTTTCTCTTACAGTATTGGCATTGTATGATAGAACTTCGGACAATACAAAGTAAACAGAGAGTTATCAGGTGTTGCGGAAGGGTAAACATAGCGAATGCAACACTCGCAGGAGAAAGTTAAACTGGTCCGCCATTCCATCTAAATCTCCTCTCCAAAGGTGTAGCGATAAGTAAACACAACAGGGATCCAGTTTAAGGAGAAAGTCTGATAAATTCGGTGTCTGATATAAAACGTTATTTATCTTGGCGATTTTTTAAGGTCAGTTCAAGTAAATCGTTCAAATAGGATGTTTACGATTTTCTTATACACAATTTAAAGAAAAAGCAACATTTGTTGCATATGGCGCGCGATTACAATTGGTTATCTTTAAAATCCCCACCCCCTTAAATATGGAAAAACAAAAACAATGGGATTATATAGAACCAACTTAAAAGGAGTACTTATAGATGATCATTCAACAAACATTTATTCATTTATTGATTAATATCAAAATCAAAAGTTTAAATGTGTAAATTGTTGCCTATAAGTGTTTCATTTGATGATTTCTGCTAAACAATATTCTATCAAATCCGTTTTTGCAAACTAAAAATTTATATCATAGTAAAAATGTAATTCAGTCAAGTACTTTTATGTTATTTGGAAGCTTTGGGTACGTAGGAGGGTGGAAAGTCTGCATATCTCTCGTATATGTGTATTTCATAGAATATCTGCCGTATTCCAGTGATTAATAGATGGGCTTCGTTTTTAAATTCTCGTGCATGCTTGAACTTATTTAAATGTCAGGTAACTATTTAATCAGTGTGATCTTGCACATTGACTAATTGGCTATTATGTCACAGATGACGAAATCATGTTTCGTTCTTAATTTAATTAAACTTTATGTATTTAAAAAATTGCGTATGAATATCCATGCATACTTCCAGTTAAATATTTTGTAAAATGTTTGATTGTTTCAGCGATAAACCCGACAGTAAAGTGTTTCCTTTTGGCTAATTAAATTGTATGTAAGCACTGTATTAACACACTTTTAGAAAATTGTAGTAGTGGCGTGTTTTCGCAAAATAATTTTATTTTATGTTTATAAGATAGAACTTTTAACTTCCGTTTTATCTTTAAAGCGAAGCATCTCGTATCCGGCAGTTGTCGTTTAATGATCTCCGTTTCCCAACTTTGGACCATGTTAAGACATTACTGCCATCACGTGGTTGTTCCGAAACTGTTTAATCACGAAGTCTAAACGTTTGCGCATTCGTGTAAGGATTTCTTAAGAGTCCACGCGAGTCATAATTAGACAAAATATATGTTTTAACTCATTAACCGATTATCGTCCGGCTCTACGTTTGCATTTTCTTTGTTTTCGTTGACTTGTAATTGCAATCTTTACTTCAAGATTTTTAGCTTTGATGATATTACTTTTTATAATTTTTGTATTGTTAGATTGGCTGGTCATGATATAGTAATTTAAAATATATAAAAGTAACAGATCATGTGCTATAACGGCAAACTTGGCCGTTAGATAAAACAACCACTGATCCTAAGGGTTCATAGAAAGTAGTATAAAAAAAAAAAACACACACAACTTTTCGTGAAATAAAATGCAGTTTTAGGATAGACATTACATGTTTTTGCTTATTGCAGTTAGTTCGAAATATTATGTCTCCCTAATACTTTACAGCGCAAAGATATTGAAAACCGAAGTTTATACTACTGTTTGTAGCGTGCACGGGAAGGGTTAAACATGCATTTAAATTAAAAAAACTGTGTAATGAACTTAAAATATTGATTGTAATATTTTAATGCGGATTCTCGTTAAAATCAGCATTTGAAAAATACAGAAACAATTTAAATTTATTATCATTATTCCAAAATTTTCAGATTATATTTCATGATAAAATTAACAAGCATGTATTTTTTTTAATGTCATATCCCTTCTTCTCTTTATTCTATAACATATTTTTCTTTACTTCTAACACTTTTTGAGTGCTTATTTTTATAACGACTAGATAATGTATATAATAATCCCCAAATATCTATTTAATCATTACAGTAAAGTGTTATAAATGTTTATTCATCTGGTCAATAGACACAATAAATGTTATGGCAACAAATTCCGTGTGCGTTGTTAATCCTTTTTGAATGACAGACGACAGGAGGTTGATCTGACCAAACTTTTATTTGATTGGCTGAGAGTAATTCGAAAAATTATGGAACTATTTCAGTATTTGATAAACAGCACGTGAACATTTTTTAACAATAAATCTAGTAAACGGTCTGAATTGAACCAAATTTTTGTGCATTTAATATTTCTGAGAAAGTTTTCAAAACGAGTCTCCCAAGATTATTTGAAGACCAGATACCTGTAGATGTTGTCAAGATGCGAATGACGGACAATTATGAGTTTACAGATTCTGTGCCATCAGGCTACGAGGAAAATGTTTCATCACCAGACTCTGCAGAAGATGCTATCGACAGATACAGTTTTACAATGTTAAAGGTCAGCTCTTTTTTTTATCTTTTAAATTTAAATTACGAAAACGCTCCATATTATTTATGTGATGTTAATTTAAAACAACTAATTATTTTTTCTCTCAATTTCTGAACCTATTTTGGCCAGTATCAGCTCTATTTGTTTTAAAGATGTATGTTGAAATATCTCTTCATCATAAAAATTGGCCAAATATTTTTTTTCGTAAATATCTGTGCAATATTGGTATAGGAATATGATTTGTTTTAAATGAAAGGTCTCGGAGTCTCGGAAAAAGATGACTGAAGGGGTTAGTACGTATATACGTTATTTTATAAAAGCTCCTTATTGATATTAATAAAGTCTTCAAAGCTGTATATTAATTTTATCAAAATTAATTACGAAGTGCAGTCTGACAATTCTTCTAAACATCAAGTTTTGACAACGATTAAAAACATAATGAAATAATTCTGATTTTATTTAGTCTGAAAGTCCATCCCTTTTATAGAGAAAATTTCATCACACACTCTCCTCAAAAGAGGAAATTTTATTTGTTTCAGGACCACAAAAGAGACAATAATTCCATCAATAAATTTTGACTAAATGAGTTACGATTTCTTTTGGAAATCATAAAAGAATCATGCAAGCATGGGATTTTGACAATAAAAGTTTCGACATAAAGAAAAATATTATCTAAATCAGATTACAGCATAGCATGTCATTTTTTGAAATGTCACTAACAGAATGCATTTCACCATGTTTTCTGTACTGTGAAAGATGGACTTAAATATGATTTAA
This sequence comes from Mytilus coruscus, assembly GCA_017311375.1. Classification (NCBI taxonomy): domain Eukaryota; kingdom Metazoa; phylum Mollusca; class Bivalvia; order Mytilida; family Mytilidae; genus Mytilus; species Mytilus coruscus. Next base: position 128,956,387 of record CM029596.1, read on the forward strand.
TGTCTAGTGTCCGTTGAGAAAATTGTTTTTCATTTAAATCTCAAGTTTCAGTATCCGATATTTTTTGTACAATATATTGCTACTGTCATATTTGCGTTGATGTAGTTTTGGATGTTCATGACGTTTTATGTTTTGTCTAAGAAATTGTAAAAAGATGTTCATAATTGTGATTTGATTTGAAAAAAAAAATAATAGAAAGAGGTCGAATGTTTGTAAACCTTACTAAATACAAAGAAAAAAACCTGCTAGTTTTATCAGTGCCGGCTGTATAGTACTAAGGAAGACACACCCGCTCTGGCAACAACCACCACTATTTTGAGTTTAAACTCGCTTCTGACATTTGAAGCATACTACATGTTTTCCCGAAAATTTAACATGTTCTCGTCATATACTTTTCTGAATGACGCGTTTAAGGGACTCAAACATGAAGATATCAGTAGTGCGAATAAAAGGAAAAGATTTATTTTGACACAGAACTTTTTTATTTGAGTTTTACATCTCTGTCTATCATTCTAAATATCCGCGTCCCCTGTTCTATTTCTAAAAATGTTTTCCCAGGTATTTTTGAAAATCTAATTTCCAGGAGCAAAAAAGTAATTTTCTAACATGCATCTAAATTTCTACGCTTCGAAATATTATCAGTGGTATTGCATTTCAGTGCGTGTTAAATATTTGCCGCTAAGGTCGAGGAAGCTCCATTTCCGCAATAAGGCATGTCCGTTTTGTTTTCCTTTTTCCATTTCTGGATCACTGTTTCTGCATCTTTGTTGTACCCATTAAAACGACATCTTCTATGCGTTTAAAATGTATAAAGCCGGAAATACATTACTCGCGAAGCTTTGATCCACCCTTAACTTCACTTAAACCTTCCATTTTGAAACATTTCGAACGTCTTAACTCTTTCTTTTCAATGTCCGTCCATTTAAATGCATATATAAAAACCATTTTCAATGACTTCATCACGAGAAGAAGATGGTCTATTAATTTAGATACCTTTTAAATAATATTTAGCTTTTAAACACTTATAAAACAATTCCTGTTTCAACGATTTTGACGAATAATGACGATTTCTATGGTATTTCCATTAAGTTAACTCTCTTACAGAATCATATTACTAAACAATCCAGTGCGTTGTTCAATCCATTATCGTAAGACATATGCACTTTGAAAAATAAACCAAAATATTTATTTATTTATTTATTTATTTATTTATTTATTTATTTATTTATTTATTTATCTATTTATTTTCAAAATTTATTTATTTCAAAATATGTTAAACAGTGGAGGAATCCATTAAATATGGTAATACAAATAATGACAAACTCGTCTAAAAATGTGTAAACTGTTAATTGAATTAAAGGCTAACCGAATATGTTAGAACATGCTAAAGACATTGACACAACAAGAGGGTTTGACAGCCACTACAGGGGTTTAATCGATACCCGGTACATTAAAGACGTAAAACTCAGTCAAAATTGTCGCCCCATTTGTAAACCTATCTGCCACACATTGGGATTATCCCCTTAATCTGTCGGTAGCAGAGACAAACTTTTAAGCGGGGGGTATTCGATACATGATCGCACTTGTGTGGCTCTATTATTGATCATTATGACAGGTGATTTTAATAGGTCTTTGTGAAAATTACAGGTTAAAATAATTTTACTCACAAAAGATCAAATACCATTTCTGATTGTAGTAAGGTGTTATTAAATGATATTAAAGAAATAATATAGAAATATTGATTTGATAATGTTTTATCGTCTTCTATAGAATTGATGAAATATAAAGAATCTGTAAAAAATAAAAGCAAATAGGAAAACACTTCTTTTATCATGACTAACAGTTAAAAAGATAACGCAACAAAAATTTGAATATATTTTATAATTTCATTCACATACATTTATGTATTTAAAAAATCGTAATATTCATTCAACTTATAATGAAAAAATAAACAATGTTCTAAAAATGGCCCGCTTGTACGGCTGACCTGGGACTATTATACTAACATGTCCAATGGCTGACCCTACACTTAAATTACATAAGACAGCCCATAAGACCACGGTACATGATTTCTGTTAATAGTGCGAAAAGCTACACTTTATTATATTGATGATTCTATAACGACCGAGAGATGAGAAGATAACGGGAAACAAGTGTCACTCGAATGTTTTCATCTTTGATGCAAGCTGGGGTGAGCGTTTGTTCCGAAACGCGCAGACAGTTTGTTGATGTATATGCTATGCATCGAATTAAAGTTGGACATATTTATGTCGATTTTAGAGGTTGTCAATTACAACTATGAGAAATAAATGTAGACAATTATGAAATAAACATCTTTATTTCTTAAGTTATGTTTAACAAGAGACTCGTAACTGCATCTTAACACACTGTAAATCGTTTGTCTTATATTGTGCATGCAGCCACTGAGCAGCCAGGGCAGACTAACATGAAAAGAATAATAAAAAACCCAACAATTTCAGTCAGTTAGATCGAATACTTGTGTAAAATGAAGTTTCGATTAGTGATTCTGTATTGCAATATAAGAAAATTTTCGTTGAAAATTATCACACAAAATCCAGTTAAATTATCAGTATATATATATTTCTTTCATCCTTTCGACTAAAAAGTGATTTCCTAGCAGAACCTTGAACTGGTTCGGTACTGTTTTGAATTAAAAACTGAAAAAGTATAAACTTGACAATGCGCAGGTATTACAACGACATGTTAGAAAATGGCGTGACAGGAACCTGATGTTCAGTGGTTGTCGTTTGTTGATGTGGTTCATCAGTGTTTTTCGTTTCTCGATTTTTTTTATAGATTAGACCGTTGGTTTTCCTGTTTGAATGGTTTTACACTAGTCAATTTTTTTGGGCCCTTTATAGCTTGCTTTTCGGTGTGAGCCAAGGATCCGTGTTGAAGGCCGTACTTTGACCTATAATGGTTTACTTTTACAAATTGTGACTTCGATAGATAGTTGTCTCATTGGCACTCATACCACATCTTCTTATATCTATGAATCTCCTCGCCTAGCCAAATATTAGAAAAAAAGTAAAATAACAAAAATACCGAACTCCAAGGAAAATTCAAAATGTAAAGTCCCTTATCAAATGACAAAATCAAAAACTCAAACACATCAAACGAAAAGAAAACAACAGTCATATTCCTGACTTGATACAGGTATTTTCTTATGTAGAAAATGGTGGATTAAACCTGGTTTTATACCAGCGAAACCTCTCACTTGTATGACAGTCGCATAAAATTCCATAATATATTGACAACAATGTGTGAACAAAACAAACAGACATAATAATTACAAGAAAAAATATTTCGTTTCAGCAACATTCTTGTTTTCCTTTCAGAATCAAGATATAAACGACAACTTTTGCATTTTTCAGAGTTGTAAAAAATACTAAACGGAATAAGTTAAATTTTGACCCTAATGACAAGTAAAATAAGTAAAAAAAAAAAAAGAACAGCACCTGTTTTTCCGTTTACTGTTAAATTCAAAAGTTCATCAAAAAGACAAAAAAGAAATAAGTTTTACTTGATCTTTCTATGCAAAGTGGCATGGTTCATTCATCACACTCAACCCCCTTATCTGGAGACACGCCTGCGAAAGTTCTTCAAATGATATATATATATTTTTTTTTTATGAATATCAATTGTAAATAGTGACTTTTATATTATAAAATATAGGCAATTTAATTGTTTCAAGACGATTTGTAAAAGCTGATGTATGTTTATAGTTTTGAACTTTTACACAATCCTGTATATATAAATAAGAAGATGTGGTATAAGTGCTAATGAAACAACTCTCCATCCAAGTCACAATGTATACAAAGTTAACAATTATAGGTCAAAGTACGGCCTTCAACACGGAGCCTTGGCTCACACCGAACAGCAAGCTATAAAGGGCCCAAAATGACTAGCGTAAAACAATTAAAACAGGAAAACCATATTTTGTAGATCCGCACAAAGGGGAAAGTCCAAACTGGTTTCCAATATGTGATTATGGGTCGCAGACAATACAATTAAATTTAAGAAAAATCAGCAGTAATAAAATAATTGCATGTAATTTTACTTTGCAGCCTGACGGTGAACTATGTTTTGGATGTGGTGACCTGATCGTAGACAGATATTTACTCCGTGTAAATGACCAGTCTTACCATGTGAGTTGTCTTAGATGTTGCGCATGTCGGATAGGATTAGAGAGACAGTCATCGTGTTACATCAAAGGAAACAATGTCTACTGTAAAATGGACTATACCAGGTAATTGTCTTTTTTTTGTTTGTATTTTTGAAAATAAATCTTTAGTTGTACAAAAAGTAAACAAATTAAAAAGTAATCGGTCTTTTTTTACCATGTTGCTCCTTACGTTATACCGTATTTAAGTATCCCTAGCTTTCAAATGTTAAGGTTCGAGTTTTTCTGATAAAGGTAAACCCAGAAAACCGATTCGGACGCACGAAATTTATGAAGTGTTTATTTCATTTATGCGGATGAAAGCTATTAATCCAGATTTATGTTTACGGATTTTTAGAGTACAACAGGGACAATTTGGGATAATTCTTTGTGATTTTTTTTTAGATCAAGTTTTTGCGTTTTTAAGCGTAATTTGAGAAAATCAGCTATTATAAAGCGTTTACACATATGCAATAATGATTATTGAATATCATTACAACACGCCGTCAAAACTCTTATACCTTATCAAACCTCACGGATTCAGACTGAATGCACACTCAAACAAATGTACCTATCCCCCCACGATGTATTTACATGTAATGGTGTTTAATGAAATAAATATGAAAAAATTGAGAATGGAAATGGGGAATATGTCAAAGACAGTGGCGGATCCAGAACTTTTATAAGGGGGCTGACTGACCTAAAGAGGGGGGGGCCGCCCGTTCCAGTCATGCTTCAGTGATTTCCTATATAATCAACCAAATTTTTCCCACAAAGGGGCGCCCCCCCCCTGGATCCGCCTATGAAAGAGACAACAACCCGACCAAAGAGCAGACAACAGCCGAAGGCCACCAATGGGTCTCCAACGCAGCGAGAAAATCCCACACCCGGAGGTGGTCCTCAGCTGGCCCCTAAAAATTGTGTACTAGTTCAGTGAAAATGGACGTCACACTAAACTCCAAAAGACATAAATGAACTAAAATTAAAAAACATACAAAACTAACAAAGGCCAGAGGCTCCTGACTTGGGACAGGCGCAAAAATGCGGCGGGGTTAAACTTGTTTTGTGAGATCTCAACCCTCCCCCTATACCTCTAGCCAATGTAGAATAAAGAAACACATAGCAATACGCACAGTAAAACTCAGTTTAAAAGAAGTACATGTATTATTATTGCCTGTGAGTCACTGAACTGTTTGTTTTTCTCAGTGTAAATGTGACTGAACTAGTGCATTTTAAGGACATTTGATGTTGTTCAAATACAAACTAAAGTAGGTAGGATATTCGTAATAGTTTTTTTTTTTATACTTATGATAGTTGTAAAAAAAGAATGCCTTGCATTCGTTCAACAATTAGTGTTTTAATGACACAAAAAAATGTTTTGAACGATAAAGTAACTTGTGCATATCGCAATAATCTGTTCCAAAGCGGCTGCATGTGTAAAAACTGTTATGGATATTTTCTGTAAATCTAAAGCTATTAATGTAATAGGTGTTGGGGACACCCATACGCTAATCTGTTTTTCAAGTTTTAAGATAATAAAAGATGTCTAAATGTGAACTTTAAACAATTGAAATAATTGAAATAGACACGAAAGTTTGAAATAATCTCACTGCAGAACTCGACGTTTGTAGGAGCTTTAACATAAAAGGGGAAAGTCAAGAAACTACATTAATATATGTGTATCATTTAATATTCAACTTTTACTGATGTGACAATTTTTAGTCTTACATTTATCTTTAAATGAACAATAAGCTAGTTGAAAATATACATTTTAACAAAAATATTTTGGTTATTAAGGTTTGAGGAACAAAACGGATGAACTGTCGGATATTAATGAAATTTTGCAGGCGACTTGAACAAATATAGAACTTCATTTTAGTATAGAAAATAATTATATGTATTCATGCAGCTTTTACATATCGCGAAGGCTAAAATTTTAAATTTAAAGAATAAAATGCATGTAAAAATAGCATGCAAATCAAGATAATACCATTTGAAATTGAGATTTCTAGAAAAAAATGTCCGATAAGTGTATTTTATGTTAATTTTATATTATATTGCTACCATAATTTCTGTTTTATTCATTTTGACACTCCCTTAAGGAATCAAATTTTATATAGAAGGAAACGGGAATGCCTTGACCATTGAGATTGATTGATTCATTGCTTGCTAAATACGTCCCGTTTCAAAACATATGGCATAGTATTTTACGAAATGTCAATTAAAAACTAATTTATTGTTTTTGTCCGTGTTTATGAACATTTCTTTTGCCGGATATTTAATGTAAAATGTAAATCCTAAATTACAAAAGAGCCCTCCATTTTTCGCTATACAGATTGAATTTTATGAAAATCCCAGAAATCATCGATTTTCGTACCTCTCATTGTAAATGAACGATTTTACTGAATGATAAAAATCTAAGCTTTGTTGTCGTGTATATATACTCATGATAACTTATGGGACAAATACAAGTGCTGACCTAACAGACAGTCAATTTATTTCCATTCTTTTTTTGTTTTATATAGCAGTAATTGATTGATGATTCACGATTGGTCATGCGGGGCCCTTTATAGCTCACTATACGGTATGGGTTTTGCTCTTTTACATATTCATTCTGATTAACAATGGTATACAGAAGTTACATGGAATAAATAACACCAATATAAGGGTCATACAGATAAAAATAAAATATATGATGTACACTATTTACAAATATAAATTGAAAGATTTAGTCAGAACACAAACATGAATTAATATGCCTTATAAATATACATGGCTTCTTCAAATTTGATTTTTGATCATATTCATAACTTCCTTAAATTTAATTGTATTTGCATAAGCAATGTACTTTTTTCTTTCCATACTTGATAGCAAGAAAATACAACTCGCATTGAGATTCAATGGTCATTATTAATATGTGTCGAAGACTTTCTACATAAATAACTAAATGTATCTTTCATTTAGGTATAATTTTCGATTATTTCCTCTTCTTTTCAACATGTCAGTTTCTTTAAATCACTATCCAAAAATCTATTGAAAATCTTCAATAAACATAGATCTCTGCAGTCAAGATTACAATTATTTGCTAAATTAGCTTCAATTGAACGGGTTAACGGAATTTTGACTGCAGCATCATTAGGATGAATACAAATTTTGTAAGATCGATCAGAATTAATTAGGCGGGAAAAGAATGGCGGCATGAATAAAGAACTTTCTGGGTGTTACCGGACGGGAGTAATTTCCGAGCACAGATGTCAATTGAAATTTCCTTAGACTGTTTTTTATTTGATTTCCTAGAATCATTTTTATACAGACAATTGACAAACAAGACGTTAAAATCTTCACAAACGTCCGGTGAAGTCAGTTATCTCCGCCTTTACTCTTTTCTTGACATTCATTTCCCACAGTAGACCAAAGATTTCACGAATAAATTAAAATAATAGGATAGTGGTAACACAATGTCGGTAACACTTAAAACTAACTATGGATATATTTTTATTGTATAAACATCATAGTGTCTCAAGTTTGGATATGGCTCAGAATCTGTACTAAGTTTAGTAATTTAGATGTCGTATGACGGTCTTAAGATGGTCATTACTTTAGGATGTATTTTATAATGTCTTTTACAGTAATAAAAAAAAATTACTCAGTATTTATACGAAAGATGCATGAAAATTTGCCTTTGAACTCTTTTTTTGTGATAATTTGAATTTAACTCGCTCAAAAATGAGATATACTTCTACACGTAAGGCTGCGTTTATGTGGATTCACAGGCGAGTCCTAAGACTCTCACATTATCCTAATAATTCCCTGAGCTATATCTTGTGAAAGATTCAGATCTTTTGACAGCTTCCAAAACACGAACCCTGAATTAATTCGAATGTAGATATAGGAAGATGTGGTGTGAGTGCCAATGAGACAACTCTCCATCCAAATAACAATTTATAAAAGTAAACCATTATAGGTCAATGTACGGCCTTCAACACGGAGCCTTGGCTCACACCGAACAACAAGCTATAAAGGGCCCCAAAAGTACTAGTGTAAACCATTCAAACGGTAAAACCAACGGTCTAGTCTATATAAAAACGAGAAACGAGAAACACGTATAAATTACATAAACAAACGACAACTACTGTACATCAGATTCCTGACTTAGGACAGGTGCAAACATTTGCAGCGGGATTAAACGTTTTAATGGTACCAAACCTTCTCCCTTTTTCTGAAACAATAGTATAACATCACAACATAGAAAACACACGATAAAACATCAATTGGAAGGCTTAACTCAATCAAAACGTAAATTAACACACTATGAACGAATAAATTCGATCTGTGATACCTGAAAGTAAATGCATAGTTAATAAAATATTAGGGACAAACATTCAAGGCCAAAAGCAAACAAACAAGTCCAAATAAAGCCATGGCAATACACCACCGCGAAATATTTAATCCTTACAAAATAATCACTTTTGAAAAACCGGTTTTCATAATATATACAGGTAAATGAAAAATAACTTTGTCGTTTTAGGTATACTTTTTCTGTCTATATAAAATCTTCCAATAATTAGGAATACCAAGAAAGGTCTGTCATATAAATACCTAATTTAACACTAGATACATAAGGGGTAAATATCAACAATAAAACTTCCCTGTACAGATTAAAGGAGAATAATCTTGATGTTCATACAAATGTAGTATGAAGAAGTGAAAATTAGTAGATATTCCAAATAATCAAAGCTGGTATACAGACAATATCCATATTAATATAAAATAACAAAAAAGTATTAAAAATAGTATCAACAGGTCGAATTAAAAGAAAGTACGATTTGAGAGTACTCGCAGTTACTGACAGCTAGTTAAAAGCCAAAAACAATTAATGATAAAAAATCATGCATCAGAGACTAAAATCAACTAAATGTCTATATTGTGTTGCGTTACAACACCTGTTTACCTGTTATTAACAAATACTTTCTTTTTTTAAACAAAAATAGGATAGTAGTATTTATGATTAATTAGGTTATTTCGTTCATAAATTAGAAGAAAAATAACAATTTTTATGTATCTCACAATGTGTAGTCATATAGTTTACTGTATACTGTAAATACCATTTTACCTTCTTTTGCAGAGAATTTGGTGCCAAGTGTTCAAAATGCTTGCGTTCAATTCAACCAAACGATTGGGTGAGGAAAGCACGTGACAATGTGTATCATCTTGCCTGTTTTGCATGTGATAGTTGTAAACGACAGTTGTCCACCGGAGAAGAATTTGCTTTACAAGAAGATCAAGTGCTATGTAAAACACATTATGTGGAGTCTTTGGAAGGAGGCCCAAGTAAAGGTAGAACAAGCTTATTGCTAAACGTTTATACGAGCTATGTAAAAACATTTATTAAATGGAATTTTTTTTAAGTTAACATTATTCCTATAGAACTGTAGTTTATAAGAGCCAAAGTTTTGGTGTACGTTTTACATAATACATATCTTCACATAAACATTTGGATAATGTATACCATTATACACACACACAAAAAAACCACATTTGCATTACAGTGAGAATGAAATGTTTAATGTAAATTTTAAACTTCTGATCAAATATTTTTCGTAATATTTTGCTTCATAATTTGTTGATTTTAAACTGTAACTGTTGGTTATTTCCAGAAGACGGCAACATGAAGTCAAAAACGAAACGGGTGAGAACAACTTTTACAGAGGAACAGGTTCAAGTGTTGCAGGCGAACTTTCAGCTCGATAGTAACCCAGATGGACAGGATTTAGAACGAATTGCGCAGATCACTGGATTGAGCAAGCGCGTGACACAGGTTTGGTTCCAAAATTCAAGAGCACGACAGAAAAAACAGCAACAACAGTCAAGAAGTGACTGTGGAAATTCAAGTCCTTCACCGGCTTCGTCTCCATCAAAAATATCAAGTAAGATATTATACAACTCTTTTATACTTATTGAGCATACATAGAGTTACACCAATGTCCAAGGTCAGTGGTATAGCTGAGCGTTTACAAACAGGTTTTACCCCGCCACATTTTTCATGGGCTAGTCCCGAATCAGGAACCTGTAATAAAGTGGTTGTCGTTGAACGGTAACTGTTTTTTTATTTATTGGTTTTTAGCATAAATGAAGCCATTAGTTTTATCTGTTGAATTGTTTGACATTGGCATGCCTGGGCATTCTATACTGTATGCGTTTAGTAGCTGTTAACATCCTCGTCTATTGATTTTTAGTGGAAACTTGTCTCGTAGGAAATCATACCATATATCTTTATTTTTCTAAAACGCATCGTGAAAATATGTCTTAATATTTAGCAATTTTAACAAAAACTAATGTTTGAAATTCCAAAGACGAAGTTGGTCTTGGCTGTTGTTGGCTGTTCATGTATCATTTTTATATTTTATTAGCTTTCTGATGTTTTGCCATGACAGTATCCTGATAATAAACCCAGAAAAGCACTTCGTTTGCTTAGATTAAATATCTAATGGAGAAAAATTATGTTTTCATTTATTTCGTTTTCCTTCTCTCGGGGTTTGAACAAACAACCCTGCAATTCTTCGATATTACTTCACCTACCAGGTTATAGCTTCCATTGTATACACTAATCTTTGACTATCACAATTTTTGACTCGAAATATTTTTTTATAAATCATTATAGGTCCCTATTTGTCATATAGCAAGTATGAATAAATACATTATCCTTGGCTTTCACATTTTTGGTTTTGAGTTTCCGGACTAAGGTAATTCCAGAAAAGCTCTTGGCCTACACAGGAATTTATAGAGTGTTATTGTTATATTATATAGATATTAATTAAGAATTTTACCATATAAGACAATATCACACTTAATTAAATATGGCTTCATTGTACTAAATCATATACCATGTGATGATGTGTAATTGTTTTTGGGGTTGCTGCTCATATCTTGTATTTTGTCAAGGTTTTATTTACCAGAAATTTGATTTAGATTTTGATAGTATTTCTCATTTATGTTTTTCTGAGTTATTGAAATATTTTCCTGTAAATGAAATTGCTGTGTGGGAAAAGCGACAAATAATATAAGCATAACATTGGCACTCATACCAAATCTTCTTATTTATAATAACGTTCAAAACATGGATTTTTGTAACAGAGGAGCGTGCTATTAAATGACCCGGCTGCTTCTTCTAACGCGTTTAATACTAATGTCCACTAACCTTTTTTTATTTCTAGGTCCGACACACTGGATGAACAGTTCAGATAGCATACATAGTGACAGTATGTCGTATTCAGACTAACAGATGAGAGATGTTGGCCTTTTCAAGTCTTTATTATATACACCCTCATGTATCATATCCCTATATTTGATCATGTGACTAAGGAAACAAAATAACTGTACCACAGACGCGGAATCGAAATTGTGAGAGTGTTCTTCCATTGAGAAAATGACAAAATACTTTTCTGCATCACGTGATAAAAGAACCCAACAAAGGGGGCGTTCTAACAGTTGCATGTACAAATTTGAGAAGTGACATACGTTATCCTTGTACGTTGAGAATTCTAGTCAGTGAATATCTAGTGACTGTATGTTTGTGATATCCAAATGTTTATATATTGTTGTGGAATAGTTTTTATACAAAGCTATGCTGTACATCTTGCCAAACATCCATCTGTGTTTGTTGTATTATTGTGAAATACTACCAATTGATGTAAACTATTCTCATTGTATTACATTCAAACTATTTGTATTTGATTGTACCATTTAAATGAATATCAAACAGATGGAACAAATCATATGTAGATTAATAAGTTCGATCATTTTGTTGTGTTTTTGGGTTAAGATTGGTCTACAGCCTTGTCCTAAGTTTTTGTTGCAATGGATATGTGTCTCATTGGCAATGTTACCATTTTATCCTTTTATTTTACTCCAATCGACGTTTGATACATTCGGATTAAATATTTTGTTTCACGCACTATATTGACATGAAAAAAAAATTCGAAATGTGCACACGTTGCATCTAATTAATTTCGATATCTCCTGCGTTTGCATTTCAATCACAATTATCGTTTGATATTGATCGTCCATTGAAAATAAAAAAAAATCATTTCATAACAAGTTTTCTTACATTTATCTGTTGATATTGAAACTATTTAAGTGTTTCAAATTGATATACATGGGTATAACATATACATCGTGATGAAAAGGTTTTATTTTGTTAGGGACAGTACACAAAACTACCAAAAATCTAATGCTAAGTGGTAAACATTTTTTTTGTACATCACAAGTCATAGAAAGTAAGGAAGGCTAGTTTGTGGCTGTAAAGTTTGGGTGCCGTTGGTTTTCATGCTTTTAATACAGAAACCAATATACATTGGTGCATTTATTAGACCGCTATACGGTATATATTTAGGTATTAGGGAGGTATATCTTGCTAAAGGGACATAATTCATACAAATCACTGGAAATTTGTATCAACCATTTGCGTAAAGTATACCCTTAATTCTGTATCAGAAAATGTTTAAAAGGCATTGATATCACACGAATGCTATTAAAAGCATTGATGAAACGGACTATAACAAACGAATTATGCTTATTTAAAGAGTTATCTGATAACCAAGATATAACCGTTTAATATTTATTAACAGATGAAGGTTTTGATACTCCTCTTTAATATGTATATGATTATTGTAAATGTATAATAAATTTGCATCAACTACTACAGATATAACATGTTCCTCTCTTCTTAATTTACAATTTATTCACATTCCCATGGCAAGCGAACACTCGGGAAATTACTTAGATATGCCGTTTTAATATGTAATAATAGTCGACATTAACTAATTTTGGTAAAAAAATAATAGTTTTTGAATTCGAGTGTTCGACAATATTTCTGGAGTGCTTTGTATGAAAATGCTTCAATGTAGATAGAAAAATCTTTCGTTGGTATGTGTTTTTTCGTTTAATGTACTGAATTTGTTAGTTTTTACATGAATGTTAAATTATTTGTAGATATATACAATTGTTACGTTTCTTATGTAAAATAAATTTTATCAAAATAGCTATCATTTCATTTGCAAATTTATCTGTTTGTTTATTCATTTATTTAATAAACATCAGTTGAAATATACAGGATTAAAGTACATATAAGTGAATTCAGATGACAACAAATTTACTAATTTCGGACATGAACATTCTTCGAAAATTGCATGTTCCAAGTCAGGAATATGACAGTTGTTTTCCATTCGTTCCGCTGGTTGACATAGTAGAGCCTTTTGTTTTGTCAGGCTTTATGGACTTTCCTTTTTTTATTTACCTTGGAGTTCGGTTACTAGTAATACTGCGAAAAAAAACGAGAAAACTGTACTTTTACGTACTGAATTTTGAGCTAAGTAGTCAAATGTAATATCACTTATATGGCCGTTTCCAGATCATTGACTGTTTGAAAAATATTAAAATCATTCTAAGCACGAATGTTTTTATACAAGGCACAACTTTTGAACTTTGGTTTTCAATGCTCTTCAACTTCGCGATAGAGTTTTTCTTCCAAATATGTTATTTAGAGCACCACTGGTGAGTCTTGTCATACACAATGATCGTCTTGCGCACTAAATTATAAGTTTGTATCTTTGATCAGTTTTATAACCACAGGTTCAATACCACAGTTGGTGCATGTTTCGTCCGCGTCCAGCCCAGAAGTCAGCACTTCTGTGATGAAATTAAATATCACTAACGTGGGCATTTTTTGTAAATGTATTGTTCGTTAACTATTTAAATCATCCGAAACACAAAGGCATTCGGCATAGATGGCTTTTTTGGAACTTTTGGTATTCAATGCTCCTCAACTTCGTAATATGTTTTGTCTTCCGAACGCTTTCATTTGAGTACCACTGATGAGACGTCTTGTTAACAAGATTAAAAGAGTGGTATCTTTGACAAGTTTGTCCGTGTAACAGTATATACAACATGCGCTGAGTGATTTACAAGGATAAATTTTTATTTGGATGAATATTTTTTTTTATATAAAAAGGGTTTACTTTTAACTTTTAATCTCAAAAGACATAATTTGAAATAGTTATACTATCACAGCGACAATATATTTATATAGAAATTATTAATATGGCCTAACACTTTATTGTAGGAAACTAGTAGATTTAGGGATGATATGTATTTTGCATATGATTATCAGGAAACTATGAAAATGAATAAATAAATAGAATTTTGTTTTCTATGTTTATGGTGTTTCCAGATTTTTTTTCAATGAGTATGCAACAGAGATAAGTCAAAGATGAAATCCCTTCATTTCTTGGTAAAAGAGAGGCGAAAGATACCAAAGGGACATTCAAACTCATAAGTCGAAAATAAATTGGTATATGTTGAACGTAAGAAAATATGCATTTGCACATGCATTCAAATTAAGTTTTACAGAAATGTTGACAATTTCTATAAGTTTTGTTAGTAATACTTTGGTAAATAAATATTGATTTTTAACCCTAATCACATGGAGGGTTACTTTTCTATTGTTCCGAAGTCGCAGTTTCCCGAACTGTATATAATTAAAATAATTTCTCATTACACATTTACATTTTGTTTCAAACTATACAGACGTTACTCACGATATTCGTGACGTTTTAGACGTTTAGATATTTTAAAGCAAATCTAAATGTTTTCCACAAAAATTTCTAGGTAAACACATTTTGAACCCTTCAAAATAGCGAGAAAACTATTGTGGAACTTATTGTCTAACATTGGTTGGCTTAAATCATCTATGGTGAGTTTTGTCATATGAGTTTTCAACATTTATGGCGTGTAGACTGGTAAAATTGTGGATTTTGACATGTTATTTCGATTGAAAGAGAAAATCATAAACTCGATGATTTGCTTTTTTACATGTTCGATGCACTGATTGTAACGGCTAGGCCAAGGATAGGAATACACCTCTAGTCCGTACTGTATTACATATAATTAAGTGGATTCTTGTATATAACAGTGCGTGAGCAGAACTAAATCGTTGTGGTTCTATTTGAACGTTCAGTTTCGGGTAGGTTTATGTGTAATATGTAGTCACCAATGTTGGATCCAGTATTATAACAAAGTGACCGATTTTGTTTATATTAAAAGGAAAAAAGAAAGTTCATTAGAACCTACCCCCTAAAAACCTGCAACTCGTTATAAAACTAAGTTTCCACTGTTTTCATGATAATTGCCTATCGTCTTGCCAATTCGTACCACCATCCATCATGGCCGTTACATAGATAAGTGAATTATGTATTTGAAAGGCAATAAGAAGAAGAATCTTCGTCAGAACTAACTGTAAAACCAACTGAAGCTTAACTAACCTAACCGTTTGCGCATTTTGCGTAGTTTGTTTTTATAGAAATTTGGTATGCATTTTTAAAAGAGTTTATGGTTCAGAAAGCGGATTCAGTATGGCTCCCTATATATCTTTAAACATGTGTCAATAACTGCAAAGCAAATACTGAATTAATAATTCAATGGAAGGATTCCGCTAAGTTGAAGATTTGTTTCTGTTATATTAAATAAATCAATTGCCAAATCAGAATTGAAATCAGCTCGTTGGATCTTTTTAGGGAAAAGCCATGACAACTACACACAAGACACGATTATTAAATGACAGAAAGATAAAACTGCCCGTCTTATATAGCTAGATAATCTTCCTTTAAAAATATGTTTTAAAAAAAGTCATGAATTTTCTATTTCCAAGATGGGATAATAAAAAATATTATCATTATTTGATATAATCAAACTATTGTTATTCAAAATATAATTACACTTTCAATATGTTACAATCAGATGAAAGTGATATGAAATCAAATAATCTGCATAAACTATTGCTTACAAATATCCAATTTAAACGATTTGCTCCCAGCAAATCAAGGGAGCACCATAAATAGTAGAAACAACTAAAAATTTACCGTTATTTGGAGATAAAATCAATTCGCGTGCTCATAGAACAACAGGTGTCGTCTGCCATTGATTATTATGAAAAACAATTTTTATCAAAAATTCACTAATAATTAAGTCAGTAGAAGTGTTGGTAAGTAAAGCTAGCTTTTTAAATTTATTTACCTTTTTTATTTATTTTTCTTGTAAAATAAAAACGGTACAAGTAATGTAATTAGCATAATATAAAAGAAATAAGAAAATACTTTCAGGATAAAATGTGTATAATTTCTAATTATCTTTTATTTAGTTAGTTCAAATAAGGCAACTTTAATTTAGCAGTTGAATTTTTACTACCGCTCTATTTTATTTTACTTAGATTTTATTTACTCAACTACTCAAACATTGCTGTACATTTCTCGTTCATTATAAATAATGAAAAGATATATTTTGAAACTTCTAGATTAAAAGATGGCAAACATGTCGCTTCAGCATTTGTCAAACAGACACCAAACTTTGAATGGGATAAATTCCGCAGGACGAAAATTCAACACAGCTTACGGTAATAATTTCTTAATTGGAAAAACTCGTTGTCGCATTAAATTTCGCAACAGAAGAACATAATGTATGTTGTAGATACACAAGAACAGTATAACACGAAAATACAAAAAAAAATGTAATAACAAAAATACCGAACGCCAAGGTAAATTAAAAAATGGGAAGTCTATAAAAACTGAAAAACACCAAAAGCTTGACCGTATCAACCAACAGAACTACTGGAAAACAACTGTCACATTCCATACTTGGTACAGACATATTTCGAAGATAATGGTTTGTTAAACCTGGTTTTACAGCTAGCTTAACCTACCACTTGAATGTCAGTTGACTATAGTTCCGACATACAATGCACATACACCAATACAATACTGACATACATTAGAGTAATACAAAATATAGACAACATGAATAGCAGATATACTGTTTGAATAAAAAGTGACGATATACATGTACAAGGTAACAGTTCATATGAATTCCTTTATACAATAATGAATGTTGATAGTTGGTGATAACGATAACAGACCATTCTGTGGTCGTGTTGTTGTCTCTTTGACACATTCCCCATTTCCATTCTCAATTTTATCATACTTATTATGTACTGATGGGTTGGTTCTGTACTAAGTTTAAATGTATGTGTTGCGTAGTCGAACTATATAAGTTTGGTTACGTAGAAAAAAATTTAAAATTCATTTCATCTCCAGTCATATTTCGAAAGAGTCGAAAATACGTTCATATTTAAGAATATTAGATATCTACGGGTTTTAATAGGAAACATAATGTTGGATGTACCCAATTTGCATATGATATGTCTAATAGTATTTTCTTAACATTTTACATTACACATATATTGTCGAGAATGGCTTGTGCCTTTTGAAGGGAAAAAAGGTCCACCCATGCAGGAAGACTGCAACCCCCCGATTGAATACATTTAGGCAACATTTGTTTGCTGATGTTCAAATCGCATTCATCGATTTAGAAGAAAAAATAAGGAAACAACAGTACATAATAAGTATGGGAAAATTGAGGAAATTGCATGACCTAAAAAAAAGAAAGAGAACGGTTACGACATCCTGCTAGGCATCAATAAAATTGTCATTCACTAACCCAACAATTGCGTCTGATTTTAATTAGCCCTGTATATCCCCAAAAATTGTGATATGCAGTTATGTTTTTTTAATTTTTAACACAAACATACAACCGGCTTTACGACAAATTCATTGGAATTTTGTAAGTTGTTGGGATGTTTAAACGGATTTGTATTTTTACGTAATAGATTTGTTTTCTAATTTACAAGTATAAAACATCAGTCCCTTTTTATTCTTTTATAAGCAAAGTTTACCTTGAGGTTGTTGATGAAGGTGAGTTCAGAAAAGTCATTCAAACTCAGAAAATTACTTTTTACTTTTAAAAGAGTGCACTTAGTTTAAGAAGTTTCAATAGAGCTTCCTAAATTATGAGATTTCTTTATTGACTCAATTTTCCAAATGAAACCGTAAGGTATATCGGCAGTGTAAGCATCCAATATCCTACATGTATCGCTCGTGACTAGAATAAAAAATGATATCAAGTATTAAGTGTCAAAACCAGGAACATGACGAAACTGAAAATGATATTAGGTGGACAAAGGGGGAAATACGGGATCTATGGTAGAGTAAAATTCATACCAAATAAAAAAGATACCAAGCTGGATTTTAAACAGTTGGGAGGTCAAATCAAATTCGAAGCTGTCCAAATAAAACCAAAAATTCCAAAAAGTGGTGTAAATACGGCTAAGTTCATTTACGCATGGGATACAAAAAAAACCTTAGTGTTTCTAATTATTCCACATTTGATAAACAGAAAAATGTACAGAAAATGACCGTATCAATGATATTTCATGGCTGACTTATAGGCTGGTGATACCCTCGGATACGAAACATCCACCAATGGTGAGAATGAAAAATATTGGAACCCCAGACGTGTTTTTCGTCTTCACAAGACTCATTAGTTCTGCTCGAATCAAAACAGTTGGGAGGCCAAATGAAATTCGAAGTTGAAGAGGTTTCAAAACCAAACAGTTATGTTAAATACGGCTAAAGCCATCAATGCCTAAACCGGTAATAAAATCAGATGGACTATTGGGGGCACGTGGGAAGTATAGTTTTAGACACAAAACTGTTAATTTGCGGAAATTTGGAACTTTCGAATGATGAAAATATCCTAATTTTCAAACAGGTTCAAAATTTCATCAAAAGGTCAAGCAGATTTCTTGTACCTTCATAAAACGTTATTGATACTGACACGGACCATCATCATCATCGATATCATCATCATCATCAATATCCAAGTCATCATCACAGAATTATACGACTTTTAAATATTTCCTTCTCTTTTTTTTTCAATCTTTTCTCTTCTTTTTCCTTTCTTTTCTCTTCTTTCTTACCTATAGTTCGTATTATATTGTATAAACTGTTTGCTTAACATGCATACTCATTGTATTATCATTGTATATATTTATATTGTATTATGGAGAAGACTTGATAAGTATAATTTACTTGTGTCTAATCCATTTTGCTTAAATTTAGCAAATAGAATATGTTTAAATCTAAACCTATGGTAGAGTAAACTGTTAAAGATATTATATCATATAAGGTGAACAATAGGGAACATATAGGGTATATGGCAGAGTGAAAAACAATTTTGATTATGGATATATTAAGAGTTATTCCTTATGCACCAACCTTTCATCTTTCTTTTTATTAAGGAAAGACTTTGTTTTAAACTAAATATTGCAACTCCTTATTTTCCAATAATCTTCTTAAACAAAAACTCAAAAACATGCCCCACAAGATGAATGGTCGGTGTCTTGCGGACAATAAAAACAAATAAAAAGTTTGTGATACATCATTTTAATACTGAACTCTGTAGCTACGTATAAAACGTTTTCTATGTATCACAGGATCTGTTAGGTACAGATGTATTTCAGATCTGTGCCAAAAATTTGACATATTACAATAGAATTCTGATTCAATTACACAAACATCGTCAGACTAAAAAAAAAACAAAAACAAAAATAAAAACAACACACACAAGGAGGGCTAAAAGCGAATAAAATTAAAATAGAGAAGCTTTTCAAAATTTGTATTGTGTAAATGATCTGTGATTGTTTAATCACAAAAGTTCTAATTGTTCATTTGCGTGATAGAACATCCACTATTGAGTACCGTGAATTGTATTTTATTTTCGGATTAGATATCTATTTGATTTGTTCATTGATTTTGTGTATATTTCAATATTACGTGAACATACTAATTCAACTTTAAAATATAAAACAAGGATTGTTTCTTTTTAAAAAACCAAATTTAATCAAAAGTTTAAAAATTCATTATTAAAAAGAAATCTACGTTTTTAACGTTTTTTTTAAAGGAACAGTATCTGTTCATAATGATATTTTCCTAAAAATATTTCCTATATACTAGTATATAATATATCTCATACAAATTTTCATATAAACGATATAGGGTTTACCAACCTTTCGCAAAATTCTGACGAACATGTCTACAGTTTTATCAATACTGTCTGGAAAGTACTTGAATGATTGACCTTGTTAAACATAATTTTGAATTTAATGTCATCAGACCTATACATTTTGACATATAATAAGGTACTTTTTGAGTTCAAATTTATCAACGAAAAGTTTTAGAATGCAAAAAATTATGTTATAAATCATGAGTGTGTGGATGGGGTTTATTGAATACATACAGAAAAATTAGCAAAAGGTGCAGTATAAAGGAAAAAAAATAAAAATAGAATCATTGGTTGCTAAAATATAAAGAATAGAAAAAAAATGGGCAAAATGAATAAAGAATAGGGAAAAATGGGCAACATTAATAAAGCATAGACAAAAATGGTATAACAAATTAATGAATAAAGAAGTGAGACCCCATCCAGACCTTCAATATGTCAGTGGCGACGCACTAAGTAATAAGCTGATAAACCGTAGCGGGCTTTCAGTCCAAGAGCAGCAGTATCAACAAATGCAAGATAATGAATACTTTGCTATTTATTAATATTACTTTTACTGTTAAATCTGTTTTTTTTGTGATATACATTTGACGTGACTCTTTACTTATGTATCCCGTCATACTTTTAACCACACAATTATTTTATTTATTAATATTACTTTTACTGTTAAGTCTGTTTTTTGTGATATCCATTTTACGTGACTCTGTATTTATGTGTCCCGTCATACTATGAACGACAAAATTATTTCATGTCTACCTGTGCGAATTTCAAACGCGCGATTTTATGCCAGTACTTAAAACCTTCCATCCTTTATGGGTGGATTTCACATAGATATATGAAATCGTATAATATAAGCAACATGAGGATGTTAAATGTGATGTATGCCTTTTTGTGCTTCTTCGTTACATTTGTTTGTTTTTATAGTTATTAAGATGATAACAAAATGGTGACTGCTGTACCCTTATTTTTGACAATTTTACCTATTGTGTCTGTTTGTTTTGTTCACGCATCGTTGTCAATATAATGGAATTTGATGCGACTGTCATACAAGTGAGAGGTTTAGCTAGCTATAAAACCAGGTTCAATCCACCATTTTCTACATAAGAAAATGCCTGTACCAAGTCAGGAATATGACAGTTGTTATCCATTCGTTTGATGTGTTTGAACTTTTGATTTTTTCATTTGATTGGAGACTTTCCTTTTTCAATTTCCTCGGAGTTCAGTATTTTTGTGATTTTACTTTTTATAGATTTTGGTGCTTCCGAAACGCTTTTCTAGGGTAACAATAGATGTTCAAATTTCATAAGTCTATTAATAAGGCAAATCAAGGTAAATAAACAAAAACAAAAACTGAGGAAATCGCAGGAACTCCAATGATAGGAGCGAAAACAGGATTAGTCTATATAACAAGCGTATCCTGCTTTACATGCATCATTCACCATGCAAATTCAGTTAATATTTCACAATCGGTAAAACTACAGATTAGCCGAATATTCTTGTTTTTAAAAATATACAGCTGACGTTACGCACGATACTGGTGATACCTGACGTTACAATAAAAGAACGTCGAAATACACTTTTTTACTGACGTTTTATCCAAGTCGCTTGTTGTTAAACGAACGTATAAATTTATGTTTGTCACGATTGTCCCCCCATTCGTTTTTACCTCTTTAAAGCATTCCCTACATGTACATGTATATATTTTCATATATTATTGGTTTCTATAACTACTGTTTCTTTATAGGGATAAATACTGATTAATAAATTTCTAGCATTTTATTTCATTAATACATTCTAAAACATTTAAATGTGTTTCTTCTGTGATTCGAATGACATTGTTTGCGGTTACTTCCGAACAAATATAGACCACTGACGCAGCAGGTACAACCGCTTTCCTGTTCACAAGACGATATTGAAAAGGCGAGTTCGTTTTGTTGTAATATAGACCACGAAACACAGGTGTTCCCGCAGGGAGTAAAGATCCCCAAGAATCCGTTGTGTCAATGCGTAACGTTTCCATGCTTTTCTCTACTTTCAGCATGTAGTACTCCTCCTCATCGTCGTCAGTATATAACGCAACTAACTGACCAACCGAAACTAATTCTTGCAAAGACACTTGTTCATTTTCTTCATTTTCTTGTGCATCCGCTCTGTATTCTCGCTTCATTTCCCATTCAGTATAACCACCAGTTTTTATCGAATTAGAACACTGGTCATACATGTGATGACAACAGTTTACACAGAAACAAGACAATTCGCTGATATTTATCAATCCTTTAGCAGAATCACGACTAGCTCTTACTTGGTGAAGAGATCGAATGCTAGGCACCGGCTTAAAAGACAGTCTGTTGTCACGGTGAATCGTTTCCGCATATCAGAATATTCTTCTCTTACAATGTGACCTCGGTTGTGTTAGAAATGAATTCGCGTATTCCTAGAGATCTTTTGCTGTCCTTATCTGAGTCTGTCCGCGTAAAATGGCACAGTCGGCTTGTCTCTTAATAATTCCTCCAGCAGCGTCTTGTGGTCCTGAAATGCACAGATAAGTTTTTATGTCAACTGCATGACATTGGACCTTACCATTTTACAGCGTTCAAGGCCTAGGTTTATGATTTTTATAATAGTAACAATAACGAAAGTCACGAGAAATATAAGAGATACATTCAATACCCTACAGCGACTGCCAAGATGAAGAACAGAAATAAAAGCCCTGTTCCTTGATACAACGTATTCATTTTTGTGTCAGGTGTAATTTAGTCCGACGCACATGTTTTATCAAAATACATTTATTTCAAATTCGATATAATAAAAAAAACATGTAAAAAAAACTTTCTAGAATAATGTTTTCAAACATTAACCCATAATGTGACGGATTGAAAGAAAACAGTTTACCGATAATGTGAATACCCGACCGCTTTTAAAATATTTACATTTTACACAAATAACTCATAAATATTCAATCAAAAGCTAAATAATATGTATTCCATTGTACTCGAAAATGTGAGAAAAATCATTAAATCTGTGTCCAAGATATCTAGCGTAGAGACTGACAGACGGACTGACATTCAACTGTATTTAAAGGCAATCATAGTAGTAAGTTCGAGGATAATAAACTAAATTATTATAAATACCTTTTGCATGAGAAGTTTCGAAGAAATTTCTTGTGAAATGTTGATATCCAAAGTCGTCGCTTGTTTGACTAATATCTCCGAAACAGTGTCTGCTCTTATACTGGGCTGCACACCCGTCAGTAAACTCGTGCATTGTTTCTACTGAATATGAAATCGACTGTAAATATTCCGCTATATAATTTCGGACTTGGTGAACAAAGTATTGATCATGAACTAAGTTTGGGCTTATGACGAAAAATTGTTCCGGGATAATTTCAGGAAAGTCTTCTGAACTATCAACACCATCGTATTCTAGCAATGCATGTCTATGTAGAATAGTAACATGGACCGACACTTCGGTTTTTTGAAAGTAAGCACTTTGAATCTCAGTAAGCTCGGAACACCTGTAATTTTTACTACAGTCATGCACACAAACACATTGCTTTTCTGGGAGATTTCTAACAAGATTTTGAAATTGTTCATTTTGCCATATAGCTCTGTGCTGATGCACTGGAAAAGTTTCAATTAGTTTTCTGAAATATGAAAACAATTCACCAACTTGACTTTCTTTTTTTCACGAGCATTAGTTTCTTTATGGTTTTGTTCCCTTTGACATTAACGCTTACATTTTCAAACTTTTCCCACTTCACAAATTCCGCAGTGTCAGATACATCAAGTTCACAAGGCAGAAAATTCAAGATTTTAACTCCACAATCGGAACAGTTTCTTTTAAGGCACTGTAAATTGTGTGAACCATCAACTTTTTCGCATAATGTTGCATTAACGACATCAGATATTGAATCGTACACAGGAGTAGAATAGCATTCATTCGGTTCATTTTCTATCAAAAGTTTCTTTCAGAATTCCATACACGATTTAAAGACAGTTTTAAATTCTACATGGTACTTGCAGCAACATGTTTGTCTATCCTTAGGTCGGACGGGTCGCACAAAGTAGGGTTTGCACCTTTCGAACATTCTTTGAGCTATTTAAATAGAGGGGTTTTCTCCGATAAAGTCCAAATACACATCGGTCTGTGTTTTTTCTAGTATGTGTGTCATGTGGCTTGAATAAGTTTTCGGACCAATGCGGACCCTTTTGATATCTGCCTTGTTACCAGTCGGACGAGAAATACCAGGCTTACACCAGAACTCATAAATACGTTTCTTCGTGTCAGGTGTTATTGCATCTGATCTAGTTTTTCTATTTGTGTAAGTCCAGCTTGATTTTTCAGATTTAAGTATTCTTGTTCTAATTGCATGACCACGGCTAACTCTTCTTACCGGTAATCCCAATTTCCTAGCCAGTTTCTTTCTGCATTTATTGTCACTGATTTTTTCACCACTTACTGATGAAATAATAACATTCATCGTTTTCAAAGAGTCATCCGATCTTTTCCTCTTACAGTTGTCAATAACTGTTTTTAAATCTTCCGTCAAGGCTTTTGATGTTTTGTGTTCTTCTATTTCCTCCGGCGAAGAAATCACTTCAGAAGATTGCAGTTCTCTCACAGTCGGCGAGTTCGAATTTTGCAAGTATGCGACCATGGTTGTCACCCGCCTGTCTGGGCTCTTTGGTAGGGCCAGTTTCAGTTTCTTCAATGCCCGATGTTTTTCTGTTCTGTTCTCGAAAGTATTTCGCATATTTAAATCCTCGTTTTGCCTTTGATCATTGATATTTTCTTCACGTTTTCTCTTTCTATATTTCCGTTTTCTCTCCGTTTCTTTGACCCGTCTCATTTGTTCTTTCTCTTGTTTCTCTCTATGTTGTCTTTGGCGTACTGCCTCATCTGATAAAGCATACTCCTTTTCCTTTAGATTTCTATTTCTGTAATAAGATTCAAGCCTTTGTTCTCGTCGCTTTTGAAGCTTTTCTTGTTTGTACCGTTCAAGTCCTTCCTTAGATGACATCCTTTTTTTTTCACTGAAATAATTATGAAAGTTTTATTATATAATTTATTTTAGATACGATTAGGACAGATTTACAATGACAAAAAATAAATACAAATACAAACACTTGCAGATAATCTTGAATAGTTTAATAATATCCGATTGATTTTCACAGATAATGTAATCTTCAAATTATTAGGAGCGAATTTGTTTCTCGCTTCTGAATAGACTAATTTATTTATTCAAATCAGGGGCCCTCGAAAGGCCATATAATGCATACATTAATCATTTTGACAATTATCAACAACAAAAAACGTTACGTGTAACTTTCAAAAACGGAGTTCCATGTATGTGACATTTTATTGGACATGCGGTTTTGTTTGTAATTTGTGCAAACCTGGGCGCATTGTCATGTTTCAAGGCTCAAAATGCGAAGAAAGGTTTGTACTTTTTAAAGCGGTAAATAGAATTAAGGAAATATTCAATAAATTATATTAATTTAATCTCATTCGACGGATTAGTGCCGGAAAATGTGTGAAAACTGTACTTGTGACAAATTCTTGGACATGAGAAAAATTCCGACCTGTGTAAACCGACGTAACAACAAAGAAAAAAAATAAATGATTTAAAAGGCGAGTCTTTGTACAAAATAATGATACCAATATTGATTAACTTACCAGTATTCTGTTCATAAAAATCAAGTCCGTAAGTTCGGCTAAAATATTTCCCTGCTTGTGGGACACTTTTTAATATCTCATTCAGGGGCCCATTGCTTCGCTTCTAGTACTGGTTGTGTTCAAATTTTTTGACGTCACAATGCTATGACGTTGAACGTTGCGCTGCCCGAAAATGGTGACTTTTGGTGAAAAAATCACCAATCTTCAGCACATTTTGCCCAAATATCGGCATCTATTTGTAACGCGGGACACGAGAAAAATGACGTTATTTATAAAATCGTGTTCGGTTTATTCACATACACTTGTATTAAAATGTCATTCAAGACTTAAAATAAATTCCCAAGACATTCAGCTTTATTTTGATGTAAAATTTATATGTTTTCTAGTAGCAACGACAATATAGTGACCAATTGTTGCTTATGACACGGTATTTTTTCTTGAGTGTCACCAGTTCCGTGCGTAACGTCAGCTGCGAAAACGTGTCACTAGAGAGTTAAATACGTTGACAAACAGACATATCGTATCGGCCGACCAATTCGTTATGGTGACCGTAAAATTTATGAAGTCGATTTCAGTCGCTCTTCATTATTGTTATACTTGCGTTTGTGCTACTAAAATATTGTCTATTGTCTATTGTCTATTCATTACTCAATTGGATCAGATTTTGAATAAGGAGTACATTCCTGCTAATAAAGTCAGTACATTGTGAACATGCTCAAGCGTAGAGTATCAACTGAGATATGATGGGAAGTTGTTATGTGACTGCTGAGAAATGGGAATAATAACATTTATGGCATCGATTTGAATGCGCGACTTGCGCATTTCGACAATTAATATCTATTCAGTAATGCTCGAGGCCAAATATTTAAAAATCCAAAATATAATACAAACATCAAAAAGGAACAAAAAGCTAAACCCAGACAAGGAATCGTGGCAATATATATGGGGGATATGAATGTACGTTCTTTAATCTAAAATATTTTCAAAATAATTATAACAGCTAATTTCAATAAAACAATACCAGTTTTTCATGCCATTACCAAAGTATTGGCAATTCGTCTGATGATACGCTCGGGACAAACAGTCCATTGGCAGAGGTATGGAACCAGCAGTAGTTACAACCTTAACGGTACCAACTTTAATGCACCAGATGCATATTTCGACAATTAATAACTCTTCTGGTTGACAATTGGAAAGTTGAAATCATAGATTCTAGTTTAAATTAAGTCGTCCATCTGTGTCAATATCGAGGAAAAGGTCAAGATATGAAGCAGACCTCCTAGTTTAAAACACACACTCTTTGAAAAAGTCAAAGCGTGTCTGTTGATATTATTTTTCAAAACATTTTTCATTCCTTCTTCGACGTATGAATTGTAAAATGGTTATTTCCCTTTGTTTCTTCTATTTCTTCCCTTACTTTGTAGATTTAGTATTTAAATGAATACCAGTAGAACTCATGAATAACAAATATATCTATAATATCAATAAGAAATGCAGACGCAATTTATTGAAATGCAGACGCAATTTATGAAGATGTTCTATCTTGTTTTGGGGTAAAACTAAATCTTTTTAAAATAAATTGAACATCCTTACTCAATTTCATCATTATACTGTTTTATTGTGTACTATACTACTATATGTTTCGTTATTTATTCTGCACATGTAGAAAACCTTTTCGATCCACTAGGACAGCTGAAGAAAAATGTAATTGGAGGAAGCAAACCAAAAGTGGCGACACCTATGGTTATAGCCAGGATTGAAAGGTACAAAATGGAACACCCAACAATGTTTGCATGGGAAATAAAGGAAAAACTATTGACTGAAGGTACACCAGTTTAAAAAGAAATCCATTAAGGCTTTATATCTATGAAAAGAAAATAATACTTTATTAATTTCGTGCGTCCGAAGCGCTTTTATGGATTTAGTTTCATCAAGAACGGTCAAATTCAAACATTCGAAATTTATTTTTTTGCATGTTTGCTATATTGATGATAATAGTATATAAATAAATCATAGGTAGACATAATGATAAACAAATCTTATCTGAATAATAGTACTATAATATCTACATTTTAAAACAAGGATAAAAGATATTGAGTAAATAGTTCACATTGTGATCTTCTTATATAGAGAAAAGTTTTCAAAATAGTATCTTCCGTAATAATGATATTCTACCTTAGTATTTTATTAACAGGATTCTGTTCTCCACATAACGTGCCTAGTGTGAGCTCTATTAACAGAATTCTCCGTAACCGTGCAGCAGAGAAGGCTGCTTTTGATTATACCAGATTCTTGACTTTCCCTAGCTACCAAATACCATTTCAACATCTGTGGAATTCGTCAATCATTCCAAGGCCTGTTGTGCATAAGCCCACAGCTACGCTTCCCCGTTTAGCGCCAAAGGAGGGTAAGTACATTTTACCAGTAATACAAATATATTCTACTCAAGTCATACAACGATATTTACTTAACAATATGTATTCTAGCAGTGTAGTCAATGTCGACAAGACATTAGCTAATGTCATCCATTTGAAACTTTTACTGTGGTTCGAATTTATCAATCTCAAGTTCTCTGTGTAGTTTTTAAGGATTGTTGTTAGTCTGGTAATCTTTTTTATTCCGAGTGTTGTACGTCTTTCTTAAAACTATGTTCATTTTGCTTCCTTGGTATTCCCTCTTTTTATACTATTTGTGCGCTTTGAGCTTATAAATGTGCTTATTCGGCTCGTTCACAACTTAAAAGCTAATGCACGTGCAAGTATTAAATGAATTTATATAAGAATTCTTCTCTTGTTTCCTAGTACCATTTTTGAATTACTTGTATGATCGTATTAGTTAATACTAATATATGACGATTTCATAAGGGGTGATTGATATATTTTAATAGACAAAAGACTACAACATAATATTAAATAAAAATGAATAGGTTTTATATATGTAAAGAGAATAAATGATACACATGATAAAATGAATGATCAAACCAATTAACGTACGTCAGATACAAATAGAGAGTATAAAGATGAATGTGCAGCTTTTCAACAATGGTTAACAAAAATATGTGAATTTAAATAGAATATAACATCTAAGAAATAACAGCCTTTTGACTGCATTTTCCTTACGGTCTCGCTCCTTTTGGAGTTCATGCGATTCTCTCAGTTTTAATTTGTAACCCGGATTTGTTTTTATCTCTATCGATTTATGAGTTTCGAACAGCGGTATACTTCTGTTGCCTTTATTTTTGACTGCATTTTCCTTACGGTCTCGCTCCTTTTGGAGTTCATGCGATTCTCTCAGTGTGTGTTTGCTACCATGATTTGTCTCCTTAATAGATTTATGAGATTTGACCATCGGTAAACTAATGTTGCTTATATTGACTTTGAATTCATAGGACTTTTGAGTAAAATAAGTACCAAACCCAATTTATTTTTTATCTAACTGTATGTGTCATAGCAACAGTCCCAATTCTTCATATGCTAGACCAGAGAAAATCAAAATAGGATATACAAAACAAAAGAGAATGATATGCAGCGAAGATATACACTTATGAAATTATGTCCACTGGGAAAAACAACAGATGTTATTCGGGCATATACATTTAATAAGATAATACGAATAATCGAGAAGATCGTACATATACATGTGGAACAATCGACTTTAAGAAACATTCCCAAAATTGATGCATGTTTTCCAGATTTTATGAACCAATATGCAGCAAAGCTTCGAATGCTTTTTTCCTGATAAGTGAAAATTAGCCAATGTGCATCTGCATATTCCAATAACCTAGAAGAATATGATGATATTCTTGTTTTAAAATAACAATATATCAGAATTGTCAACGAAGTGAACAAACTTTATTTTTTCACCTGAATTGAAAAGAAAAAGTTGCATTTCTATTGTTGTCGATTTACCCTACTTAATACTTCTAATAATTACTATCATTGTGCCCTAATAGATACAATAACAGAAAATACAGAGAAACCTAGAATTCCTGTTTGTAACACAAGAATGAGGAGAAACCGTACAACATTTACTGCCCTACAACTTGAAGCGCTAGAGAAAGCATTCGTACAAACCCAATATCCTGGAGTTAATACAAGAGAAGAGCTAGCCACTAGTACTGGGCTCTCTGAAGCAAGGGTACAAGTAAGTATTGAGATTAAAATTTCAAGTTATCACTTTTATTATCCAACCCAATATGACCAGGGAAAAACCTTTTACCTTGGTAAAGTAGACATATTGATAAGCTCATCTGATATTTTTACGTTTAGTTTATTCCGGATCCTTTGTAACTTACTTCATGGTCGTTTTCGTTGCCGTTGGTTGCATTGGAAATTGATCTGTACATAGGAACAAGAAAATATTCTCTCCTTTTTTTGTCCCAAAGTTAGCTATCACATTAAGAATAATACATAATGTGTGCACATTTTCATTGCTTTTCAGGTATGGTTTTCAAACAGGAGAGCAAAACACAGAAGGACTCAAAGACTTGGATTTTTGCAGACATCATCTTTAGCACTGATAAACCGCTACTGTTCAAATGCTGCATGTAAAACGAACCATGCTCATGATGACGTCCCATTATCGCCAACGATTAATAATAATACAATAAAAGATGATTTGAAAGATACTGCGGAAAATTATGAAAGAGAAATACGTGATAACCAGGAAAATGATGACATAGAAAATGCGACAAATGAAATAGACGAAGACTCTGATGTTGAAGTTGACGTCTAAAACACATATTAATATGTATCTTGTTTTTCAACTTTACTTTAGTCCATCAAACACTTCATCAACTATTTCTTGTAAAGTCCATTTACAATACATTTATATTAAATATTCATTTCTATATCACATCAATTATTCATTGTTTTGCAACATAGTATTTCAATTGTTTGTAACGTTTTTATTTTATAGAAATCAATTCCATAATTGATGGTCTAAACTTGTGCGAGCAATAAGCGGGACTTCAAAATTTATGATTTAGCACTGTTTTCTTTTAATTGCATCATAAAAAAGATAATTTTGATTTGATGATTGCATACATCCATTTATATTCTGTCAGCATTACATCATGAACAATAAAAACTGGTAAAATGACACAAGTACTATACAGGTAATGAACTATGCAATGGCAGCATATCATCCTGAACAATACTGGTCAATACTATATAGGAATGAACTGGCCTATGACAGCATAACATCCTGACAAATACTGGTCAATCCTATACAAGTATAACGAACTGGCACATGACGGCATAACATCCTTTTAAAAGCAAACAAAACCTTTCACTATTTCCAATGAACTATGTGATTAGAGTCAGTCAACGACCCAAATAGATAACTATGTTCTAATACATACACCGTCTAAAGCTTCTTAAATACGTAGGAGTGAATATTTTTGGTTAAAAGTTGCTGTACCCCTATAGACCATTATATAATGCATGGAAGTACACAATATTGAAATGTACAAAAACCAAAATAATTGTAGCCTTAAAGTTTGTATTAAAAGGGGTTTTATAGCATTAAACCTGAGACATGAGTTCTTTACCAGGTTTGTTTCATCTGTTAAGAAGTTCGACTGTCTTCATCGTGACTTTGTTGATTGTTTCAGGAAAGTTATCACCAAAATAGCATAAGTTGCATTTTATCCCTTTCCCATGAAATGCATTTCCCCCGACTGGACATGAGTAAAACGCTAAAAGCGCTTAATTAAATGCAGTTACTGCTTACTTTTCGTGATTACACAAGTCCATCTCATGTTTTCGTTTGATTTCGGTTTGATCATTTTGGATTTGGTTTTAATATTACCAGTGTCATATACGGTAGCTCAGAGTCCTGATCTGACAAGATATTGATAAAGGTCCTATACAGTCAGGTTATTGGAATTTCAATGGGACTAACTGTGCAACACTTATTGCGGACCTGTTTCTGTATTGTTACGAGTTACAATTTATGACTAAAATCAGCAAAGACCTATCGAAACAACATCTGATACAAAAATTTAATAACACTTAGATATTTGGATGATATATTGGCTCTCAATGACGACTTCAGTATGTACACTAAAGAGATTTATCCTACTGAACTGACTTTAAATAAAGCTAATACTTTCAATGAACACTGCCCTTTTCTGGATCTTGATATCTATATCTTTAACGGGAAGCTTAATACCAAAATTTACAATAAAAGAGATCATTTTTCATTTCCTATTGTTAATTATCCATTTTTAGATGGTCACGTTCCCTGGTCACCATCTTATGGTGTTTATATATATCAACTTGTTCGATTCGCTCGTGTATGTAACAAATTGAAAACAACACGTTTAATAATTTCATGCGTCCGAAGCGCTTTTCTGGATTTACCTTATCAGGAACGCTCAATGCCAAACATTTGAAAACCGAGGGATGTATAAGTACCGAAACAGTTGAAGAGCTATATGACAAAAATACCTAAAAAAAATAGCCAAATTCATCTAAGGTCAACTTTGCCTGAGGGAGTTGAAACCTTAGTTTCTTTATAATTTAAAAATTTATAAACGGACAATTTTAGAAAAGTTTGTTATAAATCATGTCAGTACCGAAGTACTGACTACTGAGCTGATGATACCCTCGGGGACTGATAGTCCACCAGCAGAGGTATCGACCGGTAACAACGTATTTGATTTTAAAGAAAGAAATCTCTGTATTACTGAAAAATTATTACACCAGGGTTTTCGATATCACAAACTTGTCAAAACATTTACTTAATTTGATCATCAATACAAGGACATCATTCGTAAATATAAATCAACGTGCAGACATCCTATACGTTCAGGTATTTCACATCCAATGTTTTGTGGAAATATTCTACACAAAGCAAAAAAATGTTGTCATTCACCTCAAAGCTAACCAAACCTTTAAACAGACTTATTCGGAAGGGATGTAATTACGATACTGTTGTCAGGTCATTAAAGATGACATTTATTTGAATTAATATTCACGGATTCACTCATAGGGTCTTTGAATCGGAAATAAACACATTTATTATAAAACCAGTTATTGGCATGATACGGGTTATGTTCTCGTATATGTTATGATGGTATGATACCAAACCCCCAACGGGAGGGATTGTGCTTGATTTTCACATGATAAAGACATATTCTTTCAATCAGTTTAATTGAGGTCTGGACCTGACATGTCAGCAACTGCTAGTAGTCCAATGTGAATTTATGTATCATTGTCATTTTGCTTAGTTTCTTCTGTTACCTTTTCTAACATCGGACTTGACTAATCTTAAACTGAGTTTTACTGTGCGTATTGTTGTGTGTTTGTTTATTTAATGAATGGCTATTATTTATTTTGAATTTATTGAACCATAAAATTAATTTTTGACTCTTCACATTGAATAATCCGCAAAGCGGATTATGTAAAAGTGAAGAGTCAAAATCAAAATTTTATGGTTCAATAAATTCAAAATAAATTATTGTCATTCATTATAAATAAATTTCTATCAAAAATAAGGCTCAAAGAGCTTTTATATTATTTATATTAACAATAACAACGTACACTCATGTTGGCGTATGAATACACAACGTCAGAGTGGGCGTGTCGCCATAAAATTGTACGGAATCCATAGTTAATGCTTTTGTGAGTACAGTCCATCAGAATTTGTACAAGCATGTTACAGTTAACTAAGTTCTGATAGAGACCATTCTTTAAGTTGTCCAGGTATAATTTTATTTTCTGGAGGTGCCTTTCACGTGTATGCGTATGCCTATTGCATGAGAGTATGAGGTGTTCTAGGTCTTCATTTGCTGTATTACACAATGTACATATTGGGGATATATTCTTATTGTGTCTAGACCTAACTGTCTGTAGCATATACGTTTGCGTTACTAGCCTGCTCTTTATTTCTCCTGTTTTCACATTTGTAGGGTTGTTTCCTGTACACTGCCAGATATTATGCGGCATAAATGATGGGTTTTCCTGTATTTGAAGATATGCCAATGTCTTTTATTTGGATTGGTCTTCAAGGCATATTTCATGCCAGTATTTATTTTGATGATATCTAACTATCCTTTTCCATTTTTCCTTTGATTTTGGGTGTTTCATAAGATTCTCAACCGGTTCCATCCTGTACTTTGTCAGAGCTTCCTCTACTCTATTTATAAATATGTTGCTTTTTCATTTTCATTGCAACTTGACGTTCCAGGATTTGAAATTCTAATGAGTTATTGTTTCTTATTATGTTCATCAACAAGGATAGCATATTTCTGTCTATCACCATACGGATTGGTACTGCTCCAATTAATGTGTAGACTGCTGTGTTGGCTACCTGATTGGGAAGGCCCTGTAACTGCTTTAAGATTTTCCGCTGCATTGTTTCCATTTGGTCCATTTCTTTCTTCTTAATTGGCATGACCTCCAACCCATATGTCATTTTTGGAACAGAATATACCTTCCACAGATTGTGGGATACAAGAGGAGAAAAACCTTTCCTTATATGGAGACCAGCTCCTAACATACCATAAATAGTGGCCCTTCCTACTTTCAGTTTTTCATCAATATCAATTGTATTCTTTTCATTTCTGGTTATACCTAGGTGTTTTGCAGTTTCACTCCTACCTATCTGAGAGTTGCCAATGTTTACTACTCTGTCCTGTTTGGTATTATAGCATACAAGATCCGATTTCTGTGGGTTGATTTTGACCAGGTCCCTCTGTGTATGGTGGTATACAATGTCCATTTTGCCTTGTAGTTCACATTCAGAGTTTGCTAGTACTAAATGTCATCTGCACATGTAGGTGTAGCAATGCCTATTGTCCCCATATGGCATCCTAATCCACTTTCTGTAACACTATCTAGAATGGCATTATTATAGCATTTGTATAAGGAAGTCGATAGTTTTGCTCCTTGCTGAATTCCTTGGTTGACAGATATTTTGTCAGAAACAAGATCGTCCCATTTAATTCTAATGCTCATTTCTCTATACATATTACGGAGTAGGATCCACATGTCACCGTCAATGCCATAGTGGTAGACCTTGTTGAATAGAATCTCATGTTCCAATTTGTCAAAAGCCTTTTCTGCATCTAAGGTTAGTAATAGGACTTCCTGGTCGTCACAACATTGAAAATAAAGGTAATACTTTTAACCAATCAGAAGACAGTAAATACACCAAATTTATTTATTCTACATTGGCCAGAGTTATAGAGGGCGGGTTGAGATCTCACAAAACATGTTTAATCCCGCCACATTTTTGCTCCTGTCCCAAGTCAGGAGCCTCTGGCCTTGTTAGTCTTGTATGTTTTTTTCAATTTTGGTTCATTTATATGTTTCTGAGTTTAGGGTGACGTCCATTTTCGCTGAACTAGTACAAATTTTTGTTTAGGGGCCAGCTGAAGCCCGCCTCTGGGTGCTGGATTTGCTCGCTGTGTTGAAGACCCACTGGTGGCCTTGTGCTGTTTTCTGCTCTTTGATCGGGTTGTTGTCTCTTTGACACATTCCCCGTTTCCATTCTCAATTTTAAGTCTTCTTTATTATAGCTATATGTCTCTGATTATATGAATTTATCAATTAAGTAACAATGTATGTACTAATAGTAAACCATAGGTAAGGTGAGATTTTGATCTATAATTTAAAGTATACCTATAAGGGAGCTACCATTTGATTTTTATGGGGGCTAGGATGAAATTTGAAAAAAAAGCAGGACAGGAGTTTTGAGTAAAAGAAACTAGAGGCTCTAAAGAGCCTGTGTCGCTCACCTTGGTCTATGTGCATATTAAACAAAGGACACAGATGGATTCATGACAAAATTGTGTTTTGGTGATGGTGATGTGTTTGTAGATCTTACTTTACTGAACATTCTTGCTGCTTACAATTATCTCTATCTACAATGAACTTGGCCCAGTAGTTACAGTGGAAAATATTTTGTAAAAGTTTACGAAAATTTACAAAATTTATGAAAATTGTAAAAAATTGACTATAAAGGGCAATAACTCCTTAAGGGGTCAATTGACAATTTTGGTCAAGTTGACTTATTTGTAGATCTTACTTTGCTGTACATTATTGCTGCTTACAGTTTATCTTTATCTATTATAATATTCAAGATAGTAACCAAAAGCTGCAAAATTTTCTTAAAATTACCAATTCAGGGGCAGCAACCCAACAACGTGTTGCCTGATTGGTCTGAAAATTTCAGGGCAGATCAATCTTGACCTAATGAACAATTTTATCCCCCCGTCAGATTTGCTCTAATTGCTTTGGTTTCAGAGATATGAGCCAAAAACTGCATTTTACCCTATGTACTATTTTTTAGCCATGTCGGCCATCTTGGTTCGCGGGCGGGGTCATCGGACACATTTTTTAAACTAGATACCCTGATGATTGTGATCAAGTTTGGTTAAATTTGTCTAACTAGTTTCAGAGGAGAAGATTTTAGTAAAAGATAACAAAAATTTACAAAAAATTGTTAAAAACTGACTTTAAAGGGCAATAACTTCTTAAGGGGTCAATTGACCATTTTGGTCATGTCAACTTTTTTGTAGATCTTACTCTGCTGAACATTATTGCTGTTTACAGTTTATCTCTATCTATAATAATATTCAAGATAATAACCAAAAACTACAAAATTTCCTTAAAATTACCAATGCAGGGGCAGCAACCCAGCAACGGGTTGTCCAATTCATCTGAAAATTTCAGGGTAGATAGATCTTGACCTGATAAACAATTCTACTGTTGTCAGATTTGCTCTAAATGCTTTGGTTTTAGAGATATAAGCCAAAATCTACATTTTACCCCTATGTTCTATTTTTAGCCATGGCGGCCATCTTGGTTAGTTTGCTTGGTCACCAGACACAATTTTTAAACTAGATTCCCCAATGATGATTGTGGTCAAGTTTGGTTAAATTTGGCCTAGTAGTTTCAGAGGAGAAAATTTTGTAAAGTTAACAACGACGGACGACCACGGACGACCACAGACGACGATGGACGCTGGACGCCAAGTGATGAGAAAAGCTCACTTGGTTAAGTGTCTCAGTTGTTTCAGAGGAGAAGATTTTTGTAAAAGATTACAAAAATTGACCAAAAATTGTTAAAAATGGACTTTAAAGGGCAATAACTCCTTAAGGGGTCAACTGACCATTTTGGTCATGTTGACTTATTTGTAGATCTTACTTTGCTGAACATTATTGCTGTTTACAGTTTATCTCTATCTATAATAATATTCAAGATAATAGCCAAAAACTGCAAAATTTCCTTAAAATTGCCAATTCAGGGGCAGCAACTCAACAACAGGTCTGATTCGTCTGAAAATTTCAGGACAGATAGATCTTAACCTGATGAACATTTTTACAACTGTCAAATTTGCTCTTAATGCTTTAGTTTCAGAGATATAAGCCAAAAACTGCATTTTACCCCTATGTTCTATTTTTAGCCATGTTGGTTGGCAGGCGGGGTCATCAGACACATTTTTTAAACTAGATACCCTAATGATGATTGTGATCAAGTTTGGTTAAATTTGTCTTACTAGTTTCAGAGGAGAAGATTTTGTAAAGACAACAAAATTTACAAAAATTGTTAAAATTGACTTTAAAGGGCAATAACTCCTTAAGGGTCAACTGACCATTTTGGTCATGTCAACTTTTTTGTAGATCTTACTCTGCTGAACATTATTGCTGTTTACAGTTTATCTCTATCTATAATAATATTCAAGATAATAACCAAAAACGACAAAATTTCCTTAAAATTACCAATGCAGGGGCAGCAACCCAGCAACGGGTTGTCCGATTCATCTGAAAATTTCAGGGTAGATAGATCTTGACCTGATAAACAATTCTACTCTTTGTCAGATTTGCTCTAAATGCTTTGGTTTTAGAGATATAAGCCAAAATCTACATTTTACCCCTATGTTCTATTTTTAGCCATGGCGGCCATCTTGGTTGGTTGGCTTGGTCACCGGACACAATTTTTAAACTAGATACCCTAATGATGATTGTGACCAAGTTTGGTTAAATTTGGCCAAGTAGTTTCAGAGGAGAAGATTTTTGTAAAAGTTAACAACGACGGACGACGCCGGACGCCACGTGATGAGAAAAGCTCACTTGGCCCTTCGGGCCAGGTGAGCTAAAAAGGCAGGACCGAATAGAGTGAAAAATAAAGAGGCAGGACAGAGATTACAACTAAAAAAAAATGCAGGAGAAAATTTTTCATCCTAGCCCCCCATAAAAATCAAATGGTAGCTCCCTAATATCATAAGCAAGTGTAGATAGCATGGGTCAAAGACATATTGGTTTTTTTTTCAATCAAAAGTCCTCTAAAACAAATGGAAACCAGCCGTTCTTTCCTTCTACGCTCATCATCAAAATGCTTGTTTTTCATTGACAGCATATTAATTGCGTTTAGAGGATGTGTTTTTCAGGAATATGACAGTTATTTTTCATTCGTTTGATGTGTTACATCTAGATACTGACAATCAGAGTCAGTTGAGAACTAGACTTTACAGAAAAAGAGATAATTTCAAATTTTCCCATTCTGAATTTTTCATTTCTGTGCAGCAACATTCCGGCAGCGCATGCAAATTGATTATATACCTGTTGGTATCATATTCAAGGGCTTCCTATTATGATTTTCTTGATAGAGGGTTGCTGCTTCCAAGGAAGCTATTAAACCAATGGTTCCAAATGGCAAATTTAAAATCAACCCTTTAAAAGTTCTACAGACCAAGCAAGATTTGGTTGACCGTTATGGAATGGCTTGTTTCACAGATGACCACGAATATGTTCCACTTGTTGTAGCCACAATCCCTTGGTATCTTCTACTTACTTTTCCCTTGTATTTTTCTTCAAGTTTGGTTAAAATGTTTGAGTTTCTTGGAATATTCTCAAACATTTTAACTAAATCTTTAACAAAAGACCCTACAAAGTCTACATGTATCATTATTTTGAGTTAATGGTGCCTATCTGAATTCCAAGATGGCTGTCAAAGTTGAACACAGTTAAACATAGGACCCTTTGAATATGATATATGTTTGTTTTTTTAACAGTATATATCTTGCACATATAAATCAAATCATGCACAAATGTAACAAGGATGGTGAACACCATATTAAATATACATTGTAAAATATGAAAAAGAATATCCATATGAATTTATACTTAAAACTTAATTTTACTAATTCATATCAATCATCAAAAGACATTGTTACACAAATGATATAAACAATATGTTTTGGTATCCATGACATGAATGCATCGTAACTGCAGCATGTATGTTTCATATATCCCTCAGGACATTAGATATAGTATTAAAAACTGACATAAAACACACTGTACCTGCACAGACTAATGTGACCATTTGCCTACCCATTTCCAAGCCTGGCAGTGACAAGTCTTATGACCAGAGATTTAACCTTCTCAAATCATCAATAAAAACAATGCAATAAAACATACACACACTCACATGCAACGTAATTGTTAAATGTACATTTCTGGAAATTTGTATGGTTAGTGAGGTGTACCAGGGACTTACACTGGCACCATTGTGATCATTGGTTCATAGTTTGGCAAAACTGAGAACCTCATTAGGCATTTGTTGATTTGAAAAAAAGGTCAGTCAACAAGATAACTTGTTGTTGGCTTTGAACTAGCTGTCAGTAACTGCAAGTACTCTCAGATCTGTACTTAATGTCTTTTGTTTTTGTTAGGTTTTCTGTTTTTTTGGTGCCTTGTATCGATCTGATGAGTTAAGTCCTTTTCAACTGATTTTATAGCTTGTTTTTATGTTGTACTGTTACACCACTATCCCAGGTTAGGTGAGGGTTTGGTCCCAGAAAACATTTTTTACCTTGCCACATTCTGTATGTGCCTGTCTTAAGTCAGGAGCCTTTAATTCAGTAGTTGTCGTTTGTAAGTGTATTTTATATTTATTTTTCGTTTATTGTTTTGTACATAAATCAGGCTGTAAGTTTTCTTGTTTGAATTGTTTTACATTTTTCATTTAGGGCCCTTTTATAGATTACTATGCGGTATGGGTTTTGCTCATTGTTGAAAGCTGTATGGTGACCTACGTCTGTTGGTCTCTGGCAGAGAGTTGTCTCATCTGCCAGCATACCACATCTTCTTATTTTATAAGAAAAACAAATGTTGATCACTAAAAACACAATTCAAATCTTAATCCAAGTCTGCATATCTTTGGGCTATCACTGTCATAAATAAGAATTATTATGATATATATCATATATGTATATTTTACACAAAAACATCAGCTTCCTTGCCTTGCAGCTTAAACTTTATGTTCTATATGTCAGTCAACTAACAAGCTATTGGATATTTTACTAGAAAAATCAAATATATATATTAATGCAACATTGTGATAGGTCCTCTTTGGTAGAGAAAGAGTTATGAACTTAAATTCCCATGTAAGTCCAAAAACTTGCATTCTGGATGTGGTTGGTACAAAAACTTTGCAATTTCAGAAAAAAAAGGTCTTATTCTTATTCATGGTGGCCAAAATATTAAAATGGTCACCTTGGGTATATATCAATAAGATAAGATTTTGATATTTAACATTGTAAGAATAATTTCTATCAAATTTGGTCTAAATTGGCAAGTGTGTATAAAGAGAAGAAAACTTAATTTGAAACTTTATAAAGGTAAAGGCCTTTTACAAAATTTAACAAGAAGAGCTCATATGGCCTAAAACATCAAAATATCTATAAATACTGTGGATTCATTTATTTTCGTGGGTACCAATTTTCGTGGATTGAGGAAAACTTGCATATTCGTGGATATCTGATTTCGTGGTTTTCCAAAAGTCTGCATATAATCATACAGCAAATATGCAATTCGTTGAACATTTAAATTCGTGGTTTCCCTGTACCAATGAAATCCACGAAAATTGGTATCCAACGAATAATAATGAATCCACAGTAGTTGTATATTGGGTACATTTAATTCATCACAATGACAAAGAGGCTTTGCATGACTACATTTTGTGTACATGTACATACATGTACTCATACATTTGATGTCTGACTATGAACATTTTATACTTTAGTTAGATGTCTGACAAGCTCTGATCATCACAAGCTGAAGCAAAATGAAAACTGGTGCCATTGATTCTGAGGTAGATATAATCCTTGTCCGACTCAGCTTCTGACACAATAAAATTTTAAATACAAACAATAATGTCAAATACAACATAGAAGACAAAAATCTTATAACTGCCGCACGCAGTTCTGTTTCTTTGACCATGCGTATAAACACGATGATACAGAAATAACAGTTAAGTCCGTCTGCTATGTATAAAGGTGTGAACACTGACCACCAGGAATAAGATATCACATTCTCATACTTCAACACGGCCATCACAGAAAACACCAGCAAGGTCACAAGATGGGTCCATATTTCAAACGCAGTCATTCCAAGCCACTGTACAATCTCATTCAATGTAAACAGCATGGTGTGATGATTTAAATTTCCACACTCTTTTACGGTAAAGTGATCATAATATTTTGATAATATTAAAATATCTTCTCTTCATGGAACATACCGTGGCATTTACCATTTCATGTTTCTTAACTTTCTATGCCAAAATCTGTTATATCCTGTAAAAGAGACAAAAGTATTTATGTTTTCCATGACAAAACTAGTTTTATTTTCATTTATTACATTTCTCCTATTTGTATAAAATAAGATGTGGTATGATTGCCAATAAAACAACTTTCCACCAGACACCAAAGAAGGTAGAAGTTAGAAACTATATCCTATATATATAATAGGTCATCAGTAAAGGTATAGTAAAACAACAACACAAAGTATAGTAACTGTTAGTTTTAACAAGATAGAATTATCAATAGACCCAGTCAAATTATTTGGCAGAAAATGGGGAAGAAATGCCAAAGGGCAACCAAAAGTGTAAGGCAAAAAAATACACTGGTACCATGGCCTAATGAAAAACAACAAAAAAGACAAAACTATGGCATTTGGTTTCTGGAGGAGAGTTGTCTCATTGGCAATCATACCACATCTTCTTATTTTTATACATATATAAACGACAGGCCACATAACACATATATTGTTAGGAAAGGGGAGTGACTCTCAAGTTCTGATGAGTTTTACTGGACATTAAATCCAGTAAAGATGGAGCAGATAAATTTCAACAATTTTTACCCTTTAACAAATACATGTAGTCTCACATAGCTGGTGAAAATGGCTTTGACATGTTCATACAACTCTTTTTCACATAGCTCACTCTAAAACATGCATAAAAGTCATCATGACATCATTGGTGTTCAAGAGAGGTCTAGTTTGATGAATAAAGTGATATAACTCTATATTTAAAATTGACACTGTTTACCAAGTAGAGGATGCATTGCATTTATAAATCAAATTTGCTGTTTTTTCTTTCAGCAAAATTAAGTTTTAAAATCTAGAAATTCTCACATTACATGAAAAACATTTTGTCTTTATTTATCATTACCCATATAAACAGGTTGGTTGTACTGAGAAACTTTATATTGGGAAATCAGTTATTAATCTGTGATAATAAAAGTTTTTCTCCTTTGGTCATAATGAGGACACTGGAGTAAAAAATATACCTCATCCTCTCTAGGTACTTGGTTTAAATTACAAAACTGACAAAGTGGTTCACATCTGGGTAATGGTTCTAGTTTTCCTAAAGAATAATATTTTATTTCATGTCTTTCAGTTTCTATCCTACGGCAGTAATTTCTTAATCTAAATTTTGAAAGCATTGACTAATTATCTTAGTATTTTACATCATGGTATTGTTTGACCTGCAGAAAAGAGGATTTAACCCCTTGACCTCGCTATGGATCTTTTTAGAATACAGCAAAAAGTTTAAATTGTTTTGGCCCCTAATTCCTAAACGGTTGGGACCATCACCGCTAAACAATCCCACCCTTCCTTCTGTGGTATTGAACCTTTTGGTTAAATTTCATAGAGATCCATATACTTAAACTAAAGTTGTTGTCCGGAATCCAAATGTATGATTTGAATTCATATTCAATTGAAGATTTTTTGCTGTTGTGCAACACACTTTGCTGTTGTGCAATACTTAGTAAATCTGTTTTCAGACTATACAAAGAATTAGCAAAATAAATTGTGACCCCCCCCAAAAAAATTGTTGTTTACCCCCCTCCAAAAAAAATAATATTTGAAGAGAATTTTCCTTTCAGGAAAAAAAATTGCCCTCCCCAATTTTTTGACCCCTCAACCCCTTTCCAAAAAATTAATTTTGAAGAAATTTTCTTTTTGTTAATTGTGGTACAAATTAAGAGACATCCATACACTTAAACACAAGTTTATGTCTGAAAACAAGAAAAATCCTTGTTTTAGACCCTTTTTTGCCTCTAATTCCTGAACGGTTTGGGCAATTACGTATACCCCCAAAATGAATCCTAACCTTCACCTTGTGGTATTGAACCTTG
The DNA here is from genome assembly GCA_017311375.1 of Mytilus coruscus. Classification (NCBI taxonomy): domain Eukaryota; kingdom Metazoa; phylum Mollusca; class Bivalvia; order Mytilida; family Mytilidae; genus Mytilus; species Mytilus coruscus. The sequence goes on from CM029596.1 coordinate 128,999,621, forward strand.
TGGTACAATTTCAGAGCAATTAAAATACTTATACACAAGTTATTGTCCTGAAGCTAGAAAAATGCTTGTTTTGGCCCTAATTCCTAAACGGTCGGGACCATCACCCCCAAAACTTGATAAGCAATCCCAATCTTCCTTTTGTGGTATTTAACCTTTTGGTTAAATATCATAAAAATCCATACACTTAAACTTAAGTTATTGTTCGGAAACCAAATGTCTTCGGACGATGCTGACCCCGACGACGTGATACCAATATACGACTGCAAAAATTTTTTGTGGTCGTATAAAAATTAAGCATAACAGTTTAAATGTAAGCACTATAGCCAAAAAATTATACATGACAGCTTATCTACATACAGAACAACAACACTGAGATTCATTCCAGGACAGTATAAGGCTGGATCTGAATGTGAAGTTGATTATGGAAAATGGTAAACTACGCACATATTTAAAATTTAAATGTTCATTTGAATGTGAGAAATATCGACTTTATTCAAGACTTCAAAAAAAGAAAAAACTACACAAAGTTCAGAATAAGTAACCATAAGTTAAAGGTTGAAACTGGGTGATACATTAAACCAAGTGTGTCTTATGAAGAAAGAATATGTGACCTATGTTTCTCTGATGGTGTTGAGGATGAAATACATTTTCTTTTACAATGTTCTTTTTTTAATCAGCAAAGAAAATTTTTTTAGACTATATAACCAAAGTATGCCCATCTTTTTCAAACTTGTCTTGCTTAACAGATTTATATCGTTAATGACTATGGAAGATATAAAAATTACAATGAAAATAAGTGAATTTATTTTAGAAAACCTTCCAATCTAATTGTATGCTAATATTAACTATGTCATATTCCATAATAGTATTATCATGATTATACAATATATTGTTTGCCTCTTTTAGTACAAGTGTTTGTGTGCTACCAATGTACCTTTAATATAAATAAGAAGATGTGGTATGAGTGCTAATGAGACAACTCTCCATCCAAGTCACAATGTATAAAAAGTAAACAATTATAGGTCAAAGTACGGCCTTAATAATTTGTTATGCTATGATAATCATTGTAAAATTGTTGTATTTTGAGTGTATGCCCCTTGAGAGTCCATGATTGGACGGTCTCACTAATTAGCGACAAGAAGAATTTTAGTGACAAGAAGATCAAAGCGTCAAGAAGCGACAAGAAGAAATAAATTAGCAACAAGAAGAAAAAATTAGCGACAAGAAGACAAACTTAGCGACAAAAAAGATTAAATACTATTAAAAAAAAAAAAAATATGGAAGAAGTCAATTAATTGCAGTTGATTATTTGCTGTTTTATAAAGTTTCAATCATGTTTGTTAGATTTAGTACAACTACGTACAATATAGTCTTTTAATGAAATTTTAGAAAAAATTATTTTATTACATTATTTTAATGTACATGTATGTATCCAGCGACATATATACACACATGTATACATGTATATATCTCTGATGTATCAATCTGAATATTTGTAACAATACCATGTCCCATCCTATATTATTAGTATATACATATATTTTATATATATGGACCTTTTAGTGAAATAAATAAAGATTACATTATCTTATAATTTGTGAACCTTTGATATATCAACCATGCTGACTCTACATATTATCGATTTATTCATTTATACAGGAAACTGTAAATATATCTATTTAAACATATTGTCCTTTAAAGAGGTACTAAAACGCACATAACAAGTAATTCTTATCTAAAAGTTCGAAATAATTGATAAAAAAATGCAAAAACACGATGTAATTTGGTCCACTAATAACAGAGATAATAGCGTGTAAAGGTCAACTATTTTTACCTTGGGAAAATCCAATCAATGCTACTTCCGGAAACAGCACTAAAACCAAATCTACCGGAAATGACGCACAGTGGGTCACGTCTTCGGCTTATCTGAGAGTTGTTTAATAAATGAACTTTCTTCTGATCGTTGATTTAAAGCACTGCCAATGAATTTCGCCACCCCTTCAAGGTTCATTCTTCATTATGACCAATTTGTCAGAAAGGAACAAAATATGTTTCAGAAGGGAAGTGTATTTATAAGTGTTTCAATAGAAAAAGGGGGGATGGGGTTAGGGTAATTCAACATTGACTTTTAAACTGAAAAACAATGCTCCTGATCGTAGAACTGAGACAAATTGACGGTCAATATATTATATTCTAGCTATTAATTAAAAAAATATATTGAGTCAAGAAAAATATGGTTTATATTTACATTTACGTAAAGTTGCATAACATCTTGACAAGATATGACGGTACAGAGGCTTCTGTTCCATGTAATAAAGATAATTAATGGCAAGTTAAAAATCGGGTAAATGCAATTCCTTTTTAATAATGTTAATTATCAAACTATAAAGTTTATCACTTTATAAACAACAGGTGGCATTTCTGCATGGCCATGTTGTTAATTACCTGAGTGGAGGAATGATAGCTACTGTGATCTTTCTTACCTTAATTTACAGGATGTTTACTTATCAGTAGTGTCAAAGTACGGACTGTTTTAATTACCAGACCAAAAGGTGATCGAGAGGATTAATATTTTTCTTGTTTGGTTATTTATTTGTCATTGCTTAAATTTCAAATGAATGAAAAGGTCAATATTTTAAAAGCAGTATGGTATAATTTTGTTTATTTAAAAAAAAAAAATTGCTGTGATCATAACATTTAGGATTTAGGACACAAGTAATTTGGGAATGCAAATCCCTTTGTCTAAAAAAAATTATATCAGTGGTATTTGTTGACGGTAGTTTTAAATGCTCTTAGATATTTTAACCTATTTAATATTTCTATTGCTCTTATATTTCTACGAAATAGGTTTTATATCTTATTTTCTAATAAAAAAAAAAATAATAATATACATTTACATATAAAATAGGCCTGTGATTTAGGACACAGACATAGATTATAATTGTATAATTTGTCTCTATGGCAAACGTACTGAAATTTACAGGACAGAAAGTAACAAATTTGTTAGTACAAAAGTCACACATACTATTTGTTTAGTTTTCTTTGAAAACATAGGAAAAATTTCGACAATTTTTTTAAGTTGCTTGCATATATTCATTTAACAATTTATGAAATAGTTCATTTAAACCTTGAATAATGAATAGAAGTCAAATTTTATGCAAGCAAAGGATAAAGGTATTGGCACTATGTCACAATGAAACCATTTAAGTACCAAGCCACTTTAAACAAATTGTTATCTTTACAATTATTTTTTCATTATTGTTCTTTTTTTTTCAGAATAAATTTTGTTTACAAAGTTGCCATATATATAAAAGTTCTAGAAAAAATACAAAAATTATTTTGACAAATATCTTCTAATATTAAAAAAAAAAGAATAGACTAAAAACTGAATTGTGAATTTTGTACTGTGACTTTCTATCCTACATTCGTCCGTAGGTAGGACTATGCTCATGATGCTGGGATCTGATATAACGTAAGTATATATATGACATATACAACAATTTTTTTACATAAGGTCCAAGGACTATGACAATCATATATACTTATACTGATTTCAGTCCATTTTAAAATTTTGTTTGATGTTTAAATCTCATATAGGTTAATTACAGGTCTATTCGGTATTTTATTTTTAATGAAAAATAGCTTGATCAATACATATTCAGGTTTTTGCTAAACCAGTCAAGCAAATATGTGACTGACAGTACTCAATTCTCCACAGTATCTGGAGAATAAACTCGGATGAAATAAAACTCGGAGTTCGGTATTTTTGTTATTTTACTTTTTAAATAATTTTTAAATGCTGCTATAACTAAGTAAGTAAGAGAATTTTTATTGTTTTGTAGCTCAGAAAAACCCACACAGTTTAATTTAACAAATCAGCAAGTTACGCCCTTCGTCGTCTTTTGGAAGCACGTGTCGGGAGTGTCCTATTTTGAATGCCGTTTTTTCGCCATGGAAAATAACATGCACGGTTCTACTTCTGCTTCTACCACCACTTTACAATGCTTTAGGATGAAAATGTTAATATTTTATAGAAAAAAAGGTTGATTTGTCTTCTTCCAAATACTGCCCACATTCAACATGATGAATATTCTGGCAAGTTGTGCTTTTGGTTTTTCAATACTTTTCTAATAATAAACATTTGATTAAAATATTTATGCGATTATGAAGCCTCGATAAATGTATAACAATATCTCAATGTTATAACTGTCACCGAAATATATCAAAGCTGTTATTTTACTTAAGCAAGCCGTGATCTGTTTACATACGATATAACACACGTATCTGATCAGGTGACCCACTGTGCGTCACTTCCTTTGGGTATAAGTAGTGAGTTGTAGTGGCGTGTTTTACTTAATGGTTCAGGTGTTCAAATGACAAACTGACAGTAATTTGCAAATATCTCGATAATTACAAGATGAAATTTTATCGTTTTTTTTGCATGCTTAAACCTTAATTACGAACTTTAGAATAAGGCAAACATGATTTTAGCGTTTTAGTACCTCTTTAAAAACTCTTTCTTGAACATTATTTTCTTCGCTCCATATCATCAAAGACATATATATGTCTCTGGTATCATGAAATAATGAAAATTCTCGTATATTCAAAATAAAACCACACACATTTAAAATGCATGTTTCTATATCTATTTGTTTCAAATAATCATTATTTAGATATCTTAACGCTAAATTTAATTTCTTGTCACTAAATAAGCTTTCTTGTCGCTAAATTATTCTTTTTGTCGCTTCGTGTCGCTAATTAGTGAGACCCCGATTGGATAATAAAAATCTTGAAATATGTTGTTGTTCTGCATGTCTCAGACTAAGGCTAAGCTTTTTCATGTAATTTTTTTTTTTTTTTATTTATCTTTGGTCCATGTAGCATTTCATTACTATACCTATATCATCAAATTGTTTAATTGTTGTATGATTGATATTTTTTAAGTTGGTATCCTGAAAATGTTCTGGTTTTGCAATAAAATTTTAAAAACAAATAATTTATCTTGACATTTCCTGATCGTCGTAAGTATGCAGCAAACTGTAGAAAGATAAAAATTCGTTTCTTCAAACGCTTTGCCGAGAGAGAATCTTGTTCTGGTTCCTTGTCAATGAGTAAAGGACGTCAGTATGTTGTGTAAAGTAAACATTATACAACCAGTAAGTCAAAAGTTAGAAAATAAAACGACAATGGCAAATGCTGATTTAAAATCCTTAAAAAACGTTAGTCCATTTGTAATATGGGGTCTTGACAATATTCTTGGCAACTTCCCTCTAACATGGAAGTTGTTTTCAATTGATATGATGGAAAGAAGATGTCAATGAGACAGCAATCAATAACAAAAATAACCATTATGGGATAAATCTAGAGTGGCAACTACACCAAATAAATATGACATCTATGAATTTTATTTTAATTTTTGCTTTGACGTCATCCTATAATCAATGAGGGATAGGATGCAGTCCGGTAAATCCGCCCACATAAGTCTTTGATCGTATGTATTTCTACTAAATTATATACAAATTTTATCAATTAAAGGAGTAGGCCCTGTAAGAGGGTATGAATGCCCTTTATTATCAAGCGTCTTTTTTTCACTACCATTTGCGTCAAATGAGCCATTAATTTTGATCGTCATGTGTCAAATCTAATTTTGTAGCTACCGTAAGGTCAAATTGAGTAAAATATTTATCGTTAAAGTTATTCAAACAAATATTTTACTGTCATTCGTCGTATGGGGTACCCCATTACTACTATCCTGTAACAGTGGCGGATCCAGAACTTTTTATAAGGGGGGCCCACTGACTGCCATAAGAGGGGGCCCGTTACAGTCATGCTTCAGTTATTCCCTATATAATCAACCAAATTTTTCCCACAAAAGTGGTGGCGGGGATGGGGCAGCCCCCCTTTAGATCTGCCTATAGGTAAGACCCCATTTTGGCCCCAAAATCTAGCATTTTTACAAAGTTGTTGAAAATGTAAACTTTTAGCTATTTAATGGAAAGTAGAATACTTTTGTTACATAAATATTTTTTTTTTTGACAATACAATGCAATGGACATGTATCAGGTAATAGCATCATTATTTCATGCCAAAATACTGAAATCTTCACAATTTTAGCATTTGTGCTTATTTTAAGACAGTTTTTGTCTAAAATGGAAGTGACCGCACTTGTGTTCAGTCTTAATATTTAAATATATATTGTATTTAATGATAGTACATAACATATATAAATTTTGAGACTGAACACGAATGCGGCCACTCCATTTTAGACAAAAACCATCTGAAAAGTGATGTTTTATGGCATATTTGATGGATTTTTCATATTCAAGCTTGAATTTGAGCGTCTTTAATGACCAAATCAGTTCAAATCTTTAACATTAATCAATTGAATCAACTGAGGTAGACACTTAAGTGTTAAAAAAATGTAAAAAATCTTTTATCAGATGTACTTTGAATTTTAGGCTGAAATTAGCCCTTACATGTACCTGACCTTCTCCTTTGATATAAATCAATTCACTGACAAATCAATTTTGAGTAGTTTATCTCATTTCCCAAAATATATCTGAAATGAATTTTAAAATCAACAAAACAAGTGGGTCATCTGTGTTTTTTATCGGAAATGTGTTTGTCCGGTAAATCCGCCTGTATAATTATATATCACTAGATATTTTCGTAATAAATGATTTTTCTTTAAAATTTGACATGCAGTGATAATAAGTACAGTTCCTATGAATAAAATAGACCAAATATTCACAGAAGTGACAATTACGGAAGTAAATGGGAGTGGGTGGGTTTACCGGACGGGCGGAATTACTGGACACTACTGTATATAAAAATCAGGTACATGTAATGGGTCAATACGCCAAGATTCCTGTTACCATTGGGTTATTTACCTCCAGGTTGATTCGCCTTGAAAAGTGACTCATTTCACTCAATTTGTACCGTATGTTAATCAAATTTGATTGATTTGGTAATATTATATGTATAAATACCCCAAAATGTCAGTTTTTTAGTGTTAATGACAGTTGAATTTTGTTCTTTAAATATATCTTAATAAAGTTTATTAATTTAAAGTTCATTTTCCTTTACTTACATGTATTTAGGTGATTTTATAGATATATATAGCTCAAAAGTATGTTAATTTATAGCTTGACACAGCAATTCTATATTCCATCAATATCAGTGGCTCAGTAGTGTAAACAAGTAGGTTGAGATTGTGTTTAAAGTTTTTTTTAGATATCAAAAACTTTGCCAAACCTTCATGGAATTTAGCATAAATTGAACAGAAGCTTTTTATACGACCGCAAAAAATTTTTTGGGATCGTATAATGGTATGATGTCGTCGTCTGCGTCGTCGTCCGAAGACACATTGGTTTCCGGACAATAACTTTAGTTTAAGTGAATGGATCTCTATGAAATTTTTTAAGAAGGTTCAATACCACAAAAGGAAGGTTGGGATTGATTTTGGGGATGATGGTCCCAACCGTTTAGGAATTAGGGGCCCAAAAAGGGGCCCAAAACAAGCATTTTTCTAGTTTCAGGATAATAACTTGTGTATAAGTATTTCGATTGCTCTGAAATTGTACCACAATATTTAATACCACAAGTAGAAGGTTGGGATACATTTTAGGGGTTATGGAGCCAACAGTTTAGGAATAAAGGGCCATAAAGGGGCCAAAAACAAGCATTTTTCTAGTTTCCAGACAATAACTTGTGTGTAAGTGTATGGATCTCTCTGACATTGTACCACAAGGTTCCATATTACAAAGGGAAGGCTGGGATTGAGTTTGGGGTTAATTGCCCCAAACATGTATGAATTTGGGGCCAAAAAAGGGCAAAAAACAAACATTTTTCTAGTTTCAAGACAGTATCTTGTGTGTAAGTGTATGCATCTCTCTGAAATTGTACTACAAGGTTCCATACTTCAATGAAAGGCTGGGATTGAGTTTTGGGGTTATTGCTCCAAGGGGGGTTTCAAAAAATTGGCGGGGGTGGAATTTTTTTAAGGGATTCATACTTTTTTCAAAATTTTTAAATTTGAATTTTTGAATAGTTTCAAGAAGAAATCTTCAATTGCACAGTATTGTGCAATGGATTTGTAAGATCTTTGACCACATTTATTTTGTGTCAGAAACCTATATAATATATTATGTCAAAAATTTGATCACAATCCAAATTCAGACAGTATCAAGCTTGAATATTATGTCCAAATTTGCCCCAACTGTTCAGGGTTCGACCTCTGCGGTCATATCAGGCTGCGCTCAGCAAAGCATTTTATTTATGCTCACGAGCAAAAAATTTATAATAATTTTTCATTTTTAACCGGATTTACGAAGGAAATTTGGTTATTAATTTGGGGATGTACGGTGGGCAGCTGCCAAACAATGTCTCCACAATAACATGAATAGGCTTTGACAAATTTTTTCAAATTTAAATATGTTGTTTCCTGGGACTTAGTGAAGGTTGAGTTCAATTTTCAAGATTTTAGTATTTCTCCTTTTTGAGTTATCGCCATTTTTAATATCCAAAATTGGTATTTTTAAATATTTTTCTCTTGTTATCATATTATGACTAAGGTAAAGCATATGGTAAAAGTCTTATCTCACAATTATAATTGGAGTGACAGATTTATTTGAAAATTTTCTGTTTCCTGATAAGATCTGCAGGACTGTATATATAAAGTTTGAAATTTACTAGTAGGACTGCATAAATGAAGGTTGACATTTACTGTTCATTATTAGACACTTTGAAGATAATTACAGATAAGTTTTATAGGTTTTAAGAGATAGACATTTTGAAGTTAATTACATTACTAATAATTTAATAATTATATAGGTAATGTTAGAGTACTTTGTTAAAAGGTTAAACCATAGTTCTGTTCAAGGAAATAACCCTTCAATTTGCAAGCATGATTTTCATTATTAATTTTTCTTTTCTTTGGTAAATTGTTTGAAGAATTTTATGGTGTGTTTGTTATTCTGTAAAACTAATTTTCTGAGTGATATATGTATACAATTGTTTTGTTGTGTCTGTTAATTTTAATTTTACTAGATCCTGTTTGGGGTTCCAGATTTGAAAATTCATTAGATAATAATCTATTATTTATAAGTTAAAAGTTAAAATAAAGATAAGATAAGTTGAAGATCTATATTAGTATGTTACAAATGAAAGAAAAATATTGGGAACTATCAACTATATATATAAATAGATATAAGAAGATGTGGTATGAGTGCCAATGAGACAACTCTCCATCCAAGTAAAATTTATAAAAGTAAACCATTATAGGTCAAAGTACGGTCTTCAACACGGAGCCTTGGATCACACCGAACAGTAAGCTATAAAGGGCCCCAAAATTACTAGTGTAAAAGTTTGATTTATACACTAAGTGATAAGATAACACACATCTGGTAATTTTTAGTTTATCTCATTTCCCAAAATATATCTGAAATGAATTTTAAAATCAACAAAACAAGTGGGTCATCTGTGTTTTTATCGAAATGTGTTTGTCCGTAAATCCGCCTGTATAATTATATATCACTAGATATTTTCGTAATAAATGATTTTTCTTTAAAATTTGACATGCAGTGATAATAAGTACAGTTCCTATGAATAAAATAGACCAAATATTCACAGAAGTGACAATTACGGAAGTAAATGGGAGTGGGTGGGTTTACCGGACGGGCGGAATTACTGGACACTACTGTATATAAAAATCAGGTACATGTAATGGGTCAATACGCCAAGATTCCTGTTACCATTGGGTTATTTACCTCCAGGTTGATTCGCCTTGAAAAGTGACTCATTTCACTCAATTTGTACCGTATGTTAATCAAATTTGATTGATTTGGTAATATTATATGTATAAATACCCCAAAATGTCAGTTTTTTTAGTGTTAATGACAGTTGAATTTTGTTCTTTTAAATATATCTTAATAAAGTTTATTAATTTAAAGTTCATTTTTCCTTTACTTACATGTATTTAGGTGATTTTATAGATATATATAGCTCAAAAGTATGTTAATTTATAGCTTGACACAGCAATTCTATATTCCATCAATATCAGTGGCTCAGTAGTGTAAACAAGTAGGTTGAGATTGTGTTTAAAGTTTTTTTTAGATATCAAAAACTTTGCCAAACCTTCATGGAATTTAGCATAAATTGAACAGAAGCTTTTTATACGACTGCAAAAAATTTTTTGGGATCGTATAATGGTATGATGTCGTCGTCTGCGTCGTCGTCCGAGACACATTGCATTGGTTTCCGGACAATAACTTTAGTTTAAGTGAATGGATCTCTATGAAATTTTTAAGAAGGTTCAATACCACAAAAGGAAGGTTGGGATTGATTTTGGGGATGATGGTCCCAACTGTTTAGGAATTAGGGGCCCAAAAGGGGCCCAAAACAAGCATTTTTCTAGTTTCAGGATAATAACTTGTGTATAAGTATTTCGATTGCTCTGAAATTGTACCACAATATTTAATACCACAAGTAGAAGGTTGGGATACATTTTAGGGTTATGGAGCCAACAGTATAGGAATAAAGGGCCATAAAGGGGCCAAAACAAGCATTTTCTAGTTTCCAGACAATAACTTGTGTGTAAGTGTATGGATCTCTCTGACATTGTACCACAAGGTTCCATATTACAAAGGGAAGGCTGGGATTGAGTTTGGGGTTAATTGCCCCAAACATGTATGAATTGGGGCCAAAACAAACATTTTTCTAGTTTCAAGACAGTATCTTGTGTGTAAGTGTATGCATCTCTCTGAAATTGTACTACAAGGTTCCATACTTCAATGAAAGGCTGGGATTGAGTTTTGGGGTTATTGCTCCAAGGGGGGTTTCAAAAAATTGGCGGGGGTGGAATTTTTTTAAGGGATTCATACTTTTTTCAAAATTTTTAAATTTCGAATTTTTGAATAGTTTCAAGAAGAAATCTTCAATTGCACAGTATTGTGCAATGGATTTGTAAGATCTTTGACCACATTTATTTTGTGTCAGAAACCTATATAATATATTATGTCAAAAATTTGATCACAATCCAAATTCAGACAGTATCAAGCTTGAATATTATGTCCAAATTTGCCCCAACTGTTCAGGGTTCGACCTCTGCGGTCATATCAGGCTGCGCTCAGCAAAGCATTTTATTTATGCTCACGAGCAAAAAATTTATAATAATTTTTCATTTTTAACCGGATTTACGAAGGAAATTTGGTTATTAATTTGGGGATGTACGGTGGGCAGCTGCCAAACAATGTCTCCACAATAACATGAATAGGCTTTGACAAATTTTTTTCAAATTTAAATATGTTGTTTCCTGGGACTTAGTGAAGGTTGAGTTCAATTTTCAAGATTGTAGTATTTCTCCTTTTGAGTTATCGCCAGTTTTAATATCCAAAATTGGTATTTTTAAATATTTTTCTCTCTTGTTATCATATTATGACTAAGGTAAAGCATATGGTAAAAGTCTTATCTCACAATTATAATTGGAGTGACAGATTTATTTGAAAATTTTCTGTTTCCTGATAAGATCTGCAGGACTGTATATATAAAGTTTGAAATTTACTAGTAGGACTGCATAAATGAAGGTTGACATTTACTGTTCATTATTAGACACTTTGAAGATAATTACAGATAAGTTTTATAGGTTTTTAAGAGATAGACATTTTGAAGTTAATTACATTACTAATAATTTAATAATTATATAGGTAATGTTAGAGTACTTTGTTAAAAGGTTAAACCATAGTTCTGTTCAAGGGGAAATAACCCTTCAATTTGCAAGCATGATTTTCATTATTAATTTTTCTTTTCTTTGGTAAATTGTTTGAAGAATTTTATGGTGTGTTTGTTATTCTGTAAAAACTAATTTTCTGAGTGATATATGTATACAATTGTTTTGTTGTGTCTGTTAATTTTAATTTTTACTAGATCCTGTTTGGGGTTCCAGATTTGAAAATTCATTAGATAATAATCTATTATTTATAAGTTAAAAAGTTAAAATAAAGATAAGATAAGTTGAAGATCTATATTAGTATGTTACAAATGAAAGAAAAAATATTGGGAACTATCAACTATATATATAAATAGATATAAGAAGATGTGGTATGAGTGCCAATGAGACAACTCTCCATCCAAGTAAAAATTTATAAAAGTAAACCATTATAGGTCAAAGTACGGTCTTCAACACGGAGCCTTGGATCACACCGAACAGTAAGCTATAAAGGGCCCCAAAAATTACTAGTGTAAAAGTTTGATTTATACACTAAGTGATAAGATAACACACATCTGGTAATTTTCAATGCAATCACCCAATTATAATTGGAGTGACAGATTTATTAGAAAACTATTATTTATTTTTGATTATAATTTAAAATGAATATAACATCATATCTCTTTAAATCATATCTAATTTTAGAGTCCATGGTTAAATCATAGTTAATTTTAGATTAACATGATTAGTTCATGGAAATAAACTTTTAAGTTATTTCCATTTTTTTTTCATTTTCCCGTATTTTACTGATCATAATAAATGGACTTAGTTTTTTTTTTACCGCTAACATTTAGATACCGTCTGGTGTCAGAGTTTGTTTAACATCAATTACTTTGTCAAGTCTTCATAAAATGTTATGAAACTTTAAGCTTTTTTATGATTGAGAGATAATGTCTTAAACCAAAATTTGTTTACGTTTTTTATTATAATTAGTTTATTGATAGTTTGAACTTATCTTTTTGCACTTAACATTTACAGACAGTCTCACCATGCTCACTGAGGGATTTAATTTTTTTTACATGATAAATTTGTAAACCTAGAAACTTAAACAGAAAATGTCTTCAAGTTCAAGAAATAGCATCGGAAGAAAAAAAAGTTTAAAACAAAAAGTTCTGTATTTTACTGATAAATGGACTTGCATGTTATTAGAACAGACAGATCTGTTTCTATGTTGATTTTGAAATAGATTTTCTTTTATAGTTTGATATGATCTTGCTGTCAGTATTTGAGATATTATTGTTTTACAGTCAACATGTAGCCATGACAGTTTATACATGAGCAATAAGACTTCATTGTCTATCAGTATATGCACACACCCTTCAGCTAAAGAGATGAATTATTAGAATCACTGAATTTGGGTTGTTCCACGATGGACATTTGTCACAACTAATAAATAAGAGAAAAGCTGAAAGAATGCAATTCATTTTTGTACTACAATAAAAACAAAACTTTAGGTAAGATAATGATTTTTGTGACTTTTTACTTTTTTTTAGCAAAAAGAAATGGATATTGACAGAAAATTATTGATTTTGTATGGAAGTCAAACAGGAACAGCTGAAGATGTTGCAGATAAAGTTTACAGAGAGGCTAAAAGAAGACATTTTTCAGCAAGAGTTACTGCTCTTGACAGTTATGATATTGTAAGAGACTGGTGTATGATAAACTATCTAGTATTTATATGATCATTTACATGACAAAAGAAAACAAATTCCAAGGCATGAAATTACTATCTTTACATTGAGATGCACTGCTTATTTACAAGTAAAGACTGTTTTGATTCTTATATGTATATAACTATTTAGATAACATTAGACTTACTCTAGTGGAACTCTGGTCAAACAAGGCACTTAACTTATGCTTTATATCCTGACAATTTTGATTTACAAATTCATATACATGTAGGTTCACACATTCTAGTTAAGTCACTTACATGCGCATGCAAAATTTGAATAAAATAAAAATACTCACTTATAGATATATTACCTTTAAATGGTGGTAAGACACGTTTGACTCTGGTCTTAATTGACTAGTATTGCCAGTTTTCCTGTCCAAGGTCAATGGTTTACCAGTTTTCCTGTCCAAGGTCAATGGTTTGCCAGTTTTCCTACCCAAGGTCAATGGTTCTGTTTTGGTAATTTCTTCTTTCTCAGCCAACAAAAACTGGCAGCCATGTTATAGCCAAGAGTAATGAAAGTGGCCTCAAACTACAACAATCAATCAAGCAATTTAGAATAACATTTGTTGTGTATTTCACTGCGATATAGTTTTTCATGTATCTCAGGATCATCATAATGGGTAAATTTTTTATATTTTCTATTTAGGTAGTCCAAAAGTAGTACAAAATGTACTATGCTTATAGATCGGACTGTACCAGGTGCTTAGCCAGTACTTTTATTTGTGAATTTAAAAAAGTTAATTTCAATTGTTGAAATTGTAAAATTAAATCTTTTTTTGTAATCTAGTCATACTTGACTAATTGAACCTTAAACCTTTATGGTTCTTCTATGTTTTAGCCAGTTCAATAAATTCTCTGTTTCAGTCTAATTTGATTCAGGAGAAGTTAGTAATATTCGTATGTTCCACAAGTGGACAAGGTGACCCACCAGACAATATGAAGGTATTTACAATATTTAGCCACATTCATATACTAATATTTTAAATAATGAATTGAAAATATATACTGAAAAAAGACAAATTTCATATTTTATGGAAAAATACACATGCTAGATTTACATTTGAGTACTTAACACATGAACCAATGAAATTTGTGAGTGTTTTACCTTTTATCCTGAGTTCATCTCTGCTGTAAAGGGTCATATCTTCACCTTTTATCCTGAGTTCATCTCTGCTGTAAAGGGTCATATCTTCACCTTTTATCCTGAGTTCATCTCTATCCTGAGTTCATCTCTGCTGTAAAGGTTCATATCTTCACCTTTTATCCTGAGTTCATCTCTGCTGTAAATGGTCATATCTTCACCTTTTATCCTGAGTTCATCTCTGCTGTAAAGGGTCATATCTTCACCTTTTATCCTGAGTTCATCTCTGCTGTAAAGGGTCATATCTTCACCTTTTATCCTGAGTTCATCTCTGCTGTAAAGGGTCATATCTTCACCTTTTATCAAAGTCTACCTCATTGTAAATGTCATGCCATTATCATTAGGCCATCGTCTTAATAATGACCATAGCACTCCATAAATGTTGGTTTTTTCAGAATTATTTCTGTTATTTTCTGAGCTAATTCCTTTCATGTGGCCTTTCAACAGAAGTAACTTTAAGGGAGATGTATATCAGTAACTGTATTATGGGTTTTGAACTATAAACAGACATTAATTGATAGCTGTGATTTAATTTATATTTATCTGTAGATGTTTTGGAGATTTATACTAAGGAAGAATTTACCAGTCAACTCACTGAGTCAGATGTCATATGCTGTGTTAGGACTTGGCGATTCTGCTTACCAGAAGTAAGTGCACATGTACCAAACGTCAAATATCAATAAAACAAGTTTACCAGATATTTTCCAATGTTTTTTTAAAGGAAAAATTCCTGAACTCATTTTTCATGCCAACCGTCAATATTATATTAACTCTTGTCTATTTATCTACAGAAATCATTTGTAAAACTGTACTTTTCTAAAAAAAAAAAATATTGATTTTTCATAAATATCTGATGATTCAATGATTATTTATATTTGACCGCTGCAGTCCTTCTTCGTGTGATTACATGTAAGTAGCATTTGTGTCACAATGACCAAAAAATGATAAAGGACTTAGGAAAATGTTAGGGGTAAGGTTATTTATCAATGAGAATCCAAATGATAATTATTGTACAGCAATATGTTTTCATTGTTCTGTTCACTCATATGCAATGCCATGTATGTCTTAACAAATGGACCACTATGCCCTTATTTGATAGACAATCATTATGATGTGTGAGTAATTCCTTATTTCAAAATGTATGACAATATCAATGGTTTTCCATTATTGCAATACACTTTTCTGGTATATTATTTTTATGCAATTTAAAAAGAATCTGGTTATCGTGACTTACATTTTATGCTTCATGTAAGTCGTGTTCTAAATGTTAGAAACCAGTGTGTTAATCAAGTTTTCTAAATGTAAGAAACCAGTGTGTTACTCAAGTGTTCAAAATGTAAGAAACCAGTGTGTTAATCAAGTGTTCTAAATGTTAGAAACCAGTGTGTTAATCAAGTGTTCTAAATGTAAGAAACCAGTGTGTTAATCAAGTGTTCTAAATATTAGAAACCAGTGTGTTAATCAAGTGTTCTAAATGTAAGAAACCAGTGTGTTAATCAAGTGTTGTAAATGTTAGAAACCAGTGTGTTAATCAATGTTCTAAATGTAAGAAACCAGTGTGTTAATCAAGTGTTCTAAATGTAAGAAACCAGTGTGTTAATCAAGTGTTGTAAATGTAAGAAACCAGTGTTTGATTAGCAATGAACCTTTATAACTATATGCATTACATGTTTTATATACATCATTACAAAACAAAAATCTATTTCAAGACATTTCAGTCACTATGACCTCTATTTTATACTGGAACAACTGAATCTTTTTCAAATTTTATGCCTATGTTTTAAATATCTTTAGTATTAAACCAGTTTTTGAATTTTCTAGGACTATATTTGGGATTGTAAATTACCATTTTGAAAAAATTTGGTCATTATGATCTTCAGTTATACCTTAGACTACGTCTTGTTACATTTTTAATTTATATCCAGTTTGTAGCTGAATCTCTTAATATTTTTGTCTTGCAGACAAGAACATCAGTAGAAATAGATAGATTTGTTATTCATCATCTTTGATTTTGCCAAGGTGCAGGATGTTTCACTACAGAAACAATAATTATATAACTAAAAATTCCAAAGTCCAGTAAAAACTCATTTTATTGGTTCAACAAGCTCTTTACTAATTTTTGGAATTGGTCTTTTATCCTATATGAGTTCTGCTGTCTTTAAATCCAAGAATGATCATTAGTAAAAATAATTATTTATTATTCACTTCTATTGTAGAAAAGAAAGTAGTTCTTAGCTTTATATTTCAGATTTAACTTTGTAGCTAAGAAGTTATATAAAAGATTACAACAGTTAGGGGCTGGTAGTTTGTTACCTGTGGCTTTAGCAGATGATCAGCATGATTTAGGGTATGTTCAACATACTATGTTGTTTACTACTATAGCAGCCAAGGACTACATTATAGTTTTCTTTCAACTTTTAATTGTGACTGAGATATTTTTTATTATCCAAAAATGTTTTGAGAGAGGAATTTTCTATCACAGTAGACATGATGGTTCTGATGAGATGTAATTGTGATATAATTTTTGTAAAGATTTATGACTGATTAATTAATATTGGTGTATGAGGTCAGCTAGCATAGTTGCCTTTTCCATGCAGTTTTCAGAGAATGACGAAAAAACCTTTATAAAATTAAAAATTCCAAACAATAAAGAGCCATGCACAAGAACACATGATATATTTATAAAGGAAACATGGGAAGGAAAAGCCAGTCATTATTTTAGAATTAGAAAAATAAGCTTTTATCTAAAACCTCTTTGGGGCAAGTTTACTTGGTTAGAATTCTAAAAATAAAAAATAGCCTGAGATGTGGGGTTATTAAATAGATTGGTTCTTACTAAATATGAATGGGGCCTCAGTGGCTGAGTGGTCTAAGTAGTTCAACTGCTGTATCACTAGCCTGTCAAAATTGTGTATGTAAGTTCATACCCAGCACGTGACAGGTGTATTTGACTCCAATCTTGATTGACTAGGATTGTCAGTTTACCTACAGAAGGACGGTGGTTCTCTCTGGGCACTCTGGCTTCTTCTACCAATAAAAAACTGACTGCCACGAAATAGCACAATAGTGCTACACGAATCAATCAATCAATCAATACTAAATATAAAAATAAAATAATCAATTTATGTAAATATTTGAAGTTAATTTTATTGCTGCTTAATTGTCTGTTATAATGAAATAGCTGTTTGAATTAGTTTGAAAATACTCAGTATGCATTTATTTATATTCAAACAATATTCCTGTTTATAATTTTCAGACCTGATGCAGTTATTTACCCTTGGTTGGACTCTTTGTGGAAGAAGGTTCTGAATATCTATCCATTGCCTCCAGGAAGGGAGATAATCAGTAGTAGTATCAGGTAAGAAATAACCACTTGCACATTCAATACACCTTAACATATTATTTAAGTTTCATGGTATATCCAATGAGAACTCCTGTGAGGAAAATGATTTATACTCTGGTAACATTTTGAAGTGACTATTTTTTACCGGTACATGTGTATTTACTTACTCGAAAAGTCCTTACTCGGCAATCTGCCAAGTTAGCAAGAAGCTGTGATATTGAATTGTTGATTATGATTTTGTTGATGAACAAGAAAGATATATATCTGTAATTTAACATATTTATTTGTAGAAGAAACTGTCCGTCAGTAGGTTTGAACCAATTTTGCTGAAATAAATGGATTAAGTTTTAAATGTCTAATTAAAATATGTTGAAGTGAACTGTAGCAGTAGATAATAAACAACTCAGCCACAGAGACTTCCTGTATAAAATGACTTTTTACGTATTCAAATGAATTTATATTTTGGTATTCCATTAGATGTTAAAATCACCAGTTACCAGGTAGGGGGAATGTGAAAAATGAACATATTTTGATGTATTGTGTTTGAAAATTATTTTGTAGACCTCCATCAAGGTATACAACAACTTTTATAGATAAAACAGCATCACATCCAGACTTGGATAATTACAGAATTGGTAACCACAGCCAAGCAGCACCAAGCCAATCAAATCCTTTCTATGCCAAGATGACATCAAATGAACGAGTTACAGCATACGATCACTTTCAAGATGTTCGATTAATTAGATTTGACATAAGTAATTCAAATATAAGGTATTTTGTGATTTGAGAGTGTGTATTTCTTTCTTCTCAAATAGTTCACTAAGTAGTCGAACTACTGAACCACTAACATGTCAACACTGAGGTTGTGATTTCGAATTCGCACGTGGCAGGTGCGTCTCTAATCTTAATTGACTAGGATTGTCAGTTTTCCTACCAAGGTCATGGTTCTCTTCAGGCACTCTGACTTCCTCCACTAATAAAAACTGACCGCGGCGAAATGGCACAAAAGTGCTGAAAGTGGCATTAAACACCAATCAATAAATCAATCAAATAGTTCATGGATGTTCATTATGAATCTGTGAGGATGAGTAATCCTCAGCTTACCTTTGAGGAAACTACACACTTTACTCTAATCTTCTGAAGACTAAATATTTTTCATTTAAGCAACTTAAAATCTACCTCTTTCCAAATTGGAGATATATTTTTTTGTCAAGTCTGTTCCAATAGTTTTTTCAATGCAAATTGTCTTGTAGACATATTGGAATGACTTGACTAGGGCTGTGGTCCTTGAAATTCAGAGAGCAACTCAAATTCACAGGAATATACAGTTATATCTGCATGTGGCAGGTGCGGTTGACTCCTGTCTTAATTGACTAGGATTGCCAGTTATCCTGCTGAAGGTCAGCTGTTCTCTCTGGTAACTCAAGCTTCCTTCATTAATTAATACTGGCCGCAGTCATATTGCCTAGAGTGCAGATAGTGGCATTAAACACCAAAAACCAATCAATCAATTGATGGGTAATGCAGGTCAAGAAATTCAATAATGAATTGTAAAAATTTATGATTTTTGCACAACATTTCAGGAAATTAACTTTTTTGGTTGAGAATCAAAAACTTAACAAACAGGAAGAGATAATTTTTGGAAAAACAACCTTTACAATCTTAATTTTCTACTAAGAAATGAAAAAAATGTATCTTAAATGTTTGTCAATGGTTTTTTTCCAGTTATTCCCCAGGAGATGTAGTTGTGATTATGCCACAGAACTCACCAGAAACTGTTATAGAATTTATAAATCATATGAAGTTAAAAGATGACAACTTTTTCCATATACAGCAGCAAGATCTAGGTAAACTGTAAACAATATATTATTTGATTTGGATTACACACACTATACCTTTGATATTTGAATATTTTTCCAATATGCAAGTCATTTTGAAAAATTCTCACATGTTAGTTATATCTCTCAACATCTGTCTAATCTAAATTCTTAATTCTAAAATTTTCAAAGTTATCTAATGAGATGAAATTTGTTTGGATTCTTTCATCTGAAAATTGTTTGTTACTTCAAACTTGTATAAATTATTGTACTCCCTATTTGAAGAACGAAAGAAACTTTTAGAAAATATCAATGTAGTTTGAAAATAAAATTGATAAGGAGTTGTCTCCCATAGGCCTAGGTCTATAAATTGATTATAAGAAAACATATTTTCTCCAGGTCATAGTGGCTTCCAAAAGACTTAATGTTGTTTTAATGACATTGTTTATATGTTACTTTGTTTAAATGTGTATACATGTTTTTGTTTAAATGTACTTTAATCACCCTTATCATTCTAATCATATTAACTGTGCTTTATTGTGTAATAATTCATTTGATTGTATTGCTCAAATTTTGGCACCATAATTGGTTAATAAAAATATCTTATCTTATCTTATCTTATCTAGGTATTTATTAAATTAATGATGAGCAGAAAACAACAAATAGCATCAAGATATTGACACATATACATCCATGAATTGTTCTTTCTAATTTTGTTAAATTGATTGGCAATCTACGGTGTAATCTTTAGTACAACACTGTTATTGACTAGTATTAAACTAAAGCTTAAGAACTTTTCATTTTTCCCAAGGTGAATAAATTTACCTAATGTTACCCTTGTATTAACCGATAAAAATCTGGAAACATGAAAGTATAATAAATATATACATGAAACACCTTTCACATTTTTTGCTCCACACCTAAACAAAAAGGTAAGCAAATAAAAGTAAAAAGGCCTGTGAAACTAAATTTTTATTTTGAATGGCCTTTAAATGTTAAATACATAAGTTTAATACAGACCAAACTTATTTTATTTGTTATTAAATAAGCAATTTTAAATAGTGCATTCAAAATTCCTTTTCTCAGAACTTAACTATCTTAAACCCCTGTTTGAAGAACCAGACATATAGGAATAGGGGTCGCCATGAATATTGCCACCTCCAGTTTTCTTAAAATACGATCTCCTCTCTTTAATGATAGAACAATACTTTGTGACTGTGTATTAGCATTGATCTGTTTTGGCAACATATCCATTTGAGAGAAAAGTATCATTTTTCATCCATTTATAGTAAACATCATTAGCTCTTTGTGCCATTATCAAGCAGCCCATCACATAGAGCCCATCTTTTGGTGCTGTGAACACTCCTGATGAGGGATTGTATTGATTTCATATGTTTGTCTCAATATAATCAAATTTTATGGTTTGCTCATTAGGAATGGTTAAATGTTGCTTTACAAATGCAAGAAAAGCTGGCTTCTCATTGTAAACTGCAACAAAACAAAAGTCACTGGTCATGGAAAAATTTTTGATAATGCAGCTCATGATACCCGTCATGAGAATTGTTTGGCGGTCATCATGACATTAGTAACATTGTTTAAAATAGTTTTGTTCGGGGTCAGGGTTTGAAAACAAGCGAATAGCAAATTTATAAGACAATATTATTTCTGAAATCAGAACAGAAAACAACCATACCTTAAAAAAGAAAAATATGCAAATAGGTCACATATAAGCTCTACCCTTTATATTGGCAGGAGTCCTGGGGTGTATGAGCTTGCTCACCAAACTCTTTTAAAAAATTTTTTAAATAGCCCTGAAAATTTTGAATATTGTGCAGAAAAAAAACTGATTAAAATGTTGGAAGATTTTAGTTGTAGAAAATTTACTTAATTATGTTTGCTGCAAAATGGAAATGAACAAATTAAGTGTTTCAGTTTGAAAATTAATAAAAAAAAAAAAAAGAAAACATCGAACCATTTCTGTTGTAATGATAAGTAATTTCAGTTATAAGGTTATAAAAATTGATAAAATATTTACTTACTGTTAGATTCATAGCCGAAATTAATTATCTGATCTGCAACACAGAAGTTGGTCAAAGTTAACAAATGAATTAATCAAAATTTCAACATTTTGACCCAAGCTATCTGTAGGCTTATCTGCTGCCTCAGATATTTCCTGGTAGTTACGGTAATAGAATTTAAAAAAAAAATTGTGTTAACCTTTGCCTGGTCATACTCCCCAAAAGGAAGTTTTCGATTCATTTTTGTACTTTCCTTAAGTTTGAAGCAATTCATGTCACAAGTTCTCTTTTTTAAATCAACATTGCACAAGTGATTAAAATTGACAACTGGGTCATTCTTAAGTGTTTCTGTCAGTGCACTACCAGTGCGGGATAAGAGAGACAACTCAAACATATTTTCAGATACCTTTGTATCCAATAAGATGATGCCTGCCTTAATAGTTAAAAAAAAAATATATCTGTACTTATTCTGTAGCATATTTTTATATTTTCCTTAATTGGACAATTCCTTTACATTCTTTGTTGACAATAATTGAACAAATTAAAAAAAAAAACAGAAAGAGTTTTATGGAAGTTGTAGGACTTTGACTTTTGTACCACAATGACTCATTATGATACATAATCTAATTTCTCATTTATACAGTGGCATGAGACATTTTGCTAAAGCTTGGCAATCTTGTTGTATTTACGGTACCAGTATAGATAGAGGATTACTTGGCACATACAAAACTTTCCTCCTGACATACTTGTTCTATTTATAGATATAGGATTACCTGTCACATACAATACTTTTCTCCTGGCATATTTGTTCTATTTATAGATATATGATTACCTGTCACATACAATACATTTTTCGTGACATATTTGTTCTATTTATAGATATAGGATTACCTGTCACATACAATACTTTTCTCCTGACATATTTGTTCTATTTATAGATATAGGATTACCTCACACTTTACCACAGCCATGTTCAGTACAGTATTTAGTACAACATTATTTAGACATCAACAGTGTACCCAGAAGATCTTTCTTTGAACTGTTATCGTTCTTTGCTGACAATGAATTGGAAAAGAAAAATTAGAGGAATTCTGCACAGCAGAAGGACAGGTAAAATCCATTGATACAGATGGAAGGATATGTCTTTCATTTCATCATTGAACTATGAAGTTGAAATACTACCTGATGTGGAGATGAATTTGATTTTTGGGATACGATTGCTTTCAAGCAATCTGTAGATTTTTACCATTGACTCAGGGCCATGCCCTCACGCCAACCGCTTTATTCTAAACATTAAGGAACATCTCAGATTCTTAAGATTGTCTTGCTTTAAAATGTAAAAACAAACAAAAGGATTGAATTTAAACAACTGTCCCATAATGTTCTTCTCATAATCTTCATGTTTCGATATTTCCCTCGACTTATATGCGTGTTTTTAAAAACACGGAAAATCAGAATTAAGCAGCATTTATATTTAGTGTTTTTATAAAATTTAGAAACACGTCAGAGGGAATTCCCCAGTTTTGATAAAATGCAAGAGTTCTCTGAATTCCGATAAATCTATTTCTGTAATATAAGAACTGAAGTGGAGTTTTTCTTATATGTCACCGTTATGAAACTGATATTTGATATTGTACTTCCATAAAGAAATGGAGAACCATCTAGGTCGTTTAAATAAAATTGAATATACGCCTTGCTACAAATCTAGGGTTTGTTTAGGTAATTATGCTTATGCGTATAGTTTTCTTGACTTCAAGGGAATCAGATTGAATGATTGCTCTGGACTCCCAACTTCATTGATTAATTTGAAACTCATGAGATCCTTTCTATGTCTGTCTGCTATTGAGGGTTATTGTTGTTGCATAATTTTAAATCATATGCATCATTTAAATTAAAATAAATGTAGTCCACAACGTAAAGGTGTAACTAGAACACCCTTCAGCCGAAATGGAAGTCTTCCATATTATAGCCTGGCATCCTGACCCAATCCTGGGACTATTATACTAACGGGACTGGAAACTGTTACACCAATCAGTGTAATCATACTCAACATCACGGTCGTTAGAACGAGACTTTACCTCTTGCGAGATTTATCGACACGCCTATATTGTTTTGACAGTGACAGCGTGTCTTGATCGTATAATCTTTGTAATTTGTTTTATTTTTAATAGTTATTCAAATGATAATCCTTAATGTAAACACGATTACTTTAATGATAAAGATATCTCGATCTTTGACAGTTGTTTTAATCACCAAATCCGGCTTAAGTGTAAAAAAACGACATCTAAAGGTTGAATTTTTTTCAGGATGATAATGAAGCGCCGGACGCAGGAAAACAAGTATGATTCATAAAATTTTTAAAACTATTGATTGAAAAGAGATGGTTGACTCTGTCTTAATTGACTAGGATTGCCAGTTATCCTGCTGAAGGTCAGCTGTTCTCTCTGGTAACTCAAGCTTCCTTCATTAATTACTACCGCAATCATATTGTCAGTGCAGATACTGGCATTAAACACCAAAACCAATCAATCAATTGATGGGTAATGCAGGTCAAGAAATTCAATAATGAATTAAAAATTATGATTTTTGCACAACATTTCAGGAAATTAACTTTTGGTTGAGAATCAAAACTTAATAAACAGGAAGAGATAATTTGGAAAACAACCTTTACAATCATATTTATCTACTAAGAAAAAAAAAATGTATCTTAAATGTTTGTCAATGGTTTTTTCCAGTTATTCCCAGGAGATGTAGTTGTGATTATGCCACAGAACTCACCAGAAACTGTTATAGAATTTATAAATCATATGAAGTTAAAAGATGACAACTTTTCCATATACAGCAGCAAGATCTAGGTAAACTGTAAACAATATATTATTTGATTTGGATTACACACACTATACCTTTGATATTTGAATATTTTTCCAATATGCAAGTCATTTTGAAAAATCTCACATGTTAGTTATATCTCTCAACATCTGTCTAATCTAAATTCTTAATTCTAAAAATTTTCAAAGTTATCTAATGAGATGAAATTTGTTTGGATTCTTTCATCTGAAGAATTGTTTGTTACTTCAAACTTGTATAAATTATTGTACTCCCTATTTGAAGAACGAAAGAAACTTTTAGAAAATATCAATGTAGTTTGAAAAATAAAATTGATCAGGAGTTGTCTCCATAGGCCTAGGTCTATAAATTGATTATAAGAAAACATATTTTCTCCAGGTCATAGTGGCTTCCAAAAGACTTAATGTTGTTTTAATGACATTGTTTATATGTTACTTTGTTTAAATGTGTATACATGTTTTTGTTTAAATGTACTTTAATCACCCTTATCATTCTAATCATATTAACTGTGCTTTATTGTGTAATAATTCATTTGATTGTATTGCTCAAATTTTTGGCACCATAATTGGTTAATAAAAAATATCTTATCTTATCTTATCTTATCTAGGTATTTATTAAATTAATGATGAGCAGAAAACAACAAATAGCATCAAGATATTGACACATATACATCCATGAATTGTTCTTTCTAATTTTGTTAAATTGATTGGCAATCACGGTGTAATCTTTAGTACAACACTGTTATTGACTAGTATTAAACTAAAGCTTAAGAACTTTTCATTTTCCCAAGGTGAATAAATTTACCTAATGTTACCCTTGTATTAACCGATAAAAATCTGGAAACATGAAAGTATAATAAATATATACATGAAACACCTTTCACATTTTTGCTCCACACCTAAACAAAAGGTAAGCAATATAAAAGTAAAAAAGGCCTGTGAAACTAAATTTTTATTTTGAATGGCCTTTAAATGTTAAATACATAAGTTTAATACAGACCAAACTTATTTTATTTGTTATTAAATAAGCAATTTTAAATAGTGCATTCAAAATTCCTTTTCTCAGAACTTAACTATCTTAAACCCCTGTTTGAAGAACCAGACATATAGGAATAGGGTCGCCATGAATATTGCCACCTCCAGTTTTCTTAAAATACGATCTCCTCTCTTTAATGATAGAACAATACTTTGTGACTGTGTATTAGCATTGATCTGTTTTGGCAACATATCCATTTGAGAGAAAAGTATCATTTTTCATCCATTTATAGTAAACATCATTAGCTCTTTGTGCCATTATCAAGCAGCCCATCACATAGAGCCCATCTTTTGGTGCTGTGAACACTCCTGATGAGGGATTGTATTGATTTCATATGTTTGTCTCAATATAATCAAATTTTATGGTTTGCTGATTAGGAATGGTTAAATGTTGCTTTACAAATGCAAGAAAAGCTGGCTTCTCATTGTAACCTGCAACAAAACAAATATCACTGGTCATGGAAAAATTTTTGATAATGCAGATCATGATACCCGTCATGAGAATTGTTTGGCCGGTCATCATGACATTAGTAACATTGTTTAAAATAGTTTTGTTCCGGGGTCAGGGTTTGAAAAACAAGCGAATAGCAAATTTATAAGACAATATTATTTCTGAAATCAGAACAGAAAACAACCATACCTTAAAAAAAGAAAAAATATGCAAATAGGTCACATATAAGCTCTACCCCTTTATATTGGCAGGAGTCCTGGGGTGTATGAGCTTGCTCACCAAACTCTTTTAAAAATTTTTAAATAGCCCTGAAAATTTTGAATATTGTGCAGAAAAAAAACTGATTAAAATGTTGGAAGATTTTAGTTGTAGAAAATTTACTTAATTATGTTTGCTGCAAAATGGAAATGAACAAATTAAGTGTTTCAGTTTGAAAATTAATAAAAAAAAAACATCGAACCATTTCTGTTGTAATGATAAATAATTTCAGTTATAAGGTTATAAAATTGATAAAATATTTACTTACTGTTAGATTCATAGCGAAATTAATTATCTGATCTGCAACACAGAAGTTGGTCAAAGTTAACAAATGAATTAATCAAAATTTCAACATTGTGACCAAGCTATCTCTAGGCTTATCTGCTGCCTCAGATATTTCCTGGTAGTTAATAGAATTTTAAAAAAAATTGTGTTAACCTTTGCCCGGTCATACTCCCTAAAAGGAAGTTTTCAATTAATTTTTGTGCTTTCCTTAAGTTTGAAGCAATTCATGTCACAAGTTCTCTTTTTTAAATCAACATTGTACAAGTGATTAAAATTGACAACTGGGTCATTCTTAAGTGTTTCTGTCAGTGCACTACCAGTGTGGGATAAGAGAGACAACTCAAACATATTTTCAGATACCTTTGTATCCAATAAGATGATGCCTGCCTAAATAGTTAAAAAAAAAAATATATCTGTACTTATTCTGTAGCATATTTTTTATATTTTCCTTAATTTGACAATTCCTTTACATTCTTTGTTGACAATAATTGAACAAATTAAAAAAAAAACAGAAAGAGTTTTATGGAAGTTGTAGGACTTTTACCATATTTTGACTTTTGTACCACAATGACACATTATGATACATAATTTAATTTCTCATTTATACAGTGGCATGAGACATTTTACTAAAGCTTGGCAATCTTGTTGTATTTACGGTACCGGTATAGATAGAGGATTACTTGGCACATACAAAACTTTTCTCCTGACATACTTGTTCTATTTATAGATATAGGATTACCTGTCACATACAATACATTTTTCATGACATATTTGTTCTATTTATAGATATAGGATTACCTGTCACATACAATACATTTTTCGTGACATATTTGTTCTATTTATAGATATAGGTTTACCTGTCACATACAATACTTTTCTCCTGACATATTTGTTCTATTTATAGATATAGGATTACCTCACACGTTACCACAGCCATGTTCAGTACAGTATTTAGTACAACATTATTTAGACATCAACAGTGTACCCAGAAGATCTTTCTTTGAACTGTTATCGTTCTTTGCTGACAATGAATTGGAAAAAGAAAAATTAGAGGAATTCTGCACAGCAGAAGGACAGGTAAAATCCATTGATACAGATGAAAGGATATGTCTTTCATTTCATCATTGAACTATGAAGTTGAAATACTACCTGATGTGGAGATGAATTTGATTTTTGGGATACGATTGCTTTCAAGCAATCTGTAGACTTTACCATTGACTCAGGGCCATGCCCTCACGTCAACCGTTTTATTCTAAACATTAAGGAACATCTCAGATTCTTAAGATTGTCTTGCTTTAAAATGTAAAACAAACAAAAGGATTGAATTTAAACAACTGTCCCATAATGTTCTTCTCATAATCTTCATGTTTCGATATTTCCTCGACTTATATGCGTGTTTTAAAAACACGGAAAATCAGAATTAAGCAGCATTTATATTTAGTGTTTTATAAATTTAGAAACACGCAGAGGAATTCAGTTTTGATAAAATGCGAGAGTTCTCTGAATTCGATAAATCTATTAGATACGCGAGTTCGGTTTGTTGTAAAATCATATTTATAGGTTATAGGTTGGATTGGCCTATTTTTATTGTCACTTTTAAAGTGAAAAGTGGAATATAAATCTCATTCTCATTACAAACGGAAACCACATGCAGGGTTCAAATAAATTATACTGTTCCTATAAAATTGCTTACTCCTATTTATATGTGCAATATTTGTATTAAAATCGGGGTGTTTTTTGCTTAGTAATGGTCTTCGGGTGGCATAAGCATATGACTTCGTGAAAATATGTTCAATAAGTTCCACAATCAGAACTACAAAAGCAGGCCCTTTCACTGCTATTTCTGCCATATTGAAATTTAGGTGTAAACACGAAATTTAGAAAAGTTCAAAACAATGTGGCTATGTTTTTATTAGACCACGGGTAACTTTTGTTATAGGGATTAATTATGAACTGAAATTGCCAACATTGTTTTTATTGCACATTTATTGTTTTATTAGGATTAATTATGATCTGTTAACTTTCGCGACACGTTGTTTTCTTAGCGGTCAAGTAAAGCTACGCATTTCGACTTTATTTGTTTTATTTTCAACACTAATATATTGACTACTTATTAATAATTTTTCGTTAACAATAAGAAAAGTATTTATCTTTCAAAACTACTTTTCCAAGAACTTGTCCCAGTTTTAACCGGCATTAGTTTATTCCAGTGTGAAAACATTTATTTCAAGTAAATATATTTAATTTGTTAAAATAATTTTGTTATTCATATATTTTTTTTTTTTTTTTGCATTTAATTATTTTTTTCAATTTCAAGTCCACCAATTTTAACGGTATTCTATAAGCTGACTTGTTCGCGAAATCAATTGTTTACATGTACCAAGGCTAATTAACCACGTGGCACGATAAGCTGTCAATCAAAACAAAAATCAATAATCCGCTATCGGGACAATGAAATCTCAACAGATCGATCAGTTTCCAGTCCCGTTAGTATATTAGTCCCAGCCCAATCTTATACTTCGTCGATACTGTCGAGCAGTGAGCCAGGATCCCAGGCTATCCATATTATCGCTCGAGTTGTCTCCCTTATATTTCCGTCAATTCTGAATCAAAATACGACGATACGTCGAGAAAGATTAACTCGTTCTGTCGATAGACGTCGATTATATTAAAAGCGATCGCAATTTAAACAGAGGAATGTGTACGGAAAGGAGTCATGCCCACTGACCCAAAGGAAATTAAATATTTAAAGAGTTAGAAATAGGATTCCTCCTAGAATTCACGAGGAAAATGGGCGATAAGGTACGAAGTGAAATACCTTCTCTCACTCTAAGTGACTGCTGTGGAAAGTAAACTTGGAAATGATAGTACAAAATAAAACACAATAATTACATTATTCATACACTTGTATCGATGATTGGCTATTTTTAAAGTTGAATAACTATTCAGATTACGTAAATTACATTTACATGTGCAGTTGAATTATTTTGAAAATAATACTAATACATGTATCAATGAAAACAATGGCAATCGATCCTCAGAGCAATCATGCCTTTTGGAAAATTTTGATAATGTAGATCAGATACCCGCAATGAGAATTGTTTTGGGGTCATCATGTGACATTAGTAACATTGTTTAAAATAGTTTTGTTCCGGGCAGGGTTTGAAAACAATGTTAAAGCAAATTTATAAGACAATATTATTTCTGAAATCAGAACAGAAACAACCATACCTTTAAAAAAAGAAAAATATGCAATAGGTCATATAAGTTTCACCCTTTATATTGGCAGGAGTCCTGTATGAGGTTTCACCAACCTTTTAAAAATTTTAAATAGCCCTGAAAATTTTGAATATTGTGCAGAAAAAACTGATTAAAATGTTGGAAGATTTTAGTTGTAGAAAATTTACTTAATTATGTTTGCTGCAAAATGGAAATGAACAAATTAAGTGTTTCAGTTTGAAAATAATAAAAAAAAAAAAACATCGAACCATTTCTGTTGTAATGATAAATAATTTCAGTTATAAGGTTATAAAATTGATAAAATATTTACTTACTGTTAGATTCATAGCGAAATTAATTATCTGATCTGCAACACAGAAGTTGGTCAAAGTTAACAAATGAATTAATCAAAATTTCAACATTGTGACCTAAGCTATCTCTAGGCTTATCTGCTGCCTCAGATATTTCCTGGTAGTTAATAGAATTTTCAAAAAATTGTGTTAACCTTTGCCCGGTCATACTCCCTAAAAGGAAGTTTTCAATTAATTTTGTGCTTTCCTTAAGTTTGAAGCAATTCATGTCACAAGTTCTCTTTTTAAATCAACATTGTACAAGTGATATTTTAATTACAATTTAATAATGGTTATATATTTTTTTTAAATATTTCCTATGTCTCTATCATGAAATTTACTGTGATCTTTGATGGGTAGCTGTAGAAAGATCCTCCACAGGCCTTATTTTCTATATAGTCTATAATCACAGTGTAAATAACTTCTTTTTTGAATGACTTTACTTTAATTGATAAACCTTTTCTAAGGAACCAGTTGTTGGAAGTATTCTAGTACATAATGGGAATCTAATTGTACCATTATGTGTTTTATTAGGAAGAGTTGTATACCTATTGTAACAGAGTCAGAAGATCTATTTTAGAGGTATTTATTAACATAATCACAGCTTTCGCAAGAGGAGTTTAATGTTTAACATTTACCAAGATTTTTTTACAAAGTGTCTACATTTTGCATGATTGAAATGAAATGATGATGATGATGGAGGTTATTAACGACCTTGACTGGCTATAAAGCCCTTGCACGGTCTGTTAATGAAATGTAAATATTTATGTAAAATTTAGCAGGGCTAAATACAGGTGTGAAAAAGAATAATAAAATAATAAGAATGGACAGAGAATTTCAAGTGTGGTATGAAAATTGGCAGTTATGTCAAGTAAAATATTTTCCTGATAACAACCTCTGATAAAAAGCTGTTTGACTCTACAAATACTACTTTCAGTCTTGCATGCTTAAAATATTTTTAAAACATGCTTAAAATACATTTATAAACATGTGAATGTTTGCTCTCTAATTGACAGGTTCTACAAGATTTTCCCCACACTAGTGCCAATATTCCATTTGAATACCTATTTGATCTAATACCTGTTCTTCAACCAAGGTCTTTCTCAATAGCTTCATCACAGAAGGTAAGCCTCTTATTTTCATAGTCAAATTCATGCAAAAATTTTCAAATTCAAAAATAACATTTTTGTTGGATATTTTTATTTTATTACCAAGAGTTCAGTTAAGATTTTGTATTTTTCAGTTCAGACTTCCATTTGACAAATTTATTATGACTTAAACTAATACAGAGTCAAAAACAAATTATGCCAGTATGACTGATTTTGTTTGTGCTGTATTAAGACCCCTCTATCATGAAATTTGTTTTGCATGCACACATATAAAATTGCGGTTTTATCCAATGCAATCATAGGTTTGAATGTTTTTTCAGTTTAGACTTGTGTATATATATATATATATATAGAAGTAAACATGAAATTTTTGAATATCTTATTTAAAAAGAAAATGAATAAATGCATTTTTGAATTATATATATTTTCAAAGTGTTAAATCAATCTTGTTTTATATTTTAAAATCTTAAAACAGGGGATATTTTGTTCTGCTTTACAATACTTTTCTGTTCTGTTTGGTTTGACAGATGTATCCAGATGAAATTCATGTTTTAATGGCAGTTGTTAAATATAAGACAAAGATGTTTAAACCTAGACTTGGAGTTTGTTCTACATGGTTAGCTGGCATGTCACCAGGAACAATAGCGCCTCTATGGGTAAAGAAGGGGACTATAGCCTTTCCCACTGACACAGCTTGTCCTGTTGTTATGGTGGGTCCAGGTATGTTGGTCACGACCTTCAACCAAGAGTTGAACATTTAAACCTCACAGTGACATGCAGTTTAAAATGATTGCAATTATTGATATGGCAATAATGGTTTACTGTAAATTGAGAAATGTTTGCGATTTTTTATTATTGCCAAAAATTGCGACAAGATATGTGTCGCAGAAATCAAAACTTGGATTTAAAATTTTGATAGCATTATTTGTATGCAGATTTTCCTGAAATCACAATAATTATACTTGCCCTTGTGTTGATTGTTCATCAATCGAAACAATAAATGTACGTAATAATTTCCAAATTTAATTAAATAACCGAGTCTTCTTACAAATGCAGACATCTATTGCCTGACACTACATATGACGAAGAGAAATAGGATATATAATTTCAGCCACATACTGTGTACAAGCACACAAAATTTCAGGTGTCTTTAAAGAAAAATTGTAAAGGGAGAAAGGTTGACAAAAGAAGCAAAGAAGGATTAGCCTACTATTTAAAAAATGTTTTTAGAACAATAATTCCATGAAAATTAATTATTAAATATTTACCATTAACAAACACTACATACAGTAGTATAAGCAGCTTAACTTCATGATTACTCATTCTCTTTCCAAATAGAGAATTTAGTTTTCTCTATTCTTACTTTTAGGTACAGGATGTGCACCCTTCCGAAGCTTTATACAAGAAAGAACTGTTGCTGGAATAGGAGGTGAGAGTACCAAGATATTTACCAAACTTGATAGCTCTTGATGATTTACTTCATAACATGTGCAGTTGTGGCCCTTTTCCCTCTTTTAAACAGATTAATATATGGAAATTCACATGCCAAAACATAGACTCCAGGAATGGAATGATTAAGAAATAATTCATGGGGCTTGAATATATCGTGATTTTACCACGGGTTGGCCCTTTATGACAAATATTTTACCCTGAGCGATAGCGAGGGTAAAATATCGCATAAAGGGACAACCCGTGGTAAAATCACGATATATTCAAGCCCCAATGAATTATTTCGATTCTAATAGGACAACACGGCAATTGTTTTGGATCAAGCGCCTAGATGAAGGCATTATTTGCCGCTCCCATAAATAAACGCCCTATTAAATTGACGTAAAAGACCGGAGCAAACTGAATAAATGACATGCTTAAACTATTAACAATAACAGATGTAGATAGGTTTGGATGAATCTAAATGATAATTGTACTTATATGTCTTTTATGTATACAAAAATGGCTTATATAACACATTTTAGCATTGTTTGTTTACGTTTCCTTGTGATGATTTTCGGTTTCACAAGCGTGTAATATTCCCGTAAAATGCTTATATTCTTACGTCATTGTTCTATGACGCCGGGTAGCTCATTCACAAAAAGCATATGACGGGAGTATGATCGAACAGCCCAAACAATATATTCATATTTTACCACGAGTGTACTCAAAGCATTTGAAGAACGTCATGTTAGAATACATGATAGAATTTCTCTTACCATGTTTTCTAATGTATCCCTTGTTTTACTTTGTAATCAGATAATAATCAGGTTTTCCAAAGGAAAATTCCGGTTATCTTATTGGTGAAGAATGGCGGGCAGGCGGGTGGGCAGGCAGCTGCCAACAGTTTCTATGCAATAATTTTAATATGAACTGTTCAACTAATGCTTTTCAAATTTTAATATGTTGTTACTGCTAACAAAATTGAGGTCAGTTCGATATTTGGTTGCTACTGTCTCAATGCCATCATCCTTACAAGGTTAAAAAGCTGTAATAACTGAAACAAGAGGAAAGAGATGAGACATACATTTTAGTGTCAAATACCAAAAAATATAATTCTTAATTTTTATTTTTTATTTTAAGGTAATACATTATACTTTGGATGTAGAAACAAAGACAAGGATTACTATTGCAAGGATGAATGGACAACTCTGGTCAACAAGGGATTACTTAACTTAATGACTGCCTTTTCTAGAGATCAGGTATGTTTATGTCATGTGAAATCACAAAATCAGATTCACACTTACAGAAAAAGTCTTTTTTGTCTCTTCTGTGATCAAAGGCATGAAGATGAGACATAGCGATCCTACATTTCATCGTCAGGGTTGTGCCAAATTCAGAACCAGTCTGTTTAAAACTTTTTTTCTACAATAACTTTGTCAAATCTTCATAGAATTCAAGGAAACTTTTATAGAGACTTCTTCATAATCAAGAGATAACATCTAGAGTATAATTTAGATATTTTTCTGTATTTACCACTTTCACTTTTTTATGGTTTTTTTTTTTAGGAGGGGGAGGAGAAGTCAAAGGAGTTTTTTGTTGAGCCTGCGACTTTTGTCGCAAAAAGCTCGACATAGGGATAGTGATCCGGCGGCGGCGTTAGCTAACTTCTTAAAAGCTTTATATTTTAGACACTAGAAGACCTGGATGCTTCATACTTTGTATATAGATGCCTTATGTTACGAAGTTTCCGTCTGTCATATGTCCATTGTCCTTGACCTCATTTTCATGGTTCAGTGACTACTTGAAAAAAAAGTCAACATTTTTTGTAATGTTAATTTCTTTCTTATTATGAGTAATAGGATAACTATATTTAGTATGTGCGTACCTTGCAAGGTCCTCATGCCCGTGGGACAATTTTCATTTGACCTCGACCTCATTTCATGGATCAGTGAACAAGTTTAAGTTTTCATGGTCAAGTCCATATATTAGATACTATAAGCAGTAGGTCTACTATATTTGGTATATGGAATGATTGTAAGGTGTACATGTCCAACTGGTAGGTGTCATCTGACCTTGACCTCATTTTCATGGTTCAGTGGTCAAAGATAAGTTTTTGAGTTTTGGTCTTTTTTTCTAATACTATATGCAATAGGTCAACTATATTTGGTGTATGGAAAGATTTTATGATGTGTATGTCAGTCTCGCAGGTTTTATTTGACCTTGACCTAATTTTCACTGTTCATTTCTCAGTGTTAAGTTTTTGTGTTTTGGTCTGTTTTTCTTCAACTAAAAGCAATAGATCAACTATATTTGTTGTATGGAAGGATTGTAAGGTGTATATGTCTGTCTGGCAGGTATCATCTGACCTTGACCTCATTTTCATGGTTCATTGGTCAATGTTAAGTTTTCATGGTTAAGTTTGTTTCTTAGAAACTATAAGCAATAGGTCAACTATATTTAATGCATAAATTGATTGTAAGGTGTACATGTCTGTCTGGCATGGTTCACCTGACCTTGACCTCATTTTCATGGTTCATTGGTCAATGTTAGGTTTTCTTGGTTAAGACTGTTTCTTAGAAACTATAAGCAATAGGTCAACTATGTTTGGTTTATTGAATGATTGTAAGGTGTACATGTATTTCTCGTTTGGTTTATCTGACCTTGACCTCATTTTCTTGGATCATGTTAAGTTTATGTGTTACTTGTAGTAAAGCTTTATATTTAGGACTATCAACATAAAATCAATGGTTAGTAAAGAAGGCGAGACATTTCAGCGTGTGCACTCTTGTTTACAATGATCACTAGCCTGTAAACATTGAAGTTGGGAGATTAAAAACCCTGAATGTGGCATATTTTTTAAACTCCAATCTTAACTGACAATCCAGCCAAAGGTTGATGGTTTTCCCAAGGTACTCCATCTTCCTACACTACTAAACACTTGACCACATTAGTAAAGCCAAGGTTGCTTAAAGGTTTTTTATTTATTCAACATTTAGGTACAATCTGTTTTCAAAGATTTTAAAACTTGAATAACTCTGTCAAAATTTCATGGAATTATTACAAACCTTGTATAGAAACTTCTTCAAAATCAAGAGAATGCATCCTGAATGATTAAAACATATCATGCATGGTTCATGTTCTTTTCAGGATGACAAAATATATGTCCAACATAAAATATTGGAAAGTAAATTAATGCTGTGGAACATACTGGAGAGTGGTGGCTGGTTTTATGTCGCAGGGTAAGTTATAAATCAAACTTTTAGTTACATAATATCTGTTTTTTTGTGATGCCCTATCTATCGGAGCAATATTATAGACAAGATTGGTTTTATTTGGACGTTTAAAAATTAACAATTTCTGTGGAATATTGTAGAAGAGAGGAATGAATGGTTTTATGTTGCAAAGTAGGTCATTATGTCTAAGGGTGCAACCATTTAACTTCAATGGGAGGGGGGGATGGTTTTTTGTCTGAGTCAGAAATTTTGTTCATGCAAAACACGAACATTTTTTATATCCCCGCTTTAAATCTTTTAAAAAAGGGCTATACTGTTTTACCTCTGTCTGTCCATCCGTCAGTTCGTCCCATGAATATTTTTCGTCGCATCTTTCTCAGGAACTACATTACAAAGATTTCTGAAATTTGGTTTCAGGGTTTATACTGAGTCAGCTATACCGTGTGATGCATTTTCAGATTCATCACTCAACAACTTCCTGTTTACCTTATACTTTTAGTGGAGCGGGGGTATCATTAGTGAGCAGTAGCTCACAGATTCATTTGTTTTTTTAGTTCTTCGACCCTATCAAATAAATAATTTTTTTCAAAATTTAACACTATAAGGTATGGGGGAAATCTGAATTCAGAATATTTTTTTTGTCATCTGCTTGACCACAATATTTTTTTTCATCAAATTGGGGATCAGAATATTTTTTTAGGAAAAAACCATAACTCCCCCCTTGAAGTTAAATGGTCGTTTCCTAATGATAGCACTAGTTATGTACTACATTTCCCATTTTAAGATATAAAACTAGGTATTTTCTCTGAAAAAAGAATAACTTGGAAGGAATTTCTGCTTGTTATTGATTCAGAGGTGAACCAGCATGTATTGCTGCTGTACATTTACCATCCATCATTCAATCAAAGCTAGCAAATTAACTTGTCAGTTTTGCATCAGCTCTTATTTTGAATTACCAAATTTAGATATATTTAGATAAAATTGAGAATGGAAATGGGGAATGTGTCAAGGAGACAACAACTCGACCACAGAACAGACAACAACAGAAGGTCACCAATAGGTATTCAATGCAGCGAGAAATTCCCGCAACCGGAGGCGTCCTTAAGCTGGTCCCTAAACAAATTTATATACTAGTTCAGTGATAATGGATGTCATACTAAACTCCAAATTATACACAAGAAACTAAAAGTAAAAATAATACAAGACTAACAAAGGCCAGATGTATTCTAGATGATGCAGATCAACCATTGAAGTTTATAAGAAACACAGTGAACGATTAAGTTAACCATTTTATTGCTTAATTACTTTAATCCTAAACAATTTTTTTTTTCTCTCAGATGTTCAAAAACCAACTAGATTTTTCACTGAGCTCTTTCAGTAATAAAATATTGAAAACCCGAAATAAGTTATAAAAAAACAACCAAGATAATCTGAAACCACTCTGTTTTGCATTTAAATTAAATCCTTCATTTTCAGAAATGCTAAACGAATGCCAGATGATGTAAAGGATGCAGTTAAACAAGTGATAATGGATTGTGGTAGTAAATCAGAGGACGAAGCTGAGCAGTATATTCATAAGTTAGAACAATGTCGTAGATACCAGGCGGAAACATGGTCTTGACAGAAAATATATTCTAGTAACAAATTAAAATTTTATTATATTTTTGTCTCAACTATTGGTATTTTAATTTTGCCACATGATAATGCCAAGTAATGAATTTCGCTTTTGGTTTATGTGTTGTCGTCAGGTCGGTTATCCTCTTTACTGAATTCATTGACAACTTGTTTGGACTTCCATGGATTCAGAGCCTGAACTATTGTTTGGATTCTTGTCAGTCATTTGTTGCTTAATAGTTACCTAGTTGTTTATTGGTAAACTTTTGTTGTAAATGGGTTAATGTCTCATTGACACTCCTTATTTCTTGTTAGTCACTTGTCTTGTATCTATGTAAGAGGACAGGTTTGACGAAATATTCCTGAAATGCTTGGGCCACATAAAAATTATATGTGTTAAGGATTTCCATAAGCAATCTTAAAGTGAATTTGGAGCTTCATCAACACTTGTATTTACTCCAGTCACCTCTAGGTATTTACTGTTGTTATCAAAGAATGTTCACAGTTAAACTTTTTAGAATGAACTTAATCATAATCGTGTAACAAAGTGAACCAAGTCAAGTTATGGTGAAATATGTGACAGGAAGGGTGACAACATATAATTATGGATACCAACACAGAGAATAACCACTTTACCAACACAGAGAATAACCACTTTACCAACACAGAGAATAACCACTTTACCAACACAGAGAATAACCACTTTACCAACACAGAGAATAACCACTTTACCAACACAGAGAATAACCACTTTACCAACACAGAGAATAACCACTTTAACACCATCAATGTTGTAAGCTTAAGAACATAACAGGAAAACAAATCATATTTTAAGTTTTACTGTGAAAAAATGGACAACAGCCTACAAACAAGTACAAACAACTGTAAAAATTTATAACAAATCTTGTATCAAAACATAATTCTACAGTGAGCAGAT
The DNA here is from genome assembly GCA_017311375.1 of Mytilus coruscus. Classification (NCBI taxonomy): domain Eukaryota; kingdom Metazoa; phylum Mollusca; class Bivalvia; order Mytilida; family Mytilidae; genus Mytilus; species Mytilus coruscus. The sequence goes on from CM029596.1 coordinate 129,038,147, forward strand.
TTAATATTGTAACAATAAATATACCTAAATAAGTTTATAAAAATATAAATATCTTCAAATAACTTTACAATAAATGATAGTATCTGCACCTCAGTGTCACTTAAGTGTGTTTAGAAAAAAAAACAAGCAAAATAACTACATCAAAATATTCATTACATTTAACTTTAGCTTATCTATTTGGTAGTCAATATTAAAAGGATTCTTCAAAGAAGATATATTATTGATCAATTCAGAAGTAATTTTTTCAATCCATACTGTTACATTACGCTTACAGAAGAGTGATAATGTTTCATTACTATTTGTCAACCAATCAAGAAAGAAAGTTTTTAAAATTTTGGTGTATATACAAGTTCTTTTACACAGAGTAATTTTAGTTAAAATTGGACGGTCAAACTGAAAAGGGTTAAATGATTCCCATTCAGGGGCAGACACCAATAAAAAATGGATTTTCAATAATCCATTTTATATCTGTACGTAACTGTATCGACCAGTACTTTCTGGACTCTGTGATGTTTCACTGTCTGTTTCCTCGTGTTTGCTAACAAAAGCTGAGTCTACTGATTGACAGGATAAGTTAAGGACAGAATCCGAAAAATCTGGAGGATAATTTATCTGTAAAAAAAAATAGTGGTATATAACTTCAGAATCATAATGCAGGTGATACATGATCCATAAAAATTATTATTTTGACAATTTGCTTACAATACTATATGAAAAACAAATATTTGACGGTAGTCAAGAATGCACTTGTTACACAATTAAGAAAGGGGGACAATTTCACCAATAGACATCAAACACAATGCAAAATTTCTCTGAAGACAAGGCAGTTCAAATCTGATTTTTGTTCATATCCTTGCCTTCCATTGTCATACATTTAAACGGCAAAATCCTGTATCACATACTGTAACCATTGCAAAGACGGAAACTAGAACTGAAAACCAATGTGAGGGCTGTTCCATAAGAAAACATAAAATTGAGAATGGAAATGGGGAATGTGTCAAAGAGACAACAACCCGACCACAGAACAGACAACAACAGAAGGTCACCAATAGGTCTTCAATGCAGCGAAATTCCCGCACCGGAGGCGCCCTTAAGCTGGCCCCTAAACAATTATATATACTAGTTCAGTGATAATGGACGTCATACTAAACTCCAAATTATACACAAGAAACTAAAAGTAAAAATAATACAAGACTAACAAAGGCCAGAGGCTCCTGACTTGGTATACAGGGAAGGCACTTGGAAAACTCATCTATGGGTGGGCGCCAAGACTTTCTTTCAGTTTTAAAACGTAAGAGAAATTCAATAGCTGCAACTATAGATGGTTACCCGATTTTCTAATTGCCTTCCTATGGTACCATGTATGTTAAATGGAACATCCCTAAGGTTTTGATTACACCACAGATTAAGTTATATAACTATCATTAACATAGCATTTGACTGGAAATCAATCTTGCTGAAGTATTTACTTTAGAAAAAATGAGTCTCGTTATCAGTATTTAAGAAATAAGCCAAAATAATCATAACAAAGACAACAGATGAGATAATTGTGTCTTAAAACTTTTGAGAACTTACATCGTTCATATCTTGAAACACACCATTGCCAAATATGGTAGGACGGTATGTCATCTCTGTAACCAAACCTTCCTCACTATCATCTGGCTTCTTTCTACAGGGAATGTAATGGTAACCATCTCTACAAACCGTACAACAGAGCATAAAGATAAAATAGCTGTCTAAATCATTTAAGTATCACTGATGTATGAAATAAACTTATCACAGAGTTATGTCTCGCCTTTTTGTAAATTCGATAATGCAAATGTTGAAATTAAAATCAATACTTTAATATGTAAGTTATGCAAATATTCAAAGTCAATGAACCATGACTGAAGGTACATGGCTAAACAATCTACATGGAAATGAGATGTGCCAATGATAATACAACTGCATACCAAATATCATTGACTTATCATAAGTTGTTCCCTTTAAAAAAACCTAAACACAAACATTAACTTGTAAACTAAGTTTCAAAGTCAATGAACCATGATAAGGGGTTGGGGCTATATAATCTCCATGGAAACAAGACTTGCAAATGCCAATACAGTTGCATACCAAATATCATTGACTTAACATAAGTGGTTCATCTTAAACTGATTTAATCACAAACTAATACATGTAAACTAAGCAAAAGTTTCAAAGTCAATAGACCATGACTGAGGGCACTGGGTCAAATAATCTCCATGGAAATGAGATATGCCAATGCTTATGCAACTGCATACCAAATATCATTGACCTACCACTAGTGGTTCCCCATAAACTGACCTTATCACAAACTAATACATGTAAACTAAGCAAAAGTTTCAAAGTCAATAGACCATGACTGAGGAGGCAGGGCCAAATAATCTCCATGGAAATGAGATGTGCCAATGCTTATACAACTGCATACCAAATATCATTGATCTACCACTAGTGGTTCACCACAAACATGACCTAATCACAAACTAATACATTGTTGACACCGCCGCCGGAAACAGCATACCTATGTCTTGCTTTTTGACTCCGTCAAGGCAAGACAAAAATGATTTTTCAGCATGTTGCCATCACAATGTTACGTTTTTGTGAAATTATTTGGTATTTAGTTTCCAGTTGTATCAATTAGTCTACAGAGATTATTTGGAACTGCAGCTGCAGTCATGGTTTATTGACTTTGAATGTTTTGCAAAGTTTACATTTTAAAGTATTGCCATTTTGATTTCAACATGTGCATTATATACTATCAAAATTGCATACAGGCGAGACATATATCTGTGTCAACAGTTTATAAATAACTATTCTACTGATACATTTTAGAGAAAATGCAATATAAAGTGACAAAATTCATGCTTTTTGCTACTTCTTATGTACAGTCTATACATTTATAGATTGATCTATACATTTCTAGACCTATTTCAAAAACTTTTGATTGTATCTGTAGGATGGCTAATGCTACAAATATCTAAATGCATCAAAATCCAAAATATTGCTAAATTATACATATTTTGCCTTAACTGAAAGTATTTATACAATTATCATTGATCAAGAATTCTGCCCGGGCCGAAAGTATTTCTGATTTAAACAAAATAGTTTCCATACATAGCTGTAACTTTGTAAATTAGTAAAATATTTGAGTAATTTTATTATCAAATGAAAGCATAAGGACTAAAAGATCATTATAGAAACCTTGTAGACAATTTCCTTTGAATAAGAAAAAAATATATAAAATTAAACCAGGCAGGCATATTTTCCCTGTTGCTCAGATCAAAAGTACCTCTTTTTGAACTACCAAAATTCCCAAAATAAGAAGATGTGGTATAATTGCCAATGAGACAACTCTCCACCAGAGACCAAATGACATAGGATTCACTCTAATATACAATTAAATACATGTTGATTTTTTTCAGCACAAGCCAGGATAAGGTATAGTTTTGACATGAAATGACTCACTTTATTTAAACTTAAGACAAAATAGCTTCAAATGCTTGAAATTGCAGAATTTAACATATAAAGCAATAGGGCTATGAATTAGTGTTTTATTATTACAATAGTGACCACTACAAAGTCATCTCTGGCAACATTTAGCAATAACAGAATGAGTAAATAAAGGGACAAAAATAACTTCATTTACAATTTTGTTTACTCAATCATAAGTAACAAAAGTTTGATATAAATGTTAATCTTACCTTTTATATTTTACAAAATAAATATAAGCAGCAGCCATCACTAGTGACAATAAAACAATGACTACTCCTATAACCCAGGTATAAGACTGGTGATTACTGTTGTCTTCTCGTTCACATAGTTTACCTCTGTAGCCAGGCTTACAACTGAAAAATGTCAAAAAATTTGAAGTTTCAAAGAAAAAAAAATACATTTGATGTTCATCATATTCTGCAATGATAGAAGTATATTCAGATGTGTCAAAGTATTTAAGGCTTTAAACTAATGTTTTTAAATGATAATAATACGATCAATTGTACGCTGACATGCATTTTTTAAAGAAATTAAGATTGCTAAATAAATTATGACATAATTTACATCCTAGTAAAAACTTTTATGAATTCCAAACACAGAAGGTATTACGTTTTCATTTTTTTCAGTAGTTCAGTAAAAACGAGGAAATAAAACCAGATTGAAGAAACTTTAAATTAGAATTGGGGGTAGGTTTGATCTCTACTATCTAATAAAATTAAGTCTTTTTTAATTCAACCTGAAGAACTTGCATATTTTAAAAGTTGAACCTATTTTAATTTTAAGACTAAAATCTTTAATATGAACTTGAAATCTAATTAACATGTAAGACTTGTAAAATAAATGACCTAAGTAAAATGAATGACCTAACACCAATTAATAATACAACAAATTTAATTGCTTTTATTTAAGTGATAAAAAGCTCAATTCAATATATTTTTCCTGATATTCAATTTGAGGTGAAATTCCATATATTTATTTATATGGTTAATCTGTTTCTATTATTAAATTTAAAGGAATAGAAATGTCAATTGATAAGCAAATAAAAATAATGGCAGTATGTTTTCTCTATCAATGTGTTTTGAGGTTATGTCTCATTTTCAAACACATTTATAAAAGTTCTTTGTATACGACTTCCAATAACAAGCATTTTTCTTATTTCAGAACAATAACTTGTATTAAAGTGTATGGATCTCTATGAAATTGTACCACAAGGTTCTATACCTCAAAAGGAAGATTGGGATTGATTTTGGGGGTTATGGCCCAACCCATTTAGGAATTAGGGGCCAAAAAGTAGGATTTTCTGGTTTCCAGAAAATAACATCAGTATTAGTATATGGATCTCTATGAAATTGTACCACAAGGTTCCATACCTCAAAAGGAAGGTTGGGATTGATTTTGGGGGTTATGGCCCAACCCATTTAGGAATTAGGGGCCAAAAAACTAGAATTTTCTAGTTTAGAGACAATAACATCAGTATAAGTCTATGGATCTCTATGAAATTGTACCACAAGGTTCCATACCAAAAAAGGAAGGTATGGGATTGATTTTGGGGGTTATGGCCCTAACCATTTAGGATAAAGGGGCCAAAAGCAATACTTTTCTAATACTGTATATAAATTGCTTATTTCTTGACCATTTTCAATTCAAACTGGATTTAATTCAAAGTCATGAATTCTTGGGGTTCTTTAATATGCTGAATCTAACCCTGTATTTAGATTTAGGATTTTGGGTCCAGTTTTTACCTTGGTCCACATTGTGGTCCAAAGGGTCCAAAATTAAACTTTGTTTGATTTCTTCAAAATTGAATAATTCAAGCTCCTTGATTTGCCGAATATAATCGTGTGTTTAGATTTTTAATTTTTAGGCCTGTTTTCAAATTGGTCCACATTATGGTCCAAAGGGTCCAAAATTAAAATTAGTTTGATTTCAGCACAAAATTTTAAATTTAAGGGGTTCTTTGATATGCTCAATCTGTGTATTAAGATTTTTATTTTGGGCCCAGTTTTCAAATAGGTCTATATTAAGGTCCAAAGGGTCCAAGATTAAACTGAGATTAATTTTAACTAAAATTGAATTCAAGGGGTTCTTTGATATGCTGAATCTAAACATGTTTTTAGAGTTTTTACTTTTGGCCCAGTTTTCAAGTTGGTCGAAATTGGGGTTTAAAATTAAACAATTTTCAGAATGCTATATTTATTTATTTTTTTTTGATGATGAAGCAAACCCCTATAAAAACTTAGCTAATATTGTCCATTAAAAAATAAACTAAATTCTAGGTGTACTTGGATATGCTGAATCTAACCGTGTATTTAGATTTTGGATATTGGACCATAATAGGTAAAAGTCCAATCTAAAATTTTTCAGTTCTTTGACCACATTCATTCTGTGTCAGAAACCTATGCTGTGTCAAATATTTAATCACAATCCAAATTCAGAACTCTATCAAGCTTGAATGAAGTGTCCATACCTGACCCAACTGTTCAGGGTTCAACCTCTGCGGTCTTAAAGTCAGATATGTAGATATAACCTCAGCAAATTACTGATCATTCAAAAATCTTATTGTAAACTTTCTTTTCTGTAAACCTCAATGTGTCATACTTACATACACTCAGGTTCGAGTTTATTGTAGAAGCAATGGCCATCATGATGACATGGTAAATAACATGGCTGACCCTTCGAATTATTATCCTTCCTGATTTTTGGCTCATGTTTTGTTGGAACAATCTTATTCACATCTGAAGATTTATCTGTGGGTATATTGGTTGGCGTGACAATTTTCTGTTGGTGTGTGGTTGAAATGGTTGTTCTGTGTTCTGAATGAGTTGTTTCCCTTAAGGTTGAAACTAAGGTTGGTTTATCTCCCCCTTGAGGAGTCATGTTTGGAACAGATTTCTCTCTTATATCTATGGAAACAAAACCATATATCATATGTTAACAAAGGACTACACTTAGTGTGTGATAAGACTTCAGCATATACTGTGGATTCATTCATCTTCATGGATTGAGGAAAAATTGTATTTTCATGGATATTTGATTTCATAGTTTTGCCAAATATAAAAAGAAGATGTGGTATGATTGCCAATGAGACAACTCTCCACAAGAGACCAAATGACACAGAAATTAACAACTATAGGTCACCATACGGCCTTCAACAATGAGCAAATCCCATACCGCATAGTCAGCTATGAAAGGCCCGAAATGACAAATGTAAAACAATTCAAACGAGAAAACTAACAGCCTAATTTATGTAAAAAATAATGAACGAAAAACAAATATGTTACACACCAACAAACAATAACCATGCACTGAAAGTCTGTTTACAAGCCTATAGAAAATTAGACTTCGTTAAACAGTTAAATTCAAGGTTAACCTATACTCATGAACTAAATTGGTATCCCACAAATATTGGTGAAATTCACAGTATGTTAATAGGACAAGTCATAAACCAAACACTGTTGTAATTAAATGAAGATACAAATACAAATATATTTAAATACAATAATAAGATCATTTCAATATATTGCTTTTTTTGTTTAAATTTTCAGCAAATTTAAAAGATGTCTTAATAAAAATAGCTGAACTGTAGTAATGCGCAAAAAAAAACCCTTTCATTTTCATTACTATAAATTCAGAAATTTTTGCAAGGTTTTTATTAATGCATATAATGCAACCTTGAGAGTAATGAAAAAATTAGAACTTGCATTTTTATATCTGATACATATATCTATAACGTAAGTAGTGTTGGATAATCGGTTGAAATTACCAATCGATTATCAATTACTATCGGTTGACAGCAACCAACCGACTATCGGTTATAATCGCTCATTACACCTTGCCCTTTTTTAAATGAAATCATGCATTTAGTCACTGTACATGTCTAATGCATATATTCCATATCATTGCAGAGTTTTAAATGTTCATATTTGATCTTTTGTTTCCTTTTCATATTTTATTTAGCAATTAAAACAGTGAATCAATTAGAATCAAGATTCAGACTGAACATATTTTGTCTGATAATTACAACATTTATTACCAACAATGACACTAAAATTTCTAAATTTCAATGGTATTACTCACATTATAATTTCAAATACATAGCTGTATAAAAATTTGAATGCTTCTCATTAAAAAAAGATATATAAAGTATTTAACTTTAAGCAATTTATCAAAAATAAAACAATGTATTTGCATTTAAATATATGTATACATTTAACTAAGGGTATCCAACCAATGTCTGTTAATTCTTGTAGAATGCTTATTTTTCACTTTTGTGATCATTATTCTTCTGTCAGCTGTGTCATTCGTGCGTCTCTACTTATAATTGCAAGAATGCGGAATTCTTACATAGTTGATCCGTATCCGATCTGTGATTCGTATATATTTCAATGGCGGACAAACCGGTAAAATTTACAAAAATAAACGATGTTTGACAAGCAATTTGGAAAGGAATATGACGTTTTTGGACGCAACAAACGGATGAAACATTAACAGAAGGCAATTTCCACCACGTTCTAATGTAGCAAAAAATTTATTTTGTCTAAAATCAGTACGCTCTCAGTAACAAGTACCGGAATGGAAAGAAAGTATTTCATAAAAAGTTATTTATTTTAAATAACATAGGATCAATCTGTAAAGTCAATGCTTTTACCACGTTTATAAAGAGAGAAATTGCTTATGTCTTTGATTATAGGATGTTTGACATTGTTATTGTCATCGACTGATATTTTTCGTTACAATTTGTTTGACTGCGCATGTAAAATACAAACCGGAAACGGACCGGAAGTTGATATGCTAAAAGTCCAGAAACTATAACGACAATCGATTGAACAAAATCCCAATCGATTATCGACATCGCCAGGCCCAACCAACTGATTTCCGACTTATTCCGATCATCGGAACAACACTAAACGTAAGGGTACCCAAATTGCACCTATTTTGACAGTTTTTTCACCTACGTTTATTTATGATCCAGACAAAAGTTTCCATTCTGTGTTTATTTTGTAGATATATCCTTATTTACTATATGGTTCCACCAATTTAATTATGAATCCATATTGAATCATAGAAAATGGGTTTGAACAGACCTCCAAATGATCCATGATTCTGTAATGAGGAGTACCCAAATTGCATCCATGCTTAATTTCAAATCCTTAAAAATCGAATAACAGATGTTTTGTTTTATTTCTTCAAATATTTAGAACAATTTGACATCAGTCCATGTTTTGAGTATTTTTGAGTCATACATAAACGAATACTTATTATCCAATAAATACCTATACACTGTGTTTGGTTATGTAACAGATAGCCATCAAAACATGAGCATTCTGCTCCATCTCTTGTCAACAAACATAGATGTGAACAATTCAAAGGCTGGCAAACTTTCTTATCTGGAAAGAAATATACATGGAATGTAGTAATGCAATCTGAAACAAAAGTAAATAATTCTTTCTATTCTCTTGATCCAAAAAGTGTCTCTGGCACAATAGAAGAAGGGCTAAAATACTTCTGAATTAATTAGTCTTTGTCTATTGTCATGAAGTAAAGGGCTAGGAGTTACAACTGTTGATTTAAACAAAAAAACTAAAGATTGTTGTTATTTAATCCTCTATCAATCTCATTACTATCTGGATAGCCTTGACACTTGATTGAAATTTTGCAACACTAGATCTACTGAAGTCATACAAAAATCACTTTTGCTTTGTGGAGACAAGATATTTTCTCTCATGGTTTGAAAAATGAATTGTCCATCACTGATGTCCAGTAATGGCGGACAGATAAAAGTGTATTTTGATTATAGGTATTATATTTTCAAATTTAGTAGTCCCTCGCCTATTTTTGAAGAACTGCAATATTTCAAAATTACAAAGCTTTTTCTTAATTAATCGTAAGTTTACAACATAGATATGTTTCGATGTGACATATTTTGAATTTGAGTTACTTCCCTTAGACACCATTTTGAAGGGGGTGTAAATGGTTGATTTTCTTATTTGACTAACCAAATTGAAACCTGTACAAACAAGTCTGATAAGACATCCGTACTATATCCTAGCGTTGAATTAAGCAAGGTTTTTAAGAAATTAAAATTGTTCAGACAACTTTTTCTAAAATCTAGCAGTCAGTATAAAAAGTTGAACTTGGCTGATAAATGAAGGAATCTGTTTAAGCAGTCTGACTGTAGCCAGCCCCCACTATCCACAAAGCAAGTGAATAGTGGGGCTGGCTTTTTCATACTGTTAGACCTCCAAAATGGTGATAAAAGGGAAATAACTTTTGCTCAGATTGGTTAATAGAATAGTGTTTTATGAATGTTGTTTTCTTTTGGCAATGGTATTGTACATCCTTCCTAAACTTATAATTTTTATTGACAAGCCTTTGAATCTTCTACCCTTTACGACTTCAATTTACTGATCACTTAAACTCAAGTTTGGGGCTATTGAGTAATTACTGCCATAATAACCATGGACGCCCTCAAGAAGAAGTCAATTTACCGTGCTTCTGTAACAAAGGGTGGATAACTCTGATACAAGATGGCATATTTATTCCTTTAAATACAATTTCTGGTTGGTTTCCTCCAAATTTGCCCATCTTTAATAATGAACCTGATTTCTGATCTGTTACATAAATGTCATTCTCAAACACATCCAATGCAGTAAAATGATATTTGGATAGTTCTTCTATAACTATATACCTACAAAATAAAATAAGAAAACACTGTTTTCACTGAAAATGTGTCTCATTAGCAATCATACCACATCTCCTTATTTCTATAATGATTAAAAAACAAAAATTAAATACATGCCTTAGCCAATGTACACAAACTTGTATAAGACTCAAACTTTAAAGTACAATATTCTGTTAATAATAAGTCCATCAAAATGAAACAGAATTTCAATCTGTAATAAAAATCATGTCTATTAGAAATTGAATTTTAGTCTGAGACGTTATTTTGATCTGAACATAATCTAAAACTTCAGGATGTAAATACTTTAGCTTCTGATCACTCTGGTCCTTGACTTGGTTTTGTTATATTGTTGGGTTATTGTCTCATTGATGAATGCCCTGAATCTCATTTTAATTTAATAATTCAAGCAAAATATAACAATTATAATGAATTTGACATTGAGGAAAGGGTGAAAATGGACTGAAAGACTGAATAACGCTTAAATGTTTCAGTTCTTAAAGGTTGGTTCAGTTTCTGTTCTCAGACACAAGCTATATACCAGTATATCTTTCTAAATTGTTTACGCATCTGTTGATAGTTAAAACCATGAGTTGACCTCTAGATTTCATTTTGTTTATTCTGTGTCTTTGGGTTTCTGTCTCATTGACATACAAACCACATCTCCATTTATTTAAATTTAAATGACTTGTTTAGTTCAACATCTATCTACTTATGATCAAAAACCTTCATCAATAACAAAAAAAATTTAAGACATTATCAGAGGGTTATTATTCTGTTAAAATTGTCCTATGAAACATAAGTTAATCAGTTTATCTACCCTCAAATATCTATCTATATACTAACATACTTGGTAAATAATGTGGATAGTGTCCACATGTGGACACAGATGATGCCCCCTCTTGCATACCATATAGTTATAAAGGGACATAACTGAAGAACGGTAAATGTGACGCTACCCAAATTTGAACTTGATCTGAGTTTTGTGGTAATAAGCATTGTGTGTAAGTCTCATAACATTTGGTTGAGGCTAACTTAAGTAGAGAACAGAAACTAAAAATTCAGCAATTTTTCTATTTGTAAACACGCATAACTCTAGAACGGTTGTGTATAAGTTTCATAACATTTGGTTGAGACAAACTAAAGTTAGAGAACGGAAACGAAAAATTCAGCAATTTTTATGTTTATAAAGGGACATAACTCAAGAATGGTAAAAGTGTCGCCACCAAATTTCGTACTTAATCTGTATTATGTAGTAATAAGCATTGTGTATAAAAGAGGGACGAAAGATACCAGAGGGACAGTCAAACTCATAGATCGAAAACAAACTGACAACGCCATGGCCAAAAATAAAAAGACAAACAGACAAATAATAGTACAGATGACACAACATAGAAAACTAAAGACTAAGCAACATGAACCCCACCAAAAACTGGGGGTGATCTCAGGTATAAGTTTCATAACATTTGGTTGAGGCAAACTAAAGTTAGAAAACGGAAACAAAAAATTTATACTTGATCTTAGTTTTGTGGTAATGAATATTGTTTCATAATGTTTGGTTGGGGCAAACTTAAGTTACAGAATGGAAACTAAAAATTTTGCAATCGTTCGATTTATGAAGGGGCATAACTCAATAATGGTTAAAGTGACACTACCTCAATTCAACTTCTTTGTTTTATCACTGGAAGTCAAAATTAAACATTGCATTGTATAAAGCATTGATTGTAGTTGATTCAACTATAATCATGGACAAAGGAAGATAACTCCAATTTTAAAAATTACTTGATATTTAGAAGAAAATAAAAATTTTGCAATTTTTCCATTTATAAAGGGGCATAACTCTAGAACGGTTAAAGTGACACCACCAAAATTCAATACTGATCTGTGTTTTGTGGTAATAAGCATTGTGTATAAGTTTCATAACATTTGGTTGAGGCAAACGTAAGTTAAAGAACGGAAACCAAACGTATGTACAGACGGACAAGGGTAAAACTTAATGCCCCCACCGCTAGGGCGGGGGCATAAAAATTCTTTATATGAATATGCTGAATCCTAATTTATTTAAACATTTGTAACATTTTTCTAAAATTTGCTGTTAAGTTCATGAATTTTTTAATCACTTAAACGAGTTTACTGTGACTTAGGTGTGTTAAATATCATTCTTGTGCAACTCCACTTTATAGTTATTTTTTTTAATTGACTTTGTAGTCTCAAGAAAGGTTTGCTATATCTTTCTTTTTTAAGTTCAGTGGGTAACATGAGAACTCACCGATCTTCTCCACTCAAAGTAGCTGATTCAACTCTGCCAAGGACTTCGTCTACCCAGTAAATACGATTAGCTGGCATATCTACTACAATGTCAGTGGGCATGCTCAGATCTCTGTCTACTATCACATGATGATGTGTACCATTCATACATAATTTCAAAATTTGTTTCTTTTTTATGCTAATTATGAACATTATTCTGGAAGAAAAATAGAACAGGGCATCATTAAAACAGTTGGAATCTTCTGTACCATTTCATAAAAACTTGTAAAAATTAAGAGGAATTAAGTGTTTTTAATAAACAAGATGTAGCTAAATTTGTCTGATTCAAATATTTGCCTGGTAGGTTCATACTGCTGGTTCAAACATTGCCTGGCTGGTTCATACTGCTGGTTCAACATTGCCTGGCTGATTCATACTGCAATGGCAACAATATTGGATTTCTTCTTCTTGCAGAATTTTGTATTTCTGAGTATTGTAATTAACTTATTCTCCCAAACTGTTGAGTGAAACCTTTGCCTAATCAATGATCTACCATTATAATAAGCAGTTACTTATAAATACAGTTATTCAGTACAAGTTTGACTGTTTCTTTTTTAAATTGCCGATATATGATCAATATAGGGTTTTGCATGAAAATGAATATAAGTATTTGTAGAAATCCTGACCAATCATATATGATATTCATCGTTAATTCCTTAAAACATTTATGTGTTGGATTCAGATGATTATAAAATGTTCAATTTTACAGACAGTGAAATTATGATTTTGTCTTGCTGTAAGGTGACAATTATTTGTACATCCCCTATAGCAATGTTCTACACTGCAGATATCATTAACCTACCTCTTATCTGGATATAAATTTTAAAACCATAATGTTCTTCACTGCAGATAACTATAACTTACCCTTTATCTGGATACAAAGCCACTCTTCTAAACTGCAGATATCTCTAACTTACCGGTACACTTTATCTGGATACAAAGCTCTACATTGCAGATATCTCTAACTTACATTTTACTTGGATACAAAGCCACACTCTTCAACACTGCAGATATCCTTAACCTACCCTTATCTGGATACATAATTTTCAACACTGCGGAAATCTCTGGCAAGCCGTTTTACTATTTATTCTAACTTCAAGATATCTAATAAACTTTATAAGATATCTCATAAAATATATGAGATATCTTATAAACTATATAAGATATCTTATAAAATATATGAGATATCTTATAAAGTCTAAAATATTTATATCTTATAAACTTTAGAAGATATCTTATTAAAAACTAGATTATATAAGATATCTTATATATTATATGAGAAATCCTATATATCATATGAGATATCTTGAATTTGGAATAAATAGTAAAACAGCTTGCCATAGAAATCCCTCACTTACCTACCCTTCATCTGAATACAAAGCCACAATGTACACACTATAGATATCCCAAATCCACTTTTACATAGCCACACTATTTACCTCTTTATACAAAAAATTTCTACACTGTAATTTTCTCTTTACTGGATTACAAAGCCAAACTACCAATCTATCCATACAGCAATGTTTTACACTGCAGATATCCCTAACCTACCCTTTATCTGGATACAAAGCAACAATATTCTACATTGCAGATATCCATAATTTTCACTTTATCTAGATACAAAGCCTAATGTACACACTGTAGATATTTGTAACTGACCCTTTATCTGGACAAAATTTCAACCTACCACCTCTTGGTACAACAATGCTCTAGACTGTAGATATCCTTTACAACTTACCCTTTATCTGGATACAAAGCCACACTATCAACCTCTTCATACAGCAATGTTCTACACTGCAGTGGCACAGCCTTCACACTACACACCAATAAGTGCTCTTTCTTTTCATCAGAGACATACAGGTTTTCTCCTATCCAATCAAAAGCTATGCTACTGACATACTCCAGTCTTTTACTGATAGTTTTAATCACCCTTTTCTTCCAAGAATAAAGATGGATTCCCTGCACAACAATAAAGATTGTTTAATTTATCATTTTCATCTTTAATTCGAATAAATGTTACTCCTTTTATTTTATCATATATTAAAACCAGATTTTCATTTTATTGATCTTAAAGCCCAGCATCTAATGTTTCCACTGATCTCAATAGGGTTATCACTCATGAAAACCACTAATTTACAGCACAAAAATAAAACTTATCAAAGGTACCAGGCTTATAATTTTGTACGCCAGACTCGCGTTTTGTCTACAAAAGACTCATTATAGAGGCTTGAATAAAAAAGTTAAAAGGCCAAATAATGTACAAAACTGAAGAGCATAGAAGACCAAATATTCTGAAAGGTTTGATAAAAGACATGGATAATAGAAAATGAACCATATATAACCATTCGCTGAAATTACAAGATAACTGGTTTGCATTCTGGGTGGAGTATAAATCTGAATTAGATAAAAATACTCAACACCTTTCTCACATTTATAAGTGTCATTGTTAAAGCAATCAAGGGCTATAGCTCCTGAATGGCATAAGAGAAAATCGTCAGAACCAATCTTGATCCACATTTTGTTGTAAGACAACAAATATTGGATCAAGCGTTCGGAAGTTATTACACAGAATGGACAAATGGTGACATTTTCAAATTAATCAAGGATCAGCAAAAGTGAAAATCATCATTATCAAACATGACCACAATTTTGTCATCAGTCACAACATATTATATAAAATCTGAAAAAGCATTGGTTGATTTATTCTGACACAAATGACATTAAGGTGGTACCAAACACCTGGACTAAAATTAATTTGGCTCGTTAAATTTTCATAAAATTTTGACAAAATATTCACTTTGACCCTTTGACAAAAATATAAAAATTTAAAAAACTTGAACCATACACTTTATCGGAAAAATTTCATTGGATATATAGCAGTCTGACAAACACTATTTTTGATCACTGAGAAGCTTAATATTTCCTTAAAAATAAAACGTCATTAAAATTTTCAGCTGATTTTTACAGAGTTATCTCCCTGTAGTGTTATGTACCACCATAAGTGCCATTTCACATTCAATCAAGGACCACTCCTCCAGATCCACAAAAGTAAAATAGTGGCAGAAGACATCAAAGGGAAAATCAAAATCAAGTCAAAGAAAACCAACAATACCATGTCAAACTAGAGGCTCCAAGGACCCTGTGTCGCTCACCTGATATTTTTATTTACAATTGATGCATGATAAATGCAACTGTTGTACTGTCGTTTAGTTTCAGAGATATAAGACTAAAAAGTGCGTTTATTTCAGCCATGTGTGCCATGTTGGCAGGCAGGGTCATCATACACAGTGGTCCCTGGATATCCTAGTGGTGATTTAAACCAAGTTTGGTTTAATTTGACAGTAGTTTCAGGGAGAATTTTGTAAAATTTATCTAACGAGAAATGCAGTGATGAGAAAGTTTGTTGTGAAGTTTTGTAGTTGCGCAACCCCCAAAAAACAAAAGGTAATAAAAATTATCATTTAAGGGCAATCTTTCCTATTAATGATTTCTGCAAACTTCAGTTGATTGTGCAAGGGTTGTATAGCCAGCTGAGGTCGTTAAAACTCTCATTTGTTGTTGCAAAACTCAAGTGGTTTTGAATTGCTTTGTTGATCTTTTTGTATTCAACTTTTAAACAACAAAGTACAACAAATATGATGACTGATACTCATGACACTGAAAATATGGTCTTCATTCTTGTGAAGAAAATGATAAGGTTTGAAATATTTCTTAAATATTAATTCAATACCAATACTTTAATTTGTATTGGATTTATCCCAGGAAATGAGAACAAGGGACACAATTAAATTCAATTTTTTCCTAAATTTCTGATAAAATATAAAATGAAGAACTATATTTTTTAATGAGAATTTTCTTTTTAATAGTTAATTGATAATTTGAACAATATTAATTAAGTTTTAGATCTTGCATGGTTGATTAATTTTCTCTCAAAATTTCTGATATTCTATTAAAGTTTTAAATATAATATGAGGCAGGCATTACCTGTGAAAGGGGATGAAGTCTGTATAAATTAGCGTAGGAATTCAAGCATCATTTGCACTTCGGAATCTGTAGAAAATGAAGCCAAAGTACTGAAACATATCTGACATTCGACCTATTGTTCGGGATTATAGTTGTGACATCATTTTCAATGTAAAGAAAGAAACACCATCATCAGGTATTAATGTGTTTTTTTTCATGTTATAGAATTATCAATTATTTTATTGCCAGTACATTAGTAGATTGTTTTCTATATTGATTTTCTACTGCAGTTTCAGAAAAGAAGATTACAAAAGGAAAACATTCTGTAAAACTTACCAAAATTTACCAAATTAATGGAAATTGTTAAAATTGACTATAAAGGGCAATAACTCCTTAAGGGTCAACTGATCATTTTGGTCATGTTGACTTATTTGAAGATCTTACTTTGCTGAACATTATTGCTGTTTACAGTTTATCTCTATCTGTAATAATTTTCAAGATAATAACCAAAACGGCAAAATTTCCTTAAAATTACCAATTCAGGGCAGCAACCCAACAACCAGTTGTCCAATTCATCTGAAAATTTGAGGGCAGATAGATATTTACTTGATAAACAAGTTAATCCCTGTAAGATTTGCTTTAAATGCTTTGGTTTCAGAGTTACAAGCCAAAATCTACATTTTACCCTATGTTCTATTTTTAGCCATGGCAGCCATCTTGGTTGGTTGGCTGGGTCACCCACACATTTTAAAACTAAATACCCTAATAATGATTGTGGCTAAGTTTGGTTGAATTTGGTCCAGTAGTTTCAGAGGAGAAGATTTTTGTTAAAGATTACAAAAATTTACAAAAAATTGGTAAAAAATTACTTTAAAGGGCAATAACTCCTTAAGGGGTCAACTGACCATTTTGATCATGTTGACTTATTTGTAGATCTTACTTTGCTGAACATTATTGCTGTTTACAGTTTATCTCTATCTATAATAATTTTCAAGATAATAACCGAAAACGAAAACAAAATCCTTAAAATTACTAATTTAGGGGCAGCAACCCAACAACCCATTGTCCGATTCATCTGAAAATTTCAGGACAGATAGATCTTGACTTGATCAACAATTTTACCCCGTCAGATTTGCTCTAAATGCTTTGGTTTCAGAGATATAAGCCAAAATCTACATTTTACCCCTATGTTCTATTTTTAGCCATGGCGGCCATCTTGGTTGGTTGGCCAGTTCACCGGACACAATTTTTAAACTAGATACCCCAATGATGATTGTGGCCAAGTTTGGTTAAATTTGGCCAAGTAGTTTCAGAGGAGAAGATTTTGTAAAGTTAACGGACGACGGACGACGACGGACGACCGGCGCCAAGTGATGAGAAAAGCCCACTTGGCCCTTTGGGCCAGGTGAGCTAATAAAAGGCAGGACATAGATTACAATTAAAAAAAATGCAGGACAAATTTTTCATCCTAGCCCCCATAAGAATCAAATGGTAGCTCCTTACTGTGGATTCATTTATTTTCGTGGGTATCAATTTTCGTGGATAGAGAAAAAAGACGTTTCGTGGTATACGTAAATTGTGGATCGCGGATTACAAAAAAAAAAACCTCAGATAAGTAATTCATGGATTTCTTTTGATTTTTGATTTTGATTTTGAGCCTGTGTCGCTCACCTTGGTCTATGTGCATATTAAACAAAGGACACAGATGGATTCATGACAAAATTGTGTTTTGGTGATGGTGATGTGTTTGTAGATCTTACTTTACTGAACATTCTTGATGCTTCCAATTATCTCTATCTATAATGAACTTGGCCCAGTAGTTACAGTGGAAAATATTTTGTAAAATTTACAAAATTTACAAAATTTATGAAAATTGTAAAAATGACTATAAAGGGCAATAACTCCTTCAGGGGTCAATTGACAATTTTGGTCATATTGACTTATTTGTAGATCTTACTTTGCTGTACATTATTGCTGTTTACAGTTTATCTCTATCTATAATAATATTCAAGATAATAACCAAAAGCTGCAAAATTTTCTTAAAATTACTAATTCAGGGCAGCAACCCAACAACGTGTTGCCTGATTGGTCTGAAAATTTAAGGGCAGATAGATCTTGACCTAATGAACAATTTTATCCTCGTCAGATTTGCTCTAAATGCTTTGGTTTCAGAGATATGAGCCAAAACTGCATTTTACCCTATGTACTATTTTTTAACCATGTCGGCCATCTTGGTTCATGGTGGGGTCATCGGACACATTTTTAAACTAGATACCCCAATGATGATTGTGGACAAGTTTGGTTAATTTTGTCCTAGTAGTTTCAGAGGAGAAGATTTTTGTAAAGATTACAAAATTTACAAAAATGGTTAAAATTGACTATAAAGGGCAATAACTCCTTCAGGGGTCAACTGACCATTTTGGTCAAGTTGACTTATTTGTAGATCTTACTTTACTGAACATTATTGCTGTTTACAGTTTATCTCTATCTATAATAATGTTCAAGATAATAACCAAAAGCTTCAAAATTTTCTTAAAATTACCAATTTAGTGGCAGCAACCCAACAACAGGTTCTCCGATTCATCTGAAAATTTCAGGGCAGATAGATCTTGACCTGATTAACAATTTTACTCATGTCAGATTTGCTCTAAATGCTTTGGTTTCAGAGTTATAAGCCAAAATATACATTTTACCCTATGTTCTATTTTTAGCCATGGCGGCCATCTTGGTTGGTTTGGCAGGTCACGGACACAATTTTAAACAAGATACCCCAATGATGATTGTGGCCAAGTTTGGTTAAATTTGGCCCAGTAGTTTCAGAGGAGAAGATTTTTGTAAAGATTACAAAATTTACAAAAATGGTTAAAATTGATTATAAAGGGCAATAACTCCTTAAGGGTCAACTGACCATTTTGGTCAAGTTGACTTATTTGTAGATCTTACTTTGCTGAACATTATTGCTGTTTACAGTTTATCTCTATCTATAATAATATTCAAGATAATAACCAAAAGCTTCAAAATTTTCTTAAAATTACCAATTTAGTGGCAGCAACCCAACAACAGGTTCTCCGATTCATCTGAAAATTTCAGGGCAGATAGATCTTGACCTAATAAACAATTTTACCCCATGTCAGATTTGCTCTAAATGCTTTGGTTTCAGAGTTATAAGCCAAAATATACATTTACCCCTATGTTCTATTTTTAGCCATGGCGGCCATCTTGGTTGGTTTGGCAGGTCACGGACACAATTTTAAAACTAGATACCCTAATGATGATTGTGGCCAAGTTTGGTTAAATTTGGCCCAGTAGTTTCAGAGGAGAAGATTTTTGTAAAGTTACGACGACGACGGACGACGACGGACGACGACGGACGACGGACGCCAAGTGATGAGAAAGCTCACTTGGCCCTTCGGGCCAGGTGAGCTAAAAAGGAAAACAACAGTCCACAAAAAACTACATAAAATACTAAAGACTGAGCAAGACGAACCTCAACACAAATCAGGGAGATATCAGATGCTTCAGAAGGGTAATCAGATTCAGTTCCACATGTGGTACCCTTCATGTTGCTCATGGCAAGTTAAAATTCATTGAAAAGTCTCAGTCAATGATTTCACAATCAAGGAAAAGATAACAGAATAGTTGCTACGACAAATGGAAAATATCTATGGTCATCTGTGACACAGATATTTCCAAACAATCAACAAAATCATGATGGAGTTTGTAAAACTTTCAAAGGAACTACTTTTCCACTAAAAACTCTTGGTTCAATAGCTTCCTTTAAGCAGGAACCATCGATAAAACTCCATATGCAGGCCTGCAGAAATATTACAACATGAAAATGTAAAGTTCACAATAGGAAAGCTGAATTCACCTCTTTTGGTCATATTTTATTTCTCAACTGATCCTCAATGTCAACTTCTAGAAGTAAGTCAAGATATGAAGTTGACTTAACTGTAGCTGTGGTTATTTCAAGTTCAATTGGACAGTCTTTTGTACATATATATACCTTGCTTGAATAGAAATATCCATCTCTTGTTTGCATGTTTACATCCAATGTAGTGACCTTGTCAAACTTATTAATAAGGTCAGTGTCAAGTTTCTGTTGATGATCATCTAATACAATTACTCCATCTCTTAATGTTCCAATCACAAAACTTGGCCGTAAATCTACAAGCATAAAGTTAAATAGATTTTAAAATGATGAATAATGTTACATGTAGTAGGTGAATGGTGTGAAAGGAAATATTTGTTCTGCTCTTCTAATAATCAGTGGAGTACATTTTAGAACATTGAAAGGACATTTTAGCAAAATAAATTTTAGCGCCTAAGTATAGCCCATTTTAATGCCAGATTTTTAATCCATTTTAGTGAAAGTGAAATTATCAATGCCCATTTTAGTGAAAGTAATTTATTCATTGTAGAATTGTAGAATTATAAATTTCAATAGTATCAAGATATCACAATATAAAAATATAATGTCCATAATAATACACCACTAAAAGTTTAAAAAGTTCACTCAAATGTTTAATTGTCAATTTATGTAACAATGAACATATACATAACAGGCTCTTGATATACCCCTGTACAAGATTGTTCATAAAATTGAGATAGCTAGGAACTGTTCATTCTCTTAGTCTTGTTTAGACCAAAGAGCAGATTTATCAATACTTCTTAGTATATGTTTTTGTTTGTAATTAGATGAAAGTATCCAGAAAACAAAAATGCCTGGGTGATGTTAACCATCACATGTCACACTTTTATTTCCCTGTTTGTTTCAATAACATTTTTCCCCGTGATTAACCAAATTGTCAATGCATACATTACTGTTCGTAGTTTTAGTATGGTGATTTTCATTCAACCAGGTAATTTTTTGCTAAAATGGGCAATCGAAAATACATGCGAACGGATTAATTCGGCACTAAAATGGGCTATAATGTCTGCGCTAAAATGTCCCCTAGTAGTCATCTGATCAGCATAGTCTTTTATCCACTATCCTGAACATTACAACTTAAATTTGCAATTATGATAAATCATGGGAGAATGATTTTCCAGTTACAAATTAAATACTCTTTTTCGTCATAAGGAGAAATTAATAATACATAAAAAAGAAAAAAGGAAACAGAAAACAGCATGATACAGACCTAAGGTCAAATCACTTATATGTGCAAAAATGTAATCTGTATTTTCTAAACATGGATGCATAGCAACAATATGTATGTTAAACTTATATCATAATTAAGACCATTCACTTTTGATGTAAATATTATTGTAAATGAACATACTATTTGCAGTACAGAGTCTTCCATTGTCACTTGACCTGTAACCATTTACACAGGAACAAACATGGCTGCCATTTTTATTGAAGCAGAACTGGCTACAACCTCCATTCTGTACATCACACTCATTCATATCTGTTTTGTAAAAAATGTAAGATAGAATAGTCAACTTCTTTCTATTTCATAGGGTCTTAACACTATAACAAAATACAGATTATCTATTATAATCATTTCATTTAGACGTGTTTAACTTCAAGAATTGAAAGCAGATTTCCTATGTTTTAAGTGATAAAAAACAAGTAACATGGCACACTACCTTGCAAGTCTCAATTCTTGACTGAAAACATACATGTATAAAATAGACACTCTAGCCCTTACTTTTATTGTAAAGTGTCAAGTTGTACATAAAGTCTGCTGCTGCAGGATTTTTTACATCGCGATGACCGTGAGGGCATTCCAATGTATTGCTATCGCCTAGATTCCCATTACGTAACTTTCGTTTTGGGTTTGTAACCGATCCATAAACATGATAAATACGCAGACATTAAGGAGTGCAAAAGTAATATTCCTTATCGTTTGTTATAAATACATCTCTTCAATGAATACTGATAAAAATATTTTTGTTTAGAACATAAATTAATAATATGAAAATGTTTTGTCATTAGATATATATGTATAAGTAAAAAATCATTGATAATATCTATGCACACGTACCGAAAAATTGTGTTAACGCATGCGGAAGAATATCTCAAGAATGTTTTGTGGCAAAACCCCCGCAAGGACCAGTAACTCTGCATGGAAGTTTGTTTTTGCGGGAAAATATGAATGCCTACTCATATCCGATCTTTTAGAAAAATCGAATTTTTACAGAAGAGTGTCCATCATGCACTTGCACTGCAATATTATTAGAATAGTAGAATAAAATAATGAACAAATGGATGAAAATTATTTATACATGTAACTGTTGTATTAATATAATATATAACAACAAACCAGAGTATACTGATTTGTATCACTACAATATAATAGTTATTATGGTGAGGTTGAATTTCCTGTCATTTATTCATCATCCACACACGAACTTGTCTCAGAAAAAAATACATCTCTGTACATTAACCTCAGTTTTAGGTATAGAGATGTGATTTTTTTCTGAGACAAGTGCTTTTGACCATCCACAAGAACTTGCGGTCATCCAATGTTCAGTACTTCAGTACTTTGATTTTTATCTGCTTCCATGTTCATTATTTGTCAGAATTTTTGCCATTTTGTTGCTCTGCTGTATTGAATGAAACATCTAACTTTTATGGAATATATCTATAATTGTTTGCTGATGCATACCTATGCAAGTGAAATTGTCATTTGTCAACTTGTACCCAGAGTCACAGTAACAAACAGGACCAGTAGGGGTAGCATAGCAACCTTGCCTACAAACTGAATCTTTACATGCACTGGCTTAAAATAGAAATTTGTAGTTACTTGTAGTATAACAGAAATTTGTAGTTACTTGTAGTATAACAGAAATTTGTAGTTACTTGTAGTATAACAGAAAAGAATTTATAAAAATATTTCAAAATTTCATCCTTTTTCAGTCACATGCAGTCCAAAATTAGAAATTGATCATAATGAAGCAACAAGATTCACTTGACTGAAAACATAATTTTTGCCAAAAAATGTTAAAAATTAAGCATGTTTGGTAATAATAATGCTAAATGTTATAACTCATAAGAAGTCAGTTAAAGTACAGTGATACATGTATAGACAATATCTAAAACATTTGATAAAAGCCTAATTATCAGATAGAAAGTCTATGAAAGTATGTAAATAAGTGAAAAGCTTAGATGTATAGTGTAAGAAGTTTTAAATTTTTCTTTGATAATTATCAGTACAGTCAGACTAGTCAATATATAAGATAACAAGAGTTAGTGTTCTTGTTAGCCATTGGTATATAATTTTCTTTGTACATAGTATAAAAACTTGGTGTCAAGTATAAAAAATGTCTTTATTCACAAAGAAATCGAAATTACATATCAATTGCTGGAATATAAATGGTTTTAAAAGTAAAGGGTACAATAAATATCAAGACTAGATTTTTAAGGGAAATAGAAACAAAGGATATTATTTGTTTATTGGAGACACATTGTACCCACGAGGAATCATTAGTTATTAATGGGTTTCGTTCAGTTCATTTATCAAGAGCAAAACCCAAAAAGTCAAATAAAATATCGGGAGGAATATCAGTTTTTGTAAAATCAAACTTGAAAGCTGGGGTAAAATTTTTAGAACACAAAACTAATGATTACATATGGTTAAAACTTTGTAGCACATTTTTCAGCACAACTGAGGATATATATCTTTGTTTCATTTATAATCCACCCTCTAATTCTTCTTACACACAATCTCTAGATGAGGAAATTTTTGACCTTTTGGAAACAGATATTGAGAAATATTCAAAAAGTGGAAGTATAATTTTATCAGGAGATTTGAATTCTAGAACAGGTACTAAACAATCAGATTTTATTGAGGGGGATAATAGAAATGGTGTAAACCAGATTTTTAATAACTTTGATCCAGATATAAATGTACCCGTACGTTTTAGTATGGACGAAACTATCTCGTCTAGGGGTAAATATTTAAATGATATCTGTATTGAAACAGGTCTTAGAATTTTAAATGGACGAACTACTGGAGACTCTATTGGCCAATTAACATCCTATACTCCAAATGGATGTAGTGTTGTAGATTATTTTATTGTATCAGAAAATTTATTATCAAAGGTATGTTTTTTTTAAAGTCCATAACTTATTTGGCGATCTCTCTGATCATTGTCAGATTTCATACAGTGTAAAATAAAAGGAGATACATGTCACACTCAGATGTCTCTTAAAAGTTATAAATGGAATGAGAACTCTACTGAATTATTTCAGGAAGCATTATCTTCAGGCGGTATGCAACTTTGAATTTTAATAAAACTGATTACCATTCTGATATTAATACTATGATTAAAGATGTTAATACTATATTCTATGAAGCTGCAAATTTATCACTAAAACAAAAGCCTACTAAAAAATCAACAAGCAAGTTAAAACAAAATGTACAGAAAAAACCCAATTGGTTAGATGCTTCATTATCTAAATTAAAAAATAACCTACATGATAAAGAAAATTTGTTACAAAAATATCCTTTTGATCCAGTAATAAGGTCATCTTTTTCAGTCTTTTAAAACATTACAGAAAAACAAGAAAGAAAAAATAAGGGATTTTCGACAAGATTTAATAGATAAATTAGATAATTTAAAAGACGATAATCCAAGTCAATATTGGGCACTGCTTCATGAGTTATCAGATACAAATAGGAGAATTCCACATCTGATGTGTCAACAGATGCTTGGTTTTCTTATTTTAAAATTTAAATGAAAAGAGACTAATGCGTCCTGTGATTATTTAAAGATAAGCTAAAAGATATGGAAAGAGAAAAAATATTTACTGAACTTGATAATTTGATTTCAAAAACAGAAATAGAAAAGGCGATTAGTACACTAAAAAATAGAAAAGCCACTGGTTTTGACTCAATTTTAAATGAAATTCTAAAGTCCAGTCAAATATATTTAGTTCCCTGTTTTCAAAAATTGTTTAATGGTATCTTAAACTCTGGAAATTTTCCTAAAATTTGGGCAAAAGGATATATAGTACCTTTATTTAAAAGTGGTTCAAAAGATGACCCTTCAAATTATAGAGGAATTACCATTGGAAGTTGTTTAGGCAAGTTATTTGTGAAAATTTTAAATATTCGTTTAGAGAAGTTTTTGGCAAGTAGAAATATTATTAAACCGGAACAAATTGGTTTCTGTAAAGGCAAGCGCACTAGTGATCATCATTTAGTTTTGAGAACTCTTATAGAAAAGTATACTCAACAAGGCGATAAAAAATTCTTTCCATGCTTTGTTGACCTATGAAGAGCCTTTGACACTGTTAGTCATGATGGACTTTTTTATAAACTGAGAAATATTGGAGTCAGTGATTTATTTTATAACACTCTAAAAGATATGTATAATAATATTGAACTTTGTGTAAAGGTAGACAAATATTCTATGACTGAAAACTTTACATCTAACATAGGAGTCAAACAAGGGGATAATTTAAGTCCCACTTTATTTAAAATTTTTATAAATGATATTCTTGACTCATTTGATGAGACCTGTAAACCTGCTATTTTAAATTCCTTACAGCTTAATTGCTTATTGTATGCAGATGACTTAGTATTGATGTCAGAAACAGCTGATGGTTTACAGAAGTGTATTGATAAACTATATAATTACTGTGATAAATGGGGTCTCCAAATAAATATAAAGAAAACTAAATCAGTAGAATTTAATAAAACAGGAAAATTGTATGAAAAATATTTAAACTTAATAATGTACCTATTGAAAGGGCTAGGGGTTATTAATATTTAGGAATTTATGTAAGTGCAAGTGGAAGCTTTACAGAGGCTAAAGAAGATTTATATAAAAGGGGATTGAAAGCTTTATTTAAATATAAAAAAAGTTTTAACTTGTATAAACCTAAAATTAATACACTTTCACATATATTTGATCATACTGTGAAACCTGTGTTGTTATATGGGAGTGAAATATGGGAGCTTCAATAATAAATAAACTAAATAAAATGAACATAATCTATTTAAACTATGCAAGGACATGAAACAAGAAAGTATTCATGTCAAATTCTGTAAATTTTCAATGGGTTTAGGTAAAAATCTACAAATATAGCTTTATTGGGTGAAATGGGAAGATATCCCTTATTTCTTGAAGTAATTTTAAATATGCTTAGATATTATAAATATATATTAAAGTCTGATGATATCCTCTCTCTGAAGCTCTGCATGTCTCTAAATCACTAAATAGTTTAAACAAAAATAGTTGGTATAGTTGTATTGTTATTCTTTTGAAATATCTTGATATAGATCTTAAACTTGTTAAAATTCAAACATGGATTTAAAATCACTAATTTACGGAAATTAAAACAGAAATATTCTTGTATTTGGAAATCTGAACTTTACAATGGTAGACAAAATAAACAGCATGGAAATAAACTAAGAACTTACAGATTATTTAAAGAATATACTTGTATGGAAAGATACTTATTAATTTTAAATGAGGATGAAAGGCGACTGCTCACTAAGTTCAGAGTCAGTGCACATAAATTAGAAATTGAAAGAGGCAGATATGTGGGACTTGGTGGAGGATAGAATATGTAAATTATGCAACACTGAAGTTGAGGATGAAATTCATTTTCTTCTTCTGTGTCCTGTTTTAGAAAATAAAAGATCTGAATATATAAATTACTTAAATAAGGTTAACAAAAACTTTAAAAGCCTCCCAAATAAATCAAAATTAATATGGTTAATGTCATCTGAGGATAATGTTATAATTAAAAAGTAAGTGTATTATTGTGTACTTTATTTTAAAGAAAGAAATTTAATTCTAGATAAAGTTTAGTCACCGGTAGTTTGTCCATCTATATTATATTGTAAAACTATATATATTATTCCTTAGAAATTATTCTGCTGAAAAAGACTTGATTTTGTTTAATTGTTAAATAATCATTGTAATCAATATGTAATCACTTGTATGAAATTGAACTTAATTGTACTGCTCAAATTATTGGGCGTCATAATTGACAATAAAAAAACTTTGTATTGTATTGTATTGGTTTGCATGGACATAGAAATGTATCAAGTATCACCATATGAAGGTAGAACTTGTATTATAGTGATATGGTTTTAAAGCAAAAGAGGTAAACAATCAGAACATTAACAGAAACAAATCAATTGTATATATTTTTTTAATTTAAAACTTCAAATTAGTAAAACTATGAATAAAACAATTAAACCATTACAAAATAGTCATTTTGTTTTAAACTTTATGAATGGTACAGATAATGCATTAAGTTAAGCAATTAAATAAACCAGATCAACCCCATCTACAGTTTAAGTGAAACCAAAATAAATTTTGAAGTGGCTTTAAAATTTTCAGTTATGTATTGCTTGTAACCTTGACCTACCAGATGTGCTTCATCAAGGTCATAACTACCACATTTGACCTTTAGTTAAGGACATAACCAATATTTGACTCATTAATATTGATTTCATAAAGTATTAGTAAGATTTATAAACACAGTTCAATCTGTAGCTGACTATTCAATGTATAATAATCCTTCATCGATTCAGATGGTCTTCCATCTTAATGTCCCATTTCAGTTTTCAATTAACCTCCCCCTTGATGTCTGACCAACTACCTCACATTCCTCCATCAATTACCAGATGTTTTTCAATCATATACTGGTATACACTCCCCTGAATCACAATTAGCATCACCCATTTCCCAAACCTCTGAGTAGAACTACCCACTCTGTGGCCAAACATACTTACCACACAACTTCCCTTCATCTGATCCATCAGAACATGATGATCTACCATCACATACACTGTGTAATGGTATACACTCTCCTGATGCACATCTATAGAAACCAACTTGATCACACCTTTCTGTAGACAGAGTAATACAAGGCATCTAAATTAACTTGCAAATAACTAAGTGTGATATACAAATAAGAAAATTACAGATACGATATTTAAGGGATTTGTTGTGGTTAAAATAAGATTTTTATAAAAAAAATCTGTTATAAAAAGAGAATTGAAAATACAGCAAAATTACAGTAAATTAAATCTAGGACTGTGCCTGTCTTTCAGAATTGTAAATAAATCAAAATTACAGCAAATTTAAAGAACTTTTTAGAGCATGCTCACATACCCCACGCCCCTACATTGTCACTTGGCAAACAAAATCCCACAAGATTCTAAGTTCAAAGACTCATAATAAATTATTATAACTCCTACAAAAATAACTTGTGGATATGCATATCTACATATTATGTCCTCATTAACTACAAAGTTTCATGAAATTCTGTAGTGTGGTTTCAGAGGAGTTGCGATGACAAACTGTTGCAGCAGTATATTAAAAATTATAAGTTCAAAGGGGCATAACTCCTAGAAAAATAATTGAATCATAATTTCCTGTCAATAAGCATTAAATAGTATGTCCTTGTTATCTACAAAGTTTCATGAAATTCTGTTGTGTGGTTTTAGAGGAGTTGCAATGACAAAAACAGGACTGACGGACGGACGGGTCAAAAACATTTTACCATACGCAACTTTGTTGCATGGGGAAAAGTTGCATGGGGGTATAATAAAGCTAGGTTTACAGATACAAGCACTGGAAGTTTAATGTTTTAGAAGGAAATGGATTTCTTAGAAATTTTCATATTAAATGTATGTAAAGAAGTGATTGATAAACTGTATAAATGATGTAGTAGCAATAAAAAATATTCAAAATAAGATGAAATATCTAGCTGTTGATAATCACGAAAAGACTTCTCCACATCCTGTTCCAGACAGTTTTAATCCATTGCTTATAAATCAAAGCAAATCCCAGAATCTCAAAAATGAGTAAAATTTCTGCAGCTGATAAACTAAATTTAAAACACAATTGCAGCTGAGAAATATATATGTAACATCATACTGACCATTAGGTGACCCTTGACTTATGATTCCATGGACACATTCTGTTTCATCAGACTTGTCATAACAATCAGGATGACCATCACACACATACTTCTGACCAATACAAATTCCATCATCACAAACAAAACCTCCACAGATCTTGGCAGCTGAATAATTACATAAGTACATTTATATAAAATTATATGAAAAGTATAAAAAAAACTCATCAGAAGAGGTAGTTGCTATCCATTGGGGAAATGACAGGGTAGAGATAATTTTCTCTAAGCTGATGTAAGAATAAAAATAAGAAGATATGATATGATTGCCAATGACAACTCTCCACAAGAGACCAAATGACATAGATATTAACAACTATAGGTCATCGTACGGCCTTCAAAAATGAGCAAAGCCCATACCGCTTAGTCAGCTGTAAAAGGCCCTGAAATGACAAATGTAAAACAATTCAAACTAGAAAACTAACGGACTAATTTATGTACAATATAATGAACGAAAAACAAATATGTTACACAGCAACAAACGACTACCACTGAATTACAGTCTCAAGACTTGGGACTGGCACATACAGAATGTGGCGGGTTAAACCAGTTTAAAGGTGCCAACCCTCCCCCAGGGACAGTGTTGTAACAGTACAACATAAGAACAAACTATAAAAGTCAGTTGAAAAAGGCTTAACTCATCAGATCGATACAAATAGAAATACATCTAACAAAAACACAGAGTGGACGTGGCCGGGTACTTATACATTCCCACAACAAGAAGACACTAAGTACAGAACTGAGAGTACTCACTGCTAGTTCAAAGCCAATAACAACTAAATAAAAAATCATGCATCTAAGACTACTTTTTAATGACAAACTTTAAAACAAACTCTTTAAAATCACAATTATGAAAGCGAATTTTGTAAAGATCAGTAGACTTTTTTTAAAATCTTGCAACTAATTTAATTATGCTAAAATTATCACATCTTACTGTGCTTAATCAGAAGGCTTTGTCCTTTTACAATACCAATTGCTAAAAATTGTAAATACCTAATTGCAGTTTGAAGCACCTATTCTGGTTAATCATTTTAGCTCATTGCTTCAGTGAAAGGTTGTTAGTATGAAGTAACAATAAATAAATGTCTACAATTTGTACTACAATACACACCTTGAGTAGGCACTTTCTCAGTTGTCATGGTAACATTCTTGCCACAATTACCTTTGTTACAACTGATTTCTGCAAAACAAAATTTCATTATAACAGTATTCAGAATGGAAAGACTTTCATAAATTATTGGTTACTGTAAACAGGGAAATTTTCGCGGCAGTTTTATTTTCGCTATTTTCGCGGTAAGAATTTAAATGCGAAAATTGCAAGGAAACTCTATTCATAAGATGAAGACCATACATGTACGTAAAAGAATAGGATATGTAGAGGACCACTGAATAACACGGATTTTACAGACGACAGATCAATACCTCAAATCATAACTGTATTTCTAAATGAAAAGCAATACCAGAAATCATGACTTTAACTCAAGTTAATCTCATCAACATGGAAGACATCTCAAGCAAGCAGACATAACGAATATTGTTAAGTGTTGTTACTCGTTTCAAATATGTAAATGACACCTGTCAATCAGTTTTAAAAGTATCACCTCGTTGAATCTGCTACACAGATTAATCAGATCAAAAGATCGATTAATTAGTATTAATCCTGACAGCATTTTATTTTAATTCACTCTTAATTAGGTCTTCTTTTCTGTAATTGTGTATGTGTTTTTACAAGCAAACATGACACAACTTTTAATCTCCTTCAACATTAATGAACCGAAAACATTTCTGATTTATTTTATCACTTGATTTACTATACATGTAAAGCTGTTCACTTTCTTTATCCTTTATGAAAATATTTTTTTTATGCCACAGGGAAATCGCGAATTCAAAACAGCGCGAATTTAGATTGTGTTCATAAAACCCGAAATAAAGACGGCGCGAAAATTTCCCGGTTTACAGTACTCAATGTCTAGTGGAAAAAATCTGATGTCTCGTGGAGATAGATTACCACACTCTCTGCATGTTAAGAACCCTTGGAACAACTCTTTGATGGGTCTATAGTGGCCTGTTGCAAGGCTTTAACGCTGTTCCTATGCACTATACCCTCTTTTTCTAGTGGCATTCCAAATGTATCATCCAGGATGCTCACTATTGCAGGACCTAACAATATTTCATGGTAGTACAATAAAGCCTTTCAGGAGAGTTGTGTGTTTAAAAGCTGCTGCTGAGCTAATTGAAATGCTTTATGCTTCAAATGGCATTATTCTGAAGATTTGATTTGATTGATTTTGTCCATTTTAACGCCACTTTTAAGCACTGCTTTTGGGCTATTTCAGTGGCCAGTTTTATTGGTGGAGGAATCTCGGAGTGGCCGGAGAAAACCACCGACATATCGATAGGAAAACTGACAATCCTAGTCAATTAAGATTGAGTCGAGTGCATCAAAACTACGGGTTCGAACTCACAACCTCAGTGTTGACTGGCGGAGTGATTACAGTAGTAACTACTTAGACCACCAGCCACCAAGGCCCCTTATTCTGAAGAAACTAAACATCAGATAAAAAATTGATTAATGAGAATCGGAAATTGTATCTGACAGTTCTTTTATCTGATCAGAAAGAAATTTAATTTAAAAAAAAAATTCAATTGTTGTCAGGCTAAGCATACCCCCACTGGTAATTCAAAGAAATTGAAAAACAGGAAGTGGGTGACAGACAGATCTCAAGGATGCACTTCTGCAAATATAGACAATGCAATTTCCCATAGGAACTCCCTTTGCAGCTAAAGCTGTGCCACTTTTACTATGAAGTTTCGTAAAAAATTATATCCTAGAACGGAAAGTTGATATGCACTACTTTTGTATTCAAAGGTCAAAATATAGGGCTGTGCAGCAATTTTTTCAACATTTATATGCCCCAAACTTCTAAGAGTTTAAACTTATACTAAAATTATTCCACTTTGGGTATCCCTCAGATTTCAATTATCGCCGCTACCATCTGTTTTTATACTGGTAATATTCCCAAGTTATGTCTTTATGAGATGAAACACAGAGATCACATCTGGGAACCAGTACGTAAACAAAATTAAATATCTATGAATATTATATATCTCCCCAAAAGAGGCGTGGCTTGTGAAACAGCTGTATTTACAAAGCGCAACCTCAAAGGAGCAATACACATTAACATAACAACTAATCACATTAAGCAGCTGACCAAATATAAAGTTACTCTGTTGAGTAGTTTCTGAGAAAAATGTGACGAAAATTTCAAGTTCATTCAATATGTTAAACAAGAGTGCACACTCTGGTATGCCTCTCCTGCTTAACTGACCATTTGATTTTATGTAGAAATTCTTAAAGATAAAGATTTTACAACAAGTATCACATAAACTTAACATTTTTGTCGAGCCTGCAAAATTTATTTCTCGAAAGCGAGACATAGTGATACTAGATTCCGGCGTCAGTGGCGTGTCAACATTTAGGTTCAGTCTGTGGTTAAAGTTTTTTTTTACATCAATAACTTTGTCAAACCTAAATGGAATTTTATGAAATTTGGGCAGAAGCTCGTTTATGACCAAAATACAGTATCCAGAGCAAAATTTTGAAAATACTTATTTTCATATTTCTGTATTTTACTAATAAACAGACTTAGTTTTTTCAACAGTTAACATTTAGATTTAGTCTGAGGTTAAAGCTTTTTAGTCATCAATAACTTTGACAAACCTTCATGGAATTTTATGTAATTTGGACAGAAGCTTACCAAAAGACAGTATCCAGGGTAAAATTTTGAAAATATTTAATTTCATTTTTCCGTATTTTACTGATAAATGGACTTAGTTTTTTTAACAGTTGACAAGTAGATACAGTCTTGGGTTAAAGTTTGTTACATCAATTACTTTGTCATACCTTCAGAGAGTTTTATGAAACTTTGGCAGAAGCTTTTTAATTATTACGATATAATGTCTGAAGCAAACCTTTGAAAATATTTTTTTTTTCATTTTTAGTATTTTTCTGATAGATGGATTTTAAGTCAACATTACACTTTTACACTGACAGCAGCAATCATAGGTGAGACACTAGGTTTCAGGGAACCCCTTACAAATTTTTAAGTATCCATGGCAATGAGGTCAAGGTTAGATAATCCTGTCAGACAGACATGTACACCTTACAATTATTATTCAATATACCAAATATAGTTGACTTATTGCTTATGGTAATTGAAAAACAGATCAAACACAAAAACTTAACATTGACCAATGAGCCATGAAAATGAGGTCAAGGTCAAATTATACCTGCCAGACAGACATGTACACCTTAAAATCATTCCATACACCAAATATAGTTGACCTACTTCTTATAGTATTTGAAAAACAGAACAAAACACAAAATTTCAACATTGACCAATGAACCATGAAAATGAGGTCATGGTCAGATGAAACCTGCCAGACTGACATGTACCCCTTACAATCATTCCATACACTACATATAGTTGGCATAAAAGGTATGAATCATCCAGGTCTTCTACCTTCTCAGAGGTTTTTCTGGGTATTTTGGGAAAAAGGACCCGGGCCAGTTTTGAGAATTTTTTCACGCACTTTTCAATGAAATTGGGAAAACAGCAAATATACCAGATTTTAGTTTTAGTGTGTTTAGTTCAATAAAAAATATCTTTTATTGTGAAAATAAAGTAAGAAACTTCCAGATTTTTACTGGCCCTTCAAAATTGAGAAGAAATTACCTCTTGGAATTGTAGTAATATGTTTACACTGGCTATAAAAACATCTACATGTAATATCAACATTTATTAATGATAAAGAAAATTACTGTCACATTTTATTGGATTTTGACATGAAAATTTGTGAACTAAAAGTAATTTTGAGTTTCTATATAAAATATTTCCTGCTTTTTCTTTCTTTTCCATATATCTTTTGGTTTTCAATTCTAGAGTTTATATTTCATCATCATAGATGTATTTTGTCACCTGCCTGGAATTATTATTTTTTTATTGTATTTGATCGGCAAACCCGAATTACCCTTATCCGCCCGGAATCTGATCCGGTATTGTAATTGTCTTCATTTTCGGTTTATGGCATCCATTGTTTTTCAATGTTGTTTTTGTCAGTCAGATCTGATTTTACTTGGATTTACACATTACTTGTTGGCGATTTTCGGCATAAAGCTAGCGGTTGAACAAAATGAACATCACTGTCGTGAATAATAAAGATGAAAACAAATTTTGAGATCGTTTGAGAATTTTGCTCCCAAAATTGGGAAAAATGTAAGGTAATTGCCATTGGGAATGGGCCTGAATACCGGAGCCTGTGGAATGCTAGAAAAATCCATGCTTCTGAAATATAAAGCTTTATATAAATAGTTTACACCGTAATGCTGCCACCGCCGCCTGATAGTTATACCTAAGTCTCGTATACTGTGACTTTTGTCATAGGCAAGACAAATATTCAAAATATCAGCAAATAGGAATAAGGCATTTGGCAGATCTAAAAAGAGCTAACATTTTACAAATTATCACTGCTGCTGACCAATTATGAAGTCATTTTGTCAAGCAGTTTCTTAGAAAAAGTGACAAAACAAGTTTTTTTTAACAAAGAAACGGTCACAAGGGATTGCAATATAGCCCCTACTTTTATGGTGGGGTATAAAAAAGTTATTAAATATATAGTTCCATCCAATTTTCCTTGCATTTGGCCCCGAGAATTCAGAGGACATGATGATAATGTAAAAAATTAACAACAGGTGGATGTCCTTAGCTAGAAAATTTGATAAGAAACATACCATTACATGATATCTTGTCACTGTGTAAAGTCCAGCCATCTTTACATTTGCAGGACCTTCCATTAGGAGTGGCAAAACAGAAGTGCATACACTCACCATTTTCCTTACTGCATAAATCTGTAAAAATTTAGTTAGTATTTGTGACATAGCAGCAAAACAAATTTTTTCATAAATAGTTAGGGAATATTTTTCAGTTATTTTTTTATCATTATAAACCTGACTCAAGGATGACAGATTAAGATAACAACAATTTAATTTTCAAGGATTTTTTTTTCTCACAAAAAGAAGTAATAGTGGAAAAAATAGTCTTTTGGGGTAGATATTTCATTTTTTTCTTAAGAAAACCTTCACCTGCTAATTAATGGCTTACAATTACCTCCCCTTCTAATTATTCACATAAGTGAAATCAAGTCAGCATCTTTTACATTTGTTATCCACGATTATTACAAAATGTAAAACTGGTTTGGAAAATGAACAATAACTAAAAACAATTAACATTTTTTTCAATTTCATTTTTAATATAATAATTTAAATTTAATATATATCTTACTTGTCAAACTGACTGAAGAAGGAACCAGTATTATTTCATTTGGTACAGCTAGCTTTGACAGAACTTGTGTTTCTAATCTGCTTCTACCATCAGTTTGTACAGACATGACAACCTTTTATTGGAGTCTATCCAATACACTGTATCCATATAAACTGCTAAAAACTTTGGGTTCTCTCCTGGTGTTCCTCTGTCAGTAAAAATACTAGATATATTATTAACTTGATGTGTTGTCCCAAATGCCTCCACCTCCAGGCTTATTTTTATATGTACATTTCTGGGAATTTGTATGAAAGTTGAGATGTACCAGCAAAGTTGTAACACTAGAAACACATTATTCATAGATTTATAGTGTGTGTAGTATGGTTAAATTGAAAAATTCAAGGCTACTTGGTTACCCTTAAAACCAGTTTAAAACACTAGTAGGCGTTTATTGTTGTGTGTTTTAGCATGTTATCCATGACTGTTTTTAAAAATGCATAGTAGAAATCTATTTCAAAGTAAATTTGAATCATTAAATTTTAATTTCATAGCTCACATAGTAAATTAATGTTATTTGGAAATGCTACATTTAAAAAGTTAGGACAATACTGCAGTTATCATTCACGAACCATCATGTGGACAGATGGAAAAAATGTGGACTTTATGTCCCCTTACAATTCAAGGGAGAACATAATATATACATACGGACTCTTAAGGCATCCATGCTATAACTGAACTTTTGATTACTTAAAAAAAATAAAAGAAGAATGTGTCCATGGGACACAGATGCCCCCACTTGTAAATATATGGCAAATTTAGCAATTTTTCCATAAAGGGACTTGAAAACAGTAAAATTCATGCAACCCAGATTCGAACTTGATATGTTTTTGGTGGTAAAAGCATTGTGTAAAAGTTTCATAAAATTTGGATGAGGAAAACTTAAGTTAGAGTGCGAAAACAAAAAAAATTTGCAATTTTCCAAGTTATAAAGGGGCATAACCTAAGAATGGTAAGTGACTCACTGCCCAAATTCAAACACTGCAAGTTTTGGTTCTTAGCATTGTGTATGAGTTTCATAAAATTTGGATGATGAAAACTTATTTAAGTGCTGAAACGAAAATGGGATGGACGGAAAAACAGACAGAAAGACAGACAGACTTAATGCCCCCTTTGCCTAGCACTGGGGGCATAAAAAGAATTTAACAAGAATTCTTAGAATATAAAACTTTGTGAAACTTTAATTTCCTTGGCTAATTTTAGAACAGCAAATAATTAGTCTATAACATGAATTTTGTTTCTTTATGCATCATAGACTGCATGTTGAATATTATAATAAATATTCTTAAAACTGACGAAGAGCCAAGGTGTACCTGTGAATTGTTACAGCAGGGACATCACCTTCCATACTAATAGAATGTATACTGTGATCTCCCATCTCTGTGTAGAACAAACGTTTTCTCTTTTGGTCAACAACCATGTCATTGACAAGAGATACTTTGACACTGATTGCAGAACAATTGTCCCCATCTGAATAACAGGAGACAATCTGTGGATGTTTTCCAGATGTAGAATAATATATCTTTCTGCAATAAATAAATATAATTTTCAAAAAATAAACCTAAAACTCAATGTCCTAAGTTTTTTCATTCTGGCTTTCAATTAGAAAACTTTACTCATTACTCAGTATACAAAATTTGTGCTCAAAATATCAAATTCATTATGTTAATTTGTTAATTTCTGAGTAAGATAATCATACTCAAAATTTTTAGAACTGTAAGGTATGGAGAAAATATTCTCTTGAATTATAGATGGATTTTGTATTTATTTTTAGTATTTTAATGATATACAGTATATTTCTATAAGTTTGTGACATACATGGCACTCCATATTTTACCTGTAACACAGCACTTTTATGTACCTGTCCAAAGTCAGTAACATTGTTAGTGCTTGTCTTTAGTTGTATCTTAGTGTTTTTGATGTTATAGAATTTAATTGATGTTAGTTGTAGATTTATTCACAACTTTGCTATAGTCAGGGTGAATTGAGTCTTATTGGTCTATTGTGGAAGACTATGTTGACTTCTAGGCATTACCTAGCTCTTTTTGTAACTGGATTGGTTATTGTTTCATTGAGGTATACCCTAACTAACATCTCATTTTATATGTATTCATTAGTGTCTTTGAACTTTTGATTATGTTTATAAAGCCATGTAACCATCTTTGTATGGATCTTACTGATATTGTAGAGCCTTATGAAAGTTTTAATATACATAAAAGATGAAAGATATTTGTGTAAAAATGAACAACATTCATGTGTACATATATGTTTACTTTTGGGGTTACTCCTGGGGGAAAATGAAGGGTAAACCTTATGTAAGCAGATATAATTGGCGGATTTATTGCAACTAACCAAAGAAAGTAAGAGTTCCATTCTCTAACCATTGCTTACACATTAAATCTGCCACTTATTCTTACCCTCCTACTGGATCAAATGTAATGGAATTTGGTTGCTGTTTCTCTGTTCTTAAAATAGTAGTGATTAATCCATCATTGAATTTACCAGCTTGTACCACACCCTGAAAAGAAACATTCCAAATACAATACTGAATAAAAGAACACTGTTCAAGTGTTGCCTGCCAATGCATCCATTTTATCTGTCCAAGGGCAATAACTCATACATATTTTTTTTTTTTTTTTTTAAGAACTTTTCAATAAATATGCTACATTAAACAATGAGCAGCCTACAATGCAATTGTTCATATTTGAAAGGGACATAACTCTTGTAAAAAAAGTGGATCAGTGCTGATAATTGGAAATGTCCAAAACCTTGCTGTTATAAAATTTGATATAAATTAACAAAAATCAAGAAATGTAGACGTAACAGTGTTTACAAAGCAATTTTCCACTTACATTGCAAAGGGACATAATTCCTGTTTAAATGGTTGACCCTCACTGATTTTTTAACTCATCCCAGACATTCTTGATTTAAACCTTGGCAAAAATTTTATAAAAATTCAAAAATAAATGTAGGCTTGAGAGTACTAACAATGCAAATTTCCATATATTCATATTTCAAAGGGGTATCATTCCTATAAAAATAGTTACTGAGCACATATTTCATCCAAGATATTGATGATATAAACCTTTTATATAGATTTCATAAAAATCTGACAAAAATTGTACGTATGAGAACACTTACGAGATCGCACAGATGCTCTGTATTTTGATGTCCCAGCACTGCAACTATCTATCTATTGTATTCCTCAACCGGTATTATGACATGGAATAAACTTAATGGGTAACCTGAACAGGATCTGACCAATACAGGATACGACTGTTCCAGTCAACACATATATTCGACAATCTAACATGGAATAAACTTAATGACTAATCTGAACAGGATCTGTCCAATACAGTATACGACTGTTCCAGTCAACACATACATCAGACAATCTGACATGGAATAAACTTAATGACTAATCTGAACAGGATCTGTCCAATACAGGATACGACTGTTCCAGTCAACACATACATCACACAATCTGATATGCAATAAATCTATTGACTAACCTAAACAGGATCTATCCAATACAGGATACAACTGTTCCAGTCAACACATATCAAACAATATGACATGGATTAACTTAATGACTAACCTGAACAGGATTTGTCCAATACAGGATACCACTGTTCCAGTCAACACATACATCAGACACAGTATGCAAGTTCTTGAATAGGATTTTCTCCCTTAAAAGAAAATTTATAACTCATTAAAATAAAAGAAGAATGTGTTTGAGGACAAAATTCCCCGCTCAAGCATTAAACAAACAAAAATGGGACGACGGACAGAGGGAAAGAAGCAAGGACAGAAATACCGACGGTCAAGGGTAACACTTAATGCCCCCGTCGTCTATGGCAGGGGCATAAAAAATTGTGCAATGCAAACTACACTTAAATTAACAATCAACAATCAAAAATGCGTGGATGTGAATTTTTTTGACTTATAATGTTACTCTGATACTGTGGATTCCTCAATTCTCATGTCAGTACCAATATGCTTGGATTGAGGAAAAATTGTTGTCATGTAGACTGATTTTGAGGTTTTTATCCATTATTAATGTTTAATTACCAAGTTCGCCTGCACTTTGTTTTTTACACTACATAGGTTTTGATTTTTTGGTTTTCAGGAGCATTAACTCAATTTCTTTACAGTAACAAAGTCATATGCTAAACTTTTCATTTTTCTTTACAACTTGAAGGTTACAAAATGTACTCTCTATCATAATCGTCCTCTAAATTAACCAGTAAGTCACAAGTCATTTTATCTTCAAAAGCATAACATATCTGAACTGAATTAATAAGACAACACGTGCTTACCTTGGCTTTGACTCGTTTAACTTGACGTGTGCAATCACCCCTCGACTAACATCTCTATACAGTAGCTCAGACCCTGATTGTGCTATGACAGAAACCTTTTTCATTTCCTCAGTGATGATATGAGTTATGAGATATTCCTGTTTCCCTATCCCACATAGTGGATAGTCCAATATAGCTCTGTTTTCTCCTATTAGTAACCTAGGACATTCTACATTATCTGCAAATAATGTAAGATACAAACGTGTCATTGGTAATACAAAAGGTGATCAAAATGCCAGCAAATAGGTTTTCCGTACATTTATTAGTGCCTAAGTTAAAGCAATCAAGGGCCAAAACTCCTGAACAGTATTAGTCAAAATTGTAAAATCAAACTTGAACTCCATTTTGTCAGTGCATTGAAATATCACATGACAATTTATCAACCAATCAAGGACGATTACATCTGAATGGCAAAGTGAAAATTATATTGATCTTGACCTCGTCAGCCCACATGCATACTTTTATAAATAAAAAACTAATTTTCAACTAGTGGAAAACATTTGTGTGAATCATAAGGCAATCAACAATATGATCTGAAAAAAAAGAAATAAGTTACCCAACTTCTTTTGGATATAAGATGCCTACCCTATTTTGTTCATGTTTCGCTATTCATCCTTTAAAATAATACAGCCTGTCGCTTTTTCAAAGAATACAGTTCAATAACTTCTCAATCTCATATCAGGAATTTATAAAAAAAATAATCATAAGTAGTTTCTGAGATACGGCGCATACCTTTTTTACCAAACAAAAAGCGTACCTTTTTTACCAAAAAACTTAATAAAAATTTCAATAACTCAAAAATAAAATAAAAATTCATCACGAAAAAGTATACAGATCTTCAGATTAATATAACTAACAAGTGTCTTAAGTTTTATGCAATAATCATAAATAGTTTCTGAGATACAGCGTGATATGTGAAAACCCCACTTTTTTTACAAAATAACTCTTAAAATTAAATTTTGAATCATACCTTTTTTACCAAAAAGCTCAATAAAAATGCAATAACTCAAGAATAAAATTAAGAATCATCACGAAAAAGTATACAGATCTTCAGATTAATATAACTAACCAGTGTGTGAAGTTTTATGCAATAATCATAAATAGTTTCTGAGATACGGCACAACATGTGAAAACCCCCCCTTTTTTTACAAAATAACTCAAAAATAAAATTTTGAATCAACACCAAAAAGTAATAATCATAAATCTTTTTCGAGATACGGTGCGATATGTGAAAAAAACACACCCCTGTTTTAGTTACAAAGTCCCGTAACTCAAAAAGTGTTCATCTTATTTTCACCAGAAAATATACAGATTGTTTGACCATCATAAGAAACAACTATGTTTAGTTTCATGAAATTTGGATAAGTTGTTCTCAAGTTATGGTGCGACATATTTACGCCATGTGAAAAACCCCCACCCCCCTTTTTTTACAAAATAACTCTAAAATAAAATTTTGAATCATCACCAAAAAGTATACAGATCTTTAGATTAATATAACTAAGAAGTGTGTAAAGTTTTAAGCAATAGTCATAAATCTTTTTTGAGATACAGTGTGAAAAAAACACACTCCTGTTTTAGTAACAAAGTCCTGTAACTCAAAAAGTTTTAATTTTATTTTCACCAAAAAGTATACAGATCATTTGACCATCATAAGAAACAACTATGTTCAGTTTCATGAAATTTGGATAAGTTGTTCTCAAGTTACGGTGCGACATGTTTACGCCAGACAGACGGCAAAATTTTGAAGGGCGTATAAAAATGTCTGCAAGTTTTACTGAAATAACAATAAAGCCTATTCCTTAAAATACATTTTTCCAACTTTGCACTACAATATAAATCTTACCAATACATGTTTTATTGTTGACATCCAAAACCTTGTTTACTGGACATCCACAGGTATGCCCTGTCTGAGAGGGGAGACAAATGTCTGAACATGGAGACAGCAAACATGCATTGTCTGAAATCAAACAATATCATGCTAGTAAAATAAGGAATTGTCTGAAATGGAACAATAAATAGTTTCAAATCAATATAATTTGAGTTTTCCTTTTGCTGCCATGTTGGTGGTCAACAAGCATGACTTCCTTCATAAAATTATCCTGAAGTCAAGACTTTACAAAATTTTGTTTTCTGAACAATTTCAATTTGTTTAAGCCTTGTATAACTCATCAATACGATCTAGTAAGGATCTCTTATCAAGACTTGTTTGAACCATATGTTTTAATTTGGTTAGTAAAAAAACTGGTCTATGGTTTCAGGTGTTTGGCAATTCAATAATGATCAATGAATATAAAGGATATGATTTGACAAAAAAGGGTAATAAATAACAAGCCCTTTAGGCCAGATGACCTAAAAGATTGATGGATGGTAGATGTCAAGTTGTAACAAAACTTAACAATGGTTCTTTTGTCTAGAAAAGCTTATAAGTTGTTTTTCATCAGTTGGATCAATTCTTTTTAAAATATTGATGCCATATAAATTTTTAAATGCAGTAAACAAACAAATGAACAAACAATTGAACAATTGAACAAATGAATGGATGATTGATATTAAACTCTGTCTTTTGTTAATACATTTTTGTAGCAAATTTCTCAAAATCTTTTTTTCCCTGATGGTCCTTGAAGAAAATATGCTGGTCCTCACTTTCATTTCTATTACAAAATATCAAAACTGTGTCGGTCCTTTACAAAATTTTGGTGGTCAAAACCTCTTTTACAGAACTTATTTGTAGGACTAAAAATAATTTGAATTTGTAAAACAGCATTATCACTTTCCATAGAAAGACAGCAGAACTTGCCTTGGTGCAATGAACCATGTCCAGAAGGATACAAAACTGGATGATCTATAACAAGACTAGTCACATGATTTATTCCTGTTGCCAATGGTAACAACTGTCTGCCACTGAACTTATTAGCAGACATCACAGATGCATGTTCTTGGTCAGCCCAATACATGGCATCCTCAAAAACAAACAGTCCAAAGGGATTTACAACTTTCCTGGAGAGTACAATCTACAAATAAAACATATACAAATACTGTCTTCTCAGATTTTTTTTTTGAATAATGGTAAAAAATGTAATATTAATTATTGTGATTACAAGAACTGCAGCATACAAATAGTGCTATCAAACTTAAATTCAAGTTATCATTTTTGCTAAACCTATCCCATTGCAGTTTTCAAAATAATAAAATCATGACAAAATTTCTGAATTTACAGTATTGTGGATTCATTATTATTTGTGGGATACACTGTATTAATTTTTGTGAATTTCAATGGTATACGTAAAACTAATCAAATCACATGTGCACATCTATGTTAAGAGGAACAATTAAGGTTAATCAATAGTCTCAAGTTTATTCATGGTACAACATAAAATGCAGGTAAAAAAGTTGCATTTGACCTTTAATATATGTAGAACTAAGCAACAAAATTACATTATCAAGTATATAAAAACAGATTCTTATTCTAGTACCTGTCTGTCTGAACCATCCAGCTGGATACTTTCTATCCTATCTAATACAGAGTCTAACCAATACAACCTATCTGTAGGTTCATCTACAGCAAGACTGCTTGGGTGCTGAATAATATTATTTAATAGTATGTTCTTCACCTTGCCATCCATTTGGGATTTCATTATGCCAGGATTCTTACCAACCTCTGACCAAATAAGAATTCTGAAATCAATAAATATATCTGCTTGATTTGATACACATGAAATATTTTTACAGATAATAGACAATCATTCTTACTTCACTTTAACTCTACTAGATTCTTATTTTACTTTCACTTTCTATTTATATCTATAACGTCGTCATAACAACCCCTATTGTTACTTTACTTTCGAACCACACACCGCAAAATTTGTACTTCACTGTTTGATTTCATATGTAAAATTGTCCTGAAGCGCCACGCTTGTTGGCAAACATGTCAACCAAATAAACAGATACTGCAGTAAAACTTGAGTGTTGTTGTCTTTATTGTCGATATATTCATTTTTTCAAGATGACTGTGAATACCTAGCGGTATCCACTCGTTTTTACCCTACCGCACAATCACCACTTCAGGTGTTGGTTCACTTATATTTTTTCTGTTTAACTATTTACTGTGAACCCCTGCATCCGCAAGGATCCACCTCGCCACTCTTGCGTTGTACCTTACGACCAACAGCATGGATTATACCACAGACCAATACCAAGATTCCCGATCTTTTCCTGAAAATGATCAAGATTCCGCACTGTCCAAGAAGAAAAGAAGAAACCGCTACAACCGCTGAAAACACAAATAAGCCCACTGTATACAGTCCATCACTGAAGATTAACATACCATACATAAGTACACAAAGTCAAAATAATTCGGAATACCAGGCATTTTACTTAGAGAAAAAAGGAAGGAACCAGAAATGAAATGAACCACATAAACCACAAAACATATTTATAAAGAAAAGCTTGATCCACGGACACTTTATTAGCAAAGTAAATTTTCATGAACGAATCTACCAAGATTTACAATTCCCAAAATTGCGGCGATCATACACTTCACCCTATTACCTACGCTATTGGAAGCAGTACCTCCCTCAGAGCGAAGCCAGTTGAATTGGTATGGGATGGCCAGTGGGGTGTTGTCCAATTTGGAAATGAACTGACATTTTATGATCTACTTTCATCATTTCTACAATATTACCACTAGAAACCTCCATGAGAACAACTACACAGACGTATAAGAATAGCAGCTAACCACATCGTTAATAACTTTATTGACTAAACTATTTTAAAGAAATATTAAAAGAAGCTACCGT
Source organism: Mytilus coruscus (assembly GCA_017311375.1). NCBI lineage: Eukaryota > Metazoa > Mollusca > Bivalvia > Mytilida > Mytilidae > Mytilus > Mytilus coruscus. The sequence goes on from CM029596.1 coordinate 129,083,026, forward strand.
ATTATGGAATACTGTGAACTCAGAATTATTGCGAAGTTTTAATTAATGCGAATATTGCAAATGAGTGAGTATTGCAATAATAAAGCATGCATTTTGATACCTGACACATATATATAAATAAGAAGATGTGTTATGAGTGCCAATGATACAACTCTCCATCCAAGTTACAATGTATAAAAAGTTTACAATTACAGGTCAAAGTACGGCCTTCAACACGGAGCCTTGGCTCACACCAAACAGCACGCTATAAAGGGCCCCAAAATGACTGGTGTAAAACAATTCAAACAGGAAAACCAATGGTCTAATCTATATAAAAAACGAGATATCTGTATGCAAATTTTCTGGAAATCTCAATAATTAATCTCACATTTTTGTACACTTTGAATAGAAAGTTTCTTTTGAATTTAAAAGTGCAAACATAAATTTTACAAATATTTGATTGGTTGTTGAATCCTTAATGCCTAGTAAAAAAAATATAAAAGCAAATCATTCTTGAATACTTATCATCCAGGGAATACTTATCATCTAGGGGAAAACATTCAAGCTTATTGATGATAAACCATTATTTGAAGTAAATTTGTTTGAGGATTTATTTTGAACCACACATTTAGTGTTTCTACCCATGATGATAACAATAATGCAGTTTCAATATTCATATAAGATTGAAATTTATTAACCTGTGTTTATATACAATGATTATGGCCTCTGGTGTGTCCAAATCTTTCTGTATCACTGTACATACTTCACCATAGCTATCACACACAATTATTCTATTTTTAGAACTGTCCACAATATACAGGTGATTTGTCACTGCATCTACTGCAATACCTCTAGGAGAGTCAACACCTACATTATGTAAAGTAATTAAAGACAAATGTGTTCACATTAGAGACTGTTGTTTTGATGCCAAATTAAACTAAGAAAGTTACCTACCGTATAGGTAAAGTAGAAAGTAGAGTTGGATAATTGGTTGAAATTACCAACCAATTATCTTTACTATCGGTTGACAGCAACCAACCAACTATCGGTTATAATCGCATCATTATACCTTGCTCTTTTTTATATGAAATCATGCATTCAGCCACATTGTACATGTCTAATGCATATATTCCATATCATTGCAGAGTTTTATATGTTTATGTTTGATCTTTGAGTTTCCTTTTCATATTTTATTTAGCAATTAAAACAGTGAATCAATCCAGATTCAGATTGAACATGTTTTGTCTTATTAATAATTACAACATTTATTACCAACAACGACACTAAAATTTCTAAATTTCAATGGTATCACTCACATTATAATTTCAAATACATAGCTGCAGCATGTATCAAAATTTGAATGCTTCTCAAAAGATATATAAAGTATTAAACTTTAAGCAATTTAAAATTAATCAATAAATAAAAAATGCATTTGCATTGAAATATATAAATTTAACAAAGGGATCCAACCAATGTCTGTTAACTCATGTGGAATGCATATTTTTCACTTTTGTCATTATTTTCTGTCAGCTGTGTCATTCGTGTGTCTGTACTTATAATCGTTAGAATACGGAATTCTTTCATAGTTGGTCCATATCTGATTCATGATTCTTATATACTTCAAAGGCGGACAAACCGTCAAAAATAAACAATGTTTGACAAGCAATTTGGAAAAAGGAATATGACGTTTTTAACGCAACAAATGGATGAAACATTTATAAAAGGCAATTTGCACCAAATTCTAATGTAGCAACAAATTATTTTGTCAAAATCAGAATGATTTGATGTACACTCTCAAGTAACAAATACTGGAAGTGAAAGAAAGAATTTCATAAAAAGTAATTTACCGTTTTTTGGTATGTATAGTGCGCATATTTATACCCTGGGTCATGTTTCTTGACAGAGGGGTGCGCGTTATACATGCCTACAGACATTTTCTTAGTCTTTTTTCAGGTCCAAACTCCAACAAAGAAATTTCCAGAAGTGAAGAGTACGGAATATTTTTTGCTAAAACCTCGATTGTTATTATGTTTTACATGTTATATTTGTAATATGTATCTTTTTGTTCTTGATTTGTTATGTTTTATTCAAATAAAATACATTTTATATCTCTGTAGTTACGCTTATCGTGTAAATTTGTCCATCTGTTTGCAATCCAGAAATTTGCCATGTCTTAATAAAGACACAATAAAGCTTTTGTTGTCGGTTAAATAAGTCTCTGTGTTCCTTGTTGTCATAACTTACTGTTTTTGTATGCTTTCATCATGGAGAGTAGAAGAAAAGTGTATGAAAATTGAATAAACCACGCTCGTTTTGAAAAGATAAACCGCCATTTTTTCTAATGTATCAGGTAATCGCCAGTCATGTGGGTCAGTCATGTGACTTAATATTTTAAAGTGATGATTTAGTCTATGACAAGTTTATTTTTATAAATACGTTTCTGCTTTGTAACTTTTAAACAACTGTTTAAAACCATTCAAGAAATTATGATTGAAAACATGATAATCCCATAAATGTAACCTGAACGAATTTAATTAGGAACAAGGTGAACCTGTCACTGATTTGTTTTGACATCGATTAGACCCGTTGATTGATGTGTGATAATCTGGATTAACAGCTAGAATCAACAAACAAAAATTAAAAATAATGAAATTTTAACAATTTATCACAACACTTATGATGTAAATGATAATCATTTGACTGATTCGTAATTATGTTATTGTTTCAATCAGAACATTAATTTGGATATTTAATCTTGTCCTTGATACTCAAATAAAATTGAGAATGGAAATGGGGAATATGTCAAAGAGACAACAACCCGACCAAAGAGCAGACAACAGCCGAAGGCCACCAATGGGTCTTCAATGCAGCGAGAAAATCCCACACCTGGAGGTGGTCCTCAGCTGGCCCCTAACTAAAATTGTGTGCTAGTTCAGTGAAAATGGACGTCACACTAAACTCCAAAACATATAAATGAACTAAAATTAAAAAACATACTAGACTAACAAAGGCCAGAGGCTCCTGACTTGGGACAGGCGCTAAAATGCGGCGGGGTTAAACATGTTTAGTGAGATCTCAACCCTCCACCTATACCTCTAGCCAATGTAGAATAAAGAAACACATAGCAATAAGCACAGTAAAACTCAGTTTAAAAGAAGTCTGAGTCCGATGTCAGAATAGGTAACAAAAGAAACTAAGCAAAATGACAATGATACATAAATGAACAAAGGACTACTAGCAGTTACTGACATGCCAGCTCCAGACCTCAATTAAACTGATTGAAAGATTATGTCTTCATCATATGAAAATCAAGTACAATCCCTCCCGTTAGGGGTTTAGTATCATACCATCATAAAATATATGAGAACATAACCCATATCATGACAACAACTGGTTTTAGAATACATGTGTTTATTTTCGATGCAAAGACCCTATGAGTGAATCAATATTAATACTAAAATATGCAATTCTTAATGACTTGACAACAGTATCAAACAATTTATTAAATTTGGTTTTAAAAAAACAAACTTAAATGTAGATTTATCTCAATCTAATAAAATTCTTATTCATTTGTCAGAATATTTGCAATTTCATATTAATTACATATTCTGTACGGAATTCTCAGACATTGGTGTCCATTTAAAAAACTTCCTGTTTACCGATTAATTCCTGTTTGCCGATTTTGGAGCTGTAACTTTTCGGAAAATGTCTATTAGTCTTATACGAACAATATACTTTTTTTCTCACGTTTCTTGGACCATAAAGGTGGTGCGCACTATACACAAATGTGCACTGTACACCCCAAAAAACGGTATTTTAAATAACATATGACCAATCTGTAAAGTCAATGCTTTTACTATGTTTATAAAGAGAGAAATTGCTTATGTCTTCGATTATAGGATGTTTGACATTGTTATTGTCATCTACTGATATTTTTCGTTACAGTTTGTTTGACTGCGCATGTAAAATGCAAACTGGAAGTTGATATGCTAAAATTCCGGAAACTATAACGACAATCAATTGAACAATATCCAAATCAATCATCCACATCGCCAAGCCCAACCATCTGATTTCCGACTTATTCCAATCATCGGAACAACACTATTAGAAAGAGAACTTGTTATGTCAGTTTCATTTCTATTTAAGTAGAATAAAACTCTTTCATTTAAGGTAAGATGACTCAATACACCAATCTTCAGTTGTTTTCTATGAATGAGTTACACCAGCTGACCCTAGGTCAATAGGTGTAAACGACGTCATCGAACTATCGGTTCTTACTGTGACATAATAATATTAGCATTGTGACATAGGAAATCTATGAAAAATGCACGAATTTGAAAGTCGTCTATCAACTAGATCAAAATATAATTTTGCATAAATATTTTTAGGATAGGCACATTCCAGCTATCTAAACATTGCTTTTACCTAATAGTAATTAAAAAATCAGCATTTTGATTTTAAGACTTATCATATTTTCAATTTCAGATAGTAAACGTTCCATGAAATTATGTGGAGGTACCTGTATCAACCACTTTCCACAGGTGGCCATCGTCAATGTCATATTTATATACTGCCTTGTCTTTCTGGTCTGTCCAATATAAATGTCTGCCGTCTGCAGCTGTAAAGAAACACATAGATTGATACACTGGGCAGTCTAAGTATACTGTAAATTCAAAAATAAATGAGAATCCTTGACCTCTTTAAAAAAAGGGAAATCTAATTAATGTGATTGCAAAAGTTTAATAAAGAAAAATCACTACTGAAATTCTGAATGCAACTTTTATAAGTGCGACCCTGAAACTGTCAAATTTTTTCCCATTTACATAAACATCACAATAATTTTGGAATTTACAGTATATTTGGAACTCAATAGCAAAATATAACATAAATGTCCAGGTTCAGAAATTTTTTTTATCATTTAGTGGCTTAATTCATAAGTGACAGAAACTTGTCCTCTAACACATAAAATATCCTCAAAAATCGCCACACCAGTAGCTTTCTATTGCTAATTATAAAATACATCCATTTTAAATATTTTCTTTTACTCAAATGATTAACCTGACATTAACAGTTGTCTTTAAGGGGAAGGAATGAAATGGATGTGAATTAGACCAAGATTAGTATTTTCTGAATTAAATGTTTATTTTATGTTTAATTTGATATAAACATGCTAAAATATAAAGTACCTTTACTATTTTAACTACTGGACCAAAAGAATCAAATTTCAAGTCCCTTTATATATTTGATGAATATTCATTTATTCAATATTTCTCCAATACCATATTATTGCATAAATCTTTGAAAGTGATAAGTTGGAGTTGCTACGGTGGGGAGATGCACACTCTCCATATGTATATGTGAGCCAGCAGTATAACACTGCCACCCTTCCTATACACTCTAAATTCAGTCTATATTAGGCTACAGCTTGCAGGAATCTGTTGATTTGATTCCACTCAAGTTAATTATCAGGAACTACATTGGCATTATTTTGGTACGATTTAGCTGATTTACTTAATTATATTGAATACTTTCAGAAGAATCATACCATCATTTATCATTAAAATAGAATTATAGTATACTTTAAACCATGATGGTATAAAACTGATCATAAAGATAAAAATGTTACCTATATTCTGAACATGACTGAGGTTATCTACAACTGTGACCAGTTCTTTGTTAGAAGACCTGATGTTGTAAGATACAATTCTGTTGTATGCTGCTATATATAATACTGGATCAGAACCTGGAATTAATAGATGAATTATTATTCATAGTTTAAAAATAAATTGCTTCACCAAGTGCAGCTGGATACGACTGCAGAGGTCCAACCCTGAACAGTTGGGTCAAAAAAGGACACAATATTCGCACTTGATACAGGTCTGAATTTGGATTGTAATTAAATATTTGACACATAATAGGTTTCTGACACAGAATAACTGTAGTCAAAGAACTAAGAATTGGTTTTATGATTTGAATTTATATTCAAGTTCTTGCTTTTGTGCATTACACTGTGCTGTTGTGCAATACTTAGTAAATCTGTTTTCAGAGGATATACAAAGAATTAGCAATTGTGACACACAATTTTTCTTTGGAAAATAGACAATTTCTTACCCCTTTTTTCTTGCCAACAAAAATTTTGAAGAAATTTTCTTTTAATTTCTGAAATCTTAATAAAAATTAATAGTAACTTCTAAAAATAAATTGACAGCTAATCACTTCAAGACAATATAACATTTCTTTATAACAAAACCATTGTAAGGGAGGTAAATCTTATGCAAAAAACCCCAAACAAATGATATTGATCACAAATAAACAATTTCTAATATAAAATTTATTACCACTGAACCCTTTGATATACACTATTATTATATTATCACCATCACAGTATTTGAAACAGCTAAAAATAATTCATACTAAAACTAGCTGACAACTTTATATAAAATTTAAAAGCAATGTAAGAGAGGTAATTCAAATATAACATTGTAATTATTATCTTTTAAATTTTATTTAATGTTTATTAAATCAAACAAAACAAATTTTATAGCCTTAGGACCAAAATTTGGACCAATTAGAAAATGGGCCCAACAACCAAATACACAGTTAGATTCAGCATATGAAAAAAATTGTAATACTAATAGCATGAAAAATTGTAATACTTATAGCAAAAAGTCCCAACATAAAGAATCAAAGCTTTCTCAAAATCAAAATCCAAAAATATTGTTCTCTTCTATATACTGTAAAATATCATGAATCAATCGAATGCTATCCCTTATATAATGCTTAATGGTCCAATATCTATTTCATAGAGATCCAAAGACCAATACTTAAGTAATTGTCCATTAACCAGGAAACCCTTGTCCCCCCCCTTTTTTTGCCCCTAATTCCTAAATGGTTTGAGCCATATATATCCCCCCAAAGCCAATTCTAACCATCCCTTTGTGGTATGGAAACTTGTGGTATAATTTCAGAGAGATCCATACACTGTTTCACAAGTTATTGTCTGGAAACTAGAAAAATGCTTATTTGGGCCCCTTTTTGGCCCCTAATTCCTTAACTATTGGAACAATAACCCCCAAAATCAATCCCAACCTTCCTTTTGTGGTATCACACCTTGTGTTTAAATTTCATAGATATTATTATTATTATTATACAGTATTTATAACAGCACATTATATAATATCAAAATCACCCTAAGCACTTTACAACATATTCACACACATATATAAGCATTAACAATAAAATATGAAAGCCCATGTTATGAGATCCTAAAACAAACATATTTAAAATAAATGGCATATAAAACTATACTATTAAATTTACTGATCAACAATAAAATTTATATAAATGGGCATGGTAAAATAAAGGAGACATTGAACCCGTACAATAAAAATAAATAAAAATATTTGCTTAAAAAATTTTAAAAATATTTGCTTAAAAATTTAAAAAAAAAAATTTGCTTAAAAATTCAAAATTACAGCGATATAAAATATTTTAAGAACTATGAAAAAGCATGTCTGAATAAATGAGTTTTCAGGTGTTTCTTAAAAGCGTTCACAGAATGGATGTTCCGTATATCACTTGGTTAATCATTCCATAGAATGGCTGCTGCTTTGTCGAATCTCCTTTCCCCATATGTTTTAGTACCACACGTGGTGTTGTTAAAATCATGGCATTTTCAGATCTGAGTGTTCCCATTGGTTTATATATATTAACGAGTTCTTGTAGGTAGACCGGTGCCTCCTCATGCAAAGCCTTGAACACATAGACGAGGAGTTTATATTGGCATCGGTATGTTACGGGGAGCCAATGGAGAGACTTTAGGATTGGCGTTATGTAGTCGTATTTCCTCCTCCTTGTAATGACCCTGGCTGCTGTGTTTTGAACTCGCTGTAATCTTTGAAAAGTAGTTAATCTATTTACTTATACTAAAGTTATTGTCTGGAAACCAAATGTCTTCGGACAATGCTGACGCCGACGACAACGTGATACCAATATATGACTGCAAAATTTTTGCGGTCATATAAATAAACAAAAAACAGCTCTAGTAAACCAAATGGACAATGAGACATCATAAGTCTTTAGAAAAACCAACATTACAATGGCAAAAAATACAAGTCCACAAAAAACACTGCACAGAAAACAAAGACTGAGCAACACGGACCTGACCTTAAAATGTGGTTAATCTCAGGTGTTTTGGACTTGAAAGGTAAGCAGATCCTACCCCCAATGTATCACTTGTCTTGCTGCTAATGGCATTGGTACAAATTCAGTGAAAAGCCTCAGTCATTAAACATATCAAGTATCTCTTGAGTTTGTTATCTACATTTTGGTGCTGTTTACTTTTCAAACCTTGTTCAAAAACTATTCAAAGTTTTTCATTTTCCATGAAGATGTTTCAAATCTACAAAATCCTACATCATACAGAACCAATGGTAAACCTTCTCAAATTTGAAGTGCAATTTCACGCAATATAAGTTATGTATTTGTGGAACAGAAACATATATGTTTAATGTTTTTTTTTCTGTTTTGGCATAAACACCAGGTCATTTAAATAATTTCTCATCTGTAACTGTAGATGGCATTGCTTTTACTGCTTCATTACACATAAGTTCTACACACACACAAATATATATATTTTTTGGCTAATTCAATAGGTATACAGAATCTTTTTCTACCATATATTGAATTTTTTTGTCAAAAAGAAGTATATATAAGAGAGGATTCCTTAGTGCATAAATATGAAAGCAATGGGACAATTTTGGCAATATTTTGAATTAAGAGTTATCTTCCTTTGTGAGTATATGTTATTAATAAATTGATGTGTTACGCCATTTCCAAGTGATTTTTACAGTTTGCTTCATTTGTTAAGCTGTTACACCACTGTCCTAGGTTCGGGGAGGGTTGAAAGCTCATAAACAAGATTAACCCTGACACAATTCTGTATGTGCTTTTCCAAAGTCAGGAGCCTGCAATTCAGTGGTTGTCGTTTGTTGCAGTCTTTTATATCTGTGCTTTGTTTGTTTTGTAATAAATCAGACTGTTGTTTTTTTTATTTGAATAGATTCACATTTTGTCAAGTTGAGGCCTTTTATAGCTGACTATACAGAATGGGTTTTTTCATTGTTGAAGGTTGTACAGTGATTGACTAATTACTAAAAGATATGTACACCTGTAATACTTCCATACAATACAAACCATTTGCTATACACTGCCTTTCATTTTGTAAGTTGTACCCTTCGTCACAGGAACAATTATGTGATCCTGGTGAATTTATACAATGCTGACTACAGACTTTGTCTTGACATTCATTTACATCTGAAAAAGATTCATGGAAAATAAATAAAAGATCCAATATATCAAAGGAACAGTGCTTTTATTGCAGTTCTTCATCCCGCATAATACTGAGGATTTTTAATAACTGACGATCATCCAGAACATTTGAACTAAGCTGGTCAGATGAAGAAAGTAAAATTTCAGGTTGTGTACTGTAGAGAGATTAATTTTTTTCATTATTAAAGGTACATATTTTACTTTTGATATATATGTTACAGGCCAACGAGTAGGGGTCGTGTGTACTTTTAATTCAGTATTGATTATCGATAGTGTTCCTCTAGATAGTCTTGTTTTAAGTGTAGTTGGTTGACTCCAGCATAATCATATATAAATTAATCCACCGTAAAAGAATGACTTTTATTCTTGTCCAGTATGTATTTATCTCAATAAATAACTCAAATAACAGCAATAACATATTTAGTATAAATTAGAATAGTAAGATGCTGGCCTTCCGAACCCCATATGTAACTTAATATCATGACAGATTTGCAAGACTTTATCCTATCAATCATACTAGTTCAATAATGAGAGAATGAAATATACTTATTTCATTAAATTACGGAATTATAGAAAGTTGTCAACGTGGTGGGACATCGTATCTATACATCTTTAATAATTATTATAATTTGCCAAAAACTACTATTAGAATTTGTAAACATTGAACTGGTTCCGCATCTTGTCTAATATGAAGCCACTTCCTGTTGAAGACCTGCGTAAGCGGGAATATTTGTAAAACGGTATTTGGTTCCTGGAAGTCTTTGAGAAAGATTTTGGTTCAATATTCTGAAAGATGTAAAAAGATTAATAATAGCTTGATATAGAACTTGAAATGCTATCGCATAGCTTAAGGTAAAACAGCTTAATATCGAAATGCATCCTTTACCTAGATAGCTTTGTTAACTTGAAGATTTGTTTGGTTTTATGTTCTGCTCAGCTTGACAGCCAGATACGATATGCCAAAGTGCTAGTGCAACGCTGTATTTATACTTGACGGTGAAATACATTCGTGACTCACAGAACTGAAAATCTACTATAACTTTGAAATGCTAACGAAAACTCTGGCTCATGACACAAAATAGCGTTATAAATCCATAAAAATGCGAAAGTTGGCCCTTATTTCCAAAAGACAAGTGACATATTAAATATAAACCTTAAAATTCCATACTTGTAGCCTTATCACCTACGTTTCTATCTGACGTCATTGAAATCAGAAAGTAGTTCCTTAACGGCGCTTCACAAAAACGTATTTAACGTAATTATATCACATTATTCAGCACCCTAAACAATAAAAGGAAGGCCAGCAAGTAATTTGATTATATCTTAATAATACTTTTATGTATTATTGTAACTTTATAAAGAAGTACCGTTACCCGGAAGTGACCAATCATTGGAATGGCAACTTCTAGTACCTAAACAAGCACTCGCCACGATGGAATTTAAAGGGAAAACTACCCCAACGATGTGTCAAATAACACCCAGACTGAATGAATAGGTAACAACAAACATGTTTTATAAACCCCTTACCCCCTGAAAGTGTGAATTTAATGTAGACCCGTGAAAATCGTGATCGAAGTGCCTGTTCACTGACAGTTGAATTTTACCGCTATGCTAACTTGATAATTTGATAGACGTTATGTTAAGTGTTATGATATCTGCTAAAAAGTGGTACAAGTTATGAAAATATACAATTTGATCTCCCTAAATTGAGTTTGCCAAAGTTGTCTTAGTGCATTAAAATCATCTGAGACCGTTATTTTTCAGGTTTTCAGATATTGATCCCAATAAATTTTGAAATATAAAATGTGTTGTTTCTTTGTGATAATTATTAATACCCATCTATAACATATATATATATATATATATATACAGAAAATATGCAATATTGAAGGTGCATAAATATATTTCTCTTTGTTGTTTTTATAATCCATGAGTATTTAATATTTATTTAATAAATACCTTGACATGAGTTTCCCTGTAACAAGAACCCTTCCTTACACTGACACAAAGAACCTGCTGGAGTAGGTAGACAGGAGTGACCACAATAGTCCACAGATGTACAGTTCCTTCTTGCCTCCTCTGAAATAAATGCATGGATATATGAAAAGTATCAGGAAAAACTTATTTAACAATACAGCAGCTAGAAAGAAAGCACCATAACATTATAAGACTGCAAGATTTTTCTGGTTGTATAATATTATGTATTCATTATTATTCCTGGGGTACCAATTTTCATTGATTTGAAGATAAAGATGAACCACAAATTTAAGTGTTCAACGAAGTACAGATTTCCTATAGGCTTGTATGCAAACTTTGGCAAAACTACAAAATCAAGTATTGATGAAAATTGGTACAATAAAATAAATCAATCTACAGTAATCTTAAACTTGTGTCGAAAGTAACCTCATGCATCAGCTATAATTAGTTCCAATTCAGGAGTTTCAAGATGGTGAACATTTCAAAATGGAGGTTGAAAAAGTTGTATCGCATGATATTTTCATAGGCAATTGCCTAGTTTTTCTCACAGGCTTATTTAGCAAATGGAATAATTTAAACAGATATTTGTTGAAAAAATTCAAGCACTTTGCTATTTTGAACCCCTCATCCTGCTGAAAATCTATTTTCAGGTGACATTACCCACAACACTCTCATTTCAAATTTTGATACCATAATATTATATTTGTGAGCAGCATTTCCTGAAATAGCAATAATTATTATCACAGTTGTGTCAATTAATTTTTTGTTCATCAATGGCAATAATAAATGCACACAAAAATTTCTGATCTACAGGACAGAATTGAATTCATTTAGTCTCAGTAAAAATTTATCCTGACTAAATCAGACTCTTTAATGATACATACCACATTTTCCACCCTCATCTGAATGGTCCTGACAGTCAGATTTGCCACTACACAGTAAACTTATATTTATACACTGTTGTGTATTTTTACACAAATATCTCCCATAATGCATACTGCATCTCTCTGTGGGCTCTACAATATACAGAAAGATCCATATATTAAAATATGACTCTCACATGGTGGTCAGACTGACTGATCTCAGTGGTATTTTTTCTAATATGGCTCTTCAACATAAAGTTTAAATTTAATTTCATGTAAAATAATTGGTATATGGTAAATCAAACGCAACATGAAATTAAAAATGAAACACAGTGTAAAATGTTTTTTTCTCAAAGTTCTCACAGTCTTCAGTTATTTTGACAATCCTATCTTGTAATCTATTTGTTTTCAATAATAAGAAAAAAAGTGCTGAAAGAACTCCCTAACTGCCATAATTTCAAAAGCAAAAAGTATCATTAGCATTGTTCTATATTAAAGAACCTTTAAAGTTTTGTTCAAGATTCAAGTAATTATGCCACTGATTGGTCAAACCACAAACACCGTAAGATAAATAGATCATATTCTATGTAAAGTGCTTAACAAAAACTAGCTACCACAAATATCAAACCAAAATGGCAATCCTATAAAAATAAGTAATTGTGGTGTGAATGCCAAATAAACAACTATCAACCAGTGTCAAAAAGTTGACTGTATGTAAGCAACTATAGGTAACTGTACGCCCTTCAACAATGAGCTAAATAATTGGGTATACAATTAAAGGGTGGGTCAATAATACCTACCACATATATCTTCATCAGAGCCATCATGGCAATCATGGGAGTGGTCATGGTCATACAATAATACCTACCACATATATCTTCATCAGAGCCATCATGGCAATCATGGGAGTGGTCATGGTCATACAATAATACCTACCACATATATCTTCATCAGAGCCATCATGGCAATCATGGGAGTGGTCATGGTCATACAATAATACCTACCACATATATCTTCATCAGAGCCATCATGTCAATAGTGGGAGTGGTCATGGTCATACAATAATACCTACCACATATATCTTCATCAGAGCCATCATGGCAATCATGGGAGTGGTCATGGTCATACAATAATACCTACCACATATATCTTCATCAGAGCCATCATGGCAATCATGGGAGTGGTCACCAATAATACCACATATATCTTCATCAGAGCCATCATGGCAATCATGGGAGTGGTCATGGTCATACAATAATACCTACCACATATATCTTCATCAGAGCCATCGTGGCAGTCATGGGAGTGGTCACATATATGGGCTCTGGGTACACACTGTTCTCCATCTAGACATGGGAACTCAGCTGGAGTACAGTTCTGTTTCCCTAAATCAAAATTAATTCTATAAACACAACAAACATTTCTTCTGCAAATTCTAAAATTAAAAGCTATAGTTAATTCATCTCCAAACCAGTATATCTGCAAATCAATTCTTACAGTAAGTCAGGCGCCAAGAAAATAGAACTAATTTGGAGATGTTGATGATCATGACATAAGCAAGGATCTGGAATTTTAATTTTTTTATATGATCTTGGTCAAAGGAAATTTAACCTAACACAGTATGATTATTTTTCAATCTATTGTCAATATATACAATGAGTATTTTAGGTTAAATGCGGGAAATAACTCACCACAAAATAATTCATCTGAGAAATCAGAACAGTCATTTCGTCCATCACAAAATTTGGTCTTCTCCACACAGGGTGAACCATTGTGACACAAGACAGATTCGTCACTGCACACTTTCTTCTGATTAATGTGTATTTCACCTGTGTACAAAAAGATTAAAACTTAATTTAAATGTATAAAACAAGAGATTTAAACTTCATTGAATGGCTCCATAATCTACTGAAACCATGTAAAGCTCTTTAAAAAAAATTTAAACTGCTTTTTACGTACAGACACATTCCTTCTCTTTTTATTATAAATGCATTCTTATTTTTTTCCCCAGATGTCACACCAGGCATTGCGGTCATAAAACTTTCGAGCACGATTATTGCATGTGCTCAGATTCAGAAATCAATCAATCAAATTATTGGATTTGGTGTTTCGAGCACAAATTTTGTACTCCGAGTACTGAGTAAAGGTTTATGACCCAGGGATGTGGTATCCCGATTCGAACCACTGTGGGATCTGATTCTCATGAACAATTAATGAAAAGTTTGTAACAGTGGGTAAGAAAAAATCTGGATCTGATTCCCATGGAGGAATTATGCTCCGTGGGAATCAGATCCAGATTTTACCTACCCATCGTTACAAACTTTTCATTAATTGCTGCTCAGGATTCGATCTCTCTGTAGATTTTTCATCTGGATACCTGGTGTGGATATATGGTTTAAAAGGTTTGAAATGAAATAAAGATTTTATGAATAATGAAACTGAAAAAAGTTATATCAAAATGCTATTAAAAAAGGTCACAGAAAAAAGGGTCATGTTGTTATGGTTGATATTTCTATTTTTTATAATACAAATATATCTATGATATTATAAAAAATTCAAAAACACGGTAAACCAACTAATTTTTACATGCAATATATTTTCGCAACTTTTGATAGTAGAAAATTAACGTGACTATAAATTGCTACGTCACTATTGTGCTATTTCGTGATGGTCAGTTTTTATTGGTGGAGGAAGCCAGAGTGCCTAGAGAGAGCCACTGACCTTCCTAGTCAAATTTGAGTGCACCTGCCCGTTCAGGCCCAGTGTTGACTGACTAGTTTTTGGAACTTAGAATATCAGGCCTCCCTTCTCCTAAGAGAATCTTGGATTGTTTGGAGGTCGGTTAAATCTAATTTTCTAAGACTCTGTATGGATTCAAAAATAAATTTGTGGAACTAAATAGTAAAAAAGGGTATATCTACAAAATAAACATAGAATGGAAACTTATATCTGTTTTTTAATAAATACAGGGGGGAAAACGGTCAAAAAAGGTGCAAATTGTGTACCCTCAAGTACAATGTACATGTATACTCCCCATTTCATAAAATGAAATTTTATATAACAAAAACCAGTAACTAAAGATGTCAACTTATATTTGTTCTGCCAAACAGAAGTTCCCCTGGAAACTTTATTATAAACAATGCCATAAATAGAATAGAGAATGGAAATGTTGAATGTGTCAAAGAGAATACAACCCAAAGAGTAGAAAACAGCCGGTATCGGGTCCGTTCGTGCCCAATACACGTTCGCACCCTACACGTTCGCACCCCACACGTTCGCCCCCTGGGTCCGTTCGCACCCTTTTTTTTTATTCAAAAACCTGATGAATTATAAGATGTTTTTTAAGATGTTTATCTCAAAATAAAGAAAAATTCGGCAATTTTTAAAAAATAAATTTTTTAAATGAAATATTGTTTTAAATTGATTTGATGATTAATTATTATATGTTAATTTGGTATAATTACTGTTAATATATGGTGTTTACACAGCTAAACTTGATGTAAATTCTGCATGTAGTTAGCATGTATTTAACTTGGTATGAGTAAAACAATTAAGATTCAAAATGTTATTGTTGTTGAGTTTAATAGCGGTTTGGTATCTTAACATTAAAATAATATTCAACTCAATAACCTTTTAGAAAGTCACTTTATTTTGAAACAATGAAAAAAAATAAATATAGCAATACACTAACCAAAACACGATTAAAAAATATTCAACACAAAAACGTCAATTAATTTTGCATGTTTTGAAACAATATACAAAAACTTATTTATAGCAATACAATAACCAAAACATGATTAAAAAATTATTCAACACAAAAATCGTTTTTGGAAAGTCACTTCATTTTAAAACAATGAACAAAAAAATATTATAGCAATACACTAACCAAAATACGATTGAAAAATTATTTAACACAAAATCAATAAAAAGGGTGCGAACGTGTAGGGTGCGAACGGACCCGGGGTGCAAACGTGAAAGGGGGCGAACGTGAATGGGCGCGAACGGACCCGGATTCAAAACAGCCCAAGGCCACCAATGGTGTTAAAAAAAAATCATAAAATGTGTTCCTGTTAAAACAAATATTCCATAATCTGTATTCCTTAAGGAATACATACTGTAATATTTGTTCCAGTGGAAATAATATTACAGTTACAGAATATTTCTCCAACTTCAACTTGGAACTTATATCATCAAGGATACAAACCCTTGATATTATGAAGGAACTTCTATTTCATGACAGTGTTTTCCTGTGTTCATGTAATACAATATAATATAACGTTACAACACGTGTTGGTGTGGTGTGTGTGGTGTATACTCTAAAAGTCTTGTCCCTTACCAGACCTTTTCTCAGTAAAGAAATGTTCGTGTAGAAAGAGTATGAAAAATAGAACCGGAAGGCTGTTTCTTAACCTCCCGAACCAAGTCAGGTTGTGAACACGAATACCCACTACCTCCGAACTATATATAAAAGCTGGGACTATGTCAATATATTATGTCCCAGATAGAAGTCTCTTACTTTTTCGTATGTTCTTTTTATTATCAATTAAAATAATATTGATAGAGACATAATAAGGAGCTGATCTAGTTAAAATTTAGTCATTGTATTTAAGGAGCAGGGGCGGATCCAGCCATTTTAAAAAGGGGGGGGTTCCCAACCCAGGATAAAGGGGGGGCTTCCAACTATATGTCCCCATTCAAATGCATTGATCGTCCAAAAAAAGGGGGGGTCCAACCCCCGGAACCCCCCTCTGGTTCCGCCACTGAGGAGCTCCTGAAATATTTGATTCATATTTCAGGACACAATTGACATAATTCAGGATATCCATAAATCATTGGCAATTTTTCCTGAGATATTTCATGAGCTCCATAATTCGATTTCATCATATGATATCCTAAGTAATTTCAGGACCTACATAATTCGATATCATGATATCCTTCTGAGTGTGTTCAATCGATTTCATCACATTCTTAAATCGAATTATGGAGGTCCTGAAATAATTTTGAGGGCCGTAATTAGAATATATTTATGGACATCCTGAAATCGAATTATTGGGGGTCCTTTAATACCGCAATTTTGACTCTACGCCTCATAAGATACAGACTAACCCTTGTATATCTAAGTATACAATTCCTTGCTCTTACTTATGTTACATGACTGTCTTCAAGGTTTTTAAAAGACCAGAGAGCGATTTATGTGTTTTGAAGTAACCCCCCCCGAACGAAAATCCTTGAGGGGATATGTGCAAAATCTTGTTAGATGAATACCATACTGTCTGCTTTCAAAACCAATAGGATGTGTAGTTTTAGAAGAGGTAAAAGAAGGAAACGTTTTTTAAATTATTGTGAAGGTATTCTGCCTTTCCTACACCATGAAAATGGTCGATTAATAGACATGATAGATGGCCTGTTGCTTGCGTAAGGTCCAGAGTTAAAATAAAATAAGCATGCTCAATTCACAATTGATGTTTTATCGTGTGTTTTCTATGTTGTGAGTATATATACCGTTTTCCCGCTAAAACTGGAGGAAATTAAACAAGTGACAATTTTTATGTTTTACACTAGTACTTTTGGGCCCCCCACCTAGGGCCATTATGTTTTAAAACTGGAGGAAATTAAACAAGTGGTCATTGCGTCCGTTCGTCCGTTCGTTCGTCCGTTCGTTCGTCCGTTCGTTCGTCCGTCCGTTCGTCCGTCTGTCCCGCTTCAGGTTAAAGTTTTGGTCAAGATAGTTTTTGATGAAAAGTTGAAGTCTAAGCAACTTGAAACTTGGTACACATGTTTCCTCTGATATGATCTTTCTAATTTTAATGCCAAATTAGAGTTTTGACCCCAATTTCACGGTCCACTGAACATAGAAAATGATACTGTCCCGCTTCAGGTTAAAGTTTTTGGTCAACGTAGTTTTTTTATGAAGTTGAAGTTCAATCACTGAACTTGAAACTTAGTACACATGTTCCCTATGATATGATCTTTCTAATTTTAATGCCAAATTAGAGTTTTGATCCCAATTTCACGATCCACTGAACATAGAAAATGATAGTGCGAGTGGGGCATCCGTGTACTATGGACACATTCTTGTTGGAATATTTATTTTGACACGATAAAAACATGTATCCACCAATTTATCTATATCGCCTCTTCGTTTAAAAATCACGTTATTCCTTTTTGTAGCTCTCCTCGGGCCTTCAATTGTTTCAAGTATAGGGAACCATTTTTAATTTAGGGTCAGGTTTACAAAAGAGGGACGACAGATACCAGAGGGACAGTCAAACTCATAGATCGAATACAAACTGACAACGCCATGGCCAAAAATAAAAAGACAAACAGACAAATAATAGTACAGATGACACAACATAGAAAACTAAAGACTAAGCAACACGAACCCCACCAAAAACTGGGGGTGATCTCAGGTGCTCCGGAAGGGTAAGCAGATCCTGCTCCACATGTGGCACCCGTCGTGTTGCTTATGTTATTACAAATCCGGTAAATAGTCTAATTCGGTAAGTCACATTCGTGAAAAGGGAAGGGTATTGTAGTTACGACATAAGGAACATATCCGATATCATCTGTGAATCGGTTATTCCATAACGGTCAACCAACTCGTGATGGCGTCCATAAAGTTAACGAAGGGATGATTTCAACTTCACCATTTGGAACTCTTGGTTTAATAGCTGCCTTGTGAGCAGCAATCCTCTATCAAGGAAATCATGATAGGAAACACAAGCCCGGGAATATCGTATCAATTGGGAGATATATACTCCGTATACAAGTTTGGCTAGCGTTAGGGTAAGTCCCCCTACCCCCCTTTTTCCGAATTTTTTTTATATATTGTTGTGCATGCATTTTGTTTAAATTTTTGGGACATTTTATGGTCATTGATTTCATTGTTTACAAGGAGGCGGAGCTAGACAGTGAAATAACAACTTCTGAGATGGAAGTTAGAGCATTGGTCTTAGCTCCTCCTCCAATTCAATACTTTTCCTATGACAAGCGACACACGGCGGGACTGGAGAGTGCAATAACTAAAAGAAATCATTCAGTTAACACACTCCTCTAAAAATAACCGAAGTAAACTCACTCGAAGATCAAAGGAAAAATTACCATTCATGTTACAATAATTAAAAAATTCGTTGTTCAATATTTATTACGTTCATTTCAATGAATCCACAGCTTGCATACCGGTCTGTTTTTTTTTTATGGCGTATTACATTTGCGCGGATTTGGGGATTAAACGGACATTACATTTGCGCGATTTTTACCTATAGATCTACCTGTATATTTACCATGCTAGAAAAAACAACTCACTGTTCAGTCGTATTATATATTTTACTGAGCGAATATCCATTCAATTTGTTGTCGTCATTTGGACTAAAGTACGTTATGATGTAACCAGAACTAGAACTATCGCTAACAAAGGGAAGAAGTCCTTGCTGTATGATGGATTTACTTACAGAATTGACAATACGTTTTCAGGAGACATTTCGGGTAGGTGTACAGAAAAGTCGTGTAAGGCGAAACTTAGAACTGATGAACATTTTACCACCGTTATGTCTGGGACAACTGATGATAGCCATGAAGCTATTTGCAAAAAAAAAAATCGAGGGACAACAAATCCTGCATGCGATTAAAAGGCGAGCAACTAACGACATCATAGCACGACCACCAAAACGGATCCGTAGCGAACTACAAAACGCCTATGACTATTTACAGACAAATACAGAAAAGGCACCATATGCTCCCTAAATCGATAGAGGAATTCCATGCTGCAGTTTCACAACGGACCATTGAAACTTCAAAATCAGAAAACATGTTCCTAGAGTTAATGACATGGAATAAAATATAATAATAATTCTTGTACATCAAATATTTCTGTGTTGTTTTCCCAAGTCGACGAAATTTTCATTGATGGAACCTTTAAATGCTGTCCTAAATACTTTGCACAATTATACATATTCCATGAATATACCAATGGTCACTATTTGCCATTATTATTCGTCTTGCTTCCTTCAAACAAAATTAAGGAATATGTATAAAAAGATGAAGAAATGTGGTATGATTGCCAATGAGACAACTATCCACCAAAGTTCAAATAAAGTGGATGTAAGCAAATATAGGCAACCGTACGGCGTTCAACAATGACAAAAACCCATACCGTATAGTCGGCTATAAAAGGCCCCAACATGAAAAATACGAATCAATTCAATTGAAAAACCCAACGACCCAATTTATAACAAATCAATTTACGAAAAACAAATATGACAGACATGAACCAAGAACAACCACTGAACTACAGGCTCCTGACTTGGGACAGGCATATAAATAATGTTAAGTTACTGGAGCATATTTAAGCACTATGTACTGACCGAAATTGTGAATTAAAACATTCCATTGTTCATATCGATTTTGAGATAGCCATGTACAATGTTTTTTTACTTAAATTTCATGAAATTACAGTGCTGTTTTGTCGGTTTCATTTAGGCCAAACCTGGTGGCGCAAGATATTGCTCGCGCAAATTAACATTTTTTTTTCGAGTCAATGTAATGCAAATCCGCGCATATGTAATGCATTTTTTTTTTTTTTTTTTTTTTTGTGTTTCGATCAATGAACTAAAAAATTGCAACAACATCGGAAAAATTGAACTTTATTAATGTTTGTTTATTTTATGGTAATAACGTTTTTAGTGTATTCATACATTATTGGCTTTCCTAAAATTTTGGCCGTTGGCGTTTCTGATAAATGCGTATTAAAGATAACAGGTAAATTCAGAAGTCTAGCATCACACTTCTTATATTGTTCTATAACAAAAAGCAGCAAAAAAAAAATTTAAAAAAAAAACAACAACATGATTATTTGACAAAAGATTTTCAAAATCCTCAAAGGGAGTTCTTTGTAAGGACCCCAGAATCAGTGGCGGATCCAGAGGGGGGGTTCCGGGGGTTGGAACCCCCCCTTTTTTTGGACGATCAATGCATTTGAATGGGGACATATAGTTGGAACCCCCCCTTTTAAAAATGGCTGGATCCGCCCCTGAAAATAAATGTATAAAAGCTTTATCAGGTTGGGAAAGATCCTCATAAATGGGTACTATTCCGTATTCTCATTAACAGGTATTATACCCAAAATCGGGTATCAATTTACAGTAATTAACATTTTTTTTATTTCATCATGATAGCTGTCATGACGAAAATATTCATATAAATGGCAACATTTTTCCCATTAAGACCATAGTATAAATGAGAACTGAATACAAAGATAATGGCCTCTAAAAATCCTACTTTATGATGGGGGTTACTTTATCCTGAAGATATTTCAGTCATGGTGTCTTTAGGCAAAATGTTGTCCTTTACCCGAATGTTTGCGCCATGACAGAAAATATCTGTAAATCTAAAGTTTATATTTTTATCACTGAAAAATTGATACCCATTTTGGGGTATAATACCCATAAATGAGGATAGAACCCATTAATGAGGATCCTCCCCAATCTGTTTATCAATTATTTAAAACTGCATTGCCATACTATTACAAAGCCATTGGCCACTCAGTTGGAAGTTGTCAGGGTGATTGATGGTCATCTTAGATGTACGGAGTTCAACCGAGTACATCAAATCACTTCACAAATTTAAAAGAAATACGTTATCTTGCCTGAATTGATGAAATGTTTACATTTATAATATAGTGAAGTCAGTATTATTGAGATGAAAATGCCAAAATACGACAAAGCTAGAGTGTGTGAAAAAAAATAAGAGTATACGACTGTGTTTTGTATGAATAGAAGACCCGAGATGTGGGTATACATCAATGGCACAGCAGCCCAAGGGCACAAATATTCAAAGTCATCTGTGTTACTTTACTTATAACACCTTCTTGAGGCTACATCCACGAGAAAAAAAAATCAGTATAGATCAGCTTGACGACTCCTTTACCAACATATCTAAGCTGTAACTTCCGTTTTTGACTGATTTTGCAAACAGCTAGTTCAAAAGGCATTGCCGTTTTTACTTTAAAGATATTTATTGTTGGAATTTTGCTAACTAACTAAATAAAAAAAAAATAGTGTCATCACTTCAAAAGTTTGTTTGATTTAAACTAACCGTGTGAATTTTCTACAACTGAAGCTGCCACAACAACCAAGAAGACAATGGTTAGAACTGACTCCATCGTGGCTACATACCCTGCCCGTGTGTACAACTGTCGGCTTAAAATACTGTCTAATTTGACAATTTCTTGTGTCAAGGTCACCGCTCGTGTGTGCTCGATTATACCTATGCATGGGATCCAGGTAACATTTATACATTGTTCACTCTTACAAATATACAATAACATGTTATTGATTAATTGTTCATAGAAATCAGTATGGTAAAGCAGAAAGTACACCCTCTGTAACATTTACTGTGAGAAGACAAGAGAACATAAGGAAGGACAAAAATCCATAAAAAAAATCCACCATTAAGGTTCATCATAACAAATTGACAAATATGGCTGTATTTACACCTCAAGAACTACTCTGTGTACAGACTTACCTGTCCAGTTGGAAAAGTTGTAATGCCTGGCATCCACTAGATATATAAGAGTTAAATGCATTTTGCATTTCAGAAAAATAAAATCTTTTTGGAATTTAATAGGCATTTTTTTTTAGTTCGTGCAGAAGGTGTAAAAATAAACTAAGTTGGGATACAACTTTGAGATGCTCCCTCTCAGGTAACAACTGTTTTGTATTGTATTTATAGATTATCGTTGGTTATCTCAACGAGATTGATTATCTCGCTTGAGCCGGTACGGCGAAAGTGAGAAAAGCAATCGAGTTGAGATGACCAATGATAATCTGTTTATCGCTATTTTACCTATGAAGACGTTGTTAATTTCCTTGACAACGGCACGTGTTCCCTTAGTTTCTAGCGATAATTTTCATATCACTCGACTCCGTTTTCATATCATTCGACTCCACTGAGAAAGGAAAGTATCAGTCAGCAAGATCAAAGGAAAAATTCGTAAAATAGCGATAATGATTGTTCTTGATTGGTATGGACAATAGATATCTAAACAAGTTCAACTACAGGTGAGTTAAAGGGTGTAACTGAGTGGACAGTATCAAATGCAAATCAGGTGTTTGTTTATTTTTACACCTTCTGCAGAAACGAAAAAAAATGCCCATCAAAATCCAGAAATTATTTAATCTTTCTAAATTACAAAATGCATTTAAATTTTATATATCTAGTGGATGCCAGGCCTTAAAACTTTCCAAACTGCACAGGAAAGTCTGTACACGGAGTAGTTTTTGATGTGTGAATACAGCCATATTTGTCCATTTGTTATGATGAACCTTCACTAATCTTGGTTCATGTCTGTCATATTTGTTTTCGTGAATTGTTTTGTTAAAAAGGAGGCCTTTAGTTTTCTCAGTTAATTTGTTTCATATTTCATGTAGGGGCTTTTTATAGCCGACTGTACAGTATGGGTTTTTGTCATCGTTGAAGGCCGTACGGTTGCCTATAATTGTTTACATCCACCTATTTGAACTTTGGTGGATAGTTGTCTCATTGGCAATCATGCCACATCTCTTTATTTTATTTTTTTGACCAACGTTTAATTGTTCCCTTAAAATTCAAAATTTCTTGATTTTTCAAATGATTTTTCTTGATTTTTTGTGTTGGTCTTTGCGCCGGACTATCATAATACCTATTGATAACTGGACGGAAAATAAATAAAACATAACTTTGACATCACCCCATCATAAAATTCATCACCTTATTTGTACTCACCATGATCAACACTTTTGGAGCAGGTTATGCTTACACTGCACGTGAGATCACCCAGTTTTTCGTGGGGTTCATGTTGCTTAGTTTTTATTTTTTAATGTAGTGTTTTAAGTAACTTGTTTCTCTTTTCGTCGTCTTTCGTGTTCAGCCGTGGCGTTGTCAGTTTCTAGCGACTGTTCAGTTTTGAATGTCCCCTTTGTATCCCCCGCCCCATTTTTTAAACCTTAAAATATTAATTGAACAACAACATTTTTAATAACTTTATTGCATAAAAGAAAACTGTAAGGGGTTATGCAATACAAAAAAAAACATATGTAATATTATTTTATCACATAAATTGCAAGGGTCTCAAATTCTAAATACATTACTGAAAAATGCCGACGTGTGCCGAACAGACGGGGGACGGCCAGATTGATTGGAATGCAAACCTATAGTCACTTTGGACTTCGCTAGTAGGGTACTTAAAAAGCTTACGATGGCAATTTCTTCAAATGAGCCATTGAAAGGAGATTTGAAGTAAATGTCAAGACATCCTACAAGGAATACAATGACATGAATATTCATATCTCTCATTTGTTGTCATTGTTTCGTCCTTTGAATTTCCGGATTTTTCTTTCTCAATGATAAGGTCACAACGATTGATTTTAGTTCTTTATTATTTTTGAAAGTAAATTGATTGATTGATTGTTGTTTGCTTTACGTCCAGTGGCAAATATTTCATGCATGTTCGAACGAGTACAAATAAAGAATTAATCAAATAGGTCAGTCCTTCAATAGGGGTCGACCGGAATGAAGGACGAGGAATTGATATGGTTCATTCGTTTTAATTCTAAAACAAAGAGAAAAGTTGAGATAATATCATGCTCTAGTTTTGGTGTTAATATTTCACCATAATTTACGAATCATCTGAAGACTTACACGATAATAGAGCGACTGGTACCTTCTCCAAAAAATTACTCATAATGATGACGCGACTCCAGCAAACGCACACAATAGAAAGTTGTAAGACCAAATGAAAAAATTTAGAAAATTCAGAAGAACACAAGTACGTTTTCCGTGCCGCATAAAATGCATTTTTTACGAGTGGTAATGTTTAATCTTAATTTTGGGAGAATATGATTTATATATTAGTTGTAAGTGGCTTTGGACTAGCTTTTAGTAATTGCGAGTACTCTTAGATCGACACTTTGTATCCTTTGTCTCTAGTGACTTTGGACTAGTTTTCAGTAATTACGAGTACTCTAAGATCGCCACTTTGTATCCTTTGTCTTTATCTTAAATGTTTGCTTCGTGCCGATCTTATGATTTGGGCTATTTCAAACTGATTTTTATAGTTTGTTCTTATTCCACTGTTCCTGGTTATGGGAGAGTTAATCACTTACAAACATGTTTAATCTCACCACTGTCCCAAGTCAGGAGACTGTAATTCAATGGTTGTCGTTGGTTGCTGTCCGTTATTTGTTTTTCTTTTATTGTTTTGTAAATAATCAGGCCGTTGGTTTTTTTCCGTTTGAATTATTTCACATTTTGTCATGTCGACGCCTTTCATAGCTAACTATACGATATGGGGTAATCTCATTGATAAAGGTCGTATTGTGACCTACAGTTGCTTAAATCCGCTTCATTTTGGACACTGTTGGATAGTTGTCTCATTGGCAATCAAACCACTGTCTCTTTACTTTATATAAGATTCATCATTTCTATTGCACTATACTAAAATCAATGGCCAAAACTAAAACAATGAATAGCATGACTAAACAGAAAATAATAAAATACACATTGTTTTTATTTCACATGTTTAAAAATTGTAAGAAAAAAATGATAAATTTAACTATGATGAGATGATATCTGTGCACGGAGTATGAAAATTTAACTATGGTGAGATGATATCTGTGCACGGAGTATGAAAATTTAACTATGGTGAGATGATATCTGTGAAAATTTAACTATGGTGAGATGATATCTGTATGAAAATTTAACTATGATGAGATGATATCTGTGCACGGAGTATGAAAATTAATAATCTGTACGGGTGAGATGATATCTGTGCACGGAGTATGAAAATTTAACTATGGTGAGATGATATCTGTGCACGGAGTATGAAAATTTAACTATGGTGAGATGATATCTGTGCACGGAGTATGAAAATTTAACTATGGTGAGATGATATCTGTGCACGGAGTATGAAAATTTAACTATGGTGAGATGATATCTGTGCACGGAGTATGAAAATTTTCTTTTAAAACAAATACAGTGTATGTAAATTGTGTAAAAGTTATAAAAGTAAATGGTTAGAATTGTCCATCAACTATAAAATATATGTCAAAAGTTAAATGTTAAAGTTATAAAAGTAAATGGTTAGAATTGTCCATCAACTATAAAATATATATAACAAAGATATCAAAAACTGAACGAATTCACTGTGATCACAATCCTTTCATGTTTACACAAACATCATTCACATGTAACCCACTGGCAAGGTTGTCCTTTTCATTGTTTTCAGGGATCTCTATTTTATTTTCATTTAAGAGATGTTCTTCACTTTTTTCTATTTTCTTTTGACCAGTTTTGCAGTTTTCCAAAACTATCAAGTCAATTTCTGTTTCATTTATTTCTTCGATGCATTCTAAAGCATTAACTTCCTGTTTGACTTCCAAGTCCTGTATATTCCACCACTTTTCATCGTTTTCTATAATTTTATGAAAACTTTTCTTAAAATAATCAAGCCTCGTTACATGGGCACCTTCTAGACTAGTATCTCCACTGTAAGAAGACTTATCTTCATCGTAAAAATACTTTTTGATAATTTCTTTTTCGTCAAGTTCTTCCGGTTCTGGGAACAGAACATTTGCTTTGATTAAAATCAACGGTACAACTCCACCGGCAAGTGTAGCTAACAGCTGATTTGGGAAAGATATACTGTACGATTCACCAAATGCTAAAACTACAATCGTTACGAACACCAAGAATATTCCAATGGTAAGAAATCGTCTCACTGCCTTTAAGATATGATCAGCAAGAGGTCCAGGACCATCGGTCCTAATTTTACAAATTTCGAAGAAAAATTTCTTAGTAATATATTGTTTATCATACTGGTCTAAAAGTAATATTATCTTGTTTGTTTTCAGTTTTGGCATTCCGAAGTCCGTTCTTATTTCAGTTTTCTTGTCACTTTGGAATTGTTCAACGTCATGCTCATCCCGAGATTTTAGTACGCTTCCATAAATAGCCTTAAATGCGGTGTTTTTCTGGTTCTTACAGTGTTCTCGTGCCACTCTATCCACCTGTTTCTTGTTTTCCTTATATAAAATGGCATGTACGGCCTTGTTGTATCTCAGAAAGATTTTGCTTATTCCGCCAAAACACTTATTGTAGTACAACCAGGCTAAAGATAATGTTGAAATATACTGCATGGCATGGGAAGAATTCAAAATCAGTCCAATCATAGTATACACAGCTACCTCAATCAGAAAAATAATACATTCAATGCTTAATATAAAAAATGATATCACCATTATAAGCAAGGCTATAGTCAAAGCTATCTTCAATAACTTCAAATTACAATAATCATTCACATTCTTCTTGTGGTTTGAGTTGAGCTTGGTTTCGTCGTCCTCGCTTGTTTCTTGTGGTTTAAGCATTTCAAAGCTGAACGGATCTCCAATACATTTATTCATTTTCCAGAATCTTTTTCGCAATGCTTCACATTTGAAATCAAAGTGTGTGGAAATGTTCACAAATAAAGATATAAACGATACTGACAAATAAACAGTCGGGAATAAGTAATAAGCAAATACTAATGCCACTACTGGGACAATTAGAACCCAGTAAAAAATTCCAAACAGCAGGCCGAAAATTCCACATTTTGTCAAGGGTTTCGACATAACCACCAATGACCAACGTAAAACTTTACGTCTTGAATCGTCAAACATATCTACCAGACAGCTTTGTACCATTTCCTGGACCAGTGTTTTAATATTCCTGAACAGTACCATACTTAAAACTCCCAGTAAAAAATAAACACCCAGTACAAGAACATAGCATACAATGAAAAAGACATGGAACGGAGTTACATAATATGCTAAATTGTTCTCCAACTCTACTTTAAGGTTTCTAGATTCGGCCGCTACTTGTCTTGCTTCACGTATACTATTTTCGTATCCATAAAACAAGGATACCCGTATTATCCATGGTGTGCAAACAGCGAGTGATAAAAGGATGCCCATGAACCGTCTCCAGCATTTGTACCACGGATAATCAGGTTGAAAAGAGCCGAAAATGTTCGCATAACAGCAAGTTTTCATTTCCTTTTGACCCCTCAGCCCACACTGTATTATTGCATCATAACATGCTTTAAAGAATCCAGTCGGCACATCATTTGCAGACACCAGTTCATCAGAGCCGACTCTGAACTGTATCTTTGAGACTTTGATGTTGTACACTTTGTCATTATCAAGACTACGTAATGTTTTCTTAAAGATTTTCATTTTTCGAAACATCTGAAATGACACGGGTGTAATCGTACGATCAGACGATTCGACATATTCACTTTGAGGAATTTTATTTTTTCCGTCATTTTGATTCCACCGTTTAGCTGTCGTTTTCTTCACTGTGAATGTAAACTGTTCGTCTGGGCTATATTCATACGTCTTGTCAGCTAATTCCGGATTATAGAAAGAGGACGGAATTATATATGGACAGTATAAGAAAACAAGGACAATAACTAGGTAAGTACAGTAGTCTATAGCTGCCATCCATTTGTTCTTTTCCACTCGGTAACACTTCATCTCCTTTTGTTGATCATAACGGCAACATTCATGATAAAATTCGGCGTAACCAGAATTATTTCCAACGTGGACATTACATATTTCGTCTTCTTCTTTCGTATGATTAAGTAAAAAATGGCGTAGAAATAACTCGTATTCTGAAACATTGAACTGTTCCATACAACTCTGTGAAATAGTTTGTAATCTTAGTTCTACATGATGTGTATTATAACTCAGCAGATTAAGAGACATAATCTTGTAGTTTGGTCTTAGCTGAAGAATTCCCTTTCCATGTGTTCCCGACACACGTATCCATTCACGTGCGTGGAATAAATCGCTATTCTGACTCAATGAATCTGGGATATGTGATGAATTTGTCAACCTGATTGTAATGTACAGGACATTGTCGATTCTATTCATTTTCTTCGTTCCATTTTTCACGTCTTCAAATGCAAGTTGACATGGCTCGTCGGAAGTAGACACTAAAAAGAAACAAAATGATTTTTTTTTCACAATCATCAAAACCAAAAGCAGTTAAAACATTAAATGTAGGTGAATAAAGATGCAAATACTGCCGAACCATTGGTTCTTCATGCAATGTTTCCAGGGCATGTAATGGTAGGTTCATATGAAGTATAACGAAATCAGAAAACTATATTTTAATTAGATTGAATTTTAAGGTCATTGAAGATCTTTTAACTGAATAAATCGTTCAATTTTAAATCTTGGATTAAAACAAAGTACATTCCTAGTTGCATAGGGGTTATAAAAGACATCTATACTGAAAAAAATTACAAGTAATACCTATTTGAAAACTTCCAAATATGCGTTTAGTTCTCATCTCATATTATGAAGTCATGAACCTAATTTTTCAACGCATTTATCTCGCTCACGATAGAAGCTACTGAAGGCGAAACAAATAATGGTGACGGCATTATCTTAAACTATTGGACAAAGCTTAAATGCCAAAATATTGACATAAATAAGCGGTGTGGTTTCAGTTCATTGTTGAAGGATGGTGACCTATCGTTGCTAACTTCTGCGTCATTTGGTCTTCGGTGGAGAGTTGTCTCACGGGCAATACCACATCTTATTTTCGTAAACACGCAAAAATCTGTGAATACATATTTATTTCATACAGTCGGATCTCTAATGGTCAGGAGTTTCTGTCTAGTTTGTCGCCATAATACTCGACCCCGTTTGACGGCTTTAAAATCCTGTATAGATTACAATATGAATATAACATTTTATAAATTTGGTGCTTTTCTGGAGCAGGCTATCGTTTCACAAAGAATCGTACGATTTACGTTTACGATTGAACTTACGTTAAGCGTAAGATTTTACCTACGAGTGTTTCACAAAGGTGATCGCAAACGTAACGTAAACGTAACGTAAACTTACGATTACAATGAAAAAATGGGTGCTTTCTTTGACAGCCGCGTTCATATCTAAAAAAAGAATCTTTCTTTCAAAACCAGGAAGAAAATTCATAGCATTGTAGTTTGAAATGGTTATCTGTTGATTTTGTTTTTATGGTAAGAGGTAAGCATGGTAAGTGTCCTGTCTATCATTTATATTCAACATTTATAGAAAAAATAAAATATACAATAAAACAAACGTTGAATGTAAATGATATGAATATCTATGAACCTCCGAAATCTTATATCATAGCCGGACTAGTGTCCCGTCTAGTTTTAAGATATTTTTTTGCTTTCGTTTAATTAGAAAAATTGGCTAGTGGTTGTTTTTTTTTTTTTCAAGTGCAGTCTGTTTTTGTTAATTTTGTTGATGAATGATGAAGTCTTAAAAAAATCATTGGTATTTCGACATTTCTTGAATCCAAATCGAAATGAATTTCTAAATTGATTACATGAAATTATACGTATCTTCTTAAATGTTTATTATGAACTGGTAAAAAAATTCGTTAAGCATTGTGATAGTTTTTGATGCGTGTCCAGGTGGGTTTCTTTTTTAGAGAGCATGGCAAGACAACATTAGGACTTGGACATGTAAAAAGTATATGCATATTTTCATTTCATATTTTATAATGCTATGCATAATTATTTGCTACTGTGTCATTCAAAATATTATAATGGTCATCGATAAATTAATAGAAACAGAATTATTTAATTTTTTTTGGGGGTTGTAGTTTTCCTAAATTTCTGATTCATTTGAGTCTACCTTAGCGTTGTCACTTTTTGAAGTGATAGAAAATTAAGTTAATGACAAAAATTCAATTTGATTTTTTTTATTTGTGTATCTATAAAGGGCGAATCTTAAATCCCGCTTATTCCATGCACCCTTTGCCTCAACTTCTTTACGAATTCGCTATGGTCATGAATTCAATATGTAACTGTAAAAAGCGATATCAAGAATATAAGAGCATCTTAGCGGGGTTTCCTACTAATCGGTATTCTTTAATTCTTTTAATCATTTTCTATATTCTTTATAAATTTTGCACATATGCATTATTCTTTATGCTGTACATTAATCTTTATCCTTTTTATTTTGGCCTATTTATCTCGGTTCTTCAATTTTTTATCCATTTTCTGTAGTGTTAGCCCCTTATAATCTCTATTATCTTTCACGCTCGCACTGTTACGTATCCATGTTAATTTTGCATATTTGTTAACCAGTATTCTGTAAATGAACATACGCACCAAGTTTCATTTCAAATGATGTGATCTCCAGTGGCGGATCTAGAAATTTTCACAAGTAGGGGCCCACTGACTGCCTAAGAGGGGGCCCGCTCCGGTCATGCTTCAGTGATTCCTTATATAATCAACCAATTTTTTCCCAGATAAGGGGGGCGGGCCTCCTGGCTCCCCCCTAAATCAGCTTCTGATCTTAAAATAACTTAAACAAAATTGTAACCTCACACACGCTTTAATTGACATTCCATTAAAAAATTACCATTGAAATCTTGGTCCAAACCATAAGGACAAGTGGCGATAAAGGTTTTTTTTTATAGACCCGTCGCCATTTTCATTTAACAAACAAATAAATTAAAAAGAGATACTTTTGTTTACCTATAGTCCGCAACTACGCAAACAACTACTATATTAAAAATATGTATTATTTTATTTATCACTTTTATAACTGATGGAATGTTTTTTATAACCTTTTTTGATGGCTGCATTAAAGTAAATGTGTCTTTTAGTGAGCTACCATTTGATTTTTAGGGGGGGGGGCTGGATGAAATTTGAAAAAATAGGCAGGACAGGAGTTTTGAGTAAAAAAAAGGCAGGATGAGCAACTTGGTAAAAGAAAGGCAGGATGACAATTTGTGTTAAAATTTCAGGATAAACTAGTAAAAAAGGCAGGACCGAATAGAGTAAAAATAAAAAGGCAGGACAGAGATTACAACTAAAAAAAGCAGGACAAAATTGTATTGTATTGTCCTGTTTATGCCTGAAATATTTGCCACCGGATAATTTGCAACCTCAAATCAATCAATTCAAACTGTACTTGAAAATCACAGTGTACTTAATCAAATTTTTGAAGCACTTTATCCATGCATGACAACAAAATAACAAACACCATTCAGATCCGTTACATATTTTTCAATACCGTTAAAATAACGTTACTCTACATTCAGTAACGTCATTCCTTTTCTGCCAAAATCTTTGCATATCAGTCAATTTTGAAGCAATTTGGGATTTGACATGTGTTTGATTTGATTTTATGTGTTATTCACGCCATTTTTAAGTACCACTTTTGGGCTATTTAGTGGCGGCCAGTTTTGATTGGTGGAGGAAGCCGGAGTGCCCAAATAAAGCCACCGACCTTCGATAGGAAAACGTACAATCCTAGTCAATTAAGATTGAGTCGAGTGCACCTGCACGAGCGGGATTCGAACTCACAACCTCAGTGTTGACTGGCTAGTGATTATAGTAGTAACTACTTTAATAGACCACTTGGCCACATATAAAAAGAAGATGCGCATGATGTGATTGCCAATGAGACAACTCTTCACAAGAGACTAAATGACATAAAATTAACAACTATATAGATCATTGTATGGCCTTCAACAATGAGCAAAGACCATACCCATAGTCAGCTATAAAAGGCCTCGAAATGACAAATGCAAAACAATTCAAACGGGAAAAACTAACGGTTTAATAACGTTTCAAAAAATGAACGAAAAACAAAAATGTAACACAGCAACAAATGACAACCACTGATTTACAGGCTCCTGACTAGGAACAGGCACATACATACAGAATGTGGTGGGTTAAATATATTAGCGGGATCCCTAACATGGGATAGTGGTGTAACTGTACAACATAAGAACGAACTATAAGAATCAGTTGAAAAGGCTTAACTCCGATGGATACAAATATAAATACATATAACAAAAGCACAGAATGGACGTGGCCGGGTACTTGTACATCCCAACAACACAAAGACACTAAGTACAGATCTGAGAGTACTAGTCGCAGTTACTGACAGCTAGTTCAAAGCCACTAACACCTAATAAAACAAAATCATGCATCTAAGACTAAATTATCACAAACAGCAGAAAAACATGACCTTGTGCAATGCCACGAATCGATATAGGACCTGTATCGTTGCATTGCACAAGATCATGTTTTCTCTGCTGTTTATTTATCTTTACACGACCTGTATCGTTGCATTGCACAAGGTCATGAATTTCTCTGCTGTTTATGACATCTTTACACCAAATCCAATGGATGTTGAATGTGTACTGAATGATAATTTTGAGGTATCGACAGTCTTTCTCCGAATATATGAGATCGTAATGAATGAGTGACGACGCTCGGAGTATTTATGAGGTCGTTTTCGTTACTATGACATTTATTAGCACTTTCTTGAAGCTTTTTATAAACTGATTTAATAAAATAATTGTTTTCCAGCTCACTTTTATTAATTTTTATATACATTTTGTACATTTTTGTCTCCATTTTCTATCCTTTTTCTCCTTTCTCCTGCCCCATCTCTCCTTTCTCCCGCCCCTACTCTCCTTTCTCCCACCCCCTCTCCCTGTCTCCCTTTACCCTGTCCGCCCTCTCCTTTTGGCAATTGTTTTATATTCTAATTGTGGGAATTTTCGAATTTTACGGATGTTAGCAGATAAATGTGGTAAATATACTAGACTCGAAGGAAAATGTCAAAGATATACAAAATATCAATATTATCAACAAACAAAACTATTGATAAATAACTCGTATTCAAGATAATTATGAAACGTAATAGGGCATAGGATAACCAGCCTTTTCTAATTTTTATGTATTACTAGAACACACCGCGAAATCGCGGGCATTTAAACTTGGTTGAAAGTATGTAAAGTGTTGTAGGATGAATTTTGTAAAATATTTTCTGGAGAATTTCAGAAAAGGTAACAAAACTGCAGAGGGTTTTCAGGGGACCGCCCCACCCTTTTCTGAAAAGAAAATGGTTGATTTTATAGGGAATCATTGAAGCATGACTTGTGCGCCCCTCTTAGGCAGTTAATGGGCCCCATTTATGAAAAATTCTGGATCCGCCACTGAAAAGTCATAGGTACTTGGAGACAGGACAATATGTTAAGCCCTCCCCCTTTTTTCAAAAGTCCGGTATTGTTTTGTTTTCTATTAAATTCGCTCGCGTTTCATGAACATACGTATATTATAAATAAAATGTATTTGCTATTAACTATCAATTCCAAGTTGCTTCTCCACGGCGTTCACTGCATGCTATATCATATAGCAATGTATAGAGAGTCTCTATATATATTATTGGGAGTATAATCATAACGCGAAAATAATTGTCCTGTCCCCGAATAGTTATGAAAATTATGATTAAAAGTTAAAAACCGGAAATCTTGCCTATATGTATATATGCATGAATTGGTAGATTAGTGGCACGTTCCTTTGTGTGTTAATATGAGTTTTTAGTGGGTGCGGGTGTATATTTGTATATAGCGCATTAGCCATCCTACTATGTAGGAGTGCGCCGATCTAGAACGGCGATTCATACCTGTTGAAAGAAAGGAAGTCGATGACTAAAAGTCGGTCCGATGACGAAAACAATATCCGGACGCCTTTTATTACGTTTTTCTCCCAAAATAACCCAAACTGAATAATCATAAGAATGGATGACAAATGCGACTATGCATGGTACCCATAGGACACAGAGGCGTGATGATTAAGTTATTGCGGAAGGAAGAGAAGCGACACACAAAATGAGGTCTTCTCGTTTAATAGTATAGATATATATACCACGCTATTTACGAGTTCACACATTTAAACGACGAATCCGCAGGATGAGTTCGTTTATATGTTAATGAGTAAGGCGTGGTGTATATGTTTTGTAACATCATTCAAAAGTGGCCTGGTGATTTTTATCCAATGAAAACCAGTGGAAGTGTCGTTCTAGCCCGCTGCTTAGCACACTTGTCACACTTGCCTAGAACGCGCACAAGAAAATTGATCCAGGCAATTTTTCGAAAATCAGCCAGTTCATTCAGTGCTTACATGTCGTTTAGAATGGCCGTGAAATTTGAAGACGCAGATTTTATGGATATTGTAGGCTCTGAATTGTCATAAAAATTTCTTTAAAATAAAAGATTTTCCCAACAAAATTTTATTGCAACAAAATTTAAATACATCGGCAAAAGTAATCCGGCTCAGGTGTAAACAGCCGCCCCCTTGAAAATTAAATGGTTTGTTTCCTAAAACTAAAAGCATGGACCAGATGCCTTCTCTGTTTTCATGAAACACTGGCCGAGTCGTTAGAGATGTGTCTAAAAATTTCGTTGAAATTTATGAAGTCAGTGATGGAATTCCCAAAAGTAGAAATCCTATTTGTGAAACAAACGAAATCCTTGTCCTCGTGCATTCACTAAACTGTCAATCACATGGAGGCATAACAAAGAGGCGGAATTTAAATCATGGTTTAACATAAAAAATATCAGATTAAACCATAGTCCAAGCTCCATCTATCTACATGAAGTTGCAAGAACAAAGTACGTCATGATTCTTTTTAATGGAATAACATATCAATCTTTATATTAAACAAGGGTTTTTCAGAAACCGAACTATTTAGCAGATTATCACGTAAAAACTTCAAAGGAAAAATGCCGTATTATGTTACAATAGTTGTTAGCGGCTTTGAACTAGCTGTCAGTAACTGCGAGTACTCATAGATCTGTACTTAGTTTCGTTTTGTTGTTGGGACGTACAAGTACCCGGCCACGTCTACTCGGTGTATTATTTGTATTTGTATCCATCTGATGAATTAAGCCTTTTTCAACTAATTTTTATAGTTCGTTCTTATAATGTACTGTTACACCACTGCCCCAGGTTAGCCTGGGAGGGTTGGGATCCCGCTAACATGTTTAACCCCGCCACATTCTGTATGTATGTGCCTGTCCCATGTCAGGATCCTGTAATTTAGTGGTTGTCGTTTGTTTTAAGAATTGAATGCTTCTTTTTGTAACTTTTTCATTTGGGGTGTAAAAGCGTTGACCGAAGTACATTTTGTATGAAGCGCTTCCGCGCTTCATTCTAAAAATGCACACGGTCAACGCTTTACAACCCTATGAAGTTACAAAAAGAAGCATTCAATACTTATAATTACATTTTTTAACTAGGATCATGAAAACACGATTTTTGTCTAGTTTTTTTAATTTACCTGTGCACTTTATTGTGGGACCTCGTGTCATCATGAATGATACATTTTATTGTGGACTGAAGTTGATTAAGGAATAACGCGAGATTGCAGTGTAGCCAATCAGAATAACGTATTATAATGAAACATACATCTAATTAATGTAATTATTATGTTACATGTTTGTTTTCCGTTCGTTTTTTGTACTTAAATTAGGCCGTTGGTTTTCTCGTTTGCATTGTTTTTCTATTGTCATTTCGGGGCTTTTATAACTGACTATGCGGTATGGGTTTTGCCCATTGTTGAAGGCCGTACATCATTTTGTTCTGTTATTGGTCGATTGTAAGGGAAAATTTTGTCATATCAAATATGCCATAAAATGCATTTATACTTGCCGACATACCTTGCAGAAATGACATTTTTCACGATTGCATTACATATTACCATAATAATATGATTGTACAATTTCCTGCCTAGTAATAAAACAATATAAATATTTTGAAGCAATATACGGTATCGTTTGTTGTAATTTCACCTTATGTAATAATGCTGTATTTAGATTGGATGAGAGACATGGTATATTTCTATTTTAGAGATTTTCTTTTCACTGCCGGTGTATTTGTAATTACAAGTGAAAAAAGGGTTAATGCCTTTGAAAGTCGAATTTGTTTTCGTTCATCTAGTAGGAACTTGAAAATATAGAAATTCTGATATTTCTTCCATCCACTGAATGCTTAAAAATAAGAATCTCGTCACCATGTTCACCTTAACAAAAATTCAAAATGAAGAAAATATATTTAGAAAATTGAAAATTTAGGATTTTAGCCTACAACATTCTAAACCTTTCAAAGTTTCACATGTAATATATATAATAATACAGCTGTACCCATATTTTAAGAATTGTTTATTATTTCTAATGCATCTCTAATATATTTGTATTAATAATTATATTCAGTAATATTTCGTGGATTTAAAAGTTTAGAAACTGAAAATAATTATTATGTGAATCTTTAAAATTTAACCATAAGATTGGAAAAAGTTTGCCTTATATCTTTATATTTATCACAAGATATCAAAAATTTCTTCAGTCTCTACTTCAGTGCAAAATTTGCATAAACGTAATTGTTTATTATATCTACCCGTTCTATATTTAAACAATGAATATGAAAATAAACAATCACATCATGGCAATGCATTTTGCAAAGTGAATTATCATAGTTTTCAAAATAACCTAGAATTATAGAAATGTTTTCAATCAGAAAGAAATGGCCAAGTATATTTCTCTTTTAGTAGGTATTGAGTACGGGGTTGAAGCATACATTTTATACCTTTAAAAACGCGAACCTGATAGAGCGCATGGCAACTGTGTAAATACATTGAAACTATGGAGTCATTTTGTCTCAATTTCTTGACTGTTATTTATCTAAAAATAATCATAGTGTTTTATATAGTAATACAAAATGTCTATTAGTAAAGCACATCGTCCTCCGCTGTACATATAGTGTGTAACCGCATGACATGCATTTATAGACCCTTTTATAGATAGGGGATGATAGATTGACATAAATATTTATTGTTAACTTCATAAAGTCCGTGTAAAACAAGAGTTACAAATGCTGGGTATGACAGATTTAAGAACTAATAACTAATTATAAGCGTTTATAATTTTCTTTTGAGAATATATTATTAGTACAAAGTTAGGTGAATGAACGACGTATCGCCTCGGACCCCCACCCCCTTTTTTCTTTTCGTGAATTAAAGCAGATGTCCCTTTAAGTTTTAGTGGAGTGCTAGCTCAATCACTTCTAAGATTTTTTGGTCTAACATTTGGACTTTTGGAAGCAAAGTGCTCGTTTGATTTAAATTAAAATAAACTCAAACGTAGTATAGTAAATCCACGTTTATTTCAGGAATTTTACTTATGATTGGGACAAAATAACATGAACACACGTATTCTGATCATCCAAATGAACTTAATTTTCTGTAAAAAAAAAAATGTATTGTTGCTTATTTTAACAAAATATCAACAGGTTTAATCGATACGATTTGACTTACGACTGCCTGTGAACACTCGTAAGTTTACGATCAAACTTACGATAAAATTCTACTTACGATTGTTTATGAAACGGTCAAAAACTTACGATTTGACTTACGACCGACGTACGATCTAAGATTGTCGTACGATTTTTTGTGAAACGATGGCCTGTACTGTAACTGTTCAACTAACAACAAAGGACAGGCACCACCAACGTTACTTTATTTGGAGTTAATGATCATAAAATTGAGAATGGAAACTGGGAATGTGTCAAAGAGACAACAACTCGACCAAAGAGCAGAAAACAGCCCAAGGCCACCAATGGGTCTTCAACACAGCGAGAAAATCCCGCACCCGTAGGCGGGCTTCAGCTGCACCCTAAACAAAAAATGTGTACTGATTCAGCGAAAATGGACGTCACACTAAACTCCGAAACATATAAATGAACCAAAATGTTTTATTCAACGTTTTAGCACTAAGGAACTTGTATTCTATAAAATTTAAGACATACCAAAAACATTATTTTTTTTATCTATTTTCTGTTGTTGAAATTAAAAAAAAAAAGAAAAAAAAAGAAAGACAAATCTCTAATGTTTTCTTTCTTATAGTCGCAATCAAACATATCAGGAGAAAAATGTCAAATCTCCGAGTTTTGATTTTGGCCATTTTTAGGGGAGACTCTGCTGTCGGTATAACAATGAAGTGTTTGCAAACAAGATTAACTTTCAATTTTAAATAAAATATACGTTAAAACATGAAAATCAACGCATAGCAGTTTTTTCAAATATATATATATAAGTAAAAACATTTTGTGTTTTAAATGGTTACCCCTTCCAGGATTTTGAAGGACATTTATTTGTTCATGCAGATGGTGTAAAACAAAGATAAATAAAATTTTTGAAATACCCTCTCATGTCACAATAAGTTGTATCGATTGATATGGACAACAGAAGGACAATATAGATAATAAACTAATCATAAATACCAGGATTAAAAATTTGCATGTCTGACGCGCGTTTCATCTACAAGAGACTCATCAGTGACGCTCTAATCAAAAATTCGAAAAAAAACGATGAATAAAGTACAAAGTTGAAGAACATTGAGGACCAAAATATCCGAAAGGTTTTGCCAAATACAGCTAAGGTAGTCTAGTCCTGGGGTAGAAAATCCCCTGTATAAGTCAGTGTCACTGAGTGGACAGCATCAAATAAATTTTAAGTGTTTATTCTAGCATCTTTGCAGTGATAAAAAATTAATCTCAAAATCTGAAACACAAAATGCATTTACCTTTTATATATGTAGGTAAGGGGGCATAATTCTCGATAATTTAAGATATGAGCGAAGCGAGGCAAAATATTTTTTGGACGATTTTATACCAAAATTTATATATATCGTGAAAAAAAACAGGTATTTTTGGCGATCCTGGATCTACCACTGGACAGAGTAATAATCAGGGTGTTATCACAACCATTTTTGTCCAATTGTTATGATGAACCTAAGAACTAATGTCACATCTTGAAATGTTTTTCGGTAGAAGCGAACGGAAATGGACGTTTTTTGCCTCCAAATGGTCAATGGGGTGTTACTATCAATGTGAAATCCATGGAAAGACTCAACAGTTGCATTTCCCTGCTTCCATTGTCAGCTGTACTGTTTTGTAGTAATAAAAATATTTCGCTGTGAATAATTCAAAGAACATGTAAAATTAAGATCATTTACCTGAATAATTATCAGCAGTCGAAGTATGGATACTGATAAAACAGGACACTAGCAATAGACATTTTCTTAACATTTCAGTCATACTGTAGCTTCTTGTCTGGCTGGTCAGACCCAGACCCACCTAATGGCCTTTGTTCATATGTAATTGGTGCAGAATGAGTGAAAAATGCTGTTATAATTGCTATCGACAAGTATATGAGTTGACACTACTTGTTATCCAATCAAATATTTTTGAACTCACCGGTAAACCCGATTCACATGAAAGTGTCACAGCCTGGAGGAGCAATTTACGTGTACACCGTCAGACACTAATTTAAAAATTTTCAATTAGCTAAATAGTACTTAATTTAATTTGTATTGATATATCTTTATCCCTTTGGGGCTTGAGACTTTTGTGTCAAATTATTTGCGGAATTTAAAACATATGGTGATTATATACTACACAAAAATGCACAACACTTATATTTACATCTTAGTAATAAATTTCACTGAACAGTTATAAATTGATTATAACATTTGTATAATGGATCATAATGAAAACTACAGATTTGAAAAGACTTTATATAGCAAAATGAACGAGCAACTTTTAAGTTTCCAGACGGATATCAGTTGAAAAACAAAAGAGTTAATTGGTGCACGCACCAAATGTTTGGGTCGGAAGTACGGAGGTTTTTGGTGTAAAAAAAAGTGCAAAATGCTTATATAAACAATCTGTATATTGAGTTGACTTAAATCCGTAATTGCAAGAACTGCTCAAATCCAAATAGTTATGATAATGGTTTAAATATTACTAAATTGTGCAGTTGATGCAATCGAATATTATTTAAGTGCAGTTGATGAAATGAAATATCATCATTTAATTCATTTTCATGACTTGATTTTGAAACTCGTGACTATTTAAGATACATCTACTAACAAAATATTTGTATTCCTCATCGGAGATATGGACTTTAACGCAGCCTTTCACTTCATTTACT
Organism: Mytilus coruscus; assembly: GCA_017311375.1. Taxonomy (NCBI): domain Eukaryota; kingdom Metazoa; phylum Mollusca; class Bivalvia; order Mytilida; family Mytilidae; genus Mytilus; species Mytilus coruscus. Next base: position 129,124,040 of record CM029596.1, read on the forward strand.
CATCAATGAATTTTAGGTCAAGATGAGATATTTTTAAGAACCCTCCTGACTATTAACGACGTATCTACTGACAAAATATTACTTCCCCACGAGTTGTATCTCAGTCACTTATATATGAAATGTAGGTCAAGATGACCTTATTTTTATCAGGACCCCTTGGTTATTCAAGACGCTTTTATGAACAAAATCTCATGAACTATGTCTTATACTCCCCCCCCCCCCATAAAAATCAAATGGTAGCTCCCTAAAAACACCTGAGATCGTTTACGTTGAAAGTAAAGATATCTTTATTATGATCATTTTTCTAAATGATGAAAACTGTTTGTATAATAATCAAAATAGAATATAAAATAACTATTTTGAGAGAAGAAAAAAAAAAAAAAACGCAAAACAATGAATCATTTCCCATGTTACGATGACGTGTTGTTACCTTAATTGTTTACATTTCTAAAAATAACCTGGTTTGGGAACTTACGCAAATATACCTTACATGATGACAGAGCTAAGTTCGACAGATCTAGTGGAACTAATTCAACATGTAAATTATGCAGCAAAGGAAGCGAGGACATTAAACATTTTCTTTTATATTGTGAAAAATTGAGAGACATAAATGAGTTTTTCCTAAATATTATGCTAATGAAGTTATATGACAGTGTTGATGTGAAAGTGTACGATGAAATATTATTATCTGATGATTTGCAACTCAAAGTTATTATTGACTACTCATCCATGGAATTCCTAGATGAATCCACATATATATATCTATAATATATATCTATAATAGAATGCATATCTAGAGGTTATTGCTATAGACTGTATCAGAGAAGAGCCTTGCTACTACAAAAAACCTAGTTACTATCATTGTACAATTGACATTAATCTTGAAACCGTTAAATAGTGAACAATTCCATCTTGAGAACTTTGAGAACCTTACAAACAGAAGTGTGGATAGCTAGTAGAGGAGTCATGTACATACACGTTTAAAGGATATATGATTTCCTTTTTTTTTTGGGGGGGGGGGGTCAGTTATTGTATATAATAGTTAATTTTAACGTTAAAATCCCGGAATAATAATAATAATGTAGTCAAGGTGTCAATGGTTGAGCCCCTGTATATATAGCGATTCCCAAATTACACCGTTTAGTGGTCCGCCTGACAGAGGCGGCACTTACAGATTAGGTAACAGGTCACGCATTTTGTGCATGAAAACAATGAACATTCATTGTTATAAATATATTTAAGTTTTTATTTTGGCATCTTCTTCTTTTATAAAAATAAATAAAAATTTATCTATTTCAATTAGATCTACCTTAAATCTTTAATTTTGCATATACAGAAAATAATAATATAGATCCGCAGTAAATCATGTAACAATCTCAAACCCATATCATATAATGGACCGGCTTAGTGCCGGCCCATAATAATGAAACTCTATTTCAATCGTTTAAAGTTCACTTGTAAATATTTATTTCCATGAGGTCTTCTCTTGCAAACGGAACTTGTCAGAAAACAAAAAATTCAATTTGTTGAAGAGTATGCATGCATGGCAAGTCGTTTTACTATTTATTCTAACTTCAAGATATCTAATAAACTTTGTAAGATATCTCATATAGTTTATAAGATATCTTATATGGTTTATACGATATCTCATATAATTCATAAGATATATATATATCTCAAATAATTTTCTTTATAAGATATCTTATAAATTATATGAGATATCTTATAAACTATATGAGATATCTTATAAACTATATAAGATATCTATGAATATATGAGATATCTTATAAAGTATATAAGATATCTATGAAATATATGAGATATCTTATAAAGTATATAAGATATCTTATAAAGTATATCAGATATCTTATAAAGTATATAAGATATCTTATAAAGTATATTATATATCTTATGAAGTTTATAAGATATCTTATAAAAAACTAGATTATATAAGATATCTTATATATCATATGAGATATCTTGAAGTTAGAATAAACAATAAAACGACTTTCCATAAAGGAGGCTATTAACCGACAGAAACAGAAATCGTTTGCATATTTCCATGGTAATTCAAACTGTTATAGCATGCTAATTTTTTAAAGATTTTTGGCAATTTTATATATAAAGTGTTTTTTAATTAAAGACAAATTGACACGTGAGTACTGCTTTGATACCAAGGAATGTTTAGTGCACTGCGTTTGCCATGATTTGGTACAGCGAGTCATGACTCATTTAGGTAATTCCCTTAATTGTCATTGGTTTGTTTTAACAAATATCAACAAATTGAATCCATATTCCGATCGTGCGAAAACCTCGTCGATAATTAAGGTGTTAAACACCCCGTCAGGCGATGTTGAATATTAACGCAACATAGTAAAGGTTACCATGGTTAAGTTATATGTCACTGTCGCGTTTCAATTTAGTGCCCAGAAATTTAGCATGGTTTATATCAAATTTGCCATGGTTAAAGCAACGAAGCGAGGGTTGAAAGTTGTTGCCGTATCAAATGAATAAGAGGGTTTGTTGGGTTTATTTGAATAGGACAGTAGGCTATGTCATAGGCCTTATATGTGTACACCTCTAAATGCTTTTTGTGTCGTTCTTTTGCTGACTCATTAACCTAATATACTGACATCGCCTCTCTTCATATGCTATACACCTCTGTGTTACACTACCAATACTAACGACGGTGTTATGCTACCAATACTAACGCCGGTGTAATACTACCAATACTAACGCCGGTGATTCTTTATTTTATTTAACGTTTAGGTTTTGGTTATGAAAAAGCAGCACGTGGTCGATTTGTTGTAAATATTGCTTTTGTTTTTGTGTTTTAAATATTGTGAGAAAAAGAGGCGGAAGATACAGAAAAAAACAATCAAACTCACAAGAAACTGACGACGCTATGGCCAACAAAAAAAAAAAAAACAATCAAACTCACAAGAAACTGACGACGCTATGGCAGACAAAAAAACAATAAAACTCACAAGAAACTGACGACGCTATGGCCAACAAAAAACCCAACCAAACTCACAAGAAACTGACGACGCTATGGCCAACAAAAAAACCCAACCAAACTCACAAGAAACTGACGACGCTATGGCCAACAACAAAAAACCAACCAAACTCACAAGAAACTGACGACGCTATGGCCAACAAAAAAAAACCCAACCAAACTCACAAGAAACTGACGACACTATGGCCAACAAAAAAAAGACGAACAAGTTGATGAGAAACTGACGAAGCTATGGCCAACAAACAAAAAAAGACGAACAAGTTAATGAGAAACTGACGACGCTATGGCCGACAAAAAAAGACGAACAAGTTGATGAGAAACTGACGACACTATGACCAACAAAAAACCCCAACCAAACTCACAAGAAGCTGACGACGCTATGGCCAACAAAAAAAAAAACAATCAAACTCACAATAAACTGACGACACTATGGCCAACAAAAATAAAAAAAGACGAACAAGTTGACGAGAAACTGACGACGCTATGGCCAACATAGTAAAGTTAATAATGTACATGAGTCAAATGCTAACCTTCAAAATGATATTTATATTATTGAAAACTGGTGTTCGCAAAATTGTATGAAGCTAAATGCCAAAAAATTTAAATCAATGGTTATTGGTTCAAAACAGAGGCTTTATTCCACTGGAAACAGTTTAGATATCAATATTTCAGATGAACAAATAGAGAATGTAGATTGTGAAAAACTTCTCGGTTTATATATCGACAAAAAACTAAATTGGAATGAGCAAATAAATAAAATGTCATGTACAAGATCAAATAGAATCAACTTATTACAAAAGATAAGAAAGTGTTTACCTATGCATATACGTATCATTTATTTTAACGCTTATATTCTGCCATTGTTTGATTATTGTTGTAATATATGGGGTAGTTGTTATGAAAGTGGAATAAATAAACTTGATAAGTTATTAAAGAAATCTGCTAGGGTTATAGTAGAAGCTGACATAATGACATACTCCAGTTTATTTTTATTAGTTTAAACTGGATAAATGTGGAAAAAAGAGTTCAATATCAAAAGGTAATACTTGTATTTAAATCATTAAAGAATATGGTTCCTAACTATTTGCAAGAAAACTACATTTTACGGATAACCAAAATTATAATTTACGTTCAGCTGATGAAAAACTAATAAATCTTCCGAAGCCAAAAACTATTGTTTTGAAAAAAACATTTACACATTCTGGTTCTCAAATATGGAACAGTTTACCACAAGAAATAAAGATGAGTAATACACTTGTATCTTTTAAAACAAAATGTTACAAATTTTTCATAGATTGTGCAAATTAATATGCTTTTTCATTAGTATCTATATATAATTGTATATTGTATATTGTTGTATATATATATATTTATAATATTGTACTTTATAAATATGTTATTATAATTTTGAGGACCCCAGGAAGATTAGTTTTAACTAATGGGATTATCCTCTTGAAATAAAGATTATTTATTCATTTATTTATTTTTTTAAAAAAAAAAGATGAACAAGTTGATGAGAAACTGACGACGCTATGGCCAACAAAAAAAAAGACGAACAAGTTGATGAGAAACTAAACGATGCTATGGCCAACAAAAAAAAAGACGAACAAGTCGACGAGAAACTGACGACGCTATGACCAACAACAAAAACCCATTTAAACTCACAAGAAACTGACGACGCAATGGCCAACAAAAAAAACAAAAAAAAGAACAACCAAACTCACAAGAAACTGACGACGCTATGGCCAACAAAAAAAAGACGAACAAGTTGATGAGAAACTGACGACGCTATGACCAACAAAAAAAAGAAGAAGAAGTTAATTAAAGACCAAACAGCCTATTCAGTTCTACCAGTGATTTTTCCTTAAAATTTTGTGTGAAGGTATTTCATGATATGAGAAACAAAATATGATAAAAAAAATTGGGGGTCACCGACTTAGTTTTGTCACTATAGCAACCTCAGTTTCGTGTTTTCCCGAATATTAACATGATATTTGCTTGTTATTTAAACTCTCAAAAAATCCCATTATATCAAACCTACAAGCATAATTCTTGTTTCATGTTAAACAGTAGATTTGTGTCTATCAAATACAGGTTCAAGAGTTTAAGACTCTTATTGTTTTGATCTTAAAAAATATGATTTATTTCATTCCCGCCAAAAATAAAACGCAAGAATGAAAAACGTTTCAAGTATTAAAAAATATCTACCAGTGATTTTTTCATAAAAATTTCAAGAAGGAAAGTGCCATGTGTACTTTTCAAAATAAAGCAAAAAAATGTATATGTCACCGACCTTTCAAAAAAGTTATGATTATTTTTCATGTTTTTTTCCTCGTTCGTTTTGAAGAGTTGTCTTTCTTCAGAACATTGAATCTGACGTCATAGTACAAGTTTTCCTTGCTGGCGTACTGTTTGAAAAAAATTGCAAATTGGACGTTTGAAACCCACATTTAAATTTTCAAGAATCAAGAATAACAATTATATTCACCTACTTTATTATCCGGTAATACAAGAGATCATATGTCTGTATCAGTATCAGATCTCATGATGTTGTTGCCGCACAAAATTAACCTTCAGAAACACCATCCGTCGGAATGAAAAATAGTTCGAAATAACCTTTTACGACGCTTTAGAAAGGAAAGTCTGTTTTTGTCCTCTCCTCTCATTATTAAAATCATTGAAAATAAAAAGAGAAATGACAGATGACACTGGCTAACTTACAGACTATTTGACTATATTAGACAAGATGTGTGGGTTTTTTTGTCACGTCAATTTCAGAACTTCGCCCAAGCGCACTCTTTCGCTACTGTTGACAGACGGACAGACATTAGCACGGACGGACTTCTTTATACCATTATGTGTCCCGACTAAGACGAGCGTATACAAATTATTCCATCTAGTTTGTGGATTCATTATTTCTGAATATTTAAAATATAAGAAAATTAAAATTATAGGTATAATATATGAATTAAAGTTTTTGATTCTAAAACGTTTTACATCCATTTAACCTATCATAAAATACGATCCCGTTATTACTACCTCACGTGTTTTGAATAAACGAGACAGTAAATATAAAATACAAAGAAGTTTTAATTCAAAATTGGTTTAGAATCTAAGAAATAATTTTCCGTTGAAAACTATAAAGTATTTCTCAAAACAGGATGGAATATTATGAATCTAAATAGCTCATTTTGGAAATTAAAACAACGACAAGGTTGTATGTATAGATTGCCGGCATTGAAAATCGAAATTTGTTTTCAATCTTTCCGGTCATTGTAGCTTTTTGAAAGTGAGAAATTTTATGTTGGATTTTATTCTTGAAGCAATTGTTTTTGTCATAAGTTAAATTTACAACAAGTTTAGTTTTCAAAACCGTAATTTTTTATTTTAATTCACATTCATTGAGTATATATTTATTTCTTATATTTTTTGCCTTAAGCTTCTGTGAGATCAGGCGAAATCTTTATCATTTCTCCTTGAGACAATTTGAAATGAAACAAATGACAAAAGACAATGAACCTTTATCATTTTTATTTTTACTATAAGATTTTGTCAATTAAGCAGTATAGATAAAATTTAACTTCATTGCAAGATCACAATTATTCTACGAGAATCTTAAAGAAGTAAGTTAATCTCAACATGCATACGTTGCCGGTATATCGAAACTTCTAGAAAGTATTGTTTATCGGCCTAACCTTCTGAAAACTCAGTTTTGAAAATCACATATTAAGTTAAAATTCTAAGGGTAAAGTCATATACATCTACCAGTGTAAAGTTACACGGGCGTACAAGATTTGCGTCGATTTAAAAAAAAATTCGATCTTTAATTTGCGCCGATTTGATTCTTTCATTAGCGCCTATTTTATTTTTTTTATCACTAGCCCCGATACTTTATTTGCTATACGAGTAAATACATGTACATGTAGTAAATCTAGAATGTATATTGCATTGTAATATATGGATATAAATAGTGTTCCCTTATGTTTAAAATAATTTTGGTCATATTGTTCGAGAACTTCGTTTTGACACGAGAAAGAAAAGATGGACTTCGTTATTGGCAAGTACAAGAAGTATAGAAAAGATAAAATGACAAGAAAGGAATACAGTGGCGTAGCTAGACAAATGTTGAAGGTGAAGCCCAAATCAGCAGGGGGTCTCGGGGCCGCTCAAGGCCCCAGCGGGTCCAGGTCAGAGCCTTGGTAGGGGGCCAGAGGGCGAAGCCCCCGGAAGCTCCTGGATTTTAGGATTTTAGACCCACAAATATTAACTGAAAATATTGAATGTTAAGGTGTAGTCAAAAGCATTTTTGTTTGATACAAGTCCGATAATTTTGTGGAAAAATATATATTGTTCCTCAAAGAAACTGTAAAAACCAGGAGATTCCAGAGGTGTAAAAAGTTATGTTTAATAAGACCAGTATAATAAAAACCACACCATTATGAATTGTTTGGAGATGGAATGTACACAATATATTCAGTTTAATATAGTGGGTACCCAGATTAGGGCAGGGTTGGCGCCTTCAAAATAGTTTAACCCCGCCACATTCGGTATGTGCCTGTCCCAAGTCAGGAGCATGTAATTCAGTGTAATGGTTGTCGTTTGTTGCTATTTGTTTTTCTTTCATTATTTTGTACATAAATCAGGCCGTTAGTTTTCTCGTTTGAATTGTTTTACACTTGGCATTTCGGGGCCATTTTTAGCTTACTATGTGGTGTGGGTTTTACTCAATGTCGAAGGCAGTACGGTGATCTATAGTGGTTAATTTCTGTGTCATTTGGTCTCTTGTGAAGAGTTGTCTCATTGGCAATCATTGCCACATCTTATTTTTTTATATTGATGGGCAGCGGAATACAACTTACGAGGTCAACTAAATAAAAATAAACAAAGGTGATGGCTCATCTTTGACTTTGGTTGTATTAAAGCTGAGCAATATTTATGATACAACATTATACATGATTCTAAGTTTCCTGCCATGTTTGTCAGTGAATAAACTAAAAAAATTGTCTGGTTTTATTTTAAAATACAAACTCAGTAGGGTAATTGTTCGAGGAACATTTCACTTTGTAGGTACAGCCGGTCGAAACCTTATGTATGGATATAAATTATTCAGAGAGTCAGAGTCAATCTCTCTCACCAGTGACTTTAAACAAAAAAAGCAAGCCTCCTGTCCTTTTTGGTTGCATGACAGTCAAATACTTTATCAATGGGCGTCTCCTTGTATGCGTGAAGGATACATAGCCCCGAAAGTCGTTCGATTGTCATCGTAGAACACAGATATGTTTTAACCCGTCGCATGACACTGAAACTGCGTTCAGCTGTGGCATTGGTCACAGGCATTGTCAATTCTGCGTTGCATTGTAACTAGCAGAACACCCCGCAGACACAATATTCGTCTGCTATAAAAAGAGGTGAAATAAAGCACAGGTGATGGGAACGAACGCCGGGAGTCAGAGAAGTGATATCGACTCGTTAGTTTAAACAATATTTTATTTTCAAAAGTGCACAAAATACCATTATACAATAGAAATACAGGGATTCGAAACAAGAAGAACTATATAAATCCGTCTCCTATATCGACTCGTTGACTTCTACAACTTTTTATTTAACCGCACAGCGCCCATTTCCTTCCCTTCACTCTCTCTCCTCCTCTCTCTCATCCCTCTAGCTCCTTTTTATTTTATTTTTTTTTATTATTTTTTTTTTTTTGACAAAACGATGTTGAAGCCTTGGCTTCCGAGCTTCCGCCTAGCTACGCCACTGGAATATATCAGATGTGTGGCATATACATTCTCGGCAAGATAATAATTCATTTGTACTAGTATTACATTTTTATGGATTTTATTGTGGTGCTTTGAAATGCTGTAAATAGAATTTTACTCCGTGATTTTAGTGGATGTAAACAGAGTGCACAAATATCTTTTAAATTGACTTATCCTGCTCGAAATTCTACTCCCACCTCCCCTTTGTGAGCAGGGGACAACAGTTATATACATGTTTTAATTGACAATTCATAACATATGTACAACTGGCTAACGGAAGAGGTTTATATGATAAATAAAAAAATAACTTTCACCTATAAATTACCTGTACACAATCGGCGAAAATGAAAGACAAAATCGGCGCAAGTGAAGGAAAAAAGTGAAATGCAGATCGGCGCAAATGCAAAAGCCGAGTTCAAAATTTATATTTTATTATTATTTTATAAGAACGGAGGTTACAGATAGTGTAGTATCTTTTGTGTCCATTTGTGTTTAATTTCCACTACGTATCAGTGCGACGCTTAATTCCACTTTTCTTGGAAGACGTAGTTTTAAGCGTACACCATGTTGGAATCCGTGAAAAACGCGAAATAGGACGTTATAATTTGACGTTTTTTTCATGGTTAGAAACAACGTCATAGAGCTTTTATGTCACTACCAAGTTGCGTTAGCTGATGCGCATCAACAATAGGCTGTTTGGTCTTTAATGAGAAACTGACGACGTTATGGCCAACAACCATTCGTCACAACTCGGCCGATTCCGTACCTTCATCTAGGATAGAAGGAGAGTAGCGGATTCACCCGAGGATTGCCGATTGGGCCAACAACAAAAAAGACGAACAAGTTGATGAGAAACTGACGAAGCTTTGGCCAACAAAAAAAAAACAATTTGATAAAACACTACACAGAAAATACAGATTGAGCAACACTTACCACATAACAAACCGAGGGGTGATATCAGGTGCTCTGGAAGTGTTAGCAGATCATGATCTACATGTTGCTTATGGTAAGTAAAAATTCTATGGTAAGTCTTATTCTGTGATGTCACAATCTGGGAAAAGAGGATGGAATTGTGGTTACGATAGTTGGAACATATCAGTGATAACCAACTCTTGACGGCGTCCGTAAAATTTTCGAAGGAATGACTTGAACTGTGTAGTACTTGGAACCTGTGGTTCTATAGCCACCTTATAAGCAGGAACACTATCAAGAAAGAAAAACAATTTCTGGAATACCGTATCAACTAAAAGATATATACTCTATATCCTGGCGCTGCTGAATTGTTGCTACATAGAGATGGAAAGTCCACATTTGAGAAGCCAAACATTCTTTTTGTTTGAACGATTTTTGTCAATCTACCTACATTGTCAATTTCTAGATGTAAGTCAAGATATGAGGCAGACTTAAAAACTGTATATGTGATATCTTATATTTCAAGTTCAATGGGATATATGCGTTTAACACAGTCATCAAACTTGGAATATTTAGTGCGAGGACATCATCTATAAAGCGGTACGTTAAATTCAAATGAATAATTAAATCTAAAAAAAGTTGAATATGTTTTAAATACTTAAATGGCTAAGTTTTTAACTATAAAACAAGTGTACGTGAACTTTCTTGTAAAAGAAAATTCTTTATATTATCAAAATCTTCATAAATATACTGCTGTTGAATTTTGTCTTCCCGTACACTAATTCGACGATTTTTATCCCGTATGCAGTGCAAGTGCGACGGAAACCCGTAATGAAGGAATGTAAACAAACGTGCACTGGATGGTAAATATATAGTAATAACTGATTCTTAAAAAAACTAATTTGTTAAGGAAAAGTTTGATTAACAAATGGGAACACATAGAAAAAACTAAAAATATCATACATATATAGCTCTATCAATTCACCTTTTTTTACGTACTCCACGTGCTCTGTGTTGATTGTTTATCAATGTCATGATCCGGTAAACTTCGGCAACATACTCGAAAGTTAATTAGCTTGCGATCAACAATCACTGAATGAAATATTATCTTACCTCCTATACATTTCAAGGAATATGATTGGTTAAAAGCAACTGCGTGGATGAACGATTGAAATGAATTCATAAAACGCATAAAAAAGCTAACAAGTTGTTATTGTTGGCATTTGTTTTTGTATAGACCAATGGAAGTAGGTTCTTAATGTAAAAGACTTGATCACTTTGATAGGCCACTAGTCGAAATACCACATGCTAAGATAGTCGGTAAGATAAATTCGTTACACAGTATGCAAGTGACCTAATACGATCGCATTAGGTCTCTAGCACACTATGTAACTAATATTATTTGTCGATAATACGTCATAGATTTGTAATAAATGTTAAAACAAACAAGAGGCTCTCAAGAGCCTGAATCGCTAACCTGTATTTCAGAGGAGAAGATTTTTAAATGTTAGCAAACTTGATGAACAAAAAAATTGTGTAAAATTGTCTTTAAAGGGCAATAACTCCTTAAAGGGGGTCAATTGACAATTTTGGTCATATTAACTTTTTTGTAGATATTACTTTGCTGAACATTATTGCTGCTTACAGTTTATATATATCTATAATAATATTCAAAATAATAACAAAAAAATGCAAAATTTTGTTAAAACTACCAATTCGGTGGCAGCAACCCAACAATGGGTTGTTCGATTGGTCTGATAATTTCAGGGCCGATAGATCTTGACCAATTAAACAATTTTACTCCCATGTCACATTTGCTCTAAAAGATTTAGTTTTTGAGATATAAGCCAAAAACTGCATTTGACCCTTATGTTCTATTTTTAGTCATGGCGGCCATGTTTGTCGATGGATATACAAACTTCGGATACAATTTATAAACAAGATACCCTAAGGAACATTTAGTTAAAGTTTGAAGGTAATTGGCCCAGTAGTTTCAGAGGAGAAGATTTTTAAATGTTAACAAACTTGATGAACAAATTGTGTAAAATTGTCTTTAAAGGGCAATAACTCCTTAAGGGATCAGTTGAAAATTATGGTCATATTAACTTTTTTGTACATCTTACTTTGCTGAACATTATTGCTGCTTAAAGTTTATATATATCTATAATAATATTCAAAATAATAACAAAAAACTGCAAAATTTTGTTAAAACTACCAATTCGGTGGCAGCAACCCAACAATGGGTTGTTCGATTCGTCTGAAAATTTCAGAGCTGATAGATCTTGACCAATTGAACAATTTTACTCCTGTCAGATTTGCTCTAAAAGCTTTAGTTTTTGAGATATAAGCCAAAAACTGCATTTGACCCCTATGTTCTATTTTTAGCCATGGTGGCCATGTTTGTCGATGGATCAAAACTTCGGATACAATTTATAAACCAGATACCCTAAGAAACATTTAATTAAAGTTTGAAGGTATTTGGCCCAGTAGTTTCAGAGAAGATTTTTTAAATAGTTTACGACGACAGACGACGGACGACGACGGACGCCAAGTGATGGCATAAGCTCACATGGGGCCCTTCGGGCCCCGGTGAGCTAAAAACGTGCATACAGGACTTAGTTTAGTATATATGCATGCATTGGATCAATAATTTCGATAACATTATAATTACAAGAAACTCATTTTATATGACTTTCAGTAAATTGATAATGTTAGCCTCTTTCATTCTTCATGAGAAGCTCCTGTATGAAGTCTGCTTTTATATGAATAAAGGGACAAGTCGGAAAGAAAAGGAACACAGTTCTTTCCCATAGGAATGCCGATTGTTTGTTGAAAAACACGTTCTCCAAAACGTAACAAATATATTTTCAATAAAAAAACTCATACATCTTGATGTCAGTTTCAGAAAATATTTTGTTTAGATGGGTCTTTTTTACACTGTATGATTTCAAGATATTTGATAGTAAAAAAGTGGGGATGTGAGACATAGGGGCAAAACAAGTGGGAATGTGGGATATTGGGTGTAAACAAGTGGAGTCTGAGGAAAATAAGATGGATAAAGTGGCAGTGAGAAAACATTACAAAAAAAGTGGGATGGGGTAAATGAGCACCCCGTTTCACCCCCTCATGTATGGTGATATGTCTTCCTGTGGACAGTTACCTTTGTATCAACACGTTAAACATCTGTCTCATCGTGTCTTATCTAGTACAAAGCGAGGTGCAGGGTTAATATCCATTTCACATAAGCATGTTCTCGTCCTAATCTGAATGTAATAGTTGCCACTGGACTTTTAACACCAATCATTCCATCTGTCATTTGAAAGTTTTATCCTAGCTAGGAGTATTGACCTTTTTTTATATACGCAGACCAATCTTTAAAAGGCAGAAGTAATGTGTATCACTATTTGTATGCAAATAAAAATTGAAAGGTAGCGAGCGGTTTCAAGGGTCTAAGGACATCCCTCGTATGTCATTAGTACTTTTTCTCCTTTTGACTGTCGTATATTTTTACGGACCCCTCCAATCCCTTTTTGAAAGTCCTGGATCCGCAATTGTAATTGATAAAAACGAACTCAAATTAAATTAATCGATCTTACTCGAACTCTAACTTGTAGTTAAATGCAACTAGTGTTACTTGAAATGCAACTCGAACTTTGGCTCGAACTCTATTTCAAACTCGAAGCAAAACTAGAACTTCAAATCAAAATTATGTCTGGAACTTATACTCGAACTCGAACTCGATGGCTAGCTACTCTTTTCAATGTGACGTATTTTACAAAATAGCGGTTGGGATTGAAAATAGACAAATGGAACAACTACATGCAACACAAGGAAACATCGACATTGTTAACAAAATATGAGTTGACTGTTCATAGTTATAAACACAACAAAAAGATAAATGGTCAACTTATTATTTTATTAATTTTTCATTCCTTCCTGCTCATTGATGTTTAACTTGACACATTAGCAAAGTTTACAAAATTTAGGACAGTATGTAGCTGCAGCAGGAGAATTCGGCGTACACAATGTTCCAGTAGCATTTAGGTCCATACAATTAATGATAACTGAATCTGTGCATGGTTTTCCAGGCGTAGTCGGTGGTGATTTGGTAAATGAGGGAGTTAAAGGAACTTGTATTGCTGGTACAGTTGTTACTTTGGTCTTTGCTGGATCTATTGTTTGAGCTACATTTGTATTACTGTCTGAAATTAGATAGATTGATGGTGAATTAGCTTTCAACGTATATACATATTTACTTATTTATTTCAAATGTACGCAAAACCTAGATACGATAACGTTACCCTTCCTTATGTTATAGTTTTGTTAAAAAGCACGACTGAGACTACGGAATGTATGTTCCATAAATCATCATGTATGCTATTATTGATATAAAAATATTAAAATCAGTATTGAAAGCTTAACGGTAAAAAATATACCAAAAGCACAAATGGTTGTTCATAGCAGGGACCGCCGTGCGACCGCTTAGACCCCTGGACCCTCCCTTTCTCTCAGGAGTGTAACGGAGAAAATAAAAAGTTTAACGTTGCAATATAATATACTATGATAACGTCCAGTTAATCAGGGGAGAGGACACTGATCAAGAAACAAAATTATATAATCTAAAACCATGCCAATATAAGTAAGATCTTTATAACACCACAAAACATTGCGTTTATGTATAAGATTTCGAATTCGTCAACAAAAAATAGAAACAAAAACTGAAACAAAAAAAGAATGGGCCTATCCACCACATGCACAAAGAATACCAAATTGCAAAATAGCCCCCTACCTATCCCTTCAAAGCGATATCATAACACCAAATATATAAATGTAGCAAACGAAGAACCATAAGTAAATCTCCAAGTAATTACAAAAACAAACATCAAACAAGTAATAAAAACAAGCAAGCAGATACAGATAATATTCCATCGAATATCCTTACAGGATATGCAGATGTAGATTTATTTACCAAGTTCCTCGGTTGGGATCACTCTTAGATTATGTATGTGTAGATTTATTTATCAAGTAATTTCAAAGTCCTAATGTAGCAAGAACACCTGTATCGTTTTAAAAGACCCAATAAATTCAAAAGTATCATTTATCAACACCTTAGAAGCACAATCATCCTATTAAATATTTAACAGTTCAACCTTTAGAAGTAGTAAATAAGCAGCCTGGTGAATCTCATTCAAAGTTTGTACGATCACGGAAAATAATTGAGTTAAATTGGATTAAAAATTACAGACAGTCTACCCTCTCGGTCTTAATGATAATATCATGGGAATTGGTAATATATCAAGAACCGATTCTGTTAACATTTTGGATATAGTTTCTAAAACTGTTCGTAAAACCGTTCTCATGGTCGTAGAAAAATCGCAATCAAAGAAAATTTCGGACCAATCATACCAATATTTCGGACCTAATTTCTATTTCAAAAACAACGGCAGACATTATCTGTTAACAAAGCTCTGTTCATTACCGGTTAATAAGTTAAATAAAATTTTAGAGGATTGCAACACAATTTCATATAGCAGTCCTAAGTATGAAATCGTTCAAATTATAATGGCATATTGTTATTCTAAACTGTTTCCCAAAATTGATCGCCCTGAAGATCATAAAAAACATTTTATTAAAATAAAGTATGTCAATAAAGGTTTTGATTTTGTAAATATTGTCGGTATTTTTAACGACCATTCTGTTAAAGAACAAATTCCTGGATATTTTGATAATACTGAGCTCCCTCTTATTTGTTATATTTACAAGAAATCTACCGGAAATATGTGTTTAATTATAGCCAATTGTGTAAAGATGTTAATATCAGTGAAAATACACCTACTTCATGTAATTGCAGTAATTCCGAATACATTTATGGACCCATTTCCATGTTTTAACAGGAGATCTTAACATCGTTCAAGACCGAGAGTTAAAATCATTCCTCAATAAAGGACCTAAATATCGTCCCCGTCAATCATTAATTGGAATGAGTGTCGTAATATCATCCACGACTCACTCTGTACTTACTGTTTGAAATGGATAAAACGGGAAAAAGCTGACAAAAATCTTTGGACTCTTTTTTAATTCAGTAATAAACATAGTTGATATACGTATTCAACATTTTAAAGAACATTTTACTCTTAACAACAACCATAATAAACCTATTTCTCGTATCAAACATAAACTTAAAAACTAACCAAGGAATTTGTTATTGTCCCGGCCGATAAAGCTGCTAATAATATCATTATTGTTTGACGTAAATTTTACATTGAGGTTCTGAAAAAATCACCAATTCACCAACATTCCAACTGACTCCATTTTCAGAAAACGACATCTGTAACAAACATAAACTTTTAGCTACCTCTTTACAAGCAGAACCAAATACAATGAAAGTCCCAACTATGTACTGGCTTCGAAGCTACATAAAACACCTTACAAATATAGATTTATTTCGTCTTCAAGCTATTGTTCCACTACTAAATTGTCTATTCTTCTTACCAGTTCACTTGGTACAATCAAAAAACCTGATAATAAATTGTTCAAATAAGGCCTTTGAAAATAATTGAAATTAATTACTTCTGGAGTGTCAAAAACTCGTTGGAAGTACTTGATAAATTGCATGCTTATATTGGTGATTTTGAATCTGTTCAAAGTTTTGATTTTTCTACCCTGTATACCACATTGCCTCACATTCTCATTAAGAAAAAATTCACACACCTAATTAAATGGGCATTTAAAAAGTCAGAATGTGAATACATATGTTCTAACTCTTTTAGGTCATTTTTTAGTAGCAATAAACAAAAGAACTATGTCAATTGGACATGCTTTGATACTATATCTGCCCTTGAATTTTTACTAGATAATATTTTTGTTCGCTTTGGAGATTCTGTATATCGTCAGGTTATCGGAATTCCAATGGGGACTAACTGTGCACCACTTATTGCGGACCTGTTTTTGTATTGCTATGAGTTACAATTTATGACTAAAATCAGCAAAGACCCATCGAAACAACATCTGATACAAAATTTAATAATACTTTTAGATATTTGGATGATATATTGGCTCTCAATAATGACGACTTCAGTATGTATACTAAAGAAATTTATCCTGTTGAACTTACTTTAAATAAAGCTAATACTAACAATGACCACTGCCCTTTCCTCGATCTTGATATCTATATCATTAACGGAAAGCTTAATACAAAAATTATGATAAAGAGATGATTTTCATTTCCTATCGTTAATTATCCATTTTAGATGGTGACGTTCCCTTGTCACCATCTTACGGTGTTATATATCTCAACTTGTACGATTCGCTCGTGTATGTAACAATGTTTCAGATTTTAACGAAAGAAATTTATGTATTACTGAAAATTATTACACCAGGGTTTTCGATATCACAAACTAGTCAAAACATTTACTAAATTTTATCATCGGTACAAGGACATCATTCGTAAATATAGCTCAACATGCAGACTTCTTATACGTTCAGGTATTTCACATCCAATCTTTTATGGTAATATCCTTTATAAAGCACAAAATGTCAGTATTCACCTCAGAAGCTAACAAAACCTTTAAATAGACTTATTAAGAAGGGATATAGTTACGATACTGTTGTCAGGTCATTAAAGATTGCATATTTTGGCTTTAATATTGATTCACTTATAGGGTCTTTGCATCGGAACTAAACACATTTATTTAAAACCAGTTGTTGGCATGACACGGGTTATGCTCTTCTCATATATTTTATGATGGTATGATACTAAACCCTAACGGGAGGGATTGTGCTTGATATTCATATGATGAAGACATAATCTTTCAATCAGTTTAATTGAGGTCTGGAGCTGGCATGTCAGTTAACTGCTAGTAGTCTGTTGTTATTTATGTATTATTGTCATTTTGTTTATTTTCTTTTGTTACATCTTCTGACATCGGACTCGGACTTCTCTTTAACTGACTTTTAATGTGCGTATTGTTATGCGTTTACTTTTCTACATTGGCTAGAGGTATAGGGGAGAGTTGAGATCTCATAAACATGTTTAACCCCGCATTTTGCGCCTGTCCCAAGTCAGGAGCCTCTGGCCTTTGTTAGTCTTGTATTATTTTTACTTTTAGTTTCTTGTGTATAATTTGGAGTTTAGTATGACGTCCATTATCACTGAACTAGTATATATATTTGTTTAGGGGCCAGCTAAGGACGCCTCGGGTGCGGGAATTTCTCGCTGCATTGAAGACCTATTGGTGACCTTCTGTTGTTGTCTGTTCTGTGGTCGGGTTGTTGTCTCTTTGACACATTCCCATTTCCATTCTCAATTTTATAAAGAAGAAACACTAACCTGTGCATAAAAATTTGTTACAATTTGCATTCTGACAGCACTGATTGCACAACTGTGTACTTCTTTGATGCGGCACTAACTGATCAAGAAGTTCACATCTCTGGAAATATATTCTGATGTTACCATATTATCATAAACTTTCTATACACGTAATACAACAAAAGGGATACTTCATTTGATAAATCCAATGAAGAACTTATACTCCAGGAAAGAATTCAACTGTTTCGTTAAAAAAGCCCTCTTTATTTTTAATTTTCCATTACTTCTTCGGAGTGACATTTTGAAATTAAACTAAACTGTTATTGAACATAATGATACACAAGGGTCGGTATAATTTGTCAATGTAAATATCTATGTAGCATATAAAAAATTTAAAGGAAAGTGCCATGGCCTCTAAGGTACAACAGGTACCACAGTTTAAAGATTATGATGTATAACTGTTTGACGTCCAGCGGCAAATTAAATGCATATTCAGACGAGAACATGTTAATGATATATGAATATATAAACCCTACTTTATATTAGACCGACATGCTGATCCGGATTTTTAACGTGCCAGTTCCCAAGATAGCAGTCAGCAGTAAGATGTGTCACCCTACCCGGACACATTATTCTGACTCCGAGCCAACTAGTCTTTACTCTTACTCAGCAAAATACCAATTTTAAAGTCTTTGATTTGACCGGGACTCGTTTTCTCTATTCTTTATTTTTTTTGGCTTCGTTTTCTCTATTCTTTATTTTTTTTTTTTTGGCTTCGTTTTCTCTATTCTTATTTTTTTTTGGCTTCGTTTTCTCTATATTTTATTTTGTTGGCTTCGTTTTCTCTATATTTTATTTCCCAGGCCCATTTTTCTAAAGTATTGGCCCATTATTCTCTATTCTGTTAACTCCATCATAACCCTCTTATAAAACGACATTCATTTCATTAAAGTTGGTAAATTGAGCAGTATCATTTATCGGACAGGGAATTGCCTTTCGTATTAATATTAAGATATTTGGCCGTATTAGTTGTATTATTGTTTCCCACTTCCACATCCGCAGAAATAGCACTATACAAGCGATAACTCACTTGTAGTCAAAAGTAGAAAAACAAAGCAAAAGTTTGTTTACCAACCTTAGTCTTTTCACATCCCAAACTGTATCTTCTCTCAAGCTTGGCATTCACAAATTCTTGTGTAAAACACATCTATTAAAATGATATTAGCATATATTCAATTGAGTAAAAGGTTGATTTTATGGTAACTTAGCGGTAAATAAGACCAAGGAACCGTTAGTTGTATATCACATTATTTTTTAAGATTTTGCGCACAATTTGGGAATGATAAACCTTTATTCAAAATAAAAAAAAAAACATTTAATTTTAACAAACGTTTTGTTGGTCAGTCTAATTAAAATATAGAACTCTGTTTTCGTTATACTCCATATGAGTATAACGAACTGAGAGTTCTATATTTTAATTAGACTGTTTGTTGAAAACTTTTGATCCCAATACTTCCAACCTAATCCTTAGATTTTTCTTTAAAACTAATGTGTTGCTGGCAAATAAATATGTAATATATAAAACAACATAAAATAAAATAGATGATCAATGCCTTATTATTAGACTCTCTGTTAAGTTCAACATGCAAAATCTGAATCGTATCAGATTGCTTTAACTTGATAACAACTGTGCATAAATTGAAGCCCCTCGCATCTCTTTTTTTTTGTAATATCAATTAAAAAAAGTCGCAAGCTTTTGGCTTGCTATAATCTTCCATGTTGATCTGGTTCTTGTAAAGAAATTGAGGTTTTATTCAAATTAGATTGATCGATAAAAGCAAAATTCAACAAAACAAATTACGTATCACGGTATGTATACACTTTTAAGAGTTACAAACATAAGATTTGTAATATATATATATATCGTTGTAGAAGGGTCTAAATACAGCACAAACAACATTTTCCAAAAGACCAATAGAGTGAAAAAGTATATTTTAACAAAACGCATTTGACTAACAGGTCGAACAACTGATGTTCTTAAACCCTGCTAACTGCCATTGGCGATTGCCAAATAAATTGATCACACGATGTAACAAAATGGATCTTATATTAATTAAATAACAAACAGAAAACAATAAACTTGCGGCAAAGATGGTAAACCACAAACATGAGGTGCTAAATTTTTTTTGCACCATATATATATATATATACCTCATCCATTGCACATTCCCCCAACGTTTTACATTCTAGAGGGCTAGCGACATCTGGACAACGTAAGCAGTTATGCGTAGGGGTACCTGAAAAGAGAAGTGAAAGCAACAGAAACGACTTTAAGTGTTTGGGTCACTGCCCAGTAAGGCCTTCAACAATGAGCAAAACCCATATCGCATAGTAAGCTATAAAATTTCCCGAAATGACAATGTAAAACAATTCAAAAGAAAAAATTAACGGCATGATTTAGGAACAAAACAATAAATAAAAAACAGGTATAATACACAGCAACAACAAACAAAACCATATATAAGGGATTACTTTGTTTGTTTTTCTTTTTTTTCCCCTAATCAATCTATTCATGGGATAGCAAAAACAGCGATTTTTCCAACGGGGTGTGACGATTTTTTTTAAATTGGTGTGTTGACTGAGACAAATACTTAAAAAAAAATACGATCAATCACTCTTGTATGGTTAGGCTTTAGACTTACCCTGTGGGTGTGTACACGACACGTTGTTACATTTGTCCGTATCACAACATTTCTCGCAAACATGTAATTGTCCACTTCTCTTCCCAAAACCCTCTTGGACTGCTACTTTACAAAGCTATAAATAGATTGATTGATTGGTGTTTTAACGCCACTTTCAAAGCTATTGTGCTATTTCGTGGCGGTCTATAAATAGATAAAGACTAGTTGAATTGGTTGGATACATACACTGTGTCCACGTTACAAGGTTAAGTCAAACGTATACACAGATAGGATATGGTCTTCAATCGGATTTTAGACTATAATGTAGAACTATTTTATGTAAAAAAAGCCAAGCCCAAGTACCTGGTACTACAGGATTAAAAAGATTAAGCAGATCGTGTCCGTGTTTTTCAAGCTCTGAGTGTGGCAGACAGCCTTATTCGTTTATATTTTACACGAGCTTGTTCAATTCAAATCAATTAACACAATACATATATAATGCAACGTCAAGTTGACAAAATTACAGTGACAAGTATATTATTCAAAATGAATCGCGTTCTTTTATTATTCAGTATACACACAATAAAAAATACCTTGTGAAAGTCAATCTAGAATCGTATTTTTTTACTTTATACAAATAAATAAAATTACAAACATTCAATTCATTTAGTATTAATTAATAAATATAACGTTATGCATGAACTATTTGCCGCCGGACTAAAATCAACCCTAAACCATCCTATCAATCAATAAATCAATCGACCAATCAATAAAGTAGTATGTTAACCGATTCTTATACGTTTTTTTTTTTCTAGTCTTCCATTACTTTCGAATTTTCATATTTTATTTTGTGTGTGTTCCTTGAGTTTATGAAATGTAAACAATAGATCAAGAAAGGAAAAAGAGAAAACAAAGGATGAAACCATTTTAATGCAATATTAATACTGACCTGGCTAGATTTACACCCAACGTTATAAAATACGTTTAAATTATCATCGATCACTTGTTCTGTATAGCAATGCTAGAGGAGGAAAAAACATGAATAAGATGTAGATAGCAGTACTTAGTCTAGTTTAAACCACCAAACTGAAAAAAAGATCGTTTGTTCATAGTTATATTCTGCACTTCATTGAAGAACACATGAACCATACAAACTGGTTACATCACTCATACTCAATGATTGAACACATGAACCACACAAACTGGTTACATCACTCATTCTTAATGATTGAACACATGAATCACACAAACCGGTTTCATCCCTCATACTCGCAATGATTGAACACATGAACCACACAAACCGGTTTCATCCCTCATACTCGCAATGATTGAACACATGAACCACACAAACTGGTTACATCAATCATACTCAATGATTCTACGCACTTGAACCACACAGACTGGTTACATCACTTATACTTAATGATTGAACACATGAACCACACAAACAGGTTTCATCCCTCATACTCAATGGTTGAACACATGAACCACACAAACTGGTTACATCCCTCATACTCAATGATTGAACACATGAACCACACAAACTGGTTACATCCCTCATACTCAATGATTGAACACATGAACCACACAAACTGGTTACATCACTCATACTTAATGATTCTACGCACTTGAACCACACAGATTGGCTACATCCCTCATACTCAATGATTGAACACATGAACCACACAAAATGGTTACATCCCTCATACTCAATGATTGAACACATGAACCACACAAACCGGTTTCATCCCTCATACTCAGTGATTGAACACATGAACCACACAAACTGGTAACATCACTCATTCTCGATAATTGAACACATGAACCACACAAACTGGTTACATCCCTCATACTCAATGATTGAACACATGAACCACACAAACCGGTTTCATCCCTCATACTCAGTGATTGAACACATGAACCACACAAACTGGCAACATCACTCATTCTCAATAATTAAACACATGAACCACACAAACTGGTTACATCCCTCATACTCAATGATTGAACACATGAACCACACAAACTGGTTACATCACTCATACTCAATGATTGAACACATGAACCACACAAACCGGTTACATTACTCATTCTCAATGATTGAACACATGAACCACACAAACCGGTTTCATCCCTCATACTCAATGATTCTACGTACTTGAACCACACAGACTGGTTACATCACTCATACTCAATGATTGAACACATGAACCACAAAAACCAGTTTCATCCCTCATACTCAATGATTGAACACATGAACCACACAAACTGGTTTCATCCTTCATACTCAATGATTGAACACATGAACCACACAAACCGGTTACATCACTCATTCTCAATGATTGAACACATGAACCACACAAACCGGTTTCATCCCTCATACTCAGTGATTGAACACATGAACCACACAAACTGGTTACATCCCTCATACTCAGTGATTGAACACATGAACCACACAAACTGGTTACATCACTCATACTCAATGATTGAACACATGAACCACACAAACTGGTTACATCACTCATACTCAATGATTGAACACATGAACCACACAAACTGGTTACATCACTCATACTTAATGATTCTACGCACTTGAACCACACAGACTGGCTACGTCCCTCATACTCAATGATTGAACACATGAACCACAAAAACCAGTTTCATCCCTCATACTCAATGATTGAACACATGAACCACACAAACTGGTTTCATCCTTATACTCAATGATTGAACACATGAACCACACAATCTGGTTTAACCCCTCATACTTAATGATTGAATACATGAACCACACAAACTGGTTACATACTTCCGATACTCAATGATAGAACACACGTACCACACAAACCAGTAACACCACTCATACTCAATGATTAGACATAGTAGTATAATTATAACCTAAATCAGTAAGTCTATTAAGTTAAGAATAAATTCTAATACTTGTTACTTTATAGATTGTATAATTGTAAAAGCAGCATGTGAAATACCATTTTAGATGAACACTGCCTGTCATATTTGTGTTTCGTTCACTGAGGCCATTGGTTTTTCCCGTTTGAATTGTTTCACATTTTGTCATGTTGGTGTCTTTTTTACCATTTTAAATGCATTTCTATATACGGTATGTCTGCTTACTGCCACGTTATTTGGACTGTTTAATCGACCTGTACACCATATATCCGTTTATCCATCTGTTCCTATGAAACATATCCTCATTTTCAGTTGAAGTCAAAATGTCCCTCATTTTATCTATGTCGACCCACCTTGCAGGACCGCGTATTTACTATTCATTGTTAATTTATTCTCTTGAATATGAACGAAATATTTGCCACTGGACTAAACAAGCAAGCATCAATCAATCAATACTTATATCCATTCGAAAACTAACCTTAATTGTTATTTGTACACACTTAAATAGATATAACAGTCCAGTGTTTACAAAACATCAAAGTCTACGTACCTCTCCTGGTACACATTGAATGGTCTGGATACAGTATTTTGGTTCAAAAACTCCTTGACATGAAAGACATCTTAAACCTTAACATACAGAAAGACAAATCATGAATAACTACAAAAACACAACACATTCGTTAATTTATATGTTACCTAAAATCAAATGATCATATTTGAACACTGATAGGATCGGTGAGAAATGTTCACAATCGGATCCAGGGGGTGTCGACGGATGCACGTGACCACCCCACCCCCGAGGTGGCAAAATCATTATCAAATTGACATAAAGAAAATAAAATATTGTGATTTGAAGAAAACCTAAAAAAATCCATTTCAAATTTAATTTTTTTATTTTCAGATACACAAAAAATTGGGAATTAATATAAAGAAAATTTGAAACAATTAGAAGAAGCCTACAAACAAGAAAGAACGAAAAAAAGCCCCCATATTAAACTATTAAACTTCATTTCAAGTGTTAAATCGTCTTTCTTAATTTGTTATCCTTTCAGAAAAAAAAAAAAAAAACTGGCGTTGGTTAAAAACAAATTTGCTTTCATCGGCATTAAGATGAATTTCCAATAAACATCTCATTTTTGTTTAATTTAAAAAATAATATGTGAAATATGTAAATGACAAGAGAACTGGGTCTGCAAAACGGTGTGTTGCTTAGTATATATGTATGCATACATGCATTGAATTCGAAAAGGCTAAAGGGGATAGTAAACAAGTATGGACTGTTTATATGAAAGATATATATGGATTGTGAGCATTACCAGTTATGGAATGGGCTCCCTATTTGAATTTTTTATCGTGACTTTCACAACAGACTTACCACAAAAACTTACCAATTGCTTCGGGGTATACAGCCGCTGTAAAAAAATATATTCTTTCTATCATAATATTATACAGACAAATATAAATCATAATAAACAAACAATTGAAAGTCTACAGAACTAGAAAATATCAACCTGATTAAAATTAAGATAGAGCATGTTCGTATATATAAGCTCATATGAGGATAACGAAATTAGAGATCTATATTTCAATTAGATTGAGAAAATATGGTTGAAGTATAAGAATTAGTGTATTTATAAGAAGGCGTGATTATTAAACGGTATAAAATTTTTGTAGGCTTGTTTTCAGGAACTGTAAAAATATTGATGTTATAGGGTTAACTGGATCTCAAGAGTTGACTTGGGATAAAGAAATATGGTCATCCCTTGGTCTTCTCTCGACCGCGCTGAGATACGTTCATCATTCAATTTTATTTATTTTTTTAAATTCAATAATGAATAATGAAATAGTTCATTATCCGCAGTAAAATCCTTGTCAAAATGAAGCGTCCTTTTTTATGTGCGGGATTTAAAAATAATTTTCAGCCATGTCCGGTCAGAATGGGAATTAAAACCTAGTGTAGAGAGAGTGCCACTCTCTCTGTACGTTAAAACACTTGCAGCAGCTCTTTGAAGGGTCCGTAAGTGGCCAGCTGCGAGACGAAATTTCTGTCCCTATCCAATTAACCCTCATTTTTCAGTGGCATTCCAAATTTCCTGCCTATCATCTCGGTCGACCTCGTATTGCAGGACCTGCTTATTGTTTTCATTGTTAATTTGCTCTCGTCCTGAACATACACGAAATATTTGCCACTGGAAGTTAATCAATCAATCAATCAATCAATCAATCAATCAATCAATCAATCAATCAATCAATCAATCAATCAGTCAACATGGTTAAATCCTTTTTTATACCCGATTTTTATTGCCGGTGTACTTTTGCGGTACCTTTGGTTATCAGGTGCATATCTGGGATTTTGAGAAAGGGACCCTGGAAAGCCAACGTTTGGAGTCATTCTTTTTAAAATTCTATGTATTTCTCATATATGAAGCTCCATAAGGAGGACTAGAACATCTGTCCCCACTAAATCCGCCTCTGGTTATTCGACCGATCGAAATGAAAAAGAGCAGGGTAGAGTAACTCGTTTTATGGTTTTGGTCCTGTCTTGAATACAACTTACGTTACCTATAATGAACAGTTTCTATAATGATTGATAGTTGCTTATAGTAGTTTCATTGTGTAAATGTGTTATCAAATCATTCTGTAAAGTCTTTTAATGTCAACGTGAAGTTTCCCCATCAAGGAATTTTTGGAACAATAAATATTATTACTCATATTCTTAGCACTTGGAAAACTAGTTTTGCTTTTTTAATTGATAGTGTGGATTTCCATGACAAGAAATCCGTGGCTGTTTAGAACTTTACATATTGAATAGACACAAGTTCATCGATTTTGATGGTATATTGACTTTTCAAATGTCTTTCCTCGTGTTTGTGTTTGTGTGTATGCGTTGTTAATCGACAAGGTGCCTAGGTTTTTAAAATTGTTCCATCTCTTGGGAAATTAGGGACAATAAATCAGTGTCAGGAATGAAAACTGGCACATGATATGACTAACTTCAATGTGCATTCTGATTTTTAATAATATATTCCTGGTAAAGCTGATCATTTTTTACATTTGGTCCAACTTATCCAGTGCCTTCTGTCTTTCAGATAGCCTGTAGATTCATTGTTTATTCATTCATTTGTTTATTTATCTATTTAGTTTGTTCGTATGTTTTGCTTAGCTTGTTAAGTATAACTTAACGTAAGAAAGTCACTTACCGAGAAAGAGAAGCACGTATTTCAATTCCATGTCTTAGAACGAAAGTGATAAGAGACGTTTAACTAGGACAATACTATCTGTATAATTCTTAATCAAGAATAAATGTCAGGTTTATACTACAATCAAATACCTGAAATGTGGCATATCAGCTTCCGATATAAATAAAAACATTTGGTAGACTAATCATAATTAAAGTGAAACGAGTGAGGGAATAAATGACTGAAGAGACGTCTTCGTATTAAAGGACATAGAAATAAATTAATAAGTACTATTTTTTTCGATAATTTCGACAAACTATCTCTTACCATCTTGAAATTCCGTTTTTTATATTATATTGAAAATATTGAAATACTTACTTTTAAGATCTCCAAGTTTCAGCCTTTCCTCTATGTTTAAGTTAAAAAATACACGAAGATGTGTGGGCAAACGTCAATGAGGTAGCAACTCAACGACACACAAACCAACAGAAATTTTGATACTAAAATTATATCCTACATATATAGACAAGTGTCTGTTAAACATCTCAAGAGTCTAAAGAAGATTAAAGAAGTTGTAAATAAATTTAACGGATACAGTCAAAGATTTGCCATCAACACCAAATCCCTTAAGGACAAAAATTAACATTGATATGTGACTACAGTCAACCACTGACGATGTTCCTTTTTGTCACAGGAGAACAGGAACATGAACAGTGATATCACGAGATTTTCTGAGCATTCAGTCAGCGGTTCTCCCACTTTTAAACCCGACAACGGTGAACAAAATTCGAGTAAATAGAAGAACGTACAATAAGTTCATGACAGAACAAGCACTCAACAGTGATCTGTATAATACCGGTATGATAAAACACATGTTGTCAGAGGATAATACGTCTAAGGTACAGTTAAAAAATAATGATACCGTATCCAAGAACGTTCACAGTTACCAAAATCCAGCTAAGAGTGTATAACCTGCTGATATCAAATCATGTCGTCAGTTTTGACTTATGAGTTTGAATGTGCCTTAGGTATCTTTCGCCTCTCTTTTATCAATTAATCATCGAGGCAACAGTGTGTACTAAAATCGTAAATTTCCAACGGCACTTCGGTGTATCTGAAAAAACACCTTTATTACTTCATATAGTAAAGTACCGGTATATAGGTAATTTGTTTTCAGAGACAAGTGCCTGTGCTCTTTTCTTATAAATGAATATACGAATAAGAATGATTAATTTAAAAATGCAATCAGTAAGGACCCGTTTACATAACTTAAAATCCGAAATATATCCCCGTTTAACGTATTATTTTACGCAAGTAAAATTACATTTTTACCGTAATAAAATTGGGTTACACTAAAGACCTGAACGTGGACCTGAAAAGACCTGAATATACCTGAAGATATACTATTCGATTTTTTGAAATTACAATAACTTCTTTATTTTCCAATGGATTTTCTTCAAGTTAGAATTTTATTAAAGGGCAAGATCCACATTTTATTAGAAATACAATGTTTTAAATAAAAAACAAATTTTTTATTCCACAAACCTGGACCTGAACGAAGAAATGAAAAGACCTGAACGGACCTGAAATTCTATGGTCGGACTTATTCAAACTTCAATAACTTTTTAAATATTCAATGGATTACCTTAAACCTTAGATTTTGTAAAATAAAAAAATCAACATTTTGTTAAAATGAAAAATTGAATAATGAAAAATATGTTTTGGGTGCCAAAACTTGGACCTGAATGGAGAATTAAAAACCTGAATGGACCTGAAATTCCACTAATATGTTTTTTCAAACATCATTTACCTTTTTATCAAATAATTTCCTTGAAATCTAGATTTTGTTATAGTACAAATTGAATATTTTATCAAAACGAAAATAAAAAATTAATGACAAATATTATTTTGGTGACAAGACTTGGACCTGACCGGAGAATTGAAATAAATGAATAAACCTGAAAATACATTCTTGAAGGCCGCACAGTGACCTATAGTTGTTAACCTCTATGTTATTTTGTCTCTTGTGGAGAGTTGTTTCATTTGGATCAAACCACATCTTATTTTTGATTCAGCCAAGCTGGATCTTTGTGATGTTTAGGTCGTGTAACAAGATTAAACGATAATCCAATTAAAAGATTAAAAAAATGAAATGTTTATTTAGACCATTGATCCAATTATCACCTAATACAAGGTGTGAATTACAGCCGGCACACGCCTCTTGTACTTAATACATTCCAATCGACGAACACACGTCTTTAGATTACATGGTTTATGTGCAAATGATACTTTATTTTCAATATATAAATATAACAGTTTAAAACCTGTTATTATAGAAGTTTATATACATACAATTTAAACAAGTTAATTAGTTTGAATAATTTTCCACGGACAATCCTGTTTCAAGTTCCCTTCAGGTCCAGGTTTCAACATGGACACGGTATTTATTATTTAAAAAATTTCATGTATATATAAAATCAGTCTTTCTCTTTAATATGATTTAATTTTGAATAAAATCAATTGAAAAATAAAAAAGTTCTGTCAGTTCAAATATATCTACACGTATTTTTCAGGTCCATTCAGGTCTTGTTATTTTCCCGTTAAGGTCCAATTTTTGGAACTAAACAAATATTTTTTATAAAATTTTTATTATTTCAATAAAATATTATACCTTTTCTATTACAAAATTCAAATTTCAAGGAGATTGATTGAAAACTAAAACAGTTATAGAACTTGAATAAATCTGACCAGAGATTTTCAGGTCAATTCAGGTAATTTAATTTCCCATTCAGGTCCGAGTTTTGACACCGCAAAAATATTTTTCATAATTTCTTTTTAAATATTATTAATAAATTGAATTTTTCGTTTCACAAAATCTAAAATTGAAGGAAATCCATTGAAAAATAAAATAGTTATTGAAGTTTGAATAAGTCTGATCGTAGAATTTCAGGTCCGTTCAGGTCTTTTCATTTCTCCGTTCAGGTCCGAGTTTGGGCATCAAAAAATTGTTTTTTATTTAAAACATTTTATTTTTAATATCATGTGGATCTTTACCTTTAATAAAATTCTAACTTGAAGAAAATCCTTTGAAAAATAAAAAAAGTAATTGTAATTTGAATAAATCGAGTAGTACATCTTCAGGTCTATTCAGGTCTTTTCAGGTACTGCCGTACCGTTCTTATGCAAAATTATATCTTAAATTCAGCCAATGAAATTGTTCGACACATACGCTTAGCAACACAACGCCATCAACTGCAGCATAAATATTGTTTATTAGGAAAACTGCCGTTTAAAAATTGTCCGTTATGGATCAAACAAAAAGACCCCTCCTTATTCCCCCAGAGTTCGGAACGTATGCTGAGAAACATGGAATATTCGATTTATATAAGGTTTGAATATATAAAAATATGTTTCTTATTTTGCTTCGACATGTCGATAGCACAGGCACTTGTTTCTATCCATTGGAAGGTCGACTATTCATGCCTGTGGTCGATAGTGCCTATTACTGGTCAATGCATATGATTGATATGTGTTATACAACAGATGGTTCTGGATAATTACAGTGCAGGAACTGTTCACGGTTATCTTTGCACTGGAAGGAGAGGATCATGTTTATACACCTTATCGCTATTCCCGCTTGACCCGAGAATCTGTCCCGCTTGAACTTTTGACGTCATACAACAATCACTTTTCCATTGTGGCGTCAGATATTTTCTATTATGACGTCAAAATTTACGCGAACTTTTGTGATGTCCAGTAATGGCGGACAAATAGCGATAAGGTGTATTCCCACAGCAGGAAGGCACCTTTCTGTACTGTCTTTGCAAGCACTTGTCCGGTAAATATATGATCTTCCAATTGGTGCTTTTTTTTTTCCTGGAAAAAATTGATGTCTCAAAGCAAATATCTTCAAGTCACCATCTCCTATGACGATTTTCCCCCTAAATAAATCCAGGTCAACCGGGGCAGTTCATACATAAAATTGAAATTGGAAACTTCTCTATAAGATCACTAGTTCTTGCTTTCTATTCAATGTTTATATTTTGAATTTTGCTTTATATATCAGGGATCACCACAGGTTATTTAAGGGTGGAGCTCCTCCACCCTTAAATTTTCAGCTCCACCCTTAAACCTCCAGCACCACTCTTGAATTTCTCAGCACCACCCTTGAATTTTTGAAAAATGTGATGAGAAGGTAAAATTTTTGACAATTTTTACTTCAAAAGTATAAAATTCATGCCTTAATTACATTTTTTTTTACAATGGGCTGGCTTTAATTTGTTTATCTTTTTCCTAATTAACAGATTATGATCTACAATAAAGATCTTGTGTGATTGTAATTTCAATATAATTTTTTTTTCGTGAACACCACCCTTAAAATAAATTCTGTGGTGATCCCTGTATATTAATGAATAAAACCAAGGTCTTACTCTGAAGTAGTTATATTACTGTAGAAAAATCTAAGTAGCTAAATAGTCTTGAATGACCGGACTGTACAAAATTATTTTGTCAATTTCACCAGGGGCTTTCTATACTAACGTATAGACTGTCCCTGATTTCACTAAGGTAGATCAGGTGTCTGTCTTCCTCCCTCTTGGATTGTAAAATAACAGAAATCAATCGGTCTAGATTTTAAATGAAATGAGCAAATTTCAAGAGAAGAATGTAATTTATTTGTAAAACTTTTCAACTAAATGAAGGAAATAGATATAGGAAGATGTGGTGTGAGTGCCAATGAGACAACTCTCCATCCAAATAACAATTTATAAAAGTAAGAAATGACTGTTTCTTGGAAATACAGAAACTTTATGGTTTGATTTAAATTTCAAACTTTCTCAAATAAGGGGAGATAACTCAGATGATGTTACAAAATGTACTTTTATACAGGAATGCATAATGAATTAACCTATTTTGTTTTTTAGCAAGAACATGAGTTTCATGACCCCAATTTTTCTATTTGTTTTCTGAAAGCATATTATAAGAGCTATCTTCTCATATTTTGTCTTAAAATTCTATTGTTTAGTTTTCCATGCATAATGTATATAAAATCTGACAATATTGCACAACTTGAAGCTTGATAAGAAGCCCGTTTTTTTTTTATATTTTTGACAAAAGCATGAAATAAACTACATTTTGGCAAATTATTAAAAAAATCTATTGATTTTATTTTAGACACCCCATCTACATTGTACATGTACCTTATCAATACAATTGAAATAAATTGCAAATCTTCATTTAGTATTGATGACATACATATATTTGTGAGAAATTGTGAAATTTTGATATCTGTTTATTTAAAATTGTATGAATTTCAAGATTGCTGTTTAGAAATATATCGTAGAAAAGAAAGAATATGTGGTAATCGGGTATCCATCCTTAAATCCTTAACACAAAATCAGTATACATGTATATATTTTGTTTTTTTAATTGAAATGTAATATAAGTGAATATTGTACAATAATAAGCTTTTTACTGTTTGTTTTACCACATTTCATGAAAATAATTACTTAAGGTGGTACATATACAGAGAGATAACTCTGTAAAACGTTTTAATTACGTTCTATTATTAAGGAAATATTAAGCTTCTTAATGATCCAAATTAGTGTTTGTCAAACTGCTACATATCCAATGAAATTTTTCCGATAAAGTGTGTGGTTCCAAGTTTTTGAAATTTTTATATTTTTGTCAAAGGGTCGAAGTAAATGCGTTTCTTGATATTATCCATTTAAATCATTCTGGAAAGTGTTATCACTATGTCTCAACTACCCGGCAAAAATGTTTGGACTCAATAGTATCTAATATCCGGTACTGTGATGGACCATCAACAGACAGAGAAAAGGTAGGATTTTTGTTTATTTATTTGTTATTTTTATGATATTGAAGGAAGTACATACACATATATAACTATTTTCGATTGTGAGATGTAGTATTTTCTACAACCGTTCTAGATTAATGGAGAAATAAGTAAAAGGAACATCAAAATGGTAAATTGAGTGAACCTTGCCTCGAAATTTGTTTAATTTCTCTTTAAATGGTGCACATTGTATGGAAAGAAAGATATAAAGACGGGGATTGCAAGACTAGTTACTTTGAGCACCTCAATATTTGTATTTCTGTGGATGGAACGAAAGAAATGGGTCATGTCAAAATTGAATAAACCCCAGGGATTGAAGTTAAAATTTTGGCATGGTAGCCCACAGCTTTATTTTTAGCCCACATATATAGTCCTATACAAGAAAAGCAGAAATTTAAGTAGCCCACACCAAATTTTAGGGGCCATTGGCGAGTGGGCCCCTACTAATTTCAAACCCTGGACCCGGTTTTGTCAATGTGTAAGATCAGGTTTCGTCCTAAAATTTCACACAGCAGGACCTGGTTTTGTCATAGAAAATAATGCATAATCGCAAGCTGTAAATTAAAAACTGGCGTTCAACATGAGTTTGATGGCTCATTTATTTGAATCCGTAAACAGTTGAATTCCTGCTTTAAAGGAACAAAAATAATATTTTATTTTGCTTTGTATAAAAACTAATACTTAAAGGCAAAATACAAAGAAATAAAGATTTTGTAACACAATTTTAGTTTTTTTTATACATGTATGAATGATGTAAAATTTAAGTGTTGAAAATTGAAGGACGCACATTTGATATGTGATTTTCTTGGACAACAGGATGGTTATCTTAATAAATATTCCAATCTAATGAGGTGGCAGTAAGATAGTTTGAAAATAAATATTCTGAACACTAAATGTTCATTATAAAGCAAGAGAATAAGACAAATGTATTTGCATGCAGAATCGCCCTAGAAAATGAATTTCTAAGCAGCACAATGGATCACAATAATAATGCGTTAAAAATCTGTTTACCCCTCCTTGTAACTATTATACTAAATATAAATTAGTATAATAGGGGCATTACAGTTACTCAAGTTGAGCACAAACTTTCACAGTTTGCTGATGACACATCTCTTATTTTAGATGGTAAAGAAGAATCTTTGAATGAAGCATTAAATGAATTAGATTGGTTTGGAAATATATCAGGTTTAAATATTAATTTTTCTAAAACACAAGTTATTCAGATAGGAAATAAAAAGTATAGTAATGAGGTATTATGTCAAAATAGAAACCTTTCATGGGGAGAAACATATTTTAAGTTATTAGGTTTAAGCTTTGATGTTAATCTTGATAGAATTGTAAAAATTAATTATGATGAAAACTTTGTACAAATAAAATGTGTAATTAAACAATGGTCAAAACGAAATCTTACTGTTATTGGTAGAATAACTGTGGTAAAGACATTGATATTAAAATTGAGAATGGAAATGGGGAATATGTCAAAGAGACAACAACCCGACCAAAGAGCAGACAACAGCCGAAGGCCACCAATAGGTCTTCAATGCTGCAAGAAAATCCCGCACCCGGAGGTGGTCCTCAGCTGGCCCCTAACTAAAATTGTGTGCTAGTTCAGTGAAAATGGACGTCACACTAAACTCCAAAACATATAATTCTAATGCAATTTGTATGTAACAATTTTTTCATTGGCTTAAAGTTGCCGTCAAATCCACAGTTGACCAGGCGTAACTAAGGAGGGACCCGCCATTTGAATTGATTGAATCAACAAATGTTCGATTACTTCTATATAATCGAAAATAAAACAACACCTACCTCGAATTCGCCGTTTAATGTAATTCTATCCGAATTTGAATCGTACAGGTAACGTAATAATCTCCAGTTTGTAAGTTTTCATTTGTATGACGTCATGTTTAGCCATGACGTCTTTGCGCCAAAATCATTCATAAAGTTTCATGGATTTTTTTATTTGTCAAATTTAGACATTTTTCAGGTTTTATCGTATTATTTCTTTTGTAATGCATTAGAATCGGAATAACAGTACTGTAGTTGAAGAGTTGCCACCGTCAATTTTGATTTGACGGTCGCAAATCTCCGTTTACTGTCTCGCCACGCGTCGCCAGTAAAACTGCATTTGCGACCGTCAAATCTACAATTGACGGTGGCAACTCTTCAACTACAGTACTGTTATTCCTTAAATGAACTAAAATTAAAAACATACTAGACTAACAAAGGCCAGAGGTTCCTGACTTGGGACAGGCGCTAAAATGCGGCGGGTTAAACATGTTTTGTGAGATCTCAACCCTCCCCCTATACCTCTAGCCAATGTAGAATAAAGAAACACATAGCATTACGCACAGTAAAACTCAGTTCAAAAGAAGTCCAAGTCCGATGTCAGAATAGGTAACAAAAGAAACGAAGCAAAATGACAATGATACATAAATGAACAAAGGACTACTAGCAGTTACTGACATGCCAGCTCCAGACATCAATTAAACTGATTGAAAGATTATGTCTTCATCATATGAAAATCAAGTTCAATCCCTCCCGTTAGGGGTTTAGTATCATACCATCATAAAATATATGAGAAGAACATAACCCGTATCATGCCAACAACTGGTTTTAGAATACATGTGTTTATTTTCGATGCAAAGACCCTATGAGTGAATCAATATTAATACCAAAATATGCAATCCTTAATGACTTGACAACAGTATCGTAACTATATCCTTTCCGAATAAGTCTGTTTAAAGGTTTGGTTAGCTTTTGAGGTGAATGCTGACATTTTGTGCTTTGTAAAGAATATTACCATAAAATATTGGATGTGAAATACCTGAGCGTATAAGATGTCTGCATGTTGATTTATATTTACGAATGATGTAAAAATAATGATACCGTATCCAAGAAAGTTCGCAGTTACCAAAATCCAGCTAAGAGTGTATAACCTGCTGATATCAAATCATGTCGTCAGTCCTAATCTCTAATATAGGCGGCTGTACTTCATAGTATATTTCATACAGCATCGTCATAAACAGTATAGGAAGACATGATTTTGGTTTGCCTACAGTAAATATACACAATTGCGAAATAGTTGTCTCAGTTTCTATCATCGAAAATAAAACAAACGTTTCAGTTGTATTTCATATTATAGCATTAGTGCCCTAAAATATCAGATGCAATCGATCCAACAATAGTATAACCATAAAATTTATAAACATATCTTAACAAGTCAGTCCAGACTCGTGGACAGATTTGAAGGACATTTCTCAATCGAATAAGCTTTCAATATATAAAATGAGTATTGTCGTGTCGGCCAAAATCTGGGTGTGAAATACCACGTGACAGTTTATCACGACGGGTGCCACATGTGGAGCAGGGTCTGCTTACCCTTCCGGAGCACCTGAGATCACCCTCAGTTTTCTGTGGGATCCGTGTTGCTCAGTCTTTAGTTTTCTATGTTGTGTTTTGTGTACTATTGTTTGTCTGTTGGTCTTTTATTTTTAGCCACGGCGTTGTCAGTTTATTTTCGACTTATGAGTTTGAATGTCCCTTTGGTATCTTTCGCCTCTCTTTTATCAATTAATAATCGAAGCAACATGTGTACTCAAATCGTTAATTTCCACTGGCACTTCGGTGTATCTGAAAAAATACCTTTATCACTTCATATAGTAAGGTATATAGGTAATTTGTTTTCAGAGACAAGTGCCTGTGCTCTTTCTCAGATTCAGATTTCAGATTCTTTATTAAGATAACTAATATTACATTAGTGTTCTCCATTACAAATCATATGATTTCTCATATGAATATACGAATACGAACGATTTATTTAAAATGCAATCAGTAAGGACCCGTTTACATAACTTAAAATCCGAAATATATCTCCGTTTAACGTATTATTTTACGCAAGTAAAATTACATTTTACCGTGGTAAAAT
Organism: Mytilus coruscus; assembly: GCA_017311375.1. NCBI lineage: Eukaryota > Metazoa > Mollusca > Bivalvia > Mytilida > Mytilidae > Mytilus > Mytilus coruscus. Next base: position 129,160,584 of record CM029596.1, read on the forward strand.
TTATAAAAATAATTTTCCGGATATATTCATCTGGCGTACCGTTCTTGTGCAAAATTATATCTTAAATTCAACCAATGAAATTGTTCGACACATACGCTTAGCAACACAACGCCATCAACTGCAGCATAATTATTGTTTATTGGGAAAACTGCCGTTTAAAAATTGTCCGTTATGGATCAAACAAAAGACCACTCCTTATTCCCCAGAGTTCGGAACATATGCCGAGAAACATGGAATATTCGATTTATATAAGGTTTGAATATATAAAATATGTTTCTTATTTGTCGGTAGCACAGGCACTTGACTTGTTTATATCCATCGGAAGGTCTACTATCCATGCCTGTGGTCGATAGTGCCTATTAGTGGTCAATGCATATGATTGATATGTGTTATACAACAGATGGATCTGACAGTGCAGGAACTGTTCACGGTTATCTTTGCACTGGAAGGAGAGGATCATGATTATTCCACAGCACTGTCAGCAGGAATCTTTTAAGGCACCTTTAATATATTGTACTGTCTTCGCAAGCACTTGTCCAGTAAATACATGATCTTCCAATTTGTGCTTTTTTTCCTGGAAAAATTGACGTCTCAAAGCAAATATCTTCATGTCACCATCTATGACGAGTTTCCTCCTTAATGAACCCAGGTCAACCGGGGTAACACAAATGTCAAGTGTTATTTGGTCATTACAAGTGTTATTTGGATAATAACGGTGTTATTCGGTCATTCGAGGTACCGGGTCAACTGGGGCAGTTTGTTCATAAAATTGAAATTAGAAACTTCTCTACATGTATAAGATCACTGGTTCTTGCTTTCTATTCAGTGATATATTTTGAATTTTGCTTTATATATTGATGAATAGAACCAAGGTCTTACTCTGAAGTAGTTATATTACTGTAGAAAATCTAAATAGCCTTGAATGACCAATAAGACTGTACAAAATTATTTTGTCAATTTCACTAAGGTAGATCAGGTGTCTGTCTTCCTCCCTCTTGGATTGTAAAATAGCAGAAAATAATCGGTCTAGATTTTAAATGAAATGAGCAAATTTCAAGAGAAGAATGTAACGTCAGAGTACCCAAATTGCACCTATTCAGCAAAAATAGCAGCGGAATCTTGCAAGTTTTATTTGAGACTAAACAATTTGTATTTTCATGATTTGATATTATGTATACACTTCTTTCAACATAGGTAGGCTATATTTGAATATACACAAACGTTCACAGTATATATCAACAGATGATGTATTCACTAGAAAAGTAAAATCTACGGAACGTCGCCATGTGATGTCCACAAAAAATCATCTTTTAAAAATGAGCAAATAAAATATGTTACAAGCATCGATTTCTTAAAAATGAATAGTAAACATGGACTAATGTCAAATTGTTCTAAATATTTGAAGAAATAAAACAAAACATCTGTCATTCGATTTTAAGGATGTGAATTTAAGCATGGATGCAATTTGGGTACTCCTCATTACAGAATCATGGATTGTTTGGAGGATGGTTCAAAACCCATTTTCTATGATTCAAGATGAATTCAAAATTAAATTGGTGTAACTATATAGTAAATAAGGATACATCTACAAAATAAACACAGGATGAAAACTTTTGTCTGGATCTTAAATAAACGTAGGTGAAAAACTGTCAAAATAGGTGCAATTTGGGTACCCTCACATTAATTTATTTGTAAAACTTTTCAACTAAATGAAGGAAATGACTGTTTTGAAAATACAGAATTTTTTGTTTAATTTAAATTTTTTCAAATAAGGGTAGATAACTCATGATCAGATGATGTTACTTTTATACAGGAATGTGTAATGAATTAACCTATTTTGTTTTTTAGCAAGAACATGAGTCCCATAACCACAATTTTTCTATTTATTTTGTGAAAGCATATTATAATAGCTATCTTCTCATATTTTGTCTTAAAATTCTATTGTTTAGTTTTCCATGCATAATGTATACAAAATCTGACAATATTGCACAACTTGAAGCTTGATAAGAAGTCCGTTTTTTATATTTTTGACATAAGCATGAAATAAACTACATTTTGGCAAATTATTAAAAAATCTATTGTTTATTTTAGACATCCCATCTACATTGTACATGTACCTTATCAATACAGTGGAAATTATTTGCAAATCTTCATTTAGTATTGATGACATACATATATTTGTTTTGTGAGAAATTGTGAAATTTTGACATCTGTTTATCTAAAATTGTATGAATTTCAAGATTGCTGTTTAGAAATATATCGTAGAAAAGAAAGAATATGGGGTAATCGGTATCCATCCTTATAAACACAAAATCAGTATACATGTATATATTTTGTTTTTAAATTGAAATGTAATATAAGTTAATATTGTACAATAATAAGCTTTTTACTGTTTGTTTTACCACATTTCATGAAAATAATTACTTAAGGTGGTACATATACAGGAGATAATTCCGTAAAAGTCAGCTAAACGTTTTAATTACCAGATTACGTTCTGTTATTAAGGAAATATTAAGCTTCTTAATGATCCAAATTAGTGTTTGTCAAACTGCTATATATTCAATGAAATTTTCTGATAAAAGTGTGTGGTTCCAATTTTTTGAAATTTTATATTTTTGTCCAAGGGTCAAAGTAAATCGTTTCTTGATATTGTCCATTTAAATCATTCTGGAAAGTGTTATCACTGTGTCTAAACTACCCGCAAAAATGTTTGGACTCAATAATATCTAATATCTGGTACAGTGATGGACCATCAACAGACAGAGAAAAGGTAGGATTTTGTTTATTTATTTGTTATTTTTATGATATTGAAGAAAGTACATACACATATAACATAAACTTCATACATAACTATTTTTGATTGTGAGATGTAATATTTTCTACAACCGTTCTAGATTAATGGAGAAATAAGTAAAAGGAACATCAAAATGGTGAATTGAGTGAACCTTGCCTCGAAATTTGATTAATTTCTAATTTTTCTTTAAATTGTGCACATTGTATGGAAAGAAAGATAAAAACATGGGGATCGCAAGACTAGTTACTATGAGCACCTCAAAATTTGTACTTCTGTGGATGGAACAAAAGAATTTGGTCATGTCAAAATTGAAGGACCAGGTTTTGTCAATGTAAGATCAGGTTTCGTCCTAAAATTTCACACAGCAGGACCTGGTTTTGTCATAGAAAATAATGCATAATCACAAGCAGTAAATTAAAACTGGCATTCAACATGAGTTTGATGGCTCATTTATTTAAATCCATAAACATTTGAATTCCTGCTTTAAAGGAACAAAAATAATTTTAATTTTGCTTTGTATAAAACAAATACTTTAACGGCAAGATACAAAGAAATAAAGGTTTTGTAACACAATTTTAGTTTTTTATATGAATGATGTAAATTTAAGTGTTCAAACTTGGATAGTGTACGGCCTTGAAAGTTGAAGGATGCACATTTGATATGTGATTTTCTTGGAGAACAGGATGGTTATCTTAATAAATATTCCACTCTACCGAGGGGCAGTAAGATAGTTTGAAAATAAATATTCTGAACACTAAATGTTCATTATAAAGCAAGAGAATAAGACATATGTATTTGCATGCAGAATCGCCCTAGAAAATGAATTTCTATCGCGCAACGGATCACAATAATAATGCGTTAAAAATCTGTTTACCCTCCTTGTAACTGTTATACTAAATATAAATTAGTATAATAGGGCATTACAGTTACTCAAGTTGAGCACAAACTTTCACAGTTTGCTGATGACACATCTCTTATTTTAGATGGTAAAGAAGAATCTTTGAATGAAGCATTAAATGAATTAGATTGGTTTGGAAATATATCAGGTTTAAATATTAATTTTCTAAAACACAAGTTATTTGGATAGGAAATAAAAAGTATAGTAATGAGGTATTATGCCAAAATAGAAACCTTACATGGGAAGAAACATATTGTAAGTTATTAGGTTTAAGCTTTGATGTTAATCTTGATAGAATTGTAAAATTAATTATGATAAAAAATTATACAAATAAAATGTGTAATTAAACAATGGTCAAAACGAAATCTTACTGTTATTGGTAGAATTACTGTGGTAAAGACATTGATATTGCCCATTTTAATCATTTGTTTATATCCTTACCAAATCCAAGTGATGATATTTTTAAAAAGTTATTGAACTTATGTACAATTTTATATGGAGTTCACCAATTGATAGAATAAAGAGATGTTTTACATAATGATATTGAAGATTGTGGACTCAAAATGATACATCTTAGTGCATTTATTTTAGCACTAAAGTGTACATAGATATGGAGATTATTTAAAACAGACAACAAAAGGCAGAATGTCTTTTGTCAAATGTACATGTAGAAATTGAAAAATTTTATGATTGTGGAAGTTTTTATATACAAAGAATACAACAAAATATCAAAAATAAATTTTGGCAAGATGTTCTGAAAGCATGGCAACTTCTCAGAGAAAAAGATGAATATGACAGTTGGGAATGCTTTCTTGCTAGTCCAATCTGGCTCAACAATAACATAAACTTATTAAAGGTAAAAATAAACCTATTTTTATAAAGATTGGTTTGAAAATGGTATAAGATTTGTAAATAATATTGTAAATGAAGATGGGACTTTTCTCTCTTCAAAATTAGAAGAAATATATCAGATAAATGTGAATTTCATGAGATATAATAGTATCATATCTGCTGTACATCAAGCATCAAAATCATTTGTGGGAAAAAATCACAAATTAGAACTACCTTTAATTCCATCCGCTATTAAAACTTTGTACAAATAAAATGTGTAATTAAACAATGGTCAAAACGAAATCTTACTGTTATTGGTAGAATAACTGTGGTAAAGACATTGATATTAAAATTGAGAATGGAAATGGGAATATGTCAAAGAGACAACAACCCGACCAAAGAGCAGACAACAGCAAGGCCACCAATAGGTCTTCAATGCTGCAAGAAAATCCGCACCGGAGGTGGTCCTCAGCTGGCCCCTAACTAAAATTGTGTGCTAGTTCAGTGAAAATGGACGTCACACTAAACTCCAAAACATATAATTCTAATGCAATTTGTATGTAACAATTTTTTCATTGGCTTAAAGTTGCCGTCAAATCCACAGTTGACCAGGCGTAACTAAGGAGGGACCCGCCATTTTGAATTGATTGAATCAACAAATGTTCGATTACTTCTATATAATCGAAAATAAAACAACACCTACCTCGAATTCGCGTTTAATGTAATTCTATCCGAATTTGAATCGTACAGGTAACGTAATAATCTCCAGTTTGTAAGTTTTCATTTGTATGACGTCATGTTTAGCCATGACGTCTTTGCGCCAAAATCATTCATAAAGTTTCATGGATTTTTTTATTTGTCAAATTTAGACATTTTTCAGGTTTTATCGTATTATTTCTTTTGTAATGCATTAGAATCGAATAACAGTACTGTAGTTGAAGTTGCCACCGTCAATTTTGATTTGACGGTCGAAATCTCCGTTTACTGTCTCGCCACGCGTCGCCAGTAAAACTGCATTTGCGACCGTCAAATCTACAATTGACGGTGGCAACTCTTCAACTACAGTACTGTTATTCCTAAATGAACTAAAATTAAAAACATACTAGACTAACAAAGGCCAGAGGTTCCTGACTTGGGACAGGCGCTAAAATGCGGCGGGTTAAACATGTTTTGTGAGATCTCAACCTCCCCTATACCTCTAGCCAATGTAGAATAAAGAAACACATAGCATTACGCACAGTAAAACTCAGTTCAAAAGAAGTCCAAGTCCGATGTCAGAATAGGTAACAAAGAAACGAAGCAAAATGACAATGATACATAAATGAACAAAGGACTACTAGCAGTTACTGACATGCCAGCTCCAGACATCAATTAAACTGATTGAAAGATTATGTCTTCATCATATGAAAATCAAGTTCAATCCTATATTGCCCATTTTAATCATTTGTTTATATCCTTACCAAATCCAAGTGATGATATTTTTAAAAAGTTATTGAACTTATGTACAATTTTATATGGAGTTCACCAATTGATAGAATAAAGAGATGTTTTACATAATGATATTGAAGATGGTGGACTCAAAATGATAAATCTTAGTGCATTTATTTTAGCACTGAAGTGTACATGGATATGGAGATTATTTAAAACAGGCAACAAATGGCAGAATGTTTTTTTGTCAAATGTACATGTAGAAATTGAAAAATTTTATGATTGTGGAAGTTTTTATATACAAAGAATACAACAAAATATCAAAAATAAATTTTGGCAAGATGTTCTGAAAGCATGGCAACTTCTCAGAGAAGAGGATGAATATGACAGTTGGGAATGCTTTCTTGCTAGTCCAATCTGGCTCAACAATAACATAAACTTATTAAAGGTAAAAATAAACCTATTTTTATAAAGATTGGTTTGAAAATGGTATTAGATTTGTAAATGATATTGTAAATGAAGAAATTAGAAGAAATATATCAGATAAATGTGAATTTCATGAGATATAATAGTATCATATCTGCTGTACATCAAGCATCAAAATCATTTGTGGGAAAAAATCACAAATTAGAACTACCTTTAATTCCATCCGCTATTAAAAGACTTGTTAAAAGTTCAAAAGGATCTAAAGATATGTATATTGTTTTAAATAAAATAAAAGTGTTCCCACTAGTCAGTTAAGATGGACTGAAAATTTTGGCTTTGATAAAAATCATTGGAAAAGAATTAATAAACTGCCATTTGTTGTCACAAAAAATACCAAGCTACAGTGGCTGCAGTATAGATTCAATCATCGAATCTTAGCTACAAACAAATTTCTTCATAAAATTAAGATTTATGATAATCCAAATTGTACATTTTGTAATAGAGAAATTGAAACATTAGAACATTTATTTTGGGATTGTGAACATACACAGATATTATTAGAACAGATTGAAAATTGGTTTGTGACCAATGGAATTAGTGTACTTTTTACAAAAGAAATATTTTTGTTTGGCAACATTGCAAAAATATCAAAAGGCAATGCAGAAAATACTCTTTTTCTTATCATAAAACAATATATTTATAATACCAGATGTTTTAAAAATCCTGTCAATATACTCAGTAAAAGAAAAGATGAAATATTTGTATGCAATTGATAAAAATATTGCTATGAAATTAAAAACAAAAGTGAATATCAGTTTCACAGAGAATGGAATATTTTTGATAAATTACTTAGTTAAGTACTGTATACTTTTACTGCTATAAATAAAAATGCAGGATTTACTGTACTGAATTAGAATTCAATGTCAAGATGAATTTGTATTGAAAACTCACCACACTTTTCTCTCCAACTCTCTCTCCTGTTCAGACTGTTTTACTCTCTATCTTATATTCGTATATTTAAAAAAAAAAGAAGCTTCCTTAGAAAGATGTATTGATTAGATAATATCAATAGATTTATATATTATAATTTATATATTGCTATTATATATGAGTATATATTGGAAGTTATAAATAATAAAAATAAAAAAAATATATAAATTAGTATAATAGTCTCAGGCCATCCAGAAAATGCTATCGTGATTATTTTATTAATAATTTTATATATAAATAAACGGTTCTTTTATCTCTCCATTACGTTATGATTGACATACATTGACAAACGTTCTACATTTAAGTGACATTGGTCAAGTTTATAATTGGCAGTTGTAATATGCAGGGGCGGATCCAGGATATTTGAAAGGGGGCATATAAAATGGATTATATACCGCCGATTATATTTATTTGACGATTTTATGCTAAAAAATCATACTTAAATCGTGATAAAAAAATGATTTGATAATTATTTCTAGCTATAAAAGGGGGGGTGTACTCCCTCTACAACCCCTGGATCGGCCTCTGATATAATATAACTAAAAAAAGAAAACAACTTTTGAGTGCCAATTGCACATTTACTATACAGACTCTGTAATGAGTTAAGCATTTTTCAACTGATTTTTATCGTTTGTTCTTATGTTCTGCTGTTATACCACTTTTCTTCTTTTTTTGGAGGGTGGGGGTGGGGTGGCGCTAACACATTCAACCCCACCATTCTGTATGTGCCCGTCCCAAATCCAGGAGGCTGTTATTCAGTGGTTGTCTTTTGCTGCCTGATATCATATTTGTTTTCCGTTTTTTGTTTTGTACATATTAATCAGGTCGTTAGTTTTCTTGTTTGAATTTTTTTTTACATTTTTACATTTCAGGGCCTTTTTCATTGTTTCTCATTGTTGGATGCCATACAGTGACCTATATTTGCTAACTTTTATGTCATTTGGTTTCTGATGGAAAGTTGACTCATTGGGATTTTTTCACGGGGTAAATGGCCACTTAGGTTGTTCTAAATAAGACGTAGATATGGTGACGTTAATATGTTGCAAACCAACTTTTGTTCACATTGAAAATACATAATTGTAATATACATTTATTTCAAATGTCAACTTGGAAGTTTCCCACAGCTATGTTATGTGCGTGCTCAAGTGTTAAAACTTGCATTAGTAAGAGTAACACAGTATATATAGTACCAGAAAATTTAGCGGGTTTGCATGCATGATTAATTCGTGCAGAATAGTATAGACTAAAGTCTTTTTTCTGACTGTTTGTCAATGAATGAATGAGTAAATGATAGTAAATATATTGTAAACAAAGCATATAGTATAGTAAAGCGTACTACCTTTACTCTTTTGATAAATTGATACGGTAACATCATACCACATCTTCTTATTTTACCTCATTACATACTATATAAATAGCTAAATGTAGTATAGAAAACAAACATCATAATGTTATAAAAGAATTAATGTAAGTGCACGCTATCAAGTATCTATATTCCATTTAAACTTAGTTCGAAGTTAAGTGCAATAAGTAATAGCAATTGAAAAATGTCATGTACTCCCTCTTTCGAAAGTTTCTGTTTAAAATTTTAACAGGTTTGTTTTACAATAAAATCTATATGGCTCATATATTTAATTTTTTTCGAAGGTCAATGTTCAGATCCGTGTTAACGTTGCTTTTCATAACTTTTGGTTTCAAAATAAAACAAAACCGAGTCCTATACAAAAACAAAACCGGGTCCTTATGTAGAAAACAACGTTGACAAAACAGGGTCCTTCCTTTTTGACATGACCCAATTCTTTCGTTCCATGCACAGAAATACAAATATTGAGGTGCTCAAAGTGACTAGTCTTGCAATATCCGTGTTTATATCTTTCTTTCTGTACCTTTCTTTCCATACAATGTGCAGAATTTAAAGAGAAATTAGAAATTAATCAAATTTCGAGGCAAGGTTCACTCAATTTACCATTTTGATGTTCCTTTTTACTTATTTCTCCAATAATCTAGAACGGTTGTAGAAAATACTACATCTCACAATGGAAAATAGTTATATATGAAGTTTATGTTATATGTGTATGTACTTTCTTCAATATCATAAAAATAACAAATAAATAAACAAATATCCTACCTTTTCTCTGTCTGTTGATGGTCCTTCACCGTACCGGATATTAGATACTATTGAGTCCAAACATTTTTTGCTGGGGTAGTTTAGACATTGGTTATTGTGTATCTGATAAAAGCTAAATCAGATTGACTTCACTTTCATATACACATGTATGGAATGAACATCAATGAGACAGCAACCAAACGAAAAGAACAAACCTGAATGTACGGTAAAAATCAGTTTAAAGGAAGCATATAACTCCTTGACACTGTTATAAAAAAATTATATGATATTCAATAAAGCTGTATGGTAAGTAACTGTAAACAATTGATTAAAGTTTAAGTAAATAATATTCCCTTTATTGTTTAATTGTTTATTTTATTATATTTTCAGAGACTAATGGAACAGTTATTAATCAACAAACCCTCAGATCCATTAGCATTTCTGGTGGAATTACTAAAGAGGGACAACAATGATGGTATGAATGGATTAAAAGTTACTGGCACTAAATTCAGTAGCTTTACTGCTGTTGTTTTTAAGAAAAATAATTGTTTTATCATTTAAATTTGGTGTCATATAAATTCTTGATTGTTCATGGAAATTAGTCCAAAATAAGACTTCTTGGGTAAAAAGAAATACCTGGTACATTCTTTGGTTTTCATCTCATTGATGTGCTACCCTCATTTTTTTTTCATTCACATTGTTAATATTTCAAACCCAAGTGATTTCGAACATTTTGAGATCAAGTCTTATTTAACCACTTTTTGTTAACAAATAAATGGAATTTATAAGATATGTTTGAAGTAATAATTAAATGAACATAAACAAAGTTTTAAGTTAAGAAAACATATATTTGATTACTAAGGTACCCTGTTGTAAATTCAGAATTTGGTATATTCATCTATTCATATAAATCCTCAGCAATGGACAAAAATCCAAGATTCCTATCAATTTTGTAAAATAGTATTGTAACTTGAAATTAAACTTGGGTTGTAATTTTTGTGATGTTTATTTTAGTCACATTTTTGCCTAAATTTTTTTTTTCTAATGTACAGTATTTTCATCAAGAAACTATTTTAGGTAGCTATTAAATTAGAAAAGCTTTTTATAAAAATAATTTTGTTTTGTACTTTCAGTTCCTCAAGTAATAATCCTAGGACCGCCAGCCTCTGGTAAGAAGACTATAGCCAAACTTTGTTCCAATAAACTAAGAACTGCACATCTGACAGAAGACAATATGGTCGCTGAAGCTGAAACAGACACCAAAGTTAAAGTACAGGAGATGATGAAAAAGAAACAGGTATTGCATCACAGACCAGCTGTGTATAAACAAAAGGAGTGTACACCCAAATAAAACAACAACTCAACTACTTAACAAAAAAATTGAATAGACATTTTTATAGTTCAATATATATAATTCATAAGTTGTTTATATTGATGCGACATTGTATAACAGTAAGAGTATAACAGTAAGACTGTCTTAATAGTATTTGTGCCAGTTTGAAAGAACACTTGTGATATCATGTAGTCATTCAACTTCATTCTTCCAAGAATGTAACACATAGGTACATTTGTATGTCAGTTCATAGTAGTTCATTGTAAAATTATAGGAAACTTTCACAGAAATATTTTCTATGAACATATCCAATTCTATAATCTTTAGTAATCAATAAATCACAAACAGTTAATCATACTTTAGATCCTTTGTATTTTCACAGACTGTTCCAACAGATGTATGGGTTAAGATATTAACTGACAGAATGAAACTGGCAGACTGTATAAAGAAAGGCTGGGTCATGGAAGGATTTCCTCAGACAAGAGAACAAGCTTTAGCATTGCAAACTGCTGGTGTTTATGCAAAACACACAGGTATGTCAAACATAGAAGAAACTAATCTGCAAGAGGAACACTATCACTGTCCCTCATCTGTACTTAATAGGGGGAGTGTTTACCAACCAACTTTGTAAAAACAAATCTTTGTACATATACATATCGTACTTTAATTTGATCAGGACTTAAGTCTCCTATAGGTGATGGTCTATTTGAAATTTTTCGGGATTACCTTTTTTATTGATACACTGTTGTACAATGTACTTGGGAAAAATAATATTGATTTATGGATATCCAATGAGGTTCTCAAATCCATTAATGAAATTTATTAAATGTACAATGTAAAAAACAGATTCTTAGTTACTTTACATGTCAAGCTTCATAAGTGTTGGAATATATAAGCACTAACTTGTATATACATGTGTATCAGTAAATTTATTTAAAAAAGATCTGAATAAGAAATACCATAAACTGTTTCAAGATTGAAGATGAAAGTTTTCTTTTTGCAATGGCAAATAACGATTACATGTATTACAAATAATTTAGAAATTATAAAAAAGGTCAGATGGATGGTAATTGTAAGGGCAGTTGTGGATGGAATCTTAGAAATATATGTGTCACATATCTTGATTATTACTTAATAATTCCAAACAAACTTTTACATGTTTGTACAATGGTAATTTTGTTTCTATTTCAGTTATATTAGACGCACCAGATACAGTGTTGATTGAGAGAGCCCAAGGTAAAAGAATTGATCCAAAGACAGGAGATATTTACCATACTACATTTGATTTACCTACAAATCCTGAGATCCAGGGACGTCTAGAAGAAGTTCCAGGTTACAAAGAGGAAGAAATGGTACAAAAACTGATAGAATATCATCGCCATATTGATGGAGTACTAGATTGTTACCAGAAGACAGTAAAAACTATCAATGCTGATCAGCCTAAAGCAGATGTTTTCTCACAAGGTATATTAAAGAGTGATGAAAGATACCAAAAAGATGATCAAACTCATAAGTCGAAAAAGGAACTGACAATGCCATGGCATAAGAGAGGCAAAGGATACCAAAGGGACATTCAAACTCAAAAGTTGAAAATAAACTGACAATGCCTTGGCTAAAAGAAAAGACGAACAAACAACAGTACACAAAACACAACATAGAAAACAAAAGACTGAGCAACACGAACCCGACCAAAAACTGGGGGTGATCTCAGGTGCTCAGGAGGGGTAAGCAGATCCTGCTCCACATGTGTGAAAAAAAAAAAATGAAAACCCACAGTGTCTATGGTTTGGTTTATAGGATCCTGATGGGTGATATTGTTAAACCTAATATTTACAGTAATAAATGTTTGACATTTCTATTGACCTTTACATCACTCAGGATGTTGAGCTATATTTTTTGCTACACTCCTTTCAATTTAAATTTTTTCAAAGTACTTTATTTAGTTTATTACCTTGTCAGCATAGCACTTAACTATTACAGTTTGTAAATTTTAGTTCATGATCTTAATTCTTATCAAACTCAGTAAACAACATTACATATAAAATTTATTTTTAATTTTGATAGTAGCTGTTACCTATGTCCAATGGTTATGTCTTTTCAATGGCTTCTATATTTTCAGTATACACATATCTATGTAGAAACCCTAGATCTAATGCACCACACACCCCAAGGATTGTATTACTGGGGCCTACAGGATCAGGGAAAGGTGTCCAAGCAGCTCTCCTCGCCAACAAATATAATATTGTTAATGGTATGTATTAGAAGCGTTGTACTCGAGGACAGTGTTACTGTGACAATAAATGGTATGCATGCTTGTGTGTTTTGAAGGCAATTTGATCTATTTAACCCTGGAACATATTTAATTCTATCAAATAAATTTCTACTTTCAGGAGTATTTCCTGTGTTATATGGTTCATGAAACAAACCATAACAAATAAATTTACTTTGCCTTTCTCAGTACAAAATATACTGTGTTAATAGCCTTTCATTTATTTGAATAAACTTTTCTGTTTTCAGTATCATGTGGACAGTTGGTGAAACAATCCATAGCAGATGAAACTGACCACGGAAAAGCTTCTATTCCTTATGTGGACAAAGATATGATGGGTGAGAAAAATTTATTTATAAAAATCTCAGAGAACCCAAATGTTTTCTGATCATCTTCAATATGATCAAGACATAAGACATGTTTGGAATTTTAAATTATATTTGAAATCTGAATGTCTATGAACATTCTTAACATGACAAATAATAAAATCTTTAACATATTTGAACAAGAAAGGATAAAGAAGTACTGGTATAAAATTAAACAAAATTGAACTATTGTCAGATTTTCATTATGAAAAGAATGCCCATAATTGTAGCGACAAGTATTCAAACCTGTTCAATAGTTGAGATTAAAATATTACACTTCTTTGCATACCTATAAGAATACAAGTTATTATCCTCTGTTGACTTACAAAAACTGGGAAACAGAGAGCTGTGTAAAGAGGTTTTCCTTTTTCTGTTACCATTTGATGAAGTTGTAAAAACACTTTTCTGCACTTAATTGCAAAAATTATATTAACAAACTTGAATACTGTAACAGTAAAAAATGGCCATTTTGATCATTCAGTGTTAAAATTATTTCCTAGAAATAATTGGCAGTTGAGGATTTGCATAAATATTGTGATTTAAAAATTTTATGGATTGTCATACCAATCCATTTGAGTTGTCTCCCCTTTTGAATTTCTAGAATAGCTAATTAAAACCACACGATTAAATATAAATAAAGTATTTCCATGTACATTTATTATAATTCCACATTGTTAGACTGTATGTGTCTTTTGCATTAGTTTATCTTCTTAAGTAAAATAGAAATACTTTGCTCTTTCAGTGCCAGATACAATTGTACAGAAAATAGTCAGCAACAGATTGTCCCAGCTGGACTGTGTCAGTAGGGGATGGGTGCTACATGGTTACCCCAGAACCAGAGAACAGGGAGAAATGCTGGCTAAAGAAGGATTTCTTCCTAACAGGTAAGGCCCTCAAACAGCTGAACTCTCCCAGTTGTACATGTTCACTTTACTTATGGACCAGAAATCCTCAAAAATTGCAGAAATCCTTGAGAAATGCTACCTTTGAAAGACATCTCAACAGGTTTTAGAATTACAATAATGGGATTGAATAAGCTTGACAAAATTCAAGTCAAATTTCTGAAGTTATTCTGAATGATACATTAAACATTATACACAGATAAAATTTTGCAATACACAAAATTATTATTACATTAGCTATTTTTTTATCTGTTGATTGATTGGTGTTAAAGCCACTTTCAGCACTATTGTGCTATTTTTGTGGCGGTCAATTTTTATTGATGGAGGAAGCTGGAGATGCCTGAGAGAACCTCTGACCTTCTTTTTGGATCTACATCACTTTAAAAACCCAATAAATGCTTATATCATATTTGAACCATTAAAAAAAAACCAAAACAACGACATATTTGTGATGTAAAATAGTCTCAGTAAAATTTGATTTTATGATGACATCTCTTATATTTCAGAGTGTTTTTCCTTAATGTGCCCAATGATTCAGTGATAGAGAGATTAACATTACGGTCCACAGACCCAATCACAGGAGACAGATATCACAGCCTATACAATCCTCCACGGACACAGGAAGTTAAAGATCGTTTGTCTAAACATACAAAAGATGAGGAAAGCAAGGTTAAGGCCAGGTTATCACAATATCATGCCTATGTAGAGGAGTTAGCCGATTTATATACACAAGGACAACAAATTAATGCTGACCAAGACCCACATACAGTGTTTGAATGTATCGAAAGTATGATTGTCAATCCACTGCCTAAAAAGTTTATGTGAAAATGGACAATCAAGCAATTCTGTGATATTTATTTGACCAGTTATGTTACAATTGATGTTAACTTTATTAATTACTATCTTGTAATAAGTTATTGAATGTCATCTTGACTTGAATTTTAAAATGATGGATTATTACACTTTATACAGCATGAAATAGTAAGGAAAAAGTTTTAATTGCAAGAACAATAAGATACTTGAATATTAACAATTTATTTTAAGCAATATTTACAAATGACAACATAGTTGATATAATATTAGAAGACATGACATCATAACATTTTGTTTCACTGCCTTGGTAATGATGATTGATCTTGTTTACAAGTGCCCTTTATATTGAAAGCTATATTATGTATGAAGAAACCATAAAATATGCAGTGGTAAATATTGCATTTATCTCAAAAAAAATTTAATGAATATATTTTATTATGGTATTTTGAGTTTAGAATTCATTTATATGCCAATTTAAAACTCACAAGGTTGTTTCATATAGAAATTCCAAGATTGTATATATCCATGAATTAAGATGATGTTTCTCATTATAATCCATACCACCTCCCTAGACTTGTGGTAGTGTGCTTATCTTGTTGGGTCAAACAAAAATCTTTTTGTCCCCGAAATACCAGGTGTTCGTCCGTCCGGTTTTTGTCTCACCTTGACGGAGTCAAAAATTGAGACATAGGTATGCTGTTTCCGGTGTCGGGGAAGCAGCGTCAACAATGTATTAGTTTGTGATTAGGTCTAGTTCATGGTGAACCACTAATAGTAGGTCAATGATATTTGGTATGCAGTTGTATTAGTATTGGCACATCTCATTACCATGGAGATTATTTGGCCCCGCCCCCTCAGTCAAGGTCTATTGACCTTGAAACTTTGCTTAGTTTACATGTATTAGTTTGTGATCAGGTTAGTTTATGGGGAACCACTAAGTATGGGGCAATGATTTTGGTATGCAGTTGTATAAGCATTGGCATATCTCATTTCCATGGAGATTATTTGGCCCAGGCCCCTCATTCACGGTCTATTGACTTTGAAACTTTTGCTTAGTTTACATGTATTAGTTTGTGATTAGGTCAGTTTAAAATGAACCACTAATGTTAAGTCAATGATATTAGGTTACAAATGTATTGGCATTTGCGAGTTTCATTTCCATGGAGATAATATAACCCCACCCCCTAATAATGGTTCAATGACTTTGAAACTTTGACATAATTTACAAGTTAATGTTTGTGCTTAGTTTTTTTTAAAGGGAAAGACTTATGAAAAGTCAATGGTATTTGGTTTGCAGTTGTATTAGCATTGGCACATC
Source organism: Mytilus coruscus (assembly GCA_017311375.1). NCBI lineage: Eukaryota > Metazoa > Mollusca > Bivalvia > Mytilida > Mytilidae > Mytilus > Mytilus coruscus. Next base: position 129,177,058 of record CM029596.1, read on the forward strand.
TCATTTCCATGGAGATTGTTTAGCCCTGTACCTTCAGTCATGGTTCATTGACTTTGAATATTTGAATAACTTTCATGTTAAAGTATTGTTATTTTATTTCAAAATTTGCATTATCAAAATAACAAAAAGGCGAGACATATCTCTGTGTTAACAGTTTATGTTAGCACTCTCACATGTACAATTCTTGCCAGATTTTTATGAAACTTATATCATAAGTTTATATCAGCAATGTCTCGGACCCGTTCGAAAATCAGTGCGGATCAATTATTTTAAAAGAGTTATACCCCTTGGAAACATTAATTATATGGAAAATTGCATCGTTAGCGCACTCATTTGTACAATTCTTGCCAGATTTTTATGAAACTTATATCAAAGTTTATATCAGCAATGTCTTTGACGAGTTAGAAAATCAGCCCCTTGGAAATATTAATTATATGGAAAATTGCCTTGTGAGTGCTCTCTTGTGTACAATTTTTGCCAGATTTTTATGAAATTTATATTATAGATGTATATCATCAATTTCTTGGACAAATTCGAAAATCAGTGTCGATCAATTATTTTTAAAAGAGTTTTACCCCTTGGAAATATTAATTTTAACGGAAATTGCATTGCATTTGCTCTGAAGCCTTCATTCCTCTAATTTATTTATAAAATAAAAAAACCCAATTTTTTTTAAGTTATTGCCCTTGTACCTTGGATAGATAAAATATGTGCAACGAGGGGGACATTGGAACACTGTTCTTTTAATAACTGGTATTTGCTGCTTCTTTGCCATAAACTCAACTGATTAAGAACAATGACTGGTTGGCTCATATTCATTATAATGTGCCTTACAAGCTAAGAGTGATACTTCTTCCTGATTATTGTTACCTTCTGAGCTAGTAGGCAAAATCTGCTTTTAGCTCACTTGGCCCAAGGGCCAAGTGAGCTTTTCTCATCACTTGGCGTCCGTCCTCCGTCGTTAACTTTTACAAAATCTTCTCCTCTGAAACTACTGGGCCAAATTTAACCAAACTTGGCCACAATCATCATTAGGGTATCTAGTTTAAAAATTGTGTCCGTGACCTGCCAAACCAACCAAGATGGCCGCCATGGCTAAAAATAGGGTAAAATTGTTGATCAAGTCAACATCTATCTGCCCTTAAATTTTCAGATGAATCGGACAATGGGTTGTTGGGTTGCTGCCTCTGAATTAGTAATTTTAAGGATTTTTTCCGTTTCGGTTATTATCTTGAAAATTATTATAGATAGAGATAAACTGTAAACAGCAATAATGTTCAGCAAAGTAAGATCTACAAATAAGTCAACATGATCAAAATGGTCAGTTGACCCCTTAAGGAGTTATTGCCCTTTAAAGTAATTTTTACCAATTTTTGTAAATTTTGTAATCTTTCACAAAATCTTCTCCTCTGAAACTACTGGACCAAATTCAACCAAACTTAGCCACAATCATTATTAGGGTACTTAGTTTAAAAATGTGTGAGGTGACCCAGCCAACCAACCAAGATGGCTGCCATGGCTAAAAATAGAACATAGGGTAAAATGTAGATTTTGGCTTGTAACTCTGAAACCAAAGCATTTAAAGCAAATCTTACAGGGATTAACTTGTTTATCAAGTAAATATCTATCTGCCCTCAAATTTTCAGATGAATTGGACAACAGGTTGTTGGGTTGCTGCCCTGAATTGGTAATTTTAAGGAAATTTTGCCGTTTTGGTTATTATCTTGAAAATTATTACAGATAGAAATAAACTGTAAACAGCAATAATGTTCAGCAAAGTAAGATCTTCAAATAAGTCAACATGATCAAAATGGTCAGTTGACCCTTAAGGAGTTATTGCCCTTTAAAGTAATTTTTACCAGTTTTTGTAAATTTTGTAATCTTTACAAAATCTTCTCCTCTGAAACTACTGAACCAAATTCAACCAAACTTAGCCACAATCATTATTAGGGTACTTAGTTTAAAAACGTGTGGTGACCCAGCCAACCAACCAAGATGGCTGCCATGGCTAAAATAGAACATAGGGTAAAATGTAGATTTTGGCTTGTAACTCTGAAACCAAAGCATTTAAAGCAAATCTTACAGGGATTAACTTGTTTATCAAGTAAATATCTATCTGCCCTCAAATTTTCAGATGAATTGGACAACTGGTTGTTGGGTTGCTGCCCTGAATTGGTAATTTTAAGGAAATTTTGCCGTTTTGGTTATTATCTTGAAAATTATTACAGATAGAGATAAACTGTAAACAGCAATAATGTTCAGCAAAGTAAGATCTTCAAATAAGTCAACGTGACCAAAATGGTCAGTTGACCCTTAAGGAGTTATTGCCCTTTATAGTCAATTTTAACAATTTTCATTAATTTGGTAAATTTTGGTAAGTTTTACAAAATGTTTTCCTTTGTAATCTTCTTTTCTGAAACTGCAGTAGAAAATCAATATAGAAAACAATCTACTAATGAACTGGCAATAAAAATAATTGATAATTCTATAACATGAAAAAAAAACACATTAATACCTGATGATGGTGTTTCTTTCTTTACATTGAAAATGATGTCACAACTATAATCCCGAACAATAGGTCGAATGTCAGATATGTTTCAGTACTTTGGCTTCATTTTCTACAGATTCCAAGTGCAAATGATGCTTGAATTCCTACACTAATTTATACAGACTTCATCCCCTTTCACAGGTAATGCCTGCCTCATATTATATTTAAAACTTTAATAGAATAGCAGAAATTTTGAGAGAAAATTAATCAACCATGCAAGATCTAAAACTTAATTAATATTGTTCAAATTATCAATTAACTATTAAAAAAAAATTCTCATTAAAAAATATAGTTCTTCATTTTATATTTTATCAGAAGTTTAGGGAAAAATTGAATTTAATTGTGTCCCTTGTTCTCATTTCCTGGGATAAATCCAATACAAATTAAAGTATTGGTATTGAATTAATATTTAAGAAATATTTCAAACCTTACCATTTTCTTCACAAGAATGAAGACCATATTTTCAGTGTCATGAGTATCAGTCATCATATTTGTTGTACTTTGTTGTTTAAAAGTTGAATACAAAAAGATCAACAAAGCAATTCAAAACCACTTGAATTTTGCAACAACAAATGAGAGTTTTAACGACCTCAGCTGGCTATACAACCCTTGCACAATCAACTGAATTTTGCAGAAATCATTAATAGGAAAGATTGCCCTTAAATGATAATTTTTATTACCTTTTTTTTTTTTTTTTAAAATGCGCAACAACAAAACTTCACAACAACTTTTCTCATCACTTCGCATTTCTCGTTAGATAAATTTTACAAAATTCTCCCTGAAACTACTGTCAAATTAAACCAAACTTGGTTTAAATCACCACTAGGATATCCAGGGACCACTTTGTATGATGACCCTGCCTGCCAACATGGCACACATGGCTGAAATAAAACATAGGTTTCAAACGCACTTTTAGTCTTATATCTCTGAAACTAAACGACAGTACAACAGTTGCATTTATCATGCATCAATTGTAAATAAAAATATCAGGTGAGCGACACAGGGTCCTTGGAGCCTCTAGTTAGAATATGCCATGAACATTTTTATTATCTTGAGGTAATAGAACTTTATAATTGGCAAAAAGCTTTGTTTGTTTCTGACATTTTTCATCAACCTGAACGGCATATTTTATATCTATTTCTCTGAAAAGGTTCAAATCAGAGGTAATATGCAAAACAAGACCTGCTTTTTAAGAACTGCATGGGAAGACAATATTTTTGACAAAGACTCACTTCTTAGACAATTCTTAACAGGGGGATTTCAACTTTCCTTATTTAAAAAAATTATTTAATTGGGTTTGAAATTGACATCAAAATTCTGATAATTAAAATATATCAAATAGGCAGCTTGTATTACTGTTAACTTTATTAACAAGCTTCCTTTCTGTGTATAATGTACCTTTAAAATAAAAATTCAACCAGGATGGATGCATGAACAAAGGAACAGACAAAAATTCTGTAGAGTAAGGGAAACAAGTTGAAATGTGAGCTATTGCTCACTAATGATAAGTTGATGAATGATGGATGTAAAATGCCTCACTAGGTATATCATGCTCACTTGAAGGTTGAGTCTAAATTTTAGAAAGCCTTGATTTGTAGTTCCTGAAAAAAATTTCAAACATGGCATTATGTGATAGATGAAACTGACAACTCATGATACAGTATAGCACTATCAAATAAAATTATACCATATACTTTGGGATGAATGTACTGACATAAACACAGAAGGACTGACAGATGTAAATCAGTATAACACCTCTCCCTTTGAGGAGAGTATAAATTAGAAAAATGAATGATCCATTAGGCATTAGACAATGTAACATTTTATTGAGTATATAAAGAAGCAGCAAAAACAATATCCCTTTTAACCATAGATGAGGCTTCCTCCATTTTCTGATATAGGACAGGATCTCCAATAATTCTGGCAGCATTCCTGACGTCTCGTAATGTTTCGTTCAGTCTCTGTATACATCTCACAATTATTCCTTCTTGCACATCTGTTAAGTTTGTAATTTCAGAAAAGGGCTGCAAAATAATAAAAAAAATCAGTACCAGTAGTGTTATGACGAAGCCTATGTTCCAACAAAATGTATAAAGTCATAGTAAATCCTTGAATCGGTCTGTATTTCATTGTTCACTTGATGTCTTTGTTACATTATGTGGAAACATAAACTTTAACTTTTACCCTTGATTTTAATGAAAATTTACCTTATTTCCTCTATAATATAACAATCAGCAGTTAATTGTAAATTAGTAAGCAAAGGTACCACAATTTTTTTTTTACATTTTCTTAAAGCTTATATACATGGACATGAAATGTATCAATTTTTACAAGGAATGCACCCATACATTAATACTTTTACATCCTTTAAAAGTCAGATTTCACTTATTTTTTTTCAATTGGTGGATAATGAACAATTCAAGTGCTTCTGAAATGAAAATAAAAGTTTAAATAGTTTAAATTTGCAAACAAAAGTAAAATGACATAAAAGCTGGGCAAAATATTTACCAATCCTCTTGCCCATTCAAAAACAACCTCCATCAAATTAAATTTGAATTCTTCTTCATAATCTATGGAGCTTGTATTCCAAACTGTCTCTGGAGAGAGTCAATCTTCCTGGCAATACCAAGGATCTTTTCTTTCCCCTATAAACAATTGTATTAAATTAATCATGTCAAGCATTTGTTATTAAAAAAATTTAAATATCAAGTTATACTAGATGTCTATATAAGAATAAATGTGGATAGTGGACACATGTGGACACAGATGATGCCCCCGCTTGCATATCATATAGTTATAAAGGGACATAACTGAAGAACGGTAAAAGTGATGCTATCCAAATTTGAACTTGATCTGAGTATTGTGGTAATAAGCATTGTGTGCAAGTCTCATAACATTTGGTTGAGGCTAACTTAAGTAGAGAACAGAAACAAAAAATTCAGCAATTTTTCTATTTGTAAACACGAATAACTCTAGAACGGTTGTGTATAAGTTTTATAGCATTTGGTTGAGACAAACTAAAGTTAGAGAACGGAAACAAAAAATTCAGCAATTTTTATGTTTATAAAGGGACATAGCTCAAGAATGGTAAAAGTGTTGCCACCGAATTTCATACTTAATCTGTATTATGTAGTAATAAGCATTGTGTATAAGTTTCATAACATTTGGTTGAGGCAAACTAAAGTTAGAAAATGGAAACAAAAATTTGTACTTGATCTTAGTTTTGTGGTAATGAGTATTGTGTATAGGTTTCATAATGTTTGGTTGGGGCAAACTTTAGTTACAGAATGGAAACTAAAAATTTTGCAATCTTTTGATTTATAAAGGGACATAACTCAATAATGGTTAAAGTGACACTACCCAAATTCAACTTGATCTGTGTTTTATCAGTTGAAGTCAAAATTAAACATTGCATTGTATAAAGCATTGATTGTAGTTGATTCAACTATAATCATGGACAAAGGAAGAATTTTAAAATTACTTGATATTTAGAAGAAACTAAAATTTTGCAATTTTTCCATTTATAAAGGGCATAACTCTAGAACGGTTAAAGTGACACCACCAAAATTCAAACTTGATCTGTGTTTTGTAGTAATTAGCATTGTGTATAAGTTTCATAACATTTGGTTGAAGCAAACTCAAGTTAGAGAACGGAAACCAATTTTGGGACGTACGTACGTACGTACAGATGGACAAGGGTAAAACTTAATGCCCCTCCGCTACGGCGGGGGCATGAAAATAAAATGTCATCAATAGGGATCTACATGACCAAACAGAAGTGAGAGACCAATCTATTTATTCATGATTTCATCAACTGAAATGCTTTCAAATTTATTTACACTGATCTTCAATGACTAGGATTGCAAGTTTTCCTGCCAAAGGATGGGAGTTCTCTCAAGGCACACCGACTTCCTCCATCCAATTAAACTGGCCGCCACAATATAGCCACGCTTGATGAACGTTAAACACCAACAATCAATCAACCCATCATTATAAGTGAACAATCTGTCGATACCTGTATTTTGGCATTGCACAAGATCACGTTTTTCTCTGACTGTTAATGACATCTTTAAACTAAATCCATTGGATGTTGGATGTGTGCTGACTGATACTTTAGTCTTAGATACATGATTTTTTATTACTGGTTATTGGTCATGAACTAGCTGTCAGTAACTGCAAGTACTCTCAAATCTGTACTTAAGTGTCTTTTTGTTTTAGGGATGTATAAATACCCTGCCACGTCCGGTCTGTGTTTTTGTCGAGCCTGCGACTTTTGTCGCAGAAAGCTTGACATAGGGATAGTGATCCGGCAGCAGCAGCGGCGGTGGCCTTAACTAACTTCTTAAAAGCTTGATATTTCAGAAGGTAGAAGACCTGGATGCTTCATACTTTGTATATAGATGCCTTATGATATGAATTTTCTGTCTGTCATATGTCCATTGTCTTTGACCTCATTTTCATGGGTCAGTGACTACTTGAAAAAAAGTTCAGTTTTTTTTGTAATGTTAATTTCTCTCTTATAATGAGAAATGGATAACTATATTTGGTATGTGTGTACCTTGCAAGGTCCTCATGCCTGTCAGACAGTTTTCACTTGACCTCATCCTCATTTCATGGATCAGTGAACAAGGTTAAGTTTTCATGGTCAAGTCCATATCTCAGACACTATAAGCAATAGTTCACTACATTTGGTGTATGTAATGATTGTAAGGTGTACATGTCCAACTGGCAGGTGTCATCTCACCTTGACCTCATTTTCATGGTTCAGTGGTTATAGTTTAGTTTTTGTGTTTTGGTCTGTTTTTCTGATACTGTATGCAATAGGTCAACTATATTTGGTGTATGGAAATATTTTACGATGTACATGTCAGTCTGGCAGTTTTATTTGACCTTGACCTCATTTTCACGGTTCATTGCTCAATGTTAAGTTTTTGTTTTTTGGTTTGTTTTTCATATACTGTATGCAATAGGGAAACTATGTTTGGTGTATGGAAATATTTGACGATGTACATGTCAGTCTGGCAGGTTTTATTTGACCTTGACCTCATTTTCATGATTCATTGCTCAATGTTAAGTTTTTGTGATTTGGTCTGTTTTTCTAACTGTATGCAATAGGTCAACTATATTTGGTGTATGGAAATATTTTACAATGTTCATGTAAGGCTGGCAGGTTTTATTTGACCTTGACCTCATTTTCACGTTTCATTGCTCAATGTTAAGTTTTTTGTGTTTTGATCTGTTTTTCTAATACTGTATGCAGTAGGTCAACTTTATTTGGTGTATGGAAATATTTTACGATGTATATGTCAGTCTGGCAAGTTTTATTTGACCTTGACCTCATTTTCACAGTTCATTGCTCAATGTTAAGTTTTTGTGTTTTGGTCTCTATGCAAAAGGTCAACTATATTTGGAGTATGGAAATATTTTAGGATGTACATGTCAGTCAGGCAGGTTTTATTTGACCTTGACCTCTTTTTCATGGTTCATTGCTCAATGTTAAAGACCAAACAGCCTATTGTTTATGCGCATTAGCTAGTGCAACTTGGTTGTGACATGAAAGCTCTATGACGTTGTGTCCAGCTCGGCAAAATGCGGCAGACATGAACGTCCCATTTCGCGTATTTCATGGATTTCAATGTGATGTATGCATCAAAATACGTTTAGTCAATAAAAAATAAGATACAGCAGCCATAAATATTTAGTAGAAATCAAACAAAAATAAACACATAAGACTAAGTTATACTATTAGAATTCTGAATTTTCGTGATTTGTACAATTGAGCTACCAACAAAAGTAGTTCTAATAGTTTCAGTCTTCGGGCACCAATTTGACTTTTTAAACTAACTGATTCCTGTAAAAACATTGTTCGATCTTGTAATGAAGTTCAATTTTATGTATACATTTGTGTACTGCTAATTGTCAAGATCTTTTAAAACAAGAAAAGATGCATTGTATTTTGCCATTGCCGATGATAAGGGACAACATTATAAATATTTCGACTCTCCTCATGTATCTTACTAAATTAAATCCTCTAGCTAATGTATAAGGCAAAAGTTTTAAGAAATCAATATTTGAATTTGAATTAAAATCAAAATTTAAAGTTTGTAACACAAAACTTTTATTTATTAACTTATGAGAAAAAAATCCTCCGGGAATATAATCACTTTTACGAAGCTACAATGGCCGGAAAGATTAAAAACAAATTTCGATACGTTGTCATTTTTTTTCCCAAAAGGACATTTAAATTCATAAAACTGTAATCTTTTACATTTATTCTGTTTTGAGAAATATTCATAGTTTCCAATGGAAAATTATTTCTTTCAGTTCAAACAAAAATGGTTAATATATATGCTTTTCCGTCTTATTTGTACTTTGTGTTTACTGTATTCAAGGCCCATGAGAGAGTATTAACAGAAATTGTATTTTATAATAAACAGCTGCGCCATGAGCACATGATATGCCCGTCGTCTTGTGTGTGAATTTTATGCAATAATCATAAATAGTTTCTGACATACGGCCTGACACGAAAACCCCTTTTTTACAAAAACTCGATATCTCTAAAATAAAATTTTGAATCAAAACCAAAAGTATACAGATCTTAAGATTAATATAACTAAGATGTGTAAAATTTTAAGCAATAATCAATAATCGTTTTTGAGATACGGCGCAACATGTGAAACCCCTTTACAAAAAAATCATTATCTCAAAATAAAATTTTGAATCAAAATACGGTAGCGACATGTGAAAACCCTCCCCTTTTTTCAAAATACTCAATAACTCAAAAATAAAATTTTGAATCATCACCAAAAGTATACAGATCTTAAGATTAATAAAACTAAGAAGTGTGTGAAGTTTTAAGCAATAATCATAAACTGTTTTTGAGATACCGTGTGACATGTGAAAACCCTCCCTTTTTAACAAAATACTCAATATCTCTAAAATAAAATTTTGAATAATCACCAAAAGTATACAGATCTTAAGACTAATATAACTAAGAAGTGTGTAAAGTTTTAAGCAATAATCATAAATTGTTTTTGAGATATAGCATGACATGTGAAAAAAAACACACACCTGTTTTAGTTACTAAGTCCCGTAAGTCAAAAGTTTTAATCTTATTTTCACCAAAAGTATACAGATGGTTTGACCATCATAAGAAACAACTATTTTAAGTTTCATGAAATTTAGATAAGTAGTTCTCAAGTTATGGTGCGAAATGTTTACGCCGGACAGACAGACGTACACAGGACATTTGTATATCATTATCGTCCGTCAAAATTGACGGGCGATAAAAAGGTCATTTACATGTTACATCTGAGTATTAATAGCCTAAGTCTTTTTATACGCCTGACTAAGTTAGAAAGTTGCATGGTATAAACTAGTCCGCCGTGCTTCTGTCCGTCCGTCAACACTCTATAGTCTAAAATGCTAATAAGATGTCGTATGATCGAGACAACTATCCACCAGAGACCAAATGACATAGAAGTTTACCGTACGGCTTTCAACAAGTAGCAAAACTAATACTAATAAAACTAATAGTTAAGTTAGTCAGTGGCAGTATCATCTTCCATTTTCATTTTTTTTATTTTCAATAATTCTGTCAAAGAGAGGGAGGAGAAACTCATACATTTTTTTAAAGCAGAGTCGAACAATATTAAATTTCATGGACGGTGTTTCTGAAAGCTTATTTCAAAGCTGAGATTCTCGGTTTAGTGAGGCTACAGGATGAGATCTGACAAATACCGATGCATAAATTTGATCTCTTGTATTATACTATAGATAATAAAATGGGTGAATATTGTTGCTATTATTGAAAATTTAAAATTAATTTGCGAAAATAGCGTGAAACTTGTACTATGACGTCAGATTCGGTGTTCTATAGAAAGACAACTCTTTTCTTCAAAACAAATGAAAAAAAAACAACATGAAAATTACTCATAAAATTTTTGAAAGGTCGGTGACATATAGTTTTAGTGACTTTATTTGAAAGAGTACACAAAGCACTTTCTTTCTTGCAATTCTTAAGAAAAAATCACTGGTAGATATTTTTTAATACTGGAAACTTCTTATGTATTATTTTTTGGTGGGAATGAAATAAATCATATTTTTTAAAATCAAACCACCAAGAACCTTTAACTCTTTGATCTTAAATTGATAGATACACATCTACTGTTTAATGTGAAAAAAGAATTATGCTTGTCGGTTCGGTATTATTGGATTAGTTGAAATTATAAACAACAACCAAATAATGTTCATATTGTGGAAACACACGAAACTGGGGTTGCTATAGTGACGAAACGAAGTCGGTGACCCCGAATTTTTTCATCATATTTTACTCCTAAAATCATGAGTACCTTCTGCCAAAATTTGAAGAAAAAATCACTGGTAGAAATGAATAGGCTGTTTGGTCTTTAAGTGTTTGTGTTTTGGTGTATGGAATGATTGTAAGGTGTTTATGTCTGTCTGGCAGGTATTATCTGACCTTCACCTCATTTTCATGGTTTATTGGTCAATGTTCAGTTTTACGGTTAACTTTGTTTCTTAGATACTATGAGCAATAGGTCAACTATATTTGATGCATGGAATGATTTTAAGGTGTACATGTCTGTCTGGCAGGGTTCATCTGACCTTGACTTCATTTTCATGGTTCATTGGTCAATATAGAATTTCCATGGTTTGGTCTGTTTCTTTTATACTATAAGCAATAGGTCATCTATATTCTATGCATGGAATGATTGCATTAAAGGTGTACATGCATTTCTGGCTTGGTTTATCTGACTGTGACCTCATTTTCTTGGATCATAAATGTTAATGTGATACTTGTAGTAAAACTTTATATGTAGGACTATCAACATAAAATCAATGGTCAGTATAGTAGGCGACACATTTCAGTGTGTGCACTCTTGTGTTACTTGTTTTTCTGCTTTATATCAATCTGATGAGTTAAGCCCTTTTCAACTGATTTTATAGTTTGTTCATATGTTGTACTGTAACTCTACTATCCCAGGTTAGGGAGAGGGTTGGGCGCCTGCTAACATGTTTAACCCTGCCACATTCTGTATGTGCCTGTCCAAAGTCAGGAGCCTGTAATTAAGTTGTTGTCGCTTTATGCTGTAAATCATATTTGTATTTAGTTAATTGTTTTTTACATAAATCAGGCCGTTAGTTTTCTCGTTTGAATTGTTTTACAATTGTCATTTTGGGGTCTTTTATAGCTGACTATGCCGTATGGGTTTTGCTCATTGTTGAAGGCCGTACAGTGACCTATAGTTGTTTACTTCTTTGTCATTTGGTCTCTGGTGGAGAGTTGTCTAATTTGCAATTATACCACATCTTCTTATTCTCATATTAAATTGAGTATTTGACTGCTACATTTGAATTCTTGACACAGTAGATGTCAGCTTGACCATGTTACAAGACTATCAAAAAAAAAAATCAATCTCACCTGTACAAGGGTATCAATAAGTTTTGGTTCAGAGGCTCTCTTCTGTTCAAACACAACACAGGACATTAATGCAGCAATCTCCGTTGGATGTAACTCAGTCAATGCATTCTCAAACACTAATTCTGTAATCATCAATTCATGTGTACTGATCTCACAAGCCACACGACCTTTCAACTGAACTGCATTATGTTCATCTATGTAGTTCAAAGATTTTAGCACCTAAAAACAATTATCTCAAAAATATCAATACAAATAAAAATTCTTTTTAAAACAATCAGAATATTTTGCATGTTTAACATTAGTTAAAGGTGGTAAAAGCTGTTTCCCAGTTTTCATAAGTGTGTTTTCATGTTGGAAGGCCCTTAGTGCAAAAAGGTAAATAATGCCATGTTCAAGTAGAAGTACAAGGGTTACAAGCATGGAAAAGTAAGACTGGCCATCATTAATTCTGCCCCACAGTTAGCTGATTATTCAGACTCATTGCTTGCCTGCCAGTGCTTTACCTTCTAGATATTTCTGTTTTATAGTAAGGCCATTTGTAATTATACAAGTTAATACATAAATACCTCAATTCTTTGTTGATATTCTGGAAGCAGCATCAAACTTTCATCTGACAGCAGAAATTTAAGATGTCTATATTTGTTCTTTAATTCCATGTTACTGCTGTGTTCATCAAACTGAAGTAGAGATTGACTTTTTAACATGCATTTTTGTGTTAAAACTTTTAGTTATCCTTGTCTACTTTAGTTAATAGATTAACCTGTGGTAAATCACAATAAATATAATTGGTTTATAGTATGACTAATATGTTGAAACTCATCATAAATTTTTTTTAATCAAAAGAGTATGACTAATATGTTGAAACTCAACATAAATTTTTTTTAATCAAAAGATTCAATCAACAGAACGATCACCAAAAATAAAATTATCCTAAATTTTCCCAAAAGTTAATCAACCAGAAAAAACAGAATTGATCTGTAAGTCATCATCATAAAATAATATACCAAAAAAGTTAGCTCAAGATCTGCCTGTATTAGAGAGAATAATGTGGACAACTATTCGATGTCAGAAGGTTGTTAGGCCAGACATGGGTAACACAAAATATACCCCTGCAGCTTAGTGGTAGGGGCATAAATATGAAGAAAAGTAACTTCTAGGACTTTTAATAATAAACTGTTAACACAGAGATATGTCTCGCCTTTTTGTAATTTTGATAATGCAAATCTTGAAATTAAACTAGCTTTACTTTAACATGTTAGTTATGCAAATATTCAAAGTTGATGAACCATGACTGAAGGTACCGGTACATGGCTAAACAATCTCCATGGAATTGAAATGTGCCAATGCTAATACAACTGCATACCAAATACCATTGACTTATCAAAAGTCGTTCCCTTTAAACAAACCTAAACATAAACATTAACTTGTAAACTATGTAAAAGTTTCAAAGTCAATGAACCATGATGAGGGGTGGGGCTATATAATCTCAATGGAAATGCAAATGCCAATCAATTTGCATATCAAATATCAATACAACTGCATACCAAATACCATTGACTTATCAAAAGTCGTTCCTTTAAACAAACCTAAACATAAACATTAACTTGTAAACTATGTAAAAGTTTCAAAGTCAATGAACCATGATGAGGGGTGGGCTATATAATCTCAATGGAAATGCAAATGCCAATCAATTTGCATATCAAATATCAATACAACTGCATACCAAATACCATTGACTTATCAAAAGTCGTTCCTTTAAACAAACCTAAACATAAACATTAACTTGTAAACTATGTAAAAGTTTCAAAGTCAATGAACCATGATGAGGGGGTGGGGCTATATAACCTCAATGGAAATGCAAATGCCAATAAATTTGCATACCAAATATCAATGACTTAACGTTAACAGTTCATCTTAAACTGATCTAATCACAAACTAATATATGTAAACTAAGCAAACGTTTTAAAGTCAATAGACCATGACTGAGGGGGCTTGGCCAAATATACTCCATAAAAATGAGATGCACTAATGCTTATACAATTGCATACCAATTAACACTGGCCTACCACTAATGGTTCCCCTTGAACTGACCTAATCACAAACTAATACATGTGAACTAAGCAAAAGTTTCAAAGTCAATAGACCATGAATGAGGGGGCCAAGCTAAATAATCTCCATGGAAATGAGATATGCCAATGCTTATACAACTGCATACCAAATATCATTAACTTACCACTAGCGGTTCCCCATAAACTGACCTAATCACAAACTAATACATGTAAACTAAGCAAAGTTTCAAAGTCAATAGACCATAACTGAGGGGGCAGGCCAAATTATCTCCATGGTAATGAGATATGCCAATGCTAATACAACTGCATACCAAATATCATTGACCTACCACTAGAGGTTCACCATAAACTAGACCTAATCACAAACTAATACATTGTTGATGCCGCTGCCCCCGCCGGAAACAGCATACCTATGTCTCGCTTTTTGACTTCATCAAGGCGAGACAAAAAGTGATTTCTATAAAGCTTTTTACCCTAATAGTATTATAAAGCAATTTTAGGTACAGGTGGAAAAAACTGGCAGAAAATACACTGGGTTTGCTTATCTGAATGTCTGTTATAGCATTTATAAATCAGATGTAGAGGTGAAATAGATTAAAGGAAACTTACATGCTCTTGAAATCTTGGACAGTTTATACATTGAAACGATATAAATGTCTGCTCCATAGCCTGTACAGATCTAAATTGTTCTACTAATTCAATGTCTCTGATATGTAAATCTTTAACAGGGTCCAGTCCTGCTAGGCCATCAGAATTTGTTTCTGTTAAACGTAATAATTCTTGTGTTGCTATAGAAACTGATTGACCTGGTGGATCATCTCTAAAAAAAATTAATCAAAATTATATAACATGGAAAAATTTCAATTAAACACAACATCAGAAAACTAAGGATACTGTTTCAATACAAAACCTTAACTGTGTTAAGATCATTCCTAATGAAGATAAATCAAGAAATACTAGATAAATGCATCTAAATCAGCACATATCACTTTGATGTATTTTAAAAAGTCCCATCAAAGCTCATTTTCATGCATTTTTTACCATAAGAACATCCAAGAATATTATCCACCCATAATTAGTTAATTTCATGAGTTGCTACATACATTATGGTAAGTTGTCAGCATAAATTTCAATAAAATGCATGGTTGAAACAGATGGCTATTTGTTATAGGTTCATGCAACTCCCTCTTACTAGGTGTTGGCTGATGAAGATTTATTCAGAGATATGCATCAAATTCAATAAATTACGCAGAGAGGCAGATTAAGTGAGGTGGGGCCTTGGACTCCCCTTTATGGAGCTACATATATGGTTAATGCATAGACTTTATACAAGTCCCACTCCTAACGTTGTCTTGGTGCCCCCTTCATCAAAATCCTGGATCCACAAACGGAAGCACCTAAAACCATTAAACAGTTTTTACAAAAGCGTTGTAAAATGTTTGAGGGAAAAAATGAAAGATTATGAACATGAGTCTGCACCTCACCTATGTTATGTCGACTTTTTCCTGCAATAATTCATACATCATAACAAATATAAAAAGTGATTCTGAAGTATTTAATATTACTACAACATAGTAAGTAAACAACTATTATATTTTCATTAGGAAAAAATGAATCATATGTTCACTTGCTACAATAAAAAATTATACATAATGTTTTGAGATTTGTTAAACTTACGCTCAATTTGCAACAATCAATCAGAAATGGTGAGATAATCTTAATCTTACACATACACTTGTAACAGTTGTTATAGATAATTCAAGCATGTTAATCTTCAACAAGAATGCACTCATTGTCCTGCAAGCATACCCCTATTCTTAAGTCAAAGTATTTGGAAAACAGGAAGTGGGTGTCCGACAGATCTAAAAAGTGATCAAATGTTACAACTCATCATTGTCAAGCTGCTGACCAAATATGAAGCAGAAAATTTTCTTCAACATATTGAAAAATTCAAAGTATTTACAAACAGGAAGAAGGTTTCTGACAGATCTGAAAAGTGCCCACACTTTGGAACTCATAACTGTCAAGCTGTCGACCAAAAGAGTCATTTTCCTTAGTACTACCTCACAAAATTTGTTGAAGAGTGGGAGTATAATACATGTAATAATAATAATCATAGCCTCCACTCCTAGATTGGTGGTACATATTATAAAAACATTCAAAGAATTTTTTGGTATGGAGTCAATACTAACATAGGTTGAAGACTACCAGTAACTTTCATGATGAAGATAATTAAATTTGCAACTGGTCATTAACATATATTATATTACTATAGATATTAGATGCATAATGAAATAAAGATAACTTTTGAATGGAATGCAAGGGAGAAAATTTTTGACCAGATATTCCTTCAATATTTATCAATATAGAACTTAGTCGTAGAAAGTTTAAAACCAAACCGAGTCATGGAGTATTATGAAACCAGATGTGTTAATAGATTATTTAAAAGCTACTGAGGATTCATTATTATTTATTATTATTTGTGGTAACAATTTTCAGGGATTTTGTAGATAAAGGTAAACCATGAATTTAAATTTTCAATGAAGTATACATTTTCTGAAGGCTTGAAAGCAACAATTGACAAAACAATGCAAATTAATTATCAAATAAAATACAATTTTCCTAAATACAAAAAAAAAAAAAAAAAGAATTTACAGTATTTGATGAAAGACAAATGTAGTCATATAGCTCAATGGCCCAACAGAGTTACACTTACTTAAATCTAGGCTGTTGTCTTTTCTTTAGATCATTAATTATTTTATCTGCATCAACTCTTATGGTCTTGGTAGTAACAATGCTGACATTTGCAGCTTTCACTTGTACTAGCTCATGCCAGCATGGACTTTCAGGTATAAATAGAGTATTTCCTAACACTGGAGCAATCTTATCATATTTAGTCAGATCTTCTTTAGATAGAGTTACTCCCCTTTTCTCACATATTGCTAAGCAAGTGAATGCCCTTTCATTGTTTGTACCTACTGATGAGTTCAATACAACAGCAACAACATTTTTGCGTAGGTTGTCGTTTATTACAATAACACGTCCAGCTGTAAGAGATTTAATGGCTGCTGGATGAGACAAAACAACGGCCTACAATATAAACAATTAAATATGAATTGCTGAAGGAACATTACAAAATAAAAAAGCATTCTGACTTTTTAAGTAGAAAATAAAGTGAATAACAATAGTCACAATTTTTTTTTCAAACTTGGAACTTTTCTTATATGAATAAACAAGAACAAAATAAAATAAACTGTTATCACAGAGATATGTCTCGCCTTTTGTAATTTTGATAATGCAAATGTTGAAATTAAAATAGCAATACTTTAACATGTAAGTTATGCAAATATTCAAAGTCAATGAACCATGACTGAAGGTACATGGCTAAACAATATCCATGGAAATGAGATGTGCCAATGCTAATACAACTGCATACCAACTACCATTGACTTATCATAAGATGTTCCCTTTAAATAAACCTAACACAAACATTAACTTGTAAACTATGTTAAAGTTTCAAAGTTAATGAACTATGATAAGGGTTAGGCTATATAATCTCCATGGAAACGAGACTTGCAAATGCCAATCAATTTGCATACCAAATATCATTGACTTAACATAAGTGGTTCAACTTAAACTGATCTAATCACAAACTAATACATGTAAACTAAGCAAAAGTTTCAAAGTCAACAGACCATGACTGAGGGGCAGGGCCAAATATTCTCCATGGAAATGGGATGTGCTTATGCTTGTGCAACTGCATACAACTTATGATTGACCTACCACTAATGGTTTCCTTAAACTGACCTTATCACAAACTAATGCATGAAAACTAAGCAAAAGTTTCAAAGTCAATAGACCATGAATGAGGGGCGGTCCAAATAATTCCATGGAAATGAGATATGCCAATGCTTATACAACTGCATACCAAATATCATTGACCTACCACTAGTGGTTCCCCATAAACTGACCTAATCACAAACTAATACATGTAAACTAAGCAAAGTTTCAAAGTCAATAGACCTTGACTGAGGTGGCAGGGTCAGATAATCTCCATGGTAATGAGATGCCAATGCTAATACAACTGCATACCAAATATCATTGACCTACCACTAGTGGTTCACCATGAACTAGACCTAATCACAAACTGATTCATTATTGATGCCACCGCCGCCGACGCTGGAAACAGCATACCTATGTCTCGCTTTTGACTCCGTCAAGGCAAGACAAAAATTGTGAATATCACTTGTCACAAAATTGGCTGAAAACAGCTAAACACAAAAAAAAAGTCTCTGTGAAAATAAGTTGGTTTAGGTATATAAATTAAAAGAAATTCATTAAGAAGAATACCATGTTCATAACTATTATTCATTTTATTTTCAGTATAAAACTTAATTATTTGTTAATTTCGTAATTAAACCTGTTTTTTTAAATGCCGAAGATCCATTTACTTTTTACGGTAAATAAAAATGCAAATATTTTTGATTCAACATGGAAGTGCAGGCTGTTTCACATATATCACAACATAATAGGAATCATATGCAAATAAGTTTCCACAGCCTTACCTGCAATTTTTTCTTGAGCTGGTGATAATCTTTACAAGTTTGGTAATACATTTCTAAGTCTATAGAACACATATAACACTCTATGTCTCTAACATTAGCTATTTCTTTGTATAGTTTATCCATGTCCTCTTTGTGTTTAACCTTATCCTTCTGTGAATGAAACTCAGAAAAACTTCTCTTGATCATGTCCTCCACTTTCAACTGTTCCACTCTCAGTAGATTAAGTATCATAGAATATGTCAGTCGAAACTGAGATTCTAGTTTGGTTGGTTTGCCCTAAAATAAATCATGATAAGTTTACTTTTATTATTCATGAGGTAGTATTTTCCTAGATTTCTAGGGTATAAGTGAACCATATCCCACCATTATTTGCTATAGAAACCCAAAATCATTGTTCTAATGCAACAATAATCAGGAAGTCTTTCAGATTCAAAGATTATATTTAATATTAATGAAATTCCCTTTCTGGATTTGGAGGAGTTATAGATAAATGGTGGACAGACTAATGATTAGAAAACAGATGGCATAAAAAGCCAATATAACTTTTGTTATAAAGCTTGCTAAAATCTCAGATTGACTCACCAACATCATCTTCTGTAGATCTGACACCACAGGAATATCTCCTTACAGAGCATTATAACAGTTCCTGTTGTATCAAGTCCACGTCTTCCAGCACGTCCTGCCATTTGTATATACTCTCCAGGAAGAAGGTCACGGAACCCTGTGCCATCATGTTTACGTGCGGTATCAAACACAACTGTTCTGGCTGGCATGTTCAACCCCATAGCAAATGTCTCAGTTGCAAACAGAACCTGTCAATATATTGATATAAATGATATATGCCATAAACTCAGTACTGTAAATTCAGAAATTATTGCGTGCATTTATTATTGCGATTTTGTCATTTTAAACTAAAATGTGATTTTAATTTTTGCGATATTGAGAAAATCCTGTTTAATTCATACAAAAAATTTCAAAATGCGAGTTTAAATTATTGCCATTATAATCCTGTTGCATTTTTCGCAATAATAAAAACATCGCAATAATTTCTGAATTAACAGTAATTTACACTGATTTAAAAGTTTATAGTTTGAGGAAAAGATGCCACTTTCTAGATACTTCAATGTTTAACACTTGCTTTTATCTAAGCATCAGTCATATATATTTGGTTAAGTAATTAGTTCCTTCAAATGTCTCTTTTATGAAACTCCATTATCATTTATTTATGATGAATCCATCGTATTAAGCCATTAGGTGGATCTACTTATTCTTGTTTTATTATCATATATTGTATGTACTATCGTAAACTATATTCTAGTGTTACACACTTAAATAGTTCAATACACATGTGGAAGTTATCATTGAAGACAGGCTATCAAAGAATTTTGAAAATGTAAATTCTAAGGATCATCTTGACTTGCTTTAGACGTTATACAACTTCCAAAATCATGATAGAAAGACATAACACCTATACAATTAAATTATGAAATAATGGTCAAATACTCATCTGTTCTGTGATATCAAAACTGCTGGTGTATTTGAAATTTAAAGGACCTTTTCCAGAATAACATTTCTACCAACCTTGACAAGACCTTTCTGGAACAACATTTCTACCACTTCTTTTAGTATTGGTAATATCCCACTGTGATGAACACCAAGTCCTCTCTTAAGTATGTCTTCCATCTGTGTTATCTGTGAAAAACACATAACTTTTGGCTAAACATGATAGGCAACTTTAATGGTGCATGCTTTTCTTTAAACTTAACAACACAGCCTGTATCTAATATCAATGTTACTTTTGCAAAAATTCAAATTGCCAAGTAGACAACAACTTATTCTGTGGAAATGTTTTATTTCCTTAAGGGGGTTCACGGTAAAATAAAAAAATTAGGTCACCGTTCATTTAAGCTCACAATCTGCCTTCGAAAGAAGCATACATTTTTGTAAAGGTACTTTTTTCTGTTGAACTAATAGGAGAAATAGAGGTAATATCGAAATAAAAAAAGAACTAAATTACAGAAATCTCTTAAATTTTACAATAGTTTAGTTTAAGTACAGCTTATTTGAAAACAATAATAAAAAATAAAGGTCACCGATGAATTTAAAAAGATATTTCAATTTTAATGCAAAAAAAATTGGATTTTTGCACCAAAGGGAGATAATTTGGAGCTTTTTTAATGATATATACATTTTAAAAGTCATCTGTGCCAAAACGAATTGATTTTTTTGGTTGATTTTTGTACCATATGACAAAGTAACAACTAATAAAGTATAAAATAAAATTTATTATGAAAAAAAAAAATGTTGAAATTTTTGCTGAAATTTTTGTACCCTTGAGCCTCCTTAAGCTTAGAACTTTTATCAAATTAGAGAATCATAAAACAAACACACCAAATTATATGGCTGTATGGCTATCAGTTCTGAGAACTAGTAATGCAAACATGGTCGTGGAGGCTGTCCTCGTCTTTTTCAACTGAAGTTATTAAATGAGACAGAACTCATAAATAACCCAATTAAAATTATTTTGATAATACATAGAATATATCATTTACCTGAGGAAGTTTCTGATCAGTTCCTTTCAATCTATTTATAGATTTATGAAAGAATATATGTATTTCACTTTTTTCCTTCTGATCAGTAAGGTCCAAACTTCCCAGATTGTTGGCTGTTTCTTCTATTCTCTTCTTAGAAAATATAAATGATACAACAGGTAGTTTGTCCTTCTTTTTCAACATATCAATCAGCGATATCCAAATATTTTTGTCCTGCAAATAAAAAAAAAAATATTCATTTGTTAACAATTTCTGTGGATTCATTTATTTTCATTGGTACAAATGTTCTTGACTTGAGTAAAATTGTTTTTTAATTGAAGATTTGATTTGTAGTTATGCCAACTTCTTCATACACGCCTATAGAAAATTAACACCTTGTTGAACATTTAAATTTGTGATTGACCTTTACCCAAGAAATCCATAAGAATTTGTATCCCACGAATAATAATAATCCACAGTACATAAATCATTGATACCCTTGACTTATAAAGTTGCAGTTAAAATTCTACTGCTTTTCATTTAAGATAAAATTTATAAACTAGAGGCTCTAAAGAGCCTGTGTTGCTCACTTAGGTCTATGTCCATAATAAACAATGGACTCTCTGCAACATTGTAGACAAGAATAGAATTCATGACAAAAATTTCTTTTTTGTTGTTCTTGTATTGCTAATCATTTTGTCTGTTTAGTTTCTCTCTATCTTCTTCAGTTTTTGCTCAAAACACAAAAGAGGGTAAAAAAATCCTGATTTAAGGGCAATCATTCTTATGAAGAGTGACAGTCTACTTACTTTATCAGCAAAATTTGACTTGTTTGTGGATCTTGCCTCGCTAATCATTTTTGTTATTTAAAGTTTCTATCTATTTATTCCAATTCTTATCATATAAGGCAAAACGCAAAAAATTTGGTAAAAATCTTCATTAAAGGGCAATAACTCCAATAAGGACATAGACTTGTAAAATTTCTAAATATTGTCTTAAATATAGATCTTGTCTTGCTGATCATTTTTGCTTATTTAAGTTTCTATCTATATATTATAATTTTTAAGATATAAGGCAAAAATGCAAAAAAGTGGTAAAAATCGTCATCCAAAATGATCTTGTCTTGCTGATCATTTTTTCAACTTAAAAGTTTCCCTCTATCTATTATAGTTTTCAAAATAAAAGGCAAAAATGAAAACAAAATGTAAAATTTGTAATTTAAGGGCAATAACTCCAATAAGAAGTTGCCTGACAGTTTTGACATCCATGAACAATTGGTAGAGCTCAACATTTTGAACATTTTTGCTCCTGTCAGATTTTCTCTTTTTATAACGATTTTCAAAATAATAGACAAAACTTGCATTTTACCCCTATGTTCTATTTTTAGCAATGTCGGCCATCTTGGTTAGCAGACAGGGTCATCGGACACATATTTAAAACTAGATACCCCAATGATGATTGTGGCCAAGTTTGGTTAAATTTGGTTCAGTAGTTTCAGAGGAGAAGATTTTTGTAAAAGTTAAAGACGATGACGACGGATGAGGCCGCCGGAGGCCAAGTGATGAGAAAAGCTCACTTGGCCCTTTGGGCCAAGTGAGCTAAAAAGGTCTTTTCTGCATATATAATTTTACCTGTATAACAAGAGTGTGTGTTAACATTTTCTATGATGCAAACAACAAATGTATATTTATCCTTCGATTCAACATTTTTATACAAGATCGGGACTGATATGAGTATGAACCCAAAAAATTATTAACCCCTACACATTGAGTGCCATCACTAGGTCAATCTATGGCAAGCCTTTTTACTATTTATTCTAACATCAAGATATATAATAAATTTTATAAGATATCTCATATAGTTTATAAGATATCTTATATAGTTAATAATATATCTCATATAATTTATAAGATATCTCATATAATTTTCTTTATAAGATATCTTATAAATTATATGAGATATCTTATAAACTATATGAGATATCTTATTAACTATATAAAATATCATATAAACTATATGAGATATCTTAAAAGTATATCTTATATAAAAGATATTTATAAGATATCTTATAAACTTAGAAGATATCTTGTAAAGTATATAAGATGTCTTATAAACTATATGAGATATCTTATATAAAATATCTCATATAATTTATAAAATATCTGATATAATTTATAAGATATCTCATATGAATTTCTTTATAAAATATCTTGTAAATAATATAAGATATCTTATAAACTATATGAGATATCTTATAAACTATATAAGCTATCTTATAAAATATATGAGATATCCTATAAAGTATATAAGATATCTTATATAAAAAATATGAGATATCTTATTAACTTTATAAGATATCTTATAAACTTTAAAAGATATCTTATATGCTTTATAAGATATCCTTATACAGTATATAAGATATCTTATGAAGTATATAAGATATCTTATAAAGTTTATAAGATATCTTTTAAAACTTGATTATATAAGATATCTTATATATTATATGAAATATCTTTTATACTATATGAGATATCTTGTAAATAGTAAAATGGCTTGCCATATCAATCAGTAACCTTAATTTTTCATCACTTTTTTTCCTTTTTATGTTTTGAATTATTGCCAAAGTTTTATTATTCATGGGCATCAATTTTAGTATATTTTGTAGTTTATTAAACCCTGATTTTTTATATAAACATGTCACAAACAGACAGGTTTCCATTGATTTGGATTGAATGAAGCCAGAAACCAAAGTTAAAAAACCTTTAAACCAGCAGTTTTCTTTTAAAATATAAAATTGGCATAAACAAATTAAATTACTTCAAAAATTGAAAAACTGAGAAATCAGCAATAGGCAACACTAAATTTTTCTAAATATTTGAACAATGAAGACAAAAAACTTATTTGTTTAAACACTTTTGAAAAAAATACTGCATTATGCTGAACTACTCTTTATGACTGGCGTAATTAAATTACCTGGTTTGGATGACCTCCCCTTTGACCTTTTGCTCCAAAATTCTGTGATGCCTTACTAGTTCTTTCTTTCTTGGCATCCACTGCCTTGTTATACCTGTGTAAATGTGACAACAGGGAAATATCAGTATAATATTAATTAATATTCAAACACGTCAAGTATAGACATTCCCACCACAAAAACTGAGATGTTTTATCTTAGCACAGACACCATATTTCATTGACCAAGACGTAAATACAAAATAAATAAAAAAATGGATCAAAGTCTAAAAATGGCCAGGCCACCGTTTCACAAAGCCTTCTTAACTTACGATCATCGTATCAGTTTACGATCCGTTTACGTGTGGTTCTACGTTCCCGTTACGTGTGTTTCACAAAGGCATCGTAAGGACTACTAAGTTGATCGCAAGTTACGTGCTGTGTATCATCGTAAGTGTATCGTAAAACAGAAGAGTGCTTTCTTTCACGTCCGCACTTATATCGAGTATGGCATGCCAAATAAACATTTTAAATAATTATTACTGATGGCGAATTATGACGATGTTTTATATCAATATAAATTAATGCAAGTCAAGAATTTTAGCCCGCTTTCTATATTCAAGATATATGATACTTTTATTATAAATATAAATTTAATACAGAATTTTGTACGATTAAAGATCATTAAAGAATTATGCAAGTATTTCTGAAAATTATTCTGACTAACGATCGAGTTTAATATCATATTGCACAGGGAGGAAAGCTTTAAAGTTCTTTCTTTCACTGAAATTAAATTACGACGTCGGCTGAGAGTATATGGTATATATTGTCCATTACATATATTAACAACACTTTGAACAAAATTTTATTACTATCCTTTGATTTTTTAGGACAAAAACAGTAAAATATATTAAACAAAACTATCTGTCACAGTGAGGGTCTAGATTGGGGCAACGACGAGGGGGTCTTCATTTCTTTGTTCTGTAATTCTTTTGATCATTCTTATCTATTCAGTAAGAAATATGCTTATTCTTTGATTTATGTGTCCCTTTTGAATCTGTCATTGCACTATACACAAATGACCCCATTTTTTTGAAAATTCGAAGCTGAGCATTAAGTTTTATAATAATACAGCACCATTAGTTATCCGACATTAATAGTAACCTGGAACCTGATAGAATAAAATTTGATCACCAGAACTAAATTTTATCATTGATAGCCCAACTTTCCAACAAAATATAGAAAAAAAATCCTATCAATCAATTGTTTTGGAGAATATTAATTTAAAAGTATATTTAAAATTTATTCGTAGAGAAAAACTTGTTTTATCCCCCAAAAAATCAAAAAGAATGTCATCCGTCCTCGAGCATTCGCTTTTCCAGACCTAAGCAATAAATTGTTGTTTTAGATTGGAATGAATTATGGATCTTACACATATGAAACTGAAGACATAAGAATCATTCCGCGTAAAGCGACTTTTGATTCTGAAATTCCTTCATTTTGTCCACAAATTTTGACTTTATAAAGAAACTAAGGTTTCAACTCCATCAGGCAGGCTACCGTTGACTGATTTGGCTATTAATTAGGTCCGTGTTGGTCAGATAGCTCTTCAACTGTTTCTGTTCTTTTGCATCCTTGGTTTTAAATATTCGGCTCTAAGCGTAAGTGATAAGTCGAGAATAGCTCTTTGATTGTATGAAATTTATAACTAGTTGTTTTATGGTTTTTCTGCTATTGCAGAGCTTTTTATTGTCAAAGGTTATTTTGGTCTGAACTCTAATAACTTCGGACACAATGTAGGAGAAGAATGTAAGGTTAACTCTGTCTGAAATAGTGGACGAAATGGTAATTCAAGATTTGTCAACTCGTGCAAGATCGTGATTTTGGAGGAAAATGCCAATGCTTACGAATGAACATAATTTATAGATATAAGAAGATGTGGTATGAGTGCCAATGAGACAACTCTCCATCCAAGTCAAAATTTATAAATGTAAACCATTATAGGTCAAAGTACGGTCTTCAACACGGAGCCTAGGCTCACACAGAACAGTAAGCTATAAAGGGCCCCAAAAATTACTAGTGTAAAACCATTCAAACGGGAAAACCAACGGTCTAATCTATATAAAAACGAGAAACGAGAAACACTTATGAACCACATCAACAAACGACAACTACTGAACATCAGATTCCTGACTTAGGACAGGTGCAAACAAATGCAGCGGGTTTAAACGTTTTAATGGTACCAAACCTTCACCCTTTTTCTGAAACAATAGTGTAACATCACAACATAGAAAGACACACTATAAAATATCAACTGAAATAGCTTAACTCAATCAAAGGACATATTAACACCATTGAACATACACTGAACAAATAAATTTGACCTATGATACAATGTAAATTCAAAATAAATAAACTAAGGGAAGAATATTGAAAGTAACATGTTATATCGGTATGAAATGTTAAACAATTTAAGAAAAACAATATGCTCGAACAAAAATATCAGCCATTTGCAATAACTTTAAACACAGGTAAATAAAATAATTTTGTTGTTAGGTATACGATACAGTTACAATAGAGAAAGGAAATATTTTAACAAAATAAATAATTTTGATGTTCATAGTATGAAGTGGAAATTTATATTAGTACCAAACACTTATCAAAGCTGGTATATAGACCAGATATAACCCTGAATAACATTAAATAACAAAAAGCATTACAATTAGTATCAACAGGTCAAATAAACAAGAAAGTACGATTTGAGAGTACTGCAGTTACTGACAGCTAGTTAAAAGCCAAAACAATTAATAATAAAAATCATGCATCAGAGACTAAAATCAACTAAAACACATCCCAGGGATTTAGTATTTTCACGTCACGGACAGTCAAAGAAGACATGACTAGTGCAATGCCAAAAATAAATGTATCGACAGACAGCAAGATAGTTAGGAGTTTAACCTCTTTATAGATCAAAATGAACATGGGTGTGTCTATAAACATCCCGTTTGAAAAGAATACAAATTTAGTTATGTTTTAATTTGCTGATGACAAAATCGATATTAGTGCCAATGTAAACTATATTCAAAGATCTAATTACAACATTGGTAAGATAACCTGAACTAACATAACTTGCATAGCTAACATTTATGAACCAGTTCTGATAAGGACCAGTTCAACATTTCATTCCAATTGATATACTTATATCAATGATGAATTTGGTAAGCAGAAAATGCAGAGTTTAGTTATTTTGTTAATCATTTAATTCTGTAATCACTCTTTTTTTCCATATCCATTTTTTTTACATTTTAGCACTCTTTTATTCTGTATCCTCTGTTTTTTGCCCATTTTCTTTATATTCTCTCTTTTTTTTTTGTGGAGGGTCATTATTCTCTATTCTGTAAACCACATCCACAACCTCTTATATCTTGGGTTATTTCAAATAAATATCTGATATTCAAGCGCCTATTAGCGGATATGATGCATAATACTATAAGAGTATCTACAAGGAGACTTTTGGTGGTCTCTTTTAAAAGTCGGTACATGAGATTAATATGCTACAACCAACAAACAAAAAGGATTGCCTACTAAGAAAAAAAAAAACTATAGACAATGTTTTTATATTTTGTATTTTGCTGTTTGTTTTTGTCGCCTGTCTATGGCAATGGTGTATCAACGAAAACGCATGCAACTTCTTATTTCTTGTTTGAAAATTCTTTCTCCATCATAACACATGACTCTATGACGCCATTTTAGAAATATGCAATATACGGTTCCTATAGTAGAAAAGTTTCTTGTAGGATAAAGAAAGGGTGAAATACGCTTTTATGTAGTTAAAATTTGGTAAGTATTTAATTATAATTTTTTTCCATATTTAGGCTTCTTCCTATATTGTAAAAAATGTTACATTATTTGGAGAATTGCGATTGAATGGTAGATTTTTTATTGTTTTGGTTAAATGTATTAAAAATATTTACTAGTATATAAATTAGTGACGAATTAGAAATTGACATATTGTGTAGACACCTATGTATTGTTGAAAACTATACTATATGTTGCCTTCTAGATGTACTTTGTTTGTTCTTGTCGTTTGGTTGCTGTCTTATTGGCGATACCCTACATCTCCTTACAGTTTTAGTTCCTTTTGGTGTAATTTAAAATCGGAGTATGAAAAATCATAACTAAAATGGTTATTGGGTATAGATTAATTGTCTTTCTTTCCCTCAATTATATGCTTAGAGGAAGATGGAACCGATGAGAGATGTACACAGGCACTTGTTTCTATCCATGAGAAGGTCGACTTTCCATATGTAATACATATTAATAGTCGATCTTCCCATGTGGATATGTACCTAAATTAAAAATATTAAGTAAACAAAAAAAAAAGTTCACTTTTCAATCTTTAACTCCCCCTCTCCCCTTTCCACCCCTCAATTTATTTCTACTGTATTAATTTTTGAAGACATGTCGCATATAAACAAAATCTGATTGATCTGCAGCTTCCCTCCACGCTGTTTTGATACAAACTTAAATATTATCCTCATTAAATCCAATCCCAAATAAGTCATTTAAAAGACATAACGTACCCAAATTGCACGGTACCCAAATTACATCTAATTAGTAAAAGTAGCATGCAGAGGAAATTTTACATTTTTCTTAGAGACGAAACAATTTGTATTTTTATTATTTGACATTATGCACGTCTTTCAACATAAGTTAATATTTTAAATAGACACAAACGTTCACAGTATACATCAACAGATGAAGTATAACTACAAAAGGTAAAATGTACAGAAACGTCGCCATGAGACGTCCACCAAAAGGTCATCTTTTAAAAATGAGCAAAAAAATATGGTACAAGCATCTATTTCTTAATAAATGAATAGTAAGCATATATTAATGTCAAATTGTTCTAAATATTTGAAGAAATAAAACAAATTATCCGTAATTCGATTTTTAAGGCTGCGAATTTAAGCATGGATGTAATTTGGGTACTCTTTAGTTCAGAATCATGGACCGTTTGGAGATCTATTCAAACTCATTTTTTTATGATTCAGAATAGATTCAAAATTAAACTGGTGGAACCATAGAGTGAAGAATGATACATCTACAAAATAAACACAGAATTGGAACTATATATCTAAAAGTCGTAATAACTTCCAATGAGCATGAAACTAACCAAATCAGATTTTATTTATTTGGATATTCTAAATTACATTTCTTTTTGGCAGAAATTACAAAAATAATAATTGGTTTGTTTGTGAAACACTGATTTCAGATTTACATTGTACACAAAATATTATAAAATGTTTTATGTCCCAACCTTCTAACATTTATGCATCTTGATCAAGAATAAAGAACACTGCAGCCATCTTACATATGGTTCTATTCATATTCATGGAAAATTACAATCGAGATACGCGACGGACCAAATACTCATATGATCTGGAACAGAAGCAAACCTATCTTCATGCATGCAGACGGGCCACGGGCATATTCAATATGTAGTTTTTATTTATTTTCTCGACTGTAGATGAGTGCCAAAGACGGAGTTATTTTACTTCCAAAAAAGAAGAACAAAAATTATTATCTAGTGAAAACTGTATCGTTTTAATGTGTATATACTATTATAACTTTGTATATTGCGTTGGTGTATAATTAGTAAAAAATAATTATATATATTGTATTTATATGTTCATTGTGGGCTCTTTTAAAGGGAATAAAACATCCTTCTTTAAACGTTTTGTCGATTACCACTGTGCCTGTAGTGATATAATTATAAATAGATATCAGAACGCGCCGTGAAAGAAAGCCTATTTATTAAATCGTTGAGACGGAAGCCGGTAGTAAATAAGATGAGTTAAAAGTGATTAATACCTAAGATTTGCATTACGTACTGCTTGCACAAACAAATTGACCAATAGAAGAAAATGTAGTTCTAATATTGAAGATTCTTCTTCGTCTTCTAACATTTGCGGCTTCTTGATAGAAAATAAAGAACACTGCTGCCATCTTACTAGATATGAATGATTTAATTCATATTCGCCGAAAAACTACGATGGAGATACGACTGGGTATAGCAGTAGTAAGTTACGCCAGGATTTACGTATTATTTACGATCATCTTAACTTACGACGGCTTTGTGAAACGGCTGTAAAACCTACGATTTATTTACGATGGACGTACGATGACACGTAGACTTACGAAGGCTTTGTGAAACGGTGGCCAGGTTGCACACAATGTTCATTTACACAGTAGAGACATGGGAGAATGGTCTAGAATGAACATTTAAATATATATTACAATATAAATTGTAAATGAAAAATGACTAAGTTCCCAAGTAAAAATGGTTAAGTTTTCTCTAACAATTCCACAATATCAGGTGCACAACTTTTACATATGTACAATCTTTCTATGAAGTTTCAAGGATCTAGATTGAAAATTGGAGAAGTTGACTACACAAAATAGGTAATATAAAAATAAAAAGATGTGGTATGATTGCTATTGAGACAAATCTCCAACAGTATCCTTATAGTCTTTAAATGATCCCTTTAATATACATACCCTCCAATCTGGAACTGTTTCTTATGATCTAGGATAAGAAATAATTGACTGCTAGTTTTATTACTATTTCCTGTATATAGATAGTGTTCCAAAGGTACTGGTCTCTTAAGGGTACTAATCACGTAAATCTTCTTCCTTTTTGTCCTCCTACCAATATAAATATATAAACACAATAACTGAGGATCTGGATGGGGGGAAAATCTTAGGGTTATAAGCTATTTTCTAAAATATCATTCACATACAATAAATGAATAATTTTGCTTATTTTCAATTTTCAAATAGAAAAACTTTTGAATTGTGAATGATGGGATTCTGAACATCAAACTGAATCTGTATTTTTATTATTGGCTATAAGAATCAAAGTTGATCTGAATTTTATGGTCAATAGTAGTTATGACAAAGAAGAATAATACTAGAAAATCAAACTAATTTTATCATCAAGAGACCTTTTTAAAACTATCAGAAAGACAGTTGGATAAATGAACAATATAAAAAAATTACTCTCTCATTTTAACTTTTTTTTATCAAAATGTTTAACTTTATAGTTAACATTTTTTCACTAAAAATTCATGTAACGTTTAATTTTCTTACCCAATCCAATCTGCAAACTCCAAAGTATTGGGTACAGTTGCACTCAGTAAAATGATGTTTACATGTTGAGGTAACATAATGAGTACTTCCTCCCACACAACTCCTCTCTGTTCAATTAAAGATCAATACTATTATTTTTCAAATTCACATCCAAACTAAGAAAAATATAAAATTATCTCCCTTTCATCTTTTCTAATAAAACAAATATCAATACAATCTAATTGTCCTTGTTTGATTTCTGTCATATGTCATATTTTTGTGTGCAATGTTATAAGCTTAAATCAGGCTGTTGGTGTTTTCTTCTGGACCCTTTGTATAAAACAAATTATTCAACGTGTGGTTGCCAATGATCTTAGAAGATGACTGGCTGAGTTTAAGGGTCAAAACCTTTATCAGCTCACAGGATGAATCTAAATGTGCTAACAGGTGTTTGAGAACTTTGTGGAACATGGAAGGCACTCGAAGGGATTTTTGTTTTCAAAATGAAAATTCATTTAATAATCATCAGAGAAACAGACTCTTACATAGTTACTGGTGGATTATCGGATATATCCAATTTTGATAGTTAAATTATCAATTTTGGTGAAGACTTTAAAATTCGATAATTTAACTATCTCGATTGGATAAATCTGATAATTTACTGGTACCAATGTAAGAATCTATATTTATCTCACTTTTTGCTGTTCAAGTATTAAAACGTTAAAAAATTCTTACAATCAATATTCAAATGATATTGAATACAATGGTTAATGAATTCATTAGCGAAAACAAGATGAAATCATATAGCTTATGCTAGCAATGTTTTAACAGCAATTTGTCAATTTTACAGGACAAATGACTACTGATATCAAATAATAGAAAAAGAAGATTTTTTGCCATAATCTATGGTGACTTCCTGGTCAGGACAATGGTCTTAACATGGAGATTTCCAAATTTTGAAGAATAAAACTTGGGAGGCAGCCAAAAATTGGAGAATTTTCACTTATGTCTGTGTTTAAGCCTTAGTAAATTTATCACATCATTGTATATAACATCTCTCTGATTGGCTGAATAAATGAAAGCGGGTTGCAATCAACTAATTACAAGTTTACCTTTGTCATCTATCATTTTATTTCTTTAATCCCTGTCTTTTCAGCATTATTATGATATATTTAAGTACAACTGGCTTAAATCTATCCTAATCTATTCTATCCCATTTCACAACAATAATATGTTCTTACACACTACAGCTATAATGGTTCTTACCTCTGTATCATTTATGTAATGTACCTCATCAAAGATGACCCATTCTAGATCTCTGATCACATCTGATCCATTATATAACATTGATCTAAAATCAAAAGATAAAATTTATAACTTAAGTGAAAGCCTTATTGAGTAAGCCCACTTACCAAAATACCCTACATCAATTATATATAGATATTTAGAAGTTCCTCTTTCCTCAAAATATGCTCTACATATATATCAGTTTTTCTGGTAATCTAACTGATGCAAGGATTTTGTACAAGTTAACATTCATTCTAACTGAAAACAATTAGATAACAAGGAACATGCTTACAAGGCAACATGAAAATTTAATTTAGTTCAAGTGTATATATTATACAATTATAGCCTTTGTATGAGGTCGATATGAGGTTATATCGACCTAAGAGAAGCATATTGACTGAGAACGAAGTCCGAGGTCGATATGCTTCTCTGGGTCGATATAACATCGTATTGACCTCAACCAAAGGCTACAACTGTTATATTATTAATCAACAACTATTGCATGAACAATGTAAAATTGGGGATTTCTAGAATCTATTTTTAGTAACATGCTGTATACCCTGTGCAATATGCTGTTTATGACCTACGAAAAGCTAAACACACAGTATTGGCATGCAAACTGAGCAAATACAAATGTACATGTGATCAAGTTTTAACGAATCACAAATCCTTAAAAATATTCGATTAATAATATTTATTTGTTATTATTAGCTATTTAAAGGATCATTAGATGATTTTTTACAGCATCTGGACTAATTCTGCATTACAAAATCCAATAATATCTGCAACGATAGCTTTTCATCTCTGAGTACATTTAATTACAACACTACTATATTGTTTCAGTACATGTGTGTATTTCGCAGTCAGATTGTCATGGAAATCATCCAAGTATACATGTATGTTAATTTTGTTTCCCTGTTATACATCATGATTTGCTGATATAATTTTTCATCTTTGTAATTCAATGCACAGCTGTATCAACATGTAACTAAGTCGTACTGATGGCCATCTTGCAGTAAGGTTTGAGCTTAACTGTTCTATGTAAAGCCTTCACAGTGACTTTGAGATGAATAATAGCAATAAAAGTGCTGCTCCTTTGCTTTTTGTTGTGTCCAGTGTGTATAGGGAATTTGTGTTAGAATTAATACACCATATCCTGTCTTTTCCTATACCCATACTGTTACCTGTTACTTGGTAATGTCAGCACATGATATAAGATATACACTTAGGTAGTGGATCTGGACATATCTTGATACAAACACCTCATCAACTTCAGACATAAGATAACAATCAAATACTACACACCTGAGAATTTCAGTGGTCATTATAAGACATGCACTTTCTTGATGGATCTGGACATCTCCTGTAATCAATCCAACTTCAACAAATGTCTGTTTAAAGTCTCTGTATTTTTGGTTTGACAGAGCTTTGATTGGAGACGTGTAAATTGTCCTGCAATATAAAATGGTTATTCGGAGATATGATCAAGATATATAATAAAAGGATACAAAATGTGAGTAAATGTAAATGAAACAGCAACCCAAAAATAGAAATTCCCCTAAAATATCATCTTTATTGCTTTATCATTGTTTTATATGCATATTTTGTCAGTGTTTTCCCCAGTATTTTCAAATAGCACCAATGGATTTGAATAACCACTGTTTCCCTAAAATTATAGCAACATATGTAATATACTGGTAAATTCTATCATAAAATCGATTCAGATAGCACCATGGTAAAAAATATAGCTTCGTGGTATAAGCAACAGTGATAGCATATTAAGCCATAGTTGGATCAATATCCCTAATGAACCTTGAGATGAGGAACTCAGATGACGTAATTAAAAAAAAATATTAGTCCGCCATACAATTGTGGATGCTGTGATTTTAAAAATGGACATAAATGAACAATAAGAACTGTTTTATAGAGCTGATGTGATGAGAAAAGAAATATGTAGATTTGACCTTTAATAAATTATCAGAAAGGACAAATTTTTTATTGAATTTTATGATCAGAATTTTGGGATTATTTCATGAGGAGAGTGACATTTTTCACCTCTTCTGGGGTCTGGCAATTTGTGAAAAAAGTAATCTCACTTGCCACCCCGAAAATTTAACCAGACATGTATAAATGTATCAGCTTGGATATGAGCCACATACATATTCAAGTAAACAATATGGACTGAGCAACGGAGGAAAACGTTACCATTACTGCCTATGGAGAATTAATTAAAGATCTTGACCCAGTTGTTCTCCCTGTTGAATTGAAAGGATTGATGTTGAATTGACATACCCTGTCACCTGCTTGAGTGGCAGGGCAATAGTTGAATTCAGTTTTAATATTTCCCTGCTGATGTTTTATTGACATACCTTGTCATGTGTTTGAGTGACAGGGCAATAGCATATTCAGCTATGACAGTCTTCCCCGCTGATGTGTGTGCTGCTATAAAGACACTATCATGATTCTCTAGGTGAAGTATAGCTTGTTTCTGGAAGACATCCAATTCAAAGGGCCACTGTAACAAAATCAAATGTTTTGTCTCATCATTTTAATATTTAAATTTAGCAGGCATATCAGGAAGACTTTTACAAAATCATCCTTAATATCATCTAAAACAAAGCCACCATTTGGGTTATTTGAAGAGATCTTTCATGAAATCATTTACAAAGTGGTCTGCATTGGCAAAGACATAATCCTATGTTACAGGTACTGTTTTATAGAAGTCATAAACAAGATGGTCCATTTCTACAATGGCCAATTATAAACCCATATTTAATTATCAAAAGAATAGTCAACATCAATTCTACATTCTCACTGCTCATTTGTTGGAGTATTATCTTACCTTATAGGCCATATCAGGAATCCTCTTATAGAAGTCATCCACTGGATGATCCACATCCACATTAATGGCCCATTCCTCCTTGACTGGTGCTGGTACTGTTTTAGTTTCATTTGCAGTGCTAGTAGGAATTGTTGCCTATAATATCATATCCATCATCAACCAAAATGATAAAACCAACATTAAGCAGTTTCTATTGAAATTTTCTCTAAGAACATCATTAAACATTTGTATTGTACATTGGCAATCCAAGGAGGCATATAATTGCAGTGCTTTTCAGATATATATATATAAAGCATGGGACCAAATAATTATATTCATTTAAGAAATAAAAGACACTTACAGAATACGCTGCAATAAGTCTGCAGGAATTACATACTACAGCAAGCAGTTGACCATACAGATGATACTTTTTAAGACCAACTTAAAAAATCTTCTAACCTAGATATTTTTTAAATATCTTAATAACAAATTTAGGTTTCATGATAATATACTATAGGAAAGACAAACTGGATATACACATTTTTTACCACAGTTCAGCAGTTATTTTCAAAGTCCCCCAAAAAAAAAATTAAAAACCCAAAACAAAACAGAAACAAACAAAGACTCCTTACAAAGTGAGTGGAACATTAAAGGAAAACCAATTCAATTATTTTTGAAAATATCAAACAATTCCCTTATAGTTTACACAATACCAGTTTTATCATGTCCCTTGTAGTGCTATTTGCTACTGGATGTTTCTTTTTAATTGTATGATAGGTGATGCATGCATAGCAGGAAACACTTTCCCTGTTGATGCATCTAGTTTCACTCCATTAGTCCATGTACTTAAAACAGTTTTGACTGCAATGTTTTGAATCTATCTTTTACTTGTACTTCCTTTAAGTGTTGGATACAGGAGGAATGAAACTAGATGTCTTGTTTTGTTCAAGTTTAAAATCTCCTATCTTTAATAATGTTTCTATTTAAAATTGCTTTTCCTAAGGTTAAATAATTGTTGTACAAATGGATAGTATGTACTGTTGTGATATACAGTCATATTTGACAAAATTAGATTTATTGATTTTTGGTGTTTAACGCCTCTTTCAGCACTATCGGCTATATTGTGGTGCAGTTTTTATTGGTGGAGGAAGCAAGAGTGCCCTGAGAGAACCACAATCTTTGGAAGGAAAAATGACAATCCTAGTCAATTAAGATTGTAGATGGCACCTGCCACGTCCAGTGTTCTAATTCACAACCTTCAATTTGACAGGCTAGTGATACAGTAGATGAACTACTTAGATCACTCGACCACCGAGGCCCCTGAAACAATTATAAAATGTTATAACTTACAGAGACAATTTCATCCATACTTTCACTTCCAGATACTGTGATTTGTTCACTTATCTCCTGTAAACACACATATATATTTTACATACTCTCTATGTAAATTGGTATATTTGAAACTTTTCACTTCAAAGGTAATAATATTAAACCTTACAACATTGTTTTACATGTTACTTCAATCTTTCGTTATGTTTTGTTCTGTTGTTACAATAATGTGCCAGATAAGTTCAGATTTAAAAATAAAAGTAGCACATGTGGAAATTTATTTTTTGTTAAATACTGTTATGCATGCATGTTATTCTGTATTCTTTTTGGAAATGTTTATATGTATAAACAAGTACAATTGAAACAATTATTATTCTAATGAGCAAATTATTGTCTTTATCAGTTTATTGCTTAGTTTTTTAATAAGTTATGAATAATTGCATTGTGATTAATTTGCCCTTCAATGGGTACCTTGATTGGTAAATAAAAATATCTGTATCTGTATACAATATCTGGTGAGGGAGTTGAATGAGGGGCTCGACTTTTTAGAAATCTGGTCATCGTTGAAGGTCGTACAGTGACCTATAGTTTTAAAGTTCTATGTCATTTGGTCTCTGGTGGAGAGTTGTCTCATTGGCAATCTTACCACATCTTCTTACTTTCATAGCATATTTAATATAAAAAGGAAAGGTTAATGTGATGCTTACCTCTTTGGAAGCCTCCTTAACCTCTTCCTCGTCTTTATCCCAGTCTCCTAAATCATCAAAGTCCTGGGTCAGGATATCTGTTAGATTTATAACAGTGGGTGGGGTCTCTTCTGAGGTTGGCACTTCTGGAATAGACTCTTCCTTGGATTTTGTAGTCTCAAATGTCATCCCAGAACTCATACCAGGGGCTACTGTTAGAAAATCTAAAAAAATATATGAAATTAATTTAAAACATTACATAATCATTATAAAACATACCATGGGCTACTCTTGAAAAACTAAAACGATATCTTATGGAAAGGATAAAACGGCTTGCTTACAGCTAAATTAAGAAGCAATGTCCATTTAATTTTGAAAGGGCTTCTTTATTATAAGATTTGAATCTGGGTAATAACCAAATTTTCTAGTTTACAGTAACATAAACATTCAAATCTGCACAAATTGTAAAAAAAAACACTCTTAAAACACCTATATCTTTTTTTGCATTGAAATGTTAAGGTAGATGGGGGGTCTGAATTAAAATCCATAGAATTTTTTAATGATTTGTTAAAATGTATTTCATATCATGCTTTTTTCAAAAATATAAAAAGTATGGGTCACGGGCTTTTTTCACACTACAGGTTGTGCGAAATTGTCAGATTTTGTATAGATCTTGCATGAAAAACCCAATTTTGTGTGATAAGAGAAAACTACACCATAGAACTTTAAGATAAAATATGAGAAGATAGCTCTTATAATATGCTTTCAGATAAGAAAAAGAAAAAATGGGGTCACTGGAGTCGTTTTCTTGCTACATAGTAAAATAGGTTAATTCACAACACATTCTATTATAAAAGTTACTTTATCTGAGTTATCTCCCCTTATGTGGCAAAATAGAAAACTAGAGGCTCTAAAGAGCCTGTGTCGCTCACCTAGATATATGTGCATATTCAACAAAGGACACTCTCCAACATTGTAGACGAGAATAGAATTCATGACAAAAATCTTTTTTATTGATCTTGTAGTCCTTCACCTTTCATCTGATACCTTAATTACTAAAATATATGCTACATAGTTTAAGATTTACACCTGTGTGTAGGAACTATTTTGTTTTAAATGTGTACTACTTTCCAGTATGTTCTTTTTTGACTGGGCCCCATTGGGTGGTGTTACATCTTACAAAGTCTATCCAAATTATTTTTGCAAAGAAGCCGGCGCTAGGGGCCGTCTTAAACTTGCAGTGAGGTGAGTTTTTTTGCTCCGTGTTGAAGTCTCACTGTGACTTTGAGATGAAGAACAGCAATAAAAGCGCTGTTCCTTTGCTTTTTGCATAGATATATACAGAAGATGTGGTATGAGTGCCAATGAGGCAACTCTCCATCCAAGTCAAAATTTATAAAAGTAAACCATTATAGGTCAAAGTACGGTCTTCAACACGGAGCCGTGGCTCTCACAGAAAAGCAAGCTATAAAGGGCCCCAAAAATTACTAGTGTAAAACCATTCAAACGGTATGTTCTTTTGTTGTGCATTTACTGATTTTGTGTCATGGATGGATACCCCATATCCTTTGTTTTTCTAATATCTGATCATTTACTCTGTTTAGTTTCTCTCTATCTTCTTTAGTTTTTGCTCAAAACACAAAAGGGAAAAAAAATCTTCAATTCAGGGCAATCACTACTATAAAGAGTGACAGCCTACGAACTATATCAGTAAAATTTGACTTGTTTGCAGATCTTGCCAATCATTTTTGTTTTTAAAGTTTCTATTTATCTTTTATAATTTTTATCATATAACGATTTCCTCTATATTGTCTTTATTATAGATCTTGTCCTGCTGATCACTTTTGCTCATTTAAGTTTCTATCTTATCTATTATAATTTTTAATATATAAGGCATAAATGCAAAAAATTGGTAAAAATAGTCATCAAAGGGCAATAACTCTAATAAGGAGTCAACTGACGATTTCGTCCATGTCGACTTATTCGTAGATCTTGTCTTGCTGATCATTTTTGCAAGTTAAAATATCTCTCTATCCTATTATAGTTTTCAAGATAATACTATAGGCAAAAATGAAAAAAAAAAAGGTAAAATTTGTCATTTAAGGGCAATTACTCCTATAAAAAGTTGCCTGACAGTTTTGACTTGAATAGACAATTGGTAGAGCTCACCATTCTGAACATTTCTCCCCTGTCAGATTTTCTTTATTTATAATGGTTTTTAAAATAAAAGACAAAACTAGCATTATACCCCTATGTTCTATTTTAAGCCATGTTGCCCATCTTGGTTGGCAGGCGGGGTCTATGGACACATTTTTTAAACTAGTTACCCCAATAATGATTGTGACCAAGTTTGGTGCAATTTTACCCAGTAGTTTCAGAAGAGAAGATTTTGGTAAAAGTTAACATCGACGACGGACGACGGATGCCAAGTGATGAGAAAAGCTCACTTGGCCTTTTGGCCAGGTGAGCTAAAAATGAATCAAACAAAAATATTCTTTTTTTTGTAAAATACAGATGAAAAATATATAAAACACATAATTTTCTAAATTAACATGAAAAGTCTTACACATGAATGACATACTACTCTCGAATTTTGCACATTTCATTAAAGATCTAGACCGATTGTTATCTGCTATTTCAAAATCCAAGATGGAGGAAGACACCCCAGCTAACTTAAGATGATATGAATAAAAATAGACAAAAATAGACAATGTCTCAAAATAACATATTAAGCATGTTCATACCTTTTTCCAGAAGTAAATTATCAAACGAAGAATTTTCATTTAAATTATCTATATCTGGTTCATCTAGACCTCCTGAAAAGACAAGATTCATTATCTTTGGATTAATTCTCATCAGAAGAATCAGTGAGATTTAGAGCTTGACATATTGTAAACACACCAGTCTGGTGTTGAGGACAGTATATTGATCTATATATGTCTTTTGGTTTTTGTGTCATTAGATTGTGGTCTCATAGATGTATAACACACTTTCTTTTTTTTATATTTTTATGACCTTCAACTTTTGGAAAAAGACTCTATACAAATAAAATTTCATCGGTATGCATCAATCAGTTTCAAGAACGTAGTTGTGAATAGGCATACAGATTCTAAGGGCAATACTGTTGCAGTCAACAAATGGTTTAAAATCTGGTGTAACCTCCTTTCATAGAAATCAATCCATTAAATAACTGAAGTAAACATGTATATTTTAACCCACCTTATCTAACTCATATTGCAATCATATCTTTTATTTATGCTCATTCAAAATATTCTCTATGATGAGGATATCATTTTTCTATGCATACCTGATCAGGAAAGGTTTATGTGTCCTTGATCACCAGTTTGAAATCTAGTTGAACTGGTTCTATCTGTCTTGCCAAGCAAGGAAAGATTTAATATATACTGAATTCCTGCATCAAATTCTTTCTAACTTAGAAAGAAAGGTATTATGAAGTGTGTACTGGATCCCCTGATATATAGTTGCAGATCGACTGCCTTACCTGGCCAGAAAGGATTATGTGTGCTGGATCCCCTGACATCCAACTGAACTGGTCCGGGCTGTCGTTTAAGGGATAATGAATTTCTGGCATTTTCACTGATATTAGCAAGATATTCCTGGAAAAAAAAATATAATTATCTACACCTATTTTACTATAAGTTACCAATCTATTCAACTGTACACAGTCTTCACTGAATACTTATAATCATAACTGTAAATGCTTCTGTGCATAATAGGATTATATAAAAACTTTCCCAAATTTTTCCACCTTCATTTCTAATCATTTTATTGAAAATTTCCTTTGTACTTTTTGCTGTTTCTGTGCATTATAGTTAATAGATTCATTTGTGGTTTTCTATTTTAAACTTGTTTAGGCAATGAAACCTTAATTATCCATATTTCAATTAGGAGTACAATACTGAAATCATAAGTAATGCACATTATGTAGAAAAGTTACCTCTTTATAACCTAACAACACACCAGTAGTTGGATTTCTCACTACATCTATTTTAGTTTGGCAAGGACAGACATCTGAGGAGTATAAATTCTCTGGGCAAGGTTCTCTCTTCCAAAATCTATTATAAATATTAAATGTACATGTGACAAATTATTTTTTTTTCATAAACAAATCATACAGGAAACAAAAAACCCACTCAATCTTGAATCCTGATAAATATGATGATACTGAATATATGCAATTTGCCAACTTCTTATAGCAGATTATTTTTTTCCAACTTAATTACTTCAGGAGTCTGATGGTACTGTAATTTGATGGTACTGTAAATTTATGGTACTGTAAATTGATGGTACTGTAAATTGGTGGTACTGTAAATTGATGGTACTATAAATTGATGGTACTGTAAATTGGTGGTACTGTAAATTGATGGTACTATAAATTGATAGTACTGTAAATTGGTAATTAACTGTTAATACTTGTAAAGGGGGAGATAACAAAGGGAGAATCAAAACTAAATAAGTGAAGAGACCAACAAAATAATGGCAAAGAGCTAAAAATGAGGAAAAAAGATAAACAACAAGTCTTTACAAAATAGATAATGTTCTTGCTTACTATTGACTTCTATTCCTACTTTCGTTGTTAAAACTTTTGGTGATTAGTAAGCAGATTTACATAATTCTTATACAGTACCATTCAAGAGGACCAACTCTCCCACACCCTACACCAGGAAAATGTCGGAGTCACTCCGAAAACTCCGATATTCCTCCCAAAATGTTTGGAGGAATTTAGGAGTAATCTCTCCCAAAATCGTAAATGTTTATTGTGATAGCGAGCTCACTCCCTACACCGAGGAATTAATTGCCCTTATCCTACTTTGATCTCTACCGCAAACGACTGATAGGGTAATTGGATTACCTGACAGGTAAAGGTTGACGTAATAAAGAATTATATTTCCGGTCTACTGTACCAGTTTAAGTGTCAAAACAAGTGTATAATTTTAAATGTCTTTTATACTGGTTAAGTTTAATTTTGTGGTAATAATAAGTTAAAATATTTTCGTATTTCTTGCTTGCCAATCTAAAATATCTTTACCTAAATGTACTTGCTTTAAAAAAAGGATTATAAAATATAGTGGAAAATGTGAAAAACGCAATATTCTACTTCAAAGTTAAAGTCTTTATTTGAAAATTATGTGTCTCAAAGTTTTGTATATGCAAGTAAAAGGAAAATTTATTCACCATTCGTTAGGCATAATAATTATGTAAGTCTACAGCATTTTCTTTTACGATTATCTCATTGCTTGAATGAATAAAAGATTAAAAGCAAAATGTTGTTGTTAATTCTTTCAATTGCATTAAAATTTTATAAAAATAAAATTGTACTTAACTTTGACCTCGATGTTTTCACCAGTAAATTAATATTTTATTTACGAAATGGACATACTTGTGTAAAAATATCCGAAACTTCCGCTAAATTAATGAGAGCAGTTTAAAGAAAATCATAAAATTACGTACACAAAGTTTTGTATATGCAAGTAAAAGAAAATATTATTCACCATTCGTTATGCTTAATATTTACGGCATTTTCGTTTTACGATTTGTTGGCATTACTTTAGGATAATAATACATTTCGTTACAACAGGAATACTTCCACAGCTGCATTAACTCGTCTTTGTATAATATTTATTTTCGCACAATGAATGTAAATTTGTGTATTTTGAACAGTGATCTTAAAAGATTTAAAAAAAAATTATTTGCCGTGCGAAGACAATTCCACGATACACATGTCAGATATCAACAGTTTGGGTTGAACTTGAACTTGACTTACTTAACAATGTTAAATGCTAAAAATAGTTAACATTAATTTTATCCACAGCACGAGATTTTTAAAGGGCGGAAATAATATCACGCACCAGTAAACTCAGGTGACCTTTCTGGACGACCGTGGGAAAATTCATTCAGCTTTTAAAGATGCAGAACGAAATTTTGTGCGTACTTATTGAGGCTCTAGAAGGTCCTTTTACAATTGATTAACCTGAATCTAAAATATATTTTTTTCCGAATAAACGAGAACACATCTTCTTTAGCTATTTGATTTTTATGTTTTATCAGTCAAAACAGGACGTGACCTGAACATTAGTTATCGTCCATGGTCAAT
This sequence comes from Mytilus coruscus, assembly GCA_017311375.1. Lineage (NCBI taxonomy): Eukaryota > Metazoa > Mollusca > Bivalvia > Mytilida > Mytilidae > Mytilus > Mytilus coruscus. The sequence continues at coordinate 129,220,531 of CM029596.1, forward strand.
AATATAAATTCATGGTTGGTGAAATATTGAAATTATGATGGAAATTGTCCGGGGATCAATTGTGTTCAAATGACAAAATACGATAAAGAACTGCCAATTGTGGGCGGTTGAGACATTTTGAAAATGAAATTTTGACTGATTTAACTGGAATAGAATATTATGACGGCAATTGAGGTTCAATAATAATTAAAGGATTAGTGACCTATCGGATGGCGATAAGCGGATTACTTATCATCACAACTTTTAACATTGTTTGTAAACGTTAAATGGCTGAGCGTCATAAACTTGTCAAAACATGTAGACAGGTAGAATTATAGTAATTTAATGCAAATATATTTTTACACTTTCCAAATTTAAATGACAAAATTGATATAGAATACTTTCGTCAATTTGAAAACCGTTTCGTAAAATACGAAAATGACGAGCGCTAGCAAAATCACTTGAAGTTATCCCCTTTGTTCAACAGAGTTGTCACTTTACAGTTTCTTTTCGTAATTTAAATTATTCAAGTCTGTATAAATGTACCGAGGTGGTGAAACATAATATTTTACATTGCTCAATAAATTGAGTTTACTTGTTGATCCGATTAATAGATTGGACGATCTAGTTACCGTAAAAACTACATTTTTTTATAAGCCAGTTGATTTTTATATAATGAACAATTAATGCACGGATATTGCTTATTGAGTAAGTCATAAAAGATTCTAATGGTGGCAAAATCGTCTTTGTTGAAAGAACACAATGTATGACCTGACCGGACTGTAATAGAAACACAAAAACAAGTTTTTCTTCATATTTTTTGTTTGAAAATTATTTCAAAGATAATGGCATGGGACATAAACATAAAAGATATAAGTGATAATTTCACATCTTTATCTGTCAAAGAAAGGAAAACATTTGTTAAAATTTTAATACCGTGGTTTTAAAGCACACCTGTGCAATCCACATCGATTAAATGTACATAGGTAAATTATCTGGCTAATCCGATTATGTTGTCACGCGTCGTTAATTTTAGTACATCATGACTACATCCGATGGGCAATAAACCAATTAACAGACACGCGGTGTTGGGAGATCTTTGAGGAATTTGGGAGTGAAACCGCGGTACTGTGTGGCTCAAAACACGGAATCGGAAAAAACGATATCAAATCGATTCGTTTAAATGGTACTGTAAATACCTATTAATATTATTGACAGATAATTCATCAGCTTACTTTTGACTTCTGTTGATACTATTAATAGGTAAGTCATCAATGCATGTCAGATATTCTTCTAATTCTTCTTTCCATTCATCCATAGCTGTCTTTTCTGTCATTTTCTATAAAAGATTGAATAAAAACTAGTCATCATGAAAATATTGGTACTTTATTAATTTATCTTTATTTTGCTAAACTAACATTCTCCTATTCTCCTAAAAATTGAATTTTCAATACACCCATGACAAAGAGACAAAAAAACTCTAATTACTCTTACTGTTTCTAATATGTTAAAATAAGTATATGTGGTAAGATAGCCAATGAGACAACTATCCAACATGATGACCATAGTATTATTCTTCTTATAGTCCTTCTTTATGTATTCTGTATTGTTTGTGTACACTGCAATGTTAAATCAGATTACAGTTGCTTACTAGTTCATAAATCCATCTAATGTTTAACACAATATATTTAAACAATGAATCTTTTTGAACAATTGAACTTGTGCATTGTGATTAATATTAAGAAGGTAAGACGTGCTCTGACTACTTATTTTTGCATGGAAGAGAGTAAAAGTAAATCCTTATCAATTGATGGCGTATATATGCTGTTTTTGAGTGAATTTAGGCATTTATCAAATGCTTCACCCAAATTCATCAGATTTTCTAACAGAACCAATATTTTTTCCTGAAAACTTTAAAATTTAAGCTTTAAGATTATGCAATAAAAAAGTAATGTTCTCAGTAAAATGTTTAGTGTTCTCAGGTCACAGTGGTCAATTGCCAGGGGGTCAGCTGGAAATATGCTACTTAAAAGAGGTGATTTCTAAGCACAAAATTACCATATACTACTCAAACAATTGATTTTTACCTAGAGATCCAGATGACACTAAATGTTTATCATGCTTAGTGATATAAAAGTTAATTTGCTCAGTTGATATGTTTATCTAGGTTATATTCTTTGAAAAAGCTAAGTTATACTTTGAGAAAAGTTAACAAAATATAATATCACATGTTTTAGTGCAAGAAATGTTTTACCCATTCAAATGATTTCAGACTTAAAATAAAGGTAGATGACTCCATTTGAAATAATTCTGGACAAAAGTTTACTTATTATGCAACACGTCCCTCAATCCATTTAATGCCAGGTGACGTTACTCAGGTTCAGTACATGATTGTATATTTGTGTATCCTGCATAACCAAAAGAACACACGTTTTCTTTTTTACTATCAAATGGAGGATGTCCAAGTAAAGGAATCAGAGACTACTGTAAAGTAATTAATGTCGCAGGAAAAATAGGACACCAAATCTATCTCCAACTGGGTGAAGATATAATAGTCACCAAACCACAAAGGCTAAATAGGAGTGGTTTTATTGTGGGCCAGTAAATGAGTCGTCCAAATAATAACTTTATTATAAGTATCTGTAAATACAAAATTGTAAACCAAATTTACAATTTGTTCCGATAATACGAACAATATGCACAACTGAAATATTCACATGCAACGGAGCTATAGCTTCTGACATTTACTGATATACCAAAATGCGGCCTTCAAGCCAAACTGAATACTACATTTGAAATACTAAAATATCTTTGCTTTAATTGAAACATTTAAACATGACCAAAAGAATAAATAAATTTACAATACCTATAGCAGCGGCTCTCATCATCCGCCCTTCCTAATATATATTGACCAGTGACTAACTTCAAAAAGTGCTTATTAGTATATATATATGGTTAGTATTGTTGCGCTTTGAGTTCATGCATAGCTCATGCCATTTGAATATAAAAATATATCATTTAAATATTAATATAGTATCGCATTCACTTTCTATAGTACTAATTTAAATACTTATGCCGTGATTTAAATATTCAGTATTTATAGCCAAACATAGCATACAAAGCTATAGTCTGTTTCTAAATATGCAGAGCAAAACTATTTGTGTCGTCAATCATCAAGTGGAATATGAATATGAAATATGAATATGATATGAACATGATGAACATGATGAATGTGAAACATATAACAAAGAAGACACAAATAACATAAAATGTTAAATAAATGGAGCTAAATTTGTTGAATACATATATCCAGTGATATAAATAAAATAATAAATCCATGCTATGTAAAATAATGTCTAGCCCCAGGCTAGTCTAGTTAATCATCAGCTGACTGCTGAGGACAGGGGCGGATCCAGGATTTTGGAAAGGGGCGGAGTATGTAAAGTTCATGAGCGTAGCGAGGCTAAATTTTTTGGACCTATTTTGGCTAAAAACATAAAATAAGTATAAAATGCACTTTTAACGGTTCCTGACGTGGGGCATGTATATTTTATAGTTAAAGTGTAAGGGTTGGACATTTTGATGCCATATTCTCCCATTAATTGTCTATTATAAAATGATTGGATGGATCCAAAGCTATGTACTAATATATTTAATGTGGGATTTGTCAGTAAAAATGGACATGGAAAATTTCGTTTGTTGTAAGGTTAGTTAGCATAACCTCACAGATTTCTTGTTGAAAACAAGATATACGATCATTCAATGAAATTTACAATACGACAGACACGAACAAAGACAAACTAGCAATTTTATCCAAATGTTTGGTTGAAATGCTTCACCCAACAAGGGAAGTGAGGGGTTCCAAATCAACCAAAGGCTACGAATGAGTCTGAAATGACAACGAAGTTGTGAATGACGGTCGACAAATGGAGACATAAAGGCCACACCGAGCAGGCAGGTTGAAGTTGGGCCTTGAAAAAGTGTTCAGCATATCAGTTCGCGAAACAGACATTCCGGTCAGATATGGGATTTACAACATGCAAACCCCGCCCCAAAAAATTACGCCCGTTTTCATTCATCATGTTCATTTAATGCTCAATAATTCTGTTGAAAATCTTTGTTTCTAATAGCAAAAAGTGGACAAGATTACCAGTATTGTTTTCAATCCAGATACGGCCAGAATTTTTGTTTAAGGCAAACATCAGGGTCAGAATTTTTCTCTAGAATATCTCAGACTGCCACCTCAAATCAAATGGTCCGTACCTTAGATTTTAAATCTATCTAGAGCTTACTGACTGGGGATTATTATTCAGCAATGTTATTAATGGGCTGGGGCATTTGGGGTTAAACATGTTTTCGAGGTAAATAATATTGCTGTGGAACTTTTTTTCATGAGCGTATAATAGAGTATTACTTTCTGTTTGGTGGAATTGTGAAATAGAAGTCAATACGTTCTTGCTCGATCCTTAATCGCTTTGAATGTGTCATGCTTGTCATCCTCAGCCTAAGCAATGTGTTACTGTAATTTGAATTTCAAATGACTGAGTGACTTTTTTCGACGCACTGGTCAACTCCACCGTAGCGAATCACATGACTTTGACATAATCAATAATATATTACAGTAAATACGAGGGAAAAATATCTTTATAAGTAAAGAATTGTCACATAAAAATCAAATACACGGAAATGGCAAAGTTCACGAAGTCAAGTCTGATTAATCATTTTACCAAAAAAAAAAAAAAGTGCAAGCAAAGGGGCGACGCCTCACGCCCCTCTGGATCCGCCACTGGAGGATATTTTTCGATTTTGATTTTTATAGATCCCTTGCGTTAACATGGTAAAAGCAAAAATAATAATTAGCCTTCTAAGACGTCATAATTATTTGGACTAGCCCCAGTCCTGTGTTTCACAAAAATCTATAATCAGATTTTTTATGCAACTAAGGATTTTATAGTAAGAAGGTTCTTACTATATAAATCTTTGATGAAACACAGGCCAAGCTTCAAAAATATATAAATACTCTAAAGCTTCTGGGATGGTTTTTATGTCCTAGACTTATTTGGAAACTTACTACTTAAAATAGGAAAAGACTTTGGCTTTCTTTTATATGTAATATTAAGCTGTTGTAATTTTCTGCATTAACTACGTGCATTTCAAGGAAGAATGCATTCAGAAAAACTACTGTCACATCTTTAACTCAACGAAATCACGTTGAAGCCTTCTTAGTCGACACTGTCTGTGGCACCGGGTGGTGTGTCAACTTTCACTTTGAATAATACACCGGTTCCGACTCTAAATGTATTGCTAATTCTCTACTTCCGGCTAAATGGAAAGTTGAATTTGCAGTTGCTAATGCTAAAGATTGAAATAGGGGTAGATGAACACAATATACACAGAAATAAACACCCATTCATACCAGTTCAATGACCCGACTTCTACGAGTTGCATATTTGAGCTTTTTTTTTTAATTCGGGACCATACAAAGATAAAACCACGTGTAAGAAGCAGGCCAACTCCTTTTTCCTTTGCCCACATGTACATGTATGCTTAGATCTATCAACAATGTAGTCAAAATAATTATGATGTCTTAGAAGAACATTTTATAGTTCCTTGAAGTCTTCACTTTACAGCAACACTGCTTTTGCTAAAAAGAGGCCTCGGTGGCCGAATGGTCTAAGTAATTAACTTCTATAATAGTCTATATCACGAGCCTGTCAAAACTGAGTTTATGAGTTTGAGTTCTGCACATGGCAGGTGCATTCGACTTCAATCTTAATTGACTAGGATTGTCAGTTTATCTACCAAAGGTCGGTTGTTCTCTTCAGGCAAATTTATTATTATCTGGCTTCCTTCGCCAATAAAAACTGTCTGCCACGAAATAGCTAACAGTGTTGAAAGTGGCGTTAAACGCCTATCAATCAATCAACTTAATAAAAAGTGAAGACTGTCAGGGATCCAAATTGTCCAGATTTAAGGTTCAACATCATGATGTCAATGAGTGATATAAAATAATGAATACCACAAAAACTTTCAGGAGACATCATGATAATCAGGACTTGATAGGTTCCTGTACAGTATTTAAACAATAAGTTAATACAGGTAACATAAACATCCTGCTTCCCATATACTCTGTTGAGTTTACCTCCCCATTACTTGCAATAAATTCCTGCTTATGCATTTGCCTTTTCAAGTATCAATATTTAACTTCGTCCACGTAAATTGCTTGATTTTCACTGAATACTGAAAGTTCCTTGAATGCTGATGTTCTCCTTAACTAGTCAATATTGTACCTAGATAATTTCGGCACCTTTAAACATGTTAAATAAATAAGAAGATGTGGTATAATTGCCAATGAGACCATAGTTGCCAACTGACATGATATTCACGTGTAATACACGCTTTTGAACGGTTTACACGCGAGGGTTTTGTCACATGGCGTGTACACGCTTTCGCCACTTTACACGCAATTACACGCTTTTTCGTTGTTTTGAGTTTTGGTCGTTAGTGATATCGCGATTCTCGGGTTTTTCATTACTAGACAGAAAATACCGAAAATTTCAAGTAATTATATCGTCGCCATTGCTTGTTTTTCTATATGGACGAACAGCAAAAGCCCTTAAGGTAAGTAGTTTGTGATTAGTTTTACGATTTTGTGACTTTCTTTCTTTCAAATTCACTTAAGGAAATGTCGACAGAAATAGTTCGCTTTCAGGACCAGTACCGTCGTCTAAAGAGCCGATTGCTAGTTTAAAACGATGTGTACGTACCAAGATAAATTTCAAGATTTACAGATTATCTTTGCGAGTTCAAGTTTATATTATCGAGAGCGAGTAACGCATTGTGCACCCTATGTTGCAATCATAACAGTACATGTGAGAGGAGAACTACAATGTAGCGATTTGATTAAGCATTTAACGTGCTTAATGGTAATCAAATAATAAAATACTTTTCTTTTTCAATTTCAGTTTCAGATCTAGCCAACAGATTCCCACAGACCAAATGGGATGGAAATATCACGGAACTGTTGGATCAGTTTTCATAGTACCAGCTGTCTTCTGATGAACTACCCAGTTTTGACCAGACAATAGCCTCAGAGACTATATATAGCAACATATATAGTTCGTTGGGAGCAATGGCAAAGATAATAGATGACATTTTAGATGGCAAAAACGTTATGACACTCTTTCAAAGCTTGATCAAGCTATATAAGTTCAGCCAAATATCAATTCTGACTGTGAGAGAACATTTTCAATTATAAAGAAATCTACACTGAATTCTGATAAGAACTCCACAATGATATATTGTGTGCCTTGTTATCAAGTAAATGTAATCAAACTGGCAGTTGTTTTGAATATGTGCCTAAGCCTAGGGTGTTGCTTTAAAAGCAGCAAAACAGACCACTGTTGAATACAATAAAAGTTTACTCTAGAATATTGTTTTTATTATATATTAACAAATTTGTATAATCATGATAATGTGAAATTATGAACATTGTTCATATAAAAAAGTCTGCATCTTCGTCGCGCGTTTTCACACGCTTTTGACATGTCATGTCATGTCATGACATGATTTCTCATTGTCAGAGGTTGGCAAGTATGAATGAGACAACTCTCCACCAGAGATCAAATGATGCAGAAGTTAGCAGCTACATGTATAGGTCACTGTATTGCCTTCAACAATGAGCAAACCCATACTGCATTCCAAGCTATTAAAGGCTATGAAATGACATATGTATACAATTCAAACCAGAAAACTTACGGCCTGAATTATGTACAAAACAATAAATGAAAAACAAATATGATGTACAGTAACAAACAACAACCGCTGAATTACATGCTCCTGACTTGGGACTGGAACATACAGTATGTAACAGGGTTAAACATATTTGCAGGTGCCTTACCCTCCCATAACCTGGGACAGTGTTGTAACAGCACAACATAAGAACAAACAATAAACTAACTAAAAATCAGTTGAAAAGGACTACTTGTGGTACCTAGAAGGGAAATTTTGGAAATTGAAAAAAAGACATAATCTGGTTAGGATGTTTTTTTTTTTCAAAAGATGCCAAAGAAATGTTTTGGATGAAAGTAGACTGTTATCTCATTTAACCCCTAGTCGATTCACAGATTGCATTGTATATTTTTTTGTAAATGTAATTCCAATAAAATAATTTTTATCATCTTTTCTTTTTTCTGTTGCAGCATAATGGTGTTTAGAATTTGTTTGCTTCATGCAGATGTTTCTTGTATATAGATATACAAATATTGTATGCAATGGAGAATGCTGAATGTATATACCATACTGGGCCAGTTACAGCACTTTATGTAGAAGGCACATACATTATTGCAGGTTTGTATGAAGTATTAGATATATATACCAATCAAATTAGAAAATCTGAGATTAAACTAATCTTACAAGTCTTCCTATGGTGAATAAAAACCCAATCTAAAACAAATCCTGCCAGTAAAATGGAAGGTAATACTGAATTTGAAGACATAATTGAATTATCTCTTTTGTAATTACTTTCAGAGAACTTGAAAACTATGATTCTTTTTTTTTCCATATATAATTTATATACTACTATAAAACATTGTAGAGATTGTTGCATTTTTTGCATTCTGAACTGGGTATGCTATAATTAAAGTAAAGTCAATTCGGTTAACGGAGACAGGTAATGTTAGATAATATTAGAGATTATATTTGGAGCAAATTATTAATTTTGACATTGTTTCAGGTTGTGGTGATTACTTGTACTTGTATGAAAGTGAAACTACCCAATGCTTACAAAGATTATCAGCATTAACTTGTACAAGAATTCATGGGATTAGATCAGGTATGTCCCTGTGACCAACACGCATACACACACACACACATCCAATGTCTAGACTGAAATAATGTAATCATTTATTTAAAGAAGTAAAACTCCATGCTTAGGATTTTGGATGATAACTGAAAATTGTTTTATAATTTCTTCATTTTTAATGATTTTTAATTTGTTCTTCCTTTTCTGTGTTTTGAATGTCATTTTACATTTGTTTTAATACTTGTGCCACAACTTTATATTGACCAAATACACATTCGACAACTTTATATTGACATCTGCCATTGATGGCAATACTATCTTTTGATCAATCCTTTGAGGACATTTAAGTTTGTGAAAAACAAACTAAAAATGGTGTATAGCATGTTATTGTTTATACTTTTACCCCAAAAAAATGTCAGAATAGCAAAATTACATATTTTTTGTAAATGTTGAACTAATAGGGTAACTAACGTATTTGACAATGAATATATATTAAGGATTTTAATAAAATGAGACTAAATTGGTCTTTTATTTTATTTTTTACTTAGCAAATGACTAGTGGTTAATTTGCAGACTGGTCCTCTTGCTTAAACAATATTAATTTCAATGGCTATCATATTTATAATATTTTAGACAACAATGGCCAGTTGTGTGCTTTTGGTGAGAAGAGAGCTTGTATTGTTACTATGGATACCAATACATTGTCACTCACAGATAGGAAGACTCTACTTCAGGACTTAATCTGGGATGCACAGTTCTTAAAGGTTTGTACATCCTGAACTGTACAACAATTTATTGTGCAGTCTGTTGGTACCATTGTCTGAAGAGGAACAGGTGAACAGTTTTATGAATTTTCATTACCGGTACTGTGAGTTCAGAAATTATTGCAATTTTTTATATCAAATTTGGAAAATTTCTAAAAAATCCTGCACAAGGTGATTTGCTTTCTAGCTTCAGCAAGTTTATGGAAACAATACATGTATGAACCCACATCAATTTATTTTAAATTTTGCATATTTATCAAACTTGACTGTACTCTTTGTACAAACAGAACTTTGGCAGTTAGACAATACTCTTCTATAGTCTGTGGAGACCAAATATTTGTGAATTGGTTTAATTAATTTACATCAGAATTATGATTAAATTGTTTGGTTAAGGTAGTTTACTGTATAGTTGTCGTCACATCAGCTTAAAACTTATTACTAATGTTCATTATGATATGAACTGTTTAAATTATGTGTCAAATTACCATTTTGTCCCCAATTTCATGGTTTACAGAACATGGAAATGTGATAATGTGAGTGGGACAATGGCAATCTATGGACACATGTTCTTGTTATAGACATTTATTGCCAATTTGGTAATACTTATGTAACAATTGTTTGTCATGACTTTATGTATTTTTTTTTTTTTAAATATTTCTGTAATGAATTTAATGATAACTGGAGATGACTTTTCAAAATAGCATTCATGAGGAACTCACAATGGAAAAAATTTTGAAGATTCTAAGTGACTGTCTAAAAATCTTTCACATATCTCGCTTTTGAATTTGTTTGTCTTAAAGGTATATATATAATGTTTGAAAATTTTCAATGTACAGTATTTTCAACTTGATTTTGTTCTATTTACACAGGTTAAAGGTCAGATTGTTTTTGCTTTGGCACACAACACCATTGTAAAATGGGACAGCAATAATGATCAGATTATGGACATTGTACAGTGTGAAGAAAACAGTATTCTGTATCCTTACTCTAAGTTGTTAATCAAGCAATACACAGACTTTGAATTCATTTATACATGTGGATACAGATTTTTGTTGATTAAGGATACAACTTTACTTAAGTGTATAATTGATTAGTGATTTTTTTTCAAATTCTACATACAAATCTTTAGAAAATTTGAACTTCCTGAACACTTTCGTGGTTCATATTATGTCCACAAAATCCATGAAAATTAGTACCCTACTACTATTGATAAATTCACAATACCTTTTTATTGCAGTTATAAATGTAAGAGGATGCATGCATTTGCAAGTGGATCCTACCACTTTAGAATAAATCTGTAAATTTTGGCTTAAAAATGAAACCGTGGATACAAGTACTGACCAGTTGCATTCATTGATGGGTAATACTGAGAATTTAAGTGCCAGTCTTCTAACAATCAGGCAAATTCTAAAAGTTTCAAAACATGATATATTTGAAATATTCATTTCATCCACAAAATATGTTACCTTTAGTCAATCAAAATAAAACTGTATAATCAAATTTTAGAAAATCACTTGCAGTATTATGTATTGGCACTTCAAAGTTGTAGATTCTATGTAAAATCAGCCAGTTTCAATTTCAAATAATTTTTATTACCAGAACCGTACAATCACAATGATTGTAAAAATAAATACTAAACTAATATAAATGTCAGGTGTAAGCAACCTTCTCGTGGGTTTTTTTGTCTGCTTGTCAAAATTCCTTTCCCAAGATTCTGTTGCTTTCTTCATGTTAGAACACAATTTACAGATGATTTATGCAAGTTTTCATCAAAATCTGAGACTATCATGTTTTGGTCACTGCCTGATCCTTAGGCAGACTGGCACTTAAGACTGCAAATGGCAACTCACTGCCATGAACTGACTATTCAGGTATGCCAAATGGGCGGTCATAAATGAATTATCCTTTTTTATCAAAATAAAATTCTATTGTACAATTGAAGACACATAAAAAATTTGATTAAAATGTGCTCTGGTAAACTAGTGTGAGATCTGACTTTTGTATTACAAAAGTCTTTAAGTCATAACCAGTCATAATACAATATTTATATATTATCAATTACCTTAAGTGGTCATGTGGGTTTTGCTCATTGTTGAAGGTCATATGGTGACCTATAGTTGCTTAAATCTATATTTTTTGGTCTCCAAGTAGATATGTTGTCTCATCGACAATCATACCACATCTCCCTATTTTTATATAGATATATATGTTAAATTAGGAATTACCTGTATTACATTGTCAGGACAAGCATTACTTACTGTACTACATTCAATCTTGATTCTATATTTGTTAAACCCTAGCTAATTAAAAAATAATTCAATTAATTTAATTATCCTATCACAGATATTTAAAAAGTTTTCTTTAATAGTAGTTTTTCAGATACTGTGCACGCTTTATTACATCAAGTTGGGAGAATTTGATTTTAGCTGCAGGAACAGTAACAAATCAAGTTTTGTTGTGGTCACCTTATACTACAAGAAATAGTTCTGGCCTGTGCACAGTAATGCACAGGTTCAAAGGTCACCAGGTAGATATTACTGTTATAATATCTTTATCTCCATTGATCTTGTAAATATTTTAGAATTCCAAAATCAAAGAGATTTCTAACCAGATTTTGTACAGTAGAATATAATATTGAGAAAACAAAAAGCATTATATATTTTTTAATCTTTCAAATGTGAAAAATAACATTACTTGATGGGAAATATTTTTTTTTATGAAAAATGTTGTAACTGATGAGCAAACTGCTCAGGAGAATTTTTTCTTCCAATATGTTTTTTTAATCTCTCAAATGTAGAAAAAAACATTACTTGATGGGACAACACGATTTTTTAATGTATTTTATAGGTATATAATGGGGAAAATATTCCAGTTTATAGGGATATAATTTATAATAAATTGTAATTAATGTGAAGTTTTATACTTAGCATGTTGGATATTGGCTTTTATTATATATTTTTTTTCTTTTCACAATTAAGGTAAGATTATAAAATATAAGGTAGTTACTAAAAGAAAAGAAAACGAAATTAAAAAAAACACCAAAAGACATCTAGAAATCAACAAATGCTCTTCTAAAACATGTAAAATGAACAAGGGATATTAAAAGATATCAAGTTTTAATTGCCCAGAGTATAAAAAAGTTATGAATGAATTTAACATAGATAATCGTTAATCTGCTATAAACTGCAAATTGACTGCATGACAAGAATATTCAATTACAACTAAATTCAAATACTGACAATGTTCTGAGATACCCAACTTTGGACAGGTACATGAACATTTAACAGGATTTTTAAAATAGATTATTTAGCTCTCAAACTCTCATTTGAGAATCTAAATGCTTGGACAAAGTACCTTACTGTAACAAAATATAACTTTGATTTTTATTCTTTTCAATTTTTAAATGTAAAATTTCATTATCAGGATTATTTCAGGGTGTAATTTTCTCAGTGCGATACAACACACAACGACAGCAAATTTGTTCTGTTTCTGATGACAGGAGCATTAGAATATGGCAATTGACCTTTCCTAATAAGGTTACTATGGCAATAGATGACCTTGACATAGAAGATTGGACTGGATGTCAGAGTACACCGCTACATGTATTATATGGACATTCTGCCAGAGTCTGGGACATAAATTTACTGAGTAACGTAATGATCAGTATTGGCGAGGTAATTAATAAATCAATTTACAGATTCTATGATTTTGTTGTATGATTGGTACCTCATTCTGTATACTAAGATTAGTACCTCATACTGTATACTAAGATTCGTACCTCATATTGTATACTAAGATTAGTACCTCATACTGTATACTTAGATTCGTACCTCATACTGTATACTAAGATTCGTACCTCATATTGTATACTCAGAAAATTGTGGGTGCATTTATTATTGTGGTTTTGAACAATGGACAAAAATATGAGAATTATCATTGCTATATCAGAAAATGCTGCATACAAATAATTCTATGTAAATTTACAATGCAAGTTTTTAATTTTGGGAAACGTTTCCTGTCACATTTTTCACAATAATAAAAACATTTGTGAATAGTTGATGCATTTTGTATTTTTGACTGCCATGTCCTTATCAACAGAATGAATTATTTGAAGATGGCAGGTGACATCTTACTTGGAAGACTCACACATTTTGTTACCAAAGTCGAAACAGATTCACCACCTAACAGGAATTAATGGACCAGTAGAAATTTTTTCTTGTTTGTCAGTAGAAAATTTTCTAAAGTAACCACTTCTGGAAATCAGAATGCACTTAGGAGGCACAAACACAGTTAATTGTTAAAAGTCTACTTAAATTTTCTTTTTGTTTTGATATAGATCATATATATTCAAAGATATTAAATAAAGAGTAGATATTTATAAACATTAAGCACATAATATTAAAACAAAAATTAATATGTTAAAACCAATACATGTGATTTTCAGGACAGTTTATGTTGTGTATGGAACTACAGTGGAGAGGTTATTCAAAAATTCAAAGGTCATAAGGTATTTGTTCTTGATAAATCTATTTTGTTTATTTCCTTATATACAGTTTTGTGTGGTAAGTAATGTATCATTGTTGTAAATGCTGCCTAGTCATCTCCTTAAAATCCATGCCTGCATTGAGCAACCAATAAAATCTGCTTTTATAAAAAAAGGATACCTTACAGTAAATAGTTTCTGACCAATTTGATAAGTACATTTTAGAATGTGCAATGTAGTCCAAGAGTGATGTCAAGACCATATTTTGTAAACTTTGAGAGGATTTCATCTTTTTGTGGATACCATGATGCAATTCATTTGTGAGAATTAGCATTGGTACACTGTTTTTCTGGTTACCGAGCCATCTCCTAAAAACCCATTACCACCCTGCACGACCCAATTTTATAAATGTAGAAAAAAGTTGGCACCTTACAGTAAGTTAGTATCTTACTAAATGGAAATAACATTATAGACTTTGCAATTTGATAAGAGCATCCTATTTGTACCTTACATAAAGATGCCACCATTTAGTGACCTTTTCAATTATCTGCCTTATGTATACACTATAGTAAAGATCATTTAAACTGCACATATTAACCCAGCTGCAATAGATGGAAGTTTTAAACAGCATGTGTGAATTGAAGATGCTTCCGAATACCGAGAGAATTACAAGTGTCAGTTTTGCATAATTTATGTAAAATGTTAATTTTTCACTCAGTATCAGACAGACCAAAAACTTTCTTGCTCTGTTATTCATTATTAAAGAATTACCAGTAATGACTGGATATCTAGCCATGTAGCTGTCCTTTCTGTTTCTGTTACAGACCATGCATTGGCTGATATTTAGGCCAAATGTTTCAATACTGATAACTTAATCATTGTTAATATTTAAATTTGAATGATTAATGAGAAAATTACACAATTTCATTTATAATACATCTAATACTTGTTTTATTTGCAAGAATTGTAAAAGATATAGCTTGTGTCCAATAACTTCTGCTTTCAAATAGAAATATACGGAGTCCTATAATTGCTTACATCCACATCATTTGAACCTGGGTGAAAAGTTGTCTCATCTCCTCATTTTTATATTGAATTTTGTTTAACCTGTCATATCTTGAAAACACAATAAGACGATAAAAAAATTGCTGTACAGATTCAATGTTGCCTCAATTCTCATTTTTTTACCTGTCTAAATTTTGATAGTACTTTTGACACTAGGTTAAAAATTATATGATCTGATGAGTTCATAATATTTTATTGCAGGGAAAAAGTATATGGAGTTTGGCAGCAGATAAAAAAGAACAGTTTTTTGTAAGTATTAAAAATGTAATGTAAATGTATATTGGTTTTAGATACATACCAATGGGTGATAAAAGACAGGGAAATAATGTTTGATGTTTTAATTGATGGACAATATTCTTTTTGAAATGAACATGACCAGTATATTTGTAATAGTCAGTATCTGTTTTCTTTCATTTCTGAATAAGCTATATGGAGTTTAAAATACTAATTTTTCCATAACAATCTTTTAATTTTCTTTACAAAAAGGAATATCTTATGTATCTCAGCTATCAAAAATTGTAACTCATTAATAGAAGTATGATCTTTACATGCAGTTGTAGGAAAAATGAAGGCCTTGTGAAGAATGGACAACTATGATTATTTTTCTTTTCTGTAGGTCACTGGTGGTGGTGATACCAGTATCAGAATGTGGAAACTTGATGTTGCAGAAAACCAGTCAGTGAATATGTTACATAGTCAAAGTCTACCATTCCCTGATCAAAATGTAAGTACCTGACTTGAACCTCTATAGCTAATAATTTCAGTAAATACAAGATTAAAAAAACTATTCCAAAAGTTTGATTTGTTGATTATTAATTCATTTTGTAATTATCTCAGGCAAAATGTGTTCTACCAACATGATTTTCTGCATGGTCAAAGTTGTTGACGAACAATCAAGTTTGACATGACATTCTGATTGTTATACTTCCAAACTGATAGGGAGAATTTATCGATGTGCATAAAAAACATATGATTTCAATCAGTTTTTGGACTGAAATTGTTTTCTCTTCCTTCCAAAATTAATTTTTACACAATGAGGTTTGACTGCACAAATCTGGTGATAAGTCTCAGAAACTTGTGTATGACTAAAAAGTAAAGAAAATTTGTTGAAAGCTTTATTATACTCTCACTTTAAGAGTTTGGGATTTATTGCATTCACATCATTTCTGTTCTTTCATCAAACAAATATTTCTATCACACTTTACTCAGGTACTATTAAACAGAGTGACTACTTATTTGGTCAGCAGCTTGACTGTAAAGAGTTGAAAAGCATGGCCACTTTTCAGATCTGTCCATCACCTACTTCCTGTTTACCGATATTTTTGATTTTTCAATATGTTGAATGAACTTAAAAAGTCCACCTGTTATAAAACTGAACAGATAAAGATTATCCAGCAACAAATAACGGATAATTATCCGGTTGCAGATAATGGATAGTTATTCTGTAATGAATAACTTTTAGACACTATATAAATATAGCACCACTATCAATCCATCATTCTGCCTCTGAAGAAGGTCCATGAAGGACCCAATCAGTTCAGGCTATGAATCATTACCAGGCGCTGTTAATTATGTGATTTCGGCATAACTTATACTTTTTATATGGAAATGTTTTATAAGTGGCAATGAGACAACTAGCTGCTAAGGGCCAATGGACTAGAAAGTGAATATCTATTTATTTACGGTTCACCTGAAGATCTTCAGTAGTGATCTAATACCCTCAGTCATTGTTAATGTAAAAATGTTTCACATAACTTTAATCAAACAATCAAACACAAGTTCATATTGAAGAACACAAAGTTGAGTGCATTCAGATTGGTTAGTAGTTTTACAAATAACTAAAACTTACTAATTTTTAATTTTATTTTACAGGATTTTGTGAGAGTTGTGTCCCTTTGGAAATCAAATTATGTTTTAGGAATTACAGATGAAGGGTAATTAAAAATATGTTACCATAGTCTGTCAATATATTAATAAAAATATATACTGAAAATTTATGGATGTCAACATCTTTCATAGTACATAATTAAGCCATCTTACACACGAATATCAGCTGTCATACTTCTAAATAGATTTTCTAAAGGAATGTCAAGAACTGTTAGAAAAACATAAAATTTAGTTCAAAGCTTTTAGAATTTCAACATCACAGTAATGTGTTTGAAAATGAATAGATTAGGAAATATACCTGTTTAGCCTAAGGGGATCAGTTTTAGTCTCTTGTTTTTAAGTTCAATCAATAACATGAAATTTAAATATCATTGCCTGTTCTGCAAAATTTAAGGATTTGTTTGCCTATAAAATTAGCCTCAGTTAAAAAACTAATAGTGAAGTCTGACACATGTTTATGAAACAAGGTGAAAATACAATTTGTTGGAAAAAAAGAAATGGACAAGTAACATGCTCCCATAGCAATTAGAATCTATCAACATGATGTCCATTTATGAATTTATGAACTGTTCAAATATTAAGGACACATGCACACATCAGCCAAAAAAGTTATTTTTAAGGTATAATAATCAGTTGACATATATCTTCAAATAAATATTGGTTAATGCATGTATCCGTACTCAGTATTTTACAAAATAGAAAAAAAAAGGATATGGGGTATCCATTCATGACACAAAATCAGTACATGCACAACAAAACACTCAAAAGCATAGGAACAGTGCTTTTATTACTTTTCTTCATCTCAAAGTCACAATGAGGCCTTCAACACAGGACAAAAACTCTCACTTCACTGCAAGGTTAAGACTGCCCCTGGCACTGGTTAGAGAGGAACTCTTTGCAAACTGATGATCATGCCACAGCTGTGAATTGAAGAACAAAGCCATGGAGCAATATCAATAGACAGAATCTGGCAAAGAAATCAAACATTTACTGTAATAATTTAGGCTGACGATCACACTGAGGCATGCAAAAACAATACAAACATTTAGACAACCATGGGGTGCGAACAAAGACTATTATATTGAAAAACAGTTGTATTTTATATTTATAATAGCTTTCTCAACTATATTTAATGATCATTGGGTTTTTAATAAATGATTATTTTTTTGTTGCTAAAAAAAGTCTTGAAATCACCATGTTCTTTTCAAAAGGTAAAATGACAGCCTAGAAATAATTTTTGTGGCCTTATTCATGTTAAAATGTAATGCTTTATTTTGCAGGTCATTATTAATCCACAGCTTAATAGATAATAAAACCTCAGTGATATTTAAAGATAGTAACTTTAAATCTTATACCGTTATAGCAGTTTCCCATGTGATAGCTTTAGGGAACATCAAAGGAACTCTACGTCTTGTTTATTCAGGTAAATTTCATACACAGCAGGAACATTAAATACGAAATACTAATTTTCTTCAATCCCAAAAATGTATCCACGAAAATAGATGCTACAGTATATAGAAACTAAGTGAATAACTTTGTCATAAAATGAGTACAAAAAAATATTTTACTACATCTAAAGGTCTGTGTGCACTCATAAGGAAAAATGGCAATGTTATCCTGAATAAAAGAAAATCATCAGTAGATAACCTGAATGCCTGAAGTCTGATATGGCTTTTAACTTTTTAAATTTTTGCATTAGATTTATGATGATGAAGTGAAGTGGTTTGTTTAGAAATTCTTTCATGATCCATCCAATTATTCAGTCAAATTATTTACTTTTGATGGACAGAAAACTCCCTTAAATCTTATTGACATGTTTTTTGTGGCTTACTGTCAATTTTTCCTTGTCTTACTGATTACAAGTGTTTGGAAATGACTATGATCAGACTGACATACTGTTTAGAGATTTTCTACAACGCCATTAACAACACAAGTTTAGGAAGCTTGCTTGTAAATTCTGTTATGAAGTTTGATCATGCATGGCAATTGAAACTGACACAATAAAGATGTAATTTTTCCAATCAAATCTTCCAAGTGTCAATTTCAGATTTTTGTTTTTGAGTAAAAAACTTGTTAAGTTTTGATTATAACATACATCAAAGTAAAGTTTTCATCTTTACAATGTTGTAATTATCAGAGAATCTGACAGACAAGAAGTTTAGTTGGAATGATTATAATATCTACAAAGGGAAAGTACTCTCTATCCACTGGCTGTCAGAAAATTCTTTGTTAACCACTGGACCAGAGGGACATATTGTAAGTATGTTGTGGCTACTTTGTATATAGAATTCCCGGAGGCACTTTTTACACTACGGGGGGAAAAGGGGGGGGTTACTACCTATTATTGGGTATACGGGGATGTGCCAAAAATATGGGTCATAATTTTTTCGAGATTTTATATAAAAATGACCCTCCTTTTTAATGGCATCCTATATTAAAATGCATTTACGTTTGATAACTGTATATTGATTTGGGGTATGATCTACATATCATATATAAATATGCTATTGAGAATCTTGCATTTAAAATATATGTGCACCAGACGATGTCAATTCATATATAAAACTTAAGGGCAGCTGTATATTTATGAATTATGAATTATGAGTGATGATATAGATTTAGTGCTTATATAAGCATGGGTCATATTTTAGATATTGTATATAAGTACAGGTCAGAAGAACCATCCAAGACAAGCATGTAAACCTTACAATCATTCCATACACCAAATGTAGTTGACCTATATAGCTTATAGTATCTGATAGTATATAACTATAGGTACTGAATTTCAGTGAATGTTATATTAAAATGGGTACGTTTTTTGAGGAAAAAATGGCACACCCCTACCAAAAAAATATCGAAGTTACCCTCCCCCCTGTGGTTTACACCATTAAATACTAATTAGAATGCTTAATTGACTCTGACATGATAATTGGATTAGAGGTATCCAGTAATTAATTACAACAACCTATTGATTTTTGAAGCATGGTGGACCTTGACCTCATTTTCATGTTTCATTGGTCATTGTTAAGTTTTCATGGTTTTGTCAGTTTATCAGAGTCTATAAGCAATAGGTCCATTATATTTGGCGTATGAAATGATTGTAAGGTGAACATGTCTGTCTGGCAGGGTTCACATGACCTTGACGTCATTTTCATGATTCATTGGTCAATGATAAGCTTTTGTGGTTTTGTCAAATAATCAGATACTATAAGCTATAGTCAACTATATTTGGTTTATGGAATGATTGTAAGGTTTACATGTTTGTCTTGGATGGTTCATCTGACCTTGACCTCATTTTCATGGATCATTGATAATGTTAAGTGTATATGATACTTGTAGTAAAACCTTCATATTTCAGACCTTCAACATATATTCCATCATGATAAGTAAAGCAGGTAGACATTTCAGCATGTGCACTTATGTTTTATTTCGTTGAGATTAAGCCTGTACAGAATTGTATTATGGACTATATGTCAGAAGTTCATATAATCATTTATACAATACAATTCATTCTAAAGACACTAGATATTCTTGAAAACAATTGGTTACTTAAGATTTTTATTCAACTTCATGACAATGTATTTTCATTCTTACAGTTTCAAGACAAAAAGTCTATACAGTATTTTACTATAATTTACTAAGAAGAGAGGCAAACTTGAAACAATACCTTTTTATCATTTCAGCATTGTTACGAATTGTCATCAGTAGAAAATGATGTTCCTATGATGACTTTGATACAGACATTTACATTGCCATATTGTAAACAAAGATGGGTGTCTGCTGTAACACTAAGCACTGATAGAAAGAGTCTAATCTGTGGAGATAGAGCTGGAACAGTCCACGTTTACAGATGGGGAGAACAAATCAATCAGGTAGTACAATACTATTTAAATATCAATGCAAGGTTATTTAAAAAGATATAGGAGAAATACAATTTTCAGTATATAATATCTGTATAAGTTTTATTATGCCCCGGCAACTAAAAGTTGGGGGGCATATTGTTTTACCCCTGTCCGTCTGTCTGTCCTTCCTTCCGTCCGTCCTTCCGTCCATCCCAATATGGGTATATAGTTATTCCGCATAACTCCTCCTACAGTTTGAATCCTAGGAAGTTTTCACTTTGCTGTCTGTTTGTAAATATATTGAAGGTGTGCATGTGGTCAGGGTTTTAATTTTTATTAATATTTGCTCTTTTGGGAGATAGTTGAACTTTGTCATTTTTTGGAGTATTTACTTGCATAAGAGGAGCGTTTCCAGATAACTCCTCCTACAGTTTGAATGCTAGGCAATTTTTACTTTGCTGGCTGTTCCTACATATATTAAAGGTCTGCATGTGGTTAGGGTTTTGATTTTTATTAATATTTGCTCTTTTGGGAGATAGTTGAACTTTGTCATTTTTGGGGTATAAGCGATTAAATGTTATAGTTATTTTAAAATAACACTTTGCATCTGTGGGGGCATCAATTGTGTCTCCCAGACACAATAATATCTCTAAGAAAGGTCTACATTGACTTTGTTATAATACAGTTACTTCAGAATGGAATGTGGGGGCATCACTTTGTCTAGTTTTTTCAATCCTGTCTTTTAGAAAAAACTATATTCTAAGAAATAATTGCTTCTCTTTTCTCTCAGCTGAGTAGAGTAGTTATTTTATAATGATGACTAGTAAATTTGCTGATCTAAGGTTTATTACTATAACTCAAAACATTCAAATGTAACAACGCTTGAAGGACTTAACTTGATTTCCTGGGATAAACTTAAGTATAGATTCTCTCATCAAATAGATTTACCCTTGCCATTTTACTCATGTGTGAAAAAGGGATTATATACATGGCTAGTTATTAGCTATTATTCTTTGATATATCAATCCAAACTGACTAATTTTGAAGGTACTTTTACAGTATTTGGATCCAGTACAGAGTTTTTGGAAGATACATGGAAAAACAGGGGTAACAGATGTTTGTTCAGCAGATAACACTATTTACACTGCAGGACGTGATGGCCATTACAGGCAGTTCACAATATATAATGGACAGCTAATGCTGCTCAACAGCAATAGGGTATGGAGTTGGAATTTGCCTAATTAAACCATTATTTTTAATTTTTGAATTGTATAAAACATGAAAAAACAACAAAAGTATGTAATGAAAAACATATGCATAAAAGTCAGCATACTAAACAACTGCTTATATAATTATCGATCTTAAGACTAAAATTTGGAAAATGGGAGAAAATTGTTTCAGTGAAAAAAGTTTAACCTTTTTTTAAGCAATAATAACTGTTATCAAACACTAAAATATTTGTCCAATGAATTAAGACACAAACACTTAAAAGATCTCAGAGGTCTTTTGCACATAATTTATATAAATAGCACATAGCTGAGAGGTTGATAGAGCAGATTGTTACCCAGGAAAAAATTGTCAAGGGACGAGAAGCCAAGGTTCACAATATTTTTTCAGGGGTACCAATTTGCTTGATCACCATCATTATCCTGTTTTTCTTTTTTAATTAATCATACTGAGAATTTTGTTATTATTGTCTTTTAGATTATAGATAAGAAATTAAAATTATTGTCGTTTGAATTATTGATTTCAAACTCTTCTTAAAATTAAAAAAAATTGTCTTCAAAATTATCGATTTAAATTTAAATTCCAATTCTTTAAATTTTTTATTAATTATTGATTTTTTATTGTTCTGCATAAGAGGATAATATAAAAAAAAAGAAATATTGTTTCCCTCTAAGCCAAGTGTTTGAGTAGAAAGCACTCTCATTATAATCCCCAGAAAAACCTGGCATTTTTACAATAGTATGATAAATATTTATGATGCTTCTTGTATTTGTTTGTATAGGTATTTAAAGGATTTGATTGGTTAGATAAACTTGAACTACAACCTGATGGGGATATTTATATCTATGGCTTTCAATCTGTAAGTAGAAAAACAATGTCTATTATAATTTTCCTAGAAATTATCAGCTGGTTATTTAAGATGATAAAGGGATTTCATATTTCATATTTCTTTAATTTAAATGGTTTAAACATCAGTGTTTGTCTGTAAATGGGATGTGGACATAATTCTTTCAGCTCAAACTCAAAGATGTTTTTTTAGTGTTTTTTTGTGTTGTTAGGTTGCTGTCTCATTGATGTATAGCCAAATCTTCTTTGATCTATATTTAGCATTTGTCTACTTCAGGACAGCTTTATATTGTTCAGTGTTAACAACAACCAGAAACTGGTCAAGATACCATGTGGTGGTGGACATAGAACATGGGATTGTCAGATCATTCACAACAAAATCAGTTTTGTATATTTAAAAGTGAGGGAAGTTGTTCTGTGCAAGACAGATCTTCACACAAACCAATTAATTTTGAAGGTTGGTAAGAAAAATTAAAAAAAATACTCTGTTCAGATTATATATGTATAAGTATCTATAGATTCAAGACAAAAAATACTCTGTTCAGATTATGTATGTATAAGTAAGTATAGATTCAAGACAGATTATATATGTATAAAAAATACTCTGTTCAGATTATATATGTATAAGTATCTATAGATGTTCAGATTATATATGTATAAGTATGTATAGATTCAAGACAAAAAATACTCTGTTCAGATTATATATGTATAAGTATCTATAGGTGTTCAGATTATATATGTATAAGTATCTATAGATTCAAGACAAAAAATACTTTGTTCAGATTATATATGTATAAGTATGTATAGATTCAAGACAAAAAATACTTTGTTCAGATTATATATGTATAAGTATGTATAGATTCAAGACAAAAAAATACTTTGTTCAGATTATGTATGTATAAGTATGTATAGATTCAAGACAAAAAAAAAAGTCAGATGAGAATTTTCCCAATTTTCACATACCGTGGATTCATTACTCTTCGTCAGATACAAATTTTCGTTAATTCTTTTAATCCAGGTGAACCACAAATTTAAATGTTCAAAGAAGTACAGATTTTTCTATAGGCTTGTATCCGGACTTTTCTAAAATCACGAAATCAATTATCCACAAAAATCCAATGTTTTCTTAATCCATGAAAATTGGTACCCACGAAAACAAAAGAATCCACCGTAGCTCTTTCAAGGTTACGATTCTGATGTTGCCATGGAATAATCACTTTGGAAGAATATTAGCATTAACTTTAAGTCAGTATCATTTATGCTAAATAACAGAATGTATAAGCATGACTTTAAAGTGGTCCAATTGCAGTAAAAAATATATAGGATGGACTGGAAACAACAGTAATTCCAGCAAAACAAAAAAAATCTCTAGGATAGTCATTTGGACAATTGTGACTTCATAAGAATATTTGATCTTAGTTTGTTGGAATCATTTTGGACAAAACTTGTATGAATTTGAAATAATTGTAGCACTTATAATTTGGGTCAAAATATTTATTTAATAGATCAATATCTTTTCCTTTTTTTCTAGGAAAGTTTACATGGAAGGGAAACAACTTGTATAAGACATCTATATTCAACTGAATTTGGTAAGCAGAATTTATAAAAAAATTGTAATTGAGTCAAGTCGGGATGTTGATCATTTTAAAACACAATGTATGTAATAGATGTTAGATTAACTCAGAAAGGACCAAAATAAGAGTATATGTTGGAATCAAAAACCTGTTATATTTATTTATGTGCATAACTATTTATGGCATGTTTAAAGTTACATGTATTGTTAAATATCAATGAATTTATTTGATTTTTTTATTTGTAGACTGTAAACCATGTGATATTATTATAACCTGCAGTGAAGATACTACAGTACTAATCTCTAGTTTGACTTGTATCCTTCCTAGGTTTTTATCAGACATTGCTTTCTAAACATTTATAAATGTTTGCTTAAATTAAATGTCAGCAGGGTAGAAGTTCATTTAAAGATTTAACAACTAGTTGAGGGTGGGGACTGGAATCTTATAAAAATGACATGGTTTAATCATACTTGATTGCTCTTTGTGTCTGTATAAATTATCTAAATATTTATCAAATGGCTAATATGATCAGTGCTGAATATGTAAGTTATGATTTGAAAATAGATTAAAATATTATCAAATAAGTTTGTAGTAGATTTTTTCCTTAATGGTGATGCAGATAATGAAAAGGGAATTTTAAAGCTTTCATGTCTGCATACTCTTCGAGATCATATTTCAAATGTTAAGTGTATGGCAAGTTGTATATCAAATATTCATGGAGGCCATCTTGTTTTTACTGGAGGTGCTAGGGCACAACTTGTAATTTCAAGGATTTTAATCCAGAAAGAGGCTGACCTTTATGATATTAAAACCTCATTTCAAACTTTAAAGTCATGTCATCTCAATGAGGAATGGTTAACAAGAAAACAGAAAAAAGCCAAATCTTTCCGCTCCAATCCAGAGACAAGAATTATGGACTTGTGTGTACTGTCCTTAAAGGATATTGTATCAGATGCTCCTGGTCATTTTTATGTTTTAGGAGCTGCATGTTCTGATGGCAATATCAGGTAAAATCTACTTTAAATATCATTGCAAAAATTAAAACAGGATAGGTTTTACAAAATTTAAAACTCACATTTTGAATTTTTCAACATTACTTGTATGCAGCGTGTCTTGAAATCACAATAATAATGTGTTATTTCACATTTTTGTCCAATGGCAACTATCACAATGATAAATTCAGGCAAAATTTCTAAATTTACAGTACCATTAAAATTGTATTATATTTGTATTTCTCATACTTAAGTTAAGTATAAGTTATGTTGCTTTTCATGAGGCCTCATGTGTATATTATGTTTATTTTTCAATACAATCTTGCTCACAGGAGATATAAATTCAAAAAATTTAACAAAGGGAGAAACAATTTACCCTAAGATATATGATTTAAAATAATCTTTCTTATTTGACCTAGTACCAGGATATCCTACCACAGAGTAGGTACTGTAAATTCAGAAATTATTGCGATGTTTTTATTATTGCGAAAAATGCGACAGAGTTATAATCGCAATAATTTAAACTCGCATTCTGAAATTTTTTATATGAACTAAACAGGATTTTTCTCAATATCGCAAAAATTAAAATCGCATTTAAGTCTAAAATGACAAAATCGCAATAATAAATGCACGCAATAATTTCTGAATTTACAGTAACCTGTTGAAAAATTATATAATCCGTAGTCAAAAGTCGGTAATATGAAAATAGTCTATTGAGATTATTGATTAACGGACAAAATTATAAATTACATTCATTTGATTAATCAATACTTCATACAAATAATGTGAAAAGGTGAAGAGTCGGACATATTGTTTAGACATTTGATTATTGATTGAAGACAGTATCTTGATGTTTAATTTTTGTGTCATTGGGTTGCTGTTCATTGATGTCTACTCCATATCTCCAGTTAATTTAAGTGAAGGTATAAGTTTTATTTTATGTCAGATGTAATTGTATTTTTTTACTTCATTTTTATCAGGTTTTTCATATTCAGTGAGACATCAAAGAATTTGATACCGTTATATTACTCTGCTTTTCATGACCATTGTGTACTCAGGATAACTCATACATTTGTATCCACAACAAAAGACAGCAGACGACTTTTATTCTTGTCCGCAGGAACTGATGGAAGAATTGCATTGTGGGATATTTCTAAGTTGCTGTTGTCATTTATAACATCAAAAACAATAAAGGTAGTAGAGAATGTAGAAAATAATCAATTTAACTGTACACATTTATCAAATTTCAAAGACACGTCTAATTCGGATTCAAAATACACAAGCATTGCTAATGTAGATGAAGCGAATACATGTACTAATAGTGAGAATAAAGTTATATCCAGTAATGGCCCTGAAGGAGAGAAATGTTTTGATAAAGACTTAGTTAATAGCAACAGTGACAATAGTGTAGAAGACAAGTCTTGTGAACCAGTATTTGTGATACCAAGTCATCAGTCTGGAGTTAATGGATTGAGTTCTTTACAGTTAAATGGTGAGTTATAGAGTGTTGCATTTCGATTTAGTGTCTCATTATGAATGGGGAAGTTTCGAAATATCAAGATCTTCTTTATGAAATATTATTTTTGTAATTTGAAAATTGATTTTCTTTGGAATTTTCAAGGAATTTACCAACATTTTTTTTTTTTTTTTTATTTGATTAGTAATACAAGTTTCATTAAACATACTCTTTCTATAGATTTGTATTTTGATATAATTACAGATAGTAAATTGATATTTCTGATATCATAACATAATGTAGATTGATCTATTTGATATCATTACAGATGGTAGATTGATCTATTTGATATTATTACAGATGTAGATTGATATATTTGATATCATTACAGATGGTAGATTAATATATTTGATATCATTACTGATGGTAGATTGATATGTTTTATATGATTACTGATGGAAGATTGATATATTTGATATGATTACAGATGGTAGATTAATATATTTGATATGATTTCAGTAGATTGATATATTTGATATCATCATAGATAGATTTATAATTATATATTGATATAATTACAGGTGGTAGACTGATATATCTGACAGATGGTAGATTGATATATGTTAGAATATATACAAGGATATATTGACCTAAAGAAGTATGTAAACCTTAGACTTCGTTCTCAGTCAATATACTTCTTTCAGGTCAATATATCCTCGTATCAACTTCATACAAAGGCTATAATTGTACAAAATTACAGGTAGTAGATTGATATTTTTGATATAATTACAGATGGGAGATTGTTGATAGCTAGTGGAGGAGATGACAATGCCTTGGTATTATCGGTGATATCAATACAAGAAAACAACAATATAACAATTGAAGGAAAATGTCAACAGATATCTGCTCATGCAGCTCAAATTACAGGTGAAGATTATTATTTTGGATGCCACATGATCAGTGTGTAGAGATTAATTCAAACTGCAGTTTGGTGAAACCTTTTTTAGGATACTAAGTTTTGTTGCAAACACAAAATTTAATGCCACGAGCAATGCATAGTTTATCTTCATTTAATGTGCTATTTCATGTACTACAAATTCAAATTCACATAGAAATGATATATCTGTATCCAATGTAACTTTGAATCCATAAAATGATCACTTTAATAAAAACCTATAGCTGTGTATTATTTTTACAGGTGTACAGATAGTTAATGAGAATAAGGTTCTAACAGCATCAGTGGACCAAAGATTGTGTTTGTGGGATGTTTGTTTACAAGATTCTGGACCTGAAGTAAGAATTTATAGTGCTTGTATCTAAAAAAAAAAAAAAAAAGAACAAATATAAATGAAGCATCAACAAACAGAAATATAGTAATAGATACACTATTTAGATGACAATTGTTGCATTTCAAGGAAAATTTTAAATGTATAAGAAATGTGCCAGTTTTGAATAGAGCACCTGACAGTGAACTATACATGAACATTATTTAGGCATCACATTGGATTGTTGAAAACATCACATAATGTGGTAGTTGCTAGCAGTTTTTGAATATGCCTTATAAAAAAGTCTTATCCAACAAAAAAAAAATAAATACAAATTCTTGGTTTTGAAAAATGTAGCATGCAAGCCTACATGAAATTTTTGTTTTGTAGAACACATCATATTACTACAAGCGAATAAGAATAGGGTGACCTGACAAGATAGGTTTTTCCTTAAAGAGGTGACCTTTATAGCAGGTTTGACTGTACTTGTCATGTTGTTTGGTATTTTAGTAAGGTTTTTCCTTAAGGTGGTGACCTTTCTAGCAGGTTTGACTGTACTTGTCTTGTTTTGTTTGGTATTTTAGAAAGGTTTTTCCTTAAGGAGGTGACCTTTATAGCAGGTTTGACTGTACTTGTCTTGTTTTTGGGAAGTTTGCTGTAGCAATACTTTCCTAAGGCGTCAGCCTCAAACTTCCGTGACAAACTATCGCAAATGTTCCGCTCCAAGATAATGTAGTACTAGTGTTTGAATACTGATTCTAGGAAGATGCTTTTGAAATTTTGAGTACTGTTGAAAAGATTACAGCTTGAATAAAAAGGAATGAATGTTCACCGACAATTCAGGTGAATTTAACTTCATTTTGAAAATGAGTATCACAAACACTACTTCTCGGATTTGCCATGCGCTGAAGAGCAATTTAAAAAATCTTACATGAAGACATCGTTTCATTCATGAATATTTCATGAATGAACATTTTCAACGCAATTTTTAATATGTATGATATTGACAAATGTTTATTATTAAATATAAAGTAAAAGCCGAGTGTATTGAAAGAATCCGGTATGACTGACATTACTGAAACATGTTCATATTTTGACCAAGCTGTCGGATAATTGACAAGTGATAATAGTTTGATTGAACAATTATACACAGGTGACAGAAATACTCGATAATCATATGGCTTATATCACACGCCAAGGATGAGTAAAGGTAAATTCCGGCTATGATAGAAAAGTGCATGTTAAAATTTGTAAAACATCGATCGGAAGGTTTTGATGCCAAAACATTTGAAAACTTTTAAATTCCGCTAGTTAAATACTAGCTATTTAACATTCAAAATGGGTTTTAGGACCTTCACTCATCTAGCATGCTCCCAGTCACGTGGATCGTACGTATCACAGCCTCCTCAATGTTACGATTAACAATTACATTTGTACAAAAATCATTACAAGGATAAGGCAGACAAGTCAGCTTCTACTTAGAATAACTCAGTGTATCAAGACAAGTGCTGTAGCAATTATTTACATGATTAAATAAAATCTGTCCATGTAATAGCAAAATGACTTTCTCACTCTTAGTGTTTAACCATGCAGTGGCAGATCCAGAACTTTTTATCCTTACTCCTGGATCAGTATGATTCTTAAAGATTGACCTGTAATTAACAGTGTGTCATCTTAACACAGAGAATGATAAATGAATGGCTGAAAACCAAAAATCTCAACTGTTATTGCCTCATTGCTAAATTTCACAGCATCAACTATAAAATGTGTTGCAGGGTTATAAATGAATCTAGTGTATATAAACTATTTTATTCCTGTCGTCATACTGCTATTGTTATGTCCCCACCATATTAAGTTTTACCCTTTTCTTCTGTAGTATGTACGTCCCTTACTTGTACATACGTCCGTACATCCCAAAATTGGTTTCTGTTCTCTAACTTTAGTTTTCCTAAACCAAGTTGTATGAAACTTATACGCAATGCTTATTACCACAAAACATAGGTCAAGCTGAGTTTTGGTGGCGTCGATTTTACAATGCTAGAAATATGCTCCTTAACAAATGGAAAAGTTGTTTGATTTTTTTGTTTACCATCTCTAACTTTAGTTTGTCTCAACCAAATGTTGAAACTTATACACAATGATCATTATCACAAAACACTGAATAAATTTGAGTTTTGGTGGCCTCAGTTATTTTGTTCTAGAGTTATGCCCCTTTACAAATTTAAAAATTGCTGATTTTTGTCGAGCTTCGACTTTTGTTGAAAAAGCGAGACATAGCAATCCTACATTTTGTCGTCGGCGTTGGCGGCGTCCACAAATATTCACTCTGTGGTTAAAGTTTTTGAAATTTTAATAACTTTCTTAAACTATCCTGGATTTGTACCAAACTTGGACAGAAGCTTGTTTATGATCAAAAGCTAGTATCTAGAAGGAAATTTAGTTAAAATTTTGTTCTTGTTTTTCCGTATTTTACTAATTAATTGACTTAGCTTTTCTTCCAGTTAACATTACATACAGTCTGCAGTTAAATTTTTCAATACATTTATTAGATTCATAAACTATCCTGGATTTTTACCAAACTTGGACAGAAGCTTCTTACAATCAAAAGATAGTATAAAGAGGAATATTTTTATTAATTTTTTTCCTCATTTTTGTTGAGCCTGCGATTAACAGACAAAGAAGGCGAGACAATCGGGTTCCGCGGAACACTTACAAATTTTTTCAATTCCGTGCTCAAACTTTAGTGTGCCTCAACCAAATGTTACGAAATTTGTACACAATACTTTTAACCACAAAACCAAGATCAAGTTTGAATTTTGGTGCCGTCATTTTACTGTTATGGTTAGCAATGGTTAGGGTTATGCCCAGTTACAAATGGAAAAAAAACCTATAAAATCACAGGCCCTAGATATGGCATAGGCACATAAAGAAATTAACAGAGCTTTCTGTATATTTGATTATTTTAGAACAAGAGTTTAAAGGTTGCAATAGAAAATATCAAAATTTTATATGACAAACATATGAAAAAAAGTGATTTTTGATAATTGCTGAAAAGAAAATAGTTTAGTTAAAAACAAAAACCGTGATTAAATACATATTTGAAATAATACGCATCTATAACCTATTTGAAATAATACACATCTACAGTTGCAAACTTCCCAGAGGTGCTATCCAGCACTTTGATTTGTATTTTAGTAAGGTTTTTCCTTTAGGTGGTGACCTTTATAGCAGGTTTGACTGTACTTGTCTTGTTTTGTTTGGTATTTTAGTAAGGTTTTTCCTTAAGGAGGTGACCTTTATAGCAGGTTTGACTGTACTTGTCTTGTTTTTTGTATTTTAGTAAGGTTTTTCCTTTAGGTGGTGACCTTTATAGCAGGTTTGACTGTACTTGTCATGTTGTTTTGTATTTTAGTAAGGTTTTTCCTTAAGGAGGTGACCTTTATAGCAGGTTTGACTGTACTTGTCTTGTTTTGTTTGGTATTTTAGTAAGGTTTTTCCTTAAGGAGGTGACCTTTATAGCAGGTTTGACTGTACTTGTCTTGTTTTTGTATTTTAGTAAGGTTTTTCATTAAGGAGGTGACCTTTATAGCAGGTTTGACTACTTCTTGTTGTTTTGTATTTTAGTAAGGTATTTCCTTAAGGAGGTGACCTTTATAGCAGGTTCGACTGTACTTGTCTTGTTGTTTTGTATTTAAGTAAACCTATTGAACACTTATCTGAACAGGTCAGTGCAGCCACAATTGCAGTAGTCCCTCATGGTACAATTATGATCATTATAGTTGAACTACTGACTTTACTTCATGGAATTCTGTAGCTATCTATTTCTACTGTATTTTATTATGCATGATCTCACATGGAGTTACATGTTATTATTATTTTAGATATCAATGGTATGGTGTAGATTCGTCAATGTACCTGATATATCACACATGCAGTTACATGCTATTATTATTTTAGATATCAATGGTATGGTGTAGATTCGTCAATGTACCTGATATATCACATATGGAGTTACATGCTATTATTATTTTAGATATCAATGGTATGGTGTAGATTTGTCAATGTACCTGATATATCACTTATGGAGTTACATGTTATTATTATTTTAGATATCAATGGTGTGGTGTAGATTCGTCAATGTACCTGATATATCACATATGGAGTTATGGCAGAATGAAAACAGGTTAGTCAAAATATAAATTTACAGAAAGGTTATTACTTTTTATCAGTAGAAATGAGTAATGATTGAATAAAGTTCAGTTTAAATTGCACACTTTATTACATACTGTTAATTCAGAAATGATTGCCTGAATTTACTTTTGTGACATTTTTAGAATGGACAAAAATGTGAGATTAATTATTACGATTTCAGGAATATCCGCCAAAGTTATATGTATCAGATATCAGAATGTGATTTATGATTATTGCAATACTCACCCAGTCACATTTACACAAACCCTGAGATATCAGAATGTGAGTTATGATTATTGCAATACTCACCCAGTCACATTTACACAAACCCTGAGATATCAGAATGTGAGTTATGATTATTGCAATACTCACCCAATCACATTTACACAAACCCTGAGATATCAGAATGTGAGTTATGATTATTGCAATACTCACCCAGTCACATTTACACAAACCCTGAGATATCAGAATGTGAGTTATGATTATTGCAATACTCACCCAGTCACATTTACACAAACCCCGCGATATTTTTGAATTTACAGAATATATGTAAAAAAACTTCTTCCTAGGCATGTCAACTTTATTTGTTTTTGTCATATGATCTGTTAAATGAGTTTATTTACGATGAGTTGGATGTGCTAGTTGAATGTAAAACTTAAAATAGGAGTATTCTGTCAAAACTTGCTGAACATTTTGTCAAGTCAATTACTAAATAAGATTTTCAATATAGAATGTACTACTTATCTTTCCCTGAACCAAATTTACTTTATTATATAGACAAGACAACATACTAAATATAGGTTAAACAAATCTGTGCATATATTTTAATATTTAATTTTATACTTTCAGATTAACAATTGGACTGTCTGGTGAAGGAATATCAATATATGAAGTGGAGAAAAATAAATTATCTTAAAAACAGGTGTTTCAATACAATTTATTGTCTCGCCTTGACAGAGTCAAAAAGCGAGACATAAGTATGCTGTTTCCAGTGTCTGTAGCGGCATGAACAATGGATTAGTTTGTGATTAGGTCAGTTTTGTGGGGAACCACTAGTAGTAGATCAATGATATTTGGTTACAGTTGTATTAGCATGGGCACATCTCATTCCCATGAACATTATTTGGCCCTGCCACCTCACTCATGGTCTACTGACTTTGAAACTTTTGCTTAGTTTACATGTATTATTTTGTGATAAGGTCAGTTTATGGGGAACCACTAGTGTTAGAATGAAGATATTTGGTATGCAGTTGTATTAGTATTGGCACATCTCATTTCCATGATATTGTTTGGCCCTGTACCTTCAGTCATTGTTCATTGACTTTGAATATTTGCATAACTTACATGTTAAAGTAATGCTATTTTGATTTCAACATTTGTATTTTACTATTGAATTAACGAAAAGGTGGGACATATCTCTTTGTTAACAGTTTATTAAACATAAACCAAAAAGATACAAATCAAAGTACTCTTTTTAAATAACATTTGTGTCACCAGTCTCATTTTTAATCAACTTAAAACTTTTCGTTAAACCTTATTGCAATTTGTCCACTATTGGACATGACAGCAGTTCCCGTAAAATGTTGATGTCACAAGAGAAAATGTCTTGACACCACTAAAGAAAAGTGATTGTTGTATGATTTCAATAGTTAAAGTTTCGCAAACTCCCAAATAGTGGTGTCAATGCAAGAGATATGTTCAAAAACGTTTTCATTCTTTGCAGAAGTGTTACTTTGTTTCTTCAAACTAATATATAAAATACAGAGATGTAGTATGATTGCCAATG
This sequence comes from Mytilus coruscus, assembly GCA_017311375.1. NCBI lineage: Eukaryota > Metazoa > Mollusca > Bivalvia > Mytilida > Mytilidae > Mytilus > Mytilus coruscus. Next base: position 129,254,691 of record CM029596.1, read on the forward strand.
AGGCAACTATCCTCCAGAGTTAAAATGAAGTGGTAGTAGGTAATGATTGACCACTTTACGGCCTTCAACAATGAAAAAAACGCATACTGCATAGTCTGCTTTAAAAGGCCTGGACATCACAAATGTGAAATCTAGGGTCCTAATTCATAACAAAACAATTTATGAAAAACAAATATGGCAGACCTGAACCAAAGACAACTACTGAACTACAGACTCCTGACTTGAGACAAGCACGTAAAGAATGTGGCGGCGTTAAATATGTTTGTGAGCACTTAACCCTCCCTAACCTAGGAAATGTCATGCTTTATAAAATGCTACCAGTGTCTGAGCAGAAAGTTGATGAACCAGGGTTATGTCAAAGAATATCTCGTCCTTTTTCTAAAAAAAGTTCATCGGAAGATACCAAGGCATAGTTGATAAATATTCCGTATCAACTTCACAAATAATACATGATGGTCTTGAAGTATAGACTGACGTTGTGTATCATCTTAATTACGTGTTATAGTGTTCTTTTATTTGTCTTTGTAAATTATTAACCCAATATTGTTTAGTCCATTTTTTGTAATATCCTTTTGGCGTGGCTCGGTACTTATGCATCCCTTCAATGTGTTGTGCTGTGGTCATTTTTTGTAAACTGTCTTTAATTTTGCTTACGTGCTTTGTATATATGCCATTTTGTTTTTCTTTGTTGATATATATTTTTTTTTTATAGTGATTAAGATTATAACACAATGTTAACTGCTGTACCCTATTTTGACATTTTACCTATTATGTCTGTTTGTTTTGTTCGCACATTGTTGTCAATATAATGGAATTTTATGCGACTGTCATACAAGTGAGAGGTTTAGCTAGCTATAAAATCAGGTTTAGTCCACCATTTTCTACATAAGGAAATGCCTGTACCAAGTCAGGAATATGACAGTTGTTTTCCATTCGTTTGATGTGTTTGAGCTTTTGATTTTGCCATTTGATAAGGGACTTCGGATTTGAATTTTTCTTGGAGTTTGGTATTTTGTTATTTTTACTTTTTGGTACAAAATGTTCAGCATTTCTTCTTACTTAAGATATTACAAAGTATACAGGTATTAACCATTATCTTTATATTGATCCAGAATATAACGATTTTCTTTCATGTCATTTAAATATCTGCAAGTTTTTCAGGATTAAGTAAATACATGTATTATGAAATATAGGATATCAATATTTTTATCAAAATTAGCATGAAAAAAGACAAATTTATTAATTTTTCCAAATGGCCTTTGAAATATATAGATCACACCAATTCCTTTCTTTAAATCACATTTATAAATCTAAGTCTAAAGAATTTCTGTTGTTTGTTAATATAAAGCAAATAATTGCTTTCCAGGAGCATTGAAATGTAGAAACATGGGACTGAAGATATAGTCATCTTTTCCTTTAAAATCAGCTAAATAGTCAGAAAAGGAAGACAAGTCAAATTAACCTGCAGGCCAAAGCAGTTCAGTTTTAGGGAATTTGCATGATTTCTCAAAGATGTCATAACCTGACTTAATAAAAGTGATAACTGGTTGATTCTATACACATTTTTGACTATATAGCATTATTTTGGGGGACACATTTGTCTGGCCTGCGACTAGTCGCAAAATGAAAGACATAGGAATAACAATCTGGCGTGGCAGATGTCTTGTGTTATGAAGTTTCTGACTGTCATATGTCTTTTGTCCTTGACCTCATTTTCATGGTTCAGAGACTGCTTGAAAAAATTTTTTTTCCATCACATGAAATACTCACTTGTTATTAGTAATAGAATAACTATTTTTGGTATATGGGATCCTTGCAAGGTCTGCATGTCATTCAGACAGGGTTCACTTGACCTCAACCTTATTTAATGGATCAGTGTTCAAGGTTAAGCTTTTCATGGTCAAGCTGTATCTTGGATACTATAAGCGATAGGTCAACTTTATTTGGTGTGTGGAATGCTTGTAAAGTGTACATTTCAGACTGGCAGGTTTCATCTGACCTGGACCTCATTTTCATGGTTCAATGGGCAATAAGTTTTTGTTGTCCGTTTTTCAGGTACTATAAGCAACATCTCATCTGAGCTTGACTTTACCTTCATAGTTCATTGGTCAATGTTGAGTTTTTATGATTATTTTCATTTCTCAGATACTATAAGCACTAGGTCAACTATATTTAGTGTATGGAATGATTGTGCAGTGTCCATGTTGTCTTGCAGGGTTCATCTGACCTTCACTTCATTGTTATGGTTCATTTGTCAATATTCAATTTTTGTAATTAGGTCTCTTTTCTCAGATACTATAAGCAAGCCTAACTATATTTGGTGTATGGTATGTATTTAAATTATGATAAGTAAATCAGGTGATTGACACATAAAAAAAAGAGGTGGAAGATATAGGTGGATGGAAAACTGACAAAACCATGGCAAAAAACTTTGGAAAGACAAACAATAATTGCTACACACTAAATAGAAAACTGAAAAATAGATGAGCATTACTTTTTTTTCACTAATTTTTTTTTCCAGTTTTTGCCTTTTTTCTCCAAAACTTATCTAAAATGGAAAAGTAGAAAGTGTAAACAGCTCTAACGATCAGCAATGCAAAACATGTTTTTGTTCAGTGGTTGTCGTTTGTTGGTGTGGTTCATAAGTGTTTCTCGTTTTTTATATAGATAAGACCATTGATTTTCCTGTTTGAATTGTTTTACACTAGTCATTTTTGGGCCCTTTATAGCTTGCTGTTCGGTGTGAGCCAAGGCTCCGTGTTGAAGACCGTACTTTGACCTATAATTGTTTACTTTTTACATATTGTGACTTGGATTGAGAGTTGTCTCATTGGCACTCATACCACATCTTCTTATTTATATTTATGGCAGGTGAGCGGTTAAGCTTATTGTTTCTCACCACTTGTCATTTGGTCACATCTTAATATTGAGAACAATAATAATTGATTCTTCATTTATTTTTATAAACCTTGTTTACAGAGGATAAAATGTAATGTAAACAACTACATAACATGTCTACACCAATATTTCAACTTTTATTTCAAATTTTATCCGTAGACATTTTTACATCCAAGAACCATCATTTCAAGTTAATAAATTTGTTCAAACTTACAACAACATATGAACAAAAATCTATTAACTTGTACACTCTAGCACTAACATGAACTGACATTCATTAACTTGCATTCTCCAACATTGACATGTGCACTAAAGTAAATCAACTTGTACACTCCAACACTGACATGTACAATAAAGTAAATATACTTGTACACTCTAACACTGACATGTGCACTAAAGTAAATCAACTTGTACACTCCAACACTGACATTTGCACTAAAGTAAATCAACTTGTACACTTCAACAACTAGTATGTTCTGACATATAGACAAAATTCAATTAATTTGAACTCTAACACTGAGATATGATTTAAAGTTATTTAACTTGTACACTCTAACATTAACACTGACACAAATTTTAGTTAATTAACTTGTACATTGACCTATGGACTGAAGTTAATTGACTGGTACACTATAACACCCAACACTAGCATACTGACTAAAGATATGTAACTTGTACACTCATAGTAGCACTGTATTAATCTTTTTCCATTTAATAAATTTAACCTATGAATACAAGAAAATATTGCTCATATAAATTGTTTTTGTTTGTTTGTAAAATTTACATGAATTTTAACACAATTTCACATGAAAAGAGCTTTTGCATACATTTCAAAACTTAAATCTTATCAAAGATTTGCATGAAATGTTACATTTAAATGTATCTGTTCATAAAGTGTTTCTAAAGTTATCAAAATGTCAGAATAATGATTAAAATTCAAGTTGAAATTTACATGACAACGTGCAAACTCATATCGGGTAAAATTCATTTTAAATGTGTAATTCCTAATAGCAAAATCTGAAAACCATATTAAAAATTTTAATTTCCAAGTGAATAAAGCTCATATCAGATAAAATTTACATTAAAAAGTTCATGTTAAATTAAACTAGAGGCTCCAAGGACCCTGTGTCGCTCACCTGATATTTTTATTTACAATTGATGCATGATAAATGCAACTGTTGTACTGTCGTTTAGTTTCAGAGATATAAGACTAAAAGTGCGTTTGAAACCTATGTTTTATTTCAGCCATGTGTGCCATGTTGGCAGGCAGGGTCATCATACACAGTGGTCCCTGGATATCCTAGTGGTGATTTAAACCAAGTTTGGTTTAATTTGACAGTAGTTTCAGGGAGAATTTTGTAAAATTTATCTAACGAGAAATCAAGTGATGAGAAAGTTTGTTGTGAAGTTTTGTTGTTGCAACCCCAAAAAAAAAACAAAAGGTAATAAAAATTATCATTTAAGGGCAATCTTTCCTATTAATGATTTCTGCAAAATTCAGTTGATTGTGCAAGGGTTGTATAGCCAGCTGAGGTCGTTAAAAACTCTCATTTGTTGTTGCAAAATTCAAGTGGTTTTGAATTGCTTTGTTGATCTTTTTGTATTCAACTTTTAAACAACAAAGTACAACAAAGAAGATGACTGATACTCATGACACTGAAAATATGGTCTTCATTCTTGTGAAGAAAATGGTAAGGTTTGAAATATTTCTTAAATATTAATTCAATACCAGTACTTTAATTTGTATTGGATTTATCCCAGGAAACGAGAACAAGGGACTAATTAAATTCAATTTTTTCCCTAAATTTCTGATAAAATATAAAATGAAGAACTATATTTTTTAATGAGAATTTTTTTTTAATAGTTAATTGATAATTTGAACAATATTAATTAAGTTTTAGATCTTGCATGGTTGATTAATTTTCTCTCAAAATTTCTGATATTCTATTTAAGTTTTAAATATAATATGAGGCAGGCATTACCTGTGAAAGGGATGAAGTCTGTATAAATTAGTGTAGGAATTCAAGCATCATTTGCACCGGAATCTGTAGAAAATGAAGCCAAAGTACTGAAACATATCTGACATTCGACCTATTGTTCGGGATTATAGTTGTGACATCATTTTCAATGTAAAGAAAGAAACACCATCATCAGGTATTAATGTGGTTTTTTTTCATGTTATAGAATTATCAATTATTTTTATTGCCAGTACATTAGTAGATTGTTTTCTATATTGATTTTCTACTGCAGTTTCAGAAAAGAAGATTACAAAAGGAAAACATTTTGTAAAACTTACCAAAATTTACCAAATTAATGAAAATTGTTAAAATTGACTATAAAGGGCAATAACTCCTTAAGGGTCAACTGACCATTTTGGTCATGTTGACTTATTTGAAGATCTTACTTTGCTGAACATTATTGCTGTTTACAGTTTATCTCTATCTGTAATAATTTTCAAGATAATAACCAAAACAGCAAAATTTCCTTAAAATTACCAATTCAGGGCAGCAACCCAACAACCAGTTGTCCAATTCATCTGAAAATTTGAGGGCAGATAGATATTTACTTGATAAACAAGTTAATCCCTGTAAGATTTGCTTTAAATGCTTTGGTTTCAGAGTTACAAGCCAAAATCTACATTTTACCCTATGTTCTATTTTTAGCCATGGCAGCCATCTTGGTTGGTTGGCTGGGTCACCGCACACATTTTTAAACTAAATACCATAATAATGATTGTGGCTAAGTTTGGTTGAATTTGGTCCAGTAGTTTCAGAGGAGAAGATTTTGTAAAGATTACAAAATTTACAAAAATTGGTAAAAATTACTTTAAAGGGCAATAACTCCTTAAGGGGTCAACTGACCATTTTGATCATGTTGACTTATTTGAAGATCTTACTTTGCTGAACATTATTGCTGTTTACAGTTTATCTCTATCTGTAATAATTTTCAAGATAATAACCAAAAGCGGCAAAATTTCCTTAAAATTACCAATTCAGGGCAGCAACCCAACAACCAGTTGTCCAATTCATCTGAAAATTTGAGGGCAGATAGATATTTACTTGATAAACAAGTTAATCCCTGTAAGATTTGCTTTAAATGCTTTGGTTTCAGAGTTACAAGCCAAAATCTACATTTTACCCTATGTTCTATTTTTAGCCATGGCAGCCATCTTGGTTGGTTGGCTGGGTCACCGCACACATTTTTAAACTAAATACCCTAATAATGATTGTGGCTAAATTTGGTTGAATTTGGTCCAGAAGTTTCAGAGGAGAAGATTTTGTAAAAGATTACAAAATTTACAAAAATTGGTAAAAATTACTTTAAAGGGCAATAACTCCTTAAGGGGTCAACTGACCATTTTGATCATGTTGACTTATTTGTAGATCTTACTTTGCTGAACATTATTGCTGTTTACAGTTTATCTCTATCTATAATAATTTTCAAGATAATAACCGAAAACAGAAAAAAATCCTTAAAATTACTAATTCAGGGGCAGCAACCCAACAACCCATTGTCCGATTCATCTGAAAATTTCAGGGCAGATAGATCTTGACTTGATCAACAATTTTACCCCATGTCAGATTTGCTCTAAATGCTTTGGTTTCAGAGATATAAGCCAAAATCTACATTTTACCTCTATGTTCTATTTTTAGCCATGGCGCCATCTTGGTTGGTTGGCGGGTCACGGACACAATTTTTAAACTAGATACCCCAATGATGATTGTGGCCAAGTTTGGTTAAGTTTGGCCAAGTAGTTTCAGAGGAGAAGATTTTGTAAAAGTTAACGGACGACGGACGACGGACGCCAAGTGATGAGAAAAGCTCACTTGGCCCTTTGGGCCAGGTGAGCTAAAAATAAATAACGGTTCCACGGAACCCAGTGTCTCGCCTACTTTTGCTGTTAGTCAAAAGCTCAACAAAAATGGGGAAAAAATTATTAAAAATTTTCCTCTAGATACTATCTTTTGATTGTAAGAAGTTCTGTTCAAGTTTGGTAAAAATCCAAGAAGGTTTATGAATCTAATAAATGTTTTAAAAACTTTAACTGCAGACTGTACGTAATGTTAACTGGAATAAAACTAAGTCCATTTATAAGTAATATATGGAAAAACAGGAAACAAATTTTTACAAAATTTCCTTCTAGATACCAGCTTTTGATCATAAACAAGCTTCTGTCCAAGTTTGGTACAAATCCAGGATAGTTTAAGAAAGTTATTAAAATTTTGAAAGCTTTAACCACAGAGTGAATGTAATGTTAACTGGCAGAAAAACTAAGTCCATTTATAAGTAAAATACGTATAAACAGGATTTTTTTTTTAACAAAATTTACTTTTGAATACTATTTTATGATCACAAACAAGCTTCTGTCCAAGTGTGGTACAAATCCAGGATAGTTTAAGAAAGTTATTAAAATTTGAAAAACTTTAACCACAGAGTGAATGTTATGTTAACTGGCAGAAAAACTAAGTCCATATATGAGTAAAATACGGATAAACAGGATTTTTTTTTTACAAAATTTTCTTCTGGATACTATCTTATGATTATAAACAAGCTTCTGTCCAAGTTTGGTACAAATCTAGGATAGCTGAAGAAAGTTATTAAAATTTGAAAAACTTTAACGACAAGGTGAATGTAATGTTAACTGGCAGAAAAACTAAGTCCATTTATGAGTAAAATATGGATAAACAGGTTTTTTATTTTTTCCAAAATTTACTTCTGGATACTATCTTATGATCATAAACAAGCTTCTGTCCAAGTTTGGATGAAATGCAGGATAGTTTAAGAAAGTTATTAAAATTTCAAAAACTTTAACCACAGAGTGAATATTTGTGGACACTGCCGCCGCCGACGGAATGTAGGATCACTATGTCTCGCTTTTGCGACAAAAGTCGCAGACTTGACAAAAATCACACATTTGTATCATTTTTTCTTCTTCAAAATAACATCAATCAATCAATATTCATTTGAAAGAATTTCTTAAGTTATGTAGATGAGAGAATATATCAGAAGAGCTTCTTCAGAAAGTTTTTCATCTTGTTTCTGGCTATCTGGTGTTAAATATTATTCAAACCACACCATCTGATTAAATTTAACAGTTAAACAGTCGTCTATTTGCATTAAGCCCTTGCTAACTGGTTCAATTCATATACAATACATTACATAAATACCACTTTAATAAGCTCTCAGAAGTAAGTTAGGGTGGATGAAATAAGTTATAAATAGTTTAACAATTATAATAAATAAGAAACTTAACATACAAAAAAATATACAAAATTCATTTAAAATGACTTGTGGCACAATGAAATGAACAACAATACAGTAAAGTCTGTATACTGAAACCATGACAGGTAAAATGTACCTGTATTAAGAAACCACAACAGGTAAAACACACCTGTGTAACTTACGTCATTACAGAGTAATTGTGATCTCTTAATTGAGGTACATTAACAACACAATATATTTTTGTAAAGATGGTGGTCACGAGAAAGAGGTAGACAAAATACAATCATACATAAACAGTGGTTAACAATATGCAATAATTTACACCTCAAAACCATTCTACACTGAAGGGTTAATTAGACATTATTTTTTTTTATTTCATGACAAAGTCACAATTACTGTTAAAGGCTGAATTTACCTTTAGATTAGTTCGAAACTTTCATAGCTTTTTCAACATCTGCAATTTACAATTGAAAATCAAATATGAGATTCAAAACTGAAATCCCCAATATGATTCCATTTCAAGATTTGAAAGGTAAGGTAATTGGTAAACGGGACAATACATTGATAGTTTAAAAGACAACTACATAATTTACTTAAATGATGTTGTCAAAAACAGACAGTTGAAGACTACAGAAATGATCTACACAAACAGCTGTCTAAGTTAATATTCCAGACAGAACAATAAATAAACAGCTAAGTTAATATTCCATACAGAAAAAGCATAATTATGAAAGTCTAGTTATAATGAATCAACAGCAGTGTTACTGGCCTGAAATTGATATTGAATGAGTTTTTAGCCTTAATATAGACCATGTCTTTATGGCAGTCTACTGCAACCTATCTTATCCTAGCCTTTTCTACTTGAACCTAAACCTCAAATATAAATTAATAGTGTGCCCTTAAGTATATTATGTAGGTTTGATCATGACTTTATGGCAGTCTACTGCAACCTATCTTATCCTAGCCTTTTCTACTTGAACCTAAACCTCAAATATAAATTAATAGTGTCCCCTTAAGTATATTATGTAGGTTTGATCATGACTTTAGGTAGTATACAACCTTCATCTTTCTGAATACTAAAAGTTCAAATGGCACATGAAAACACCCTGAGTAAACGTGGGAAAAGAGAGTGCACAATGTTTTTGTAACTGAATTACAGTGGAAAAAGAGAATGTACAATAATTTTGCCACTGAATTACAGTGGAAATAGAGAATATGTCATGCCACTTTAGTTTTTAACAACCTTTTTTGTTATTGCATTAAAAATAAAAATTTATCAAAATAATGTTTTTATCTCTAGCACTAAAATCTTTTGTTTGTAGTCCAAACTTCTGCACTGTTGAAATTTGTTGTTAGTACATAGATAAACATCGTGTTGGCTGCTATACCATTTCTAACACCTGCAAACATAAATAAAGAAATATATCACTGCATGTATCTAGAACCATATGTCTTAGAAATAAAAATTCACCTATGTAGATTTGTGATGGTCGTGGTTTATTCAAGAAATAATTCTTTCATGTCAATCTCTATGCTCATTTTAACATTATATATATTAATATCTTTACACCAAGCATTATTAAGTTATAAAATGTTGACAAAAATAACACTTTTTGTATCTTTGATTCTAATAGGAAAATTTAGAACTTTTGTACTTTGAAGCGTACCTATATGCAACGTTTAGAAGTCAGCCATTTTGATAAGGTGGAGCAAAAAATGTTCTAAAAACCCAACCATTTCATGACTTAAGAGTGCACAAATACATAGATTTACTTTCAGAATGATATTTATCAAATTTTCTAGCAAGTAACACCAACAAAATGGCATCAAATAAATAGATAACAGATGTAGATCAAAAAGTAACTAACAGTGCAATTTTAATTGTGACGTCAATCATGTACACCCCATGTTCTATTAAAATTAGGACATGGCTTTGTTTACAACGGGAAGGAAGAGCCTCATATTGGAATGATAATTGAATCCTGGCTATATGTTATTTATAAGTTGCTTGACATGGGCATGGATAGGATCTGAAGAATATTCACCTCACTGCACTATGTAAGGTCAGGCTTTGAAGATCAACATAGCTGTCAAGCCAGTGACAGTAAGGTTTTGATTGCACATAGGGCAATCTTTACCCCAAACATCATTAGAAAAAACAGATTCTACCAAGATATTTCTCTTCTATTGTATAACTTTTTAAAATGATCAGCAAGCTTCATGTTTTTCCATGAAAATTTAACTGTCTCCATATATATTCATTGTCTATATCATTTGACAATGCAAGTACCCCATTAAAAAATGCCTTATACACCTTTTGCTGACTTGACATTAGCTTCAGTTTTTTAAAACTAATTCATTATATTCAAATGAAGAGTATAAAACATTAGTCTGATCTATATCTTTTTCTTCATCAAAGAACAAAGGGGACTGCTTCATTTTATAGAAACATTAAATTCCTTGCCAGATCCATAATCTGATTTTTAACTTATGGTGTATTTTACAAAATATGCTGTCAGTTTTCTAAATGCAATCTATGAATCCTGATAATGAAATCCAAACTCACTTTTACTGTTCCTTGACTATTGGCAGCAACCATAACATTGGAGCCCTGTAAATGATAATACCGAAAATAAAACTATGACATACAATGACCCTGTCTCATGCAATGGTTAACTTTTTTTCTACAGGTAGTAATACTTGTATAGCTTTTTCATGTCTTGTGTATGTTGTCTTACAAAGTTGGGAGTATACTCATAATACATTTATATAAAACATTTTCATGTCTGGCTAGCTTGATTTTTGTTAGATGGTCATTATGTAAATGTTATTCAATTACAACATCAAATTTTCTGGTCTTCAACTGATTTTGCTTTTGATAAGTAACCTTAAAAAAGACAACCATATTCTTGGTAATGCTTCTACAACAGAACAATTTTTGTTGGCATATTGGTGAAAAACAAATTTATGTTTGCTTACATATTGCCCAAAAAATCATCAATCAAAGAGCTGATTGCTCTGAGGTGGAAGAAGATGCATAAAAGGTCACTTGAATTACCATGAAAGCAGCCCCCATCAACCCAGACTGCTCTGTCCCATTATTACTTTTGACATATATTTTTTCTTCCAAAAATAAAAGTACTCATAACTCAACCAAAACTCAATATACTAAACATAAAAATCTGCTAAAACTGTTGATTCAAATTAAATTTTCTTTAACTAAATTCCATACATTCGTCTCAGCATGGTCAACTTGATGCAATGCAACTTCGCCAAGCAATTATAACAGTAATTGACTTGGTTTCACTTGAAAGTTTTCTGTCAAAGGTAGATAGTAAACTTTAAAAAAATAACTGGCCACCAAGATTTTAGTGAAGTTTGCTTAAACTAGGGTTTTCATTATAAACATATATTGACAAATTCTAATTATATCCAATGCAGATATGTGTCAGGCCAAGGATTGGGTTTGGGACACTTGTTAGCATTTAAAACTCCTTCATTTTCTGTAAGTGCTTGACCCATATCATATTTGTTTTTCATCTAATATTTTTACACAAAAGTATGAGGGTAGGAATGTCTTTTTCGGTCAGGAGTCAAACAGCCTTTTCTGAAATCTTTCATGAAAATAAAACTATTGACAGCAACTAATTACTGGTTCCGTACTCGAGCCTCGATAATGGGTGTACCTTAATGATGAATAACGGTAAAGTGCTGGACTATTTAGTTGTTAAATCCTGTTTTTGATCACTTATAAAACTTTGAAATGTAAGACAATAAAGGCAATCATTGGGGACATTCCGACATGAAAACTACGTACTTTCGAAATGGAATCCGTCAACTGACATTAGTTTGTTCTTTGATATTTCTGTCAACTGACGGTGCATCATTTGATGTGTAAAACACCAGCAGATTCACATGTGCGCTTGACTCTTTATTATCGCAATAACATACTAAAATATTTTAGCTTTCGTTTTAAAAAACACATGTTGGCTAAAACCTGAATATGACTTGATTGCATTAATATCTGAACACAGACGGAACAACTTAATCCGTGTATTTTTTCAAGCAACCTTGATTTGAAGTCGTACTCTCCACGTAGATACTTGACTCTTACACAAGATGGATTGTATGAATATATGACAATTCTGTTTATCATTATTTTGAACTTTCGAATGCACAATTAAATTTCCCATTAATGCACATGTGCAGATATGTAACCAACGTAGTTAAGATTAACCCGAATAATACAGTTGTTTTATTCCGATTACTCCAATTATTAATTTATCAAAGACAATTATTACAACAATCAGTGAGAATTTTTATTATGTAGATATAAGAAGATGTGGTATGAGTGCCAATGAGACAAATCTCCATCCAAGTCAAAATTTATAAAAGTAAACCATTATACATTTATTAATGCTCCAAAACAAGCAATCAAATTTTAATTATTTCCATGTGTTTTCATGAATTTCGAATTTCGAATTTCGAGAATGTATACCATTTAAATATCTGAATAAGTTGTATTAAACTTTAATACCCATTATATTAATATTTTTTAGTAAAAGCAAGGATGTATAATACATTCTTGATAAAAGTAAGCAGAAGGAACCCAGGGCGAACGGATTCTATGGGCGAACGTACTCAGGGCAAACAGACCAAGGGCGAACCGACCCGATACCAAATTCACACATGCGTACTACTAAATCTACTTTAAAATCATCCGATTACAAGTAAACAAATAACGTTCATGTAAGATGAGATGAAATCTAATAATTTACATAAATAAAAGGGTTGATATTAATACATTAACATGAGAAATTGTAACACTAACGATAGTGATTGTTTTCAAGCCTAACTAATAAATTAAATGATACATATGCTTAAATCATGTGTAAACATCAGAGTCAAGATATGGCATGGAAGTTGTTATGAAATTGTAAAGCAACACTCCTGGTAACGGCTCAATGATTTTAAAGCCGGCAGTAAAGGCTTTCAGAAGACTTGAAAGTCTTCTTTCACCAAAAAACAGATTCAACAGATATTTCTCAACTTTCCACTGTATAATTTTAAATGTTTTGCAATCCTTAAATATAACATTTAACTGTCTTGAGATTAGTTATATATCACACTTGAAACTTTTGTTTCTGTGCAGTAACATGTTATACACATATGTGAACTGAATTGACATTAAATAGAAGAATACTCACAGGTCTCCAGGAAACAGCACTAACAAACTCATTCACTTCCTCCTCTTTTTTATTCTTTTCCTATAAAACAAGAAAAAAGAAAGACTTGACTATTTGTTAACCCTTTCAACACTACACAAAAAATAGAAAAATGGCTGCTGCTGCTGCATTTTTTTTTTGTGTTCATTCATTAGAACAGTATATTCCTTTTCCGACTGCTGTATCTTTTTATTATTAAAGATACAGACAAAGTTCGTGCATGAAAAATGCTCAGGAGAGCATGAACTGTAATATTATGCAATTATTTTAGTAAAATTTTCATCAAGCTACCTGCATTTTCAGGTAATTAACAGGTAATAGGTGTAAATTATTGTATTTGTGTTGAATTTTGAATAAAAACAACTTTTAATCTTCATTTATTTTGTTGTTTTTATCTGCCATATCATGAAGAAGACACCAGCTGCTCGATTCCATAGCGTATTTGCACCATACACAACGTATAATGTAAACATGGCGCAAATAAGTGGCTCCGTCCTCAAAATTTTCAGTCAACCTCCATTTCCCCCACTTTTTCTACGTCTCGTCAAGATCGACCAAATCATATTTCCCACAAAAATTGAATGTAATTAACACATTGAGATAACAGGAAACCTTTTAACTATTCCTCGTTGTCAGTTTCGCCATAGAAATGCTGAAATATTTCCATATTTACAGCGTCTTTTTCGATTTCTGCCATTTGCATTTGTCAAAATATTTTTTTTAATTTTTCTTCTACTGCATGCTTTTACCATTAAAATTCCCATGATTTCAAGCGCAAACGGGACCTTGTATATCCTCAATTCATACAAGGAATAAACAGCTGCTCCATGAGCGCATGATATGAATGTGTGTGAGGTTTTATGCAAGAATCATAAATCGTTTCTGAGATAAGGCGCGACATGTGAAAACCCCCCTTTTTTTAATAAAAAAATCAATAACTCTAAAAAAAAAATTTGAATTATCACCAAAAAGTATACAGATCTTTGGATTAATATAATTAGGAAGTGTGTAAAGTTTTAAGCAATAATCATAAATCGTTTTTGAGATACGGCGCAACATGTGAAACAACAACCGCCCCTTTTTTTTACAAAACTCAATAACTCTAAAATAAAATTTTGAATCATCACCAAAAGTACAGCCCCGTGAAAAAACACCCCATTTTAGTTACAAAGTCCCGTAACTCAAAAAGTTTTAATCTTATTTTCACCAAAAAGGTATAAAGATTGTTTGACTATCATAAGAAACAACTATGTTAAGTTTCATGAAACTTGGATAAGTCGTTCTCAAGTTACAGTGTGACATGTGGACGCCGGACATTTGTATACCATAATACGTCCCGTCAAAATTTTGACTGGCGTATAAAAATTAGAGAGGACCCGAATGAAAACCAAATGGTTACGAGTGTGGATGAAAAATCCATCGTATTCGGGACATATGCCGTGAACAGCAGTGGCGGGCGGCATACGTCATTGCAGCATATGCCGTGTATAGCGATGAAAGGGTTAAAATATTAATCATATAATCATCTTTTCTATCGATGAATGAAACAAGATGTACTGTGAGCTATAGCTCACTAATGATACCCTCACTATAAGTATTTAGTTGACAGGAAGTTGATGAGCGATGGATGTGAAAGCATATCAAACAGTATAACATGCTAACATGAAAGTTGATACAAAATTTCAGGATGCCGTGATTAGAAGTTCCTTAGAAAATGAGACAAAAATGGAGTAGGTTCGTAAAGATTTAAAATTGGTCCTAGGATTTTAATGTTTTCTATTCAGGCCAAAATACTGGGTACTACAAATTTCACATAGTGATTTCATTGGAT
Source organism: Mytilus coruscus (assembly GCA_017311375.1). Lineage (NCBI taxonomy): Eukaryota > Metazoa > Mollusca > Bivalvia > Mytilida > Mytilidae > Mytilus > Mytilus coruscus. The sequence goes on from CM029596.1 coordinate 129,269,868, forward strand.
GGCTAGCTCTGAATGTACTCACCAGCACACTTTTAACAGTCTCAAACTTAAATGTCAACAGTTGCTTTGACAATCCTTTATAATAAACAAACAAGGAATTATTCTCACTACCTGAAAAAAGAAAAATATAGGTGATATATCAAATTTTACCACGAGGGTCCCGTCTTTCGACAGGGTTAGAGGCCATTTTCACTTTGTGGCCTTTAATAAAATAAATGTATGCATGGTTGTTTTTGTATTCATAAATTCAACTTAGACATATTCAAACAGTAAGGAGCCTCCCCTCTCCACCATAAACTGTAATATTAAAATGCTCATAAATCTAAAACCAGTACAATTTTAATGGCTTCCATTGTTTTAAATCAAAATCTGTTCGTCCTTTTCTGCTATTGAATGTAAAAGTATGTACTTCTAAAAATTATTGACTTGCCTTAAAATTCAACTCAATACCCTCTTGATATTACAAAACATACACTATCCATTTAAATAAATACAAATTGACAAACACACTGTCAAAAATTAAAATAAGGACACTGTGCTGCCAGACCTACCACAAGCTATATAATCACCATCTGTTGCAAGTCCAACAAAGTTTTTCTCATTAGTATGTCCTTTAAATGTCCGTAGACAGGATGGTTTACTGACCTCCCACAGCTTTAACTGACTATCTGTTGATCTGTTCAAATACATCATTTCATTATTATATATCATCAAATTACAATACCTTTGGTTTTCAAGTCATATTGAAAAAAAGAACAAGAGAACAAAAAATTCTCCCAAAAAAACAAAACAAATTTAAGTAACTACAATAGATGTGAGATGACAAAAACTGATCGTCTTGGCTATCAAAATCCAGATGTACTATAAGCTATTGCTCACTAATAATATCAATGAGCAACGACTTGTAGTTGCTGAGAAAAATGTGACAGAAATGTTATATGAATCGGCAGAGGTAACCAGTATATCCCATCTCCATATTTCATCATTTCTATGGTAAATTTTCATTATGTGAATGGTCAACTGACAAATAGCATTTTTTATTTTATAAGTTTACTTTATTGAAAACTACATCTGAGCTGTATTTCTGTGTATGTCTTATATTCAGAATAAAACTATTTCCATTTATTTAACAGACAAATAATAATTTGAAAAACCAACACAAAGGCCATTTACTTTTATGATTTAACAGAAATCTTGGTGACTACCATAACAACAAACATACCATAAGTACTTCTGATCATAAATTAACACAATATATACTAAACAAGAAAATCACTCTTAAAATGGGACAAAATCTGGAAGGAAATTTAGTATTTATCATTCATTATTATTCTAATACAAGGAATTATAAACATAACCTTCAGACTAACATTCTTGGAAGCTCTGTACTTCTCATTGTTATAGCAAAGAGACTGTTTATATTTAATAAATATTGGTCTTTCCCAATTTTTTTTTTATATCTTACCTTATTACTTTAAAATAAATACTTACGCAGAAACTATTTCCTGAGAATTTAAGAATTTACAGTAAGATACTGCCTTCCGATGCCCTTTGAAAACCATCACAGCCTGTTTGGTATTCCGTAAATCATAATAATGAACACAATGATCTGTAACAATCAAATGTTTTAATTTAGTGTTTATATTCAACAATGATGAATACACCAAATCTGAGAGGGCTATTTCAGAAAAATTGATAAAGCTTGGTTAGAAGGCGCTTTTTTAGAATAGAACATGTACAAAATGGATAACAGGAATCACCAAAAATACTAAACAGCATCGCAGACCACACCAACATCTGGCTCGGGGACCTCCAAAAAATAGCAGACTGTAAGACCTAAAAACAAAGACTGTCTGCTATTTTTTAAATTTGATTTTATGGGTCTCTTCAGATCAACCAATCTTTAAATCTCGAATATTTCAATGGATACTTTCTACAAAGCTTTCATATTTTTATTTTGGATGAATTTGATTGATAAAATCATGGAAAATGCAAGTCAAATTGAGGGGTTTCACATGGACTCGTATACACAAAATATCTTATTAGTTTCTTTTCTCTTTTTTAAAATAAGACCTACATTTATTAACTGTGTAATATTATTAAGAATAATTTGTACAAACCTGCAGATCCAAATGCTAAATGATAACGACTTTCTGGATTGAAATATACACAACATACATTAGCCTTGGCTTCTAAACATGCTATAGAATGATCTGTATTGGTGGACCATAATTTTACTGTAAAAGACAATAATCTCAACATGTTACTAACAAATCTCCTAAGTTCTTTTTTTAATTACAATATCAGTGGTTTTTAAATTACAATATCAGTGATAACCCCCTTTCAATACGAACTAGAAGTAATGTGAGCTAAACTCACAAAATGATACCAAAATTAAATAAAATATTTTATTATACCAATCATTGACGCAGTGTGTGCAATAACAGAAAACAATCAAGCATCATTAGTATCCTTCAAGGCATTCAAAAGTTCTGAGTCAGATACAACTTAGTGTAATCGAATATAGGCATGTTAAGTTGAACAAAGTTTGTGAAGTTGACCTTACAGACACATTCCTACCTTATTCAAAACCTAAGCAATTAGTTGAGAGCAACAGTAATACTAAGCATCATGACATAAGAAGGTCTAAAAAAAAAAATGTTTTCACTGGCCAAATGCTTTTAAATAACTAATGTGATTATGACATCATTACACTTTCTATATAGCACAAACCTTTGGCATCATCAGAACCTGAAGCTAATAGTTTAGGATCCATTCTGTTGAAATCTACACTCCAACATCGTTTCTCATGTTCCTGTAAATATAATAACATTATATAATCTGAGTTTTGTCAAAGAATGGCATCACCAGACTAACGAAAGGTATGTTTCTCTAACTTTTTATGCTATTTTCACATGTCTCGATCGATGTGAGAAAAATATTTCTTCTCTCTAGAGAGAAACTTTGTTGTCGGCAAATGATTGGTCAAAATTTCAATTATGACGTTAAATTTTCTTGATTTCTTCTGAATTTCCTATTGTGACTTCATGAAAAAAGGCGACCATGCCTGATAACATCACATATAAAGAACACAACTTTCTACAAATCTCTGAAGAGGAAGGATAAACTTGTTTAGATATCTTCTTAAAATCATTAGAGAAACAGATTCCACCACTATATCTCATGTATTATGATATTTCTCCACTCTTAACAGTTAAATTTCAAATATTCAAAAAGCTCTGCAAGCAATAAGTTTTAAATTTTTTAAATTTAACTGTCTCAAACAGTCTTATACTGCTGAATTCAAGATGAAATGAAAAAAAAATGGAGCTGTCGTATATGGCAGCTTATTCCCAAGCCTTATTTTTTCATTCAAATGAATCAAATCATTAATGAAACAAGAATGTGTCCATAGTACATGGATGCCCCACTCGCACTATCATTTTCCATGTTCAGTGGACCATGAAATTGGGGTCAAAACTCTGATTTGGCATTAAAATTAGAAAGATCATATCATAAGGAACATGTGTACTGTTTCAAGTTGATTGGATTTCAACTTCATCAAAACTACTTTGACCAAAAACTTTAACCTGAAGCGGGACAGACGGACGAACAAACAGACGCACAGACCGAAAAACATAATGCCCCTCTACTATCGTAGGTGGGGCATAAAAATGTCACCTACACTAAGGAGAACCATTGTTACTGTCTTCATATTGTAAAGTACGCAGATTTGTACCCTAGGATAGATTTCTGAGAAGAGGGGTGAGTATTATGTATGTCTACATTATTTTTTATACTTTTTTTCAGGTCCAAACATATACATATATTTACATAATCCCCCAGGACTCAAGTTCAATTCGTTTCTGAAAACAAATCATTTTTCAATGGACCCATTACTGAGTTTCAAGTTTTTCCAGAAAGTCACTGCGTGTTATGCATAAGAAGTAACTTTTTTGTTCAAGTTTCAAGGACCAAAATCTTTATCTTTCCTGATTTTATTGATAAATGGTTTTGTTTTTAGCAGTCAACATTACACTTTTACACTGACAGCAGCAACTACAGATGAGACACAGTGTTCCAGAATCATTCTTGTAATTTCCTAGATTTTGACCTTAACCAAATGAGTAAATTTAAAGATAAAGGTCCCCTTTTTCAAGCGTGTGAAGCTTTGTCTCTAAACTTGATGTAACAACTGAAAAAGAGAAAAATATAAGTACCTCCTATTTGTTAAATCTTACCTGAAAAATTTTAGAAGTTTGACCCGTAAAAGCATCCCATAGGGTGATTGTCCCTTCATAGTCTGAGCTAGCTAGCAGATTTTTATGGTATGAACTCCAAGTAACACAACTGTAAAACATCAAATACATCATGATTAAATGTATTTGAAACACTTTCTTACATTTTGAGCACCTTCATTTTTATGGGAAATATCCATGTAAAATTTCTACCACAAGAAAAATTTCCTAAACAGTAATCACAATGTAGGAGTTCTTTTATACAATAATTACAGAAACTGAAATAAAAAATGATACTACATTACAACATGAAATCTTGCTAAGTTCTAAATTCACCTTCAAAAATACCTGTGATTATATTTCTTTGGAACAATTCTTAAACAAAATACTGGTATCTTTTGTAGATGCTGCTTTATATCATTTTTAATATCAATGTTCCCGTTTGAATGGTTTTACACTAGTAATATTTGGGGCCCTTTATAGCTTACTGTTCGGTGTGAGCCTAGGCTCCGTGTTGAAGACCGTACTTTGACCTATAATGGTTTACATTTATAAATTTTGACTTGGATGGAGAGTTGTCTCATTGGCACTCATACCACATCTTCTTATATCTATATACATAACAAGAATGGAAACATTAAAGTCGCTCCTGCATTGTTAGTCATTATTAAATACTCTGTTGAAAGTCAATGAGATCAAGTTCCCAGTACATGAGCTAGTAAATTCAGATGTTCCCTGCAGTCATGCATGAGCTTTGAGATGGACAATGCCATGAAATATTTACCTGATTTTAGAATTGCACACCATTTCATGTACAGGATAATGTATATCTACAGCATCCTTTATCACAGTATCATATTCATATATCTGAAATAGAAAAAAAAAGTCATTTGTCTATATATCTATAGCATACATTAATAACAGTATCATATTCTTATATCTGAAATAGAAAATGTAAGTCATGTGTCTCTGTATCTTTAGCATCCTTTATCACTTTATATTCATATATCTGAAATAGAAAATGTTGATCATGACAACACTTGGCCTCGGTGGCTGAGTGGTCTCAGTAGTCAAATTACTGTATCACTAGCCTGTCAACACTGAGGTTGTGAGTTTGAATCCCACACGTGCCAGGGGCGCTTGACTCCAATCTAAATTGACTAGGATTGTCAGTTTTCCTACCGAAGGTCAGTGGTTCTCTCTGGGCACTCCGGCTTCCTCCACCAATAAAAACTGACCACAACAAAATAGCACAATAGTGACTGGCAAAACCGGGTTTTATGAGTATTGACTAGCCCAGTGGGAAATACTGGGAAAACCCGGGTTTTACTGGGTTTTACCAGGTAAGACTGGGCAATACTGGGTAATATGAAATACTGGCCTGAATTTTAAAAAGGATTAATTACAAATGCAATACATTTAAGATTTCTATAAAAATAAGATATAGTATTTTAATTTATAAGTTCACTTGTTTGAGACTCTTTGTATAAAGTGTATAAATCTGAGAAAATATTAATGTTCCAGCAACTCTTAGACAACAGAACATGAATACACATAAGGCAAATGTGAAAAGCTTTTCTTAATAATCCTCCAAAAAATCTATCTAATCGCCTTTCTGTCTGGATTGGTCAAAGTGTTGACTTAAAGTCAAAGAAAGAATTCAATTTGTTTTTTTTTAATAAATATAACTAATATTAAGAATTTACAATTATATGTAAGGAAAATTACTTTTAAACATTTTTTGTTCATTACTAAAAATGTTTACTAAGTTTTAGCATATATTTACAAACATGTATGTACATCACTAATTATAAGAAATTATTCAGGGGCGTATTGCATTTCCACTAATTTTTCAAAGATCCAATACTATGTTTCCGGAAACTTAAAGTATACGTTTCCGGAATTTGTATTTATTACTTTTCCGGAAATTTACCAGGTATAGTAAATTATAAATATTTGAATATATGATAGATAAATTATTTATTTCATATTTTTATACAAAAAAGGTTCTGATCTTATATCTACAATATACTAGATATAACCATGACGATAAATGCATGAAGTTTGCAGATTACATATTGGAATTTTATATAGTTGGCAATTCGAGATTTCCACCAACCATTTGGGCATCACCTCCTGACCCCAAGGAAAAGAGAACAACAAATGGTGCCGAGTCTTTCCATGCCAACTTGAACGAGCAGTTTTACGCTAGCCATCCTAACATTTTTGTCTTTGTCGATGTGCTATTAAAACTGCAAACAACATCATACATAGAGATGAGAACTTTATCTATTAAAGCATCCGTTCGAAAATATGAAAAGGAGAAGATGGACTTCCTTGTTAAACAAAACACAAAACTTGTAAACAGTGAATGTACTACTATGGACTTTGTACGACGTGTTGGTTACAAATATTCTGCCAGAACTGATTTATGAACTCATGTCAAGATATATCTGATTAGTGCTGACTTTTAAACATTTTAAATCATTGTTATGATGACCTATATTAGCTTAATAAATGTTTAATTCATCTTTATTATAACTTTGCTTTTGTTCAACAGGTATTCCTTAATTATTTTCCCGGAAAAGTAATGATTTATTTTTTCCGGAATAGTTACTATTTTCCCAGAAGAGTAAGGTATTTATTTCCGGAAACATAGACTTTTTTCCCAGAAACATCATCTTTTTTTCCAGAAAAAGTAATGCCAATTTCCGGAAACGTAAAACGCCGTTATTCAGATTATAAAACAGATTTGTTTACATATAAACAATAATCAGCCTTTTGATTTCTATAAGTGTTCATGGCCTACCCCCTGAGGGTGTTTATTTAGCAATATGATTGTATAACAAGTAAAATTTACACTTCTCTTAAACACTGCAATAAAATGCATTTTTTCAAAGTTTCGAATTGAATTATTTGAAACAAAGCTTGGAAATTAACAAGGTATCCTGAAATGTGCAAAACTTGTATTCTATAGATATAGGAAGAATTGTATTCTGCCTACATAGAATTAGTGGAGAAAAGAAAGAAATTAAATTTTCAATCATCAGGAATGACTCTCAATGGTTATCTGTATAAAATGTATATATTTAGCTATAACACAATTAAACTACAACAAGTCTTTACTATTTTATGTAAAAAAAAGCTTGAAATATTACCCAGTATTGCCCAGTATTACCCGTTTCCGGGAGTATTGCCCAGCCCGGGAAAAACCCGGGTTTTCCTGCCTGGGTAATACTTTGCCAACCCTGCTATGTATCCTACCTTTCTACCCCTAAAACAAAACATGTTAGATATATGACAATGTATTAATGTCATCCTTTGACACAGCACCATACTGATATATCCTGCAGAGAAAAGATAAGCCATGTGATCATTGTACTATGTATCATAACTACCATATTCATATATGGGGAAAAGATAATATTATATGCATATTCATTTTAAGAACAAATTTCATTTCCATTGTCATTTGTATTTTTATCTAGTTGCCTTTCATTCAGACTCCAATTTATCAATTACCAAGACACCATATCCAGCTAGCACTATCACATTTCCATGTTCAGTGAATCACATAAACTTGATCAAAACACGAATTTGGCATATATTTTTTAAAAAGTCAACATCAAAATGTACATATTTTCCAAGTATCAATATATTGTGACCAATATATTGTGACCACAACTCCATGGTAACTACCTTAATTTAAAACTTTAACTTGATAGAGGATGGACCAAGAACAAGGTTGTGTGTCCATAGGATAACTTGTCCTTCTCGTACTATCACATTTCCATGTTCTGGACTAGCAAAATCTGGGTCAAAACCCTAATTTGGCATATTTTTTTAAAAGTCCACATCTTTATAAACATTTGTACTTTGCTTCAAGTTGATTCCCAAATTTCCTTATGTGACCTAGCTTTTCTTTTTAAATCTAATAAATCTTCACTCTCTGTCCTGTTGTTTTAGGTGAAAACTTACTTTAATTTTTCTTGTAACTCCAGCTATAGCAAAATAATCACAATCTCTATCAAATTCTATACTGTAATAAAAAAAAATCTCAATTTTAATAAATGTATCACATCACAATTGTAATCTCATTTCAAGGTTAACTTGGGGCCTCAATGGCTGAGTGGTCTAAGTATTCCAACTACTGTATCACTAGCAAGTCAACACTGAGGTTGTGAGTTCGAATCGGGGCAGGTGCACTCGACTCCAATCTTAATTGACTAGGATTGTCAGTTTTCCTACTGAAGGTAGGTGGTTCTCTCCGGGCACTAAGGCTTCCTCCACCAATAAAAACTGACCACAACAAAATAGCACAATAGTGTTGATAGTGGTGTTCAACACCAAATCAATCAAGGTTAACTATATGCTATGTGTTTTATCATTTTCTATCTTATTTTGACTACTGACAGGATCATATCCTGTCTATGGCTATTCCATTCAAATGAATGTGGAAGGGTAGGAAGGAGATTTTAAATTTGGACATCAGCCATAGGTCATTTAAAGTTATATGTTCATTTGATGTAGGCAATCAAAATTACTCAAAGTATGGTGGTCGTTAGAGAATTTTGAAATTTATTTCGACATTTGTATCAATAGCCCTTTAAAAGTAAACATCAGACATTTGTTTGTGACTTTTCGTTGCTTTTTGATTTTGATACTCTGTTTTTGTTTGTATGTTTGTTATCAACCTGGATTTAACATTGCTAGATCAAAGGGACCAGTACAACTTCCTTGAAAATTATATTGAGCCAAATAAAAAAGTCCAATGACATTCCCATGATACAGTAATATTTCTGAATTAATTAAATAAAAATTCACGACTTCTTTATCTGTTTGTGTATGTGTTTTTTTATCTGTTAGTTACTTAGTTGCTTGTCTTTTTGTTTGTTACTACCATCAGATCTTACCTATATGCCTATAAATAGATCTATCATACTTGTTTATTGGTCTGTTTGTTACTTGTTTGTCTGTCAGTAACTTATTTGTCTGTCAGTTGCTTACTTGTCAGTCTGTTATCTGTTTGTCTGTTTGTTTGTTACTTGTTTGTCTGTATATTTGTTCCTTGTTTGTCTGTATATTTGTTACTTGTTTTTTTGCTGTTTGTTACTTGTTTGTGTGTCAATATTTTAATTTATTATCTTCAGATCTTACCTGGATACAATATTACTAGATCCATTATACATATCACTTGCATAACTAAGTGTGGCTAATGGTCGAAATGAACTAAATCTAGTAAATTTTGAAAGACTTTCAGTAAATTCATCTAAACCATTGCTCTTGTCTTCAAATTCAAACAGTTTTTTCTGTCGTATTGTGAAATAACATTGTTCTAAATCTTCATAATGCTGGTCCACTTTCTTCCGTCTTGCTGCATGTGTTGTGTTAAAGAAAGGTTTTCCAGCCTACAAAAATATTTAAACAAATCAAATTTTTTCTATTGAATTCTTTCAAAACTTTTCTAAATTTTGGCAGATTTAGAGCTAACAATGATTGGTCGGCACTTGTGCATTGTTTCAAAACATGCGGTGACCTGTATAGGTCTATTTTCTATTGTTTCCGTTTATAAATAAAGAATTAATATATCATTATTACTGTTAGTCTTTTTGATGATATTGTGTTGTTATCTTGCATGAAACTTTGATTTATGTAATACAAAAGTGTCATTTATGAAGTTTCAATACTTAATTTAAGCATTACCTTCTAAAATCTCAAATGTTGGTTACATAACTAATGAATCATTCTTCTTATCTCAAAGTTTAAAAAGACTTCCAACAAAGTAATGAAATGTAATTTGGTCAAGTACAGTGTACACGAAAAACATTTTACAAGTTCAATAGAAATATTGAATGCTTTGCTTTACTTCATCAATCTTCATGATAAGTGAATATAGCCTGTTTCATGAAAATTATTAAAAAGCACAAACAAATGCTGAATGAATTAACTTGATTTTTTTGGAACTATTCCTTTCAAATGTACCAAGTACTTACTCATTTTCAAAAGTGTGATCTATGATTTATAGAAAGTCACTCCATACATGTGATGGACTGTGAAACTCAAATCAGGAGATTGGGAAATTTTGGTCAGGAGATTAGGCCTCAGATCAGGAGGTTTTTATCGACATAAATTTTGTCGTAAATGTAACCGTATGATGCAAAATTGTCTTTTAAGTGTTTTTCTTCAACTTTTCATCAGAATGTAATATGTTTATAGTACCCTTGTAGCCTTTCTATTTGAATGATATCACATTATTAAAAAAAATATTGAGAAGATTCTGTTTCTTGTTTTGTTTTTGAAAATTGTTGTTGACTGTTTGTAGTTAATGCATTATGACCTTTTCTTTGTGTATAGAATTGTATTCATATCTTCATCCTCTTATCAATGGTAACCTTATAGGCAAGTAAAAATCACATTTGTGTGATCAAATGACAAAATATATCTAAAATTGCAGGGCAGACTTAATATGTAAATTTCAATTTAAGCCTTGAAAAGAAATCTAGATTTCTCAAATAATTTTTAAATTTATGTTTTCTTATTTGTCCAAGACATTTAAAATCATTTAATTACCATTCTTATATGACTATTTGATTAAAATATTATTCATTTATATTTTCTTACAATTTACATTATTGAAAGAAATATAACTTAAAACAGGATAAATCAAAGGAAGTAACCCAATTTTCCAATACACAGTTTTTATTACACAACGGCAGTTAGCCAGAGGTAAACATCGTTGATTATCAGTATGTTTGACACCCAAGCTGTCAAGTGAAGCCATATAATTATACATCTTCTTTGATTTACAGGTAAAATTTAACACAGGTGTCAGTTACACCCGTAGTACTAGCTAACAAATTATAAAAATGGCGGCTGAAAATTTTCATTCATGAAATATTTCATGCACGGATTTTTTCTCCTGGACGGAGGACGGAGGAGACCCTGAAAACGGATAATTGTACTCCCGTCGGAGGTTCACATGTATGTCACTCTTTGTGAAAATTTCTGTACAACAAACAAGATAAAATATTATTTAAAGTTTCATTACATCGTATCCACTTTAAAAGAACAAACTTTAACTATAGTTTCAAAAAATTTTAATCCTCAACCTGTGTATTTTATATTATGGAAAAATAAAAATGCTGTCAAATATATACATGTAATTGGCGTCAGTAAAACAAGTCCAAAATATTGATGGTTTATATCATCTTAGAGTTATATATCTGAGTTACAAAAGGTTAAAACTTTGTAGTTGCATTTTAGTAAATAATTATTATTCATAAAAAAAATCTTTATCTTAGGTTACTGAGGCAGAGAGTAAAATATTTACACAGAAAGGACAAGTACTCCATCAAATGTAATTTTGTGAAATAACATGCTATTCTCATGATGTTTTTAATAGTTGACCTTTGATAGCATACATCAACAGTTTATTCTTTTTTAAGTCATTGGATCAAATGTTTTATATGTTGACAACAGTAAAATATGAGATTACTAAAACATATTACAAATGACTCCCATAGCTTACATTTTTACTACCATTAAAGCCATCTTGACTACCATTATCTGTAGCCACATCAAATCCATTAGGCACTAGATGATCCTAGAGATGAAAAAATGAATTATCAGTCAGGACTAACACATGAGGTCGAAAAAAATTGCTTACATATGGTACAACACAATATTATCAAGACCCAGAACAAGTCATCCCTTCTCATACAATGGAAGCAAAGTGTAACAGTTAATTCCATGCACAATAGTTTCCATAAAACAGTTTCACACTCATAAACATTCGAACAACAGTTCAAATAACTTCATGATGAGATCAATAAAAGAAAAGTCTCAAATAAAACAAAGGGCCATCGGGTACATACAATGTTGGGTAAAGTATACCTCCACTTTTTATTTGACATCGATTTAAAATTCAATGCTCATTGGGCATAATAAAATAATCAAAGTATTGTCAAACAGGAACTCTGGATTATCTTGCAGATATGAAAATTGCTTACATATGGTACAACACAATATTATCAAGACCCAGAACAAGTCATCCCTTCTCATACAATGGAAGAAAAGTGTGACAGTTAATTCCATGCACAGTAGTTTCCATAAAACTTCAAAGTACCATAAAACAGGAAAGAATGTCTATTAGATCCCAAACTTCCTTACATTGTACAACTGGATAGACCAAATATCAAATCTATAATACTAAAATAACGAGGTCCAATTTGTCAGCCGTCATGACGTAAAAACGATGAATCAAAGAATTCAACTTTATATATAACTAATATAGTACAATGGTGTTGATTAAAAATTACACCACTCCAGGCCCGTTTGTTTTCCACGTAATTAATATTGCCAATAATTAAGAAGTTCCAGTCGAGAGGCACCGATACTAATAGTATATGTAACATATAGCTTCCGGTCGCATCACAAAATAACATGTAAGTTGAACGTTCTGGAAAAACTTTTTTAAGTCGAACTCAGTTGAACTGAAAAATAAGGCGTAGATACTTTAATTCAGTCACAGACCCGCGATGTCACGGGTGTGTTCTAGTCATTCTTTAATTATACAGAAGCTGAATCATATTTCTTAGTATAAAAAGAGGAGCTTTTCAAGAAATCTTCCCAATATTGTCATTACTTGGAGAAAATTGTAACTTACTGAAAATGATGAAAATTTTCTCTTTGTTTCTGAAATCATCACCTAAAAAATATCATGTAACAATACATTATCCTGTTCAATGCAAAAAACCAGTATTTTTTATCAATTTTATATTATCACAACAAAATAAAGAGTTTTATTCTCACAGTGCATGCATCTATTTTCAAGATTTTAAATTTATATAAACTTTGTATTTTTGTACATGCTTTTTATGCACATTCAATTATGATTAAATAGGTTTGACTGATATAAAACATTGTTCTTGGCAGATTAGACATTTGCAAAATTGCTGCTCCCCTGAGGCATATTTAGAAATTACACTTTTTGCTGGTAACTGCTATTTACATGTTTGTATTGTTAAATTATCGACTATGAATTCCTGTAAAAATAAAATTAGGGCATTGCTGTCTATTTGTTTTCATTAATACACATGATCGAACTTGCATGTTAGCGACCTTACACACATTGTTTGAATCTATGTATATAAAGGGGTTTCCTATGGTTAAAAATAGTCACAGATGGCGACGAACATGTTCCAATTATCATAACCAAAATCCCTTCCTCTTTTCCTCTCATGTGACCTGCAGAATTGGACTTGTCACAAGGTTTGTACTTACATTAGCAACATGACAGGTGCCACATGTGAAGCACGATCTGCTTACCCTGCTGGAGCACCAGGTATTACCCCCTGTTTTTGGTGGGGTTTGTGTTGCTCAGTCTTTTGTTTTCTATGTTGTGTTTTGTATGCTGTTTGTCTCTTGGTCTTTTTTGGTTTTTTGCCATTGTCTTGTCAGTGTATTTTTTACTTATGAGTTTGAATGTTCCTTTGGTATCTTTCACACATGTAAATATTTTGCATATAACATTTAAAACACATCTGTTGTGAATTTTACTTCATAGAATCGCTCTAAATATTATAATTATCATTTTCTAAACCTGCTTATCCATTTATTCAAGAGACACAACATATGGATTGAGATTTAAAATCTATCTATCACATGTTTATACAAAAACATATACATACATATCCTACTCTGCATATTAATTACTCATAATATACTGCATTGTAACTTTGACAAGACAATTAATCTAAGCCATGTTATATCATTTAATGATATCCTGATCTTTATAAAGGACACATGATTAATTAAAGCACAATTAAAACATTATCTCACCTCCACTTTAGATAAATCTTCATCTATTAATGATAATTCTTTCTGAAGTTGGTCCAGTTGCTAGAAGATAAAGGATCTTTATAAAGAAAACTCCAATGTTACTTCATTTACATTTTTCTGCTATAAATTGTTTATATACAAATGAAGGACTAATGAATACTAAACATATTTTGCAAAAGCAGGCTACTTAAAACTATCAAATATGAAACAAGTGAGCAAGATATGAAGCCTGTGTAATTCATTGTGTTAGCCAAGGAAAGTTCTCCCTAAAAAAATATTTTAGATTTTAGTTTGAGTTTTGACATGTTAGTTCTCTAATAGCAATTCATTGACATTACAGATCAAAATGAGAAATTCATTGTAGTATACTCAATAGCTGGTGCACACAAAACTGGCTTTATGATTTCAGATGAACTTGTGAATACATAAATGTTGATTATGCTTAGCATTGCAGGTAATGTTTGATTTCTGTAAATTTTTTTCTCTCACCAAAACTGGAAACATTTGAAAGATCAGAGTAATTGTTTTGTTAGTGTCATTATGCCAAAGTGATATGTCTCCCATCTAGTAATTTTGATAGTATAATGCAAATATTGAAATTAAAATGGCAATACTTTATCATGAAAACAACAAAACATTCAAAGTTAATGAACCATGAATGAAGGCGTAGGGTAGAATGACCTGTGTGGAAAAGAAAAATGCCACTGCTAATACAACTGCATAACAAATGCCATTACTTACCATAAGTGGTTTCCCTTTAAACTGACAACAAAACACAAAATTCACAAAAGTTTCAAAGTCAATGTGCCATGACTGAGGGGACAGGGCCATATAATCTCCATGGAAATGAGACTTGCAAATGCTAATTCAACAGCAGACCAAATATAATGGACTTACCATTGGTGTTTCATCTTAAACTGACCTAACCACAAACTTTTACATGTAACCTAAGCAAAAGTTTCAAAGTCAATAGACCATGACTGCAGGATCTAGGCCAAATAATCTCCATGATAATGAGATGTGCCAATGCTAATACAATTGAAAACCAAATATCATTGACCTACCTCTAGAGGATCCCCTTAAGCTGACCTTATAATAAACTAATACATTGTTGCCACCACAAAACAGCACACCTTATTCTCCCTTCTTTGTTGAAGCAAGACAAAAATTAAGGTCTATGGTTATGAAGTCTCAAGTGCGAAATTTAAAGTTATGGCTAAAACTGTAAATGATATATTTATTGGCAGGGAAATGATAAAACAAATGGTTAAGTGCAACATTTCTTACCTCTTGTTTTTTCTGTCTGACGTTATGTAAAAAGTCTTTCAATATCATGTGCTGGGAAAGCTGATTGTCCTGTTATATAAAAAAAAAATTTATGTAATATATTTTTTTTAAACATTTGAGATGTTTTTAAGTTTTGTCAAAATAATTTATATATGTCTCATTTTTGCAGTATATATCAGTTGATATTCCAAGATTAAAAAGTTTCTATGTATTACTGTGGATTATCTATTATACGTGGGATACAAATTTTCATGGATTTTGTGGGAATAGGTTAACAACAATATAAAATGTTCAACAAAGTTCAATTTATATGTAGGCTTGTTAGCAGACAAACCATCAAATCTCATATCAGTCAAGATACCATTGTTCCTCAATCCATGAAAATAAATGAATCTACAATATTTATTCTGATAACCTGATAACATTGTATTATGTATAAAAGTATGTTTAAATCTGTCTTTGAAATGAAGGACATTAGATGTCTTAATGTAATAGCTTACCGCTTCAAGTTTTTGTTTCTTGGTCTGTAATATCTCCAGTAGGTTATTGACATTCGGCAGATCTAAACTATCTTCTGTGATCATGTCATACCAAGATGTACTTCCTCCATGTATATTCTAAATAAAATCAAATCATAAATGTTTACTGTGCTAGAATCTCCATTTTTTTTACATTCAAACTCTCATAGGTATCAAACTAGTATTTCATGACAGTCTTAATTGATTAACGACTATATTCAGTTAAAACTAAACAGAAATAACCACTTAAATGATAAAGTATTTCTTTATTGCAGGGGTCGACTTAAGCAGTGGCCACTGGCCAGTGAATTTTGAGATGGGCTAGTAAAAGGTTTCTCAGATGGGCCTTATGGACCAGTAAATCTAAGATGAAATTTGGTAATAAAGCATTAAGAGGAACAGGTAATTTTAGAATGGCAGGTAGATATTCATTTCAACTGGCCCTACTGGCCAGTCTAATGGAAGTTCTTATGACGACCACTGCTAAAAACCTGAGTGACTGAAATATTTTGTTGGCTGTTAATGGACTGTAAGGTTGTTTAAATGACACACAACTATACTATCTAGGTTATGGTATAAGAACTGAATGAGCAAATGACTGTAATTTCCATTTGAAAGTTCATTCTTCCATATAAAAAAACTTTTTTCTTTATCATACTGTTTTGTAGAGCCTTAACCTAACATTTCTTTTTATTCTATTTAATAAAGGGCAAAGTCAAAATAAATGGTTCCTTGCATATAAAGCAATATTTATCAATCATGCTGATCATTTGATTGAATAAATTTATTTCAAATGATGTGGCTTGATGTGTAGAATATTCCTGCAAAACATCTTTGGAAAATCTCAAGTATTAAAAATGACGTTAAAAAGATGCCAAAATTGTCAGGAGTGCAACACTTTTTGTGACATTTTGAAAACATACTTTTTAAAGACACAGCAAATTGTTGTATGGAGGTATGTGCCATAGATTCTTATTTATATTACAACTCTTATGTCTTAGTGATGATTTTAGCTCAGAATGAAGCTTTTACATTAAACCGTTTTGATACAGATGTGTTTTGAAAAAAGTTGTGCCCTGTCAGAGTGCAACACAAAATTAGTACAACTGAGGAATAGAATGATTTGTGCATAAATGACTCGCACCTAAATATAAATCAAAGTCAATACTGTAAAACAAATATGTCCTTTCTAAAATGAATACTTCATTTATCTGATTATTGATATAAATAATGTGTGATAGTCAAGTAAATAAGGCGTCCCTATAAGTGTCAGGAGTGCAACTTTGAAGTTTAAAGACTCACACTAAAAAATACAAAAGCCAATATATGATTCTGTTTTATTTTTCAAAAGATACAATACTAGATACAAGATTGCACCCAAAGAGTAGCCTGATAGACAAGGAATTTTCTTTTAGAACCATTTCTTTGATGTCAGGAGTGCAACAGGTTTAAAATGACATTTTCTTGGACTTACATTTTAAGATAATCTCAGCTCCTAGTGACTTATTTGCATCTAAACATGTTTTCTAACTATTAAGGCTACATGTATGAGTTGTAATAAATTCCTAAAGGTGAATTTCAAAGCAGGACTTTGATCCAAGAATTATTGTTGGTCACAAACAAAAATATCTGAATGATGAATTTTCATATTATTTTCAAATTATGGAAGCTAATTGTCTTAAACTTTGTCTTTTGATTAGAAATAACCATATTTCAATTTAAAAGTTTTATTATGGTTTCATGTAATACTAATTAAATTATTATAATTGTTATAACAAACAATTAATTTTGTTGCACTCTGACATGAATTTACTATATCAAGCCGTTTTGCACATTTTGAGTTCAATTTTATGATCCAACCTTTGAATGAATGAAAGATGGGAAAGATGGTTGTGAAACTGAACTTTAGAAGAAAATCAGACAGGCTAAGTGCATACAAACACGCCATCTAAGTCAACAATAACTTCAACTTTATGGAGTAGAAAATTGAGAAAAACACTGAAAGAAGATCCAAATCTGAAGGACAAACTAGACAAATTAAAAAACAAAGAAAGAACACAGAAAACAAACCAATGTAAAACTATATTCAAAAGACTTAGACCAGAATTATAACAGATATGAGAAAATGAAAACAAAATAGAGAAAGTGGCAACAGAAGAGAAGATGAAAATTGACACAATCTAAAAAAGTTGCAAACCAGCAGAAAATTGTCCAGTCAAGTAGCAACAGTACAGATGCAGATACAATACCTAGATAAATCAGACAGAGAAGTCAAAGAATAAGACATTATCTTCCTGACCATCCCAAACCTTTGGCTAAACTAATTGAGCACATCATATCCACAGCTACACCAAGGTGGTTGTCTGAGTTAATGAGAACTGACGGCAGCTGTGTGCAAGAAATTGACGAGTCTTGAACATGTTGAAGTATAAACAAAGTTGAGGAACCCTAAAACATGTAAAGATCTGAAAACTGTTGAAAAGATAATGGCATTTTGAAAGAGTCCCTTAGTTCTAAACTTTTCCGGTTGCCTTTTTTCTTTTGAAAATGCCAGTTTCTTTTCAACAGTTTCAGATCTATTAAAGGTCTCTCAACTTTATTCCACTTCGACACCCATCAATTTCTTGCACACTTCCATCAGTACTGATTATTTCTTACAACTGCCTTGGTGTAGCTATGGATATGATGTATTCAATTGTTTTATGCCAAGGTTTGGTTTGGTCAGGAAGAATTTTCCTTATACTTTGTCTTCTTTCTGATTTTTCTAGATAGTGTATCAGCACCTGTACCTTTGCTTCTCGACATTTTCTGTTGGTTTGCAACTTTTTCGCTTGTGTCAATTTTCTTCTTCTTTCTGTTGCCAATCTTTCTGTTTTGTTTTTTTCATTTTCTCTGTCTGTGTTTTTGTCTTCAGGGTTAAGTCTGTGTCATTTAGTTTTACATTGTTTTGTTATCTTTCTTCTTTCTTTGCTTATATTTGTCTAGTGTGTCCTTTAGGTGGATCTTTTTCAGAGTTTTTCTAAATTTTCTGCTCATCAAAGATGAAGTTGATGTTGACTTTGATGGTGTCTTTGATCCCTTAGTCTGTCTGATTTTCTTCTCAAATTAGTTCAGATTCACCAACTATCTTTCCCATCTTTCATTCATACAAAGGTTGGATCTGCAAATGAACTCAAAATGTGCAAAACTGCTTGTTATGGTAAATTCATGTCCGAGTTCAACAAAATTAATTGTTTGTTATTACAATTATAATAATTCAATTAGTTTCAAATGAAACCATTATAAAACGTTTAAATTGAAATATGGAAATAAAACAGAACCATATATTGGCGTTTGTATTTTTAAGTGCGAGTCCTTTAACTTCAAAGTTGCACTCCGTACATTTATAGGAAGGCCTTATCTACTTGGCTATCACACATTATTTATATCAATAATCAGGTAAATGAAGTATTCATTCTAGAAAGGCCACATCTTTTTTACAGGACTGACTTTTGTTTATGTTTAGGTGTGATTCATATATTCAAAAATCATTCTATTCCTCAGTTGTACTAATTTTTGTGTTGCACTCCTGACAGGACAATTCTTTTTTTCAAAACATATCTATATCAAAACGGTTTAATGGACAAGCTTCATTTGAAGCTAAAATCATCACTAAGACATAATAGTTGTAACATAGATAAGAATCTATGGCACATATCATCATATTACAAGTTGCTGTGTCTTTATAAAAAGTATTTTTCAAAGTGTCAAGAAAAAGTGTTGCACTCCTGACAATTTTGGCATCTTTTATTAATGTAATTTTTTTAATACTTGAGATTTTCCAAAGATATTTTGCAGGATTGTTCTACACATCAAGCCACAAAATTCAGCCCATTCTAACATTGCAAAGATGGTCATTTAAAACAAATAGTAGAGAAAAGTGATGAGACTTGAACTTATGTATACAATAAGTAATATATATGATATAGTTCAAAATATTGTTCAAATGAAATTAAAGCGTTAAATCTGAAAGGTATTTACACTTATTCTAGAAATCATGGGCTATTTTGATGATGTATAACTGTTTTGATATGATATATATTGAGTGTCAGGAGTGCAACAAAATAGGAGAAATAAAGTACCTTATATAGGTAATAATTTTAAAAATAATAATAGTTCAGAAAAACTTTTAAGATTGCAGATCTCATTTTAAGTGTCAAACAACAATTATGCTGAATATCTAATAAATTTAGTTCATAGTTTGGTAAATTAACCTCATTTTAATAATAATGTGTCAGAAAAATCAATTTAAATATGATCTGAAGTGCTCAAGATACATAAGATAAAATAGAAATAACAATCAAATGACAGATTTAGGTCTTTATAAACCAGCAATGATTACAAATTTTAAAAAATCATGAGTATTTTGTTCTAGTTTCTGTATTTTTTGTTTGGTGTATAATATGTCAGGAGTGCAACAAAAACAGGGGAAATTGGATGTATTTTCTATTTGATATATCTTCTTTATTAAAAGATTTATCAATCAATTTTTTTTCCTCAGTGAATTTGAAAAAGGGTTAATTTTAATGTGGAGAAGTTTTTTTATCAACTAATTGATGAATTATTTTTTAATCAAAACTTTTTCAATCAACTTTAAATGA
Organism: Mytilus coruscus; assembly: GCA_017311375.1. Taxonomy (NCBI): domain Eukaryota; kingdom Metazoa; phylum Mollusca; class Bivalvia; order Mytilida; family Mytilidae; genus Mytilus; species Mytilus coruscus. The sequence continues at coordinate 129,290,391 of CM029596.1, forward strand.
ATTGATACAAAAAATAGCCAAAAACATAATAAAAATTATAATCAAAGAGGAGATTAATAATCTATGCATCAAAAGTAATGTTCGGATCTCTGCAATCAATTGGGGTGAAAAAATATAAATATTTGTTAGTGTTTGTCTGAAATCATATTCCAAAATGTAAACTTGATTTAAATTTTGTTTATTGGTTTATGTCAATAAAGTTTCAGAACTTTTTATTTCTTTATACTTTTTATATCCTTTTGGATTTATTAACTTAAATGTATATGTATCAAGATGCCAAAAAGAAAATGCACTAAAACAATGTTGAAATTTGGTAAAAAAATAAATTTGGACCATTTATTTTGACTTTGCCCTAAAAGAAAAGTATTTCAATGATTGCCTAAATACATAGTAAGACAATAAATTGAAAAGATAATATGTACATGTACATTGTATAACTTACATTTTCTACCTTTATCTTTTTCTCTTCTAGTTTTCCTCTGTGTTTCATTATTAATTCATTCACTACAAAAAATATCATACAATGCCTGTATAGGTGTCTGTGTTTCATTGTTAATTCATTCATTACAAAAAATATCATACAATGCTTGAATAAGGTGTATCAAACAAAGTATACAATCATCTTTTCACAGTATAATTTGATGCAAACTGAAATAACAAGACCTTTTCTTTGTTTTTACTTGATCTGTAATTGTTTCCAAAATGTTTCAGAAATATGTATCATTTTGCCTTGTTCTTCTTTTTTTCCTTTTATAATAGTATGGGTTAGTTTAAAATTCAAAATAAAGTTTGCAGTTGCAATTACATATAAACCTAACATATCCTTTTATTGATATTGAACTATCAGTCTGCTCTACCTTATCATTTTGCTTATTGACTTTAATTGAAATATTAGAGATTTATGTTTTCATTTCTAAGAAGTTGATATACAAGTTGTTTTTTAAGGATGTTCGCTTGTTATGTTTTGGGATTTTTGTCAGATTTTCAGAATCCTCTGGTTTTATCCATTTGAATGCCTGAACAATTTTGCCCATTGACCCCATTTTCTTTTATAAATCTTTTACATGCATAATTATAAGCCATCTGTAAAAGTCTTATAAAATCTTTGTTATTTTTAATAGTTTTGAGAACTTAAACTTGTCAATGATAAAGCTATGAAAATCAAGAGAAAACATTTTCCCGCCAAAATTTCAATGGCTAATATCTCGAAAACAAGCACATTAACCTATATATTTTTTTTGCCTTTTTGGTTCCTTTATTAATCCCCTATCAATATATACTAGTGTTATGAAAAGCTTGTTATTTTGAAACTGAGTAGCGAACCTCCTTAATATGTATGAAGTGCTAAACATATTAACACTATTTTAGTATTTCTTACAATTCCATGTAGATCGGGGGCCTAGGTGGCCGAGAGGTCTAAGTAGATGAACTACTATATCACTAGCCTGTCAACACTGAGGTTGTGAGTTCCAATCCGGCTCAAAGCAGGTGCGGTGTGTTCAACTCAATCTTAATTGACTATGATTGTTAGTTTTCCAACCAAAGGTCGGTGATTCTCTCTGGGCACTCGGCTTCCTCCACCAATAAAACTGACTGCCAAGAAAAAGCACAATAGCGCTGAAAGTGGTGTTAAACACCAATCAATCAATCCATGTAGATATATATGCAATTCATAAAGAAATTGTAGGAATTAATTCTGTAGTATCAGATCATAAAAGATAAATTTCACCAAGTGCCTGATATTTTAATACTGTAAAAATATTCTATGATCTGCCTTTGTTTAATACTGGTTCTCTGAAACTATTTAAACTCTTACATAGGGAGTGTGTACGCATGGTCATGGATTTTCTTCAAACTTCACACACTAACTAGTCTTGATGAAACAAACAAAAATGGCAAAATTTTGGTTGCTAAGCATATCAGTTGCCATAGCAACCGATGACCAGTTTTACCTCTTCTGGATATCTATAAGCTGAAAATGGCTATTTTCGACATAATTTTCATAATAAATGATTAAGAGAAAGACTAATTTTTATGATATTATTAAATATCAGCATTTTATTAATGTAATTTAATAACTGATATTTTCATATTCATTTTCAATCATAATCACATATACCCCCCTTTTTATGTGGTTTGCATTAGGTAAAAAATACCCTTTTGAGGTCATTTTTGAATGCTCACCATAATTTTTTGCGGACACCTCAGTTAAAGTCAACCATGAATTCATAAATACCATAGTCATATCTTATCAATGATGCGAAAAAGTAATGGGGAAGTATGTTTCATTTTTTTGTTACCATGGATACAAAATGCTTAGTTTTCATTTTTTCAGAAAAAAAAATTTGAAAAATTTTGAAAAAAAATGTTTTAAAACCTAATTCTGCAGTCAGAAAAAATAAATAAATATACAATTTGTGGAAATTATTGTAATCATAAAAATTTTAAACATATTCATTTATATAGGTATAATAGTTTTAATTCTGTTGCTATGGAAAGAATTTCATGATGATACACAAGTTTAAAACAATTTTGAAAAAGTTTCAGTTAGTTTCTTAAATGTGCACAAAAATAGGAAAACTAAAACACTTATTAAGTTTCACTGTATTCACACATGTGTATGTATTAATAATTTTGCTAGTATAGTATATCGATAATGGTGTTACCACTTGAAGGAAACAAATACAATTTCTCTAATGTGGATAAAATAGAGTATATATTGTGCAATATTTGGGGCTGGAAAGATTTTGTAAAAAGAAATGATCGATTAGTTGTGGTTTGCTTTATGTCCAGTGTCAAACATCTCATGCATATTTCAGAAGAGAAAAAATCAATAAATTTAATAGGAACATTGTAGGTTCTGTGCTAGTCTACTGACCAAAAATTAATTAAAGTCAATAATTTGATACAATTCAACACAATAAAAATAGAACCAAAAGAGTCAGACGTTGAAATGGCAAAGCATGTATAGCTATCGTTTTGAATAATATTGTATTATTGGATAATGAGTATCTATATGAAGATAATTTTGAGGTGAAGTTATAAAAATAGAAAATTTCAAAAGGTCCTGCATTTGGGCTAGGCTGGGATGAAGGCAGACAATTTAAAATATCACTGGAAATCGGGATCAATTGGACAAGGACAGAAATTTCAATAGTTTAACTAGGGAGCCCTTAAAAGAATAAACACAAGGGTCCGTTAGCAAACAAAGTGCGTAACAAGCAAGGGCAGTTATAGTCGGCTACTCTATGGTCCCTGCTATCCATCCGACACATTTCTTGTTTGATGTTCTGGCTGGGAGAATTTTCCAGATTTTCAAAAATACGGTTTCCCTACGAGGACCCTCGAAAAATCTGACAGTTGGTGACTGCGGGTCTTACAACGAGCAACAGGGGAAAATATACGATCAAGACAATTTTCATATAAGGGTCCCACTGACTGTCTTAAGAGATGGCCCGCTACATTCATGCTTCAGTGATTCCATATGTAATCAACAAAATGTTCCAATGAGAGGAGGGGCTGGCCCTCAGGGCCCCTTGGATCTGCCTATGGTAGCACTATATTAACATTACTAATAGGCATTGGATTATTGAAATTTGAGAAAATAACAATTATCTTCATGGACTTTTAGCAGCAAATTCAAAAATATTGACAATATGATAACTCTAGATCTTTACACAAGGTAACTTTAAAAGAATTATATACATGTACAACTGGAAAGTCCTTACAGAAAGATGTTTCTCAAAATTAGTATATTGTCTTTCTTTTAACAAAAAATACATTTTACTTTGAAACAGGAGTCAATGTTTATAAATAACATATTATGCATGCGACTTTTTGTCCGCCACTTTTGTCTGTGACTTTCTGTCCTTCACTCTGACCGTTATCATGACCAGGAAAATGACTTTATACCTATTTATATGTAATAGGCTTTGCATCAAATTTATAGAAACACTTAGATTGAACCATTAATTTTTCAAATAAGAAAATATAAAATGCTTACAAACATATTAGCAAAGGATAAATGTATTGACTTTCGGGAACATTTAAAACTAAGACAAGGCTCTGGCAACCCTCAAGTAAAGTCTGTGAATATGTATACTTATATTTTATGAAAATATTTTAAACTACCAGGATATCATGCATGTAGGGGCTCGGGCATACCGCAAGTAGTCCATGAAATGTTTATTTGTTTTTATGAAAATATTTAAAACTACCAAGATATCCAACACAAGGCTCGGCATGCCTTAAGTAGTACGTGGAAATAATTATTTACTGTAAGAAAATATTAAAAACAAACTATATTGGATTTATCAACTTACATGTATTTATGCATGGCCTACTTCAATCACACCTTTGTGTGTTACTTTATATTTGTGATCAAACGTGTCAAATTATAACCAGTAACATACAACATAATTTACAACACAGTTAAATACAATATACTACTCAATACCATAAAAGTTTAAATAATCCAGTGCTCATCAAAGTACCCTAAACTGTTTTTCCCAGTTTTTACCATTTAATCTTAATGTTAATTTTTATAAATTTTAAGCAAATCCTACATTTTTGTCCTATAAGATATAAATAAGTTTTAGGTAGTACAACGACCAGGACACAGTAAAACGTTGGTCAGGTAAAGTTTTTACCCAAAACATATTGTTTTCTCTGGGTTTTTAATGATATTAAATAACACAGAAATTTTCATCGGTCAGGTCATTGCTGTTGTTGGTCAGGTCATTGTCAACGTTAGGAAGGTAACGTTTTCTGAATTTTTATTATTTTTCTCAATATTTATTCATTAATTTATATATTAAATGATCAAATTTTATTATATTTCAAATCTAACATAAATCCTTAAGAAATAAAAAGTTATTAGCATTTTCATTTGGTCCTGTCATTGTCAGCGTTGGTCAGGTCACGTTTTATGAAGATTTAAAAAGTTTTCTATATTTTTTCTTATATTTATGTATTGAGAGGTCTAAATTTATAACAATTTAAATTTGATATCAATCCTTTTAGAAATAAAAAGTTATTAGCGTTTCGTTAACCCACCAAAGGGAGATAATTCATATTGTGAGGAATATTATCTGTAACTTTTTCATTTTGACTAAAACAAGACTGAAATTAATTGTTTTGTGTTTCTTTTTAATAGATGTAGACGCATAATTTCACAACACTACACCAAATATATATATATATATATATAAATCAACAATATAAATTTCTATTTCCTAGCATTTGAAATAAACACATGTTGGCTTGTATTCATAAACTGTCTTAGGTGTGATTTTAAAATGGAATGGTACTAAATTAGAAAGTTATTTTTTATAAAATTTGAGTTTTTGAGTTTAATTTAGAGAAAGACAAGTTTCTTCAAACAATTCAAATTCTATCTACATAGCATTTTATCATTGTTTATATTCTTAAATCTTTCTTAGCATGTTACTTAAGTAGCACATGCATCATTTAAACTACATATTCAATCATCCTTTTAGTTGTTTTTTAGGTTTATTTTATAAATTTACACCCTATGACCTCACATTTAAATGTTTAAAGCTAACAGGATGCCTAGCAGGTGTAGGTTACTGGGTCTAGTAAGTTTATAGTACACTGTCTTGTAAACATCCTGTCCTGTATCAAATATAATATCCTATCTGGGAAAGGTTTATCTCAAAAATATCTGGTGTAAACTTTAAAATTGTTTGAAATCATTTGCATGCGAAAGTTTTAAAAATCTTCTAGTAGTATGGATCAGTGCATTTCATATATATTATTATATATACAATAAAAACATGAATAAATGCTAAATGAACATTTAAATACAACAAACTGTCCATTTACTATCTTCCATTTTAAAAATAGTCTAACAACATAAACATGCAATAAATCTACAGAGCTAAGGAATTAATTACTTACATGTGAAGTTTGGAAAGATCTGATCTGAACTCTCTATCAAATAGTTACACTTAGGACATCTATTACTGTTCTCTAAACTTTGTTTGATACATTTGTAGCTGAAAATATATTTCCTCCAGTTAGTTCCAATGCCAACATAATTAGTGGTAGAAACCTTTTACAAGAATATTTTTTCATAACTAACTTTGTCTCTGTACCCCCACATGAACCTCACTGTATGACTTGAGGAATATAAAAATCTACCTGGCGAACCACCATATGTTGAACAATGTTGAACACTACGGAATCAATACAAAACTGTCAAAACATCAAGACAAAGAAAGTTCTTTAAATAACTTTTTATTTTAAGATTCAACTTCTGTTTCTACTTTCAATTCTATTAATATAATTGTTAAACCACTTCCCCTTTCAGTAACTTTCGAAAGTCCACACACACCATACTTCAGGTATATTTTTTCCTATTGTAACCGTCCTGATGACTCCACTCATGTGGTGTAACATGTAGACAAATGAATCTTTATTCATGCAGTATAATATGGGTGTCGTTGTCTTTGATTTATATAATTGTATTAACCATTGTAGAAAGACAACTATCAAATACCACTTAGGTATCCACCCCAACTTTACCCATTACAATAATATATGGTTCAATTTTAATGTACATGTACCAGTAATAATTGAAAAAGTAAATTCTCATCAATAACAAAATAAAGTACTACTAATAATATTATATATTTATTCTACAACTATACCCCATTGATTACACTATCTGGAGAAATATATATAATTTACAACACTTGGTTGTACTGTTTAAATTGCTTTTAACTTACCAAAATGTATGACCACATTTGGTCATGTGAGCTTCTTCTATGATATCAAAACATATTGGACTAAAAAAGAAAAAGAAAAATGTATTTGTCCACAATGTTTCAGCACATAATTCACCTCCATTTAGATAACTTTTAGACAATTCTTTTCACTAGTTGTATACAGGTGGCTGTCAAATAACACCAAACTGGGTTTTTCTTACATTTTCTAGTGTACGGTAATGGTTACAAGAGCGCAAATATTTGTTTACATTTTACTGGCAAGTTTTTTACCCCAAGATGGTACTCAGAATAGAATCTTGTACGGTTTCTGATTGGATGATACAGGATTGGAATTACTTTTAATTGAAAGCTTATCTAATTAGGTTTAAATAAATTGCTTCGCTGAGCGAAGCTGGATACAACCGCAGATGTCCAACCCTGAAAAGTTGCAGCCAAAATGGACACATTATCTGAAATCTGAAATGAGAAAAATTGTAGCCCCCCCCCCCCACAAATTCTTATTTACCCCACCCCCCAATTTTTTTTTCAACTCCCCTTTCCCTTATTCCAAAAATAATCTCAATTCAAATTTCTAATGGAGTTTGCAACCATAACTACTCATTTAAATACATTTTATTTTTTTTATTTTTGGTGTTTTAACGCCACTTTTAAGCACCGCTTTTGGGCTATTTCGTGGCGGCCAGTTTTTATTGGTGGAGGAAGCCGGAGTGCCCGGAGAAAACCACCGACCTTCGATAGGAAAACTGACAATCCTAGTCAATTAAGATTGGAGTCGAGTGCACCCGCACGAGCGGGGTTCGAACTCACAACCTCAGTGTTGACTGGCTAGTGATTACAGTAGTAACTACTTAGACCACTCGCCACCGAGGCCCCATTTAAATACATCATAAATAATTAAAATATAAAATGACATACAGTTATGGTTAAAATTAATATTAATTAATAGTAACTTCTAAAAATGAATTTACAGCTTATCATCTCAAGACAATCATCATTTCTTAATACATAATTTACAAGCAGTGTAAGGGAGGTAATCACAAAAAAACAACAGTATTCTTGAAATGGATAGGATTACCTCCCTTACACTGCTTTAAAATTGTCCATAAAAACCCTTGTTTCCCCCCCTTTTTTGCCTCTAATTGCTAAATGGTTTGAGCCATAACCCCCATAACCATCCCTTTGTTCTATGGAAACTTATGGTATAATTTCAGAGAGATTCATACACTTAAACACAAGTTATTGTCTGGAAACTGCAAAAATACTTATTTGGGTCCCTTTTTTGGCCCCTAATTCCAAAACCTTTGGGACCATAACCCCCAAAATCAATTCCAACCTTCCTTTTGTGGTTATAAAACTTGTATTTAAATTTAATTGATTTCTATTTACTTATACTAAAGTTATTATCCGGAAACCATCTGTCTTCGGACAACGCTGATGACGACGTGATACCAATATACGACCAAAAATTTTTAATTTTTGCGGTCGTATGAAAATCCAGAAAATCGAATTCACATTTTACAAAGTAAAGAAAATATTTTCAATATCTGCACGTCTGAGCCATTAAAAATCTGCCTTTTTCATTAAGCGAAAAAAATACACAATGTTTTTCAACTGCATTTTAAGTCAATTTTTGCCTGCATGACCATGTATATTTTTTTAGTTGTTATAATTTTTTGCAACACTGACATTTCTAGTAACAGGAACTGCTACCCATTTTTTCCTAGTTTGTGTAGTCTTCGAGAAAAAGAATATGGAACACCACTGGTACCCTATGGAAAATGCATTACGAATAATTGCGCTCTTGTAACCTAATTATTTTGTTATAGCAGGGGCAATAACTCATGAACTGCAATAATGAAAAAATTTCAAAACAAATCCTGATCTCCATTTTGTTAAGAGAAACAACAAATTGAAATATGAAAAGGACTATGGATCAAACTTTCTCAAGTTATCGCATGAAATTTGACATAAAGCAAAATTTCCTAACCAATCAAGGACCATAACTTCTGAACAACTAAAGTGAAAATCTCAAACATCACCTCCATTTTGTCATCAGCAAAAACATTTAATAATTTGAAAAGCATTGGTTGAACCATTTTCAAGTAATTCATTGTAATTGCACAGTAATGACATACAGTGCCCTTTCCCAAACAATCATTGAATCAAGGACCATAACTTCAGAACAGCAAAAATGAAAATCATAAATATCAAACTTGACCATCTTCTTATCAAAGGTACCAACACTAAAGTTTAAAAAAAATTTACCAAACTGTTCTCAAGTTATTGCAAGGAAACAGCTTAAAGTTTAAAAAGAAATATCAAACTGTTCTCAAGTTATTGCAAGGAAACAGCTTATAGACTTTGTCCCTTTTCACAGTTAACAATAATCCCTTTTTGATTCTGAGTCTAATAGTGTGGCCAAATCAGAAAATCTCTCCGGACTCAGAATTCCCTAATGGATTAAGGTAACACCTACCTCAGTCATATCAAATTTGGACAGGACCATCACAATAATGATAATGCACTTCTTGAAAAGTCACTACAGCTGCTATATTTATCCCTTTTGTATATGATATAAACTATCTTACAAAATATACTTTTCTGATCCATTGAAAACATGATCTTCCAAGTTGTCCTTTTACTCCAAATATATTTGATGTCAAAAGCTAATTGTCTTCTCATCACATGTCTAGTGACATGTTTTCCCAAGAAGTTCATTCATAAAATGGATATTGAAGTTTGATAGCTGTGTTTGGCTGAAAATATTGTTCCCGGCAAATTTGACAATTGCTGATTTTGTGTTATAAAATTCTGCCAACTTGTGGCATTCAAATGACATTTTGTTTTACGCTTGTTATTTTTCCTACCAGAGATGCAAACAGTTTTTTTTTCCTGTCAGACATTGGGGCCTACAGGGTACCAAGTTTTGCCAGACCCATCACATTTCTGCCAGACCTATATTTTCACTCAAAAATCAAATGAGATGCTATTGAACAAACGTTAATTTTGATTTTGTTTTATATTATAACCTGTGATTCATAACAATTGTAGTTTATCGCCGGTACTGCTACGTTTCCTGTGAGAAATGCAAATTGTGCATGTCATCATGTTGTTGTTATAAAGTAACCATGATCGCCCCTCTTGCCATTTTGGGTTGAATGACCTTTCAGGTCGTTTCTCCTTTTCGTACAAGGACCGCTTAACAGCTTTATCAACTTGAATAGGTGACTGGTTTCGACCCACTTACAAATTTTATCGGCCATGACATATTTCCTGAACTTATCAACTATGCCTAATAGACCTCCTTCCTGAAGAGCGAATTTCTAAAACCAGAAACATGACGGAAATACGCGGAATGGTTTGAAGCGAAATAAACATGGTATGAAAAGACTGTCACTGGCGGAAATACTGGTTCCCAGTTAGAAAAAGCGAGGAACAGGAAATTTACTTTATTAAAGATGATCACAATTTTATAAACAAAATACTCTGCCGGGACCGACAGGGAATTAAGTTTTGGCGGACCCAAGCAGACTAAAATATTGCCGGCCATCAGGTCCTGTACAGCAACGAGTTTTACCGGACCTGCATAAATTTTGCCCCTTAGGTCCGACAGGTCCGACAATTAGTTGCCTCTCTGTCCTAGTATCTGCTATTTACCATGTTTACCTGCTTCATATTGCTTGCTTACTAAATTATTCATGGTAATACATACAATTAACCTTAAACATTATCGTCCTATTTTCTTATACACAATTTATGGTGTGTTTGGGCATATAAAAAGAGGATTCCAACTGTCAAAATGATTTTGAACTGATTATCTGATATTATGCAAGTAAAATACTCTTGACGTACTTACACATATACCAAAATACTTTTTACATGTATATTTATATATACTAGACCGTTGGTTTTACCGTTTGAATGGTTTTACACTAGTACTTTTGGGGCCCTTTATAGCTTGTTGTTCGGTGTGAGCCAAGGCTCCGTGTTGAAGGCCGTACATTGACCTATAATGGTTTACTTTTATAAATTGTTATTTGGATGGAGAGTTGTCTCATTGGCACTCACACCACATCTTCCTATATCTATATATTTATTTGTGCCTGTAATTATTGTATTGCTTTCTGAATAAAACAAATGTTATTATTTAAGCTCAAGAGTTCTCGAAATCTTTTTTTCCTGGTGGTCATTGGGACCACCAAGACTAAAAATCTGGTGGTCCTGTAATTTTACTTGAATTTATCTAACACCTACATGTATTAGTTACATGAAAGTCATTGCTGAATACTATATTTACTCCATCCTAGTTTCTCTGTTATATGTTTGGTTTTTTAATGAAAGTTTGAACTTCGCATTGTTCACTAATTTTATACTTTGTCAATTTGATAACATGCTTGATTTCATGTTTGTTTTATGTCTCATGCATTATACTACATTTGTACCTGTAGAGTCTTTTAAGGGCTCATGTGTAAGGAAATTCAATCCTTTGTTAGCCCACCCAAATTGTACTTGTTTTAAAAGCTAAACTCATAACAATCCTGCATTTTATGGGTCACTTTTGGTTGATTTAATTATTCAAATTTTAAATAGTTAATATTTAAAGAAGTCCAAATTCATCATAAGAAGAGCTAGTATTTAATTTCTTCCTAATGCCAATCCACTCACATTAAGAAACAATAAAAATTGTAATAAAAATAATTTATCACTAGAACTGGTCCATAACATCTTCCCAATGATGATCAAGTTGTATTTTAAAGTTATCAACGCTATTTGCAGACACAACATTGTGGGTAAACTGTTCCAATCGTTTATAATTCGTTAGAAAAATGCCTTTAACGAAATGATGAATTACATCGAGGCTCTATAAGTTTAAAGCTGTGTCCACTACAATTGTAATATAGAAAAATTTTGAAATATAGAAAAATGTTCAGTCTCTGTAAAAGTCTTTGTTCAAATACAGAGTCCTCTCGTTTAGCACCCTCTCTGATAGTCCGAGATTATTCTGACGTCGAACGGCTGTTTTGCCAGACAAGCTGGGGCCGTGGGACTGTCCCAGCTTGTCTGGCAAAAAAGCCGTTGCACGTCAGAGTAATCTCGGACTACCTACCTCTGAACGAAATGGGCCATGCCGAAGCCATGATGACTTTTACGACTGGTTATTTGTCAAAAGTATTACCGTAATTAAGAGCTATGCTACAAAAGTTAAATTACAGTAGAAACCAGTACAAAAACTATCTGAATACCAAAGAAACCTACGACTGGTTCTTTTTTCAAAAGTATTACCGTAATTTTGAGCTATGTAGTTAAAGTTTGTTTACATCAGCAACCAATTCAAAAGCTATCAGAATACCGAAAAGATGTTAAAACAAAAGTGTACTACCACCAAAATTGTCGGTCATCAGGACTGCCACTACACATGCAATTGTCGGTCCTAGCCGATTTTTGGCGGTCAGGACCGACGGTTTTCGAGAACACTGTAAGCTATTTAGTTACTTATTTAATGTGAGACAACCTTTGGCAAAGGCATTTTGCACAGCAGAAAATAAGGATTTACTATCTTAAAACTATTGTTGTCCAAAGTATGAGGCAACAATTACTACAAGTTTTGTCACTGCTTTGAAAGCCTTGACTGACAGTGCTGATACAACTAAGGGAAGAAGTGCGTTCCAATCCCTGATAGTTTGTAGGAAAAAAAGAATATTTCCAGTAATCACTTGATGTCAGACGCTGGAATTTGGAAGCTTCTTTTATGCATTTTTCGTGACAGTCATTTTGGTGGCATCAGATGACCTTCCTTTGATATTGCTACTGTTATCACCATATATATTTTATAAAGCATGGTTATTCTTACATCTTTTTGTCTATGATCCATTCTTTATTATTATTTTTCTGTATGCCCCTAAAGGACTCGAAATTGAAAATAAATTATGTTTATAAATGTTAAATGTTCCAAAGATCTCCATTGCATTGTATATTTTAGTGATTTACACTTGAGTGATCATGTATGGTGCTTATTCATAACATGTCATGCTGATATATTTGTATTATATTGACAGTTGCAGTAAAAATCTAAAAAAAAATGATGCATTGCATAAAACCAAATATTTGCTACATTGGTGATTTCTAATATGAAAATGCGTGGGCGTGCAGACGACAAATCCATAATTTCTCCGCTATATATTACAGCTTTCGAACACGCGGTGAAAAAATATAAACTGTCGATCAACGAAACAATGCACAGCAAATAATAAATGCGATCACTGTCTTACCAAACAAAATCATTGTCTTTGTCCTCAAATGACCCACTTATTCCGGTATACACGGGTGGCAGAGTTCGACTTCTTTTTCGTCTTGTACGATCAGCTTGCTGCTGAGTTCTTCCAGCCATTATTGAGGAATCAAAATGTCACATGCCAAAATATTAAATCAAATGCTGCACTCATTGTTGTATCCTCATGTTTGCATTACTGAAACATTGGACAAGCATAGTGCAAAATGTGTATCGCTAAAAACATCAAAGAAACATCAAACGGAAATTAACAGAATGTTTTGATTTTGTGCGCATGTCGGTGAATCCCAAATTCCGAAGTCCTTATATCCTAAAAAATATTAAGAAAAACAGCACTGACTAACGGATATTTTCTGTCAATAAATATTATTTTTGAATATTTTAAATACGATCCTCTAAAGCAGCTTCAAAGCGAGTAAAGAAAAACTGCAGTGAACACTTTTTGTTAGGGATTGCAGCGACATTTGGGAAATATGAATCTATCGAAAGTGGAAACTGGAGCACAGGTCTTAATAAGTTTATTTGCATTTACACAGTGCATGTTTGACAAGTGTTATTAATAAGCCAGGAACTGCTCATACCCTTTTAGAGCAAAGTTCAATTAAATTCAAAAATTGTAAAGTTTATAAATAAAAAAAATTGTAATTAATTTTAAACTGAGACTACTAATACTATAGACGTATTTACACTTGTATGCAAATTTGTCCGCCATTACGTAAAATCACACAGGTTCCGTAAACTTTGACATCATAATTCAAAACATTTGACGTCACAATTAAAAGTGATTGTTGCCTGACGTCGAAAGGTGATTCGAGTAGATCTAAGGTCAGTCGGAGGCAAAATATAGCTAAATACCAAAAGTGTTAATACGTTTATAGTATAGACTCCCTGACCAGTGCTCGATATGGACCAGTGCTCGATAACCCGCTACAGAAATCGTTTTTTTTATGAAAATAAAACACTTTTAAATTAAAATATTGGTTGTATTTATGTCTTAAAAGGGCTTTACAGTAAATGTACATTTCGCATACTCTTAACTTAACGTGAAATTAATAGTAGACAATAAATCGACAGTGGTGAATCGAAGTTGAAAAGATCGCTCTTGCCTTGGAATCAAGTTTTAAAAACTTTAAGTAAATATTTAGTAGTTAGAAATAACATGGATCAATTATAAAATCATTCAGAATTCAAATGATGTGATTCCTACAGTAATATTCAATCCAGGGCATTTGTACCATCATTTTTGTCCCCTTAGAGCCCTTCAGATTTTCACTTGACCGTCGCCATTTTATGTAAACAATATATTTTGGTAAACTTGCTTGTTCTTTCATGTAAATTCGGTTTGTGTGTTACATATGTCACTGATGAGCCGTGGTACTGCAATGTTAGTGTACAGTCTGAGGAATAATGCACATGATGAACTATGAACATTTTACGGAAAAAGTAGTTTTCCAAACATTACACATCTTGATGAATTTTAGAATCTCTGAATTTCTGTGAATAAATTACCATTTCGGTAAAATTTAAATGCCAATTATCAGTTAAATGTTCACTTTATCAATTAGACATCATAGTTTTTATTTTATTTTTATTCTGAGGTTTTATAACATTATCGAGAACTGGTCAAGTTGTATTGAATTTGGCATACTTTTAGCATTTGAAACAAACATGCCCCAAGGTGATGTCATAATAGAAATTAAACAACCAATCAGGTCCTTTTGTTTCAAATAAGGTCAACTTTGATAAAACCAAAGGTCAGGAATTAGTTTGCAAGATTATGTCGGTAAACAGTAAAAGCAGTGTTAAATTATCGAGCACTGGTCGGGAGAGTCTAGTATAACACATATAGTAGTCTCAGCTTTAAAGCAACCCCACTCAGACATGTAAAAGTAATCTTCAAAATGTTGATGGTTTTCTCAATCTGTACCTAAAGAAGAGAAGAAGTTTTAAATAAAAGATATTTTAACATTTTGGATAGTCCCCAGCCTTATTTTTACATCAATTACATTTACCATCTTTTTATGAAAGTTGCTTAAATAATGAGTGTGTTCTAGAGCACAATATAGTACTCTCTGGTTTTTGTCTCTCCTGCATCGTAAGTCACCAGGGTCATAGCTGCCCGCCGTTAGGCACTTTAGGCACGTGCCTACACATAATTTTTTCACAAATGTTTTTTTTTTGTATTAAAAAAAATAATGACAACGTTATCTGTAGATGCACGTGAAGTCGTCAAAATTCTTTAATATCAAATGTAATTTGTACACTAGTCTATCATCCTTAGTGAATAGAGTATTGGCAAGAATTGTAATCAGTATGTACATTATATTCCACCTTAAATAGAAACTAAAACTAGAACTTTAGTTCATATCATTTCACTTCTGCCAACAAATACTCGAATGAGCCTCAACATGCTCAAAACCCTGACATTTTATTCTTAGATACATGATTTTTTTTATTAGTTGTTGTTGGCTTTCAACTAGCTTTTTTCCACTTGGTCTTCATCTGATCTACAATAAAACCCTAGCCAAAGTGGGCGTCTGCTTGGCTGGGCGAGATGTATAAACACGCTGTCACATCTGGTCAGAAAGGGACGTTAACTCCGATGCCTAGTGTAGAGAGAATGCCACACTCTTTGCACGTTCAAAACACTTGCAACAACTCTTTGAGGGGTCCTTAGGTGGTCTGCTGGAAGGCAAATGTCAGTCCCTATCCAATAAACCCTCATTTACCTAGCTCGCCACGCGTCGCTAGGTGAAGTCAATTGCGACATTAAAATCTATGTTTTGTGAAGGCCAAGCTTAAAATACGATACAGTTATCTCCTAATTTTCTTATGGCATTTTCAAATTTTCAGACCTTCATCCTGGACGACCCCTATTACAGGACTTATTGGCTACCTGTTGTATTTATTGTAAATTTTTTTTTGTCCTGAACATGCATAACTATTTTCCACTGGACATCAAGTTAACAATCAATCAATCAACTAGAACTTTTCTTCATGTATATTATCATGATAAAATAACCAGCAAATTTAATATTTTTTGTACACAAAATTTTGCAACTAAAATGCTGAAAACCGTTTTCCGTAGGGGGGGCTCTGCCCTGGACCTGCTGGGGGCCTTAAGCCCCAGACCCCCTGCCGCAATTTGTGCCTACAGTTGATTGGATACCTAGCTACGCCCCTGGTCACAGTATGTGTGACATAGGGATTACTATCTGGCAGAGGCAGCTTAAACTATTTTTTATAAAGCTTTATATTTCAGAAGGTAGGAGACCTGGATACACCATACCTTTTATGCAGTACCTTAATTATGTTACAAAGTTACTGTCTGTCATATGTCCATTGTCCTTGACCTCATTTCCATGGTTCAGCAACTCCTTGAAAAATAATTATAGTTTTTTTGTCATGTGAATTTCTTACTAATAATGAGTAATAGGATAATTATATTTGGTATGTGGGTTCCTTGCAACATCTACATGTCCGTCAGACAGGGTTAACCTGACCTTATCCTCATTTCATCGATCAGTGATCAAGGTTACAGTTATGTGATTAGGTCCATTTCTCAGATACTATAAGCAGTAGGTCAACTATATTTGGTGTATTGAATGATTGTAAGGGGTACATTTCGGTCTGGTAGGTTTCATCTGACCTTGACCTCATTTTCATGGTTCATTGGTCAATGTAAAGTTTTTGTGTTTAGTCTTTCTTTGGAATATTATAAGCAATAGGTCAACTATATTTGGTGTACATGGTGTATGGAATGATTGTAAAGTGTACATGTCTGTCTGGCAGTTGTCATCTGACCTTGACCTTATTTTCATGGCTCATTGGTTCATTGGTCAATTTAAAGTTTTTGTGTTTTGATCTGTTTTTCTAATACATGTACTATGAGCAATAGGTCAACTATAATTTTTTTTGGTATATATATATATGGACTTATTGTTAGGTGTTGATATCTGTTTGGCAGGTATCATCTGTCCTTGACCTCATTTTCATGGTTTATTGGTCAATGTTAAGTTTTGCTGGTTAAATCTGTTTCTTAGATACTATAAGCAATAAGGTTAATTATATTTGGTAAATTGCATGATTTTAAATGTTGTAAGGTGTACATGTGTGTCTGGCTTGGTTTATCTGACCTTGACCTCATTTTCACAAATCACTGATAATGTTAAGTTTATGTGATACTTATAGTAAAACTTTTGTCTTTAGGACTATCAAGATAAAATCGATCATGGTGAGTAAAGCATAAGAGACATTTCAGCATATGCACTCTAATGAGATTCATGTTTCCCAATTTTTACTTTTTATAGGAGGTACCATTCAAAAGTTTCACATTTTTTTAAAGACCGACTTTCAAAAGGAACGATTTCTGATTGAGCAACACCACCAAAAAGTTGTTTCAGTGAAATAACTTATGAACAAACAATGCTGTACAAATTTTAATGTTTTGTTACTGATGACATACTAGGGACTAAGTTTGCATGTTTGATATTGACGATTTTTGTTTTGCCTTTCAGGAGTAACAGTCCTTGGTTGATTGGAAAATATAAATTTATTTCTGTTAATGTGCAATATCGCACGAACCATTCAACCAATGACACAATTGAGGTTAAGTTCAATATTGATGGTTTTCACTTTTGCCATTGGCATTCAGAAGTTATGGTCTTTGATTTGATTGATTGGGAAGTTACTTTATGCCAATTATGATTTCATAGACAATAAAAACTCATAAGAAAATTTTGACTTATTTTCAAAATACTGCCTATTTACAAGCTCCTCAGGGAGCAATTTTTTAAGGCTTTATAGATTTACTTAACATTTGTTGGCAGTATAGATTTCTTTGTTTAATTGTGTTAGTCGATGAGATAAAACATTGAACTAGTACTCTCAGACTCAGGTAGAAAAAAATAGCAAGCAAACCAGAAATAAGAATTTGAGACACATTTTTAATACACATTTATTTATACAAGTAAATGTTAATTTATACTTAAAACTATGTAAAAAAAATAACTTGTATTACTATAAATAATACCCATCACTGGTACCAAATTAACTGTCATATGACTCCATTAAAAGGTACCAAATTAACTGTCATATGACTCCATTGAAAGGTACCAAATTAACTGTCATATGACTCCATTAAAGGTACCAAATTAACTGTCATATGACTCCATTAAAGGTACCAAATTAACTGTCATATGACTCCATTAAAAGGTACCAAATTAACTGTCATATGACTCCATTAAAAGGTACCAAATTAACTGTCATATGACTCCATTAAAAGGTTCCAAATTAACTGTCATATGACTCCATTAAAAGGTACCAAATTAACTGTCATATGACTCCATTAAAGGTACCAAATTAACTGTCATATGACTCCATTAAAAGGTACCAAATTAACTGTCATATGACTCCATTAAAAGGTACCAAATTAACTGTCATATGACTCCATTAAAAGGTACCAAATTAACTGTCATATGACTCCATTAAAAGGTACCAAATTAACTGTCATATGACTCCATTAAAAGGTACCAAATTAACTGTCATATGACTCCATTAAAAGGTACCAAATAAACTGTCATATGACTCCATTAAAAGGTACCAAATAAACTGTCATATGACTCCATTAAAAGGTACCAAATAAACTGTCATATGACTCCATTAAAAGGTACCAAATTAACTGTCATATGACTCCATTAAAAGGTACCAAATTAACTGTCATATGACTCCATTAAAAGGTACCAAATAAACTGTCATATGACTCCATTAAAGGTACCAAATTAACTGTCATATGACTCCATTAAAAGGTACCAAATTAACTGTCATATGACTCCATTAAAAGGTACCAAATTAACTGTCATATGACTCCATTAAAAGGTACCAAATTAACTGTCATATGACTCCATCTTTTTTTTCTTCTTGCAATATTAAGCTTACTGTTTGTGTCATATATGTGCATATGTATGTAATCAGAATCTTCCATAGATTTCATATCCAGTATATAACATGGTAAAATATAATTTCTTTTTGGTGTATCCATGGCAACAATCTGCATTTTTTTGTTATAAAATATAGCAAAAAGGGGGGAAAAGATGTCACATATTTCCCCAAAATTTGGCCAAAAGTAGAATTTCAATCACTTCAAGTAATACCTTTTCTGAAACTGTTTACATATATCTTTCAATAAATCCAATGAAAATCCAATGTCTTTCGTCTCATTTTTTTGTAAAATTGCTTCAAAAACTTTGTGTAGAATAAAAGTGTTTGTAAACATTACATTAATTTCTGGACCGATGACCGGTCTAGCTATGAAAATATGGAGAGTCAAACAGAAAATAGCCCATAAAACATGTAAAAAATAATCTTGATGTTCTTATAAACCACCTTTGAAGGCTAAATAAGTACTCAGCTGTCTAAAAATGAATTTTATTACACAATAACTTTCATATTTGAAAAATCCACCGGGGCCAAAATGCGAAACCAAACTCCTAACTGGGTATTGCTACCTAAGGTCTGAATTATTTTGTTCTTTGAACAGTAGAATTAGAGTTAGATTTTTTTTTATAACTGATGAGCCTGTTATGCTATTTCTGATATATTTTGGTATTTCTGTGTATATCATGTATATGTTGTGTCACATTTATGGAGTGGATTTATCTTCCTTTTCCCACATTTCATTTTGGTTAGTTTTTGTTATGTTATATTACACAGTCACTCTACTATATTATTTTATTAGAGTACCTCAGAACAAAGGAACATGGCATGCTAAGAAACTGTAGAATTATTAGAAATCTAGTGGTCCTCCACAGAGTAAGCTTTAGTTTATTTCCTGTCTGATATAATCATTTATTTTATATGTAGATGTAAGGTTTGTGTTGTAAGACCAAATTATGAAGGTTTTGTGGCAGTTCATAAGCCTCTTCATTGTCAGCTTTTTTGTTATGCATATTGTTATATTAATTTTCTACCTTTTCATAATTTGTGTATTTTTAGATATTTTTCATAGTAATTTATTAGGATTAGACACATACTATTAGTTACTGTGTAAATTGCAAGGTCTTGTGAGAAATTACTAATTGAACAGAGTGAACTACATCTCGCTACTATAGTGCATCCCATCCTCATGATATGCAAATGTTGCACGTCCTTATTCTGCTCACCTGGACACTGAAGTTTGTTCAGGAGCAATTTACTTCATTTTTGAGAAATACATTTTGTTTGTTTGTTATGAACATTTTGCATATAATTTGAGTTATATACATCATTTAGCATCACTTGTATTATGTCTAATTACATTACATGTTTAGAAGTAACTTAGGAACAATTACTTATGATTGTTTATCTTTTTGTAGCTTTTTGCCTTCTCCTTAGAAGTTTGTGATGAGAATAAAAAAATTACAGCAAAGATTTGTTAGTTGTTAGGCATTACACTGTGCATATTTAATAAGGTCATTTTTAACTTAAAATTGTTAGGGTTATCTGTGAACATGGTAAATTTTAATAAGGCATACAGTAAGTACTCAAACAATTTTTCTTTTTTTTTGCAGTTACTAGCTCGTCTTGGGAGCAGGCCCAGTATTCAAGGCATAGAAGACACATTATTCTTAGATGGCCCTAATGTGAAAGATGTGTATGAGTTGTATGGTGTTGAAGGGTCAGGAAAAACCGAGTTATTATTATCTCTTGTAACGTCAATCATCTTACCCAAAGATTGGAATGGTTATAAGTTAAATGGAGCAAATGCTGGAGTAATATTTATTGATACAGATTATAAATTTCAAATATTGCGTCTTGTGAATATTATGGAGAAACGAATCATGGTAAAGACTGAACATGACAAACTGGACACAAATAAAAAGACGTCCTCAAATGATATTGAAGTTCTTGTGAAAGAGTGTTTAAAGAAAATAATGATTGTTAGGTGTACAAGCAGTTTTCAGTTACTTGTTACCTTACATAGTTTAGAATCAACAATTTCAAACAATCCTGATATAGCTGTTATTATGATTGACTCCATTTCTGCATTTTACTGGATTGATAGATGTAATGGCGGTGAAAATATTGGGGCACAGGAAACAAATATGAAACATATTGTACAACAATTGTCAAAACTCATAAATAACTATAATTTAGTATTGTTTGCTACAAAAGCATTAAACTTTAAAAAAACCAATAAAGAGAATGAATTAAAGGGGGACAACTGTGCATCTCCATCAGAGAAGAAAGTATTAAAAGACAACCATGCTGAATTTTTATGTAAATCTTGGTATAAGTTTGTAAAACATAGACTTATATTTCACAAGGAGAAATCTTTAAGTATTTATTGTAATTCATTAAATATTGACATTCAGTTTACAGTAAATGAAGGTGGTATATGTTTTAAATGAAATAAATAAATTCTTACAAAAAAATAGAAATTCTTAAAGAGGAACATTGCATAGATATTTATGTTAACATGAAGTGCTAATAAAATGCTCCGCAGGGCGCAGCTTGATACGACCGCAGAGGTCGAACCCTTAACAGTTGGGGCAAGTATGGACACAACATTCAAGCTTGATACAGCTCTGAATTTGGATTGTGATTAAATATTTGACACAGCATAGGTTTCTGACACAGAATGAATGTGGTCTAAGAACTTAAAAATTTTAAATTGGACATTCACCTATTATGGTCCAATATCCAAAATTTAAATACATGGTTAGATTCAGCATATCAAAGAACCCCAAGAGTTCAATTTTTGATGAAATCAAACAAAGTTTAATTTTGGACCCTTTTGACCTCAATGTGGACAAAGTTGATAACGGGGCCCAAAAATCAAAAATCTAAATACATTGTTAGATTCAGCATATCAAAGAACCCCATATATTCAATTTTTGTTGAAATCAAACAAAGTTTAATTTTGGACCCCGATTTGGACCAACTTGAAAACTGGGCCCATAATCAAAAATCTAAACATATGTTTAGATTCAGCATATCAAAGAACCCCAATAATTCAATATTTGATGAAATCAAACAAAGTTTAATTTTGGACCCTTTGGACCTCAATGTGGACCAATTTAAAACGGGCCAAAATCCAAAAACTTAATACACGGTTAGATTCAGCATATTAAAGAACCCCAAGAATTCAAGAATAAAACCCCATTGAAATTGGTCAAGAAATAAGCAATTTATACAAAGTATCTTCTTTTGCACAATACTGTGCAATTGAATATTCTTGCAATTGCACAATACTGTGCAATTGAATATTTCTTGCTATTGCGCAATACTGTACAATTGACAATTTCTTTCTATTGTGCAATATTGTGCTATTGGATATTTCTTGCTATTGCGCAATACAGTGCAATTGAAGATTTCTTGCTATTGCGCAATACTGTGCAATTGAAAATTTCTTGCTATTGCACAATACTTATTATATAATAATTTACACATCCTGTTTGGTGTGTATCTCCTGCCATATCATTATTATTTGCTTTTAAATATAAATCAGAAATAACCAACTTAAAATGGAAAATTTTAAAGAAAAAAAAGGAAAAAGGAAAAAAAATCCTCCCCCAATTTTTGAACCCCTTATGATTCATCACCCCAAACTCAATCCCAGCCTTCCCTTTGAGGTATGGTACCTTGCAGTACAATTTCAGAGAGATCCATACACTTGAACACAAGTTATTGTCTGAAACTAGAAAATGCTTATTTTGGCCCTTTTGGCCCCTTATTCCTAAACGTTTAGGACAATTACCCCCAAACTCAATTCCAGCTTTTCCTTTGTGATATGGAACCTTGTAGTACAATTTCAGAAAGATCCATTCACTGACACACAAGTTATTGTCCTGAAACTAGAAAAATGCTTATTTTTGCCCTTTTTGGCCCCTAATTCCTAAAATTTTGAGGCAATTACCCCAAAATCAATCCCAGCATTCCCTTTGTGATATGGAACCTTGTGGTACAATGTCAGAGAGATCCATACACTTACACACAAGTTATTGTCTGGAAGTTACAAAATGCTTATTTTTGGCCCTAATTCCTTAACTGTTGGTACCATAACCCCAAAATCAATCCCAACCTTCCTTTTGTGGTATTGAACCTTATGGTAAAATTTCATAGAGATCCATTCACTTAAACTAAAGTTAGAGTGCGAAAACCAATGTGTCTTCGGATTGACGCACGACGACGCCTAACGTCATACCAATATACAACCTCAAAAATTTTTGCGGTCGTATAAAAATGCAAGGAACATGCAAATGCTACATAAAGTGGACTATTTTCAAGTTGAATTCAGGAAGTCAAAGGTTCCTTTCCCATTCAGATTAAATTCTAGATATTTATAAAAAAAAAAGGCTTATTTTGCTGCACAATTTAGTAATAGGATTAGACACAGGTAACCTTTTTTGTCTTATAGTTGATTTACCCTAATCTCCTTTTATTTATTACTGGTATATTTAATGTACTGAATTGTTGTGGTATGATTGCCAATGAGACATTACTATCCAGTGAAGACCAAATGACAAAGATATTACTTTTTTCTACTTTCTTATATATTGTATGTCACCAATGTAAATGTAAGCTAGAAATAAGAAAGTATTAGAAAATACCAAAGTAAAAACAACTCAACAATGCTATTATACCAAAAAGTTGTAAAAAGAAGTCAATATAAGCACCAAAACAGGCTCCCCAGTTTGACAAAATGTGAAACAATTCAACAGAGAAACACAAAGGCCTTATTTATGCTAAAAACAATGATGGAAATATGGAAGACAGCAAACAGTAACAACCACTGAATCACAGGCACATAAAGAATAAAGCTTAGTTTATAGAAGAACCCATTTTTGATGAGAGAAGTCGAGATTTCAAATGTTTATAAGAAATTCTGAGAATACTTAAACTGCATCTTATTCTTTTGAAAAGTGAAGAGTTTTACTATTATAGGTAGCTTGACCCTTTAGGTACAAGAATACTGATATTTTAGTGACCTTTGTATCCATGTAATGGATAAGAAGGGAAATGTATCAACCAATGGCACAAAGCATCTACATTCACTTAACAAAACCCAAAGCAAAGGAACAGGACCTTATTGCTTTTATCATCTTAGTCACTGTGTGACCTTTAAGGTCAAGGAACAGTAAATGAGCTATGTCACAGATTTGGGTAAAATTTTGCATACAACTTTGGCCTTGTTGAGCTATAACTGAAAATTGAAAAAATAATGCATTTAAAAGTGAAGAAAAAATTTCTTAAATTTGTCTTAAAATCATCAAATCTCCAATTTTAAACCCATAGATTTTTCTTTAAAAACTATGTGTTGTTGATACATAAATTTCCGTGTTTATGTGCTTTCTATTCAAGTGTTCGTTTATCTCAAATAATAATATCTGTAATATTTCAGAAAGTAAAAGAGATAAATCCGTTTTTTTTCCATTTTCAGTTATAGTTCAACAGGCCAAAGTTGTATGCAAAATTTTATCAAAATCTGTGACATAGCGTGTGTTCTGCTCGGCTAATTTTTGCCAAAATTACTGGCTTCAGACTTTGTAAATTTCATGAAATTAACAGTTCTACAGACTTCTTTTCTAAACACCTTAACACATATTGAGCTGACTTTTAGTTATGCGAGTCTACTATGATGAGTTGCAGATCAAGTTTACGTTTTGGTTCTGCTCCACTGAACTTTGTTGAAAAAGCTTTTTTGCGCGGCGCCATTCGTGTCGTTCCACATCTACTTTATTCCATATTTTGTTTGCATAAAATTTGAAACTAGAACATAAGAGTTTTTTCTTTATTATTCAAAACTCAATAAAACTTTTCCCAATTGTTGATTAATGACATGAATAAAAAGTTTTGACACAACTGGCCAAAAAATTTTAGAAAATTTTCTCCACACATTTTTTACCATCTATTCTAAACTTTTCCTTGCCCAATTTTTAACTACTGCCAAATTTATATTTAGCTTATCTGCCATTATTTGCACAGTAGTATACTATGATAATATATTTTTATCATGCAATAAAATTGAGAATGGAAATGGGGAATGTGTCAAAGAGACAACAACCCTACCAAAGATCAGAAAACAGCCCAAGGCAAACAATGGGTCTTCAACACAGTGAGAAAATCCCACACCTGGAGACGGGCTTCAGCTGGCCCCTGAACAAAAATGTGTACTAGTTCAGTGAAAATGGACATCACACTAAACTCGGCGCAGTTAAACATGTTTTGTGAGATCTCAACCCTCCTCCTTTACCTCTAGCCAATGTAGAATTAAAGAACCTTAGTGAGCGCTCACATACCCCACGTCCCCACATTGTCATTGGAGAAATAAAATAAGTGTGAGAAAAAAAAATTGAATCATAATTTCCTGTCAATATGCACATCTACATAGTATGTCTTTATTGTCTACAAAGTTTCCTGAAATTCTGTGGTGTGGTTTCAGAGGAGTTGCGATGACAAACTGTTGCAGAAGTACATTGAAGCAAATAAGTTCAAAGGGGCGTAACTCCTTGAAAAAAAATTGAATCGTAATTTCCTGTCGATATGCACATCTACATAGTATGTCCTTATTATCTACAAAGTTTCATGAAATTCTGTGGTGTGGTTTTAGAGGAGTTGCGATGACAAACTGTTGCAGTAGTACATTGAAGCAAATAAGTTCAAAGGGGCGTCACTCCTAGAAAAAAAATTGAATCGTAATTTCCTGTCGATATGCACATCTACATAGTATGTCCTTATTATCTAAAAAGGTTTTGTGAAATTCTGTTGTGTGGTTTGAGAGGAGTTGTGATGACAAGAAACAGGACTGACGGACGGACAGGTCAAAAACATTATACCCTCCGCAACCCGTTGCGTAGGGTATAATAAACAAACACACAGCAATACGCACAGTAAAACTCAGTTTAAAAGAAGTCAAGAGTTTGATGTCAGAATAGGTAACAGAAGAAACGAAGCAAAATGACAATGATACATAAATTAACAAAGGATTACTAGCAGTTACTGACATGCCAGCTCCAGACCTCAATTAAACTGATTGAAAGATTATGTCTTCATCATATGAAAGCTGGGCACAGCTTGATACGACCGCAGAGGTCGAACCCTGAACAGTTGGGGCAAGTATGGACACAACATTCAAGCTTGATACAGCACTGAATTTGGATTGTGATTAAATATTTGACACAGCATAGGTTTCTGACACAGAATGAATGTGGTCTAAGAACTTAAAAATTTTTAATTTACCTATTCAAACCATATCATTATTATTTGCTTTTATATATAAATCAGAAATAACCAATTTAAAATGGAAAATTTTAAAGAAAAAAATCAAAAAAAAAAATCCCCCCTCATATTTTTTGAACCCCCTTATGATTCATCATCCCCAAACTCAATCCCAGCCTTCCCTTTGTGGTATGATACCTTGTAGTACAATTTCAGAGAGATCCGTACACTTGAACACAAGTTATTGTCTGAAACTAGAAAATGCTTGTTTTAGGCCCTTTTTTTAAATTCCTAAACGTTTAGGCATTACCCCAAACTCAAACCCAGCTTTCCTTTGTGATATGGAATCTTGTAGTACAATTTCATAAAGATCCATACACTTACACACAAGTTATTGTCCTGAAACAAGAAAAATGCTTGTTTTTTTGCCCTTTTGGCCCCTAATTCCTAAAATTTTGAGGCAATTACCTCCAAAATCAATCCCAGCCTTCCCTTTGTGGTATGGTACCTTTCAGTACAATTTCAGAGAGATCCATACATTTGAACAAAAGTTATTGTCTGGCAACTAGAAAATACTTATTTTTGGCCCTTATTCCTAAACGTTTTGGGCAATTACCCCAAACTCAATTCCAGCTTTCCTTTGTGATATGGAACCTTGTAGTACAATTTCAGAAAGATCCATACACTTTCACACAAGTTATTGTCATGAAACTAGAAAATGCTTATTTTTGGCCCTAATTCCTAAAATTTGGAAGTAATTACCCCAAAATCAATCCCAGCATTCCCTTTGTGGTATGGAACCTTGTAGTACAATGTCAGAGAGATCCATACACTAACACACAAGTTATGTCTGGAAGTTACAAAATGTTTATTTTTGGCCCTAATTCCTTAACTGTTGGTACCATAACCCCCAAAATCAATCCCAACCTTCCTTTTGTGGTATTGAACCTTATGGTAAAATTTCATAGAGATCCATTCACTTAAACTAAAGTTAGAGTGCGAAAACTAATGTGTCTTCAGACGACGACAACAACGCCAACATCATACCAATATACGACCGCAAAATGTTTTTGCAGTCGTATAAAAATGACATACATAATCATGGCTAAAATTAATATTCCTTTAATAGTAACTTCTAAAAATTAATTGACAGTTAATCACCTCAAGACAATACAACATCTTTATACATAATTTAAAAGCAATGTAAGGGAGGTTATCCAAATTTTTTTTTTAATACTTTAAATGTATTTGGATTACTTTCCTTACACTGCTTTTAAATTGTCCATTAACCAGGAAACCCTTGTTTTTCCCCCTTTTTTGCCCTTAATTCCTAAACGGTTTGAGCCATAACCCCCAAAGTCAATTCTAACCATCCCTTTGTAGTATGGAAACTTGTGGTATAATTTCAGAGAGATTCATACACCGTTCCACAAGTTATTGTCTGGAAACTAGAAAAATGCTTATTTGGGCCCTTTTTGGCCCCTTAAGGAACTGTTGGTACCAGAACCCCCAAAATCAATCCCAACATTCCTTTTGTGGTATTTAACCTTATGGTAAAATTTCATAGAGATCCATTCACTTAAACTAAAGTTATTGTGCGAAAACCAATGTGTCTTAGGACGACAACAACGACGCCAACGTCATACCAATATACAAATTTTTTGCGGTCGTATAAAAAAAAAATAATACATTTTTATGTCAATAGGTACATATTTTTTTTAAATTTAAGAATTACTAATCATTCCCTTTCAAGAAAACTAGGACGAAAATTTTCCCTTGTGCAATGAATTTCCAAACTATCGACAAACAGGAAGTAGCTACATGGTAGATGTAAAAATTGCTTACTCCCTACAACTGAACATTATAAGGCTGCAGACTGAATATTAAATCATTTCCTTTCATATACTTTCTGAAAGAATTGAGTGGTTACTAAATCGTTTTTGCCTTTGGCAACAAAGATATAAATACTTATTACAGGTTTCTGTTGTAACAAATTAAAATGACCCAAAATAACAGGTAGGTCAATTGAAGCTTTCCTACAAAAGTCAATTTGAGGCTGCTAGAGGATCTGACAGAACCTTACACTCAACAGCATAATAGTAATTTGGGTAAATTGGCTTATTTTCACTAAAGATGTTATTCATCTGTCTACAACTGACCTGGAGTTGACAAAGGAATATCTAAGCTTTGCTCACATGGTCCCATGAGGTATGTGAGCCTACTCACTATGGGTTCTGTCATTTGGCAAGACAAATTTTAATTCAATTTATTTAATGATAAATGTTGTAATAAGTGTACACCATAACCAAGTATGTGTGGTCATTGTTATAAATAGTTACATCTTGATGTTATATGTGACATTTACCAAGATGATTATGTTTATTTAAATCCAATTACTAGAGAAAAAACGAACATCTGTGGATTCATTTATTATCATGGGTACCAATTTTCGTAGCTGGAGAAAAGATTTGATTTTGCAGTTTTGCCCAAGTTTGCATTTTAGCCTATAGAAAATTTGTACTTCATTAGAACATTTGAATTCGTGGTTCACTCATACCAACAGAATCAACTAAAATTGGTATCCTACAAATATTAATGAATTCACAGTATTTCTAATGTGGAATTCATGTTATAAACACTATTATTGATCAGTACTATTAACAAACACTATATATTATTTGCATCTATTCAACAAAAGTTATTGTGATGACAGTTTTTTCCAATCACATGATCAATAAAAGTACAGAATCCTTAGATTTACATCAAACTTATCTTTTATAATATTACAATAAACAACTACTATAATTACTTTTGTTTGCATTTTGCAATTTACAAAATTGTATGAAATGTAACTGAAAAAAATTATGAATATGAGCTTTCAATGGAAAAAATACACAATTTACAACAGAATCTTAAAATGCCAGTTATTGCAAATATTCATTTTCACACACATTCAGACATGCAGATAAAAGTAAAATTATGAACATGTATATATGTCCTGCCCACTTTGTTGGAATTTGAAGTATTTATTTGATGAACGGTAAAATTTTCTGTGCATTATTTTGAGAAAAATCAACACTGAAAATGCAATTATAGAAGATTTAATATAATGGCATGAGTATATTAAAAAAAAGTCAGGACTCAAATCTCTAAACAGTAAAAAGCTACTGCTCACTGAGATACCCTGTCAAAGGAAGTTGTTGATATAATGAAAACCCATCACAGGTATAGCTGATTATAAACCCTGAAACCAAATTTCAGAAATCCTTGTCAAGTTCTGATAAAAATGGTTAATACAAGTGTTCGGTAAACAGGAAGTTGTTGAGTGATGAATCTAAAGTAACTTACTTATATAAACCCTGAAACCAAATTTCAGAAACTAGTTCATGAGAAAATGCGACGAAAATATTCATGGGAAGGATGGACTGATGGACTGACGGATGGACAGACAGATGGACTATACCCCACTTTTTAAAACGGGGTATAATTAGAGAATATAATGTGTGCATTTATAACCTAAAGTCAATGGTTTACCATAAAGCACTATTTTTAAATTGGTGACTTACGTTTGCTGTTTCATTGACATATGTGCAACATCTCTTTTTATTCATTTGTTTTAAAGCTAAACACTGAACAATTTAGTGTTTTCAAGAAACTATAATTGATGTGAAAAATAACATTAATGTCTTAAATAGCAAAACAAAACAGGCAACAAAATCACAATTTTATAACTGTAACAGCTCTTCTTTTTGTATATACTGCTTCTAAAATCCATCTGCTCAGTGCCACCTCAATCGTTCCTATCAACATACTCCAAATCTTTAAATCAGAAACTGTTAAAACATGTGTACAACAATGTCTGTGCTGAATCAAAATCAGCATATACTGAATACTTAAATTTATATCAGTTATTCTCAATACAGGACTATGAATGTTAAGTCTTTTTTCCACGTTTAGCTTTCTGAGCAACTTTCTTAACAGCTTTGGCTTTTTGATTTGTTTTTGTCGCATTTATATCAGAAATTTCAGCTGAATCGCTCGTAGCCTCTACTTTATTTTCAGAGCTACCATTGACAGTCTCATTTTCTGTTGTTGGAGTGCTGTCCAGAGGATTTTCTGATGAATCTTCTTCCATCTTCTCTTCAGTAGTTTCCTCCTCATTCTTACCATTAACCGGATCATCTGAAGAAACATTTTCTTTCTCCTCACTTTTTCCATTCTCTGGATCAGAAGATACATTTTCTTTCTTAACTTTGGTTTCTTCTTTTTTCTTTTCCTCAGTGGGACTAGCATCTTCTGTTTGTTTTTCTTCCTCTTCTTCTTTAGCCAAAGCTTTGGTAATGAGTTTGTCCTGCAAATATTCAATATATATGAAGAAAAGGAGATATGGGGTATATGCCAATGAGAAACAACCCAATGAAACAAAATATCTATTTATATTACGGATTACAAATGTGTCGAGTTTTGTGATTGGATAACAACACAAAGATGTCAGTATATATTCAGGAAACTGCCGGGGTATATACGACATTTTTTACTCCAATTGGAACCTCAACAATGTCATCATAATGAACGTTACTATGTGATGTAGTCTTAGGCTATACAGAACACATAAAGAACGTCAGAGGCTCACAGAGGTAAAATAATGATGTGTATCCGTCAATAATAATTAAAACAAAAAATTTTTTTTTAAATTCACACATGAAATACTTAATTAATGTCTTAAAGTGTTATTACAAATTATTGCATACACAATAGAATTATTTTCACAGCAAATTACAAATCCTTCACGTATGCGGAAAATATATATACTGCATGCTGAATTCATGTTTAATAAATAACTGGTACTGGAAAAAACATTAAGGCAAGGGTAATCCATAATATATGTGTAATTCAGGTTTCAGACAGGGTATATAATGTGACATTCCCGGCTTAGGATTTATATCCCCTTCAACTTCGGCTCAGGGAATATAAACTCTAAGCCGGGAATGTCCCATTATATATCCTGTCTGAGACCTGAATAATATATAAATAACACATAGCTGAGAGGGTGATAGTGCAGATTGTTACCCCGAGAAAACATTGTCAACTGAGGCAAAGACAATCTGCTCTATCACCCTCTCAGATATGTGTTATTTAATTTATTATACTGAATGTTCTGTTATTACTGTCTATTAAATTTCAAATAATAAACTATGACGTCTTGTACATGACAACCATCCGTATTTGATAAAGTGCACACTTGATCAAGTGTCTCCGTGAAGGGTAATAGAGTATTTACCATAGGATAGAGTAAATTGTCTCCCAGATTAACCAATCAAAATCTGGCATTTTGTGTTATTGGTATGCAGCATCTATGAAATCGCAATAATTAATCTCACATTTTTATCCATTGTTTAAGAAACGAAATAATATATGCACACATATATTTCGGAATAATCACTGCAAGAGAGAGAGAAAGAGAAAGGAAATGGCTGTAAATATTTCCTTGTTAATAATATTTGAACAAAATATGGAAGTAAGATAACAGTTTAGCCATGATATAGTGTAAGATGAAGCATCATTTTGATATCAGCACATTAAGTACTCACAGCTTCATCTGTCTCCCGTGGACACATTCTCCATTTATTTTTATCAATACCTTTGATATTCCACTGATTGAGGTATAAGTTGGAGCACTAAGCAGAAAACTAGTATTAACCCCTCCACATGCCTACCCCAAGCTGGAACCTAATTCATCCACAACTTGTCACGACTCTATACTATAGATTTTATGAACATATGGTGTGGAGACTTTTCTATCATTGAAAATAATATGTCAGTATCTAGACATCTTTTGGGGTTGTAATGTTGTAATGTCATTTCATTGATGTATACCCCATATTTTTATTTTTTTCCTATTTACTGTTAAAATACCTTAAACAAGTACTTACCATCATGACAGCATTGAATTTATCATAGTGTTGTTTACTCTGACAATGATTGGTCTTAGCAGAAGTTTCTGTTGTATAAAACTTGTGACATAACTTACAGAAATATCCCGATACTGGGACCACATATTTCTGGCCTGTAAAACATAGAATCTTTAATTAATAAAATATATATACCGGTACATGTACCAATATTGTCTTTCCAGATTGGCCAATTAAGCACACATGCTACTGTTTTAAGATACTATGTAGTTAATAAGTTAATTTGATCTCATTGCTAAAAGTGGTATGTAAATATGTTTTCACTATCCAGACAATCCATTCTTTTCAGTTTTACCATTTTACACTAAAACTGCTCAAGATCAACACAGAAATAAGTTACACTAGAGCTGTGCTTAAAGCTAGAATAATACCCCCTGTGCATGCATTTTAGTTGCTGCTGTGAAAATCAGTATTTGAGATAATGACATTTTGTGATTTTTGGCTTTCAGCATAGGAGTCAAGGGTCAAGGTCAGAGCAACCTGATTTTGATATTTGACACATCCTTATCCAATGATGTTTCTACAAACAAAGTTTTGTTAACTTAAGTGGTACAGTACAAAAGTTATGCACCAAACACAAAACATAATAATGGGGGTCAAAGTCAAGGTCAGAGTGATGAAAATGTTAAAACGTTTGTTTTTGAACCTCTACTTCTAAAATGTTAATAGTAAAAACATAGGTAATAATATTGGGATATGAAAACATTTATTTCTATTTTTCTACATTTCTCACCAACAGCTTTTGTAGGATCATAATCTGGAATAACATAATCATCAGCATCTTCTGGAAGAGGTTCTTTTTTCCCTCCTCCCTTCTGTTCTCCATTCTTTGTTTCTTTACCATGCTGACTATTATCATCAGTCTCCTGTAATGGAATGTTGACATTAAAATTACTTTCAATGTTGAGAATTTAACTATTACTTTGTTTCTGATTTACATAACTGACCAAATATGCAAGAAGAATACATCACTACAAATTAGTAAAACAATTAAATATTTCTTAGAGGATGTTTTCTACTGAACTTCCAGCAAACATTTTCTTGAACGAACTTGAACAGATATAAATACATCAAATTTATGGGAAACAAAAATATGTACATTTGTCTTGTTTTAATACATGTTATCAAGTTTTGACAGTTTAAGCATCTCTAAAATCTGTAGCAGCATTGTCAAAAATGTATGGCTGTGTACATGTATGCACATGAACAAGAGTGCACATGCTAAATTGTAACCTCTGCATAACTGCAACAATATATATACCATAGTTGTATCATCATGTTCTTCAAAGCCAATTTCATCTACTGTAACCATGTCACCCAGATCACCAGGAAACTAGCATTAGAGGATTCATCAATGTCTCTATCTCTACGCCGACGTCTTTCTCTATCACTCTTCAAAATTATAAAAAAATATTTATAAACTTCCGTACTTTATTTTTTAATCTGAACTGACTATTTTTTATGTTATTATTCTTGTAATGACAGAAAATCTATAAAAAGTAAATATAGAATGTATGTTTGAGCAGACATTAAAAAATAGATTGTTTCCCCATTTCTGCCCAATCTCTCATAGTTAGGGTAAAAAGGTAGGTCAGGAGGTATATATTTTTTTGTATAAAAATCATTACAGAAATCAGCAATGGAAAAATGCAAAAAATCTTTCAAGAAAAGGAAATACATATTTTTTGTCCAGGTCAAATTTTCACTGTAAATTTTGATTTTGGACTTGTAAAACAATCAATGTTTTCCAATTATAGAACAAAGCCTTTGTTATATTGCATAACCACAAATTTCAACAGCAAACATAGTAATGTTTTGATACTAACTTTTAAACAAGAAAGAATATATAGCTAATCTCTGATAGTTTCAGATTATCAATGGTTTGAACTCTAACAAAAATGTGAGAACAACTGTGAAAATGACATAAACTTTGAATGAAAGAAATATTGAAACAGCTTCAGTGCCAGAAAGTCTTGCACAAAACTAACAAAACTAGCTTTAATGTTAATTACACCATTCCAAATCAAACAGAAAGTACATAATAGTGTGATTAAAGTACACAATTGTAAAAGAAATACATTAGGTGTGATCCTTCTATCTAAATGGTCTCGATCAATTTCTTTATTAATCAATATTGTTAGTACTAAAAAATTAAATTGCAGTACAATGAGATCTGCAGAAAGATAAAGATAACAAAGCAGCCATTTCATAATGACTGCAAGAAAATGAGATGGTGAAAAACAAGCCAATTGTCATGATTGTTTTATTCTAACTTTTTTTCTTATTTGTTGTAAGAAAGATCACACACCTGTCAATACCACATGCTAACAAGAATATAAACAAAGAGGAAAAGTTAGTACCTGAGTCTGTGAAGAATGGAAAGAGTTCCGCCCTAGTGGAGGCTGATGAGGTGTTTGAAATCTTCCTCTGCCATAAAACTTTATAGAAAGAGAGATAGTGAGTGAGTCATAGAAATTAACACTTTCTTAGAGAGAACATTGTTGAAGAAATGTTTCCAAGAGTTGAGTTTATTTAAGAACTTTTGTTTGGTATTGATGCTCCTTAATCTTTAAGTAAGCTTTCTACAGACTTTTTATATTAAAGACACATATTCAAAGTCAACATGATGATTCTGTACTACAAACAACTCTTACTTGCCATTATCAAATCTTATACTGAAGCATAATACTGATAAAGATAAATTTAATGAAATCTATCAAAAGTGGTTAAAGATATAAAGAAAATAATCACAAATACATTTTTTTCATCTTCCGATAACATTACATTGAAGTATTGTTTACCAAATTATTTTTGCAGATACTTTTTTTTCACCATATAAACCATTTCCAGCCAATTTTCATATTCATATTCATGATTTTCTTTCTTTGTCAGTGTATTCAAATAAGACAAGATCAAAGTATGACATATTTGTTTATTTTTCTACTTGTGAAAATTGCGAAAATAAATTGCTCACCTATATAACTTGGATTACAGTATACAGTTAAGTCAGAGCTGACTACAATCTTTGAAGTATTGTAAAGTACTTTAAGGAAGATTTTAAAGTCAGATTTTCAAGCAGAACAGTAACTTCAAATTGAATTTGAAAGACATATTTTGAAAGAAGTCTCTGAAACATTGAGTAAGAGTTGATTAAAGAGAAAGTATGAAACATATTCCATTCAATTATTAAATTATAGAACATTTATAAGATTAACCCAAAAAAACTTCAGGAAAGTTGTCCCCTTTTCAGAAGGGGATTCATTTGATAAATGGTTTCAAATAGTTTCCAAATTCACAATCATTTGTTCATCTGAGTTAAAGTATCAGTGAACACAAAAGAATTGATGTTTCCTTCAAGTTGACTCGGTACATTTCATTAGCAACCAAATGACATATTTGATTAAGTAAATCAGAAGTAATTGATAGGTGAAAAGAAGGAACAGATTGAAAGAATTCAGGTTTCCTTTATATAAACAAAAGAAAATCTGTCATTTTTACTCTTTTCAAAATACATGGTTTTCTAATTATACTTTATTATATAAATGTTTTGTAAGCAAGCGATTTTCAGCCATTATTTTAACACTCATTAATTTTAGGCATGTTGTCCAATCATAATTTTCACTTTGTTCTTTGAATATGTGGAAGGGAATTGAAACATAGACATTCCTTTGTGAAACGATGGCCAGGAAAGTTGTCCCCTTTTCAGAAGGGGATTCATTTGATAAATGGTTTCAAATAGTTTCCAAATTCACAATCATTTGTTCATCTGAGTTAAAGTATCAGTGAACACAAAAGAATTGATGTTTCCTTCAAGTTGACTCGGTACATTTCATTAGCAACCAAATGACATATTTGATTAAGTAAATCAGAAGTAATTGATAGGTGAAAAGAAGGAACAGATTGAAAGAATTCAGGTTTCCTTTATATAAACAAAAGAAAATCTGTCATTTTTACTCTTTTCAAAATACATGGTTTTCTAATTATACTTTATTATATAAATGTTTTGTAAGCAAGCGATTTTCAGCCGTTATTTTAACACTCATTAATTCTAGGCATGTTTAAGCTATGCATACCCTTCTGTCAGAAGATCCTCTTCTTGGTGAAATGTCATCTCTCCTTTTTCTGTCTTCACTTCTAACAAATGAAAACAATAAATTATGATGAATGTAAAAATAAATGGAGAATATGTCCATGGGACACAGATGATGCCCCTGCTTGCATATAACATTATAAAGGATCATAACTAGAGAACTGTAAAAGTGACTCCACCAAAATTCAAACTTGATCTGTGCCCTATGGAGAACATGTTAGAATATAAATTCATTTCTGCTGACACATTACATAAAGTATAGATGAATAATACCTTGAAGGGTTAATTCTTTCATACTCAACAATTTTCTTAAAAGTCATATGAAACGAGTTTCTTGTAATTTTAATGTTATCAAAATTATCAAACCAATGCCTGCATATGATATATACTAAACGAAGTCATGTGTGTCCCTTTTTTTAAAAATCTTTAACGTATTATCGACAAATAATTTTTCATTCAGTGATTGTTGATCACAATCTAATTAACTTTTGAGTTTCTTGCCGAAATTTACCGGATCGTGACACTGATAAACATTCAACACAGAGCATGTAAACAATAAGTGAATTGAAGAGCCAAGATTTTTATTTTATACTTTCCATGTTCTCAATTGTTTATTAAACTTTTCCTTTGTGAATTAGTGTACGGGAAGACAATAATTCAATAGTAGTACATTTATGAATATTTTGATAATATAAAGGATTTTCTTTTACAAGAAAGTTCAAGTACACTTGTTTTATAGTAAAACTTAGCCATTCAAGTACGTGTATATATAACATATTCAACTTTTTTAAAAATTTGACGTTTCATATGACTCTAACCTAGGTTGTAGGTTATATATTTCTTTACTAAAATACATAAACATGTCGATTTCTTTCCAGGAATTCTTTGTTTTATTTCTTTGGTACAGTACATACATATTCTGATTATTACCTAGGTTTCTTTTCAACTGAACGTAGATGTTCCTGTGCTTTCAATCTTGATGCTTGTTGTTCAGATGCTTGATTATGGGCACTCCCAAGACTTTCCATTCTGTGCAAATGCTTTTTACCTTTCATGTGTCTGGTAAATCCCTGTAATATTATAAAAGAAAGATTGTCAAATTTGTTTTTCGTAAATTGTTTTGTTATAAATCAGGTCGTTTCTCATTTGAATTGTTTCACATTTTTCATGTCAGGGCCTTTTTTTTGTAGCCATTATGGGTCTTTTTTTTTTGTAGCCATTATGGGTTTTTCTCATTGTTGAAGGCTGTATGGTGGCCTATAATTGCTGACTACCACTTCACTTTAACTTTTGCCTTCAAAAATGTGACGAATATTTCATAACTTACTTTTGCACTTGTAAACTAAAGAAACATGAAACTTTTTTAACAAAAAAATCAATTCAAGCTTTCCCTTATTTCTAGTCTGCTGGTGTTGGAAACTAGAGGCTCCAAGGACCCTGTGTCGCTCACCTGATATTTTTATTTACAATTGATGCATGATAAATGCAACTGTTGTACTGTCGTTTAGTTTCAGAGATATAAGACTAAAAGTGCGTTTGAAACCTATGTTTTATTTCAGCCATGTGTGCCATGTTGGCAGGCAGGGTCATCATACACAGTGGTCCCTGGATATCCTAGTGGTGATTTAAACCAAGTTTGGTTTAATTTGACAGTAGTTTCAGGGAGAATTTTGTAAAATTTATCTAACGAGAAATGCGAAGTGATGAGAAAGTTTGTTGTGAAGTTTTGTTGTTGCTAACCCCCAAAGTACTGAAACATATCTGACATTCGACCTATTGTTTGGGATTATAGTTGTGACATCATTTTCAATGTAAAGAAAGAAACACCATCATCAGGTATTAATGTGGTTTTTTTTTTCATGTTATAGAATTATCAATTATTTTTATTGCCAGTTCATAGTAGATTGTTTTCTATATTGATTTTCTACTGCAGTTTCAGAAAAGAAGATTACAAAAGGAAAACATTTTGTAAAACTTACCAAAATTTACCAAATTAATGAAAATTGTTAAAATTGACTATAAAGGGCAATAACTCCTTAAGGGTCAACTGACCATTTTGGTCATGTTGACTTATTTGAAGAT
The DNA here is from genome assembly GCA_017311375.1 of Mytilus coruscus. Lineage (NCBI taxonomy): Eukaryota > Metazoa > Mollusca > Bivalvia > Mytilida > Mytilidae > Mytilus > Mytilus coruscus. The sequence continues at coordinate 129,328,770 of CM029596.1, forward strand.
CTTACTTTGCTGAACATTATTGCTGTTTACAGTTTATCTCTATCTGTAATAATTTTCAAGATAATAACCAAAAACAGCAAAATTTCCTTAAAATTACCAATTCAGGGCAGCAACCCAACAACCAGTTGTCCAATTCATCTGAAAATTTGAGGGCAGATAGATATTTACTTGATAAACAAGTTAATCTCGATAAACAAGTTAATCTCTGTAAGATTTGCTTTAAATGCTTTGGTTTCAGAGTTACAAGCCAAAATCTACATTTTACCCCTATGTTCTATTTTTAGCCATGGCAGTCATCTTGATTGGTTGGCTGGGTCACCGCACACATTTTTAAACTAAATACCTAATAATGATTGTGGCTAAGTTTGGTTGAATTTGGTCCAGTAGTTTCAGAGGAGAAGATTTTGTAAAGATTACAAAATTTACAAAAATTGGTAAAAATTACTTTAAAGGGCAATAACTCCTTAAGGGGTCAACTGACCATTTTGATCATGTTGACTTATTTGTAGATCTTACTTTGCTGAACATTATTGCTGTTCACAGTTTATCTCTATCTATAATAATTTTCAAGATAATAACCGAAACGGAAAAAATCCTTAAAATTACTAATTCAGGGCAGCAACCCAACAACCCATTGTCCGATTCATCTGAAAATTTAAGGGCAGATAGATCTTGACTTGATCAACAATTTTACCCCGTCAGATTTGCTCTAAATGCTTTGGTTTCAGAGTTATAAGCCAAAATACACATTTTACCCCTATGTTCTATTTTTAGCCATGGCGCCATCTTGGTTGGTTTGGCAGGTCACCGGACACAATTTTTAAACTAGATACCCTAATGATGATTGTGGCCAAGTTTGGTTAAATTTGGCCCAGTAATTTCAGAGGAGAAGATTTTGTAAAGTTAACGATGACGGACGACGACGGACGACGGACGTAAGTGATGAGAAAAGCTCACTGGGCCAGGTGAGCTAAAAATAAGAATATTTCTTTAAGATATTTGAACAAGAAATGAAAATGAGAACATTTGGTCAAGATTAATTTACCAATAAATGCTTGAAGTTTGGTGGCAAATATTACAGACATAGGCATGAGCTGAATGTTTAATTATCGAGGACATGCCGAGTGTTTATTCACAAAGTACTTACTCGGACCGTAGGACAACCTTAACCTTATTAATGTCTTACTATTTATAATTTATGCTGATCACAGGAGGAGGTAATACCAATTCCACAGAACCAATAATAGGGAAACTAACCCACAACCACCCAGATTTAAAGGGAACTAAGCCACAACCACTCAGACTTAAAGGGATCATACTACTTGCTGGTTCATTGGTGTAAAGAAAGATTACCATTGATTTCTTTAGAAATACACAAAACTGCTGACTATGCTTTCAGGCAAAGCCTAGTTCATATAAAATGTTTCAAGCACCATCCTCAATAATGATACAATTAAAAAAATGATACTTACTTCAAAATCCTGGCATTCTACCATACACGCATGGCAATAAAAACTCTTCTTGTCTGAGGAACTTTCTTCTTTGGCTTCTTTCTTAATCTATAAAATAAACAAGAGTGCAAACAATGAAATGTCTCGCCTACTATACTGACCATTGATTTTATGTTGATAGCCCTAAATATAAAGTTTTACTACAAGTATCACATTAACATTTATGATCCAAGAAAATGAGGTCAAGGTCAGATAAACCAAGCCGGAAATACATGAACACCTTTAATACAATCATTCCATACACCTAATATAGATGACCTATTGCTTATAGTATAAAAGAAACAGACCAAACCATGGAAATTTTATACTGACCAATGAACCATAAAAATGAGGTCAAGGTAGGATGAACCCTGCCAGACAGACATGTACACCTTAAAATCATTCCACAAATCAAATATAGTTGACCTATTGCTTATAGTATCTAAGAAACAAAGTTCACCAGGAAAACTGAACACTGACCAATGAACCATGAAAATGAGGTGAAGGTCAGATGATACCTTCCAAACAGGCATATACACTTTACAATCATTCCATACATGAAATATAGTTGACCTATTGCTTAACGTTTAAGAATAAAATGCTCCGCAGGCGCAGCTTGATAAGACCGCGAGAGGTCGAACCCTGAATAGTTGGGGCAAGTATTGACACAACATTCAAGCTTGATACAGTTCTGAATTTGGATTGTGATTAAATATTTGACACAGCATAGGTTTCTGACACAGAATGAATGTGGTCTAAGAACTTAAAAATTTTAAATTGGACATTCACCTATTATGGTCCAATATCCAAAATCTAAATACATGGTTAGATTCAGCATATCAAAGAACCCCAAGAGTTCAATTTTGATGAAATCAAACAAAGTTTAATTTTGGACCCTTTTGACCTCAATGTGGACAAAGTTGATAACAGGGCCCAAAAATCAAAAATCTAAATACATGGTTAGATTCAGCATATCAAAGAACCCCATATATTCAATTTTGTTGAAATCAAACAAAGTTTAATTTTGGACCCGATTTGGACCAACTTGAAAACTGGGCCCATAATCAAAAATCTAAATACATGTTTAGATTCAGCATATCAAAGAACCCTAAGAATTCAATTTTGTTAAAATCAAATTAAGTTTAATTTTGGACCCTTTGGACCTTAATGTAGACCAATTTGAAAACGGGACCAAAATAAAGAATCTAAATACATGGTTAGATTCGCATATCAAAGAACCCCAATAATTCAATTTTTGATGAAATCAAACAAAGTTTAATTTTGAACCCTTTGGACCTCAATGTGGACCAATTTAAAAACGGGCCCAAAATCCAAAAACTTTATACACGATTAGATTCAGCATATTAAAGAACCCCAAGAGTTCAAGAATAAAACCCCATTGAAATTGGTCAATTGAATATTTCTTGCAATTGGGCAATACTGTGCAATTGAATATTTCTTGCTATTGCGCAATACTGTACAATTGACAATTTCTTGCTATTGCGCAATATTGTGCTATTGGATATTTCTTGCTATTGCGCAATACTGTGCAATTGAAGATTTCTTGCTATTGCGCAATACTGTGCAATTGAAAATTTCTTGCTATTGCACAATACTTATTATATAATAATTTACACATCCTGTTTGCTGTGTATCTCCTGCCATATCATTATTATTTGCTTTTAAATATAAATCAGAAATAACCAACTTAAAATGGAAAATTTTTAAAGAAAAATAGGAAAAAATTTTAAAAATCCCCCAAATTTTTGAACCCCTTTGATTCATCACCCCAAACTCAATCCAAGCCTTCCTTTGAGGTATGGTACCTTGCAGTACAATTTCAGAGATCCATACACTTGAACACAAGTTATTGTCTGGAAACTAGAAAATGCTTATTTTGGCCCCTTTTGGCCCCTAATTCCTAAACGTTTCAGGCAATTATCCCCAAACTCAATTCCAGCTTTCCTTTGTGATATGGAACCTTGTAGTACAATTTCAGAAAGATTCATACACTTACACACAAGTTATTGTCATGAAACTAGAAAATGCTTGTTTTTGCCTTTTTGGCCCTAATTCCTAAAATTTTGAGGCAATTACCCCAAAATCAATCCCAGCATTCCTTTGTGATATGGAACCTTGTGGTACAATGTCAGAGAGATCCATACACTAACACACAAGTTATGTCTGGAAGTTACAAAATGCTTATTTTGGCCCTTTTGGCCCCTAATTCCTTAACTGTTGGTACCATAATCCCCAAAATCAATCCCAACCTTCCTTTGTGATATTGAACCTTATGGTAAAATTTCCTAGAGATCCATTCACTTAAACTAAAGTTAGAGTGTGAAAACCAATGCGTCTTCGGACGACGACGACGCCAACGTCATACCAATATATATCGACCACAAAATTTTTTTTGCGGTCGATAAAAATAGACCAAAACATCAAAACTTAACATTAAGCAATGAACCATGAAAATGAGGTCAAGGTCAAATAAAACCTGCCAGACTGACATGTACATCTTAAAATATTTCCCTACACTAAATATAGTTGACCTATTGCATACAGTATTAGAAAAACAAACCAAAACACAAAAACTTAACATTGAGCAATGAACCATGAAAATGAGGTCAAGGTCAAATAAAACCTGCCAGACTGACATGTTCATCGTAAAATATTTCCATACACCAAATATAGTTGACCTATTGCATACAGCATTGTACAGTGTTAGAAAAACAGACCAAAACACAAAAACTCAACATTGAGCAATGAACTGTGTAAATGAGGTCAAGGTCTAATAAAACCTGCCAGACTGACATGTACATCGTATAATATTTTCATACACCAAATACAGTTGACATATTGCATACAGTATTAGAAAATCAGACCGAAACACAAAAACTTAACATTGAGCAATGAACTGTGAAAATGAGGTCAAGGTCAGATGACACCTGCAAGTTGGACATGTACAGTAGTTGACTGTTAAATCACTTGCCCTTTCGAAATTGGTACACTTAATGACTGCATTGCCAAACCTATCAAAATCCAGGTTAACAGAGCTCACTTCATTATTTTATAATTTTATATGGAGTGGAAAACCAGACAGAATTAAGCGTAACACACTTATTGGTGATATTTCACAAGGTGGACTTAATATGGTACATCTTCATTCCTTCATTCCTTTAATATCTATTTAAAAATTAGTTGGATAAAAAGACTGATGTCAAACCCAGTTGGTGGCTGGCAGTAGTTGTTACTGGCAGACCTTTTACAGTATGGGGGTGAAAGGGTTTTACATCTACAGAAAGAAAAGCTGATTGAGATTTCTAAAAAATGTAAAAATCCTTTCTGGAAGGATGTTTTACTATGCTTCTCTATCGCAAAACCTAATACTGAGAATTCTGTCAGTGACATTTTATCATTAGATATTTTGAACTTTTCTTCTTTGGATGATTTCCCATATTATAATATTCAATGGAAACATAGAGGTGTGAAGTTAGTAAGTGACCTAATTAATAAAGAAAATATGAATTTTTATAAATTTGAGCAATTTCAAGAAAGAGTAAAAATCAACAATTTTATCAAATATCATGGTCTGATTTCAAGAATCCCTCAGACTATGAAAAAATACCTTAAAGAGAACTGTTTAAAGCAAGATTTGGATAAGCCTGATAATGGTGATATTTTTTAAAGAGAATTATAGGTAATGTGAAAGCCAAATTTGTATATAACAAGAGGCTCTTAAGAGCCTGAATCGCTCACCTGTATTTCAGAGGAGAAGATTTTTAAATGTTAGCAAACTTGATGAACAAATTGTGTAAAATTGTCTTTAAAGGGCAATAACTCCTTAAGGGTCAATTGACAATTATGGTCATATTAACTTTTGTAGACTCTACTTTGCTGAACATTATTGCTGCTTACAGTTTATATATATCTATAATAATATTCAAAATAATAACAAAAACTGCAAAATTTTGTTAAAACTACCAATTCGGTGGCAGCAACCCAACAATGGGTTATTCCATTCGTCTGATAATTTCAGGGCCGATAGATCTTGACCAATTAAACAATTTTACCCCATGTCACATTTGCTCCAAATGATTTAGTTTTTGAGATATAAGCCAAAACTGCATTTGACCCTTATGTTCTTTTTTTAGCCATGGCGGCCATATTTGTCGATGGATACAAACTTGGATACAATTTATAAACAAGATACCCTAAGGAACATTTAGTTAAAGTTTGAAGGTAATTGGCCCAGTAATTTCAGAGGAGAAGATTTTAAATGTTACCAAACTTGATGAACAAATTGTGTAAAATTGTCTTTAAAGGGCAATAACTCCTTAAGGGGTCAATTGACAATTATGGTCATATTAACTTTTGTAGATCTTACTTTGCTGAACATTATTGCTGCTTACAGTTAATGTATATCTAAAATAATATTCAAAATAATAACAAAAACTGCAAAATTTTGTTAAAACTACCAATTCGGTGGCAGCAACCCAACAATGGGCTGTTCGATTCGTCTGAAAATTTCAGATTTGATCTAAAAGCTTTAGTTTTTGAGATATAAGCCAATAAAATGCTCCATGAGGGCGCAGCTTGATACGACCGCAGAGGTTGAACCCTGAATAGTTAGGGCAAGTATGGACACAACATTCAAGCTTGATACAGCTCTGAATTTGGATTGTGATTAAATATTTGACACAGCCTAGGTTTCTGACACAGAATGAATGTGGTCTAAGAACTTAAAATTTTAAATTGGACATTGACCTATTATGGTCCAATATCCAAAATCTAAATACATGGTTAGATTCAGCATATCAAAGAACCCCAAGAGGTCAATTTTGATGAAATCAAACAAAGTTTAATTTTGGACCCTTTTGACCTCAATGTGGACAAAGTTGATAACGGGCCCAAAATCTAAAATCTAAATACATGGTTAGATTCAGCATATCAAAGAACCCATATATTCAATTTTGTTGAAATCAAACAAAGTTTAATTTTGGACCCTGAATTGGACCAACTTGAAAACTGGGCCCATAATCAAAAATCTAAATACATGTTGAGATTCAGCATATCAAAGAACCCTAAGAATTCAATTTTGTTAAAATCAAACTAAGTTTAATTTTGGACCCTTTGGACCTTAATGTAGACCAATTTGAAAATGGGACCAAAAATTATGAATCTAAATACACGGTTAGATTCGCATATCAAAGAACCCCAATAATTCAATTTTGATGAAATCAAACAAAGTTTAATTTTGGAGCCTTTGGACCTCAATGTGGACAAAGTTGATAATGGGCCCAAAAATCAAAAATCTAAATACATGGTTAGATTCAGCATATCAAAGAACCCCATATATTCAATTTTTGTTGAAATCAAACAAAGTTTAATTTTGGACCCGATTTGGACCAACTTGAAAACTGGGCCCATAATCAAAATCTAAATACATGTTTAGATTCAGCATATCAAAGAACCCTAAGAATTCAATTTTGTTAAAATCAAACTAAGTTTAATTTTGGACCCTTTGGACCTTAATGTAGACCAATTTGAAAACAGGACCAAAAATTAAGAATCTAAATACACAGTTAGATTTGGCATATCAAAGAACCCCAATAATTCAATTTTGATGAAATCAAACAAAGTTTAATTTTGGACCCTTTTGACCTCAATGTGGACAAAGTTGATAACGGGGCCCAAAATCAAAAATCTAAATACATGGTTAGATTCAGCATATCAAAGAACCCCATATATTCAATTTTGTTGAAATCAAACAAAGTTTAATTTTGGACCCGATTTGGACCAACTTGAAAACTGGGCCCATAATCAAAAATCTAACTACATGTTTAGATTCAGCATATCAAAGAACCCTAATACTGTGCAATTGAATATTTCTTGCAATTGCGCAATACTGTGCAATTGAATATTTCTTACTATTGTGCAATACTGTACAATTGACAATTTCTTGCTATTGCGCAATATTGTGCTATTGGATATTTCTTGCTATTGCGCAATACTGTGCAATTGAAGATTTCTTGCTATTGTGCAATACTGTGCAATTGAAAATTTCTTGCTATTGCACAATACTTATTATATAATAATTTACACATCCTGTTTGGGTGTATCTCCTGCCATATCATTATTATTTGCTTTTAAATATAAATCAGAAATAACCAACTTAAAATGGAAAATTTTAAAGAAAAACTAGAGGCTCCAAGGACCCTGTGTCGCTCACCTGATATTTTATTTACAATTGATGCATGATAAATGCAACTGTTGTACTGTCGTTTAGTTTCAGAGATATAAGACTAAAAAGTGCGTTTATTTCAGCCATGTGTGCCATGTTGGCAGGCAGGGTCATCATACACAGTGGTCCCTGGATATCCTAGTGGTGATTTAAATCAAGTTTGGTTTAATTTGAAAGTAGTTTCAGGGAGAATTTTTGTAAATTTATCTAACGAGAAATGCTAAGTGATGAGAAAGTTTGTTGTGAAGTTTTGTTGTTTTAACACCCCACCCCAAAAAAAAAACAAAAGGTAATAAAAATTATCATTTAAGGGCAATCTTTCCTATTAATGATTTCTGCAAACTTCAGTTGATTGTGCAAGGGTTGTATAGCCAGCTGAGGTCGTTAAAACTCTCATTTGTTGTTGCAAAATTCAAGTGGTTTTGAATTGCTTTGTTGATCTTTTTGTATTCAACTTTTAAACAACAAAGTACAACAAATATGATGACTGATACTCATGACACTGAAAATATGGTCTTCATTCTTGTGAAGAAAATGATAAGGTTTGAAATATTTCTTAAATATTAATTCAATACCAATACTTTAATTTGTATTGGATTTATCCCAGGAAATGAGAACAAGGGACACAATTAAATTCAATTTTTTCCCTAAATTTCTGATAAAATATAAAATGAAGAACTATATTTTTTAATGAGAATTTTCTTTTTAATAGTTAATTGATAATTTGAACAATATTAATTAAGTTTTAGATCTTGCATGGTTGATTAATTTTCTCTCAAAATTTCTGATATTCTATTAAAGTTTTAAATATAATATGAGGCAGGCATTACCTGTGAAAGGGATGAAGTCTGTATAAATTAGTGTAGGAATTCAAGCATCATTTGCACTTGAATCTGTAGAAAATGAAGCCAAAGTACTGAAACATATCTGACATTCGACCTATTGTTCGGGATTATAGTTGTGACATCATTTTCAATGTAAAGAAAGAAACACCATCATCAGGTATTAATGTGGTTTTTTTCATGTTATAGAATTATCAATTATTTTTATTGCCAGTACATTAGTAGATTGTTTTCTATACTGATTTTCTACTGCAGTTTCAGAAAAGAAGATTACAAATGGAAAACATTTTGTAAAACTTACCAAAATTTACCAAATTAATGAAAATTGTTAAAATTGACTATAAAGGAAATAACTCCTTAAGGGGTCAACTGATCATTTTGGTCATGTTGACTTATTTGAAGATCTTACTTTGCTGAACATTATTGCTGTTTACAGTTTATCTCTATCTGTAATAATTTTCAAGATAATAACCAAAACGGCAAAATTTCCTTAAAATTACCAATTCAGGGCAGCAACCCAACAACCAGTTGTCCAATTCATCTGAAAATTTGAGGGCAGATAGATATTTACTTGATAAACAAGTTAATCCCTGTAAGATTTGCTTTAAATGCTTTGGTTTCAGAGTTACAAGCCAAAATCTACATTTTACCCTATGTTCTATTTTTAGTCATGGCAGCCATCTTGGTTGGTTGGCTGGGTCACCGCACACATTTTTAACTTAAATACCCTAATAATGATTGTGGCTAAGTTTGGTTGAATTTGGTCCAGTAGTTTCAGAGGAGAAGATTTTGTTAAAGATTAGAAAATTTACAAAAATTGGTAAAAATTACTTTAAAGGGCAATAACTCCTTAAGGGGTCAACTGACCATTTTGATCATGTTGACTTATTTGATTATCTTACTTTGCTGAACATTATTGCTGTTTACAGTTTATCTCTATCTGTAATAATTTTCAAGATAATAACCAAAACGGCAAAATTTCCTTAAAATTACCAATTCAGGGCAGCAATCCAACAACCAGTTGTCCAATTCATCTGAAAATTTGAGGGCAGATAGATATTTACTTGATAAACAAGTTAATCCCTGTAAGATTTGCTTTAAATGCTTTGGTTTCAGAGTTACAAGCCAAAATCTACATTTTACCCCTATGTTCTATTTTTAGTCATGGCAGCCATCTTGGTTGGTTGGCTGGGTCACCACACATTTTTAAACTAAATACCCTAATAATGATTGTGGCTAAGTTTGGCTGAATTTGGTCCAGTAGTTTCAGAGGAGAAGATTTTGTAAAGATTACAAAAATTTACAAAAAATTGGTAAAAAATTACTTTAAAGGGCAATAACTCCTTAAGGGGTCAACTGACCATTTTGATCATGTTGACTTATTTGTAGATCTTACTTTGCTGAACATTATTGCTGTTTACAGTTTATCTCTATCTATAATAATTTTCAAGATAATAACCGAAACGAAAAAAATCCTTAAAATTACTAATTTAGGGCAGCAACCCAACAACCCATTGTCCGATTCATCTGAAAATTTCAGGACAGATAGATCTTGACTTGATCAACAATTTTAACCCATGTCAGATTTGCTCTAAATGCTTTGGTTTCAGAGATATAAGCCAAAATCTACATTTTACCCTATGTTCTATTTTTAGCCATGGCGGCCATCTTGGTTGGTTGGCGGGTCACGGACACAATTTTAAACTAGATACCCCAATGATGATTGTGGCCAAGTTTGGTTAAATTTGGCCAAGTAGTTTCAGAGGAGAAGATTTTGTAAAAGTTAACGGACGACGACGGACGCCAAGTGATGAGAAAGCTCACTTGGCCCTTTGGGCCAGGTGAGCTAAAAAGGAAAAAGGAAAAAAAAATCCCTCCCCAAATTTTTGAACCCCCTTATGATTCATCATCCCCAAACTCAAACCCAGCCTTCCCTTTGAGGTATGGTACTTTGCAGTACAATTTCAGAGAGATCCACACACTTGAACACAAGTTATTGTCTGGAAACTAGAAAAATGCTTATTTTTGGCCCCTTTTTGGCCCCTAATTCCTAAACGTTTCAGGCAATTACCCCCAAACTCAATTCCAGCTTTCCCTTTGTGATATGGAACCTTGTAGTACAATTTCAGAAAGATCCATACACTTACACACAAGTTATTGTCTGAAACTAGAAAATGCTTGTTTTTGCCCCTTTTGGCCCCTAATTCCTAAAATTTTGAAGCAATTACCCCAAAATCAATCCCAGCATTCCCTTTGTGATATGGAACCTTGTGGTACAAAGTCAGAGAGATCCATACACTAACACACAAGTTATGTCTGGAAGTTACAAAATGCTTATTTTTGGCCCTTTTGGCCCCTAATTCCTTAACTGTTGGTACCATAACCCCAAAATCAATCCCAACCTTCCTTTCGTGATATTGAACCTTATGGTAAAATTTCATAGAGATCCATTCACTTAAACTAAAGTTAGAGTGCGAAAACCAATGCGTCTTCGGACGACGACACGACGCTAACGTCATACCAATATCGACCACAAAATTTTTTGCGGTCGATAAAACTGCATTTGACCCTATGTTCTATTTTTAGCCATGGCTGCCATGTTTGTCGATGGATCAAAACTTGGATATAATTTATAAACTAGATACCCTAAGGAACATTTAGTTAAAGTTTGAAGGTATTTGCCCCAGTAGTTTCAGAGGAGAAGATTTTTTAAATAGTTTACGACAACAGACGGCGACAACGACGGACGCCAAGTGATGGCATAAGATCACATGGGGCCCTTTGGGCCCCGGTGAGCTAATAATTTAGTAAATAAAGTTGTTGAACTACCAACAGTCAAGTTTTCGAAATGGGAAGAACTGTTGATTATTGATACAACAGAATGGTCAGAATATTTCAGGATAACCAAAAAATCATGTAGAGATGTTTAATTTGAGAACTTCTCAATACAAATTTTTGCATAGAATCATAGCAACTAATACCTTTTATACAAAATTAAATTAAAAGACACCAAGATGTGTACTTTTTGTAAACTTGGTGAAGAAACCATTGAACACCTTTTTTTTGAATGCCCAATAACTTTTCAATTGTGGCAGTCTTTTTCAAATGCAGTAAAAAAAAATTTTTGTAAACTTTGTTCTTAACAAAGAGAATGTGTTTCTTGGTTGCAAACATGAAAGTTTATTACTGAATCTGTTAGTCATAATTACAAAGAATTATATATACAAATGTAAATTAAATGAAACAAAACCAAATATGGTTGGGTTAAAGAATAGAATAAAGAAATACCAATTTCTTGAATATTATATTGCAGAGAAAAATAATAGAGTCCAAGTGTGTAAAAATTTTGGGCTCCTTTACATGTAATATTTAATTAATTATTGTTTCATACAAGTGAGAGAATAAAATATCTAAATATCATGAGCAAATATTTAGCCTTGAGTTTTTTGTTTTGTTTTTTTTTTTTTTTGTCTTTAAAATATTTTGTTTTTAAAATGTAAGTCAAGATACATCATGTACATATTGTAGCAAAATAAATGAGTGAAGAGTATTTGTATTGTATGAGAGAAAGTCAGAGAGCGAGAGAATATAATCAAATAAAATCTATATGTAACCTTAAATACTACATGTATAATTATAAAAATCAACTTGTCAGTGATATATATTGTATACTGAATTATTTTTATATGTAACCCCTTGTCAGGTGGTAGTGTAGGGGTACATGCATGTTAAATCCTGACTATTGAAAAACAAATAAAAGATAAAAAAAAAGTTGGACATGTACACCTTGCAATCATTACATAAACCAAATATAGTAGACCTATTGCTTGTAGTATCTGAGATATGGACTTGACCACGAAAACTTAACCTTGTTCACTGATCCATGAAATGAGGTCGAGGTCAAATGAAAACTGTCTGACAGGCATGAGGACCTTGCAAGGTACGCACATACCAAATATAGTTATCCTATTACTCATAATAAGAGAGAAATTAACATTAAATAAAATGCTCTCGCAGGGCGCAGCTTGATACCAACGCAGAGGTCGAACCCTGAATAGTTGGGGCAAGTATGGACACAACATTCAAGCTTGATACAGCTCTGAATTTGGATTGTGATTAAATATTTGACACAGCATAGGTTTCTGACACAGAATGAATGTGGTCTAAGAACTTAAAATTTTAAATTGGACATTCACCTATTATGGTCCAATATCCAAAATCTTAATACATGGTTAGATTCAGCATATCAAAGAACCCCAAGAATTCAATTTTTGATGAAATCAAACAAAGTTTAATTTTGGACCCTTTTGACCTAAATGTGGACAAAGTGGATAATGGGGCCCAAAATCAAAAATCTAAATACATGGTTAGATTCAGCATATCAAAGAACCCCATATATTCAATTTTGTTGAAATCAAACAAAGTTTAATTTTGGATCCCGATTTGGACCAACTTGAAAACTGGGCCCATAATCAAAAATCTAAATACATGTTTAGATTCAGCATATCAAAGAACCCTAAAAATTCAATTTTTGTTAAAATCAAACTTAGTTTAATTTTGGACCCTTTGGACCTTAATGTAGACCAATTTGAAAAGGGACCAAAAATTAAGAATCTAAATACACGGTTAGATTCGGCATATCAAAGTACCCCAAGAGTTCAATTTTGATGAAATCAAACAATGTTTAATTTTGGACCCTTTTGACCTAAATGTGGACAAAGTGGATAACGGGTCCAAAAATCAAAAATCTAAATACATGGTTAGATTCAGCATATCAAAGAACCCCAAATATTCAATTTTTGTTGAAATCAAACAAAGTTTAATTTTGGACCCCGATTTGGACCAACTTGAAAACTGGGCCCATAATCAAAAATCTAAATACATGTTTAGATTCAGCATATCAAAAACCCTAAGAATTCAATTTTGTTAAAATCAAACTAAGTTTAATTTTGGACCCTTTGGACCTTAATGTAGACCAATTTGAAAACGGGACCAAAATTAAGAATCTAAATACGGTTAGATTCGGCATACCAAAGAACCCCAAGAGTTCAATTTGTGATGAAATCAAACAAAGTTTAATTTTGGACCCTTTTGACCTCAATGTGGACAAAGTTGATAACGGGTCCAAAGATCAAAATCTAAATACATGGTTGGATTCAGCATATCATAGAACCCCAAATATTCAATTTTGTTGAAATCAAACAAAGTTTAATTTTGGACCCGATTTGGACCAACTTGAAAACTGGGCCCATAATCAAAATCTAAATACATGTTTAGATTCAGCATATCAAAGAACCCTAAGAATTCAATTTTGTTAAAATCAAACTAAGTTTAATTTTGGACCCTTTGGACCTTAATGTAGACCAATTTGAAAACGGGACCAAAATTAAGAATCTAAATACACGGTTAGATTCGGCATATTAAAGAACCCCAATAATTCAATTTTGATAAAATCAAACAAAGTTTAATTTTGGACCCTTTGGACCTCAATGTGGACCAATTTAAAACAGGGCCCAAAATCCAAAAACTTAATACACGGTTAGATTCAGCATATTAAAGAACCCCAAGAGTTCAAGAATAAAACCCCATTGAAATTGGTCAAAAATAAGCAATTTATACAAAGTATCTTCTTTGCACAATACTGTGCAATTGAATATTCTTGCAATTGCGCAATACTGTGCAATTGCATATTTCTTGCTATTGTGCAATACTGTACAATTGACAATTTCTTGCTATTGCGCAATATTGTGCTATTGGATATTTCTTGCTATTGCGCAATACTGTGCAATTGAAGATTTCTTGCTATTGTGCAATACTGTGCAATTGAAAATTTCTTGCTACTGCACAATACTTATTATATAATAATTTACACATCCTGTTTGGTGTGTATCTCTTGCCATATCATTATTATTTGCTTTTAAATATAAATCAGAAATAACCAACTTAAAATGGAAAATTTTAAAGAAAAAAAGGAAAAAAGGAAAAAAATCCCCCAAAAATTTTTGAACCCCTTATGATTCATCACCCCCAAACTCAATCCCAGCCTTCCCTTTGAGGTATGGTACCTTGCAGTACGATTTCAGAGAACCATACACTTGAACACAAGTTATTGTCTGGAAACTAGAAAAATGCTTATTTTTTGCCCCTTTTTGGCCCCTAATTCCTAAACGTTTCAGGCAATTACCCCCAAACTCAATTCCAGCTTTCCCTTTGTGATATGGAACCTTGTAGTACAATTTCAGAAAGATCCATACACTTACACACAAGTTATTGTCATGAAACTAGAAAAATGCTTGTTTTTTGCCCCTTTTTTGGCCCCTTATTCCTAAAATTTTGAGGCAATTACCCCCAAAAATCAATCCCAGCATTTCCTTTGTGATATGGAACCTTGTGGTACAATGTCAGAGAGATCCTTACACTAACACACAAGTTATGTCTGGAAGTTACAAAAATGCTTATTTTTGGCCCCTAATTCCTTAACTGTTGGTACCATAACCCCCAAAATCAATCCCAACCTTCCTTTTGTGATATTGAACCTTATGGTAAAATTTCATAGAGATCCAATCACTTAAACTAAAGTTAGAGTGCGAAAACCAATGCGTCTTCGGACGGACACGACGACGCCGCCAACGTCATACCAATATACGACCACAAAATTTTTTGCGGTCGTATAAAAATGCCTAATTTTTTTTTCAAGTAGTCACTGAACCATGAAAATGAGGTCAAGGATAATGGACATAAGACAGACGGAAACTTCATATCATAAGGCATCCATATACAAAGTATGAAGCATCCAGGTCTTCTACCTTCTGAAATATTAAGCTTTTAAGAAGTTAGTTAACGCTGCCGCCGCCAGATCACTATCCCTATGTCGAGCTTTCTGCGAGAGTAGTCGCAGGCTTGACAAAAAAACAAATGGAATTCAAATTGTACATAATAAAACATTAAATCAATAAACAAAGTCTAATGTTAAATAGAAATTGTAATTTTTCCAAAGAATTGTAAGATCAAAATATATACCTGTTGTTTTGAAACACTTAATATGATACTACAATTTCTCAAACATTTTAAAGTTCATTAATGTAAAACATGATACATCATATGAAACAAGAATCAGGCTATTAGTTTTCTCTTCTGAATTGTTTTACATTTGTGTTTTCAGAGCTTTTTATAGAATACTAAGTGATATGGATTCAGCTATTTGTTGAAGGCCGTACTGTGACCTACAGCTGTTAACTTCTACGTCATTTGGTCTCTGGTAGAGAGTTGTCTCATTGACAATCATACCACATCTTCTTTTTAAAAGGAACTGCTTTTTGTATTCTATGAGAGGTTGCAAAGTTGTCAGGTTCCGACTAATGGCAGAATCTCACACCATTTGGATTCATCTAATTAATAAATATCAATTACCAAAGCAGAATCGTCTACACTCCTCCCCTTACTATCCACAGTGACGGTCAATGTTATATCTGGTAAATCCTTGTCTTTGTTTGGTGTGCTGGTTTTTGTCTCTCCAAAAGTTTCTGTATCATCTTTAGTTGTCACCTCTACCATTTCAACATCCTTATCTTTCTTCTCAACCTAAAGTGAAAAATACAAACAAAAAATTAGCTACTATATAAAGTTTGACTTGTTCACTCCATGTCCAAATATAGTCCCAATTAGTAGTTGAAACAAATTTTTTTTAATGATTTTAGGTCAAATAGAACTGTACCACAAACATATATAACAATATGAAATATTTCACCCATTGCTTTCATTCCCCCTCACTAAAACTCCTATGATGTTGTTGTCACAAATTGAAATTTTAAAAATAAATATCTTAATATTGTGTATACTTTTTCAAACAATGATGTTGAAATACCTTTCATTGGTTTCATTATGTTTTATTAACTATTTTTCTCCAATTCAAATCTCTCCATCTTTTTCTCTAGGACTTACTCTTCCCAAAGATGAGGAAAAAATGAACTGAATGAGCGTTTTAAGTAAGATCTATCTTGGATATTCCTGATTCTGGTATTTCGATTATTGTTGTATCGATCAAGTTTTAATCAACAAAGGTTCTTGTTGTTCAAATAAACCAGTGTATCAGTTTGATCCATACAAAACTTTCATTTCAAATGATAGTAAAACTTTTTATAGTGAATAAACTTACCCATGCAAGTTCCGTTGTTGCATTTTCTTCATCTTCTGTAGGTTCTGCTGGATCATACTGTTCTTTCTTTACTGCTTTCTTGTCACTTGATTTATCATGTGACTTATCAGCTGACTTATCACGTGACTTGTCAGCTGACCTGTCATGTGACTGTGATTTTCTGTCTACATTAGATGTCTTGCCTTTGTCACGAGACCTTCTCTCCGAGTTGTGAGATTTTCTATCAGATTCCCTTGATCTTGAAGAATCTACATAAAATTTCACAAATTCATAACTGATTATTTATGTTAACTGTTCAAATTTAAGAAAAACTAAAATAATTGTATTACCTACCTAGGTACTGTACCTGCAAGACAGAAAATCAGAAAAAGACAAAAAAAAAAACCTGATCATACAGGTCATAAGATTTGTCTGATGGTATCAAATAACAGGAAGATATGGTTCGCCTCCGACTAAAGTGTTTGTTTAGATTAAAGATGCGGACTTTTTACAAAATCAACCATACATCAATATTATATGCAGGGAACTGAAATAACTGACAAGTGTAACAGTATTAAGATAACAATGTGTTACAGGAACATACATTGTATTTATAGCATTCTCTTAAATCTCTGGAACAGGGAATGTGCTGTTATCTTGAGATAAAAGACCAAGAAAACAGTAACATAAATACATCATTGTCCATCAGAACGGCTCAATATCAGATCAGCTAACCAAGTACAACCTGCAGATTTTTTTTTAAACTAGAAAGATACCAGAGACAGTAACTTTTGCTCTTCTTTTGTGTCATCTTCAGCTGCACCACCACCGTCAAATTATTTCAGACTATTTGAATCAGTAAATCACCTAAACAGCATATGAAATTTAAGAATCAAATTTCTAGATTCAAGGTTCAATTTTGTCAAGAAAAGATTTAGTGCAAAATGATGAAGCATGTTAATCCCATCATTTTCTCACCTCCCAAAAAGCAACTAAAAAAGGACACTGTAATGTACACATTCTTTCTTATATGCTTTTTCTTGTGCTTAAATGAGTAGTAGTTATTTATAATAGAAGAGCAAAGTTTTTAAAAAAGTACACATTATAGCAAGCTAGGATAGCAATGCCAAAAACCATCTTGACAGAAGTGACAACATTCAATATTATGCGTAAGTAGAAAAGTTAAAAATATCTGTAAAGGCCTCATGGGACACACAAATACTTTTCCTCCTTCATGTCCTCAGCAGTAAGACACAATATTCTTTATCCTTATTTGGTCTTCATAAAAATCCATCTGTCCATATATCTAAGCTCAAAGAAAGAATTTGCTTTGAAAAGACCAACAACTGATGGGCTGGTTTTTGGTCAGCCCAATCTTGTTCATATTACATGTAACAAAGGCTTGATGTTTGCGTTACATTGTCTTATAAAAGGAAAGAAGATCATTCTTTCTGTTATATCAAACATACATTCATAGTTTCATGAAAAACTGTATACATTTTTAGCAATGATCCGAAAAAATCAACAGATTAAGACCACCTATTGATACATACAATTTTAATGCATACAAGATCAGCCATCATCAATTCTACAATAATGCCATAAACCTTTTCAGTGGACAGGATTAGATAATGTCAGAATTTACATAAACTGGTGTTTTAAATTCAGTGAGGAATCGGTTATACAGTCAAACCTGTATATATAAGTCATCCTCAGGACCAAAGAAAACTAACCTTATAATAGAGGTTGACTTTGAATTTAGCTTCAAAATGCGTAGATATTACCTCAGCTAGACAAGAGGAGTGTGACCTGACAAGGCAGGACTTCACTTCATAGAGGTGACCTGACAAGGCAGGACTTCACTTCATAGAGGTGACCTATATAGCAAGTTTGACTGTATTGGTGACCTGACAAGGCAAGACTTTACTTCATAGAGGTGACCTTTATAGCAAGTTTGACAATATTGGTGACCTGACAAGGCAGGACTTCACTTTATAGAGGTGACTTTTATAGCAGGTTTGACTGTATTGGTGACCTGACAAGGCAGGACTTCTCTTTATAGAGGCGACCTGACAAGGCAGGACTTCACTTTATAGAGGTGACCTTTATAGCTGGTTTGACTGTACTTCATGCACATCATGTGTAAAATGACATGTTTGGATTTATCTTGTTACAAAAAGACACACACAAAAATTGTTTACAGAAATTCCAATAGCTGCTTTTGGTCATTCTAGATTTTGTGTCTTAACAGGGGCGAAGCTGGACTAAAATAAAGTGCAATCATAACTATCGCCAAGGACCATTTTATGCAGAAAATGATTATTTTTTTGGGGCATTTTCCCGGTATGCCATGCTTATGAAATTCACATCACTCCTTCACGCCCAAACTCCTATTTTGTGAATACTTGTGGACTTTGATAATTTTTTTCGGGCATTTTCCCGGTATGCCATGCTTATGAAATTCACATCACCCCTTCACGCCCAAACTCCTATTTTGTGAATACTTGTGGACTTTATAGTGATTCAGCAAGGGAGGGGGCTATGGACCGCTCAAAGTCCCAAGCTGGTCCAGGGTAGCACCCTAGTCAGGAATTCAGGGCAGCAGCCTAGACGGTGGTCCAGGGAATCGAATCCCCTTGAAGCTCTGGGCATATGAGTAATTACAGTGACTGCTTTGAACATGAAAAATACCCTATCTGTTTCTTACTATACCAGATTTTCATGAAACGATAGTAAAATTCTAGTGAGTTCCATAATTTGCTGCTTATATTATTAACATGGTTATTTTCAAATATAAAATAAATTCTATAAAACAGGAAGATCAGAAGAGTCGACAACCGAAGCGTTATAATCAATAGAAGGGCAATCAATGGACACATGACCAACCCGGGGAACAGATAAGACACAAAAGGACAAACAAAAACATTCAACATTGAAAACTAAATACAGATGAAAAAATCAGACCCCGAAAAAAATGTGGCGACCTCCGGTGCTCCAGAAGGGTAAGCAGGTCCTGCTTCTTGCAAGACACCCATAGTGTTTCTCATGAAGGTCATTTTCAAATCAAAGGAGAGGTTTCTACGACAACAGTAGAAGGTCATTTGGGACATAGATACCCCAGGTGAATTAATAGTCTTTTGGACGAACGGACAATGGGAATACGAAATTGAACTATCACTTTTAAGTCTTGACCCGAAGCTGACTAAGTTACTACAGGAAGGGGTTGGGGTATTACCCCCGTTCATATATCTCAAAATCTAAAAGTCAAATTGTTTTTTTCATATTCTAATTACCTAGATGGGAAAGAGTAGTTTCCATACGAGTTTGGCTCCCATTCATGCTGCAGGATGTTGACTTTTGTTTCATGTGTTGACAACTCATCATTTGTCAGGTTAGACATATCAGGATAAGGGGGATCAAACAATGTTATTTTCTTTGCAATAATGTCTTGTAAACTCTATGTACATGGCTCATTTACATTTTTGCCAGGAGAACTAGATATAACGTTTTGGCTTTCCTTATCCGCTGCCCTCTTGTTAAAATAAACATCTAGCTTCTTCATCTTTATTTTGATTTCTACCGGGGTTCAACTTTGTGATGTGATTATAGTTGCAAGTACAGTAAAGACTAAAGACTATCCGTAATTCAATTTCAGAATTTCTTTTTTTTTTGTGAAAAAATGTGCAAGCAAACAATTTTTAGCGTAAAGGCAGCTACATGCCTGAATAAATCTGTTCTAGAACATTCTCATACATGTATCAATATAATGTTAAGAACAAGTACTACAAAGTTGGTGATGATTATTGGGTTAGATAGATTACTCAAACATAGAATGGCTATTCACAAATAAATGAAAATTGGAAAATCAATGGGAAAATAAAAGTAAATTTGTCAGTATGCTGAAGTTTAAAGTCTCAGAGGATCGTAAATGACTGCCAGTGTGAAAGTAAAAATCTAATGGTCAATCATGTGTCTTCTTCCACTTGTGACAACCCTTACAAAATCTGACATGTTTATATGAGTTATGTTGTATGTATACATGTCCCAGAAGTATTAGCAACACTCTGCTCTTCACTATTGACCTCAATCTTGGTTGAACTTTCACCTCCAAAAACTGTAAGTGTCAAGTAAAACAAACTGATTTGTAAAATACCAGATAGTGCCAAATAAATAAAGTAAAGCACACCAGGCAAAAACAATGAGTAATAATTTCTGGCATTATGTATATACTGCAATTTCTAATTCTTCAAGATGACAATTGTAGATAAAATGTAAAAGATGTTAAATTTCTTTATCACTAAAAAGTGTATTTGTATTCAGTGTATGAGCAGTCATAAGGTCCAGGGTATGATCAGAATATCTTTCAATAATGTAACTATGTAAAAGACAGAGCAGAAGACAGACAAGATTCAGATGGCCTGCAATGAGTTACCTCCCTTGAAAGGAAGTTACCTGAGTCACGAGGATTCCTTCGATCATTAGTAGATGTACGATCTGGCCTGTTATTCCTGCGATCAGTACCTCTGGATCGACCTCGGCCTTCTGAGCCTCGGTCATTTCTGTTGCCCTGCCGTCGAAAATCTTGTGGTGATGGCTGAAATTTGTAAAGGGGCTAAAGATATAAGATACAAAAATCAATACAATATAATATGTACATGTGTAAGACACACCATAAATAAATGAATAATGAGAAGAGCAGTAAGGACTGCATGGTTATAGATATGATTGTTTAAAGGTGTACCCTTATATGGAGAAAAGTGATGAATTATTATGACTGACAAAAAATGCAATCAAAGATGTACATTATAACATTACAGATGTGCACTATAGTATATATTATAACTGATAATTATAAGTTTAACTTTGTAATCTCAAACCACTACTGCATCAAATTACTATCAGAAAACACACCTGAAACTGATATCAATATATCCAACTGTGAAAATATACTGTTACTTCTTAAGAGACACAATTAGTACAAAAGACAAAATGAAACATTGATGGATGTTAAGTATTCAAACTGTACAAATATGAAAAGCTTCACAGGACAAATCAAGACTAAGACAATCAAAACTAAGACAACCAACCAAGCCAACCTTTAAAACACAAAGACGGTCTTACAGTCAATCTCAAAGACATGTGACCATCTAAACAGAAGACAACACTGAAAACTCAAGATTAATCTGCACAAACCAAGAATGATATTAGATGTTCTGGAAGGACAAAGGATACAATCTTCCACCGAAACCAAGGATTTTAGTTGTTCTATAAAAACTTTCATAAAAATAAATTGTTGACAGAGATATGTCTCATCTGTGTGAATGATGGTACAGTGCCAAATGATCTCCATGGAAATGAGATATGCCAATGCATACCAAATATCATCGACTTACCATTAGTGGTTCATCTTAAACTAACCTTATCATAAACTCTTGCATGTAAACTAAACAAAATTTTGAAAACAATAGACCATGACTGATGGGAAGTGGCCAAAAAATCTCCATGAAAATGAGATGTGACAATGCTAATGCAACTGCATAACAATATCAGTGACTTTCCAGAAGTGATTCTCCTTCAACTGACCTATTCACAAACTTTAACAAATTGTTGACTGTGATATCAGAAACAGCACACCTAAGTCTTGCTTAAAGCATGCACAAGTTCAGTTACTAACTGCCATAAAAACCAGCAGTGATGTTTTGAGAGGAAACAACCTTCTATAAACACATGTGCTTTGGAAAGGTTCAAAATTCCATAGAAACCAGTTTTATATTAGTTGTTCTGAGAGGATAAAAACTTTCATAACAACCAGGAATAGTATTTTAAAAAAGTGTTCTGGAAAGGGAGGAATATACTGCTCTAAAATCAGAAATAGGTACATGTATTTTTAAAGTTTACAGGAGTTGTGTGTTTTTTTGTTGTTATATTCAATAGTATTATGCACTATCTCAGCCATTGTGCAATATGTAAACATGTACATTAGTCAATTTAATATGTCAAAATGATCAAAATGTCCCAAACCAATAATAGTTAAAACATTGTTGGGGGGTTTCACTGTTTCCATATCTGTCAATAGAATATATGTGCTGTGTTTTAATGATGACAAAGTTCTCCCATATGAAAACACTGCAAAGTGAAAATTACACCAGTATTTACATATAAAGACAAAAAAACTGAACAAACCTGACTTGTCTGCTACTGATTATTTGAAACAATACTTGTGACTTATAGGGTGAGTTCAGAGTGTTTGTCAGTATGAGGTTTGAATTAAGAAGGATTATTTTCTTTAGTAATAGCACCAATGTAGCTAGTGATAACAGAACTCAACTTTGGCCTTTAAATTCAATAGACATATATTCCACTTGTTATAATTTGAACAAAATCTTTGGTTTAAATATGAAATTTGGTACATGTAAATATGGTCATGAAGAATTTCCAAAATGCTGATTTTCTTTTTGAACTTTGAGCTTAAAAAAACTGTTAGATAAGTAAAACAAAGTTTCTTAACCCTGATGTACAAAATACATGAGATATTGACATTCTAAACTAAAAAAAATAAAGAAGTCTCTTTTCCCCTAGTCACTGTCAGACTGACTGTGATGATATGTAGAACTATTAGTTTGATAATATTTGTCAAAGCTAATCTGTCCTGTATTTTGTTGACACAACTTTGAAAGGCTACAATATCTATGATCTTCAAGGACTTATCTGTTTACTTCTGGCATTGGAATATATGATGCAGGTTTATTTATACATGTACTATGAAAGCAACAATGGTTGCTGAAGTAAAGTACATAATTCAACATCTGATTATACAGGAATACTACAATGTTCTTACTATGGAAGATGAACAGCAAGTCTTTGTCGTTGTTACATGTAGCAAAAACAAAATATCATATAAAAGCAAAGTTAAAGCAACAGACAGTGAAAGATTCAAACATATAACTGACGATCATGTAAAAAAAGCATGTAAATTTATTAGGTCCAATACATTTATCTGTCCAAATTCCAACAAAACAAGTTTTAATCAACTGGGCAACAAGGTTATAGCAGCAGTTTCTTTTTGTCCAAGATATATAATTCCTTTTAGCTGTGATCACTAAATATAAGACCCTTAATTGAGATTGTAGATATTCAACCCTTATTTCAAGCCTTCATAATATCAGCAATTACTGTCTTGAATTGGTTGAACTAAAGGAAATACAAAGTTTTCCATTAACATGCTAAGTACTATCTATGGTGATGTCTGGCCATCTGTTATTATGCAATATAAACTGTAGTAATTTTGCCATGTAGACTTGTATGGAAAATAATAATCACAGATTGACCTGGGTTCAAATTTCCTTTTGCCTTTCAAAACATCATGATCCATCTCTGTAACGGTACATTTCTACCATGTCTTATTATTAAAGTTCATATACACTTTGCAGCAATCTAGAGACAATTGTAAGTCAAATGAGTTTTTATATCTCACCTCTTGAGAAGATAGCAGAGACACTGGCCTATCGAGAGGTTATTTATAAGTCATGGGCAGTCAAAAACAATTCAGAGAAAAACATAATAAGAAGGTCATTAAATTGATATAAGAAATTGCCACTTTATTTATGATGTTAATGGGATCATAATAACTGTGCAATTTTGCTTGATCAGCCATGAAATGGAACATTTCTGTATCAAATGACATGCAAGAACACATATGTGATGAAGAAAGAAATTAATGTTGAAACAAATTTTGCGCGTGGAACAAAAAACTTCACTGAATGTCACATACAATTTTGGTTTTGGAGTAATAAAAGACAATGCAACCATTGTCTATTAAAAAAAGGTATCTATTGAAACCCAAGAACGTTTTTTTACAGACAGCCTTCATGTGATAGGTAGGTTATCAGAGCTGTGAATTTTGTAAATGTATTACAATAACTGAAGAAAAACAAATGTTGGGTTAACATCAATAAGACCTAACAGTCACCAAAACAACAAATCCAAAAAGTGCCCTAAAGACTAATGACATAATTTTTTAAATTGAGAAATTCATAGACCAGAAAAATACCAATTCACCTGTAAGCCATATCATGTACATGTATATATGTGTAAAAGAGTATACATGTAGTAGTAAAAATGATAAATAAGGCATTTTGTATAACCTCTTTTGATAATATGGTGCTCCAACATGAGCAACACATGAAAGTCTTTCTGAATCTGTTATGCTGAAAAAAAGGCATGTAAGACTGATCATCATGTAAAAAGTATCAAATACAGGCATATCCCAAACACTTGACTACTGTAAATTCAGAAATTATTGTGAGGTTTTTATTAATGCGAATAATGCGACTTGGTGAGTACTGCAATAATAAAAATTTGCATTCTTATATACATGTATAATACATATATCTGTATGCAGATTTTACTGAAATCTCAATAATTAAACTCGCATTATTGTGCATTTTTCAAAAATTGCAATAATTTCTGAATTTACAGTACCAATAATTGGACTAATCCTAAAGACACAACCTGCAACCTTAGTAATTTACACTACACAATGTATTAAAATGGTTCTTTTAATGTTCTGAAGTTAATCAAATATGTACAAGACATGTATTTGGAAGGTTTTTTCTAAATGCTGAAGTTTTTTCTTATAGGTGGCTTTATTTAGAATTTGTCTATAACAATAAACTTTATCAGGGAACACACAGTAAAATAATAAGTTGTTTCCTTCATCTAAATGGCAGTTGAAAAATAACATTGTTCTTCTCTCATTTCTAGGTTATTAAGTGGAACAGAAATCCTACAAACAATTCTCTTCATTTGTGTGACTGTTGCAATAGAAATTTTCCAACAATCTATCACTATATATTTTGCATAAGAATTTTAAAAGAACGTAATTTCTACTTTGATATTTCATTTTCTAATCCTCTACAACTATGAAATAAACAAAAATTCCAACTCACCCCACTGTTCCGCCTGAATTTTTTCGGTCCACCTTGATCCCCCCTTCCACCACGTCCTCCACCTTGATCCCTTCCACCACGTCCTGTTCTTTTACCAAGTAGACCTTGTCGATTTGTTCTGACATCAAAGAGAGAAGGAATGGTTGACTTCCCACCCACAGGTGGTCCTTGTCCAAGTAAACCTTGCATATTACTACCACCTGGTCCTATCATACCATGATTCTGACTTGGTCGTCCCTGACCTGTCTGCATACTTCCCCCCTGAGACCCTCTCATATTTGGCATGTTGCCCCCTGGCTGACCCATTAGACTTTGAATACTTCCTCCTTGCTGTCCCATCATGCCTTGTAAGTTTCCACCTTGCTGTCCCATCATGCCTTGTAAGTTACCACCTTGCTGTCCCATCATGCCTGACATATTGCCTCCTTGCTGTCCCATCAGACTTTGCATACTTCTTTCTTGCTGTCCCATCATGCCTTGCACATTTCCTCCTTGCTGTCCCATTATGTTTTGCATATTTCCTCCTTGTTGTCCCATCAGGCTTTGAACATTTCCTCCTTGCTGTCCCATAATACTTTGCACATTTCCTCCTTGCTGTCCCATTATGCTTCGCATGCTACTACCTTGTTGTCCCATCAAACTTTGAACATTTCCTCCTTGTTGTCCTATAATGCTTTGCATATTTCCTTGTCCAATAATGCTCTGCACATTTCCTCCTTGCGTTTCAACTCTCTGACCTTCCTGTCCAAATACAGCTTGCTGCATGTTACTTAGCAGACTATTTCCAGCATCTAAGAGGTTTCCGCTGGAGACACTAACAGATGATCTGTTCATATCATCCCCAAATAGTGAACTTCTTCCCATATCTTGTCTAAGGTGAGGTTTTCCTCTGCTGTCACTCAACATTAAACTTTGACTGTCACCAAGATGAGAACTCCTGCCACCAAGATTAGAACCCCTGCCACCAAAGTCTTGATCATCAAATATTCTCCTTTTATTTCTCCTGTCATCTTGACTAAAATTATCATCCATCAAACTAAGACTTACTTTTTGAGCCAAATAACCACTTCCACTTGCTGATGTACTATCACTGGGCATGCTCCTTCTGTTTTCATGATAACTACGATCCTGAATAAGGTCTCCAGGTAAACTGTTTCTCCTACCATCATCTATGTCATTCCTATCAAATCCACCCCCAAGTAAATTTGATCTGTTCCCCATTAGACTGGAACTTTCCATATTGTTAAGGAGGCTTGCTCTACTAGAATTAATTTGTTGTTGTTGCTGCTGTTGTTTCATTAATAAGCTGTTCATCAATTGTAACTGTGATTCCCTAGATTGATTACTTTGGTTATCTCCCTTCATCTGATTCTGAGTAGGCCTCATCGTGCCCTGCATCCCTGGTGACACATTACGCATTCTTCCTCCTGGAGGCGACATGGGCTGTGGTTGTTTAAATTGACCAGCATTTCCTCCCATTGCCATCATGCTAGGTCCAGTTCCTAAAATACCCGGCCCAGCATTTAGTTGTTGTTGTCTTTGTCGCCCTAGGTTACCACCTATCATACCACCTTGTCTACCTTGAGAGCCACCTCTACCTCTGCCTCGATTTCTGTTCATAATGGAATTTACAGCCTACAATGAAATTAAAATTCTTTTAATCTATTACAGTATTGGAGTAACTGAATCCGACCCAATCTGGAATATTAGTGCATTATTTTTGTCTGTTGGTACACAGGTTTTAGCCAAATATCACAAGTGTTAACTCTTTCGACCTTCAAAGTGGCAGTTGAACTTCTGTGAATTTTTTTCTAAATTTACCATATATAACCTATTGTTATTTTGAATTGTTTTTCCTAATAATTATTCTTTCTTTTGACAATTACATCACTGATATCAAATAAGTTTATAAAACCAACATTCAATTGAACTAAATCTTTAATGAACTAATTAGCCAAAAGCAGCATGATAGGTAGCTTTGGCAATAAATGGTATTATATAAACAAAGAATTTTCGACAATATTAACACTGATTGATTAGGCTCATTTCATTTGTATGCATTAGGGGATCAATTTTTTTTACATTTGCATGCAGTTTTGATTTCATATGCATGCATTCTGAGAGTATTTTTATATTGCATGGCAATACATAGTCCCCTACCGGTTAAAAATTCATTGTACTGGAACAAAATGCTAACTTGATCTATAACTTGTCATGGTGTAAACTATATAACAATTACCAAATCAATATCTTCAAGCATAATGAAAAAAAGTGTGGAAAACTGATTATTTGCATGAATTTTCTAAGTCCAAGGACCATAACTCTGCACATAATAATCAGACCAGAACAAAATTCGAACTTGATCTGTAACTTGTCATGATAAAACTATATATCAATTATCAAATCAATATCTTCAAGCATGACTCAAAAAAGTGAGGAAAACTAATTATTTGAATGAATTTTCTTAGTCTGAGGACCATACATGTAACTCTGCACAAAATAATCGGACCGAAACAAAATTCGAATTTGATCTGTTACTTGTCAAGATAAAACTATATACCAATTATCAAATCAATAATATCATCAAGTATGAACAAAAAAGTGTGGAAAACTGATTATTTAAGTGAATTTTCTAAGCCCAAGGACCATATATAACTCTGCACAACATCATCATCCCGGAACAAAATTTTAACTTGATCTGTAACTTGTCATGATAAAACTATATACCATATATCAAATCAATATCTTCAAGAAGGAAGAAAAAAAGTTTGGAAAACTGATTTGCAGGACTGATGGATGGATGGACAGACAGACAGACGGAGGGAGTGCAAACCTAAAGTCCCCTTCATTAGTCAGCATGGCACATAGAATAAAGGAAGGGGTTACATTCATGTATATATAATTTTAGATAGGTAAATAATATACAATAACTGTCTTTTGATGAGGTAAATATTTGGTTTTATTGACTTTTGAAAAACTGATATTCACTGAGGCCAGCGGCAAGTGAATATCAGTTTTCAAAAGTCAATTAAACCACATATTCTGAAACAAAAGACAGTA
The DNA here is from genome assembly GCA_017311375.1 of Mytilus coruscus. Classification (NCBI taxonomy): domain Eukaryota; kingdom Metazoa; phylum Mollusca; class Bivalvia; order Mytilida; family Mytilidae; genus Mytilus; species Mytilus coruscus. The sequence goes on from CM029596.1 coordinate 129,357,488, forward strand.
ATTGTTTTATTCCATATTCGAGAGTACCAAGAGAAATGTATATAATGACAATTATTTACCAAAACCAATTGTACATCAAACGATTTTAACATAACGTAAAAGCACCAACGTTTTTGCGGTGAATATACTTTTTCTGCAGGTGAATATGCTTATTTATTCAAAATCCAATTCATATAGAATAAAATGCTCCGCAGGGCGCAGCTTGATACGACCACAGAGGTCGAACCCTGAATAGTTGGGGCAAGTATGGACACAACATTCAAGCTTGATACAGCTCTGAATTTGGATTGTGATTAAATATTTGACACATCATAGGTTTCTGACACAGAATGAATGTGGTCTAAGAACTTAAAAATTTTAAATTGGACATTCACCTATTATGGTCCAATATCCAAAATCTAAATACATGGTTAGATTCAGCATATCAAATAACCCCAAGAGTTCAATTTTTGATGAAATCAAACAAAGTTTAATTTTGGACCGTTTTGACCTCAATGTGGACAAAGTTGATAACGGGCCCAAAATCAAAAATCTAAATACATGGTTAGATTCAGCATATCAAAGAACCCCATATATTCAATTTTGTTGAAATCAAACAAAGTTTAATTTTGGACCCGATTTGGACCAACTTGAAAGCTGGGCCCATAATCAAAAATCTAAATACATGTTTAGATTCAGCATATCAAAGAACCCTAAGAATTCAATTTTGTTAAAATCAAACTAAGTTTAATTTTGGACCCTTTGGACCTTAATGTAGACCAATTTGAAAACGGGACCAAAATTAAGAATCTAAATACATGGTTAGATTCGGCATATCAAAGAACCCCAATAATTCAATTTTGATGAAATCAAACAAAGTTTAATTTTGGACCCTTTTGACCTCAATGTGGACAAAGTTGATAACGGGCCCAAAATAAAAAATCTAAATACATGGATAGATTCAGCATATCAAAGAACCCCATATATTCAATTTTGTTAAAATCAAACAAAGTTTAATTTTGGACCCCGATTTGGACCAACTTGAAAACTGGGCCCATAATCAAAATCTAAATACATGTTTAGATTCAGCATATCAAAGAACCCTAAGAATTCAATTTTGTTAAAATCAAACTAAGTTTAATTTTGGACCCTTTGGACCTTAATGTAGACCAATTTGAAAACGGGACCAAAATTAAGAATTTAAATACACGGTTAGATTCGGCATATCAAAGAACCCCAATAATTCAATTTTTGATGAAATCGAACAAAGTTTAATTTTGAACCCTTTGGACCTCAATGTGGACCAATTTAAAACAGGGCCCAAAATCCAAAAACTTAATACATGGTTAGATTCAGCATATTAAAGAACCCCGAGAGTTCAAGAATAAAACCCCATTGAAATTGGTCAAGAAATAAGCAATTTATACAAAGTATCTTCTTTTGCACAATACTGTGTAATTGAATATTTCTTGCAATTGTGCAATACTGTGCAATTGAATATTTCTTGCTATTGCTCAATACTGTACAATTGACAATTTCTTGCTATTGTGCAATATTGTGCTATTGGATATTTCTTGCTATTGCGCAATACTGTGCAATTGAAGATTTCTTGCTATTGCGCAATACTGTGCAATTGAAAATTTCTTGCTATTGCACAATACTTATTATATAATAATTTACACATCCTGTTTGGTGTGTATCTCCTGCCATATCATTATTATTTGCTTTTAAATATAAATCAGAAATAACCAACTTAAAATGGAAAATTTTAAAGAAAAAAAAAGGAAAAAATGCCTTTTGGCCCCAAAAACCCCCAAAAAAAAATTTTTGAACCCCTTATGATTCATCACCCCAAACTCAATCCCAGCCTTCCTTTGAGGTATGGTACCTTGCAGTACAATTTCAGAGAGATCCATACACTTGAACACAAGTTATTGTCTGGAAACTAGAAAATGCTTATTTTGGCCCCTAATTCCTAAACTTTTCAATCAATTACCCCAAACTCAATTCCAGCTTTCCTTTTGTGATATGGAACCTTGTAGTACAATTTCAGAAAGATCCATACACTCACACACAAGTTATTGTCATGAAACTAGAAAAATGCTTGTTTTTGCCCTTTTTGCCCCTAATTCCTAAAATTTGAGGCAATTACCCCAAAATCAATCTCAGCATTCCCTTTGTGATATGGAACCTTGTGGTACAAAGTCAGAGAGATCCATACACTAACACACAAGTTATGTCTGGAAGTTACAAAATGCTTATTTTTGGCCCTTTTGGCCCCTAATTCCTTAACTGTTGGTACCATAACCCCAAAATCAATCCCAACCTTCCTTTGTGATATTGAACCTTATGGTAAAATTTCATAGAGATCCATTCACTTAAACTAAAGTTAGAGTGCGAAAACCAATGCGTCTTTGGACGACGACGACGACGGCGACAACGGCGACGACGCCAACGTCATACCAATATCGACCACAAAATTTTTTGCGGTCGATAAAAATGGTTCCTATACATTGTACTTGAAACAAATGAATGCTCAAGAGAGCTACAAAAAGGAATAACGTGGTCTATAAACAAAGAGGCGATATTGATAAATTGGTGGATACTTGTTTTTATCATGCCAATATAAATATTCCAAAAATTGTCACTGGAATTTTAGTCGTTTAATTTCCTCCACTTAATGAAAGAATAAAACGGAATGTAATAGAAATGACTATAAATTTTCCTACTGTTATTTTGGTTGGATACCTGTTTTATCGTGTCGAAATTAATGAAAAATATATGTCACTGGATGTTTAGTTATTTTCTTCATTCTATAAAGGCCTATCTCCGTGAATTGATCATGCTTCAAATTTTGTCCCTGGATCTTACACATTCAACATGCAACCATTGCAATCAATTAACCGATCTGGGAATGGAAGAATAGTATTAATTACCTTCATAGTTGGTATTATAAAAGTTTCCTTCTTATCACAACGATAAAACTCCTTTGAAACTACACGTCATTTTCGAGTTGAAGGGCAGATAAACATCGTATAAAATTTTGCATCCCCCTTTTCAAGAGTTTTTGGGGAGAAAACATATTCTATAACACGTAAATGGCTATCGAGCCTGAATCCCACGGCAACAATTCATTTAAATCATTAATGTATATGTATCTGACACACAATCCATCTGACATCTGCTGCATGTGTTAAATTTCTGGAAATCATATATAGTATCACGCCACTATTTGATCGACATATTGAAAAGTACAGTAAAGTTTAATTGGTCAACATTTAACCTTTGACGTGTGTCATAGCCCATTAATGTTACAAATCATATATAGCCACGCCTTACTCATTAACATATTTAATGCACTCAAAGCTACGCTTTTCGTGAATTAAATACGTTAATTCGTAAAAGGCGTGCTATATATATATAACTTAACAAGTGTTGTTTACATAACAATATCCGTAATGTCCACTTGCTTGAGATGTCTTCCGTTTTAATAAGATTAACTTGAGTTAAAGTCTTGATTTCTAACATTGCTTTTCATATAGAAATACAGTTATGATTTTAGGTATAGATCTGTCGTCTGTAAAATTGGTGTTATACAGTAGTCCTCTACATATCCTATTCATATACGCACATGTATGGTCTTTATCTTATGAATAGAGTTTCCTTGAAATTTTTGCGGTCGTTTTATTTTTGTGTTTTAATTCTTACCGCGAAAATAGCGAAAATTTCCCTGTTTACAGTAATATAACATTAGACTCAGCTGAAATGAAGGTTTGATATAACATTAGACTCAGCTGAAATGTAGGTTTGATATAACATCAGACTCAGCTGAAGTGTAGGTTTGATATAACATTAGACTCAGCTGAAGTGTAGGTTTGATATAACATTAGACTCAGCTAAAGTGTAGGTTTGATATAACATTAGACTCAGCTGAAGTGTAGGTTTGATATAACATTAGACTCAGCTGAAACGTAGGTTTGATATAACATCAGACTCAGCTGAAGTGTAGGTTTGATATAACATTAGACTCAGCTAAAGTGTAGGTTTGATATAACATTAGACTCAGCTGAAGTGTAGGTTTGATATAACATTAGACTCAGCTGAAATGTAGGTTTGATATAACATTAGACTCAGCTAAAGTGTCGGTTTGATATAACATTAGATTCAGCTAAAGTGTAGGTTTGATATAACATTAGACTCAGCTAAAGTGTAGGTTTGATATAACATCAGACTCAGCTAAAGTGTAGGTTTGATATAACATCAGACTCAGCTGAAGTGTAGGTTTGATATAACATTAGACTCAGCTGAAGTGTAGGTTTGATATAACATTAGACTCAGCTGAAATGTAGGTTTGATATAACATTAGACTCAGCTAAAGTGTAGGTTTGATATATGGTCTCCTCAAGGAAAGAATCAAGACAGTACATAGAAAATATACATGTACATTATCAATTCAAGAAACTAATTTATCAGCAATAATTTTAACTTTATTGTGTATACATACTATGTATACACATAAATTGTGTATACATTCACTTTTAGATGTGATTCTACAGTAAAACATGTTATCAAAAAACATTATAATTTGTATATACCTTGTTGGTACCACTGTACTCAATGACTGATTTGTGTACAATGTGATTTCAATTATTTTAAAGGAGCAAATACTATACAGGGGGTGGGGTCTATTCTTATATAAGGTAAACAAAGACATGCTTCTGACCGTATGAGTCACTTTCTTGGAATGTCAAAAACTTATCAGTGGGTGCAATTTCAGGAGGTAATATATATCAATGGGTAAAAATTTATATGTCAATGGGTTATAAATGTTCATCTTCTGTAGAGATGTCTGTAAAAACTGTGTTCTGATCTTTTTATCTAATAATATGAATGATCCCATGAGGTTATCGTCTAAATAAGATGTCATGATACCTGGGTTGTGATTTTCCTATGAAATATATGAATGGGTAGGAATTTTCCATAAATCAATATAGGAATGGGTTTTTTGTTTACACCAGCCGGAATTCTGTACCCAAATTTCTATGTAGACTGCTGTCTCTTCCATGTACATGTATCATCTACATCTCTTTCACAAAAATTTGAAGTGTTTCATTCATTAAATACAAAAAAATGTGAAATAAAATTTTAAAATTAAGCAAATCAAGACTATCAAAAATACTTTAAACCTTAAAAAATCTAGCTTTGAAGTAGAATTAAATATGTTATAGTTAACTAAATGGGCTTTTATATAAAAATGCTCATGACAGTCAGTCTATCCTCTGTAAAGAATAAAGTACTAAACTTAGTACAAAAGTACTCAAAAAGATTATACTATATTAACTTGTACATGTACCTGCTTTTGTACTTACCAAAAGATGATTAAGATTAAATAAGTATACCGGCGGTATTGTATTGACTGGCATGGGTGCCACAATATGAGCCACTTTTTGTCCAGATGAAACAGTTACAGTGTTAGTCTGCATGGCAAGGGATGTTGAATCCAAATGTAAAATTTTAGCTGGGATTCCTTTTAATTAGTATGCTTTTCTTTACTTACATTGTGTATGACTGAGGCACTGATGGGGTACAATGTATTTTAAAGATAGTAGGTTTCATTATTTTCAACTATTTAAAACATACATATACAATATTCATTAGTTAGCCCTAAATGTAATTATATAATATGTCCTTGAGCTTCAAAAATAAAAAAAAAAAATTTAGCTGTAAAATGTAAGATATTTATAATTTTATTTCTGACCCTCAGAGTTCATACTGTCCTGCTTACCACCTCATAATAAACAATAAACAAGTTTAATTAAAACCCATAATGATCCTGCCATGAATTATTAATATTAATGAAAGAAAAGTTACAAATGAACAATTTGTTGAACGCCCTGAGGCTCGACTTGATAGTTGTAAAGTGTTGTTTTTTACACTTATTCATTAAACATGTTAAAAGTTAGATAACTAACATCATGCAATATCATTAATTATTTCAATCCTTTATTTTCACCTAACAGCCTAATTAGACCATGCTGATTTTACTGTACATGTTCATTGCAATTATTTACAATCCAAAGTTATTTGCATATAAATGATGTTATTCCAGTTTTGCTTATTAAGAAACAAGACATGGTTTTTATACAAAAAATTATAATTGTAAAATACAAATACAAATAAATGGGGAATGTTTCCATGGGACACAGATGATGCCCCAGCTTGCATATAACGTTACATAGGGACATAAATCAAGAATGGTGAAAGTGATGCTACCCAAATTTTTACTTGATCTGAGTTTTGTGGTAATAAGCATTGTGTATAAGTTTCATAACATTTAGTTGCGGCAAACTTAAGTTAGAGAACAGAAAGAAAAATTCAGCTATTTTTCCATTTGTAAAGGGGCATAACTCTACAAAGGTAAAAGTGACGCCACCCTACATTTGTAATTCGAACTTGATATGAGTTTTATAGTAATAAGTATTGTGTATAAGTTTCACAACGTTTGGTTGAGGCAAACTTAAGTTAGAGAACAAAAAGAAAAATTCCGCTATTTTTCCATTTGTAAAGGGGCATAACTCTAGAACGGTAAAAGTGACCCCACCAAAATTCAAACTTGATCTGTGTTTTGTGGTTATAAGCATTGTATTATAAGATTCATAACATTTGGTTGAGGCAAACTTAAGTTAGAGAGTAGAAACAAAAAAAAGAGGCTCATGAGAGCCTGATATCGCTCACCTGCAATTTCAGTTTCGGGCATTTGACTTATTTGTATATGTTACTTTGCTGTACAATTTTGTCATTTACACTTTCTCTCTTTGTATAATAATACTAAAGATAATACATAACCCAAAACTGTCAAATTTCCAAAAAATTAACTATTTCTGGACAGTAACCCAACCATTAGTTGTCCTATTGGTCTGAAGATTACTTGACAGGTAGATCTAAACCTGTTTAACAAATTTCACCTGTGTCAGTTTTGCTCTTACTGCTTTAGTTTTTGAGATGAAAGCCATAAACTTCATTTGACCCCTATGTTCTATTTTTAGAAACTGCCGCCATGTTTTGAATGGATCAAATCCCCGAATACAATCTTTAAACTAAATACCCTAAGGAACATTCAATTAAAGTTTTTAAGTATTTGGCCAAGTAGTTTTAGAGAAGAAGATTTTTGAAAAAGTAATTAGACTTTCACAATAAATGTTAAAAAAAAAACGTTTCAAGAGCAATAACTACTAACGGGTCAATTGACTATTTTGTTCATGTTGACTTATTTGTAGATCTTACTTAGCTGAACATTTATTGCCATTTATACTTTCTCTCTATCTATTAGTATTATAATATTGAAGAAAATAACCAAAAACAGTAAAATTTAATAAAAATAAACTATTTCCAACAGTAACCCAACAATGGGTTGTCGAACATGTCTGAAAATTTCATAGCAGATAGATCAAGATCCATTTATCACCTTAATTCCTTTCACTTTTGCTCTTACTGCTGTAGTTTTTGAGATAAAAGCCAAAAACTGCTTTTGTCTCCAATGTTCTATTTTTAGCCATGGTGGCCATGTTTGTTCATGGATCAAAACTTTGGATACAATTTACAAACTAAATACCCTAAGAAACATTCAGTTAAATTTTGCCAAGTAGTTTCAGAATTTTTTGAAGATTTTTGAAAATGTAATAAGACTTGCATGAAAAAATGTAAATAAATGGGGAATGTGTCAATGGGACACAGATGATACCCCGCTTGCATATAGCGTTATAAAGGGACAAAACTCAAGAACTGTAAGAGTGACACTACCCAAAGTTGTACTTGATCGGAATTTTGTGGTTATAAGCATTGTGTACATGTTTCATAACATTTAGTTGAGGCAAACTTAAGTCAGAGATTTCAGATGCAGATTACGGGGTTGGCAAAAACCTGGGTTTTATGAGTATTGCCCAACCCAGTGGGAAATACTGGTAAAACCCGGGTTTTACTGGGTTTTACCGGGTAATACGAAATACTGGCCTGAATTTCAAAGAGGATTCAGTGATTAATCACAAATGCAATACAAAAAGTTGGTGAATTCAATTTGTTTTTTAAATAAATATAACTAATATAAAGAATTAACAATTCTATGTAAGGAAAATTACTTTTAAACATTTTTGGTTCATTACTAAAAATGTTTACTAAGTTTTAGCATATGTTTATGTACATCACTAATTAATAAGTAATTATTCAGATTATACTACAGATTTGTTTATAGAACAATAATCAGTTTTTTTTTTATTTCTATTGCCTGTCCCCTTATAATTAGGGTGTTTATTTAGCAATATGATTTTATAACAATTAAAACTTACAATTCACTTAAACACTGCAATAAAATCATGCATTTGTGCAAACTTTGGAGTATTGAAACAAAGCTTGAAAATTAACAAGGTATCCTGAAATGTCCAAAACTTGTATTCTGCATACATGTACATACATTTGTAGAATAAGTGGAGGAAAAGAAGACATTGAATTTTCAATCTTCAGGAATGACTCTTATTAATGGTTATCTGTATAAAATGTATATATTTAGCTATAATACTTTTAAACTACAACAAGTCTTTACTATTTTGTGTAAAAATAAGCTTGAATCAAAGAGCTTAAAAGCTCGGAGGGAAAAGACGGCAAATATTTTTTTTTGTATCTTTTGATAGTCTTCATACACAGAATGAGCAAAAACATGTAGAAAGATTGATAATATTGAAATTAATTGTTGGTTAATAATGTAATTTCATTTCCTTAGCCAAGAATTCATCATAGAATCAATTTAGACCAATAAAGAGATTTGCACCTTCTAATTCAAAACATTTCATTAAAGTTGAAAGTTAATTATCTAAAATTCAATTGAATTCTATCATTTAATAACTACAACAATATATATTTTTTTTATTGTATACCACTGAACTGCAAGCTAGGGCATTTCTCCATTTTTTGTGACAGGGCTCTAAGATTTTAAATTTTTTTCTCGATAAAGTGAGGGCTGAAAAGTCTTATCAGTTTTAAATTTCCAATTAAATATGTTTAAACTACAAAAAGCCATTTGAACATTTTATATTTTTTTTTACCATTACAATGATTATGTTGGAACATAAAATTTTGTTTTAATGGAAAACTACATATCAAATAATAAATATCACATTTTAAGTGTTCAGATACAGAAACTTTTCTTTAGGTGAATAATTACTCATCAATTTGAGGTGCTCCTGTATTGGAGGAGAGATTCTCAATACAGTTGCAGAAAAGAATGAAAACTGACGTTTCCCTCCCCAATCCCATGTATCCCCATTGTTTACCGTGAAAGTTGACCTACAAATCAAAGCATTGCAGGTTTGAATCATCTACAGAAAACATAATTATGTTTTTAAATAAACAAATACCGATTTCTAAATCATACACGATTTCTGTGAATGATTTTAATAATGAGGAAAGGATATCCATGCTTCTACCTAGTGTGGAATGCCAACCATGACGTCACTAGGTTGGATATATTAGAATATTTCGTAATACTGATTTTCCGGATTGTAAAAGAAACGTAAATAATGTTAAGGAGAGCCCAAGATACGACAATTTCACGAGATACAGATGGCAAATGTGTTAAAAAGTGTTTAAAGTCAATCTGTTCATTTGTGTGTCTCCTTCTCATCAATTCAGTATGAAATTTTGAGGTGTTTTCCACAACTATAAAAACAAAATGAGTGACGTGAGGGGCTTGGAAGTCTGGCCAGCCACATAGGGAATTGACGGCTTGAAGCCGTCTTTCCCAAAAATCATATTACCCAGTATTGCTGAGTTTTACGTAACTGTTTCTAGGAGTATTGCCCAGCCCGGGAAAATCCAGGTTTTCCTGCCCGGGTAATACTTTGCCAACCCTGGCAGATTATCTAAGCCCTTTTGACTTCCTTGTAACAAATGATAACCAGTGTTCCAGCTTGAATCTCAGGGCAGAAGGGTGCTAGTTGTCTGAAAGGGCACTTTAGCACAATAACCCAGAATGCAAGGGCACTGTTGGACAGTGTATAAATTTCCTTGAATATTGCTAGGCTCAGCTGGTTAACATTAGTTGTATTTCAACCATATTTAGAAATTATTGTGTTCTTGATGTTGGTTCCAGTAAGAATCCAATTGTCAAACCACGAAGCAAAGCATATCATTTTGATTTTAATCTTAACAAACTTGTACATTTGGTAAGGAAAATAATCATCAGAAATTTCAATGTTTTATATACAATGTATAAGTCTAGTACTTATACCAGTCTATAAAAACACGTAGTTTTGAAAGATGGAGGTATATATGCAAAATTTAGTTTTGATCCAATAAAATTATCTACATTTAAATTACTTGTTCAAACGTAAAGTATATGTTATTGAAAGTTACCTATTCTCATTTAAATTGTTACAAAAAAGTATTTTTAAGTTATCTTAAGTGCACACCAAAGTGCTCCTAAGTAAGAAGTTTTATAAATATAACAGGTGAAACAGGAGATGATAATATTATAATGATGCAATAATACATTGCATACATTGCAGAAGGTATTAACAGTAACTTTTTTCTCCATAATGTTAAAAATAAAAGCATTTGTTAAGTGCTCCTATATAAGGCAAGAAGTAAAACAGGAAGTGTACATGTTCAAACTACGAATTTCTTTAAATATCTTACCCAGGGTTATGAAACAAAACTTGTTTTACCAATTTAGTCAAAACTATCTATGCCTTTAAAATTGTTTAACATTTTATTTTTATGTAATGCCTACTGAAATAAAGTTTTTTCAAGTGTACATGCTGTACATAAACATTACAAATGGATAGCATGTGGACATTTTCATTCTGTATTAAATATCTAGTATTTGTTCAATTATCTTAAATCCCCTAATTAGCATGCACAGTAAACAATCATTAACAGAGGTGATAAAACTGCCAAAGGCAAGGTATTTAACTGTATCCTGTGTCAGTTAATTAGAGTGTTACACAATCAGGTAACAATTTTACCGGAAACGCTGAAAGGCATGAAATTTGGAAATTTTATTTTTTGAAAAGGCAGAGGGGTGCATTTTTTTTTACTTTGGAGGGCAGAAGGGCGGTGGGGTATGGGCACCAAGGGCGGCCGCCCTTCTATTTCGGGCAGGACACTGGATAACTACACATACATTTACCATGTGTACTAGAATAGTCATATAATCTGAAATTTTAATCTATTTGAATCAAACCTAGAGGAGAGACAACATTCTGTGCTCGGCATGGCAATTGTCTTACATGTATATTATCGATTGGTCAGTCATGACATGTCATCAATTATAAGCAATTTGTGGTGTAACATCACTTGATGGGAATATAATATTTATCCCCATAATTCCCTGGAGATTATTTCAAACTAATTGGGAATGGACATTCATTAAATACATGTACTCATTTAGTGGTTTTGTTTATTTGATTTTCAGTTTTTATTTAATTTGCTACAAAATTTTAGTAATTTTTCCTCTCAAATTAATTCATACTGGACTCTTTTGTCAGTTGTTATTCCTCCAAATGGAGATACATCAGAGTGAAAGCAAACCCTCCAATGCACAAATTAGGCACATTCCAAAAATAAAAAATTCCAAAAATAAAAAGCTCATTTATTTGGTTTGTTGGGTGAATTTTGAATTGAGCTAAATTAAAATATACAAACAATTGTTCTTGTTCCTTAAGTTAACATATCGTAAATCTTAAAATGTATTTCCCACTTGGTAATAGTGGTAAAATTTAAATTAAAGACCCCATTAATTCAATTTTGATGAAATCAAACAAAGTTTAATTTTGGACCCTTTTGACCTCAATGTGGACAAAATGATAACGGGCCCAAAATCAAAATTTAAATACATGGTTAGATTCAGCATATCAAAAAACCCCATATATTCAATTTTAGTTGAAATCAAACAAAGTTTAATTTTGGACCCCGATTTGGACCAACTTGAAATCTGGGCCCATAATCAAAAATCTAAATACATGTTTAGATTCAGCATATCAAAGAACCCTAAGAATTCAATTATTGATAAAATCAAACTAAAGTTTAATTTTGGACCCTTTGGACCTTAATGTAGACCAATTTGAAAATGGGACCAACAATTAAGAATCTAAATACACGGTTAGATGCGGCATATCAAAGAACCCCAATAATTCAATTTTTGATGAAATCAAACAAAGTTTAATTTTGGACCCTTTTGACCTCAATGTGGACAAAGTTGATAACGGGGCCAAAAATCAAAAATCTAAATACATGGTTAGATTCAGCATATCAAAGAACCCCATATATTCAATTTTTGTTGAAATCAAACAAAGTTTAATTTTGGACCCCGATTTGGACCAACTTGAAAACTGGGCCCATAATCAAAAATCTAAATACATGTTTAGATTCAGCATATCAAAGAACCCTAAGAATTCAATTTTGTTAAAATCAAACTAAGTATAATTTTGGACCCTTTGGACCTTAATGTAGACCAATTTGAAACGGGACCAAAATTAAGAATCTAAATAGACGGTTAGATACGGCATATCAAAGAACCCCAATAATTCAATTTTTGATGAAATCAAACAAAGTTTAATTTTGGACCTTTTGACCTCAATGTGGACAAAGTTGATAACGGGCCCAAAATAAAAAATCTAAATACATGGTTAGATTCAGCATATCAAAGAACCCCATATATTCAATTTTGTTGAAATCAAACAAAGTTTAATTTTGGACCCCGATTTGGACCAACTTGAAAACTGGGCCCATAATCAAAATCTAAATACATGTTTAGATTCAGCATATCAAAGAACCCTAAGAATTCAATTTTTGTTAAAAATCAAACTAAGTACAATTTTGGACCCTTTGGACCTTAATGTAGACCAATTTGAAAACGGACCAAAATTAAGAATCTAAATACACAGTTAGATTCGCATATCAAAGAACCCCAATAATTCAATTTTTGATGAAATCAAACAAAGTTTAATTTTGGACCCTTTGGACCTCAATGTGGACCAATTTAAAACGGGTCCAAAATCAAAAACTTAATACACGGTTAGATTCAGCATATTAAAGAACCCCAAGAGTTCAAGAATAAAACCCCATTGAAATTGGTCAAGAAATAAGCAATTTATAAAGTATCTTCTTTTGCACAATACTGTGCAATTGAATATTCTTGCAATTGCGCAATACTATGCAATTGAATATTTCTTGCTATTGCGCAATACTGTACAATTGACAATGTCTTGCTATTGCGCAATATTGTGCTTTAAAAAGCACAACATAACTCTTTGATCAATTGTCTTTTTAATAGACAAGCAACTTAGATAAATAAAGCATCCCTTTTCTGGAGATAGAACACTTTGATCACTGCAAACAACATGAACAATGTTGTTTAGAAATTATCCCTATATTTCTATTGGAGATAGACCATGCATTTTTGAAAATATATGTAACTCAACCTGTGTACATATATATAAACATTTCCTTTCTCATTTTTATATGTACATTGTCGAAAAATTTAAAATTTAATTGTACGAGCTTTAGAATAAACAGCTGTGCCATGAGCGCAACATACACCCGTCGTCTTGTGTGTGAATTTTTATGCAATAATCATAAATAGTTTCTGACATACAGCCTGACATGCGAAAACCCCTTTTACAAAAACTCAATATTTCTAAAATAAAATTTTGAATCAAAACGAAAAGTATACAGATCTTTAGATTAATATAACTAAGAAGTGTGTAAAATTTTAAGCAATCATCATAAATCGTTTTTGAGATACGGCGCGACATGTGAAATCCCCTTTTAAAAAAAATCAATATCTCAAAAATAAAATTTTGAATCAAAACCAAAAGTATACAGATCTTTAGATTAATATAACTAAGAAGTGTGTAAAATTTTGCAATAATCATAAATCCCTTTTTTTAAAAAAAAATCAATATCTCAAAAATAAAATTTTGAATCAAAACCAAAAGTATACAGATCTTTAGATTAATATAACTAAGAAGTGTGTAAAATTTTAAGCAATAATCATAAATCGTTTTTGAGATACTGTAGCGACATGTGAAAACCCTTCCCTTTTTTACAAAATACTCAATAACTCAAAAATAAAATTTTAAATCATCACCAAAAGTATACAGATCTTAAGATTAATATAACTAAGAAGTGTGTAAAGTTTAAAACAATAATCATAAACTGTTTTTGAGATACGGTGTGACGTGAAAACCCTCCCCTTTTTAACAAAATACACAATATCTCTAAAACAAAATTTTGAATCATCACCAAAAGTATACAGATCTTAAGATTAATATAACTAAGAAGTGTGTAAAGTTTTAAGCAATAATCATAAATTGTTTTTGAGATACGGCGCGACATGTGAAAAAAAACACACCTGTTTTAGTTACTAAGTCCCCGTAACTCAAAAAGTTTTAATCTTATTTTCACCAAAAAGTATACAGATCGTTTGACCATCATAAGAAACAACTATGTTAAGTTTCATGAAATTTGGATAAGTCGTTCTCAAGTTACGGTGCGACATGTTTACGCCGGACAGACAGACAGACAGACGACATTTGTATACCATAATACGTCCCGTCAAAATTTCGACTGGCATATAAAAAGGACAAAAGACGAGGCTTGCTGAGCTTTTCTCCTATTTCATAGTGAGTACAAATACATTCTACATTTCCAACAATGTACATATATTGTTTTTATCCTGCAATTTACACCTGGCTTTAGTTGTTTAATCCAAAGCATTGTCTCTGATTTTTCAAAGAAATCAACATAGTTTAAATGTGGACTGCAAAGCTGACCCCAAAATGATCTGTTATGTAAAAACAAATATCCACATTACTGCTTGCTCAACATGGAAGCAGGGTAACAGGAGACTTTATTACAAAATAAAGCAAAAATTTATTTGTGTACATTCTGTTATTTGTACAAATAGTTAGTTGATTGCAGGATAAATGTATACAAAATCAATCAGTAAGCCTTTATAGGCTCGAAGCACTGTCAGTTTAAATCTATAACAAATTGCTTCGCCAGGCGCAGCTGGATACGACCGCAGAGGTCTAACCCTGAACAGTAGGGGAAAAATGGACACAATATTCGCGCTTGATACAGGTCTGAATTTGGATTGTAATTAAATATTTAACACATAATAGGGTTCTTAGAATTGGTTATATGATTTGAATTTATTCTCAATTTTTTGCTTTTGTGCAATACACTATGCTGTTGCAAATTATACCCCTCCCCCAAAAAATGGTCATTATCTCAATTCAAATTTTCAATGGAGTTTACAACCATAATTACCCATTTAAGTACATCATAGAAAATGACATTCATAATCATGTCTAAAATTAATATTCCTTAGTCAGCATTTTTAATAGTAACTTCTAAAAATAAATTGACAGCTAATCACCTCAAGACAATACAAAATTTCTTTATACATAATTTAAAAGCAGTGTAAGGGAGGTAATCCAAACACAAAACATTGTACTTAAAAGTAATTGTCCATTAACAAGGAAACCCTTGTTTTTCCGCCTTTTTTGCCCCTAATTCCTAGACGGTTTGAGCCATTACCCCCCACAAGCCAATCCTAACCATCCCTTTGTGGTGTGGAAACTTGTGGTATAATTTCAGAAATCCATACACTGTCCACAAGTTACTGTCTGGAAACTAGAAAAATGCTTATTTGGGCCCCTCATTCCTAAACTGTTAGGACTATAACCCCCAAAATCAATCCCAACCTTCCTTTTGTGGTTATAAAGCTTGTGTTTAAAATTCATAGATTTCTATTTACTTATACTAAAGTTATTGTCTGGAAACCAAATGTCTTCAGACGACGCTGACGACTACGACAACAACAACGTGACACCAATAAACAACCGCAAAATTTTTTGCATTCGTATAAAAACTAAATATTTGTGGTTCAATATTAAAATATATCAAATTTAGATCATGATCAGATGCAAAACAAAAATTGAATTTTAAATCAGTTTTGAAAAATATGATAAACTTTAGCTGACATTCAAAAACATATAGGGCCTTCCTCTTTTCTATTTGGCGTTTTGGATCAATACTTATCTTGAAATTTAGCTCAGATTCAAAAGTGTCTGTTTTTATTAAAGTTTATTTCAAATGTAAACATTTTTGATCAAAATCAGACATTTACTGCAGGGCCAGGGGCGGATCCAGCCATTTTAAAAAGGGGGGTTCCCAACCCAGGATAAAGGGGGTGGGGTTCCAACTATATGTCCCCATTCAAATGCATTGATCGTCCAAAAAAAAGGGGGGGTTCCAACCCCCGGAACCCCCCTCTGGATCCGCCAGTGAGGGCACACACCATTAAATCAAAGCATATATACATTAATTCCAAACTGTCTGCTTGACACCTTGTGTATTCTAGATGATTGGTTTTTAGGACTACTTCAATGAATGGATATTGTTACCGTTATTTTAATGAAGAAGTGATATCAGTTAATCAGCTGTTTATAAACATGGCTTCAATGTTGAGGTGGTCAGATACAAATGTAGTGCGAGACCAGGAAAGGCACCAAAAAAGGCCATCTTGCACGTCCGACCAAGTTACGGAGGCAGCAGAAAGGATGATCTCTTAAACTGAAGTCAATTTTGAATGAAATTAATTTTATAAAAATGTTTGAATTTTGGTGGCATCACTTTTACCGTTCTAGAATTATGCCCTGTTACAAATGGAAAAATCGCTGAATTTTTAGTTTCTGTTCTCTAACTTAAGTTTGCCTCAACCAAATATTATGAAACATATACACAATGCTTATTACCACAAAACACAGATCAAGTTTGAATTTTGGTGGCGTCATAGAGGGGGCATTTAGTTTAACCCTTGTCCGTCCTCATGCAGGGCTCATGCTAGCAAGCGACTAAGGCGAAAAGTCGCTTTCCCCTCCGTCACTTCGCTTTGCCCGACCGTCAAAAGCGAAATCTAGTCGCCCTGCTGTTCACCATACTCGCTTTCAGTCGCTTTCATCATCGGACATTTTCAATTTTTACCAAGTCGATGAAACATCAATTTTTTATTGATAATTAAAGAAATTCAGACATAAACGATTTACTTTCTTAGGAAAAGAGTTTAAAGCATTGACTTTACAGTGTGTTGCAGGTTATTAAATAAAAAGACAACTTCTTATCGCTTCATGCACTTCCGGTACGAATCCGGGTCCGTTCGCCCCTTTCACGTTGGCACCCGGGTCCGTTCACACCCTTTTATTGATTTTGTGTTAAATAATTTTCAATGGTATTTTGGTTAGTGTATTGCTATAAATATTTTTTGTTTATTGTTTTAAATGAAGTTACTTTCTAAAAATGATTTTTGTGTTGAATAATTTTTAATCGTGTTTTGGTTATTGTATTACTATAAATAAGTTTCTTTTCATTGTTTCAAAACATGCAAAATAAAGTGACGTTTTAGTGTTGAATATTTTTTAATCGTGTTTTGGTTAGTGTATTGCTATATTTATTATTTTTTACATTGTTTCAAAATAAAGTGACTTTCTAAAAGGTTTTTTTAATTTGAATATTATTTTAATGTTAAGATACCAAACCGCTATTAAACTCAACAACAATAACATTTTGAATTTTAATTGTTTTACTCATACCAAGTTAAATACATGCTAACTACATGCAGAATTTACATCAAGTTTAGCTATGTAAAGTTGAACAGTAAACACCATATATTAACAGTAATCATACATAATTAACATATAATAATGAAAGAACCTTAGTGAGCGCTCACATACCCCACGTCCCCACATTGTCATTTAAGAAATAAAATACGTGTAAGAAAAAAAATTGAATCATAATTTTCTGTCAATATGCACATGCAGTGTTCTCCCAGGATTTTGGATAGCACCAGGGTAACGCGTGTGGACAGCTTGGTGAAATGATTCATACAATCAGTCGCGTCAAGTCACTTAGTTATATTTCTAATTACTGCACTTTTTATGTCTCTTGTTTTGTTTTAATACTGTGGTACTGTTTTATGTAGACATTAAGTCAGAAAATTATTGGCAAAAAAAGTAAATCAATAAACAGTTTGTATACTTTAATATTTTTAAAATAAATAAAACATGATTCATTTCAAAATATTCATCTAAATTTAAAGTATTTAAATCTTTTATAGAATCCATGATCAATATAAATAAAATATCATTCAAAGGAGACCAAAAATGTTCAATTTAAAAACGTTCTAGTTTCTAGAAAGAAAGTTGTTGTATATTAAAGGATTCTTGTCATAAGGAGATATAAAATTAATAAGAACAAATATTGTTTTATTATTTGAACCAGTTTCTATCTTAAATTTTAATAAAAGAAATTTTCATAAATTTTAAAACATGTTGCCATATGATAGATTTCATGTAAATATTAACCTTTCTTGTCTTTGGTGATAATCAAACATAGATAGATCTACAGACTTAATACTGCACTGAAATCTAAATCTTTATTTGTCATGATCCATTTAAAAGAATTCCTAAATCTATAAATTTATCTTAGATCTATAGATCTATAAGTAACCATATTCAATGTCAACAACAAAGTCTCCTATTTTCCGCCTAAATGACAGGAAGTAGATATAAATAGATTTAACATGTGCTTCTGGATAACATTTGCAAAATTACTTCTGTTATTCATTAATTGTGGATATAGATATCCAGTTTGAAGGTACAGTCATGCATTTTATTTATATAAAATATATAAAATAGAATAGATTGCAATTAATTGTAAATAAACTTTAATATTCTACGTGAACTAACTGGGTCATGTGATATGTACAGATGTCCGTTCCTTTTAATTACTATAGTTTGAAATCCGACTATCATGCAATAACTATGTCATAATTAAAGATAATTTTGCCATGGTTTAATTGGACATATAATTCTATAATATAAGAATTGAGAAATGTATAAATGTTAATTATACGTAAAGATCCAACTTTATTATATGTACAAAAATGTACGGACCGTCCTCACTGTTTGTGTACAAAGTATTTGCCGACTTGTCACTGGTCAGCACTTGTATGTGTTATCTGTGATCATAAAGTTATGATCTCTTAATTAAAACACAAAAGAATCATGTTACAAGTGTTAATTACATCAATTAAATCCAATCAACAAGGTTAACCTCATAAGGTAAATCGATCACGTGTTGTAAACAGTCTGGGTTGAACTGGTTTGAACTGGTCAAATTTCACCTGGAATTTTATACCGCACGGAAAAGATTCAACAAGTGGTTTAAAATTTTACCGATTTACGATTTTTAACTGAAAATTTTAGCACCACGGAGAAAAATTATACATCGCGGTAAGAACGATACCACCACGGTAAAAATTATACATCGCTGGCCCGCGATCCTTTAAGGGCCTGGGAGAACACTGACATGTACATAGTATGTCCTTATTATCTACAGTTTCATGAAATTCTGTTGTGTGGTTTCAGAGGAGTTGCGATGACAAACTGTTGCAGAAGTACATTGAAGCAAATAAGTTCAAAGGCGTAACTCCTGAAAAAAAATTGAATCGTAATTTCCTGTCGATACACACATCTACGTAGTATGTCCTTATTATCTGAAAAGGTTTCTTGAAATTCTGTTGTGTGGTTTGAGAGGAGTTGCGATGACAAACTGTTGCAGTAGTACATTAAAGTAAATAAGTTCAAAGAGGCGTAACTCCTAGAAAAGAATTGAATCGTAATTTCCTGTTGATATGCACAACTTCATAGTATGTCCTTATTATCTAAAAGGTTTCGTGAAATTCTGTTTTATGGTTTGAGAGGAGTTGCGATGACAAGAAACAGGACTGACAGACGGACGGACGGGTCAAAAACATTATACCCTCCGCAACTCGTTGCGTGGGGTATAATTAATCATCAAATCAATACACCTTATCGCTATTCCTGCTTGACCCGAGAATCTGTCCCGCTTGAACTTTTGATGTCATACAATAATTACTTTTCCACTGTGGCGTCAGATATTTTCTATTATGACGTCAAAATTTTACAGGAACTTTTGTGATGTCCAGTACTGGCGGCCAAATAGCGATAAGGTGTATTTAAAACAATATTTCATTTTAAAAATTTTAAAATTGCCGAATTTTTCTTTATTTTGAGATAAACATCTTAAAAAACATCTTAAAATTCATCAGGTTTTTGAATAAAAAAAAAAGAGTGCGAACGGACCCAGGGGGCGAACGTGTGGGGTGCGAACGGACCCGATACCTTCCTGTATCCCTTGTTCCTCGAGAGCGTACATCAATCTAACTTTCGCCGGCAAAATAAGTGTTTTACTTCATTTGAACGTGATAAAAGTTGCCTACAGTAAATGTTTAATCCATTTATTGCGTTAAAAACGTCATATTCCTTTCCAAATAGCTTGTCAAACATCGTTTTATTTTTGTAAATTTTCTTCGTCCGCCATTGATATACATGTACTAACTATGGATCGGAAACGAACCAGCTATGACCGAAATCCGTATTTTTACAATAATAACTACGGACGCATGAATGGAACAGCTCAGAAGAATTTTTATCCCAAAAGGGAAAATTACGCATTCCATACGCATTATCAGACTTTTGGTTAGATCTACCTGATTAATGTTTATAATTCCATATAAATGGATTGTTTCAAATTATTGATTAAAGTTGCTTAACTCTAGGACTATCATACTGATATCAATACATTATGGCCCAGCTTAACTCTGCATATATCTTTTGATGATTAACATGATAAAGAAGATAGTTTTTAATTGAATTGTAATTGATATATTACACTTTCTTTTCCTTTTGACATAAAAAAACTCTTTTAGTGCTAAATATTTAGTTGGTAGTTTCTCACAAGAACCTTAACTTAAACAACTTTGAATTTGAACTGTTACTTTAATTGCATACTCAGACATGTATGGAACAATATAAAAAGAAAATTAGTTACATATGACAGACCCCTATATACTACAGTAAAAACCAAACATTGTAGCGCAGCGCGTCAGGGGCACTTCTCTTTCAAATCTCACCACTTCTCCCTATCAGTTTCAAAAAGAGAAGTCACTTCTCCCTATGATTCTGAAGAAGTGTGAGCCCTGCTTATGTCCCGAAATTGGTTTCCATTCTCTAACTTAAGTTTGCCTCAACTAAATGTAATGAGTCTTATACACAATGCTTATTACCACAAAACACAGACCAAGTTTGAATTTTGGTGGCATCACTTTTACCATTCTAGAGTTTTGCCCCTTTACAAATGGAAAAATTGCTGAAATTTTTCTTTTCTATTCTCTAACTTAAGTTTGCCTCAACCACATGTTATGAAACTTATACACAATGCTTATTAACACAAAAAAGAATTTGGGTAGTATCACTTTTACTGTTCTTGAGTTATGTCCCTTTATAATGTTACATTGTATATGCAAGCGGGGGCATCATCTGTGTCCCATGGACACATTCCCCAGTAATTTTTTTATTCCACTTGCCCTACTTGCCCATACATGTGTATATTCCAAAAACTATTGAGCACAGACTGCAGTTGTCTACTGTTGTCAAACTGATGTGTACTGATAGTAATGTAACTTCATACAAATATCATTGATCTATCAAAGTAGATCATATCAAACTACCTTAATCAGAAAACTTAACAATTGTTGACGCTGTGGTTGCTGTTGCAGCAATCGATCCCCATGTCTCACTTTCAACGACTTTGGTTGCAGGCGAGACAAAAATGACCAGCAAGACTTGGTCAATAAAAGAGTGATTTTAGTGATGAATTTGTATATTTTAATCTACAATGTAAAATTGTGCAAGACATAGATCCAGATATCTATATAAATTGTAAAACATTCATTATGAAAATGTAATTATTTCTTCATATTATTTAAGTAATTTAATGTGTACATGATATATATATTTTTTGGGGGAAATTGATCCAAACTACATGTACATGTCATTTCATGCTACAAATGGTATTGAAATAAACAGAAGCATTTGGAAGACGGATTTACTGGCCAACTGGACTGTAGTTGTATGGTCATTAAATACATGTACAGTGTATGTTTAATGCAGGGTTTGTGCTAGGATTTTGAGGGCTTTAGTTACTTTTGTGTGACAAGAAAATCAACCTTTTTTTGAGAAGCAGCTTAACATGATAGCACTAAGGTACATGTAGTTATTGCATAGGGTTAAATACATGGAAAAACATAAGTACTTTCATTTTTGTCGAGCCTGCGACTTTTGTCGCAAAAGCGAGACATAGCGATCCTACATTCCGTCGACGGCGGCATCCACAAATATTCACTCTGTGGTTAAAGTTTTTCAAATTTTAATAACTTTCTTAAACTATCCTGCATTTCAACCAAACTTGGACAGAAGCTTGTTTATGATCATAAGATAGTATCCAGAAGTAAATTTTGTAAAAAAAAAAACCTGTTTATCCGTATTTTACTCATAAATGGACTTAGTTTTTCTGCCAGTTAATATTACATTCACTCTGTGGTTCAATTTTTTTAAAATTTTAATAACTTTCTTAAACTATCCTAGATTTGTACCAAACTTGGACAGAAGCTTGTTTATAATCATAAGATAGTATCCAGAAGAAAATTTTCTAAAAAAAAAAATCCTGTTTATCCATATTTTACTCATATATGGACTTAGTTTTTTTGCCAGTTAACATAACATTCACTCTGTGGTTAAAGTTTTCAAATTTTAATAACTTTCTTAAACTATCCATAACACTTGGACAGAAGCTTGTTTGTGATCATAAGATAGTATTCAAAAGTAAATTTTGTTAAAAAAATCCTGTTTATCCTTTACTTATAAATGGACTTAGTTTTTTACCAGTTAACAACATTCACTCTGTGATTAAAGCTTTCAAATTTTAATCCTGGCTATCCTGGATTGTACCAAACTTGGACAGAAGCTTGTTTATGATCAAAAGCTAGTATCTAGAGGAAATTTGGTAAACATTTATTTCCTGTTTTCCGTATATTACTTATAAATGGACTTAGTTTTATTCCAGTTAACATTACGTACAGTCTGCAGTTAAAGTTTTAAAACATTTATTAGATTCATTATAAACCTTCTTGGATTTTACCAAACTTGAACAGAACTTCTTACAATCAAAAGATAGTATCTAGAGGAAAATTTTAAATAATTTTTTCCCCATTTTTGTTGAGCCTGCGACTAACAGCAAAAGTAGGCAAGACACTGGGTTCCGCGGAACCCTTACAAATTTTTCTTTTTCAGTATTTCATTAGTATTAGTATACAACTAAACTATAACAATAAAGATTAAAACAAAACAACTATTTTTCTTTAAAAGATACATAGAAGAACAGTAATAAAAGCACTGTTCCTTTGCTTTCAGTGTGTTTTTTGCTGTGCATGTACTGATTTTGTGTAAAGGTTGGATACCCCATATCTTTGTTTTCTATTTTTTATCATAGTTGCCAACTGACATGATATTCGCGTGTAATACACGCTTTTTAATGGTTTACACATGGATTTTGTCACATGGCGTTTACACGAGTTTCGCCACTATACACGCAATTACACGCTTTTTCGTTGTTTAGATTTTTTGGTCGTTAGTGATATCGCGATTCTCGGGTTTTTTCATTATTAGACAAAAAATACCGAAAATTTAGAAGTAATTGTATCGTCGCCATTGTTTATTTTTCTATATGGACGAACAGCAAAAGCCCTTAAGGTAAGTAGTTTGTGATTAGTTTTTACGATTTTTTGACTTTCTTTCTTTCAAATTCACTTAGGGGAAATGTCTACAGAAAAAGTTCGCTTTCAGGACCTGCACCGTCGTCTAAAAAGCCGTTTGCTAAGCGAAAATGATGTGTACGTAACAAGATAAATTTCAAGATATACAAATTATATTTGGGAGTTCAAGTTTAAATTATCAAGAGACAAGTAACGCATTGTGCACCCTATGTTGCAATCATAACAATACATGTGAGAGGAGAACTACAATGTAGCGAATTGATTAAGCATTTAACATGCTTAATCGTAATCAAATAATAAAATACTTTTCTTTTTCAGTTTCAAATCTAGCCAACAAATTCCCACAGGCCAAAGGGAATGGAAATATCACGGAACTGTTGGATCAGTTCTCATAGGACCAGCTGTCTTCTGATGAACTACCCAGTTTTGACCAGACAATAGACTCAGAGACAATAGCAACATATATAGTTCGTTGGGAGCAATGACAAAGATAATAGATGACATTTTAGATGGCAAAAAACGTTATGACACTCTTTCAAAGCTTGATCAAGCTATTTAAGTTCAGCCAAATATCAATTCTGACTGTGAGAGAACATTTTCAATTATAAAGAAATCTACACTGAATTCTGATCAGAACTCGACAATGTTATATTGTGTGCCTTGTTATCAAGTAAATGTAATCAAACTGGCAGTTATTTTGAATATGTGCCTAAGCCTAGGGTGTTGCTTTAAAAGCAGCAAAACAGACCACTGTTGAATACAAAAGTTTACTCTACATGCTCTAGAATATTGTTTTTATTATATATTAACAAATTTGTATAATCATGATAATGTGAAATTATGAACATTGTTCATATAAAAAAGTCCGCATCTTCGTCGCGCGTTTTCACACGCTTTTTGACATGTCATGTCATATCATGACATGATTTCTCATTGTCAGAGGTTGGCAAGTATGTTTTTTATATATTTTCAATGTTTTGACTGTCTTAAAATAGGGACTGTGCTGGACTTTGCCAATGTCCCAAATTGCGATTTTTATTTCATACAGCAACAAAAGGTGATATTTCTGGTGCCAATATTATCCAATGTAAAACTCTTTCCTGACTGCAACAGTAATAAAATCTATATTAGACCAATAAGGACATTAACAGGTAAATTTGTCATTACAGGTAAACGGTTAAAAAAAAGCATGTAAATTAAGTGTGAAATCGTACATTTTTTATTTGTAATTATCAATAAAAGTTGAGGAACGGAAGGTTACAATAAATGTAATGAGCGCTGATTAATAAAAGTTGATCCCTTGTTCTATTTTAAGACTCAATGTCATCAATATGTCTAACAGGTAATTGTTGTAAAAACAAGACCACTGTCTATCAATGGTGTCAGTTATCTATTGGACAAATGCTGACTGACTGATTCTATTTGTA
Source organism: Mytilus coruscus (assembly GCA_017311375.1). Lineage (NCBI taxonomy): Eukaryota > Metazoa > Mollusca > Bivalvia > Mytilida > Mytilidae > Mytilus > Mytilus coruscus. The sequence continues at coordinate 129,382,646 of CM029596.1, forward strand.
TGAATTAATTTTGATGATTGTTAATGACCCATCAGATAAGTGGATTACCTCTAATAACAACAAATTAAGACACCTGTTCCGACTGTTGATTAGCTTCTGGTAAATTGTTAACTTGTCGCCTTGTAAAATTTGTTCAATTCTTTCTTTACTTTTACAAATTTTGGTAACGAAACTGATCAGAAATACTGTTGTCATTTCGAAAATCGTTTAGTAAATGGCTTACAGGACATGGCTGGTGAAATCAAGTGCTGTTTAATGGAAACAAATGACAAACTGTCGTCATTTCGAAAATCGTTTAGTAAATGGCTTACAGGACATGGCTGGTGTCAGAAATCAAGTGTTGTTTAATGGAAACAAATGACAAGTTCTGTATGATGAACTAGTTCACATTTGTTCCATTAGGAGCAAAGTAGTGGACACAGGTTACTCTGGTCATGTATAAATGACCTCACAGATGCTGTCAAATATTCAGTACTGTTGTTTACTGATGACTGTTTACTTTGTAGAACCACCATAACAGAAAAAAGACCACAAAATCCTGAAAGAAATTGAGCAAACAATTGGGAAAATAGATTTAATGGAGAAAAAACCATGCTACATTTCCATGATCATGATTCTGAGCATCAAAGTTCAAACACAAACGCCAGAGATTTTATAATATATGCTGAGTCACATACTCCAATAAGTTCAGAACAACCAATTCATAACAGTGAAAAAATCAGAAGATTCGAAGTGGACCACGGATATAATAAATGTAGAAATTTTAGATTTTTTACCAGAAATTAGTTCCTTCGCCTCTTCGGAAAATGAGAACTTCCGGTGTGCGTTAGGGCCGAGAAGTCGAATCGGACCAATTAATTTCGACACAATCTTCTTTCATCTGGGTATCAGTGGCTCATTCAATACCAAAGAAGGCTATATGAGAACTTTATCAGTTGAACATGTGTTTAGTAATTAGTTAAATAAGTAAATGAAATATATGAAAAAAATATATACTTCTTCTTCTTCTTCTTCTTCTTCTTCTTCTTCTTCTTCTTCTTCTTCTTCTTCTTCTTCTCAGTCTCCTTCTTCTTCTTCTTCTTCTTCTTCTTCTTCTTCTTCTTCTTCTTCTTCTTTATGTATATCCTTCCAATTATCAGCTGATTATGGAACACCTCCTCAACGGATATTATCCGGGTGGGGAGTTAAAAAACTTAAATCGTACGCCACTAAAAGTTTCAACAAATAACTAAAAAAAATTTAGATTCACTGTACACGGATAAAATCTAAAAAATATTTAAGCTTTGTAGATTCACTTTACACAAATAAAAGGTAAAATTATCTGGGCCTTATCAAATATGTATTTTAAGATTCACTGTACACAATAAAAATCTAAAAATATAGGGTGCTTTATCTGTTTAGCACACCCCTTCCTCTACCTTTACACATATTTACAAAATGTTCATCTCATATCTTTCCTTATTATACTGATTGTACGCTGATTAATATATTTAGCGAAACAATTAGTATGACATTATTGTTTTCCTTGTAATTTCCATACACGCTGGGTATGGAGTCTATACACATGTTCCGGTAGCTAATCTGTGTATTTTGTCCAGTTCGGTCCTTTTTTAAGCAATGGCAACAGAAAAGAGCTGTCAATAATAAGTCTTATTACATCCAAATGTCCTTTAATATCTTTAGACCAATCTCCCGAGCCAATAACTGAGATTACGTAAGACTTCAGTTTGCTGAATGTGTCTTTTCTCTGCTGGTGTAACACTGTGTAAGGCCGAACACAACAACAGGAATGGGCTAGATCTTCATCTGACTCCTCCTACAAAAGTATCTTTCTTCACCATATACTTTCTCCGATAGAATTTTCTTATACTTTGCCAAAACGTAGATTTTACCATGCTTTTTAAAAATATATGATAAAACGTATGGGTCACCGTGCTATATTTCAAGCTACAAGACGTACAAAATGCCCAATTTTGCATAGATTATTCATGAAAAAATACTTTTTTGTGCTTAAAGAGAAATTTACGAGGTAGAATTTTTTGCATAGATTATTCATGAAAAAATACTTTTTTGTGCTTAAAGAGAAATTTATGAGGTAGAATTTTCAATAAAACATGCCTCGAAGAGATAGTTTTTACGATATATGCTTTAAGAAAATAAAATTAAAAAATGTTTTCACTGAATTTGTTTTCTGGCCACAAGCAAATAACGAAAATTTCATTAACATTCCTTTATATTTTTTTTGCAGATTAAAGACTTTAAAGCAAAGAACAATAACTTCGTCAATATCAATGTGATGTGATTTTTTTTTTCGATTGCTTATAGTTATACATATTGCATAGATTTTTCTTTGGTAATTCGAAATTCCCATTTTGTAAAAGGGTGGGGTGGAAAACTGAGATATTAAATGACCAATAAAAAACAACAACTAAGGGGACGACCATTTGATATTTGGGGCAGGAGGATTTGTTTTGGATCGGTTATTTATTTTTGTAAACTAAGAGGACAGATTATCTATTTTCTGCACTATTGAAGCAAGATTTTTCATTTTCATTAAAGCAAGGGACTGATTATTTATTTTCACAACTATATTTATTCGAAAACATACAATTTTTAAATTATTTGTTTATTATAAATAATACATGTATAGTCAAGTCATTATGTACCATTTAATCAGAATTGATTATTATCCTCTGCAGAAATGAATCTTCTATATTCCCCAATGCATATACATGTATTGCATACATACACAGTATTAAAGTTTGGTTGTAACTAATGCTCTTTTAAAAGTATTGGCAAACATGTTTTGCCGAGCAGAGCGAGGCAAAATTTTCTTTGAAGGGTTTTTGAACCGCTGAAGGCCCAAGAAGCTATAGAACAAATGATGCAAAATCATGCTTTCTGGGTGTTCCCCAGACCCTTTCTTAAACTGAAAATGCAAGTTCTGTTTTAATAATTTTTTGATAATATTTTGGTCTCAAAGCAAAATCACGTTATAGATTCAGTGTAAGACTTAAGTTTCTAGGGACAACATCAAAAGACAAATATGCATGATAAAGCAAAAATGTAATTCACATAGTTATAAGTCTGTGGCTGATCAAGTTAATAATAAAATTACTAAATTACAAAATGAATGCAACACTAACAGAATACAGAAGGGCAATCAATGAACAAAAGACAAATAAATAAGAAACATTGATCCCGAAAAATCAGGGGCTACGTCTGAGGGAGAACAGAACTTGCTTCTTACAAGGCACTCACGGTGAACACAATTTGATATGGAGACAAGCGTTTGGTTTTGAAATTTCCTACATGAGGCATTTGTCTCAATGTAGTTACGGCCCTGATTAATAAAAGTGAGGTAAGTGTTCCTGAGACAATTAACCTCAAGTTAAATGAAACCAATTTTCTGACATTTCAAGTATATTTAAATAATATTTATACTTTTATTATTAAAAGATATGGGAAGTGTTTCCCGATTTTTTTTTTATGGAAAAAAGATGACTGCCATTCCGTTGTACTTTCCTTCACCACATGGTGCGTATTTATCAATGATTTTCGGAACAATCATCTCACATATTGCCAATAAGGGGTGGATCGACAATGACGAATACGAAAAGTCGTAATCGGAGCAAACAAAAGTATTATCTTTTCCAATGACAAGATTTCCCAGGTTAGTGATCTCAATAGGATGTTTGTTGTTACTATAGTTACCACCACAGGTGGTTTTATTAGGAATTAAAATATTGGTAACGTCTAGTGTGTGTATATAATTCCCTTCGAAATTGAATTTCAAAATGTGAATATCACCAAACACATTACAGTCTATTTTTGTTATCAAATTATATGAAAAGTCCACTAACCTAAGTTTAGATAATCCTTTAAATGTTTCGTTTGAAACAAATGTCAGTTTGTTATTTTTCATAACCAGGGTATCTAATTCAAAGAAACAGGAAATATTTCCTACATCCGGGAACAAATTACCAGTAACATCGATATGAAGTAGATTATAACTACAGGAATTTTCCGGGAATGTCTTCAGTTTTCCATAAGTGTATATAAAAAAGATTTGAGTTATTGGATACGGTTCGTCTTGAAACCAGTTTGCTTCTAGTTCTATCCACAGATGTAAACTCGACATCGACATTTTGGTGAGATTTATGAGGCAATTCCCATTCGGGAACAGCTCTACAGGCGCAACAGTGGTCAGTTTTAATTGTTGTTGGTTCGGAAAAAACAATTCCAACGATAAGTTTTTTATTCCATCAGGACTCCAAGCCTTAAATATATCCAATCCAATACCATGAGTACAACATAAAGATAACAGCATGAACACAACAAAATATGTGAGAATCATTTTGAATGAAGATTTCTATAATGATCTTTTTTTATGAAAAAAACCCACTTAAATATTTTGAAGGAAACCGTTTGGGTTTTCCAATTTCATTTTAAGTGATAAACTACCAGTGTTTTGACTTCTTGGGTATTTATTTGTATTTGAATGAATTAGCCACTTTTCTTGTATAAGCCAATCGATAAGATTAATCTGTTATTAAGGCGTTTAATAAACTATTCAATTGTAATTCGTAAACTATTTAATTCCTCTTCCTATTAATGATAAAACTCATAACTATGACCTTGTGCTGGTCCTAAATCTGCAAGAAGTATTTGCCAACGTACGAGATTCAAACATCGATAAACTCGATAAAAACAAAAATACTTGTCCGAAATTTTCAATACGGAGCATATACGTATAAGAAATGTTTAATATCGCACCAAAAAGGCATACAGAAATGAAGAATTAACTATTAGAACAACCTAAAACATCTATCGTATTGAAACTAGCATAAAGATACTGGTATTGTTGTTATTTTGATAGTTTGCCTACCTGGAAACTGGTTTGCTGTACAGAGATTTTCAACGATGTTTGAATAACATGAATAACCAACTACAGTATCACCGCTGATTCAAACTAATTTCACCATTAGTTTTTAAAGATTATAGCAAACGTGTTATTTTCACGGAAGTCATCGGCCGATATCAGAGTTAAAAAGATATAGTATAGTTTTATTGACCAACTTTGTACTGTTGGCATCTACAAGCAATCTTTTAAACGATAGTATTTATTGTAAGTGTAGAAACTAAATATTTAAACCACGCCACGAAGAAATATGCAAATCAGATTTAAACATTTAGTTTTCTCGTTTGAATTGTCTTACATTTGTCATTTCGGGGCCTTTTAAAGGCCGTACGGTGACCTATAGTACATATAGTAGTTAATTTCTGTGTCATTTGGTCTCTTGTGGAGAGTTGTCTCATTGGCAATCATACCACATCTTCTTATTTTTATGTCATGCTAATATGTATGTTCCAAAGAGATTTAACGGTACCACTTTTACTGCACCAGATATTGACTATCAACTGTAAAAGACATACACCTGTTTAACGGTACCACTTTTACAGCACCAGATATTGAATATCTATCGTAAATGACATACACCTGTTTAACGGTACCACTATTACTGCACCAGATACTGATAGACGACATACACCTGTTTAACGGTACCACTTTTACTGCACCAGATATTGACTATCAATCGTAGACGACATACACCTGTTTAACGGTACCACTTTTACTGCACCAGATATTGATAGACGACATACACCTGTTTAACGGTACCACTTTTACTGCACCAGATATTGACTTTCAATCGTAGACGACATATACCTGTTTAACGGTACCACTTTTAGACGACATACACCTGTTTAACGGTACCACTTTTACTGCACCAGATATTGACTATCAATCGTAGACGACATACACCTGTTTAACGGTACCACTTTTATTGCACTAGATATTGACTATCAATCGTAGACGACATACACCTGTTTAACGGTACCACTTTTACTGCACCAGATATTGACTATCAATCGTAGACGACATACACCTGTTTAACGGTACCACTTTTACTGCACCAGATATTGACTATCAATCGTAGACGACATACACCTGTTTAACGGTACCACTTTTACAGCACCAGATATTGACTATTATTACATTGGTTGCAATGATTTACATTGATTTCCAGTGAAATAAAACCGATAATTTCACATGTGAAATAAACGTGGTTATTTCACCTCTGACTTCATACAATAGGCGTTGTCAAGACGTCGATAACGTCGGATCAAAACAAATTGTGAATGCGTAGAAAAGATATAGTTCCTTACATTTTCTACTTTAATTTCATTAAAAGCCCTTTGCCAATGTAATAAAGAATAACTAATCAAAGAATTCAAATATCGAAAATATTCAACTCGTGACCGAACAACACTGATAATTAACTCATGCGCTACGCGCATTCGTGAATTTACGTGTTGTTCGGTCACTCGTTGAATATTTTCTCTATTTGAATTCTTCGATTAGTTATTCTATAATCAATCGTAGACGACATACACCTGTTTAACGGTACCACTTTTACTGCACCAGATATTGACTATCAATCGTAGACGACATACACCTGTTTAACGGTACCACTTTTACTGCACCAGATATTGATTATCAATTAAAGACGACATACACCTGTTTACACTTACCATAAGAACGATTGACTAACAGCAAACCAATCATGTTAATATTTAACCAAATAATACACTTGAACGGTATTTAAATCTTAAAAGTGATAGATTACTAAACGATTTGTATACAAAATGATTTTAGCAATCAAATCACTGCATATCTCTTCCATTTAGTCTTATTTAAAAGTAAATTATTTTAAATTCTCTGACCCGTTTCTAATGAGATGTTCAGAAATTGCGTATCTCATATTATTAACCAACTTACTACAATATGTATAGAAATGCCCATGCTTTATTAGAGGAAAATTTCGGCAACTGCTCATTATGAACGGAGAAATTGCTACAGCCAGTCATTACGAAATCTCAGTCATGCATTACGAAATCACACCGTGCATTACGAAATCACAGCCATGCATTATGAACAGATGAAACGGGAAATCGATTAAATCAAAATGTCGTTTATTTTTTTAGATAAGGGACAGCTTTTTTTTCTTAATATCATAAAAAAGTTTTAATGATGTTCAGTGTTTTGTAACGACTTGAAACGGAAATATTTCACAGCCTTTTGAGTACGACTTTCGATTATTATCACTGTTTCATTTCCGTTGATCAATCATCAGAATGCAGACTACTCAAAGAGTAAGAAAGGTTAAACTGTCTGATTTATTCTTCCCAGCTACTTTATATTTGCTAGATAAAATGAATTGTAATAGCATAGAATTAAGTACTTGGATGAGAAATCAGAAATTACATCTGACGATGTTGACCAAAAATCCACCGTGAATGGGAAAAGACAAGTTCAGCTATGAATTCCATATCTTCTTCACGGTAAGATTATTACTCTTTATTTAATCGAAGAATTAAAACCATTTAATAAAAGTGTTATGAACTGGCTTTTTCTGTATTGGTCCTGTTATCGATTCGTGGTTAGCTGTATTTGAATCCGAGACTGGAAGACTGTTCTTGAATGAAGTTTTTTAAGTTGGTTAATAAAGTATCAATATATGAATTTTTAATATTGGCCTGTAACATGCCCTTGATATTAATAATGGCTCGGACAGTTGCAATGGCCCTCGGCGCTGCCTCAGGGCCATTACAACCATCCTTGGCCATTATTAATACCTCGGCATGTTACAGGGCCAATATGAAAAGTCCATACATTAATACTATATTATTACTTTCATTGAGACTTGATTATTGAAAACATGAGGCAGAGTATATCAAAGGGACAATCAAAATTCATACTAGTTAGTCGAAAAGAGACAAAATCATGACAAACATCAATCTTCAAAACACTATATACAAATTAAAGATTGTGCAACACAAACTCCACTAAAAATTGGAAGTGATCTCAGATTCTTCGGAAATGTAGTTAAAGCAGACAATGCCCAAAATGTGCCGATTTGTGATCTTAGAGGTCTTGCAGTAAAGGAAAATTGAATGAAATGAGCGGATTTTTTTTTCATATTTATCTTTTTTAATTTAAAAATTAGCCGCTTCATTCCTTTAGGATTATTATATATTTGTTCGTTGTTTTATGATCCTATTCTATCTAAAGAATGGTCAAGAAATGCTATCTCATTCTAATTTTTGTTATTGTTTCTATCACATTCACGTTGCTCTAAAGAATGGTCAAGAATTGCTATCTCATCCTAGTTTTTGTTAACGTTTCAATCACTTTCACGTTGATTTAAAGAATGGTCAAGAATTTCTATCTCATCCTAGTTTTTGTTATTATTTCTATCACTTTCACGTTGCTCTAAAGAATGGTCAAGAATTGCTATCTCACCCTTGTTTTTGTTAATGTTTCTATCACTTTCACGTTTCTCCTACTATCTTCAAAACTAAAGTAAACAACGGGACAACTATTATGAACCCATCTCTAAGTTAAAAACCATCATCAGCTTTTGTTAATACCATCTACCAAATAAGTTCGCAAGCGTCATTTTCTGTTTATATTATTTACAATTCTCTGTCTTTTGCAAGTTTGTGTTAAGTCTACGTAACACCTAACCTTATTAATTTGTTCTTTTATATATCAAAAAAATATACTGCCATTTTTCTAGTTTATACACACAGGAAGGAATCATCTCAAATATGTCAAGTTAGCAGAGGGTAAGATGAACATGTAAGTTATCATCCCTCCAACAGCAAAAAATAATAAAGCCAAACTTTGTCTGTTATTTTATTAAAATACAAAATAAGTTTACTTATGGTTAATTTTAATAAATCGTTTATTTAAGTTATCATCTCTTTCGTTCTTTTCGTTTGAGCAAAGCTTTCTCTAGACCCATCATTGGAGATTCGAATACTAAAGATGCAACAAGGGCGACTGCATAGGATAGAACTACATGTCCTAGAAACTCGTACGTCTGTAACGATAAAAATCATAGAGAAATACACATGTCTGCATAGGATACATAGAACAACATGTACAGGAACTCGTAGGTCTGTAACGATAAAAATCATAGAGAAATACACAAATTTGGATAGGATAGAACAACATGTCCTAGGAACTCGTACGTATGTAACGATAAAAGCATAGAGACATACATCAGTCTGCATAGGATAGAACAAAATGTCCTAGGAACACGTACGTCTGTAACGATAAAAAGCATAGAGAAATACATCAGTCTGCATAGGATACATAGAACAACATGTCCTAGGAACTCGTATTCTGTAACAATAAAAACACTGAGACATACATCAGTCTGCATATGATAGAACAACATGTCCTAGGAACTCGTATGTCTGTAACGATAAAAAGCATAGAGAAATACATAGACTCATAGGATAGAACTGCATGTCATAGGAACTCGTATGTCTGTAACGATAAAAAGCATAGAGACATACATCAGTCTGCATAGGATAGAACAACATGTCATAAGAACTCGTATGTCTGTTACGATAAAAAGCATAGAGACATACATCAGTCTGCATAGGATACATAGAACAACATGTCCTAGGAATTCGTATGTCTGTAACAATAAAAAGCATAGAGACATACATCAGTCTGCATATGATAGAAAAAAATGTCCTAGTAACTCGTATGTCTGTAACGATAAAAAGCATAGAGACATACATCAGTCTGCATATGACAGAACAACATGTCCTAGTAACTCGTATGTCTGTAACGATAAAAATCATAGAGAAATACACCAGTCTGCATAGGATACATAGAACAACATGTCCTAGGAATTCGTATGTCTGTAACAATAAAACGCATAGAGACATACATCAGTCTGCATATGATAGAACAACATGTCCTAGGAACTCGTATGTCTGTAACGATAAAAAGCATAGAGAAATACATAGACTGCATAGGATAGAACTGCATGTCATAGGAAGTCGTATGTCTGTAACGATAAAAAACATAGAGAAATACATAGACTGCATAGGATAGAACTGCATGTCATAGGAACTCGTATGTCTGTAACGATAAAAAGCATAGAGAAATACATAGACTGCATAGGATAGAACTGCATGTCATAGGAAGTCGTATGTCTGTAACGATAAAAAACATAGAGACATACCTCAGTCTGCATAGGATAGAACAACATGTCATAAGAACTCGTACGTCTGTAACGAATCGATAAAAAGCATAGAGACATACATCAGTCTGCATATGATAGAACAACATGTCCTAGTAACTCGTATGTCTGTTACGATAAAAATTCGAGAATTACACCATTCTGCATAGGATACATAGAACAACATGTCCTAGGAATTCGTACGTCTGTAACGAATCGATAAAAAGCATAGAGACATACATCAGTCTGCATATGATAGAACAACATGTCCTAGTAACTCGTATGTCTGTTACGATAAAAATTCGAGAATTACACCATTCTGCATAGGATACATAGAACAACATGTCCTAGGAACTCGTATGTCTGTAACGATAAAAAGCATAGAGACATACACCAGTCTGCATAGGATAAAACAACATGTCCTAGGAACTCGTATGTCTGTTACGATAAAAAGCATAGAGACATACACCAGTCTGCATAGGATACATAGAACAACATGTCCTAGGAACACGTATGTCTGTAACAATAAAAAGCATAGAGACATACACCAGTCTGCATAGGATAGAACAACATGTCCTAGGAAATCGTATGTCTGTTACGATAAAAAGCATAGAGACATACACCAGTCTGCATAGGATAGAACAACATGTCCTAGGAACTCGTATGTCTGTAACAATAAAAAGCATAGAGACATACACCAGTCTGCATAGGATAGAACAACATGTCCTAGGAACTCGTATGTCTGTAACGATAAAAAGCATAGAGACATACACCAGTCTGCATAGGATAGAACAACATGTCCTAGGAACTCGTATGTCTGTAACGATAAAAAGCATAGAGACATACACCAGTCTGCATAGGATACATAGAACAACATGTCCTAGGAACTCGTATGTCTGTAACGATAAAAAGCATAGAGAAATACATAGACTGCATAGGATAGAACTGCATGTCATAGGAACTCGTATGTCTGTAACGATAAAAGCATAGAGAAATACATAGACTGCATAGGATAGAACTGCATGTCATAGGAAGTCGTATGTCTGTAACGATAAAAGCATAGAGAAATACATAGACTGCATAGGATAGAACTGCATGTCATAGGAAGTCGTATGTCTGTAACGATAAAAGCATAGAGACATACATCAGTCTGCATAGGATAGAACAACATGTCATAGGAACTCGTACGTCTGTAACGAATCGATAAAAAGCATAGAGACATACATCAGTCTACATATGATAGAACAACATGTCCTAGTAACTCGTATGTCTGTTACGATAAAAATTCGAGAAATACACCAGTCTGCATAGGATACATAGAACAACATGTCCTAGGAACTCGTATGTCTGTAACGATAAAAAGCATAGAGACATACACCAGTCTGCATAGGATAAAACAACATGTCCTAGGAACTCGTATGTCTGTAACGATAAAAAGCATAGAGACATACACCAGTCTGCATACAATAGAACAACATGTCCTAGGAACTCGTATGTCTGTAACGATAAAAAGCATAGAGACATACACCAGTCTGCATAGGATAGAACAACATGTCCTAGGAACTCGTATGTCTGTAACGATAAAAAGCATAGAGACATACACCAGTCTGCATAGGATAAAACAACATGTCCTAGGAACTCGTATGTCTGTAACGATAAAAAGCATAGAGACATATACCAGTCTGCATAGGATACATAGAACAACATGTCCTAGGAACACGTATGTCTGTAACGATAAAAAGCATAGAGACATACACCAGTCTGCATAGGATAGAACAACATGTCATAGGAACTCGTATGTCTGATACGATAAAAAGCATGGAGACATACATCAGTCTTTGTAACAATTTTGGTATCTTGTAATTTTTGTTTAACAACGATATATCTATCTGATTTATTTATACTTTTTATTTTTGAATTCTGGTATTAAATGATATTTTGTATATCCTGATCCTTTAAATCACTGTTTCAATCTGAGTTAATAGTTTGAATTCCTCCATGGAAAATTAAGTAAACAAAATACTTACGACTTCAGTATCGCTAAAATGTATAAGCCTTTGTCTTCTTAAGAGATAATAGTATATAACTATAGGATGAACCAAATAGGCACAATATGTCAGTCGGCTTAGTGGTACAAATGCCTTCCATGATAATACCGTGTTAATTATTCCTACAGAAAACAAGTTTACATAATGAATAAGATGATACGATTACGTCTTCGCAAGCAAGTAAAAGATGCGAAAAATTCCAAAGGGATATTCAAACTCATAAGTCGAAAATAAACTGACAACGCTATGGCAAAAAAAGAAAAAGACCAAAAGACAAACGACAGTATACAAAACACAACATAGAAAATAAAAACTGAGCAACACGAACCCAACAAAAAACCGGGGTGATCTCAGGTGTTCAGGAAGTGTAAGCAAGTAAGATATAATACTTTTGTATAACAACAAAGCCAATGCTTCTGGGCTTCATACTTGTTCATGTTAATTTTCGACTTAGAACATATAATAATGCAGTAAAGCTTATTCTTATGTTGCTAGTCCCTTGTCATGCTCACCGTTTCAATTTCTTTTGCCCTTAGCTTTGTGTATAGTGTTGATGCGCCCATTTTTTTTTTAAATTTAACCGTTCGCGAACTTTTCTCAATTGATTCAAAATACAAAAGCACCAAAAATAGACATTATCACAATAGAGGACGACGTGTTTTTAATATAAAATTTATGAATAAGATTTTTATTGTCATGAAACGTTATTTTTTCTATATTTATAAGTAAGGTTAACTAATATTCCATTATTACAGAATTTATAATGGAAATTGATTGCACTTTTAGTCGACTTTATTTGTATTGTTTTCTTACCAAGCAGAAGTTTAAAAAGCGTAAACAATGATACAAAATTAGATCATTTCAACCTTTTGAAGTTAGACGTGCTGGTACTCGGTCAAGTATAAGCAACTGAAAGAAGTGAAATCAAGCTTTATAAAACAAAAAGTAATTGTTTTCCAATGATTTTGTCGTGTATAAAACAATTGAAATAGTTTATAAGGTTTAAACTTGAAGATTACATGAATACAATCACCTTCAAACAGCACGAATACTACCTTCATTTCAGCTTTTTCAATGTGACACGAGACCTTCCTAATTTTGATAATTTTCCTAAACAGTAACTAAACGGAAAAGGGAGTTCATGTGTAATTTCAAGATTTACAGTCGATACAAGACAATTACATTGTAGATGTTCGTTGTTATTCAGTTATGTAATTTTGGCTTAAATGTCAAATCTATACTACTAAAGGAAGAGACCGATTTCATTGAGCGCAACTCCTCTGAAACCATACAAAGTCGGAAATATTTGTGATATGACGTATAAATGTAATGTTTTGTACTTCCTAAATTTGTCGTTGAAACAATCTTTTTCCACAGAAAACGCCAATTTTTGAGAAAATATCCAAATTCGGAGACCGTTATCGATCCGTGTCTTATACGCTTTCGCGCATGCTCAGTCGACGTATATACTATTAAATTTGTAGACCGAAATTTTTTAGCCGGTTTGTCTCCGAGCCGACGATCGTCTGAAGTATTATATAATAATAAATAGTTAGTGTATGTAATGTACTTTAAAACTTCATATAGTAATTGCTTTAAATTGCGTAGCTTAATTAATTAAACCCCAAATAAAGTTCCGTAGCTGGATCCTTACCCGTCTACGTTTTGCAAACAGGCGGAAATGGTTTTGTATTCAATTTGTCTTGAATTTATGATAACTCGGCCCACGGCCAACTCGCACCACTCAAACACTCTCACTAATTATTACAACTTGCATCACTTTATCAAACTCGCACCACACAAAAAAAAAAAAAAAAAAAAGAAATATAACAAACTCGAAGAAATGTGTTTAATCATAAGATTGTTTTCTTCTTCTCTTACTAAATTCCTCCCGTGTTACACAGAGACAGAACTCGCACCACTCGAAAAAAAAAAAAAAACTACAAACTCGCAGCACTGAAGAAATGTTTAAAATCATCAGAGAGTTCTAGATTGTCTTTTCTTAGTTATTTCCTCCGTTCTTGGAGCACCCGTATCACACAGAGACAGAACTTGACTCGCACCTTTCGAAAAAATAGAAATACGACAAACTAGCACCACTGAGAAATGTTTTAATCGTCAGTGTTCTAGGTTGTCTTCTTCTTCTCTGAGTTATTTCCTCCGTTCTATGAGCACTTGTGTAACACCGAGACAGAAGCTACTAATTGGACATTCAAACTTCTATGGAAGAAGAACTGAAAAACTAATCAAAACTATCAACATAATGCATCAGTGCATAAAAATAGTTTGAGAAACACGAACCCAAGCTGTGTATCACCATATACATTTCAAGTAGTCTTCAAGCCGCGCTCGCGCGGGTTTTTTCTGGTATTTTATAAACTAATCAAAAGGATACTAAAGCTCTGAACGCACCCCCATTTCCGGTAGCACATGCAAATATAACCCAGCATACGCATGCTCCCCATACCATCCTGTGGGTAGCTGTATAAAGAGCTGCTACGTCCGTTGACAAGCGGTCTCCAGTTACATCTTTGTGTAAACCATATAACACTGTACACGCAACTGCAGTGAAAGCTAACCATGCAAATATGTTTACAAACTGAAAGAAAGCATATAATTCCAGTATAAAAATATAATAGTAATGCATTTGAGCAAAAAGTTTACTTGAAATGAATCAAATTTCGGTAGAAGTGAATTAGAAATTAGAATATATTCTTCTCCGCGTAGAGTCAACAACTATTTGCATAGATCCAATTGTCTTTTGTGTTTTTTGTTTTTGGCTTAGTAACGATATAATGAGTAAAGTCCTTTCATACAGATGCTTACATTTTGTTATAATGTTGCATTGTTACACCTCTGTCGGGTAAGGGAAAGGATGAGCAATCACAAACATGTTTAACTTCGTTACATTCTTAATGTGACTGTCCAAAGCAGTAATCCAATGGTTGTCGTTGGTTGGCGTCTGTCATAACTGTTTTTTTTCTCTCGTTTATTGTGTATGTTTAAATCTTGCTGTAATTTTCTCTGGTGATTTATTTAACATTGTGTTATCATGGTGCTTTTACAGCTTTCTATACGGTATTTGTTTTGCTCAATGCTGGAGACCATACAGTGATTATGTTCTGTTTCTTTCTATACGGTATTTGTTTTGTTCAATGCTGGAGACCATACAGTGATTATGTTCTGTTTCTTTGTTTTGCTCAATGCTGGAGACCATACAGTGATTATGTTCTGTTTCTTTGTTTTGCTCAATGCTGGAGACCATACAGTGATTATGTTCTGTTTCTTTGTTTTGCTCAATGCTGGAGACCATACAGTGATTATGTTCTGTTTCTTTCTATACGGTATTTGTTTTGCTCAATGCTGGAGACCATACAGTGATTATGTTCTGTTTCTTTGTTTTGCTCAATGCTGGAGACCATACAGTGGTTATGTTCTGTTTCTTTGTTTTGCTCAATGCTGGAGACCATACAGTGATTATGTTCTGTTTCTTTGTTTTGCTCAATGCTGGAGACCATACAGTGATTATGTTCTGTTTCTTTGTTTTGCTCAATGCTGGAGACCATACAGTGATTATGTTCTGTTTCTTTGTTTTCTCAATGCTGGAGACCATACAGTGATTATGTTCTGTTTCTTTGTTTTCTCAATGCTGGAGACCATACAGTGATTATGTTCTGTTCTTGTCCTTTGGTCTTTGATTGATAAATGTTTCATTTGCAATATAAAAAATACCAAATATCCCTATTTATAATACTATTTACCGTTTAGTTTCATTTGAGAAATTTTACTTTTTCGTCGATATAAAGAGAGCTGATTGTTTGAGATTCATTACAAAATTCAGATTTTGATAGTATAATCTTTCAAAGAAAACGACATAAATGGTAAAAATCTGTACCTATTCGCCTTTTGCGACTGCGTTATTTCCCCTGGTCTACATAAAATAGTTGAACATTTCGTTTGCCCGGTAATTCCGTGCATTTTGGTGATAAAACGTCGCATGAACGGAATTTTTGGACACACACATGTACCAATCAGCATTGTATTAGACATTATATAATTTTATGCTAATGACAACTGAATTTACACTTACTCGATTGATACGAACTTTACAGTCAGTTTTGTACAGTAAATATCCTACATACATTCCAATCAAATAAGGCGTAATTCTGTTCCAGGGTTTAACATACTCATTGAAAAACTTCTGACTATTTCCACTGTAATAATGCATGTATTAAAAATTAAAAGAATTTTGAAATTATATACAACAATACAAAAATGAAATGTACACTTACTGTTAATAGCTAAGTTGCATACGAAATATTTTTTATATTTAAAAAAATGCATATTCTTGGAAAACATGGCACAGGTACACACAGACAACAACCAACCACAACCACTGAATTACAGGTTCCTCACTCGGCACAGGTACACAGACTACAACCAACCACAACCACTGAATTACAGGTTCCTCACTCGGCACAGGTACACACAGACAACAACCAACCACAACCACTGAATTACAGGTTCCTCACTGGCACAGGTACACAGACAACAACCAACGACAACCACTGAATTACAGGTTCCTCACTCGGCACAGGTACACACAGAATGTTGCTGGTTTGAACATTTCTGCAAGCACCCGTGATGTAACAGCACAACATAAGAACAAACTGTAAACATAGTTTGGAAAGGACTTGACTCATCAGATCGACATAAAACACAAAGCAACTAATAACAAGACAATAGACACAAAGTACCGATCTAAGCGTACTCGCAGTAAATGAAATGTAGATTAAAGCAATTATCTATACTACAAAAATAACGAGGTCTAATTTGTTAAGCCTGTAATTCAGTGGTTGTCGTTGGTTGCTGTCTGCATGTGCCTGTCCTAAGTCTAGAGCCTGTAATTCAGTGGTTGTCGTTGGTTGTTGTCTGTATGTGTCTGTCCTAAGTCTAGAGCCTGTAATTCAGTGGTTGTCGTTGGTTGCTGTCTGTATGTGCCTGTTCTTAGTCTAGAGCCTGTAATTCAGTGGTTGTCGTTGGTTGCTGTCTGTATGTATCTGTCCTAAGTCTACAGCCTGTAATTCATTGGTTGTCGTTGGTTGCTGTCTGTATGTGCCTGTCCTAAGTCTAGAGCCTGTAATTCAGTGGTTGTCGTTGGTTGCTGTCTGTATGTATCTGTCCTAAGTCTACAGCCTGTAATTCAGTGGTTGTCATTGGTTGTTGTCTGTATGTATCTGTCCTAAGTATAGAGCCTGTAATTCAGTGGTTGTCGTTGGTTGCTGTCTGTATGTGCCTGTCCTAAGTCTAGAGCCTGTAATTCAGTGGTTGTCGTTGGTTGCTGTCTGTATGTGCCTGTCCTAAGTCTAGAGCCTGTAATTCAGTGGTTGTCGTTGGTTGCTGTCTGTATGTATCTGTCCTAAGTCTACAGCCTGTAATTCATTGGTTGTCGTTGGTTGCTGTCTGTATGTGCCTGTCCTAAGTCTAGAGCCTGTAATTCAGTGGTTGTTGGTTGCTGTCTGTATGTATCTGTCCTAAGTCTAGAGCCTGTAATTCAGTGGTTGTCGTTGGTTGTTGTCTGTATGTGCCTGTCCTAAGTCTAGAGCCTGTAATTCATTGGTTGTCGTTTGTTGCTGTCTGTATGTATCTGTCCTAAGTCTACAGCCTGTAATTCAGTGGTTGTTGTTGGTTGCTGTCTGTATGTGCCTGTCCTAAGTCTAGAGCCTGTAATTCAGTGGTTGTCGTTGGTTGCTGTCTGTATGTATCTGTCCTAAGTCTAGAGCCTGTAATTCAGTGGTTGTCGTTGGTTGCTGTCTGTATGTATCTGTCCTAAGTCTAGAGCCTGTAATTCAGTGGTTGTCGTTGGTTGCTGTCTGTATGTGCCTGTCCTAAGTCTAGAGCCTGTAATTCAGTGGTTGTCGTTGGTTGCTGTCTGTATGTATCTGTCCTAAGTCTACAGCCTGTAATTCAGTGGTTGTCGTTGGTTGTTGTCTTATGTATCTGTCCTAAGTCTAGAGCCTGTAATTCAGTGGTTGTCGTTGGTTGCTGTCTGTATGTGCCTGTCCTAAGTCTACAGCCTGTAATTCAGTGGTTGTCGTTGGTTGCTGTCTGTATATGTCTGTCCTAAGTCTAGAGCCTGTAATTCAGTGGTTGTCGTTGGTTGCTGTCTGTATGTGCCTGTCCTAAGTCTACAACCTGTAATTCAGTGGTTGTCGTTGGTTGCTGTCTGTATGTGCCTGTCCTAAGTCTAGAGCCTGTAATTCAGTGGTTGTCGTTGGTTGCTGTCTGTATGTGCCTGTCCTAAGTCTAGAGCCTGTAATTCAGTGGTTGTCGTTGGTTGTTGTCTGTATGTGCCTGTCCAAAGTCAGGGCCTCTAATTCAGTGGTTGTCGTTGGTTGTTGTCTGTATGTGCCTGTCCTAAGTCTACAGCTTTTAATTCAGTGGTTGTCGTTGGTTGTTGTCTGTATGTGCCTGTCCTAAGTCTACAGCCTGTAATTCAGTGGTTGTCGTTGGTTGTTGTCTGTATGTGCCTGTCCTAAGTCTAG
Source organism: Mytilus coruscus (assembly GCA_017311375.1). Lineage (NCBI taxonomy): Eukaryota > Metazoa > Mollusca > Bivalvia > Mytilida > Mytilidae > Mytilus > Mytilus coruscus. Next base: position 129,401,345 of record CM029596.1, read on the forward strand.
AGCCTGTAATTCAGTGGTTGTCGTTGGTTGTTGTCTGTATGTGCCTGTCTTAAGTCTACAGCCTGTAATTCAGTGGTTGTCGTTGGTTGTTGTCTCTATGTGTCTGTCCTAAGTCTACAGCCTGTAATTCAGTGGTTGTCGTTGGTTGCTATCTGTATGTGCCTGTCCTAAGTCTACAGCCTGTAATTCAGTGGTTGTCGTTGGTTGCTGTCTGTATGTGTCTGTCCTAAGTCTACAGCCTGTAATTCAGTGGTTGTCGTTGGTTGCTATTTGTCATATTATTTTCGTATATTGCTTTATGATAAATCATGCCGTTGGTTTTTCTCGTTTGAGTTGTTTTACATTTTGTAATAAATAAATTTGGTGTATTTACTGTCTTCTGATTGGTTAAAAGTATTACTTTCATTTTCAATGTTGTCAATTTTATGGCGACACGCCCACTCTGACGTTGTGTATTCATACGCCAACGTGTGTGTACGTTATTATTGTTAATATAAATAATATAAAAAGTTCTTTGAGCCTTATTTTTGATAGAAATTTATTTATAATGAATGGCAATAATTTATTTTGATTTATTGAACCATAAAATTAATTTTGACTCTTCATTTTACATAATCCGCTTCGCGGATTATTCAATGTGAAGAGTCAAAATTAATTTTATGGTTCAATAAATTCAAATAAATAATAGCCATTCATTAAATGTCTTGGCTTTTTTCCATTACTATTTGGTATTGGTTTTACTCATTGTTGTATATACGGTGATCTTTATTTGCTTACATCAAGCTCATTTGGTCTCCGGTTGACCGTTGTGTCATTGGCAATCATGTCACTTCTCTTCATATTTAAAATTGTACTATATTGTTGGTATCTCGATGAAAGGTAATCGCAGTTTACATGGAATTCTAACGAGATTCTGAATTTCAATTGAAAACTCTGAATACATCATATGACTGTCGATGACCACACATGCTTTCAATGACAACGTTACAACAACGCATTTCATTTTACTAGAATGCAACTGTTCAAGTACATAAGAAATGTAAATACACAACAGTAAATGCCCTTTTATTGCTGTTATTCGTCTTAACCTTACCCATCAAACATACTGGCTGGTAAGTCATCATGTGCTGAGAGTGCCCCGCATGCAATTGTAGAGCCCAATAAAAATGCCAATAAAATTCCAACACCCACCAAATGGTAACTGAAAAAGTTAACAAGGTAACACACATTAATTTGTTGAGACTTACACTATTTTATGAACATACTGAATGAAGCGTAATATCCTATATAAGGATTTATAACTCGCCGTCTCATGATAGACATGTACATATGTTTGAGATACGAATTCCCGTAAATTAGAATTAGAAATGCTGACAAAAGGATTACATCCATTATCTAGCGTTTGCCTTAATGCTCAAAAAGTGAAATTTAATTCATAAAAGAGTTATAGCAATGAGTATAATAAAATATGCGATTAATAAATCTGATTTCTTTAGTTTTGGATTTATAGCATTTTAAATGTATAATGACCAAAAACTAATCTACTGCCAATCTCATAAAAATATGTATTTACTTACTGGAACAACGGAAGTAGAATAAGTGGACTGATCAAATAAAATATGTATTGACTTACTGGAACAACGGAAGTAGAATAAGTGGACTGATCACATAAAATTGCATGTCATTAGCTAGATACCAAGACCACCCCATACACTGTTAATATAGAGGAATAGTATTAGAATATAATTACCTCTAAATGTAATATTTTACTATCATCGAATTGATATATTTTTCTATTAAAGGACTGATAAGAAAACTGATAGATTTGATTAACTTGATATTAATCAGTTGTATATTACTGAAAATATTCTCTTTGTTTTTGTGCCTGTAAAGACTTATTCATATTTATCTTTATCTTTATCTTTATCTTTATCTTTATCTTTATCTTTAAAAATAACGCATTGTTTACATTAATTTACTTCACTTTTGAAATTCAGTGACGAACTACTAATTATCTCGAGAAGTGATTATATCATTTATACACTCAACATCCTGGCATACATGGTCTCGCTGTGTTGAAGACCCATTGGTGGCCTTGAGCTGTTTTCTGCTCTTTGGTCGAGTTGTTGTCTCTTTGACACATTCCCCGTTTCCATTCTCAATTTTATTGTAATAACACACTAACATTTTATTTGCTTTTGACTGTTCAACAAACGTATGCAACTTATTCATTTTGAAGAAATCTGTTTTTTAACTTCTGGGTATGAACCACTTTCTTATCAATTCACCAGATCAAGATCATTTTGTTTATACAAATAATATTAAAAACTCAAAACATCCAGCATCCCCACGATGATGTGATAACCAAACGAAACCTACCATATCGTAACCATCTACGAATAAATTGTTAACGTATAGAAAATTTCGGTGCCATGAGTGTTCACAGTAATTAACTTCAGCTCCATCTCTAGGCCAGCCCGGACCTTCTCCAATGTAAGGGAAGAGAGATACATATACCATTAATATCAACATGTAGGGAGGTGTCAATCTAAAAGAAATAATATAAACGTATCAGCCGTCGACGTGGTAAATAAAAATGCAGGTAGAGAATTTCAAATTCTTTCCATTTGTTTTTGTTTTGTTATTTTATAAAAAGGAATGAAAGACGGTCTTAGTTACTTGACATATTTTATTGACATTTGATTATTGATGAATATAATATTTTGACTTCTCCAGTCTTGTTTTCTTTTGTGTCGTTTGGTTGTGTCTCAGGACATCACCCACACATCTCAAACGGTACGAACCTTTCAATTAACACTTTTTTAAAAATCATATAAAACAACTGGGTCTATTTTTCATTCCTAAATATCTAATTATCACGGTTAAACAAATAAAGAACATGTACTCTTTTAAAGATGTAGGTATGACGCTTTACTACCTTAGATTTTTCTCCTTTTGTTTTATTTGTTACTTTTTTGCCTTCCCAATATTTTAGAATTGTGAGACAATAAATTATCAAAGTTTTATGTTATTTATCTTTAAAACATGTATAGTCTTTATCTGTGTGTATGTGTTTGTATATATATATATATGTTGTGTACAAATTGTAATGTTGTACAAATTATAATTTGTACAGTATTTTGTACAAGTCATCAGTATTTTGTGAATCTCTTTACATAATTAGATAAATTAAGCACAGTGTCTTTGGTTAAGCTTATCACTGTTTTATTTCCACAACTACATGCTACAATCTTCCATGTACTGACACAAAGTTTATATAAAAACACTAAAATATATTTTGTGGACATAGAATTTGGTATTAGTAAAAAAATTAAAATATAATCTAAACCAATCAGGTGTCCTTATTTGTAGTTTTATGACATAGAGGACAGTGCTTAATGTTAGGTTGAAGTTTATAAATTTGTGAGTAAAACATCGAACTGGATAATTATTGAAGATAAACTTATATAAGACCTATAAGACCAAAAAAGTGAAAAAGTATATTTTAACAAAACGCATTTGACAAACAGGTCGAACAACAAATGTTCTTAAACACTGCTGACTGCTGACTGCCATTGGCGATTGCCAATTAAACGGTCACCGATGTAATAAATGGATCTTAATTATAAATTTAATACTAAACAGAAAACAATAAACTTGCGGAAAAGATGATATACCGCGAACAAAACAAAGACCTGTTTGTCAAATGCGTTTTGTTAAAATATACTTTTTCACTTTTTTGATCTTTTGGAAAATGTTGTTTGTGCTGTATTTAGACCCCTTTAACAAGAAATTTGTTTTGCATGCACACGTATAAAAATTGCGTTTTTTATCCAACGCAATCATAGGTTTGAACGTTGTTTTCAATTTAGAATTGTATATCTAACGTTGTTTTCAATATATACAAGTCTAAATTGAAAACAACGTTCAAACCTATGATTGCGTTGGATAATAAACTGTTATCACAGAGATATGTCTCGCTTTTTGGTTATTTCGATAATGCAAATGTTGAAATTAAAATAGCAACACTTTTACATGTAAAAGTTTTGCAAATATTCAAAGTCAATGAATCATGACTGAAGGTACATGGCCAAACAATCTCCATGGAAATGAGATGTGCCAATGCTTATACAACTGCATACCAAATACCATTGACTTATCATAAGTAGTTCCCTTTAAACAAACCTAAACACAAACTAATACATGTAAACTAAGAACTAGTACACAATTTTATTTAGGGGCCAGCCGAGGACCACCTCTGGGTGCGGGATTTTCTCGCTGCGTTGAAGACCCATTGGTGGCCTTCGGCTGTTGTCTGCTCTTTGGTCGGGTTGTTGTCTCTTTGACATATTCCCCATTTTCATTCTCAATTTTAAGCAAAATTTCAAATTCAATAAACCATAAATGAGGGGGCGGGGTCAAATAATCTCCTTTGTATTGAGATGTACCAATGCTAATACAACTGCATACCAAATATCATTGACCTACCACTAGTGGTTCCCCATAAACCGACCTAATCACAAACTAATACATGAAAACTAAGCAAAAATTTCAAAGTCAATAGACCATAACTGAGGGGGCGGGGCCAAATAATCTCCATGGTAATGAGATGTGCCAATACTAATACAACTGCATACCAAATATCTTTAACTTACCACTAGTGGTTCACCATAAACTAGACCTAATCACAAACTAATACATTGTTGACGCCGCCGTCGCCGGAAACAGCATACCTATGTCTCGCTTTTTGACTCCGTCAAGCGAGACAAAAACCGCAATTTATATATATATATATAAATATAAGTCTAAATTTGAAACAACGTTCAAACCTATGATTGCGTTGGATAAAAAACCGCAATTTATATACGTGTGCATGCAAAACAAATTCCTTGATATATATATAATTACTGTAAATATCAGCACAACAATGTTAAATATTCAAATTTGCGGAAGAAAATTTTTGTTCTTCCCTCGCCGGGATTCGAACTCATGCTATTGGGATATCGAGACAACACCGCCTGCACTGTGTCCAGCGCTCTAGACCACACGGCCACCTAGACTGAACTAATAAGTCAGCTTTCGGTGGCCTTGTATATATATATATATATATATATGTATGTATGTGTGTGTGTGTGTGTGTGTGTGTGTGTGTGTGTGTGTGTGTGTGTGTGTGTGTGTGTGTGTGTGTGTGTGTGTGTGTGTGTGTGTGTGTGTGTGTGTGTGTGTGTGTGTGTGTGTGTGTGTGTGTGTGTGTGTGTGTGTGTGTGTGTGTGTGTGTGTGTGTGTGTGTGTGTGTGTGTGTGTGCTAAACCCCTAAAATAGATCGTGTGTGTGTGTGTGTGTTACATGACTTTTGCCTACCTCCAGAATCGATGGAAATAAAACATTGGCCAATTCAACTTCCCATTATTTGTCTTTAATTCCTTCATCATCAAATATGTTAGTAATAGACCACTACAACAATTGAAAATAAAGTGGTACTGAAAATATATCTTAAAACCATAAAACCAGGAAACATTATTCTATACCAAGCTATTCTATACCAAGCTTTCAAAAAAGGAGTAAACAAACTGACTGTTATTGATACTAACAATGACGCATTATACGAACTTTCGAGAAAAAAAAAATATTTACTACCTATCATAGAGATTTTTAAATACAAGCAGATATTTAGATGATATCTTCTCTGTAAATATTCCATTTTGTTTTCAAAATATACAAAAAAAACCCCACATTAATCAAAACCTGAAATAATTTTTAATAAAGCAAACGTTTATAATTACTGATTTCCTATGTTAAATGCTAACATGGTAATATACAAAAGTTATGATAAACGGGACGAATTACTAACAATGTGTTAAATAAAGTCTTTGAATATGCTGGTTATCATCCCTGTATAACGGTTGATTGACTTATACTAAAATTTCTGTGATGTTGCATGCATTAATTATGGATCTATTTACAAGTTGAACATAAATGTACCTTAAAGCGAAAAAAGTGTCTACTGCAGGAAACGCATTGTAAATTGGACCAAACGATATTCTGTTAAGATGCTCTGGTAACCACTGTGAAGTGTTATCTAAAAAATATACTTGTAAACATTTACCAGAATCATACATGTATAGATATTCTAATGGGTTGTATCATTAGTTGGTTGGTAATCTTGAAGTCAAATTGGAAAAAAGTGAAGATACAAACAAAAACAGAAGATTAAGACTTTATGTCTACTGTGAGTCATTACATGTTTTAGTTGTTCTTGGGTGTTTATGTCTACTTTGAGTCATTACATGTTTTAGTTGTTCTTGTGTGTTTATGTCTACTTTGAGTCATTACATATTTTAGTTGTTCTTGGGTGTTTATGTCTACTTTGAGTCATTACATGTTTTAGTTGTTCTTGTGTGTTTATGTCTACTGTGAGTCATTACATGTTTTAGTTGTTCTTGGGTGTTTATGTCTACTGTGAGTCATTACATATTTTAGTTGTTCTTGGGTGTTTATGTCTACTTTGAGTCATTACATGTTTTAGTTGTTCTTGTGTGTTTATGTCTACTTTGAGTCATTACATATTTTAGTTGTGTTTATGTCTACTGTGAGTCATTACATATTTTAGTTGTTCTTGGGTGTTTATGTCTACTTTGAGTCATTACATATTTTAGTTGTTCTTGGATGTTTATGTCTACTGTGAGTCATTACATATTTAAGTTGTTCTTGGGTGTTTATGTCTACTTTGAGTCATTACATATTTAAGTTGTTCTTGGATGTTTATGTCTACTTTGAGTCATTACATATTTTAGTTGTTCTTGGATGTTTATGTCTACTGTGAGTCATTACATATTTAAGTTGTTCTTGGGTGTTTATGTCTACTTTGAGTCATTACATGTTTTAGTTGTTCTTGGGTGTTTATGTCTTCTTTGAGTCATTACATATTTTAGTTGTTCTTGGGTGTTTATGTCTTCTTTGAGTCATTACATATTTTAGTTGTTCTTGGGTGTTTATGTCTACTTTGAGTCATTACATGTTTTAGTTGTTCTTGGGTGTTTATGTCTTCTTTGAGTCATTACATATTTTAGTTGTTCTTGTGTGTTTATGTCTACTTTGAGTCATTACATATTATAGTTGTTCTTGGATGTTTATGTCTACTTTGAGTCATTACATATTTTAGTTGTTCATGGGTGTTTATGTCTACTTTGAATCATTACATACTTTAGTTGTTCTTGTGTGTTTATGTCTACTTTGAGTCATTACATACTTTAGTTGTTCTTGGGTGTTTATGTCTACTTTGAGTCATTACATGTTTTAGTTGTTCTTGGATGTTTATTTCTACTTTGAGTCATTACATATTTAAGTTGTTCTTGGATGTTTATGTCTACTGTGAGTCATTACATATTTAAGTTGTTCTTGGATGTTTATGTCTACTTTGAGTCATTACATGTTTTAGTTGTTCTTGGGTGTTTATGTCTTCTTTGAGTCATTACATATTTTAGTTGTTCTTGTGTGTTTATGTCTACTTTGAGTCATTACATATTTTAGTTGTTCTTGGATGTTTATGTCTACTTTGAGTCATTACATATTTTAGTTGTTCATGGGTGTTTATGTCTACTTTGAATCATTACATATTTTAGTTGTTCTTGGGTGTTTATATCTACTTTGAGTCATTACATATTTTAGTTGTTCTTGGGTGTTTATGTCTACTTTGAGTCATTACATACTTTAGTTGTTCTTGGGTGTTTATGTCTACTTTGAGTCATTACATGTTTTAGTTGTTCTTGGATGTTTATGTCTACTTTGAGTCATTACATATTTAAGTTGTTCTTGGATGTTTATGTCTACTGTGAGTCATTACATACTTTAGTTGTTCTTGGGTGTTTATGTCTACTGTGAGTCATTACATATTTAAGTTGTTCTTGGGTGTTTATGTCTACTGTGAGTCATTACATATTTAAGTTGTTCTTGGGTGTTTATGTCTACTTTGAGTCATTACATATTTAAGTTGTTCTTGGATGTTTATGTCTACTTTGAGTCATTACATATTTTAGTTGTTCTTGGATGTTTATGTCTACTGTGAGTCATTACATATTTAAGTTGTTCTTGGGTGTTTATGTCTACTTTGAGTCATTACATGTTTTAGTTGTTCTTGGGTGTTTATGTCTTCTTTGAGTCATTACATATTTTAGTTGTTCTTGTGTGTTTATGTCTACTTTGAGTCATTACATATTTTAGTTGTTCTTGGATGTTTATGTCTACTTTGAGTCATTACATATTTTAGTTGTTCATGGGTGTTTATGTCTACTTTGAATCATTACATACTTTAGTTGTTCTTGTGTGTTTATGTCTACTTTGAGTCATTACATACTTTAGTTGTTCTTGGGTGTTTATGTCTACTTTGAGTCATTACATGTTTTAGTTGTTCTTGGATGTTTATGTCTACTTTGAGTCATTACATATTTAAGTTGTTCTTGGATGTTTATGTCTACTGTGAGTCATTACATATTTAAGTTGTTCTTGGATGTTTATGTCTACTTTGAGTCATTACATGTTTTAGTTGTTCTTAGGTGTTTATGTCTTCTTTGAGTCATTACATATTTTAGTTGTTCTTGTGTGTTTATGTCTACTTTGAGTCATTACATATTTTAGTTGTTCTTGGATGTTTATGTCGTCTTTGAGTCATTACATATTTTAGTTGTTCTTGTATGTTTATGTCTACTTTGAGTCATTACATGTTTTAGTTGTTCTTGGATGTTTATGTCTACTTTGAGTCATTACGTATTAAAGTTGTTCTTAGATGTTTATGTCTACTTTGAGTCATTACATGTTTTAGTTGTTCTTGGATGTTTATGTCTACTTTGAGTCATTACGTATTAAAGTTGTTCTTAGATGTTTATGTCTACTTTGAGTCATTTCATATTTTAGTTGTTCTTGGGTGTTTATGTCTACTTTGAGTCATTACATATTTTAGTTGTTCTTGGATGTTTATGTCTACTGTGAGTCATTACATATTTAAGTTGTTCTTGGGTGTTTATGTCTACTTTGAGTCATTACATATTTAAGTTGTTCTTGGATGTTTATGTCTACTTTGAGTCATTACATATTTTAGTTGTTCTTGGATGTTTATGTCTACTGTGAGTCATTACATATTTAAGTTGTTCTTGGGTGTTTATGTCTACTTTGAGTCATTACATGTTTTAGTTGTTCTTAGGTGTTTATGTCTTCTTTGAGTCATTACATATTTTAGTTGTTCTTGGGTGTTTATATCTACTTTGAGTCATTACATATTTAAGTTGTTCTTGGGTGTTTATGTCTACTTTGAGTCATTACATGTTTTAGTTGTTCTTGGGTGTTTATGTCTTCTTTGAGTCATTACATATTTTAGTTGTTCTTGTGTGTTTATGTCTACTTTGAGTCATTACATATTTTAGTTGTTCTTGGATGTTTATGTCTACTTTGAGTCATTACATATTTTAGTTGTTCATGGGTGTTTATGTCTACTTTGAATCATTACATACTTTAGTTGTTCTTGTGTGTTTATGTCTACTTTGAGTCATTACATACTTTAGTTGTTCTTGGGTGTTTATGTCTACTTTGAGTCATTACATGTTTTAGTTGTTCTTGGATGTTTATTTCTACTTTGAGTCATTACATATTTAAGTTGTTCTTGGATGTTTATGTCTACTGTGAGTCATTACATATTTAAGTTGTTCTTGGATGTTTATGTCTACTTTGAGTCATTACATGTTTTAGTTGTTCTTGGGTGTTTATGTCTTCTTTGAGTCATTACATATTTTAGTTGTTCTTGTGTGTTTATGTCTACTTTGAGTCATTACATATTTTAGTTGTTCTTGGATGTTTATGTCTACTTTGAGTCATTACATATTTTAGTTGTTCATGGGTGTTTATGTCTACTTTGAATCATTACATATTTTAGTTGTTCTTGGGTGTTTATATCTACTTTGAGTCATTACATATTTTAGTTGTTCTTGGGTGTTTATGTCTACTTTGAGTCATTACATACTTTAGTTGTTCTTGGGTGTTTATGTCTACTTTGAGTCATTACATGTTTTAGTTGTTCTTGGATGTTTATGTCTACTTTGAGTCATTACATATTTAAGTTGTTCTTGGATGTTTATGTCTACTGTGAGTCATTACATACTTTAGTTGTTCTTGGGTGTTTATGTCTACTGTGAGTCATTACATATTTAAGTTGTTCTTGGGTGTTTATGTCTACTGTGAGTCATTACATATTTAAGTTGTTCTTGGGTGTTTATGTCTACTTTGAGTCATTACATATTTAAGTTGTTCTTGGATGTTTATGTCTACTTTGAGTCATTACATATTTTAGTTGTTCTTGGATGTTTATGTCTACTGTGAGTCATTACATATTTAAGTTGTTCTTGGGTGTTTATGTCTACTTTGAGTCATTACATGTTTTAGTTGTTCTTGGGTGTTTATGTCTTCTTTGAGTCATTACATATTTTAGTTGTTCTTGTGTGTTTATGTCTACTTTGAGTCATTACATATTTTAGTTGTTCTTGGATGTTTATGTCTACTTTGAGTCATTACATATTTTAGTTGTTCATGGGTGTTTATGTCTACTTTGAATCATTACATACTTTAGTTGTTCTTGTGTGTTTATGTCTACTTTGAGTCATTACATACTTTAGTTGTTCTTGGGTGTTTATGTCTACTTTGAGTCATTACATGTTTTAGTTGTTCTTGGATGTTTATGTCTACTTTGAGTCATTACATATTTAAGTTGTTCTTGGATGTTTATGTCTACTGTGAGTCATTACATATTTAAGTTGTTCTTGGATGTTTATGTCTACTTTGAGTCATTACATGTTTTAGTTGTTCTTGGGTGTTTATGTCTTCTTTGAGTCATTACATATTTTAGTTGTTCTTGTGTGTTTATGTCTACTTTGAGTCATTACATATTTTAGTTGTTCTTGGATGTTTATGTCTACTTTGAGTCATTACATATTTTAGTTGTTCATGGGTGTTTATGTCTACTTTGAATCATTACATATTTTAGTTGTTCTTGGGTGTTTATGTCTACTTTGAGTCATTACATATTTTAGTTGTTCTTGGGTGTTTATGTCTACTTTGAGTCATTACATGTTTGAGTTGTTCTTGGGTGTTTATGTCTTCTTTGGGTCATTACATATTTAAGTTGTTCTTGGGTGTTTATGTCTACTTTGAGTCATTACATATTTTAGTTGTTCTTGGGTGTTTATGTCGTCTTTGAGTCATTACATATTTTAGTTGTTCTTGTATGTTTATGTCTACTTTGAGTCATTACATACTTTAGTTGGGTGTTTATGTCTACTTTGAGTCATTACATGTTTGAGTTGTTCTTGGGTGTTTATGTCTTCTTTGGGTCATTACATATTTAAGTTGTTCTTGGGTGTTTATGTCGTCTTTGAGTCATTACATATTTTAGTTGTTCTTGTATGTTTATGTCTACTTTGAGTCATTACATGTTTTAGTTGTTCTTGGATGTTTATGTCTACTTTGAGTCATTACGTATTAAAGTTGTTCTTAGATGTTTATGTCTACTTTGAGTCATTTCATATTTTAGTTGTTCTTGGGTGTTTATGTCTACTTTGAGTCATTACATATTTTAGTTGTTCTTGGGTGTTTATGTCTACTTTGAGTCATTACATGTTTGAGTTGTTCTTGAGTGTTTGTCTTCTTTGAGTCATTACATATTTAAGTTGTTCTTGGATGTTTATGTCTACTTTGAGTCATTACATGTTTGAGTTTTAGTATAAGACTTTTATCAATAGGTCGTACGTACTAAAATGAGCATCATACTTTGACATCATGGTTACCATTTGCATATAGAACGTTGCGCATTAGTTTACATGTACAAAAGATGATATATATATTCATGTTGGTTCAATCAATTACCACTTTTCTGTGTACATAGATATCACTTACCGACAACACCGAACTGTAAAGCAAATATCATGGTGTGTCCGAGTATAACCCAAGTCATGGTTATAAACCGTATCCCATTTATTGCTGTTAAACTCCCAGCTCCTTGTGTAGTACTAAGTATCTTGGTTATGTTAGTATATACAGAAAAAGATAAAATAAGCTTTCCCAACAAGCCTGTAATTACGAAAAAGAAAAAGTAATGTTTAAAGAATCAAAATTTATGTCGTATTCTAAATGTTTTTTTTTTCTTTTGTGCCGATTGGATAAGGACATATAATATATAAAAAACAATTCTATTGTATAATGGCCATAATTATGTTGATTTTTAAGGTGAGTATTCGATTTGTTTGTTAGACGTGTCTCTCTGCTGAATAGTATACATCTTCTAAAATGCATATATTTCATAATAGAATTGAATATTGTAATATAAAAAGGATCTAAACGAATACCATACAATTATATTCAATCCGGACTTCTTTAGAAGGCGTAAAAAAACTATCGGGTGTTTTCTTGGGGAATAAATATACTAAAAACTTCAAAATGTAAATTTTGTTAATTTTCAGTAATAGCCGGTTTGGTTGTCTCCCATTGATTGAAACATAATACAAAAGTTATCTCACCTGACCAAAATCACAAATTCCATGAGTCATATATACCCTAATATTTGTAATGTTTTTCTACTCTATTTAAAAATCATGCAAAAGTCGATTTATTTTGAGAAAGCCTATAAATGCTTACATCCACTTCATTTAAACATGGGTTGATAGTTGTCTCAGTGGCAATCATACCACATCTCCTTATTTCTATAAAAAAAATCGTTTTTGATATTTTGTGTAATTTGCCAAGTCATGTCAAAAGCTAAGTTATATATATGGAATGCACTTTGAAAATAAATATTTATCTCAGAAATTTTGTTTAGAACGCGAAGTTAAATTTTATTTCTATTTTAATTAAAATTTAAGGTATCTTGAAACTCTGTAATGGGAGATAACTCCATGATATGCGGGTAAATTCTTTGTAAATTTTCTTCCATGAACAGGCAATATGAGAAGAATCAATACCCATTTATTTAGTCAAATAACAAATTTAGATAATAAAAGGCCTTATGCATGTGAATCACTTAAACACAATATGCATGATTGTAATATAAACTGATACTTAAACGATTGAAGCAAGTGAAATTTCATGTACCTAATGGTATAGTCTCAATTTTGTCTCTACTTGTTCATAACTTAAAATCATATGATACCGATTTGTAAAAGAGCAACAAATCTAACATAGCGACCCCAATAGATGCCCAGTTAGATGCTTAGTTCAACAGTTTAACTTACGAAAAAGAAAAAAAATCAAGCTGTTTTAGTATACCTGGTGTATATTGTGCATGTTCATTTATTAAGTGTGTAGTTTCATCAATTTCTGAAGCGTTTGAATCATCCTTGCCTTTACTCCAGTTAGGCCATTGAATAATTATGACGTCGTATCCTGTTCCTATTACCAGAAAGGCTATAAAAATTGAACAAACTACCCTGCAGAAAGAAAAAATCAGTTCTAAAATTAGGGAAAAGAAAAATAATGAAGTTATCTTCAAATGAACATGCCTTTAATACCGGTTTCATACCTCGAAAAATTGTCATACCTTATTTAAAAAGGCTCAGATTAGTAATCTAATATATGAAATAGCAAAATATAAAGCTTTGTAAAATAAACATATGCATGGCAAATCTTTTTTTGCCCTTTAATAAACACAAAACACAAGCACTGTTTTATATTGCTATGAATAGTTTTAACACACGATGTAAAAAGGTAAAATAGGACTATTTGTTTTGTATGTTTTCTTGAAAATTCATTGACTCTTGCAATCTAGTATTTAACTATAATGTTAATATATGCATGAACTACAAAAGACTTTATTACCCTATTCTTGACCACCGCATATTTGTTTTTTTTATATTAGAAAATAAAGCAAACAGACAAAACAAAAATGCAGTATTGGTATTTAAAACTACATATGTTGAGAATCGTATACTCACAAAACAATGGTAGCCCTAGTGTCAAAAGGTCGGTCATGTTCAGGACATGATACACTAAAAACAGTTGGTAATACTACAAATAAAAATATTACATCTGAACTTTTATTTTCATTAAATTGTCCGTGTATACTTTTTGCTATTCTGATATAGATTAATTTTCTTTGGCTATACAAGTTGTTTTTCTTAACATTCCTGATGAAGCTTAATCTATGAACGGGCTTCGCACCCGATAGATTTGGTATATCAAATTAACTTCAAACATATACTAAACCCCGTTCAGCTTTTAAAATGATTAAAACAGATATAGTTTTAATATGCATTCTTGATTTAAGACTGCATAGTCATTTCAATAGCATTAATTTTCATTCCTTAAACCGTTATAAATTCACATTGATAACGGTTGTGTTTCAACTGTCGTAACCCCAATCACATCCTCTTATCCTCGAATGTGACCTACCGAATTAGAATTATCACCGGGATTATACTTACATGAGCAACACAAAACATGGCCACATGTGGAACAGGATCTGCTTACCCTTTCAGAGCATCTGTGATCACCCCTAGTTTTTGGTGGGGTTTATGTTGCTTCTTCGTTGGTTTTCTATATTATGTTTCGTATATCATTGTTGTTTTTATTTTGTTCGTTTTTAGGTTTTGTCATGGCGTTGTCAGTTTGTGTTCGAATAATTGAATGTCCCTTTTGTATCTTTCGCCTCCATTAACATCGTTCTTAACGTATGATTACAGTAAAAATAATTGTAACTTATGGTATCGTTAAAAGATTCTAACAAAATGCAGAAATAATAGAAAAAGCAGAAGACAAAAATGTCAACAACTTTTGGAACATTGTACATTATGTTTACATTTTAATGATCCACGTCCAGTATTATCACTGTAAAAAAGATGTACAACAAAGCTTCAATTTTAAGACAAGACCTTGATATCATTTGAAGGCGTAGACACTGCATTTTATAAATAAAGATGTCGCTTAAAATGAGTAATATTGTATCAAATAACAAATTCAATGAGGAAATACAGTTAAAAAACATTGAATGAATTCATGATTTATATTTAACACATATCTGTCACTATTGACTAAACGTGCGGAAAGCGATAAGCACGTACATGTTCGCGGATATGATGGATAATATACAATGTAATTAAAGTACCTGTTGTTTTTAATAAAGTTATAACATCTGTTTTACTACAACTGTTTGGTACGCACAATCCAAGGTTAAGTACTCCGATCTGGAAGGATAAAACAGTATATTTCGATTTTAAAGTACAAAAAGGAAGGGCATATGGAATTCTTCTGTGGCAAATACTATATATACAGGACTTATGTTTTTATATTCTAGTTCCATCAGTAAAAGATAATAAGCAATAGAGATTATGATAGAATATGCAAATTTATATATAAAAAAAAAAAAAAAAAAAAAAAAACCACAGAAAACAAAAGATTGAGCAACACGAAGCCAATGATAAAATAAGAAAAGTGATAAACGTAGGGGTTGGTTTGTGCTCCGTAAGGGTTGGTTTATGCTCCGTAAGGGTTAGTTTATGCTCCGTAAGGGTTGGTTTGTGCCGGTAAAGGTTGGTTTGTGCTCCGTAAGGGTTGGTTTGTGCTCCTTTCTTTGTCTTTGTTTATATAGAGAACGACAATGATACAAACCGTGATTAAAACAAAATTACAAAAATTGAGAAGACAAAATGTCGTGCAACTGTACTTACGTTACTGACATTAGAAGATGCAACACAGTATTGACCTCTGAACCTGTACTTTATTTGATCCCATTCTGTATTAGCCTGTATAGACATACATTCATCGTAATCTCCAATCCACATGATCGGACTACCGAGCGATCCAAGGATATTTGATTGTGGTTTTCCGAACGCGTCCACCACTACAAAAGAAAAACAGCGTAACAGATGTGTTCAGACTATATATACTAAATAACTGAATATAACTTATGTATATAACATTTTGGAAACGTTCTTTTTACATTGGACTAATACTGATATATAATGAAATGTATCGTTAACGGGTTTCACTATTTCTTCATATCCTCTGTTGGTAAAACATCCTCAAGTATCTATCCATATTTGGCAAAGTTAACTTATGCACTAAACGCACCAAACAACGGCAAGTTCTTCTTTTATATGTCAAATATGCATTATGAAATGTTGTTTCTTCGTTTTAATGAGCACACTGGGGGATAGTCGTCTCATTGACAATCGTACCTCATCTTTTAAATTTTTACACTGAATGTCAAATGAAATGTTGAACATGGTTAGATATCATAAAATAAGTTTTTCGGTTTCATATCAACATATTTTTTTGCTTAAAAAAAGATTCTATGTGGGATATTTTTTATATAATTTTCCATTATTGGATGATTGTTATTCTTTCTATATATATAAAAAAAAACATCTTTTGAGATTGTCGATTCTTTTGTGATTTCAAAAATGCAAATAATATATTGAATCATAATATCAGTTTCATCACCTATAGTTCTTTAACACAATGTCCATCCGACATTCTCTCACTTAGAGGTGATGCTTAAATGAAGAAAGTCATGCTTACATTTCGCTCTTTCAAAACATTGTATAAATAAAAGATGAACGGTAAAATATTTTTACAACTATGGTTGCTCGCGGCGCAAAGTGACGTGAATATCCCATTTCTGAAGCCTTAAAGTAAATTGATAAATCGATATGAACAAAAAATGACAGAATTATATAACAATAACTAAAAAAATGTACTTTAAAACACACTTTTAAAAAAAAATTATTAAAGTGCATATCACCTAGTTAGTTTTTAAGCTACAGTTAGTGTAACATTATCTTTGTTTATTTAGATAAGTAAGTAAGTAAGTAATGACTTCATTTAAAGAGGGTGACTCAATTAGCATTCACTAATCTACCTTGAGGCCCTCACTAAGAACAAACAGTACAAATATTACAATTTTGAACATATTATGTAGATGCAATATTCATGCTAACTATACATTGTCTGTAGAACAAGTTATAGTTACCAAATTAAAAAGTGTTGGGTATGACATACACCATAGGAGGGACTAAATTCCACGAGAAAGCTTTTCGAGTGAAATTTAGTCCATCCTATGGTGTATCTACACATAGCCAATCACTTTTTTATTTGGTAAATGACATGTGTCAAAGTTCACAACTGATATCACGTGATGAAAAGTGCCTTTCCCGCTGCATTATCAATCTGCGGGTTTCAGTCGTCTGAAATGGCTGCACAAATGGAGGTCAGTGACATTGACTTTTTAAACTTTTTCTACAACAGTAAACTTTTCGGGCTCAGAGGTGTGGACGAGCATCGGAATCTGTCCTTGGACCAGTTCGAACTTGGAAATGATCAGACGGGAAGCTATATTTTATTCAAGGGCAGAGCCAACAAAACGTACTATGGTAAGTTACATTTTTCTTACAATTTTGTAGTATTTGTGCTTTTATTGTGTATTTCAATTCGTTCTTTTATGTATTTGGGTCATCAACACTTGTCTGACGGTTTTCAGAAAATCCAGGTGTCTTCGTCGAGGTCCGCGCTACAACAGGTGCTTCTTTTATGGAAAACAATAAGGTAAACACGGGTATATTGTGTCGTGTTTATGCTTATTACATTTTACCAAATCCAGGCCAAATAAAATTGTTTTATATTTCAATAATCAGTTTCGTTCAATATATGATTTTTATGTCACTGAATGTCAATACTTCATTTTATTTTCAGGTGGACTCAAATCAGTGGAACTCAAGTGCCCAAATCTTAAAACACTACCTTCAAAACCCTGTACTTTTCAAGAATTATCATGGAATAGTATTTGAATATTGAACGTGATCTGAATGGGACAGCCTTTTACAGGAGACCTCTAGATTAAGGACGTACATGTAAAGTTTGGTGAACAGTCCGTAGGCGTTAACAAAGTATCTAATATCATGAAAACAGAAAATCGTGAACCAATAGTGCTGGAGGAGGCTTTGGAAATTAGTTGACTGGATGCATGTTCAATTCTAATAATGGAAGTTAATTACAATGTATATGTGTCATTAATTCAGTATTTGTGGATTATGTTGAATGGTTTGGTGTCTTTCATTCAAAGGAATGTTTGTATATAAATGGAATTATGTGCACCTTTTTTGTAGTGAATTTGTTTGCATTATGGAATTATGTGCATCTTTTTTGGTAGGATCAGCGGATTTATATACGTGGCGTTCAGGCTCACTTTAAAAAAAAAATAATACAGTTATTAAAATTCATTGTTATACTTGTTATATGAAAAAGAAAGGATACGGGGTATTCACCAATGAGACAACTACCCAACACTTTAGTTTTAGGGTTGAAAAATATTCCAGGAAAGAAAATGTGTTACATTGTAGTCTCTGGCTAAAAGTGTGAGGTATCTAACCTACACCACATGACCATTTGCAAGCATCTGGTAAACCAATCAGAGGGCTGACATG
This sequence comes from Mytilus coruscus, assembly GCA_017311375.1. NCBI lineage: Eukaryota > Metazoa > Mollusca > Bivalvia > Mytilida > Mytilidae > Mytilus > Mytilus coruscus. Next base: position 129,419,794 of record CM029596.1, read on the forward strand.
GAACTGTGGTGTATGTGTAGATACCCTCACACATTTTCAATGGAAAATCAAACAAACTATGGTACATGAGAAAAATAAATTCATATATATATACATACATAAAATACAAAATCATTAGAATATATGAGTGAGTTGTTATAAATCATTTACAGTCAAGAAATCTACACATTTTTGTTTAAAAGTGTCCAGGTTTTCACAACATTTTATTTCATTTGGTAATTTATTCCAAAGCATTGATGAGTTATATGCGAAAGATTTCTTCATTGAATTTGTGTTCGGTCGTACAACAGCTAAATTATTATTTGCAGAAGACCTTAGATTTCTACTATGTAGGTTAACAATTGGACAACAGAGTTCTTTTAAGTAATCAGGTGCTTTATCGTTGAGAATTTTATGAACAAGAATAAGTTTATGAAATGAAATTCTAGATTTGAAATTTAACCATTTTAGCTCTTTAAATAAATTCATACTAGGTGTTTGTATTGGTGCATCAAGTATAATCCTTGCAGCTCTTTTCTGCATTTTAAGAATTTTTTGATATCCATCTTCATAACAATTTCCCCATATTGAGATTATACAGTTTAATGAACTAAAAGAAAACTACAAAATGAAATTTCAGAATTACGTTCGAGAAAAAAAAAAAAAATTGTATTAAAAGCAGTCTATTGAAAGTGCGAATCGAGAAATCCGTTTCTTATGTGGAGTAGCGATATTTTATTTTGTAAATGAGATGCATAATGGGGAATTCTCAGACGAATGTTGACGTTTGTTGGAATTTAACAAAATTCACCAGAAAGTACTTTGCTTATTCTTTTTAAGACATTGACGTATTTAACAGGACAAATGATATACAACTTGCCATGTATTTTCAATATTTAATCTTTAATCCCAAGTATGTTATATTTATACGAGTAAATATGCATTTGCATTAAATAAAAACTATTTGCACGATCTATAATTTTGAGGTGTCCAAATACTTTGAAAATGATGTACCAAAGACAGTGGAATGGCCATTGAGCTTATTCGATTGCATTCTACGCCACAATAACTTGTAATTGGATAATAATGCTATTTTTCTTAACAGTGAATGTGACGTTTTTCTAATAGAATAGCGATATGCTTTTATTATGAAAAACTTTCCCACTGCGATATTTTTCTAATAGAAATGCGATACTTTTTTTATATGAAAAAAATACGATAATATGGCACAATACATTGAAGGGGCAATAGCTGTCAAATTCATGTTCACCGATTTGACTCAAATTCTCGTATTTGATTTAAAACTTACTGAAACGTATATCCAAATTACAATAACTCTAAAATAAACAATTAACAGTGCGTGGACTTGATAATAATCATCAACATTTCGTGTGTATTATAGTCTAGACACCATCTAATTAACTATCGAGATGACCTCCGAAGACTGCCGACGGTTACATAACCCGATATAAACATAAACATAAATATAAATAGATAGCGACCTCGTGCAATTGGACTTTTCTATTCTGTTTGATTTCATTTTAAAGGTTGAAAAGATAAGTTTATCATCGTTTTATCTGTATAAGAATGATTTTTGTGGACCGATTCAGTCAACGAAATGTTTCATCTTTGTTTCACTTTCAATGTTGACGTTTTCTTTTAAATGGCTGATACGGATTCAATGAGGTCGAATTATTCACTTGCAAGTGAATAATTCATCAGCGACGTTTCTTAGCTTATTTTGTTAAAATTGAACTAAACTGGCTGCTAAAAGCGAATTATTATTTCACTATTTCACTTTCATTAATGATTGAACAAAAAAAATCATATTTTAATTTTTTTTCATATCTCGTTGATAATGCCCTTTAAAACAAAGTAGAAACATCAACAATTATTCATGACAGGTTCGATGGTACAGGCAAAATATCATTGAAATTTCGTATAGATGATTTACGTACAAAATAAAACAGTTATACGCTTATAAAGAAGTAAACACGATGTTCAATATCTCCTGCGGGTCGATCAATTTTGAGTTTACAAATCAATATTGCACAGTATTTACCACCTTTCAACTTCCGCTGAAAAAAAATATCTGGCTAGAGTCCGTCTAGAATAATAAAGTGTTGACACAGATATATGTAACATCTGTCGTGTCTATATGTATTTTTAAATAGTTAAATTCAGTTTTTGAAATTAAAACGAAAATACTTTATCATGCATTTATTATGCAAAACATTCAAAGTCAATAAAACATGACTGAAGTTGCAGGGCCAAAAAATCTCCCTGGAAATGATAATGGATATGATAATTCTGTTACCAATGCATACCAAATATCGTTGAACTATTGTCAATGGTTCTCCTTAATCTGACATAATCAAAAACTCTAACAGTTAAAACGTAAAATAACAAAAATACCGAACTTTTCAAATGGCAAAACTTTCGCAGTCAATGAACTATCGTTCAGGGGGCGAGGACTTATTATCTCCATAAAAATATGCCAATGCTATAACAAATGCATACCACTTATCCATTGACTTATCGTTACTGGTCCCCGTTTTAAAAAACTAACCTTATCAAAAATTTAAAAAAAAAATGTTGACGCCGCCGACGCCACCGGAAACAGCACGCCTCCATTTCTTCGTAGAGGCGAGACAAAAAATATTTATCATAGACTAAGATTTGTTCGCCCTCTTATATCTGGAAAATCTATATTTGATGTAATGTTATTGCAATTTTATCGAATTATGCATGAAGATTAAAAAGGTCAAGAACTGCATTCGATAGGTTAAAATGTGGAAAGTAAGAACATAATTTTTTTAGTTTGAACTAGGAATCGTTTTTCTTTTCCATTACTCAAAGTAAGTTTTATTTTCCAGCGATCATCTATTTGACATGCCTTAAAACTCGTGTTTAGAATAATGATATTATTTAAACACATTAAATGTACACATTTCTTGAATATAAACAGTTTTAAATGTGTTTAAGAATTAAAAGTTTTTAAGACTTTTAAAAACACTAATTTCTAAGCTTAATATAATCCTAAACACAATCCTAGCCTAGGCACTTTCTTTAGTCTAAACATGTTCCGAAATTAAACATGTTAACAAAAGGGTGCAAACAATGTATATAACTTTAGAATTGTGTTTAGGATTTAAACACCATTTATACAGTTTACATGTAGTAAGGATATCGGAAATGCATTTTTTTGACGTGGTCATATAGATATGTAATAGATGTTATGTCGATGCCACCAATTTGAACAAAAATTCGGGCCGGTCTTTATAACATAGATATAAGAAGATGTGGTATGAGTGCCAATGAGACAACTCTCCATCCAAGTCAAAATTTATAAAAGTAAACCATTATAGGTCAAAGTACGGTCTTCAACACGGAGCCTTGGCTCACACCGAACAGCAAGCTATAAAGGGCCCCAAAAATTACTAGTGTAAAACCATTCAAACGGGAAAACCAACGGTCTAATCTATATAAAAAACGAGAAACACTTATGAACCACATCAACAAACGACAAGTACTGAACATCAGATTCCTGACTTAGGACAGGTGCAAACAATTGCAGCGGGTTTCAATTACTTGATTTTATCCTTCACATATAAAAAAGTATAACAAAAATACCGAACTCCAAGGCAAATTCAAAAAGGGGAAGTCCATAAAAACTAACAAAATCAAACGCTATCAATCAACGGAACAAGTGAAAAACATCTGCCATGATATAACTTTTTTCTAATACAAATATGTTTGAAGAACAATTAAGAATTTCGATAGATCAAGAACAATTAAGAATTTCGATAGATGTACTTTTTGACAGTAGCAATGGGCTAAGACTGCTACTTCATATAACATGAAACGTATTGTTACAATGAAAACATATCGCAACTACATTAAAAAATATCGCCTCTACAATAAAATAAATAGCATTTAATTATTTATTTACAAAAGAAAAAAGAGCAGTACAATTTTTACAGGGACATAAACTTTTGCTTTTACTTTGATATTTAGCAAACTTCAAGACTTATTTTTCGTTTATATTTAAATGATAGGTTAACAGTTTATATGATAGGTTAACAGTTTATATGTTCATGAAGAAATATTACCTTGTTGTTCGTTTATCTGTCTATTTGACCTTTTTCCTTTTAAACGACCTCGAAAGGCTTATAATAATCGATTTCACACTCTATTGATTAATGGTAATACATAAAAACTCTTCTGTGTGTCGCGTGAATTTATTTCGGACTGAACGTATTTATATATTTTAATAAAAAAATTGCAAAAAACATCTTTTTCCTCATGGAGTGTCTGCATATTTACAATTCCATATTAGAAAATATCGCGACTTCACATAAGAAACGGTTTTCTTGATAAGCACTTTCCATAAACTGAAAAGTATTTCTAGAAAATGAAAATAAAACGAGGGAGTCACCGACTTTGTTTTTTTGTTGCATATTAAAGAATAATTAATAACACCCTTAATATTATTAATATATTGAAATTATTTTACCATCTCTCCCTATTCTTGGAAAAAATCGGGATATTTTCCGTCTCATTTGGCTCACCACAAACAATATTTTTATGTATTGTATAGTAAAAAATCTCTCTCTATTTGTTTTTGATATCCTTACAATAAGACATTACATATATATATATATATATATATTTCCTTGTAAATTGAAATTCATGCTAATAAAATGCATTTACATATTGAAGTTTGAGAATTTTAGTAAATATTTATATCAATCACTTTAATTCCCAAATGGACGCCATGATTCTTTTTTCCGAACTACTAGTATCTTAAATTCACGATATAACATGCAAGGCACTTATTCCATTTTCCTGACAACAAAACCATTGATTGACTGCAATGATATAACATGACAAAAAACAGACGATGCTCCCGACATAGGACAACCACACGAATATATGTGGCGGGGATAAACTACTTTTTTATAACTCTACTCTCCCCCTTTTTAACCTCAACAGACTGACAAAGGATACATGAAATAACATACATTGAATTAAGGAGCTTTTTATAATAAAAGTGAATTCAATAATATTCAAAATTATATATCACCAATATATAACATTTAAAATAATTAGGCATGCATACACTTCTTGTGAATCAGTTCTTCTTTAAGGTAACAAAAGAAAGTTGATAAAGCTCGTTTTTGTCGACATCATGGAATTATTGGGATGTCAGGAGGGTGACAATGGTCTTTGCCGTCAGGGACCAAAAGCGACCTAAAATGTTATGTATCGCACTGGGCATTGTTTCTTTCTTATAGTTAAAAGACCAAAGACCAACTGTTATGATATTGTAACTATTATATTTATTTAGTTGGCCTAATTTGTTTTGTGTGGCCTAAGAATGTTTACATTGTTTTATATACATTGTGTACAAAATAAAATACATTGTGTTACAACTATGCAGTTTAGAAATCACTGGAACAATCATTGATACTAATGGAATGATTAGAACTTTCTATTTCACTTACATAACGTTTCCAGAATGATCATAACAAAAGATGCGTAATTTATATTTCTAGAGTTGTCTAGAAATTTCCGTTTGAGTATTTAAATGCAGACCCAAAAGTTAGTTGAATATAGAGATTTGGACATAGACATAGATAGACTTAGACATCGATAGACATCAACAGTTGGATTGACACTTTTATTTTCAAACTACATCATACTAGATTGTGACCAATTGGATATAATATTCTGTGGATTCCCGTGAAGATTTCCGGATAAAGAAAAGATAAAAGATTGGACTCATATTTTGACAGTTGAGTTGACATTTCTTTTTGTGTAATACTTTTTGTAAACTAGTGTATAATAAATCTTGTTAAATTTTATTATTGATTTGTGTCTTTTGTTGGCTACAATTAAAAGGCGATTTTCTGACATAACACCAACAAATATTGGAGGCCTTAATGTGATTGTCCAAAGACCAATAAATATTGGAGGCCTTAATGTGATTGTCCAAAGACCAACAAATATTGGAGGCCTTAATGTGATTGTCCAAAGACCAACAAATATTGGAGGCCTTAATGTGATTGTCATTTTTAAATTAACTTAGAAAGGCTGCAACGACAAAAGAAAAAGTAATTAAAATAGATTAAGAATAAAAGATAATTGTCTCTTGCTGGTTTTGTTCGCACTTAGATAGCAGTCATGTTTATTCCCCAAAAACGAAGATGAAAGTATGTCTGCACCCGATTGAATTCAACATACTGATGGTCATCGCTCCCGAGTTTCATTATCTAATTGATAATCAAAGCTATAAACAAAATCATATCTCTGGTTCAAATAATCGACACAACTAGTATATTTTATTCATTCATAGAATATAATCTTGTATGTACTGTAATCATGTACTATGTTCGTCGGTCAAGGTCAATATCAAACGTAAAAAGCATAGAGATCAACAGCCAGGACATGAAATGTTCTCGTAATTTGACTTTATAACTTAATCTTTAGTAAAATGTTCGGTAAATACAAAGATACTTATTTTTGATCTAAAGCCCATTATCAATGGGAAAAGCATATATGAAGATCAATAATTATGTGGTGAGAACGTATACCGGACTAGAAAAACGTTAAAGTTATGGTAAATATAATGTACTACGTCCATTTGGCTTCGGTTTGAAATAATATTTTGCCCTTTATGAACAAAATGATATTCCACCAGTGCATCCCCATAGCAAAGAAATGAATTAAATATGACATCAACTTGAGATCTACTTTATCGCGAATATTTAGAAAATATCATTTGAAATTTTATTGTTCAAATATATCCAAATTCTATGAAGGTATAAATTGTTGATTCGAACGGTAATTTGTTTATTTTTAACTGGGTTGGATCTCCCCGCAGTCGAAGCATATCCTACAATTTGACATCTTGGTTTTAAAAGTTGTTTGAGTATAATACCAAAATTTTGTGATTAATTCAACATCAAAATATATTCTTCACGAGGATTTCCCTAAAATTTCTTCATTCATAAATCAACGAGTATTACATTAGAGTTTTGTAATGGAAATACTATAGGGATTCCATGGTAACTGAGGGAAATGTTGCTTTAACCGAATACCTATTTCTTGAAATAATCATATAGATAAAATACATAGCGCAGCAAGGCATAAAACGTCTCATCTCAAAACTATAACATTTGCAATCAAAATGGCAAATATTCTTTTAACTTATTCACCGTAAAAAAGAACTTACTCGCTAATGCCCATAGCTCTCTTCGTGAAATGGCTTCTCCTGTTGCGTTGGTGTGGTTACGACAGAGTTCAGATACAAATAACGGTGTGTTAGTTGTAGGTGTATTTAAAGTTGTTTGAGACATTGTCGTTTCTAGTGTCTTGTCCTTTGTCTGTTCAGTAGTTAAGGATTCCATAGTTGACATAGGTGAGGTTGAATCTATATGAGGAGTTGAGGTTCCGTTAGCCATAGTTGTTGTATTTTCTTGTAGAATACTATCACTTTGATCAAATGTACTTTTCATAAAAGATTGCAAAAATAAGTTTTTGAAATTTATACCGTTTAGAATATCGTTAGCTTCTGCTATGAAATCGTCTGCCTCTTTTGGAGTTATTGAAATTTTCGGACGATTTATATTCTCCATCATCTTCCTGTAATCAAATCGTATTTCGGACATTACAACACTAGTGGCAATATTTAGAATACAAACATATTTCAGAAACATTTTTGGGTAAAATTTTAAATGCACTGTAAAACACACGTCAAGTTGATCATAAATAAATATACATTATATTTCTAATAATCATACGATGTGTCACACATATTATGAGATTATCTCTTATTTTTGTCCAATTATTTACCTTTATTTGTTTATCAGGAGTCACAGTGTGATAAAGTGTGATCATAGATTTAAAAATGTTTCACTAAGCACAGATAACATGTCCAAATCAAACTCCAATGTACTCTTTTTATTAACTTCTTAACAAAAGTTTCACCCATTAACCCACGTATATGTTATGAATTAATTTAAGTTTTCGATGGAAGTCTTTTTCCCAGATTCACTTTAATTCATTCATTTGCAATACTTTGTTAAACTTCTGTTTGTTAAGGTGATATATTATATATACAATTTTATATTGGTAGGTAGCTGCTCTGGAAGCCAAAAAACATCAACATTGAATGATATTTTTTGTTGGTTTGAGTATCAATATTTCCACAATTTTATGTTAGCATAAAACATCAACATTGAATGATATTTTTTGTTGGTTTGATAGTATGTATCAATATTTCCATACAATTTTATGTTAGCACCTACAATTTGGGATTAGTAAACTTATCATTCTGTTATCTATAATCGGGAAACAAGACGATAGCTGTTTATGAAAACAGAAACATCAGTCTGAAGAACGCTGGCAGTAAAAGAGAGGAATAAACTCGTTCTTGTTTATTCGAAGGCTTTAGTCAATTTCAGCGACAAAACTTTGAATAGGAAAACGGCTCTTCCATTGAAATGGCATCAAAAGCTAATATCAGCTTCCGTATCAGCTCGTTGAACTAACATGTGCTGTTCCGTTTATGCCATATCAGCGATGCAAAAATAAGGTACGCGATAGATAAAGATTCTACCACTGCATCAAGTGTGATACGATATTTATCCACCAGAGAGTTAAATTTTCATATATTTAAAACTCGAGGCTCGCCGATCGTTTAAAATATTTAAAATTTAACTGTTGAGAGTGGATAAATATCGTATTGCACGAGATTTGGTGGTGGAATCTGTTTCTGTGATGATTTTTAGACGAAATATAGACAATCTTAATCCTTTTTTTCCGAATGATCTGTAAAAAGATGTGCTCTTTCTATGTGACATGATCAAGCATGGTCGCCTTTTTTCATGACGTCACAATAGGAAATTCAGAGGAAAGCTAAAATTTGACGTCATAATCGAATTTTGACCAATGAAGAACTGAGATCAAACGAACCACACGTTGATTAAATAAAAAAAATCAACAGGTCAGGAAAAGGATAAATCGGGTAAGAATTAGAGAATCATGAATGAATTGTAGAGCTCTTTTGAAACATCGCTTCGTAAACAAAATTATCTTTAAGAATGTACTTAAGTGAAATTAAAAAAATCTAGAATTTAAAATTGATACTATAAGTCAGAAGAGCATTAATTAAGGAACAAAATAAGCTAACAATATTGATAGGTTATGGAGCTCCTTTTCGAGATATTTAATTTTTTTTTAAATGGCGGGAAAAGGCTGACTTGGACTTTTACCTCATATTTGCATTGGTATTATTTGGGTCTCAAATCGAAAGAAAAGAAATCTAAAATCTGCTTAAATTTTGGTAAATGACCTTTTATGATCTTTTGAAGTCTTATATGAAAAGAAAAATGGGTGTTATGGGGCAAATAAATTACCCTGTATCGTAGGAAAACAACCAAGGAGTCCGAACATCTGACAAAAATTCATAAACCTCACCTGAGTACATCCTTAAAGCAGTCTTACCATTACATATTTTTAAGGAAATACGAAATCTGAAAACGAATTACAATGCTTCACTTGGCTCATTATGCTTAGAAATTACAGAATATTTCCACAATTGAAGGTAATGAATTTATTTGAAAAAAGTATCATAACACCACAACATACCGATTTGATAAATCATCAGGTCACGTTTTTTGTATCTTTATTTAAGCAGAATCAAACTGATCAATTTAATGTTAACTATTAGAAATGCACAATTAGTTTGACTGATTAGTGTTGTACCGATTTATTTTGTCATGATATCTTTAAAATGCTCAATCTTTATATTCGGTTATTACAAGTTGCAGTGTCAACATATCGGTGAGTTAGGTTAATATATTTATTAAATGGGTAGATTATTTCGAAAGCCAAAAAGATCTAAATAATGAATACTTTGGAGAGTTGTCTCATTGGCACTATATATATATATATATATCGTTTTTCTAAGATATAACTATTTCAAAGCAATTGAATGTTTTTGTAGTTTCTGCATAATTTCTGTTATTTGTAGTACACGTTTGATTCCCATATATAATTCATAGAAAGCAAGAAAGAACGCAAAATACAATTCACCGTTTCAGAATCTAATGTATTATGGGTAATATTTTCAAAAGTGTACACCAAAGCGTCATGATTAGTTAACAACGTCATAAACAATTGTAATTCAACCAATGACGTGACGTTATTTTCATTTTGGGGTACGAACAATAAAATTACCCATAGTTCTTTAGATTCTGAAACGGCCTATTGCATCAATTTTTAATTTTTGGTATGCATGCAAACAAGACCAAACTTTGAAAACTAAAAGATATAAGATAAAAAGAATTCGTGCATATATCACATTTAACTTTAACTTCAACTTTTATTTTTAAAAAATTTGTAAGGGTTCCGCGGAACCCAGTGTCTCGCCTACTTTTGCTGTTAATCACAGGCTCAACAAAAATGAGGAAAAAAATTTATAAAAATATTCCTCTCTATACTATCTTTTGATTGTAAGTAGCTTCTGTCTAAGTTTGTTAAAAATCAAGGATAGTTTATGAATCTAATAAATGTTTTAAAAACTTAAACTGCAGACTGTATGTAATGTTAACTTGAAGAAAAAACTAAGTCCATTTATAAGTAAAATACGGAAAAAATGGAACAAAATTTTAACAAAATTTCCTTCTAGATACTAGCTTTTAATCATAAACAAGCTTCTGTCCAAGTTTGGTACAAATCCAAGATAGTTTAAGAAAGATGTTAAAATTTTAAAAAATTTAACCACAGAGTGAATGTAATGTTAACTGGCAGAAAAACTAAGTCCATTTATAAGTAAAATACGGAAAAAATGGAATTTTTTTTTACAAAATTTACTTTTGGATATTATCTTATGATCATAAAAAAGCTTCTGTCCAAGTTTGGTAGAATTCCAGGATAGTTTAAGAAAGTTATCAAAATTTCAAAAACTTTAACCACAGAGTGAATATTTGTGGACGCCGCCGACGACGACGACGACGACGCCGACGGAATGTAGGATCGCTATGTCTCGCTTTTTCGACAAAAGTCGAAGGCTCGACAAAAATATTTGATTTTTGAGCACATTTTAAAAAGTTTACAAACATAACTTTAACACAAACCGTGGTACTCTTCCATCATTTACTATTTTTTGTCAGAATGCAAGTTTACAAAGAACAATAGTTTCTTAAATCGTTTTCAACGTTTGGGGGTGAAATTCCATTCGCTGCAGGAATTTTTTGAACTCTGAACTTATGTACAAGGAAAATCGATAATGTAAAAAAGAACAACTGTTAACCTTACCAAGACTAAAACAAAAAAATGCACAAAACTTACAACACCACCAGCAACTAATTGTTGCATCAATCAAAGCGTCAAAAAAAGTTTAATGTTAATTATGTTACACGGTAGAAAGTTTTTTGGTTGAATGATTAATTCATAGATTTCATGTATACATAGAAAAACAAAGGATATATGGTATCCATCCATGACACAAAATTAGTACATGCACAGCAAAAACACACAAAAAGCAAAGGAACAGCGCTTTTATTGATGTTCTTCATCTCAAAGTCACAGTGAGGCTGTGAACATATTTTTTTAAAAATAGAAACAATAATCATTAATCTTTCCATCAATTGGTATGTTAAGCGTGTTGTTTTTTCCATTGGAATTCAAATTTTTAGTTTTGAAATACATGTTGCCTTTACTGTTCGATTTTGGGCGGAATTATATCAAATGGTCGAGAAAAACTTCTCAAGATTAAATATCTTGACAATGTATTTGTTTTTTTTCCAGGTTAAAAGAATACAATGATGTTATATTTCGTTTTCGTTTGGACACTTTGTGTAACTGATATTTTAGGAAGACCTTTGGACTATGACCCATATGGTCCTGCTCCTGTTCTACCTGCCCCACCAATGATGATGGACAGAAAACATGGATTAGGGCTACGAAGTCAGAGTATATTGTATCTACCGCAAGGTTTAATCAAACAAACACCCGATGACGTGCCTGGCCGTAGATCACAACCTTTTAGAAACGAAAGACAACATAACAATGATTTCTTTCAGTATGGCCCATTAACAACAAATACAGGTTCCAGAGTCAGGTCTCCGATTCCAAAGCGTTCTTCTGATTTAAGCAATTATTCATCATTTATGATAAGGAAAAATAACAGGAGATCTAGTTTTCCTGGTTCACAGAATTCCTATTTTAGTGGAGTAATTGGTAAAAATGTTCATGACCCACCAACTAAAACCGTTTTAGAGAGAAGAAGGATACCTACCATCACATTCACGAAGATTCCAAGAGTTATAATGAAAAAGGTGAATGTTAATGTACCTGTAGTAAGAATGGTTTCACGAATCGTTGATTTGAAAACCGGGAAGGTTCTGGGTGATGTAGGAAAGTCTATTTCTTCACATCAATGAAGAGATTAGTTGCATGATTTCATTCAACATTTGGAAATATCCGGATCGATATTTACTATATATTGCCTGTACAAGAAATAAATCTATTATATAACTTGAAATATGTTTTTTTTTCTGTAAATCCAATTCTAATACTTAATATTACTGAGTTTAAACATTACATACGGAGAAGTGTTGATCAGATCTTGGGATCCATTTGTGAAGCCAAATAGAGTTGGTTTCGTAAAAGTTGGAGTCACGAACTAGAATTCAGCGTCATATTTGATTTGTACAGCAATGATACAAGCACAAATGGCAACATACATTAACTCGCCGCTGCTCGTAGATCGAGAGCGGGCGAACCAGTGCGTCACATGGTTCTCTCTTTTCTATATTCTACTCCTCTTCGTTTCAAAAGTAACCTTTATCATGATCATAGAAACGTTTTGACCAATTAGAAAAAGGTACTTATAAAAAATAGTTTCCAAACAATGAAACATATCAAAAGCAGATTAAATTAAGACTTAGTGTTAATTGACAGAATATACAGTTTGGGTGTTGACAAATAAATTACATTGATGTATATTGTTGTCAAAAGTATTCTGACATAATCTTAATCTTAATCCATAAATATTTCCAAGCAACGCTAAAACGGCTTATAAATGTCTTTTATGAAATTATTTGAAAAATAGTTCAAAATGTTTCCTAACAAAATGCACTTCTTCCGTAATAAAAGTATTGTCATAAGAAATAATGACTTTTGATACCAAACACGACATAAATAGATGAAAATGCTAAAATTCACAATTTCACGCATTTTACAACACGACAATTTCATGAAACTCTGATGTATGTAAGCTTAAAAGTATCAAGTAAAATATTTCATCGAAATCAGCTAGTTTCAATAAACATATCGGACCTATCTGGGATTTTTAGATCAGTGCTACGACTTTTACATGACATTTGGATTGTTCTAAATAATAATTACGAATATAATGAAACTAAAGCAAATGACCAATGTAATACTATTAAATCAGAATGGCTAGACAAAAACAAGGCAGGATTGTGAATGATTGATTTTTGCTTAACGTCCAGATCGCTTTCAGCAAGATCAGCTGATTTAATCAAAGTAATCTTAATAGTACGGCTACAAGATAGACAAGGTGGTCTGGTCCTTATCTGGATCTTTCCTTGACATTTGTCTTATGAGACAATAAAAATTAAGATTTACGACATTTGTCTTATTGGACAACTAAAAACTAGGATTTACGACATTTGTCTTATTGGACAACTATAAACTAGGATTTACGACATTTGTCTTATTGAACAACTAAAAACTAGGATTTACGACATTTGTCTTATTGAACAACTAAAAACTAGGATTTACGACATTAGGAGTACTTGACATTTGTCTTATTGGACAGCTAAAAACTAGAATTTACGACATTTGTTTTATTGGACAACTTAAAACTAGGATTTACGACATTTGTCTTATTGAACAACTAAAAACTAGGATTTACGACATTAGGACGACTTGACATTTGTCTTATTGGACAACTAAAAACTAGGATTTACGACATTTTTCTTATTGGACAACTAAAAACTAGGATTTACGATATTTGTCTTATTGGACAACTAAAAACTAGGATTTACGACATTTGCCTTATTGGACAACTAGAAACTAGGATTTACGATATTTGTCTCAATGGACAATTAAAAACTAGAATTTACGACATAAGAACGATTTTTTAGTGTTCCTATAGACTAATGGTAACACATTCTCTGCTCGAGTCTATGATGTTAACGTTTCTTAATTTATACATTTTACCAAAGCAAGTTCTTATTATGGCATTTTTACTCACACAGAAGAACGACTGAAATTGTCTATTTGCTTGTGCCAAGTCAGGAATATGACAGTTGTTTTCCATTCGTTTGACGTGTTTGAGCTTTTGATTTTGCCATTTTATAAGGGACTTCCGATTTGAATTTTCCTTCGAGTTCGGTATTTTTGTTATTTTACTTTTTTTTGTAAGCTCTACGGTTGCAATCATGAATTGGTTGATTTGTACAGGACTCACTTTTCTTAACTTACTAGAGACTTTTTAATTCTGTAGATAAATACAGATGTTTACTGTTATCTGACACAAGTACAAGTTTGGTCATGTTCCTGGTATTAATACTTTGTAATAGGACTTTCAACTACCACATTAATGCATGTTAAGCTGGGAATGTTTATGTTGTTTTTTTTTTATTTAACACATTTTTCTAGAGGTTATTGTTGTGTAAACTAGCAGATTAACTCACAACTGAATACAAGTCCGAAGGACTTTAATTTATGTAATTAAAAGTTTGTGAGTCAGCTGTCCTCAGGAACCCACACAAACAGGGTGTAAAACGGATGCTCAGAAAAAGTTAGCAGTGTTTACTAAAACAGTTTTCAATATTAGCGCACCAACAATCTGACTGTTTACAAGATAGTATATCATAAAACATGATAGATATTCATGTTATGTATTAACCCCAAACTGATTATTATGATTACACGACGAATAAAACTTATATTTAAGACGAACATTTTTAGTTAGATGCATGACTTGCATTTGACCTTTATGACACTGACAATGTCTGACACGATTCGTCAAAGCATGGTCTGGTAGAGAAGTTTTTGGGTGAGAAAAAATAATCCATGTAGAGTATATATATTGATAGCATGACATATATATATATATATATATTTTATGTAATATCATATGTTGATAGATTTATGAGATGCATGTATGGTTCCTTTGGTGTATTTCGTACAGCAACCAGTGCATGCGTCGTATTATCTATATACTGTACTTAATATGGTACCATTATTGTTATCTTATGGAATGAGGTCAAAAGGTTTACAACTTGGTTCGCTTCCTTACATGCAACTTGGGGCTTATCTGCTGACTGCATAATATTATGGCCAATCTGTACATTTTCATTTGGCGTAAGTTTTACATTCCTTTTGTATGTATAGAATATTCTTGAAGATACATATTATATAGAGTTTAGCTCAATGTTGTTCGAGATGTAGACTAGCATATCCAAGTCATATGTATAATATTTAATCACATATTGGTTTGAAGGACACAGTATTTTGATCGGTTCATTGACAACAATTTTTACAGCATATTAAATGACAATAACTGCATCTGTCGTATAGCTCTTGTGCCGCAAATATGGGATCATTTAAGGAACATTGTAACGTATGTGAAACTAGTAAGATATGTCTAGTTACCGAACAACTTGCTACTTGTAACTCGATTTACTATAGTTTGAACTTGTAGACAGGAATTATCAACTATAAAATTTAAAAAAAAAAAAACGCTGAAAGCTTTATGTCACAAACGATAACCTGTAAACTGATACTTCTGTTAAAAAGAAAAAGTACGAAATTGCATTTCCCCATCGATTAACAAATATCATAAATTGTAACGAAGGTAACAAATTACACCCTTCGGATAACCGAAAGATGCAAGTTTCTTAATCAAGTAAAACAGTAAAATTTGCCAATTTGCTTTTATTTCGAAAACTTTTTATAGATATGTCGAGTATAAACCTTATCTAGAAAAATATTTAAATAGAAGATGTCTTTTTAAGTGATATTGTTGTTCAAATATGTTCTTGGGTGAGCACTGTGCTCACATTTATCCCAAACTGATGCCTCAAGACGACGAAATAAGAATATGGTTTCCTATACTGGTAATGCTCCTTTCCCTACCAGTAAATTGATAAATTGTTCAACAGGATAAGGAATATATTCCCAAATGCCGTCACGCCATACTATTTAGGATATCATTATGTCTTTTACATAAGGGTTAGCTTAAAGATTTACACTGTTGTAAAAATATGATTCATATTAGCAAATGAGTAAATTACACACCATAAACTAATAGGAGGTATAAAACATATACCTCAAATAAAAAAAATGGAAATGGCCGTTAACAGTTCATAGAATCTATGAAAATCTCTCTGGTATTATCTGTTATGGTTAAAAATAATACTAGTAGTTTGTGTCATTTAAGAAATAAAAATTACAAATCCCTACAAATCAATATGTATGAAAATAAAGAAAATTACGATTAAACAGGACTGTCTTGATTTATACTTTAAGAGTCAGTAACTTCATTTATTTTTTAGTGTTTATATGTATACAGTGTACAGAAGGTAAGAAATATTATTTTTAATAATGAAAAAACCGTGAGGTGGAGTATACGTCAGAGAGAAAGTCATTCTAAATACAATAAAACCACTATTGTTCAACATATGGTCTTCAACAATGGACAAGTGTAAGGCTCTGAATGACCCAGATTCTAGACAAGTGTCAAGCTCTAAAAGACACCGAGTCTAGCCAAGTGTAAAGCTTTGAATGGCCCAGAGTCTAGGAAGTGTCAAGCTCTCAATGACCCAGATTCTAGACAAGTGTCAAGCTCTAAATGACACCGAGTCTAGCCAAGTGTAAAGCTCTGAATGGTCCAGAGTCTAGCCAAGTGTAAAGCTCTGAATGGTCCAGAGTCTAAACAAGTGTCAAGCTCTGAATGACCCTGAGTCTAGACAAGTGTCCAGCTCTCAATGACCCAGATTCTAGACAAGTGTCAAGATCTAATTGTCTCCTAGTATAGACAAGGGTCAAGCTCTAAATGACGCCTAGAATAGACAAGTGTATAGCTCTAAATGACCCCTAGAATAGACAAGTGTATAGCTCTAAATGACCCCCAGAATAGACAAGTGTATAGTTCTAAATGACCCCTAGAATAGACAAGTGTATAGCTCAAAGTGACCCCTAGAATAGACAGTGTATAGCTCCAAATGACACCTAGAATAGACAGTGTATAGGTCCAAATGACACATAGAAAAGACCAGTGTATGGCTCCAAATGACCCCTAGAATAGACCAGTATATAGCTCCAGATGACCCCTAGAATAGACAAGTGTATAACTCTAAATTTCCTCTTGTCTAGAGAAGTGTAATTTATGACCCCGAGTCTAGACAAGTATCCAACTATAAATGTCCTTTGTCGTGACAAGTGTCAAACTATAAATGTCCTTTGTCGTGACAAGTGTCAAGTATGGCCCCAGTATAGACAAGTGTCAAACTATAGATGTCACATGTTTTGACAAATGTCAAGTATGGCCCGAGTATAGATAAGTGTCAAACTCTAAATGTAACCTAGTCTAGACATATATGTCAAGTATGAACCCGATTCAAGACAAGTGTCAAGATATCAATAGCCCCGAGCTAGACAAGTGTCAATCCATAAACGGTTCAGAGTCTAGACAAGTGTCAAGTTCTATATGGCTCGAGTGTAGACAAGTTATAATTATATATCTGTTAGAGACTACCAACAAAAAAACTGCCTTAACATCGAATTCTTGAAAGCACACATCCACTAAATTAGAAAAAAAAAAAAAAAAAAACAAAAGACAAAACAAAAAATGAAACTATATACTACCGAATATGTTTTGACTTGGGATATCGATATGTACAAGTGGCGTAGCTAAATTTATTTCTTTTAGTACTCCCCCACGAACACGTACAAAAACAATTCTTAATTTCTTTCAGCTGTATAACAAAATCATGCATTATTATGATAGCATACAGTGAAATCAGCTCATAAAAAGTAATTGCATGCATTACATATCATTAACTCATTTTTTTTTTAATTTACCAGTGGTAAATTTAGAAATTATTAAGAAACTAAGGTTCAGACTTCTTCAGGCTATGTTGAACTTAGATGGTTTTGGATATTTTTTTCTTTCCCTTTTGGTCCTATAGCTCCATAAGTATTTATACATTAATTTTATACATGGTTAGCTTTCAAATGTTTGGCTTTGAGCGTTCTTGATGATAGCGAATCTAGAAAAGCTCTTTAGACACATCACATTTATAAAATGTAATTTTACTAACATACGTACAAGTAATACAATACTGCATACTACTGCTTTACAGAAACTTAGAATTTACAGAAAACAGTCTTAAAATAATTAAACTACTGATATACAAATTATCCCATCACACAAGCTACCAGCAGCTGTATATCCTAGTAGATTTTATTCATCTATTTCATTAACAGTGCAGAAATTTGCTCGAGGAAATTTGAGTTTTGATACAATAACAAAATCTTTATCGTGTTTAAAACTGTAAGCAAATCAATATTAATCGTAAAGAAATAAATACAACTTTAGTATAAAATTAGGAGATGTGGTTTTAATGGCAGTGAGACAATTATCCACCAGAGACCAAAATGACGTAGACGTTTACAACTATAGGTCACCGTTCTGCCTTAAAAATTGGGCAAACAACCCATACGGTACAGTAAGCTATTAAAGCCACGGCATAACAAAATGTGGAACAATTCATAGGTGGCTGTGAGATATCTTTTTTTGTAATTTACTTCCCGTATGTGGTATCAAATTTCAACAATAAATCTGTATCTCTGTTGTTCTTTGAGTCATTAAAATGTCACGCTTAATATGATGACACGAGACGTCATTGCAAACATGCGCACATTGGACCAAATAAGAAATGTATGTTCTTCATATGAAAAAGCTAAAAAAAAACCTTCGGAATCAATGCGTAATATACCCAAAGTTTGCTATTAAAGCAAATGAAAATTAAGCTGTCTATATTGTAGTTACTCAACATATATCCACTTTTCATAGGTGCTGTAGAATGCATGTCATGTAGCCGTGTAGCAGAACCTCATGATTGTGAAAACGTGGTTACATGTGCTCAACATGAGGTAACTTTTAGTTTATGTACACGATGTGTTAGATTGTGTATATACATTAAATATATATGGATACGCATTAAACTATGTAGAAAGAAGTCATTATGTATTCCTTTTGTGAGGGAACTTGCAATTTATTTGAAATTCACCAAAAAATTTCTAAAATTTATGCTATTCTTTGGTGTATTTTTATGATCATTTAAAAGTAAGTTTCTGTAAATCTTCTGTCAAATACATTATAAAAATTAGTGTCTAGGGCAGAAAAAAAAACAGTTAAATATGATCAAACACTCTACATGGGTAACGTTTTTCAATATCAGCGTTTCTCTAATCGCTACATCATGTATAATGCACTTTCAGCAATGTTTCACAGATTTCTACATTACTCCACAAGGTCACGTGTTCTATGATCTTGGATGTGCATCAAATAGGGTAAGTTTTTACTGATTGTTTGGAAGTATTACAGACCACTCGCCTAAAATCGACCGAGTCCGTTCCCCAATCTACTAGAAAGCGGATTCACCCGAGGATTGCAGATTGGATGCCAAACTCTTTTAATTGTCTTGCTGAGTAGCGCATTTCAACTGTATCGAACTAATTTTGTTGTATACGGATTGATATTTACATTTTTTTCACAGAAAATCAAGGGGAGGAGGAAATAGTTTTTTTTTATGAAAATCTATACTAAGTTCGAAAAAAGTAAGAGATAAAGAAAAAAATAGACATAGTGAAACCAGCAGTAGATCGAACTGATTTGTAGAGCAATTTTTTTTACATTCTAAAAGAAAAGCCGGACTTATATTTCACTGTTATATGTACAGATCAAGATGAGATTAAAACTGTCCTCTTTAAATATTGATATTTCACTATTATAGTTTCTTTAAAAAGACCATTTCTCTTGCATGTTAATTTTTAAATGTTATAACTTATATTGCTCTCGTCGCGATATAGGCAATTAGTACTATAATTTAAGTTATCATCATATAAAAAAGTTTATTCATCAAAGACAAGATTTTCTATCTTATTTCCTAATACTTTATACTATTCTCATTGTAAGGTGTGTGATGCTTTAAATAAGTTCGGGAAGAGAGAAGTTAAACGGCAAGATGAAAATTTATACATCTGTCAGGAATGTTGTAACTCACACCGTTGTAACCGATATGGATGTGGGGACCAGAGTAAGTACGCCATTTATACATTTGTCAGGAATGTTGTAACTCAAATGTTGTACACGATATGGATGTGGGTAGTCCAGAGTTAGTAAACCATTTAAATATGGGTACGCGTTTGGCATCTATACATTATAAAGCGAGTTTTAGATCAAATTGTAGTAATTATTACGGATGTTGTAAGTAACTAAAGAATAGATATGCAAGATTGGATTCTTTACATTTGTCAAAAATGCCGTAACTCATAAAGATGCAACCACATTGGTTATTTAATAAAGTTTTGGAAAGAGTTAGAACACTTCAGTAATTTAAATGATACAAAATTCTTCATAATCTCAGAACCCAACAAAAGTAATGTATTCATGGGAATAAATTTTAATATGATGGAAAGTCTTCATTTCAGGTAATTATTTTACATCGAATATGAAACTAACATATTTTATACATCTTATTTTCCATTAGAGCCTCTAATTTTCGTCGGTTTGACTGTCTCCGCTCTTCTCAAAGTTTTGAAGTGGCTATACATTTATATGTATTTCGTTGCATTTTTAAAAATTGTTTTTCTTGTTGAACTTGCCATGGGTAAAATCATAATTAAACATACATCATTGTTTTAAAGCAATATATATTGTCTATAGCTTCCATGTTTCGTTAACACCCTCAAATTTGAGTTTTATAATGATGTCCATTACGATGAAAATTTCTTTTTTTACGTATAGTGTTAAAAGAAAGAATTAACTCTAATTTAAATATGAACATTTTTTTTTATTCTCAGATAAGTTGAATCGGACGATTTGTTACAGTTGTAATGACGTAGAACATCCCAGTAAATGTGACACAGCTGCCGTCTGCGACATAGATAAGGTATTAATTAAAAGCTGCCATCTGCGACATAGGTAAGGTTTTCATTAAAAGCTGCCGTCTGCGACATATATAAGGTATTCACTAAAAGCTGCCGTCTGCGACATAGATAAGGTATTCATTAAAAGCTGCCGTATGCGACATAGAAAAGGTATCCATTAAAAGCTGCCGTATGCGACATTGATGAGGTATTCATTAAAAGCTGCCGTATGCGACATAAAAAAGGTATCCATTAAAAGCTGCCGTATGCGACATAGATGAGGTATTCATTAAAAGCTGCCGTATGCGACATACAAAAGGTATCCATTAAAAGCTGCCGTATGCGACATAGATGAGGTATTCAGTAAAAGCTGCCATATGCGACATAGATAAGGTATTCATTAAAAGCTAGCGTATGCGACATAGATAAGGTATTCATTAAAAGCTAGCGTCTGCGACATAGATAAAACATTCATTAAAAGATAGCATATGCGACATAAATAAGGTATTCATTAAAACCTTGCGTCTGCGACATATATAATACATTCATTAAACGCTTGCGTCTGTGACATAGATAAGGTATTCATTAAAAGCGTGCGTCTGCGACATAGATAAGGTATTCATTAAAAGCTTGCGTCTGCGACAAAGATAAGGTATTCATTAAATCTTGCGTCTCTGAAAGAAATAAGGTATTCATTTTCACCTCAAATATCGCATTTTGTTTCAAAAAAGGTCTCAATATGGAACCTGTATGATCCACAGATTCTACTTGTCTGAATGTCTGTTATAATACTATGATCGGACTATGATTGTAACTTACAGATGCAAATTGTTAAAATCAATTATAACCTTTTTCATTACTGTATATTTAACAACTAGGTCTGTTTAATATATTCTATACCCCAGATCCTTTATTGACATACAATGCATCGCAAAGGTAAATGTAGAGAAAGACGTGGTGGAGTGCCAATGAGACAACTATCCAAAGAAAACAAATGATGAGGATATAAACAACCTTATATCACTATACGGCCTTAAATCATGAGCCAAACATATTCCGTATATTATAAATAAGAAGATGTGGTATGAGTGCCATGAGACAACTCTCCATCCAAGTCACAATGTATAAAAAGTTAACAATATTAGATCAAAGTACGGCCTTCAACACGGAGCATTGGCTCACACCGAACAGCAAGCTATAAAGGACCCCAAAATGACTAGTGTAAAACAATTCAAACAGGAAAACCAACGGTCTTATCTATATAAAAAACGAGAAACGAGAAACACGTATGAACCACATCAACAAACGACAACCACTGAACAACAGGCTCCTGACTTAGGACAGGTGCATAAAAATGCAGCGGGTTTAAACGTTTTAACAGGCGCCATCCTTCACCCTAACCTGAGACAGTAGTGTAACATTACAAAATAAAAAGACACTCTATAAAATATCTATTGAAATGGCTTAACTCGATCGAAAATACATTTAAACAAAAACAAGTAAACATACGCTAAACGAATAAGTTTGATCTATGACACAATATAAATACAATATTAATAAAAAAAAGATGAAGGAACAGTGTCATAAAGACAACTCTTACCTTGAACAAAATGGCGTTAAATAACACAACTTACACAGGTAAATTTAAATATAATAATTTTGTTGATAAGAGTACGGAAGTAAACATTTTTTTTAAATAATAAATTTGTTGTTCACAGTACGAGTATAGAAGTGAAAATTTATAAGCTATAAAACCCGCTAAATGACAAAATATAAAACAAATTTAAAGAGAAAACGACTGCTTCATTTTTGCTAAAACAATAAGTTAAAAAAAAAAAAATATGTCGACCAATGAATTACAGGTTTCTGACTCAGGACAGGCACATATAGAATGTGGCGGGGTTAAACATGTTTGAGAATCCCTAACCATGGACAGTGGTGAAACGTAACAACATAAGAACTATCTTTAAAATGATTTAGAATGGAATGAAATCGGCACGATGCACAGAAAAAAAAAAAAACAAAAGACAAAAACACTAATACCGATATTAGAGTACTCGCAGTTACTGAAAGCTAGTCAAAGCAAAAAAAAAAAAACCTAAAAAAAAAAAAATAAACCATGATTTTCCTGACTTATCAGTCAGTACACATACAACGGATTTAGTGTAAAGACGTCATGAATCTGAGTAACTTTCCTTTCTACACCTGTTCCATAAATGCACATCGTGTTTATTGTTTGACAGTTCTTAGTAATGTGATAAGACACGATTTTCATTTGCCTCTCATTCCTATAAATCTTTACAATTTTTCTATGTTTTCCAGGAATGCTATACCAAACATTTCATCAATGACATGTTTTCCGATCGATACGAGATGGGATGCCAACACAAGGAGGTATTATAGTTAAACTTCGTATTCTCAATACAAGTTTTGTTTCGCTTTCTATATTATCATTAAAAGATATTGTTCGGTATTGTCAGTGATGAGAAAGACTGAAATTTCCTTACTTTATTTTAGATATTAGCCTGTCAGAGGGATATATGTAAATGATTTTCATTTTACAGAAACTTGCTGCAGCTTTCACCTATCCCGTTATGTGACTGTCGTGGTCTGGTGGGGAAGACGAATAATTTTTCAAAATTTTATCTGTTTTTAAGAATTACTTTTTAGCAATACAGTTTGCTCATTCGAAAACGGAGTACAGCTAAATGGTTATGCGTACAGTTTCAAAACGTTTCACCTTGCATTAAAAACGAGGAAGGGTCGAAATCTAAGCGATATACATTGATGACCCTTTGGAATCTCATGCTCACAAACAATCTTTGGAATGTCATGCTCACAAGCAATCTTTGGAATCTCATGCTCACAAACAATCTTTGGAATCTCATGCTCACAAACAATCTTTGGAATCTCATGCTCACAAACAATCTTTGGAATGTCATGCTCACAAGCAATCTTTGGAATCTCATGCTCACAAACAATCTTTGGAATCTCATGCTCACAAACAATCTTTGGAATCTCATGCTCACAAGCAATCTTTGGAATCTCATGCTCACAAGCAATCTTTGGAATCTCATGCTCACAAACAATCTTTGGAATGTCATGCTCACAAACAATCTTTGGAATCTCATGCTCACAAACAATCTTTGGAATGTCATGCTCACAAACAATCTTTGGAATCTCATGCTCACAAGCAATCTTTGGAATCTCATGCTCACAAACAATCTTTGGAATGTCATGCTTACAAACAATCTTTGGAATGTCATGCTCACAAACAATCATGCTCACAAACAATCTTTGGAATCTCATGCTCACAAACAATCTTTGGAATCTCATGCTCACAAACAATCTTGGGAATCTCATGCTCACAAACAATGTGTGATGCAAAACATTTTTTGTCGAGCAAACATTTCTATCTGGTGAACTTTACAAACAAACACGCATCCAGAGCATTGAAACAGATTTCAGACCATAATGTTCAGTTTTTGTAAATCTGTTTTACCTTTTAGGTGCTTCCGATATTAAGATATGTATTTCATATGTTAAATGCTACATAAGAATCTAAGGTAGAATAATCCAAATCTTGTAACTCAAAGTGTGATGTTGCTTGCTTTTAAAGTACATGTTACTTTAAGTACACTATACTTATTACACCATATTGTACAAACTATAATAACTTTAAAAAATGAAATATGAAATTTGAAAATTGTAAATTTATAGATGTGTAAAAAGATGATGGGGAAAGAGTCAATCATAGCTGGTCATCCAAAGGTCAAGAAACAAATCATAGGAGGATTTGATAACATTGATGTCTGTTATTATTGTTGTGATAACAATTTCTGCAACAAGAAAGACTGTGTTAATGGTAAGGTTTCAGAACATTAATTCTGTAAAATTCAAATTCAAATATGAGGGTTTGGATGGTGGTCCTTCATTTATTTCTTTATTTTTAGCCATTTTTTCTCTATTCCTTATATATTTTGCCCATTATTCTCTTTTCTTTTAGATTTTGAACATTAATCTCTATTTTTTATATTGTTTGCCTTTTATTCTGTACTTTTTGTCCATTATTCTCTATTCTGTAAACCCCATCCAGACCCTCAAATATAGTGTGAATGCTGAAGCTTATTCGAAACGCGGTATTTACAATGAATTAAGGCCCAAATATAATAGTTGACAATATCAATGAGACAACCTTGAATTGAATAACTGCTAAATTATGTCTGAATATGAAATATGTGTTTATGGTGTCCAAGCGTTTAGTAGCGAATATTTCATGCATATTCAAGCCGAGAAAAGGGAACAAAACGTGGTAGGTATAGCCTCTGCATAATATTATGTTAGATATATGCAGAAGTTTTGCCTTGTAATAGATCCTCAAATAGTTTTTGCAATGTTAGTTTAACGCACAAAGGGCATACATGTAGCACTCTCCCTACATAAGGATTTTTAAACATCCGCTACTTAACGTTAAGCAAACAACAATC
Organism: Mytilus coruscus; assembly: GCA_017311375.1. NCBI lineage: Eukaryota > Metazoa > Mollusca > Bivalvia > Mytilida > Mytilidae > Mytilus > Mytilus coruscus. The sequence goes on from CM029596.1 coordinate 129,445,461, forward strand.
AATCAATCTAATATTTTAGATAATTTGTTTCTCTCCGTATAATACATTATTAAATTATTAAACTATTTTATCTAGCGTCAAAAAGTGTGACCCAGAAAAGTGAATTGTGTATGTGTTCTTGTCCATGCTTGTACTTTATTTTCCAGTTCCTTTTTGTTTTTAGTTATTTAGATTTTATCCATTCCTGGTAGGTTTAAATTTTTTGATAATTTTTTTGTAACCTTTAATCGTACACTTTAGTATTAAAAGATAGCCTTTACCGCTAAAATCGGTTTATTATCATTCTGAAAGAAATCTGTTCTTTATAGATAAATAAACGAACAGAGAAAAATTGAACGAACAAGTCAATCGTGCATGTGCCCCCAAAACATATATACTGTTTAGTTTAGGAAAATCCTCTCAGACGGTCCTAATGAGAAAAAGTCGACTGTAAAAGTAACACAAAATTAATGAATGTACGTAATCTACTTATATTGTGTCATATAGCGGCGTGGTCATTCATTTTCTTCAGGGTGCATGTATTTACTGATAATTTGACAATTTTGATATGGTTTAAAGATGTGTATTATTCTTTCTAACAGGACATCCTAGTACGCAACAAAATATGCAGACTAGTCCAATAACAACTACTGTGACAACGACAACTACAAAGAGAACAAATCCACCAACAACACAAGCGACGTCAACAACAACTACTCAAAGAACTCAGTCACCGACGACAACGACAACAACGAAAGTAACACATCCACCACCGACAACTAAAAAGTAACACATCCACCGCCGACAACTACAAGAGTGACACATCCACCGCCGAAAACTACAAAAGTGACACATCCACCGCCGACAACTACAAGAGTGACACATCCACCGCCGAAAACTACAAAAGTGACACATCCACCGCCGACAACTAAAAAAGTGACACATCCACCGCCGACAACTAAAAAAGTAACACATCCACCACCAACAACGACAACTATCAAAAGAACTCATCCACCACCAACAACGACAACTACCAAAAGAACTCATCCACCGACGACAACGACAACTACAAAAAGGACTACAACGCCAACGCCAACTAGTATGTTATGCCCAGTTACAGTTGATATACAATTGCATTTTACCGACTATATAAAAATAAGGACACGTGGTATGATTGCCACTGAGACAACTATCCCCCAGAGTTCGAAAAAGTGGATATAAGCAATTAAAAGTCACCGTACGGCCTTCAACAATTGAAAATCCGTACCGTATAATCGGGTATTAAAGGCCCCGACGTGAAAACATAATGTGGAAAAATAAATATGTCGGACATTAAGAAAGACAACCACTGAACTATAGGCACCTGACCTAGATCAAGCACATACAGAAAGTGGCGGGGTTAAACATGCTTGTGAGCGCTTAAAACTCCCCTAGCTTGGAACAGTGGTGTAACAGCACAACATAAGAACAAACTGTACAAATCAGTTGTAAATGGCTTAACGCAAAAGAAGGGTACAACGCACAAAACAAGTTAACTAAATTAATAACAATAGACACAAAACACCGATTTAAGAGTATCTGCAATAACTCAAAGCTAGTTCAAAGCCAATTACAACTAATAAATAAATCATATTCTCCCAGACCAAAGTATCAATCGGTACACATCTAACGGATTTAGAGTAAAGACCTCATAAATAGAACATTTTCAAATGAGCGACATTTGCAGTGATATCCTAATATGATATGAACGTCTTCAAACTCCCTTAAAGTACAAATCACAATAACAGAATACAAATAGCAATGAAATGTGTTTGTATTATATGATACTTTTTGTAATCATTTGGTTATTATTGTGTTATATTATTGTTTTTTGTTTATGTGCCCTTATATGTGTATTATCGGTTACGTCTTGCATATCTCATTCACACTATGGAGTGTAATGTATTGCCTAGTTGAAATGAACATGTAAATCCTTACACAAAAAAGTTCTTTCCTTATGCATATAATACAAACTGTAAACATATGTGTTTGTATAGGTCCTTAGTATTATACTAAGTTTAACAGGAAAAAGGTTTTTCGACATACTTATATTGTAAATTTTCCTTTTGTATTTATTTTTTCACATTTTAAAGTGAATCAGACCAATCATAGATTCAGCACAATGTGATGATTTTTAAAAAAAAAATATATGGAAAGGCGCTAATAGTGTTTGCTTGGTAAAATTTATAAAGCCAGAGCTGCAACGAACACTATATTAGGTTGATAAACTCAGAGGTGAAACGAACACTATATTAGGTTGATAAACTCAGAGGTGAAACGAACACTATATTAGGTTGATAAACTCAGAGGTGAAACGAACACTATATTAGGTTGATAAACTCAGAGGTGCCATATATAAATGTCTGATTATAAAGACTACATCTTAGTCCATGGCATCGTTATGATATATATATAGTTATATCTGCATGACGCTAGCTTATTTGAAATATGTTACATAATTGCACCTTTTCCTAAACACTAATGAACATTCTATTTAGAAAGCGAGAAATTCAAATTGTTTTGAAAATATTTTTATATTTATGTGCATCATTATAAATGCATTTTAATTATAATCCGTATCCACCAAACAAATTTCAAATTTAGTTAAGTTCTTAATGTACAGATATAAAAGCATTTTTTTAAATTCAGTATGAAAAAAAAAAAAAAATCACAGAACTAAAGATTAAACCCATCAGGGTTACTTATAATGGACTAAGTTCTATACAATTATGTTTGTAGAACCCGCAGCGCTTAATTGTTATTATTGTGAATACAGCAGCCATGAGAAGGAATGTAACCATACTACAAAGTGTAATCTAGGTGAAGATGTGAGTAGTACACCCAAGTACATATACAGTTAGATTGGTAAAATATACAATTAGAAAATCCGTTTAAATTAAAATTATAGATACTTGACATAAGTAAACTATCGACCGAAACCAAAATTACACCGGAAGTGTATTTTGAGATTATCTGATATTCTATAAGCAACGTTTGTGCCAATTAAGCCTACATTTGCTAAAATCTTTTAATGTTCTTTACGACACTACTTGAATGATGTTAAGGTTAAATTACTTCAGAAAGTAAAATATAGTTTGTCTCTTGAATTGTTTCACATTTTTCTATCCCGGGATCTTTTCTAGCTTACTATAGGGTACGAGGTTTGCTCATTGTTGAAGGCCGTACGGTGACTTATAGTTGTTTACATGACATTATAGTGTCAACATTTTTCAATTACATGACAGACTCGATGGAATCCACAAACAACACAGTATTTCCATCTTTTGAGAAAGAAACATTAATGTTTTCAACATTATAAATATAGTAGAAATCAAAGAAACAAGAGATATGTAATGAATGAAAATTTCCACTTCAGCAATGTTATTTGAGTAGAGTTGATGGCGGAGCTGATAACGACAATCTCTGTTTCTACAAGATGGGTTGTATGACAAAACCGTAAGTTCCTCTTATGAATAAAGTGATTTTTAAACTTTGGAACTATAGGTCCGCCTACAGGATCGATTAACGATATGTTAGCTGTAAAATATGGGAATGTTTGATATTTGATCTCTTAAACTTCATGAAAACTTTTCATTCAAAATTGAAAACAAAATAAAACAAAACTCGTATCAATCAAGCAAACAAACCCCGCCGCATTCTGTATGTGCCTGTCAGAGCCTGTAATTCAGTTGTTGCTGTATATCATATTTGTAGTTCGTTCATTTTTTTCATATAAGGGAGCTGCTACCATTTGATTTTATGGGGAAAGGGGGCTAGGATGAAATATTTTGTCCTGCATTTTTTTTTTCAGTTATAATCTCTGTCCTGCCTTTTTATTTTTCCCTCTATTCGGTCCTGCCTTTTTTTTTTTATTCGTTTATCCTAACTTTTTTTACATAGATTGTCATCCTGCCTTTTTTTTTTTTGCAAAGTTGCTCATCCTGCCTTTTTTTAACTCAAAATTCCTGTCCTGCCTTTTTTTCAAATTTCATCCTAGCACCCCCTAAATGGTACCTCCCTAAATCAGGCCATTAGTTTTCTCGTTTGAATACTTTTATATTTGTCATTTCGGGGCCTTTTATAGCTGACTATGCGGTATTGGTTTTGCTCATTGTTGAAGGCCGTACGGTGATCTATAGTTGTTAATTAAATTCTATGTCATTTGGTCTCTGGTGGATAGTTATCTGATTGGCAATTATACAACATTTTCTTATTTTTATAAACAAGAAAATGAACAAAATAGCCCTCCCAAAAAAGCAAGAAAAAAAAACAAAAACAAACAAACAAACAAACAAACAAACAAAAAAACATTAACATATAATTAGCAAATAATAAAAAATCTCTAAGAAACCGGAATATGAAAAAAAAAGAATAAACATCACCCATTTAAATAAATTTGTAAACATGTCGTCGCTTGGACTGTTATATGAATAAAAGGAGATTTCTGCTTTTAATTACCTTGAGATGTGGCTATCGTAGCTTTATGGAAATAAGGACGTTAAAGTTGTTTTATCATTGCTATCAAAACTTAAAGCACTGCATTTGAATATACTTTATATGAATAATTGCAAGTGAGATGTTGGAATATGGAGAAAGTATGCACTGCCATTCTATGCACCCCAACATTGGTAAATGATCCCCCACACATCCAATCATATTGCCGATTTTTTTTAAAGTCGTAGTAATCAAGAAACTAAAATTGTTACAAATACTTTCTACAGAGTCCTAATACGCTGCAAAATGTGGAGCACTCCTTCAAACAATAATTATAACAGTTTAAAAAGGATCTGCAATCATGAAGAATATCTGTTATATAAAAATTAAAACAAATCTACGGGGTTGGACAAGATAGTCACTTTTACTTTGAATATCGAAAGATTATTTCAAGACCTGCAACCGTAAACGACTACAGTCATCTTAAAACAAACAAAGCATGTGGTTCTTATATATACTATTCTGTTGGTTAAGTTGACAAAGATATTTAGAAGGACAGTCGAACCAACTCCTTCTGGTGAGCGTGTTGGATGTAAGAATATAAACCAAACGTTTTGTATGTCATTTCGTACAAACGCTTTTATATGCTATTTTAATCGTATTAGATAATGTCTGATTTTGTTTCTTTTTCAGGACTGTCACCATTACCGTTCGGCCATCCACAACAATGGAAAAGCAGTGATGGCAATGGATACGATAGAATATTTTGAGTGTTGTAGACATAGTAATTGTAATAATCATGTTGTACACAAGCATCCCCAACGATGCAATCCATTAACTACTATCAAGCCATAAACAATCTCTAAACAATGTAAAGAATGCAATAAAAACAATCTGACATTTGATTGAAAATAAGTTTCCATAGAAACAGCAAGCAATAAGAACCATTGTTATTTTCCCCTTCATTTTACAAATAATTCTTCTGTTAAAAAAGAAAAGCGGACTATACCGATGTAATATTAAAGCTGACAACGGCATTGCAAAGAAACGGAAAAAGACCAAAAGACAGTCTACAAAACATATATAAAAACTAAAGAAGATGTCTTCGATTTCACCACTTGGAATCCTTGGTTTAAAAGCTTACTTGCAATTAGCAATCCTTTAACAAGGAAATCATTATAGGATATGCAAGCTCTGGAATATCATACCAACTGTTAGATTTATACTTCATATGCAGGCATTAGGTATGCTTCGTATCTCGACGTCTAGAAATTAATAATGAAAGTCCATTGAGAACTAACACAGAATTTTAAATTTTACGACAAACGATATGATTTAAATTTTCCTTTTGTGAACTTTATATTGTCATGAAGCAACATTCCAGGAACACTTGCGTATGGAGTATAATATATCTTACAGTTGATACGGTATTCCAGTGCAGTTCCTTCATGACAGAAAATTGCTGCTTGGAATATAGGGAAAATGACTACTTTCACTTCCGTAACATAAAGTTTTTGGTTGGGTTCTTGCTCAATGTTGAATTTCCTTGTGCTCTTTTGTGGACAAGTTTTGTCTGTTCGCCTTTTTGTCCTTTGGTGCAAGGTGATGCCTGGAATATTGCACATCGAATTCTAAATAATACGTATATCAACATTGTAAGAGTTCAAGCATTTCTCATTGGGGTTTAACAAAGTTTATTTTGAAGGTTTACATCAGAAATACTCGCGAACGAATTCGAAAATCATCGCCTGTCGAATATTGGGTGGGTAGGGTATGCCCTTGAAAATGAAAATAATATAGAAAGTCTTCATTTCATATATCGGAAAGGCTTATTTGTTGTTAAAGTTCAGAATTTTGATAATGCTAGATTAACTTTATAAATTATATAATGGTTCTAAAACTCAGGATACAATTTCCTCAGACGATGTTGAACTTGCAGATTTTCGCTGTTCTCTGAATTCTCTTTAAAGGAAAATAAGGCATAAGGTGTATTAATTCTTAACAAAAGTCCTTAAACGTACTTATCAAACTTAAAGCTGGGATCAGTGCTTTTCTCGCTTTTCTTTATCTCAAAGTCATAGTGAAGTCTTCAACATGAGGCAAAGGACACATTTCACTGCAAGTTCGAGACGGCCCTAGTTAGGTGTTAGTGGAAAACTTTGCTAGATGTTAACAATCCTGCATATGCGCATTGGTGAAAACACATACATTACGTGAGTTAATATCAACAAGATATAGAAAACAATCGCAAAACATATTTACGTGACTGCATGGTAATTTTGTCATCTTTTCTACCGACAAAAAGCAGCTAATCTGCAAGATATTTCATCTACGTGCTACAATTCATCGTGTACTGTGTTACAAAACTAGATGAAGCCGACATGTAAAAACATAACTCCACCGAAAGGAATATTTTATATAGCCAAGATGGCCAAGTTGTCTATGCAATGGCTATTGACAGTGCTTGTGGAGTTGCCACCATGTCACAGACGCGAAAAGTCTAATACCGCTGATGAAAGGATAAAACTGTCTTGCCGCATTATTAAACCATCATTGTTGCAGTAAACTTCCGACGAAGTACATGTAATTAGTTGTGTTAGTAGATGCGTAACCCTAGGCTTTCCAATTGAAAATTTATATGCATAAACACATACATAAAATTGAGAATGGAAACGGAATGGGTTAATGAGACAACAACCCGACCAAAGAGCAGAAAACAGTACAAGGCCACCAATAGATCTTCAAGACATCGAGAAAATCCGCACCCGGAGGCGGGCTTCAGCTGGCCCCTAAACATGTATATGTTACCACTAATTTTATATCAAACAGTGCTGTGCTTGAATTACAGACGAAGAACAAACAATTTCTATACCACATTTCAAAGAAGGAAGGACACAGGATCTCTGATTCACATTCCTCCTTCCCTCCACCTACTCCCAATTTCCTTCTTTACTCCTAGATGAATATCGATCAAAGAAACTTTTCAATCATATCTTTTTACTCTCCTTTTCTCCCGGTTCAAGTCTCCTCACTCCCAGGTTCCCTTATTACTGTCCAACCCTCTTAAAACAAAACGGGCCTTTATTCCATCAAAAATACTTATTTATTCTGTTGATTTTATTTAACCAAACTTGATTATCAAGAAAAATGGAAGAAGTTGATTAGATATTGACTATTAGGGTCGATTGAAAACAACATTTATGACGAAAAAGATGATTTCAGCTTCCCAATTGTGAAATTTCCATTTCTATGTAGCAACTTATGGAGTATATGTCTCCCAGCTGATATGATAGAAAATGTAAGCTCTGAATTTCCTTGGTAGAGGGTTCCTGCTTATAGGAAGCTATAATACCAAGGGTTCCAAGTGACGAAATCGAAGTAATCGTTTCAAAATTTGACGGACGTCATTACGAGTTGGTTAACCGTTATCACGGTAGGTATAGTGTCGGGCTGGGATCGTGGTTTTCGAATGTAACCACTTTTTCGAGTGAATATGATCAAAATGTAAACAAACAGACTTCCTTTCTGGTTAAACGTGAAAAAATATGCTAGAACCTTATATACAAGATCATAGAAGGTAAATTAGTATTTTGATAAAAGATATTATCAACCCTACATTTTTTTGATTTAAAACGTTTAATTTAGCCTTACAATACTTTATTCCACAATACAGATTAAAGCCATTTTAAACACATACCAATGCAAATGTCAACGGAAATGTGCACATGGAATCTATATATACTTTGATATACAGACACTTTACAAAAATTCTACTGTGAAGAGGAGTCTGATCAAGCGTATACTAATATGTTTGGTCACACAGTAATAAAGCACCAACATAGCTTCATTTCCATCAAAAATTAAAAGAATAAAATTGACAATGTATATTTGTGAGGTGAACGCATATTACATACACATTTATTCTTTTTTTCATTATTATTTCAAAAGGATCGTATTGAAGCTTACAGATTATCTATTTTGTTGTTTATTTAATACATTGGACAAGTCCCCGAGTTTATCATCAGCTCAGTAGTCAGTAATTCGATATTGACATTCTAAAATTATTTACCTCCAAGGAGGACAGTGGAATAGAAATATGGTCACTTAAGTCCTCTTCCGACCGACACTTGCCAAAGAGGGACGTCCGTTCGGCTTTGTGGGATGTTCAAGTCCTTTTGGTCATATAGCATAAACTTATTAAGTGTTGTTTTCATTTTTATAAGATATTCCATTCAATTCAAATATTATTGTATTTTTTTATTGGGGAAAGGGGGGGCTAAAAATTTGTGTTTATATTGAATTTTTCTGATTGTTTACTCCTTTTCCTTAGTTTTCTTGCTCCTATGTTTTATCGTTAGTCACTGTAATATATATCAATCATAAAATATTATTGACTGTAAAACAAAGGTAGCATGCAATGAAATTAAAAATATTATGAGTTCCTGTACTCTGTTCTTAATGACCGTTTTAAAAAACAAGAGTAACACATCCACCGCCGAAAACTACAAAAGTGACACATCCACCGCCGACAACTACAAAAGTGACACATCCACCGCCGACAACTACAAGAGTGACACATCCACCGCCGAAAACTACAAAAGTGACACATCCACCGCCGACAACTAAAAAAGTGACACATCCACCGCCGACAACTAAAAAAGTAACTCATCCACCACCAACAACGACAACTATCAAAAGAACTCATCCACCACCAACAACGACAACTATCAAAAGAACTCATCCACCGACGACAACGACAACGACAAAAGGACTACAACGCCAACGCCAACTAGTATGTTATGCCCAGTTACAGTTGACATACAATTGCATTTTACCGACTATATAAAAATAAGGACACGTGGTATGATTGCCACTGAGACAACTATCCCCAGAGTTCGAAAAAGTGGATATAAGCAATTAAAGTCACCGTACGGCCTTCAACAATTGAAAATCCGTACCGTATAATCGGCTATTAAAGGCCCCGACGTGAAAACATAATGTGGAAAAATAAATATGTCGGACATTAAGAAAGACAACCACTGAACTATAGGCACCTGACCTTGATCAAGCACATACAGAAAGTGGCGGGGTTAAACATGCTTGTGAGCGCTTAAAACTCCCTAGCTTGGAACAGTGGTGTAACAGCACAACACAAGAACAAACTGTACAAATCAGTTGTAAATGGCTTAACGCAAAAGAAGGGTACAACGCACAAAACAAGTTAACTAAAGTAATAACAATAGACACAAAACACCGATTTAAGAGTATCTGCAATAACTCAAAGCTAGTTCAAAGCCAATTACAACTAATAAATAAATCATATTCTCCCAGACCAAAGTATCAATCGGTACACATCTAACGGATTTAGAGTAAAGACCTCATAAATAGAACATTTTCAAATGAGCGACATTTGCAGTGATATCCTAATATGATATGAACGTCTTCAAACTCCTTAAAGTACAAATCACAATAACAGAATACAAATAGCAATGAAATGTGTTTGTATTATATGATACTTTTTGTAATCATTTGGTTATTATTGTGTTATATTATTGTTTTTTGTTTATGTGCCCTTATATGTGTATTATCGGTTACGTCTTGCATATCACATTTACACTATGGAGTGTAATGTATTGCCTAGATGAAATGAACATGTAAATCCTTACACAAAAAAGTTCTTTCCTTATGCATATAATACAAACTGTAAACATATGTGTTTGTATAGGTCCTTAGTATTATACTAAGTTTAACAGGAAAAAGGTTTTTTGCACATACTTATATTGTAAATTTTCCTTTTGTATTTATTTTTTCACATTTTAAAGTGAATCAGACCAATCATAGATTCAGCACAATGTGATGATTTTTAAAAAAAAAATATATGGAAAGGCGCTAATAGTGTTTGCTTGGTAAAATTTATAAAGCCAGAGCTGCAACGAACACTATATTAGGTTGATAAACTCAGAGGTGAAACGAACACTATATTAGGTTGATAAACTCAGAGGTGAAACGAACACTATATTAGGTTGATAAACTCAGAGGTGAAACGAACACTATATTAGGTTGATAAACTCAGAGGTGCCATATATAAATGTCTGATTATAAAGACTACATCTTAGTCCATGGCATCGTTATGATATATATATAGTTATATCTGCATGACGCTAGCTTATTTGAAATATGTTACATAATTGCACCTTTTCCTAAACACTAATGAACATTCTATTTAGAAAGCGAGAAATTCAAATTGTTTTGAAAATATTTTTATATTTATGTGCATTAATATAAATGCATTTTAATTATAATCCGTATCCACCATACAAATTTCAAATTTAGTTAAGTTCTTAATGTACAGATATAAAAGCATTTTTTTAAATTCAGTATGAAAAAAAAAAAAAAAATCAGAACTAAAGATTTAACCCATCAGGGGTCATTTATGATGGACTAAGTTCTATACAATTATGTTTGTAGAACCCGCAGCGCTTAATTGTTATTATTGTGAATACAGCAGCCATGAGAAGGAATGTAACCATACTACAAAGTGTAATCTAGGTGAAGATGTAAGTAGTACATCCAAGTACATATACAGTTAGATTGGTAAAATATACAATTAGAAAATCCGTTTCAATTAAAATTATAGATACGTGACATAAGTAAACTATCGACCGAAACCAAAATTACACCGGAAGTGTATTTTGAGATTATCTGATATTCTATAGGCAACGTTTGTGCCAATTAAGCCTACATTTGCTAAAATCTTTTTAATGTTCTTTACGACACTACTTGAATGATGTTATGGTTAAATTACTTCAGAAAGTAAAATATAGTTTGTCTCTTGAATTGTTTCACATTTTGCTATCCCGGGCTCTTTTCTAGCTTACTATAGGGTACGATGTTTGCTCATTGTTGAAGGCCGTGACTTATAGTTGTTTACATGACATTATAGTGTCAACATTTTTCAATTACATGACAGACTCGATGGCATCCACATACAACACAGTATTTCCATCTTTTGAGAAAGAAACATTAATGTTTTCATCATTATAAATATAGTAGAAATCAACGAAACAAGAGATATGTAATGAATAAAAATTTCCACTTCAGCAATGTTATTTGAGTAGAGTAGATGGCGGAGCTGATAACGACAATCTCTGTTTCTACAAGATGGGTTGTATGACAAAAACCGTAAGTTCCTCTTATGAATAAAGTGATTTTTAAACTTTGGAACTATAGGTCCGCCTACAGGATCGATTAACAATATGTTAGCTGTAAAATATGGGAATGTTTGATATTTGATCTCTTTAACTTCATAAAAACTGTTCATTCAAAAATTGAAAACAAAATAAAACAAAAACTCGTATCAATCAAACAAACAAACACGAGTTAAGCCCTTTTCAACTGATTTTTATAGTTTGCATGTTCATATGTTTGACTGTTACACCACTGTCCCAGGTTAGGGGAGGGTTGGGCGCCCGCTAAAATGTATAACCCCGCCGCATTCTGTATGTGCCTGTCAGGAGCCTGTAATTCAGTTGTTGCTGTATATCATATTTGTAGTTCGTTCATTTTTTTTTATATAAATCAGGCCATTAGTTTTCTCGTTTGAATACTTATTACATCAACATATAATTAGGAAATAATAAAAAATCTCTAAGAAACCGGAATATGAAAAAAAAAAGATTAAACATCACCCATTTAAATAAATTTGTAAACATGTCGTCGCTTGGACTGTTATATGAATAAAAGGAGATTTCTGCTTTTAATTACCTTGAGATGTGGCTATCGTAGCTTTATGGAAATAAAGACGTTAAAGTTGTTTTTATCATTGCTATCAAAACTTAAAGCACTGCATTTGAATATACTTTATATGAATAATTGCAAATAAGATGTTGGAAAATGGAGAAAGTATGCACTGCCATTCTATGCACCCCAACATTGGTAAATGATCCCCCACACATCCAATCATATTGCCGATTTTTTTTAAAGTCGTAGTAATCAAGAAACTAAAATTGTTACAAATACTTTCTACAGAGTCCTAATACGCTGCAAAATGTGGAGCACTCCTTGATTAGATATTGACTATTAGGGTCGATTGAAAACAACATTTATGACGAAAAAGATGATTTCAGCTTCCCAATTGTGAAATTTCCATTTCTATGTAGCAACTTATGGAGTATATGTCTCCCAGCTGATATGATAGAAAATGTAAGCTCTGAATTTCCTTGGTAGAGGGTTCCTGCTTATAGGAAGCTATAATACCAAGGGTTCCAAGTGACGAAATCGAAGTAATCGTTTCAAAATTTGACGGACGTCATTACGAGTTGGTTAACCGTTATCACGGTAGGTATAGTGTCGGGCTGGGATCGTGGTTTTCGAATGTAACCACTTTTTCGAGTGAATATGATCAAAATGTAAACAAACAGACTTCCTTTCTGGTTAAACGTGAAAAAATATGCTAGAACCTTATATACAAGATCATAGAAGGTAAATTAGTATTTTTGATAAAAGATATTATCAACCCTACATTTTTTTGATTTAAAAACGTTTAATTTAGCCTTACAATACTTTATTCCACAATACAGATTAAAGCCATTTTAAACACATACCAATGCAAATGTCAACGGAAATGTGCACATGGAATCTATATATACTTTGATATACAGACACTTTACAAAAATTCTACTGTGAAGAGGAGTCTGATCAAGCGTATACTAATATGTTTGGTCACACAGTAATAAAGCACCAACATAGCTTCATTTCCATCAAAAATTAAAAGAATAAAATTGACAATGTATATTTGTGAGGTGAACGCATATTACATACACATTTATTCTTTTTTTCATTATTATTTCAAAAGGATCGTATTGAAGCTTACAGATTATCTATTTTGTTGTTTATTTAATACATTGGACAAGTCCCGAGTTTATCATCAGCTCAGTAGTCAGTAATTCGATATTGACATTCTAAAATTATTTACCTCCAAGGAGGACAGTGGAATAGAAATATGGTCACTTAAGTCCTCTTCCGACCGACACTTGCCAAAGAGGGACGTCCGTTCGGCTTTGTGGGATGTTCAAGTCCTTTTGGTCATATAGCATAAACTTATTAAGTGTTGTTTTCATTTTTATAAGATATTCCATTCAATTCAAATATTATTGTATTTTTTTTATTGGGGAAAGGGGGGCTAAAAAATTTGTGTTTATATTGAATTTTTCTGATTGTTTACTCCTTTTCCTTAGTTTTCTTGCTCCTATGTTTTATCGTTAGTCACTGTAATATATATCAATCATAAAATATTATTGACTGTAAAACAAAGGTAGCATGCAATGAAATTAAAAATATTATGAGTTCCTGTACTCTGTTCTTAATGACCGTTTTTAAAAGGACCCATTTATTTCTTATAATATCGTAATACTTAAGGGTTATGGTAAAATGTTTTCAGAACAAAAGTTCTCATTAAATTGAAAATGGTTAAATTTGATCAACATAGTAATCTGTTTTGTGACTTATTAAGACTGTATAATATTGTCCTTCGCTAAATTACAGTTACAGAAAAAGTCAGTTTTAAGCCAAAGAATGTCTTCTTTCTTATTCACATTTTCTTCAAAAACCCGGACCATTTGTTGAAAAACCCGGACGTTTTAAATGTTGCTCTCGAAAAAACACGGACAATATAAAACACTATATTGTAAGTGAACTAAAAGGAAATTCTGCGTCGTTTGTGTTCAAAACATGTATAGCATTCAGAATAAGATGAACAGTCACGAATAAAACTATTATACCCGCGAAATAGCAGTAAACCGATTGATTGCATGTAAATTAACTCGAAAAACCGGATCTTCACTCGAAAAGGTGGACCGATTCACTCGAAAAACACGATCTCCGCCGGACACTATACCTACCGTGGTTATGGAATATATGTTTTCCAGATAACGACAAATATGTTCCAACTGTCGTAACCACAATCCCGTCCTCTTTTCCTCTAAAGAGACTTCACCGAATTAAACATATCACCGAGTTTGTATTTACATGACCGTCAGGATCTGCATACCCTTCCGAGCAATTATGATCACCCCAGGTTTTTGTGGTGTTTGTGTTGTTTATACTTTAGTTTCTTTGTTGTTTTTGTCTACTGTTTTCGTCTTCTTTTCGTTTTTTTCCTTTTCTGTCATGGCGTTGCCGATTTGTCATCGAATTATGAGTTTGAATATTCCTCTGGTATCTTCCGCCTCTCTCTTAAGTAGTTTATGAAGAGGCCATTCATAACAGTTTGTAAATTACGTGCGTCCGGAGCATGTTTATGAATGTACCTCTATCTGGAAAGCTCAAACCCAACAATTTACAAGCCAATGAGGTTTAAACACTTGAATACTCGAGGAGCGATAAAATCAAATTGAACCAAAATCCACAGAAAGATCAGCTATAAAAATAAGATGTGGTATGCTTGCCAATGAGACAACTCTCCACAAGAGACCAAATGACATAGAAGTTTTAAACAACATATGATTTAAATTTTCCTTTTGTGAACTTTATATTGTCATGAAGCAACATTCCAGGAACACTTGCGTATGGAGTATAATATATCTTACAGCTGATACGGTATTCCAGTGAAGTTCCTTGATAGAAAGTTGCTGCTTGGAATATAGGGGAAAATGACTACTTTCACTTCCGGAACACATACAGTTTTTTGGTTGGGTTCTTGTTGCTCAATGTTAAGTTTCCTTGTGCTCTTTTTGTGGACAAGTTTTTGTCTGTTCGCCTTTTTTTTTGTCCCTTGGTGCAAGGTGAGGCCTAGAATATTGCACATCGAATTCTATATAATATGTATATTAACATTGTAAGAGCTCAAGCATTTCTCATTGGGGTTTAACAAAGTTTATTTCAAAGGTTTACATCAGAAATACTCGCGGACGAATTCGAAAATCATCACCTGTCGAATATTGGGTGGGTGGGGTATGCCCCTTGAAACTCGTTGAACTTTAACTGAAAATCGAAAAAGTAATTCCTTTATCTCTTTTATTTTCTGAAATATTACTGATTGAATTCTTTCAAAATAGTTGAACATTTGTATAGAAAGCACATAAAATCGGCGAAAAACGTTCTTAAATGTGTCTTAAAATCACCAAATTTCCAATTTTTAATACATAGATTTTTCTTAAAAAACTATATGTTTTTGGTACAAAAATTTCCGTTTCAATGATGTAAGATAATAATAGGGTCACCGACTTCGTTTTAACGGTATACATCAATCAAAGTGGTGTAGTAGGTGAAAAAATACCACAAAACGTCTAAATAATCGTAACTTCGTCGCGCTGTAGGCCGAAAAATGTCGATTTATGACGTTTTTCACTACCAAAAAGATAACAAATTTATGTATCAACAACATATAGTTTTTTTTTAAGAAAATCTATATATCAAAAATTCGAAATTTGATGATTTTAAGACAAATTTATGAACGTTTTTCGTCGATTGTATGTGCTTTCTATACAAATTGTTCACCTATTTAGAAAGAATCCAATCAGTAATATTTCAGAAAAAAAAAAGAGATAAAAGCATTATTTTTTTTCGATTTTTAGATATAATTCAACGAGCCAAAGTTAAATGTAAAATTTTACCAAAATCTGTGACATAGCCCATTTACTGTTCCTTGATCTTAAGTTTATAAATCATATAATGGTTCTAAAACTCAGGATACAATTTCCTCAGATGATGTTGAACTTACAGTATTTTCGCTGTTCTCGGTATTCTTTTTTAAAGGAAAATAAGGCATAAGGTGTATTAATTCATAACAAAAAGTCCTTAAACGTACTTATCAAACTAAAAGCTGGGATCAGTGCTTTTATCGCTTTTCTTTATCTCAAAGTCATAGTGAAGTCTTCAACATGTGGCAAAAGGTCATATTTCACTGCAAGTTCAAGACGGCCCTAGTAAGGCGTTAATTGAAAACTTTGTTAGATGTCGACAATCCTGCATATGCGCATTGGTGAACACACATACATTACGTGAGGTAATATCAACAAGCTAAAGGAAACAACTGCAACACATATTTATGTGACTGCATGGTAATTTATGTCAACTTTTATACCAACAAAAAGCAGCTAATCTGCAAGATATTTCATCTACGTTCCACAATTCATTATGTACTGTGTTGCAAAACTAGATGAAGCTGACAAGTAAAAACATAACTCCACCAATGAATGGAATATTTTATATAGCCAAGATGGCCAAGTTGTCTATGCAATGGCTTTTGACAGTGCATGCGGTGTTGCCACAATGTCACAGACGCGAAAAGTCTAATACCGCTGAGGAAAGGATAAAACTTTTCTGCCGCATTATTAAACCATCATTGTTGCAGTAAACTTCCGACGAAGTACATGTAATTAGTTGTGTTAGCAGATGCGTAACCCTAGGCTTTCCAATTGGAAATGTATATGCATAAACACATACATAAAATTGAGAATGGAAACAGGGAATGTGTCAAAGAGACAACACAGCCCAAGGCCACCAATGGGTCTTCAACACATCGAGAAAATCCCGCACCCGGAGGCGGGCTTCAGCTGGCCCCTAAACATGTATATGCTACTTTTTATATCAAACAATGCTGTGCTTGAATTACAGACGAAGAACAAACAATTTCTTTACCACATTTCAAAGAAGGGTGGACACAGGGGTCTCTGATTCACATTCCTCCTTCCCTCCATCTACTCCCAATTCCCTTGTTTACTCCCATATAAAATCGACCAATGAAACTTTTCAATCAAATCTATTTTTTACTCTCCCTTTTCTCCCGGTTCAATTCTCCTCCTCCCAGGTTCCCATATCACTGTCCAACTCTCTTGAAACAAAACGGGCCTTTATTCAATCAAACAAGTTTATTCTGTTGATTTTATTTTACTAAACTTGATTAGCTAGAAAAACGGAAGAAGTTGTTTAGAAATTGACAACGAGGGTCGTTTAAAACAAACCTTTACGACAAAAGAGATGCTTTCAGCTTCCCAATTGTGACCTTTCAATTTTTATGTAACAACATATTGAGTATATATCTCCTAGCTGATACGATATTTCAGAGCTTACATTTTCTATCATAATTTCCTTGATAGAGGGTTCCTGCTTATAGGGAAGCTATTAAACCAAGGGCTCCAAGTGACGACATCGAAATAACCCTTTCATAAATTTGATTGACGCCATTTCAAGTTGGTTAACCGTTATTGAATATATGTTTCCCAGATGACGACGAATATGTTCCAACCACAAACCCGTCCTCTTTTCATCGCATGAAACTTCACCGAATTAGACCTATCACCGAGTTTGTACTTACATAAGGTGCCACATGTGGATCAAGATCTGCATACCCTTCCGGAGCACCTGAGATCAACCCGGTTTATGGTGGTGTTTGTGTTGTCCATACTTTAGTTTTCTTTGTTGTGTTTTTTCTACTGTTTTTCGTCTTCCTGTCGTTTTTTTTCCTTTACTGTCATGGCGTTGCCGGTATTTCATCGAATTATGAGTTTGAATATCCCTCTGGTATTTTCCGCTTCTCTCTTAAGTAGTTTATGAAGAGGCCATTCGTTTGAACATAACAGTTTGTAAATTAGGTGCGTCCGTAGTGTTTTTATGGAATTACCTTGATCTGGAATGCTCAAACCCAAAAGAGGGTCTAAATACAGCACAAACAACATTTTCCAAAAGACCAAAAAGTGAAAAAGTATATTTTAACAAAACGCATTTGACTAGCAGGTCGAACAACGGGTGTTCTTAAACCCTGCTGACTGCCATGGCGATTGCCAAATAAACGGATCACCAGATGTAACAAAATGGATATATATTTATAGCGATATCTGAAATCAAAAGACTAGGCTTCCTTTTTATTCATTTTCTTCACTTACATGTTTCATTAATACATATATTCTAATGTTTAGGAATAAATAAACAAATCTACATGTGCAGTGAGCGTTGCACAGATTGTGTTCCGTAGAAATGTAAATCGCTTGTTAGAACCTAATACCTACAAATTTCAATTCATTTCGTTTATTTTAATAAAAATATATGAAGTGTTTTTCTTTTATTTACTTATTTAAATAAGTCCCGTATTAACGCTTTCTTCATTAAGGTTGATAAAGTGTTTCATGAGGAGGCAATATACCAGTATTACATATATCTTTCGTACAGCAGTATGAACATGTAAAATCGGACTTGTATAAAAAATTCTCGTCGTAGTAAGTACATTGGTCATTAGAATTTTTGTTGCCGGTTTTTGTTGCATCACAAGTTGCCCTACTTGCACACCTGTAATTGAATAAATTATCATATAAATGAACATTGTCGTTTGTTGCTGTATATCATATTTGTTTTTCGTTCATTATTTTGTACATAAATCAGGCCGTTAGTTTTTCTCGTTTGAATTGTTTTACATTTGCCATTTCGGGGCCTTTTATAGCTCACTATGCGGTATGGGTTTTACTCATTGTTGAAGGCCGTACGGTGACCTATAGTTGTTAATTTTGTGTCAGTTGGTCTCTTGTGGAGAGTCATACCACATCTTCTTATTTTTATATAATGGCAATACCTAGTCCAGCATTGGTTCATATGCGTGTTATGGTGATTAATTTCACTAGAAACAATATGAAACTGATGTGTTCGAAGTGAAAGAACTCGTCTTTTTATTTCTCCAAAGCTTGCGTTGCAGACGACGTAAATAAATGACTGGCCAATTATGGTCAATCAGATACCAAGTTTATTTGGTATTGAAGCTACTAATTTGGAGCGAGGAATAGCTGTCTTATAAGCTTGAAATTCTTCCTGCCATTTAACTATTTTGTCCGTAACTTTCATTTAAAAGTGCATGTACCACGTCAGGACTATTGCAGTTTATTTAAAATGTTCAAGTTGTGAATAATATTCTTCCTGCCAATGGTCGGTGGTTCTCTCCAGGCACTCCAGCTTCCTCCACCAATAAAAACTGGAAACCACGATATATCCAAGAGTAATATAAGTGATGAACACCAACAATCAATCAATCAAGATAATGCTGAGCAGAAATTGTGTACTTCATATCTATGTTTGTTAATATTTTGTTTATTTATCATTTGCTATATACCAGTTATAGCCAATAAAATAATAATAAAAAACACACCCCACTATAGTCTTTTTATGAAGCTGGTTTTCTAAAATGTTCATTCTTTTGAGAGAAAAAAAAGTTTGATGTATTGCAGCGAGTTTAACTATGCCATGAATACAATTGAATGTTATGAAAATAACATACCCTTTGGTCGTCTCCCTGTATCCGTTGTTGTAGTTAGTAAAATGTGTGATACAGTAGGGTGTCGAACCGGAACAGTCCTTTAATACTTCCTGTGATGATGGTGATGGCTTGATTAAGCACTCAGCTGTTAAAAATAAGTAGTTCACTATTTCAAATACTTTTAAAATTGAGAAATACAACACAAGCGACATAATAATATACATTATACAAAAAATAACAGTAAATTAGGATATAATACACTACGTAATGAAGTGAAAGTTTTATTTCTTCTTACAGAAGACCGTTACTCCCTGAGAGTATCATCAGCTCGGTAGTCAGTTTCATCGGTACTGACATGACTTATAACATATCTTTTTCTCTAAAATTCCCCGTTGATAATTTAGAAATTATTAAGAAATTAAGGTTCCAACTGCCTAAGGCAAAGTCGACGTAAAGTTGCTAACATCAACATCATTTGGTCTATGGTGGATAGTCGTTTCATTGGCAATCATATCATATATTATTATTAGATGAATTTGTTCATTCTTTTAGGTATCTTTTGGGTCCTAACGTTTCTACGCATTTATTCATCCCTGGCTTTCAAATGTATGGACTTGAGTATACTTGATGACGACAAATCCAGAAAAGCGCTCCACACGCACCAAGTTCATAAAGTGTTATCTTTATTCAAAAGATATACAATTTTCTTCAGTAATCATTTTTTTTTTTTTTTCATCGCTGATAACATTAGAATATTGCTTTTTTCTACAGTGCAGATGTCCAAGACTTCGAAAGACATACACAAATCCAATGTATTATCGGCATACTAAAACAATTCAGATTCAATTCCACTGACACGGAACTGAACATAATCGGAGATTTTAAAGAAAGCATAGGTCATCCGAGTAAAATTGTGCAAAGAAAAACGATTATATAATAAAACAATACCTGTTTTATATGAAATAAAATAAAATAAATTATTACTGGTAGTCCTAATAGTCGGTGTAGGTAAGGTCACGTGTCCCGTGTACATAGTCTCGTGTGGAGGAACTATTCTTCCATTACATTTGTCTTTGGTACAACAGTAAGTACATTTAAAGTCAGACGTGTAAAGTTGATCTTCGCTAAATACACTACATTGTCCACTAGCTGTATTTATTAAAGACTTCTGACACTCATTAACGCTGGCACATCTATAACCATGAGGATAAAAACAAATAGTTCAGAAACAAAATGGTTAATACACCTGTTTTCCACAAAGTGTTAATTTTTTATAATTGTACAACATTTGTATTGACGTTTACACTAAAAAAAAAAAAGATCTTGGTTTTTGAAAATGATTTGTTATATATATGAAATATTAGCTTTAAAATAAGGATTTTTCAATGAGAAAACCGTTTAAATCTTGAGTTTTTATTCAAATGTTGCAAAAAGAATTCATGAAAATAGTATTAATAGCATGAGACTTACCCATTATAAATTTTCCTGATCTTGACATATTATGAGACTTACCTTTTAGTAGTTTCCTTGTAGCTTTACATTACATGAGACTTACCCTTGAGTAGTTTCCTGTAGTTTGACATATTATAAGACTTACCCTTTAGTAGTTTCCCTGTAGCTTTACATAACATTAGACTTACCCTTGAGTAGTTTCCCTGTAGCTTTACATAACATGAGACTTACCCTTAAGTAGTTTCCTTGTAGCTTGACATATTATGAGACTTACCCTTTAGCAGTTTTCATGTAGCTTTACATAACATGAGACTTACCCTTTAGTAGTTTCCCTGTAGCTTTACATAACATGAGACTTACCCTTTAGTAGTTTCCCCGAAGCTTGACATATTATGAGACTTACCCTTTAGTAGTTTCCCTGTAGCCATTACCATAGTTATGTAAATAAGTTACACAATATTGTGTGCTTCCAGAACAGTTGGTTAGTTGGGCTGCAGATCCAGGAGAAGATTGACTAAAACATTCAGCTGCAAATAAATCATTCAATGACAATACACATATCTACATTCACTTGGCATACAAACATTCTGAAAATCAATATCTAAATTAGGGGTGTGTATTATCGGTTACGTACAAAAGGGTTTCTTGCATCTCACCTACCTACTTGAAGATCTTAATAAACTTAATAAGAATGGTAGAAAACCTGACAAAAGCTATTGACAATGGAACCTTCGCTGAGCTGCTACATGCATCTATTTCCATACATTTAATATGAACTGTCCATTTTCGTCAGTCCAGGTATGTGACAGGATCATAAGATAATGTTGACAAACGTAAGAGATAATTATTACAATCTACACAATATTTCAATGTGTTAGTCGTAATTGTACTTATTGATAAGGTCAGATATACAAGTCCTAACAGAAAACTAAGTGTTCCTTTCCAGTCAGTTTAGGTCATCATACTTACAAAATTTAAGCTGATTGAATTTTTCAGCTTTAATATGTGACAAAATAGACAAACAAACATGTTAGTGTCATCATATTCTGTATGTGTCGGTCCTAAGCCAGAAGCCGGTTGTCTAGTGGTGTGCACGTGTCGTTGGTTGCTGTCAACACTAATTGTTTTTCCTTTAATGTTATTGGCTATATTAACCAGGCCATTACTTTTCTTTTTTGGATTGCTTCACATTGTGTCACCCGAAGCCTTTTATAAGTTAATGTACATTGTGCTCATTGTTAGAGACTGTACGGTGCCCTGTTAAACAGTAGTTCTTAACATCCTTGTTCTATGGTCTGTGGTGAAAACTTGTATGAATGATAATAACACCACGTCCCCTTATTTTTAAACTGATAAAAAAAAATGGGTCTTGTATTGCAACTTTCTTGATTTTGCACATCAAAAAATATATATTACGAACTTGATAATGTTTTTCTGCTTTGTGTCGATCTGATGATTTAAGCCTTTTTCAACTGATTTTGTTCTAATGTTGTGCTGTTACACCAATGTCCCAGGTTATGGGGAGTGTTGAGCACTCACTAACATGTTTAACACCGCCACATTCTTTGTGTGCCTGTCACAAAGTCAAGAGTCTGTAGTTCAGTGGTTGTCGTTGGTTCATGTCTGTCATATTTGATTTTCTTAAATTGTTTTGTTAAAAATTAGGCCGTTAGTTTTCTCAATTGAATTGTTTCTGTTTTCATGTCGGGGCCTTTTTATAGCCGACTATACGGTATTGATTTTTCTCATTGTTGAAGGTCAACATACAGTCTACAACAATAGACAGATGTCTATACAATATATCAAGCTCTAAATCGAACATGGTCTATAAAAGTTATAAATAGATTAAACGAGAGCAGTCAAAGACTGCTTACTAGTATAACATCTTAACACTTAATCTTTTGGAGGTGCATAACTAAACTCAAGAATTCGAGCGTCGAAAAATATACAATAAGTGACCGAATGTATTGTATTTCTTTGAAAAGAATGTACAAAAATGCAAAAGACTTTAAGACGGGATCTGATGATTAATGATTTTAATATCTTGTTCTTAGGGTTAAGGTTTTACACCACTGTCTCAGGGTAGAGGAGAGTTGAACCTGTATGAAGGATTCTAGATATGTGATATTATTTAATTTTGCTGTTGAGTTTCTAAGTTTTACATTAATGAATACCCCTGCGTTGAAAATGCATGAATTGGTTCCATTAGACACAAAGAAAGCATCAATCAACCTAGTTTCTTTTATTCATAACATATTTTCAACGATATTTTTTTTTCATTGGAGTATTTATCAATTGAATACATTAAGTACTCGTAAACTATTATCCTATTACAAGTAAAGTTCTATAGCAATATGAAGCCACCTATGGCAATTTTTTTTTTAATAAATAAGTGGAAATAATCAGTTTATTGAAGCTTTACTTTACAAGTTAATGCTTTTTGCACACCATTTTAATCGTATTTTTCTTCCTTTTTTGAATTTAAAGTTAATGCATCAATATAAATAAATGATCGTTGGACTATAGGTCTCATGTGTATTGCTAAGTCTGGTTGTTGTTTGACTTTTATGCTTAAAGACAACCATGACTGTCATTACGAAGACATAATCAAAAAGATAAATGGATTTGGAACTTACCAAAAGCGTGTTATGGTAATGGTGGCTATAACACAGATAACAAATGCATTCACCACTATGATTCCAAACTTTATACTTGGAGAGCACAGACACAAGTAAGTTTAATATACCTCTGTAATATCTGTAATATCTGCTTTCAGTATGGTAACGGATTCATTGTGTATAAAAAGAAGGAGAATATAAAAAATGGGCAATCAAACATAGTACTTTTGACTATGGCCTATCTTCCTTCGACTTAGGGATCATGTTTGATCACTTTTTACCTTCCCCCTTTTTTAATAAAACCCTATCGTAATTTAAAAAATAATGTGAAAAACGAAATGATTATAACGATATTGTTTTACTTTGTCTTTTACTGTGAATGTGTTTTACATCATATTATAAACAGTCTTGCAAAGTTGAAGGTTATCGGAGATATCCACTAAATATAAAAACATAAAAAAAGATCTGTTTATTTTCCTTATTTATAGAATTACGTGTTCATGTATTTATATTTAAAATTTCAATTATCAGTTTAAATTGATTCATAATTTTTGTTTGCCTTGGGAAGACATAGAGCTTGACATATTGTATATACATTTGTAGATTGCTGATGACTGTATGTTGACATTTTAATATACATCGTTTAGTTATTTGGTAGCTTGGTACTTATCTAGTTTACTTTTACCCCACATCTCCTTTCTTTAATAAATATTAGATTTAAAACAAGACAGTTGGAAAGGAATGATATCCAAAAATGTTAATTCAATCATCATATCAAATCCTCAAACGGACAAAATCACTTAAACGAATATGTTCATTTTTGAATGAAATAATTGTAGATGCAGAATTCCTTTGTTCAACACCCAGACATTTGATGATGATGATGACGCCATGTACAATGTGACAAAATGTACATACAGTATGCATTCGACAACATATTCGTGCAACAGCTGGGTGTACGATCAAAGTGTGTACACTGATACTCTAATATCATCGGTATGTATGATTTTATCATTTATCTTCAATATTGACGTCTATATTTTCCTAGGGATTCTAAAACGGTATCATTATTTTCCTTGTATACAGTCCCTGACATACATCACTCGATAAAAGAGGGACGAAAGATACAAGAGGGACAGTCAAACTCACAGATCGAAAACAAACCGACAACGCCATGGCTAAAAATAAAAAGACAAACAGAAAAATAATAGTACAGAAGACACAATATAGAAAACTAAAGAATAAGCAACACGAACCCCACCAAAAACTGGAGGTGATCTCAGGTGCTCCGGAAGGGTAAGCAGATCCTGCTCCACATGTGGCACCCGTCGTGTTGCTTATGTTATTACAAATCCGGTAAATAGTCTAATTCGGTAGGTCACATTCGTGAAAAGGGAAGGGTATTGTAGTTACGACATAAGGAACATATCCGATATCATCTGTGAAACGGTTTTTCCATAACGGTCAACCAACTCGTGATGGCGTCCGTAAAATTTACGAAGGGATGATTTCAACTTCACCACTTGGAACTCTTGGTTTAATAGCTTCCTTGTGAGCAGCAATCCTCTATCAAGGAAATCATGATAGGAAATACAAGCCCGGGAATATCGTATCAATTGGGAGATATATACTCCGTATGCAGGCGCTGCTGGAATGTTGCTACATAGAAATGGAAAGTTCACAATTGGGAAGCTGAGATCATCTCTTTTGTCGTAAAGTTTTGCTTTCAACCGGCCTTCATTGTCAATTTCTAGATGTAAGTCAAGATATGAGGCAGACTTATCTGTATCTGGAGTATCCTTTATCTCTAGTTCGATGGGATAGATTCGTTCAACATAGTCAAAAAAATTTGTATTATTTAGTGAGAGAACATCATCTATATAGCGGAACGTAAAGTTAAAGGATATTACTAACTTCTTATCTTTCTTCCTAAGAAGTTCCTGTATGAAGTCAGAATCATGATAATTGTCGATGCTTATGTTAACCAGATACCAATATCAAAACCTTTGAAAGAGAGAAAAAAAAACCCCAGTAAGGACCTGTATATTGTAAAAAAAAAAAGTATTAACAGCAATACTGAACGTAAAAGTAAATACAAAAAGGGGGAATTCCCTAAAACCTGACAAAATCAAACGTTCGACTATATATCAACAACGTAACAAATGGAAAAGAGAATAGCAAAAAGCTTTTACATGTACATGAAAACAAGGGGATGTGGTATAATATAGAACTTTATCTCACCTCCTATACATTTCTAGGAATATGATTGGGTAAAAGCGTCCGCGTGGAGACCGTGTATAATCCATATTAGGTTAGTAGGGAGGCGGGGCTTATTTCAATACACGGTTAGTAGTGGAGTTACGACTTTGGCACTATTTGATTGTTTAAATGTATTGAAAGTTCTGTTTAATATTGTTATATCAAGGTTGTTGATAATAAATTGTTATTGTTGACATTATTTTTTGTGTGCAGACCAATGGAATTAGGTTCTTAAAATTGAACACTTGAACGCTTTAGTATAGAAATAAGAAGATGTAGTATGATTGCAAATGAGACAACTCTAGTCTAAATGCAACACATAAAGATAGTCGGTAAGATGAATTCGTTACATAGTGTGTTAGTGACCTAATACGATATATACGGGGTCAGTAAATTCCATATGGGGTCGCTCTCACCCCATATGGAATTTACTGACCCTGTATATATCGTATTAGGTCACTAACACACTATGTAACTAATATTATATCAGAGACAAAAGGACGTGGATGTGAGGAACTATAGGTCACCTTGTGTGTATACATGTAATCTCAGTGTTGATTTCACATTTTACAAATCATGCAAGGTTAATCAATATTTGTGCCATATAAAAATTTCTTGTCCCGAATGCTTGTGCTTTAGATTGTCGACTGGATTATGGACATTCGTCTATTTCATTTATCTTTGAAGAGGTTGCAAGTTGTATCAGTAGATATAATGATTGTTCATGTGCGCCAGATCTTCTTAGTTAATTGATATTTTAATGCCACTGCCGCAGCGGAAGTAGTCTTAAGTGTTACCTTGTCCGTCCGTACGTCCGTCCGTACGTTCGTCCGTCCATCCATCCGTTCGTTCGTACCTCCCAAAATTGGTTTCCTATCTCTAATTTTAGTTAACAAATGTTATGAAACCTATACATAATGCTTATACACCTTTCCACTCTCCTGTCAATCATCAGTTAATTGACCAATCACATCTGGTAAATTTACCACATGTGTAAACATTTGGTAGCAGCATGTGTTGTCGGCCATAACCTCGGTCAGACATTCTTATCTTAACAGTTAATTTGATCTAACATTTCTTGAAATTTTCACAATTAAATCTTTCAGAATATTGTTTTTGGGAAAGGAATCATTGTAAGAGGGTAGAGGAAGGTCAAGTTGTCAACTTGAAAAAAAGAAGATTGTTTTAATGAATGACAGTTATTAATAAATCAATTAAAAGGAATATGATGGCAGTGCTTATTGTTTTAAAATATTGTTTACATGCTATTTTGAAAATGAAAAAATATATATATTCTGAAACACGAGATTTCAATTGGTGTACAAAGTTGAAATTGATATTTTTTCATTAATTTAAAAGATTTACACTATAAAACATGCAAGTTAGTATGTATAATTTCTGGAAATTACAATTATATATCATATAGTAAAGATTCAGCAACAAAAGAATTGACAATTTTCCCATTTCAGTTTCAAAGAATTATACCTTACTTTATTAAAATGTTAAAATATTTGTACCTGGAAGCAGTTTAAACTGAAAACTTCAAGGTATTTATCATCTTTGGATTGACAGATTTACAAAATTTCAATTTTCCAGTATAATATTTGTACAAGAACTATTCCATGTTCTTTGACAATCAAATTATTTTAGAGGTAGTGTAAGTTTTCCCACCTTGAAATCAATCTGGATGAAAAATTATATACAACCTCATTGGAATGAGATGGAAAATAAAATTACCGATCTGAAAGTCTGCATGGAATGAAATAATGTAGTGAATTAGATATTTGTAGTCTTTTGTGTACAAAATGTATAAAATGAAAGTATTTATGTTTGTTATGCCCTTATCGCTAGCATTTCGTTAAAAGACGGGAGGAAACTCAAATAATAATTACAAATTATATTTCAATAGATGCTTCATATCAAGTAAGATAATGTTTAATTTTGATATGATTTTGGTCTACTGTGGGAGTATTTAATTGCTGATTGTACTTGACCTTTTCATTTTTTTTTATAAATTACAAAAAGGAAAGGAAGTGAGAAGTATCGGATATATTTTATTTTCTTAATTTGAAAAATAGTGAGTACATTGTGCAAAGATTCCTGTTGAGGACAAGAGTTGTATATTTATGAATTTAAAACAAAGACGAACTACAATGGCCAAATATTCATGTAAGCAAATAATCAATCATTTTTTTTTGTTCTTTTTTATTTTACTAAGTGATAGGAATTTTCATTATCATTAAGTTATCTATGGATATAAAAAAAAAAGAAAACCGGTTAAATGTTATTTGATAAACAATCAATAGGTACTGGAACAGTGATGTTTGTTTTACAAGTTGACCCATGCTGTGTTTGTCTACACAGTAAACACACTTATCAGCATTCATTAGCGATGCCTAATTAAACTTGTAATTTATCATCATAATTTATCTTATCAATCATGCAATGTTATATTCTATATCTTGTTGTTAAGGAGGCTCGAGGGTACAAAAATTTCAGCAAAAATTTAAACATTTTTTTTCATTACAAATTTTATTTATTACTTTATTAGTTGTTACTTTATCATATGGTACAAAAATCAACCAAAAAAATCAATTCCTTTTGGCCCCAAGTGACTTTTAAAATGTTCATATCATTGAAAAAGCTCCAAATTATCTCCCTTTTGTGCAAAAATGCCATTTTTTTGGCATTAAAATTGAAATATCTTTTTTAACGCATCGGTGACCTATATTTTTTATTATTTTTTTCAAATAAGCTGTACTTGAACTAAACTATTGTAAAATTTAAGCGATTTCTGTAATTTAGTTCTTTTTTATTTCGATATTACCTCTATTTCTCCTATTAGTTCAACAGAAAAAAAGGACCTTAACAAAAATGTATGCTTCTTTCGGAGGCAGATTGTGAGCTTAAATGAACGGTGACCTCATTTTTTTATTTCATTTTTCTAATAAGTATTTGATAAAGTTCATTTATAGAAAAATATAGCGAAATCCTATATTAAAAAAAAAATTTGATTTATACCCGCGAGCCCCCTTAAACTACATTTTTGGGGAGTGAAGGTAATCCAATAGCTTCAAATTTGCAATATTTTAATTGTTTCTTTTTATTTAGTATAAATGGACATAATTTCTTCATGATGTCATAAATCTATCTCTCAACCCTTCATGAGTAACTATTTTATCATACTTTAACACAAAAACAAATATATGAACAAAATATTGCTCTTATTTATATTTGATATAACAAATTCTTTACTTTGTTATTATTCAATGTTCATAATAACCGCCATTTTGTTGATTAGCTTGACTTAGGATGCTGGGTTGCCATGTGTTGCTAAGGGGGACGGGGCATACTAGTAGATAATGGAAAGGTGTATTACCATAGAACACCGATTAATTTTGATTTGGGTGGCGTCACTTTTTCCAAACTAAAAGACAAATTGAAAGAGTTGGTATTACTTTGTTTCATTAAAAAGAATGGCGAACGTAGATACAAGTATCTTGTCTTGGGGAGGGATAAATCCTACTTTGTAAAGAATCACTCTGATTCAAACAAAAAATTCTCTGAAACTGACATTATTAAGATGCTTGATTTCTTGATTGACAACATATTTGTTACGTTTGGAGGACGTGTTTTTCAACAGGAATTTCAATGGGAACCAATTGTGCCCCTCTTCTTGCCGACTTGTTTCTTTATTATTATGAGGCTGCCTTCATACAGGAACTTCTTAGGAAGAAAGATAAGAAGTTAGCAATATCCTTTAACTCTACGTTCCGCTATATAGATGATGTTCTCTCACTAAATAATACAAAATTTGGTGACTATGTTGAACGAATCTATCCCATCGAACTAGAGATAAAGGATACTACAGATACAGTTAAGTCTGCCTCATATCTTGACTTACATCTAGAAATTGACAATGAGGGTCGGTTGAAAACAAAATTTATGACAAAAGAGATGATTTCAGCTTCCCAATTGTGAAATTTCCATTTCTATGTAGCAACATTCCAGCAGCGCCTGCATACGGAGTATATATCTCCCAATTGATACGATATTCCCGGGCTTGTGTTTCCTATCATGATTTCCTTGATAGCGGATTGCTGCTCACAAGGAAGCTATTAAACCAAGAGTTCCAAATGGTGAAGTTGAAGTCATCCCTTCGTAAATTTTACGGACGCCATCACGAGTTGGTTGACCGTTATGGAATAACCGTTTCACAGATGATATCGGATATGTTCCTTATGTCGTAACTACAATACCCTCCCTTTTCACGAATGTGACTTACCGAATTAGACTATTTACCGGATTTGTAATAACATAAGCAACACGACGGGTGCCACATGTGGAGCAGGATCTGCTTACCCTTCCGGAGCACCTGAGATTACCCCCAGTTTTTGGTGGGGTTCGTGTTGCTTAGTATTTGGTTTTCTGTGTTGTGTCATCTGTACTATTATTTGTCTGTTTGTCTTTTTATTTTTGGCCATGGCGTTGTCAGTTTGTTTTCGATCTATGAGTTTGACTGTCCCTCTGGTATCTTTCGTCCCTCTTTTACCGTTTTCGAGTTATGCCCTTTATAATGTTGAATGCAAACGGGGGCATAATCATTGTCCCATGGACACATTTTCCATTTATTGTAATCTGTATTTTTGAAAAGTCCACTACAAGTAAATGTTAACAAAGATGATTATAGAATGACATAACAACTATTTTCCCTGATTGGATTACAGTAGATTGTTTATTTCCAGTGAAAATACAACTCGCGTTGCAAATTAAACTGCAACGTCAGAAACGTGTATTCCATGTTGTATTGGAATTAGAAAATGGCTTTGTTCACAAGGCGAAAGAAGAGTATCATATAAGAATAAACATTTTCTCACACTTTTGATTTTATACCTTTATCCCCACATTTTAATTCATTAATAAAAAAAATCAAATATTCATATGTGAAATGTTTGCAAAAAAAAATTCGAAGAGAAATAAAAAAAAAAATCAATGTGGCTCCACTTCGTTTCCGTAAATGTATTCAGATTAAAGTCGTTTGAATACATTCTTTGGACTTTCCAAATTCGATAGAGACCATTATACAATTTCTATGTGCTTGAAATGCATGAATGATCAAGATCTATTTTTACAGCTATAGCGTACGATCTCTTGAAATAACTTCAGCAATTTTTCCCTTTATTATCGACATTGTTGTGCGGTCCATCTATATTATTTGACCTTTCCATGCAGTATTTTCCTGTCAGGCTAACATAAAGCCATGTCTAGAAGTGCTTGTATTGTGTTGAATTGATTCTGTGGTTTACTGTGTGATTGTTCAGCAAATTATAACAGTATTTTAGTATTTCTTTTCCCGTTATAATCTTTAATTTGTTGACTTTATCCGGCGCATCTTTGTTCTTCAAAGCACAGTTTTACTCACCCGGTGTTGCTCCTTTTAGAGTTCTTGTGATTCCCTAAGTTTTTGTTGGTTACCTGAATTTGTCTCTTCTTATCATGTTATGCGATTTGAACATCGGTAAACTTCTGTCGCCTTTATTTACCTTTATAATAGAAGGGAAATAATTCCGCTAAAACCGCTGCTATGGGCCTTTTTTTTCAAATTGCAGAGAAGTGCAAGCTTTTGGTCCTTATTGAAGGCCTCGCGGTTACTTTGGACGAAGAAGAACAACAAAAAGCTCTGTTCCTTTGCTTCGAGTTTTTTAAGTGCATGAAGGGATTTTGTGTCACACAATTAACACAATAATGCTTTTTTCCATTATCAAATCATTACGATGTATTTCAGGTAGTACGCTTGCATATATTATTACTATTACATCCAAAAGTATCGAACTATAAGCATTTTTAACTCTGAAATGAAGCTTGATGAAAATGATGTAAATTGCAATTAGTTCATGGTAGAAAAATATAGTGGTATTTCCATATCTAATTAATCAGTGATACATTAAAATATTATAGCCATACATATATCTTGAAGTCGGAAACATTAATCAATGGAAATCTAACGAGGTATTATTGAAAGAAATTACCCTAATAGGGCGAAGATACATTTATGAAATTCTGAAGTGATCATTTATGATTAGCCATTTAATTGTCATCTCAAACTTTGTCTCACTGGCAATTATACCATATTTTCTTATCTTTATAAACCCGTGTCGTTTGTATATTTTCAAGCACTCAACGTATCTTTAAAAGTACACGAATTCTGTGAACCGAACGTTATATTTAAAATATCCCAAACTATTAACAAAAGTAAAACATTTCCTTAGCAATAAAGTTGTTATGTGTTTTCTATTCACAATTCTTGATGTAAAACATGTTTAAAATTTTGATGCAAACAGATATTAATTGATCCAAATCTCAATTAAACGCATGACATACCATTTATTAAGATACATGTTTGATAAAGAAATAACTTGAGATTGAAAAAAAAAAAATTCTCGCAAATTAAGTTAAAATAAAACAAATTTCAAACGCATTATTAACTCATGCCATTGTATGATAAAAAGCTTTAAAGGCCCGCATAAAAAGAGCATTAAACAGAAAATACTGTCTTATCATTCCGTTCAAAATTTCAAATGAAAATTTAACAAAATATTAAACATTATTGAACTGATTGGTGAATATAACTTCCATCAAATATAGTCAAGTTTAGCATTTGACCATTCATAACTTAGGTGTTTGTATTGAACAAATGCAAATGTGTCGCTCAATTTTATTTGCCGATGATATAAACACAAAATTATATTTTTGATTTTATCTTACATTGTGGTTCATGCGATTCCCACAGTTGTGTTTGTTACCTTGATTTATATCTTCTTAATGGATTTATAAGATCTGAATATCGGTAAACTATTGTTGCCTCTGATTTAAGGTTATGAGAAACAAGGTTCTTGCATGTAAATATTTCTTGTTTTATGATGGTGAAAATTCATAATTTCAACGGGATTCAGATCATGTTAAATATTTAACAGCTTTTTTTTAATGCCAGCAATCTTTGTGAACATTTATTAAGATGCATATTAATTGTACATTTGTTTGAATTTTTCAATCAGCTGTGATGTATGTCATACAAGTTTTACTAACTGTAATAAATTCAGCCGTGGTATCAGTGATGATAATTGTGCTGTTCAAGGTATTGTTGTTTTTATAATTTCGTCCATTTCATAAACACATGTATTTGTTCATTTTGTAATTGAAGATAGTTCAATGTTTGAAATTTATTTAAAAAAAAAAATACTTACCTACTTGCTTACTTACTTACTTGCTTACTACAAGTTGGAGGTTCAGCTAGCTGTAAAACCAGGTTTTACCTACTAATTTCTTCTGAAAACACCGTACAAAATCAGCAATATAACAGTTGTTCTCCACTAGTTGTTTGTTGGTTGATAATTTTGTCAGTTATTTTGTCTTCCCCTTTTTGAATGTTCAAAAATCTTTTTAGAGTTCGGTATTTTTGTTATACTTTTATGTCATGATGAATATTATCAGTAAAACTGTTAAGATTGATGTAAACGATATACCGGGTAAGATGTATATTACTTGAACTGTAATACTGTTCCGAGAAATCCTTTACGAATCTTTATATCAATTTATACAACTTGCATTTGAGACCAAATAGGGACTAAATATAAAATGAACAACTGTCTTAGGACATGCATAATATAATTCTTAAGTGCCAGTCTTTGTAAGAATCAGGCAATTTTGAAAAAAATCAAAACATGGTCGAAAACCTACCGACCTAACCATCCTATTTTGAAGTTACCCTCATCCTGAGTTAGAAATGGGAGGTCTTGTAATTCGAGAAATCTCTAGATAACTTTTGGTTAGAGTGATAGCAAATTACGGAGTAAGCTCCCCTTAAGTGTTAATTTCTAGTGCATTTCAACCAATTTATATCTTGAATTACCAGAATAGGAAAAGGAAACGAATGTTATATTCGTGCACTATTATACATTTTGAACATAAATTAATGTCAACTTGAGTAGGTTTCTGTTTGTCATGTTTTCACCACTGACTGATTCTTAGGCAGATTGGAACTCAATATGTACATCATCTATTTAGATAGAGCTTTTCTACAAACATCGGAATTGTATATACAAATTGTTATAGATAAGAAAATCTTGGAAGAACCACATCGATTCTAACAACAAATATACCGAAGATGATATCAAAATTTCTGGAAGTTTTGATCGACAATGTACGTGTAGAGTTTGGTGGATTACCATTTTACCGACAGTCGGTATTCCAATGGGTTATACTTGTTTATTGATTCATACAGAAAATTTTCAAAGACAAAAATTAAAGAACATCTGGTAAATTTTCAGATATAAGTAAGATGTTATGTAACTCAATAACCCACATTTCAATGAGTGTTTGTATCTCAAATATCCCAGTGAACTTGAGATTAAGGATACTGCCAAACCAGAAAGTCTGCTTCCTATCTTGATATTATCCTCGATATTTACACAAATGGACGACCTTAAGCTCAAATCTATGAGAAACGTAATAATTACAATTTTCACAGCAGTAATACACCCTATGCTCACTTGTATAGCGTATACACATCTCAATTAATACGTTACGCGCAGACATGTTCACACTTTACGGAATTAATCAGTCGGTGTGTCCTGTACCAAGTCAGGAATATGACAGTTATTTTCCATTCGTTTAATGTGTTTGAGCTTTTGATTTTGCCATTTGATAATGAACTTTCCGTTTTGAATTTCCTTGTAGTTCGGTATTTTTGTTATTTTACTTTTCTCCTAACACTAAATAAATCCCACAAATGTATGGGGAAGAACAACTGTAAAAAGTAAAATAACAACACTACCGAACTACAGGGAAAATTCAAAACGGAAAGTCCCTATTTCAAATGGCAAAATCAAAAGCTAAAGCACATCAAACTAAAATAAAATTACTGTCATATTCCAGACTTAGTACAGGGCATTATATTAGCGACACTAATATTGCGGTCACTATCACGAATTGGTTGACCAATCCGACATGATTGTGTTTGTGATATATACATACCAGAGTTGTGGTTTAATCTGTAACTTTATCGATTGTGCCTTATTCCCGATTGGAACATTTTGCCTGAGTGTGGATTTGCATAGCGGATGATTTATGCATAGCCGGAGACGCTTACCCTGGCGTCCCGCCAGGTATTGCTTCTTCTTGAGTTCATGTCATTCCCTCAGTTTTTGTTTGTTAACTTGATTTGTCTTCGTAATTTAATTAAGATACTATAAGTACAAGTGATGTTTATTTGAATCTTGAGACAATGTTTTAATTTCTACCGAACTGAATTCGCTTTTAGAAAAGATTTAACTTTTTATACAACTGTTGTCTAAATTTCCTATTAAAATTTTGTGTCATATCGCTAGGTTTTTTGTTCTTTTATGAACAAGACTTTTTTAGTATTAGAGGTTCTCTTCTTTTGACATAAAGACTTAAAAATCTCCGAATTATATAAAAATCTACAGTTCAATAACATTGTTTATTTAAATGTACCTTGCCACTTTAAAATCATTTCAAATACTAATCTTGTAAAAACATTGTTGGTTTTATTGATTGTTTTTAGTTTAACATGGTATGTGACAGGAAGTTTTACCGCAGTCATGTTGTTATGGCACACCATGTGGGGACATTTTCTGGAATGATTGTAATGAGTTGTTTTGCTGATATGTAAGTAATTTAATCTATAAAAGTCTCAACAATCTGGTAAATATAATAACATTGAATATTAAAATAAGAAGATGTGAATGATTGCATATGAAACAACGCTCCACCAGAGAGCAAATGGCGTAGATGTCAGCAACTAATGGTCATTGTATGGTCTTCGACAATGAACAAACACCCAACCGTAAAGTAAACTGAACGGTTAAAAGGAGGTAATTATTTGCATAGGCGACAAATGTAGCTTTATTGGGTTCTGCGTTTTCCCTATAAAAATCCGTTTAAAAAACTGTCCAATTATGAAATTTCAACACCTTTGGGTGAGAATAAATCCACAAAACACATATGGTGTCGGAGCCTTTTTGTATTGAAAAATGACATTTCGATGTATGATTGAAGAACACCTCTTTTTTTTGCACATACAATTTTGTTCATCAAAAGCTTTTCCCCTAATTTCTCGCTATTTTTACGCCAAAAGCTGACATTAATATTTCACTATTACAATTTTCTTTTCTAATTGACAGAGCAGCAGAAAATAAATGAACATCTAGCTATTTTTTAGGTGTAAAAACTAGGTGGCGCCCGTTATCTTTTAATTTTACTTCCTTTTAACCATATAGGGCTATGACATGCAATTATGTAAAACTATTCGACAAGAAAACAACAAACTGATTTATCTGAAAAATAATAAACACAAAAATTAAATACATCTACCAACGGCAACCACTGAATAACAGGCTCCTTGTACTTCATTTGATAATACTACAATTAAATAATACACTATATAATATATCATAAAATTTTAATCTTTTTTTTGTCTTTGTGAAGGCAAACTGTAGTGAACAAATAAAAGGTACATAAAAGAACATACCATACATACTCTACAGTAAAACTTAACACAATAATAACGGTAATATAGATAACAAACATCACAAGTATAAACGAATAATAAATAGATATACCGTTTCAAAGAATACTCATAGTCACTTAGAGCAACCTCAAATTACTTGACCTGCTGATATGAAATCATGCAGTTTTACACTCTAATGTCGATGGCTGCGCTATAGATGATTTTATGCATCAACTTCCAATAATACAGGAAGAAATAATGTTTTGCTATCCCCAAGACTGTATTGATTTGCATTGGAGAAAAAGAAAGGAAATATTTAGTCTTGCTTCAAACTGAATTAACAACAGTATAATTATAACCTTCATAGATATGCCGAATATTTTATTCTGACTGTGAGTCGACCAGTCTTTGCTCTTACTTCTCATATATTTTAGTGTGGCGGTGAAAACGCTCATGAAAACCTGTCATGAAGTCTTTACTTAGCGTAAAAGTATGAAGTAATTGATGTTGATTTGTCTTATTTTAGAAAATTTTCCCACCGAACTCACCTCGACTTTTCAGTAAAACTGTCAAACGTTCAAACACAATCTGATTCCGATTAGTGTTTTCTTAATCATTATGGTTCCTTACATTGCAAGTCACGAGTCTCCCTTAAACCTTATACGCATGACTTCATTATACATGAACTTTTGTGTAGCAAAGTGTTTTTTCTTTGTAAAAGGCTATTAAATAAGAGACAAGGAGGAATCCCATAATTCTTCAAGAAGCATTTGAAGAAAACTCATCTATTGACGTTATATTTTACAGAGTTGGCCGGAAATTAGTTTTTCGTTTATCTAATACTGTCTTATTTGCTGCAAACATTGCTCTACCATGGGAACAGAACTAGTATGTTATAATGTTCTTAAGATATATGAACGGTCTTAGTGGAATTGTAATGTACACATCTGGATTCATCTTAGGTGAGATATATTACAATATATTATTTTCATGCAGATTTTGTGCAAATTTAAAATTAATAAGCAATGAAGATGTTCAATCATAGATGACCAATAAATAAATATTTATATTAATGAATAAGGAAGTCTAAAAAATAAATAGAAAGAAAAATGACAATCCTTTTATTCATTAAACGAACATATATTATTTAGTATTGTGTGCCGTATGATTTTAACGGGTTTTTGCGTCTCGGTAAGTCATATTACGAGTATGTATTGAGGTATATAATTGCAATTGTCTTTGAAAAAGATGTAAATGTTTCTCATATATATGCTGTGTAGAAATTCTAATTTTGGACCAATTATAATTTGTACAGATTTTTGTTCAAATTTGATCAGTTTTTCATCGTTTTTATTTAGTTTTTAGATTTTCAAATATTTCGGCCTCGGACATCACTGAAGAGGCATTAACAGTCGAAATGCGCATCTGTTGCAGAAACAATTGGCACCGTAAATGTTATTATCAGCATCTTGCAAACATAGCAATATAATTTGACAAAACAAGCACACTGTCTTTGATTTACCATGTTACTTTCAAATTTTTACAACTACGTGCTACAGTCGTATACTTAACACTGATACTGAGATTTTATAAAGAAATTATCAGACATTTAACCGTTTCACAGATGATATCGGATATGTTCCTTATGTCGTAACTACATTACCCTTTCCTTTTCACGAATGTGACCTACCAAATCAGATTATTTACCGGATTTGTAATAACATAAGCAACACGACGGGTGCCACATGTGGAGCAGGATCTGCTTACCCTTCCGCAGCACCTGAGATCACCCCAAGTTTTTGGTTTGGTTCGTCTTGCTTAGTCTTTAGTTTTCTATGTTGTGTCATCTGTACTATTATTTGTCTGTTTGTCTTTTTATTTTTGGCCATGGCGTTGTCAGTTTGTTTTCGATCTATGAGTTTGACTGTCCCTCTGGTATCTTTCGTCCCTCTTTAAATGGTCTTAGAATATTTTATAAGTAAAAAAATAGATAAACACAATCTAGACCATACTCCTGACCTAATATGCAGCTTTACTGAAAAGAGAGCAGTGCTTAGTGTTAGTTTGAAGTAAAGGAATTCTAAAGTATGTCGCTGATGAGTCTTTTGAAGACAAAACGCGTGTATGGCGAACAAAATTTTAATCTTGGTATTTTTTATGTGTTTATTTATATGTAGGGAATATATAAAATGATACTCTAATTACTACTGCCTATCCACAGCGTAAACAAATTCCAAAGTTTTG
Source organism: Mytilus coruscus (assembly GCA_017311375.1). Lineage (NCBI taxonomy): Eukaryota > Metazoa > Mollusca > Bivalvia > Mytilida > Mytilidae > Mytilus > Mytilus coruscus. The sequence continues at coordinate 129,484,252 of CM029596.1, forward strand.
TTCCTCTTTATTTTTTAGTGTAATCAAAATATTTTTTTATATTCGATGAAAATCTGTTAGAAAACAAAGTTCATTTACATAGCAAATCTGTCTAAACGAAAATAAGAAGCTAAACATTTAGCTTACTTTTTTTTACAGCGCCCAGACTTGAGTGTGTTGCAAAAATTAGTTACTTTGGTTACCTTGCTTTCTAGAGCTCAACCATAAAATCTTTATTACCTTACAAGTGGGAGGATCAAATTGACATTCAATCGTCCAATAAAAACATTCGTAGTTATGGTCTGGTTATAACTTATAAGTGTGTTTACCTAACATAACTTCAAACTATGTAAATAAACTTTGGTTTCTAACAAGAAATTGAGCTTAGGTAAAAAGGTACCACATAGTAATTAAAAATATCTACACCTAAAAAAGTAAGACGCCATATGGATGTATGACAAAATTATACTTTTAAAAATGATTTGTTCTAAATTCAATTATACCTACTACTTTTAATGATTAAAATTTTAGTCACAGAAATGGTCAGACCTTCCAAAAGATTGTTAGTGGGATTCACGGTATCTGTGACTTACATGGTTGGAGAATATATTTTGGATTTAACAGCATACTTTGTGAGAGACTGGAATGACTTATTTCTGTATACCTCAGCTCCAATTGGAATAAACTTATTGTCTTGGTTGTAAGTAAAAGATACATAGAATTTTATACTTCTATAGAATAGTTATGCAAAGTTGTTGATATAATTTGAACAGCTTAATGATCAATAATTTCTTATCCAGCGACTATCAAATGTTGCACATACCCCTCGATGTACATTTTGTTTTGTTAACGAAAAGGCACTGAAATGTTATATTTGTTTGCGAATTCTATTCTCAAAATGGCTTGATATATGTACAACAATAAGGCTTGATCATTCACTTGCAAGGACAACACATATAACAAAAAAAAAAAAAAAACTCAACAAAAATATCAGGCTATAGTTGTGTATGCCAGACGCGCGTTTCCTCTACAAAAGACTCATCAGTGACGCTCGAATCAAAAGACTTAAAACACAAACACCACGTCTTAAGAAGAAAATCATAATAAGTAAAGGATTTAATTAATATTCCTTTGAACTTTAAAGTAAGAAACACTATACAATATATTATGTTACATCTCCTCAATAGTCCCAAGAAATCCTTTTTCCAAATCATTACAAGCTTTTCTATCAGTAATAAACGCCAACCTGCAAAACTACATTGAAATAACATACTGTATTAGTAAAGTTAATTAGATGTTGATTCTGAAAAAAAAGATCTGACTCCCAGAGTTAAACAAGAGAAAGTCCACTTCTCATACTATACTATTAAAAAGTATGACTATTCCGACCATTTGCACTCATATACACCATTCTGAACAAGTTAAGAGATTCAGTTTAACTTTATTTTACCAAAACAATGATTATTTAAATGTAAAACTAAAATAATCTCCATTCCGATTCTGACAAAAATTCTCTGAAACTGGTATTTAAAAAGGCTAATTTTCTGATTGACAACACAAACCAACTGTGGGCCTCTTTATGTCAATATTTATATTCATTAACTATTATAAATATCCGTTTGTGAATATTTGAAATGAAAAAAAAAAAAATAAATCTTAGGAAAAGGATACACAATATAAAATAAGGAGATGTGGTTTGTGGTACTAATGAACCAACTATCCAACAATATCCGCATGAATGTGGATTGTTTTACAATTATAGGACACCGTACGGCCAATTTTATTTAGAAATAGGACAGACATTGAGCAAACAAATTTCACAGAGAACAACACAGAAAACAAACGCAACATGAAACCATTGAAAAATGGAGTGAATACAGTTGGTACGAATTTCCGACTTCACTTGTGTCATCCGTCAGATCTGATCAATTTGATTTTATAACAACCCACTAGCTCATATCGTTGCCCATGCATTGTAAATAAATAGGATATATCGTCGAAAACGACCTAGCAGCGGACTTTTACTTGGCATGACCAATATTTTGTATCTCCTATTGGATGAACTGATTTAGCTTTGTTTTAATACTAGACATAATATTGTACATTTAAGTTCCTAACATTAACTTATTATCCCCTGCTTTCTAATGCGGCGGTATATGGGGATGTGGGAATCCGTCCGCCTGTCCGTTCGTTCGTCCTGTTGTCCCACTTTTGTATCGGTTACTGTACATGAACTGTTTGACAGTACTATGTGAAACTTTCACAGATTTTTAGCACAGAAAGTCTTTTATACCTCTTATTTATTTTTTTCAACTGAATGAATTTTGGGGTTAACTTTAGGAAGACATGGAGTTATAACTAAAATTGAGAATGGAAATGGGGAATGTGTCAAAGAGACAACAACCCGACCAAAGAACAGAAAACAGCCCAAGGTCACTAATGGGTCTTCAACACAGCGAGAAAATCCCGCACACGGAGGCGGGCTTCAGCTGGCACCTAAACAAAATCGTGTACTAGTTCAGTGAAAATGGACGTCACACTAAACTCCGAAACATATATAAGAACTAAAATCAAAAAAACATACAAGACTAACAAAGGCCAGAGGCTCCTGACTTGGGACAGGCGCAAACATGCGGCGTGGTTAAACATGTTTTGTGAGATCTCAACCCTACCCCTATACCGCTAGCCAATGTAGAATAAACAAACACACAGCAATACGCACAGTAACACTCAGTTTAAAAGAAGTCCGAGTCCAATGTCAGAATAGGTAACAGAAGAAACTGAGCAAAATGACAATGATACATAAATCAACAAAGGACTACTAGCAGTTGCTGACATGCCAGCTCCAGACCTCAATTAAACTGATTGAAAGATTATGTCTTCATTATATGAAAATCAACTGCACACTATAGTACACATATTGGGGGTACCCATTTTGTCCTTATTACAATTTATTGAACCTTTCTCACAATCGTAAATAAATAAAACTTTTGTGCACCTCCTATACTGTTTTTTATCTAATTCATTTGGAGTTTCCCTTACCAACAAAGGAAAGGTTGGTGACATCTGTTTTAAAGATTCATAAATTGAGGCGGAAGATACCAAGGAAAAAGGACATGCAATTGTAGTAAGTCGAAGTGAACATGAAAAACGAAAGATGACGAAAAGACAAACATGTTCACAAAACACTACATAAAAAGATAATGACACTAAGGAACACCAAAAACTAGGGTGATCTTAGGTGCTCCGGAGTAGATACTGTTTCACTTGTTGCGTCCATCTTTTTGATCATGGTAAGTACACATTTGGTGATATAATAATTGAGAAAATGAGAACGGGATAGTGGCAACAGCAATTGAAACATTTCCGTTGGTAATTATGACCCTGGTAACTCGTGCTGGCGTCCGTAATACTTTCGAAAGCATGATTCAACTTTATCCCTTAAATTCCTTGGTTCAATAGATTCCTTATAAGCAGCAATCAAGAAAAGCAAAATATGGAACGCAAGCTCTGGAATAGTGTTTCGATATATATACTCCATATAAAGTCGCTGCTTGAATGTTGCTACATAGAAATGGAAAGGAAACTGAAATCATCCTTTTTTGTCGTAAAGTTTTTTTTTCAACTGACCCTCATTGTCATTTCTAGGTGTAAAAATATGTATATACAAATAAAGCGATGTGGCATGATTGTCAGTGATAGTTTGAAATAAGTTACTGAAAACGGGAAATTGGACAATTTTTAGTATTTTAATGTTACAGTACATCTAGCGGACAGATAAAATAAATGAGCACAGTATGTTTCATAAATGTTGGCAGGTCTTATTTTAAAAACTATAAAAACAGACATTTGAAACAAACAATCATCTCCAGCATTGAAACTTGGATAAAAAATCTACCTACGGATTTTCAAAATTGTGTAGATAATTGATGAAATAATGTTAAGACTACTCTTATTAAGTTAAAATCATTTTAACTTATTTCAGTGTTATTCCTGAATCTCCTAAATGACTGATTGTCAAGAAAAAATTCAGTAAAGCAGTTGAGATGTTAAATAAAATGGCTGATGTTAACAGAACTAAAATTCAATTTGACACTATAAGTATAACTGGTTGTATCGAGGGAAACCATCAAACATTCTTCTTAAAATCTGTGAGAAGTGTGGTTACATCAAAACAGTTGTTTATTCGAACACTCATTTTATCATTTAATTGGTAAGGAATAATGATACAAACAATAATAACCTAAGTTACAAACAATTTATTCATTTCTTCGCAAATCTCCATTTTGGCATAATTTTGAATGAAATGTTATGAATCTATTACTCAAATGAAAACACTTTTTTGTCTAGTCTGTCTATGTCTCTGTCATAATAGTTTCAAGCAATGATATATACATTTTGCCTTGTATTTCGGACTATTTCCGTTGATCTGTTATAATTTAACATCTGTCATTTTGAGAAAGGAAAAGAGGAATATAATCTCTGGAGTAAATAAATGGAAAACAAGAAAGTTCATTAAAACAGTTACCGTTATATATGGTTGTATGGCAGAGGGGTGAAAATAGATATTTTGTGATTATATTTTCAGAAAATTGTCGGGTTTTAATGTCAAATTATGAAATTAAATTAAAAAGTTAAATCACAAAAATACTGAACTCCGAGGAAAATTCAAAACGGAAAGTCCCTAATCAAATGGCAAAATCAAAAGCACAAACACATCAAACGAATGGACAACAACTGTCATATTCCTGACTTTGTACAAGCATTTTCTTATGTAGAAAATGGTGGATTAAACCTGGTTTTATAGCGCTAAACCTCTCACTTTTATGACGTAAAATGTTGTTCTTCTTCTCATACTTGATCTTAAAACATTAACGTATGCAATTCAAGAGTATTCCATGAAACAAACCCAAAGGTTCAAAGAGCATATATAATCTTCACACTACTTCTATTATTACCGTGTTTGAAATATCTTTTTGATATTCATGATTTAATACTTTCTTGCCAGTTTATGTATACTATATTTGTCATAATTCCTGTTGAGTGACAATGAAATATTTCCTTTTGTTTGTTACATAACTAATTGCAAGGTACACATCTTAAATTTAACTGTGGTGTTCAGTGATACAATTTATTTATTTTTGATTTCTACTTGATTGCAAGAGAGGGCAATTAAATGTATCATTATGAGTAGTAAAGGGCCATACTTTAGAAAAAATTTGAACTTCACTAAAGAGACATTTATTGTCAAAATACGCTTCTGGTGCAATGCAATTGTTATTACTACCGCTGGGTCGATACTTCTGCTAGTGGACTGTTAGTCCCCGAGGGTATCACCATCTCAGTAGCAAATACTTCGGTACTAGCATGAATATACGGATATCTTGTTATTGAAATTTGCTGTTACTAAAATTTGGTAATTATTTCAATTTAAGAAATATATCTCCTTTATGCAAAGCTCTGGTTTCTAGTCCGGCTTTGGCTATACGTTTAGTCCTTTTTTATCTTAAAAGCTCTTCATTTTTAAAATAAGTTTTAGACATTCAAGTGCTTGGCATGTATCTTAATTTTTGATGACCTATATAATTGTCAGGTTGGCTGTGTCTTTAGTTTATTATGGTATTACTATGAACGTCGGCAAGCTTGGAGGTGATGTTTACTTCAACATGGCCATTTCCACCTCCGTTGGTATACTTGGAGAGATCGTCGCTTTGTTAGCTTCATATAAAATTGGTCGGAAAAGGCTATACATATCTTATATGATTGTTGGTGAAATAGGTTGTTTGTTAACTATATTACCTTCATTGTATAGACAAAATGAATTAAATGTTACACAAGTATGAAAAACTTGTTAAATGCACATTTGAATTGATGAATACATGAAAAAGATACCATTCAAAAATGGGAATCAACTCAGACGCTCCTAAAGGGTTAGCAGTTTCTTCACGATTAGATGACAAGATGATATAGCTTTCGAAGAAATTACTTTTCCTTTACCACTTAGAAATTTGAGTCATAGCCTTTTTTGTAAGAAGCTACCCTTTATAAGGAAAATCCTGTTAAAAACGTTAGCTTTGAAACATCGTATCAATTTATATAAACTCCATTTTCCAAGACTTTTGAAATTTTGCCACATAAAATGGAAAGTTCACAGTAACTGTTTTAAAGTTAGTGTATCGCATGTATTGTAAGGTTGATTTTTTTAACAGGCTCAAAATTTCACAGGTGTAAATCATTGTATTTAAAAGAACTGTATTCTATCTGTAGTATCATTTATTTGAATGGAATAGATGCGTTCAACATAGTTATTAAACTTTGAAGAGGGACTTACAAGACAATGTGTAGAAATATTGACAAATATCTCAAATTAGATTTTAAAAAGAATTCTTCTCAAACAGATACATCCGATGTTTTCAATATAAAAGTGTGACATTAAAGATTAACACAATAAAATACTAAATACCGAATGGTACATTGTGTTTACAGTAGATTTGAACTGTTTATAAACAGTCTCTTTGGAATTCATGAAAGGGTATGGCACTCGGTATATATTTCTTATACATTGATGATGAAGGTAAGAAGTGATATATATTCATTTAAATATATATATATTAAAACATCTAAATGAGATAGTGTATTTCAAAACAATAAGTGGTATGCCCCTCCTAGGGGTTTTGCACCTTATTATTTAATTCATATAATATAAGAAAAATACACACAATTATGTCAAGCGAGAGAAAGCCATCAGGTAGAAATTGCATAATATAAAGTTAGCTTCACTTTTGATTAACCTGGTACTTCCACCACTTTTATTACAAAGTAAGAATTACAGAATGAATAACAAATTGTTCCCATCGATCTTCTGAAATATTTTTTTCATTCTTTACAGCTTTACATTCCCTGCTAGTTGCACTGGCTATGCTTGGGAAGTTCACTTCTAATGGAGCTTTTTAGTCCTATATATATATATACATGTACTGTAGAGATAACTCCTACTGTTACACGTGGATTCTTTCTAAGCGTGTGTTCCGGAGCAGGCAGAATTGGTTCCATCTCATCCTCTTATATTGGAGATTTGGTAAGATTCATTTGTAGCCAATGTTTCATTTCACACATTCAATCTGAAAAATCCTTCGGGCGCATGAAATTTTAACGTATTCTTTTCATTTTTGTCTCTCTTTTAAATAAAATGTTTATACGTAGCAGAAGTGCTGAAAAAAATTGGAATGAACAACGAATAATTTCTTGCACAAACAATAACAGACAACTCATTTCAGTTTCATTTCATATAGTTTAAATTTTAAAGTATCAATTATTACATGTTAATTTTCTCAAATGAACATTGTTGTACTATTGCATTTGGAAGGGTTATTGCTGGATACGAAGTTTGGACGGGCCTTGCCAATTATTATATTTGGTGCCGTTGGACTGACAGCTGGTATACTGTGAATTTTCTTGCCTGAAACTAAACACACCAACTTACCAGATACTGTTGAAGATGCTGTGAAGTAAGGAAGGTAAACATTCAGGCACTTTATATATACAGTTTTGTAATGTTACTTGGCTAGCACCTCTAATTGAATCTATTTTCTCTGAAAAGAATATATAAGACCTTGTGATCATTTATTACAGATTAGTACTTTTTAGTAAAAAGGGGACAAAAGTTATCCACAGATACATGTGACTTTTTTATCAATAGATCGTGTCTGTTGTCAGTTTATCTTTCTTGGGTAAAAGCAACTGTGTTACCTGGAAAATTGAAAATAACAGGGAATTCGTGTGTCTTTTAATCTTTATCTTTGGCAATGGTTCAACATCTCCCTTGGGTAAAAGCAGATTTGTTATCAGATAAATTAAAAATAACAGGGAATTCATTTGTCTTTTAATCTTTATCTTTTGGCAATGTTTCAACATTTTTCTCGGGTAAAAGTAACTGTGTTATGACGAAAATTGAAATTGACAGGGAATTCATTTGTCTTTTAATCTTTTTCTTTTAGCAATATTTCAACATTTGGTATTTAGATGACCCCTTGTTTTCGTGTTACTGTTATGTAGTTACATAAAGTATATCACTGAACCAAAATTTTTGAATGAAATTGTGAAATCATATCTTATATATCCCAATTAGCATTTAAAACTTTTTCTGGGAAGTTTTTCAAAGTGTCATATGACAGGAACGATTTTAACAATGGTTTTAGCTTTCTTAAAATGACAATTTCACGATGTAACATTAAACCATATTAACTTCAGGGTTGTTGGTAATTATGAAGCCGAAGGAGATCTAGTGAAAAACTCACGTGATGTGGACAACACAGATTACGAGTTGCTTGATAAAGGAAAAAATGATGACGCTAAAATGTAACATTATTAAAAGCAATAAAACGTTAATGTATGCATCTATATTTTTGTTATTTTCTGTACAGAATTGGGGTTGAATTAAAAAGATTTATACATATTCAGTAATTGTTCCATGTGCATATAATTTACGAATTCATTTAATGTGCATTCTACTCAAACCCTACAATAGTTTGACAAAAATATGCTACCGATATCCGTGCGAATATGGAATAACCGTCGAAGTGATATATGCGCAAATAAAATTTTACGTCCAAGGATAACTATACTTAACAACCCAAATAACGCTTCACATCTGACCATATATTTTAGTTTGACAATTTCTTGTTTTTGCTACATATTTGTAGAAATCTATTATATCTTAAGCCTAACCTTGAAATTAACACAGATTTTACAGAGAAAATTTCATTTTAGTGGTGATAATGGAGATTAGGTTTTTTAAACATAACTTTGATGAATTTGTTCATGGTTTCTCTTGTAATAATAGTATTACGTTTACTTAAGGTCATAACATTATTGTAAACTTGGATAAAGCAACAAAACTAAAAAAGTAATGCTCTATCATATATTTTCCAACAAATGATGCCATAATGGAAAGGAGAGGTATACAAATTGATCGAAAAGCTAGATTGATCAAAATGGTGAAATGTCGATTTTGACGGGTTGTTTTTACTAACGACTAGGTAACACATTGGTTAAAATACCAAAAACGAAGTTGGTGATCATATGATTATTTTGCATCAGTAAAACGGAAAATGTATGTATCAACAACATATATATATATTTTTAAAAGAAAATCAATGGATTTGAAATTGGAGATTTAATGATTTTTTAAAAGACAAATTTAAGAACGTTTTTCGCCGTTTTTATGTGTTTTCTATACACATGTTCACCTATTTGAAAGAAGTCAATCAGTAGTATTTCAGAAAATAAAAGACATAAATTCTATATTTCTGATTTTTAGTTACAGTTCAACGGGTGAAAGTTGTATGCAAAATTTTACCTAAAGTGACATAGCCCATTAGCTGTACCTTGACTTTTAAATCAGTGTCCTTACTGTGTACTGGTAACCTGATTTACACAAAAACATCTTATAAATCTCTTTCCCGTGATTTAAATACTCTTGACAATCTATAGAAGGTGTTCTTCATTTTAAGCTCCGACGGCATCAATTGGTGATTTGATGGTCCAAAATTAAGTTTACTGAGGACATTTTTACCACGTGTTAGATTGTGGTTTGTCATTACGTCGTCTGATCTTTTAATTACCGAACGTGACTTATTCCCGATTGTGACTGTTTTGCTGAGTGTGAAACCGCATTGCTATAAGACGTGTCACGGTACTTTTCTATCCCAAATTCATGTATTTAATTTTGATGTTATATTTGTTATTCTCGTCGGATTTTGTCAAATGTCTTAACGTCTTTTCTGTTATATTCGTGTGTTATGATTAAGATAATTAATCACCCCCTTCATTTATTAGATTTTAGTTTGGTTCAACGAAATTTATAAGATATATTTGGTTTACCACAGTTTGATTCAGAATCTTGTATCAATCCTAATTCTATCGAAATATTTTCAAATTCAAATACGTCACTTTGTGTGTTTTTAGAATTTCAAATGTGACGTCACTTTGTGCGTTGAGGTTTTGGCTAACTCGGCTGTGTATTTTATGTGTTGGATTAAGTTGTTTTATGTAATGTATCCGTTTTATTCTGTAGTTAGTCCCCACTTCGGTTTTATCATGTATATCTATTATATAGTCATTTTATAAAATTTACTGTTTGCAAAAGTATAAATTATTCTAAATAATAAGGATGTTCTTGTCCAAGGCAGAAAAACCCTGGCCGTGTTAGGCGCAATTTTTTGGAAGTTTTGGTCCTCGGTGCTCTTCAGCTTTGTACTTGTTTTGGCTTTCAAACTTTTTTCATCTGAGCGTCACTGGTTAGTCTTGTGTGGACGAGACGCACGTCTGGCGTATTAAATTTTAAACCTGGTACCTTTTGTTAGCTATTATTCGTGTGTTTCTTTGTCCTATATGTTCTCCCATTTATTTGTATTGTAGTCCTGTCATGTGGTGTTGTCATTTTGATGTTATATTTAACATTGCCATAAAAGCGGGAGGTTTGGCATGCCACAAAACCAGGTTCAACCCACCATTTTTTTCTTAACATGTCCTATACCAAGTCAGGAAATGGCCATTGCTATATTATAGTTCGTTTCTGTGTATGTTACATTTTAATGTGGTGTTTTTGTTGTGTCGTTGTTCTCCTCTTATATTTGATGCGTTTCCCTCAGTTTTAGTTTGTAACCCGGATTTGTTTTTATCTCTATCGATTTATGAGTTTCGAATAGCGGTATACTACTGTTGCCTTTATTTAAACGGGTATTTGCGACCATCAAATCACCAATTGATGCCGTCGGAGCTTAAAATACAATATTGTTATCTTCATTCTAATGAAACTGACAGACAACAACGTCAAATCATACATTTAAAATCTGTCATACGTCGTCTGCGCTTGCGCGTACGTTTTCATTTCATCAATTGTGAATTGATGTCATGAAAATTGGTGATGTTATCCAATCAAAATAAACGTTACAAACGATGTTGCATTAAAATGCTAAATATATAATCCAAGAATTTTTAAACGAGTAACTGAATCTTTTTATAACGACTTTCAAGGTAAATGAAATAGAAAATGCGTGTAATTTAAAAACTTACAGACTGATTTTAACGGGATGTTCTTTAAGCTGTGCCGTTATTACACTGTCCGAAGTTAGGAATGAGTCGAACCCCTGCTGAAATCCTTGCCGTAATCAAACTAGACGTTATGCAAACAAAAATCAACCTGTTTTATTTTATTCATATCAATGTGTTTTTTTTAAAAGACATTTTTTCCCTTTCGAGTCTATGTCATTGATTCCATCAAGTGAAAATATACGATACTCATACAAATTTATTTTACAAGTGAACTTCTATAGCAATGTATGAAGCCACCAATGCAATTTGTTTTAATAATTAAGTGAATATAGTTTTTAAAGCGTTCACCTGTTAATAATTCATGCTTTAGAAAAACCAGTTTGATTGCATCTACTTCCTTATTGAATTTAAATTGATCGATATCAGTGAATGATCGTTAGACTTCCATCTGTATTTCTTAATCTGGTCGTTTTTTTTTTACATTCCCGCTAAATACAGCCATGAGTGTTCATTACGAAGACATACTTAAGAGAATACATGGATTTGGAACATACCAAAAGCGTGTTATGATATTGGTGTCGATAATGCAGATAGTAAATGCATTTACGTCTTACATTACAAATTTTATTCTTGGAGAACACAGACACAAGTAAGTTTACCTATGAAGTATATGTACATGTGTAAATATGCATAATTATCCTAGTCAGTAGAGGCAGATCTAGGGGGTGTAAACGGGTAAATGTGACACCCCTACTGTTGGTAAAAATGGTGCACCATATAGAGTATTATTTAAATGTTGATTAATTTACTAATTAGTCTATCGCTGATAATATAATTGTCATTCTATTTCCAATACAATTGATTTACCTTAAGGCAAAAACATGAACCTTGACAGTGTTTAGTGTTCTATTGTTTTATTTTTGTCTATTTTTAAATTTCATACTTATTACAATATAATTTTGCAAATATGTTATATTTCTTTCTTATTTTAAAGGAGTCATTTTAATGCTTAAAAATACTGACTGTACTTTACCTGTAATTAATTGTTTTAATTGTAATAACAACAGCTGTATTATGTTTGTTGGCACAGGCTGAATATATCTTTTAAAATTTTTCAATTAAATGTTTTATTGAAGTCTCATCTCTCAGCAAGTACAATCGATAATTATAATTGTAAAACAATACTACATAAAATAAGAGCCATTCTATACAGAATTATAAGTGACAATTAAAATGCATAGATATACTATATTAAACAATGTAAAATAAGGTACTATTTACAATAAATAAAATTTCTACGTTTCTTAAAATATAATTTTGGCACACACACGTAGCAAATGTTGGCAGAGGTTGAATACTTATTTTCAAATGTTGGCAAAGTTGAAGACACAACCTTGAAATGTAATTTTATACAATAAATTTGTAATCCCCGACCGTTAATACCTATAGCGGTTCCTTTGATGTGCAGGTGTGAAAATGAAGAGAAAATTGTCAATTTTAAAATGTTTTCGTTTTTCAATTTTAAACATTTAAATTTTTATTTTTATAAAGTTATTTCCTATTCCTGAACATTACTTTCTTGCTACTGTGATGCTAAAATCCAAATGGTTTTCATTATGATTATTATTAACATCCTGAATCTTACCCCTACCTTTAGAAATTTCCATCAAATTTTGACTTTTTAAAATGTTTATGTCTCTTTTCTTTAGGAAAAACCACAAATCAGCCCATATCTAAGCACCGACGAACCTTAATGTACCTAACATGTGATTGCTCGAATACCTAATTGTTCTTGATTTTTATAAATTCGGCTTGTTTAGACTAGTGGGCTTTCTTCCGAAGTAAAAAAATGTGGTTGTATTTCTGGCAAACAAACAAAAAATGACATTGCCAAAGTCAACAACTGAAAGCATACAAAAATGCAACAAGTTTGACCATCAAAACATCTTTGTTATTCTTAACATTGTCTGCAGGATAATAACCAGTTGCGAGATGACCATTTTAATAGTAAGTTTTTTGTTCCTGAAAATGTTTTTACGTGCAATTATTGGCGATAAATGACTAATGGATAAATACATACATTATGATTTACACTAAGACCTTGATATGATCGTTTTCACTTTTGCTCTCAGATGTCAAAGCAAAATGATGATGATGATGATTATTATGATGAAGATTGATGACTGTTAAACGTCCAGTGGCAAATTAAATGCATATCCGTGACCATGGTAATGGGATATGAATAAAATCCGTACCCGTTCTCAAGGAAACAGTCCATGTCATCATACCCGCCAACCAGTCTTTGCTCTTACTTGTATATGTCGCCTGTTTAGCGGAGAAGTAGCAAATATCAATTTTCAAGTCTTTGAATCGACACCTTGAATCGAACCCATGACCTCCCGCACTCGAAGCGATAACGAAACCACAAAATGCCGAGGTGGTCAAAGAAAAACTATATAGAATCAATTTTGCTAACCATGCATAGATATGGTCTTAATTATAAATTAACTGTTTACAAAACTTAAAAATTTTTCAAAATACTAAGGATTGGAAAGTTCACAATTGGGAAGCTGAAATCATCTCTTTTGCCGTAAAATTTTGTTTTCAACCGGCCCTCATTGTCAATTTCTAAATGTAAGTCAAGATATGAGGCATTCTTAACTGTATCTGTTGTATCCTTTATCTCAAGTTCGATGAGATAGATGCGTTCAACAAAATCACCAAATTCTGAATTATTTAGTTAGAGAACATCATCTATATAGAGGGAAGTGAAGTTAAAAGATACTGCTTACTTCTTTTCTTTCTTCCTAAGAAGTTCCTGTATGACGTCAGCCTTATATGAATAAAGGAACATTTCGGCAAGAAGTGTAGCACATTTGGCATAATTAATTCCAATATTGTTAATTGAACCATCCTATCAAATCCTCAAACGGCAAAAATCCTTTTGATGAAAATATTCATAGTTGCCTTGAAATTGTTGTAGATGTAGGATTCCTGGATTCAGCAACCAGACATTTGATGATGATGACGCTACCTACAATGTAACACAATGTACTTACAGTATGAATTCTACAACACATTCCTGCAACAGCTGGGTATACGATCAAAGTGTTTACACCGATACCCTTATATCGTCGGTATGCTTGATTTAATCATTTACCTTTAATATTGACTTTACTTTTACAAATTGTGACTTGGATGGAGATTTGTCTCATTGGCCCTCATACCCCATGTTCTTATATCTATTTCATATAACAATCTCTTCCCTGATATACAGTTTTGGACAAACATCACTCGGTAATTGCCAATTCGTATATGTAAACCAGGTTTAACATCATATATACTTTATGGTGTACAATGGACAATTATGTTAACTTTGCTTGTTTATCAGGTCGAGTATAATATTCATTTCTCTTTTGCGCCCCTTGGAGAAACGGTTAAAGTGTCTAATGATGTTTAAACACTTTATATAATAGGAAGATACAAACAAGACAATCGGAAACAAGTAAAGGGAAAAGGTTAATATGATTCAAGTAACTTTAAGGAATTCAAAGTCGAGATAGAGCAAACAAATTGGATTGTTAACAAATGCAGGTCACTGAAAGGCTTTTAACCATGAACCAAAAATCATGTCAATAGCAGTCGCATATGATAACAGTTAGGTACCTGGACTAGGACCGGATGTTATCTGTATAAGTTATTAATCATCTGCTATGCGAACTTTTGCCGTCACTGGACTTCAAACTCCTGCCCAAGGTGAATATATAAAAAGTTAGTTACTTCAAATATCTTATTCATATCCTGGGACAAGTTGTCAAACAGAGTGTTAACAGTCGGAATTAGATGTACTCGAACATGAGAAATGCATGTGTGTTTATAAAATAAAGAAAATTCCATTCCGTTCTGAAACAAATTCCCGATAGTTAAAAGAGTGATGCTTGCTAAAATATGCCCTTATATTTTACACTTATGGATTGTTTTTTTGTGAGAGAGCTGTAATCCTCAAATTTTCATATTCAAATTAGTTCTTTTTCATTTAATTGATAACCGTGTGTTATGTCCCCCACTTCTGTGACTTTAGTTAGAACTCTAAAGTGTTCTGTGTTTGTCTGTATTTGTTATGTGTTTTCACCCTTTATTACCTCATGTTTTAACGGTGAGTACCTAATGGCAGTGATTATTAGCGTTCCTCTACTGCAATACCTGTTTTTGTAATGTTTACTAATTTTATTTGTGAAAATACAACTAATTAAAGCTGTAATTTTTCTCCTTGACAACATCTTTGAACGTCTCGGCAATAAAAGTTACGGACGTGAAGCGCCTTTGTCATAGCAGATTTGTTCCTGTGGTGTTATAAATAAACATTTTCTTGCCAAACGTAGTACAGATTCGTCTTCATTCCGTTTAATTAATAAATTTAATAATACTTACAGATACGACATTTTTGCTTTAAATATTTAAGAATTTTAAATCTATACATCGGAAATTTACTGAAGGGAAGTGGCAATAACTGTCCTTTTCCAGATTATGATAATTTAGTTTTTCACGGGAAACTCTTAACAAAGGTTGACGACAAAATTGACGATTTTTCATTCCCTATTGTTAATTTTTCTTTTTTGAAGGTCACCGTGATATTCCTTTGGTAACTTTTTACGGTGTATATTTCAATGAAAGTAACTCTTCTTCTATCCTTGTAAATTATGAAGTTCAATATTTCGTGACCACAAATTACTTAAAACTTTTTAAAATTGTATCATAGATACCAAGATTGTGTTTGGAAGTTAGGCTGTACTTGTAGAATTCTTATTACTAACGAGATATCACATCCTTATAGTAACGGTAATGGTGAATATAGAGCTCGTAATTTTAGATACGATCCATTTACTTATTGATTCTTTGAATACAATTATCCTTAACAGTTATCAATTAAACACCGTTGTAAGATATTTGAATACTTATAATTATTTTGTGTTTGATAAACAAAACATAACTAGATATGTGCTGCTATACAGTTATGCAAAGTTATAACCTTCCGTCCTGTCCATACCATGTATATATATATATATATTTGCATTACACAAGGTCATGCTTATTTTTGACTGTTTATGACGTCTTTACACTAAATCCGTTGGATGTGTACTGATTTATACAAAAGTATCGGATAGCATGATTAATTTTTAGTCATTGGCTTGTCTAGCTTTAAGAAACTGCGAGTACTCTTAGAATTGTCTTTTTTGTCTTTAGTCTTTATGTTAGTTGTTTTTGTGATTTGTGCCGATGTGATGAATCCGGCCATTTCCAACTTTTGTTTACTGTTTGATCGTATGTTTTGCTGTTACATCGCTGTCCAAGGTAAGGGGAGGATCAAGCGCTCAAGAACATCATTTACCACGCAATATTCCTAATGTGCCTGTTCCAAGTCAGTGGTTGTATGGTGTTATCGGCTCGTCAACGTTTGCAAAAGTGTTGGATTTTCAAATAGTTTAGCCCGAACATCACTGAAGAGACGTTAATTGTCGAAACGTGCATCTGGTGCAGTAAATTTGATACCGTTTTGTCATTGGTTGCTGTATGTCATATTGGTTTTTCTTTGATTGTTTTATCAAAAAACTCATCAAAGATACCAGACGCAATTTTACTATATATTCTCACCAGTAGCACTCACATAAAAAAAAATGGAAATTGAATAATCAAAAACGAAGTTGAAGAGCATTAATAGAGAAAATTCCGCAAAAATAGGTTGTTGGTTTTCTATTTTGAATTTTTCCCATTTTGTCATGTCGGGGCCTTTTATAACTGACTAAACGGTATGGGTTTTGCTCATCGTTGAAGGCCATGCGGTGACTGATAGTTGCCAACAGACATACCATTTAGACTCTGGTGGATACTTGTCTCATTGGCATTCACACAACATCTTATTTTATGTTAGCAATCCTCAACGTTACGAATATCTACGTGCTTTAAAAAGTACATTTCAAACATTTATTCAACTGCCGTAAATTAAAATTCACGCCCCTTCAAACTCAGCACTTTCGACAATTACATGAATGAAGGTAACAGTAGATTATTTAACCGAATATCCACAAATTTTTCCGTGCAATACTGGGAAATGAAAGATCTGGTCCACATTATCCGATAATAATACTTATCAATCATTAGTGAATCGGAGAGATTTAACTCAAAGCCTTGTAAACTGGTACCATGAGCAAATCCTAAATGTGGTATTAAATATGCAGGAGAAGGGGACTCAATGACTATCACATCTATACTGCTACGCACACCTAAGAAATAATAAAGTTTGATTCACTAGCATTTAGACTAACAAAAACACCATAGCAACTTTATAAAATTCCAGGAAAATATGTCAAATGATTTGACGTATGTGAAGTTTTCTGTCGGTTTGTTATTCAGTTAGTTTGATTTTCAGATTTTCCAGGCCAGAAGTAAAACAAAAAGGCATTAAATAGGAATAAAAATTAATAACCATATATAAAGAAATTAATATGAAAAGAAACGTTTGAGTAATCATTTCCGTCTGAGTATAATTTTTATCGATAAAATATAATTAAAAAAATAGTATTTCATTCGTAACCACACAAGGAATATATAGATATAAATACAGACACTCTAGCAATATTTAAAGATAGACAATACAAAATATAACAGCAATTTGAACCTTGTCTTCAGCGACCAGATTAAGGTACATAAACATTAAAATAGCCTTCTTTTCATAAATGCCCCTATGGTTTACAAAGGTTATTTCGTGCATACATTATGTTGATATGAAATTTTAATTTTCTCCGTAATGTTTACAAAACTTCGCGGTTTATTGAATGCTTATTTGACGATAAAAATCTCCGATAATGAAGGTTCACCATCGTATTTATAACTAAACTATGGCAAGCCATTCTCGTCAAAACTATGTTTAAACCATTTTTCGAAAAATTACACACTGAGAATTTAAAAATCACACTGAGATTTAAGAACCTTAAATAACACACTGAGAAATTGAAATTACACACTGAGAAATCGAAATTATACACTGAGATTTAAAAATATGAAAAACACACACTGAGAATTTAAAATTACACACTGAGATTTTAAAAAGACACACTGAGATGAAATAAATTGAAAAACACACACTGAGAATTGTTAATTACACAATGAGATTTCAAAAATACACACTGAGATTAATATGCAAATTACTAATGAATATTCATGAGATGAATAATTCAACAGATTAATATCTTGGTCTCCCGAACTCTTGTTATTATAATGAAATGCGGTTCCTACAACCAACATTCGTAATAAATTTCAAGACTTAACAAATTTTATTGCTAACTCGTATTCATAAGTTTTTTGTCAATAATTCAGATTATTACTAACAGTATATCGGGATTTTTGCTTAAAACTGTTTAAGCATGGTCCCTTTTCAAAAGTCTTTCAACTGTTACCCTGATTTCGCAAGGTAATCTTTTATATTTTTGTTACGTATATATGCTATAATAGGCACTTGGGAAAAAAATTCACTGCATTGTTTGTATTTTTGCAGATTGTTCCAATGTTTTCTTATAATTTTAATAAAGCTTTTCACCATTTTGTTATATTTTGTAATGAGAGTAAGTTGGTATTTTTCTTGTTCTATTGGTCTTTAATAACGTAGTTTTTCTATTAGTTGTATTTTTAATGTTTTTTATAAAACATTTAGCGCCAAATTGAAGGACTAACGAGTTTTGTCCCCTAGTTGTTTTAAGATTAATTATGCTTATTAAATATGTGCGCATGAAAAGTGCGCACAAATCTCAGTGTGTAATTTTAAATTCTCAGTGTGTAATTTCAAATTCTCAGTGTGTGTTTTCAGTTTATTTCATCTCAGTGTGTCTTTTGAAATCTCATTGTGTAATTTTCAATTCTCAGTGTGTGTTTTCATTTTTGTAATCTCAGTTCGTTTTATGAAATCTCAGTGTGTTTTTTCAGGTTTTAGGTTTTTAATCTCAGTGTGTTTTTTTTTAATTCTCAGCGTGTAAATTTTTCGAAAAATGGTTTAAACATAGTTTTGACGAGAACGGCTTGCCATATTAAACAATGAAACAAAAATATTATAAATTTTGTGCTTCCGAAGCGCTTTTCTGAACTTACGCTCATCGGTAACGCTCAAACCAAAACATTTGAAAGGCAGGGATGGATGAGTTTGTAAATACGGACATAAAAAGAATAGCTAAATTCATCTAAGGTCAACTTTGCTTAAGGGAGTTCGTAACTTAGCCCCTTTGTAATTTTAGCTCACCTGGCCCAATGGGCCAAGTGAGATTTTCTCATCACTTTGCGTCCGTAGTCCGTCGTCGTCCGTCGTCCGTCGTCCGTTAACTTTTACAAAAATCTTCTCCTCTGCAACTACTGGGCCAAATTTAACTAAACTTTGCAACAATCATCATTGGGGTATCTTGTTTAAAAAGTGTGTCCGATGACCCCACCTGCCAACCAAGATGGACGACATGGCTAAAAATAGAACATAGGGGTAAAATGCAAGTTTTATCTATTATTTTGAAAAATGTAATAAATAGAGAAAATCTAACGGAGCAAAAATGTTCAGAATGTTGAGCTCTACCAGTTGTCCATATACGTCAAAACTGTCAGACGACTTTTTATAGTAGTTATTGCCCTTAAATTACAAATTTTACCATTTTTTTCAATTTTGCCTATTATCTTAAATACTATAATAGAAAGTGAGAAACTTCAAATTGCAAAAATGATCCGCAAGACAAGTTCTACAAACAAGTCTCATGGTTGAAATCGTCAGTCGACTCCTTATTAGAGTTATTGCCCTTTGATGACTATTTTTACCAATTGTTTTGCGTTTTTGCCTTATATCTTAAAAGTTATAATAGATAAATGGAAACTTAAATCAGCAAAAATGACCAGCAAGACAAGATCTTCAATTAAGACAAATGGAGGAAATCGGCCGATGACTCCTTATTGAAGTTATTGCCCTTTAATGACGATGTTTGCCTTTTTTTTTTGCGTTTTGCCTTATAAGATAAACACTATAAGACTAGAACACACCCGCGACATCGAAGGTCCGTGACTGAATTAAAGTACCTATGATTTATTTTTAGCCTGGATTTTTAGTATTCGTATTGCCATCTGATAAAGTCATGCTGATTGCAAGGTGCACAGTTTTCTCTGCTTTCAAAATCTTACTGTTTGAACCTGTTCTTGTTTTCTTTCTACAATAAACTTACCATAAACTAAATTTGATTTTTTAACTAATTAACCAAAATTAATAGTGGTATTGAGGTGGAAGAAACAGACTTGTTGTTAGGCACTCATACCACATCTTCTTATATCTATTGTTAAATAATGTACTATAGTGTAACACGGATATAAAACAACTACTGGAAGACTCCTAGGTTCCCCTGATAGAGGAGAGATTTACAGAAGGTAACAGGTAACCAGAGACTACATGCGACATATACTATTGGTATCGGTATCGGTATCGGATTCAACCCGAAACTTGTTAATTATTGGTACTATCAATTATGTGGAAAAGGGTCTGGAATGGTGTAATTTTTAAACAACACCAATGTCCTATATTAGTTATATATAAAGTTGAATTCTTTGATTCGTCGTTTGTACGTCATGCCGGCTAACACATTGGACCTCGTTATTTTAGTAGTATAGATAAATAGACATTTTAAATCACAAAAATGATCAGCAAGGCAAGATATACTAACAAGTCAAATTTTGCCAATATAGTTAGTAGACTGTCTCTCTTTATAGGAGTGATTGCCCTTAAATGAGGATTTTTTTTAAACTTCTGTTGTTATTTGAGCAAAAAAAACTAAAGAAGATAGAGAGAAACTAAACAGACTAAATGATCAGCAATACAAGATAAATAAAACAGAGATTTTTGTCATGAATTATGTTCTCGTCTACAACGTTGCAGAGTGTCCTTTGTTGAATATACACATATACCAAGGTGAGCGACACATGCTCTTTAGAGCCTCTAGTTTAAATCATCAACGGGTAAGTTTAGAAAAAATATGTTAAAAATCTTGTTATTACCGATGCACTGACTACTGACTGATAATAGCCACAGGAACTAACAGTCCGACGGCAGTGAAATCGACCCAGGACATATAAATATCGTTCGTCCTAACCCAAACATTTGAAAGCCAAGAATGTAAAAATACGTAGAAACTTGAAGAGCTAAATAAAAGAAAGAAACATCGAAAGTATAGCCAAAATAAGCTAAGATCAACTTTGCCTGATGGAGTTGGAACCTTAGTTTCTTCGTAATTTCGTAATTTATCAATATCAGGGAATGTTAGTAAAATATGGTTAACAATGTCAGTGCTGAAGCACTGACTTCTACGCTGGTGGTGACCTCGAAGACAAACGGTTCACCAGTAGTGGTATCAATCCCGTGAACATTAACCAGTGGTGTATTCAATTATGACGATTTCTTATTAAAACATGTGTGTTTTATTGCTAGATAAAGGCAACAGTAGTATACCACTGTTCGAGACTCATAAATCGATAGAGATAAAAACAAATCCGGGTAACAAACTTAAACAGAGGGAAACGCATCAAATATAAGAGAAGAACAACGACACAACAAAAACACAACATTAAAATGTAACACACACAGGAACGAACTATAATATAACAATGGCCATTTTCCTGACTTGGTACAGGACATTTTAAGAAATTTTCTTCCCCGTTGAACAAGTATCCCAGCTGTCTCCTCTTTCGACTTTAAAATCTCTGAAATATACGAAGAAAAATAAAATTTGGAGAAATCTTTCACTCTTGTTAAGTATATCATGATATATAAAATTTAAATTGTTGACTCACTTAGTTGTGTTGGGGTGGGAAACTAGAGGACGGAATGAATTCAATAATTGAACAACCGAACAATGCAATTTTAACATGTTTTCTTACAAATGTATCTTGCCATTTTAAACTAATGCCAAACATTTTTCTTGAAAAACTATTATTTCTATTGGTTTTGTTTAGTTTAATATGGTATGTGACAGGAAGTTCTACCGCAGTCATCTTGTTATGGCACACCATGTGGGGGCATTTTCGGGAATGATTGTCACCACCTTGTTTACTGACATGTAAGTAATTTAAACTATAAAATTCTCACCTGTCACGTAAATAATGCTGATCTCATTTAATATTATGATACAAATACTGTGATACACAAACATGCTGCAATGTGGAAATTGACAAACACTGAAAATAATTGATTTCACCAAAATCATACTGAGCTCATTTAATACTATGATACAAATACTGTAATGAACAAACATGCTGCAATGTGGAAATTGACAAACATTGAAAAGAATTGATTTCACGTAAATAATACTAAGCTCATTTAATACCATGATACAAATACTATGAAACAAATACTATGATACACAAACATATTTCAATGTGGAAATTGACAAACATTGAAAAGGATTGATTTCACGTAAATAACAATGAGCTAGTTTAATACTATGATACAAATACCATGAAACAGATACTATGATACACAAACATGCTTCAATGTGGAAATTGACAAACACTGAAACGAATTGATTTCACATAAATAATACTGAGCTCATTTAATACTATGAAACAAATACTGTGATACACAAACATGCTGCAATGTGGAAATTGACAAACACTGAAAAGAATTGATTTCACATAAATAATACTGAGCTCATTTAATACTATGATACAAATACTGTGATACACAAACATGCTGCAATGTGGAAATTGACAAACATTGAAAGAGAATTGATTTCACATAAATAATACTAGTTCATTTAATACTTTGATACAAATACTACGATACACAAACATACTTCAATGTGGAAATTGACAAACATTGAAAAGAATTGATTTCACGTAAATAACACTGAGCTAATTTAATACTATGAAACAAATAATGTGATACATAAAGAAGCTGCAATGTGGAAATTGACAAACATTGAAAAGAAATGATATGTAATTATGCTGTCCTACACTCTAATATTGGTTCAGTTTGTCGTGTTCTAGTTGAAAACACGATTTTTTTTTTAACAATCCATGAGAACTTAAAGTGTTATATGTACATTAAAAGAGTTTTTGTATGGTCATTGCAATAAAATTGATTAATTCGGACACATGAATATATTAGTTATTCTGTATCTGAACCATTTGATAATATATCCAATTCATCATTACTTAACTGAATACTTGAAATGTATAGAAAGCGCATCGCATGCAAAGGCTATTAAATCATGGATAAAATTATTCCATCCATTCTCCAAGAAACACTGATCTATTGACGTTATTATTTTTTTTTACAGATTTGGACGGAAATTGGTATTTTGTTTATCTAACATTGGATTATTTGCTGCAAACATTGCTCTACCATGGGTACAGAACTATTATGTTATAATGTTCTTAAGATATTTGAACGGTCTCAGTGGAATCGTTTCGTATGTATCTGGATTCATCTTAGGTAAAAGAAATTAAAATATACCTTTTTCATTCAACCTCTGTGTCAATGTCATTGATAATTTGATTTTAAACTTGAATGCAACTTAATTTTTTATGTGATCAGAAATACCGGAAGTTTAAATGAAATATTCACTTGATAAATTTGGTGTTTCCGAAGCGCTTTTCTGGATATACCTTCATTAGGAACGCCATAAAAATGAAAAGTCGGGAAAGTATAAATACACGAGGAGCTATGATCCTATATATATAGCTAGAGAACAGCTAAAACCATATGAGGCAACTTTGTCTTAAGGAGTTGCAAACTCAGTTTCTTAATAATTTTCCAATTTACGAATGGAAAATGTAATAAATCTATGTTATAAATCAAGCCAGTTGCAAGTAAAGTTAATGCTGTCATTAAATTCCTGAAAGTTGTCCCAATTTATTTGATAAAAAAGTTATCTGATATGGATCATATTTGTGCATTTTTAAAAGCACTTTGAAAAGTAATTAAACCTATACATTTTTTAATTGGCTATTTTGCACTGTCTTAGAATAACTGTCACAAATTATGAATGATAATTTACTTCAATTCAAGTACAATATCTATATTCAATAAAAATAGAAATGCATAGATCCCATTCACTTTCAAAATATAGATGGAAATATATAAACGAATGTTAAATAATACTAACCTTTCAAATGATTTATTTTGATTTCAACGACACAATTTACAAAAGTCGTTGTATAATGATAAATAGAGCATGAGCAATCAAATGGTGCAAAATGAAAATGTCTACAAATAATAAAAAAGGGAGACCCCATGCACATCTGGGAGAAATAAATTATGATTTCGAAAAAGACAATTGAATTAATGCGTAATTTTGTAAAATTTTGATGAATAAAGGCAACAACAAAAACCACATAATATTCAATTCATTTTAACACATGAATAAAGGTTTAAAAGTACATGTAAGCGCAAGCAAACTAGCGCAATTACACTGACGAATATTGAAGAAAAAATAAAAAATAAAAAAAAATAAATCAATGCATTTTATGGTGGGTACCTACATATTCTAATTCCCGTATACCTACATTTTTAAATAACTGTCTTTTAGTGATAGAAATGGTCAAACCATCAAAAAGAATGATTGTGGGATGTGTGATTTCTTGGATTTACATGAGTGGTGCATATATATTGGATTTGATAGCATACTTTGCAAGAGACTGGCACGACTTAGTGTTATATACATCAGCTCCTATTGGATTAAACTTACTGTCTTGGTTGTGAGTAAACGATAAAAATATTAAACATGTTTACGATATAACCAAAACAATGCTAGCCTTAATCCATAATAACTTTAACGGTAACAATATCACTGCACCATATACGCATTCTGACAATTAGTGTTTTACGATCCTTATAGATTCCGTTGAGGATTATGCCCAACATTAGGCAAAATGTGAAAGAATTGACGTAGTTATTCTTTTCGAATGGGATAAGACTGTGAGATGGCTGATACTTATGTCAGAATGTTAATCTATGACTCCATGAAAACAGCTCCGGAGAATTACAGCAAACATTCTCCTACATGACATGCAGTTATCCACCTGCTATCTAAATTTTGCTCCCGGTAATTTTGAAGGTTTCCATTCCTTAAAGGGGATACGCCTTTCTGCTTATATTATTTGCAGACTACAAGCGACAAACGTCTTCCCTGCAAGTATTACACATTTTGACAATGTGTTAATGACAGATTGTCGGATGTGTCTTTCAAATTATCTTTCTAAACTGAGATATATATAATTTAGAGCTTGCCATACAGTTTGGACAATTGCCTATTAATGAAGACCGTATGATCACCGAAATGACATTCGTTAATGATATTGATGAGTTGCTCACGCAATAATATTTACCCAACATGTTCTTATTTTCAATACATTTTTGAATACTCAGTTCATCCCTAGAATCTAATCATGCTTATCCTTCATCATCTTCTTTCGTTCATAGTAGTATGAAATTCTGATCATATTGGATGGAACATATCATGTTAGTTTTAAATATAAATTTGTTGCCTCCGAAGCGCTTTTCTGGATTTAACTTCCATCAGGAACGCTCATACCCCATAATGGAAAGCCAAGAATATATAAGAGTTTCTGTACTTCATAATTGATATTACCAAATAAAGATAAATTCATAATGCACCTTTAAATAATTATTGTACTCTGCTGCCCGAGGTTCTCATTAGCTCAGTAGTCGATGTTTTGGTATTAACATGGTTTATCAGCTACTTTTGAAATTAAATTCTTCGTTAATAGGTTATTAAAAAAACTAAGGTTCCAACTCCCTCTCAGGCAAAGTTGATTTTAGATGGATCACATTTTAAGGCCCCGTTTGATCATATGACCCTCTTTATTTCAATTTTGGGGTATTTTATTTTCATTTTTTTATGTATATTATTATGTTCCGTTGATCAAGGGGATGATTAAACCTAAAAAAATTGCAACTTATTAATGGGGCTCTTCAAGGTCAACAGCCTCGTCTGTACAATTCTTTGTTTATGTCGAAGTATTTTTGTCCTTTCGAAGAATTGAGTAGTTCCCCTGAAATTTATTCAAAACTTGACTAGTCTGCGAAACATGGTATAATTTATTAGTTTGAATAGGCTTTGAACTAGCTTTCAGTAACTGCGAGTACGCCTAAATATGTTGTCTGTGTTTATGTCTGTTGGTTACAAGCTTTAAAGTGCTTCGTACCGATCTGATGAGTCAATCCCTTTCCAACTTTACTTTATCAGTTGGTTTTTATGTTGTGCTGTTACACCACTGCTCGATTTAAGAGGAGGATTTTGAGATCACAAATACGTTTAACCCGCCATATTTTTTATGCGCCCTCCAAATCAGAAGCCTGCAATTTAGTGATTGTCGGTGGTTACTCTCTGCCATATTTGTTTTTGTGGTTTGTTTATTGTTAAAACATTTATCAGGTCGTTGGTTTTCTTTTTGAAATGTTACCTATTTTGTCATGCATGGCCCTTTTATAGCTTACTTTACAATATGGAGTTTGCTCATTGTTGAAGGCTGTTAGGTGAATTATATTTGTTTACATACCAGTATTGTAGTCTGTAGTTGATAGTTGTTTCATTGATAATTATACCATATCACTTTATCTAATATAGTATAATTTAAATCTTAATATATGAACGGACATTTTTAAAAGATTGTATGTTGACAGCAACACGTCTTTACTGGTTTTAGTGGAGATCTAGGGTTGATTTTTCACTGATGCATACACTTCATCTCTTTTTTTTTCTTTTTTGCATTATCATCATCAATTTCTAAGTAAATGTATATGACTGAACTGTTTTGGTTTTTATCGAATCTCATACACAATATATGGTCTGCAAGTTTTAATGTTTAAAAGACATTGCTCAGAAATGGGAATTTTTCGCTCGAAACCATTCCTTCGGCGACTGTAGAGAATGTTAAGTGGAAACACTTTTTCAATGATGTAATTGTATTAATCTGATTATATGTATGTGGTTTATTGTCTAACTTCTATCCTCACGGAACTATTTCAATTTATTCAGATTTTTTTGACTTTCATATTTGATCTCATTTTCAAAGATTCCATCTCCGTTTACTCTCAGAATCTAAGGAGGGTCTCCAAAATAGTCTGAATAAAGTTTCCATGTTTTGTGAAAACTGGCAGCTTTCTCTAAACATAATGTATGGTCTTTTCAACAACAAAGGAAAAGCCTGAAACATCTATACTTGTCTATAAAAACGAAAAAATAGAGAATTTTTTAGAATATCCTTACTTAGGACTGCTGATTAAATCAAATGGAAATCTCAGACATAGTACAGCTGAATTAATAAAAGGTTTTGTTTTCTATTAAATCATATACTAATTCTCTTGGCAATCTTCCTATCAGAGTGTCAAATAACTTATTTGACGCCTTAGTGAGACCTATATTGACTTATAATTCTGAAATAACATATTTAGATTCTTATTTAACATATTTCAAAGCTACAAAAACAGCTTTGGTTTCTGGAAAAATGTGGACCCATTTAATTTTATTGACAAGACTCCAATAGAAAACTTACATCTTGGTTATTGTAAGTTTACCCTTGGCACTAACAAGAACACCTCAAATTTGGGTACTAGGAATG
Organism: Mytilus coruscus; assembly: GCA_017311375.1. Classification (NCBI taxonomy): domain Eukaryota; kingdom Metazoa; phylum Mollusca; class Bivalvia; order Mytilida; family Mytilidae; genus Mytilus; species Mytilus coruscus. The sequence goes on from CM029596.1 coordinate 129,511,936, forward strand.
ATTTGGGAAGACTGCCTATTGAATGTCATATAAAAACCCAAACCATTATGTATTTAGCAAGGCTTTTCACCTCAAATTTGAATCCTTTATTACATAAATCTTTTCAATTAACTAAAACTTTGGATTCTAGTGGGACCTATTCATGGTTCACTTTTGCAAAAGATATTCCTTCTGAAACCAACATTGATATAGATAAACTGAAAACCTGTGATAGATTAAAACAATTAAAAAATATTAAAAATTATATTAAACCCCAAATAAACTCATATTACAACAACCTGTTGATTGATAAGTTGAGTACTATTGATGATAAAAGTAAACTTAATTTTTACAAAGGACTTGATCCAAATCTATTGATAAAACCCTACCTCTCTAAACTCAAATTTTGAATTTAGAAAATTAATTACAAAACTTAGAATCAGTGATCATTCATTATTAATTGAAAAGGAAGGCATTTTAAAATTCCTCGCGAAGAGAGACTTTGCAAAAATGATACTAGATGATTAGAAACATTTCTTAATAAATTCTCATATTTTATATTAGATTAGCATATTTTAATTGCATTATCATAGTTTTTTTTTTTTTTTTTTTTTTTTTTTTGGGGAGAAGTTTAGGGGTGTGTCTAATAAGTCTATGTTAATACGGAACAGGTTAATATGAATAGGAGATACGTGGTATCCACCAATGAGACAGCAGGCAAACAAAAATAAATACCCAATAGACATCTAAAAGTTATTTTAGGTATTAACTCAATATGTGAAGCCCTAAATAAGTTTTGCATCAATCTTCTTAATATGACGAGCTATCGTAATTAGCTTATTCTTATGAACATAACGAAACCAGAGATCTATATTCTAATTTGATTGTTTTTTTATATAGAAAATATTGTTATCCCCTTTGTGATCTTACACAAGGGAAAAATATTATATAAAGACAATATTGTCACTTTGTATTTTAGATTGATTCTTGTTTGTTAAACGTCTAGTTTGCAACATGATATTTTATAGAAGATTTTTATTTCAAATTTTAAAAGGTCCACTTATAATCATATATTCTCCAACAGTGGTTACAGTGTGAATGTGTTTTAATATTTAATAATTAACGTAGAAAGGACGAGGAACTAGTATATGTATAATCCAGATCCAGATATTTATGTAGGATACAATTTATCCTTTCCTATGACACGCCATCATTGAATACATATATCTTAGACAGTTAAGCCAATCCACGTCACCGAAAAAAGCAAAGTTTTCGGTTTCGGTCTAAATCTACATTACGTACTAATAAAACGTCATTAGAGTTATTTTCCTAATGCTTGCAGTTTAAAGGAGTAGTTGGCTTGCTTGCTTTGTTTGTATAAATGTTTGCTAAAGCAATTTGTAATTAAGATTGAGCAAACATTTATACATACAAAGCAAGCAAGCCAACCAAACCTTTAAACTACAAGCATTAGGAAAATAGCTCTAATGGATGAATCTTAGATACCAAAGCAGTCACACAACGATCTTCATTTGACGATTGAGTGAGTGGTAACGTTTTCATCTCGCACAAACAATTGCCATACATTCGACGCTTGGATGACTGGATAACTGATATTTATCATGCCATTGTGTATACATCTTATACAGTAAAGAAAGTTCGAGCAACAATCGAGTCACCTTAATTTATGTTATAGTTACCAAATTAAAAAGTGTTGGCTATGTGTAGATACACAATAGGAGGGACTAAATTTCACGAGAAAGCTCTGCTTTCGATTGAAATTTAGTCCCTCCTATGGTGTATCTACACATACCCAATCAATTTTTAATCTGGTAAATGACATGTGTCAAAGTTCATTTGACATCACAATTAACTGATATCACGTGATGAAAAGTGCCTTTCCCGCTGCATTGTCAGTTTGCGGGTTTCAGTCGTCTGAAATGGCTGCAAAAGTGGAGGTCAGTGACATTGACTTTTTGAATGTAATTTCTGAATGAGACAACAGTATAGACAATCTAACATTATCACAAACATGCACTGATGCTGAAAATGAAAATACTGCTTTCCGGAAAAGCTGGAGGATTTAACTCTTTCTCAGGCTTTGGACCAATATGAAGTGAATTTTGAAATGGATGACTTGCCGGATTTTGAACTTACACAGGTTCCCCTTACGGCGGATAATATTATTGAAGAATTTGAAAAGGCTGTTACTGTGAATTGTAACGAGAATTCACGCTATGCTTTTGTGGAAGATATTGATATTGATAAGTTAGTTAAGTCAACCGAAAGCAGAAATACACGGAAAAATACTACTTGGAGTGTCTCCACATTTAACGACTGGAGAGTTGCGCGAATGAAAAGTAATTATTGTGCCATTCCAGAACTTTTAAAGTTTATCGCAAATGATGTAAATCAGTGGCTTAGCAAGTTTGTAATAGAGACCAGAAAAAAAGATGGTAAGCCGTATCCCCCAAAGACATTATATCTTTTATGTGTTGGCATATTGAGATTTCTCCGAGAGAATGGGGTGCATATGAACTTTTTGGACCAGTGATAAAGCTATAATGAATACCATGTTTTTCTATAACAGTAAACTTTTTGGGCTCAGTGTAGATGAGCATCGGAATCTGTCCGTGGACCAGTTCGAACTTGGAAAGGATCAGACGGGAAGCTATATTTTATTCAAGGGCAGAGCTAACAAAACGTACAAAGGTAAGTTTAATTTTTCTTACAATATTTTAGTATTTTCCTTTCTTGTGTATTTAATTGGTTCTTTTGTGTATTTGGGTCAGCAACACTTGACAGACGGTTTTCAGAAAATCCGGGTGTCTTCGTTGAGGTCCGCGCTATAACAGGTTCTTCTTTATGCAAATTATGGTAAACCCGGGTATATTATATCTTGCGTCGTGTGTATGCTTATTACATGTTACCCAATCAAGGACATATAAAACTGTTTCATATTTTCATTAATTAGTTTTGTTCAGTGTATGATTTTTATGTCACTGAATATCAATACTTCATTTTTTCAGGTGGACTCAATCAGCGGAACTTAAGTGCCAAAAACTTAAAACACTATCTTCAAAATCCTGTACTTTTCAAGATTTATGAACAGTATTTGAATATTGTACGTGATCTGAATGGGACAGCCTTTTACAGGAGACCTCTAGATAAAGGAAGTATAAAGTTTGGTGAACAGTCGGTAGGCGTCAACAAATTATCTAATATCATGAAAACCATGTGTGCAGAAGCCGGAATAGAGGGGTATTTTACTAACCACTCTGGTAAAAGGACATGTGCCACTACATTATACCAGGCAGGAGTCCCAGAACAAGATTTCATGAACAGAACATGCCATACGTCAGTCGAGAGTGTTAGAAAATATAAAAGGGCTTCCAATGAGATGTTAAAGGATATCTCAAATATCCCTGAACCGAGCGAAAACATTTGCAAGAAAATCAAACACGAAAACAGCACAGAAAATCGTGAACCGTCAAATAGTGCTGGAGGAGGCGTTGGAAGTTTGTTCACTGGATCCGTGTTCAATTTTAATAGTGGAAGTTAAATACAAAGTATGGATCATGTTGAATTGTTTGGTGTTTTTCATTCAAAGGAATATTTACATTTTGGAATTCCATCTTTTTTTGTAGTGAAATGTTTGCATTTATATGGAATAATATGCATCTTTTTTTTTGTAGTAAAATTACCAGTGTGTTATTCTCGAGGATCAGAGGATTTATATATGTGGCTTTAAGTTTCACATTTTTTTTTTCAAATAATACAGTTATCAAAATTCATTGTTGTATTTATATTAAGAAAAAGAAAGAATATGGGGTATTCACCAATGAGACAACTACCCAACACTACAGTTTTAGGGTTGAAAAATATTACAGAAGAGAAAATTATATTTGAACTTGTATCATTGATTCAAACTAAGATTGTGTTGGTTATTTATCAAAAAGCTTTATTAATTTATTCTTTATAAGCATTGTGTAGCTATCAACTAAATGAAGACGACGGTGAGTGCCCCACAGTAATTTACAACGTAATATTTGACGTCATTTAGATGAATTTCGTTGACGTCACGAAACACTAAAAACTTAGTACAAAACTTTTCAATATTCTCAATTTTCTAAACATTTTACCGAGAAATATTCAAAAGCAAATATCAAATCTGTTGTTAATAAAATCAAAATCCTATAGTTTGCAAGCTTTTGAATAAATTACTTAATTAAGGAGTAAACTTTGATAGAGAAAATGAATGCTAAATGGAGAAATGTAACAAAGTTTCAAAACTATTGACGGTGTGTTTGATGTATTGCCCAGGTGGATTTGCATTAAATTACGTAGAAAATGTTTGTGGAGAACAAGGTTATAGGATTAAACGCCTTTTTAAAGGAATATATTGGTGTATAAACTCGACCAATTCACTCACAAACAAATAAAAGTCCGAAGGACTTTTATGATATGTTTGTGAGTGACTTGGTCCAGTTTATACACCAATAAATTCCTTTAAAAATATGTTTAATCCTTATAATTCTTTAAAATTGGAGATAGGGAATATATTTTTCCACACTCGTAACCTCTATCACACGTAAGTTGTATATTTGTGTCATTGTATAGGCCTGGCGCATGAATATATTTGTTGGTTAACGCAAAAATATGTACTCCATGAAATTTGCTATCTGATAAAAAATAAACTACTAAAACTCTTTTTATCATTCGAACGAATGTTTTTGTGGTTTTTTTTAATTTAACGATTAACGTACAGTGAAAATAAATTTTGTTAACGTCGGTGTTTTTATCGCCGCCATCTTGTTTACATTGGTTACGAAAAGAAGTTCGGTCAACGTCGTCTACCGAAAAATAAACAACGTCAAGATCAACTACCGGAAGTTCTCTCGACCAATCATATCAACGTTTTCCCTAATATGCAAATCATATAAGAATTATTTTAAAATAATTATTTATTTATAAGTTCTATCTACTCAATTAAATTTCATAACCATGTGGAATGGACATATGTGTCCTCTTGGGATCCGGCCGGTGGTGGACATAAATGTCCGCTTGGGACTCAGACCTTTGCAACTGACATTAGACTTGATGGGGACACTTGGATACTGCTGGAAAAAGAATCTACGAATTTTCGAAATTGCATAGAGGTTGCACTTTGTAAATAAGCTGTTTCACAAACCACGCCTCTTTTGGGAAGATATATAAAAGTCATAGATATTTTGTTTTGTTTAGGTACTTCTTCCCAGATATGATCTTTATGTTTCATCTCATACAGACATAACTTGGGAATTTCACCAGTATAAATACACATGGATAGCCGCCAAATTGAATTCTGAGGAAGACCCAAGTATAAATTTTAACTTGAAAGTTCGGGCATATAAAGGTTGAAAATATGCCGCACAGCCCTATATTTTGACCTTTGGAAAATTAGTAGTGCATATGAATTTTCCTTTCTAGGATATAATTTTTTAGGAAACTTCATAGTAAAAGTGGCACAGTTTTATCCGTAAAAGGAGTTCCTTTGGGAAATTGCATTATCTATATTTACAGAAGTACAACCTATAATAATTGATGAAATATTGGTTAGCACTGTCATTAAAAGATGCCTTAAAAATGTTAAAACATATTTTTTCATATTTCAGTGTTATTCCGGAATCTCTTAGATGGTTAATTGTAAAGAAAAAATTATCTAAAGCAGTCAAGATGCTAAATAAAATGGCTGATGTTAACGGAGCTAAAGTTCGATATGATACTGACAGCATAGCTTGTATAATAGATAAGAAGCACCAAACCTCCTTCTCGAAATCAGTGAGAATTTTGATTACATCTAAACAATTGTTTATTCGGACATGCATTTTATTACTTAATTGGTAAGTTTAAAAAAAGAGTTTGTGAATATTAAATTTCTAAACATGACACAAATACTTTTCAAGGTTATTACAAGACAAGTAATCAGTGCTACTGTGCTGACCGATTAAACAACACAGACGTACGAAATATTTTTGATACGGTTATTTTCTGTAATTGTACTGTGAATTAAACTTTAAAATCATCTAAAACACTTTTCTTTTTAATCCCAAGCATATATGGCCTTAGGCAGAATTGGGACAATTTTTGGAATTTTGGTTTTCAATGCTTATCAAATTCGAACTTCATTGACCTTCAAATTGTATAGATTCAAGCGCCTTAATTGACAAATCGCATGCCTGGCGTTTATAATTACAAGCCTTGTATTTTGGTGAGTTTCTACCACATGCATAGTCCTGAACCTTCATCGTTGTTTAGTTTTATATAATAAAAAAACAAAGGATATGGGGTATCCATCCATGACACAAAATCAGTACATGCACAACAAAAAAAAAAAAAAAAAAACACACAAAAAGCAAAGGAACAACGCTTTTATTGCTGTTCTTCATCTCAAAATCACAATGAGGCCTTCAACACGGAGCAAAAACAAAATAGTTCCTACGCATAAGGGTACATCTTAAACTATGTAGCATATCTTTTAGTAAAAATGTATGAATGAATTCTAAAATTGAGGGCATATATAACCTGTTTCTCAGATATAAAGTGCTTGGTTTGGTATATCTTAAATTCCGGTCTGATGTATAAATACAGGTTTATTGATCCAGTTTCCATAAATGTTGTTGAGAGTCATTGAAGACATAATTTTTCGGAAGATGACTTTGATTCAATTTGTGTTAAGATGACGACACTAAATGTACTATGTTTAACTTATTGACATAATTATTGGTCGTCTTGTTTAACTGTGAAAATGTTAACTTTCGTGCTGAACATTTGTTAAATATTCAACCCATTTTTTCTAACAAAAATATCTGATACAATGCATTCCCTCATCACCAAATTAAGACGATTATTTATTGAAACCGTCCCAAATCAACAATGAACGGTTTGTTGTTTTAACTAGAAAGAAAAAGGAGATTCATGACTTTTAATGTCATACTTTATTATATTCTAATTGAACTCTTTCAATATTTTGTAAATTTAGTGCTGTGAACATGTTTGTTCCTACTGCGAACAATCAATAGGCCGCAGCTAAAAGGATCAACATATCATATTCAACAAACATTTTCTGATTAATTTGTCTAAAACCCTTAGAATGAAACTTTTTTGGTAAAGAGATGCATTCACTACACAATGTCAAGAAAGACTACATGTTGCATTGAAAAAAGGGTGGTGATGAGTCTGCGTTAGTAATAATTTGATTTAAATAATAATATCTGTATCTTAATTCACCTTTACCCTTATCGTGTCAGGTTTGCTGTGAATTTAGCGTATTATGGTATTACCATGAATGTCGGCAAGCTTGGAGGTGACGTTTACGTCAACATGGCCATTTCAATCACCGTTGGTTTTCTTGGAGAGATCGTCTGTTTGTTTGCTTCATATAAAATTGGTCGGAACAGGCTGTACATGTTTTATATGATTATTGGTGGAATAGGTTGTTTGTTAACTTTATTATCTTCATTGCTTGGACAAAATGTAAGTAATGTTAAACTAGTACCACAACTTACATGCATATTGAGCTTTATGAACAAATTCAAGCGAAATCTATCAAAATTTGGTATTATCTCAGATGCTCCGAAAGGTTAGCAGTTTCTGCTCAAATAGTAGCACTCTTCATATAACTTATATTGAAATCCAATATGTACTCATATATACTCAATATGTGGGTGTTCATGCTTCGTTTCATAGCTGAAAGCAATTTTGCTTGTCTAACCTGAAAATACTACCAACATACATAAACTATCGATACATGAAAACTCTCTAACTTTAAAACAGAACCAAATAGTACAAATTTTAGAAATAAGAAAACAACAAGTTTTCAGGAAGAATACAGTAAGCCAAGACAAATATAACAACACAGACGTTGTGAAATAAAATATTAAAAAAACAATACAGAAAACTAAAGCATCATAACAGTTTTAGCAAACTAGTGGAACAGGTTCGGTTGCACATGATGATTAAAAATCGGTGATACTAGTCATTCGGAGATAAACCATGAAGGAGGGAGAAATGGAATATATAACAAATCACCAATGATATACATAACTTTTGATGAGATGATTTTCAACTTTTCTACTAAGAACTTTGGCTCAATATTTTCATAGTAAGAAGCAGCCCCTATGAAGAAAATCACGATAGAAAACGTAAGATTCGGAATATCGTATCACATTGGTGATATATACTTCATTTCCAGGGACTGTTGAAATCATGGCAAATAAAAATGGAAGATTCATAGTAACGGTTGGAATTTTGAAGTCATCACTTTTATCACAAAGTTTAAGAATTAAACACAATTATGTCACTAGAGAAAATCCATCAGGTAGAAATCTATGAATTGAAAATTTATCTTTCCTTAGAATCTAAATAACAATTGGGTTTCCTTTATTGTTGTTTTGCTGTAAAACACAATAATTAATAACATAATTAGTTGGCCGACTTTTCGTATTTTTTTTTACATTGAACGATTAAATCATTGATATTTTATCCAAATATCATTTCTATGTGAAAAAAATAATTCAGACAAGTTTACTTTCAAAAAATAATAATACACACTTCTGTATTCTTAATTGGCACTAAGATGAGTGTGATGCACTTCAGAGATCGTGTGCGCTGTGAAACTTGCTTAAACACACCTCTTTTATTCGGAAGTTAAAACTCAAGAGTGAATAACCAGATGTTCCCATGAGGATTGGTAAAGACAATTTTCCCAAAAGTAGTCAGAACATACATGGACATCTAGATTTTAAGAATGTATGTTTAAGTTAGGTGTATTTGTAACAGTATCGACCGTTTTTAATTTTTTTACATCTTTTACAGCTTTACATTTCCTGTTAGTAGCACTGTTTATGCTTGGGAAGTTAACTTTTAATGGAGCATTTTTACTGTTATATCTTTATACTGCAGAGGTAGCTCCAACTGTTACCCGTGGATTCTTTCTAAGCCTCTGTTCTGGAGCTGGTAGAATTGGTTCCATGTCATCCTCTTATATTGGAGATTTAGTAAGATTCATTTATAGCCAACCTTTATTTCACACTTTGTCTCTTTTTCAATAAAATTTGAGATTACAGCAGTTGTATAGTAGAAAATCAGGATAAAACGATAAATGAATAAATAAAGAACAATTTCACGTGACAAAAAATAACAGACAAGAATGTTTTATTTCATACAGTTTAAATTTTAGAATATCAATGATAATATGTAAAACAAATTTCAATTTTAGATTGTTAAAATTTTTAACTATGTAGGGGTTATTGCTTGATACGAAGTTTGGACGTGCCTTACCAATTATTATATTTGGTGCTGTTGGTCTAACGGCTGGTATACTCTGCGTGTTTTTGCCTGAAACTAAGGACACCATCTTACCAGATACTGTTGAAGATGCTGTGAAGTTAGGAAGGTAAACATTCTAGCACTAAATATATCAGTTCTTGGGTTGTTATTTTGCTAACGTCTGTAATTAAAGCTTTTTCTTTTGAGAAAAATAGGACTTTGTTATCATTAATTGCCTTTTAGTTATTTTTTTTTGTGTTTAAAAAGTTACAGAAGTTATCAAAAGAAACATGTAAATGTTTTATCAATTACTCGTTCCTGTTTTCAGCTATTTTTCTACAGTAGAAGCAACTGTGTTATCAGGGAAAATTCGAAGTGTCTAGAATGCCTTTGTCAAGAAGCTGCTTGCTCTTAAGAAAAATCTGAGTGCATCCTCGGTCTAGGTTTTCGGAGTTCATGTTGCTTAAATTTTAGTTATTTATGTAGTTTTATATAGACTGTCTTATCCTCTTTTTTATGGTGTTGTCTATCATTCTTCCGTGTGTGATCTTTGTTGTCCCTCTTAAGAATCTTCGTATATTTTTCACACAGAAATTCTTAGCTATCGTCACATCTACTAGCTACGTTACGTTGATGACGTCACATAATAATAAAAATCATACGTTATGCCCGATTTTGTAAATTCCGTCATCATCAAATTCCAACCAAAACAAATAAAATCACCGTTCAAAATCAAATACTTATATTTGTCAATAAATTTAGTAAAAGTATTGAAAAATAATAATATCAATAATTTTTTTCATTATTTCTCTTGTAATAAAAGTATTACGTTTCTTTAGGTAAGAACAGTACTGTTAACTTGCATAAAGCAACAAAATTCTCCTTTTGCTATTCCACTGATCGAAGTTAAAACAGGGTGGATGAATTTTTTTAAATTCATGTACGGTGTTTATATTCTAACGTTTATAACATTTGACGTTGGTTGTAGATATTTGATAGTCTCTGTAAAAACTCTGGGAATCTAGACTTTATCATATTATACAGAAAGATTTCTAATGTTAGGGGTAGTATGCTGACCTTTAAATGCCTGAATGTCCTTTATGTCTTTGGGATGCTATATCAATATGTATGTCCCTTTTTTTATATAATATTTGAAGTTGCTTAATAGTTTTATCATTTGTTTAGCTTTCCAAAAATGATAATTGCATGATGCTTATTACTTTAAACCTTGTTGTTAATATTCATTACAGGGTTGTTGACAACAACGAAAAAGCCGAAGAAGATCTAGAGGAAAGATCACGCGATGATGACAACAATGATTTCGAGCTTCTTGATAAAAAAAGAAACGATGACAACAAAATGTAACAGCATAAAAAGCAATAAAACATTTTTTTTTATAAAGATATACATATCATTGTTCCTTTCTGTATAGTATTGCATTTAAACCCTAGAATAGTTAAACAAGGTTTGTGGAATGAGTGATAATATGTGATCCGAATTTGTGAACATTAAATGCTATAGTTATGTTGATCGATCGGTAGGCCACATCTGCACACATTATATTGTTATGATAATGTGTACTCTATGATTTATGATTGATTAGTGTCAGTACCGTACATTTGCATTCACTATTTTCAACTTAAATGATCGAATTCTTAGTGGTTTTTTTCACTAGTTTCTAATAACGTATTAACTAATAGGTATTTTATTGATAACTTTGCTAATCATTCGATCTATAATGGTGACGAAATCCGCAACTGACTTGTGGACACTTATGGTCTTACATCCTATCCGTACCTATATTACGGCATTGCACAGGATCATGCTTTTTCATATTGTTGATGACGTCTTTATCCTGTTTTTTTTAAAAGAACGTAACCATATTTATTAATCAAATCTTGCTCGTTACAAAATACAAGTTCTTGCTTGTTACAAAACTCATCAAGGTCTTGCTTGTTACAAAACTCATCAAGATCTTGCTGTTTACAAAAACCCATCAAGTTCTTGCTTGTCACAAAACACATCCAGTTCTTGCTTGTTACAAAACTCATCCAGTTCTTGCTTGTTACAAAACTCATCCAGTTCCTGTTTGTAACAAACCTCATTTAGTATATACATGTACCTTTTAATCAGTTCGATGTGTACTGGTTGATATGTTAGTCTGGGGGAAAATAGTTAAAATTGGTTTTGAAGTAGCTAAGTAGTTATGATATGAAAATGCCTGTACCAAGTCAGGAATATGACAGTTTTTATCCATTTGTTTGATGTGTTTGAACTTTTGATTTTGCCATTTGATTGGGGACTTTCCTTTTTGAATTTTCCTCGGAGTTCAATATTTTTGTGATTTTACTTTTTTTTTCAGTATCCGCGAGTACTCTTACATCGATACTTTGTGTTTTTGTACTTCTGTTCATTTAGTATAATTTAAGGCAACAGTAGTTTATCGATATTCAAATCTTATAAATGAATTAGGAAGAGATAAATAAAGGTAAAAAGTGAAACTGAGGGAATTGCAGGAACAAAAATGGAGCGTGACCGGTAGCGTCGACAGGGTAAGCCTCTCCTGCTATGCATACATCACCCATCATACGAATCCACACACAGTCATAATATCGGAAAAAATCCCATATCAGTCTATCACTCTGGCATCTTATAGAGTTTTAAGACCGCGAACACATGTCGTTTGTGAGTTGAGACACAGACACATCGTATCGGTTTACCAATTTGTGGTGACCGTAAAACTTATAAGTATCGATTGCAGTCGTTGCTCCTCATAACTCTGATAATTTCTATATAAAGAGAAAATCATGTTAATGAAGTCCGTGTAGTTGGAACATGCCCGAGCATAGCATAAAAATTGAGATAGGTAAAGGCCAATAGTAGAGAGTATGTTACTTCTGAGAAATGGGAAGTTGACAATTAGAATTTTGAAATCATCACGTTTGTCATAGATACTAGTTTGAATTCGTAATCTGTGTCAATATCCAGAAAAAGATCAAGATATGAAGTAGACCTTCTAGTTTCGATAGTATTATTTATCTCAAGTTCAATAGAACATATGAGATGCAAGCACCCACTGAAGTGTGGATTGTTGAGTTACCGGACATCATCGATATATCTGAAAGTGCAAATCAAACAATTTTGCAAGAATTTCTTTTCTTATTGTCTATAAGAAGGTTCTGTATGAGTTCTGTTCCATATATGTACAATATCAAGTCGGTCAGTAGGAGTGCACAAATAGCACACATTGGAATACCGGTTGTCTGTTGAAATTTCAATCAATACCGACTGCCTGATGTAATTTCAATTAATAACGACTGCTTGATTAAATTTCAATCAATACCGATTGTCTGATAAAATATCAATCAAGCAAACTCAACAAATATATTGTCGATCAAACGTCCAGCAACTTGATGATATCAGCTTTAATATATACCTGCTGTCTGAAAAAGTAAGGTTCTTAACAATGTAACAATTTTCATCAACTACAACAAGGAATTTTTTTGTATACATTCCTTTTTTTGTAGAAAAGGCAATGTTTATTGAGATGGTGTAATCAATCTTGCTTTTAATTGAGCGAGGTGAATAGTAGTGTAGTGTACAGTAACCTTTTTTTGTTATTGATATTACTGCCAAATTGTGATTGAAGATTTTGTAGGAAGCTTTAGAATTTCAAGACCTTTGGTTGAAAGTTCTTCGTTACAATATTTCTGAAGGTTATCATTTACTGCAGAAAGAGTAGTAAGTAAGATGTTTAGAAATATATTTAGTCGAACATCTATACGACATGGCGAAACATTGTACTTTATAAGCATATATATTTAATACCAAGGAGAGAAGGACGGATTTGTTATTTTGTAAAAATCTCCTCTTTCATGAATGATGTAGGGGATATATGTGGGATTCTCAGATATGGTGTTCTTTACTAAGACATAACAATTAATGAGTTTTACATTATAGATAAATATTGTTTGAGGCTTGGTCTGCTGGAACAACAACATATTTTTCGTGAAGGAATAATTAAGCATCCACAACATCGGCCTTTTTGAAAGGGTTATAAACCCGTTGCTCATTTTACATCGTAGTTTTTCGATACACTTTGCAATGCATGATCGAACAGTTGTGGTCCATTTAGATAAAGTGTCTAGTTTTTGGTCCATCTGGCTCGCGCTTTATTCAGTTTCTCTTGCATAGTCATTAACTGCAGCCAGCAGTAACTTGAAGTTCGTTTTCTAGTTGATAGAAACATGCAACATTTTATTTTTGTAAACTGCTCTATTGTTTGTCACAAAACTGAAAAACAGTTAACTATAGCCAGATATGCATGGAATTCATCTTATAGTAAAGTATATCGGTATTATAGGGGGAAATCTCATACTATCATTGATATGGTCATATTTATAAATCAACTGTTAACAAAACTTTAGATTTTTCGAAATACGAAGGAATTTCTACCCAAGGAATATTTTGCCTTAGTTTGATTTGGCAAAACCTTTCGGAATTATTGGTCCTCAATGCTCTTCAACGTCGTACTTTATTTGTCCATTTTAACTTTTTTTATTCGAGCGTCACTGATGAGTCTTTTGTAGACGAAACATGCGTCTGGCATGACAAATTTTAATCCTGATATCTATGATGAGCTTATCTTCCGTGACACACTTTGCAACTGATAGAACAAGAAAATAATATGTTATTTAACAGCCAAATGCTATATATTTGCAGCTGGTTGATCTGAAAGTAAATATGGATTCCAATTTTTATTAAGTACTAAGTGTCGAAGCCAGGAAAAGACAACACTTAAAATGGTTTAATAATTGTGAGAGGGTTAAGATATCACTAGTAAAATGAGAAATCAAGATTCTGTAATTAAAGGTCACCAGTTTCGTGATTGTGACCGCAGTACTTGTGCAATAACAAATTAGGATAGTTCTTCATTATAGCCATGCTTTTGTAGATTTTGAGTAAAACATTTACATGTTTTTGTTAAATCTCAAAAATTAAAGCGTACTCCTGCACATGGTATAAATTGAAATGAAAAACGTAGTAAGTATATTCGATAACCCTCAGTTTTATAACAACAATTGATGTGGCACCATAAAAAATCAGACCAAAATTCTTGGTTCTTGATAATTCTAAAGGTTAACCATGTCATCTAGTGAAGGAATTGCTAGTCACGTTTTGTTTATCAACAGAGAGAAATCAATTTGGTTCTTATCGTAAGCAGCTTACTTAAGTTAATACCTACTTCAACAATGGGTGTCCTTACAACGCTTGTATCTGTACTTGTAATTCTTCGTAAGTATTACAATTCTATATCTGTGTAGAATCATAAGTTATATTTAGATGAAATACTTAAATAAAATTTGATATTGAAAACAGATTGGTATTGAATATCATAAAATGAATACAAATGTGAATCACAATTGAAAAATTACGGAAAAAATGGTTCCATTTACTTATACATTTACCATCTGCATAAAGGTTGTTTTTTATTAATTTTTTTTTATTGTATATGACATAACAGATAAATTATGTAGCAAATAAAACCGAAATTCAGATACGTCTACATGTTGTGGTAGATGTTTTTGAGTTTAAACAGATACAATATTGGACCAAACTTATCATTTAAATCAAACCCATAACAAATCTGTCTAATTTGAAGAGTTAAATTCTTATATTATCTTTTTAAATTGATAAAGACCTCTAGGTGACCTTTGGTAATATAGGTCGTTAGGTCGTTATATCATTGACGTAAACCCCACATTTCTTTTTATTCACGACTAAATAGAAAATTCCTAATTTTGTTAGAGTTGTACAATAATTGAATAAACGGAAAAATAGTCAAATTAAAAAATTGCGCACATTAAGTTATTTGACTCAGGCTTGAAGACAAACCATTGCTCCAAATAATATTCTCGCAAGATGTAACTTTTCTTGATAACTACATCCGTAGGGAAAATCTTTCACTGATCATAGAAAAATATTGTATATTTTTAACAAGTTCTCATAAAATCATAATTTTGTTCAACAGTACGGAGTCTTTAATTATATTTTATTTTCTATTTTGTTGAAGTTCAATAGATGTATCATATTTTTATGAAAACGTTTGAAATGATCGTTTCTGTGCTGATAATTTTATCAATAAATCTATAACGACAAAAAGAAAGATTTCAAGGACAATTTGTTAATTTAAAGATATCATATTATTCATAAAACTGTATTTGTTAAACTATATTAAATTCGTGCATGTGGGACCATACATTCATAATAAATCCCTTTATTGGTGTAAAATTGAAATTTAAGAAATTTATTGTAACTGTATTCATGAAGTAAAATTTTTCTAGTAATGAATAAATCATGTTCAATAACATCGGAGACGACACTGCAAATACGTACATATCAAGATAACAGAATATTAGACGTGTTAGGAAAGTCATTACGATTTTGACGCTGATGTTAAATACCAATACCACTACATGCTATAGTGGGGACCATCTCAAAAGCACAGATTATCATTCATTATAGTTACCTGTATGGGTTTGTTTGATAATGCTGAGAAAATTTTTAAACAGTAACAATTTATTCCGCAATACACGGACGAGGATCCAGCAAAACAACACGATCATTATTCTTAAAATTGCATTGTTTCATAGTAGTGATCGATTAACTTTAAGATCGTTGTTCCCCATTTCTTACTATTTGTTGAACGACTACAAGGAAAATGTACAAAGTGATCAGAATAAATGAAATGAAAAAAAAAAACAAAAAACACAGGAATCAAATCACATTCGAATCCGATTTTTACTCTACATCAATTTGTGTTCAAAATGTTGGTTTATTTGAAATATATTTAAAATATACTTGTCATGTCGGAGCCTTTCTTAGCTTTTATGTGGGATGGGTTTTGCTCCATGTGGAAGGTTGTCTATTTTGGCAATCATACCACATCTTCTTATTTTATATCATTTTCTAGAATAGAGAAATGTGTTACACTGTATAGTAGCGTAAAATTCTAAAAATAAACCAAACCAGAAATTTGTGTACTTGACAATTAAAAAAAAGAATGAAACAAAAGCGTTTTCAATTTGATTATCTCTATGTACTTGACAATTAAAAAAAATGAAACAAAAGCATTTTCAATTTGATTATCTTTATATTTTATTTTATTTAGAAAGGTCACTGGCAATTTAATGTGATGTTGTAAAGCGACAATACCTAAAACAACGCAAAATGTGTGAATTAATTATTCTTATTCACATTTTCCTTGACATTTTCTATCTATCAACTTTTATCAGTTAGTTTTTCGGAAAAGATGAGTTATCGAATTAAGTTTTAAAAGATTACAACGTTTGGACATTATAAAGCATATTAAATTAGCGTTTCGGTGAAGGGTCGGAATTTTTTTTTCTTTTTACCACGCCCCTCCAACAACAAAACAAAACACCACGATTAAATTGAGATATTGTTGAAAGTGGCGTTAAACTTTCATATGAAGGAAATAATTTTATTATCTTTTGGTCAGGAGAATATTTTGAAAATGGAATATTCATTTTCACCTCTTGCAAAACAAAGTCTGCTAAATTATATGTCAGGCGTTTTTTGTTTTGTTTTTTGT
This sequence comes from Mytilus coruscus, assembly GCA_017311375.1. NCBI lineage: Eukaryota > Metazoa > Mollusca > Bivalvia > Mytilida > Mytilidae > Mytilus > Mytilus coruscus. The sequence goes on from CM029596.1 coordinate 129,528,839, forward strand.
TTTTTTATTTCCTTCATTTTATTTTGCCTAATATTGACTATACACTCCGCTTTCTAAATTGGACGGTATATAGTGATGAGGGGCCTGATAGGGGGTCTCATCACGATTCACGAGTTGATTTTTTGTCAATCACGATTCACAGAAAATAAATTTCCATGATCACGGATCACGAAAATGTAAAAAAAAAAAATCTGTAGAAAACGGATCACGATAGCGAAAATGCGCCGATCACGAAGAACGAAAATAACCCATCAGGCCCCTCAGTGATGGGTGAATAAGTCCATCCGTCCGTTCTTTTGTCCCTCTGTCCATGCATTGCATTCATAACCAGATATAGAAGTAGACAATACGAATCACATATAGCTAGTGAAAAGTGGTTTTCTTGACCATTAAAACGATGTGCAGCAAGACAACCTTCTTCTGTAGCCCCTGCTTCTTAAAGTTTTATATAGAAATAGCACTGTATCCACTTGTGTCCACTATTTTTTTTTTATATATATAGATATAACGATGTGTTCAGATTAGGACTGATTTGTTTAAGCCACACATACGTGTCCCTGTATCCCCGGACACAAAATACATGGTAACTATATTTTGCAACGAAAATAGGACATATCTATTGTGGAGAGACACACTGAGTTATTTAACTATTAAACATATTCTAATCATATCACTTAATGTATATATTTGGACTTGTAGCCGTAAAATCCGTCATTCCCATTCTTGACTCTTACATATATTTTTGTTAAGTTTTGTTTTGCACTCTTAAATCAAACAAATACAAATGAATGTATGAAGATCTACGTAAGGACAATGCACGTCTTAAAATTTGGAGTCGACGTTAACTGTTCGCTTCATGTTGTTTCAAACACACCACAAAGCTTAACTATACTACGCCGGGATACTTTTCAAGCAATTGCATTTTGAGAAAGTCCACACTTAAATCTTGTATCAGTATTGGTATTTAACATCAGCGCAGTATTTAAATCCCTTTCCTAACACGTCTATTGAACACTCAATCAGAACGGCTAGCAGAACACAGTTAATGAGAAACAAAATACAAAAGGAGAAAAGAAAAACACAATTCCCGTTTGTCATGACTAGAGTAAGAATGTTAGGTAAGGAGTTCTAATAGCATGGTCTGAAGTAAGACAGCGCTTGTATATAAAGATTTTGTATGGAATTATGATATCATGGTCTGAAATAGGAAACCACTCAGATAAATATTATTTAAGGTGACAGTAGTTTATCGATGTTCAAACCTCGTGAGTCGATTAAGATGAAATAAATCAAGGCATAATAAAAACTGTTGGAATCGCAAGTACTTCAAAGGGACCGAGACCGAGTGCGTCGACAGGGTAAGCGTCTCCTGCTATGAATGGATCATCCGCGTTGCGAATTAACATTCTGTCAAAATGTCACAATCGGAAATAGGACAAAATCAGTAAAATAACAGATAATACGACTATTCTCAGTTCTCAGTTCTAGTGAGTGGAAACACCGACACAGCGTATCGGTCAACCAATTCGAAATGGTGACCGTAAAAGGTAAGAAGTGTCGATTTCAGTCGTTCTTTCTCATAACTCTATTGGAGCAGTTTGTGTAAGGAACACAGTCGATACCTGTATCTTGGCATTGCACAAAGTCATGTTTTTCTCTGACTATTAATGACGTCTTAACACTAAATCCATTGGATGTTGGATGTGTACTGATAGATATTTTAGTCTTAGATGCATGATTTTTTTTTATTAGTTGTTATTGGCTTTGAACTAGCTGTAAGTAACTCCGAGTACTCTCAGATCTGTACTTAGTGTCTTTTGGTTGTGGGGATGTATAAGTACCCTGCCACGTCCACACTGTTTTTGTTATATGTATTTCTATTTGTATCCATCTGATGAATTAAGACTTTTTCAACAGATTTTTATAGTTTGTTCTGATGTTGTACTGTTACACCACTGTCCCAGGTTAGGAGGAAGGTTGGCGCCTTCAAACTAATTGAACCCCGCCACATTCTGTATGTGCCTATCCCAAGTCATGTGCCTGTAATTCAGTGATTGATGTTTGTTGCTGTGTAACATATTTGTTTTTCGTTCATTATTTTGTACATAAATTAGCGGTAGAATGTTTAACACACATTTTGGAAAATGTCTCAGAAATTTCATGTAAAATTCAGAGGCAAGGGATAAAAAGATAAAAAAGAAAAAGTTTAAACAAGATTGGTCTGATAATTCAATTTATGAAACCAAGATATAAATTTATAACTGCTTATCATTCAACCATATTACATAACTGATCATAAGATCTAACAGATTAATGCGAGAGAGTGATTTTGTTATGAACATTGTTTTGCTGATAGACAGAGCCACAAACCAAATGTTATACATTTTCTATGTAAGTTGTAGACACCCTCCACTGATCATTCAATGCTATTCGAATTTATGTCTTGTGTTCATTATCTAAATTACATTTTAGCAAATCTACCAACATTTGACATTTCGTGGTATGAGTGCCCTATTCACTTTAATATATGAATGTGTTAGAATCGAATATTAAATTATACTCATACTGAATTGTTAACCATTTCCTCTTTTAACAAATCGTAAGATCGTAAGATCACTATGTGTGGACAGTGACATATTTTTTTTTCTTATTCAGTGCCTACAGCAACATCGCTTTCATGTGTGGAACAGACATGTGACAGCACTCATGTATGTAGATATACACAACATATGTATTTAAATCACTGAAATAAACATTTCTTAATCAGCTATGTTAAGATTAATGTGTGCAGGAAACTTGTTAAATTTGGAGCCGTAATGTTATCTATAACTTTAAGTTTATGGAATAAAATGTTTATTGTGATTATATGTGGGGTGTAAAAGCTTTGACCGAATCACTGTTTGTGTGAAGCACGGAAGCATGATCAACGTTTTTACATCCGTACAAAATTACAAAAGAACCATTAATCCGTATAACCTCGTTTTGAATTTTCCTTGGAGTTCGGTATTTTTGTGATTTTACTTTTTCATTCCATAGCTATGAAGGTGGCACGGTAGTATTTCCTGGCCCATAAGGGATAATGATAGCCTTTTAGGATTTTCACCACTTTCTAACACTGCGAAAAATTCTACATACACAGTTAACTGAAGTACTTTCATTATACTAATCAGAAATAAATTTGAATATGTATCATGACCGTTTACTTTTTGCTATTTTTAAAACCTAAGGCCACTAGTGCTTTTAGGTCTTTTATCATTCAGTGAATACAAAATTAAAAAATTCTCAAAATTCATTTTCACCTGTATATAAAATTCGAGTTGAGATGACCAATGATAATCTGTTTATCGCTATTTTTTGTCACTTTCATGTCAATTTCATTAGCAACGCCACGTGCCTGCATAGTTTTAGCGATAATTTTCCATCTCAAGCGAGTAGCATGATATGAAAATTATCACAAAAAGATTTCGATAAGTAAAATTATTTATATTTTTCACACCTGGTCCATCCCTCAGTTTGGGAAAGTATGTTCAGTTGATACTGTATTTTTGTCCAATCACACTGTTCAGATACATTGACTTAGGTAGGGTACACAAAAGAGCAACCTAAATTCCGGAATGCAAATACTACCGTGCTACCTGAAATACAGTTTTATCTTTTAATTCGTATTCTATCATGGGTGTACGTTCAGTCATAGATGTTGCATTTTATTGGGAAAGGCAAAACAATAATTTTGGAATGCCTTGCGAATATTCTGTACCAATTAAAATTATTGAACCTTATCAAAGATCGATGTTATGTAAATATATGCGAGTAAGATTAAAAATGATTCATTGATATGATAAGCTATGTTTATTTTTCAATTGAATTCTTTGTTTTTCAATCAAAAGATTCTTATCAACTACGATTTTTAAAATAATCAATATATCAGGACTAATTGATACTATATTATTCCACTAGGTTTGCAAGCTTCAGTTTCATCATGGTATTCTAATTAGCAACCACTGTGATAAGCTTCATGCCGTAAGTAGTAAATAGGTTATATACACATTAGAAGAAGAAAAACCCGGAATAATAACATTTGACGAAACCAAGTGCGATTTACTAATGCATGTTAGAATCGTACTAATTTTTATATTTTGCTGAAAAGAATCAAACAATACATATGAATTTATGAATATGAAATCAACATTGGTATTATAATTCTTAAGACCTTCAGAACTGTCAGTTGAATGACAGTTGACATGTGGACTCTTTAGTATGTTTATATAATATGGATATAGGACACTGAGGAATGATACATGAACCAATTTGTGATAGCAATCGTAGAAAATTAGTATAAACTCATAGATATCAGGATTGAAATGTTGTACGCCAGAGGCGCGTTTGGTCTACAAAACACTTATCAGTGAATCTCGAATAAAAAGTTTAAAAGGCCAAATAAAGTACGGAGTTGTAGAGTATTGAAAACCCTCAATTCTGATAGATTATTCCAAATATAGATATGGTTATCTATTCCCGGGGAGAGTGATTATTTATGTGTCAATTAAGAGGTATATTACATCAACATGAATAAAAAGAATTTTTGCTTAATAAGCGTTTCGGGGAATTTAAAAATTATGCCCAAAGCAAGAAAACATGTTTTATTGCAATAGATAGTTAATTCTTCGTCAGATAAATAGCCAGTAATTTTGAGAACATAATATTGTTAATCGAATCAAATGTAATACTTAAGCTAAAGATTAAGAAAATCGTGTTGCTAATTCAAAATAGGAAATTAACATAAGGTAAACTATAATTATTGTTTTTGTCATTCATTCTAGTTTTGGATTGTACATAAGAAAAAATGATGAAAAGTATTTCAATTTGAATAAATACCAGGAAAACCAACATCATCAATAATATTGGTATTTCTCATGAATTTCTGTGCATGATGCATATGCAAACATATTGTATTATAATTCCTCAACAAAACTAAGTTTAGTACTTCTCCTAATTGCTACGTTCAGTCAGGACGGATGTTGCAAATGCTGGAACGTAAACATTCGAAATGGCTGATCGTTATCGAGTGACGATGTAGACATGTTTCCATAGTAATCCACAATTTGTAATAATTGTTTCTTGTTTATGTCACTACCAGTCTTTACAATTCGTTAAATTATAATATTATATGGACGATGCTCATGTGTTCATTGTCGTACTTTTGTTTGGTAGAGAGCAGCAATGGCAAGCAAATATTTCAAAGTGTGCACATCAACACCATTACTATGAGTTGATCGATACGAAGTATTTGTTTCTCAACTCAAAAAGACATACTTTTAGGGTCCTAGATCTTAAGATACAAAAGTCGTCTAATCTGTAAATTTAACGATTAAGTGAGTCTTACTATGTATTTCCCTATCGACACATGTACACCCAGTCTCGCTCTTTTAGATTTCATGCGATTCCCTTAGTTGTGTTCACTGGATTTTTTATTAATAATTTTAGTGTATTTTATATATATATATATTTAATATCGTATAAAACTGATGCCTCTACTAAAAGATAAATTAAGTTATTGATTGCTTACCCCGTTGAAGTTTGAGTTCATACTTCCGCTATATAAACTAAAGAATTAGAACACGAATTCGACTTGAAGATACAATATCAAATTTCAATTACGTACCTATCAAAAAGTGCTGAGAGCCAAATACGCAAGATGAATCCATGTTTGAAATGTCCGAGATAGAGTGGTTAAGATGGTCAACATTGCCTTAGGTAATTGCCGCATTATCTATACGTGTGCGTTGTATGCATGGATTATCTCGTTAGTATTTGTAATTTTGGTCTCGATATATATCTTAATAGGATATGATAGATCTCATTAGCTTTGCATTTTATTAGAACAATGATATTAACTACTAATATTTCAACTCAAGAGAGGCGAAATAATTCATAGGGATATTCATACTCATAAGTCGCAAACAAACTGACAATGTCATAGCAAAAAAAAAAAACGACCAAAAGACTAACAACAGTGCACAAGACAAAACAAAATATGTGCATATATTTATTAATGGCTAAAATCAATGTTTTATTTCATACCTTTCAGCATGGACATCATCCAAAATGCGGAGATCCATTTCCTGCTAACGATCATTGTCATTGCGATGACGAAGCTTGCATGAACCGTCTATGTAAGTTTTTCTTTTGATTTTCGTCTTTGAAAAAAAGATAGGACCTACGTGTGTTGATATATGAACCGTCTATGTCTTTAAGTTTATCTTAAATTTTGATTTTCGTCATTGAGTTGAAAATAAAAAAATTCGTGAGCAATAAAAAACAATCAGATTTAGTAATGACTAATAAGTCTGAAATAAAAAGACACTAACATACACACAAAAATCTTCTATTAAGTGATGTGCTTGCAAACCAAATCAAACTTATACCAGTTATGATGTATTTTCGTTATTTAACTTCTGTGAATTTTAACCTTGAACACAAACTCGTCGATAGTAACGTTTCATTAGGGTTATTTTTGATTGCCTTTGCAATTTATAATTTTTGAAACTTTCACTTTCTGTCGTTTTTTTTCTTCTTTTAATATACAACACCAAAACATTTTATGATTTATAAACAGATGCATTATTGACAACTGTTGCAACCACCAATGTAACCACCCCTGACCCGACAGTTAACCCAACTGCAGCACCTACACACCTTGCTATAACAACTTTGTCTCCTATAACTACACAAGGTAAAATTTATAATTTTTTTTTTTACCGGGCCTGATTTGGTGGTGAGACATCTTACAAAGTCTATATGAATCATTTTGCAAAGAATTCCGCTCAAATCTTTGCTAGGGGCCGTCTTAAACTTGCATGAGGTGAGAGGTTATTTTTTGCTCCGTGTTGAAGGCTTCACTGTGACTTTAAAATAAAGAACAGCAATAAAAGCGCCGTTTCTTTGCCTTTTGTGTGTTTTTATGCTGTGTATGTACCGATTTTGTGTTATGGATGGATAACCCTTATCCTTTGGTTTTTTTTTATCATTTATCTAAGTATTACAGTTTATTTATTAAAGATAATTCCATATAAGTTAAACGCATTTTCACAGTTCACTTCCTCAGAAATTTGACTACAATGACAAAGCAGTTACTAGGAGTACCATTTGGAATTACAATCCACAAACAATCGCATTTCTATGATTTAATGCACAATATATGCTATTAAACAATATACTGTTCCCGTCAGTGGTGCTCGAAGAAAGTTATTGGAAATCTGCAAGTATTAAAATTGGAGGACAGATATATTCCAAAATAACACAGAAACATATACGACTATGTGCATGTGGGGAGGATAACTACATAAAATGTCCGTCAAGTTAAATGTCAAAGAGGCCGGACTTTGTTTGATGAAAGTGGAACAATGCATTATTATTTCAATATGCAAATCAGATGTGGTATAATTGCCAATTAGGCAACTATCCAACGGAAACCAAAGGACGAGGATGTAAACTAAAGTCACCGTACGGCTATCAAAAATACGCAAAGTCAATATATTTTTCGTTTGTATGAAATCTAAGTCCATTGGCTTTTTTTATGAAATGTACAATTTGTGCATTTTAAACGTTTCATACACGAAACCTAAATCTGCAAATGTTAAAACTTTAGGACAGATGAATAACATAGAAAGACACATCTGTCACATCTGATTTTCGAAAGACTATTTCTGTCTAGGTGAAATGCGACCGGATTTTGTTTTATAAATAAAGGCAACAGTAGTATACCGCTGTTCAATAGTTCATAGTTCGATTAAGCAAAAACAAATACGGGTAACAAACTAAAACCGAGGGAAACACATCAACTAAAAGAGGAAGTCAACGGAACAACAGAAACACTGAATTACAACAAAAGCAAACGCCAATATACAAGAAAATGAAATGTCTGATAACAACTGCCATATTCCTGACTTGGTACAGGACATTTTTTAGAAAAAAATGGTGGGTTGAACCTGGTTTTATGGCTAGCCAAAGTGAGTATTGAAAATGCAATATAACCTTACATCAAAATAAAAAGAGAAAGTAGTATCAAAAAGTAATTTTGAAACTTTTATCAGAAATTTGTTGTCTTCTTACTTTAAAGAAGTTTTTTTCAGCTGTAAAATTCATTGAATAAAGAATTTGAAAAGCTGCAAAGTCTATTGTTATTATTTAAGCATCGGTAGTAACTACAACCGCTCAGCCATCTGTTACAACAACAATTCAAATGATACCCCAAACTTCTCAACCTGTTGTCACAACCCCTGCACCAGTGGTTACAACAACAATGGAACAGACAACAACCATTGCATCAATGGTTACAACAACACTGGAAAAGACAACTCGAGGTAACTGTGTGTGTCACGTAGTTTCCTTCTGTAATTGATACCATATATATTTCTGAAACAAACTAGAGTGAGTTGAAATTCCCACTGAAACCTATTATTATTATTATTTTTCTTTCGTCTTCAGAAGCTATGGTCCAAATGTATGTATAAATTTTAATCCTGGAGTACTCCTATTTTCATTTTTTTTATCTATTCACATAGGAATATATTTTGATGGATAACTTTAAAGCATGGATATCAAGTAGATTTTATCTAACAACCTATAACAGAGATGTGAAGCTCAAATCCAGATTACAGAATTATATCATTGATATGTTCATTAATTTTTTTACTGTTTATAAAATGTTGAATTATGCAAAACGCTAAGGTTGTTTGTTCTACCCCTGGATAAAGATTGTCTTAGTCGTTTGTTGCACAACTTTTCGAAATTTTCGGTAAATAATGCTCTTCAACTTCGTACTATTTGTTTTAGTTTTCCAGCTGTATAGATTCAAGCGCCATTGATTATTCTTATGAAGACGAAACGCGCGTCTGGTGTACGAAAGCATAAGCCTGGTATCTTTGATGAATTTTATCATCAACGATATTGCTGACATCTGACGATGAAGAAACTTTTAAACATTGTATGAATATCTGAATATATACCCGGTTTACTAATCCTATACTAAACTCTATCTATTCTATGCTTATTTTACGAAATATTTTTTTTAATTCTCTTGCTCGATTCAAATTTTGTTTGAAAATTAATAGTTATGGAGACTGTGTAGTAAACATCTAACATTCAGTGTGCTCATTTCAAACTTCCAATATAAATCTGGCATCTGATTGTCTGATATAAGTACTAAATAACTATGTAAATGAGTTTTTGAACTCAATAATTTATAGAAACGGAACTGATGCATAAGGTGCGTTACTGTGTTGAACAAATTAATGGGTTTTATTAAATCTAATTACTGTATCTTAATTATACAAAATTTTTTTTTATTTTAACGATGTTTAAAGCTACAACGGCACTGGTATGCAGAGACCAGGATCAAAGATGTAAAGATGCAATTTACCAGCAAATCCTATGTCAATCACTAGACCCTACAAATAGGGATTATGCAATTCGAACTTGTCCAAAGTCATGCAATTTATGTAATGAGTTCTTTGGTAAGAAATGCATTTACTTACAAGTTTCATTTATCTTTTATCTTTAGGCACTTTCATAGGAAAATATCGTGTTAAAAGACAGTTCTTCAAAAACTAGATCAATTAAATCTTCATTGTAATTGTAAATAAAAACTACTATACAGTAAAACTAACAGTTACGATTTCGGGTCATATTGTCACTAAAGTGAACTGCATATTAGATAGATATAAGAAGATGTGATATGAGAGCCAATGAGACAACTCTCAATCCAAGTCAAAATTTATAAAAGTAAACCATTATAGGTCAAAGTACGGTCTTCAACACGGAGCCTTTGCTCACACCGAACAGTAAGCTATAAAGGGCCCCAAAAAATTACTAGTGTAAAACCATTCAAACGGAAAACCAACGGTCTAATCTATATAAAAAACGAGAAACGAGAAACACTTATGAACCACATCAACAAACGACTGAACATCAGATTCCTGACTTAGGACAGGTGCAAACAAATGCAGCGGGTTTAAACGTTTTAATGGTACCAAACCTTCACCCTTTTTCTGAAACTATAGTGTAACATCACAACATAGAAAGACACACTATAAAATATCAACTGAAACAGCTTAACTCAATCAAAGGACTTATTAACACCGGTGAACATACACTGAACAAATAAATTTGACCTATGACACAATGTAAATACAAAAAAAAATAAACTAAGGGAAGAATAATAAAAGTAACATGTTATATCGGTATGAAATGTTAAACAATATAAGAAAAACAATATGCTCGAACAAAAATATCAGCCATTTTCAATAACTTTAAACACAGGTAAATGAAAATAATTTTGTTGTTAGGTATACGTGTACAGTTCCAATAGACAAAGGAAATATTTTTACAAAATATATAATTTTGATGTTCATAGTACGAAGTGAAAATTTATAGAAGTACCAAACACTTATCGAAGCTGGTATATAGACCAGATATAACCCTGAATAACATTAGATAACAAAAAGCATTACAATTAGTATCAACAGGTCAAATAAACAAGAAAGTACGATTTGAGAGTACTGCAGTTACTGACAGCTAGTTAAAAGCCAAAACAATTAATAATAAAAATCATGCATCAGAGACTAAAATCAACTAAAACACATCCCAGGGATTTAGTATTTTAACGTCATGGACAGTCAAAGAAGACATGACTTGTGCAATGCCAAAATAAATGTATCGATAGACAGTAGGATAGTTAGGAGTTTAACCTCTTTATAGATCAAAATGAACGTGGGTGTGTCTTTATACATCCCGTTTGAAAAGAATACATTTACAGTTTTAATTTGCTGATGACAAAATCGATATTAGTGCCAATGTAAACTATATTCAAAGATCTAATTACAACATTGGTAAGATAACCTTTACTAATATGTTTATTTAAAGGCTCGATGAGTTTACGGATCACATAGTGATTTCCGCGCTTTAAGTACAATATTACCGTAAACTTTAGGATGTGAAATACCGTTTTAATCAGTTTTCTACAGGTACAGCCAAATTTACTAATCAAATCTTTGTATCTATGAAAGAACTTAGCAAAGTTTTACGTAATTTATGGTAACGAAATCCCTGACTTAATAATTTACCAGTGATGCATTGATTGCGTTCGTTTAAATCTATGACGTCACTACACACACGGGCATAACGAACGAGTTGGGATATATAAACACCGTATGATGAAGCCAAAGGAACATCGCCGTCTAAAAAAGGAAAATTAACAATAGGGAATGAAAAATCGTCTCTTTTGTCGTAAATTTTCGTATGGAGTTTTCCTTTAGAGATTGAAATGTCCAAATCCAGAAAAGGACAACTACTGCTGTTTATGTTAGATTTAGTTAAAGTAAGTTCTATTGGGTAAATTTCGGTAGTATATTTAGAGAACTCTGGGTTATTTAACGAAAAATATCATCTAGATAACGGAAGGTATTGTTGAATGTATCAACCAAATGTAACAATGGCGTGTCTTTACTGAGTTTGGTCATAAACAGAGATTCATAGCAATACAGGAATAAATCTGCTATTAAAGGGCGCAGTTAGTGCCCATAGGAATACCTACTACTTGTCGATACACTTATCGTCGAAACGTACATATATGTTGTCCAGGAGAAAATTTAAAGCTTCAATCATATCTTCACATTTCCAGTAAGTGTATCTAGCATACTTTCCTTTTCGTTACAGAAAAGGCTTTAAACGAGTTACAGCAAATACATTTGTAATGAGATTTTTCAAAAGACCATTTAATCAAATATGAAAACTTTTTCTTGATAAGATTGTGTTGAAGTGTAGTATAGAGAGTAGAAAAATCATAACTGTCAACAGAATTAAAAGGACCATCAAAAGAATGTATTTTATCTAAAACCTCTAAAGAATTGTTAACACTCAAAAATAATTAATACCATTATTTTCATAAGCTTTACTACAAAAGTTAATTACAAGTTCTTTGATAGTAGCAAGGAGGTAGTTAGAAGCACTGATAGATTGGTAGTAGAACACTTACTAGATGCGGAGATGAAACGGAGTTGAAATGGTGTTTTGTGCAATTTAGGTAACCAGTACATAGAAGGGACTTTCAAATGTTCGGAAGAGGCTTTAAGCTGGATAGTGGTAGTGATATGCTTGTTTACAATTTGACTCTCTGTGAAGCGTACGGACCTGAATGTAGATGAATTTGTAATTTCGTTTTGAGAACTTCTGTGTAATATATGCGTCACACCACCACTACATTATTTGCTGCCTTGTCTGCCGGTACGAACACAAACCGCTTTATGAGTACTTGAGTTTATTTTTATTCTGGAAATGGGAATATCATGGACCCTATTACAAAATGAGATATACGAATATTAACAGTATTCATAATTTTATTCAAATAACTGTCTAGAGATTTTTATCAGATTTTTCACGTTTACATTATTTTTACAGTAGACAGACAGAGCGTCTTTAATGAGCTGACGTCACTGTTTCCAATCTATTTTAGATGGAGGACGATATTTCGGTCCTTTCTTAAGAAAGTTATGACCTGACGGTCTTCACGATGTTGAGGTCTCCTGTAAGGACATGACCATAGGGAACATATCTAAAACTAGACGTTTCACAATCTCAAGTGGAAGGAACATTTTCTATATTGACGTCTGATGTAACTGACGTATAATTAAAAATTAAACTTTCTGCTGTTTTTTTTTATAAGAATACGAAATAACAGGTGGTTCTATATTATCAAAATATGGAGGTATTTGACTTTGGATGGAAATCTATTTTACATATATGAACCTCAATTAAAAATTGCTATTTTAGTTGCAAAAAGCTGCTTTTCATGAGTAATTCAGCCTTAAGTGTGTATCTTTCTGAAATAAGCCAATTATTTTGTTAAATTCAGTGAGTGGTCCTGTGTTGTCACCGTCCAATTAAGTCATCAAGAATTACTTAACTTTTACAATTTCGTAAAAAAAAAACGTATAATTGCCAGGACCATATAACAAATATTTCAATTATTCAATTTTCGAATTGTAAAATTTGTTGTTTGCTACAATTTATACAGTTTCATGAATGTTGAAGAGTCTAATTTGGACCTGTTAATAGACAGAAAATATAACTGGCAATTCACTTAAATATAGGGGGTAGGTATGTTGTTAATGAGAAATGGGAAGTTAACAATATGGAACCCTGAAATTGTCACATTTGTCATAGATCATAAGAAAGCAAAACAAAAATACCGAACTCCAAAGCAAGTTCAAAAAGGGGAAGTCCATAAAAACTGACAAATTCAAACGGTATCAATCAACGGAACAAGTTTAAAACAACTGTCATATTACTGATTTGCTACAGGCATTTTCCGAAGAAAATAGTGGGTTAAACCTGGTTTAAAGCTAGCTAAACCTCCCACTTCTATCACAAAAAGTGAAATATCAAAAATACCGAACTCCAAGGAGAATTCAAATTGGAAAGTCCCTTATCAAATGGCAAAATCAAAAGCTCAAACACATCAAACGAATGGAAAACAACTGTCATATTCTTGACTTGGTACAGGCATTTCCTTATGTAGAAAATGGTGGATTAAACCTGGTTTTATAGCTAGCATAACATCTCAATTATATGACAGTCGCATAAAATTCAATTATATGTCAACAATGTGTGAACAAAACAAACAGACATAATAGTGTAACCAGAATTGTTAAATGGTATTGAATATTTGATTCCTGAATGGTTTTTATTCAAATATTGTTTCTTTATTCATAATTGTGGTACAACTTCTTTTGATAATCTGTACCCTTTATATGAAATTTGTAGCTTTACAATCGAGTACAACACCTGTAAATGTTGTTACAACAACAGGTAATTATTTATTTTTAAATCTTGTACTTTAAGTTAAACTATCAATAAGGCAATATCAAAGAGGTATGGCTATTCAGTGTCGTTTTCAACCATATTGAAAATAAGGAGATGCAGTATGATTGCTTATGGTACACCATAAAAATGTGAGCCATTATTTGTAACCTTACGGCCTTCAACATTAAGCAATTCATTACCATATAGTTAGTTGTAATGGCCCTGGGATGACAAAATGTAAATCAATTAAAAAGAAAAAACCGAAGGCCTATTTGGCTGGTTAAGTTAAGGTTAAATTTAACCATTGTGTAGTATGGCCGCAGCCATTTTTGGAAGATAGCATGCTTATCGGAATGCAGTTTTTCACTATTTGCTTGCTCGTTGTGTGGTTCTGAAATTTGATAATTACTATACACCAAGTGTACACTTCAATAAAACAAAAACAAAATAAATTAAAACGGTAGCAATGACAATAACCAAATGAAGTGAATCTTCAGTTATGCTCGAGGAGGCCAAAGTAATTATAAACATTGACGAGCTAATATAACCTTTGTGGCTGAAAATAGATCGTGTTTAAATCTGAATAGTTAAATTTCCGACAAATATTTAATTAAATTGTGCACGTATACATATTTCTTAACATTTCTAAACGAGAATGGTATTTAGATAATCGGTTTTTTTTTTATTTGGTTTTGTAAAATTCTAATGTATTAATTTGAAACATTCATCCTTTAGATTTACCGACAACAGCATCATTCCAATGCATTGATCATGAAACGAAGTGTAGTGATGCATTATATTTAAGTATTCTATGTAAAGCTACAGACCAAGCATCACAAGACTATGCTCTAGCCACGTGTCCAAAGGCGTGTAAGCTTTGTAGTTCATTAGGTAAGTATATTCTGTCTGAGTACTTTTCGTGATTAAATAAAATGCAAAAGTGAAAGATACCGATGTTAATGATGCATGCATTCAAAACTCTATTTCTCGACAGTGATGATCGCTTCATATCTTTGAAATAAAACGATGTAGAAGTTAACCCTGTGTCCACATCGACTGTGTCGGAGGGACATTTTTAATTTTATGTAAACACCTGTTCATTACTTTCAAATGAAACAGCGAAGATTATACGTCGTAATATTTTTATTTGATTGGTCTCCAATGTAACATCGTCAGGAGAGACATCATATATCGCATGAACTCAAAGTTGGGCATTATGACGTCACATACGTCCAGACTGGTTGTATTTCCTGAAAAACGAAATGTAACCGCATTTAATTCGCGGATAAAGCATATACCCAATTCAATAATTCTAATTGTTTTAGTATATTATTCTCTTCATTTATAAATTGTTTTAGCAGTAAGTTCTTACATTTCTTAGATAGTTTATCAGAGTTCATAGACAAACGATTACGTATTTTACGTTGCAACTAGTACCTTATAAAGAGATTTCATTATCGTCATTATATTTACCGCTAATGCTATTATTATATGCAGGTTCAGTATCATTATGTCTAAAAATTTGTAAAGTTAGGGGGGTTCTGTACTTGATTAAAGTTAGCAAATAAGTAATGGATATTTTTTTAAATGGTAACTAGCCTATACGAACGTTTGAGTATCCCAATAAATCGACAGTTGTAATTTCCTACTTGAAATGAATTACAAGTAAGCTGTTTTGAATTTTATCGGGTCTGTAAAAATTTTAATTCTTTTCATAGGATCTCTTGATCCAGCTTTCGGGTAAGTAAATTAACATGCTTTCAATATTTTGGCAAAAATGAGCGCACGGCTAAAACTTTATACAACCCTATGACACTACCAAAATAAAAGATGCATTAACTTCTTATAATTATATTTTAATGCAAAAACCAAGAACTTACTACTTATATCAAGATTTTCAATTGTAGCCATGGAAGTGGCGTTTTGTTGCATCATATTGCATTTTAAAGCATCACGCGATAATTGTTTGCAATTGAAAATTATGGAATCGTATTAAACATCTATGTTACTTTAGTATTGGGACTATAACATTTAAGAAGGTTGTATAAAGTTCATATTTAAATGTATTCCAAATGTTGCCACCACTGCATTTAAAGTAATAAGCACACCAGTGAGTATGTATTTTATCAAAGGTTTAAGTATGCAGTGTTCAGTTATTTCATTCTATTTTCTTATATCAGACAATCTACTTGTTAAAGATTTTTAATGTTAGATCGAGCTTTATTGTTATCTTTTTTAACAACTGAATCATTCCAGAAAATATGAGATAATATTGAGAAATATGTCACCCTGTCTTTTCTACTGATAAAAAATGATTAAACCATTGATTTGAATGCGAGAAATAACAACTTTTACGCTTAAGTATTTGAAAGTTAATTAATCATAAAGCATTTAAACGATAATGATTGTCAAATAATCTTCTTAATATAATTCTTTTATTTCTTTCAGGTAAGAAAATGGACTTCAGATACAAGATTTAGTGAAAATAAACATTTCATGTAGATTTTTTTGTCAATGAAATTGCAATATTTGCCAATATTTTAAATGGTCTTCTTTTACGAATATTCCTAAAAGTCGGGCATTTCCGGGGAGTTAAATAAAAGAAGGTAAATTCAAAAAGGAGGAAATCCATAAAAGAGGGACGAAAGATACCAGAGGGACAGTCAAACTCAAAGATTGAAAATAAACAGACAACGCCATGGCTAAAAATAAAAAGACAAACAGACAAATAATAGTACAGAAGACACAACATAGAAAACTATAAACTAAGCAACACGAACCCCACCATCAACTGGGGGTGATCTCGGGTGCTCCGGAAGGGTAAGCAGATCCTGCTCCACATGTGACACCCGTCGTGTTGCTTATGTTATTACAAATCCGGGAAATAGTCTAAGTCGGTAAGTCACATTCGTGAAAACGGAAGGGTATTGAAGTTACGACATAAGGAACATATCCGATATCATCTGTGAAACGGTTATTCCATAACGGTCAACCAACTCGTGATGGCGTCCGTAAAATTTACGAAGAGATGATTTCAACTTCACCATTTGGAACTCGGTTAGGGTTAGGGTTAGGGTTAGGTTAGGGTTAAGGGTTAGGGTTAGGGTTAGGGTTAGGCATAAAACCTGACAATATCAAACATGCGACTATATCAATCAACGAAAGGTATGGGAAACAACTGTCATATTCCTAATTTGCTCAAGCATTTTCTGAAGAGAATGGTGGGTTATGCATCAATATGCATCATGACCGATACTGCATTCTATACTATCTCCATAAACATTGGTAAGCACTAGAAGGATTCAGAGTAAAACGTTATCTGCATGCAAGCAAACAAGAAGGAAAATATAGCGGAAGTGGACATTGTGTTCTTTCTGCAGACATCAGAGCTGCAGGAGCTGAACGAAGTATCTTTAATGTTCCTGAAATATTTTTTACTATACTAGTATTATTAAAGGTTTATTGCACTAATGTTGAGGAATACTAGTACAACAATCCTATAATACAAAAGCTATCACATAAGGGTCCATCTTACTACTACCATTGGCGAAAAACAGTTAGTATGCCCTAAAGTTATGAAGTTTATAATGTTCTTTCAAAACAGCACAATATGATGAACATGAACAATTTGAACTGAAAGATAGATGATTATTCTAAAACAATTAACGGTTGATAAATACTTTATCGTTTCTATAAATTTATATTATTCATATAAGCAAGGACAAAGTATGATTAATTTTGCAAAAATAAGAAACCAAACAAAGAAAATATAACAATGAAACCATAAGTGAGATATAGACGATTTATAAATCATGTAAGTGTACTAAAAATAAGATTGCAACTTTCCAGGCAAAACGCTGGTGGATTTTTGTTTGCTTTTTGGAGTTAATTTTCAAAATTGTTTTATGGTATTGCTTCTAATAAATTAATGGATACCAACATATATCCATATATCATTCACGAAAGAGCAAATTTTTTGAATTCAAACTGGATACCTAAATTCCACAAAAATAGATATAGCGAACGATATATAGCGCAGTCGTCAACATGTTCAACTAAATATCTTTCTTAAGTTCTTACCACCATTCTTTCTACAGTAAACGATGGCCTTCAGAAATATTGTTATGCGGTTTATTCAACCACCGGTGTCAATTAGATGTTGATTCTTAAAATTTCGTAAGATCTGCTCCAAAATCTTCAATCACAATTTTAACAATATTGCAGTAATTTTATTTTTCTACTCTTTATACTAGTATTTTCCATTCTCAATTGAAAGATCGACTACATCTTCTCATTAAACAGAGCTTTTTTTTTACAAAATGGGAAAAGTAGATACAAATTCTTGTTTTGGGTAATGAAACATCTTACTTTGTGAAGAACCACACTGTTTGCCACTGCAAGTCCAACGATGATGCCATAAAAATACCGGACTTTATTATCGACAACAAATCTGTTGAGTTTAGTGAATTGATATTTCAGCCGACAGTCGGTATTCCAATAAATACTATTTGAGCACCCCTTCTGGCCGATTTGTTTTTAGTGCTCATGTGAGGCAGAATTTATTCTAAACCTTTTTCAAAGACAAAAAATAAGAGGCAACTTGCTAAGCTCTTTAATATCACTTTCAGATATATTGATGATGTCCTGTCACTCAATAACCCACATTTCAATAAGCACTTACATGTCATTTATCCAAGAGAAGTTATTCAAGTCAGTTTATTTACTTTTCAGAAGAATATATAACTCGATTTACTAAATTAATGTCCTTTTTTTTACTTAATGTTTCATTGAGCTACAGTTGATAACAGTTGTGATTTTAAATAAGATAATTTAAAGGCAAACAGCCAACAAATAACATGGTTATTATAATACATATTTTATATATGTTTTTTGATATTTTGTAGGCTAATGTCAATATGTAAATCTAATTAATATATCTTTATCACTATGTGATTTTTTTACTTTAAGTTACTAAAATTTTGCATTATCAGACTATATATCCTGCACTATGTTCTCTTAGAGTGTCACAGTTTACTATAGGCTTTGTAAGGTTCCTGGTCGTGACACTTAAATCGAGTATCAGTTTGCAATAACATGTCTGGTAATGCATACACGGTAGGAGATACGTACCAGGTCTCATTATGTTTCGAGTTTATGTGAGTTCTGTTGATTCCACTTTCATATTTGTATATTTCCAAATAGGGCTAGGTTTTACATTTGGTATATCTATCTTGTGTCTGAATTTTACATATATAAACCATAAACTTTATTTTATTAACACTTTAAAAAGTTAAGGCACGATTTTTTTTACCAAGTTTAAGCATTTTTAAGCAAACAGCCAATATGGATAATGTAATTTTGATACAACGCTTTCGGAATCATCAGTTCTGGCTTTGTGTTCTTGCAACCCATATGGATAGCATATATAAGTTGATTTACACAAACGAAAGATGTATGCAGATTCCAGGGTAAGCCATTATAGGACTAGAGACACATGATGTTTATGGAATTACAAACATCGATAGCCATTTGTACTAAATTAGGTAACAAACCAAAACTGAGGGAATCCCATACACTCTCCGGCGCAGAGCTCACATCCGTTCCGTACTTACTTCGTATCACTACACTTGTAGGTAGTACGGTAGTATTTGCATTCCGGAATTTAGGTTGCTCTTTGTGTACCCTACTTAAGTCAATGTATCTGAACAGTGTGATTGGACAAAATACAGTATCAACTGAACATACTTTCCCAAACTGAGGATGAATCAGGTGTAGAAAATATGAAATAATTTTTCATACAGGTGAAAATGAATTTTGAGAATTTTTAATTTTGTATTCACTGCTTGATAAAGACCTAAAAGCACTAGTGGCCTTAGGTTTTAAAAATAGCAAAAAGTAAACGGTCATGATACATATTCAAATTTATTTCTGATTAGTATAATGAAAGTACTTCAGTTAACTGTGAATGTAGAATTTTTCGCAGTGTTAGAAAGTGGTGAAAATCCTAAAAGGCTATCATTATCCCTTATAACATTATAACGTAACAACATACATCTGCAATGTTAAGGGCATGTCTACTTCAAATTATGAGGAATATTTTTGTAAATCATCTCTATATATAGAAAGAAAATGTTTTTAATCAATAATTATTCTACAAAAATTTAAAAAAAAATTGCATGTCATATTCTATTTAATGATGAAATACAATTCTTAGAAGAGGAAAATAAAACGACATACGCTCTAAAAGGAAATACAGCACAATTGCAAAATTTAAAAAAAAATGAAAAGACTCAAAAATAGGTAACAAAACATAACAGACGTAACAACATTTGATCAATACGAACTCCACTTAAAACTGAAATCAACTAATGTGCTCAAGAAAAATTAGCCGTCCTATTCCCCTTATGATACCAGTCATAGTGTTCATAACATGTGAAGAAAACATAGATGTCGTTAAACAGGAAAGGATGACAGGAGTGTAACTACAACAAAAGTCACATGATTCTATATATCCTTATAATTAAGTTGTTTTGCCTTCACCAGAAACGCTCAAACCAAATTGCTGTGAAGTACAATTGGTACCGTTTAATGTTACTATCCATTTCAAAACCTTCGTATCGAAACTTATATATAAGGAAATATCCTCTTTCACAAAAAATGCTGATAGGAACACAAAGCTCTGAATTGTCGCACAACTAAGAGATATATAGTGTAAATATGGTCTTGCTAGAATGTTGCCGCATCCAAAATGAAACGTGTACAGTTGTAATTTGATGTCATCTCCTTTTCGCCGTAAAGATAAGTTTCACACAATGCCTCACTGTTGCTGTCTAGATGAAGGTCTTCGCACTCATCATCTATAGTAGTGTTTGATATAAACCTCATTCGATAGGTGCAATCAACAATGTCAGTAAAAGTTCATCCTCAAAATAGCAGAAAATGGAGTTACAACATATTGCTTTCCTTTAGCCGGCATGAAGTCAACAGCATTCCAAAAACATTAGGCATGAAAAGGAGCACATATGGACGCCATAGAAATCCCCTCTGTCTGTTGGAAAAACAACGTTCACCAAAAATGTAATATCTTGATGTCGGAAATATGTTTCACTATACGGACTTCATATACAGGAGTGTGCTCCTTACGCAGAAACTGCTCCAACAGAGTTATGAGGAGGAAAGATTAAAAATGACACTCCGTAAATTTTATGGGCACCATCACGAATTGGTTGATCTATACGATATGTCTGTGTCTAAAATAACTAACGACATTTTACCACGTCTTAGATTGTGGTTTACCATCTACGTCGTCTGGTCTGCTAAGTACCGAACGTGACCTATTCCCGAATATGACTGCTTTGCCGAATGTGAATTCGCATTGCTATACGACGTGTCTCTGTATTTATATATCCAACATTCACGTTTTTAGTTATGATGTTTCTTTTGTAAGTCCGGTTTGATATTTTGTTATGTCTGAAGTTTGCTGTTAGAGACGACGTGGTTCGGTGTTTCATCCCGCTTTCGGGCATTTTGTTGTTACTTTCTTATATGTGTGGGTTCGGTGGGTCATTTTGTGCTGAGTTGTTGTCTATTTATTTCTTTTGTGGTTTGAATTCTGTATTTTCGGTACATTTCACATATGTCTTATTTGTCAGTATACTCGAGTTACTCGTGGTTCGTCTACAGTGTTTTTGTTTTATGTTGTATGTTTTCATGTGTGTTTACTGTTTGGTCTTACATGATCTTGCATTATATTACAGTTATTTTATTTTATTTTCTATATGTATGTAAAAGTTAAGATAAAAAATCAGCTATTTCATTTATATGATTTTAAGTTTAAAGCAACTATATGCACAGGAGTTTTTTAAATAACACAATTATAAACTCAATCCCAATTTAATATTCTTCTACGTGTCTATAAATAGAACAATTCTATTTTATTTTTAGAAATTTACCTTTGATAATATAAACGTCACAATAGATACGTCACTTTTTGTGACGTTGATCCATTCATGTGACGCGCAGTTTATATTTCGTTTGTGGTGTCCTGGTGTGCTGTCGTAAAATCATGGGAGGTGTCCTGGTGTTATTCTGTGGTTTACATGTTGTAATGTACTATTATATCAATTAGTCAAGTATTTATTTGTGCTGAGTGTTCATGCGTTTGTTTGTACTGTATTCCTGTGACGACGGGTTGTAATTTTAGCGGTATTTTTAACATTGCCATATAAGCGGGAGGTTTGGCTAGCCACAAAACCAGGTTCAAACCACCATTTTTTCTTAAAATGTCCTGTACCAAGTCAGGAATATAGCAGTTGTTATCAAACAGTCCGTTTCTATGTATGTTGGCGTTTGCTTTTGTTGCAGTTCAGTGTTTCTGTTGTTTCGTTGTTTTCCTCTTATAGTTATGTTTCCCTCGGTTTTAGTTTGTTATCCGGATTTGTTTTCGCTTAATCGAATTATGACTATTGAACAGCGGTATACTACTGTTGCCTTTATTTGTTGTTCAGATTGATATTCGAATAACTCACTTTGTTGGTACTATGTTCCCACTGCAAGTAAAAAGAAGAAAAGATCACAGGCAGAAACGATGATGTTAACATGAGATTGATTAAATTTTACTAGCAATACGTTAAATCAATAAAACAGGCTAAAATAGTAACAAAATATACAAACAAACAATAAACAATCAGCACGAGAGAATAAGGAAAGAAGAATTTTTTTTTCAATGTCCCTGTAAATTTAAGATTCTAGTCTGAAAGTGAAAATAGTACGGGGTCACCGGATAATATTTCGGTAGTAATCAATTGGTTTCAGGTGTAGAGTTAAAAAAAAATCGTTAAAAGGCAAAATAAGAGTAATTTTGTGACGATGTCATGCTGGCAAATTTTAGTTCGTTCAACGTTTTTATACATCACTGAAGCGTAAGTTAATTGATTTGGACGAGCATTGAGGACCCATTTTTTTTATAAAAACTGTACAAATTAAAACAAAATAAAGTAAAATAGATGATTTTTTACCTGTAACAAAAAAAATTAGAGACATGTGTATGGTACTCTATAAGTATCTATATGACAACGAAGTTCCGTCATCAGATCATACAACAAAATGCACCAAAATTCACTGAAAAGAAAGTGACTGTCATTGATAAATTATGATGAGGAAAAGAAGACCAATAATGAAGCACCAAAAGGGTAAATTCAGTAAATAGATATACGTCATCAGGGACCGCCCATTTGGTGGAGAGCTTTCTGCATAACACTGAAGTCATGTGCTCTTCTGATTGGTAGATATTGTTTGTAATAAATTATATTTTGATAGATGGATCAAAACTAGAGTTAAAAAAAAATAAAGAAAGAATGCTGAATGCACTTAATTTTTTCACTACAGGATTGAAAAGTAATGGGGGACAGTAAAGGAATTTAGTACAGTGTTTGTAAACAAGGCCATGTGAAAGGCCCAAAAATGCCACATGACCCTATGTTTTTATTGTTGCAAAAGATGGGGCTACATTTGTACTTCAATGAATGATATATGAAAGCTTCTGATTTCTAAAGGTAAACCAGGTATAAATTTAATTCAAGACATAGATTTGCATCAAAGTCAATGGGAGATTTTTTACTCAATTTACCCCTATAATATTCCGTAACAGTCTATCACTGCATGATGATTGCCATGAAAGGTTCCGAACGGTGAATTTAACAGTAATAGAAATTTACCAGAATTCTGTATCTTCACTGACAGTTATTAGTTGGTCGGTCAATATATTCATTCTTATAAGATTGAAATGAAGTGATGTCTTTTAAATAGGACTTCAGTTATTGGTTTATATTTCATGTTCATAGAAAAAAAAATGTACAGCAAAAAGTAAATGACTGTTCTTAAATAAAAGTTGTGTTTGACCTTCGATCAAAACTGTTGCCATAGATGTTTTGATTAGAACCAAATCAATAACTATAAATGCGCTATTTTATTTCATTTTAAATTTATTCATATAACTATTCTTTGCTTTAGAATTTTTGGAAAAAATAGTATTCAAGATCCATTAAATATATTAAATATATTAGGACTTTGTGAAATCATTAGAAATATTGACAAGATAATATGATTGGTTGATAGTTATTTGTTTTACTTCCAGTTTCAAATATTTCGTGCATATCTTAACGAGAACACATTACGCAATAAATTTAAAGTCATTTGAAACATTTCTTGCAATTTTACTGTTATCGAAATTATTGCACCAATGCATGCATATATACTAAACTAAGTCCTGTATCCACGTTTTATTTTTTATTTTTAAAGGGCATTATCTACGAGGTATACAAAAAAAATAAAACAGGATTTTTTTTGTTCAATCATTAATGAAAGTGAAATAGTGAAATAATAATTCGCTTTTAGCAGCCAGTTTAGTTCAATTTTGACAGAACAAGCTAAGAAACATCGCTGATGAATTATTCACTTGCAAGTGGATAATTTGACCTCATTGAATCCGTATTCATGTGACCTTTAATTTAACCCATTAGCTAGAGATTGGTTACGCATGTATCAGTCGTGTTCAGCCATTAAAAGGAAAGGAATGTCAACATTGTAAGTGAAACAAAGGTAAACCATTTCGTTGACTGATTCGATCCACCAAAAATCATTGTTATACAGGTAAAAACGATTATTAAATTATTTTTTTAACCTATAACATGAAATCAAACAGACCTAGAAAAGTCCAATTGCACGAGGTCGCTATCTATTTATATTTATGTTTATGTTTATATCGGGTTATGTGACCGTCGGCAGTCTTTGGAGGTCCTCTCGAAGGTTAATTAGATGGCCTTGACTAAAATACACACGAAATGCTGATATATGTTATCGAGTCTATGCATTGTTAATTGTTTATTTCAGACTTATTGTAATTTGGATCACGTTATAGTATGTTATAAATCAAATATGAGAATTTTAGTCAAATCGGTGAACATGAATTTGACAGCTAATGCCCCTTTAACGAATATACAAAGTATTATCGACAAATAATATTTCATTCAGTGATTGTTGATCGCAAGCTAATTGTTGCCGAAGTTTACCGGATCGTGACATTTATAAACAATCAATACAGAGCACGTAATTTTTGTATTATAGTTTCCATGCGTTCTCGTTTTGTTAATTCAACTTTTCCTTAACAGTTGTTAAATGATTTTGATTTTGTTGTTTTAAATTTGTTCTTTAAGAATCAGTTATTACTATTTACCTTCCAGTGCACGTTTGTTTACATTCTTTAATCACGATCTTCCCCTTCGCACTTGGGCTGTGCGGTGGCCGAAGTTCTAACGAGAGGTCTCGTAGTTAAGGTCACTGCATACGGAAAAACATCGGCGATTAATTAGATATAAGAAGATGTGGTATGAGTGCCAATGAGACAACTCTCCATCCAAGTCAAAATTTATAAAAGTAAACCATTATAGGTCAAAGTACGGTGTACAATAATTTAATAGCATTACATTTATGAAGATTTTGATAATATAAAGGATTTGTTTTACAAGTAAGTTCACGTACACTTGTTATATAGTAAAGATTAAGGCGAACAATTTGGACTGTAACAAAAAATGAAGGATTTGTTGGTGGGGGACGGATATTTTGCATTGCAACATGTTATCAATATACACCTCCAAGTGTTTTTCAAGGGTACTTTTAGCATGCCAATTTCCTTGCTTGCACAGACCATCGATTTTAACAGCCGTGACTGTGCATTCGGTCATCCCTCGAAGCAAAGCGAACGCCAAACTCGAATAGGTCTGACTTATTGACGAACGGGAGAAGTCTGTATTATTTTCTTGTTATTAATATTTGTACCCAAGTCCCCCTGTGGTGGTCAAGATAATATACGTCACGTTTACATAAGAAATATTTCATGTTCTTATCTTTACATGACCTATTTCTATTAATATAAATGTAGTATGGCCAACTTCATAAGTTTTTATTTTACTCTTCTAATTTTTGGTAAGTTTTAAGAACTGTTATTTTCTTCAGAATAGTTGTAAAACCTTGAAGCATCTTAAATAAACGAACAATTACAGTATAAATTTAGCTAGATATGCGCTTAATGTTTTCCTTATCAATAAATACAATTTGCTACTTTAGTGTACTTAGTTAATCTAGTAAAGTGGTAAAATTCTTTGATACAGTATTATATAGGATTCTGAAAATATTGAGTTTGGTGCATTTTTTATATATAATTTTATTGTGCCTTAATCTTTGTAAGTTTTGTTATTCGCTGGGACCAAAGAAATTCCGGAAGGAATGAGTAGTAAACAAAACAAGTTTAACCCCGCAATAAGCAAAATTGTCTGTCCTATTTCTGGTATCTTATAAGTGGCTGTCGTTGTCTATTTTGCATTTTGTTTTTGTTTTTTTTTTTTTTTTTTTTGGGGGTAATTGTATTCTTTACAATATGTACTTACTTAATTCGAATCAAGATACAGCTGGTATAGTTTCGATTTTGGTAACTGCTAAACTATGGTAAACTCATCAATGATACGAGGCTTATAATTTGGTACGCTAGACGCGCGTTAAGTCTACGTAAGACTCATTACTGGCGCTCGAATAAAAACAGTTGGAAGGCCAATACAGCTACGAAGTTGGAGAGCATTTGAAACCGTCACTAAGGGTTGTGCCAAATATGGGCGTTGTCGATGATCTGTTCTGTTATTGGTTGAAAATAGCGCCATTGTAGATTTTCGAAAATACGTCTTCGTGATTTACAGTAGATAAAAGTGTTAAATATCTATATCTGAGATAAAATTTATCTTTAATTAATGGTACTATTTTAAAATGTATTTTTATAACTAGCTAAATAAAAAGATAGAAAAGATTTACTAATGAAAATTTTATTTTCAATACAAATTATAATGTACGAATGTGACATGATTTTAGAACGAACCTGTTAATGATTTGTTTTTCGCGGGGTTTGAGAGCAGGAAAATATTAAGACCAACGAAATAGATAAAGGCTACATAAAATACATCAATTTACAGATGGAAAATCTCGGATTTTACGATATCAACATAAGATAAACGTAATGAATGTAGTGAAATGGTCATTTTTACCGATGCCAAACATTTAAATATTTGCAGTTTAAAACGTTACAGGCTTAATTGAGAAACGATAGATTAATATTTCTTGGAACAAAATATATACAAAATGTAAGATAAAGAACGCCAAAATCGTCAGACGAATCCTTAAATAAATTCATCCTACCGACTGCCCTTAAATGACGATGTTAACCAATTTGTTGGTTTTGACTTTTATCTTGAAAATTATAATATATAGATCTGGTAATAATATTTAAAGAGCAACCATGATCAGTCAGACAAGATCTACAAATAAGCTGACTGCCAGTTTTAACTTTTTCACTATTATCTTGAGAACTGTAATAGATAGAGAGAAACCCAAATAGCAAAAAATATTAGCAAGACAAGACCTACTAATAAGTCGGCAAAGTAGAAATCGTCAGTCAAATCCTTATATAGGAGTATTTAGCCTTAAATGAGGAATGTTACCCATTTGCAAGACCTATTGAAGTAAAAGAGAAACGTCATCAGCAAAACAAGATCTACAAATAAGTCTCATAGCTGAA
Organism: Mytilus coruscus; assembly: GCA_017311375.1. Classification (NCBI taxonomy): domain Eukaryota; kingdom Metazoa; phylum Mollusca; class Bivalvia; order Mytilida; family Mytilidae; genus Mytilus; species Mytilus coruscus. The sequence goes on from CM029596.1 coordinate 129,556,317, forward strand.
ATTGTCAGTCCACTCCTTCTAGGAGTTATTACCCTGACATGAAGATATTTTTTTACCCATTTTTTTTTTATTTTGGCTTAAGCTATAATAGAGAAAACTGTAAACAATAAAAAGTATCAGCAATAAACAGAATTTTCGTCATGAATCATATTACAGTCTATTATGTTGGTGTGGCCATTGTTGAAGTTGCACATAGTTTCAGGTGATCGACACATTCTCTTTAGAGCCTCTAGTTAAAATTGTCAGACTTCACTCGTCAAATTACGGGCATTTTAATATATGATCAAAGGTCATAAAGTCTATGAGAATCGAAATGCGTCTGTTGTCTATATTTGCCTGTATTTGACCAATATTTAGTTGTGACTCTACAACAACAACCTTCATCAACCCAAATTTTCTAGCCTTATGAAGAATATTAATTTTAAAAGCTGAGTGTAATATACTATTTATCAAGTTATTGAATTAGTTTAAGTATTCTTCAACAATATTTATAAAGTCTCTATACTTATATTTCAGTGCCAACTGTCACATCATTCAATTGTTTTAAAGAACTATGCCGTGGGGCAGAGGTAAAATGCTTACAATTTATTATTACTACAATTCCAAGATACATGCAGTGAATTTGGTGTAAGTTCCACCGTTTTCATGATCAATGGGAATTAAACATTGTTGTGGTCACAATTTTGAAAAGTTATTCTAAGTTAATGCTTCAGTTTTATTTCATCATTTTCCGTTTGCTCCTTTTACTTTGATTTGTCTAATAGCAATTGAAAAGCAGATAAAATAGTAACTTAAATTTTAGTTGTATTTTCCATTGAAATTCACTCCGAAAAGTTTAAGATTCTGCTCGAGTAGTTTCTACATGACAATTGACTGTGGTTTCTGCTGTTTCCGAGATGCAAGGTCTAAAACCAATTAATTCTCATGTTTGAATCTTTATTATGTATTTTTTCTCTCCAGAATACGAATCGGAAATAGCTTCATAGTTTTGACGTGAGCATTGAGTGCGCGTTTTTTCATCCTTCTCTGTAGTCTTTTAAGACATTAATTATAGCAAATCTTAATATGTTTTAGGTTTGCAAACTTGAGTTTAAAGATGCATATATAGCAAACAGTAGCTGTGAGGAACCTCATCGTGTAAGTCTTTTACATAAAGTGAAATCGACCTGTTTTCTTTTTCGAGCAATATTGTAGCTCCTTGGTTCAATCGTTCGACTCAGATGGTTCAAAAGGCCAGTTTGACTTATTGCAGTTATTTGGCTCTGTCGTTAGTCTCCCTTCATACAACTGGGTTAACAGTAATCATTGCTCTAGAAATATGAATAAATTATACATTTTATTACTGTATATACTGATTATCTGCATGGTCTTTAAAAAGTTTAGTCAACATTAAACAAGAAAGATGTGGTATGATTGTCAATGAGACAACTTTCCACCAACAATCAAAGAGCAAGGATGTATACTACAGACCACAATGTCCACTGCAATTTGTGGCAATTGAAGTTGTTTTGTCGTTTTAATGTTTCTTCGAATGGTTTCTAGCATCTTATAATCCTTTTCATGTATTATTTAAATACTGTTTCTTAATCGTGAACCGCTGATAATTTGATAGAAATGTACTTATATTGTTTTCAATATATGTATAAAAACCAATTAACTGGTTTACAGAGGAGGCAAACTTTGCAGAAACCTTCAGCAATTGTTATGAAATAATATTGAAAATAATTGAGGAAAAAGAGGCCATATCGTCCTGTAAAATCTATGGTAATGACTCGCAGGCTAAATGGAAGCATATTGTCGCGTGACAGGAAATATACTTATAATGGTAATGTATTAACCGAAACCGAATTTTTTTTTCAAAACTTTAATACTATTAATGATGTATCAATGAAGATTAAAAATAAAATAGATAATGCACAATTATTTGTTTTTTACTTATCATTTCAGATAGGGCATTCAGTTGATTCTAAATGTGGATTTTATTTCCCTACTAGCGGTAAATGCTTCTGTGAAGATACAGGCTGTATGCAAAGGCTCTGTAAGTGTTAATCGACATAAGCTCACTAAGCTCACTTTTACGTTCAGTATTTAAAAAAAAATCAATGAACGAAAACATACCTTTGATTGTCTTGATTTTACTCCATACAAGGTATTACCATTTGATAAGGGACTTTCCCGTTTTGACTTTACCTTTGAGTTCGGTATTTTTGTTATTCTACTTTTTAGACATGTGACAGAATGGTTCAAATGTGATCACGCTGCAGTATTGACATTTTGAATAGTCTTAAATATAATTTGTGTTTTAAATTGGTAGATTCCCTGACCACCACTATTGGGACGAGCATTCCAACAACTGCAGTAACAACAACTTCTTCAGGTAACACGAAAGAAGTTTGCACACACTTAAAGTTTACTTGTGTCTTTAATTCAAACTTTTCCTTAGTTATTTTTTCAAATTGTATTATTATATCAAAATGAATAAAAAAATTAATACATACTTTCGAAATATTTTCTTTTGAAATATCTTCATATTGAGCATAATAAGTTCTAAATTTATAAGCATACATATGATTAGAGCTTTTAAGTTAAGTGAAAGATGAGTTCTTCTTGTCACCGACTTATTCATGTTTTTGTAATAGGCAGACATTACATAGGAGCCTCTGGAGATTGTTAAGGTTTACATTCCGCTGAATAGATGACGTTTTCTTAGTGAATAAATTCAAATTTGATGACTGTATTGATCTAATATATCCAAAACTTGAAATAATGGATACTACAAATACAGTTTTACATCTTGACTTACATCTAGAAATGAACAGACGGTTTTGCGCTAAACTAAGCGACACCAGATATGTCAGATTTTCTCATTGGTAACTTTCTGTTTTATGTAGCCAAATTCAAGCAGAACCTGCACATGGATTACTTGTATATACCTCACTGATGGTAGGATAAGTCAAGGCTGTATATTTTTTCATGTATATTTCCTGTTAAATATCATAAACGATGATTGTACTCTTTGTTTATTAATCTTTTATTGTACATTAGAACTACTATTTAGCGGGGAAATCTGTTGATTTTAACAATGCTATAAACTTTAAGTACTTCATTAAAGCAACACCATCAATAGGAAAAACATGTTTCTTGAGTTTCTTGAGTTTTATCTTTTTTTTGTATTTTAAGAAAAATCTACACAGCCAGTATGTATGGACTTTGATGCGAGATGTAACAACAGTATCTACCAACAAATTTTATGTGGATCAAAAGATCCGTCAAGTATTACACTTGCTGTTTCTACTTGTCCGAAAACATGTAATCTTTGTGATGAATATTTTGGTAGGTAAATTTTTGTAGGTTTTTTTTGGGGTGTGGAGGGGGGATAAAATCGTTGAAACAAAGCCCATTTGGTATATAGCGCGGAAGCACTTCATTCTAAAAATGTGCTCATGGGAAACGTTTACAACCTCATGAAACAACAAAAGGATGTATCAATTCGTGTGATTGGATTTCAATGTTAAAAAGGGCAGAAAAGTGTGAGTTACTTCAAGCTTCTTGTGGTTTTTCCTCCTCTCAAATATACCCTACCCATTTTCATAATGTTGTCACTAAGAGCACTTGCAGTTATGGCGTTGCATTACAATGAAAAACATACTTGTTTTTGTCAAAATTGTGTAATCCTTATGAAATATCTATAAAATAAAATTATTTACAAAGATTATATGCATAAGTCAAGTATTATAACAATTATTCATATTAAGAAAGAGAAAATGCACAGAGAATACGAAATTTTTAGATTGGACAATCTTAAAAAAGTTATATATCACAGAATTCTGTATTTTGCATGTGCATTGCTTCAGTCCTGTCATGATTTCAAAGATTCATTTTGACAGTAAATTATCAGTTTATAAATTTTGAAACTGTACTTGAACTAAGGTTGCAACTTCCTAAGATATTGTTAACCTTGCCGGTTTTGGTATTTCTTTGTAGGTCATTTTGATGGAGGTTGCTATAGAAACATAAGTCGTACGCACTTAAATTAATATATCATATATATCATATATATTTATATACTAAGATTTAAACTAAGAATGTGTTTTCTTTATTTTTTAATTTTGTGTAAAAAATAAATTTGTCATGCTGAATATTAACCTTTCTTTAGGTTTCGTTAGAAAAAAAATGAATATAGAAAATTTAGCACGTTTTCGCAAATATTCATTTGAATATAAAACATTACATACATAATTTGATGTTTTTCTTACTTGTTTTGCAGCACAGCTTACTACTATGGCTCCACAAACTGTCACCGTTATTACAACTAAAGGTAAAAATAAACATAGTGCATGTACCGATTTTGTGTCATTGATGGATACCCCATATACTTTGTTTTTCTATTATAATTTGGCATTGAGTGAAGATATTTGCCACTTTTGTTCATCAGATTAAGACCCGGTATACACGTCATGCACATGTTTACAAAATTAGCAAACAACCAGTGATGATTATAATAAAGTGTTAACAATTATAAATTCCAATGTTTATGTCAACCAAAATAAAGAACTTTATTAAAACACAGAGAAAAAGTTTAGTAAATGTAAATCGATTCCTATATGACTGTTTAGTAGAATAACTTGAATCGAAAATTGTAGCACAAATTCCCGGTTATTTTCCGCAGCAGTAATGGCTTCGAAGTTCATGCGATTCCATTTGATTCCACTATAATATTTACTGGTGTGCGACTGGATTAAGGGTATATGTACCTTACATAGGTATACTTTCTTTGAGGTATATATCAACATACTATTTTAAATGAGAAATGTTATAACGATAAAAATGAAAACATTAGTTACCTGCCATAAATGTTTAAAATGAAATTAAATTTTTAGAAATGTCAACTACGCTGACTACAACAGCTACCCCTACTGCGACTACAACGAATTCACCAACCACAACTACAGCAACTTCAGCAACCACAACCACTACACCAACCACAACAAGTACACCGACTACAACAATTTTACCAACCACTACAACTAAACCGACTACAACAACTTTACCAACCACAACAAATACACCGACCACAACAACAAAACCGACAACAACAACTACCCCAACCACAACAACTACTCCGACGATGACAACAACTCCAACCACTACAACTTCACCAACCACAACAACTACACCAACCACAACAACAAAACCGACTACAACTACTTCACCTACCACAACAACTACTCATACGACAACAACTACTTCACCTACTACAACAACTTCACCAACCCCTGTTTCAACAAAATTGATAAATACTCAAGGTATTTGAATATTAAATATTGACGTTATTTACAGAAAGTATACCATTCAAAATAACTTCTCTTAACTGAAGAAACTGAATTTTGTCCCGATGTATCAATAAATGGATCATAAAAATACGAAATGACCAAAACAAATAATTAGAAAAATTAATTCCATGCGCTATGAAACAATAACAATTGAATGTGGTTAAACGTTTACTAGAAGATGTGTACAATATCAATGAGCGTCACCATGTATCTCGGAAATTATTGTCCAAATACTAATTTAAATAATGAATAATGAATTCAAATAGTGTTTGAAAAACAGAAAGTAAAGAGTACATAACCAACGATAATTGACTAGTAATGTAATTGTCGTATCTTTATATTACCAAACAAAGATTTAAAGACAGTTGTTTACATCCTTGTCATTTGGTCTTTATTGGATGCTGTCTTTTCGTCAACTATACTCCATCTGCTCAATTCTAAATAGATATATGATATTAAAAAAAATAGTTTCATAATTCAGTAACCACAGCACAGCTTACATGTACTGACCAAAGCACCAAATGTAATGATCACATCTTCACCGGTTTCCTGTGTTCAAACTTAGACCCGATAAATTTAGACTATGCCATTGCTACATGTCCAAAGACCTGTAATCGTTGTGCTGAATATTACGGTAAGTACTTTGGTATAAAATTATTGTTACCATTAACAAGCCTATGTAACAATTAATTGTTTATTGGATTTTACTTTCAAGTCTTTTTAAAGATTTTGAGGTGCCACACTCCAGAATTCTTGAAGCAACTCTTTGAGAGGCCCGTAGTAAATCGTTAGCAAAGTAAAATGTATACTCCTATCGAACATATCTTCTTTTCAATGACAGGCCAATTTTTTCTGCTTCATTTTGGTCGACAGACTCTTCTAACCGGAAGGATAATTTAAATTTTAATTACTTTAAACTGCATGGTATTCTTTACCAGCACTGGGTCGATACTACTGCACGTGGGTATACAGCCGGACTAACACCATAATATATTGTGTATGTATAATTCGTCTCAAATTTAGCATAACAAAATCCTTTATGACAGACAAAACATTATCATCCTTAACGACAGACAGAACCTTATCATCCTTAATGACAGACAAAACCTTATCATCATTTACGACAGACAGAACATTACCATCCTTTACGACAGACAGAACAGTATCATCCTTTACGATAGACAGAACATTATCATCCTTTACGATAGATAGAACATTATCATCCTTTACGACAGACAGAACATTATCATCCTTTACGACAGACAGAACATTATCATCCTTTACGACAGACAAAACATTATCATCCTTTACGACAGACAGAACATTATCATCCTTAACGCCAGACAGAACCTTATCATCCTTAACGCCAGACAGAACCTTATCATCCTTAACGACAGACAGAACATTATCATCCTTTTCGACAGACAGAACATTATCATCCTTAATGACAGACAAAACATTATCATCCTTTACGACAGACAGTATCTTATCATCCTTAATGACAAACAAAACCTTATCATCCTTTACGACAGACAAAACATTATCATCCTTTACAACAGACAGAACATTATCATCCTTTACGACAGACACAGAACGGAAAGGTACACCATCAACTTGCCACATTACATCATGTACTGTGTTACAACCCTAGATAAAGCCGGCGAGGAAAGTCATTACTCGATAAACGAAAGCTTTATTTTTATATATCCTAGTTGGTCGAATGGTCTATGGCGCTTGACACAGTGAGCGGTGTTGCCATGATGTCACGGAAGCAATGGTTGGAATCCCGCTGAGGGTATAACAAAACGTGGCTAATGCAAGTTTGTTGATCTAACATTGTTGGGCTAAATTTTACACGATTTATATATATATTATGTAGTTATCCCTGTTTAACAACGTGTTATCCGGTGTTATCCGATGGAAAATGTCTGTCATAAAGTTGTCACATATTAAGACGTATATAATTAAATTAATATTTGATGTGGCGGCATGATAAGTAACATTATCATCCTTTACGACAGGCAAAACGTAGCTGATATGAAAGGTACATGGATCAACTCGCAACTATACATCATGTACTGTGTTACAACCCTAGATAAAGCCGACTAGGAAAGTCATTACTCGACTAACAAAAGCTATTTTTTATATAGCATAGTTGGCCGAGTGGTCTAGGGCGCTGGACACAGTGCAGGCGCTGTTGCCACGATGTCACGAACCAAGGATTCGAATCCCACAGAGGGAAGAACTCATATTTGCTAATGCAAATTTGTAGATCTAACATTGTTGAGCTAAATTTGAGACGAATAGGATATAAATGTTTTGGGTAGACAGTTGAAATCATATCACCAACACATGAAATAAAATGGACAAACCAAAAATAAAAAATACAACAATAAAAGTTTTTATTTTCAGCTAGTTTACAAGCTAAAAGTAAGTATTTCAATATCTTGTTTTGTACTTACATGCATATTGCTTCTGTGACTGCTTAGAGCGTAACATATGGTAATAAGGGGATCTTTCACCCATAAAATCCGATTCTTTATTTTACATCGATAAATAACGAAGTAGTTAAAAACATTTATATTTTTTTCCTAACAAAGGATAAATGGACGGCGCTATTAATCTTATTTTATTTCTATTAGACTTATTTTATTCATGGATTCAGGTCATCCTGGTTCAGTATTGTGTCTCATCACATTGAGACCAAATAGTGTATTACATAGGGAAATTGGAGAGGACATGCACAGCCCAACATTGAACGGGAAAAGTCATGAAAATCACAAAAAGTTGAAACCAAATCTTAGAATCATGATTGACCACACGAAATAAAATTGAGGACAAATATTTCGGCACAACTAATGGCCGCCGTCAAAGTCGAACTTTTTCAAAATGAAATAATCCCTTGTTTAATGTTATAGTGCTCACACACATATTATGTAATTTTAATCATCAGGTTTTTAATCTTTAGAACATGCAAAATTCCATTAAGAAATTAAAAATTAAGGCTTTTGCGTCTATTTATACATCCCAAAATATCAAAATGAAATTATGCATAATAATTTTTTTATTTCTTTGGCTATAAATGCCGGGTTGGTGAAGATCATTATACGCAACAATTATTAATCACACTTAATGGTTTTAAAAAATATAGGGACTTTTTTGAAAACGAAATGTAATTGTCTCAAAACATCAAAGTTGTTTAATTGAGGGGAAAACACATCATCAGGAAAAAAAATATTTTGCTGATTCGATGTTTCAAGACATGAAATGTTAAGAAACAGTAAGTTGCTGAAAATATAACCTGACCTACACTTAGGACCATTCTAATCAATATATAAATTATCAATACCGAAATTGTTTTTTTATAATTCCTAGCTTTCACTGTTTGCATAGCACTTTTTATTTCAAATTTTTATTTTTAATGCAATAAACTTGTGAGATATAATATTTTTTTTTCATACATAAATGCGAGATACACTTCGATATATGACTATTGAAGAGCGGTATACTACTGTTGCCTTTTATTTATTCATCGGTGTATTGGTGTATCCGTTTGAACTCTGTTAAATCACCGAAAAAATAAAAACAGCTAAAACATGTTCAGCCATAATAAACGGAAATGACAGTAACAGCAACATTCTATATTTTTAAAGAATATCCCTCGCGCATAATTACATGATATGTTGGATAAATGTTAAGTAGATAGTAACATAATACAATAATTTCTCCAATTCTTTGGCAATTTAACCCCTTCCGGATCCATTGTATAAACAAATTTAATGAACGTGTGGTTATTGATGATCTCAGAAGATGATTGGATGAATTTAAGGGTCATAACCTTTATCAGCTCACTGGATGAATAAAAATGTGCTAACAGTTGTTAATGAAATTAACAACTTTGTGGAATGTGGAAGGCACTCGAAAGGAATTTTCGTTTATCAAAAATAAAAATCTATTTGATAATCATTAAAGAAACAGATTCTTATATAGTTATGGATTTATCCAACCTCGATATTTAAATTATCAATTTTAAATCCTCGTCGAAGCTCGGACTTTAAAATTCAATAATTGAACTATCTCGATTGGATAAATCCGATAATCCACTGGTACCAATGTAAGAATCTATATTTAACCAACAAGACATTTAGATAAACATTGTAAACACCATAATCTACGTGCAAATTTATTATATATCATAATATATAAAACCAAAACTATCTCAGTCAGCAAATTAAGAAATGCTAAAAGTAAAACAAGAACGTCTTCGTTATCACGTCCATAGAAAGGATTATTGTTTTTACAACTCTTAAATTTTTTTTTTTAATGTTTACTTGACTGTAATTGTTTCATTTCAGCGACAACACCAGTACCTTTAACAACGACAACAGGTAAACATCCAATTATTCAACAAATTAATTGCGTTACAAAAATTACAACAATCATATTCATTTAATAATTTAGTCACGAAAACCAGTCTTGAACCTCTGACTATATTTTTTTTATAAACGGATACCAACAGGGGATGAATTGTATGTTACATTTGAAAGATTGAAGTTATCATTAGTTTGTTTGTCATAAATTGATCAACAGTTTCAACCGCTTGAGTAGATGCTGTGAAAAGCTCTACCTACATACCAGCACAAGTCGAAAGAGATTCACTGTTATTTTTATGTCAATGTATAATTTAAAAACTCTTCAAAGATTTTTTTCAAGGATGCAAATTCGGAATAGTATTTTTTTTTTTTTTTTTGGCAGAGGGGAAAGGGCTTTCGATTTATTTACTTGGTGATTATATTTTTGGAAATCTAGAATGTTTGGTATATTTGCAACAAAAAAATGGGTATGTGTAACGTATATTGCATGGTTTAGTATTTGCTAAACGTTTCATTTTTTATCATAATGTTTTTAGATAAGAATAAAGAAAGGCAATTGAATTTGGAAATAAAAAAATACTGTAAATCTACTAAATAACTGATGTCCATAAGACATTAGTCTGTCGGAAATTTTTAATTTTGTGTTACATATTAGCATGGGGACTTCAAATCCTTACATTTAGTGCAAACCACCAAAACTGCCAAACAGCCTCAGTTTGAAATGCTGTCTTTAATATGATATGTGCAAGAGCTTTAAACAAAAAGATATTTTGCTACAAAAGGTTTTTGACAAAAATTATAATGGTAGGCATATCAGGAAACGCTTACCCTGTCGTTACAACCAGTCTCGCTCCTTTTGGAGTTTCTCGAATCGATTTACAAGATTTGAATATCGGTAAACTATTGCCGCCTGAATCAAAAATAAGTAAAATATCTTTTTGGATAAAGGTCTTGCTCATACATATTTTGACTAAACACTATGTCACAAAAAATGTCAATCTGGACATGTTTATGACGTCAAAGTGACGCGATAAGTGACCATTCTGCATTAAAGTTTTCAGATTAAAACAACTGTTTTATTTATCAGTAGACTTAACATAATTTAAAAAGGCTTGAATAAGTTAACTATTCTTTCAATTTCAGGTGCCAAATAATTGCTCTTATCATGTCTCCTCCTTTGAAATGCGTCTTATATAGATATATATGTTTTTCATTGTTTTTGGTTCGGTTTGCTTTGATTTGAGTTTGAAGGACGGTGCGAGGAATTAATTTTCATTATTGGTGAATTTTTAACTATCAAAATTGATATGTCCATACGAATATCCGTTATTGTTCATTTTAAATTTTAGAGAATGTAACTGAAGAAATAAAACTCAAACTGCATAAAATTTAGCGGTATATAAAAAAATGAAAACATTTATCGGAATTTAAGTATGTCCTTTTCAAATATACTAAGAATTAAAGCGATTGATTGGGAAAGCGGTAAATGCATTGCCAAGAAGAAATTCCAGGAGATTAAAAAATTATGGAAAACATTATTACGGAATAATTCTGTTACGTTTAAAAAGATATCACAAAGTAACAACATGAAATATTTTTTGTTGTTCTTTGATTATTATTCTTATTGATATAATGTACGGATATTTTTAATACAGAAGCAGGTACAACAACACCACTACAATGTGTAGATCGTGAAACAAAGTGCAGTGATCCATTTATTCAATCGATCGTGTGTAAAGCGACAGACCAGTTTCACAAAGATTATGCCCTGCAGACGTGTCCAAAGGCTTGTAATTTGTGTGACGAGCTCCTTGGTAAGTATTATATCAAAAGTTATAAAAAAGATAACGGCATCATTGTATCTAACAGCGTTTCCATAAAAAGGCGCATTCAGGGTCCAGTAATTTATTGATTGTCGTTGGTTGCTGTCTGTCATATTTGTTTTTCCTTTATTTTGTTGTCATAAATCAGGCCGTTGGTTTTAACGCTTGAATTGTTTCACATTTTGTCATGTTGTGGTGTTTTATAGCTGAATTGACGGTATAGATTGCTCATTGCTGAAGGTCGTATGGTAACCTATAGTTGCTAACATCGACATCACTTGGATTCTGGAAGATAGTTCTCTCATTGACAATCATACCACATCTCCTTATATAATAAGCAGTACAAACAAGAAAAAAAAACATTAAATCATATAACGATAAATACAACAATCCACTATTAAAAAAAAATAACCAAATTACTGGACCCTAAATGCGCTTTTTCATGGAAACGCCGTTAGATAAAATGAAGCCGTTATCTTTTTTATAACTGTGATGTCTTAAAAAATTTTCCAAACGATCAAAAGATATATGTGCAGTCTTCTAGAACATTCAAACTCACAGTTCTCAGTAAAGTTAAAATGTTTTCATAGCTCGTTCACATACCAATCTCTGATTAATGTTAATTTATTTCCCTAATATTTTATCTTTTGCAGGATCAATTGGTTCAGCGTTTGGGTAAGTAAATGATATACTTGTATGAATTATTAAGATTAAAAGGAAACTGTATGATTTTACAAGTATATGAATGCCATTATAGACGACCAATGAAGGTGATAAAGATGTGATCATAATATTAATCAAACGGAAATTTTCCATTACTGGACATGTGTAGCCACTTTATGTTCCCTTGTACATTCAATAATTACTGTTTTTGATTGTGCATGTGACATTATTCATTAAATACAACAGGAATTTAGGGACTCACAAACGACATAAAACAACTGTGAGTTAGCTCACAAAAGGATATCCCAAATTCGATTATTGTTTTCATTATCATATATTTTTATGAAGCAAAAATCTTGAAATCTGATTGGTTAATTATCTGGATGCACCTCAGCCCTATTGAACTTTTTAAACCCGGGAATAAAAAAAAGTAATATTTAACTTATCGCAGCAACATGACATAAATGTCCATGCTAGTAAACACTAGCATGCGTATTATATTCATTTTTAAATTTAAAATGTAAACAAAACTGAGGAAAGTATCTTTATTAATTTATGTGATAAATCTTAATCACTATAAAAAACAAATAACTATTCCAACAAAGAAAATCAAAATGGCATATAGACACTATATAGACAAAGTACATAAGCAAAAATGAAAGACAAGAATACAAAATTGACCATAGCACAATAACATAATGGCGGGATGTACAAGTACCGAGCCACGACAAAAGTATATTACCAAAAATAGACTAAACGGTAAAGGTTAAAAATGTACAAGGACAAATAAAAAGAACACTATAATACGTAATTAAGATGATAAACAACGTCAGAACCTAGAATCTATACTTCAAGACTATCATGCATTATTCGTGAAATTGATACGGAGTATTTATCAACAAGGTCTTGGTATCTTCCAATGATTTTTTTAAGAAAAAGGACTTAAGGACATAACCTTGGCTCATCAACTTTCTGCTCAGACACTGGTGACGTTTTATAAAGTCTGAGTAGCAGCTGCAAGCTCTTGAATACCGAATGAGTTGGGAAATATATATCTCATATGCAGGTGAAGTTGGTACATTGCTGCTAATGTGGGGAGAATTTATAATTTCAAAATTAAAATCGTCTCGTTTGTCATAGATTCTGGTACTGAGATGACCGCTTATGTCAAATTCGAGGTATAAGTCTAAAAATGAGGCAGAGGAAGCCGTGTCTGTTTTTTTTTTTTTTTTTTTTTTATAATTTCTAGTTCTGGAGGATATATTAATGGATCCCAATCAGAAAAGCTTGAATTGTTATTGGAAAGAACATCATCAATATATCTGAATATGAAATTAAATGATCTGGGTTCTTTGATCTTTTTGTTTTTGACAAGTGTCTGGAGGAACTCCGACTCATATGAAAATAAGAAAAAGGTCGGCAAGGAGAGGCGCGCAGTTCGTTCCCATAGGAATGCCGACAATTTGTTGAAAAAGTCTACCTCCAAATTCAACAAATATGTTGTCAATAAGAAACTTCAGCATACTGATCACTTATTCCTTTGTGTAGCATGTTTTACCTTTTTGTTCACTATTAACAAAATATGCCGTATGGTATCGTTTTGTGTGTGAAAGATTTGATTCATTTCAGGGCACAATTTGCCTTAGGTTGTCAATTTCAAAAAAAATAAAAAATCATCAAAATGGCATTAAAACGTTTATGATGGAAGGGGGAAAACTATGGACATATGTTTTTTTTTTCAATGAAAGAAGATAATTTCTTGCTTATTTTATTTTCCTTTTCAGGCGTTAATCTAAACGGGAGAAATGAATTGTATGCTTAGCGTCTGATGATTAAATGGTTTTGTGTCAGTTTTGTGTATAATTAATGACAATACATATGTAGTCGTTTCTATAGAAATTCCAACAATTATCAAACAGCAAGTGCACAATGGATTGCAATACTTGAAATTCTTTGATTAAAATCCATATCATAAAACCATAAAATAAAGTTAATGGATTATTACAGTCGCAAACTGGGTGGAGTTCAACCAGTGTTATGCCCACCTCGATTGCTATCTAGAAAGTATGTCGCAATCAATACACAATGAAAAAAATCCCATCTGAACATTCCAGCTAAAAAGAGAACGGAGAACGAACACAGACTTGAACGAGGAAATGAAATCGGCACATTATTTGGAATGCAAGTTGAAGAATGTTCTCGCTACTACAAGACGATATACGACAGCTGGTGAACAGGGGTAATTGACCAATATACTAATTTTGTATATCAAATAACAGTAAAGTTGAGATGGAAAAACTAATTTTATTCCGAGTTTCAAGAGAATATTTGATCTCTGCTTTACAGTGTTTATGATAAAACGACCGTACAAACAGTTCAAATTTCATCCTTTTACAAATGAAGCATATCCGTGGTCATTCTTGATCATATAGCTAAAAAAAACATTGATGCATACGCTATCTTGCAGAATCTACTTATCCTCTCTGAGCACTTGAGATCACCCCGGTTTTTACTGAGGTTCGTGTTGCTCAGTCTTTGATATTCTATGTTGTGTTTTAGACTGTTGTTTGTCTATGTTTGTTTTGTTTGTTCGTCTTTGATTTTTTTTTTTTTTTTTGCCATGGCGTTGTCAGAGTGTCTTTCACCTATGAGTTAGAATATTCCTTTGGTATCTTCCGCCTCTCTCTTGTAAACAGCAAACCTCAAATGAAAAATCCTGACAGGATCACAAACTTTCGAAAATCGTTTTGAACTTGGATACACATTATAAAGGTTTGCTGAAATGATTCTGAATAAAAAATAAGAATTCACAAGTGGAAAATTTAAGTCATCTGTTTGGTCATATTTGGTCTTACAACTAAGTATAAAGCAACCTAGTTGTATGTTTTTTAAAAAGTTCACAAAGACCAACTACAATCATCGAAGTAACCAAACGTGAAATCATTCAGTGAATGAACATCACATATACAGCCTTGTGTGAAAATCATAGCGCTATGGTCTTTTGTCGATAGCGCTTAAGTCTTTATCCTCAACTGCCCAAAAGTTGACTTAGATAAACGAAATATCCTCTTCAAACAATATATTTCTATTTTGACTTTTGACTACACAAATGTAGTTCTGCTCTGATGTAAAAATGACATTTGTGATCGTCTAACAATTTATTTAAAAGATAATTCTCTCTTAACCTCAACTGAGTTATCAACTTTTGCATTTTTCACAAACTACCCTTATAATTCGTTATATACTGTCCAATGTGACATAAAACTAAGAAGATATCACGCTGAGAGTAAAACATATAATCGTCGTAGATGGTATACGCACGTCATGGCAAATAGAAGAATATATGAAAATGTAAAGAACATTCCGCATAATGAACCAAAGTTCAAATGAAGTGGATGTAAGCAATTATAGGCAACTGTACGGCCTTCAACAATGAGAAAACCCATACCGTATAGGCAACTGTACGGCCTTCAACAATGAGAAAACCCATACCGTATAGTCGGCTATAAAAGGCCCCGGCATGAAAAATATGAAACAAGTGAGAAAACTAACGGCCTAATTTATAACAAAATAATTTACGAAAAACAAATATGACAGAAATGAACCAACGACAACCACTGAACTACAGAACTGAACTATATGACTAAAATACACATGAAATGCTGATACATGTTATTGAGTCCATGCATTGCTAATTATTTATTTTAGACTTTTTGTAATTTCGATATATATGTTTTTAATATGTTATAAATCAAATATGAGACTTTGAGTCAAATCGGTGAACATGAACTTGACAGCTGTTGCACCTGTAAGTTTTCAATATGAAATGTTAGAAATGTCTAATAGTTAAGTCGTTACAAAAAATAAAACATATTTCTAAAGAGACAGCATATGTTCTTCTCGATGCTTTTACCCACGAAGGATACAGTACCATAACGAAAACGTGTAACGAAAGGTAAGTTAACAATTTCATAAACTGATGACTATTGTAGAAAATCATAATGATAACAATGAACTAGGTATGCGCGATATCTTTTAAGGACCAGGCCGTACTTTGACCTATAATTGTTTACTTTTACAAATTGTCACTTGGATGGAGAGTTGTCTCATTGGCACTCATACCACATCTTCTTATATCTATACTAGGCTCACTATTGCACATATAAAGTTATTCAATGTTTAAACTTTTGAAGCATTTAAAAGGAGTTTTTGTAACCAGGA
The DNA here is from genome assembly GCA_017311375.1 of Mytilus coruscus. NCBI lineage: Eukaryota > Metazoa > Mollusca > Bivalvia > Mytilida > Mytilidae > Mytilus > Mytilus coruscus. Next base: position 129,572,730 of record CM029596.1, read on the forward strand.
TTTGTAAACATTCATGCGTGTGTCATTCAGTAAGTACAGATCGAGTTAAAATTGGAATTCTTTCATCTATATTGATGACTTGGCATGAATTCAACATGTACACTACGTTTTTGTATACAAATTGTGTACATACCTCAGCATATTTTTGATATCATATATCGGCTTCTCTCAGCTTGATGTTGTTTATCGCTTAAGAACCGCAAAGTCCGGAATCAACTGTACGGTGATTACACCCAGTGTATATTCAATTAAGCATGTACGATAAGTTTGGATTTTAAATTGTTAATATTGTTAATATCATCAATATCAAAATTATCAAATGAATATTGTCAGTTTTTTGCATGGCCATCATCACATAAAATCACAATGAAAATTCACAGCACTTATAGTGATAATACATTGCACTAATAGTTAAAATAAATCGCTTTCAATAATCGATATTCTAGATTCTGTTGCTTTAATAATACATATTTTGGACTTTAATCCTGTTAAGTGTACATTGAAGGTCCAAGTTGACATGGATCCATTGACACAGATGGACTACTTTAAACTAGAATCTATGACAAACTTCACAACTTCCCCATTTCTCAGCAGTAAAAAATGAAAACAACACGTTATAAACGCGCTTTTCTTGGTTTACCTTCATCAGTAACTCTCAAAGCCGTATATTTGAAAGCCAAGGACGTACAAGAACCGAAACAGTAACATACCCTCTGCTCCATGGTATGGCGTTACATATTTCAATTGATAAATTACACTCACATGACTCATGCTTGTTCATGTTTTACGGACTTCATTAGCAGTGATATGCTCCTTAGGGAGCTACCATTTGATTTTTATGGGGCTAGGATGAAAAATTTTGTCCTGCATTTTTTTGTAGTTGTAATCTCTGTCCTGCCTTTTTATTTTTCACTCTATTCGGTCCTGCCTTTTTTTTTTATTAGTTTATCCTGACTTTTTTTTGCATAAATTGTCATCCTGCCTTTTTTTACTCAAAACTCCTGTCCTGCCTTTTTTCAAATTTCATCCTAGCCCCCCATAAAAATCAAATGGTAGCTCCCCTATATGAAGGTAAATCCAGAAAAGCCCTTCGGACGCATGAAATTATTACACGTGTTGTTTTCAATTTTTTACAACACTGGGTCGATACCATAGCTGGTGCACTATCAGTCCCCGAGGGTATCATCAGCTCAGTAGTCAGTACTTCGGTACTGACATGATTTATAACAAACTTTTCTAAAATTGTCCGTTTATAAATTTTGAAATTATAAATAAACTAAGGTTTCAACTCCCTCAGGCAAAGTTGACCTAAGATGGATTCGGCTATTTGTTTTAGGTATTTTTGTCATATCGCTCTTCAACCGTTTCGGTACTTATACATCCCTCGGATTTCAAATGTTTGGCTTGAGCGTTCCTGATGAAGGTAAATCCAGAAAAGCGCTTCAGACGCATGAAATTACACGTGTTGCTTTCAATATTTTATACAGAAACTGCTCTAACAGAGTTATGAGGAAGAACAACTGAAATCGACGCTATATATAGATCTGGGAACAGTATATAGTCAATATATATGTTCCTGATATAGATATAAGAAGATGTGGTATGAGTGCCAATGAGACAACTCTCCATCCAAGTCAAAATTTATAAAAGTAAACCATTATAGGTCAAAGTACGGTCTTCAACACGGAGCCTTGGCTCACACCGAACAGTAAGCTATAAAGGGCCCCAAAAATTACTAGTGTAAAACCATTCAAACGGGAAAACCAACGGTCTAATCTATATAAAAAATGAGAAACGAGAAATACTTATGAACCACATCAACAAACGACAACTACTGAACATCAGATTCCTGACTTAGGACAGGTGCAAACAAATGCAGCGGGTTTAAACGTTTTAATGGTACCAAACCTTCACCCTTTTTCTGAAACAATAGTGTAACATCACAACATAGAAAGACACACTATAAAATATCAACTGAAATAGCTTAACTATACAAGTTTTATGGTCAACATCACGAATTGGTTGGCAGATACCATATATGTGTATCAACTCAGTAGTAACATTTTTTTGCAGTTTTATAACTTTGAATCCCTGGGCAGATGAACAAATTGTGACATTTTGACTGAGTCTTGATTTGCAGGCTGATAATGCTTAAATGGCTGGTGATGCATGAATGGCTAGAGACTCTTACCCTGTCGATGCAACTGATGTCGCTCATTTTAGAGTTCAGTTTTCGTTTGTTACTTTGAATTGACTTCTTAATCGTTTTATAAGATTTGAACATCAATAAAATACTGTTGTTTATTTTCAAAAAAAGATATTTCAGGGGCAAGGTGAGTAGTTGAATTTTTTCACCAATTTATCCGGATAGATACATCCTGAGAATACTATAACTGTTATAGTAGTCTCAAATACATTTTGTAATGTGATTTACAATTTTAAATGACGTTCGTATAATTTTAAAGATAAGTAAAAACTGTGAAATTTGGTACAACATATTTTTCTAAATATTGCTCAGTAGAAAAAAACTTGCCTTGTTGATCATTTTTGTTATTTAAACTTAAATCTAGCTCTTATAGTATTCCAAACATTACCCAAGAACTGGCAAAATCTTAATTGTACACATGCTATACATTTAGCAGAAATAATTTGGTATAAACCCATCATTCGATTCCACGGGCATGGTGAGCTAAAAGTTGATCTGTGAGACAAGATTTTGACCCACACAGATTCCATTCAATCCTAGAACATAGATTCTTTTTGTATTATAATAATTCCATGCAAAACTACCAGGTGAGCTATACAAGGGTCCTAGGAACCTCCAGTTTGTAAATTTTCTTAAAATGATCAGTATAACCATACTTAATGTTGCTTCCATTTTTATAGGATTTGAAAATTAAACATCACGCTAAAGCTTTTCCATACTGTTACTTAAATTAGCAAAGTGTTTATGATTAAGTTCAGCAAATATCGTTTTTTTTAACCATTTCCTTTAGCAAAGAGGGACGAAAGATACCAGAGGGACAGTCAAACTCATAGATCGAAAACAAACTGACAATGCCATGGCCAAAAATAAAAAGACAAACAGACAAATAATAGTACAGATGACACAACATAGAAAACTAAAGACTACAACACGAACCCCACCAAAAACTGGGGTGATCTCAGGTGCTCGGAAGGGTAAGCAGATCCTGCTCCACATGTGGCACCCGTCGTGTTGCTTATGTTATTACAAACCGTAAATAGTCTCATTCGGTAAGTCACATTCGTGAAAAGGGAAGGGTATTGTAGTTACGACATAAGGAACATATCCGATATCATCTGTGAAACGGTTATTCCATAACGGTCAACCAACTCATGATGGCGTCCGTAAAATTTACGAAGGGATGACTTCAACTTCACCATTTGGAACTCTTGGTTTAATAGCTTCCTTGTGAGCAGCAATCCTCTATCAAGGAAATCATGATAGGAAACACAAGCCCGGGAATATCGTATCAATTGGGAGATATATACTCTGTATGCAGGCGCTGCTGGAATGTTGCTACATAGAAATGGAAAGTTCACAATTGGGAAGCTGAAATCATCTCTTTTGTCGTAAAGTTTTGTTTTCAACCGACCCTCATCGTCAATTTCTAGATATAAGTCAAGATATGAGGCAGACTTAACTGTATCTGTATCTATCTAGGGGACTGCTTATGTTACCAATGAAAATAATAAATTCAAATAAATTGAAATGCAGTTTAAAATTTATTGCACAAAATATGAGTCATAAAAAATACAAATATTATTCATTACTGACATATGTATATGAGTATCACAACTGTTCCCCTTGTTTTTAAGGGCTGATGTTTTCTTTGTAATTGATCCATTATCATTAGATTATGCCAGAAGAATTAAATTTTCCCTCTCCATGCTCATCCTATTCTAAAGTATTTCTTTACTAAATTCCATAGTATAAATAAGATAAAGCTGTAATACAGATTTGGTTGCTCGCAGTAACTTGTTCTTTTCTCTTGCAAACAATTTTTAATAACATAATAATTTAATTAAAATGTTCAAATTGACATTTTCATGCAATAAATTGTCTAACACATTATTATATGTAAATGAATATAAACTGTATATGATCAATATTCATATATATGACAACAAACGGCAAACTGTTTGTTGTAGTTACTGAGAGCACCTTCGATGATCTGACAGCTCAACTATTTCTTTAAATAATATAACAGAACTCCATCCTTTAAACCGCCAAAGGATTTGACATGCATATATATTACCCATATATCTAAATCTAAAACTACAAGAATCCGTTTTACAACTGCTCCAACCAGTTTTGAACATATATAAATAATATAACTATATTAAACACAGGAGAAATCCCTTAGTTCAAACGAAAAAGAAAAATATTAGTTTGTTGCTAAAATACCCAATGATGCATGACTGCAAGATAAATTTTAAATTCTGGCAAGTGATTTCAATCTTGTCACAAGTTCATTAATTCTAAAGATCATGTCCTCTTATACTCTTAATGATGTTTAATGAAATTTATGACATCTCCTATGAAGTACATCAACAGATATTAAATTTAGGATGGCATGATTTCTTATCATAATGTTTTACCTTGAGCATTCTTGATTTTTGTATTTTTTTTTATTGTTATTCTATTTATGTTTTGTAAATCTACTGATTGAGTTTAAAAAATGTTGCCATCTCAATGTCTTTTGGCTTTTGCTTTGTTGTTGAGTTGCTGTTTCTTTGATGTCTACCCAAAATATCCTTTTTATTCAAATAAGTTGCTGTCTCAGAGAAAAATAATTTTCATGAAGTTAAACTAACACAAAAGTAGTTTTGTTGACATAAGCTAAAGCATTATATTCCATATTACGTATCTGTGAAATGTCCAAGCATTGTGTGTAAACATGTATACAACCTACTATTTATCATTGGCAGTTTTGCTGTTAAAAGGTATATATATATATTGATTAAATAGCTTTCTACTGCTAATACATGCTTAGTTCCCTTATAACAGCAGTGTCTCTTTCATGTTTGTAAACTTCCACTGCTCCATGTATAAACACTTCAGATTGAAGGTTAGAATTGTAAAACTTGGGCTTAAATATGGTTGGTTACAAGCTGGCTTTATTATTACTACATGAAAATAAACGAAAAAAGGTTAAATTCATGCATGCTTTATCCCAATTGCACAGTTGTTCAAAAAATTAACCCTGATAAACATAACAAATACAGACAATGTACATCTCTGTAACTATATAATTTGAGTACTTTCAAATCTTTAGGGAATATTTTGAGTACTAAATATTAAGAGAAATGGAAAACAATTTTACTACATTCATACTTGTTTCATAATGTTAATATATAGCACTTGTATGAATCAAATAATCATAAGAAACAATCTTTACATCTGTGATATATATATATATACATATGACATTTTCTTCTATTTTTACAAAGTGTGAACATATTCAAACATATTACAAAACTTCTATATATATTTCCAAGAAATCATTTATTACAAGGTTAGGACTGAGTATTTTAATATGTGTCAATACAATTGAGATAATACATTGGCTATGATTCAAAATATTATCACAAGAAGAAAAATTTCACAACATTTAATGGACTGTCAACATTGTAGTGAACAGTCAAAATGTCACTGCAAATATCACTTGTTTAAATTAGGTATGCCTATATCAATGGTCTTAAATTGGCAAATTTAAACAGTTTTGCATAAATACAGCAAACCATATCATTATATACATCATAACCACAACATTCCAGATCAAATGTAAACAATGCAGTTTTACATTAAAAAAAATTGTAGGAAAATCCATATTGAGGGTTCCCTTCTCCATGGAAAGTCAAGGTAGGTAGTTAACTGAAGGTAAAGGTTGCTATGCAGTTGTGTCAGGGAGAATTGTGTAAGCACCTGAAAATAAACAAACATTTTATGAGTTTCTATTAAAAATGGATGAAATAAAGTTTACAGTATTAATACTGTTTTTAAATGATATAGATCCAAGAATTTTATCTTAGTATAAAACAATTAAACAATTCAAAAACAACGTGAATTGTTAACTTGATTGATCATAACAACTTATGGCTTAAAAGTAGAACAATCGAAATACACATCTGGTCCAACATTATAGGGAATGTTCTAAATGTATAAAAAATATTTAGAAAATAGAGAAAAATATTTGAGTTTACAGAAAGATTGCACTTTATGAAAAGTAGTTGTCACATACTGTCAGCATAAACTTTGTAATAATTTTTGTGTTTGCAAATATTTGTATTTAATGGCCATCGCTTTCAAGATTTATGGTCATACAGAAACCAATTGCGAATAAACAGTAGTCAATATAAAATATGCATTTTGTTATATTCTATTTGAAAAAAAAAGCATATATGTAAATAAACTAATCATAGATACTAGGCTTAAAATTGTGTATGCCAGACGTGTGTTTCGTCTACAAAAGACTTATCAGTGACGCTCGAATCAAAGATGTTGTGTTAAAATTAATTGATTGAAATGTACAGGATGAACACAAATTAACTTATCTAGATTTCAAAGAAAACTGCAGTAAATGATGACAATATCATCATACTTTTGAGAGATAACAATGAGACTGTATGTTCATTGTATATATTTATGTAAGTATAGTTTACTCAAGACTGCCAAAAACATACATTTATAGGCTAGCTTAGTTCTATTTTTACAAAGATGTCTCCTTATTTTTTATTTGAATACACTGCATGCAATCAATTTCTATCCAATGATCCTTATACATACAAATATAGCTGTAACTTACATATTTTTCAAATAATTACCGTTTAAACTTGTGTCCTTAGGGTTCTTTAAGACAAAGAGTATCTGTTGAGCTACTTGTCAGAATATTTAATATTTGTACAATGAAAAAATTCCGAAATCATGTAAGTGTGACTTAAGTAGCAGGGCCTCATGTTTACTATCAATGAAATTAAATTGGATGCTAATCCAATGACATATCAGATATCGCTGGTCTATTATAATCTACAATTGACCTGATTTATTCTTAAAATATAACATTTGACATTGTTGTTGTTATGTTCAAGGTAAGGCGAAAGTCTCATCTTCTAAGAAATTCAACAAAGACAAGAAAACTGGTGAGGTCTCCTTATTAACCTTTATCTTTCCCGTGACTTTTAGTGATTCATTTGAAGACACAACATAACAACCAAAAGAAAGAAATAGTGTTATATATTTAATCTGATTAATATTTCATAACTAAAGTTATCCCTGAGGAAATTCTGAATATATAGTTGTCACTAAAAAATGTATGCATCTTCATTGATGATAAGGGAGCTACCATTTGATTTTTATGGGGGGGGCTAGGATGAAAAATTTGTCCTGCATTTTTTTAGTTGTAATCTCTGTCCTGCCTTTTTATTTTTCACTCTATTCGATCCTGCCTTTTTTTAAAAGTTTATCCTGACTTTTTTACCTAAATTGTCATCCTGACTTTTTTTTTTTGCAAGTGTCTCATCCTGCCTTTTTTTTTTACTCAAAACTCCTGTCCTGCCTATTTTTTTCAAATTTCATCCTAGCTCCCCCTATAAAAATCAAATGGTAGCTCCCTAAATGGCTGTTAAAGAATGAAAATGAAAGTGTAAATTGCAAGTCAAAATCCATGCAAAAATAGTTTGTTCATAACAGTTATTGGTATTAGTATCTGAAGTAGTATTAGTAGTAGTAAAAATGGATGGTAGTCGTGGTATATAATGGTGAAAATAAAGGTGGTCATAGTGATGACTGATGGTGGTGGTAGTGGTGGCTGATGGCAAAGCTAGATTGATCCAGTGGCAAATATGTCATGCAGGAGGAAGTAGAACTCATGCTGTTTGAGATGGTAGAGGTGACTGGTGAGATTGTTGTTAGTGATGGTAGTTAGTTATGTAAGTAGTAGTGGTGGTTGGTTATAGGATTTGTAGTGTTGCTGGATTTTGGTTAGTTCTCATGGCAGTTGGTGATGGTGGTACAGTACTAGTCCACCCAGGCCCCAGGGCACCAAATAAATATATTGATGATCTATTCTGTAAAACAAAAAAAAATGGCAACTCACACTCCAAAACAGTTTAAGACCTAATATCTACTTATGCAACAAATATGCAATGCAAATGGTTCAAATAAACCTAACTAACAAGTTGTCAATAGTGTTCCATTGACATACATACATTAAGCCAGTACTGACCAAACAAGAAGTTTAATAACTGATTTAGAGCTGCATACCACTGTAAACCAATTTTACAAAAATTCTCAGACAGTTATGTTCAAAGTTATTTAATTAATCTTCATGAATATTTTGGTTCGAAAAAAAAAACTAATTCGAGTATCAAAATCTCTTTAATATATTTTTGGCATTTTTGGTTTTATTTTCAGTTGTTTTTTCCTGAAAACAATTAGGTAGCCAAACACTAATGTGCATTAGAATACAGAATCTATTTTCTTGAAAACAGTTTGGAAATAAGTTTCAAATGATGATTTGTATCAAATAGCACAACTTTATATTAAGAATTTCCTCTTTCTGTTGTTGAAAAAAAATATCTTAAAATTGAAACAAAACATTTTGCATCAAAAACCTCTGAATTTCATGTGCTTGCACACCATTAAAGACAACATTATGAGTACACACAACACTGAATGTTCACTTCTTACTCAATGATTGATTTAAAATAGATTATGACGTGGTAGCACTATGCTCAAAATAACACAATGTTCAATTTTTAAATCAATGACTTGCTAGACAAAATCCTTTATGATATTGAATTCGCAATATCTATGACAACAATCTACAATTTTGTTCACAACTATCTATATTCTAATATTACACACCATAGGAAGAAGAAGAAAAACACTCTTCAGAACTGCTGCCTTCAAAAAATATAAAGAATGAATTTTTTCTTGTATTTTGCTGAACACATCAATTCTTGGATTGACCAGATACCCATTAAATCCACAAAAAATTATTATTCCACAAAAAATTATCAATTCACAGAATTAAGTAAGGAGACATGATTCTTACAGAGAATTTCAATGAGGAAATAATCTAACAGTTCTTAAATAAATTAAATATGTGAATGGAATAATTTACGTAACTTATACATGTAAACATATATCTAGTTATTAACAGAATCATTCATTGGTAAATAATTACTTTGTTCAGCTTTTCTTTGATCTCTTTTCATCAATAGCATCACAAATACAAATATAAATGCTGCATACAGATATGGCCCTGGGTACAGTATGTATAAAGCAGCTGCAAAAAACAAAATTATTTTCAAACCAACTTCATGGCTTCTAACGTCTCTACAGCCATTTAATTACTAGGTATATATTTCATCATTTTAAAAGACAATAGTTTTCTTTTTCAGTTTTATCTTTTTTTTTGGTCATTATTTCATTTTTTTTATATAGTTTTTTATGTTTCATTTCTCTTCACTTGTTTATGTTTTTTTGATTGGTTTTTTTTTTCATTTCTATGAGGGGGGTATTTTTATTTTTAAGTATAGAAAAGAAAATATTATCAATGTGAAAAAATTACAATTCACACCAGCAGTGAAATTACGGAAATGAAAACTATAAGCAAAATGTTTCTTGAATGCCGAGTGGTCAAGATAAATGATAAATTATCAAGAAACTAAGGTTCTAACTCCTTCAGGCAAAGCTGACCGTTAAATCAATCTTGTTATTCTGTTTTGGCCCTTATTGATTATAAAGGTCCTAAAATTTCAACATATCTATACATCACAGAACTGTTTAGGTTTGAGCATTCCTGATGATCGTAAATCCAGGGCTCTCGGTCATAAAACTTTACTCTGTACTTGGAGTACAAAATTTGTGCTCGAAACACCAAATCCAGTATTTTGATTGGTTGAATCCTGAGTCTGAGTACAAAAATTGTGCTCGAAAGTTTTATGACCGCAAGGCCAGAAAAGCGCTTCAGACGCACGAAATTATTTCAGTGTTATTTTCATTCAAATATCTAAAAATAGAAAGTGCTTCAGGAGCTTAAAATACATTTTATCAATTACTACGCCATATCTAAAAACAGAAAGTGCTTCAGGAGCTTAAAATACATTTTATCAATTACTACGCCATATTTAGAAACAGAAAGTGCTTCAGGAGCTTAAAATACATTTTATCAATTACTACGCCATATTTAAAAACAGAAAGTGCTTCAGGAGCTTAAAATACATTTTATCAATTACTACGCCATATTTAAAAACAGAAAGTCAGGAGCTTAAAATACATTTTATCAATTACGACGCCATATCTAGAAACAGAAAGTGCTTCAGGAGCTTAAAATACATTTTATCAATTACTACGCCATATTTAAAAACAGAAAGTGCTTCAGGAGCTTAAAATACATTTTATCAATTACTACGCCATATTTAAAAAAAAAAACACATGTAACAGTAATGGGATGAATATCGAAGAACACTCAGGTTGATGCTATGAGGTTGTTATGTCCTTTAGTCGTGTAGTACCATGTGTTCGTTAGCTCATCCCTAAAGACCAACAACGTCAACATGACAAACAACAATTAAAGCAATGTAAACGTGATATTTATATATTTCCTAGTAATTCATGGCTTTGCTGCTCATGTACATACAATACTTTAAATTCAGAAATTTATGGAAAGTTTTTATTATTGCATAAATAGAGAAAAATAGGTTTCACAAAAAAAAAAATTTCATTTAAAATGTTGATAGAATTATTGTGTGCAGCATTTCCTAAATCTTGCATTCTTGGCTATTGTTTAATAATGGCAATAATAATTTCTAAATTTTCAGTATTCCTAATAAATCGTAATAATTAATCTTGTTTTCTTGTCCATTGTTGAACCAACCCAATAATAAATGCATGCAAAAATATCAGAATTTACAATATTTCTACTTAAAAATTGATAATAAAACTTACTTCTTAGTGCATTTACATCTGGATATTTTGGAATGTCATGTTTATGCATTTCTTTTATATGGTTCTTAATAACTGGTACAAGTAGCTGTATATTTCCACCAATGTTTGTAATTATAAATAAATAAACTGCTATTCCTGTCGTTCTGATATCTGACGGTATCAATTCCACTAACACTGCTATGGTGATGCCTATCCACATCTCACCTGTAAATATATAAATAAATATACTCAACTATATATGTCTATAATTCTCTCAGTGCTTTTCATTTTATAAGGATCAAGATATAAAAAGGTATTGTTGAACACCTTCCTGAATAACCCTTGCCCCATGTAAAAGTGTATATCACTAATCAGTGATATTATCAGTGATTGTTGTTCCTTGCACTTTTGTTTGGCTTTTAGAAAAAATATCTTCATATTATTGTGATATTGGGTAGCTGTTATTAAGATATACAATGTATGAGGGGCGGAAGGACCTTTTTTAGACATCAGGATTGGGACTTTATTTTTGCAGGAATTGGGGATTTACACTTTTTAGGACTCAGGAATTAATGATTAATTTTTTCTTGATCTGGAAAAAAATGCTTTTTCAGGAATTCAGGATTCATTGTTTTTCAATTTTGAGATTTAAGAATCAAAGAAATAAATAAAACTGATCAATATCATCAGGAACATATATACTGTTCCCAGATATCATGTCGAACTCAAATCAAACTTCACATCAGAAAAAGTTCTACCGCATCTGTCTAATCTACAGGTGTCTGACTATACTTACCAAATAGATATGTTGGTATTTGGCATAAGTAAGCACCAGGTGGCATAAAAAATAAAGTTCCAGCAGCAAATGGTGCAGCTAATACCTGGGAAATATGTACAATAAAATCAGGATTTATATCTAAATACAAATAAAAAGATGATGTATGATGGCTAATTAGACAACTATCATATTTCTTATCAATGGGCACCTTGTCCAAAGGTGTATAATTCCACAGATTAGCAACTAGACAATATTTAATTTGAATGAAAATCTTAACATCTCAAAGTTTACAAAACTCAACAAATCTATATCATGAATCAACTTTTAATTGCATCAAAACTTTACTATCATCATTTTAATTGAATCATTACTGTACTATCAAAAACAAAAATATGCTTCATGGTGCCTTATTTTGTAAAGATCTTGCCTTTTAAAGGACTTTTTGAAATATTTGTTTTACTGCATTTCATGTTAAATTGTACAAGGTTAGTTACAATGACATCCATTTTTGTGGGGTGTTCATAAGATCAAGAACCACAATTTTCCCATATGTAATGATTACATATGTATGAATTACACAAAGTTTGGTAATGATTGATTCTATCTAAAGGTCAGGATTGTCAGAAATTTTTAAACTGTTTTTTTTTGTCAAATCTTACATTCAAATAAATAGTGGCAGTCATGCTTGATAGGAAATCAGAAATCAACCTTCATTCTCTTTTTGTCTTAGTAGTATTAACATTCTGAACATTTATAAACCAGCTTATTTTAATGTAAAGTTCTATCTAGCTGACTTTGTGAAAATTAATTTTCACAATTTTCTAAGTTTATTGATGTATCCTTATAAGAGAAGATCTAAGTTTGACATAGTTGTGTCAATTTATATTTTCCTACATGCATATACAGTCAAACCTGTATCAAGCATTGTATTAGTGTTTTCAATCAGTAGAGTTATCATACTTGCGAGCAATGAAATAAAAAATAGTGGATCTCTGCGCTGTAAGAGCGCGAAGAAAATGTTGATATATGTTAATATTCATGGGGAAATAAGTCACTGATACTGTTTTCAATGGAAAATGAAAAGAGTGGAACAAGGGGAATTCAAAATTCACCTTCTACTGCGTGATCTTGGTTGCAAACGGTTTAGATTTTCATTTTGACTTCGACATTGACAACATATATGAAGATTTTTTTTCGTCCTGAAGAGGTTTTAGACAGATGACCGCTGAAATGAGTTAAACTATATAGAGAAAACATTTGGGAGGGTCGGAAAGTGACTGTTAGAGGCAGGTGACCACTGAAACAAGGTGACTGTTAAGGCAGGTTTGACTGTACATGTAAATAAATCACTTGCAAAAACAACTTTGCTACAGGTATAACTGCTATATTAATACCCCAAAATATTTCTGAATACTTACCAAACTAACAAATATAACAATAACTCGAGAATATAGTCCTAATCGTTTGACAATAACATCGGACAGAAGACCACCAACAGTAACACTGAGTATACCTCCTACAATAGGTATCCATGACATGTAGTCACCTATCTGGTCTTTTGTTTGGTGTAAGTCTGTAAAGTACTGTTGTGTGTTGTAGGATATTACATAGCCAGCTGAAATTGAAAACATTAATGTTAATATATGACAGTAATCGGTTACTGTAAATTCAGAAGAAATATAAGAGAAAATTTTCAAAGGAGAAGGAATGATAAGGCACCTTTTTTGGTCCTTTTAGTTCAAATTTGAAGAAAAAAAAACAAAAACATATAATATATCTATCAAATACTATTCTTCAGATGTACATAAAGCATTAGTCAGTCAGTTATCAGTATTTTTTATTTTTAAACTGTGTCTTGCATATTTGCTTAAGAGCTTCAAACTTCTTGCTTTTAATGCAAAACTGTGAAAACTGCTAAAAAACTCCATTTTGAGATCTTATCATTATTATTTGGATATGAGCCAAGACCTAACCCAGAAGACCATTTTGAAAGATATCAAAATATTTTTTTTAGTAATGCCTAAATTCATATTTATTTTGTTCTAAAATATATTTTCGGCATTTCAGGTCAAAAATTATTTGTGTGGCCTCAAATGTACACAATAAAGCAGAGATTCAAATTTACATAACAATTTACTTCATCATATTTAATTTTTAAGGTAAAACATTATGCATGCATTTTTTTCTGAATATTGGAGAACGTTTCCATACAGTGGATTCATTAATATTCGTGGAGGACTTATTTTGTGGATTTTGTGGGTAAACCTATAAAGTTTAAAAAAGAATAAATTTTCTATTGGGTTGTATGCAGACTTAGGTAAATCCACAAAATCAAAGATCCACGAAAATACAATTTTTCCTCAATCCGTGAAACTGGTAACCACGAAAATAAATGAATCCACATTATATGAATAAACTGTAAAAATTATGCTTTCTATGTGGTTTGTTTCATGAAGCACAACAAATTTGCTGAATTTTTTATCTTTTTTTAAGAAAAGTTAATCTATTACATACAAAAGTCACATGTCACTGGACGTTAAACAGTCATCCATCAACATCATCAAAAGTCACATGTTGAATACTAATGTCAACCCAATGTCTGATTTCAGATTATTTATTAAACTGAATGTTTAGAACAAACCTGCATTCCTGATTGATGAGGCTAGCAATAACAACATCACAGATGGGTTAAAAAATCTGGTAAAAACTCTCTTAGCTTTGTATCCAACACTCATTGTATTCTGTTCTTTGTCTACATCCTTATCTGGTTCACTTTGTTGTCTAGGTGGATCTTTAACTGTTAGGAACAACAAGACGGCAATAACTATACCGGGAATGGCTGCTAAAAAATAACTCCATCTCCATCCCTAAAAACAACAAATAATATATATACATGGCCTAATATACCATAAACAACCCTTAAAACAATGAATATTACAATGTATATAAATGTCCTAGTCTACCATAAACATATTAAATCTTTAGATAGTTATGTTTTATGAAACTATTTTTCACAGCATATTTGTGATTTGTGATTTTTATTTTATTTTTATATGAAACATGTACATGTATTTTATTATGTTTATTATGTATACAGTTTCTAAGATTTCTCAAAAGCTGCAAATTCATGAATGAGGAGAAATCATATTTTCATGGATATTTGATTTTGTGGTTTTGCCAAAGTCTGCATTCAGACCAATAGAAAATGTGTACACATGAATCAAGTCATTAGTGTATACATGAATATATAACTGACTTGTATACATGAAATCTTGTAATATGTGTACACATGAATCTAGTAATTAGTGTATACTTGAATCTATAACTGACTTGTACACATGAATCTAGCAATTAGTGTATACATGAATCTATAACTGACTTTTAACTGTGTTTAAAGTTATTGCAAATGACTAATATTTTGTTCGAGCATATTGTTTTCTTAAATTGTTTAACATTTCATACCGATATAACATGTTACTTTTATTATTCTTCCTTAGTTTATTTATTTTGTATTTGCATTGTATCATAGGTCAAATTTATTTGTTCAGTGTATGTTCAATGGTGTTAATATGTCCTTTGATTGAGTTAAGCTATTTCAGTTGATATTTTATAGTGTGTCTTTCTATGTTGTGATGTTACACTATTGTTTCAGAAAAAGGGTGAAGGTTTGGTACCTTTAAAACGTTTAAACCCGCTGCATTTGTTTGCACCTGTCCTAAGTCAGGAATCTGATGTTCAGTAGTTGTCGTTTGTTGATGTGGTTCATAAGTGTTTTCGTTTCTCGTTTTTATATAGATTAGACCGTTGGTTTTCCCGTTTGAATGGTTTTACACTAGTAATTTTGGGGCCCTTTATAGCTTACTGTTCGGTGTGAGCCAAGGCTCCATGTTGAAGACCGTACTTTGACCTATAATGGTTTACTTTTATAAATTTTGACTTGGATGGAGAGTTGTCTCATTGGCACTCATACCACATCTTCTTATATCTATTGTACACATGAATCTAGTAATTAGTGTATACATGAATCTATAACTGACTTGTACACATGAATCTAGTAATTAGTGTATACATGAATCTATAACTGACTTGTACACATGAATCTAGTAATTAGTGTATACATGAATCTATAACTGACTTGTACACATGAATCTGGAAATTAGTGTATACTTGAATCTATTACGGACTTTATATATGACATATGACACATGAATCTAGTAATTAGTGTATACTTGAATCTATAACTGACTTGCACACATGAATCTAGTAATTAGTGTATACATGAATCTATAACTGACTTGTACACATGACACATGAATCTAGTAATTAGTGTATACTTGAATCTATAACTGACTTGCACACATGAATCTAGTAATTAGTGTATACATGAATCTATAACTGACTTGTACACATGAATCTAGTAATTAGTGTATACATGAATATATAACTTACCTTGTACACATGACATATGACACATGAATCTGGAAATTAGTGTATACTTGAATCTATAACGGACTTGTACACATGAATCTAGTAATTAGTGTATACATGAATCTAAAACTGACTTGTACACATGAATCTAGTAATTAGTGTATACATGAATCTATAACTGACTTGTACACATGAATCTAGTAATTAGTGTATACATGAATCTATAACTGACTTGTACACATGAATCTAGTAATTAGTGTATACATGAATCTACAACTGACTTGTACACATGAATCTAGTAATTAGTGTATACATGAATCTATAACTCAGAATAATAATGTATCCACAGTATCTTAATAAGCCTAGACAAAACAACCATTTTCTTGTAAGAGTCGGAACATAAATGGGTGAAAAACAAAATCTGAAACAGGACAGAATTAACAGCTATTCTCTACAGAACTCTGGACAAATTTATATATCTGAAAAATTGATTAAAATTTGATGGGTAACCTTTGACCTTGAATAATTTAGGTAATAAAGGAACTGAATCACTAAACATAATTTTGAAAGGACACCTAACAAAAATGTCACAGATGAAACAAACTCCAAGCTATTCTCAGAACTTTGGACAAATTTATATATCTGAAAAATTGATTAAAATTTGATGGGTAACCTTTGACCTTGAATAATTTAGGTAATAAAGGAACTGAATCACTAAACATAATTTTGAAAGGACACCTAACAAAAATGTCACAGATGAAACAAACTCCAAGCAACAGTGTCATTCAAATAATTATAACCACTTTCATCTATTCAATTGTTACTTACTTGATTGTTTATATTAGCCTTGCTGATAAAATTCCCAAAGGCATATGACATACTGTAGCCAATGTAGATACCCCAATTATATACACCTAATGCTAATCCACGACTCTGCTTAGGGAAGTAATCTGCTATCATGGAAGCTGCAAAGGGTGTACATCCAGCCTCCCTGAAATAAAACAGAATCAAGATTCATACTAAGTTATTCAAAATGACCTTTGATCTAATATGATGTCAACTAATTACTTGTTTCCTCTGTCATTCAGTCAGACTGAAATATTTTGTAAAATCTATTTTTAACTATTATGACAATTCGAAGTAAAATTTGATTGATTGACTGTAATTTGCTCATGATTCAAAGGCAAAAATTTTATGTAAACAGACGACAAGATAAAATTAAACAATAAATCAGCAAGGCTATGAATAAAATGTTGACCAAGAATGATGGTGTTAAATTTGGATTGACACTGAAAGGTTAGTTCTGGCCTCACGGTCATAAAACTTTCGAGCACGATTTTCGTACTCAGACTCAGAAATCAACCAATCAAAATCATGGATTTGGTGTTTCGAGCACAAATTTTGTACTCCGAGTACTGAGTAAAGTTTTATGACCGAGAGCCCAGGAAAATGCCTCTACCAAGTCAGGAATATGACGGTTGTTTTTTCATTTGCTCCTTTGGTTGACTACATTTGAATTTGTGATATTTATGGATTTCCCTTTTTTTGAATTTACCTTGAAGTTTGTTAATTTTGTTATACTTTTTAAGGCAACCAATATTTTGCCATACAACAGGACACTTGCTGATTTGTTTCATTATTATTTCTCTATTATCAGGGAATTTAACCCATCCTTCTCCCAACAGAAAAAAACATTGAATGACATCTACAATTCAGGGTTTCCCCTGGGTCAATTTTCTTTTTCGCCACCTCTTTTGCCAAAACAATATATTTTTCGCCAACAAACAAAAACATATTTTTCGTTTAACATTTCCTTCTACAACAAAAAAAATTAGTTTTCCACATTGCTACCAGTATATGAAAATAAGAAGATTTTGTATGATTGCCAATGGGACAACTCTTCACAAGAGACCAAATGACATAGAAGTTACCAAACTATAGGTCACCGTACAGTATTCAACAATGAGCAAAACCCATACTACATAGTCAGCTATAAAAGGCCCCAAAATTACAAGTGTGAAACAATTCAAACGAGAAAACTAACTATGTCTTTTATAATTCTAAATATATATTTTTTAATCTCATTGTCATAAATAAACACTCAATAATAACAAACATTTAGCTTTTAAAAGATACTGTAAAATTGCAATATAGAATAAGATCATGAAATCATCATGTTGACTTCTGCAAGGGAGCACAGGATTCATCAATAATAGTTTACAAGATACTTCCGTCTAGTTGAAGGATAAAATCAGAGATTTTTCTTACTTTTGAATATTTTCTTAACAATAGATTTCTCTTCGGACTATCATTAAAAAGTTTGGACGTAAAATTATGCCTCAAACACGTGCATTGCTAAAACGATTGTAAATTACCAATTTCAAAAGAATTATTACTCTCAAAAGTTATAAGATAAAATTTAAAGTCAGAGATTTTCTTCACTTTTGAACATTTTTGTCATAACAGCAGATTTTTTCCAGACCATCGTTAAAAGAAAAGAGGAGACATAAAATGTGCGTCTTTAAAAGGATTGTAAAGAACCCACTTCAAAACAATTATTTCAATCAAAGTTGTAAAATATCCTTTAAGTGATATGTGAAGCCATTTAACCACACCATTTCACGAAACAATACAATCAACACATTTATTAATTATAATCCTTTGTTGCCTATGGCTATAAAATGCCATCAGATGATTATTGTCGAAATGAGGTCAAGGTGATTTCCCAGTATTGTCTGATCAGGGAAAAAGTCCGAGAAACACGAAAAAAAGTAAACAAGATGGACGCAGTCGAACAGTTATATTTCTTTCGCCAATAACGAATTTTAATCATGTTTATTGCCACAATTTTTATTTTTCGCAAAATGCGAAAATGGCGACCGCCAGCGGAAACCCTGACAATTAACTGTCCATATACTGTAAACCAACTAATTTTTGTGATCAATTTATTTTCGCGACTTTTGCGAGAAGGAAAATAATGCGAATATAAATCGTCGCAAAAATTTAAAACTAGGATCTTTCCATGTCTAACTACATCAAGTAAATTTTAAAATCGCGATATTAAATCGCAGCAAATTGGGATAGAAAAGGCTAAAAGCGAAATAAAGTATCCGCAAAAATAAGTTGGTTTACAGTATACCAATACCTTATACATGTACCTAGTCAAAATTTCATACTACTATCTACCAATACATTTCAATAGCTGTTCACAAATTACTTACCCTATACCTAGTCCAAATCTCAGGATGACTATCTGCCAATAACTGTTCACAAATCCTGTCAATAATGTCATGGTTGACCAGATAACCAAACAAGAGGCTAACATAACCTTACGATTATATTTGTCAGCGGCAAAACTGATGAAGATCCCAGAAAATGTGTAAATGACTATAAAAACAGGACCAGCTACCAACTGGTACTCTAATCCCTGACCATTATAGTCCCATTTACATACATAGCTGCCATTGACATTTACTAAACTAGAACATCTAAAATATACAAGATCAAATTTTTATTAATGTCTGTGTTTTCATGTACTATTTCAGACAATCATTTGCGGCAACTCTAACAAATCAAAAGACTTAAAACAATCATATCTTTAGAATGATTGACATTTACTGTAGCCTTTAGAATGATTGACATTTACTGTAGCCTTTAGAATGACTGACATTTACTGAAGCCTTTAGAATGACTGACATTTACTGTAGCCTTTAGAATGATTGACATTTACTGTAGCCTTTAGAATGATTGACATTTACTGTAGCCTTTAGAATAATTGACATTTACTGTAGCTTCAAAACTTTAACTTCATCATTACATAAATGTTTTTGCATAAATTAATTCATGTTTGAAAAAGAATAATACAGTTACTATTTCTGTTTTAAAGGTGCATTCTTTATTTATGCTTAATGATAAAACTTTTGAAATAAACAGCTGCGGCATGAGCGCATGATACCCCGTCGTCTTGTGTGTGAATTTTATGCAATAATCATAAATAGTTTCTGACATATGACCTGACATGCAAAACCCCTTTTTGTCGAGCCTTCGACTTTTGTCGAAAAGCGAGACATAGCGATCCTACATTCCGTCGTGGCGTCCACAAATATTCACTCTGTGGTTAAAGTTTTCAAATTTTAATAACTTTCTTAAACTATCCTGGATTTCTACCAAACTTTGACAGAAGCTTGTTTATGATCATAAGATAATATCCAAAGTAATTTTGTAAAAAAAATTCCATTTTTCCTTATTTTACTTATAAATGGACTTAGTTTTTCTGCCAGGAAACATAACATTCACTCTGGTTAAAGTTTTTGAAATTTTAATAACCTTCTTAAACTATCCTTGATTTGTACCAAACTTGGACAGAAGCTTGTTTATGATCATTAGATAATTTCCAAAAGTAAATTTTGTGAAAAAAAAATTCCATTTTTTCCGTATTTTACTTATAAATGGACTTAGTTTTTCTGCCAGGAAACATTACATTCACTCTGTGGTTAAAGTTTTTGAAATTCTAATAACTTTCTTAAACTATCCTTGATTTCTACCAAACTTGGAAAGAAGCTTGTTTATGATCATAAGATAGTATCCAGAAGTAAATTTTGTAAAAAAAAAATAGTTTTTGCAGTATTTTACTTATAAATGGACTTAGTTTTTCTGCCAGTTAACATTACATTCACTCTGTGGTTAAAATTTTTAAATTTTAACAACTTTCTTAAACTATCTTGGATTTGTACCAAACTTGGACAGAAGCTTGTTTATGATTAAAAGCTAGTATCTAGAAGGAAATTTTGTTAAAATATTGTTTCATTTTTCCGTATTTTACTTATAAATGGACTTAGTTTTTCTTCCAGTTAACATTACATACAGTCTGCAGTTTAAGTTTTAAAACATTTATTAGATTCATAAACTATCCTTGATTTTACCAAACTTGGACAGAAGCTACTTACAATCAAAAGATAGTATAGAGAGGAATATTTTATTAATTTTTTCCTCATTTTGTTGAGCCTGCAATTAACAACAAAAGTAGGCGAGACACTGGGTTCCGTGGAACCCTTACAAATTTTTTACAAAAACTCAATATCTCTAAAATAAAATTTTGAATCAAAACCAAAAGTATACAGATCTTAAGATTAATATAACTAAGAAGTGTGTAAAATTTTAAGCAATAATCATAAATCGTTTTTGAGATACGGTAGCGACATGTGAAAACCCCTTTTTAAAAAAATCAATATCTCAAAAATAAAATTTTGAATCAAAACCAAAAGTATACAGATCTTTAGATTAATATAACTAAGAAGTGTGTAAAGTTTTAAGTAATAATCATAAATCGTTTTGAGATACGGTAGCGACATGTGAAAAACCCTCCCTTTTTTACAAAATACTCAATAACTCAAAATAAAATTTTGAATCATCACCAAAAGTATACAGATCTTAAGATTAATATAACTAAGAAGTGTGTAAAGTTTTAAGTAATAATCATAAACTGTTTTTGAGATACAGCGCAACATGTGAAAAACCCTCCCCTTTTTAACAAAATACTCAATATCTCTAAAATAAAATTTTGAATCATCACCAATAAGTATACAGATCTTAAGATCAATATAACTAAGAAGTGTGTAAAGTTTTAAGCAATAATCATAAATTTTTTTTGAGATACGGTGCGAAATGTGAAAAAAACACACACCTGTTTTAGTTACTAAGTCCCGTAACTCAAAAGTTTAAATCTTATTTTCACCAAAAGTATACAGATCTTTGACTATCATAAGAAACAACTATGTTAAGTTTCATGAAATTTGGATAAGTCGTTCTCAAGTTACGGTGCGACATGTTTACACCGGACAGACAGAAAACAGACGACATTTGTATACCATAATATGTCCTGTCAAAATTTTGTGGTATATAAAAAGTATTATTCTTTCAAGATTCCATGTTTTTGACGAAAGTACATGTATTATTTATTTTAATCATTATATTTTACACTAGACTTACAAACTTTCAGTACTAGCTTCACATTTAATCTTGGTGTTGTTTAAGCCTTTCAGATCATTGTCTGTGAAATAAGTACTGTTGATCATACAAGCCTGGTCCCCAAAGTGAACCTCCTGGGCCATTGACTTTGCAGTGATGCCAAACAGAAACCGGTCTAACTGATTCAACAGATATGTCAACAGGAACAAAAGCAAAGCCCAAACATTTGTCTTGTTAAATGTTTGAAAAAAGCCCAACTCTGCAAAGACAATAGACAGTTGTCATTGGTTCATGTCTGTCATATTTGTTTCGTAAATTGTTTTGTTATAAATTAGACCGTAAGTTTTCTCAATTGATTGGTTTCATATTTTTCAAGTGGAGGCCTTTTATAGCCCTTTGTAGGGTTTTTTTCATTGTTGAAGGCTGTACGGTTGCCTATAAATTGCTTACATCCACTTCATTTGAATTTTGGTGGGTAGTTGTCTCATTGGCAATCTTACCCCATCTCCTAATTTTTATATAAAACATTGAAAAAAATGCATTCTTTAAAATATGTAAATTTAAGATTATGTTGAACATCTATTCTTATCCTCTGCATGTATACCTTGTAAATGTATTAAACACTTTCAATAAAAATCTGTCTTATCTTCATAACCCAATTAACATATTAAATGCTGTGAAAAATTCAAAAAAAGGTAACCATCGGTTCTGTCCAAGGACTGTAAAATAATAAAGTGATTCAATTTGGGTCCTGATGTGGTGGTTGATGTTTAAAATTATGATAAAAATCAATATCTGACCTATCCACTGTTATTGAAATATACTAAAAAATATGTCTGACTAAAATATCAGAATTGGTGTTTTTAATATTGAATAAATCAAAAGTATTTTCTATGGAAAAGCACATTATACATAAAGGTATGTGGTCTATCTAAAATAAATGGGTCTTTAAGTGTTTGGAATATAAATAAATGAAACATACCAACAGTTTCCTGTTTCTCCATTTTTCTTTTATCTGTTCTTTCTGGAGAATCTGTAATAAATTGTAGCATGTGAAAATGTAAGAGACATATCAAAAACTTATACTTTTTATATAATGTACAAAATCAATAACTTACTACACATGTTCTTGATGCATATGCTGAATAACCTTACTCAATAGCAAAATAAACCCCCCAAAAAACGTATAATTTTATTGTTTTGTCAAGCAATTTATTTACATCACTTTTGCAAGTAGGAAAATAAGGCTAATGTAAACTGAATATGTCTTACTTGGATGATCTTGTCCTATATATATATATATATGAATACATCTATGAAGTTAGAATATATATATGACAAAAATAAACTGCTGCCAATTTGCCAAGAGCTTAAAAACACACAAAAAAGTATTAAGGAAAATAAGTTGATTTACAGAATTATATGACAGCAAAAATCATAAAAATAAAGTATTAACTATAAAATGGCTGCATGCATTACAGGTTATTTTCAATCTTTCAGTCCATCAACAGTTCAAATCAGACAATTTTAAATTCTCACAAAATTATCTGAAAAAACACTGCAGAGCTAAGCTTGGACTTTTGATGTTATTTTAGTCCACAGTTAACAGTGATAGTACTTTAAGTCTGTCTTGTACCTCTACTACTAAATATAGGTTAGTAAGAGTTAAGAAAATAGTGACTTATCTCCCCTTCTGTGTGGTTAAACTTAACACTGCAATTTATATTTCAAATTTAACCATATCTTGGCTTTTTCATTCATACCATGAATTTTAGACTGTCAGAAAATACAAAATCTATTGTAACCATATGAAATCCCTAACACTGATGAAAACAGGCTGACAGATGCACAAACAACATACAAAGGAACATACCAACAAATAAATGTACATACAAATATTCAACACTGAAATATGAAACTTGAAATAATATAAAATCCCCAAAAACTTAGAATGATATCTGATTCTATATATACGGGCTAACCTATAGTGAATCACAGTGACAAGTCAAATAGATAATTCAAAATGATTTACATCTTACTATCAAATTACCAAAGCTAGAGATGTTTCAAAACTAAATGCATCAGAACCCACAATACAATAACATATCTAATATATCATTTTGAAAATAATTTCAAACTTAACTACAAATCAACAGGATTATAGCTACTAACTTCACTTTAAGAACAAAAATTGCACAAAAACATTGTCTTATTCCTTTAATATAACGTATCTATTAAAATTTCTAATCATAGTTTCTCAGTTTTGCAACTGCTACAGTCACTTGCCTCTTTTACATATATATACATAATCTTATAATAATGGCAATACATATAACACTACAAAAGTTTTAAAATCATGATCAATTGCCATGACTGAGGGGCTGGACCAAATAATCACGATGGAAAATTATCTGTGGGTTGAACCCTGATCCTAAACCTCCAATCAGCTTTTCTAAAAAATGTTATGTGTTGAACCAGAACACAAAACCCCTGGTACAGACTATTTCAAATGAAAGTTGTGGGCTGAATCCAGACCCCAAACCTCTGATCCAGGCCCTTTCTAATGAAAGTTGTGGGTTAATTAAGGCAAACACATCAATCCTCTGATCCAGGCCCTTTCTAATGAAAGTTGTGGGTTACTTAAGGCAAACACACCAATCCTCTGATCAAGGCCCTTTCTAATGAAAGTTGTGGGTTACTTAAGGCAAACACACCAATCCTCTGATCCAGGCCCTTTCTAATGAAAGTTGTGGGTTACTTAAGGCAAACACACCAAACCTCTGATCAAGGCCCTTTCTAATGAAAGTTGTGAGTTACTTAAGGCAAACACACCAATCCTCTGATCCATGCCCTTTCTAATGAAAGTTGTGGGTTAATTAAGGCAAACACATCAATCCTCTGATCCAGGCCCTTTCTAATGAAAGTTGTGGGTTACTTAAGGCAAACACACCAATCCTCTGATCCAGGCCCTTTCTAATGAAAGTTGTGGGTTACTTAAGGCAAACACACAAATCCTCTGATCCAGGCCCTTTCTAATGAAAGTTGTGGGTTACTTAAGGCAAACACACCAATCCTCTGATCCAGGCCCTTTCTAATGAAAGTTGTGGGTTACTTAAGGCAAACACACCAAACCTCTGATCAAGGCCCTTTCTAATGAAAGTTGTGAGTTACTTAAGGCAAACACACCAATCCTCTGATCCATGCCCTTTCTAATGAAAGTTGTGGGTTACTTAAGGCAAACACACAAATCCTCTGATCCAGGCCCTTCTAATGAAAGTTGTGGGTTACTTAAGGCAAACACACAAATCCTCTGATCCAGGCCCTTTCTAATGAAAGTTGTGGGTTACTTAAGGCAAACACACCAATCCTCTGATCCAGGCCCTTTCTAATGAAAGTTGTGGGTTACTTAAGGCAAACACACCAATCCTCTGATCCAGGCCCTTTCTAATGAAAGTTGTGGGTTACTTAAGGCAAACACACCAATCCTCTGATCCAGGCCCTTTCTAATGAAAGTTGTGGGTTGAACCAGGGCACTAAACCTATTGAACAGGTCTTTTCTACTGAATGTTGTGGATTGAACCAGAACATCAAATCTCAACTTTTATAATGTCATTTATAAATATTTATTATATCAGTCAGTATACAACTAAAATAAAATTAAGCAATAAGAAATAAACATGCAAATCAGAAAACAAAGCAACAAACTGTTAGTAAACACAAGCATAAAATAGAAATGATATAAAAGGTTGAATTAGTAAAATTCACTACACCTGGTGTTAACCAACCTTCATTCTTGATAGATTCATATCCCCTGTGTCTTACAGCTTCTTTGATAGATGCCATTCTGTGTCAGAAAATATACAGTCAACTTGGATCTCATTTATTTTCCTTTTCTCCGAAATTAAAACAGACTGTTCATGACAAAAATGCATGAGTGAATATTATTATTCTAAAGTTTAAAGGGCCTAAATTCTTTAAATTTAAAGTTCCTATACAAATTGTCATAAGACAGTCAAGTTTTTTTTAAAGCAAAATAATTTATTTGTTTAATCTTTTCTAAGAATATAAGTCAGTACTTATATCATACATACAAACCTGAACTTTTTTATTTTGTCATTAATTGGTCTACTGTAACATTAAATATTTGTACTTTAAAATGCAATAGACATGCTTTTCTTACAAGATACATTATACAGCTGAAAAATCTGTTTTCATGTGTTTTTTTTAACTGATTTATAAAGAATTTTCAAAATTTTGTATTTCATCTTTCTACCTTTTATTTGGTCACCTTTTTCATTTTACACTGATCAAAATTATAAATATGACAAAGTAATATGACATTATTAAAGAGTCCCAACCATTGAAAATCTGTTAGCAAGCATATCATTAAAAAATAATCAACTAGCATAATTAGTCCAATTTCATAGAGCATTGACTGATGAGGAATTAGAGAAAAATACATTAAGTCATCAACAGTTCTCTAAGGCTTCACTCCAAGAAATCATTACCACACAATTTTCTGAGATGGACATGCATTACCTTAAATTATTGAGATGAAATTCTTCAGAATATCAGGATTATCTAACAGTTGTTTTCTAAATGTTCCAGTATGATCTCTGAAACATACATGTACATTATAATACATACTTTAATATAATTTTCATCAAATTACTCAAATACAATTATATATAAAATTTATCACCTTACATAATAATCTGCAGCCCAGAAAGAATGGTTACTCCTTCTCAAAAATGTATTCATGACATTTTGATATAGTCAATCATAGTTATGGGGAAACATATATTAGATTTGCTTCAGTCAAAGTTGGCAAAGTTATCCACATTTGGATTTAGTTCCACAATTTCAGAAAACTATTGTCAGTAAACCTGTTAGTCTAAAATCTATAGCTAGCAATTAAAATATCAGCGTAACACCTCATGCAAGGACTCTTAAATTTACAGACATTTGGAAGTTAGGGGGTCTGTTGTTGTGGTTTCATTCAAAACAAGTTAAACTGCAAGCTACTGCTCACTGATGATACCCCCGCCCAAATACTTGACGGTAAACAGGTAGTTGTTGAGTGATGAATCTGAAAACGCATCATACGGTATAGCTGACTTATATAAACCCTGAAACCAAATTTCAGAAATCCTTATGATGTAGTTCCTGAGAAAGATGCGACGAAAAATATTCATGGGATGGACGAACCGATGGACGGATGGACAAATGGACAGACAGAGGTAAAATTGTATACCCCACTTTTTTAAAGCGGGGGTATAATAAAAGATATGTTCTGTGAAATTTGTATAAAATTTACAAGCTATTAAATCATCCACTAGTGGGTATAATGTGAGAAAGAAAGAGTGTAATAAAACATGAACCAAGAATGGGTAAGTCAGTTATTTTTTTCCTCGTTATGTGTTCTTTGTTGAATTCATGTCTCTAGATAAAAATTGTTTTTATTCAAGGCAAGGAATATCTATTCTGACTCCTTGATTGTTTTTTGAAACCACTTACAGTACCATTGGCTACATTGTCAGTTTTTATTGGTGGAGGAAGCCAGAGAACCACCAACATTCAGCAGGACAATCCTAGTCAATAAAGAGTTGAATGATGTCACGTGCAAGGTTCTAACTCATAACCTCAGTGTTGACAAGTAAGTAATACAGTAGATGAACTTCTTATACCACTTGGCTATCATGGCTATCCAGGCCACAAAAATCTATTCTAAATCATGATGCAGAAAACTTTAATACTTTGAAACTTAATATGGTAAGAGTGTAGTTTTCAAAGGTAATCAAAGTACTGAAGTACTGAACATCGGATGACCGCAAGTTCTGGTGGATGGTCACAGGCACTTGTCTCAGAAAAAAAATCATCTCTCTATACCTGAAAGTTAGGTTAAGGTACATAGATATATTTTTTTCTGAGACAAGTTCCTGTGTGGATGATGAATAAATGACAGGGAATTCAACCTCACCGAAATAATTATTACATTGTAGTGATATAATCATTTGTTATCAGTGTAATCTGGTTTTTCGGTATTCATGATTTGTTAGCATGGTTAGTGTATGATATATATATTTCTCATGATAAAACATTTTCATATCTTTTATCTATGTTCTTAAAAATTATTTTCATGAATATTTATTGATGAAATTAATCATGTTAATATATAACAAGCGATAAGGAATGTTATTTTGCACTCGATAATATCCGCGTATAAAAGTTCGGTTATCAGTCAAAAGCGCAAGGGACGTGTGCAGAATTTCTGCGGCAACATAACACCGGTATGACCTCTTAAGGTCACATCCGATGTAAAAAGGAAATCACACTTTGTGCTGTAATGATTTGAAAAAAATATTTTAAGAAATGACTGAAGTGTACATGGTGTAAAAGAGGGACGAAAGATACCAGAGGGACAGTCAAACTCATAGATTAAAGATATTTAAAAAGAATGGCAATTAGAACATTGATATATATTTCAGTGTTCATATCAAGGTTGGCAAAGTATTACCCAGGCGGGAAAAAACCCGGGTGGGAAAACCTGGGATATCCCGGGCTGGGCAATACTCCCTGAAAAGGGTAATACTGGGCAATACAAATTTTAAAGCTTATCTTTACACTAAATAGTTAAGACTTGTTGTAGTTTAATAGTAGTATAGCTAAATATACACATTTCATTCAGATAACCAGTGAGAGTCAGTTCGAGGATTTAAAATTCAATTTCTTCCTTTTCTCCCCTCATTCAATGTAGGCTGAATACAAGATTTGCACATTTTAGGATACCTTGTTAATTGCCAAGCTTTGTTTCAATAATCCAACCTTTATTGCAGTATTTCAGTGAATCGAAATTTTTAATTGTTATACCATCATATTGCTAAATAAACACCTTAAGGGGATGTGTCATGAACACTTATACAGTAGTAATGAAAAGACAGATTATTGTTATATAAACGTGTTCTAATCTGAATAATTACTTTATTAATTAGTGATGTACATATAAATATGCTGAAACTTAGTAAACTTTTTAATCAATAAATAGATATAGTTTAAAGGTAATTTTCCTTCCATTACATATAATTATTAATTATTTGTATTAGCTATATATATTTGAAAAAAAAATGCAAATTGAATTCTTAGGCTTTATTTTAACAGTTTGACCAATTTAGAAAGAATGGTGTAATAACAGAATTTTAGGTGGATTATTGAGAAAAATGTTTCCCATTAATTTTGTCTTATGTGTCTTCATGTACACTTGTCTCAGTTGCTAGAACAATACTTTCTCAGATTTATACACTTGTGTTACTAGAGTCTCAAACAAGTAAACTTATTTATAAATCAAATTCCTATGTCTTATTTTTATAAATACATTTGTATCTTTAAAATTTAGGCCAGTATATCATATTACCCAGTATTGCCCAGTATTACCCAGTAAAACCCAGTTAAACCCGGGTTTTCCCAGTATTTCCCACTGTGCTGGGCAATACTTATAAAACCCAGGTTTTTGCCAACACTGGTTCATATTTACAGACAGCATTGCACAAAATCATATTGAACAGTTCAGACAGAACTTGCTGTTTAATAATGATGTTGCTGTAGTGTCTTATACACATGTATGTAATTTCAACAACTATGAGCTTTAATTAATCCATTTTTACATGTATCTTCTTCTCTTTTCCTGAATTGTATTTTAACCATCCTGATATTGTTGCATTTTTTAAATACTTTTTAGGCTTACACACTCATTTTCATACATACCGATTTGAATAAGTGTTGTTTTTTTTTCTAGATAGGTTTTTATCATATTCATTGTGTGTTTTTAACTGGATCATTTGTTCCACAGATTGAATAGTTATCATGGCTACAGGTTTGTTATTTGATTGACATACAAACATGTATTCCCAACATATCCTTTTCATTGATCTAAGGGTCAGCATAAAGTTATTTAAGAAAGCATATGTCAAGCTCTAAATCCTTTGTGTATAGACAATTTGTGGATGATTTAAAAAGAAATTTATGAAGATGTGCAATAATTACAATCTAATGCCATCAGGGTGTATCTTATAAAAAACGTGTGTATAATAATAATACAGTACCTTTAAATATATGAATATACTACATCTATCATGCTTTTAAATAAATAAAAATACGGCCAAAATGCTGAAAGCAATGGAAAGACCCATGCATTCCATAATCATCATGATCATTGAAAGCTATCAGTTTGCATTAACCATAATATCATGATGTACAAAATGTCTACCCCATAGGGCCAACACCTTCAGCCATGTCAGTGGTATATATCTAATACAATGCACATGTACATACAATTTTCAATTGTCTTCTTTGAGTTTTAGCTCATCATGCTAAAATTGACATTCTAAATTGTATCTGTACATATTCAAAAGTATATACATGTACGTTTGCAGCCATCAAAAATTACTTTTACACTTTCAACAATGTTTTATTTTCTTAGTTCAATATGGGAATATTATATTGATAATATATTATTTTGCTTGCTGGTTGCTTTAAGTCCCGTGGTCAATATTTTATGCATGTTCAGGACGACAATATAAATTATCCCAGGTTAAAGCATTTTGATGCATTGTTTTCATTTACAAACATCCTATTATTTTAACTTCATTATCTCTGCGATGAAATGTACCAGTGGATAAAAAAAAATACCTTTTCAGAAAGACTTCACATCTCTATACATCCTCAATCGCTCAAAAGTCAAATTTGTATTATATAACTAAATCACGTGTGGCTAGTCACATGTGTATGACACGAGTTATGAAACATGAATCAACCTTTCTGTTGGAAAAGTGCTAGATGACAGTGGAAGAATAAGAAAATTTGATGTTAATCCATACTGACGAACTCAGCTATCATAAAGTTTTGGCATATAAAACAATCAAATTGCTGCGTTTCTTTGGGGGAGAGTTTGTTTATATTTTAGGGCTATACTATTATTAAAATCAATTACCGACATGGCACCTATATTCCGGAAATGTGTGCTACTTTTATCATGCAGAAACATAAATAGTACTTTATATGTCTCTGCTTTTAAAGATCCAGACATAGAGTAAATCTGAAATTTACAAACAGAAGTATAAGTATAAAATAATAAATAAACGAGGTCCACAAGATATACAACAAAGTAAAGAATGAGCAACAGGGACATGTCACAACTGCCAGTCATGAGGCGGGTGAGCTCTGGTGCTAGGGCGGTAGGGTAAGCAGTTGTTGCAAGCAAAATTAAGACTTCGCGTTTCATTAACTGTCATAAATCCAACAGATTTTCCTTTAATGTACCTTTGCGTACAGGGGCTCATTCCTGTTAGATATACTAAACTAGAAACCATGAATCGGATGTGAACCTGCTGAGGACCACCTCCGGGTGCGGGATTTCGCTGCGTTGGAGACCCATTGGTGGCCTTCGGCTGTTGTCTGCTCTTTGGTCGGGTTGTTGTCTCTTTGACATATTCCCCATTTCCATTCTCAATTTTACTTGAATAGATAAACCATTTTAACTTCAACATGTTCAATATGCTATCTATCGAAGAAATTAGTAAAGTGGGTGGAGAATGGACCAGGATAGAATATTTGTACATAGACAATGATATTTGTTTTTCTTGGTTGTGGTTTGTATATGGACGGCGTCAACTCCACCTTTCGATAAGTTTCAATCATTTTTTTTTTCAAAGAGAAGCACACATCTCTCTCATCTTTCGACTTCTAAGTCCACCCACCCAATCTGTTGCTGCTGACCAAAATATAAGATGCTGCCAAACTCTTCGTGCAAAATCAATATCTTTAGCTAAGTTTTTGTTTACACGTCTACAAGTAAAAGTGTGAACTTTGTATAAGTACAATATTATAAATTTGACACTTACCAACACTTAAGATCATCGGATATAATACTTTCCTACTGGCTTGTGATTAAGAACACCGAGTTGATGGTTCATGGCAAACAATTTAGTCAGTGTCGCACTGTACTGAATAGGACATCGATAGATAGTCCACCGTTCCTTAACAACGTTTGCCACTTTGTTGCGACAGGATAAAAATTAGAACTTGGATAAGGTTATCTCTGGTTTATATGTATAATGACATCGTTAAATACTTTTAACTCTGTGGATACCTTTACCTTTCTTAAAAATAAAAATAAAGTGAGTTATAAAAATCTTGAAAAATAAGTTAAATCAACACCGCTAAATACTATTTTCAGATTGAGAAAACAAATTCGCTTCTGTTACTAAGGAACCCCAATCTGTACAGAGGCTGTTCCACAAAAGATGGCAAAACACCCTTTAAAAAAAGACTAAAATCGATGGCATAAAAACGAGTTGATAACTTTATTTGCATAATCTGCTTACATTAACAAGGTGCCAACGTAATTATTGTTTTAATGTTGTTTTTTTTTATCAAATATTTCCAATACCTCCGATTTTGATATTGAAAACAAGGCTCCTAGTTTTTAAAACTTAAAATTTAATGTGATGATAGCTTAGGATACCCGTGGTCAAGTGTTACTGGAAACTTTAACATTATCCGTAAACCCATTTTGTTAATTTCATTTGAAAGTGTCCTTGATAACGTTCACTCTCTGAAATTAACTAGAAAGAATGGTAAGTCATTGACGACACTCATTCCTACTGCAATATTGCCACAGAAGAGTGAAATTTGAAAAAAAAACAAACTCTAAAGTCTCTCTTTAGAAAAAGATACACAAGGAATCTGATTCAGAATTGCATCAATCAATTTGAAGTTAACTTTATATAAATCATTCCAGTAAACAAATATATCGCCTTCATAACAAGTCAAATACTCTCGAATGCAATCTAGGTTTATACCTACTGACAATAAGGAACCATCATAGCTGTAGTCTGGGGTTCTATATAAAAATAAGGAGATGTGGTATGATTGCCAATGAGACAAATATCCCCATAGTTCAAATGAAGTGGATGTAAGCAATTATAGGCAACCGTACGGCCTTCAACAATGAGAAAAACCTATACCGTATGGTCGGCTATAAAAGGCCCCGACATGGAAAATATGAAACGATTCAAATGAGAAAACTAACGCCCTAATTTATAACAAAACAATTTATGAAAAACAAATATGACAGACATGAACCAACGACAACCACTGAACTACATGCTCCTGACAGGCAGATAAAGAATGTGGCGGGTATAAAGAGATATAAGATGTGGTATGAGTGCCAATGAGACAACTCTCCATCCAAGTCACAATTTGTAAAAGTAAACCATTATAGGTCAAAGTACGGCCTTCAACACGGAGCCTTGGCTCACATGTTTGTGAGCGCTCAACCCTCCCCATAACCTGGGACAGTGGTGTATCAGCACAACATAAGAACAAACTATAAAAATCAGTTGAAAAAGGCTTAACTCATCAGATGGATACAAATAGAAATACATCTAACAAAAACACAGAGTGGACATGGACGGGTACTTATACATCCCCACAACAAAAAGACACGAAGTACATATATCGGAGAGTACTCGCAGTTACTGACAGCTAGTTCAAAGCCAATAACAACAAATTAAAAACAATCATGTTATCAAAGTCTAAAATATCAATCAGTACACTAGTTCACTGCTCGACAATAGACGCTAATATCAAGATGCATGGATGGATGGCTTATAAACGTCCAGTGGCAAATTAAACGCATATTCAGGACGAGAACATGTTAGTGCGATATGAATGATAATCATGCTTTGTACTAGACCGACACCCCGATCGAGCCGGATTTTTAATGTGCTAGTTCACAAGGTAACAGGCCGCGGGAAGACATGTCACCGTACTCGGTCTTTGCTCTTACTCCTTAATGCGCAGTGCTTAGCGGAAAAGCAGCATGCAAATACCAAATTTACAGTCTTTGGTTTGACCCGACCGGGGTTCGAACCCACGACCTCCCGCACTCGAGGCAATCACGCTACCAAAAAAAGCGGTTCTAACATTAAGAACATGTTAAGCAATTCGTATATCATAGTAAAAACTTAGGACAAGAGTGCTCACGCTAAAATGTCTCGCCTACTATACTGATCATTGATTTTATGTTGATAGTCCTACATTTAAAGTTTTACTACAAGTATCACATTAACATTTATGATTCAAGAAAACGAGGTCAAGGTCAGATAAGGGAGCTACCATTTGATTTTTAGGGGGCTAGGATGAAATTTGAAAAAAATAGGCAGCCAGGACAGGAGTTTTGAGTAAAAAAAAAAAGGCAGGATGAGCAACTTGGTAAAAAAAAAAGCAGGATGACAATTTGTGTAAAAATTCAGGATTAACTAGTAAAAAAAAAAGACAGGACCGAATAGAGTAAAAAATAAAAAGGCAGGACAGAGATTACAACTAAAAAAAAAAGGACAAAATTTTTCATCCTAGCCCCCCATAAAAATCAAATGGTAGCTCCCTAAACCAAGCCAAAAATACATGTACACCTTTAATACAATCATTCCATACACAGAATATATATGACCTATTGCTTATAGTATAAAAGAAACAGACCAAACCATGGAATTCTATATTGACCAATGAACCATGAAAATGAAGTCAAGTTCAGATGAACCCTGCCAGACAGACATGTACACCTTAGAATAATTTTATGCATCAAATATAGTTGACCAATTGCTTATAGTATCTAAGAAACAAAGTTAACCGGGAAAACTGAACATTGACCAATGAACCATGAAAATGAGGTGAAGGTCAGATGATACCTGCCAGACAGACATATACACCTTAAAATCATTCCTTACACCAAATATAGTTGACCTATTGCTTAAAGTTTGAGAAAAACTTGCTTGATTTTTTCGGGGTTCGTATGGATAGTAAACCTGGCAAATTGTAACAAACCCCTGTGCTCCAACTTTACTATCATAAACTTGCTTCTAAGTGCTTTCTTGTAAGGAGAAATCTCTATCCAGCTAAAGTCTGATGGAAAAACGCATGCTGTGAAATAACGTATCAAGTTGGAGACAAATACTCATTTAGGGAGCTACCATTTGATTTTTATGGGGGTTAGTGGCTAGGATGAAAAGTTTTGTCCTGCATATCTTTTAGTAATCTCTGTCCTGCCTTTTTATTTTTCACTGTATTAGATCCTGCCTTTTTTTTTAAAGTTTATCCTGACTTTTTTTTACCTAAATTGTCATCCTGACTTTTTTTTTTTTGCGTGTCTCATCCTGCCCTTTTTTTCTACTCAAAACTCCTGTCCTGCCTATTTTTTCAAATTTCATCCTAGCCCCCATAAAAATCAAATGGTAGCTCCCTTATGCAAGATCTACACAGTGTTGCTACATAACAAGAGTGCACACGCTGAAATGTCTCGCCTTCTTTACTTATCATTGATATTATGTTGATAGTCCTAAATATAAAGCTTTACCACAACTATCACATAAACTTAACATGATCCAAGAAAATGAGGTCAAGGTCATATAAACCAAACAAGAAATTCATGTACACCTTACAATCATTCAATACACTAAATATAGTTGACCTATTGCTTATAGTTTCTAAGATACAGACTTAACCAAGAAAACTAAACATTGACCAATGAACCATGAAAATGGGGTCAAGGTCAGATGAACCATGCCAGGCAGACATGTACAGCTTGCAATCCTTCCATACAACAAATATAGTTGACCTATTGCTTATAGTATTAACAGACCAAAACACAAAAACTTAACACTGAGCAATGAACCATGAAAATGAGGTCAAGGTCAAATAAAACCTGCAAGACTGACATGTACATCATAAAATATTTCCATACACCAAATATAGTAGACCTATTGCATACAGTATAAGAAAAACGGACCAAAACACAAAAACTTAACTATAACCACTGAACCATGAAAATGAGGTCAAGGTCAGATGACACCTGCCAGTTGGACATGTACACCTTACAGTCCTTCCATACACCAAATATGCTAGACCTATTGCTTCTAGTATCTGAGATATGGACTTGACCAACAAAACTTAACCTGGTTCACTGATCCATGAAACGAGGTCGAGGTCAAGTGAAAACTGTCTGACAGGCATGAGGACCTTGCAAGGTAAGCACATACCAAATATAGTTATCCTATTACTCATAATAAGAGAGAAATTAACATTACAAAAAATCTGAACTTTTTTTCAAGTAGTCACTGAACCATGAAAATGAGGTCAAGGACAATGGACATGTGACAGATGTAAACTTCGTAACATAAGGCATCTATATACAAAGTATGAAGCATCCAGGTCTTCCACCTTCTAAAATATAAAGCTGTTAAGTTAGCTAATGCCGCAGCGGCCGCCGGATCACTATCTCTATGTAAAGCTTTCTGTGACAAAAGTCGCAGGCTCAACAAAAATGAAAGATTGAAGTCGCCTCTTTTTGTCCTGAAGTTCTGATTTTACCCTCACTATCAGTTTCTAGATTATACAAGCCAATATATATGCAGTAGATCTAGTTGTAGCTGTGGTATCCTGTATTTCATATTCGATGTGATCGATTTAGCCACAAAACTTTCAAACTGTAATTTAGTGGAAAAAACACATCATCTACATTTTAATGAGTAATGTCATCTTCTTTTCATCATTCTCAGAATTACTTATAGGCAGACCGACACAAACGAATAAAGGAACAATCCAGGGATAATTGCAGTTGGTTCTCATAGGAATCTTATCCTGAAATTGATCACCAAGACCAGTCATATAAGTGTTTTTTCTGCATTTTATCACTGGCAATAACCCTGATAAGGTTCAAGGTTGTACTGGAAACAGTGTGCATTGCAATTTGATACACATCAGTGACATACACATTGTGTGGCTACTGCTTCCCAAAGCCAGTGTACTGCTCTAGTAGATTTTGCCTAATAGCATTCAATGCTTTACTCATACAAAATATGCCACAATTTACCATAACAATGATAACACTAGATATTTTTTAATGTGTCTTGTACAATATATAGTGATATTGACCTCACTTCTTGTTTCCATTAGCAAATGATTAGTTATTAATGACTATGCTGTTATATTGAATCCAAGAATCATGTTGCTTGGTAAACTTGATTTCTCACATTCTAACCTTTTTGGTGATCCTGGTTTACTTTAGTTAGGGAGGCATTACTTACAAGTTAAGGGTATAGGAACCATGGATGGAGAGTGAATGGTGGAAAGGATGCAGAGTGGAAGTGAATATGAGAGATACAAAAGTGAGAGAAAGAGTGAAGGAATGTCACTCAGAGTGGTGAAAATGAGGGAGTGAAATTGGAATCTTGGCACTTCTTGTTATAAAGGTTGTGTTCAGAAAATAAGGTTTTCTTATACTTCAGGATGCCTAAGTATGAAAAAGAGGTATTGTCAGCCTATTTACCACATTCCCTCATGAAAGAATGGGAAAGTCCACTTCTATACTGAACATGATTCATTGTCAGATGGTCTTACCCAAAATTTTTATGCCCCATTTATGGGCATTATGTTTTCTGGTCTATGCGTCCGTCCGTCCGTTAGTCCCGCTTCAGGTTAAATTTTTGGTCGAGGTAGTTTTGATGAAGTTGAAGTCCAATCAACTTGAAACTTAGAGTACATGTTCCTATGATATGATCTTTCTAATTTTAATGCCAAATTAGAGATTTTCCCCATTTTCACGGTCCACTGAACATAGAAAATGATACTGCGGATGGGGCATCCGTGTACTGGGGACACATTCTTGTTATGAAATATAATACTACCATTGAATTAAGTTTCATTTAAATCCTTATCCTATGTAGGAGTACTTTTCTTTATAAGGTACCTTCACCCCACCACTTCATTGTAAGGGCATTACATACATCTTACATTACTGACAATTGTGTAGACCAGAAACATTTTCCATCATTCACATCTTCATATTATATATAACTATTGTGCAAAGTTTTATTATAATTACTCATGCAATAATAATGGAATTGCACAATTTCTGGTAGATAGGGACAAGACAATTCCTAGATACTTTAATTTGCCATTGGGTAAACCCCAAAAATAATATTTTGCCAAGTGGTAATAACAAAAATAAACTGAAGTGAATAAGCACGATTTATTTGAAATATATACAATATAAAGATAGATTATCTTAACAAAAATGTATAAATTATAAGAAAAATTGAAAATGATTTAAAAGAAATCACAGAAAACAAACAAAAATGTATTATTTGGTACTTCTTGAAAAAATATACGAAATGGAATCAAAGCTGTTTAAATCAATGTAAATACAATAAAATTTGGAAAACTATAAGCATTTCCAAAGAATATTTCTCCTATTTCTCTCATTCAATAAAGGAACATTTTGAAACAAAATAAAAAATATAACTATACTTCTAGCAGTTAACCCTTAAAACAGGTCAACATAGTACATAGTTATATAGCTATTAATAATAAACTTTTCACATTATTTGCATTCCAGTATTTCCAGGCAGCAATAAATATACATTCCTGGTAAAAGATGTTCAACAATAAAGACTTGTAATTATGATTTAACAAATTTAGCAAAGATGTGTATTATTCAGTCATCAAAATTGTAGTAATGCAGATAATTTAAAAGAGTTTCGACAAGTTACATTGTATATATTAACCTTGTACAACAAATCTTATATCAGGTAAAATGACTGAAAATAAACATAATTTTACAATTTATTTACCTTGAATAATATCAAGATCAAGGCTTCATGGAATGAATATAAGCTGACTTTTAACGAAGTGTAAGCTGTAAAAATACTCACAATATATCATTGTCTACTGAACTGGCCAAAACAACTTCAATTAAAAACATTATAATGTCAATCCTAATATAAAAATAGATCAGTATTACTACATATAAATTTGGAATGCAATGCAAATAATTTCATCATCATGGTTGTTTAAAATATGCTTGAAAGAGAAGAAATGCTGAAATCTTTCTTTTTATTCAGCCTTTTACCAAATCTTATCAATGACCAAACAGCAGTGTTAAAAGCATGACTACATTGTACATTCCTAGTAGTTGAATTTAACTAATAACCTACAAAAATGGATATCTATTATCATATCAATTTAACGATAGGTTTTTCATTCATATGGGCAATAATTACAACAAACCTAGCTGTCGCATTGAGAACATTTTTTTAAAGTGAGTTCTATCTTTTCACCACACCAATGATCTCTAAACTACACCTTTTGGAATGAGAGATAAACCTGCCTGAATTGAAAAACCATTTACATTTGAACAGTGAAAGAAATAGAATATGATCAAATTATATATACTCCATAATGCAAGTCTACCATTCTCCAGAAAATAGAATAAATGACTGTAAGTTAACAATTTCTAACATAAATCAGTCTACTTTTGAGACAGTTGGTTATCTAAGAGGATTTCTATATTCTTTTAATACTTAAAATCAATTCCTACAAATGCATTTTTCTCTCCATGAAAAATATCTTGATTTTCATACTTTACAATATAGTCAATTGAGAATCTAAATATAGTAAATTCTAAGAAATGTTTCCCAATTGTACATCAAATTCTGATTTAATAATATATTAAAGTTATTCTGCTCAATAATGTGTCACTGCTCTGAAAGCATACTAAATTCTAAAAGTAAACAATAATGAACATAATTTATTAGATACAAAAGTGAGAGAAAGAAAGAAGGAATGTCACTCAGAGTGGTGAAAATGAGGGAGTGAAATTGGAATCTTGGCACTTCTTGTTATAAAGGTTGTGTTCAGAAAATAAGGTTTTCTTATACTTCAGGATGCCTAAGTATGAAAAAGAGGTATTGTCAGCCTATTTACCACATTCCCTCATGAAAGAATGGGAAAGTCCACTTCTATACTGAACATGATTCATTGTCAGATGGTCTTACCCAAAATTTTTATGCCCCATTTATGGGCATTATGTTTTCTGGTCTGTGCGTCCGTCCGTCCGTTCGTCCCGCTTCAGGTTAAATTTTTTGGTCGAGGTAGTTTTTGATGAAGTTGAAGTCCAATCAACTTGAAACTTAGAGTACATGTTCCCTATGATATGATCTTTCTAATTTTAATGCCAAATTAGAGATTTTCCCCCATTTTCACGGTCCACTGAACATAGAAAATGATACTGCGGATGGGGCATCCGTGTACTGGGGACACATTCTTGTTATGAGATATAATACTACCATTGAATTAAGTTTCATTTAAATCCTTATCCTATGTAGTACTTTTCTTTATAAGGTACCTTCACCCCACCACTTCATTGTAAGGGCATTACATACATCTTACATTACTGACAATTGTGTAGACCAGAAACATTTTCCATCATTCACATCTTCATATTATATATAACTATTGTGCAAAGTTTTATTATAATTACTCATGCAATAATAATGGAATTGCACAATTTCTGGTAGATAGGGACAAGACAATTCCTAGATACTTTAATTTGCCATTGGGTAAACCCCCCAAAAAATAATATTTTGCCAAGTGGTAATAAC
This sequence comes from Mytilus coruscus, assembly GCA_017311375.1. NCBI lineage: Eukaryota > Metazoa > Mollusca > Bivalvia > Mytilida > Mytilidae > Mytilus > Mytilus coruscus. Next base: position 129,613,354 of record CM029596.1, read on the forward strand.
AAAAATAAACTGAAGTGAATAAGCACGATTTATTTGAAATATATACAATATAAAGATAGATTATCTTAACAAAAATGAGTTTGTTATGTATAAATTATAAGAAAAATTGAAAATTATTTAAAAGAAATCACAGAAAACAAACAAAAATGTATTATTTGGTACTTCTTGAAAAAATATACGAAATGGAATCAAAGCTGTTTAAATCAATGTAAATACAATAAAAATTTGGAAAACTATAAGCATTTCCAAAGAATATTTCTCCCTATTTCTCTCTCATTCAATAAAGGAACATTTTTGAAACAAAATAAAAAATATAACTATACTTCTAGCAGTTAACCCTTAAAACAGGTCAACATAGTACATAGTTATATAGCTATTAATAATAAACTTTTTCACATTATTTGCATTCCAGTATTTCCAGGCAGCAATAAATATACATTCCTGGTAAAAGATGTTCAACAATAAAGACTTGTAATTATGATTTAACAAATTTAGCAAAGATGTGTATTATTCAGTCATCAAAATTGTAGTAATGCAGATAATTTAAAAAGAGTTTACGACAAGTTACATTGTATATATTAACCTTGTACAACAAATCTTATATCAGGTAAAAATGACTGAAAATAAACATAATTTTACAATTTATTTACCTTGAATAATATCAAGATCAAGGCATCATGGAATGAATATAAGCTGACTTTTAACGCAAGTGTAAGCTGTAAAAATACTCACAATATATCATTGTCTACTGAACTGGCCAAAACAACTTCAATTAAAAACATTATAATGTCAATCCTAATATAAAAATAGATCAGTATTACTACATATAAATTTGGAATGCAATGCAAATAATTTCATCATCATGGTTGTTTAAAATATGCTTGAAAGAGAAGAAATGCTGAAATCTTTCTTTTTATTCAGCCTTTTACCAAATCTTATCAATGACCAAACAGCAGTGTTAAAAGCATGACTACATTGTACATTCCTAGTAGTTGAATTTAACTAATAACCTACAAAATGGATATCTATTATCATATCAATTTAACGATAGGTTTTTCATTCATATGGGCAATAATTACAACAAACCTAGCTGTCGCATTGAGAACATTTTTTTAAAGTGAGTTCTATCTTTTCACCACACCAACGATCTCTCAACTACACCTTTTGGAATGAGAGATAAACCTGCCTGAATTGAAAAACCATTTACATTTGAACAGTGAAAGAAATAGAATATGATCAAATTATATATACTCCATAATGCAAGTCTACCATTCTCCAGAAAATAGAATAAATGACTGTAAGTTAACAATTTCTAACATAAATCAGTCTACTTTTGAGACAGTTGGTTATCTAAGAGGATTTCTATATTCTTTTTAATACTTAAAAATCAATTCCTACAAATGCATTTTTTCTCTCCATGAAAAATATCTTGATTTTTCATACTTTACAATATAGTCAATTGAGAATCTAAATATAGTAAATTCTAAGAAATGTTTCCCAATTGTACATCAAATTCTGATTTAATAATATATTAAAGTTATTCTGCTCAATAATGTGTCACTGCTCTGAAAGCATACTAAATTCTAAAAGTAAACAATAATGAACATAATTTATTTAACAAAATTTTTGCACTAAATTAATAGTTACTACTACAGGTATTCAGTGTCAGTCTTGCAGGCAATTTGATAACCTTATCAAGATTTGGCAAAATATATAACAATAAAACTTGTACTGAGTGTAGACATGTGTATCATTTAAGGTTAATGACTAATGAGTACCAGTGTTCTAATGAAGTATTTTAATAGATTTAAATAAATTTATCATTTTTTGGAATGGAAAATGAAAATCACAATTATGTAAAGTTAAGTTACAAAACGTTTACACTTGGTAAGTCAAAGGCATCAAACAATATGGTGCTACTGAATTTATCACTTATATACACAACTGATAAAGAATGTACTACACATATATTCAATGTCCTACAATTACAATGATAGAAATGTTATAAACTGTTACACATGTATTACAATAATACACATTGTAATACACTTATAAACAATGTAATAAATTGAGGCACAATGTAATACACTAAATACACAGTGTAGCACATTGATACACAATTGAATGTTATATTACACTAGATTTCCATTATTGCATACTAGTAATTAAGTATTGATTGCATATATACCCTGTGTTAAATTAAATTAAATTTTCAATCATTAGTGTTTTATACTACAAATTTATTCAAATAACATGATGGAAAAAGTAAAAATCTTGTGACAATTTTAACATTTATGCAGGAAGACTAGACTAATACAAATTAGTACAACTTTAGTACTGGGTTCACAGCTATACAACATAATTTTAAATATAATTTAAAAAATAATGTTCTATTTTCAAATTTGAAACTTTGACTCAAAATGTTAGCACAAATTGTGATTCATTAGAAACCTAAATAATGATGGACAAGAGATCCTATTAAAGTTTAATTCCTGCTGAATTGCAATCTTTATTTTGGTTAAATATTGCTGAATCAGAAAATTTTAACCATTAAATCCTAAATTTAATTCCTGAGAGATTATAAGGATCCCATAAAATATGATTTCTAATTTACTAACAACTTCATCCAGGCATGATCATCTAATCAGAAACCCTATTCCAGCATTATATAATACATCTGGAATACCTTAACATTACAGATCTTTATTATTTCTCTTAGATCAGGAATCTAGTTCATATGGAATTATTCTGCTTGATAGTTCAGAAAACATTTGACAAATGGATAAGATAAGACACAATAGGCATATATCTTCAACATGTTCAAGGAGTGTATGGTCTTTTTACACCAATTCTTATGACTAAAATTGGTAGTAAACTATACTGAACCGCAAGTGATTTATAATTATTTTTTCACATAACCTGAACCCAATTGCTTCTGGTAATCATAGCTAAGATTATCTGAAACGTATTGTAATCTGTGTCTGAAGTTAGTCAAATAAAAATTTAAAGTTCTGACATTACTGTTGTACTTAATCCTGTTCCATGTAGCAGTCAATTACGATACAGAGGTCTTATTTAGAGCAAGTTGGTCTTATACATATTAATTTTATGGCTTTTTAATGTTCATAGCTCAAAATCAATACATAGGCTAAAAGTTATGCACTCAACAAGTACAATTTAAATGAGAACAAAAGTAAATCATAATACATTTTTTGTACTATCATATAAGGATTTGTCTCCCTGCATACCTTCAAAATTAAACAAGCAATTCTGAAATGGAATGATATTGTATACATGAACGAAAAAAAAAAATTATGCTAATTAAATATGAATGTTTTAAACTTTTACAGGTTAAATGAAAAAAAACTGGTACAGTATTTTTCATCAACCAACTAACTGTTCATTCTAAATTTTTCTCACTCTATTTCTCAAATCTAAATTGATAATTTCCTGATATTACGTTAATAGTTTGAAATTAAAGTCCAGCTTGCAAACTTTCAACCACATTTACGTGAAAAAAATATAATATTGGGATATGAATTTGAAACTGCTTTGCACCTGACCTACATGCAATGCCAAAATATAAACATGATAATATCTTCTATTCATATTCTTTTGATCCATGAAAGTTATAATGATGTGTAATTTGCTTGTTGTATCATGTTCAAATTTTTTGAGACAGTTCAAAATAGATAAGATAAACATAGTTTTGATATAAATTACATAGTAATTATAGATAAAACTCTAACACTCTTTTATGAAAATTAACAAACTAATACATGTAAAAGTTATTATAAGATGTTAACAGGGATCAAAATCATATATGCAGTCATTATTTTCAATGAAATACATTATAATATAAAATGAGCACAGATGGTATTTAATTAATAGGATACAAAGAATAGTTTTTGCCATTTTACATCTTTCATCTTTCATGGAATGAAAAAAAGTTGTTTCCAAAGCATATATTTTTACAATATTAATAAATCTAATTATATATATCTTACAATTCACATTAAGCTTGATTTCTGAATGTAAAAACATTAATGTAACATTTCTAGAGTCATGGATTTTTAACAATGGAATGTAAAAGTTACAAATTATTTAGAGTTATTTCCCTTTGATAACTAACTTGGAGGCCAGCTCCAAACAAATTACTTACTACTAAGATTGGACAAAATTCAATAGCAACAACATAAAAATTACTAAAATGAGCTTTGAATCAAAATTCTTGTTTTAGGTAATACTTAGTTTTGCTTTTAAAACAATTAAAGAAAATGCTGATGAGTTTGAATTAAGGAACATTTCAATTTTATTTACAGGAAATACAACATTAAAGAATTTGTGGTGTTCATGGAATTTTAGTTGTATTATAATTAAATAAAATTCTAACAACAGTATTATGACTTGATTATACACATAAATGTGTCTTTGGTTGTCTTTTTCTCTTTGTCAAATAGTTAACAAGTAAAGCTTAGAAACAGTTCATCTAAATGAACATGTGACCTTTCAAAAATATAATAATTCTGTTAAAAATGAGAATATCTGGAATATTATTCAGAGAGATCAATGAAGGCCATTTTAAGATTTTTGCCAGATCCTTTGGTAAGATCAGAATGAGTCATATTCAAATAACAGTCATTAATCAAATAAAATGTCAATTTCCTGTATGTCAGTTTCTGTCAATCATCCTCTTTCACTACACTCCACCCCACTCAAAGAGAGAAAAAATTGTTTCGATAAACCAGATTTTTATGCTGACTATCCAAATAAAAACCCCAATAATTTCCTGCTGATCTTTTTTGATGATTTCACTATCCTATACTTTGGGTATTTCTTACTGAGACATTATAAATCATATTTAACTTTGCTAACTATCCAAATAAAAACCCCAATAATTTCCTGCTGATCTTTTTTGATGATTTCACTATCCTATACTTTGGGTATTTCTTACTGAGACATTATAAATCATATTTAACTTTGCTAACCACTGCAGATTATAATTCTATATATACTTATATTCTCTTAAAATACCGTAACAATGCTTTTTTTATCAAAATAAAACAATATATTAAATTTACAAACATTTATAAACACAACAAATCTACATCTATCAAAAATATAACAAATACTATTACAACAAGCAGCCATTTTAACAATTACCATGACAACCATCTATCATGACAACAGATACCATGACAGCAAGGAGTCATATTAAAAATTATGCTTCAAAACTGTTTTTCATCAGAAACAGGGATCTATGAACAAAATAAAAATTAAAATATATTTTAAACTTATTTTTTGCATTTCCATTTGATTTGGAAACATTTTTATTGATCCAGAATTCTCATGTTCTTAGTGCAGAAGTGTGATATTAAGATTTTGTTTGAGAAAGACTTATAACTCAAACAATATACTTAATACTTTCAACACTATCAACTTTAGTAAGTTTTAAAAAGGGCCTCAAAAATACATTTGTGTCATTTATAATATTCATATAATGAGGTAATTGTATAAGCTGAAAATTTTCTTATACTTCATCAAGCTCACTTTTTCTGAGCAAACAAAAAATTAATCAAATATAATCAAATAAATCATTAACAACAGGTTCTGATCAGTATTATTAAATGCAATATCAATATAATAAAGGAGTTTTCTGGTTGTTTTACACATAAATATCAAGAAACAAATAAGAAGGTCCTGATGTAGGGTGGGCATCTTCATTTCTATATTCTTTAAATTGCTAGACCATTTTTCTCTATTCTTTAATTTACTAGACATTTTCTCTATTTTTAATTTGCTAGACCATTTTTCTCTACTCTTTAATTTGCTAGACCATTTTTCTCTATTCATTAATTTGCTAGACCATTTTTCTCTATTTTTTTTGGCCTATTATTCTCCATTCCTTATATTTTAGCACCCCATCATTCTCTACTTTTAGTTTTTGGCCGATTTTTCTCTATTCTTTATTATTATTGGTCTTTATTCTCAATTTTTTTTGCCCATAATACATGTTCTCCATTCTGTAAACCCCACCCAGATCCTCATATAAGATTTTAAAGTCATCAAATCACTAATGTCACTGTTTCAAAGTCATTGTGATAAATACATTTTTTAAGACCAAATTTTCATGTGAACTTGACAAAATCCAACAAAAATGGCTGCATCAATTATCGCTCATACAATATAACAAAAAAAAAAGGTGTAAAACAAAAGAAAATTTAATCAAACAACAGCAGAATGAACTGATTATCTGTTTTATACTTCACACATCAGACAGAGACATTTCAGAAAGACGTTTAGCAATGACAATGGTAAGACCGCATGAGCTGATGAAAACAATGTTGAAGTAAATAAATAAATAAATAACAAAATGTTAAAATAACATGTCTGATATACTAGAATCTGTATAGTTAATTGTACTGTCCTCATCTGCTGGTTGTAAGTCCATGTTCTCGTATTCCTCAAGGTCAAGGTCTTCTTTCTTTGGTTCAGGTTCAGGTTCACTGAATGACATTCCGAACTGGAAATCTTCTGTTTGGTATTTAGATCTGTAATTTGTCAGTTCGCCTGCAAATAACAATGATAAAAAAGTTAAGGATGTATACACAGTCAGTAAAATTAATTTAGGTTGACCATTACCAGTCTTCACAGAATATAATTAATTGCTACAAAATCAATGATAAAGAAGAAAATGCCATTCAAACCCTTAAGCCTGTTCATAAGTCAGGGTTATGTTTCTTTGCTAGCAAAATACCTCACAAAACATAATTTAAAAGCATACTTTGGATTCAATTATTTTTTGTGGGTACCAAATTTTGTGGATTGAGGAAACATTGTACTTTGGTAGACATTTGATTTAGTGATTTTGCCTAAGTCTGTTTAACTATACCCATGAAATAAACAATAATTGGTATCTCACACAAGTTATACTGCATCCTCAGTACCTGTATTGATGAGACTTCATAGTATTTATTTATATTACTGCTACTTTCTCAGTTAATAAATAATGACTTTCCCTCTTTCAGTGCTAGAATTTAACATGTTTTTCTTTCATATAAAAGATGTGTCAAAGGGTTGCTGTCCACTGACGTATACCAAAACTCCTTCTTGTCATGTTAATTTGAAAAATCGGAAACTTTGTATCTTAAAAATATGTTTTTAATTAAGTTTGTTATTTGATAAACCAAAGTCATATTGAATGATTTATAATTGTTGTATTCAATCAAACAGTTCATAAATGTCATTAAATCAAATAATTGCTTTAAAAACAGAACTTTATTTTGAATGTTTGCAATCATGTTATATAATCAGAATGGCTTATGAGCATGCAATAAAAATAGATTTTAAGTCATTTCATAAATTTAAATGCATGCATTTCTAGGAAAAGAGTGATATAAATAGTTATTGCACTGTAGATCAATATTGGCATGGTATAAATATAAGTACATCTAAATCGATCAAGATAACAAGTCTGGATTAAAGAAATGAGAAATTTAAGGAATGAAGAGGGAAATTATAAGTCACATATTAATGTATAAATAAGTTTAAAAATTTATTGGTCCTGAATATTCTAGTCAATATGGAATGAGATCCCAGTTGACAGAATTCCTATCCTGAATAAATGGTCCAAATTTGATTTTTGATTTTTACAAGGAAGTGAATAAAACTAGCCTATTAATACTCAAACAGTATTGCTCTCTTAAATGAACCTTCAAAAAGTCTCCCATAAACCATGAAGAGGGCTACACGTATGAGCATGCAATTGAAATATGGCATTCAAATAAAGAGAATACAAATAATAATAAAACTGCATTGAACTAATGGGGGAAATAATTGGGTCTCGTTCCATATCAGTAAAATGATATGTCAATGAGACAGCAACCCAATAACACAAATAATCAAAAGACAAAAGGTCAACAAGCAGTCTTCAACAAAAGACAAATGTCATACCAATAAGACAAGACCTTAGAACTACACTTGAGTCTACAAATTAGGAATATATTGAACAGAGACAATAATCAAAGAGCTGATTGCTCTGAGGTGGTAGAAGATGCATAAAAGGTAACCTGAATTACCATAAAAGCTGCCCCCACCAACCCAGCCTTCTTTGTCCCATTATTGCTTTCAACATATTTTTTTCTTCCAAAAATAATGATACTCATAACTCAACCAAATCTCACTTAACTTAACATAAAAATCTGAAAATCAAATTTTCTATAACTAAATTCCATACATTCATCTCAGCATGGTCAACTTGATGCAATGCAACTTTGCCAAGCAATTATAACAGTAATTGATGTGGTTTCACTTGAAAGTTTCCTGTCAAAGGTAGATAGTTAACTTTTAAAAGAAAAACTGGCTCCCAAGATTTTAGCAGAGACATATAGTATATTTGTCTCTGATTTTAGTCAAATTGCTTAAAATAGGGTTTTCATTATAAACATATATTGAAAAATTCTAAATATATCCAATGCAGATATGTGCCAGGCCAAGGATTGGGTTTTAGGCACTTATTAGCATTTCAAAGCCGTTCATTTTCTGTAAGTGCTCGACCCATATCATATTTGTTTTTCATCTAATATTTTTACATAAAAGTATAATGGTAGGAATGCCTTTTCCCATCAGGAGTCACACAACCCTTTTCTGAAATTTTCAAGAAAATAAAACTATTGACAGCAACGAATTACTGGTTCCGTACTCGAGTCTCGATAATGGGTGTACCTTAATGACGAATAACGACAAAGAGCTGGACTATTTAGTTGTTAAATCCCGTTTTTAATCACTTATAAAACTTTGAAACGTAAGGCAATAAAGGCATCATTGGGGATATTCCGACAATGACCGACATGAAAACTACGTACTTTCGAAATGTAATCCGTCAACTGACATTCTTCTTCTTCCTAGAAGACATTAGTTTGTTCATTGATATTTCTGTCAACTGACGGTGCATCGTTTGATGTGTAATACACCAGCAGATTCACGTGTGCGCTTGACTCTTTATTATCGCAATAACATACAAAATATTCTAACTTTCGTTTTAAAAAACACATGTTGTCTAAAACCATGAAAACTGGAATATGACATGATTGCAATAAAGATCTGAACGCAGAAGGAACAACTAAATCCGTGTATTTTTTCAAGCATGCAGGGGCGGGTCCAGGTGAGGGCGTAATGGGCGTACAAAAAAAAAAAAAAAAAAAAATCTATAAAATATACATGCTCCAAGTCAGGAACCGTTATATTAGTGCATTTCACAATTATTGTATGTTTTTTAGCAAAATAAAGTAAAAAAAAAAAAGATTTGATTCTACGCCCCTTCTTTCAAATATCCAAGAAACGCCCCTGGCAACATTGATTTGAAGTCGTATACTCTCCACGTAGATACTTGACTTCAACACAAGATGGATTGTATGAATATATGACAATTCTGGTTGTCATTATTTTGAAACTTTCGGATGCATAATTAAATTTCCCATTTGTGCACATGTGCAGATACGTAATCAACCTGGTTGAGATTAACCTGAATAATCCAGTTGTTTCATTCCGATAACTCAAATTATTAATCTACCAAAGACAATTACAGTGGAGTCCCCGCTGTCCGCACCGCCGGTGATATCGCGCATTACCTGATAGACGTATTTACACTTTTGGTATTTAGCTATATTTTGCCTCCGAATGACCTCAGATCTACTCTGAATCACCTTTTTTGACGTCAGGCAAAAATCACCTTTTAATTGTGACGTCAACTGTTTCGAATTATGATGTCAAAGTTTACAGGAACCTGTGTGATTTTACGTAATGGCGGACAAATTTGCATACAAGTGTAAATACGTCTATTTCGTCATATCAGCAATATTACACAAATAGAATCGTCAAGATGTACAGCAGTAAAAGCATTGTTATCCAATGATTGATCATATTTAGCAAATTTCCATTAAAAAAAATTAACATCATCTGATAAAATTTGTTCCATTGATGTCAAATTTTATCAGATTGAAATAAATTTTGCTCAGCATCCTTGGCAGTCTATTTGGTTAAAATTTAACAATATTTCGTAGCATAAAATCTTTCCTTTACTTAAAATATGCTATTTTTATAAGGCATTCACGAAATCACCGGACATTTAAAGAACAACAATCAATGAAAATTATTATCATGACCTACTAATGCTCAAAAACCAGCCATCAACTTTTAATTATTTTTTTTCATGTGTTTTCATGAATTTTGAGAATTTATACCATATAAATATCTGAATAAGTTTATAAAACTTTAATACCCACAATATTAGTATTTTAATAAATGCAAGGACGTATAAAACGTCCTTGATAAACGTAAGGAGAAGGAACCCAGGACGAACGTACTCTATTTGCGAACTCAGGGCGAACGGACCAAGGACGAACATGTAATCAGGGCGAACCGACCAGATACCAAAATCACGCATGCGTACTACAAAATCGACATTAAAAACATCCGGTTACAAGTGAACAAATAACGTTCATGTAAGATGAGGTGAAATCTAAAAATATACATAGATAAAAGCGAAGATATTAATACATTAAAACATGAGAAATTATAACACTTATGGTAGTGTTTGTTTTTCACGTCTAACTAATAAATTAAATGATGCAGATGCTTAGTTCATGTGTAAACATAGGTGTCAAGAAATAGCACGGAAGTTGTTATGAAATTGTAAAGCACAGAAAGGGATACGGCATACAACATGGTAACGGTTCAATGATTATACAGCCGGCAGTAAAGGCTTTCAGAAGACTTGAAGTCTTCTTCCACCAAAAAACCTGCAGTAAGCACCAATGTTTTGACCTTAGACCAAAATAACTTTATACAAATTTCAATTTAGTATTCACATGCAGATATAAAATTCTGAAAGGTTACAAGCTGTGGACTTTTGCTAAGAAAGACCAAACAGAGAGTACTATAAACAGCTGTAAAAAAGAACTTAATATTTATCATCATTCTAGTATAATCTGACAGATGATAATACAAATGTAATATGCATTTACAGTATGAAATGTATCAGTCATCAACATGCATATTCAATAGCCTTGCAACTTTGACATAGTCCTATATATGTTTTTCAATACTTAAAAGTCAGGTATGACAAAGGTGAGCTACATACATGTATAAGAGTAAGTTTTTTACATGATAAAGATTTTAGAATATAAAATTAATTTACCATCTTCATCCTTCTTGATCCCTCAACTTGCAAGACAAAATTCAAATATTTGATTATTCTTTTGGTAGAAAATAAAATCAATATACATTGAAACCAGTCTAAACAAAATCCTGAGTAAACCAGGTGACCATCCAAACTGAACCATGAATAAACTAAGAGACCTGTTTCAATTGAACTCTGTAATCCAGGAGACGCGTCTACTTGAACCCTGAATTAACAAGGCAAACTGTTCAAGCTGAAACCTTGAATAAACCAGGCGAACTGTCTAAGCTGAACCCTTGTATAATCCAGGAGACCTGTCTAAAATGAACCCTACATAAACCAGGAGATCTGTCTAAACTGAACCCTAGATAAATTAGGAGACTTATCTAAACTGAACCCTAAATAAATCAGGAGAACTTTTAAACTGAACCTCAAATAAAACAGGAGACCTATCTACTTGAATCCTGAATAAACTAAGAGACCTGTCTAAACTGAACCCTGAATAAACCAGGAGACCTGTACAAACTGAACCCTGAATAAACCAGGAGACCTGTATAAACTGAACCCTGAATACACCATGAGACCTGTATAAGCTCAACCATGAATACGCTATGAGACCTGTATAAACTGAACACTGAATATACCAGGAGACCTGTATAAACTGAACCCTGAATAAACCAGGAGACCTGTATAAACTGAACCCTGAACACACCAAGTGACCTGTATAAGCTAATCCCTGAATAAACTAAGAGACTTGTCTGAACTGAACTCTTGTATAGGGAAATAAAATAATAATCTTTAGTAAATCTTCTGTATAAATGAGCACTGGTCTGATTGGGGAAAAACTTCAGTCCCAAGGGATTTAAATTAAAACTGTTCCCAGACGCAGATCCAGGATTTTTAAAAGGTAGGGCCTCCAAGCTAGGCAACTTTAGCCCTGTGTGGGACACGTAAGGTCTATGCATTAACTACATATGATCCGTAGAAGGGGGGGCAGCCCCCTGCCCCTAATTTGACTATTATGTAATTTATCAGAATGGAATGACCCTATACGTATCACAACAGAAAAGGATATTACTAATCATCTTTAAGTCTCTGACCAAATAAATTTTAGATGTCCTTATCTTTTTATTTGCATAGTTCAAAGGTTAATACAGATGAATTATATTTAGTAATAAAAGCTGGAGCATTAAAATCTGCTGTCACTGAGGTGTAGATAACTGGTATTTATAGTATTGAGTATAGGTTCATAAACTAGCTAATTAAGGATGTTTCTTGCTCCAGGCTGAAACCTATTAAATAAAACATAATTATGATCACCTAAAGATGACAAGTACATGTAAGCAGACATTGTTAACAATTAATTTCTCATCTATGAATTAATAATTAATGGTGGTAATTCATCTTCATCAAAACCCTGATTTTGTTGGATAATACAAATTTTTTAATTACACATCAACATGTGTGACGTAGTTCTGATGTAAGATGATATCACGACAATTTCCGAAGGCTATCAATTTTGGTTACTTTACTTACGACATTCCTCCCATTCATTTAAACAAAATAAATTACGTGAATTACTAATGTACTGAAACACCATTGTTTAAAGGATTATTTTTGAGGAAACAGACAATCCTTCATAAGGCAAGCTACCAAACTTCACAATGAGTCTACATAAATATAGAACCCTTTGAGGAAATTCTCTTGAAGGAATCTTTTTTCATAATTGGAAATAAACTGCCATACAGTACAGGCACTTTTCAATGAACAAAATTGGTTGAACCAGGTTTTTCAGCACAGATGCATGCCGCCCAACTATCTAGAACAATAAGCCATCAACTGGTGATTAAGGTCAATAATGATTCAAACTACATGTATTATTTGATTGAGACATGACTAATAAGTTTTTCCCATCTCATTTTAGACAATTTTATCAATGATCATTGTTAAAATTAACTGTCAAGTTTCAAAATACTTCAAACAAAACATTCAACTTCTTTAAACATGTTGAATGTGTTGAATTTCAAAGGAAAAATAAGAGAATAAAAAATCAGACATCACATAAAATGCATATATTTATGATAATCATGGTTCAAAAACTACTAAAAAAAACATATATTTATTAGACTTTTTATGACAACATATCATAGGTTTTATCATTTGAAATAGTGCATGCCAAAATATCTCAATTTTTATAAATAAGAAGATGGTCAATTGAGTTTAAAATATTTAAGTTTCATCATAACACCATAATAGTATGTTGTCATTAGAAATGTTCTTGACTTTAAGCCGGTAACAGATGCTGTGTACATCAAAAATCACCTGTTTTATAATCATTAAAACTAATTTTCTTACTCTGTTCACATACTGTATTCTTTTTAGGTTGAATTTTGATCATTTTTGAAACTATGTCCATATTTGTAAAATTATCTTTAAATTTTATAATTCTTGTAGTTTCAAGTGATTAGCCATTATATATATATAATTAGCTATTCATACTAACTTACTCATACTGGTTTAATTTTTATATGTTATTAGTACAAGAGTGCACACGCTGAAAAGTCTCGCCTTCTTTACTAACCATTGATTTTATGTTGATAGTCCTAAATATAAAGCTTTACTACAAGTAACACATAAACTTAACATGATCCAAGAAAATGAGGTCAAGGTCAGATAAACCAAACGAGAAATACATGTATACCTTACAATCATTCAATAAACCAAACATAGTTGACCTATTGCTTATAGTTTCTAAGAAACAGTCTTAAACAAGAAAACTTAACATTGACCAATGAACCATGAAAATGAGGTCAAGGTCAGGTGAACCATGCCAGACAGACATGTACAGCTTACAATCAATTTATGCATTAAATATAGTTGACCTATTGCTTATAGTATCTAAGAAACAAACTTAACCATGAAAACTTAACATTGACCAATGAACCATGAAAATGAGGACAAGGTCAGATGATACCTGCCAGACAGACATATACACTTTACAATCCTTCCATATAACAAATACATTTGATCTTTTGTTTATAGTTGAAGAAAACAGACCAAAACACAATAAAATAAAATGCTCCAGGGCGCAGCTTGATACGACCGCAGAGGTCGAACCCTGAACAGTTGGGGCAAGTATGGACACAACATTCAAGCTTGATACAGCTCTGAATTTGGATTGTGATTAAATATTTGACACAGCATAGGTTTCTGACACAGAATGAATGTGGTCTAAGAACTTAAAATTTTAAATTGGACATTCACCTATTATGGTCCAATATCCAAAATCTAAATACATGGTTAGATTCAGCATATCAAAGAACCCCAAGAGTTCAATTTTGATAAAATCAAACAAAGTTTAATTTTGGACCCTTTTGACCTCAATGCGGACAAAGTTGATAACGGGCCCAAAAATCAAAATCTAAAACATGGTTAGATTCAGCATATCAAAGAACCCCATATATTCAATTTTTGTTGAAATCAAACAAAGTTTAATTTTGGACCCGATTTGGACCAACTTGAAAACTGGGCCCATAATCAAAATCTAAATACATGTTTAAATTCAGCATATCAAAGAACCCTAAGAATTCAATTTTGTTAAAATCAAACTAACTTTAATTTTGGACCCTTTGGACCTTAATGTAGATCAATTTGAAAACGGGACCAAAAATTAAGAATCTAAATACATGGTTAGATTCAGCATATCAAAGAACCCCATATATTCAATTTTGTTGAAATCAAACAAAGTTTAATTTTGGGCCCGATTTGGACCAACTTGAAAACTGGGCCCATAATCAAAAATCTAAATACATGTTTAGATTCAGCATATCAAAGAACCCTAAGAATTCAGTTTTGTTAAAATCGAACTAAGTTTAATTTTGGACCCTTTGGACCTTAATGTAGACCAATTTGAAAACAGGACCAAAATTAAGAATCTAAATACACGGTTAGATTCGGCATATCAAAGAACCCCAATAATTCAATTTTGATGAAATCAAACAAAGTTTAATTTTGGACCCGATTTGGACCAACTTGAAAACTGGGCCCATAATCAAAAATCTAAATACATGTTTAGATTTAGCATATCAAAGAACCCTAAGAATTCAATTTTGTTAAAATCAAACTAAGTTTAATTTTGGACCCTTGGACCTTAATGTAGACCAATTTGAAAACGGGACCAAAATTAAGAATCTAAATACACGGTTAGATTCTGCATATCAAAGAACCCCAATAATTCAATTTTGATGAAATCAAACAAAGTTTAATTTTGGACCCTTTGGACCTCATTGTGGACCAATTTAAAACGGGCCCAAAATCCAAAAACTTAATACACGGTTAGATTCAGCATATTAATAAAGAACCCCAAGAATTCAAGAATAAAACCCCATTGAAATTGGTCAAGAAATAAGCAATTTATACAAAGTATCTTCTTTTGCACAATACTGTGCAATTGAATATTTCTTGCAATTGCGCAATACAGTGCAATTGAATATTTCTTGTTATTGTGCAATACTGTACAATTAACAATTTCTTGCTATTGTGCAATATTGTGCTATTGGATATTTCTTGCTATTGTGCAATACTGTGCAATTGAAGATTTCTTGCTATTATGCAATACTGTGCAATTGAAAATTTCTTGCTATTGCACAATACTTATTATATAATAATTTACACATCCTGTTTGTGTGTATCTCCTGCCATATCATTTTATTTGCTTTTAAATATAAATCAGAAATAACCAACTTAAAATGGAAAATTTTAAAGAAAAAAAAGGAAAAAGGAAAAAAAATCCCCCAATTTTTGAACCCCTTATGATTCATCACCCCAAACTCAATCCCAGCCTTCCTTTGAGGTATGGTACCTTGCAGTACAATTTCAGAGAGATCCATAACCCTTGAACACAAGTTATTGTCTGGAAACTAGAAAATGCTTATTTTTGGCCCCTAATTCCTAAACGTTACGGCAATTACCCCAAACTCAATTCCAGCTTTCCTTTGTGATATGGAACCTTGTAGTACAATTTCAGAAAGATCCATACACTTACACACAAGTTATTGTCCTGAAACTAGAAAAATGCTTATTTTTGCCCCTTTTGGCCCCTAATTCCTAAAATTTTGAGGCAATTACCCCAAAATCAATCCCAGCATTCCCTTTGTGATATCGAACCTTGTGGTACAATGTCAGAGAGATCCATACACTTACACACAAGTTATTGTCTGGAAGTTAAAAAATGCTTGGCCCTTTTGGCCCCTAATTCCTTAACTGTTGGTACCATAACCCCAAAATCAATCCCAACCTTCCTTTTGTGGTATTGAACCTTATGGTAAAATTTCCTAGAGATCCATTCACTTAAACTAAAGTTAGAGTACGAAAACCAATGTGTCTTCGGACGATGACGGCAACGACGCTAACGTCATACCAATATACGACCACAAAAATTTTTGCGGTCGATAAAAACTTAACACTGAGAAATGAACCATGAAAATGAGGTCAAGGTCAAATAAAACCTGCGAGACTGACATGTACATCATAAAATATTTCCATACACCAAATATAGTTGACCTATTGCATATAGTATTAGAAAAAAGACCAAAACTCAAAACTTAACTTTGACCACTGAACCATGAAAATGAGGTCAAGGTCAGATGACACCTACCAGTTGGACATGTACACCTTACAATCATTCCATATACCAAATATAGTAGACCTACTGCTTATAGTATCTGATATATGGACTTGACCACGAAAACTTAAGCTTGTTCACTGATCCATGAAATGAGGTCGAGGTCAAATGAAAATTGTCTGACGGGCATGAGGACCTTGCAAGGTACGCACATACTTAATATAGTTATCCCATTACTCATAATAAGAAAGAAATTAACATTACAAAAAATGTTGACTTTTTTTTCAAGTAGTCACTGAACCATGAAAATGAGGTCAAGGACAATGGACATATGACAGACGGAAACTTCGTAACATAAGGCATCTATATACAAAGTATGAAGCATCCAGGTCTTCTAGCTATTAAAATATAAAGCTTTTAAGAAGTAAGCTAACGCCGCCGCCGCAGCCGGATCACTATCCCTATGTAGAGCTTTCTGCGACAAAAGTCGCAGGCTCGACAATAATAACATATCAAATATTATATGTATTTTACCAGTTGATAACTTACTTTTTCATTAAGTACTACCAGTAGTATCATTTGCAATTAACAATTGGCTATGCTACACTTTGAAAAAAGTGGATTTTAAATTATATTGAATATACATGTTCAAACTGTTTGTACTTAGTATTCTATTGTTTTTGTCTAAAATAATGTATTTATATTGTACTACGCCCTTTGTGAGGATGTAATGGAACATAAATATCTTTTTCTTCTTCATAGTACGTATACAAAGGTAAGGATTTAATCCAACAACTTCTTAGAATAAAGTATTTCAATTTATATGGATAGCAGGACTTTTACCAGACAGTAAAGCATATTTATCAAGGACCAAACTAATAAACATTTTAAAAATACCAAAAGAGTTTCTTATCAATGTACAATGTACATGTCTTAATCTGATCAATTATCTTACTTATATTTGTAATATAACTAACTTATGTTTACTCAGAAAGATATAAAACATCACCTGCTACCAACACAACATAAAGTTTTCCTAAAATTTGCTTTGCTTAATTATACTGTGGAATATTTCATGTAACAACTATTCATTCCATGAACATAAAAAAAACCATTGTATACATCAAATGAAAGGCCACATAATCAGTATACTCCTGTGTATTAGATTTAAAACCAAATGAGTTCTTTAGAGACATTGTTGTTAATTAGATGAGCATGCTAGAAGTTGATCAGACTTAATCCAGAATTATAACTAACCAGACTAAAGTGCTAGCTTTCAGAACTATAATTACATAAATCAACAAACTAGTTGTGTATCGGATTTTTTTCAGAATTATGACTACTGTGGATACCATTTTTTGAGGATTTCGTGGGGATAGGTGAACCATGAATTTAAATGTTCAACAAATAACAAATTTCTATTGGGTTGTATGCAGACTTTGGAAAAACCACGGAATCAAATGTCCACAAAACTGAAAGAATTCCTCAATCCACAAAAATTGGTACCCACGAAAATAAATGAATTCACAGTAACAAGTTTAAATAAGAGGGGAGGGTTTTGTGCCAGCAAATATGTTTAATCCTGCATATTCTTTATGTACCTATCCCAAGTCAGGAGCCTGTTATTCAGTGGTTGTCATTTGTTGCTGTATATCATATTTGTTTTTTTTATTAATTTTTTTGTACATGAATCAGGCCGTTAGTTTTCTCGTTTGAATTGTTTAACATTTGTCATTTTGTGGCCTATAATGACTACCGTAGAAAGGCTTATATAGTCCGCGGTTTTATTCTCGAAAATTGGACCTTCCAGACGGTATGAGGTATGGGTTTTGCTTATTGTTGAAGGCCATACGGTGACCTGTAGTTGTTAACTTCTATTTCATTTGGTCTCTGGTGAATAGATGTCATATTGGCAATCATGCCACATCTTCTTATTTTTGTATAGCTAAGCCCTTTTCAACTGATTTTTATAGTTTGTTCTTATGTTGTGCTGTTACACTACTGTCCAAGGAGAGGGAGGGTTGTATTGGGTGCCCACAAACATGTTTAAACCCCCCACATACTGTTTGTGCCTTTCAAGTCAGGGGACTGTAATTCAGTGGTTGTTGTTGTTTTGTACATGAATCAGGACATTATATAGTTTTCTTTTTTTTGAATTGTTTAACATTTGTCATTTCGCTGCATTTAATAGCATTCTATGCTGTATGGGCTTTTTTAAAGGCTGTATGGTAACTTAAAGATGTTAACTTTTACATCATTTGGTCTCTGGTGGAGAGTTGTGTCATTGGCAATGCTATCACATCTTCTTATTTTTATATCAGATTTAATTCTGAATTAATATGTACATTAGTTATGTAAAAATGTGCTGCACTAAGTGTATCAAATTAAAGTTTAGAATTAATACTAACCAGCTGAGAGTCCTAAGGGTGTATTAGATTTAATAGTACCATCCTCTCTTGGAGTAGTAGGTTCATCCACATCATCAGAAGACTCATCCCCTAATGACCCTCCTAGGGACATGACAGTTGTTTCCTCCTGTTGTTTATGGACTTCCACCTCCTCGTGTGGATTCTGTGTAAGGTAATCGTGCAGGGCAGCACCCTCTGACTGATATTCATGCAGTTTAGGATCTTCATGGAATTTTATCTTTCCCTACAAAAACAAATAGGATATTGTATGTGAAATATTGGTAGAATGACAATTACCTTACTTACAACATGATGTCATTAAACGTAATTGGATATTCTGCATTTATTAAACTTTATCCTACAATAAGGGCAAATTCCTGCAAGAACAATAGAAAGCTATTATTTAGTATTAACCATAATATCCAATGTAAATTGGATATACCCCTTAAGGACAATGCCCTAATCTACTCCTTATAATTCTAGGTTTCTCTAAATTTCATTGCTCGAAAAACTATTTACAAAACACTGTATTGAACACATTAAATCATTTTGCTCGGTACACATACATTGTGTGAATCACAGCATCTTCATATTTTCCAATTTATATAATGTAGGATTGCTTTTAAAGTACTCATATTATTGTTCTTTTCAAATATTTGTGTAACTAATTTACTTGTAGTCCTGTCAGTTTAACCAATACCTCCACTTTTCTATTGTTACTTATAAGCCTAAACAGGGCACCCCAAATGACTTATGATCAATTTTTTCTCTCAGTTCTCTTAACCACCATTTAATATTTTTCTTGGTCTGTACTTTAAACATGCACTTCCATGAATGCAATGCAGCAAACACAAATGCAATCTTATGTTTACATCCAAAAGTGACATGCAAGTACAATATATACCTTATATAAAACAATTTTGTGACCTTGAGTTGTAAATATAAGCCTGCATGGGATATACAATATCTGAACTATTCAGTGAATAAATAAACTAAGTATTAAAAAGAAATCAAATATTCACAAGTGAGAATTTACAATCCTTCAATATCCAAGGGCAAACATTTTAAACATATTTATGGCTTGGACTTTAGTTTCCTATCACCATCCATGTAAAAATTACTTCGCTTATCTTGATGTTTGCTGTTTCCTGTGTTTATATATCAATTTGCCCATAGCATAAAAAATATTTTAAATTTGTAAACAAGTTGATGTGAATGATTAACATTAATTATAACATTTATAATTTCAAACTTCCCATTTGTAGCATTGACATTTGTATTCTATGAAATCCTATGATAACATGCCATATTACATAATTCTCTCACTTCCTATATATTGAATTTCAAGTTTTTTCTCTCAAATATTTTCCTATACATTTGTTTGGTATACAAAAATGTAGTGTATTAAGCATTGAACACAATCACATATCTTCTTATTTATAATACCAAACTTTGATATGACATGTATCATTAGTTCTTCTATAAATCTTCTAATTTCCAACTTTGGCAATTTTATGTCTATGATATCAGATTTCTAACCCTTTTTTTTTTATAATTTTCAATTGTGAGCAAACATTATGCATACCCACTGCAACCAGAAATGGCCATTGTAACATCATGTGTTGTAGTAAGCAAATTCCTCCCCCCCAACCGCTAAATCCACCTAGAAAAAGACAGACAGACTAGAAGAACATCATTTGATTACAAGACAAATGCCTGTGTAGATAACATATACATTAAAAGCTTGGGTACACAATGAATCAAATAAATTGAAAGTCCAAACTTTTGTCAACTATTTTAATTGTTCCATAAAATGACTATTGATTATGGACAGTGGACTTTCAGACTTGTGGTTTTACAGTCCAATGATTTCCACTTTTTACAACATTTAAAGTAATCAGTTTACACTGAAAGACTATCACACTGAATTACATATAAGGTAAACATATGTCCACCTTTTTTAAATGTTTTTCCTTGATTTATCAACCTTAAAACTATCTTCCCACATTATTTGCTGTGTCACCATTTTTGTCAGAAAATAGCTTTTAATTTGGTCATTTAAAGGTACAGTTTCTGAACTTTCACCCTTTTTAATCCATACTTCAAACGTTCATTCACTATTTTAAGTAGTAGCATCTTCCTTACAGCAACCCAAGTTAAAGTATAAAATAAGATATGGCTTCAAAAACATTACCATAATTATTCAAAACACAGCTTAGAGCTAAATAATTTAGATTCAACATTTTTAAGATTTCCATATCATTTGATACTATATAATTTGTAAAACCAATTGTGTATCCTTTTGTATCAGCACCTATTTCTATAATTTGGTGTTGGAATATTTTATACCCATCCTTTATATTGAAATCTCAAGTTTATCTACATCGGTTATTTTATAAAACATAATTTGCAAAGAGAAACTAAAAAATATTACTAGTAATAATCCACCAATAGATTGCACTGATATATCAAACAAAGTTGTAACTTGAATCTTATAACTTGATCGCTGACCTCATGGTTCATGTCCTACACAAATATAACAATTCCTTACATGAAACTGATTATTTGCTAACAGTCCACTGTCAAATATTTCATGTATGTTCATTACAACATAAAACTGAACTTGCTGAGGCAGTCTTTGAATTGTGATTCTAGGAAACACTCATTATTAATAAAAAAAAAAGAATAATGCATGACCTTGAATAAAAGGTTGGAAAATATTTGTTTGTTTGATTGATTGGAATATTTGCTACTTTTAATAACTTCTAACCTCACAATTATACAGTCACCACACTTGGAAAAAGTGGTACCGTTTTTCATATAACTCAGGATTATGAATGCTGAACTTTCTATAATTTCAATAAGGGTAGTCTAAAAAGTGGTACAGCAGCAACAGTACAATGATGTACCAGGTGCTAAGCCAATGTAATATAGCCTAGCTTTAAAAGCTATGGTGGTGTTGAGAAGCCAACAACCAATTAAATTGAACACCTAACATAGTGATGATTGGTTAAACAGTTCAGTGGTATGTGCAGGTATACAAATCTCTTATCAGATTACTAGAACATTTAATCAAGATTATCTACATATTTCCCTTTTGTCTCCCCATATATCAATACCACCCCACTTGTTACCCCTTTAAATAATCTTATAAACAATCACATGTAGCACACTAAAATCATAAAAAATATATACCCCACTCTTCAGACTATATGTATATAGAGACAGAGGTATTCTGATCAAGTATGAGGAAGAATTTTATTATGCAATTCTGTTGTCATATACACATTAGATCTCTGATATTGATTTAACCATCAAACTTAGCCACAAAAAATATCTACTGTTCAATCACTTAACAATAATGCACAACAAAAAATCTAGTTCAATGTTAATTTATGAAAAATAGCTTGTGATTCATGTCAAAGGCAAGATTATGCAGACCTTGTGTAGCAAAATCAATACTATATACATCTGTAATAAAACTATAACCAGTGCAATACATCCTAGGAAAGCAAATACTGTGACTAAGTCAAAGTAATATAAAAAATATGTTTTCTTAAATGACTTGGATTCAATTGCCAGCGCAAAAGCTCTATCAAATTTTGCAAGCTCTTCCCTTCTGCGGGTTTACATTTAACTAAACCTATTTGATCACATGAATCCATACATATATATATATATATATATATATATATATATATATATATATATATATATATAAAGCCAACATCCTACCAAGGAAATAACATATTTGTTCAACTAAACTGAAAGTCAGCCATTCGGGATGTGGTTAAAAAAACCAGTTTTAAGTTACAATCATAGCATCATAAACAATTTGATTGGTCTTAAATAGAGTAATTCTTCAGAAAATGATATTTTGTCCTCATAATTGTTGAACCACTGTTTAATACATTGGGTAGCAACCCCCCTTTTCATGTATGTTAAAGCTTATTCATTCAACAAAAAAGGGTTACATGTAATATGTACTGGTAGATAGAAATGTTAGTTAAAATACCATGCATTGGTATACATGGTATCAATACATCAACACAAATCTAAGTTTGTGCAATTCTGTCCAATTCATATACAAAACATATAGTTTTGTTAATTTAAGTGAGATATATAATCATGAATAAAGTGCACATGAATATCAATCTGTCACTATGCCCATTATTCAGCCACAGAGTGTATTTACCTTCTTTTTCACAGCACATGTGTAATGTTCATAGAATGAAATCCTTTTTGTGATAGTCTTTTGTGTAAATCCAACAATATAAGTCCTATTTTCTACGGGTCCCATAGATTCAGACTTCCAAATTAAGTGACATTTTGGCTTCCAATACTCCATACCATCCGACTGAACACCCATACCATACAGACGTTAAAACTCCCAAGATACTTCCGACAGGTGACAAAGAAAACTTTTAAAATTGGAGCTATCAACAGTAAGGTAGCACTTATCTCTTCAGAAAACTGATAATTTGCAGTTTCACCTGTCTGTCCCCAAACTATTTGTCACATGAATGCTAAAAACTCTTACCACTAGTTTACATAATCAATCGTTTTATCTTGTTTCTACAAATTTTGTTTGGCTGGAAGGGGAAGTGATGGGCTGACTTTGTCTCGTACTCAAAAGTAAGATATTAGATAATTTTTCCGGCTAATTAAACAAAAAACAACAGAGGTGTTGTTATGTCCAGCAGACATAGACAGTCCAGTAATGGTCAGTTAATTCGGTTAATAGGTAATCTCAACTGTTTTAATGTATGTTATTTGAATACTTATCATGCACGCTATGTTTACATTCATAACATAAATGTTTTCACCAATTTTCTAGCAAGTGGTCATTTCTATTTTTAATTTATCAATAGCTTTTTTTTTTATTTTCAGGTGGTGAAATTGTTCAGACAGAGCATGTAAATTTAAGAAAAAACAATTAATACCTGAGAAATATAGATATCATTAAAAAACATCAACAATTGTTTAAATAGAGCTCATATTAATTGAAATAACCATTTGCAGGCAAAAATTGATAAACATCTTTAGTTTTAGTTGTAATTAATGTAATACATATCTACATGTAAGAATCTGTCAATTTCTTCTAAAAAAAAATTAACCAATTGCATATATATAATTTAAACTATATATATATATATATATATATATATATATATATATAGTCAGCAGGGTTTAAGAACATCCGTTGTTCGACCTGCTAGTCAAATGCGTTTTGTTAAAATATACTTTTTCACTTTTTGGTCTTTTGGAAAATGTTGTTTGTGCTGTATTTAGACCCTCTACCAAGAAATTTGTTTTGCATGTACACGTATAAAATTGCAGTTGTTATCCAACGCAATCATAGGTTTGAATGTTGTTTTCAATTTAGACTATATATAGAATTTAGAATAGAATATTTATTATTCCAATCAAAGGCCCTTGATGGGCAGCATAACATGTACACATAAAACAATACATCATGATTTGTAACAGAAAAACATTTTATATATTAAAATGAAACATTAATAAAATGCTCCAGGGCGCAGCTTGATACGACCGCAGAGGTGAAACCCTGAACAGTTGGGGCAAGTATGGACACAACATTCAAGCTTGATACAGCTCTGAATTTGGATTGTGATTGACTATTTGACACAGCATAGGTTTCTGACACAGGATGAATGTGGTCTAAGAACTTAAAAATTTTAAATTGGACATTCACCTATTATGGTCCAATATCCAAAATCTAAATACATGGTTAGATTCAGCATATCAAAGAACCCTAAGAGTTCAATTTTTGATGAAATCAAACAAAGTTTAATTTTGGACCCTTTTGACCTCAATGTGGACAAAGTTGATAACGGGCCCAAAAATCAAAAATCTAAATACATGGTTAGATTCAGCATATCAAAGAACCCCATATATTCAATTTTTGTTGAAATCAAACAAAGTTTAATTTTGGACCCTTTTGACCTCAATGTGGACAAAGTTGATAACAGGGCCCAAAAATCAAAATCTAAATACATGGTTAGATTCAGCATATCAAAGAACCCCATATATTCAATTTTGTTGAAATCAAACAAAGTTTAATTTTGGACCCGATTTGGACCAACTTGAAAACTGGGCCCATAATCAAAAATTTAAAGACATATTTAGACTCAGCATATCAAAGAACCCTAAGAATTCAATTTTGTTAAAATCAAATTAAGTTTAATTTTGGACCCTTTGGACCTTAATGTAGACCAATTTGAAAACAGGACCAAAAATTAAGAATCTAAATACATGGTTAGATTCAGCATATCAAAGAACCCCATATATTCAATTTTTGTTGAAATCAAACAAAGTTTAATTTTGGACCCCAATTTGGACCAACTTGAAAACTGGGCCCATAATCAAAATCTAAATACATGATTAGATTCAGCATATCAAAGAACCCTAAGAATTCAATTTTTGTTAAAATCAAACTAAGTTTAATTTTGGACCCTTTGGACCTTAATGTATACCAATTTGAAAGCAGGACCAAAAATTAAGAATCTAAATACAGTTAGATTCAGCATATCAAAGAACCCCATATATTCAATTTTGTTGAAATCAAACAAAGTTTAATTTTGGACCCTTTTGACCTTAATGTGGACAAAGTTGATAATGGGGCCCAAAATCAAAAATCTAAATACATGGTTAGATTCAGCATATCAAAGAACCCAATATATTCAATTTTGTTGAAATCAAACAAAGTTTAATTTTGGACCCTTTGGACCTTAATGTAGACCAATTTGAAAACAGGACCAAAAATTAAGAATCTAAATACATGGTTAGATTCAGCATATCAAAGAACCCCATATATTCAATTTTGTTGAAATCAAACAAAGTTTAATTTTGGACCCAATTTGAACCAACTTGAAAACTGGGCCCATAATCAAAATCTAAATACATGATTAGATTCAGCATATCAAAGAACCCTAAGAATTCAATTTTTGTTAAAATCAAACTAAGTTTAATTTTGGACCCTTTGGACCTTAATGTAGACCAATTTGAAAAGGACAAAAATTAAGAATCTAAATACAGTTAGATTCGGCATATCAAAGAACCCCAATAAATCAATTTTTGATGAAATCAAACAAAGTTTAATTTTGGACCCTTTGGACCTCAATGTGGACCAATTTAAAAGCGGGCCCAAAATCCAAAAACTTAATACACGGTTAGATTCAGCATATTAAAGAACCCCAAGAATTCAAGAATAAAACCCCATTGAAATTGGTCAAGAAATAAGCAATTTATACAAAGAATCTTCTTTGCACAATACTGTGCAATTAAATATTTCTTGCAATTGCGCAATACTGTGCAATTGAATATTTCTTGCTATTGTGCAATACTGTACAATTGACAATTTCTTCCTATTGTGCAATATTGTGCTATTGGATATTTCTTGCTATTGCGCAATACTGTGCAATTGAAGATTTCTTGCTATTGCGCAATACTGTGCAATTGAAAATTTCTTGCTATTGCACAATACTTATTATATAATAATTTACATATCCTGTTTGGTGTGTATCTCCTGCCATATCATTATTATTTGCTTTTAAATATAAATCAGAAATAACCAACTTAAAATGGAAAAAAAAAAAAAAAAAGGAAAAAAGGAAGAAAAAGGGAAAAAAATCCCCCAATTTTGAACCCCTTATGATTCATCACCCCAAACTCAATCCCAGCCTTCAATGAGGTATGGTACCTTGCAGTACAATTTCAGAGATCCATACACTTAAACACAAGTTATTGTCTGGAAACTAGAAAATGCTTATTTTGACCCCTAATTCCTAAACGTTTAGGGCAATTACCCCAAACTCAATTCCAGCTTTCCTTTGTGATATGGAACCTTGTAGTACAATTTCAGAAAGATCCATACACTTACACACAAGTTATTGTCCTGAAACTAGAAAATGCTTATTTTTGCCCTTTTTGGCCCCTAATTCCTAAAATTTTGAGGCAATTACCCCAAAATCAATCCCAGCATTCCCTTTGTGATATGGAACCTTGTGGTACAATGTCAGAGATACATACACTTACACACAAGTTATTGTCTGGAAGTTACAAAATGCTTATTTTGGCCCTTTTGGCCCCTAATTCCTTAACTGTTGGTACCATAACCCCAAAATCAATCCCAACCTTCCTTTTGTGGTATTGAACCTTATGGTAAAATTTCCTAGAGATCCATTTACTTAAACTAAAGTTAGAGTGCGAAAACCAATGTGTCTTGGACGACAGCGGCGTAACGTCATACCAATATACGACCACAAAAATTTTTGCGGTCGTATAAAAAGTTCAGACAGATGTTATTATCTTCATTCTATGAAAATCACATACATTTAATTCCAGGCAGGATCAGAACTATAAAATCATTACAATTATCATTGTTATTACATATATTAATTAACATTTCGTCTAACATCTAGACATGTAATAATGTAGCTCCTAAATATTTAAGTATAGACAAATTTTCATTAGTAAATAACCAAACAAATTTTGCCTCATTAGAAAGATATATAAAATTGGGACAGATACAGTTTATCTCCTTGAAAAATATCTCCCTATCATTTTTGTATGCTGGACAACTAGTTATAAAATGTTGTTCATCTTCAACCAGATTTAGAGTACATTTCTTACAAAGCCTTTGGTCTCTTTCTATATATAAAGTATTATATCTGTCTCTTTCTATTTTGAGATCATGTGCACTGATTCTGATTTTACATATGGCACTTCTCAATTGAAAATTGTTTAAAGATAGATACATTTCTTTCGAAAAACAAGTTTTAAGTTTGAAATAAGTATCTAATTTACTACTCTTTGTATCTCTTCCATTTGTGTTCCAAAACTTTACAAAACTATTACAGAGTTTTGCTTAACTGACTTGATAAAAAGTTGAGCTTTACCTCCAAATTATGAATATTCAGCTTTTTAAAATGTAATGTATAGATGAATACCAGCAATCAATATTATTATTAAACATGTTTTGTTACACATATAGGTATCATACAGTAAACCATCTTTCATATTTTTATTCTAAACCAATATTTCAGCATTGATAATACAACTGAAAAATATAAAGGAATCTACCAAGCTCTCCCAGCACAGCTAGGTTAGAAGATATATATATACAAAATCTTTAGAAAAATTTAGAACAATGAAATTTTAATTAAATGGAGATATTTGAGATTACATTTTATTTTACATTTCTCTGAAAGTGGTGATCAGAAGGTTTTGACTGCCAAAATTTTGCAAAGTACCTGCAGATTTTCTTTTTTCGAAAAATCTGATTCAACAGTTCTTTTACATTTTTTTCCGTGTAGAATGGAATTACAGTGCATGAGTTATGTTTAAATAATAAAATCTGTATAAGAGCAGGCTTGTACAACAAAATGGTAATTGTATCTTGTTATTGGGAAAACGGTAGTATTTATTCTGCCATAGCCGACAATAATAACATTTTCTAAATTTATCACTTTTTATAATAAAAACCTGGACAAAACAGTTATGTGTGGTATTAGTACTTTATTATTCTGGTTTAGAAATTGAAGTCAAATAGTATCATGACCATCTTCCAATGGAGCTTGTTTATGTAATCAATGCCCACCGTCATTTTACATCAAATTTATGAAATTTTTTAAGTCTTTTCGAATAATTCTCAAGAAAATATTTCAGTGGGTTTCAAAATCTATATTGTAAATATACACACTGCAGTTATTCATAGATAAATAAAGAAATATATTGTACCCTTACATCCAATCACAGCGCTCCTAAGTTGACTTCCTTCACCTGCCTTGGGTACACAAAAGGCCAACCTAAAGACTGGAAAATGTAATACTACTTTTTTCCCTATTAAGCATCTCCATATCATTTTACAATTTCTTTTTACCTATATCATGAATATGGATGATTCATCCTCATGACTGGCTTCCCTATAGATAGAAATACAATATCTACTTAAAATTTTTCTGGTTTTGAATAATTATGAACACAATTTAAAATGTATCAATCTTTTCATAATTAACATGATTATGGACAGAAACTTTTACTCTTCTTTGGAAATGTATAAAACTGAATTTAATAATGTTGATCTTTCAGATAGAGAACAACAAATTATTTCTGAAACCAACTAGCTCTTACTCATATCCACTGTCAAGGTAACCAATCAAATTGCAGGATTATTCAGGATATTTCACTCTAGTTATACATGTAATTACACCACATTTTTTATCAACAATTAGCCATACCTTACATGCATTTGGAAAATGAAAGAACTTGTATATAAACCTTAAAATTTTTCATCAAATTTAAAGAAAAGAAAACTTTTAACCTCAAAGTAAAAATGATTATTATGAAATAAATATTTAAGAGGCAATTTGTTTATAAGCTTAATTATTAAAAATTGTGTTTTATTCAATTCCTGACACTTATATTTTTTTACCAAAACATTGAATAAGGCATATACATATACATGGATATTATGTTGATACAATAAGTGTCATGCCTGATGGAGAACTTTTTCTGGAAACAGTTTAAAAACTATGTTTTGACCAAAAATATCATTTACAAAGATACTGTAGGTTTCAAATAAACCCATATTCTACAGATAATTTGCTTATGTTAAGGTTACAAACTGAAATTAACTAGTTTCCAGACATAGAATTTCCATAAATAGTAAGAAAATGGCTAAAAATAATACCACTGTCCAGAAAGTTTTATTTCCCCAAGATGTCACCGTCTTTTAATATATGTACATATAATAACAATCTAATAGGGCTCATTAAAATAACAATATATACACCTATAGGTATACATTTATTACATAGATCAACACACCTGTTCTCACCTGTCAGGTACAGGACATTTCAATCAATAGACAAGACCATCAAACTTGTAGAACACAGATATCAGATGTGTACCATACTGATTTCTTACAGAATGCACTGTGTAAACTATGGATGGTCATGTCTTACAATCTAGATGCATTAGACAACAGTACAAAGTACTCTTGACATGGAACATTTTGTTACTATTAAGACTTATATGGAAGGCCTCATCAAGATAAACATAAGCTGTAAAACTATACTTATAGCAACAATCATGATTTGAAATGTACATCAGACATGTGACCACATAAAAGATCAAATATAAAAATAATTTGTACAATTGTTAACCTTTATCTTTTTTAGTAGCTGACCTCTCAGTGCAGGTTTTTTGTGGCAAGTTTTACTTTTATGACAAATGGTCTGGTTAGGTAAGACAGGCAGGTTTTTAAGCAGGTACAACTAGTTTAACCCACCACATTGTGTGCCTGTATCAATTCAGGCTATCTGGAAGATGTGTTGTTCCTTGTATATGTCTTTCTTTGAAAATCTATTTTCTTGTAGTTGGTTGTTGGTGTGGTCTGTTGCACATCCACACTGTCTAATATTTTGATAATTCCTGCTATATTTTTATGTTACTGCTTGCAGTTTATTAAATGCTACATTATATTTCTATGTTAAGCATTACAAATTAGGCTAGTTTCTTTTTTAAATTCAATATCTGGTCCAGATCCTGCCTTTCACCAACTAGCTCTTCAGTTTAAGTAGCTACAATATCCTTTAGAAAGATAATGCACAGTTATTGCTGAGACCAGTGTGGCCTGTTCCTAGAGTAACTTAGATACAGGTCTATAGAAAACTGTTTACATTGCTGAGACCAGTGTGGCCTGTTCCTAGAGTAACTTAGATACAGGTCTATAGAAAGCTGTTCACATTGCTGTTCCCAGAGTAACTTCAAATTACAGGTTTTTGGCGAACTGTTGACATTACTGAGACCAGTGTGGCCTGTTCCTAAAGAAACTGTCATGCAGGTCTATAGCAAACTGTTTACATTGCTAAGACCAGTGTGGCCTGTTCCTAGAGTAACTTAGATACAGGTCTATAGAAAACTGTTTACATTTCTGAGACCAGTGTGGCCTGTTCATAGAGTAACTTAGATACAGGTCTATAGAAAACTGTTTACATTGCTGAGACCAGTGTGGCCTGTTCCTAGAGTAACTTAGATACAGGTCTATAGAAAACTGTTTACATTGCTGAGACCAGTGTGGCCTGTTCCTAGAGTAACTTAGATACAGGTCTATAGAAAGCTGTTCACATTGCTGTTCCCAGAGTAACTTTAAATTACAGGTTTTTGGCGAACTGTTGACATTGCTGAGACCAGTGTGGCCTGTTCCTAGAGAAACTGTCATGCAGGTCTATAGCAAACTTTTAGACAGTCATTTTGAACCTTGTGTACCACGATGTTTAGTATCTAAACTGTGACCATGACCTTCATCCAAACGTCTTTCATGGATTATTCAAATTTTCCACAATGACATTAGAAATCCCTCAAGTTTGACAATTACTCTTCACTAACTTCTTTGGAAAACTCATAAAATGTATAAAGATGTAAATTTCACTTTAATATAAATTCATTTAAATTCAATCACTGGACTGAGTCAACTATGATTTGACTTTTGATAGTTGACAACAAATGCAATCAACTGCAATAAATTTTACTCATATTGTTGGAAGCTGTTAACATCCTTGTCCTGTGGTCTCTGATAGATTATGCTGTCTCATTGACAATCATATTATACCTCTTTATCATCATATTATGAGTAATATTATACAGATATACTTTAATAATTGGAATAAATCGTACATGTGTATATATATATATAAAATGTCTAGATACAAATTTCTTACGGGGGAGCTTGATCATTATGAAAAACAATACTGCACACACAGAAAAAAAAAAGAATAGGATATATATATATGTTCATAAAGAAAGTTACAGCACAATTAGAAAGTGACATTGTAAAACAGTCAAGTTGGTCTCAGACCAAGTGTCCTCAATATTACCATTACAGTAAACCACTTGCAATGACTTCTGATGACCAAATGTCCTTCAGAGCCTTTATCCTGTCAAACTAATTAATATGATTTAGCCGTTATCATACCCCAATACATTTGTATTTAAAATTATGTCGCAATTATGTTTTTCCAAGGATTTGTATAGTTATACAAATCCTTGGTTTTTCTTGATGAATTTTCTTATTGTTTCCCAATAATAACTAATTTCTATAAGTCTTTATTTTGTCTGAACAAATCAAAATTTTTTTTAAGAATCTTTATTTTATGCCAATAAAAGTGAATATTTTTTCAGCATAGCCTCAATAATTGATCTTATAGTGATCCAATGATTAATCATTTTTCTTAACAGTCTTTATAAAGTCTCAATAACGAACATTTTTGTTGAAACATGTTTCTTAATCATATAATCCCAATATTTTTATGAATTTTTTTTGATAGCCTTAAATATTACATCAAAAAACTAAATCTTTATATTGTTCTCACTAAATGCTAATGTCTGACAAAAGATGCAGAAGAATTATTCATATTATCAATAATTGGGAAAAAATAAGACAGGGAGTGGGGTTGGAATAAATAAGGGGAAATAATCATGTAACAAGAAACCAAATTTTATTTCATTGCTCAGTTTTACAAAAAACAAATAATGACTGATCTCCTATGTGTTGCAATCATATAGTATAAATTGAAATGGTCTTTTTGAATCACATAAAAGTCACATCTCATGATCCATTCTTATTGATAGTGGTAAGGAATACTACAAGTTGTCCAAACATTGAAATTTCAGTTATTATTAAATGACTTAAATGACAAGTATTATTTCAAATCATTGATTTTAATACCATGAACAAATATACAAGTCATATATTGGGATAAAAATATTTAAAATCCAGACATGCTTTGTGAGTCACTTGCAAGAAAAATGTTGCAATTGTGTTAAAAATAACAATCCTATAAGAATAGGTGTAAGAATGCGTGTATAGGTCTGAATATCCTAAGGGATGTCTTATACAAGGGTAGGAATGTCCAGTCAAATACACAATGTGATCATTTAAAGTCAATTTAAGACCTTTAAACACACATGTTTATGTGTACTGGGTAGTTACTTACTTATGTGCAACAGAAAAGACAAACATATCAATTATAAAGTGATAGTTTCTTACACTTAAGTAAAGATCAGTCACAAGACCTCTGTCAAAATAAAATTATTTTGGGTTGTTTAATGAAAACATACTCAGATTTGTACTAGGAAGAACACTGACTCCGGATAGGAAGAACAACCTCTTTAACGTAATTAATTATGTAAATAAAATAAATTCAATTAAAAGTTGATACACAAATACAACCTAATACCATCTACAAAACTTTTAAGAAAAAAATCGGTAAAAAATACATAATAACCAATAAATAATAAACTTTTTCAAAATGTTTAAATCTGAATTTAAATTCATAATGTATATTTCTGTGTTTTTATTTTATAAATTAATTCCTTTATCTTGCCCACTGATGTTTATCATAGAACAACATATGGTCATGTAAACTTGACAAAACATAAATTATATATAATTGTTGATAATATTTACTGATTTTAAATGAACTTTGTATTGACTGACATGACTGAATACAAAAATCAATTACTCATTTCTGTAAATCAGTTTCTACTGTGTATTTTAACAGCATGGATTACATATTTAACTTCAATCTTAATTAATTATTTTTAAATCTTATTAATTTTAGAAGGAAATAGTGTTTTAAAATACCTCTTCAAAATTGAATAATATCAATATAGGGATTAAACAGACTACCAAACAGTGTAGGAATAAGTACAAACAAAAGTTCCGTAAAAAATATAAAGTAAAAATATCAACTTTTCAATAAAAACTTTTTTGACAATCCTATTTCAGTAACTGTTTGTTTATAAATCAGACAATAAAAAAAATATGTTATAAACAATTGGCGAAAACAAATATTGATAAAGAATAAAACTATCAATTTTTCATTACAAGTCATGTTGCCTAATTTTAAAATTTGCACATTCTAATGATAATCCTTGAGTTATCTCCCTTCTTCAACTTCAGATTTATCTACATAACTTTTATACATGCACATTTGTTGTATTCCTGAACATTAAATTACTATCTCTCTTTATTGGAGTGATTCTACAGAAAAGAAATGTAAATATATACCCTGACTTTGTTTCACTCACTGTGTGCCAAAAGCAAAGGATGATTTCTAGTATAACTTGTACATTTTAGAGACTGGATAACATACTTTAAGAATTAATTTGTATCTGAAAGACAACATATATATACCTATCTTTTTTTACAATATATACATAATCTTAATTTACACCAATAGATATTTGATCAGTTAAAAATATTGGGATAGTCCTTATTCATGTTTATTTTTAACAAGTACTCCAAAGGAGTAGGGCCACAAATGCCTTAATTTGGCCTTAAAAACTGAACTTGGTGTAATATCATATGCAAAACCTATAAATATGATCTTAAATATACAAGTTTAGTAAAGACTCTTTTCTGTCTGCTGTTCCTTTTCACAATTTTGGCAGCTTAAAAAGTATGATATTTTACAGGATATTAGACAGATTTTATGCATTTATAAGGTCTATTTCCTTCTAAAAATTTCACGGAATTATAGGGCCTATATTGATCCTTAGTGAACCTACTCTTGTGCTGATTTCTTTCAAAAATGCCGTGCAGATCGAGCAACCTTTTAGTATTTATACAAATCATTTAAGAAGGCTACATGTTTACAAATACAACTACATGTTATTGCAATTTCAAGGTATGCAATTATAAAGAGCTGCGCCATGAGCACATGATACGCCCGTCACTTTTTCAACGAATAAAGTTTCATAACTCCTTAATGTCAAATCAGAACTTTATAAAAATCGAAAGGGAGCTTACGTCAATAGATATGGCTCTAACTCTCTTTATTTAGTTTGATATCAGCAACATATGTAGTTTCAAAGATCAAGGACAATGAAAATGTCATATGGCAATCAACTAAGGTTTTTGCTACCATTTATAAATTATGGCCCTAGCCCATTGAATTGAGAATTTTATACATGAAGAAGACCAAATAGGGAAATTTTTATTAGACTGATTAATTTTAAGAAAAACTTAAAATTTGAACATCAAAAATTCTTTCAGATCAGATCATAGTAAATTACTTGGTATTCAGTCAGACCCATTGGCCCCTCAAGCAAAGTAGTCTGAACTTTTTTGAGTAAGAGCGCTAGCTGTGTTCAAAGCAGTGCATGGGTCATTCATTAGACAAAATCCTCTCTTAGGCAACTCAAAGGATCAAATTAATAAATTTCAATTTTAGGACAAAAAGGTATTAGTACACCTCATTTATAATTATGCCCACCTTCCCTTTTTCCTTTCTATTAATTTCTAAATTCAATAATTTTCCTGAGAAGAAACCCTTACTGTCACCCTCATTTAACTTTGTGTATGTTATATATTTAAAATATATCTGTGTATATAACTGGTAAAATTTTGACATATGAAATTATTGAATTTCATAGCAATCAATGTATGGCCTTAAAAATTTGCCAACTACAGTTACAAATCAAAGGGGTTTTATCAATATTAAGTAAATATGGTAATCATGTGTACATTGAGTTAATAACTAACAGTAAAACAGGTATTATCATGGTAAGATACACCTGTACAAAGGGGACTACTTGTAAAGTCCTTCCTGTTAATTCATACATGTATATTGAGGGTGTAACCTTACTTTGATAATGTATCGGATATGACATGGCCTCTATTACTAAACTTTATAAAAACATATTACTGTTTTGTTTTTACAATGAAACCTGTAATTTTTTACCTAACAATAAACTTTTAAATTTCTGAACAAACATTACAACTTCCAAACCTAATTTTTAGAAAACAAAAACACTAATAAAGATTAATTTAGGTACAGCGATAACATTATGTCATATCACAAAGTTTTGGAAAAATTCAAATAACATTTAAGTAAACACATGAATAAAAGGAGATGTGGGTATCTATCTAACGTTCAATATAAATATCTTCCTCCATTACAATGTTCTCATTAGATTATTTCTATTTACTTTTTATAATTCAGATTTGGCGAAGTTCATAACTTATTTTTATATGAAATGACTGTCTTCAATATGTTCAATATTTTAATAATTGAAATTTAAGCTCAACCTACTGATACATCTATGTGAAACAAAAGACATGTTGTTCAACATGTTTCCATGTGTTTGAAAAGGTCATACAGATATGGCATTCTTGAGTCAAAGTCTGCACCCTTACAATTTAGAGAAATAGATGCAAAAGTTTAACCAAATCATGTGAACACAAAATATAGGTCATGGTGACCCTATTCATGCTATTGTTTAAAATTCCTTAACTTTGTTGTGAGGTGTAAAAATGTAAAGGGTTGTACATCCTCATCCTTTGATCTCTGGTTATGAAACAAGTTCAATTCTTATTTGTACATGGAAATCTTTATAGTATTACATGTACATGATGTAGTACCCTCTTATTGGGCTAAGGAAAGAGATGATTTTCCAAAAATACAATTTATCTTTATCACATTGATCTTTCAGTTATAACTGACAATCTCAGTAATTATCAGATAAGTGGACTTTTATCAAGGTCAACAAACCTTTTATTTACCTAAGAAAAGCATATGAAACTAAAGATGACCTTATTTTTGTACATATTATATAATCTATACCAGACTACTTTGTAAGACACAGTGTATATTCCAGATCCCATCCTTTCTAAATGGGCACCATATTTATGGAGGGTGTACAACCATTGATAATGGCAAAATTGATTAATATTGCAATTTGTTCAGCGCATTATGTTCCATAATTAAATATTTAGTAAATCAGTTATTACTGAATACCATCATAAATCTTATAAAAATACCACTATTTACTTAGCCCTGCTACATATATGATTACAAATTACATATGTAACTTAGTACAGGAAGTAAGCATGGTAAGTGGAGAACTGCATATTATGGGCTGTATTCTTTTTTTACAAATGTCCAAACGTCCAAATGGCTAAAATAGCTCTGTCCTCCCCTTTCAAAACCTTTCTTATTGAATAAAAACTACACAAGAATGTTTGCCACTGGACATTAGTGGGAAAACTGCTTGCAATGAAGGTGTATTTTGACAATCTTACCCAAACTCATATGCAATAGAGAATTAGATTAGTTGGTTTATTGAGAAGCAATAAATTACCATCCAAATTGGGACTGTAACGGATTCTAAATAGTGTTAAAAAATAAAACATAAACCTGACTGAAATATTAATTATTAAACTACCTGTACATAATAATGACATACATTGAAACCACAGTCAATCGTCCCTAACAATTATAAAACAACCATCATAATCATATATCAAATGTTGGTTTTTTTCTCTCCTTTCTACAGATCTAAATGATCAATAATTTCACAAATACATGACTCATTTCTTTTTCCCTTCCTTTTTTTCATACTTCTTCAAAGTTTGGAATCTACATAATTCACATCTGTACATTATTCATGTTATTTGGAAATATGATTATCTTAGTACATGTTGAAAAATGTTTTTATTCAAACAATACATTGTACTACATGTACATGTAACTAACGTACATGTATATAAATTGTACATATGTACTCCTAGCCATTGAATGTATTGTAATTTGTGTAAATGATTGCTGTATACATAACAAAATAATAAGCCTTTTACAACACAAAAGGAGACACTTTATAGAATCTAGACATGAATAATTAAAAGCCCACTAACAAGAGGGATTAAATTACTCTGTGATGTCAATATACTATTGATGGTCAAAGCATGTTGATAAATACTACAGTCTCATCATAAAGTATACATGTTCGAGTACAGTTCATAATTAAATAATGGCCAAGGACATCACAAAAGAAATAGGAATGTTCCATCTTTGTAAATGAAGACCTTTTTTTCGATATTGCCTAAATTGGCATTTTAAAATTTAGTCCCAACATGAAAAGTATCGGTCCTATTGGTTTCAAAACATTTTTTTTCTAATAGTAATATTATAAAGAAGTTTGACGAGAACTGGAGTCAGAATTGAGAACCTTGGATAATTCAGTGTTTGTAGTTGGCTGTCATGTGTTATTTAAATTAGTTTTTCGTATTTTAATATTGTTTTAGCATAAATAAGGACTTTCTTTTATAAATTGTTTCATATTTTGTCATGCTGGGGTCTGTATACATGTAGCTTACTATATCATGCATATACAGTATGGGTTTGCTCATTATTGAAGGCAGTATGTTATATGGTGACCTATACCTGTTTACAATGTACATCATTTGTACATCCTCATCCTTTAATCTCTAGTTGATAGTTGTCTTAATTGGCAATGATAACACATCTCCCAGAGTTTTCACTAAAGATTTTTTAAGGCTAGTCCAGGGACTCTTCATTTGGCGCCATGGCAAGTCCAACAGAGAGAAGTAATGTTATTGCTAAAACATTCACAACTTTAATATATACAGCTAATAATATTGGACACAACTACTCATTCACCTTTTTATAGCTCATATTTGGTCATGTAGCTTCTAACCATTCTACGTATTTATACACTCCTGGTTTACAAATGGTTGGGTTTAAGAGTTATAAAACGTACTGATCTAGAGATCTATTTTTGGCGAACAAGTACATTGTTGGTTAAGGTTTCAAAGTAAGACAATTGCCACTTATCTAATAATCTTTTACCTGTATTAACAGTCTATATCACTCACCTTATCCTTTCTTCTTTTTATCATTGGAGTGGTCTTTAACTTAACACCAGCTCCCTCAAACACATAATTACAAGGTGCAATCTTAGTTGCAATGTATCCCTCTTGGTATGGGTGACCTAACGGTTTATCATTAACTAAATCTGACAGATTTAATGGAGGAACACCATTGGTGGCCGGTGATACTGCTATATTGCTAGAGTCGAACACAGCTGCTGGCTTTTTATTCTTTCTTCCACCTATTAAATCATCTATGTTTGTTCGTGGCACTTGATTGTTTTAGATGATTTAAGAACATTTTAAAATTCAAAGTTTCTGAGCTGTTTTCTTCATTGTTTTATTTGGCACATTAGGTGAAGACGATTTTGTCGAACGTAGATGACTTGGTTTTACAAGTCTTGGTTCCTCTTCTTCTTCAGAACTTTCATCTTTAGCACTAGAAAGTGGAATAATTCCTTTTCCTAAATTAACATTGTTGTCTGTTTTGTTAAGTCTCTTTGCTATTACTGATGGCAATCCCTTGTTGGAGTATCATTATTTTGTTGTCATCATCTTTTGGTATATTTGAAATCTGTCTGTTATTTTCAACTTTGACTGAATTCTGTGAAATTTTCTGCAAATGTTTTTCAGCTTCCAGCTGCTTTTGTTTATTTCGTTCATTAATTTCTTCAACAGACATGACATTTCTTGGTGTGAAAGGCTTTTCTTGTTCATTTCTGTCTTTCAGCTTTGTACTGTCTGTATTTGTTTGTGATTGTGATGAAATTGTTTTAATTTTTTCAGCATCCTCTATACTGGGTGCTTGTTTCTTTGGTTTCTGACTTTTGACTCTTGGTGGTGCTACAGGTGTAGAGACAGTTTCAGTGATGAAAGATGAATCAAATATTTGTTTTCTTTTGGGAATAACGTTGTAGAATCTTCAGGTTTTTGTCCTCTGCATTCAGGTTTACCTCCTTAATTGATTTTTGACATTCAATTCTTCTAATGAAGTCTGAGATGATACAAAAGGCTTATTAATTTGATATGACTTCTCTTCCACAGATGATTGGGGTGATATAAAACTTAAAATTTGAACATCAAAAATTCTTTCAGATCAGATCATAGTAAATTACTTGGTATTCAGTCAGACCCATTGGCCCCTCAAGCAAAGTAGTCTGAACTTTTTTTGAGTAAGAGCTGTGTTCAAAGCAGTGCATGGGTCATTCATTAGACAAAATCCTCTCTTAGGCAACTCAAAGGATCAAATTAATAAATTTCAATTTTAGAACAAAAAGGTATTAGTACACCTCATTTATAATTATGCCCACCTTCCCTTTTTCCTTTCTATTAATTTCTAAATTCAATAATTTTCCTGAGAAGAAACCCTTACTGTCACCCTCATTTAAATTTGTGTATGTTATATATTTAAAATATATCTGTGTATATAACTGGTAAAATTTTGACATATGAAATTATTGAATTTCATAGCAATCAATGTATGGCCTTAAAAATTTGCCAACTACAGTTACAAATCAAAGGGGTTTTATCAATATTAAGTAAATATGGTAATCATGTGTACATTGAGTTAATAACTAACAGTAAAACAGGTATTATCATGGTAAGATACCCCTGTACAAAGGGACTTACTTGTAAAGTCCTTCCTGTTAATTCATACATGTATATTGAGGGTGTAACCTTACTTTGATAATGTATCGGATATGACATGGCCTCTATTACTAAACTTTATAAAACATATTACTGTTTTGTTTTACAATGAAACCTGTAATATTTTACTTAACAATAAACTTTTAAATTTCTGAACAAACATTACAACTTCCAAACCTAATTTTTAGAAAACAAAAACACTAATAAAGATTAATTTAGGTACAGCGATAACATTATGTCATATCACAAAGTTTTGGAAAAATTCAAATAACATTTAAGTAAACACATGAATAAAAGGAGATGTGGGTATCTATCTAACGTTCAATATAAATATCTTCCTCCATTACAATGTTCTCATTAGATTATTTCTATTTACTTTTTTATAATTCAGATTTGGCGAAGTTCATAACTTATTTTTATATGAAATGACTGTCTTCAATATGTTCAATATTTTTAATAATTGAAATTTAAGCTCAACCTACTGATACATCTATGTGAAACAAAAGACATGTTGTTCAGCATGTTTCCATGTGTTTGAAAAGGTCATACAGATATGGCATTCTTGAGTCAAAGTCTGCACCCTTACAATTTAGAGAAATAGATGCTAAAAGTTTAACCAAATCATGTGAACACAAAATATAGGTCATGGTGACCCTATTGTTTAAAATTCCTTAACTTTGTTGTGAGGTGTAAAAATGTAAAGGGTTGTACATCCTCATCCTTTGATCTCTGGTTATGAAACAAGTTCAATTCTTATTTGTACATGGAAATCTTTATAGTATTACATGTACATGATGTAGTACCCTCTTATTGGGCTAAGGAAAGAGATGATTTTCCAAAAATACAATTTATCTTTATCACATTGATCTTTCAGTTATAACTGACAATCTCAGTAATTATCAGATAAGTGGACTTTTATCAAGGTCAACAAACCTTTTATTTACCTAAGAAAAGCATATGAAACTAAAGATGACCTTATTTTTGTACATATTATATAATCTATACCAGACTACATGTACTTTGTAAGACACAGTGTATATTCCAGATCCCATCCTTTCTAAATGGGCACCATATTTATGGAGGGTGTACAACCATTGATAATGGCAAAATTGATTAATATTGCAATTTGTTCAGCGCATTATGTTCCATAATTAAATATTTAGTAAATCAGTTATTACTGAAT
Organism: Mytilus coruscus; assembly: GCA_017311375.1. NCBI lineage: Eukaryota > Metazoa > Mollusca > Bivalvia > Mytilida > Mytilidae > Mytilus > Mytilus coruscus. The sequence goes on from CM029596.1 coordinate 129,655,093, forward strand.
ACCATCATAAATCTTATAAAAATACCACTATTCACTTAGCCCTGCTACATATATGATTACAAATTACATATGTAACTTAGTACAGGAAGTAAGCATGGTAAGTGGAGAACTGCATATTATGGGCTGTATTCTTTTTTTACAAATGTCCAAACGTCCAAATGGCTAAAATAGCTCTGTCCTCCCCTTTCAAAACCTTTCTTATTGAATAAAAACTACACAAGAATGTTTGCCACTGGACATTAGTGGGAAAACTGCTTGCAATGAAGGTGTATTTTGACAATCTTACCCAAACTCATATGCAATAGAGAATTAGATTAGTTGGTTTATTGAGAAGCAATAAATTACCATCAAATTGGGACTGTAACGGATTCTAAATAGTGTTAAAAATAAAACATAAACCTGACTGAAATATTAATTATTAAACTACCTGTACATAATAATGACATACATTGAAACCACAGTCAATCGTCCCTAACAATTATAAAACAACCATCATAATCATATATCAAATGTTGGTTTTTTTCTCTCCTTTCTACAGATCTAAATGATCAATAATTTCACAAATACATGACTCATTTCTTTTTCCCTTCCTTTTTTTCATACTTCTTCAAAGTTTGGAATCTACATAATTCACATCTGTACATTATTCATGTTATTTGGAAATATGATTATCTTAGTACATGTTGAAAATGTTTTATTCAAACAATACATTGTACTACATGTACATGTAACTAACGTACATGTATATAAATTGTACATATGTACTCCTAGCCATTGAATGTATTGTAATTTGTGTAAATGATTGCTGTATACATAACAAAATAATAAGCCTTTTACAACACAAAAGGAGACACTTTATAGAATCTAGACATGAATAATTAAAAGCCCACTAACAAGAGGATTAAATTACTCTGTGATGTCAATATACTATTGATGGTCAAAGCATGTTGATAAATACTACAGTCTCATCATAAAGTATACATGTTCGAGTACAGTTCATAATTAAATAATGGCCAAGGACATCACAAAAGAAATAGGAATGTTCCATCTTTGTAAATGAAGACCTTTTTTTCGATATTGCCTAAATTGGCATTTTAAAATTTAGTCCCAACATGAAAAGTATCGGTCCTATTGGTTTCAAAACATTTTTTCTAATAGTAATATTATAAAGAAGTTTGACGAGAACTGGAGTCAGAATTGAGAACCTTGGATAATTCAGTGTTTGTAGTTGGCTGTCATGTGTTATTTAAATTAGTTTTCGTATTTTAATATTGTTTTAGCATAAATAAGGACTTTGTTTTATAAATTGTTTCATATTTTGTCATGCTGGGGTCTGTATACATGTAGCTTACTATATCATGCATATACAGTATGGGTTTGCTCATTATTGAAGGCAGTATGTTATATGGTGACCTATACCTGTTTACAATGTACATCATTTGTACATCCTCATCCTTTAATCTCTAGTTGATAGTTGTCTTAATTGGCAATGATAACACATCTCCCAGAGTTTTCACTAAAGATTTTTTAAGGCTAGTCCAGGGACTCTTCATTTGGCGCCATGGCAAGTCCAACAGAGAGAAGTAATGTTATTGCTAAAACATTCACAACTTTAATATATACAGCTAATAATATTGGACACAACTACTCATTCACCTTTTTATAGCTCATATTTGGTCATGTAGCTTCTAACCATTCTACGTATTTATACACTCCTGGTTTACAAATGGTTGGGTTTAAGAGTTATAAAACGTACTGAACTAGAGATCTATTTTGGCGAACAAGTACATTGTTGTTAAGGTTTCAAAGTAAGACAATTGCCACTTATCTAATAATCTTTTACCTGTATTAACAGTCTATATCACTCACCTTATCCTTTCTTCTTTTTATCATTGGAGTGGTCTTTAACTTAACACCAGCTCCCTCAAACACATAATTACAAGGTGCAATCTTAGTTGCAATGTATCCCTCTTGGTATGGGTGACCTAACGGTTTATCATTAACTAAATCTGACAGATTTAATGGAGGAACACCATTGGTGGCCGGTGATACTGCTATATTGCTAGAGTCGAACACAGCTGCTGGCTTTTTATTCTTTCTTCCACCTATTAAATCATCTATGTTTGTTCGTGGCACTTGATTGTTTTTAGATGATTTAAGAACATTTTTAAAATTCAAAGTTTCTGAGCTGTTTTCTTCATTGTTTTTATTTGGCACATTAGGTGAAGACGATTTTGTCGAACGTAGATGACTTGGTTTTACAAGTCTTGGTTCCTCTTCTTCTTCAGAACTTTCATCTTTAGCACTAGAAAGTGGAATAATTCCTTTTCCTAAATTAACATTGTTGTCTGTTTTGTTAAGTCTCTTTGCTATTACTGATGGCAATCCCCTTGTTGGAGTATCATTATTTTTGTTGTCATCATCTTTTGGTATATTTGAAATCTGTCTGTTATTTTCAACTTTGACTGAATTCTGTGAAATTTTCTGCAAATGTTTTTCAGCTTCCAGCTGCTTTTGTTTATTTCGTTCATTAATTTCTTCAACAGACATGACATTTCTTGGTGTGAAAGGCTTTTCTTGTTCATTTCTGTCTTTCAGCTTTGTACTGTCTGTATTTGTTTGTGATTGTGATGAAATTGTTTTAATTTTTTCAGCATCCTCTATACTGGGTGCTTGTTTCTTTGGTTTCTGACTTTTGACTCTTGGTGGTGCTACAGGTGTAGAGACAGTTTCAGTGATGAAAGATGAATCAAATATTTGTTTTCTTTTGGGGAATAACGTTGTAGAATCTTCAGGTTTTTTGTCCTCTGCATTCAGGTTTACCTCCTTAATTGATTTTTTGACATTCAATTCTTCTAATGAAGTCTGAGATGATACAAAAGGCTTATTAATTTGATATGACTTCTCTTCCACAGATGATTGGGGTGATATTTTTGGCCTATTTACTCTCTCTGGTTTCTTTCTTGGATAAGCAGGCTTATCAATGGTACCCAATCTTGGAGATAAATCTTTCTTATCTTCTTTTGATATTATTATATCATCTTGTTTGACTTCATTTCTAACTGGAGTAATAATACTTGAATCAAATATTGCTTTCTTTTCTGGAGACCTTCTTTTTGTTTTAGGAGACTCAAATGGGCGATCTGGCTTTTGTTTAAACAACTGAGATAAGTCTTTCACAGTTTGTGCAGGAGTTGGCTCAATCATGTCTGAAGATTTTTTTGTAGAAATATCCTTTTCTCTTTCACTTTCTATTTTTTCATTAGGAATGGATTCATTTTCTACTTTTGAGGCTGTTTCAATTGCTGATTGAGAGATCCTTCGTGGAGGGACAGCTGGTTTAGGTGGCAGTTTTCCTTTTGGTAAATTAAATTTTGATGCATAAAAATCTGGCAGTTTTGGAGTATTTGACACTCTTTTCTCAAACAGAGATCTGAATGTAATCACAGTATTAGGTTTGGGCAAGTCAGTTTTTGCTTTCCCGTCTTTGAGGGAATGTACACTGCCAGCTTCCGGAATCTCTTTACTTTTGTTTACTGTTGTAGGTTTATCTTGCACTTCATGCTCAATGATAACAATATCATCCCTTCCTTTCATAAAATCTGAAGACACATGTTGATCATTTTTGAACCTACAACATCATTTGTTGATGACCCTGTACTTGATACCCGTGGCCGATGCACTGGAGGTTGAGGAGCACTCCTCAGTTTAGTTTTAATATTATTATCAGTTGTTTTTTGAACTCTATCATACTGTCTTTGATTTTTATCATCAGCTTTCTCAAATGCTGATTTTACATCATGTTTCGATTTTCCAACATCAACCAAACTCTCTAAACTGGCAAACCGTCGCGATGATTTGAAACCCTTCTCCGACTTCTCTCTTAATTTGGAAAATTTTAAACGCAATTTATCAACAAAACCTGAATTTGGAGCATATTCTTCATTCATATCATTATCATCACCTGTAATTCCATTTGTTATGTCACTTTGAAAACTGTCATTATAAATATGGCCATGAGGATGATCAACTCCGAGTCTCTCAAAAAATGGATTACTATGAACGTGTTTCAGATGTGATGTTTCAATACTATTTCTTATTGGTCCATCCTTATAATCCTTTTCCTCATAAGATTTAGTCTTTGTGCTCATTTTAGAGTTGGAGGAAATCACACTACTAGTACTTGTATCCGATTTTACAGGATAGACATTATTAACCTTTTCCTCAGGCTTTGAAGGTTCATGTGGGGATTTAATATCATTACTATTTGTGTCAATAAGCGGCGAGATGGAAGAAGAATCAAAAACACAAGTTTTCTTACTTTCGTGTATCACATTTTTAGTTTTCTTTGACATCAATTCTCGTTTCCAGGTTGGAATGTCAAGCATTTCGTTCATGTGAGTGTTGCTGTCGGAATGTATTTCATTCAACTCTCAAGATCTCCATTTAAATTTGATAGACCGAGCTTCCATGGCGGAACGGAAGCCATTTCGACGAGGCCTGTCATTAATGTTTCTCTCTGGGGACATAATTTAGTCATGAAGCTCTAGTGATTACCTTTTCCGGGTGCCTCCTTTAATGAACAAGTGCCCTACGTCACTTTCACTGCGGAACTTTTATTTAGGAATCCAAGGTGAAGGTCATTTTCACAAACGTTCAAAACATTTGTTTTATTCTTTTCTCCTGTTTAACTGATGACAAATTTCTAGATTGCAAATAAAAAAGCAAGAAGTTACCGAAATAGACATTGAGGAAAAAATATACATTTATTTTTTCTTAGCTTTCAGTTACCCTCTACTGTTCCCCATTTTGATATAAATAAGAAAACTTTGATTGTTTCTGGTCTATGTTTCAGAATGACCTTAAAATATTTGTATGGTGTATTTATCAAATTTAAGTCTAATATATGAGTTTTAAAATCCAATTTTAACGAATCAAAAGCAAAATGGTTTATCCGAAGTCACGGACAACCGGAAGTTGCCATGAAGTTTGTTTCAAGAGCAACCTTTCAAAGTGGACGCCATAGGATTTACAACTTCACACTTTCAATCTTTGGAACTGCCTGTGGCAATATTTTGTCGTCCATAAAGTTAGCGTATGCAACAGTCACAGATTTAACTACATAAAAATGTTAGGAACAAAAGCTGCCACAGCAATAGGACCAGAATCCTGGAGAAATTCCACATTGAAAGGAATAAAACTTTCAAACACTATTGTCAACAAAAGTGATAAATCATGCGATGTTGGAAGGTCCCTTGACCCTTTGCCTCATCTGCGAGACACGGTTTCTCAGTTGAGTAACGATGAAATTCACAGGTACACTCGTGAGGTTAGAGCTGTTGTTGCTAAGCTCAGGGAAAGTCTTCTAGAGACAAATGAGGAAATCAAGTCACTAACAAGGGGAAAAGAGGCTATCGAAAAAGCGCTTGAACATACCAGAAAAGATATCAGACTTAATAAAGACAGTCAGGAGGTCAGGATGTCAAGACCTCCAAGAGAAAAGGTAACACAAACCAGAACCGAGAGTAATTGCCCTTCTTTTATGGGTCATGGGACTTTAATGTTAGCTAGGGTTTATTCTACAAATGTAGCTTAGGGTAAATGTCTAAATGATAGGATTGCGTATGAGTTGGGGATAGTTAAGTCAAGTTAGTTTAGCTCTTGAACTTTTGCTCCACTTTATACTACAAAAATGTAGCAACAAGCTTGTTTAAAAGACATACTTCCAAGGTCAATTTTGTTATCCTTGCAGATATCTATTCAACATAGTTCCTGTATTTTTTTTAAATAAGATATTACAGAGATCCTCATGGATGAACATTTAACCATGTACATGTAATTGATGGAGGAACTTTTCGGCTAAAACCAAGTGTTGCGTGATCAAGATTATTTCATTCATCCATTTCATTGTAAGGGATTTTGAATAGACTGATATAGTGTTTAATATGAGGCAGGCATTACCTGTGAAAGGGGACAAAGTTTGTATGAATTATTTTTTGTAACTTCAAAATCTGTTAAAAAGAAACGGAAATACCGTCACTTTCCGATTTTGGGTCTGTTGTTAGTGATTTTACTTGTGACGTTATTTAAGTTATGACGTCATGTTCAATGTAAACAAAGAAACGCGATCATCAGGTAACGTTTATTCATATTAAAGACAAAGAAATATATTAAAATGAAATTGGTATTGTGTTCCTTAAGTTCCTATATTTTACTAGACTACTCAAGGTCTCATGACAATGAGACCAGAAGAAGGAAGTAGATTTCTGCAAATGCGGAATTAAAAAGTGACAAAAAAAAGTTAACTATTTTGAGTTCATTAGAACAATGAAAATTTCGGAAATTATCCAGATTTTTTTTTTTTATTGATTTTTCTATTGTAATAGGGACTTCGTCCCTTATTGCATGAATTAAACCATAGCTGCACTAACTGTCCTTTTAATACGAATGTGCCCTCTGTTGTCAGTTTCTTGCTAGAACCATGTGTTGTACTCTTTTATTTGGCATGAAATTATTTTCCGTTTTATCATTAAGGGTCAAATTTTGTACTTGTTAAAAGGGGTGCAGATTACATAAGTCAATAAACCATGTTTTCTGACTTGTTAAACCTTTTATTGTTATTGAACCAATTTTTATTCAAAATTCAAATTCATCAGCATTTGCTGAAAATTAATTAAATAAAGCAGTTGTTAAATCATCTAAACTTTATCAAACTTCACTCTTGTCAGGTATGTCTACCTGTACAAGTGATAAATAACGACCATTAGCCTGATATCATTCAGGGTTTTAAAACAGTAATAAGGAGGAACCCTATTGGTTATAATACAATAGGGGTTGTGCAATTACATGTACATAACAGAGTCAAAATCAACTCTCAATTCATTTAATATATTCACAAAGATAATAATTCATTCAAATATATAATGTAAAAACTCCAGAGCAATAAACTGTACAGAGACCCCCTTGGAACGTCAATCGTCAATCATGGTATTTGGTATTTCAATTGTAAATGCAGTCTAGACGTAGTAAAATAATCTAGGTCACACAGGACAGTCTTATATATTATAAGGGAAACCTACTCAGAATAATCTGGTGGTGATTTGTATCGATTGCAGGTGGTATTGCTCTGGTATTTAAGCACAGGGTTAAGGTACAATAAGTCCCTGGTATCGGGCGCAATCTTGGAACAAGAGCAGACGAAAGATGCCCTTTTATACTTAGAGCCCACAACCCACATCTCCATGGTATCAGTGGGCCATTTTGCTGTAATTGATTGGTTGATTGTTTGACATTCAATTCTTCTAATGAAGTCTGAGATGATACAAAAGGCTTATTAATTTGATATGACTTCTCTTCCACAGATGATTGGGGTGATATTTTTGGCCTATTTACTCTCTCTGGTTTCTTTCTTGGATAAGCAGGCTTATCAATGGTACCCAATCTTGGAGATAAATCTTTCTTATCTTCTTTTGATATTATTATATCATCTTGTTTGACTTCATTTCTAACTGGAGTAATAATACTTGAATCAAATATTGCTTTCTTTTCTGGAGACCTTCTTTTTGTTTTAGGAGACTCAAATGGGCGATCTGGCTTTTGTTTAAACAACTGAGATAAGTCTTTCACAGTTTGTGCAGGAGTTGGCTCAATCATGTCTGAAGATTTTTTTGTAGAAATATCCTTTTCTCTTTCACTTTCTATTTTTTCATTAGGAATGGATTCATTTTCTACTTTTGAGGCTGTTTCAATTGCTGATTGAGAGATCCTTCGTGGAGGGACAGCTGGTTTAGGTGGCAGTTTTCCTTTTGGTAAATTAAATTTTGATGCATAAAAATCTGGCAGTTTTGGAGTATTTGACACTCTTTTCTCAAACAGAGATCTGAATGTAATCACAGTATTAGGTTTGGGCAAGTCAGTTTTGCTTTCCGTCTTTGAGGGAATGTACACTGCCAGCTTCCGGAATCTCTTTACTTTTGTTTACTGTTATAGGTTTATCTTGCACTTCATGCTCAATGATAACAATATCATCCCTTCCTTTCATAAAATCTGAAGACACATGTTGATCATTTTTGAACCTACAACATCATTTGTTGATGACCCTGTACTTGATACCGTGGCGATGCACTGGAGGTTGAGGAGCACTCCTCAGTTTAGTTTTAATATTATTATCAGTTGTTTTTTGAACTCTATCATACTGTCTTTGATTTTTATCATCAGCTTTCTCAAATGCTGATTTTACATCATGTTTCGATTTTCCAACATCAACCAAACTCTCTAAACTGGCAAACCGTCGCGATGATTTGAAACCCTTCTCCGACTTCTCTCTTAATTTGGAAAATTTTAAACGCAATTTATCAACAAAACCTGAATTTGGAGCATATTCTTCATTCATATCATTATCATCACCTGTAATTCCATTTGTTATGTCACTTTGAAAACTGTCATTATAAATATGGCCATGAGGATGATCAACTCCGAGTCTCTCAAAAAATGGATTACTATGAACGTGTTTCAGATGTGATGTTTCAATACTATTTCTTATTGGTCCATCCTTATAATCCTTTTCCTCATAAGATTTAGTCTTTGTGCTCATTTTAGAGTTGGAGGAAATCACACTACTAGTACTTGTATCCGATTTTACAGGATAGACATTATTAACCTTTTCCTCAGGCTTTGAAGGTTCATGTGGGGATTTAATATCATTACTATTTGTGTCAATAAGCGGCGAGATGGAAGAAGAATCAAAAACACAAGTTTTCTTACTTTCGTGTATCACATTTTTAGTTTTCTTTGACATCAATTCTCGTTTCCAGGTTGGAATGTCAAGCATTTCGTTCATGTGAGTGTTGCTGTCGGAATGTATTTCATTCAACTCCTCAAGATCTCCATTTAAATTTGATAGACCGAGCTTCCATGGCGGAACGGAAGCCATTTCGACGAGGCCTGTCATTAATGTTTCTCTTCTGGGGACATAATTTAGTCATGAAGCTCTAGTGATTACCTTTTCCGGGTGCCTCCTTTAATGAACAAGTGCCCCTACGTCACTTTCACTGCGGAACTTTTATTTAGGAATCCAAGGTGAAGGTCATTTTCACAAACGTTCAAAACATTTGTTTTATTCTTTTCTCCTGTTTAACTGATGACAAATTTCTAGATTGCAAATAAAAAAGCAAGAAGTTACCGAAATAGACATTGAGGAAAAAATATACATTTATTTTTTCTTAGCTTTCAGTTACCCTCTACTGTTCCCCTTTTGATATAAATAAGAAAACTTTGATTGTTTCTGGTCTATGTTTCAGAATGACCTTAAAATATTTGTATGGTGTATTTATCAAATTTAAGTCTAATATATGAGTTTTAAAATCCAATTTTAACGAATCAAAAGCAAAATGGTTTATCCGGAAGTCACGGACAACCGGAAGTTGCCATGAAGTTTGTTTCCAAGAGCAACCTTTCAAAGTGGACGACGCCATAGGATTTACAACTTCACACTTTCAATCTTTGGAACTGCCTGTGGCAATATTTTGTCGTCCATAAAGTTAGCGTATGCAACAGTCACAGATTTAACTACATAAAAATGTTAGGAACAAAAGCTGCCACAGCAATAGGACCAGAATCCTGGAGAAATTCCACATTGAAAGGAATAAAACTTTCAAACACTATTGTCAACAAAAGTGATAAATCATGCGATGTTGGAAGGTCCCTTGACCCTTTGCCTCATCTGCGAGACACAGTTTCTCAGTTGAGTAACGATGAAATTCACAGGTACACTCGTGAGGTTAGAGCTGTTGTTGCTAAGCTCAGGGAAAGTCTTCTAGAGACAAATGAGGAAATCAAGTCACTAACAAGGGGAAAAGAGGCTATCGAAAAAGCGCTTGAACATACCAGAAAAGATATCAGACTTAATAAAGACAGTCAGGAGGTCAGGATGTCAAGACCTCCAAAAGAAAAGGTAACACAAACCAGAACCGAGAGTAATTGCCCTTCTTTTATGGGTCATGGGACTTTAATGTTAGCTAGGGTTTATTCTACAAATGTACATTTAGCTTAGGGTAAATGTCTAAATGATAGGATTGCGTATGAGTTGGGGATAGTTAAGTCAAGTTAGTTTAGCTCTTGAACTTTTGCTCCACTTTATGCTACAAAAATGTAGCAACAAGCTTGTTTAAAAGACATACTTCCAAGGTCAATTTTGTTATCCTTGCAGATATCTATTCAACATAGTTCCTGTATTTTTTTTAAATAAGATATTACAGAGATCCTCATGGATGAACATTTAACCATGTACATGTAATTGATGGAGGAACTTTTCGGCTAAAACCAAGTGTTGCGTGATCAAGATTATTTCATTCATCCATTTCATTGTAAGGGATTTTGAATAGACTGATATAGTGTTTAATATGAGGCAGGCATTACCTGTGAAAGGGGACAAAGTTTGTATGAATTATTTTTTTTGTAACTTCAAAATCTGTTAAAAAAGAAACGGAAATACCGTCACGTTTCCGATTTTGGGTCTGTTGTTAGTGATTTTACTTGTGACGTTATTTAAGTTATGACGTCATGTTCAATGTAAACAAAGAAACGCGATCATCAGGTAACGTTTATTCATATTAAAGACAAAGAAATATATTAAAAATGAAATTGGTATTGTGTTCCTTAAGTTCCTATATTTTACTAGACTACTCAAGGTCTCATGACAATGAGACCAGAAGAAGGAAGTAGATTTCTGCGCAAATGCGGGAATTAAAAAAGTGACCAAAAAAAAAGTTAACTATTTTGAGTTCATTAGAACAATGAAAAATTTCGGGAAATTTTCCAGATTTTTTTTTTTTTTTATTGATTTTTCTACTGTAATAGGGGACTTCGTCCCCTTATTGCATGAATTAAACCATAGCTGCACTAACTGTCCTTTTAATACGAATGTGCCCCTCTGTTGTCAGTTTCTTGCTAGAACCATGTGTTGTACTCTTTTTATTTGGCATGAAATTATTTTCCGTTTTATCATTAAGGGTCAAATTTTGTACTTGTTAAAAGGGGGTGCAGATTACATAAGTCAATAAACCATGTGTTCTGACTTGTTAAACCTTTTTATTGTTATTGAACCAATTTTTTATTCAAAATTCAAATTCATCAGCATTTGCTGAAAATTAATTAAATAAAGCAGTTGTTAAATCATCTAAACTTTATCAAACTTCACTCTTGTCAGGTATGTCTACCTGTACAAGTGATAAATAACGACCATTAGCCTGATATCATTCAGGGTTTTAAAACAGTAATAAGGAGGAACCCTATTGGTTATAATACAATAGGGGTTGTGCAATTACATGTACATAACAGAGTCAAAATCAACTCTCAATTCATTTAATATATTCACAAAGATAATAATTCATTCAAATATATAATGTAAAAACTCCAGAGCAATAAACTGTACAGAGACCCCCCTTGGAACGTCAAGCGTCAATCATGGTATTTGGTATTTCGGTTGTAAATGCAGTCTAGACGTAGTAAAATAATCTAGGTCACACAGGACAGTCTATATATTATAAAGGGGAAACCTACTCAGAATAATCTGGTGGTGATTTGTATCGATTGCAGGTGGTATTGCTCTGGTATTTAAGCACAGGGTTAAGGTACAATAAGTCCCTGGTATCGGGCCGCAATCTTGGAACAAGAGCAGATGAAAGATGCCCTTTTTATACTTAGAGCCCACAACCCACATCTCCATGGTATCAGTGGGCCATTTTGCTGTAATTGATTGGTTGATTGCCCGCAAGGGTTATAGGTCGAGTGTCACCTTTTTTCCCACGGCAAGCACATGCGCACACAAGGTAAATAAATGGCAGCCTCCAGTAAACATAGGATAAGTCTAGGGAATAAAAGGAAAAGGGGACGATGGAAGCTTTGCATTAACAAAGGATATGCCCAGTTACAATATATAACCCTTATATAAATATACAATAAAGGTGAGAAAGCGTGACAATGATAACCCGGGAAGAAATAAAGCTGGGAACATGTCGGGACCCCCCCCTCCCTTTGGACAAACAGTGAGATGAACTCTATATCTTATCATTCCAATAAATATAACAATAAATACAATAATAATATAATTCGGACACGATACCTGAAATATAACAGTGTTCATACATACAATCTCAGTCACACAATAAATTATCCAGACTGTAACGGCCACGACCACGAGCAAAGTAAAACAGAGAAAGTGCAGTCTGGATAATAAGAAAAGAATTATCATGGCTTTACATAAATATACTTATCACCCTTAACCCTTACCCTTATTTGTAACAATATACAGATAGTAAAATTAGATATTAGATTGTACAGGAGAATAACTACAACATTCACATAGGTTCACAGCAATTTATGTATTTTGAAGATTTAAAGACAGAATTACCTCTCTATTAATATCTTTACTACCAAGTTATTGTTTTAAGTCATATACAATATTATATGTAGAAGTAAGATTAAATAAATTTTGTAATATCTTTAAAGATTGTGTAATGATTGTAGAATAACTTTTTTCAGTTCTACAAATCAGTCAGAGCTCAGGCATAAATAAGTCTAACTAATATTGGCTCATAAAAGTCTAAATTTGTATGTTTCATGGGTTATCTTCCTATATTTTAATACGAAATACAACTTTACTATGTCAATTTTCATGATTATTGTTAAACAAAACAAAAAATTACCAAAATGAAATGTTGCCACTTAGGGTCTAGAAGTATTTCCACATGATTTCGCATTCTTTTAAGATAAGAAGGCAGGAATCTATTTATTTCAAACTATCAAATTCATACCAGACTTCACAAAATAAACCAACCTCTATCAACTGTTTTGCTTTATGGACTCTATGAAATTTCGAAATGTTTTGTAAAAGCAGTTAAGAATAATATTTGGAATGCAACATAAATCTACAAAATCCTTAGGAATTGATCATGCTACTTTCGTTTTTGACAAAACAAGAAGTTTTCAAACTGAATATAAATTAAGAATGAAATTGGTTTAACAATACAGAATTTTCTTCTGGCTATTATACTTGTACTGGGCTACTGGCCTTCGAATTTCTGTTCAAAATATAAAAAAAAAATTATTTACATATATATTTGAAAAAAATCTCATTTGGTAAGGGAATATCACCAATGTATCTGAAATAAAAAAAAAAATGTTTTTAAAAGTAGTCCAAAATTGAATGTTGCATTTTAAATTTGTTTTTTGATTTTAAATTACACAAAAAAATGTGTACCAGTTTTTTTTAATCTATTGTTAATTGAACTTGATTCTTAACATTTCAAAAGCTTGATGGTTCATAATAAGTTTTAAACTGTTCTGAAAAACTTGGAATTAGCTGACAGTCATAATAAAAATAAGGAGATGTCGTTTGATTGCCAATGAGACAACTATCCACCAAAATTCAAATGATTTTGGGGGCCTCTGTGGCCGAGTTGTCTAAATTGTCGAACTACTGTATCTCTAGTCTGTCAACACTGAGGTTTTAAGTTCGAATGCACTTGACTCCAATCTTAATTGACTAGAATTGTCTGTTTAACCATCAAAGGTAATTGGTTCTCTCTGGGCACTCCGACTTCCTCCACCAATAAAAACTGACAGCTACGAAATAGCACAGTTGTGCTGAAAATGGCAATAAACACCAATCAATCAATCAAATGGTGTGAATGTCAGCAATTTTAGGTCACTGTACAACTTTTAACAATAGAAACAACCCATATCTGTATTGTCAGCTATTAAAGCCCAGACATGAAAAATGTGAAACAATTCAAATGAGAAAAACTAATGGCCTCATTTATAACTATTCACTTTACAAAAAAACAAATATAATAGACATGAAAAATTGAACTTTTTTTTCAAACCTTTTTATACGCCCGTCAAAATTTTGACGGGACATATGGTATACAAATGTCGTCTGTCCGGCGTAAACATGTCGCATCGTAACTTGAGAACGACTTATCCAAATTTCATGAAACTTAACATAGTTGTTTCTTATGATGGTCAAACGATCTGTGTACTTTTTGGTGAAAATAAGATTAAAACTTTTTGAGTATTGGGACTTAGTAACTAAAACAGGTGTGCGTTTTTTTTTCACATGTCGCGCCGTATCTCAAAAACAATTTATGATTATTGCTTAAAACTTTACAAACTTCTTAGTTATATTAATCTTAAGATCTGTATACTTTTTGGTGATTATTCAAAATTTTATTTTAGAGAAATTGAGTATTTTGTTAAAAAAGGGGGAGGGGTTTTTCATATGTCGCGCCGTATCTCAAAAACAGTTTACTATTATTGCTTAAAACTTTACACACTTCTTAGTTATATTAATCTTAAGATCTGTATACTTTTTGGTGATGATTCAAAAATTTTATTTTTGAGTTATTGAGTATTTTGAAAAAAAAGGGGGAGGTGTTTTTCACATGTCACGCCGTATCTCAAAAATGATTTATGATTATTGCTTAAAATTTTACACATTTCTTAGTTATATTAATCTAAAGATCTGTATACTTTTTGGTTTTGATTTTATTTTTGAGATATTGATTTTTATTTTTTAAAAGGGGGGTTTTCACATGTCGCACCATGTCTCAAAAATGATTTATGATTATTGCTTTAAATTTTACACACTTCTTAGTTATATTAATCTTAAAGATCTGTATACTTTTTGGTTTTGATTCAAAATTTTATTTTAGAGATATTGAGTTTTTTATATAAAAAAAAGGGTTTTTCGCATGTCAGGCCGTATGTCAGAAACTATTTATGATTATTGCATAAAAATTCACACACAAGACGACGGGCGTATCATGCGCTCATGGCGCAGCTGTTTATTTTATTTTTTATTTGCTTTTATCTTTTATTTAAAAAAAGTAATCTTACAAATTGATCAAAACCTTACTACTTCATTAATTATTGAATTATACAATTACGGAATCCTTGGCTTTCTTGTTAGGACATATGTTGTCTTATTGACTTTCTACTTGATGCATGAAATTAACCGTTCTAGATAACGGTTATGATTCCCTTGTCAGTTAAATATACGCTTTATGAAATTGTTTTTATATTTCTTTATGTCTTATCTTGTAATATTAAGGTAATCGGCAATACCTGATTATACCAGGTTAAAATTTATACTTTAGATTTTTTTAACGAAATCTCAACCAAGTGTACAAGTTTGAAGATCACAGTTCAGGTTATAAATTGTTACTGGAGATAATGTATGCCCTAACCAAGAGTAATAACATATATATTGGTCACCTGGTCTTCTGTCTTGTACAACTATTGCTAAAGGAGTTATTGTTTGGCTGTTTGGAAAAATGTATAAATATACCGGTACTGACATTCCAGTTGGATGTAGAACATTAAATCCAATGCCATGTTTTGAAGTGTGCAATTTTCTGTGCACAAGAAAGAACACTTGCTGCAATTTTTTGATGGGTCTTTGTGTTGATTATCAAAAAATTTTGCCCCCTTTCGACATATCCTCTTTTTCCTCTATCAGTCCAAAATAACAGCCTCCCCATCCTGTGATTCAGTCCAAAATAACAGCCCCTCATCCTGGTTGGTTCACTTTACAGAACTTAGGTGTTTAAAGTTTTGTTCTTCTAGACATTTAGCAATTACAATCAACCAAACAATTTATACCCCTGTTTGTAACAAAGAAAGTTGATAAAATTGGATGTGCATTTAAATGGAAGTGTTCTAGTAAATTTATTTCTTGTTAGATTTGGATAGCATTCACATTTTCCAGGGGTAATAGTTTGAAAAGTGTACACCAGTCCAAAATGGTGTGATTGTTTAAAAACATCATAATAATGGACATGATGGCAATTAAACCAATGATCTGGCATTATTTTAATTTTCCATTACAAACGGTGAAATTACCTGTAGTCAAATTTCTCCTTTTGATTTATAAACAATGAATTATGACAATTGCAATCATGTACATGTATGTTTGAGTTCAATGTTGATCCCTGTATATTTTGGTCAAGCTAAACGCTTGATTACTTATGAATAAGAAAATGATCTTTATTGTTAACAAGAGTTCTACCAATTTTATCCTATTTTGGATTTACTCAAAGAAGATTAAAAATTAAACATTATCATGAACAATTATGTCCCTTGTCAGAGATGTCTCATCCCTTAAGTAAAACAATTTTGATTGTAAAAAAGTCAATATTTGTGGTACAGGGAAAAGAGAACACTATTTTCTTAATAATTCATGAAGAGTATGACAAACTGAAGAAAACCTTTAAATTTATGGAAATTATCATGTAATTCTGAGTTTCTATAAATTAAATTTTGAAATGTCTATCAGTTGGTATTTTGATCTCAAGAAAAAAAATCCAATTACATAGATAACAATTTGTATAAAAATTTTAAATCTCCAATTTAAAGAAATCATTGAACTTCTGTATTACTCTAAACCTTATTAAATTCATAAACAAGCAATATTATTTAGAGAAATCATTTCAATATGGGCAAAAGTATTCAGTTCCATTAATTGATTTGGATGATATAAAAGTAAATATTGGTAACACTAGAAACTGAATTTAGGTTAGAAAAAAAGTGGATCTATTTTAAAATTATTAATCTGTCAAATATTGTAGGATTCACAACAATGACCTCCATAATGTATGCTTATGTGTAAAAAAAAAATTTGGATGCAGTTAAAAGTTAAGTTAAAGTTTAAATCTTTTTGATGTGTCTAAGCAGCATCATTATATAATTTTTTCCAATGTTTCTAATCATCTCTTAAAAATACAAAAGGTGTCTGCTTTTTTCAGACTGCTAGCTTATATATTTAACTGATTTTTATGCCCCACCTAGGGGCATTATGTTTTTCGGTCTGTGTGTCTGTTCGTCCGTCTGCCTGTCCCGCTTCAGGTTAAAGTTTTTGGTCAAGGTAGTTTTTCATGAAGTTCAAGTTCAATCAACTTGAAACTTAGTACACATGTTCCCTATGATATGATCTTTCTAATTTTAATGCCAAATTAGAGTTTTGACCCCAATTTCACGGTCCACTGAACATAGAAAATGATAGTGCAGCAGCAAGTGGTGCATCAGTGTACTATGGACACATTCTTGTTTGCTATGTTATTGCAAATAATGAATGACACACTTTTGAAAACTTTATGAATAAATTAGTCAACCAGCATATATATATCCTACATGATGGGGTACTTATATCAATGGTCATTATGTGTTTTCAGTAATTTATGTTAGATGAGTTTTATTGAATGTGACTATTTAAATATTGACAAATTAAATTTTTAATAGGAAGATGTGTTGCATACAATGTAGCTCTGTTTCAGCATGTGAATGACCAACACAGATCTTTTTATCAGATAACAGTTTGTTTCGACTTGCTACTGTGTGATAGAGATATAATATTAGGCTTTAAATGGAACATATATATTTTGACTGGGTTCCAAAAAGTTAAAGTTGAGAAGGGTTCTTGTTGCTATTATTTTTGTTATTCTTTTTATGTGTTTATTGATAGTAGTTGGGTAATATTAAATATCTTATGTCATTTTTGTATGTTAAAGGGGAGATGTCAGAGTATTTTATTGCATTCATATGAGTTGTTGAACTTAGCAGGGGAATACTTATATGTTTATAAACATTGAATCAAAACACTTGTTGAATTTTATTAAATTAGCAGTTTTATTTATTTGAACAAACTGTTTAAGTTGAGGAAAAAAATATAGCTTGTCATTGGAGTTAAGTCTTCCTGTATTTTTGAGTATTTCTTGAATATTGATATATTTTTATGTGAGTTTTGTAACCATATAATGTTAGTCAGAAATTATGTAATGCTATACATTATCCCATCTTCTCTAGACGTGTAGGCTTTGCTAAATATATAACAAATGGAGAGAAGTAATTTTAAGAAATTTTTTGTGAAATATTCTATTCCAACCGTTTTAGCATTTAAACTGGGGGTTAATCTATTATTATACAAAAGTTTCTACAGACTATACATTGCAAACCTGGGTTGGGAGGGGGAGCTAGTTAATATTTAAAAAAATTTTTTTTGCACTTTAGTAGAAATTAAAAGCCCAATGTTCACGGCATCCTTAAAGGTGGATATTTCATGTCAGTTGTTTTGTGGAAAAGTTGCAGTGGAAGATTAAAATAATACAATATTAGTTAGTAGAATAAATGGACACAATAGCATTGCTTATTGCTATATATTACATGAAGAATATGGATTTTCAGTAACACTTGCACCCAATTATAAAACCAATACCGGTTTATTATTATATTGAACTAGTCTTTAAACATTTCACAAGTAAAACTGGTATTATATAGAATGTTATATAGAACTTTTCTCCATTAATTAAAGAAATATTGAATTTTGACACCAAATATTAACTACCATTTACCCCTAATTTAAATGGCTATACAACAAAGAAAAGATTTGGTTTCCTATTGATGAATGTACAAAGTAATTTTTATACATTACACTCTTTACCTATTAAAGAGAAATTTTAAGTTACTTTAATTCAATACACATTCCATTCAAGTTCATCTGTAACTTCATACAAATGCACATTTAATATGAATCTGACATATATATTTTATAGTTGTATGTCAATTCAGATGTTTTATTGCATTATATAATACTGTGAACTTCTGATATAAAATTTTGCTGTCTTATTGATGATATTTTAAACTTTACAAAAAACATAGAAGTTTTGTAAACTGTCACTTAGTCAATTCTGAACCTTTTAGTTCTGTGCCTGCCAGAAAGTTATCTGTCATCACACTGCAAATGCAATACTCTTTGGTCACTGTGTTGGAATATCCTGTCTTATAGCTGAAATGAAGTAGCTTGACAATGATTATTTTAACAGCTTTTAATGAACATCTTTAACCTGAATGAGGTTTAAATGAAGCAGTATTTATTATTTACACAGTAGACATATCTATAACCACATCATTTCTATTTTTTTCAGGGACATGATGGTGCAGATGATTTATTAAATGCAGAAAAAGCACATTTAATCAACTGTAAAAAGGCATTAGAAGCGCAGCTCAGATCTGTTCAGCAACAATTATTAGTAAGTAAACAAATATAGTCAAACCTTATAAAGGTCACCTCTATAAAGCATTCACCAGTTGTGTCAGGTCACCTCTATAAAGCATTCACCTGTAGTGTCAGGTCACCTCTATAAAGCATTCACCTTTCGTGTCAGGTCACCCTCTTGTCTCACTGTAATACCTATGCATTTTGAATCTAAATTCAAACTTCAAAAGTCACCTTTTCTTACAAGGTCAGCTTTACTTGGCCTTTATAAATTTTTAGGTAAATTATACTGCCAATTGAAAAAAGTTACAAACTTTGTTTCCAATTTTTTGGAAAGGAAAACAACTGCTCCTAAGGACAAACAACTGTCCCTGTCTAAAAAAAAAGTGGCATGAACATGGTATCTAAATGTAAATGACAGTTGTGCAGGATCTGAAAATAATTTTGACTTCTGAAATGCATCGCACATTCATGGTAAAAAGGGAAATGCAAAATATGCCATTATGGAATGAATATTCTTAACAGACTCAGTTAAAGTACATTAGAACATGCTTCTTCCTTAATGTTTGCACAGACAGGGATACAGTCTGCCTTACTTAATAGTTGTTTCCCTTTTGGCAAATATTCAAAAATTGGAAAGTTGAAAATAAGAAAATGGAGTATTGTTGCAAAGTTTTACAGACCATGTTGATTCTAATAAAATAAATAAGCTATACAAAACTTCCTACTCACTGCTTATCTTTATCATACCCCTTTGTTGTCTCTTGACAATCTTACCAAAATAGTTGTTCTAATGAGCTATACTTTGTCTTACAGTTTACAAATTTAAAGGCATTCAGTTTTCACAATGATTTGGCTAAATTATAGTTTTTATGCAAATTGCATAGCAAAATGTAGTAAAATGATGTCCAACAACATTCTTTCATGTAATAATGACCATCTCAATGTGAAGTTTCTGTAAGCTGTTTGGTAGTTAAACATGGCAATCTGTAGGATCAAAGAAGACAAACAGTAACAATACTCTATCTTTATTCTATACCTCTCTAGAAATAAGGTGACAGTGGATTTGATCAGATATAAAAAAACTTATTAATGTAACTCTCATCATGATACCTTACTCTTTTATATTTCATGAGCTTGTTGTGGATTCAATACACAGTAAGCTATACAGATCTTCTTAATTACTCTCATCATATAAGACCTATCTTTAAACTTTTCATGAGCTGTTTGTGGATTTAATACACAGTAAGCTATACAGATCTTCTTAATTACTCTCATTGTATAAGACCTCTTTTTAAACCTTTCATGAGCTGTTTGTGGATTTAATACACAGTAAGCTATACAGATCATCTTAATGACTCTCATCATATAAGACCTCCCTTTAAGCCTTTCATGAGTTGTTTGTGGATTTAATACACAGTAAGCTATACAGATCTTCTTAATTACATCTCATTGTATAAGACCTCTATTTTGACCTTTCATAAGCTGTTTGTGGATTTGATACACATTAATTAGCTATACACAGATTTTCTTAATTACTTTCATGGTATAAGACCTCTATTTTGACCTTTCATTAGGTTTCAATTGGTGGATTTGATTTTTATCTCGCCTATATCGTCGCAGTATGCCAGACATAGGTATTACTATCCGGTGGAGGCGTAAACTATTTGTATAAAGCTTTATATTTCAGAAGGTAGAACACTTGGATGCTTCATATCTTGTATGCAGATACCTTATGTTATGAAGTTTCTGTCTGTCATATGTCTAATGTGCTTGACCTCATTTTCATGGTTCAGCGACTGCTTGAAAAAAATTAGTTTTATACCCCCGCTTTAAAAAAGTGGGGGTATACTGTTTTACTTCTGTCTGTCCGTCCATCCATCCGTCTGTCTGTCCCATGAATATTTTTCATCGCATTTTTCTCAGGAACTACATCATAAGAATTTCTGAAATTTGGTATCAGGGTTTATACAAGTCAGCTATACCGTGTGATGTGTTTTCATATTCATCACTCAACAACAAATGCATATTTGGGCTGGGGGTATCATCAGTGAGCAGTAGCTCACAGTTTCACTTGTTTTGTCATGTGAATTTCTCATATATTATGAGTAATTGGATAACTATATTTGGTATATTGGTTCCTTGCAACGTCTACATGTCTGTCAGACAGGGTTCACCTGACCTCGACCTCATTTCATGGATCAGTGGTCAAGGTTAAAGTTACGTGATTAGGTCCGTTTCTCAAATACTTTAAGCAGTAGGTCAACTATATGTGGTGTATGGAATGACTGTAATGGTAACATGTCAGTCTGGCAGGTTTCAGATGACTTTGACCTCATTTTCATGGTTCATTTGTCGGTATTAAGTTTTTGTGTTTTGGTCTGTTTTTCAAGTACTATAAGCAATAGGTCAACTATATTTCGTGTATGGAATGACTGTGATGGGTACATGTCAGTCTTGCAGGTTTCATCTGACCTTGACCTCATTTTCATGGTTCATTGGTCAATGTTAAGTTTTTTGTGTGTTTTGGTCTGTTTTTCAAGCACTATAAGCAATAGGTCAACTATATTTGGTGTATGGAATGATTGTAAGGTGTATATGTCTGTCTGGCAGGTATCATCTGACCTTGACCTCATTTTCATGGTTCATTGATCAATGTTCAGTTTATTTTGTGTATAAAAAAATTGTAAGGTGTATATTTCTGTCTGACAGCATTTATCTGACCTGAGTTTCTGTGATGCTTTTAGTAAAACCTTTATCTTTAAGACTTTAACATAAAATCAATGGTTAGTAAAGCAAGTGAGACATTTCAGCGTGTGCACTCTTGTTAAAAACATACAAAACTTCTCATTTACTCTCATCACATAATACCTTTCTTTTGACATGTAATTAATAGATTATTACAGGAAATGTTTATCTAAGGTAAGTCACTAATTCATGGTAGAAAAGAGTTACAAATAGAAACAAGGAAAGGGAGAGTTATCTCCCATCCCTATATGATAATGTTATCTTAGTTTCAATAAAGGATATTGTTGATATAATTATTCTGTCAATACTTAAAAGTTTAGTAAACATGATCTATTCAGTAGAAAATAAGTGTATCTCTGGACCTGTGATTTCATTATACAGTAAAATGTCAAAGTATATGGAACCAAAATAAATGGTACACTCAGAAATAATCGCCTTCATTGTCTCTTAGATTTAATTTTTTTTTAAAGATGATAACGCCATATGACATCCATATAAGGATTATTTCACATTTTTGATGAAGTATTAAGATTAAATATTTTGTGTGGGAAGAAAAATAAGAAAGAAATAAGATTGTGTAGTAAACTACTTTGTATACCTGTATCTGCTCGTTATTCAATCATTATTAAAATTTCCATTTTATTTTTTAGGTATTAGATGCTGCCAGAAAACGTTTATTTGCTGTCTTACAAGAAAGATCCCGTGTTCTTGACCTCCTTAACCACTCATTGTCCTCCATCACAAATGTCAACAGTGCGATGTCCAACATGTCCAGCTCAGGTATGCGTCGTAGTAAGAGTGTCCAAGATGGCCGATATTCACGCATGAATTATTCCAATTTACCTGATCCTTTGGGTCCATTCACTCCTGAAGCAGATCAGGCATTGGCTGATGCTGACGATGCAAGGGCTAGATCTGCATACCTTAGACGGGAGCTGAGGGAAGCCATTGATAGAACAGATAAATTACAGAAAGCTGCACACAAGTCTGTAAACGATGGATTGACACAGAAGTTATCAGAGACTGTTACACTCAAGGTACATTACCATTATACATGTGAAACTATTAGGTGATTTTGTCAAATTAAGTGATAGGTTAACAATTAACATATCACATTTTGCAGCATATATTATGACATACATGCTTTCTGAAGATTGTATGTTGCCCTCTTCAGGTTTTTTTGTCAGAGCTTATTTGTTTGGTTGCTGTTACATTGATGAATTGTATTCCTTTTATTCATATTTGATATTGTATCAAAGTTGGCAATGGTAAAAAGGATTAATCACATGGGTTAATTGGCTGGTTTTGATAGGAAGAGTTTTTCGTAGCCAAGTAATTGTTTCATAGTAAAAACTTTCATGACTGCAATTGTTCTCATAAATGTACATGTAGTAATTTTGTAAGGAATTATATTCATTATAAATCCTTCAACAAAGTACTTTAAAAACTTGATTGTCCAAAATAAATAACCACCAGTCGAATATTACGTAACTTTGATAACCATTATAAGTGTTATTTATGATAAGGTGCTTTTCCATCACAAATTATAACTGCACAATATTATATAACTGCAATTTAGACATAATTGTGACACATAAAAATAATGAGATGTGTTATAATTGCCAATTAAACAACTCTCCATAAAGACCAAAGGACAAAGTTGTGAACAATAAAAAGTCAACAGTACAGCCTTCAACAATGAGTAAAACCAATACCTTACAGTAAGCTATAAAAGGCCCTGGTATGATAAAATGTGAAATAATTCAATGGAGAATATATTCATGTTGTTAATTTTATATATTAAATGGTTGTTTATATACAAAACATGCATTTGCATCGCGTTGATCAGTCATTAAATCATTAAAAAAATATTTAAAAGGCTATGGCTGAGTGAAAAAGATCATTTAGTTTTTCATTTGAAATTACTCGTAATTATCAGTAAATGTAATTTTAAATAAGTATATAAAATACTGCAATTATATTTTATATATGCCTTGAATAATGGTGTTTAACTCATTTAAACCACAGAACATTTCAGTAATAAGAAAACTCAGAAATAGGGAACTTTTTTGTGGAGGGGAACAACAATAACCCATTTTAATAATTGTGTGATCTGTTTATAAATTATCATTTGATTTAAAAGTGTTGCCGTATAATTAAAAAGTTATTGCATGAATTTATATACACATATATAATTTTTCACTTGCATTTTTATGCAAAATGATATACTACTCAGGAGTTTATTGTCCAGTATTGTTTACAACAATCATATAAGATAAATATTGGTAATGAATAATTAGAAGTCTTGAAGTTTTCTGACAGAAATCAGAATTAAATTTAAATAAAATTTATTGAATATATTGTAAAATTTTAATATCTGATGCCTATCAATGGTGTATTAATATTGCAGCAACATCTTGGTGTGAGCTTTGGAGAGAACCGTCATGGTATGCACAGAGCACAGAGATGGTACGATGCCACAGATAAAGCTAGGAGTTATACATTGGTAGGTGTTATAATAAACTTCAGTCATATTTTTTGTACCAAACCAACTGTTTTTGGAAAATTGAAATTTCCTTAAAAATGGAAATAACATTATATAAAATTGGTGTGTTAGAAGCACTGTTTTGCATTAACCTTCATCAGGAACATTCCAAATCCAAAAATTTGAAAGCTGAGGATGATTAAATACTTGAAAGCTTATGGATCTATATGACCAAAAGTGATCTAATAAGAATAGTCAAATCAACCTTAGTTCAACTGTGACTTAGGGAGTTGCAACTTTAGTTTCCTTTCTCAATAATTTCTAATTTTTTTAATTGAGATTTTTAAGAAAGGAATTTTATTAATCATGTCAGTACCTTGCAATTGACCCTGTGGACAAAAAAGTATAAAGATTGAGGAAAACATCATGACGAAAAAACATGTCTGCTTGATTGTAGGTTTAATGACCTTTTTAACTTCTCTACTTTTTGTTAATTTAATTCAAAATGAAAAATATTCATAATGAGGTGATTGATACTTGGAATCTTAATTCATTGTTGTGGGGTATGGACTTTTTGAAAAGCTGCAGTCCTAAACATTATTCTTCTCATTTTTTGAAAGATGTAATAAAAATTAAACAGTTTTTGAGTTTAAACTAAGGCTTTGGTCATAGAAATATAATTTTGAAACAATTGCACTAAATACAATATTATTTTATTTGCCAAATCTATATGTAACAAGGAATGTTGTTTTTGTTAATCAACAGGAAAATAAACTCTTGATGAATATAATAAAGGTTCTTACATTATTACTATATTCTAATTTGTTAATTGTTCTGTTTTATTTATATGTTGTTAATGTTTGTAAGAGTCAGGTGGTATTTACTACAATGTTGAAAGATGGAAAACTTGTTAAAAGTTTTTTTATTTTATTTTAAACAATGTAAATTGATAATTTGCAATCTTCAGCTTAAACCACAAGTCGAACAGCCAAGGCCTGTAAGAATTTCACTTAAAAGACGATATAAAATCTATGTAAATAAAGTTAGAAAGATGGTTTAGCTCTGTGAATGATAAAGTTTATTGAATTGAATTAAATAGTGTTTTGTTTTGTTTTTTATTTAAGTAGTATCAGGGATCACCATGACCTATTTAAGCGTGGCGGTGCGCCATGCTTAAATTCCTAGCGCCGTGAATAAATTCCCAGCGCCACGCTCATTTTATAGTCCGCCACACTTGCAAATTCAATAGATTGAAGTTCAATTCCGGATATCCCTAATCTAATTATCATGTCAGTGGCAATTAGGAAATCTAATTAGTGTTTAATGGTGTGAACACTGCCTCAGGGGATGTACATTTACAGCTGATTGAATTATTTACATTGTCTCGCGTGGTTGAACGAGGTAACATCCAATGAAGATCATGATCGACCAAGTTTCCTCAAATTGAAAAGTAAAAATTGTTTTCAAACTATTCTTTAGATACAAATGCTTGACTATACCTTAAATGCCTAAATGTTATGCATATATATCCAAACTAAATTGATAAAAGCAGTATAATCCAGAAATCAATTGAATTCCCTGACCACATGTTTTCTTTTTGTTTACAACCATGTCACATGTGTACTTTTGGCGGGAAAATACTGGAAAACACCTAAATACCAGACAACACTGTCTGGTTATTTATAGACATTTAAATAAACAGCTGAACTGAGCTGTGCCATTAAGGAAAATAGTTAAACTGGGTATATATAATTCCTTAATTAGTAATCTATATTATTTTATTGGAAATCAAAATTTGTCATGAAAGAAAGTTCTTTAAAATAATAAAATTGTATAATGAATACTTTATCACATGAAAAGCAATATGTGGATCCCTCATTTATTCCTGAAATCTGGGAAGCCATATAAGGGTTTTTGTCTCGCCTTGACGGAGTCAAAAAGCGAGACATAGGTATGCTGTTTCCGGCGTCGGCAGCGTTAACAATGTATTAGTTTGTGATTAGGTCTAGTTCATGGTGAACCACTAGTGGTAGGTCAATGATATTTGGTATGCAGTTGTATTAGCAATGGCACATCTCATTACCATGGAGATTATTTGGCCCGCCCCTCAGTCAAAGTCTATTGACTTTGAAACTTTTCATAGTTTACAGGTATTAGTTTGTGATTAGGTCAATTTATGGGAACCACTAGTGGTAGGTCAATGATATTTGGTATGCAGTTGTATAAGCATTGGCATATCTCATTTCCATGGAGATTATTTGGCTCCGCCCCCTTAGTCATGGTCTATAGACTTTGAAAATTTTGCTAAGTTAACATGTATTAGTTTGTGATTAGGTCAGTTCAAGGGGAACCATTAGTGGTAGGCCAATGTTAATTGGTGTTCAGTTGTATAAGCATTAGCACATCTCATTTCCATGGAGAATATATGGCCCTGCCCCCTCAGTCATGGTCTATTGACTTTGAAACTTTTGCTTAGTTTACATGTATTAGTTTGTGATAAGATCAGTTTAAGATGAACTGCTAATGTTAAGTCAATGATATTTGGTATGCAAATGTATCGGCATTTGCAAGTATCGTTTCCATGGAGATTATATAGCCCCACCCCTGATCATGGTTCATTGACTTTGAAACTTTTACATAGTTTACAAGTTAATGTTTGTGTTTAGGTTTGTTTAAAGGGAACGACTTATAATAAGTCAATGGTATTTGGTATGCAGTTGTATTAGCACTGGCACATCTCATTCCATGGAGATTGTTTAGCCATGTACCTTCAGTCATGGTTCATCGACTTTGAATATTTGCATAACTTACATGTTAAAGTATTGCTATTTTAATTTTAACATTTGCATTATCAAAATTACAAAAAGGCGAGACATATCTCTGTGATAACAGTTTATTAACTTCTCTAATATGTTTCTTAAAGTGTGGTGACCAAAAATTGTATGTGAGACCCCCTTTACCAGTTCTGCCAACTTTTAATAATGCAAATGCGTGAGATTTGGCCAAAATCGTAAAGATCAAAGAGAAAAAACAATAGATCAAAGGAAAATGCCGCCAAATAAGCATGAAAATGCGTGAGTCTAGACTTGGCAGCCCTGCTTTATATATTAGCTATATATGACAACAACTTGTAAGACAGAAAGTAAATAAATAAGGAATGATTTGACAACACAACACACCATCTCTGATTTGATGAACTTTCTTCCCCACCCTTGATTTTCATTCTGTGGTGAACCCTGAGTATTTCACCAATATAAAACAATATTTTAGGCTTTTGAATGTGATTTTTTTTGTTTAAAGTTTTGTCCATTATGTTTCAGTAACCTCCTGATTCTTACAAATATATTTCATGCTGTTTATGTTACATCATTTTTTTTCATTTGTAATATTAGCTGTTACTACATCATTAATATACTGTTTCGAACATATGAACATTCATTGGTTGTCAAATTTTTTGAGCATTGACTGTCTCAATTTTCCATTGATTTGATCAATACTTACTTTGATAGCAGAAGCTAAAAAAATATGATTTACATCTGGAAAATTTGCAGCTGTGGAAAAGAATCATGCATGCATCAGTAACTATGTTAATGTTATACTGTTATAAAACTTGTTTAGTAAGTATGCAATGTCTGATTTATAAATCATCATGTTTATAAGGCCTTGATTGTAGTTGGTTTACATTAACAATATCTGACCACCAGGTATTATCATAGATTTTTGTGAAACAGACTAAACATTTTCCTGCAGTTGTTTTATGTTTCCATCTACTGTGAAAGTACTTTTATTCGTGGGGAACCAATTTTCGTGGTTTTCGTGGATGACTTTATCCACGAATTTAAGTGTCCAACGAAATATAACATCTGTTGTCCAAATCAAGACATGAAAAGATTCCCATGTAGGACTACCGATATAATCTAGAGAATACATTGAATATCGGCAAATCTGAGACTACTATAATAGTCGTCTCAGGGCAAATGCACTAGGAACTACAACTGCAGGCAGGATTATACCCATTTAATCTTTAAAAACCTAAACTGTACAACTTCTGATCTTTTAATTCTCATAAAAATATTTTTGATCGATGAAAGTCAGATTTCGGTGATGATATGCTATGATAAAGTGTTCATTTTACATCCTCATAATTCTTGTACGGGAAATAACAATTTCATGCTGGGCTTGCTTTTGATAAGAATTAATTTCACAATTCAATGTACATTTGTAGCATTTGTTTATGTAACTGTTTTCTTTAAGTGACATGTTTATGGCCTAATTAACACCTTTGATGGTCTTTAATCTGTTGATCACTCGATCTCAGGTTAATTAGTGTCATCACTACACGCGTTCAACAATTTGAATGTTTACTTTGCAATTTCCTTCAATCGAGACAATTTGTAATATTCGTTTCTAATGGCTTCAATTCTACACACTGTTTGTTTTTTTTTTTTTTAGAAAACTAAAATCCACGAAATTAAAAACCCATGAACATGTAACTTTTGCTATAACCACGAAAATTGATACCCACGAATTAAAGTACTTTCACAGTAGTTGCTGTCTTCATTATCATTTTGCTGTACCTACTATGTCATGAGACCTTTTTAATTTTTTTTTTATAAATTATATCATTCCATTATTTAGGGTCCAGTTGCTAGTTCAGACTTATCAACAAGAGAGAGATTAGACCGTCCAATGGTCAGAGTATTCCAGAGACATCCTGGCACACAGCTACCAGAAGCACAGGAAATAATAAGGGTAAGTGTGCATGTATAAAGTTAACATCCTGGTACACAGCTACCGATTGGTCTAAGTAGTTCAAATACAGTGATAACTAGACTGTCAAAACTCAGGTTGTGAGTTTGAACCCTGCTTGTGGCAAGGTGCGTTTTGATTCCAATCTGATTGCCAGTTTCCTGTTGAATGTTGTGGTTCTGCCAGGGTACTCTGGATTCCTGTACCAATACAAATTGGTGGCCATGATAATAGCCAAGAGTACTGAAAGTGGCAAATAAACACAAACAATCAGTCAATTCCTACAAAATGCTGTTTCTTTGTTATAAGACTTGCATCCCCTTTATTAGCTTGTCATAGTTATTTACAGCTACTATTATGCCAGTTCTATGATTTAGGCAGTAATTTTTACACAGATTGCATTTTCTTATATTATTGGCCATGAACAAGTATGTCAGTACTTTTGTTTATGCTTTCAGGGAGGTGATGGATTGCTACAGTCACTCACAGCTACCAGTAGAAATATTGGTCTTCTTAGACTAACACAGCTGAAATTGCGTAACGATATAAAGAGTAAGAGTGCAGCTGCTGGAATTGACGGAAGTATTATTAGAATGCGACGAAGCAAAAGTAACCATAGATGGACACTTGGAGAGGCATTCTAGTGCAACAACTGTTACATTTTGTTATAGAATTTTTTTAAATGCTAAATATTTGCTTCAAATATTATAAACACTATTTTTTATGCATGATACTTTTGTTGTTATGAAATCAAAATTTTAGTAATTGTTATTTTTTAAATGATTCCGTCCAAGTCCTATTTATGATATACTTGAGTTCATTATTATTCAGAGGCTATTAAATTTCATGGATAATATTGGTATGGATAAACCATGAATTTAATTGTTCTACAAAATACAAAAACCTTATAGGCTTTTATGTTGAGTGTATATTTCAAAGCCACCAAATTTAGTATCTATGGAAATACAATTTTCACCATTCACTAAAATTGGTACCCAGAAAATAAAATGAATTCACAGTATACGGACAGGTATTTTAGTTTATAAATGTGTATTTGAAGACATTTAATATTTAAAGAGTTTTGTTAAATGTTTGTTAATAAGAGCACAGTTTGAATTTTTTACCACAATATTTCATTAAAACTTACAATGTTCATTTTTTTTATTTTAAATCTCTTAAATTATGTGTAATGAAAATACTAAATACACACAATATGATAACTGTTTGTTTGTTTCAAGAAGGGTGAAGATTATGTGGACATGAATTTTAACACAGGGATCAGGGACTTTAGTATGAAGTATTATTTTTCTATCATTTGAAGCATGGTAACATTAAGCACTTCATCACATCAGTATTCTTCATCTTATAAAACCATTTTGCTCAAAAGTTCACGCTGTTAGTCTTAAAGTCAAGTTTTTGTCACATGTTGGAATTTTTTTGCTTAATCTTAGATTTTATTATCTGTATTATGTATTTTGTATGATAAAGTAATGAACATTTTAATATATTGATAAATAAGTGTTTGCAGTAAACCATTCCAATCTCTAGAGAAGAAATTGTGATAAATTTTATAATTTTAGTGTAAAATGTTGGGCTTTTGAAAAATCTGAGACAATAATACATATACATGTATGGTTAATCCAATATTCCAAAATGTGACAGAAAAAAATATAGCTTGTTGTTTATTGTTGCTGTGATAATATGTATATTTGTTACAGTATTTTATTTGTTTTGTTATTTGTTAGTATTTTACATGTTTTACGTAGATAAACTGCTGATTATTTTTTGTAATTAGCTCACTTAAGAACAGTATTCCTGGAAGAAAATAAAACCATCTGAGTGTCAGCTGTGGTCTGTTTTACATTTCTTTATTGTAATATTTTTTGGCTGTCTGTGATATTTTTTCTTTTTTAAATCTGCTGTGCAGTCATTTTGTGTCATGGTTTATATCAGAACACCTAATAACAGTATTTTTTTTCTGTTGAGCAGTCATAGTGTGTCATGGTTTAAACAGCACACTGTAGAACAGTATCTATATTCTGTTAATCCATCAGATTATGTCATGGTTTATATTAGCACGCCTAAGAACAGTATTTATCTTTTGTTTTCAATTGTATTGTGTCATGGTTTATATCAGCACACCTTAGAACAGAAATTATCTTCTGTTGAGCAGTCATGTTGTGTCATGGTTTAAAACAACACACCTTAGGACAGTATTATTCAAATGACTCTACCGGTACATTAAGAATTCCACTTCAGCATTAGTTATAGACTTCCAATTTTTCCTACAAACCTAACGAATTATTAAAGCTTTTTAAATATTTACAAGCATTATATATATATATGTTCATATTGAAACAAACATTGCTTTAGTACTTATGATCAGCTTTATACACGCTTTTAATATATAATATAATAAATATGCACCTTTACATTTAATTATTATTTAATTAAATATAACAAAACAAACTATTTTGAATTACAAGATTCATATTGTTTTGAGACCTTATTATCAGTAAAATTAAAACCATGAAAAATCAAACATGTCCCCAAAATTAAATATTGTTCAAACCACAAATTTTAAAGTAATCTGAAATTCAACCTATTAATATCTCATATTACTTTTTTATATCAAAGTTTTTTACTTGTTTATTTTTTTTCGAATAAAGGAGAGAGATAATAACAGCTTTTAAAAAGTTTTATAAGTAACTGGAGTAGATTAAGAGGGAATTTTGGGACAGTTGTTAGTAACTGGTGTAGATTTAAAGGGGATTTGAGGGACATACCCTCAAAATGAGTTTGAATTAAAATATTGTTTTCAATAAAATATGCAAATTCTGAATTGGTTCCCATAAATTGATGTGCTGTATACATCTTTCAAGTACAACCAAGTGAAATATTGGATTTCAAATGTATCAATGAACTTTGATATTCACCATTTGTTATAAGATAACAGATTTGTGATCTGCTCAAATCCTTTTATTGAACAATAATGTTGGTTATGAATGTTATAACATCGAGTCAGTTTTGGGAAGTTATAAGGACTTTATATCTCTCCTTATTGATAAGCAAAAGTTAAATTGTAACATGAAGATTTAAACAGGGTAGATTACTTAATAACTGCAGCCTTTTGTCTTGCCTAATTGGAATGCTTGATTTTAATTAATGGTTCCATTATGATCAATAATAATCTGGTTACCTATAAAGTATATCAAAATATTTATATACCAATTACATTGATTTTAATATTGGAAAAAATGTATTTAGAAGTTTGAAAATATATTTTATTATTCTTATATTTCCCCCAGTGAACCCACTTAGAATCTCAGAAATAATCAAAAGAAATACATCTTTACATGTAGATTAAACAAACAGTATTTTTGTCAGTATATGAAAAGTTATGCTGGGCATTGTTTATTTAGTAGAGAAGACATGTACAGTTTTTAAGGCTCAGTGTATAATGTTACACTGTAGGTTCTGAAACAAGTCTGTTTTTATGTTTCATTTTATATTACAAATCCAGTCTATAGAAATATGTCTTCATATAAAGATTGGTGGTGAAGGAAAAGATACAAATTGTAAAAAATGCAAAAAAACAAATGTTGACAAGTAAGATAATTTTATGCATAGATGTTAGCAAACTCATAAAAGTGTCTGGATTTGAAGAGTTACCATCAAGTTGCAATTTATGTCAATCTTATGCGGAATACTTTGAATTAGTATCCGGTAATTAGGTGACATGTATAAAACAGAGGAAGTCAACCATTAGTTCTTTACCAAATTAGACCTGAACTGTTGAGTAATTTGATAGCCTAATCCTGAACAGTATACCATTGTTTCAGAACCTATAGCCTAATCCTGAACAGTATACCATTGTTTCAGAACCTATAGTCTATTGCTAGATGTTGATCAGTATTAGTTTGTCTTTCATTGTCTTGTATGTTCACCAGATCTGTTGTTTGAGATAGATATTTTATGCACACAAATATTGTTATCATGAGTGCTAAATAAAAAATAAAGCATCAACCACTGTTTTAATAGTGTTATAGTTTTTTTTTGCCTGTTTTTACACAGCTGATAGATATTTTGTTCTTGGCTTCAATATTGTACATCTGCAGACACTTTTGCAAAATGCTTATTTTCATTGCAACTAAATCAGCAGAAGCTTAATGGTTTTTTCTAGCACTTTCAGAACTTGTTGAATAATCTTATGAAATTTCATCAAAATGTTCTTTGGTACTAAGGTTAAAAACACAGAATTTCTAGTCCATTTTGTTTGTGATAAAAGAAAAACCCAGAATATCATTACATTTATTTTGTCTTGCCTATGATGTTAATATCAATTCTCTGTAAGGACCATACTATTTAAATAGGAGCTTGGAAATGCATGTTCTAAGAATTCAGTCATACTTTGTAAAATTACTCATCTCATCATATAACATTACTGGAAGAAAAAAAATTTGGAAAAACTTGGTGCGTTACCATGGTTACGGGAACCATTCAAATGGGGCTCTGTTGTAGGCCTTTTTTAAGTGAAAAAGACCATTTTCCAGTCTCAAATAAAACCAAACAACTAAATATTGAAAGAAAAAGTTCCCATTCATGCATTATATACTTTATTGGTAATATTTTTACTACATCTCAATCATTCCAGTTTAACACATTCTCAAGAAATAAATCGCACGAACATGTGCTAATTTCAGAAAATCTACAATTTCAGAATTTTGCATTTTTTGGCATCATTTAATCTAATTTTACTAAAAGTTGTCAACACAAATTGAATTGATCTTTGTTCATCAAGTATGTATAACATGAATAAATTCAGAAAAAAAATAAAATAAGTGGGGTCTCGATGGATGACCCATTAAAAATCATGCTAAAAATAGCATGAATTGGAATTAGGTCAAATTGAGCCAATACAACCAAGATCTTTATTTATTTTTTTTTTTCACAATTGCTTATATAATTGATCAGTAGTTATATGGATCACTGTGTGGTATTCAAATTATAAAGAAAAAGATTCAAAATAAAAGGAATGCCTTAATTTTGTGTGCAAAACAACAAATTGTTACCATAGTAACATAAAAATTTTTAAAAATCAAGTAATTTATATGAAAAAAATACATAAAGATAACTAGGAATGAAATTTCTTTTTATTTATAGATAATATTTAGACAGATGCATATTTGAATACTGATTAACAGCTATGTAAAATATACCTTAGAAACAGTATATCACCATAGCAACAATACTAACATAAACTTTAAAATTCTTGTTTCTCTTGATTTTTCCATTCGCCCTTCATCAGATTCTCTATGATCACGTTTTTTTAACAGAACTTGACAAACAGGTGACTTTAAAAGGCAAAGTAAACTTCTTACTCTTCTAAAGAATCTGAGTTTAACTACTTTTTGATGGGATATGGTTGCTGATCTATATTTTGATAATCTTTTGTAGTGCGCCTACCATTGAGTATTATTTTCATTTTTAAATGACTTATTTGCTGATTGTTTTTTTTAAAGAAAACTGTATTGACTGTATAAACAGAAATGATATACAATAACTTACCATATTAAGCCTTCAATAGTATGATTATTTGATTTCATTAGCAAAATTTAAACATTGTCCAAATCACACATTTCGTCCATTTTTATATATTCTTGGAAGAATTTAGTTTTGCAATATAGAGATCACATGCAGGCTTAGATGGTTTTACACTCAGCATGCAACATGATAGAAATGCTTGGCAAGCCTATTTCTAACTGCCTTTTACATCATATAAATAAACTTTGTGTGAAACATTTTCCAGTTATTCTATATTATATCTTGTCTGTTTTAATTCGTGTCTTTTCATATAGATCAACATTTTTTTAATAATATAACATTAAGAAGATAAATTATGATTGCCAATGAGACAAATCAACATCCAAGACCAAATGTTGTTGATGTAAGCAATTTAGGGTTACCTTATGGCCTCCAACATGGAGCATAAATCTTCAGGTGTCTTTCTTTTTCTCACATAAATAATATTAATCCTTAAATTATTTTTTCGGAAGTTGTATAAAAAACCAAAATTGTAAAGAAGACCAAATTCAGCCCAAACTGACAGCTTTACTAAATCTTTTTAAAGTGTAAAATGAATCATTGACAAATAACAGATAAGATAATATAAAGTAGCATTGAAATTTAGTTAAATTGAGCTTATTTAGCAAGTTGCTGCAAAATTTTAATTTTCAGTTCATGTTTGCTGTCTTCTTCTTCAGCAGATTTAAAATCCCCAGGTTCAGAATTCCTGTCTTTCATTGCAAGTCTTGAAAAATAGGAAGAAATTTGTTGTCCAGTCAAATATTCATTCCTTTTGAATAGGTACTGTTCTTCTTCCTTCAGATTTCTCATTTCCTCTGCAGCTCTAAAAGGATCTACCTTACTGCCAGTTCTTTTTCCTGCATAGAACCTATCGTG
This sequence comes from Mytilus coruscus, assembly GCA_017311375.1. NCBI lineage: Eukaryota > Metazoa > Mollusca > Bivalvia > Mytilida > Mytilidae > Mytilus > Mytilus coruscus. The sequence continues at coordinate 129,690,585 of CM029596.1, forward strand.
CATGTATTTCCTCTGAGCCTCACTGAAAATTACTCTTTTTTTCTTGGTTTTCAGTGCCCATCCCTGACGCAGCCCACTTTCTCCTGCCATTGAGTCTGATGGTATCGACACTGACTGGGTGTTTATGAAAAGGCTATTTACTTTTGTGCCATACATAATCTTAGTCTTGTCATGCACAGAAATGACTTGTTGATAGTTACAGTATCCCAGCAGAAGATGGTTATCCAAGGTCTCATTTGAGCTGAAGGATTTTACACAGCCATCTTTTGGACAATCATATGACAATTTCCTTCTCTTTGGTTTAGAGTGAGAGTCTTCATCTTTAAAACAAGGATCAAATTGTCAAACATATTACTCAGGCTACAATTAATTCGGCAATTAATTAAAATAAGGGTTATCACATTCTGAGCAGGAAATACCTACCCTTCCAGGAGCATTATCACTGCAGTTTTTTATTGTTTATTTATTGCCCGTGCTGTCTATCATTTGTTGTTTAGTTTTATTTGTATTGTCTATCATTTGTTGTTTGAAATTATTGGTCTTTTGTTGGGCAATGTATGACAAATATATGTTCAAAAACCTCGCCGGTAATTATAAATTATGTAATTCATTGACCGCTCCCGACATGTGTAACTTCAATGCATATTTTAGCGGTGATCGATGTCTTTCAAAATTACTTTATTTTTATCAATAGTACCGCTTAAGTCGACGCTTAGGGTCGTCTTGACCTTGTTGTAGGGTATGAATGATTTGTTCATTGTTGAAGACCCTCGTCAACTGTCAAGATGAAGAACAGGAATAAAAGCCCTGTTCATTGATAATTTTCTATGTTTTCTATGTATTGTATGCGATTTTGTCCCATGTACATTTACTCCATATCCTTTCATTTTCTATTGATTCTAGAGTTTGTCTCTAGTGCTGTGTGGAGGCAGTAGAACGCTTCCCGTGCTTGAGGTGTATGCTCTTATAATATTTACAGTTATGGTGTGCTTGTTCATGTGAGAATTTCTCATATTAATACACCGTCAAAATTTGATGTTTGGTTAAATTTCTTCAAAATACTGGTCTGGTCATCTGTTTTGTATATTGCCCTTTCATACTATTTTAAACTGCTAGGTTTTCTTACATATATTTCGATGTGCCCGTGCTGTCTATCATTTGTTGTTTAGTTTTATTTGTATTGTCTATCATTTGTTGTTTGAAATTATTGGTCTTTTGTTGGGCAATGTATGACAAATATATGTTCAAAAACCTCGCCGGTAATTATAAATTATGTAATTCATTGACCGCTCCCGACGTGTAACTTCAATGCATATTTTAGCGGCGATCGATGTCTTTCAAAATTACTTTATTTTTATCAATAGTACCGCTTAAGTCGACGCTTAGGGCCGTCTTGACCTTGTTGTAGGGTATGAATGATTTGTTCATTGTTGAAGACCCTACGTCAACTGTCAAGATGAAGAACAGGAATAAAAGCCCTGTTCATTGATAATTTTCTATGTTTTCTATGTATTGTATGCGATTTTGTCCCATGTACATTTACTCCATATCCTTTCATTTTTATATTGTCAAAGCTTTAGTTTTCATAGTTGTGTATATGTGTGCATGTCTTTATGTGTTCCTGTGTGCTTGTATCTGTCTTTTTCTTTAGGTTGTCTAAGTCTGAACATTTTGAAGGCTCACTCAAAGTTTTTTAGGCATCTTTGTCTATGAATAACATTAACAAGTCATCTGTGCACTGACCAAATATCTTTCCTCTATGCCTTAGTTCTTAGCTCACCTGACATCAAGGGTCATGTTACAAATTTAATAAAGCAGGTAAATGCACTGAGATTTCAATTTCAATCATGACATCTATTAAAAATTTAGCCAATGACATTCAGTATAATAATTACAATATTAGTGCAATGCTAATCTCATCCAGTAGGAAATATTTTCCTTGTCTGATTTAATATTTTCCTAATTATAACATACTGCCAGCTGAATGCAACATTATTATTTAGGGTTTCTTACCTTCAGTATTCAAAGATCTGCTGACTGTTTCCTCATTTGTCCAGTTCAGTTTCACAAGAAGTTCAGTTGCCTTTGGAGGAGACCCAAGTGATTTCCAAGGAATAAGTTGTCCTAAAATAAAATAAAATAGTTATTTTTTCTACAAATAAGAGCTAAATGATAACATACCCTTAGATATGAATGTAACACTTAGCAAAGTCATTCATGCATAAAATATTGGTCACACTTATGCTTTCAGTTATCATTTTCATAACTTGTAATGGCTTAGTGAGGGACAGATGGATGGACAAGCAATACCTAACAGTATATTGCCTCAAAAGCTTGAATTGTTTCATGGTTAAAGTAATCAAATTATTGGGCTGAATTATAAATACTTCTTAAAACATCTACTGATAAAGCATGATATACTTTGACCTATAATTGTTAACTTTTTATACATTGGGACTTAGATGGAGAGTTGTCTCATTGACACTCATACCACATCTTCTTATTTATACTGGTATATGAGAAAGTATTTTTATGTAATTCACAGAACCCTTTACCTTTTCCTATTGTGTAAGCTTTCCATACTCTCAATCCACCAGACTCAAACTGGAAGTTATGAAGTTGGGTAATTCCTGGAATTGATTTAGTATTGTTCTTTTCACCATCGATAACAGTTACTGTGTCCACAACTTTTACTCTAAATTGTCCATTTTGTCTTGCATCTATGGCCTAAAAAATATACATTGTTGATACATGTATTATAATGTACGTGTCTGAAAACACATTTATATACGACACATAACAATACATAAGTAGGGTTTTTATTTTATGTAGTAATTTCTTAACAAGAGCATCCACTTGTGTCTGTACCATAAAAAATACATGTCTAAACAGACACAAATACGGGAAAAGAGAAATCACCAAACTTTTTAGTACTGTTTTGTCACTGAAGTGATGTCCATCAATTCATGGTTTAAAGCACTAATGAAGTCTGTTTAGTTTAAAAAATTTCTTTTTGCAAGCTAAAAATAATCACACTAAACAATTTCTTTTTGCATGCTAAAATGATCACATTAAACAATTTCTTTTTGCATGCTAAAAATGATCACACTAAACAATTTCTTTTTGCATGCTAAAAATGATCACACTAAACAATTTCATTTTACATGCTAAAAATGATCAGATATCAAGATGAAGGGATATATTTACAAAACCAGTTTATATACTTACTACTTTCATTTCTGCAGCTGAAGTGACATCATGACCTTCATTTATGTATCTCTTCACAACTGATTTGATTTGGGAGGCTCTACGACCGCATGGCCCTAAAAAAAGATACAAAATGTAACTATTTTTAAGGAAATAATTAGCATCTGCACAGAAACCTGCAGACAGTGTCATCTTTTCAAATTTAATTTAGATGTGGGTCATGTCAATGGGTTATATCAATTCTGTTTGATATAACATGAAATTTCATAACATTTGATGGAAGTAAATTGAAGTAAGAGAACAGAAACGAAAAATTATGCAATTTTTCTATTTGTAAAGGGACACAACTCTAGAAAGGTAAAAGTTACAGCACCAAAATTCACACTTGATCTGTGTTTTGTAGTAATAATCATTATGTATAAGTTTCAGAACATTTGGGTAAGGCAAATTCAAGTTAGAGAACAGAAATTCTTCACAATACTTTATTATTTATTTTTTATAGATTTTCCTATTTATTTGTCTGCTGTACTTTTTTGTTCTGTATATATAATATTTAGTCAACAATGTTATGAGGACTCTTTCATTTTTGTTCTAATATCCCAAATTAAACTACTTCTTATGTCTAAGTTAAGTGGTAGTTCAATTTGCACTTTTGTATTTATCCATCTAGTAAGTTCTACCATTATGTCAAATAGTTTGAATAAGTCTAGAATATACTAGTTCATTGTGAGTCCATATAGAAAGAACATTTATTGTTTTAATTGCATAATTCCCATTTTGTAGAGAAATTCATTTGCTATTTTGCCAATTTTCTGTAAGCAGTCCTCATAATGTTGAAACAAAATATTTTTTGAAATGATTTACCGGGAAATTAATTATATGCATTTTTTGTCAAGTATATATGTAAAACATGCTGCATGTTATACCTTTGCCATCCTGGGCTTCTGAAAAGTTGTACGATTTGAGTTTATTTCCAACATCTCTTCTGAGTGAAGCCATCATTAATGTGTTTTTATAGCATCCTGCATTGTCTGAATATATGTGGATTTCTTGAATATCTGGTATCAAGGTATGAAGATCAGCAACAGTATCTTTGATCAAAGATGATGTTATAGGGGAATCTTGAGATATCTGAATAACCAAAAGTTGACTAAATAAGACAAATGATAACAAGACGAATAGCTAGTTTTACTAGTATTTCTTAACTTAAATTTGAAACAAAAATGTGCGTAAAATGTTTGTTTTTATACTTTTTTCTAGTTTTCTTTGCAACACATAAATTCATTCTACTTCCTGACAATTATTCCTACAAATTTCTTGTCACAGTTTTTTTGTAAACAAATTGTCCTGTAATTGACAAAAGAGTTTGTAAAAATATCTTGTAAGTTATTCTCTTATTTGTTGATAGCCCTGCTTCTGTGAGTAAAAAAGACATAGATGTAGACCTACTGCTTGCTTTTGGTGCTTTTTTGTTGTTGATAGCCTCAAGGTTTCTACCTGATCCAGAAAAACAATAAAAGTGCTGTTGCATTGCTTTTATTTGTTCTTGTTTCACTGTATGTGTGTTTACGTGTTGTTTTATGCACATTTACTTCATAGCTTGTTGTATGCAGTGACAACATGTTAGTTACACAATATCCTAAAAGTAACATCAATGAATGATGAGTGAATTAAATATTATTAAAGCAAGTAGAAAAATATAGAATTCGTACCTAAGCTGAAATTATATGCGCATGTGAGAAGTTTTTGATGTATCCCTGTTCTTTAAAAAACTGACACAGAAATGTGCCAGTTCATGCCTCTCTTTGCAAACCAGTCGGTTTGGCCCTCCCTATATTTTCTTGGCAAGATCTTCATTGCCCAATCACAGGTCACTCATACTTGTCCATCTTTCAATTCTCGTACAAGATCTAACCTTGAATGCTCTTGGTTTCGTGATCTCATTATATGGGCTTTCCAGTCTGTAATGCTATCAACAGCTGACTCAACCTATTAGAAGATTAATAAATAAGAAGCTGCAATACTTCAAGCATATTACACTTGTAATCAAATATCAAATTATTTCATTGAGACAAATAATTTAAAGTTTGTACACATTATATCAAAAAAAAAAAAAAATAGACAAATAAGACCATTCACAATCCAAGCAAGTTGTCACACATTATAACTCATCAAGTCATTCTGTTTAGTTTTTTTGCAAAAGTGGACAAATCAACATGATGATTGCAATATCATATAAGAGAATTGTATCAATGACTAAAGCCCAACTCAAAGAACAGGGTATACCAGACTGACTATGTTATGATTAAAATATCCATGTTTTCCTGTGTATTCTCATCAACCGTCTATTTACAAAAAAAAATGAAAACCTCTCTCAATGAAATGGCATAATGATAACCTACTTGACTAATGGTCAAAAAGTGAGTTGTATCCTGGATACATGTACTAAGAACATGCCACAAGAACATTCTAAATCATAACTACATATTGATGCAATCATGTTATAATTCTTTTACAGTAGAAAAAACATGTATAGTACCTGAAAAAGTACTGCATCTTTGTTCTCCCAGTTGACATTCTGAACAATTGTGGAAATTTCTTCAAGATTTCATCAAGATTTCTGCATTGCAGACACATTTCTGTATGACTGTGACCACACTGGACTTCACCTTCACTCAATGCAAAAAGTCTGCAATGATCTGCTATATTTGATTCAGCTTCTATATGAACCTATCAAAATAATTTGTTCCAGTAACTCAAGTCTATATTTGACAATTTTTGAAGGCATTACATATATCATGTATATTAACAAACATTATTTGGAATGATAGTGTCCTATGTTACATCTGTGTTGGATGGCTGATGGCATAAAATTAACACTTGATCTTGCAAAGATCATTTATGTATGGTTGCCACTTTTAAACATATTTCCTCTAAAGTTCTATTTCATTGTTGGATGGTTGATCAGCACAAAAGCATACCTGCCAACTGTCACTATTTGTGGGGGATTTCCCCCATGAAAGCTCCCAAATGGAAATTTTGAAAGAGTTATTTTGTCCACAATTTAGAACAAAACAATCAATTTTACGATGGGTATAGGATTGTAAAAGTATGAAGGAGCAAATAAACATAATTAAACTAAATTTGAAGGCCCTTTTAATGGTTTTGTAGGACTATGAGCCATCTTGCAGTAAAACCCCATGGGCATTTTGAAATGTTGGCAGGTATGCAAAGTAATAATTATGGCAAGCCATTTTACTATTTATTTGAACTTTAAGATATCTGATAAACTTTATAAGATATCTCATATAGTTTATAAGCTATCTCATATAATTTATAAGATATCGCATATAATTTTCTTAATATCTTACAAATTACATGAGATATCTTATAAACTATCCCTATGAGATATATTATAAACTATCCCTATGAGATATATTATAAACTATCCCTATGAGATATCTGATAAACTATCCCTATGAGATGTCTTATAAACTATTCCTATGAGATATCTTATAATCTATATAAGATATCCTACATAAAAAATATTAACAAGTTATTTTATATAAAAGTATTTAGAAGATATCTAGATATCTTATAAAGTATATATCATATATTTTATAAAGTTAATACAAAATGTCTTATAAAACTATATTAATTGAGATATTTTAAATGTTAAATGAGATATCTTATAAATCATATGAGATATCTTATATGAGATATCTTACATATTATATGATATATCTGACATATTATATGATATATCTTACATATTATATGGGATATCTTAAAGTTAGAATAAAAGTACAATGGCTTGCCATAAATAAATCTTAGTTTAATACGGTTATGAGGAACATATTGCCCATGTTTTGATTTATTAGCCATTCAAGTTTTTTTTAACAAATTATCATTGTTCAATGTGAATCTTACATGCAGCTAGATGGGAGTCTTACAATATTAATCAAACACTGTTTTTTAGCAGTAAAACTCTTTAGTTCTTTTAGCACCTTAGGTAAAATATTCTGGTTTATCTCAATTTCTTACCTTAAAGTCTGACTTTAGGTAGCTTTTTACCACTAAGAAGACATGAAATCATCTCTTTTTTCTCATCAGTGATGTCTAATTTTTCTATAATGTTTTCCAAGTCTAAGAAAGATCTTCCCCCTTCAGCAACATAGTAGTCTTAGACTAATCCCTCAATACATTTACGCACAGATGCAGAACAATCATTTAAAATCTAGTATAATGTTGAGGTACCTGTAATATGAAGTGTAAATTGTGAATCTTAAAAATATGTTCTGAGATAGAAATGCTTACTTTCAGTTTATAACTTACAATAGCATATTAATATTGCTAAGTTAGATCCAATTTTAAGTGGGAGGAAGATAAAATCAATGTTCTTGTGGTTATTTCATTTTAAACTATGTTCTGTGCTAGTTTTATTTAATTTGATATATATAATAGACATATTTTAAATTAAAAAATACCAACATATATGTAACATTTACATGATTTAAGTATAAAACTTTCTCATGCCAAAATTTTATTTTCCTGTCCTTTTCAATAGGAATAGGGTCATTTTCACTTCTGGGAAACACTAGTATTAGGAAGGGTGCATACTGGCTTGCATTCATTTGGAGTTATACACCTAGTATTCCATTACAGCTACAAAATTTTTTTTTACATGTAGTAGTTCAAATAATAATTTTGACCAGGTGAGCTAAGACCAATTGTTACAGTTAATATTCTATTATACCTAATGGTTTGATATCCTCTGTTTCACAATATTGTATGTACTGGGTAATCAGTGAGGATGGTGCTAAGCTTCTTATGAGGTTTGGGACTTCAACAATCTCTCCTGAAGAAAGTTTCATGGTCTTTGTACCATAAGGCAAATCCTTTATAATGTTAGATGACAGTATGTAATCAATAAAATGTTCCAGTTTTTCATTATCTACCCTGTTCCTAGATTTTTTCTCCTGTACAACTGGCATACCACATCCAACATCATTTGTATGGTGCTTGGCCTTATTGAACTTCCAGGCTGACACATTAGGTAATAACTGAAAAAAGAGATAAAGTAAAATATTTTTATTATTTTGCCAGGTAATTTATGTATTAATATAACTGTAAATCTAGAAGGTAAATTATTACCTGTCACTAATATAACATCTGAATTAAGATCTGTTAACTCCAGTTATTACATTTTTTAATGGCAAAAACAAACAAAAAAATCAACAACAAAATATCTGTTCTTTGCTAATTGACCAATAAAAATGATTTTTGTAAATTAAAAAAACTGTTCAAGTTTCAATAAAAACCAAACAGACCAATTGAGCACTGTATCATAACACTCTAAATATTTGAGAATATAAATAGTGTTTTATGGCAAACACATAAATGTAGTAACAGATGCCTATATATTATATATATATTTCACTCAAAGCAGCTAGTACCAAAAATATAATGTGTAAGAGTAAGATTAGCAATTAGTTGGTATACATGGTATAGCGCTGAGGTCCTTTTTTTTTACAATATACCTCTGTAAGTGTCTGTATTGCTATGACATTTTGTCCCTTTTATACATGTACATTTGAAAATTTACAGTATGCATGGTGTCTGTGTCTCATCCAAAATGGTTGGTCGAACGTATAACATATTGTCATCTGAGTACAAAAGAAAAAAGTAAACTTACACCAATTTTGACTCAATGTTTTTTTAAAAATACATGTATTTCACAAATAACAAAAATCCTTCCCTGGGTTGAAGCTGTTTCTCCTAGTTCTTCTGATGTACACATTTTTCACAATAAACAAAAACCAGCCAACAGTTTGCACAGAAAAGGGGAAACAAGTATTAAACAGGTTTCCATATTTTGATAACCTATATATAAAATTGTGAACTTTGAATACAACTTTTCATCTCTTATTATTATAAGCTAGCATTGACAGTCATGTGAAATTATTAAAGCCAATAAAGGTGTCAAAAAACAAGAAGTAATTTACATTTGTTTATTTTTTAAGTATATTCACCATTAATGTATCTCTAAAATTGAAAGAGTAAGATTACATTAATAGATGTGTATCTGTTTTAGTGCTAGATTTCACATTTTTCTTCATGTCAAGGAACACATTACTGGATCCTCTTTTTCTCAAATTACATTTTTTTCCTTCAAATAATTATAGGGAACAGGAAAAAACTATTCAGAGGAAAATGCAGTCCTAACTGCAACCCTCCCTCTTGTATGAAATAAAAAGGATGGCCCCTTATTCAAAACTTTAGGAAATTTTAAAATTAAAAATTGTATAATAACTATAAATTAATGTGTTCTTGAAATGAAGTATAGGTTATAAAACTACTTACGTGCACCAATAGGCACTACAAGGCCAGTTGTACTAAGAATTTTACACATAATATCCTTTGTAATTTTTCTGTCTCCTTTCGCTAAACCTTTGTGTGCTGATATGGATGATGGTATGCCACACTTTCTTCTGACCCAAGTTAAACGATTTTCTTCTTTTATATAGTTCAAATGTTGATCACAAATGGTATACTCCTCTGTTTTATAGGTGTTAAGCAGACCGATTTCAGATAAAATAAGTTCTGCATCGTCCGATTTTAAAGATGTGAGTTGAATAAGCTGTCCATTACACCCTACACCTGAATATTTACCAGTTTTGAACTTACAACTCATGCCAGTCATAGTGTGAACTTACAGATTAATGTTCTTTACTTTTGTGTCAGCAGCTCCTCAAATGGCTTTTAACTATCACTTTTGAAATTTTATAAAATGTTCAGAGACATAAAGAATTAATAATGTTGCTTTAGAAAATAGTGTTCAAATTGTGTCTGCACACACACACACATTCCTTATTAATTTTTACACTGAAGAGTTCTGCAAGGGAAATAACTCTTGTTTAAAATGAGGAAAAAGGGGAGTTCAATAGGCTAATGTTTCTGAATAAGCATAGACCCCATTAATTTTGTTTTGAAATATGTAGTTTTATATTTTTCTTCCAAATGGGTAAAAGAATTAATTCTTCTGATTTTGACAAAATTATTTTTTTGTGTTCAAAACCGTGAGCTGGACCGAATCCAGGTCATATTACTAAGTTTGATGGGACAGCAAACTTATTTTTATCTACATAAAGTTTTCTTTCTCCTAATTTTAGAATTATTTGAACATCTCTCTGTTGTATGGAAACAGTAATGGAGATTTATTTTGTAGGAAAGCATCATAATACGCCTTTGTATATTTTGCTATATTTTCATAAGAAATGTGGAGTATGGAAAATGTGCATGCCGCTTCCATGGTAACCAAAGCATTTTAATAAATCAAAGTTATGTTTTCAATATATATTAGGAGGTCCTTCAAATTTATGTTTAAATTTAAAAATCCGTAACCATGCATTTCCAGCTAATTTTGGTCTTTACAGATAATTGCTTTTAAGAAAGTTGCAGAATGCAAAACATAGGGATTACAATCCAGCGACAACGGCGTAAACTGTTTGTTTAAAGCTTTATATATTCAGAAGGTAGAAGACCTGGATGCTTCATACCTTGTATGCAGATGCCTTATGTTATGAAGTTTCCTTCTGTCATATGCCCATGTCCTTGACCTTATTTTCATGGTTCAGTGACTTCTTGAAAAATGATTAAAGATTAAAATTATGTTTTTTTTGTCATGTGAATTTCTCAGTAATGGGATAACTATATTTGGTATATGGGTTCCTTTCAAGGTCTATATGTCCATCAGACAGGGTTCACCTGACCTCAACCTCAATTTGTCATGTGAATTTCTCAGTAATGGAATAACTATATTTGGTATATGGGTTCCTTTTAAGGTCTACATGTCCATCAGACAGGGTTCACCTGACCTCAACCTCAATTCATGGATCAGTGATCAAGGTGGTCAAGTCCGTATCTCAAATACTATAAGCAATAGATCAACTATACATGTATTTGGTGTATAGACTGATTGTAATTTGTATATGTCAGTCTGGCAGAATTCATCTGACCTAGACCTCATTTTTCATCGTTCATTAGTCAATGTAAAGTTTTCATGATTATGTTTGTTTTTCAGAAACTAAGCAATTGGTCAACTGTATTTGGTGTATGGAATGATTGCATGGTAAACATGTTGTCTGGCATGGTTCATCTGACCTTGACCTCATTTGTGGATACCAATGAGTAAAAGGCTAACTAAATTTGGTGTATGGTATGATTGATTCTGTCATATCTGAGTATTGCATGGCAATACAGTCCCCTATCGGTTAAAAATTCATTGAACTGAGACAAAATGCTAACTTGATCTTTAACTTGTCATGGTGTAAACTATATAACAAATATCAAGTCAATATCTTCAAGCATGACGAAAAAAAGTGTGGAAAACTGATTATTTGAGTGAATTTCTAAGTCCAAGGGCTGTAATTCTGCACAAAATCATCAGACCGGAACAAAATTCTAACTTGATCTTTAACTTGTCATGATAGACATATAAACCAATTATCAAATCAATATCTTCAAGCATGACGAAAAAAAGTGCGGAAAACTGATTATTTTAGTGAATTATCTAAGTCCAAGGACCATAACTCTGCACAAAATCATCAGACTGGAACAAAATTCAAACTTGATCTGTAACTTGTCATGATAAAACAATATACCAAATATCAAATCAATATCTTCAAACACGAAGAGTAAAAATGTGGAAAACTGATTTACCGGACTGACGGATGGACAGACAGACAGACAGACGGATGGAGTGCAACCTAAATTCCCGTTAGACTTTGTCGGTAGGGGACTAATAATGATATATAAAGGCAGGTGAGACATTTTAGTGTGTGCACTTTTGTCATAATTATACTTGTTCCGCTGTAGTATGACAAACTTGATAGTTTATTACAACCTATAATTCTTGTTGATTCTGTGTTATTCCTGTTTCTTATCAACTTGATCATATGAAATATTATGACTATCTTATAAACTTGATCATATGAAATATTATGACTATCTTATAAACTTGATCATATGAAATACTATGACTATCTTATAAACTTGATCATATGAAATACTATGACTATCTTATAAACTTGATCATATGAAATATTATGACTATCTTATAAACTTGATCATATGAAATATTATGACTATCTTATAAACTTGATCATATGAAATATTATGACTATCTTATAAACTTGATCATATGAAATATTAGGACTTTCTTATAAACTTGATCATATGAAATATTATGACTTTCTTATAAACTTGATCAATCAATCATATGAAATATTATCAATATAAACTTGAACATATGAAATATGAAATATTATTTTTATAAACTTGAAGACGTTATATCACACATTTTTGTTATATAAATACAAATCTCCTTTATAATCAAGGACTTAATTTTTATGATTATCATTAATCCATAGTAGATGACTGTAAATAATCCTTTAATCTCGGTTAAGCTGTTTTAGATTAGTTTTAATAAAGTCAGATTTGATAGTCAATAAAGAAGATGACAATTGATTTACGCAAAGCAGTAAATGTCTTGCAAATCAGGAACTAATTAAACTTTTAAGAACAAAATAGAGCTAAAAACCTTGTGTAAAGTACTGATGTGTAAATCCTGACATTTCATGTGTTTGACCATGTACTGTAAATTTGCAAATTCTGGAATTATTCAGAAATTGTTTTGGATTCAGTATGTTTCTAAGTAAACAAACTAACAACTTTTTCAATTTCACATGGAAGATTTACTTTTTTTTTTTTTTTTGACTCACTGTTATTCAACGTTTCCCTATGCTGATCTGGTAAAAATATGAAACATGTTTGTGAAGAACTAAAGAACCAACTGAAAACAAATTTGGAAGTTATGTCTAATACTGGAGGTTTTTACAAAATGTTACATTGGTATGAATGATACATCAATATCAATGGGAATTATATATGAACGTAAAAACAGATTAGTTTGTGGAAATTCAACAATGTGTTGATTGTGCTGCCAGTCAGACAACCAACTTAGCCTTAGGCAGACAACTTACAATCTTTTAAATATAAAATTTCCTCACTGAAATGACTGAATGTAGTTGACATATTTACTAGATGAGTCTACAAGTTTTCCTTCCTAAAGCAAATTAAACTAAAAACAGGGTTGAGAACCTTGTAAGTTTAAAAACATATATATAGATAGATACATGTAATTTCAACCTTCAGGTATCTTTCTCCTCTTCATTATACACTAAATTATAGCATGTCAAGTGAACTGTTTGGACTTTATGAGCAGTGGTTAACTGTCTTGGAGGTCCTAAATACTATAAACTGTGATACAAATCATTATTTTGGAAGAAATACAATGCTTCTTATAACCTTTTGTTCAAGGTTGTATGTTGCTCTCAAGAGATTTTTCATCAGATTGCTGTCTCATTGAGATTTCCTTTGCCTGTACCCGACATCTCCTTTTTTTCACTTATATAATACATACTAAATAACTGCTGCAATGATATATGGAAATCATTAAAATCATAGACATCTATATTGATTCACCGAAACTTGCAAAGACCTCTCCTTCAAGTTTTTCAATTACCCGGTAGATTGATTGAACATTTTCATTAACTGATGACCTATATCTGAAATAAGGGACTAATGAAACACATTGGTGTGCAACAGAGGTATGGTATGCTGAACATTAGTATTCAAAATATGTAGCTTTTCCTCGACATATATTATTATGGATTTGGATTGTGATTAAATATTTGACATAGCATACTTTCTGACACAGAATGGATGTGGTCTAAGAACTTAAAAATTTGAAATTGGACTTTTACCTATTATGGTCCAATATCCAAAATCTAAATACATGGTTAGAATCAGCATATCAAAGAATCCCAAGAATTCAATTTTTTGATGAAATCAAACAAAGTTTAATTTTGGACCCTTTGGACCTCAATGTGGACCTATTCAAAAACAGTGTCCAAAATCTAAAATCTAAATACAAGGTTAGATTCAGCATATTAAAGAATTCAAGACTTTTAATTACACTAAGAAAAGTATTTTTTTGGCCCCTTATTCCTCAACAGTTAGTGCCATAACCCCCAAAATCAATTCCAACCTTGTGGTGCAATTTCATACAGATCCATACACTTATACATAAGTTGTTGTCCTGAAACAAGAAAAATGCTTGTCCTTAGCCCTTACCTATAATTCCTAAACAGTTAAGACGAAAACACCCAAACTCAACCTTAACCTTCCTTTTGTGGTATGGAACCTTGTGGTACAATTTCATAGAGATCCTTACACTTATTCTCAATTTATTGTCTGGAAAGCAATGGTCTTCGGACGACGCTGACAATGTCATAAGGGAGCTACCATTTGATTTTTATGGGGGGGCTAGGATAAAAAATTTTGTCCTGCATTTTTTTAGTTGTAATCTCTGTCCTGCCTTTTTATTTTTCACTCTATTCAGTCCTGCCTTTTTTTTATTAGTTTATCCTGACTTTTTTTACATAAATTGTCATCCTGCCTTTTTTTTTGCCAAGTTGCTCATCCTGCCTTTTTTTACTCAAAACTCCTGTCCTGCCTTTTTTTTCAAATTTCATCCTAGCCCCCTAACATTATACAACTGCAAAAATTTGCACTCGTATTAAAATTGAAGTGCACAATGCAATAAGGTACTGTATATTTTCCTAAAGTACTAAAAGTTCCAATGTCCCCCACATATTTTATCTATTCAAGGTACAAGGGCAATAGCTAAATAAACTGCTTCGCTGAGCGCAACTGGATACGCCCGCAGAGGTCCAACCCTGAACAGTTGGGGCAAAAATGGACACAATATTCAAGCTTGATACAGGTCTGAATTTGGATTGTAATTAAATATTTGACATATTATAGATTTCTGAATAAATGTAGTCAAAGAACTTGAAATTGGTTATATGAATTGAATTTATATTCAATTAAAGATTTCTTGCTGTTGTGCAATACACTATGCTGTTGTGCAATCTTAGTAAATCTGTTGTCAGACTATAAACAAATAAAATTTATAAAATTCTAAAGGGAGCTTACATCAATAGATATAAACAATTCACCAAAGTTTCATAAGAATTGCTGAAAGCATTTTTGAGTTATTGTCTGAAAACTGGAAAATCCCTCCTTTTTTAATGAATAAAACCCCATTTCTCGGAAATGTAAAATCTAAAATTTATAAAAATCAAAAGGGAGCTCATGTCAATAGATATAAACAATTAACCAAAATTTCTTGCAAGTTGGTGAAAGCATTCTTGAGTTATTGTCCGAAAACTGGAAAATCCTTTTTTTAATGAATAAAACCCCATAACTCGGAAACTTAAAATCTAAAATTTATAAAAAAACGAAAGGGAGCTCACATCATTAGATATAAACAATTCACCAAAGTTTTATGCAAATTGGTTAAGGCGTTTTTGAGTTAATGTCTGACATGTTGACGACGGACGGACAGACAGACAACGGTATACCATAATACGTCCCGTAAACGGGCATATAAAAATACACTTTTTTTTTTCTTAATTGTTCATAAATATCTTAGAGAAATGAAAGCTTCAGAGCAAATTCAATGTGATTTTCGATATAATTAATATTTTGCAAGGGGCATAACTCTTTTAAAAATAATTGATAGGCACAGATTTCCAAACTCATTCAAAACATTGATGATATAAACCTAAAATACAAATTTCATAAAAATCTGGCAAGAATTGTACACATGAAAGCACTCACAAGGCAATTTTCCATATAATTAATATTTTCCAAGGGGCATAACTATTTTAAAAATAATTGATAGGCATAGATTTTCAAAACTCATTCAAGACATTGATGATATAAACCTGAAATACAAATTTCATAAAAATCTGGCAAGAATTGTACACGAGAGCACTCACAAGGCAATTTCCATATAACTAATATTTTCCAAGGGGCATAACTCTTTATGGCCCCGCAACAAAGTTGTCGGGGCCATATAGTTTTACCCTTGTCCGTCATTCTGTCATTCTGTCATTCCGCAACAAACCATTATACGGACTTTTTTTCTAAACGCCTTCAGATATTGGGCTGATTTTTGGTATGTGAGTTAACCATGATGAGTAACAGATCGAGTTTAAGTTTCGTTCCGCTCCGCGGAAATCAGTGGAGCAGAACTAAACTTTAACTTGATCTGTAACTCATCATGGTTAACTTACAATCAAAGTCCAAAGCCCTTAATTTTTTGCTGAAATTAAGGGCTTTGAACTTTGATAAATTGTTGAAAATCACAGTTATACAGACTTTTTTTCTAAATGCCTTTAGATATTGGGATGATTTTTGGTATGTACGTTAACCATGATGAGTTACAGATCAAGTTTAAGTTTAGTTCCGTTCCACTGATTTTTGCCGAAATTAAGGGCTTTGGACTTTGATAAATTGTTGAAAATCACAGTTATACAGACTTTTTTTCTAAACGCCTTTAGATATTGGGCTGATTTTTGGTATGTAAGTTAACCATGATGAGTTACAGATCAAGTATAAGTTTAGTTCCACTCTGCTGATTTTTGCCAGACTTTGATAAATTGTTAAAAATCACAGTTATACGCTTTTTTTCTAAATGCCTTTAGATATTGGGATGAGTTTTGGTATGTAAGTTAACCATGATGAGTTACAGATCAAGTTTAAGTTTAGTTCTGCTCCACTGATTTTTGCCGAAATTAAGGGCTTTGGACTTTGATAAATTGTTGAAAATCACAGTTATACGGACTTTTTTTCTAAACGCCTTTAGATATTGGGCTGATTTTTGGTATGTAAGTTAACCATGATGAGTTACAGATCAAGTTTAAGTTTAGTTCCGCTCCACTGATTTTTGCCGAAATTAAGGGCTTTGGACTTTGATAAATTGTTGAAATCACAGTTATATGGACTTTTTTTTCTAAACGCCTTTAGATATTGGGCTGAATTTTGGTATGTAAGTTAACCATGCTGAGTTACAGATCAAGTTTAAGTTTAGTTCCGCTCTGCTGATTTTTGCCGGGCTTTGATAAATTGTTGAAAATAGTTATACAGACTTTTTTTTCTAAACGCCTTTAGATATTGGGCTGATTTTTGGTATGTGAGTTAACCATGATGAGTTACAGATCAAGTTTAAGTTTAGTTCTGCTCCGCTGATTTTTGCCGAAATTAAGGGTTTAAGACTTTGAAAATTGTTGAAAATCACAGTTATACGGACTTTTTTTCTATACGCCTTCAGATTTTGCACTGATTTTTGATATGTGAGACTACCATAATGAGTTACAGATCAAGTTTATGTTTCGTTCCGCTATGCTGATTTTCATGTCGTTTCCACACATCTTGTTAGATCTGCAGTACATCCACTTTCTGTTTGCTGATAGTTTGAAATTTAACTATTCATTGATCAAGGAAATTTTTCATCAAACTAGTATTGGTCTTGAGAGCTTGATACTATCCATGCATGTTTGTGTCCACATGTGTTGTTGAAATTGCAGATTTTTCAACTTTTTGAGACAGGGCCATTCGTATCGTTCCGACACATCTAGTTTTAAATAATTGATAGGCACAGATTTTCGAACTCATCCAAGACATTGATGATATAAACCTACAATATAAGTTTCATAAAAATCTGGCAAGAATTGTACACGAGAGCGCTAACAATGCAATTTTGCATATGATTAATGTTTCCAAGGGGCATAACTCTTTTAAAAATAATTGATTGGCACAGTTTTTCGAACAACGGACGGACGCCCAATATTTCTATGTCCCCCGCAATGCGTTGCGGAAGGGACAATAAAATAGGAGCCCATAATGCAATAAGGTACGGAATATTCTCGAAAAGTTTCTCTGAAATCCAATCATTGGTTAAGGCCAGATATAAAAGTAAAATAACAAAAACACCGAACTCTAAGGAAAATTCAAATTGGAAAGTCCCTTATCAAATGGCAAAATCAAAAGCTCAAACACAATGTTCAGATGATGGACAAACAGAAACAGTATAATGATCCCTACATACTCCTTGATCTAGTGAGCAGGCAATTAATATATGAACTAAACATTTTTTGTATAATTTATTTGTCAATATCATTATTTACACAGTATTCTTGACATTAAAATTTTCATATTGTGAACATATGATGATCATGGTACAGAGTGTTTAGTATAGAATAATGATGAGAGTTGTATAGAATCATGATAAGAGTTCTATAGAATCATGATTAGGAGTTGTATAGAATCATGATTAGAGGTGCTGACTACTCATCACTACAAAACATTATTCTGAGATGTTTCTACTATATAGTCTTCTATTTCATTTTTTGCCAAACAAGTATTTTTCTAAGGCTCTAACATTTTAGTATAAAGAAAGCAAATAGAAAATTAATCTAAATAATAATTAAATTTTGTGTGTCTTTTTTATATTTCTAGGATTAAATTGAGTTGGTGTGTCTATTAAGTTACATTAAATTATATGTAACAACCACCTGACTGGAAATGATGATAGTATTGTAAGGGGAGACAACTAACGGACAGTGTATTATGTCAGTTTTATCACTGTACACATAATTGTACATGAATATCTAAGATAATGATAAAATTATATAATAAATAATGTGATACAATTAGTACACTTTATCTACATGTTGCAACAAATAATATAACAACAGAACTAGAAAACAACGAATTTTATGTTAAATATAGCACTGATGCAATACATTCATTGTTCATACATACTTAAAACAATTCTAAACAAGTTCCCATGTAATAATGACTTCCTGAAGCAAACCTGTCTACTGAAGCACTGTATAAAAATATTTCATATATAAAGGACAGAACACATGCTCAAAGCTTCTTATCTAGCAATAAAAATATATTACTTTTTTGGTCCCTGTCGTATATTCAAATACTGTGGATTTATTTTACCTACTATACAGATAATATTCATACCGGTTGAAGTAATCCAAACTTTGTGGTTAATTCTAAATAAATTCTATGTGGAATTTGTATCGAAGTGTTTTATTTGCCAACCAACACACTGCAATGGACATGCCTGCATTAAATCTTTTAAGGGTGTATTTAAAGAGTACATTGTATTACTATTCACTCTATTAAAGACAAAGAGCTGCTGTTACTAAACTTTGCATTATCATTTTCATCTGCTTCTACTGAGCAAATGAATAAATTGCTACTATCAATGGAATCCATGAAAAATTCAATAAACTTACAAAAATCCATATTGAGTATAATTTTATTTAAAAGGTACAATCCTCAGGAAAGACACCTTTTCTTTTTCTTGTCAAGAAAAAATTCTGGCAGGGTCTTGTTTGGAATTGATGCGTGTTTATGGGGCATTATTTGGGAAATATTTATATATCAAATGGTGCTTGTAAAATGTGGTTTGTGCTTATCATTCTTCAGTCAATAAAGGTCCATAATTTTTACTTCCCTAAATGCACCAACAGTGCTGAAAAACACAGTAAAATAACCAGGAAACAGTAAAGTTTAATCTATCTATCTCTTTAAATGTTATTGTTTTATCTATGACACCATTACCACTTATCAATAAGATTTGAAAATAAAATGTTGTGATAAATGCCTGGACATATTTTTGAAAAGAAAATTTTATACCATGGACAGTTTTTAATGTAGACAAGATATTTTTGAATTTTGAGCCCCAAAAAATTACAGTTGTGTAAAATGAATTAATAAAAAACTTTTTTTATAATAAATTAATTGTGCAAGTTGAAATTGTATTTGTACTTTTGTTTTTGTTGTCTTTAATGGTGAATGAATTTTAAAAATCCAATTCAAAGCCATAGCAGTAATTATTGGTGTGTCATTTGTACAAATGTGCTTACTTTCCCTTAAAATATGATACCTCTAAAACCTTGCATAAAAATTAATAAGCCAAAAATAAAAAGAAAAAAGTACAGTTTTTCTGATAACATGACATACTGTCAAAATTTAATCAAGTAAGCAATAAGAGAAACTAAATCAAGCATAACAATTTTTGAAGAAAAAAGATATTTGTTCTCAAAGGGCAGGTAGGTTATTATACAGACAAGCGGAAACCAAAAGTTAATATATTTATTTAAATTTATATAAAATGAAGCAGTATTCATGAAAATATTGCAGAAAAAAATCATGGCAGATCACATATGCTATTCAGAGTAACAAAATAAAAAATAATCTCTCAACAATTTAGTAATTACATATGATTAACAAAGGAAAATATTGCTGAGCCCACAATAATTATATATTTACCTTCAATGTCATGTCATCTCGCAAACACTTAAAATATGCACAAACTACAATTACTCACACATCCCTACCTAGAAGATATTATAAATCCTATTTCGAACTCACATGACGAAAACCGATTTTTTTTTTTAGGTACATGTACTCTGTGTGTAATTCTTAATTCAAACAGATTTTAATGTTTCGATGTGTTTTTTGTATATAAATATATATCAGTCATTGTCATTATGATTTTTTTTTGCAATACAGATTTTTTTTTTCAATAAATGCTTTCGTTTCCAGGAACTTTATTGTTTGTTCAAAAGTCTCAACAAATCTTGATCACTTTAAAAACAAAATGGTTATCACAATGATTAAGTGTAATCCATTCACTCACACATTCACTAAAGCTCAAAAAATACATCAGCATACCATATCATATGACTGACATGTGACCAAAACCGGTCATCACATTATCAAAAATGTTTCTCACAAAGTTTATTCACTATGTTTCATTTGGGACAGTTTTTTTAATAAGACTATTTTCCAGTTATATTTTCTTACGAGAAGTTTTGTTTAAACAAGTATAACATCCAGAGAAAATACTCGGAAAAATGACAGCCATCAACAGAATTCTAATATCAGATTTTGTGAATGAGGTATTAGGTATTTATCAATTGTATTTATTTCAATGTACTTTTCCTGGATGACATTTATGTATCAGTCCTGAATATTTAATTTTTTTTTTCTTACAAAATCATCTTTTTTTCAGTCCCGCTGAAAACTATATTGTAATTCTAAAAACAAAATACAATATTTATTATTCAACTAAAAACAGTGCAAATTTGTTATAAAATTTGTGAGAAGCATTCTCTACTTCAAAATGATTACTGGTAAATCTATCAACTGATTTTAAAACTTACATAAAACTCATATATCAAGAACAGCAATATAAGACTAAAAAAGATAGGACTAACGCTGTCAAAAAAGATTGATACATTACGGAAAATGCTTTAAGGGGTAGGTGGTTAATGTCTTAATTGGCCCCAAAATCAAGTCCATTATTTCAAGAAAAAAATGTGTTTCAAGCTGGTGAATAAACATTTTAGAAAGTGAAATATAACAATTTTTGACAGACTTTACTAAAACATTGACATTTACACCAGAAAGGCCTAAATTACAGATTTTGGAGAAATTTTACCAAATCACAGGTTTCCACAAAATTTAGGCCTAAGAAACAAAGAGCAAATGGTTTGAAAAAATTAAATAGTCAAGTCAGATACATTATTTGTTATAACAAAAAATAATGTTTATTACAAGACCATTTTTGTAGACCTATGTGCTTTTTGTTTCCGATCCTAAAAACCAATCGAAATTTGCGTGCTTTCAATTAATTCGGTAAAAACTTTAAATTGATGTTAATTGATTTGTCATAAAATGAACATTGATACATGAATTAAAAAAAAAAGTCTTTGTTTAAACTAAGATTCATTGTGATAATAGCAATTCAATACAAATATGAAATTTTAGCTAGAAATAGGGGACATATTGGGGCCTTTTCAAAACTACTCCTTTTGAAACAGTAAAAACAACTTTCCTTCATCTATTATATCTTTTACATAGGTTACCCTGTTTAAATTACCAGCAATCACAAACTCACAACTGATAAGTTTGAAAAATCTTTTACATACAATTCATGCTCTATTCTATTTTCATATGTTTGTACATATACAACCTTCAGTAGAATATTTGGTCTTCTGAATAAACATGTATATCCAGATCAATCACAACTGAAATTTGTTTGAGAAATAATCACAATATTTGATATTTCTCTCCGGTAGTACCAGTTTAAATTTCTCTCATACAGTACCAGTTTCTAATTCTCTCATACAGTACCAGTTTTTTACAGTAAATTTTCCATTAACATATATAAAGTGATTAAGAACAAAAATGACTGTCTTGATAGATCCACCAGTAACCATAGGATTTGGAATGGATTAATATGTCCATACAATGATAAAATCTCCTAGACTAGCATGCACATCCTTTATCATTAGGTGTCTGGTCCGTACTAATTGCATTCCTAGGTGTGGCTGGTTTATGTTGAACACCTGACTCCGCAGCATTTAAGTCCAAGCTGATCAAATAAAGCAAGTAAAGAATGAAATGAGAAATATATTACCTAATAAATATTAACATGAAATACATTGTTAATATAGACAAACATTGTGGTAATATTAACATGAAATACATTGTTAATATAGACAAACATTGTGGTAATATTAACATGAAATACATTGTTAATATAGACAAACATTGTGGTAATATCAACATGAAATACATTGTTAATATAGACAAACATTGTGGTAATATCAACATGAAATACATTGTTAATATAGACAAGCATTGTGGTAATATTAACATGAAATACATTGTTAATATAGACAAACATTGTGGTAATATTAACATGAAATAACGTTATTAATATAGACAAACATTGTGGTAATATCAACATGAAATACATTGTTAATATAGACAAACATTGTGGTAATATTAACATGAAATACATTGTTAATAAAGACAAACATTGTGAATAAATATTGATATTTGCAGGTGCTTTTTCTTGGTGGTCCAAAAATCAGTGAAAATTCAAAAATCTAGGAATTTTTTCACAAAAACAGATAGAAGTGCCTTTTCAATGTCAGATGAACACATCTACATTTATTTGACTTCACTGGTCATGTAAATCTATTTTTGTAATATATTAGGAAATCTACATTCATTATAAATAGAATATTACATCAAATAGATCTAGGTCCCAGGTGGATTGTCCCTAGCTCAAAGCTGTATCCCTGGTAAACATAAGGGACCAGTTTATAAAATTTTCTTTGGCAGACCATGAGTAGGAGAGGCAGAAAAAAAACACTGCTAGTAAAAAAGTCATATAGCCTGTTGAACTATATGACAACAGACCACCATGCGGAAGCAGAGAAATACGCAAGTCACACAATCAATTTCTTAGCGGAGAAGGCGAAAACTCAGTTTATATTATGTGATATTTTAGATGAAATCATCGATGGTGTCGTTTCATCCTCTGATGAAAATAATGTTAAATTTAATTGAAGACACATATTGTCAGATAAGACATTTTTTGCCTGGAAAAGAAAATATCCATGGCTGAATAAAATCGATAAATTTGGGGTCTCATATATCTATATTGCTCTGAATGTGAATTCAACAGTTACACTAGTACCAGTGATCTCCCCAGGCCTTTTTAGCATCACGGCACGGCTACGCTATATTTTTTCCGTGACGCTATAATTATTTTGAAGATGCTATTTTTCTTTGCCGCAAAATCAATCGATGTCCTAATTTTTTAACTTTCATGTAATTACCGCTTGTGATCATAAAAATTATAACACCTTTTATTGTAATCCCTTCTAGTGGGACAATAGAGGCAATTAAGAGTGAATCAAATAGGTGTTAATTGCCCTTTGGGTGATAACTGTTTGGATATGAATACCCCAAGTTGACACTTATGACATGACTAATTACATGTGGTCCATGCGTAAATATGGACATCGAGAAAATGGAAATCATAAACAATTCCAAATCTACGTTTGCATCATGGCAGAACTGTATTATAAAGAGAAGAATAAACTACGCGGGTACCTCGATGTTGACAACATGGCTGACCAAACCAAGTTCTACAATTACACATTTTTTATCATGTTGATGAAACAGCAATTTTTCATTTATAAGTAAAGAAATGCAAAGATATAAACGATTTATTTCTTTAGAAAAGAGGTGAAAGCATTGACTTTACAGATTGGTCGTATGTTATATCAAACTAAAAACTGTTTATGAAGTATTTTCTTTCCTTTCCGGTACTTGCTACTTGAGAGCGTACATTTAACATTCTGATTTTCAGCAAATTAAGTTTTTTACTTAATTAGAATGGGTGAGAATTGTCTTTAGTTAATGTTTCATCCATTTATTGCATTAAAAGCATCATATTCATTCCAAATCGCTTGTCTAACATTGTTTATTTTCGTAAACTTTTCTTCGACCGCCATTAAAATATTTGTACAAACTACGGAGGCTGGATTCATCGGAAGCGGACCAGCTATGACCGAAATCCGCATTCTTACGATAATAACTACAGACGCACAAATGGTACAGCTGACAGAAGAATAAGGAAACAAAAAGGGAAAATTACACATTCCACACACATTAACAGACTACTTGTTATATTTCCTTGCTAAATGCATTTATATCTATGTACATGCATTGTTTCAATTTACTGATTAAAGTTGCTTAACTTTGTTAAAAAAATTTATCCTTTTAATGAGAATAACTGGGACCAATACATTGAGTCCCAGGAAACAATGAATTTCATAAACAAGATAAACAGAATAGTTTTTTAATTGAATTTTTATTAATATATGATACTTTCATTCCCCTTTTTGATATGAAAAAAGTTCTTTTTTGTTTTAGATATTTATTTGGTAGTTTCTGACAAGAGGAAAAATATAATTGTGTAACTATAAATGAATATTTAAGACATAATCTGAGACAACTGTTATACTTTCATTGTATTCTCAGGTATGAATTGAACAATATAAGGAATAATTAAATGAATAGGATATGGCCCTTTATATTATTGTAAAAAACAAACATTGTTTTTTAGTCTCACCACTTCTCCCTATCAGTTTCAAAAAGAGAAGTCACTTCTCCCTTTGATTATGAAGTAGTGTGAGCCCTGTTTCCCTGTGTTTATGATTGTTATTATTAAAGTATAAAGTAAAAGAACTTATAATTTGTTAAATTTTATTCTCAATATAGACATTTAGACACATTTGCACACAAATAAAATATACTTAAAATAAGCATTACAAAAAGGAAATACAGCATCGTCCCGACGGCCATGCGACAAATGACATTGAAAAAAAATACTATTTATTTTTTTACGCCAAATGTGATGCTATCCAAAATTTCTGGGGAGAACACTGAGTACTATTTACCATACTTTGAAGAATGAAATGCCAACAAGCAATGTCAAAATTGGATAATACCTAGTTGACATTCAAAAAGTATGTAAAACATAAACAAACATCTCCATGGCAAGAAAACAAAAAGAAAAGTCCACAAAGACTACATGCAAATCTAAAAACTTAGCCACACTAACCCCAACAAAAACTGGGGGTGATGGTATGTGCTCCAGAAAGGTAATCAGTTACTTCCCCACTAGTGACCCCAGTTTACATAATTTGACAGAAAATACAAAACTGGCAGAACAATTGATTAAACAAAAAAATGCTCGTCAGTGTATAAACCAAATAAAACATCTATCACAAATATACATGAAAGAAACATATTTTAGATAACAGTGGATAACATCTTATTTTGTTATAATTACATTATAACGTGCCTCAATTAAATTTCTTAATAATGAAAAAAACCCAATACATTCAGGAGCTTGGTGGTGAAAAACTCAATTTGATATTTGCTTGAGAGTTGAATTGGAATTTACAATGCAACTGAATTTTTTTTTTAACTCAATTACAAAATAAATGTTGTGTAATAACCCCAATTTGTGAATTCTTATCTGGAGCTCTGGATATTAAGTAAATTAAAATCAAAAACATGTAGTTAACAACTAATGAAGTAAAGATAAATATAGTTGTGACTTCCGACAGTGGAACACTAGATAATAAGGTGCTTGTGGTATGCTGTCCTTTATTCACAGCTTGTTTAAGACATAGGGCAATATAGGGCTTATAGTTTAGATATTTGCCTATTGTGGAAAACCTTAGTGAACCTCTAGATGTCTTATTTCATTTTATTGTTGTAAGGTATTTTACTGACACAATATATGGTAATATGTACAAACCTTCCATCTTGTATATTTTGATAAATTTTCTTTGCTGTATCTAAAAATGCATCTTCTACATTATCTCCCCTGAAAAGTATGTTGAAAAGTTGTTATATACTATATTACTTGACAAACTAATAAATGCATCTATTATTGGAAATTCAAGACAAAGTTCCAGTGTGAGATTAATTAAAGTGATTTAAAACAATAATATTACTACCATAATGAATATGTGAGTTTGAACTAATGTGATTGACATCCTATTACACAATTTTGCATTATAAAGTAAACATTTCAGCAATTGAAAGTATTAAAAAATGAGAAATTTTTGTATGAATTTATAATTGCGATAGTTTAACAACAGACAAAAATGTGAGATTGATTATTGCTAAATCAGAAAATGCAGCATAAAAATAATGCTATCAATTTTTTTAAATACAAGTATTTATTTTTGCGAAACCTATCTGTGTCTTGTCACTATTTTCGCAATAATGAAAAATTTCTAAATTTACAGTAACTGATTTCCCGATTCCAACAAACACACTGAAATGCAAACCTTTTTATCAATTACAATTTTAGAAGATTTTCATTCATTTAATTCTCATAATAGCTGTTTAGGTTAAAATTACATTGTTCCCTAAGATTTCATCTAGAAAAAGTGCACCTGTTCATAGAAACAATTTAAAATAACATCTCATTTGCATGTCATGTGAACAATAGTTTAATTATAGATCTATAGGTGCACCATCCCTGGATTTTTAATTGCAACGCACCTCAATGTTGGACTAAACACAGTGTGAATGTCATTGTAAAAATTTCCCCAAGGTTAACTTTATATACATATAAAATAATGGCATTTTTGTTTTTGATACTGACTTCATCAGCAAAAATATCAAGCAAGCCCTGAATGAAGTTGCATGCATTTCATTGATATATTAACGCAGCTGGACATGAACGTGCGACATTGCTGCACTGTTGTGTGACGTCATTGCCTAATATTTTAGAGTATCAGGTCCTGTCCATGATATAGAATATATTAGGGCAGTAAGAGGAATGGGAAAAACTGATAAACCAAATGATTTGTAATTAAACTAACTATACAATGTAGTTACTGATTGACTGTACTTACGTTTTGGCACTACATTCCAAAAACATTAAACCTGAAAAATAGAGTGAACTTTTAACGTTAGCTAACAATAAAAGTGTCTATCGTCTAACCTTAGATGGTTATAGCTATTCTGTTTAGGTCTTTTTTTGTCGTATAGTTCAACTTATAAGTATTTAAACATCCTAGGCTCTACAATTTTGGTTATTGAACATTCCAGATGATGGTTATTCAACACATGTGCATAGAAGCAGCACACATTTATAGTGTTATTTTTGTTATTCTCATCTTAAACAAATATCAAAGATTATTTTGACCATTTTTAAAACATATTTATTCTAATGAGAGTTGCATAATTGGTAATACTTTATAAACAAATGCACTTTCAAATCCACAACTAACACATCTAACAAATTTAAAGGTACAGTATATAAACTCCACTGAGAACAATGCCTACTGTATTCTTTCAGTGGGACAGTTCATAGTCCAAAAAAAAAAATCACCAACGGTAAAGCAACTCAAACTGGGGAAGTGTTTTGTTTCCTTTGCAATATTTTTTTTTTTTATCATGAGCTCTTTCATCTTTCTATTGTATACAATAAATTAATACTTTACCATTTTCATCAGCAAATTGTTTTGCCTCTTCATAAGTTACATCTCTCTGTGCTTCTAAATCAGATTTATTTCCAATTAAAAATATAACCTGAAAATGATAAAATAAGGATTTCAGTGTCTGATAACTCCCTGCAAAATATAACCTGAAAATGATAAAACAAGGATTTCAGTGTCTGATAACTCTCTGCAAAATATAACCTGAAAATGATAAAACACGGATTTCAGGATCCAATAACTCCCTCAATGTATAATGTAAAATTAATTTTCCTAAATATCAATTGAGGTTTTTTTTCCATGTCAGTCATAATATACACCCGATGTAATAAAATAAGCCAACTCAAGTTGTGTTACACATGAAAAGGATAACAGGAATAACCAAAAAAATTTCTGAGAAAAAAACCCACAAAACATACCGTACAAAAAAGGACAAACAAGGAATAAAAACAAGGACCAAATAGCCTGATGTGGTAACGGCACAAAATGTGGTTTTACTGCCTTGAATTTATATATTTCATCAACTGACCAAGATTCAATTGAAAGCAAATAAGTGAATGAAATAAATGCTTTAGGACAAAAAATGTTACAGGAACATATTTTTAATGGGAGAGAGAAATAAATTATAGGATTATGAAAATCTGCAGATTCATATTTGAACAGGAAGCAAACATATTGTTATCATTTTTTCTCTTAATACCAATAATCACATATATCATAACAGGAAGCAAATATGCTGTTTTGTCACATAAACAATAAATGGGGAATGTGTCCATAGGGACACAGATGATGCGCTAAAATATAATGCTTTAAAGGGACATAACTCAAGAACTGTAAAAGTGACGCTTCCAAAAATTGAACATAAACTGAGTTTTGTGGTAAAAGGCATTATATATAGATATAAGAAGATGTGGTATGAGTGCCAATGAGACAACTCTCCATCCAAGTCAAAATTTATAAAAGTAAACCATTATAGGTCAAAGTAGTCTTCAACACGGAGCCTTGGCTCACACCTAACAGTAAGCTATAAATGGCCCCAAATATTACTAGTGTAAAACCATTCAAACAGGAAAACCAATGGTCTAATTTCATTACATTTAGTTGAGACAAACTCAAGTTAGAGAACGGAAATGAAAAATTCAGCAATTTTTTCATTTGTAAAGGGGCATAACCCTAGAACGGTAATCAAAGTGCTTGTAAACACTGAATGGTAAAGATTGCTTTAATTTATCAGTAGGAAGTAAAATTGAATATTGCATTGTATAAAGCATTGGTTGTAGTTGATTCAACTACCATTCTGAAAAGAAAGATAACTCAAATTTTAAAAGAAGACTTTAAAATATTCTTAGAAATGAAGGGTAAAAATTGCTTTAATTTATCAGTGGAAGGTAAAATTAAACATTGCATTGTATAAAGCTTTGATTGTAGTTGTTTCAACTATAATCATGGATAAAGGAAGATAACTCCAATTTTAAAAATTACTGGATTGATATTTTTAGAAGAAAAAATATGAAAATGTAAAGGGCATCACTCTAGAACAGTAAAAGTGAGAGCCCCAAAATTCAAACTTGATCTGTATATTGTGGTGATAAGCATTGTGTAGAAGTTTCATAACATTTGGTTCAAGCAAACTTAAGTTAGAGAACAGAAACGATAAATTTAGCAATTTTTCCCTTTGTAAAGGGGCATAACTCTAGAACGGTAAAAGTGACGCCACCAAAATTCAAACTTAATCTGTATTTAGTGGTAATAAGCATTGTGTATAAGTTTCATAACATTTGGTTGAGGCAAACTAAAGTTAGAGAACAGAAACCAACTTTGGGACGTATGAACAGACGGACAGGGGTAAAACTTAATGCCCCCCGCTACGGCGGGGGCATAAAAATTTGTTTCATTTTGCATAAGTTATACATCCAGAAGTTAGCAGTCCATATCAGCCTACCAAGACTGACATAAGCCTTTATAAAGTTTCCCTCCTGTGACCTGGGCTGATAACCTATAATCATGGGCCTCTCATGCTCCTTATTCAACCCAACCTCTGGTTGTCTTACATCTTTAATTATAAACAATTTTATCAAATTTTCAGGTATATAATATTAAGACTTTTGATAATAAAACTTTCACATGACTGATGAGAAATCCTTACCTGAGGCACTACATATGGGGTCTCATGATTATAACCGGGCTGATATGGAATGTGCCATGTATTAACCTGTTTATCATTATATAATTTCTCACTAATGATGATCTCTTATATCAAAAGTCTTCCCTTTGACCCACTAATATTTCAAGTTAATATAAATATACAAAGTTAAATTTATGTGGAAAATGAAAAGCACTTTACTAAATAATTTTGACCTTAATGCAGAATTTCAAATAACAATAATACACCCATAATATTTTATAAGAGGTATCAGATAACATTTTTATGGAAACCAATGCACAATTTAAGATCGAGTTTTGAATAATGTGTAGCTCATCAGACAGAAGACGGACTGATGGAGTATGTATTAATTCTGTGTAGCTCATCAGACAGAAGATGGACTGATGGAGTATGTATTAATTCTGTGTAGCTCATCAGACAGAAGATGGACTGATGGAGTATGTATTAATTCTGTGTAGCTAATCAGACAGAAGATGGACTGATGGAGTTTTTATTAATTCTGTGTAGCTCATCAGACAGAAGATGGACTGATGGAGTATGTATTAATTCTGTGTAGCTAATCAGACAGAAGATGGACTGATGGAGTATGTATTAATTCTGTGTAGCTCATCAGACAGAAGATGGACTGATGGAGTATGTATTAATTCTGTGAAGCTCATCAGACAGCAGATGGACTGATGGAGTATGTATTAATTCTGTGTAGCTCATCAGAAAGAAGATGGACCGATGGGGTATGTATTAATTCTGTGTAGCTCATCAGACAGAAGATGGACTGATGGAGTATGCATTAATTCTGTGTAGCTCATCAGACAGAAGATGGACTGATGGAGTATGTATTAATTCTGTGTAGCTTCAGACAGAAGATGAACTGATGGAGTTTGTATTAATTCTGTGCAGCTCATCAGACAGAAGATGGACTGATGGAGTATGTATTAATTCTGTGTAGCTAATCAGACAGAAGATGGACTGATGGAGTATTATTAATTCTGTGTAGCTCATCAGACAGAAGATGGACTGATGGGGTATGTATTAATTCTGTGTAGCTCATCAGACAGAAGATGGACTGATGGAGTATGCATTAATTCTGTGTAGATCATCAGACAGAAGATGGACTGATGGAGTATGTATTAATTCTGTGCAGCTCATCAGACAGAAGATGGACTGATGGAGTATGTATTAATTCTGTGTAGCTCATCAGACAGAAGATGGACTGATGGAGTATTATTAATTCTGTGTAGCTCATCAGACAGAAGATGGACTGATGGGGTATGTATTAAATAGAGTATGTATTAATTCTGTGTAGCTCATCAGACAGAAGATGGACTGATGGAGTATGTATTAATTCTGTGTAGCTCATCAGACAGAAGATGGACTGATGGAGTATGCATTAATTCTGTGTAGCTCATCAGACAGAAGATGGACTCATGGAGTATGTATTAATTCGTTATGCCAGCCATAACAGATATGCAGTTTGTATGTACCAGGGTAATGTTTCAAAAATTAATATAAGTGCTGAAATCCTAATTTTAAGTGGAATTTATGAAATTGAAATTGGAATTTCATACAACTAGTAACAAGTTGCAGAATATTACATGTTAGTATATAATGATAATGACCATGTATATAATTGTTCCTATGAGGTCTAGTATTGTCGATAAGATGTTGACACTATTCAATCAGGCACTTGGCATGTTATCAGATTGTCTGTTGCTAGTCAAGAGTGTTTGTACTTACTGTATTTGGATTTGTTAAATTTCTGGCATCTGTTAACCAACTACTTAAATGATTATATGTACTTCTCCTGTAAAGATAAAACAAGTGATGGCTAGCATGGGATATCTCCCTCCTCTAAACATACAACATTAATTGCTAGCAGTGATACCTCCCTGCCCTAAACATACAACATTAATTGCTAGCATGTGATACCTCCCTTCCCTAAACATACAACATTAATGGCTAGCAAGTGATACCTTCCTCCCCTAAACATACAACATTAATGGCTAGCAAGCGATACCTCCCTCCCCTGAACAAACATTAATGGCTAGCATGTGATACCCCCCTCCCCTAAAGGTGTAACACCACTAATTTGGCCCGGCCAGAAAGCACATACCAGAAAGTAGTACATATTTAACAAAAAATAGTTCCTAAGCATGAGTGTAACTTTCAAAATATGTAGAATATTTAGGTATTGTTGGTATCAAATGAAAGCTGAATGACTGGTGATCATTGTAGAATACTTTTTGACTTATAATTTTGAATATTAAAAAAACTGCACCAAATTTTATAAAGAGGGTACATTTTGCCTGTTTGTCAGATCTGAAGTACCTGTTTTGGTACATCCGAAGTTCTGGGAACCAGTTCTTTCTTATATGCCATTAAAGGTATGTTGATTTTTTTCAGTACAAGACACCATAAAGTGTTGCTTTGACATGCAATGATTGTCACTTTATTTGAACTTAAAACAAAAGAGCAGTGTCTGCTTGAAATTGAGGAATTTAACATAGAAAGCAATGGGCCATGAATTAGTGGTGTACTTCCTATTACAGAGAATCATCAGAAATTCAATTTTTAACAGTTGTACCTATTCCAATGAAAATTAGTCATATTTGATGTAAGTAATCATGTTTAATCATCTTTTTTGGATGAACAAGTCTGTTTATGGGAAATTTCAGCTCTTAAATAGACATAATTATGGTCACACAACATGCATGCAGTTAAGACTTGACTCCAAGTTCTTATTTTTGCATTATTTGGGATTGCAATCAATAAAACATGTATATTATGACTCGTTTATGGTAAAAAAATAGCTCTTGGTCAAATAATCCTATGATTTTTTAAGTTTTATTGGTTTTCTTATGGAAGCCTTTTACAATCTAGGCAATTGGTATATACTCATATAAGAATTCCAAAATCTCACTGTACATGCAATTTTGAACCAGTTTAGCAAGTTATCCAGCTGAGGGATATATAAATTGCTCTTAATAATCTATGTTGTACAACAGAAGTATGGTTTATACCAAAAATGTCCCTTTTCCAATTTGAAGAAAAAAGGGGGGACAATATTCTCAATTATGTCTTAGGTCTGGTCTAATATATTTTTTATTAAATGAACAAACTCTAGTAAAATATGACAATTGGTAAGCACATTGTTTTCCTATTAGAAATTATTAAATATAACAATGATATTGAGAATAAAAAATGTATATTTCTTTGAATAACCCATATGTTACTAACAGTCTAAGTTGAGCTTAAAATAAGTAAAATAGTATTTGGACTAAAGCTTTACATGTTTTTTATTGCTTGAAATAGATCATAGAATGAAATGAAGTAATGCTGAAGTCAATATAGCAAGTTTGATTCTGTTATAGGTGTAACACCACTAATTCAGCCCGCCCAGAAAGCACATACCAGAAAGTAGTACATATTTAACAAAAAATAGTTCCTACGCATGAGTGTAACTTTCAAAATATGTAGAATATTTAGGTATTGTTGGTATCAAATGAAAGCTGAATGACTGGTGATCATTGTAGAATACTTTTTGACTTATAATTTTGAATATTAAAAAAACTGCACCAAATTTTATAAAGAGGGTACATTTTGCCTGTTTGTCAGATCTGAAGTACCTGTTTTGGTACATCCGAAGTTCTGGGAACCAGTTCTTTCTTATATGCCATTAAAGGTATGTTGATTTTTTCAGTACAAGACACCATAAAGTGTTACTTTGACATGCAATGATTGTCACTTTATTTGAACTTAAAACAAAAGAGCAGTGTCTGCTTGAAATTGAGGAATTTAACATAGAAAGCAATGGGGCCATGAATTAGTGGTGTACTTCCTAAACATACAACATTAATGGCTAGCATGTGATACCTCCCTCCCCTAGACATACAACATTAATAGCTAACATGTTATACCTACCTCCCCTAAACATACAACATTATAAATGGCTAGCATGTGATACCTACCTCCCCTAAAGTAAACATACAACATTAATGGCTAGCATGAGATACCTCCCTCCCCTACACATGCAACATGAATGGCTAGCATCTGATACCTACCTCCCCTAAAGTAAATATACAACATGAATGGCTAGCAGTGATACCTCCCTCCCCTAAACATACAACATTTATGGCTAGCATGTGATACCTCCCTCCCCTAAACATACAACATTAATGGCTAGCATGTGATACCTCCCTCCCCTTAACATACAACATTAATGGCTAGCATGTGACATCTCCCTCCCCTGAACACACAACATTAATGGCTAGCAAGCGATACCTCCCTCCCCTGAACATAAAACATTAATGGCTAGCATGTGATACCTCCCTCCCTGAATACAAATCTCAAAAGTACCTCAATAACTCATATCAGCTTAAAACTTTGAAAAAACACAAAAATGACTTCAGAAGTGAAGCTATAGAATTTACAAGCTAGGAAAAACAATATGGTTGCAGTGTAAAGTTAAAATTCAACCCAATAACTTTTTAATGTATTCTCCTACAAAAAGTTTGTTTCCTTAAGTTTTATTGAAAGTTCACCTCCTTCCATTATTCAACTGAACAAAAACATGCCAAGGAGAGATGATATCTGAAGAATAATACTACAGTCGAACCTCGTTGTGTCGAACTCGGTTGTGTCGAAAACTCGGATGAGTCAAGTAATTTCTCGGTCCCGTAAAATTCCGTTTGATCAATGCATAATTACCCTGATGAGTCGAACTCGGTTGATTCGAATACTCGGTTAAGTCGAGTAAATTTTATAGTCCAGTCGATGTAAAATTAATGTTAATTGACCTCGATATCTCGAAGTTCGAAAGTAAGAATTTTCGAAAGATGCAGACCTAATGATAAAAATTCAAATCGGATGTATTTCTCATGCAACCTAATCATTTTCAAAAGAGATTAAAGCTGAGTAAACATATTTGTTTGTATAACAGTTAAAATGACATGTTTATGGTGACCGGTAATTAACACCTTTGTTGATTGTTCAAGCGGAATGTTAGCGTGTTGGACATTTTTCACAAAAGATAAAAACGAAACGAACTTAAATGACCCAAGCCGAGATAAAATGAATCGTTAGATTTAAAATTCATCCATTACAATAAATAAAAGGATTAGGACAATTATGATAAATTCATGATAATATTATGTAAAGCAGACGACCTCATTAGAGACCGTTCAGAACTTATTTCATTCCGCGAGTGATTTCATAATTTATAGTGACTGACCTTTGTAAATATTTGTGTAGACTATTGATGTTATTTGTGCATGATTTGTATCTGTACTTCTGTGTTTAATTAATACGAAGGACTAAAAATGGAGATTGAATACACAATCATAAAGTGTCATATCGAAAAAAGGCACACTGTTCATTGTATCTAGTTTACACAAATCTTATACCGTATTTCATGGATTCCAAATTTATGACGACACACTCGACCTCGGGTGAGTCGAACCTCGGATGAGTCGAATACTTTGGTCCGGTCCTTCGACTTCGACACAACGAGGTTCGACTGTACTTTAAACTAGCCAAATGTCAATGCCTGACACTTTCGCCCATGGTTGTTGTCCTTTTCTATATATTATCTTTATTGCATTTGTCAGTCCCCCACTGAGGTTGCTTCTTATCTGATTGCGAAAATGAATTGGTGTTGTTTATACATCTTCGATACTCTGTTTTAAATTGGGAGATTTAGTGTTTGTACATACAACTGCTTCAAGATCATAAGTTGACGTCTAGATACGTTTTGGTATTTTGAGTCATTGGGTTGGTCTCTCATTTACATCTACCCCTTATCTCCTTTTACTCATATGCTAAGATATCCTTTCCTGCTAATATACTTTCCAGGGTGATCAGTTAATTTGCTTATTGTATAGCATTTATTGTCAAAGTGAGGATCTTAAATCAGTAACTATCAGATATCAAATCTGAAATTTAGAAGGGTTCCGATCCTAATAATTTGACCATAAACATAAATAGAGCGTCCTTCAATTACACAATGTCACATAAAGAGACAGTAATTAATACCATGTTGTGTCATACACAAATATGAATCTTACATTTCCTTATTCTCCAAAACTGAATCTGTCTTACCATTAATGTGAACATATCTTACCGTGTTATATCAGTAAACCATTAATGCACCTGCAGCTCCTCTGTAATAACTTTGTGACAGCTCGAAATCTTTCTTGACCTGCTGTATCCCATATCTGTAATTTTATCTTTGTCCTGAGACTTCAATTATTCTGAAATGAACATGACCAATGTGATAAAGTTTAGCTGTAAAATTGTCGTTAAACTCTTTGTTAAGAAATATCAGGAAAATTTGCTCATATAAGATTTATCATCATTATTTGTTTAACATGTCAGGAAAATCAATGCTTAACATGTTCCTATTGTGTTAAAATGGGTATATACAACAACTAAACACCTCACACATGTGTAAAGGAGAAAATACAACAACTGAAGGTATAAGTTATTCTTTTCAAATATTCTATTTACATTACAGGTTCATGTATGTCACATTCCAAATGACTACCTGATTTATCTGGTTTAAGTGGTGTATCTTGCATAACCCACATCTTCAATTCATCAGTACTATATTTATCTAAAGTAAGGTTCAGGTATGAAAATGATCAGTTTGAGACTATTACCGTAATATTATTGTTTTTACTTTTACAAATTACAATGTTAAAAGGGAAAGTACATTTAGGCTTTTTTTTAATGAATTTTACCACATTTTTTTTATTTGTATTGTATGTCAGACACAATGACAGATAACATTTTTCAAATCTCTGAATCAAAAGCTTAAAGAATTTATGTTAAACTTAAAAGTCAGCAAACAGTGATGGATTCGACATTGATCAATAGAATATTTTTAAAACTATTTGTCTCAGAAAATATGTATGTCCTTTGGAAGCACAGTAAAACAAAAAATCTAAATACATGGTTAGATTCAGCATATCAAAGAACCCCATATATTCAATTTTGTTGAAATCAAACAAAGTTTAATTTTGGACCCCGATTTGGACCAACTTGAAAACTGGGCCCATAATCAAAAATTTAAAGACATGTTAATTTTGTTAAAATCAAATTAAGTTTAATTTTGGACCCTTTGGACCTTAATGTAGACCAATTTGAAAACAGGACCAAAAATTAAGAATCTAAATACATGGTTAGATTCAGCATATCAAAGAACCCCATATATTCAATTTTTGTTGAAATCAAACAAAGTTTAATTTTGGACCCCAATTTGGACCAACTTGAAAACTGGGCCCATAATCAAAAATCTAAATACATGATTAGATTCAGCATATCAAAGAACCCTAAGAATTCAATTTTGTTAAAATCAAACTAAGTTTAATTTTGGACCCTTTGGACCTTAATGTAGACCAATTTGAAAACAGGACCAAAAATTAAGAATCTAAATACATGGTTAGATTCAGCATATCAAAGAACCCATATATTCAATTTTTGTTGAAATCAAACAAAGTTTAATTTTGGACCCCAATTTGGACCAACTTGAAAACTGGGCCCATAATCAAAAATCTAAATACATGATTAGATTCAGCATATCAAAGAACCCTAAGAATTCAATTTTTGTTAAAATCAAACTAAGTTTAATTTTGGACCCTTTGGACCTTAATGTAGACCAATTTGAAAACAGGACCAAAATTAAGAATCTAAATACATGGTTAGATTCAGCATATCAAAGAACCCCATATATTCAATTTTGTTGAAATCAAACAAAGTTTAATTTTGGACCCTTTTGACCTCAATGTGGACAAAGTTGATAACGGGGCCCAAAAATCAAAAATCTAAATACATGGTTAGATTCAGCATATCAAAGAACCCCATATATTCAATTTTTGTTGAAATCAAACAAAGTTTAATTTTGGACCCGATTTGGACCAACTTGAAAACTGGGCCCATAATCAAAATTTAAAGACATGTTTAGATTCAGCATATCAAAGAACCCTAAGAATTCAATTTTGTTAAAATCAAATTAAGTTTAATTTTGGACCCTTTGGACCTTAATGTAGACCAATTTGAAAACAGGACCAAAAATTAAGAATCTAAATACATGGTTAGATTCAGCATATCAAAGAACCCCATATATTCAATTTTTGTTGAAATCAAACAAAGTTTAATTTTGGACCCCAATTTGGACCAACTTGAAAACTGGGCCCATAATCAAAAATCTAAATACATGATTAGATTCAGCATATCAAAGAACCCTAAGAATTCAATTTTGTTAAAATCAAACTAAGTTTAATTTTGGACCCTTTGGACCTTAATGTAGACCAATTTGAAAACAGGACCAAAAATTAAGAATCTAAATACATGGTTAGATTCAGCATATCAAAGAACCCCATATATTCAATTTTTGTTGAAATCAAACAAAGTTTAATTTTGGACCCTTTTGACCTCAATGTGGACAAAGTTGATAACGGGGCCCAAAAATCAAAAATCTAAATACATGGTTAGATTCAGCATATCAAAGAACCCCATATATCCAATTTTTGTTGAAATCAAACAAAGTTTAATTTTGGACCCGATTTGGACCAACTTGAAAACTGGGCCATAATCAAAAATTTAAAGACATGTTTAGATTCAGCATATCAAAGAACCCTAAGAATTCAATTTTGTTAAAATCAAATTAAGTTTAATTTTGGACCCTTTGGACCTTAATGTAGACCAATTTGAAAACAGGACCAAAAATTAAGAATCTAAATACATGGTTAGATTCAGCATATCAAAGAACCCATATATTCAATTTTGTTGAAATCAAACAAAGTTTAATTTTGGACCCCAATTTGGACCAACTTGAAAACTGGGCCCATAATCAAAAATCTAAATACATGATTAGATTCAGCATATCAAAGAA
Organism: Mytilus coruscus; assembly: GCA_017311375.1. Lineage (NCBI taxonomy): Eukaryota > Metazoa > Mollusca > Bivalvia > Mytilida > Mytilidae > Mytilus > Mytilus coruscus. Next base: position 129,729,670 of record CM029596.1, read on the forward strand.
CCCTAAGAATTCAATTTTTGTTAAAATCAAACTAAGTTTAATTTTGGACCCTTTGGACCTTAATGTAGACCAATTTGAAAATGGGACCAAAAATTAAGAATCTAAATACACGGTTAGATTCAGCATATCAAAGAACCCCATATATTCAATTTTTGTTGAAATCAAACAAAGTTTAATTTTGGACCCTTTTGACCTCAATGTGGACAAAGTTGATAACAGGGCCCAAAAATCAAAAATCTAAATACATGGTTAGATTCAGCATATCAAAGAACCCCATATATTCAATTTTTGTTGAAATCAAACAAAGTTTAATTTTGGACCCGATTTGGGCCAACTTGAAAACTGGGCCCATAATCAAAAATTTAAAGACATGTTTAGATTCAGCATATCAAAGAACCCTAAGAATTCAATTTTGTTAAAATCAAATTAAGTTTAATTTTGGACCCTTTGGACCTTAATGTAGACCAATTTGAAAACCGGACCAAAAATTAAGAATCTAAATACATGGTTAGATTCAGCATATCAAAGAACCCCATATAATCAATTTTGTTGAAATCAAACAAAGTTTAATTTTGGACCCCAATTTGGACCAACTTGAAAACTGGGCCCATAATCAAAAATCTAAATACATGATTAGATTCAGCATATCAAAGAACCCTAAGAATTCAATTTTTGTTAAAATCAAACTAAGTTTAATTTTGGACCCTTTGGACCTTAATGTAGACCAATTTGAAAACGGGACCAAACATTAAGAATCTAAATACAGTTAGATTCAGCATATCAAAGAACCCCAATAATTCAATTTTGATGAAATCAAACAAAGTTTAATTTTGGACCCTTTTGACCTCAATGTGGACCAATTTAAAAGCGGGCCCAAAATCCAAAAACTTAATACGGTTAGATTCAGCATATTAAAGAACCCCAAGAATTCAAGAATAAACCCCATTGAAATTGGTCAAGAAATAAGCAATTTATACAAAGTATCTTCTTTTGCACAATACTGTGCAATTGAATATTCTTGCAATTGCGCAATACTGTGCAATTGAATATTTTAATGGCTAGCATGTGATACCTCCCTCCCTGAATACAAATCTCAAAAGTACCTCAATAACTCATATCAGCTTAAAACTTTGAAAAAACACAAAAATGACTTCAGAAGTGAAGCTATAGAATTTACAAGCTAGGAAAAACAATATGGTTGCAGTGTAAAGTTAAAATTCAACCCAATAACTTTTTAATGTATTCTCCTACAAAAAGTTTGTTTCCTTAAGTTTTATTGAAAGTTCACCTCCTTCCATTATTCAACTGAACAAAAAACATGCCAAGGGAGAGATGATATCTGAAGAATAATACTACAGTCGAACCTCGTTGTGTCGAACTCGGTTGTGTCGAAAACTCGGATGAGTCAAGTAATTTCGGTCCCGTAAAATTCCGTTTGATCAATGCATAATTACCCTGATGGGTCGAACTCGGTTGATTCGAATACTCGGTTAAGTCGAGTAAATTTTATAGTCCAGTCGATGTAAAATTAATGTTAATTGACCTCGATATCTCAAGTTCAAAGTAAGAATTTTCAAAGATGCAGACCTAATGATAAAAATTCAAATCGGATGTATTTCTCATGCAACCTAATCATTTTCAAAAGAGATTAAAGCTGAGTAAACATATTTGTTTGTATAACAGTTAAAATGACATGTTTATGGTGACCGGTAATTAACACCTTTGTTGATTGTTCAAGCGGAATGTTAGCGTGTTGGACATTTTTCACAAAAGATAAAAACGAAACGAACTTAAATGACCCAAGCCGAGATAAAATGAATCGTTAGATTTAAAATTCATCCATTACAATAAATAAAAGGATTAGGACAATTATGATAAATTCATGATAATATTATGTAAAGCAGACGACCTCATTAGAGACCGTTCAGAACTTATTTCATTCCGCGAGTGATTTCATAATTTATAGTGACTGACCTTTGTAAATATTTGTGTAGACTATTGATGTTATTTGTGCATGATTTGTATCTGTACTTCTGTGTTTAATTAATACGAAGGACTAAAAATGGAGATTGAATACACAATCATAAAGTGTCATATCGAAAAAAGGCACACTGTTCATTGTATCTAGTTTACACAAATCTTATACCGTATTTCATGGATTCCAAATTTATGACGACACACTCGACCTCGGGTGAGTCGAACCTCGGATGAGTCGAATACTTTGGTCCGGTCCTTCGACTTCGACACAACGAGGTTCGACTGTACTTTAAACTAGCCAAATGTCAATGCCTGACACTTTCGCCCATGGTTGTTGTCCTTTCTATATATTATCTTTATTGCATTTGTCAGTCCCCACAAAATTGAAGGTACACTGAGGTTGCTTCTTATCTGATTGCGAAAATGAATTGGTGTTGTTTATACATCTTCGATACTCTGCTTTAAATTGCGAGATTTAGTGTTTGTACATACAACTGCTTCAAGATCATAAGTTGACGTCTAGATACGTTTTGGTATTTTGAGTCATTGGGTTGGTCTCTCATTTACATCTACCCTTATCTCCTTTTACTCATATGCTAAGATATCCTTTCCTGCTAATATACTTTCCAGGGTGATCAGTTAATTTGCTTATTGTATAGCATTTATTGTCAAAGTGAGGATCTTAAATCAGTAACTATCAGATATCAAATCTGAAATTTAGAAGGGTTCCGATCCTAATAATTTGACCATAAACATAAATAGAGCGTCCTTCAATTACACAATGTCACATAAAGAGACAGTAATTAATACCATGTTGTGTCATACACAAATATGAATCTTACATTTCCTTATTCTCCAAAACTGAATCTGTCTTACCATTAATGTGAACATATCTTACCGTGTTATATCGTAAACCATTAATGCACCTGCAGCTCCTCTGTAATAACTTCGTGTGACAGCTCGAAATCTTTCTTGACCTGCTGTATCCCATATCTGTAATTTTATCTTTTGTCCTGAGACTTCAATTATTCTGAAATGAACATGACCAATGTGATAAAGTTTAGCTGTAAAATTGTCGTTAAACTCTTTGTTAAGAAATATCAGGAAAATTTGCTCATATAAGATTTATCATCATTATTTGTTTAACATGTCAGGAAAATCAATGCTTAACATGTTCCTATTGTGTTAAAATGGGTATATACAACAACTAAACACCTCACACATGTGTAAAGGAGAAAATACAACAACTGAAGGTATAAGTTATTCTTTTCAAATATTCTATTTACATTACAGGTTCATGTATGTCACATTCCAAATGACTACCTGATTTATCTGGTTTAAGTGGTGTATCTTGCATAACCCACATCTTCAATTCATCAGTACTATATTTATCTAAAGTAAGGTTCAGGTATGAAAATGATCAGTTTGAGACTATTACCGTAATATTATTGTTTTTACTTTTACAAATTACAATGTTAAAAGGGAAAGTACATTTAGGCTTTTTTTTAATGAATTTTACCACATTTTTTTTATTTGTATTGTATGTCAGACACAATGACAGATAACATTTTTCAAATCTCTGAATCAAAAGCTTAAAGAATTTATGTTAAACTTAAAAGTCAGCAAACAGTGATGGATTCGACATTGATCAATAGAATATTTTTTTTAAACTATTTGTCTCAGAAAAATATGTATGTCCTTTGGAAGCACAGTAAAACAAAAACTAGTATCTAAGATTAAAATCATACACCAGGGACACATCTAGTTGTGTTACCAAGAACCCTATTTATGTTCATAACTTCACATATATAACTATGTGTAAAATACTTTATGTGAGTAATATTTTATGCAGTTTAAATTTCCTGAATGAGTAGCCACATTGATATTAGCAAATTTATTTCTTGTTTACAGCTTATACTTAACTTTATTAATACAATTGTATATATCTATTACATATTTATTACACACAAGGTGAATTAGACACAATTTTTCCTGTTAACTTATCTTCATATAATAATATCTATATTATCACATATTCTTCCTGTTTACATGGTTTATAGCTTTTACTTATCTCAATATATGAATAAAGTACAAAGATCAACAAAATATAAATTTCCTATAGGCTTGATTGGAAACATTTGCAAAACCACAAAATCTAGTAGCCATGAAAATACAAACTTTTCTTCTATCCCAGTCATTCCAAAGGTTGCCGGACATTGGGCAAAGTCCAGTAAAAATTAGTTTGGTCCAGTTAAGTGATATGCATTATTGGACCAAATGACCAGTAAAATTTTTAATTTTGTCTAAATCATATGTGTAAATGTCCTGAAAAGAAGAGTCTGGTCCAGTTTAGAAGAATGGTGTCCAGTTGATTTCTCAAAGCCTTGGCAACCACTGCTATCCACAAATATTGGTACCACGAATATAAATGAATCCACAATAACTAGAGTTAATTGAGAGTGAATCAAGGACATCCATCAATATTTAGTGTGTTTATTGACCTTGGGTGTAGCATGTACATATTTCCTGTGTTTATTGACCTTGGGTGTAGCATGCACATATTTCCTATGTTTATTGACCTTGGGTGTAGCATGCACATATTTTCAGTGTTTATTGACCTTGGGTGTAGCATGCACATATTTTCTGTGTTTATTGACCTTGGGTGTAGCATGCACATATTTTCTGTGTTTATTGACCTTGGGTGTAGCATGCACATATTTCCTGTGTTTATTGACCTTGGGTGTAGCATGCAAATATTTCTTGTCATGCATGTTTAATATATGGCTGAAATTTTTGCTTACTAAAAATGTTTACATCTATTTTAATAATTCCAATGCAATACATTAAAAGCTTACCGTGTACCAAATTCTACTCCTATTGTGTGTGGACAATCTGCCATGACTGAAAAACAAAAAAAACAAATTACCTAATCTACCTGGTTTTGGTCAATTTTAATTCTTTATAAAATATGGTTCATTGAGGAAAACCTTGTCAAATGCAATGCCGTATTTCAGGTTTTTTTGGCATATGTTATTTTATCTTTGTTCATGGCACCTACAGAAACGTGAAAATTTGACTCCGCGTAAATTTCCCTGCCTATTCCTAGTGGTTTATATGTTTCATACATAAAACTATTAATTATTGAGTTTACACAAAATTGATAGGTAAACTCATTTCACCCAAAAATTATGAAATCCTTCATTTTTCACCATGTTGCAAAGAACATAATTAAAACAACTATTGAAAGATCTCCATTGATGTGTTTTTTAGTTTGTAGTACACGTTTTTATTTGTAATCGATTATCTGTCAGTCAATCAAGTTTATGGTATTCACATCTTTAACAATACAATACAGTGGTTTTTTCGTGTGTATTTTCCCATTCAGCGAAAATTATACACAGTGAATAGTCACCTGTCCATTTTTACATCAAATCGCGAAAAAAAAATCTGATTTACAGTATGTATTATTTAATAGAAGCTAAGATTTTTTTAACATTTCTCCGAACTATTATTTCCGAAATATTCTCCTAACTATCATTTTCAGAAATAAGTAAACAGGAGAGATACCTTTCAGTACATTTAAATGGGAAAGTACCTTATAAGTCATAATGATCAGTGCAGCACAGGCTGGGACATCATGGGAATGAGGGCGTCCCGGCCAGTCCTTTCTGAAGTGGACTGGAAAACCTACATAGATAAACGACCAGTAAAAGCTATTTTCAACATAAATGTGAAAACCACAAAATATTCGGGAGGTGATGAACGACCGGTCTCATATCAACCTGGGGAGAACACTGACATTGTGTATTTACTTACATTAGATATATACACAAGTATTTGTATTTTACTTACATTTTTTCTCTGTAAATTGATGCAGTAAACATGATTTTCCAACTCCCATATCTCCTATTATGATATATTTAAATATATATGAATAATTATAAGGGCCTGCCGCCATCTTTGTACTGAAAAAAAGTAAAAATTCATTCACAAACTTTTCAAAACATTTACTAAATTTTATCAATACAAGGACATCATTCGTAAATATAAATCAACATGCAGACATTTTATACATTCAGGTATTTCACCTCCAATCTTTTATGGTAATATTCTATACAAAGCACAAAAATGTCGTCATTCACCTCAAAAACTAACCAAACCTTTAAACAGACTTATGCAGAAAGGATATAGTTATGATACTGTTGTCAGGAAATTAAAGATGGCCTTTTTTGGAATTAATATTGATACACTCATAGGGTCTTTGCATCAGAAATAAACACATTTATTTGAAAACCAGTTGTTGGCATGATACAGGTTATGTTTTTCTCGTATATTTTATGATTGTATGATACTAAATCCCTAACGGAGGGATTGTGCTTGATTTTCATATGATGAAGACATAATCTTTCAATCAGTTTAATCCAGGTCTGGAGCTGGCATGTCAGTAACTAATAGTAGTCCTTTGTTAATTTATGTTTATCATTATCATTTTGCTAAGTTTCTTCTGTTACCTTTTCTAACACTGGACTCCAACTTCTTTTAAACTGAGTTTTACTGTGCCTATTGCTGTGTGTTTGTTTTTTTCTACATTGGCTAGAGGTATAGGGGCAGGGTTGAGATCCTAACCCTGCCACATTTTTGCGCTCGTCCCAATTCAGGAAGCTCTGGCCTTTGTTAGTCTTGTATGTTTTTTAATTTTGGTTCATTGATATGTTTCGGAGTTTAGTGTGACGTCCCTTTTTGCTGAACTACATGTAGTACACATTTTTGTTTAGGGGCAAGCTGAAGCCCACCTCTGGGTGTGGGATTTTCTCGCCGTGTTGAAGACCCATTGGTGGCCTTGGGCTGTTTTCTGCTCTTTGGTCGAGTTGTTGTCTCTTTGACACATTCCCCGTTTCCATTCTCAATTTTATTTTATGCTTTATCTCATAGATACATTCAGTTTACATGGTTTTAGAGAAGTACATGCACTTTGACTAGCTGATCCGAGTTGTAATAGAAACTGTTAGGCTTAATTTATATTTCGTCCTAACAATAACCAGAATATTGCTCCAAAGTTGCAGGGACTAAACTAAACTTGTTTTCTCAAGGGGCCAGCTTGACCCCCAAAATATTTTTTTTCAGGGGCCCAGTTCAAATTTTAGGGACCCAACCAATTTTTATACTAATAAAAAAAAACTTAAATGTACTTTTCATATACTAATAAAACCTTTTTCGGTAATCCTATATGTAGCTTTTGAGTCTGGTAAATATTATGTGTAATAACTTTATATTTGAATTATTGCCACCAGAAATATATCATAAGATTTGACAATACTGATTTTAGTACATCTCCTACCAAAATTGTCTCCGTTCAATTTGAATTTCCTGTTGACATTTTGACAATATGGCTGTTTCAATGAATCATTAAATGCTATTTCAAATCCATTGCGTGGACAAATTATCGTCCAATATGGGCTTGTAATGACTCCCAGGACAACTGGAATGCATCTCTGATGCAATGCAGATTCAACAGTTTAGACGAAAAACACTAAAACAATAATGAAATAATCGTAGAAGGTTTAAAAGAGAGAAAGGAACACGTGTTTAGAGAAGGGGTATATGTCAAATCGTGACCGCATTGAAAATTTAGTTGTTCGGCCAGATTTTGGTTATTAAAATGAAATTACTGGTTTCCAGAAATTCTCTCTAATTTTCCAGCTTTGATTAGACAATCAGGTTTCCATTTAGGAACATTTTTTGTTTATATCGCAAAGGAAAGGTTAGCATGGGATTCACTGCAAAATATTTTACAATCGCCAGCTGGGAGATCAGGATAATAAAATATATTTGCCCAGTCGTTAAGTTTAGTCCCTGACAATCTGGTGCAAAAAAGCCAATTTCGACCAATTGATGCATCTATATATAGGTGTATCTTTCTGTTGCCTGCATGGACCCCAGTGAACACCTGAACTACAAAAGGGCTTAGAACTGGCAGTAACTGGTCTAGGTATGGCAGACTGAGGCAATTTCAATTAAAAATCTGGATTTTCTTGTTCTGGGTTTACCAGGACCAGTAACCAGTATGAGTAACCAGAAGTAGTTGTTCCCTGAAGTCTTTTTTTGAAATATAAACACTGTCAGTAGTTATATTCCTACAGGTTTACACTGTCTTTGGAAGATCATGACTACTGTGCGATGATGTTATGCTTATTTTAAATCTCTGTATTTTTTCACCTAAAACATGACTTTGAATGATGTAAACCATAGAATCCGGGTCCGTTCGCTCAAAAACACGTTTGCTCCCATTCATGTTCGCCCCTACGTTCGCACCCTTTTTATTGGTTTTGTGTTAAATAATTTTTCAATCGTTTTTTTGGTTAGTGTATTGCTATTAATATTTATTTATTCATTGTTTCAAAATGAAGTGACTTTCTAAAAATGCAGGGTTTGAAATTAACATGGGCCCACTCGCCAATGGCCCCTAAAATTTGGTGTGGGCTACTAAAATTTCTGATTTTCTTGTAAAGAACTATATAATTATATTGGCTACAAAATTTAAGCTGTGGGCTAACATGCCAAAATTTCAACTTCAATCCCTGAAATGATTTTTGTGTTGAATAATTTTTTTAATCGTGTTTTGGTTATTGTATTGCTATAAAAAAATTTCATTGTTTCAAAATAAAGTGATTTTCTAAAAAGGTTTTTTGTGTTGAATAATATTTAATGTTAAGATACCAAACCGCTATTAAACTCAACAACAATAACATTTTGAATCTTCATTGTTTTTACTCATACCAAGCTAAATACATGCTAACTACATGCAGAATTTACATCAAAGCTAGTTAAAACAACAATCACGATTTCAAACACATAACAATAACACCAAGTTTAGCTGTGTAAACACCATATTAACAGTAATCATACATAATTGACAAATAATAATTTATCATCAAATCAATTTAAAAAATATTTCATTTAAAAATTCCCAAATTTTTATTTATGAAAATAAAAATATTTTGACATACACACCTAAAAAACATCTAATAATTCATCAGGTTTTTGAATAAAAAAAAGGGTGTGAACGTGTAAGGTGCGAACGGATCCCGGGGGGCGAACGTATGGGGTGCAAACGTGTAGGGTGCGAACCTGTATTGGGCGTGAACGGACCGGATACCTAAACCATTAAAAGATATACAATTTTGACTACACCTTTCAATCATAACACAGTTTTTTTATTGATGGTGGGATCATTTGAATCGGGAGATGATAATTTAAAGATGGTGATTATAAAACAGGTCATGCAGATCCCTGTGTGTCATAGACCATTTACTGTTCCTTGACAGTGTAAAATATGCCTATTCTGGACTTTATTTTACAGTCATGCTAGTAAGAAACAGAGTATTTTTAGATGGTTAGAAATGTTGACTTTGTCAGCATTTATTTTGTTTTACAAAGTCAAAACCTATCCACTTTCAAGACTTCAAGAAAAATAAGGAGCCAATGAGACAACTACAAATGTATCCACTAGAGTTCAAATGACATGGATTTAAGCAATCATTGGTCACTGTACAGCCTTCAACAATGAGCAAAACCTGGACAATATAGTCTATAAATGACCATGTTTTTATAAATGATGTGGCACATGTTTCTTGCTTAAAAATATGATGACATGAACTAACTAAACCAATATAATCTCACCAGATTGCACTGCAAATCCAAAACGCTTCTGGAGTTTTATCAACAGTAAAAACAAGGACAGCAGTGGAGTGGCACCCCTTAAAGCAACAGATGGCCTCACATACTCAGAACCAACAGCAAAGGCAAACATCTTGAACAACCAATTTTCATCTGTATCTAACTCCAATGAACCAGAAGACAACATCAAATCAATGGGTAAACTGACGTTCCCGAATATGCTTAACATAAACATCACAGAACCAGGTGTACTAAAACTACTTCAAGGCCTTAAAATCCACAAAGCTACTGGACCAGATGGATTGTCAGCTAGACTGTTGAAGTTCATAGGCTCTGAAATAGTGCCAGTCTTCACAGTCCTTTTCCAGGCATCTATCAACCAAGGAGTGATCCCAAACGAATGGAAGAAGGCAGATGTAGTCCCTATTTTTAAGAAAGGTGATAAGAACCGCCCTGAAAATTACAGACCTGTCTCACTCACATCCATCACCTGTAAGATGCTGGAGCATATAATCATGGGCAGCATTATGAAACACCTAGAAAAATACATCATTCTAACAGACGCACAGCATCGCTTCCATAAACACAGGTCCTGAGAATCTCAACTAATAATCACTATCCAGGATCTTGCCAAAACAGTCGATAACACTGGACAAACAGATGTCATTCTCTTGGACTTCTCTAAGGCATTCGACAAGGTACCACATAGACGACTTATGCATAAATTACATCATTACGGAATACAGGGTACAGGCCTCTACATTATCATTTTTTCTAACTTGTCCCTTCGGACAAGTTGCAAGAAAATCAACTTGTCCGAACTCTTTAACTCACTTGTCCGAATTCATAATTGAAAATCTTACATATTGATGATATGCACTAATAACACTTGAGCTTTGATTGTACCTAATGAAGGGAGCATTTTGTTTTGTTATATGAATTTGTTTGTAAATAATCAGTCAGGGGACTTATTGAAATAAGTGATTTTTAAATCACTTATTTAAGTAGCAAATTCGAAGTTTTGTCACAAAATGTGATTTTGTAGCTTTAACAAAATTTTAAATACATAGGTTTAGATAATATCTTTTCATTAGTAAAATTGAAAAAAATGAACTTTTTGCTTCTTTTAAGCAGCAAGGTAAATTATGCTTTTGATGCAATCATTTAGCTGCAAATTCTATTTTAGTTGAAAAAATGCTATAAAAATGGCTTTACATAATGAACTGATACTTTCTTAACAGATTTTTCCCAGCAGGGGGAGTATTTTACCTGTAAAATTCAAGGTTTCATCTTACAGATCATGTAATAAAATTCTACTGTTCGCGATCAAAATTTCACTGTTCGGGGGTGTTGAAATTAGTGGGGGTTATTAAAATAATGATACTTAAAGAAGTGATTTTTTGGAAGGAAATTGAATTATGATACTTAAACAAGTGATTTTTATGTCATTATCCCAGATTCAGTACAAGGTCATCACCTGATATGACCGGTCATCTTATCAACACAGATGTTGGTTCTGATAATTTTAGCAACATAATTAGTCCCTGGATCATTAGTATTCTATATTTAAAGCTACAATAAAATTAAATCACTTAGTCTAGTGATTAATTTGTACTACTTAAATAGGTGATTATTAAAGAAAGACAACTCTTACTTCCAACCTTTATGGACATAATGTTACTTGAATCAGTGATTTAGAAAATCACTCATTTAAGTAAGTCCCCTGACTGATAATTAAAGAATACCACATCAAAATTCATTTTATTTTTTCAGACTGAAAGATTATTTGCAAGACTGAGTTCTCTGACTCAATGTCACTATCATGTGTCGATCATTAAATCATCTATCATCACTTCCCAAATCACTAGGTTCTCCTATTGACCTATTCTTTCTGTAGTCAGTGGTAGTAGTGGTATGGGTTAAACCAAGAATTTAAATACACCTGGCCACTTTTTAATTTATTGATGGTGGCAAAACAAGCTTTTATAATTTTATTTTGAATTTTATATACATTGATTCATGATCATGAAGTACATAAAAAATCAACGGAACAACAGAAACACAAAGACAACAGGTTCAATCCATCATTTTCTACATACGAATATCCACTGTTATTACATAAGAAAATGCCTGTACCAAGTCAAGAACATGACAGTTGTTCCTTTAAAAATTTTAAAGTTAAGGTAAAACTCCATATGGAGGTGCTCCTAATTCAAGAAGGCTTATACTAAGAAGAAGCATTAACATTGGTTTCTTTCCCCCTTACTTATATTCCCCTGGTAAGCCGCTGCCAGCATGTTCAAAATTATACGTTCAATCAATGAATATTTATTTCATTTTGTATGATCAATAAAACAATTATTCAATTTTTTGGGAATGTATTAGTCTTGAATATGATCTATTTTACATCTGACATCGATTTTCCACTTGTCCCATCGGACAAGTAGTATGGTGAATCTACTTGCCCGACGCCTGTGTCCACTTGCCCGGACAATCGGACAAACGGTAATGTCTAGCCCTGGGGTAGTCTCCATAGCTGGATTAAACACTTTCTAAACGAAAGAACACAGCATGTTGTCCTTGAAAACGAAGATGCAACACTGCGCCTGTCCAATTACGAGTTCCTCAGGGCAGAGTCTTGGGGTCCACCCTATTTCTTCTATACATAAACGACCTTCCAGATTACACAGTCAACAAATCATCAGTTAGACTATTTGCAGATGACTGCGTCTTGTACAGAGAAATAAAAAACAGCACAGATGCAACACTACTACAAAAAGACCTGGAGACCCTACAAGAATGGGAGAATCATTGGCTCATGGAATTCCACCCCAACAAATGTCAAGTCATTCACATTACCAACAAGAGAAAACCTATTAGACAGCCATATAACATTCATGGTCACGTCTTAGAGGAAGTCGAAAGCGCAAAATATCTGGGAGCCAACATCCACCACAAACTGAACTGGACTACTCACATAGACCAAGTAGTAAGGAAAGCCAACAACACCAGGGCATTTCTGCAGAGAAATATTTACCAATGCCCATGAAAGACCAAGGAACTCTGCTACAAGACCCTTGTGAGACCACAGATAGTGTATGCCAGCATCATTTGGGATCCACACACAGCAAACAACATTCATAACCTGGAAATGGTACAATGTAGGGCAGCAAGATTAGTTACTGGTGACTACCATCGAACCACCAGTGTAACAAATCTATTACACCAGCTGCAATGGCCAACCCTACAAGAACGCACAGCTACGAACAAAGTCATAATGATGTACCGCATAGTTAACCACCTGGTTGCAATACCAACATCTTGCCTAATTCCAACAGCAGCAACATTAAGAGGACACAACCAAAGATTTCTTGTTCCATTTGCAAGAACGCAGCTATACCAGCACTCGTTCTTCCCAGACACCATCAGATTATGGAACAGCCTGCCACCAACTACTGTAGTCTGCAACTCAATTGACACATTCAAGTGTGAGTTGCAGAAGACAAAGTTGTATTAAGAACTGTGTGCGATTTTAATTGTACATACTATTTTTAACTGCACTGTAAATATTGGTTTGTCTGCACCACGCATCAGTTCGAAAATACACCAGATGGTGGTATGAACTGTATATGAAAGAAGAAAACTACTCTGACATGATGGACAAGTCATGAAGTGATGATCAAGAATTCAAAATATATATTAGCCACTGGTTACCCCCTTTTCCTTCTACTGGTCAGCTGCTCTGAAATAACGGTCAGTTCATTAACATTTAGGAAGAACAAAATCGTATTCGTTTTCATGTCATATGGTTATTGTATCGTTTCATTTTAGTAACAGCGTAATGACAGATTGGAAGGGGAGGGGTGACTGTCAAACCGTCTGCTCTCAATGTTTATCTGCGATTTTCGGTTCATATCTAGATTTAACAGAAAGGAAAGGCAGGCTAAAATAACTGAATATGCAGACTCATTCTGTCTTTCATTTTTAGACATCATTGTATGATGTTCTATACCTAAATTTGTATAAAACCCAGAAATTGTGTTTCTGAATCAGCAACAATATGGCGGAATAAATAGGCGATCCATACGCCCCCTATCTGTCAAGAGAAATTAACCAACAATCATACAATTGGAAATGCGCTTCATCCAAAAATACGTTTCTTGTAAAATTAGAAATTCAATACAAACAATAAAAAAAAATAACAACCAAGCAAAAATTAAAAATAAATATGTTTCCACAGCTTTTAAAAATTGCAAAGACAAACCACAGGCGCTGGGGGAATGGTCCTCCTTTTTTGTTCAATATTTTTCATATAATTAGCTATAATTTTATAATAAGGGACTGGTCATTTTATTTCATTTGGGGTCCTGGGAAGAATTCTTGGAATATCTCTTTTTTTTTTTTTTTTTTTGATGAAAGAAAAAAATGCATGATCCCCCTTCCAAATACGTGATCGTGAATTTCAACACAACCCCCAAACAAATCTCTCCATTAGTGGAAAGGTTACCGTGTCAGTACTTAGTGGATCTATAGCATCAAACGGGAAGTTGTTTGTGACCTCATGGGACCCACCGTTATGCAGACTATCATAGTATATACCTGTTATGGTTTCACTGACAATTACTAGATATGAATAAGTGGGACATTGATCGTAACAATTGTGCCGAGCGGAGACAGTCGACAATAAGATTGAGGCCCATCATGCCATTTTTTATCGTAAGGGAAAGTGTTGGTGTGACTAATTCTTGGTTCGCCACTGCAGCTCATAAAGGAAAATAGTTCACATACAGATATACGTTACTAGTTAATGCCACTGGCACGTTTCCGTGACTCCTTAAATATCGGTATCTTACACCATTTTTATTAGATGCCATCATGGAATAGGATAGAATCAGATAAGCTTTGAAAAAATCTTCAAAATCTATGACATATAACCAGCAATCCCTGATATCGTCGTTCTTTATGGTCAGCAAAGAGAAGACGTCAATAACTCGCGCGAAACAAGGCATCGAAAGTTTTAAGACATTAATGTTAACACAAAAGATATATAGATTAGTGTCGAACCACAGCCTATAAGAACAGTTTTATTCCACATACTCTTGATAAGTGGAATTCACTTGATGGAGAAGTTAAAAATATTATAAGCTTTACAGGATTCAAAAGAAAACTGAATGAGGACATAAGTCCTTGTCCGGTTTTCTTTTCCACTGGTTCACGAAAAGTTAATATAATCCACTGCCAATTAAGAAATGAGGCTAGTGATCTAAAACATCATCTCTTCTGTGATCATTTGTCAGACGACTCTGTATGTGCCTGTGGAGACCCGATAGAAGATAATTTTCATTTCTTTTATGTTTGTCCATTTTACATTTATCAGAGATATGAGCTCTTTCGAAAACTAAAGAACTTTGATAATGTCAATCTTGATGTCCTACTACAGGGTTGCTCAGACTTAAATATTGATGAAAACACAGAGATATTTACATTTGTCCAACAATATATTCATGAAACTGGAAGATTTTTATAATATTTCATATGATAATATAACTGTTTAGAAATCAGCCTATAACCACAGTGTACCACTCTTTAGTCTTAGTTAAAGACAAACCTAACCTCTAACACAAAAACAAAAAAACAAAAAACAACACAACCAATTGTGTTTAGCATCCTTTTGCAAGTAAATTTATAAATATTTTATTTCATATTTTGTATTAGTAATTATATTTTAAAAAAAAATCAAGAAATTAATAGTCTTGCAATAAGATGGTATACTAAATTACTTATGTATTGCAAAATAAGGGCCAATTATTCTTGTTATTCATATAAATAGAACAACTTTGTTGCAGTGAGTTTGTGAATTTGAGGAAAAATATCACCTAATTAAACGATCTATTTGATTCCTTACCAACACTTATTAATGTGGTATAAAATTCGACACCACTTTCAGTAGATCTTGCAATGACTTTGTTCACATAGTTATTATTTATATATGTATACCCAATAAAATATTTCAAGAAGTGGGGGGATTGCCTCCCCTGACTCACTGCAACACCGTATGATCTATGAATTTATCAGAAAATCATATACTATCATGTTATTCAATCCATCTTGTATGGAAAAGGATTTGTATAGGCACTGCCTTTTGTCCAATCCCTTTGTTTAAATGTACATTTGTCATGATTTGATATTTGAACAATAAAATATTTTGAATTGAATTGAATATACAGTATAGATTAGAAATCTAAATCAAAGATACAGATACTTCAAGTTCTGCTTAAGAATCAGATACCGATTTAGTGTATTCATCAAACAAGTTATCTTTTTGCACGTTTAGAATACAGAGTTGCTTTATTTTAGTGAAAACAATTTCGATACCCTCCTCCATTTAAAGAGTTGAAAATTGGATACCCCTTTATCTTTAATAAAAAATGTCAAGCCCCTACTGTATCTGTATCTGTATAAGGAATTCCCTCCTTCAAAGGAGCACTTCTTTTCAGAATCGGTTTAAAAGTTCACTATATATATTTACAGGACTATATTTACAGTGGTTTTGGGTATACAAAAAAGTAAAAATAACACCCGTGGGGTGAATGTTGGCTACATTCAATGGCCCTTTCGTTTGCTTGATGGCAGAGCTTTCAAAAGTTCATTTCTTTTGGTATGTAAGGCATAGCAGAGTTTCCTATTTATATACTCTACTTTGAAGCAGTTGTCAGTACATTTGCATCTACAGTCACATGCACATAATAATCTACTTGGGTCTAAAATAAGCTGTTTATTTATTACTAAGCTGGTTAGGTTAAAGCATTTAGCACAGTTTTTAATGCTACGAAGAAAGCAGTCTAATTCATGCAGGTATGGTGTACGAGTATCATTCAGAGATTTACAATCTAGAAGAAAATGTTCGACAGTTTCTGAATTTTCATTGCAGAGAAGACAAGTTGGATCTATTGTATTTTGGTTAAATGCAGCCTTATTGCTTTGCAGGTAATAAGTTCCTGTTAACAGTTTTCATTTTGGTTGTAGGCGGCTAATATCTTGTGTAGAGGTACCAACACTTGCAAGACATGGATGAATATTGTGCCATAGGATATTATTTGCTGATAAATTGCGAAGAGAGCTGTATAAAGATACATTTGTCCTGAGTTGTTCATGCCAGACGTTGTCCACTGCCTTCTTAACTTTTGCTTTCCATCGGTATCTACTGACCGGGTTCTGTATAAGTTCATGAGCTGAGGGTAGATTGTATTGTGCCAGTAAGCAACGTATTTTAGAGAACCAGGTTTTGGAGTTAAAACCAGATATCGAGAGTTGTCTTTCAGCAAGATCTTTTTCTATGGATGAATCCATACCACAAATCTTGTTGTATATGTTTAAAGCTGCATTGTGTATAATGCCTTGGAGTGGAATAACTCCAGCTATAGTATAAATAGCTGCATCCGCTGTGTTGTTGGGAAGCGACAAGATCTGTTTGATTGATTTTCGATAGAATACTTCTAGTGGCTCTAAGTGTTTATTGTCTGGAAGTAGAATGTCAATTCCGTAGATAAGAACTGGAAGAACATAAATGTTGAAAATGTGTAGACATGTTATTGGGTTTAGCCCATTCTTTCCATGTAGACCAGCCCCCATCAGGCTATACATAGTTCGTCTGGCCTTTGAGATATTTTCGTCAACATGGATGCTGCTGGTTTTTTTTAAATCAGAGCTGTGTTTTATGCCAATATGTACGGCTGAATTTGGCTCATTCATTTCTATATTATTAATTTTAAAGTTGAAGCCTGTATCTTTTGAAGGTGGCTCATGTTTTAGTATGACACTTTTGGTTGGTTGGAGCAAGTATTTTTCTTGCGTGCTATAATTCTCAACCGTACTTATCATTGTTTGGAGGTCATTAGGAGAATTGGCAATGAGGGCAACATCATCTGCACAAGTCGGGGATCCACAATATATATTTCCAATGTAGGTACCAAGACCGCTGTTTTCTAGTTGGTCCAGTACATCATTAATATAAACTTTGTACAATTCGGTGCTTAATATCCCACCTTGTCTTACTCCTTGTTGCACAGGGAATGGTTTTGACATTAGACCATTCCATTTAATAGAGGTTGTGGCGTATGTACTCAGTTGGCGGATTAGGAGCCAGAGGGTCCCACCTACTCCTGATAGGAAAAGTTTACGATGTAAACTGTTAAGATTGACAACATCAAATGCGGATTTGGCGTCCAGCAGAGCTACAAAAACAGGCATCTTTTGGTCCATTGATTCTGCTATGGATTCTAGAAGTATGAGGGCACTGTATAGAGGAGATACCCCAGGAGTGAAACCTCTTTGTAATCGGTTTTGGAGAATATCAATGATGTCTCTTAGTAATTTCCTCAGTAATATTTCCAGGATTTTTCCAATAATTGGGAGTACAGTGATTCCTCTATAATTTTTGGCCTCACTTGGTAGTCCTTTGTTTTTGAATATTGGAGTTAGAATTCCATGTTTTATGCAGTCTGGTATGGTTGCAGAGGAACAGATGTTGTTGATTATAGATGTAATTGCCTGCAGTAATGTATCACCACCATATTTGATATGTTCTGCTGTAATACCATATATATCAGGTGCCTTGTTGGTATTCAGTTGATTTATGGCTTTGTCAATTTCTTCTGCTGTAAAAGTTAATGGAACAGCATTTTGTTTGCAAATTTCTTCGATAATGTCTATATCAAATTCTTTGTTGGTATGATCCGAATTGAGGGTATTTGACTCAGGTGTTGCGAGCTTGCTGAAATGTATGTTCCAACCTTGAAGTATTTCTTCCTTAGAATAGAAAATGAAAGGATATGGAGTAAATGTACATGGGACAAAATCGCACACAATACATAGAAAACATAGAAAATTATCAATGAACAGGGCTTTTATTCCTGTTCTTCATCTTGACAGTTGATGTAGGGTCTTCAACAATGAACAAATCATTCATACCCTACAACAAGGTCAAGACGGCCCCTAACGTCGACTTAAGCGGTACTATTGATAAAAATAAATGAATTACATAATTTATAATTACGGGCGAGGTTTTTGAACATATAAGAATAGGTTTTGTCTTCTACAGTCAGGTCTGATATGGAAGTGTTTTTTGTTTTCCTTTGTGCATTTACAAGTCTATGGAATATTTTGCTATCTCTTTGTTTAGCGTTCATGATCTTCTGTAGTGACTCATCTCGTTGCCGTGCAATATCTTGTCTTCGGGCTTTGCGCAGTTGCTTTTTCGTTTTTTTTCTTTCTTGCATAGTTTCGCCAGCTGTTTCCTTCCAGTTTCCATTTATTGAGTGATGATTTATTCCCTTTATCTTTAATAGGACAAAATGTCAAGCCCCTACTTATTTCCTCTCAGCCTCCCATTTAAGTAACACATGACTGATCCCTAAATATTCTTTAATATTTTAAAATGTCTTTTATACAGGCATGGGATTATTATCAGTTGAAGGAGGATATTTTAGTAGAGTTGAGGTGAATCATGTAATCAGCCTCCCATTTAAGTAACACATGACTGATCCCTAAATATTCTTTAATATTTTAATTATTATTATCTATTTGAATAGAATAGAGGGGCAGCATAAATAAAATACTTTTATTGTATTAGCGTATGAATAACTGAGATGCAAGAACACATAAGGTGATATCAGAGACAAATTGACGATTTTAAAAGCTCAAAGCACCTAAGTTTTTTTAAATATTGTAGACATCTTTTTTTGCATTGTAGTACGTATACGTATAGAGAAAGAAAATTCGAGCAATTTATTAAGTTAAATAATGTGCGTACCATTCTATATAACGTCTATGATCTCACCATCAAATGTATCAATGAAAATAATATTACCATAATAAAAAGTGCAATAACGTTTTGGAAACAAAAAAAAAAAAAACACAGAAGAAAACAATTATTACCGCAAATAAGTAGTTATTTCATGATAGCCTTACTAGATATAGAAATTTGTCCATCCTGGGACCATGGGCAAAGTAACAGGATATACTATATTTGTCTGAAACTTATGTTATACATTTATATACATACAGTTTGGTACCATTAAAACGTTTATTCCCGCTGAAAATGTTTGCACCTGTCCTAAGTCAGGAATCTGATGTACAGAAGTTGTCGTCTGTTTTTATAGTTCATACGTGTTTCTCGTTTCTCGTTTTTATATAGATTAGACCTTTGGTTTTCCCGTTTGAATGGTTTTACACTAGTAATTTTTGGGGCCCTTTATAGCTTGCTGTTCGGTGTGAGCCAATGCTCCGTGTTGAAGGCCATACCTTGACCTATAATGGTTTACTTTTGTGAATTGTTACTTGAATGGAGAGTTGTCTCATTGGCACTCATACCACATCTTCCTATATCTATATACAGACAAAAATGTTTGATTATCTAAACTCATTTAAAAGTTACATCTTTATCCTCCCAATTTAGCACTCACAATATACAAAATGCTTATTTCCTAGGAACAGGATAGACAACGCAAGTAAATTGGTTTTTTATATATATATATATATTAGGCCGTTAGTTTTCTATAATGAATTGTTTCACAGTTTTTATGTCGAGGCCTTTTGTAGCCGACTATACGGTATGGGTTTTCTACTTGTTGAAGGCCGCACAGTTGCCTATAATTGCTTACATCCATTTCTTTTGAACTTTGGTGGATGGTGTTGTCTCATTGGCAATCATACCCCATTTCCTTATTGTTATATTGCGAACGACTTTAGAAATATACACACCGTAAGAAGGGTCTAACGGAACATCACCGTCCAAAAAGGAAAATTAACAATAGGAAACGAATAATCCTTTGTCGTAATTTTTTGTAAAGAGATTCCCATGTGAAACTAAAATATCAAAGTTTAGGAAAGGAAAGCAATTGCTTTTTGTATTAAATTCATTTAGTGTCAGTTTCCTTTGGTAAATTTTCGAAGTATAATTGAAGAATTCTTGATTATTTGAGGTAAGAATAACATCACGGTAGCGGTAGGTGTTATTCAATTTACCAATTAAATGGAATTTAGACGTATGTATACTAGTTAGGTCATAAACTGTGATTCATAACAATATAGTAACACATCTTTTATTAATGGGGCGCAATTGGTGCCCACAGGAAAACCTACAACATGTCAATTAATCTTACTTTAATATTCTCATTACTGTTCCATTTTGCAGTTTCATTACAAAAGAAAGCTTTATATGAGACACAGGCAGCAAATATAGCTGTAATCAGATGTACAAAGGACCATTCAATTAAATAAGAAAACTTCTGAGTCTACTATGCATTATTGTAATTTCAGCGTAAACCAATGATTTTATTCCCCCTTGTTAGAAGGGTAAACTCATTGACAGAGATTTATTGCCAGAGACGATCCATACGGGGGCATTATCAACCTCTTAGCTTTGACAGAAAAATTGAAAAAGGGAAAATACCTGAAATAAAATGAAACGTGTTTTAAACAATTTAATGTGGACGTGTCTTGTATAGATCGTGCTTCAAAATCGACTTAAAATTGGAGAGGATATTATAAACCTGTAGAAAAATATGAACCCCTAGATTCGAATGACCCAGTTCATTATGATATTTTAATTTTAAAATGATGTCTGTATGTTATTGTAGATGCAGTAATGACAAGCAAACATCGTCTGGTTCTTTTGGCAGAATATTCAGAGATTTGTATTCAATATTTAAAAAAAATCAAATTCACTAAGTATTTCATTCATTTACAGAAAAGGCACACATATAACAGTATTAAAAAACAACAATCAACTAGCAACCTTACTACGTATCAGATGCTACACAAACAGACAAAAAACACAAGCCTAAAGATTTATGCTACGAAACTGCTATACGATATACTGGTAAACGAAAAAGAGGAAGTTATACCATATAGAAGGACAAATATTTCGGCACAACAAATGACCTTCGTCGATATCAATTTTTTTTCAAAAATGAAAATCCCTTTTACAATGTACATTCTATACATCAATTTCTTTAAAAAAAATCAGAATATCATTTCATTATGAAAAACAGAACGACACTGACAAACGTATAAATTAGTTGTAACAAAATAACAGTCTTTTAATACGCTTATATTAATATTTTTTCGTGTATATTATATATTTCTTATCGATATCTTTGCATGAAATTTCAGACTTTTATATGTTCCCTATTTTGCATTGCATCGTCATTCCAAGGCGATCCGACTCCAATTAGGTTTGATGTTTTTTAGATATATGTAACTAGAGAGAGGATACATACTAAAGGGAAAGTCGAAAATAAACTGACAACACCATGGAAAAAACGGGGGAAAAAAAGACAAAAAGTCAAACAACACTATTCAAAACACACCATTTAGAAACGAAAGACTGAGCAACACAAACTCCACAGAAAATAAGGGTTGATCTCATGTGCTCCGGGAGGGTTAGCAGATTCTGCTCTACATGTGACACCCGTCGCGTTCCTCCTATAAAACATGTTGATAAGCTGTATCAAGTGAAGTGAAAAGGCATCACACAATAGCGGATTGGTAATCGACTCTTATCTAACCCTAAGAAATCACCAAATTCATAAATCGTCGGTCATGTAATTTTTCTAGCCCTGAAACTTGACCGAATGTGAAATTATTGAATTGTTTTATTTAACAGTTATCTCATATACATGCCATACTACATCAAGTACTTAAATTGTTACAATCCTATATGAAGCCGACGACATTCCTGACTAACGTATGCTATATTTACATATCGCCTAGTAGCCTGAACGGTCTTTGACACTGGACATTGAACGGCACAGTACAGTTGGTGTTGTCATGATGACACAGAAGCATGTTGGGGGAAAAGGGGGGAGGGGGGTTCCGCTGAAGGAAAGACAAAAATTTGCTATTGTTGTTGGGCAAAATATATTATGAAGTGTATTTAATAGGTGATGTATTTAATAAGTGATGTTAGCCCAATGTTTATGACCATTGCGGGTTTTCCGATAGAAAATTTCTGAATAAAGTTTTCATAATTCGTCGTATATATAAACTTTGCGTGAACGTCATATGTGGAAATTTGTACTTTAATCATAGTGCTGTAGGAGTCGATTTTATTACCTTATATAATTTCCTCTGAAAAACCATTATTCTGCAGTAATAGAAAGCTGCCAGTTTTAACAATATTTATTTCATTTTAATACTAGATTTGTGTAATTCATTTGAGAAAAGTTAATGAGATTAATAGAACTAGTTAATATATCAATGATAGTTTTTTGATATTTTTTTTTTCATTTTTCATTAACTGTTTGGAGCGTGAACTCCAGTGAGCATTTACTCTTTATTTGGTGATACATTAAACAAAAAAGTCCTTGTAAAACTCTTGTAGTATAAAAGTGTTCCTGCTGTAGTTCTGGCGATGACAGCAGAATATTTTTGTAAGCATTAGCATATTGCTATTCAGCGATGTCTGACATTGTTAAAGTAAAATGTACATTTATCAGATTTTGCTTGGAACTAAACCATAAGAAACAGAAACAGAAGACATCGCAATCAAAAGAAAAAAGCGGAACAGACAAAACAGCAATCCACACAATACTACAGTACACAAAAAACCTAAGATTGAGATACATGAACCCCCACCAAAACCCTAAAGATTGGGATACATGAACCCCAAACAAAACCCTTAAGATTAAGATACATGAACCCCCACCAAAACCCTAAAGATTGAGATACATGAACCCCACCAAAACCCTAAAGATTGAGATACATGAACCCCTAAGATTGAGATGCATGAACCCCACCAAAACCCTAAAGATTGAGATACATGAACCCCCACCAAAACCCTAAAGATTGAGATAAATGAACCCCCCAAGATTGAGATACATGAACCCCCACCAAAACCCTAAAGATTGGGATACATGAACCCCCACCAAAACCCTAAAGATTGAGATACATGAACCCCAACCAAAACCCTAAAGATTGAGATACATGAACCCCCACCAAAACTCTATAGATTGAGATACATGAACCCCCACCAAAACCCTAAAGATTGCGATACACGAACCCCCACGAAAACCCTAAAGATTGAGATACACGAACCCCCACAAAAACCCTAAAGATTGGGATACATGAACCACAGCCAAAACCCTAAAGATTGAGATACATGAACCCCAACCAAAACCCTAAAGATTGAGATACATGAACCCCAACCAAAACCCTAAAGATTGAGATACATGAACCCCCACCAAAACTCTATAGATTGAGATACATGAACCCCGCCAAAACCCTAAAGATTGCGATACACGAACCCCCACGAAAACCCTAAAGATTGAGATACACGAACCCCCACAAAAACCCTAAAGATTGGGATACATGAACCACAGCCAAAACCCTAATGATAGAGATACACGAATCCTCACAAAAACCGTGAAGATTGAGATACACGAACCCCCACCAAAACCCGAGGTTGCAAGTTGTATAAAGGTCAGAAGTTCCTGTTTGTGAAATGAACCATGTCAACCCTCTTGAAATGTGTTAATGAGTCATAATAGGTGATGATACATCATGCTGTTTAACAACAAGTCATCATCAAATTCATAGTCCATCAATGAGATTGTATTGGAAACTCCTACAAGAAATAAAAACTACACACTACATCACTGAAAAGAAATGCAAAAACACGAACCTCTTAAAACCAAATCTAGGATTGAACGCAGATGCGCAGGTAATCTGATTAAAACTATGATCTGTCGTAACTCGATAACTCGTGGAAGTATGAGCAGAGCGATAATAGAGATCTATATTTTAATTAGATTAACCACAAGGACAAACAGTTCCTACACCACTAGTGGCGCCTGATGTGTTGATGATGCCAGTAAAATTTTGTTGATCAGTCGAAAATACATAATGCCACTTAAAATGGTGATTTCAGCTGAACAAAGCAAATAATTTCACTTTAAATTATGATTTTAGCATAGTAAAATAAATCCTTTGACTTTAGATTATTTTCTCGAATACTAGTCCTACAGTTTTTATATAAATATGAAATGTTCTTGCAGCCAACTTATATAGTTTATTGATATATAACACTTGTTGGAAGTAAAATTTCGCTAGATTTGTTTTCCTTTATATATGATTAAAGTTCAGAACTTCCGTAAACTTCCGTAAACTGTATGTGCAACACAGACAATACGATTTTGGTACACGATGCCTTTATTTCGTATTTCTTCGGACTTACGAAATAAAAATCAATTATATGCATTACAAGAACTCGTACGCCCTTCATACATCAGTTGAATAAAAAAAAAAAAAAAAAAAAAAAAAAACACAAATTTTTGTTGTGAACAATATATGAAGGCGCCTTATGTAAATCGTAAACAGAACAATAACGCAAAAACAATGATTTGTGTTTACTTCTCTAAAAATTTAAACAAGTGGATTTCTATGGAAAAACAACACAGTAACATGCGCAATGATATAACAACCAAACATATTACTTGGAGTATAACCCCTTAACATGATAGATTTAGAAATAGAACTACCACGAAATACTGGGTGTAATATGCTTTTTTATAAAATTCCTGCAAGTTTGTTTATACTTTCGCAATTAGAGGAGAACGTATGATATTTCCTCTTTGTTGATCCCTCGGAAATAAAAATAAAAAAAAGTACTATAATTCCACCATTGACATTCTTCAGATGTTTGTAATACTTTATACTGTCATACGTCAGTATTCATATTTTTGAATTTTGTTCTCTCATTTAGTGCAAAACTGTACAAATATCCAACCTCTTTCCAAATGAAGGTTAATCCTGAAAAAGTACTTCGGACGCCAGAAATTGTTGTTTTTTCCTTTTCTAACACTGGATCGATACTGCTGCTAGCAATCTAATTAAAATATAGTTCTCTGATTTCGTTATACTCATATATGTACGAGCACGCGAGTTAATATAGGTCTGAATTTTGGTCAGATTGTGCTACTAGAAGACTGCTAGTCACCAAGGGTATCATCAGCTCAATAGCCAGTGCTTCGATACTGACACAATTTATAACATACCTTTCTTATATTCTCCGTTGATACCCCAGGCCAGATAAGGATTAATAATAAAAAAAAGCTATATTAGTATAAGATTTAAGCCTTACCTGAATGCGAAAGAACCAAATGCGAAAGAACATATAGCTATTCCTGGGCCACTTTCAGGATTCTAACTTTTTGATACCGTAACTTATATCAGAATCTGGCGCAGATGACATTGTTATCTGAATAAGATTCCCATAGTGTCTACAATGTATCTGGAATATAATTGCGTATTACTAACCCATACCAAAGCCTCTTGTATTCTGAACGGGTGTTATTTATAGATCACTTTAAGCATGCTGATACAGTGGCTACAGAAGAGGTGACAATAACGCTATAAAAACGGACATAAGATACAAAACGAGAAAAAAAAATAATAAGTAAAAAAATTAGGCTATACCATGGCAAAATAAGGAAACGACAATAAGACAAACTTAAACATAAAACACTGCAGAGAAAACAAAGACTGAGCAACACGAACCCCACCAATAATCGGGGGTGATTTAAGATGCCTCGGAGGATCACGATACAATAGTGACATTCGTCGTGTTCCTCATGACAAGCACACATTCGTATATTATTGGCATTCGGTGTTGCCACAATCGAATAAAAGAGGATTGTAGTGCGGCTAAGACAATGGTTATTCTTAACACAGTTATTCCATAATGGGCAATCAAATCGTGATGGCGTCAATAAATTTTCGAAGAGATAATTTCAACTTTCCCATTAGGGACTCTTGGTTCGATAGCTTCCGTGTAAGCAGCAACTCTCTATCAAGTGATTCATGATAGAAATGCAAGCTCTGGAATAAATTGTGAACTGGGAGATGAATGCTCCATATGCAGGCACTGCTTTAATTTTTCTACATAAAAAGAGAACGTGAAGTTCACAATAGGGAAGCAGAAATATTTTTTTATTGTCGTAAAGTTTTGTTGTCAAGTTATATATGTAATTCCAGATACGAGGTATAGTAGACTTTCAATAATGTACATGCCAAAACACGATCAAAATTAGTTCGACAGATACTCAGTTTACATCCGGGGTTTCTTAAGCTACATATATATATATATATTGGGGATGTCAACTCGGTGAAGATTTATTAATCGAGTACTCGTTAGATTTACCGAGCGATACTCTACTCGCTCGGATCAACAACTACAAAATGGAAACACAAAATTATACCCATTTTACGTATTGTGGGTTGTTGTCTTATGGACGTAAAACCCTCAACATAATTACCTAGGACTAGATAATAGTTCCAGGAATTTTATACCATAATTGATAATAAATAATAATAAAATCTATCTTATTTGGGTGTCACACATTGATTGATACAGTACATTTAGACATATAAACAAATAAAAAGTAATATCTTTGAAATGCAATCAATGCCCAGCCAAACAGTTGACTTATGAGACACTTAAAAAAGCATACATGTACATATATACAATAAACTGCATGTTAATTTGCAAAATATTTCTAGGGTTCTTATTAATTTAATTTAGAAATCGCTTTCAAAAATACTATCAAACATAAAATGTTATCAAAAATCATATAAAATACTCTATTAGAAATTCTTTAAATTAATAACTCATTTACTACATGTGTTCATGCACTGATTATGTAAACTGGCAATAATCTATAGAAAATGTTTACTCAAACAACAGTATTTGTGATTCGTACAAAACACATTTAATGATCAACAAAGGGTGATGATTAGTATAGAACTTACTGATACCTTTAACCATTCTCTGAGGGTTGACACAGGGTGCAACGAATTTGTTCTTATTTAGAAATATTATCTTTTCAACTTTTTCTGGGACGAGTCGATTTCTCAACTTTGTTACGTAACTAACAGTCCTGCTGATGAAAATATTTGCTCTGACGGCACAGAGGTGTTGGAATGACTAAGAGACGATAAGCTAAAAGTGTAAGCCTTGGAAAGGTGCTCTTGTTCATAGCCTACATCTGTTCGAGGGAATTTTAAATGACAATTAAACACAAACATTCGAAGCGTTTTTTTAATTTTGATTACTATTTAATTTCCCGGAAGCCGCTCTTAATAATATTTTTTTTTCTTTAAGAAGGCAACAACATTCTAACAGAAACCGATTAGTCGAGTATTATTTTGGTATTCGATACTCGGTACTACCGAGCGATACTCGAGTACTCAAGTACTCGTTGACATCCCTAATATATATACATTGTAATTTGTATTTTGACTTTGTACAAATTGTAATTTGTACAAAAAGTGCTTGTACTACAATTTGTACAAAATTTGACTAATTTTAAAAATTCACTTACAACTTGTACAATATTTTATTGTATGGATTTTGGTATATAAAACGCATTGATACAGTCTAAAGAATTTTTATTCAATGACCACACAAAAAGTCAATAAACCTTATTTACAAAATACAAAAATACCCAGATGGAGACGGGAAATGTAATTGATACATGCATGCCAGTTAATTCTGATAGTACAATATAAATTGCCCCAGAGACAATTCTGATAGTATAATCGAAATTGGCCCCAGTGACAATTCTGATAGTATAATAGAAATTGAGTGACTATCAAGATGACACTGACGTTGAAACACCAATCATACGTGCAAGGAAGCTTGTGCTGTTAAGCCAAAAGATCCAAGTCGAATTTATAACCAAAAAAACGAAATGGATATTATCAGAACTTGCTGTGGGGGATAATGTCATTATACCTATTCCTCAGTATATGATCGTGCCCCAACTGATTATCGAAATATTTTAGGTATAACTATCAAATCTGAAGAATTTGGGTACCCCATTGGAACAGTTGTAGGAATTTTAACATAATATTTGTTGAGAAATCAAACTGAAGCTGTTAAAGACGCATCTTTATTCACAGCAACGGTGTCTGAGCTTCAACTTTCGCTACGTGAAGCAGTTAAAAAGTTTTCAAAAACTGGTGCTCAGGGGTTTCTTTCATGTAAATGCAAAGGGAGGTGCAACACTTCTAAATGTAAATGTAAAAAGCAAAAGATGATGTGCAATTCCCGATGCCATAAAAGAGGGACGAAAGATACCAGAGGGACAGTCAAACTCATAGATCGAAAACAAACTGACAACGCCATGGCCAAAAATAAAAAAAAAACAAACAGACAAATAATAGTACAGATGTCACAACATAGAAAACTAAAGACTAAGCAACACGAACCCCACTAAAAACTGGAGGTGATCTCAGGTGCTCCGGAAGGGTAAGCAGATCCTGCTCCACATGTGGCACCCGTCGTGTTGCTTATGTTATTACAAATCCGGTAAATAGTCTAATTCGGTAGGTCACATTCGTGAAAAGGGAAGGGTATTGTAGTTACGACATAAGGAACATATCTGATATCATCTGTGAACCGGTTATTCCATAACGGTCAACCAACTCGTGATGGCGTCCGTAAAATTTACGAAGTGATGATTTCAACTTCACCATTTGGAACTCTTGGTTTAATAGCTTCCTTGTGAGCAGCAATTCTCTATCAAGG
The DNA here is from genome assembly GCA_017311375.1 of Mytilus coruscus. NCBI lineage: Eukaryota > Metazoa > Mollusca > Bivalvia > Mytilida > Mytilidae > Mytilus > Mytilus coruscus. The sequence goes on from CM029596.1 coordinate 129,758,912, forward strand.
AAATCATGATAGTAAATACAAGCCCGGGAATATCGTATCAATTGGGAGATATATACACCGTATGCAGGCGCTACTGGAATGTTGCTACATAGAAATGGAAAGTTCACAATTGGGAAGCTGAAATCATCTCTTTTTTCGTAAAGTTTTGTTTTCAACCGACCCTCATTGTCAATTTCTAGATGTAAGTCAAGATATGAGGCAGACTTATCTGTATCTGTAGTATCCTTTATCTCTAGTTCGATGGGATAGATTCGTTCAACATAGTCACCAAATTTTGTATTATTTAGTGAGAGAACATCATCTATATAGTGGAACGTAAAGTTAAAGGATATTGCTAATTCCTTATCTTTCTTCCTAAGAAGTTCCTGTATGAAGTCAGCCTCATAATAATAAAGAAACAAGTCGGCAAGAAGAGGGGCACAATTGGTTCCCATTGGAATTCCGACAGTCTGTTGAAAAACACGTCCTCCAAACGTTACAAATATGTTGTCAATCAAGAAATCAAGCATCTTGATAATGTCAGTTTCAGAGAATTTTTTGTTTGAATCATAATTCACTCGCGTGCTCAAACAAATGATAAAGAACTATTTTTGTGTTTTGTAAATAAGGTTTGTTGTGTGGTCATTGAATAAGAATTATATAGTGTGTATCAATGCTTTTTTTAAAACGAAATCCATACTATAAATTATTGTACAATTTATAAGTGAATTTTAGTAAAATTTTGTACAAATTGTAATTTGCACAAGCACTTTTGTACAAATTGCAATTAGTACAAAGTCAAAATACAAATTATAATTTCTACAATTTTTTTGTACAAATTATAATTTATACAAAATGATAAATTGTACACAACATATATATGCTATTTTTAATTCTATACTTGTTACTTAAAACTATATTTCAGACTTCTGCGTGTGCAGTTTGTTTTATTTATACGCCTTCATATTCATAAAATAGTATTAAGCGCTGAAATATAGCTGTTTTATTCACTGTTAATAATTGTGAAATATGATTATAATTTACTATGCGTAAAACTCCCATGAATCTATACAAACAACAGCGTGAAATTGCAGATCAGTGATCAGTTTCAACAGTTTCACAAAAAAAAATCTTACGACTAAAGTTGATCGTAAGTCATGAACAATTCAGTATACTTACGATTACCTTTAGTCGTAAGACTTTTTGTGAAAGTGATCCCAGTGCCCTGTTGGAGAAGGTTTTTTGTACGTTTAAATGCTCTGAAAAATCCCTATATGGGTTTTCAGATTGCCATCAAACCTTGGTGTCTTCACCTATGATAGAGACCCATAGATTTTTAATGAATTTGTGGAGTATAAGTGTACATGAAACTGAGACTATAATTACTAGAATATATGTGACAAAGTTTATAAACGAGGAAAAGTCATGAAAACATGATGATGATGGTTAATTGGTGTTAAACGGCCATTGGTAAATAGTACATGCATTTACGAGAAAATGTTAATGTCGCATGAATATGAAACACTTACCGTTACCTTCATGATATTTTTTCCTTTAATAATCAAGAATCATATAATTTTACTGCGGAATTTCCCCCACTAGCTTTAAATAAATCTTAAAGAGACAGCAGTAATTGTCCTGTTGTAGATTTTGATATTTCGGTTTCTCACTGGAAACTTTATATAAGAATTTACGACAAAAGAAGCGATTTTTCGTTCCCTATTGTTAATGTTCCTTCTTTGGACAGTGATGTTCCTTTTGCCCCTTACAGTGTGTATATTTCGCAACTTGTAGTCGTGTTTTTGATTTTGATGAACATAATTTATGTTTATTAAATGGATCAATGAAATAACAAGGATCATATCTACATTCATGGGCTTTATATACAACATTACCATAAAAATAAGGATATGAAATCCCGATTTAATAACCTCTACAGGAAAAGTATTACTTCAAATCTATGAAAGAATTTAGTAAATGTTTTAAGCAAGTTATGGCAACGAAGTCCCTTACTTAGTAATTTACCAGTTATACATAGATTAAGTTCATTGAAATCTGAAACGTCATTTGAGATACGAGCAAAGCGATACGCTCACCGTTAGAAAGCGCCAAATGAACATCCCGCCCAAAAAAGACAAAATAACAACAGGGAACGAAAATTGTAACGTAACAAAAACTAATTGCTGTGTGACGTCAATTTACTACAAAACGAAAACTAAATGACACATTTGCCAGTTTTCTCGACTATCAAGTAAAATGATAAGCCAATCGATTTTATGGGAAGGCCAGGGTATTTATTTCAACCCCCAATCAGAAATTCAAATGGCTGTACCATAAGAAAAACATATGATTTACATTAGTATTTACCATGTTATGTGATAAGATCTTAGTATTGCATGTTACTTATTGAGGAATCCTGTTACGTTAATTATTCAATAATGTGTATCATTTTAAAGGTATTGGCTGTACCACGAATAGATTTCCAGTACAAAATAACACAGTAGGATTTTGTTATTTATAAAGTTTTTTTTAAAGACATAGGCACCGAAACAACTTGAAAAGGTAGCACTATGAGAAAACTATTTAAAGCTTAAATTTTGAAAGTCTTGATGTTACTGTATCTTTGCAACACGTCAACTTTATAACGTGTCAACTCCACATATTTCTTACAATCTGAAGTACCTTGTAAATGCATATGATACAAACTTTCTATGACAATTAAAGGGTTACCTTGAAGTAGCATTAGAAGTGAGAATATTTTGCGAAAACATGCAAATGCTTCTACTACTTATCAGTCCACTACATTAACATTTCAGTAAATATCGTTACATAGTTGACAAAATTCTCTGATATAAAAAAAAAAAAAACTGCAGATATACATTTTTATGTTTATCCCCGTGCATTCTTGTTGGGGACGCTTTATTGGAGGGATCGTAATGATGCCATGTAAGTTAAAATAACTGTTACCAAGAGCTGTAGGAGAAATAATGACCTTGCGTCACATGGGTGTGTATGTACTTGCGCATCTGTCGTAGTATTGATTGATACGCCTCTGCAATATCTATTATCAGCCAATGAAAATATTTATTAAAAAAAACTTCATTATCACCAACGAGTTGTGAGGGCATTGCTAACTTAAGTCTAGTACTTTATTAAAATTTCATATTAAAGAAATACTCATCTTATATATCAGTAAGTAAACACTGCTTATTGAATATAGTTTGAAAAACTCATAAAAATACCAGGTTTATAATTTTGTACGCGAGACGCGCGGTTCCTCTTCATCAACCACTTCAATTACACTCGAATCAAACAGTTGGAAGGCAATACCAAATACGAAGCTGAAAAGCATTAAAAAACTGAAAAGCCAACAATTTCCACCAAAAAGGTTAAGGCAATCTTTTCCTCGGGTAGAAAAACCTTATTGCTTCGAGTAATTCAGCATTTTATTAACAGTAAATTTACAGAAAAATGGACATATCAATGATATACAAAAAGTGCTGAATACGGGGCTGGTGATATCCTTGGGGACGAAACGTCCACAAGCAGTGGCATCGACCCAGTGTTTTTAAAAACTCATCAACGATACCAGGGTAATAGTTTTGTAAGATAGACTCGCTTTTCGTCTTCATGACACTCTTCAATGACACTCGAATCAAAACAATTTGAAGGCCAAAAAAATACGAAGCTGAAAAGCATAAAAACCACTTATTTCACAAATTTTCGGCAAAGTAAGGTTAAGTACCTTTAATTTTCATCGTTTTTCTCGAGTAATCTTCTTACTATCAAATCTTCTCTTTATTTTACATTGTTCATTATCTTCTTACTACGTGTATTGTAGTCACTCTTTTCAACTATTTTCTACATGAGCAAATGCCTGTACCAAGTCAGGAATATGACAGTTGTTTTCCATTCGTTTGATGTGTTTGAGCTTTTAATTTTGCCATTTGATAAGGGACTTTCCGTTTTGAATTTTCCTTCAAGTTCGGTATTTTTGTTATTTTACTTTTTCCCTCATCAACTGCTGCATGCATATTCAGTGTTAGAAATATATATCATGGGATTCCGTCTATCATCTACATTCTTATCCCCCCATTCTAAACATAGAACCACATATACCATATACATGTACATTTTTCTCTCTCTCTCCAGTAATTATGATTAAGATTCTTGAAACTAAAATTATTAGAATACAAATAGTTTATCATACTCAGTAAAACTTGTAAATATATATATATGACCTAAATATTATCAAATGAATGTTATACTTCTAAAAAGAATGATCAATGGTGTCAAAGACTATTTGTCTGGACATATATAAGTTAGTTGAGGTAGGTAGTGATGTTTTTCAAATGATAAGAACTGATGTATTACATTTGTTTTGCAGTCTTTTAGATGGTCAAAGTCCTGTTTGAAAGCAAACCTCGCCCTAGTGTCTTTACCACACATTTTGTTCTCAAGTATTATCATTCGAATAATTACTTCATATAGTACTAATTTCCTCATAATTTAAGCATTAAATGTGTAAATTTAATTGAAATGTGCGTTAACTGTAAAGTAAAAGAAAAAGTGATGTGGCACATTAATTCTGATTTTTTCATTTATTCTTTTTTGGGAGAGGGAGGGGGAGGGGAGCACAATCTTATATTTTTAGTGGTATTTTTTTCTTCAGTTCTTCTGAAGAGGCCTTTGTTTACAAAATTTTGTTGAGTTATCTCCTTCCCCTGATGGTATTATATTTTTACCTCGTACGTCCCAAAATTCCTATGTCACACGAAAATTCAAGTTTGACCTGTGTCGTTGTATGCAGTGTAATGGTCGTTGTAATGCTAACATTGAGGCAAAACGCTATTTAAGTCACATGACAGCCTTGATCACGATAACATAGCAATATCATATTCTGAAAAGCGTTAAAATAGATGATCCCTCAACTGAGTCTTGCGTATGATTCGTCAACCGTAAATACCTTTCGTCAAATTGTAAGAAAGCTCTATTTAAACCTCAAATTTTGTAAGTCTTGGTGATACCGTATTTTTTGCAACACCTCCACTTTACAACGTGTCAATTCCACATATTTCTATCATCATGAAACACATTGTAAATGGATTAGGTTACCTTGAAGTAGCATAAGAAGTGAGAATTTCGCGAAAACATGCAAATGCTTCTACTACATAACAGTCCACTACATTAACATTTCAGTAAATATCGTTACATAGTTGACAAAATTCTCTGATTTAAAAAAACACCTGCATATATACATTTGTTTTTATGTTTATCATCGTGCATTCTTGTTGGGGACGATATTTATTGTACGGATCGTATTGATACATTATTAACTTTTACCAAGAACTGTACTAGTAATGACAGTGCGTCACATCGGTACATATGTACTTACGTATTGGTCGTTTATCGTAGTATTGGTTGATACGCCCCTGCAATATCTATTATCAGCCAAAGAAAATATTTACTAAAAAACTTCATTATCGCCACCGAGGTGTGAAGGCTTTGCTTACTTAAGTCTAGTACTTTATTAAATATTCATATTAAAGAAATACTCATCTTATTTATCAGTAAGTTAACACTACTTAATGAATATAGTTTGAAAAACTCATAAAAATACCAGGTTTATAATTTTGTACGCGAGACGCGCGGTTCCTCTTCATAAAACACTTCAATTACACTCGAATTAAACAGTTGGAAGGCAATACCAAATACGAAGCTGAAGAGCATTAAAAAACTGAAAAGCCAACAATTTCCACCAAAAAGGTTAAGGCAATCTTTACTTCGGGTAGAAAAACCTTATTGCTTCGAGTAATTCAGCATTTTATTAACAGTAAAACAGAAAAATGAACATATCAATGATATACAAAAAGTGCTGAATACGGGGCTGGTGATATCCTTGGGGACGAAACGTCCACCAGCAGTGGCATCGACCTAGTGTTTTTAAAAACTCATCAACGATACCAGGGTTATAGTTTTGTACGACAGATTCGCGTTTCGTCTGCATGACACTCTTCAATAACACTCGAATCAAAACAGTTTGAACGCCGAATCAAATACGAAATTGAAAAGCATTAAAACCACTAATTTCAAAAGTTCCAGGAAAGTAAGGTTAAGTCAATCTATACCTTTCATTTTTATTGTTCCTCTCGAATTATCTACTTACAATACGAACTTCTCTTTCTTTTTCGCTGTTCCTAGGATTCCGTCTATCATCTACGGTCTCATTTCCCCCGCTCTAAACATAGAACCACATATACCATATACATGAACATTTTTCTCATTCTCTCCTGTAATTATGATTAAGATTCTCGAAACTAAAAAATGTTAGAATAAAGATAGTATATCATACTCAGTAAAACTTGTAAATATATATATGACACTAAATATTATCAAATGAATGTTATACTTCTAAAAAGAATGATCAATGGTGTCAAAGTCCATTTTTCTGGACATATATATGTTAGTGAGGTAGGCAGTGATGTTTTAAAAATGATAAGGACTGATGTATTATATTTGTTTTCCAGTCTTTTAGACAGTCAAAGTCCTGTTTGAAAGAAAACCTCGCCCTCTCGCCCTAGTATCTTTACCACCCATTTTCTGCTCATGCATTATAATTCAAATGATTACCTCAGATAATACATATTTTCTCATAATTTAAGCATTAGATGTGTAAATGTAATTGGAATGTTCATTAACTGTAAAGTAAAAAAAAAAAATGATGTGGCACATTAATTCTGATGTGGTTCGACGAGTTTTAAGTGAAGTGATTCTAAGTTTGCTCACATATTTATTTATGATATTATTGATGAAGTATCTTATAGTGAAAACATTGCATAACGTGGCGCGACACGTCAGGGTAGACAATTACATTTTACATTGTATACTGAAAATGGCAATTGGCTTTTGAAAAAAAGATAAGTATCACTATCTTATAAATAGATCATAAAGCTTCGTCAAGGAAGTTGACAGTTCTGTGCTAAGGGAATATTGGTGTAGAGTTCTGTTTTCAAATAGTTTTATTTATTGATTATACAGCATCAAACTATCTGTTGCCTTTGTTAAGCCACAATTCACAAGAGCATTATACCAAGACGTGTTCAAGAGATGTTTAATTTCAGATTGAGGGGTAAAGTATATTCATTTATATTTGATAATCTAATAATTCATTTATTTATTTATTTATTTATCTATTAATTTGATATAAATTGAAATATTTTTCCTTCAGCAATGATAGTTCATAAGCTAAAATGTGTCATGTAGATATTGGAATCATGTAGTTTATGAATGGATTTTATCGTAGGTGATATGAACAGGAGGAGATCAAATATACGAGATTCTAACAATAAGTATTGCCATATCGATCACGTGGGTGCGACCTTTTTAAAAGCACATTGCATTTCATTCTAATGTTTCATTAATTCGTATGAACATATGGAGTTATGAAGTCGTCTACGACAGCGACTGAACAATGAAACTAATGTAACAAATAAAAACTAGACTAGAATTTTGGGCAAAAATTAAATTACTTCATTGACTCAATGTACTTCCATGAAGAGAGTGTGCAGTGCATTGTGTCACTATTGTACGTATGATGTTGCAACTGACACTGGGATTGGAATATCTTGACTCTATTCTATAACAGTTTCAGAGGTATAAAATGTCCGTAAAAATATTGAATAACTACATGCTCATCATTTATTCATTGAAGTGCACACAATTTTCATTAAAATCCAATTACGGGATCTAAGGTATAACAGATTTATTACGATGAAGCTTATTATAATGATCAATGATGATTGATTCCGACTTATGCAAACAAGTGCGCACCCGAACATTGTGTGAACTCGCTTCGTTTGTGATGGTTTCGTTATCATTCAAAGCACGTCGTTTTGTTATTCTGATGGAACAGGACCTTGGCTAAATCTAGCATTATAATTAGGGCGGATAAAAAAACGATAGTGGTGTATTAGTAGGTATTTTACTGGGTATGTCTGGCAGGTAGAAAGTAAAGTACTATAGTACTTCGTACTTTATATGGCCTTTTAAACTTGTTTGATTCGAGCGGCACTGATTAGGGTTTTTTTGTAGACGAAACGTGCGTTCTGCGTTCAAATTTTTAATCCTGTTATTTATGATAGGTGTTTTTTTTATAGACATAGAAAAAAAGAAAATCTAATCGAACATAATATATCTATACACAAATGCAATCTTGAATATGCGGTTAGTTTATGCTGCAACCTGATTTGGTCATATCGAATGACTATATAAATATTGCCGGTACGTATAGCCGCTTTCTGTGAAAAATCCTTCTTACGACGTAAACAAATCATTGCTAAAGAATGGCATTATTAACGACGATGGTGAGTAAATATTCACGATCACTTTCCGCGTCGTCAGCTTTATTTGCAAAATTTACAATTTTCGATCAAATTTGTATCTTTTATATCTTTCACAGAATATAGCAGTTACAGCAAATAACCACGAAACGTGATTAAAACATTTGTTTGAACTCGTAGGTATGCTTTTATATCCCGGACAAAAATTTAGTAGTCATTATCATGTCTTTTAACATTTTCAAACATTAAGATAAAGCTACTTTTTATTTCTTGTTAATGCAGTTCTATAAAAGACCATACTACAGTCTAAATTTTATATCAGTAATCTGGTGGGGAAATCAACACTGCAGAATTATTCATGGACAGAGAACTATTAATTACACCAGGGGAGATCACTTTGCAAAAAATATGTCAAATTCAGAGAGGCAGATAACTACGTATGCATGGATATTTATTTCACTTTCTCTCAGGAAATTTAAAGATATACATCAATTAATTGTCTATCTATTTTGAAACGTGTAATTAGTATTTTCAACACACTTTGCGAACGTCTTGCGTTTGTTGAGCAAGTCTTCTAATTATATAGAATTAGGAAATCTAAGCTTGTTGATGGATTGAATTACTTTACTTATGTTGAAACATTTTCTTACCTAAATATGAAAGCGGGTCAGGGAATTCTAATTGAAAAAGACAAATTTAATAAATACAGATGCAAACTTAGTAATTGAAAGTAATTACTGATTGACACTGTCAAGGGTATATAAATGTCAAGCATGATAACAGCAAAAAAGTTGGCAAATGTAATTCTAACGCAACACTTTGTGTAACGTTTAGTGGGACTGCATTAACGCCACAACTTTCAGAGCACAAATAACACGGTTGTGTGCGCCAGCACAGATATCATGTAACCGATTTTAAAATGTATGATTTAAAAGATGTTTTCTTTAAGTTGTATTATAATTGAGATATCTGTATTGTAGTTGAACATTTGTGGACATTTTTTTCATTTGATGATCGCAAATATCCGTTTACTGCCTCTAATGACGGATAGCTTGTAAACATCAAATCGCTAATGGATTCTGGTAAATCTCGAAATACAGAATTTTGAAGAAAAAAAGAAATCGAATCCTGTTAGTACCTGGTGCCCTATAAATAACATATTTTTGAAAATAAGATGACTATGAATAAAAGGAGATGTGAGTACACATAACTAACCCAAGAACAAAACACAATATTAAATTAATTAAATTGCCATCGTACGTTCACTAATAGTTTTTAACGAATGTAAAAATGACTTTAAAATATCACTCCAAATTGAAAAGCTGTGCATTTAGGACATTTCAAATTTGAGTTTTACTTGGTGACATACCTGGTCTTTTCTGCGATAGGATAGGTTTTGTAAACATACAAACTCACTTCTTAAATTTAGATACACTATTTGTTTGCAGCATTTCCAGAAATCGCAATAATTAATCGCGCATTTATAATTGTTCAACAATCCCGACATTTTTTTCTTCAATTTTTGCTTTTTCAACGTGTACAGTTGACTAAATATGTAATTGTATACACATCAACAAACATTTCAATCAAAGATGCAGCGGAGGAACGATATTAATGGCAAAAATAATTTTAGGAAATTTATGGCATTTGGACCGTGAAAATTATCTTGAAATTGTCATATTGGAGAAATATAATAGTTGTGAATGTAAAGGTATTTCAGTCATATAGTTTGTGGGTTTCTTAGAAAATCAATAAAGACAATCGGAGACATAATTTTATGTGGGCGACTTTATCGATGTCTGTGTCACTTAATGAGGGAAGTAACAGCATTACAGCTATATTTTTAGGTTAAAGAAAAGTACAAAACCTTGACATCATAAACAACTTTTAGATTTAATTGAAAACTGCAAAGGGGTTGAAGGTGGTTTATACGGCCGCTTTAGAAAGTCTTACATACGCCATCATTATTTGTTAACAGTTATGGAATATCTGAGTATATGCTCCTTTGTTCGTTACCACAATTCCGTCCTCGTGTGCTTGGTCGTGACATTACCGAACGCGACTTGTCAGCGGCTTCTACTTACATGAGCAACACGGCGGAAGCCACTAGTAGAGCAAGAACTGTTGACCGTTCCAGAACACATGAGTTCACCCCAAGAGTTTGGCGGGTTTCGTGTTGCTACATCTTTAGTTTTCTGTGTGATGTTTAGTTTCTGTTGTTTGTCCTTCGTCGTTTATATTTTTGGCCATGGTGTTGTCTGTTTTTAATGGACTCATAATTTATGGTTGCCCCTTGGTATATTTTCTCCACATTTTCACCTAATCAAATATTAGAATGACAAAGGTGGACAAAAATAAATCTACTTTACTCCTTTTTTCAGCTATCGTATAAGAATTGTGATATCACACTTTTCATCTATGCAACAATATTTTTGGTTAATTTTCAGAAAAATGTCGCAAAATACAAGTCTTATTCATTGACACCAATTACATTGAATTTGATGGTTTTTAAGTCTGACATAATTTTTGATCGTTGACACCCAGATATAGTACTTAATCACGGACACCAATGACATTGAATCTGATGGGTTTTTTTTAAGTCAGACATAATTCTTAATGATTGAAAATTTCACACCCATTAAATTGAACTTCAATGTTTTTTAAGTCAGTCATTATTTCTAATCATGGTCACCAATGATATTGAATTTGTTGGTTTTAAATCCGACACAATTCTTAATCATTGACACCCAGTACTTTGAATTTGATGGGTTTAAGTCAGATATCATTCGGAATCATTGGCACTCATTCATTAAATTGAATTTGGTGGTTTTTAAGTCAGATATAATGCTTGATCATTGACACCCAGTACAATGAATTTGATGGTTCACAAGTAATTAAGATGTTCTCGTGATTACACTTTTCTTTGAAACTATATGTCATTGACTACAGAACCGAATTTTCAGAACTTTTACACGTAATAAGATAAATCGTAAAAATAAATCAAAATGCATATGTATTTTTCAGAAATATATCTTAAGATGCTTTAAATGTGCCTTAATAATGTAGTACATATACAACACTCACTTCCAAACTATTTAACGTAGAACCATACTTATAAAATACTAAATGTCTACTATAAATTAGAATTAACAGTTTTCCTTAATTTCATTTTTCATTTTGTAATACTACATTGCATAAAGGTACAATACATATAATTATCTACTTGAAGTTCTAAAACAAAACAGTATTGAACTGGTACAAACAGTCTTAAAACTGATCATAGAAGATACTTAATGATAAAAGTATAAAACTGGTACTTACAATTTGTAGTACAAATGCTATACCTGTAGATGACTGGTACTAAAAGGTACAATCAAATCTATGTATTAAATTTATAGTACATTTTATTAGTACATTTTAGAACTTTTAAGTTATAATACTACATTATTTCAGTACAATTTAGTACTTTTAAGTAATAGTACTAAAAAGTCATTGTGTAAAGTAGCAGTGTATGTTTTAAATAAATGTATTTGGTTTTGATTACTTAGGAGTAACTACCAGTACTTGATGTTTATTGTTTTCTTAGGAGTAACTACCAGTACTTGATGTCTATTGTTTACTTAGGAGTAACTACCAGTACTTGATGTTTATTGTTTACTTAGGAGTAACTACCAGTGCTTGATAATTATTGTTTACTTATGAGTAACTACCAGTACTTGATAATTATTGTTTACTTAGGAGTAACTACCAGTACTTGATTTTTATTGTTTAACAATAGCGAGTTGATTTCGAAGTGTTATACAGAAACTACCTATTATTATCGGTAAACTTTGACTTGGAACAAAATATTCAAATTAGTTCAGTTGTGAGTTTGGTACAGAGTCATTACAGTTACGGGGAATGGATATTGGTTTTTTAATTATTATTATTTAGTGGTTAAGGAGTAGACTCATTAGCATGTAATGTATGCAGCAGCAAACATTTTGCTTTACTTATTAATATTCTCAAATACTTCTATAGTTAAAAGCAGATACACCTTTTATATTTGAGTAGCAACTCTTTAAGAACGGATTATTGTGTTGCATATCAATTTTGGTCCCTTTAGGAACGGATTATTGTGTTCCATATCAATTTTTGTCCCTTTAGGAAATTGAACGATGAAATAACCACATCTACTCATCAACGATTTGAATCATAAATAGGTTTTGTGGACTTTTATTTTCGCCTTTTTTTTGTCCTGGCGATGTCTGTCTTTCTAAGTCTTGTGATTATGATATTATTTCCTTGGTATTTAAAAAAAGGGGTTTCCTTTAATTTAGATAATTCTGGTCGACGTATAATCATCCATTTCCCTGTTGGTTTTTTTTTTGTCATCCACCATTGTTTCCATACATACATACTCTTTAAATACAAACTAACGCGTAGGTCTGATTCATTTTTGAAATAAGTTGACAATAAATAAATGAATATTAAAAGTAAAATGTAAAAGAAATTAGTTTATGAAGGTGTATTCAAAATACAAAACGCCGGTACGAACAATTTGGCAACTCGCTAAGTATTTGTTTCAAGACATGAAAATGAAGGTTGCAGTTACCGTGCAAAAAAAAAAAAACAAACAACAAAACATTCATTATTCCGGGGAAACTATCGAGCATAAAACTTGAGTGTCATTGCTACTGTGAAATGGTGCTATGCTAAAATTTGACCCTGCTACACGTAACAACGTAATCGGAAGTCTTCGTTTTGGATATCAAGCTGTTGGCGCCCGACAATTCAGCGGTCAAAACAGCACAATTTCACGCCTTTGCAGAGATTGGATCAAACTCGATCATTTCATGATCACCCTAGATGTGACTAGCAAGGCATCACTATTTCAGCCAACGATCGGTATATCCGAGTTTTCTATCTACGTAATCAATCAGTAACTGCTACAACAACTGCTGCTGCTGGTATCCTAGATGAAAGGGGAATTCCAACTCAGAGAGTCCGTTACAGGCTTCGTCAACGCAGAATTCGATACAGGACTATTTTGGTCCATTTAGACACAGGTACATGGACGAAAACGTTTTCCTTGGTGTCATATATACATCGAGTTTGTTTCATTTGCCATTTCAATATAATTGTGGGTTTTCTGCAGATTTAAAGGATTACAAATGGATCGAGACTGGATGCGTTTCGTTGCCAGGGGGAAAACGGAAGTCTTGTGATTGTATATTGCTACCATATGTTCGATTTCACAGCATACAGACTTCAAGTTCTTTTAGAGGTACCTTTCAATAACAAGTATTTTCAAAGACAGTGTTTTTCGGGGATCACTTCTTAATCGAAAGTCAGCAGGAAAATCCTCTATTGCAACTTATCTAAATTAAGGTGACTGTAATTTATCGCTGTTCAAATCTCACGTCTCTAGTGATTATAGACACCGACACATCTTATCGGTCACATAATTCTCGATGGTGACCTTAAAACTTATGTAGTGTCGATTTCAGTCCTTCTTTCTCATAACTCAGTTGGAGCAGCTAAATTTGCCTAATAACATATTGTCCATACATATTTTGACAATAATAGTTATAGTATTTCTCGTGCGAAAACATATACTATATTTTAGTCTAAGATACATATTTTTTTTTAGTTGTTATTGGCTTTGAACTTGCTGTCAGTAACTGCGAGTACTCTAAGATCTGAACTTAGTGTCCTTGTTGTTGTTAGGGATGAGGGATAGATAAATACCCTGCCATGTCCGGTCTGTGTTTTTGTTTTATATTTTCTCTGCTTTGTATCGATTTGATGAGTTAATCCTTTTTCAACTAATTTTTATTGTTTGTTCTTATGTTGTGGTGTTACACCACTGTCCCAGGTTAGGGAGGGTTGAGAGCTCACAAACATGTTTTACCCCGCCAAATTTGTTATGTGCTTGTCCCAAGTCAGAAGCCTGTAGTTCAGTGGTTGTCGTTGGTTCATGTCTGTCATATTTGTTTTACGTTAATTGTTTTGTTATAAATTAGGCCGTTAGTTCTCTCAATTGAATTATTTCATATTTTTCATGTCGGGGCCTTTTATAGCCGAATATACGGTATGAGGTTTTTTCATTGTTGAAGGCTGTACGGTTGCCTATAATTGCTTACATTCACTTTATTTGAATTTTGGTAGATAGTTGTCTCATTGGCAATCATATACCTCATCTCCTAATTTTTATACTGTACTTCGACTTCGCATATTTGTGTTCGAGTGCGCCGGTTTGCGCGTGCTTTCCAAGATGTGCGGATATTTTATCACTACTGCGGTTGTTCATTATCAGAAAAAGAACATAAAAAATTTAATCAGTTCAATGCTCTTCAATTGCGTAATTTATTTGGCCTTACACCCTTTTTTATTCGAGTTTCACTGATATGTCTTTTGTAGAAGAAACGCACGTATGACGTACAAAATTATAAGCCTTTGGTGAGTTTATTTTCAAAGGTTAAAAATGAAAATGGACGAATAAAATATAAATGATATTTGTAAAAAAGTGTCTGTATACAACAGGGAATTAAAACAATTATTATTAGTGTTATTTCAAGAGAAAATTCTACATTTTTGTATCAGTTTATCTAATATATTTACAGAAATTTAACGCTGGAAATAATACAAATTTCATTAGTCGCAAAACATTTCTAGAAAACTAGATATTTAAATATGTTTAAATAACAAAAAATATTGTTACTGAAATTAAGGGCAATAAAATTGGAAAGAAAACCCTGAAAAGTGTGACATTTTCAATCGGCAAAAATATAAATGAAGTTGAATTTTATTTTTGCTCCATTGAAACTGAAACACAATTTGACGATATAAAGAAATTTCTTTTAAATTTCCATGGTAACAATTAACTGCCTGAAGAACTAATTCAATCAGCGTTCAAATTTTGCGACAGTAGAAGTTTATAGAAATACAGTTTTATTGGATTATATCTGAATATCAAATTATCTATAGTTATAGAGATGATTATGTGTCATTTCTTAAGATGTACGAACTAAAATTAAGATTCTTGTTAACAGCAAATAAAATTACAGTTAATACTTTCTTGAATTCTGTAAATTATCATGATGACTTCCTTATACCGTCTCCCTCATGCTCAAAGCAAAATGCGCGAATGTCTGTTGTTTCTCCCTTAAGTACAAATGCTAAAATTTAAAGAAAATCCTGTCATATTCGATCAGTATTCAGGACTTATTTCATTTTTTGCATAAATGTTTTCTGGTATATTTTGTTCAACTGGGGAATCAGTTTCAAGTGTTTAAAATTCGTGATTACTCAATCCTTGGGGAACGACAAAGAAAGATTGACTTAACTATTGCCTTAATTTGCAGACAAGACCAACTGTACGTCGGCAGGCCTTTCGCGCTGTGCATCGAGACAGGATTTAGAAAGGATAAATGAGTGTGTTACTGCATTGAAAAAAACATGGCTCAAAAATGATTTATGTTAACCGATGATTTATTGGAGATTTCATCGTGTGCTGAGCATATTTTTGTCAATAGAGTACGGCTAATTTCCCTGAATTTATTTCGCATCATGGTAATTTCAACGGTTTAACCACTTTTTGAATGTACTGTTTCAACAAAATCATGTCGTATTTTAAACATTATAAAACTGATATTTTATCAGATCTCCCGGTTTTGTTATGGCACGAGAACATTGTCAAACATTCTTAAATAAGTATTTTTGACCATGATCCCGCGCCATTGAAGACTTTGGCACCGAACATCACTGAATGCTCCAGCAAGATAAAATGTGAAATAATTCAAAAAAAAAAAAAAAAAAAAAACCAACGGTCTGATGTATGACAAAACAATAAACGAAAAACAATATGACAGACAGCAACCAGCTACTATCACTGAATAACAGGATCCTAACTTTGGACACATGCTCATTAAGAATGTGACGGATCGAGTTAAAAATGTTTGTGAGCGATCAATCCTTAATTGGTACCCACAGGAATACTTGCAACCTGTCGATAAATTTTATTACTTAAACGTTCAAAGTGAATATTTACAGATTTAATCATCCGAATAGAAAGGACCATCAAAAGCACGCAATTTATCTAATAAATCCAGAGTATTTTACTCCAAAAATAATCATTTTTATTATTTTCACATTCTTTATTACAAAAGTTAATAACAGCTTACTTAATGTTAGTAATAGAAACTAGCTAAAGGCGCAGAACGATTAGTAGTATAATACTTACTATATATATATCTGTAACAATTCCATCCTCATGCCTTATATATCATGTACTGTGTTACGACGCTAGATAAAAACTGACGAGGAAAGGTAACACCCGGCCACCGAAATCTTTATTTTTATAGATCCTAGGTGGTCGAGTGGTCTAACGCGTCGGGCATAGTGCAAGGCGATTTGGTGCCACGATATTTCAGTAGCATGAGTTTGAATCCTGGCCAGGGAAGAACAAAAAAATTGCCTCCGCAAATTTACAGATCTAGCACATTGTTGGGCTGTTGTTTAGACGAATTATATATATATACACTAGGTTTGAACGTTGTTTTCAATTTAGACTTATTTACATATATATATGTAGGACTCTAAAGTGCGATGGTACTCTAAAGTGCGATGGTCACGCTAAAGTGCGATGGTCTACGCTAAAGTACGATGGTGTCTCACGCTAAAGTGCGATGATTGCTAATTTGCTAAAGTACGATGGTATAGCACGCTAAAGTGCGATGGAACAATAGGGTAAGGTTCGAGGGCTTAAAACATTCAGTAAAGTGCATGGATGTTCAAAACAAGTCTTTTTGCAAAAGCTAGTATGCTAAGGTATAACATATGTAATAGGCTTTATGATTGACCGGTAGGCTAAAGTGATTCTTTCTAAATTTAGAAGACCGACCACGAAATCATTACTAAAAGGTAATTTATGTGTCACAAAATACTGTATTTCTTGTTAAATGATTTTTTAACAATTTCTTTCGTATTAAATATTTGGATAATTGGTGTAGCCTGCCGCTCACAAAGTCTATCAATAATCTGACCCCCCCCTTTACAGTCGTCATTGTAAATTACAAATAAAAAATGCGTTCATTGTCGAAATATTAAGTAAGTTAACATTTATTGATACAAGGCTTCAAGCTTTAACTTAAATGCGAGAAGAATGCGATATTCGCCGAGCTTTCTCCTTTTTCATAAATACATGTCATATTTTCCTACACTGAACAAGCTTTCTTTTAGCCGCTAAAAAAACATGTACCTTTATTTAACCGACGTTACTTTTCAATAAAATCGACTGACAATATTTTAATGGGGACAGCAAAGTAAACTGCAACGTAAACAAATCATATGATTAAAATGTATCCGTTCGCTTCCATTAGAAGCAGGATACAGGATACCTATGCGTATACTATTTTGTATCTATATAGTAAAATGGTCGACTGCAGGACACAAGTCCTTCTTCCAGCACCCCAAAACACACATTTGCTTCAGCCGACAAAGCACGGTTAGGTCTGAAATTAAGTCATGGACATTTGATTTAAAAGTTGTTAATCAAATATTCTTAGGCATATTCATTTTGGGTTTGTATAAACGACTGTTAACGTCATAATCCAACTACGTTTCTTACGTCTATACTTTCGCGGACCATCGGACTTTAGCGTATGGAAGCATCGCACTTTAGCGTAGACCATCGCACTTTAGCGTGACCATCGTACTTTAGCGTCCCCATCGCACTTTAGAGTCCTACATATATATATATAAATAGAAGTCTATAAAAGGACCAACCAGCAAATTTACTATGTACCGGATCGTCTAGAATAGACGATATTGTGCAGATACGGAAAAAATTATATAAGTCTAAAAATTTGCACAACGATACTAAAATAGTATCGTTGTGCAAATTTTTAGACTTATAATATATATATATATATACAATGTTAGCTGCTTTTCCGGCCAGTAAGAACACAAAACGCTTTGCGAGTTCTTAAAATTAGTTTTTAATCTTAGAAATGTGCGTAATATCTATCCTTTTATTTACTTCTAAATTTGGTTTGAAATTTTGTATGCGAATATCCTATTTTTCAGACATTTATTCAAAAAGTATCCAAGGAACTTTCTTTTCACCAACTTTTACAATAGGATGAAAAAGCATCCTTAATGACATGACGACACTCTTTCCAATCAATGTTCGAAAGAGGACAATATTTTTGTCTTTTGTTGAGGAAGTTTATACCCTTTAGGTCCTGAACGATGTTGAGGTCTCCTGTAATATCATGACCATATAATCAACACATAAACTTCGAAGTTTGCTATCCATAGACATGAATGAAACTATCATTCAAAGTTCGATAACCTAAGCAACTTATCGAAACTATCATTTCATGTTTGCTATCCATATCAATGTTTAAAACTATCATTTCATGTTTGTTTCTCAATGCTATGTATTTAAAATATCATTTCATGTATGCTTCTCAACGCCGTGTACAAAAATAAAATCATTTAAAGTTTGCTACCAACACAATTACTAAAGTATTATTGTTTTATTTCTATTGTAATGTATCAACGCATTATAGTAAAGTATCATTGCAAGTTTGCTAACCATAGAAATGTATTGAACTGTCATTTCATGTTTTCTTTTCAACGCGTTGTATAAAACACCCATAAGTATGGACGTATAATTTCATGTCATAACCATAGAAATGTATGGACGTATCATTTCATGTTTGATTCCCATAACAATGTATGGACGTATTATTCCATGTTTGATACCAATACAAGTGCATGGACGTTTTATTCCATGTTTGATACTCATAGCAATGTATGGACGTATCATTTCAGTGTATGGACATATTATTCGATGTTTGATACTCATAGCAATGTATGGAACTCTTTTAGGTCATTTTTTAGTAGCAATAAACAAAAGAACTATGTCAATTGTACATGCTTTGATACTATATCTGCCCTTGAATTTTTACTAGATAATATTTTTTGTTCGCTTTGGAGATTCCGTATATCGTCAGGTTATCGGAATTCCAATGGGGACTAACTGTGCACCACTTATTGCGGACCTGTTTTTGTATTGCTATGAGTTACAATTTATGACTAAAATCAGCAAAGACCCATCGAAACAACATCTGATACAAAATTTAATAATACTTTTAGATATTTGGATGATATATTGGCTCTCATTAATGACGACTTCAGTATGTATACTAAAGAAATTTATCCTCTTGAACTTACTTTAAATAAAGCTAATACTAACAATGACCACTGCCCTTTCCTCGATCTTGATATCTATATCATTAACGGAAAGCTTAATACAAAAATTTATGATAAAAGAGATGATTTTCATTTCCTATCGTTAATTATCCATTTTAGATGGTGACGTTCCTTGTCACCATCTTACGGTGTTTATATATCTCAACTTGTACGATTCGCTCGTGTATGTAACAACGTTTCAGATTTTAACGAAAGAAATTTATGTATTACTGAAAATTATTACACCAGGGTTTTCGATATCACAAACTAGTCAAAACATTTACTAAATTTTATCATCGGTACAAGGACATCATTCGTAAATATAGCTCAACATGCAGACTTCTTATACGTTCAGGTATTTCACATCCAATCTTTTATGGTAATATTCTTTATAAAGCACAAAATGTCAGTATTCACCTCAGAAGCTAACAAAACCTTTAAATAGACTTATTAAGAAGGGATATAGTTACGATACTGTTGTCAGGTCATTAAAGATTGCATATTTTGGCTTTAATATTGATTCACTTATAAGGTCTTTGCATCGGAACTAAACACATTTATTTAAAACCAGTTGTTGGCATGACACGGGTTATGCTCTTCTCATATATTTTATGATGGTATGATACTAAACCCTAACGGGAGGGATTGTGCCTGATATTCATATGATGAAGACATAATCTTTCAATCAGTTTAATTGAGGTCTGGAGCTGGCATGTCAGTTAACTGCTAGTAGTCTGTTGTTATTTATGTATTATTGTCATTTTGTTTATTTTCTTTTGTTACATCTTCTGACATCGGACTCGGACTTCTCTTTAACTGACTTTTAATGTGCGTATTGTTATGCGTTTACTTTTCTACATTGGCTAGAGGTATAGGGGAGGTTGAGATCTCATAAACATGTTTAACCCGCCGCATTTTTGCGCCTGTCCCAAGTCAGGAGCCTCTGGCCTTTGTTAGTCTTGTATTATTTTACTTTTAGTTTCTTGTGTATAATTTGGAGTTTAGTATGACGTCAATTATCACTGAACTAGTATATATATTTGTTTAGGGGCCAGCTTAAGGACGCCTCCGGGTGCGGGAATTTCTCGCTGTATTGAAGACCTATTGGTGACCTTCTGTTGTTGACTGTTCTGTGGTCGGGTTGTTGTCTCTTTGACACATTCCCCATTTCCATTCTCAATTTTACATATCATTTCATGGTCAATACCCAAAAATATTTATGGACGTATGTAGCCATGTATGTACGTATCATTTCATGTTTGATACCCATAGCAATGTATGGACGTATCATTCCATTTTTAGTACCAATAGCAATGTACGGACGTATCATTACATGTTTGGTACCCATAGCAATGTATGGACGTATCATTACATATTTGGTACCCATACATGTATGGATGTATCATTCCATGTTTGATACAAATAGAAGTGTATAGACGTTTTATTCCATGTTTAATACCCATAGCAATGTATGGATGTATCATTACATGTTTGGTACCCATAGCAATGTACGGATGTATCATTACATGTTTGGCACCCATAGCAATGTATGGATGTATCATTACATGTTTGGTACCCATAGCAATGTATGGATGTATCATTACATGTTTGGTACCCATAGCAATGTACGGATGTATCATTACATGTTTGGTACCCATAGCAATGTACGGATGT
Source organism: Mytilus coruscus (assembly GCA_017311375.1). Classification (NCBI taxonomy): domain Eukaryota; kingdom Metazoa; phylum Mollusca; class Bivalvia; order Mytilida; family Mytilidae; genus Mytilus; species Mytilus coruscus. The sequence goes on from CM029596.1 coordinate 129,780,145, forward strand.
ATCATTACATGTTTGGTACCCATAGCAATGTATGGATGTATCATTACATGTTTGGTACCCATAGCAATGTACGGATGTATCATTACATGTTTGGTACCCATAGCAATGTACGGATGTATCATTACATGTTTGGTACCCATAGCAATGTATGGACGTATTATTACATGTTTGATACAAATAGAAGTGTATAGACGTTTTATTCCATGTTTGATACCAATAGCAATGTATGGACGTATCATTACATGTTTGATACCCAAAGCAATGTATGGACATATCATTTCAAGTTTGGTACCCATAAACGTATAGATGTATCATTGCTTTTTTGATACCTATAGACATGTATGGACGTATCATTTCATGTTTGATATCCATAAAAATGTATGGACGTATCATTTTTTTTGACACCCATAGAAATGTATGACCGTATCATTTCTTGTTTGATATCCATAGACATGTATGGACGTATCATTTCATGTTTGACACCCATAGAAATGTATGACCGTATCATTTCTTGTTTGATATCCATAGACATGTATGGACGTATCATTTCATGTTTGATACCCATAGCAATGTAAGGGCGTACTATTTCTTGTTTGATACCCGTAGAAATGTATGAACGTATCATTTCTTGTTTGACACCCATAGAAATGTATGACCGTATCATTTCTTGTTTGATATCCATAGACATGTATGGACGTATCATTTATGTTTGATACCCATAGCAATGTAAGGCGTACTATTTCTTGTTTGATACCCGTAGAAATGTATGAACGTATCATTTCGTGTTATAAACCCATAGCAATGAATGGACGTTGTATTCCATGTTTGGACGTATTATTTTTGTTTTTTTGCTTCTCAACTCATTGTATAAAAGTATCATTTCATGTCATACACATAGAAATGTATGGACGTTTCATTCATGTTTTATATTCAGAGAAATGTATGTACGTTTCTTTCATATTTTATATTCAGAGAAAGGTATGGACGTATCATTCCATGTTTTTTCCCAAGTTAATGTATGGAAGTATTATTCCATATTTTGCCACCAATAACAATGTATTGAGTAGTCATTTCGTGTTTGCTACCTTTGTTTAAAATTATATTCAAACAATGGTATCTTGCAATTTTTGTATGGTTGAAATGTAGAACACTTATATTAATCCTATACTCTATGAATTGTTACGAATGAATGAAATTTATGTTAAGTAAACGTCAATAAAACACTAACCAGACATTTAAATAAAACCATATTAATATATGTAAGTCAAGTTAAGGTATCAAATAATAAAAAGTGTCTACACCATATATGTTAAGGTATAAATAGACCGGAATCTAGACAAAATGTGAATAAATATATATATTGTAGTATCATTGTTACAATGAATCAAAAACGTGTCATAGGTGCAGCCATCTTGTAAACGGAACGTGGCAGCCGACTCTCTGTGTTTAGTTGTCTTATCATTTAATCTTTTTTCTCCTGTGTATCGTCATGAAAACTCAAATTCATCCATAAAAGTATATTATTACAAAGAATTAATTGTTTCCGTTTTGATCAAAATTTCCACGGAGCCGCTAGTTGTTGTTGAAAATCATTAGTTCACCTAGAAAAGTCATGGAACGCCATACATTCAAGGGCACTCAAAATTCCAAAACATATTTCAATTAAGAATAAAAAGTAAAATCACAAAAATACTGAACTCCGAGGAAAATTCAAAAAGGAAAGTCCCTAATCAAATGGCAAAATCAAAAGCTCAAACACATCAAACGAATGGATAACAACTGTCATATTCCTGACTTGGTACAGGCATTTTTTTATGTAGAAAATGGTGGATTAAATAGCTGGTTTTATAGCTAGCTAACCCTCTCACTTGTATGACAGTCGCATCAAATTCCATTATATTGACAACCATGTTTGAACAAAACAAACAGACACAATAGGTAAACATGTCACAAATAGAGGTACAACAGCAACACGAACCCCACCAAAAACTGGGGGTGATCTCAGGTGCTCCGAAAGGGTAAGCAGATCCTGCTCCACATGTGGCACCCGTCGTGTTGCTCATGTTATTACAAAGCTTACAAAGCCGGTAAATAGTCTAATTCGGTAGGTCACATTCGTGAAAAGGGAAGCGGATTATAGTTACGACATAAGGAACACGCAGTGATGATTTCAACTTACCCATTTGGAACTCTTGGTTTTACAAAATTGGAAGGGTCACAAATGGGAAGGAAATCATCTCTTTTGTCGTAAAGTTTTGTTTTCAACCGACCCTAATTGTCAATTTCTAGATGTAAGTCTAGATATGAGGCAGACTTAACTGTATCTGTTATATCCTTTATCTCTCTAAATAAAGGCAACAGTAGTAAAACGGAAAGTCCCTAATCAAATGACAAAATCAAAAGCTCAAACACATCATACGAATGGATAACAACTGTCATATTCCTGACTTGGTACAGGCATTTTCTTATGTAGAAAATGGGGGATTGAACCTGGTTTTATAGCTAGCTAAACCTCTCACTTGTATGACAGTCGCATCGAATTCCATTATATTGATAACGATGCGTGAACAAAACAAACAGACACAAGTGGTAAAAATGTCAAAAATAGGGGTACAGCACTCAACATAGTGTTATCATCTTAATCACTATAAAAACAAACAAATGTAACAAAGAAGCACAAAAAGGCATACATCAAATTAAACATCCTCATTTTGCCTTTTTATTATACGGTTTTATTTATCTATGTAAAATCCACCCATAAAGGATCGAAAGATTTTAATTACTGGCGTAGAATCGCGCGTTTGACGTCACACAGGTATATATAAAATAATTTTGTCGTTCAAAGTATGACGGGATACATAAGTACAGAGTCACGTCAAATGGATATCACAAAAAACAGACTTAACAGTAAAAGTAATATTAATAAAATAAAATAATTTTGTCGTTCCTTAATAATGTTTCCTTAGATATTTTATTTAAAGCACCATTTCAGAAAAAATCGATTTCAAAAATTTGCATTGTCGGCAATTGGTCCAAGTTTTGTTTCTTTACATTCTTAAAGGATTTATGTGGTTGAAACCATATATGGCTGATAAGCGAAGAAATGAATGGCGTCATCAACCTTTACATCTCAAAAAGTACCTGTTAGTTAGATAACGGATGTTGTTCATTCCTCTTGTTTTCCACTTTTATCGATCTGTGTGTGTGTTTTTTTTAACAATTTAGTACACTGAAATATAGTGCATCTTCCCTATACTTACGTTCTATGGTTTGATTTTTCTTGAATAAAAATTGTGAAAAATATGCATTCCTAATAAAAATCAAATTGAGACTTAATATTGGTATTGATTCCTAATTAGTGTGCATTTTAGTTTATTTATTGCTTTGGGTTCCCGTTATCAAGACCATTCCAATCTGTATTTTCAGATTATTTGAATACACTTCAATACTGTTTTTCAGATAATATCAATACTTGATTGTTATAATAGTAGTAAATAAGATGATGTGGTATGAGTGCCAATGAGACAACTATTCATTCAAGTCACAATGTGTAAAAAGTAAACAATTATAGGTCAAAGTACGGCCTTCAACACGGAGCCTTGGGTCACACTGAACAGCAAGCTATAAACCTGTTTAACGGCTTAGTTTATCTATCAGAATCAGCAAAACCTGGTTGCAGTAAATGAGAGTATTCACCACATGATATTTCACTGAATTGTATTTGTAACTGTAAAAGATGGGCGGAAGATACCAGGGGCAGTCAAACTCATAGATCGAAAATAAACTGACAACGCCATGGCTAAAAAAGTTAATGACAAACAGACAAATATAAGTACATGAAACACAACATTGAAAACTAAAGACTAAGCAACACGAACCCCACCAAAAACTGGGGGTGATCTCAGGTGCTCCGGAAGGGTAAGCAGATCCTGCTCCACTGTGGCACCCGTCGTGTTGCTCATGTTATTACAAACCCGGTAAATAGTCTAATTCGGTAGGTCACATTCGTGAAAAGGGAACGGGATTGTATTTACGACATAAGGAAAATATCCGATATCATCTGTGAAACGGATAACCCATAACGGTCAGTATTTAAATTATAGAGTAAAGTATTTTTTTTCTGAGCTGACCTTGATTTTGCACTTTTGAAACCCGGCAGTACTGAAAGAGCAGGTATAATGGTTTTCTTTCTGACCATCCGTTCGTCCCATGAAATAGCAAACTCCGAAACAGCGACGACGTTGCTTCGCTAAACGCTAAACTATCAAACGTAGCGTAGCAAGGAGGACGTTGTACCACTGTCTCGGAGTTCGATGAAATAGTATCTTTTTTTTCAGGAACTACAAATTAGAGGTTTCAATCTTAATGTGTAGGAGTATCCTACATTGTAGTATATGTTTTCACATCCAATGCTCATTAACTCCGTGATTACAGAATACTTATAGTGGGGGTAATTCATCAGTGAGCAATATGTCACAGTACATTTATGTTTATACCTTGTGTTATTCTACTGATCGAGATAGATATAGAGATGATTGACTCCAAAATGAGTTGACCCCCCACTTCATGTTTTTTTTCTGTTTATAACTTATCATAACACCTTTCTTAAACAAAATTAAAAACATATCAATTAACGCTTCCAAGCTTCATTATTATTGCTACGAAATAAGAACAGGGCGGTGTATTATTTAACGCGTAATTATTTTTAAAAGGCCTGAATTGATTTCGCGCTGATTAAAGGAAATGTGGGGAAACATTACGAGGCAGGAACTCACCCTGTAAAAGACATTTAGACATACAAACACACAATAGACAAAAGTGTGTATTTCTTTTAACAAAATAAACTGACGTACCTTATGATATAATACATTCTGTGTTTATTGTTTCTATTAATGTGAGATATTCATTATTAACTATAGCTGTCATTTTATTATCGCACTTTAAGTCTGAGGGTGAAACAGATAATTGGTTATATCTAGTTCTTACCCATCACGTGACATACTCCCTTCTTACACACTGAATTGGTGAGATGATATTTATATTGCATGATTTCATGATATTTTGGAATATGTGTCACGTTGTATGCGTGATTGTGTGTACTAAACACGCAAACTTGAGCACTATTTGATTTGAAGTTTGAATAAAAACAAAATTTAAAAAAAAAAAATGAATGTTCAGTTGATAAGGTATTTCAGATCCCATCTAACAGCTATCTAATCTCACCGTTATTCTTTGTATATCTGTAGCGCGATTTACGAAAGAATCTTATACTTAATAATATACAGGAACTTTTCTTATAAAGTGTTCCTATTTAAATGGAATCTACTGGAAATACCCCCAAACAGTTCAGTTCAGTGAAAAAATATCACTTATAAATTCAATAATTTTCTGTGTCATGTGTCTCTGCTTGTTCATGTATTCTTTTTCTATGTTCTTTCTTCTTTTTAGCTTATACCCTTAGTTTGTCTATATTTGTTTTTGGTTTTTTTTGGCAAGATCTTATCCCTTATATTCGTTTCTGTTTAGCATTTTCCATTTTTTTTTATTTTTCTCATTATCAGGAACTGTTAATATATAACCATTGCCAAACCGTAATTCGTAGCATCAAGTTCTAGTTTGCTGTTGTTCCGAAATTTATAAATTTTCACCTTGCCTGGTCATCTTCCGTACATCGAGAAAGCGAAATACTGTGTGCCAAGAGCAAGTATTCAGAGAAAGTCGTGTCGCGTTTGAATCAATGACATTGTTTATAATTATGTTACTTTGTTTAAATGTGTATAAATGTTTTTGTTTAAATGTAATTTAAATCATTCTAATCATTCTAATCATTCACAGTTCTTTATTTTGTAATTCATTTGATTGTATAGCTCAAATTTTGAGCACCATGATTGGTTAATAAAATATCTTGTATCTTGTATCTTGAATCAGTATCAGGGCAAGCTTGTTTTATAATTTTGGATGTTTAAAGAACTTCCATCTTAAGTTGTAAAACATGTATCTGTCTGTTTGTCCTTGTGTGTACTTGTTTCCCTTTTTCATTTACTTTTAACTTGATTATTTGCATTAATATAAATAGGAAGATGTGGTATGAGTGCCAATTAGACAACTCTCCATCCAAGTCACAATGTATAAACAGTAAACAATCAAAGTACGGTTTTCAACACGGAGCCTTTGCTCACACCGAACAGCAAGCTATAGAGGGCCCCAAAATGACTGGTGTAAAACAATTCAAACAGGAAAAACCAATTTTAAACTTACCATATGTAAAGAACAAAGGTAGACCTTGCAGATGATAATACTAGTAGTAGGCTGTAATTATCTGGTCTTGTCTAAGGGAATAGCATAATATTTCGTCTTTAGTTGGTGTCTGTCCGTCTATAATTTATTGTTGAAAAATCACATAAACCAATTCGAATCAAACTTGACCACAAAAACATTTAATGGATTAGTATCCGGTTTTTCTGCCACTTATTATATAGCTGCTATTGATGAGTTCGTTGTTGTAGTTTTACACTGCAGCTGCATATCGGTAAAGGTCGATGCGAAGTCTCAAAAAAATTATATTTAAGGACAAATTAATGGAAATCTATCAAAAATGTTATAGAAACCTGTAAAAATCGTACAGCTGTCAGCAAAGTTTTAAGTGAGCCATACATTAATTATATATAAGTCCACAATTGCCACCAAAAATTTCGTCATTAAAAAAAATCAAAATTTAACATACAAATGAAAAAAAAAAAAAAAAAATCTGAAAACAGCAAAATATTGTCGAGTTCGGGTAACTGATAATTGAATTGTTTCCTTAAAAAATATGATTAATGACCATATTCATCCTCAAACAACGGGTACTTTCATTTCAGTTCAAAATAAATACAGAAATTTTTGAAGAAACAAACATATATATTCCGCAGTATTGATGAGTGATAAAGCCTGCTTGAGGCCATAAGTCTTTTATTTCAGTTGTTCCTTTTTCTTATTTTCTACTTTTTTTTTAATCTCATGGCTATTAATTACATTTAACATTTTCGATATGCTTCATTTTTTTCTCACACAAAAGGAAGAATTCACTTGTTTTTGTTTTGTTCAAATAAATGAATAAAAACAAATCTAAACTGGGAAATTGAGCTCTATTTGGTAATATTGCCGATTGTAATATTTTCACAGAATCATTTCTTCAGATTTCCAACCATAATCAACTTGCCATATTTGGAGCACTGTGCTAAATATAGTAAGTTTATTCTCGGTATTTTGACAGGTTTCTTGAAGACAATTTGATAGGTAAATCATATGGTTGCTGGGAGAAAAGATTGGTATAATGTTTCACTTTAATTGGAATGTAACTTAGAAGCATGCACTATTATACAATATTCTTATTGAATTAATTTTTAGGTCTCATTGGAGACACGAGTACAAGTTTAAGGACTCATTGAAGATATGAGTACAAGTTGGGATTGATTTTGGGGTTATGGCCCATACCGTTTAGGAATTAGTGGCCAAAAAGGGGGAAAATAACAATAACTTGAGTATAAATCTATGGATTTCTATGAAATTAAACCACAAGGTTCCAAACCAAAAAAGAAAGGTTGGGATTGATTTTGGGGGTTATGGCCCTAACATTTAGGAATTAGAGGCCAAACACAATACTTTCTAATACTTTGTAGAAATTGCTTATTTCTTAACCAATTTCAATGGGGTTTACCTCAAAGTCTTGAATTCTTGGGGTTCTTTGATATGCTAATTCTAACCGTGTATTCAGATTTAGGATTTTGGACCCGTTCTCAAATTGGTCTACATTGAGGTCCAAAGGGTCCAAAATAAAACTATGTTTAATTTCATCAAAAATTGAATTATAGGGGTTCTTTGATATGCTGAATCTAAGCATGTATTTTGATTTTTAATTTTTGGCCCGGTTTTCAAATTGGTCCACATTACGGTCCAATGGGTTCAAAATTAAACTTTGTTTGATTTCAACAAAAATTTGAAAATGTGGGGTTCTTTGATATGCTGAATCTAACCTTGTATTTAAATATTGGAATTTTGGCCACGTTATCAAATTGGTCCACGTTGATGTCCAAAGGGTCCAAATTTAAACCTTTGTTTGATTTCATCAGAAATTGAATTCTAAAGGTTCTTTGATATGCTGAATCTAACCATGTATTTAGATTTGAATATTGAACCATGATAGGTAAATGTCAAATTCAAATTGTCAAGTTCATAGACCACATTCCTCCTGTGTCAGAAACCTATGCTGTGTCAAATATTTAATCACAATTCAGGTGTATCAAGTTTGAATGCTGTGTCATACTTGCCCCAACTGTTCAGGGTTTGACCTCTTTGGTCGTATCAAGCTGCACCCTGCGGAGCATTTTATCTCTGTTGTATTATAGACTATTGTTTGTCTTTTCGTCGTTTTTAGTTTTTTACCATGGCGTCGTTAGTTTGTCTTCAAGTTTAAATATCCCTTTGCTATCTTCCTCCTCTCTTTTATGCCCCTGGCTATGGACCAGGATGGCTATTGCCATCACTCGTTGTCCGTCATCACCGTCCGTCGTCCTCCTGATATATCCAGGACAACAAGAGCTTTCCATTATTACGAACGTTATCTGTATTCTAATCAGATTGAATTCGTAGTAATATAATTTCCTTGTAAAACCTTTAAATAAAATGAAATTATTAGAATTGAGTTGTAAAATTGGTTACCGTGCTTCGTTAAATGCATTTACATCCCTATAAAATTACAATAAGAAGCGTTAAATCCTTAGTATAGATTATTTCTTATTAGAGGGAGATAACAAGAATTTTACAAATTGATCGATTGGTATTGTCAACGTATATTTGTTCCGCCTAACAGAAGTTCTCCTGGAAACTATGTTATAAACAATGCCATAATATCTGTTCCTGTTGGAACAAATGTTCTATACCTTTTATAAGGTGGAACTAATCTTCCAGACTGTTTCTTCCATTTGGAATTAATATTACGAAGAAGCGTCTATTTCATGACAATATTGCGTGAACTGTCAATACAGCACTTAATAGTATTTTATGCATGTCATATGATAAAACCAAAAGAAAATAGATTATATTACATTATGTCAAAAGAACACGTGAAACTTTTCATATTGTATGAACAAACTTTAGACCTGCTAATACCTTTTCGGAGCACTTGAGGTCACCCATTGATAGTGATTGGGTTCGTGTTGCTCAGTCTTTAGTTTCTATGCGTGTTTTGTAGACGGTTGTTTATATTTTCTTTTTTGCCTTAAAGTTGTCGGTTTCTCTTCGACTTCTGAATTGTTTCAGTGTCTCACGGGTTTCATCCGCCTCCTTCTTTGTAAAAGACCTCGTTTTCGAAATAACCATTCAAATGGTAACTGAGTATGGCAAAGATATGCGAACTGGTTATCCTCGGGAAAAGGGGTTATCTTCGGGAAACTGCTTGACAATGGCAGAGCTATATATCACATAGTTAAACTACATATTATCTGCATATAAATACATTTGAGATTTGAGATGGCCAAATTATCAACTGCTTTAATTTTTAACCCTAGTCTGTTATGATTGCGGTGAATTTTGCTAAGAAGATATCAAACCTCTGTATAAATTGCAATAGGTAATTTGCTAACCAGCAGATTTCGGTGATCAATAAGATAATTAGTCTTGATTGTGTTGGATGTCTTTGACATCATGGCATCTCATTGTGCTGCTTTAACGTCACTGCATGGTTTACATGTTCTTTGAGTATTCTATCAACTGATTGGTCATTATTATGCAAGATGTTTGAAACAACCTTGAGTACTCTTAAGTATGTGTATGTAATTAAGAAAAAAATGTTGAAATATGTCCCTGTTTATTCTCAAGTGCAATCTAGAAGTTCTATAACTTGATTTCAGTAAGTATGACACGTACATATTTATGGAATAGCTTTCATCGTATACACACGAAATCAAAAGATTAAAAACCAAAACGAATGGGAACATTAAAACCACGTGACTAAACCCAACGAGCGTCTAACATCAAGTTGCATAAATGTATCCCGCAGATACAATCATTATCCAAAAAAGGATGTTCCCAAAGTTTAAGTACTTTTTTAAGCGTGAACATGAGATATGTTTACACAGTAAATGGTCATGAATTTACAATTATAAAATGGAAATGAAATGTAATACAATATCTTTATCTTTATTTGTTACCTTATAAATAAATAGATGATGACATTTAGCTGTGGTATTCTAAAGAAACGAGTTTATATTCGAGACACTCAATTTGATATGATTAATTCTTTAAAGTGTCAGATTTAAATATCTAATTGATATTTTTGGCATTTAATAACAAACTTCACCACACTTTTTGGGAATATCATAGGGTTTACTATCAATAATAATTTGTTTAACAATTGCGTATGAGACCTCTAGGTTAGATTTTGGCATTTGTGTCGAATAGCGTAAAACCGGTGTATTGTAAAGCGTGTTGTATTGCCTTCTGCGGGTGATTGAGTGCATCTCATTCGATGTATTTATATCTAAGAATGTGTACTGACTCAGCCTTAGCTCGTAACATGATATATAACTGTATAGAGGATTTCTCACGCTATATCATGCAGTTTCTTTTAAAATATCATTTTTGCGCTTCTTACCTAGTAAGAATGCATGTTTTATTTCTAATCAAACAGAAACAAAGTATTGAAATGTCAACATTTATTTTCTTCTTCTCTTATTCTAATTTTTTGCTGTGATCGAAATAGAAAACAGCAAGATTCGACTTCATACAGTACTTGTACTGCGTGACCTCAAGTCAATGCTAACCAATGAAAACATCAAGATATGTTTCTTAACAGTTTTTTTTTTCTTCTGTCTATTCGGGGAATTTTCGGATGATAGTTAATACTTGAGTAGTTGTTTTATGAAACCGCAAAGTATGGTGGCGAATTTTAAATCAACCGAGACTGAAAGTAGTTTGTTCGGGTTGTATATCCCCTCGATCACAGGTCAGTATCATCATTGTTTATACATATATATATTTTTTGTACTAGATACACCCTGATATTGTAGCTGCCACCAGATGTCACAGAATGGCATATTGAAATTAATTTAGTTGTTACTTTTTTTCGCCTTACAAAGTAAGAAACAACTTAAAATTGTGTACAGTCTTATCCAGATATTCAATAATAAACTTTATAACAAAAAATAAAAAGCCCGACGAGTTCAAATGCAATAATAAATATATTATTTTGTTGATATTACGAAGGTGGTGTACCAAGATATACCAAGAAAAACGAAACACAAGTTAATCAGTTGATCCCAGAAATTTTTCTCATTGTGTATAATGCATATATATATATTGTTTTCAATTTAATGTTTTATAAACTTAAACCCAAGTTTTGACAATTTCAAAAATATTAGTAGTTTGCGCATGGGATGTTCAAATGTGATCTCAATCACATTGTCTGCTTTACGGCCGTACAGTGACCTATAGTTGTTAATTTCTGTGTCATTTGGTCTCTTGTGGAGAGTTGTCTCATTGGCTTCTTTTTATATTTACCCGTGTAAACTGTGTAATTATTTAACAGCTTTATCTTCTAGATAATTATAAACTAATGATAACAGTTATAATAATTATAATTAAAATTATAATAATAATAAAAATGCTTGACTAATATTTTTTTTTCAATTGAAAAGGTCAGTTATAACGAATAGAACCTAATAAAGTAATATGAAGCTCTAGATTGTCTTAACATGAATTTCACGAAGATTTAGGCTGGTATTTAATTATCATGTAAAATGTTGTAATAATATCCATTAAGCATAAGTATCCTGGTCCTAAATGCACCTCAACTTCGTACTTTATTTAGCGTACAAAATTATAAGCCTCGTATGTTTTTGGTTGCAAGGGATTCATTGCCCCCTTGCATAAATACTGCAAACTCTTTATTTATTTATTTATTTATTTATTTATTTATTTATTTATTTATTTATTTATTTATTTATTTATTTAATATTCAGAATTTTTTCATGCATTAATAATGGTGTACTTTCATATAATATAAGAATACAAAATTTTGTCGGAATAGAAAAAAAAAACGACCCCTTATTACATAATTCCGATAAACTTGATATAATTGTCGCACCAAATCTAAAAATAGAAAATGCTTACAGATTAACGAGCGCACTGAAATATATCTAAAAATATATCTCGGTTAAGAGCAAGCTGATTAAATAAAGAACCGCATCATTTGTAGCAATTTCAATTGAGAAGTCATGTCGGAAATACGTGTTTTTATTGCACATTACAGCTTCAAAAATTAAAAATATATTAGGTAACATGATATTTCCGTATTTTTAAATAAGTGTTTTAATTTTTTGTTCATATTATGTAGAATTAAAAGTTACGTCATTAAATGAAGTGCCAAAATTATACAAGAGTGACCTTTCCTATGGATTAAACCTTATTGATATAAATCATTTATTGGAGTACTTTAACTTTGTAATATAACATATCCAAAAGATGCTGGTTAGTGCAAAGTTTATAAAAATCCTGAGTTTGGTAGTTTGCTGTTTTGAAGAATTGAACAATAATATTTATAGAAACTGCTGAAGAAAAACTTTCATATCTAAATTTTTGAGATACTATTTTTATATATATTCTATGTAACATTGATGCTAATTATTCCGATTCTATTCAACTTTAACTGTGTACAAGTTTGAACACGGAATAGTATTACACTCTATGCGGAGCAGATCAAATGCTATTTTGAGTATAAATAATTCATGGTTCCAAATGTCTTTTAGTTTTCTATGTGATTTGTTTGTTTACCTTTTTTGCCTATTTTTATAATGTGTCATTTGGGTCTTAATAACTATTTGGGTTGTCTCAACTAAGCCCGGGTTTTCTTGCCTAAGTCTATGTCTATTGTAGGTTTTCTCATCTTTACCCGAATGTCCCCAAGGATTGACTGGGGTATAGAGATATGGTCATTCTATGACTTCTTACTTTCTGGCCGTAAAACCCTTGATAAAATGGGGCGTCCGTTTGGCTATGCGGGATGTATAAATACGCAGCCATGTCCGGTCGGAATGGGCTCGGTGTGTTAGTATCTGTTTTGTCTTAGTATCTGTAATGGTTGTTTCAGCTGTCTGTTATTGGCTGACTCAGTTGTGTCTTAGTGTCTATAATGGGTTTGATCAGTTGTGTCTTATCTATTATGGATTTGATAAGTTGTATCATAGTGTCTATTATGGGTTTGATCAGTTGTGTCTTAGTATCTATTATGGGTTTGATCAGTTGTGTCTTAGTTTCTATTATGGGTTAAATCAGTTGTGTCTTAGTGTCTATTATGGGTTAAATCAGTTGTGTCTTAGTGTCTATTATGGGTTTGATCAGTTGTGTCTTAGTTTCTATTATGGGTTTGATCAATTGTGTCTTAGTGTATATTATTGGCTTGATCAGTTGTATCTTAGTGGTTATTATGGGTTTAATCAGTTGTGTCTGATTGTCTATTATGGGTTAAATCAGTTGTGTCTTAGTGTCTATCATGGATTTGATCAGTTGTGTCTGAGTGTCTATTATGGGTTAAATCAGTTATGTCTTAGTGTCTATTATGGGTTTAATCAGTTGTGTCTGAGTGTCTATTATGGGTTAAATCAGTTGTGTCTTGGTGTCTATTATGGGTTTGATAAGTTATGTCTGTGGTGTCTATTATTGGTTTGATCAGTTGTGTCTTTAGTGTCTTTTGTGGGTTAAATCAGTTGTGTCTTAGTTTCTATTATGGGATAAATCAGTTGTGTCTTAGTGTCTTTTATGTGTTTGATCAGTTGAGTTTTAGTGTCTTTTATGGGTTTGATCAGTTGTGTCTGAGTGTCTATTATGGGTTTGATCAGTTGTGTCTTAGTGGTTATTATTGGTTTGATTAGTTGTGTCTTAGTGTCTATTATAGGTTTGATCAGTTGTGTATGAGTGTCTATTATGGGTTTGATCAGTCGTGTCTGAGTGTCTATTATGGGTTAAATCAGTTGTGTTTTAGAGTCTATTATGGGTTAATCAGTTGTGTCTCAGTGGTTATTATGGGTTTGATAAGTTGTGTCTTAGTGTCTATTATGGGTTAAATCAGGTGTATCTGAGTGTCTATTATGGGGTTAATCAGTTGTGTCTTAGTGTCTATTATGTGTTTGATCAGTTGTGTCGTAGTGTCTATTATGTGTTTGGTCAGTGGTGTCTTAGTGTCTATTCTGGGTTTGATCAGTTGTTACTTAGTGTCTATTATGGGTTTGATCAGTTGTGTCTTAGATTTTATGATGGGTTTGATAAGTTGTGTCTTAGTGTCTATTATGGGTTAAATCTGTTGTGTCTTGGTGTCTATTATGGGTTAAATCAGTTGTGTCTTAGTGTCTATTATGGGTTTGATCAGTTGTGTCTTAGAGTCTATCATGGGTTAAATCAGTTGTGTCTTAGTGTCTATTATGTGTTTGATCAGTGGTGTCTTAGTGTCTATAATGGGTTTGATCAGTTGTGTCTTAGAGTCTATTATGGGTTAAATCAGTTGTGTCTTAGTGTCTATTATGGGTTTGATCAGTTTTTTCTTAGTTTACATTATGGGTTTCATCGGTTATGTCTTTGGTATCTATTATGGGTTTGATCAGTTGTGTCTTAGTGCCTATTATGGGTTAAATCAGTTGTGTCTGAGTGTCTTTTATGTGTTTAATCAGTTGTGTCTTAGTGTCTATTATGGGTTCGATCAGTTGTGTCTTAGTGTCTATTATGGGTTTGATCAGTTGTGTCTTAGTGTCTATTATTGGTTTGATCAGTTGTGTCTGAGTGTCTATTATTGGTTCGATCAGCTGTGTCTTGGTGTCTATTATGTGTTTGATCAGGTGTGTCTTAGTGTCTTTTATCGGTTTGATTAGCTGTGTCTTAGTGTCTATTATGGGTTTGATCAGCTGTGTCTTAGTGTCTATTATGGGTTTGATCAGCTTTGTCTTAGTGTCTATTATGAGTTGAATCAGATGTGTCATGGAACTTATTGTTGGTTGGTGACTATGTTGCTCTGCTGTGTCGTATTGTTTATTACCAGTATGAGTTAAATCAGCTGTTACATATGGTCTGTTATTGATTCATCTGTCTCTTAGTGATGATTATTGGTTGATTGAGCTGTCTGAGTGTCCCCTTCTCCCCTTTTTGGTTGACTTTGCTGTCTATTTCTTGTTGATTCCGGTGTTTGTAAGTGTATATTATGGGCTGAATCAGCCGTGTCTTTGTGTCTATCTATATGGATTAACTAAACAAAAACTCATCAAAGATACTAGGCTTCTAATTTCTTCCGCTAGAGGTGTGTTTTATCTACAAAAGTCTCGTCAGTGACACACGAATAAAGTACGAAGTTTAAGAGCATTGGGGACCCAAAATTCTGTAAGGTTTTGCCAAATACAGCTGATGATATCTATAAAGTGTGTCTTAGTATATTGTTGAATGTATCGTCTGTATCTTAGAGTCTGTTATATGTTGACTTCTCTGTGTTTTAGTGCTTATAAAGGTTTATAAATGATTTTCTAAAAATTGTTTAACATTTCACAGTGGTATCATACTTTAACTTTGTTTAAACCTGTTTATTTACTTTAGACCTTAATTATTTATCCCTTATAATTTTTATTAACTATGTATTTGCATTCAGGTATCACGGATCAAATTTATTCGTTCATTGTGTGTTAATTTACGTATTTTGAATGAGTTAAGCCTTCTAATTGATATTTTATAGTGTGTCTTTCTATATTGTGATGTTATACTATTGTTTCAGAAAAGGGAGAAGGTTTGGTACCCTTAAAACGTTTAATCCCGCTGCAAATGTTTGCACCTGTCCTAATTCAGGAATCTGATGTACAGTAGTTGTCGTCTGTTTATGTAGTTCATACGTGTTTCTCGTTTCTCGTTTTTATATAGATTAGACCGTTAGTTTTCCCGTTTGAATGGTTTTACTCTAGTAATTTTTTGGACCCTTTATAGCTTGCTGTTCGGTGTGAGCCAATGCTCCGTATTGAAGGCCGTACCTTGACCTATAATGGTTTACTTTTATAAATTGTTACTTGGATGGAGAGTTGTCTAATTGGCACTCATACCACATCTTCCTATATCTATTCTCCATCTGTGTGTTATTGACTTACGTTAGTCACCTGTTTCTTAGTTTATATCATAGGTTGATATAGCTGATTAAGTGTTTATTACGGGTTGATGACTACTTTGATGCGCTGTCATTGTCTTTAGTTAGTTGGCACAGACATATTAAGGTATTTTACCTTGAGAGGTTTAGCTAGCTATAAAACCAGGTTTAATCCACCATTTTCTATATAAGGAAATGCCTGTACCAAGTCAGGAATATGACAGTTGTATTTCATTCTTTTGATGTGTTTGAGCATTTGATTTTGCCATTTGACAAAGGACTTTCCGTTTTGAATTTTCCTTGGAGTTCAGTATTTTTGTTAATGCTAAATATTTTGGGATTATTCTGTAATTATGACTATATAATTTATATTCAAATTACTACAACCGCTATGTTTTAGACAAACTAACATTATTAAATGCTTGAGATTTTGATGACAACATACGTGTTTCGATTGGTGGACGTATCCTTCAGCAGACAGTCAGGGATCCTATTGGAACTAACTGTACATTTCTTTTTGTCTTTTTCTCCTTTTACTTGTACCAGGCACACCTCATACATGTGCTTCTCAAGAAAATTAAAAGGAAGCTTGTATTATCCTTAACAAAGCCATCTTCTTATCCCCTCTCTTTGATATCACTGAATGCGATTTGTCGGTCACGTAGGGTTTTACTTGACGTAATCAATACGACGGGTGACACAAGAGAGCAGAAACTGATGATCTTTTCAGGGCATCTTTCTTCACCCGTAGTTGTGCTATCTTATTTTCAAAAGTCTATGTTTTTTCTACCGATAACGGCATTGCTTCTGCATTCATTCTCCTTGTCCAGAACATGAAAATTTAAATGTTAGTGTTAGACATAAGACTTAAACAAGTCCGATTAAGGATGTTGCCGAACCGGATATTTATCATCTTCTGATTTTATCAGTAGTAACAAGACTGGTTTCACTATAGTCGGACAAGTTCAGGGCACCCAAGTCCTCTCCTTGTTATCATGAGACTCGTAGTGCTCAATCGATTGTGGAATGCTATTTGTCTTTTAGTAGCTTTTGTAAACCATGAAGCTATGGTGTTGTTTTGTTTTCGTTGACCTAAGGTTTTTATGGTCTCTATTATCTTTCCGTCTTTAAAGCAAACTATCCATTTACGTTTGTTTGGGCTAAATTTGCAGTAGATGACTATTTTCGATTTTAAATCGGTTATCTTAACTACATTTTTGTGTAAAAATTGCTTACAAACCAATAAATATGTGAAGATCTGAACTAAATTCAGCTTTCAAAAGCTTGATCAACCATGTTAAACAATTTCATACCTAAAAAATTAATCAAATTTTATCCCCATAAATTTTTTGCAATAACTTATACGCAGTTTATACAACAGCTTGTTTATATTGCATAAAAAATAATATATTTTTCTTACTAACGCGGAAATCCAAATGATTTGTTAACATTTTTTAAAATATTTTGTCATATTTATTAAAAATGTAATTTTAACCCAGATTTAGTATGCATTTGTTTATATAAGTCCGTCTATAATTAAAAATAACATAAGAAAAATTGAGAACACTTTATTTTATCATGCAAACTTTGCAAAATAACTACTAAAGATATTTCTATCGAATAAAAAAAAAAACCATTTCAGCACTATTGGCTATTTCGAGGTGGCCATTTTTTGCTGGTGGAGAAAACCGGAGTGCCCAGGGATAACCACCGACCTTCGGCAGAAAAACTGGCAATCCTTGTCAATTAAGATTGGAATCGCACGCACCTGCTACGTACGGGTTTCGAACTCACAACCTCAGTGTGATACAGTAGCTGAACTACTTAGACCACTCGGCCACCGAGGCCCTCTCATTCGGCAAAGATACAAGGCTTAAAATTTGTTATGCAAGACGGGCGTTTCGTCTAAAAATATCTCATCAGTGGGCACTCGAATCAAAACAGTAGTAAGGCTAAGTCAAATACGAAGTTTAAAAGCTGAAAATTCCAGAAAGTTGTGTCAAATACAGCTAAGGCAATCTACCCCTGACGGTAGAAAAATCGTTAGTGTTTCGAATAATTTAAATTGTTATAAACAGTAAATTTACAGAAATGGACATATCAATGATATTTAATGTCAACACGAAAGTGCTGAATACTGGGCTGGTAATACCCTTTGGGAAAAAACACCCATCAGCAGTGTAATCGACCCAAGTGGCTCATCTAAAATATCAGGCTTATAATTTGGTGGTACCCTTTGGGACGAAACGTCCACAAGCGATAAAAAAATATAATAGAAATTGATACTTATAAACAAACAAAAAATAATCATTTATTAGTGCAAAAAATAGAGGTATCAGCTAATCTAGACATAATCAATCTAATATTTAGGATCTAATTGATAGTTTATAAATTTTATAAACAGAAACATATCTAACACTATCAAGACAAATATATATTTAAGGAAAGCAAGACGACCGATGAGAAAAATTAGCAAAAAAGGCCAAAAATTTAAATTTGGGACTGCACATAGAACTCAACAAATGAGAACTTTTTATCATAATTATCCAATCTCTGCGAAGTTTGTATACAATGAGTGTGTAAAGAATATTGAGGAAGATAATTAGAATATCAAGAAACTCGTTTTCGTCGTATTTCTGTAGGGCTTAGTCACTTAAATGAATTTCTGTTTAAATTTATGTACTTTTGGCTACGGAGGTTGGGAGTTATATCAGTGGACCGTGCATTTTGCATTACAAGGAATTTATCTAAGACTGGAATACTACTACATGATTTCTTATTCGGATGTTTAAGTAATTTTAATTTAGAACAAAACATGCTTCAAATATATCACAATAAGTTGTCATGTATGCATCACTGATCAAACTAAATTATGGATCTTAGATGAATTTTGTTTTTCAGTCAAGTCCTCTTGATTTGCCAAGAAATGTAGATACTTGTTATGGAATGATCAAGTCATCGGGAATTGTTGGCTGTGGTTGATAGGTCGTTATTTCAATATTATAATCGTTTAAATATCACAGGTGCCGATAAGAGTCGGAGATAGAAAGGGAGTGGGATATATCATAATGACAATCCTGTATCCTTGTCAATATCCTAGCTTTATTTAGCTATCAATTTTTGTTTGTTAAATAGTCCAATCCGCGGATCTTTGATTAACGTATTTTTGGAAATACTACAAAGTTTGGTTAACATACAAACAAGTAACACAAATTGTAAAGACAAAAAGCTAAAGACAAACCAATATAAACCGGTGATTAAAAAAGAAAAAAAAAGACACCACTCAAAAATCTTAATCGAAGATAGGCAGAAACACCATGACAAAAGCAAAAGAAAAAAGCACTGAAAGACAACAGTACATAAAACAACATACATTAAACTTAAAAGTGAGCAACAGGATCCCAAGCAGATATATCAACACAAAATAAAATGGGTTCAACTTTGGGGTTTTGATGGGTAAGATTACTGATGTGTTGTTCATGGCAAGTAAATATCCGCTGTTAAAAACGTGGAAATTAAATCATCTATTTTGTCGTAAAGTTAAATACCCAAATCCCCTCGCTATTAATTTTCGGATATATGTCTGAATAACAAGTCTGGCTTACTTACTATATCTGTTTTTGCACGTCCAGTGAAATATGTGCGATTAACGTAGCCAATCAACAAACAACTTTCGAATTATTCAGTGAGAGAACATGAACTATGTAGCGGAATGTTTTAAGGGTAGTGCAAACGTCTTTTCAAATAACATGAGAAGTTAACAGTGTGGTAATACAAGCGTCTTTTCAAATAACATGAGAAGTTAACACTGTGGTAATGCAAGAGTCTTTTCAAATAACTTGAGAAATTAACACTGGTAATGCAAGCGTCTTTTCAAATAACCTGAGAAGTTAACACTGTGGTAATGCAAGCGTCTTTTCAAATAACCTGAGAAGTTAACACTGTGGTAATGCAAGCGTCTTTTCAAATAACCTGAGAAGTTAACACTGCGGTCATCCGGAGTATGGTCAATAATGTTGAAATGCACAGAAATACAATAATTTGTAGGATAGAAGAAACCTCACTGATATTACTCTATTTTTTGTTGTTCTATATGATTGGCTTCCTTCGGATTTGATCTCAGCATATCTGATGAAGGTTTTTGTTAGAGCACGTGCCATGCATTTACAATAACAAATGCTAGCAACGTGTTACTGTAACAAGTGTTTCTTCGTATTAATTATGCGCGGTTTTTTGTTGCGTGTGCGTGTCTTTCAGATTAATTGTGTGCCGACTTTTGTTTTTTTTTTTAAGTGAATCCTTCTGATAAAAAGGGATGGAAAATACCAAGGTTTTTTTTTAATTCAAATGCTTTTATGTGTATTTGTGTCTGTCTGGCTATTTGCGTGACAAAACGAACTGACAACGCCAAGTTGTCCTGGCTCTGCAATGCATTGTATTGAATTAATTGTCATAGAAGTTTGCTTTATCATATATTTCGGAAGTGTGATGTCTCTACTTTATCTATTAAACTTATATGGTGGAATTTTCTTACATGGGTGTATTTGATTAACGCTATTGATTAAAAGGACGATGACAAAAGGGAATAATGCATATTTATACATTGCCTTAACCTTTGTTAGTTATTTAATTGTCCTTTCAATGTATGTCATTTTCCTATCATCTTCGTGTCTCGTCATAAGATTTTGATAATTTTAAATTATCGCCTAAGCTAAATTTCATGACGACATATATCATTTTATGGCGATAGTTGGTAAAAAGAAAAATGGTTTTGACGTAGTATTTACTATTGTAAATCTATATCATTTTATGGTGATATTTGGTAAAAAGAATAATGGTTTTGACGTAGTATTTACTATTGAAAATCTCATACTTTTTCTACACTCAAGTTATATTGCAATTACCCTAAACATGAATGTTTTCCATCGTAACGTTTTCAAAGAAAATATTTCTGTCTTCAAAAGTCCTGACGGAAAATATCAATTACAATTCACCAACCATTTAATTGCACGAGAAAGGGACAACATAAAATGTGGTATGTAGTATTTTTTTTTTCATTTTCTTTAATTTGGAGATAATGTTTTAAGCATGCTTAGCTCATGTAGGGTAAACGATGGTAATGTGTTTCTTTCGACATGTGACTGTCCACCAGCCCGCTTTTTGATCCTTTTTGAATACTGATTCTTTTCCGTCCAACTATTAATAGTTTACAATGTTGTTTTATTCCTGTAATGAATAGCGGTTTGTAATTTTCATGATTTTGTCCATATCTATTTGATCAATGGTCTTCAATGTTTGACTTTGGTCATGATTCTTCTGTGCTTATAAGATCAGCAGTATATTATGTTTGGCTACGTTCATTGATTTTGTCAGTGCCTGTATGACTATAGGTCTCCAATGTTTGATTACGGTCATGATTATGTCTGTGCTTGTAAGATCAGCGGTATCTAATGTTTGAAAACGGTCATAATTTTGGCTGTGCCTATACGAACAATTGTCTAATGTTTGACTGCAGTCATGATTTTGTCTGTGCCTATATGATCAGTGGTATAATAATTGATTTCAGTTATGATTTTGTTTGTGCCTATATGATCAGCGATCTCCGATGTTTGACTACGGTCATAGTTTTGTCTGTGCCTGTAAGATCAGCTGTCTCTAATGTTTGGCTGCAGTCATTATTTTGGCTGTGCCTGTATGATCAGTGGTATAATGTTTGACTTCGGTTATGATTTTGTTTGTGCCTATATGATCAGCAATCTCCGATGTTTGACTACGGTCATAGTTTTGTCTGTGCCTGTATGATCAGCGGTCTCTAATGTTTAATAACGGTCATGATTTTGCCTGTGCCTATATGATCAGCGGTCTCTAATGGTTGACTATGGTTATGATTTTGTCTGTGTCTGTATGATCAACGATAGCTAATGTTTGACCACGATTATGATTTAGTCTGTGCATATAGGAACACTTATCTAATGTTTGATAACGGTTATGATTTTTTCTGCGTCGTAATGATCAGCGTCCTCATATGTTTGATTAAGGTCATGACTATGCCTGTGTCTATATGATCAGCGTCCTCTAATGGTTAACTACGGCCATGATTTTCTCTATATATCTATATAATCAGCGGTCTATAATGTTTCCCCAGATCGGTTCTTTGTGCTGTTAATGCGGTGTATTTTGTTTGTTTTTCATATCACGATTTGTTCTGTACCTGCACGAAGAAGGAGTATAAATGTATGTTTTCTTGTCGTGATAGTGTTTTGTCCCTGTATGATTTGTTATTTGTAATCATGATTGTGTTTTGTACCTGTGTGATTTGTTATTTGTGTAATCATGATTGTGTTTTGTACCTGTGTGATTTGTTATTTGTGTAATCATGATAGTGTTTTGTCCCTGTGTGATTTGTTATTTGTAATCATGATTGTGTTTTGTCCCTGTGTGATTTGTTATTTGTAATCATGATTGTGTTTTATCTCTGTATGATTTGTTATTTGTAATCATGATTGTGTTTGTCCCTGTATGATTTTATATTTTGTTATCATAATTGTGCTTTGTCCTTGTGTGATTTATTATTTTGTTTTCATGATTGTGTTTTGTTCCTGTGTGATTTGTTATTTGTAATCATGAGTTTGGCTATCTTTATGGTAGTAGCTGACGTAATTATCCGTTTGTGATTCTAGTCTGGAATCTTTCTACATCTCATGGTTCCCACAGTTTTACATGTTCTTGCTAGTAACATTGTTCTTTTATGTTTGCCTAGTGTGTTTTATATCACACTGTCACGGAATAGAAGTTCCTTCATAATATAATTTCCAAAAGGAAAAAAATATTCTGGAATATTATTTCCACAGGAATAAATATTACAGTATATGTTCGTAAAGGAATAAATGGTATAGAATATTTGTTCCAACAGGAATAGATATTATGACATTGTTTATAACAAAGTTTCCAGTGGAACTTCTGTTAGGCGGAACAAATATACGTTGACAACACTTCAGATAATTGGTGGCCTTGCTTATGATTTTTCTGTTTCTAGACGCATTTATAAATCAAAGTAGACTTTATGATTATTAATGAAGATATCTTTTATGTTTTATCTTCAACTGGAAATTAAAGTACATAGTTCTCAGGGTTCCTGCTTTTGAATGTTTGTTCGTTTCTTCGTCCTACTAGTTTTCACCAATATATTTCAATTGAGTGTTAGAATTTAATTCTTTTCTAATATTTAGTATCTTAACATGCAACCAAAGTATATGCAGATTGCTTAAATATAGCCTTAAACTCCTCGGAAAGCTTTTAACAGTTTACCCCCCCCCCCTCCTTTTCCCCTTTTCAATTTAATACACTCAACCTAAACAAGTTTTTATCAACTATCAAAATTCTAGCATTTGAAACAATGCAGGGAAAAAATGGTAATAATAATGTCTCTGTTTTGCTTGACATTAATTCAGTTGTAACGCTTCCTCATCAATGAACATATAAATGTAATCACTATTAAATGCATCCATCCATGTACCTGATGCTAATCCTCTTTTGCATACTGCATTGTACTTGTCCGCCGTTTATTTTATATGCAACAGATTGCAGTGATATTTCTTTAATATAGGATTTCACAGATGAATTGCTATTCGTCTGTCATTACTTTACAGTTTTTTTTCCTTTCTTAAAAGTTCTTGAATCAGTCTTCCGTTAAAAAGGAGTTATTCTCATTTTGTTGATTTTTGCTGAGATTTCTTAACCCTTAATAAATATGTAAATACTATTCGGCTACTATGAATTTCACTTCTCAGCACAAACTGATGCATTAATTCATCAATTTGAGACGACTTTTAAATATTTAAACATAAGACAATTGTTTGTCAATCATCTAAAGCTTAAACTGTTAAATGGCGTGTTGTATCTTATGTTCTTCGGAAATTGAACACTTAATTGGTTTACAATAAGTATCTATAATATATCTATTACAAACTCACACCTTGCTTATTTTCTTTGGCAATTTAATCATTCAGTTGTGAAACAGTGATCACCATTGTACCTAAAACAAACCATAATTTCTTTGGAAATTGAATGCTCCAATTTCTTTATGACAGGGATCACTTATTTACTTAAAACGAACCCACTTTCCCAACTTGTTTATGTTTATTTTCTTTTAAAGTGAATACTTCAATTGCTATATAACATGAATAACTTCATTAGATTAAATCGAACCAAACTTCCCAACTCGCGTATGTTATTTTAAGATAAATATTTCCATTGCTATCTAACATGTTTCATTTATGTACTTAAAACCAATCCAACTTCCCAACTCGCTTTTGTTTCTTTGGAAGTTGAATATGTCAATTGGTATACGACAGGGATCATAGCCGTATACTAAAAAAAAGTCCAGCTTCCCAACCTTGCTTTTGTTTCTTTGATGTTGAATACGTCAATTGGTATACGACAGGGATCATAGCCGTATACTGAAAACAGGCTCAGCTTCCCAGCCTTTCCTTTGATTCTTTGGAAGTTGAATACGTCAATTGGTATACAATATGGATCACTATCGTTCTTAAAACAGGCTCAGCTTTCAACCTTGCTTTTTGGGGGGGTTACTGACTCACTTACGTTTACCCAATCTCTTTCTAGTCATATAAATTAAAGAATGTATGTCTGAATTGTCGCTACAAGGGCTTGTAATAAGGAGATATGGTAGAATTTTATACCAGCAGAGAAACTCGATTTTTTAAAAATATGTTCTTGTCGGCGCCATGGGTCCGAACAAATAGAACTCACAAAAACACGATGTCTCCACAATGTTTTAAGTTTTTGTACTAACAATTGGTATCTTAAATATTCATATTTATGACAGTTATTGTTGAGTTTAGAATTGCTGTACCCAGGTGCACCTTTAGTTTAGATGTAACATGTTGAGATGTACTTAAAGAACATTTAATTAAAAATATGTAAATTTATAGATTCTAATAAGATAAAGCCAGGACTTACAAAGCGACAGATATTTCTTATGGATATTGCGAAACTCATGTTGCTTTATTCATAAAACAATATTTAGCTTTTGCATACATTAATACACGTCATGTTTATTTAAAACTTTTGTATCAAGTGTTAAACAATTTTTTAAATACTTTCGGTTTATATTTGATATTGCTTTCTCGTCTAATCTCGTCCCTCCCTCTCTTTCTTTAATTAGATATAAGAAGATGTGGTAAGATTGCCAATGAGACAACTCGCCATCCAAGTCAAAATTTATAAAAGTAAACCATTATAGGTCAAAGTACGGTCTTCAACACGGAGCCTTGGCTCACACCGAACAACAAGCTATAAAGGGCCCCAAAATTACTAGTGTAAAACCATTCAAACGGGTACATATTTAAGTATGTATAACACTTGATACATTTGTTAAAAAATGCCTTAATAAAATTAGATACAAATTGACTAACGTTAAAACTGTTTGAAATGTAGTCATTAAAACATCATTCAATGGCAGTATGTAGGCAATAAAAGTACGGAAGCCCATTAGGACCTCCAGAAAATATAATTCGAATTCGATATCACGAATTAAAAAAGTTATCACGAATTCTAGAATTCTTTATAACAGATTAAATTCGTTATCACAATTTATGGAATTAGTTATAACAGTTTTTGTAATTCGTAATAAAGGATTAAATTCTTTAACTCATTTTTTTGTAATTCGTGATAACAGATTAAAAACGTGATAAGTTAACGAACTTTATAATCGTTATTGCGGATTAAAATCGTTCTCACGAATTTGTATAAATTGTTATCACAGTTTTTTTTTTGTAATTCGTGATTACTGATTAAATTCGTTATCACAGATTATTGTAATTCGTGATAACGGTTTAAAATCGTTATAACAATTTGTATAAGTATAATTTGAGATAACGGATTTAATTTGTTATAACTACTTCTACGAATTTGTGATAACGAATTTAATCCGTTACTAGAACACACCCGCGAAATCGCAGGCATTAGAGCGTAATTGAAAGTATGTAAACTGTTGTAGGATGATTTTTTGTAAAAGATTTATGACTGGAGAATTTCAGGAACGGTATCAAAAGTCATCGGTACTTGGGGACAGGACAATTTTTTAGCCCTCCCCTTTTTCCGTCCGTTATCAGGTTTTTCTGAATACTATGAACATACATATACTTTAAATAAGGTGTATTTGCTATTTACTATCAATTTAAGTTTACTATCCACGGCGGTCACTGATATATTATATACTAAGAGACTATCACGGCGGTAACTGATATATTATAGAGATATATAATTTCAGTGACCGCCGTGAATAATAAACTGAATTGAAATAGCAAATACACTTTATTTATAGTATATGTATGATCATAGTTTACAGAAAAACGCGAAAATAATTGTCCTGTCCCCAAGTACTTATGAAAATTATGTTACATTTTAAACAGTCCTAAACGAAAGTCCTTTCTATGACTTACAAGTCCGTCCGATTACGGAAACAATATCCGGACGCTTTTACTTTCGTTTTCCTCCCAAAATAACCCAAACTGAATAATCATAAGCGAGGATGACAAATGCGACTATGCATTACCTATAGGACACAGAGGCATGATGATTAATTTATTGTGGAAGGAAGAAAAGCGACACACAAAATGAGGTCTTCTCGTTTAATAGCATAGATAACTATTTATGAAATTCATTATAACGATTTTAATCCGTTATTACGAATTACCAAAAAAAATGTGATAACAATTTCTACAAATTCGTGATAACGAATTCAATTCGTTATACCGATTTATACAATTCGTTATCACGATTTTAATCCGTTATTTCGAATTACAAAAAATTGTGATAAATTTAATTCGTTATTACGAATTACAAAAACTGTTATAATTGTAATTCCGGAAATTCGTTATCACGAATTTAATCTGTTATAACGAATTCATCAATTCCTGATAACGATTTAAATTCGTGATTTCGAATTCAAATATATATTTTTATTTCATTTCAATTTTTTATTTGTATTAGTTTGGTTTTATTTGTAAGTGTGTTCAATTTCATCATCATCTGATTGTTTATATGACAATCATATGCAATTATGTGAATATGCAGCTACTCTTATAATAACAAATAAATATATTTTAGCATTTAGAAGTTTTTATTTGATTCCAGTCAAAATAATGTTAGGACTGTATTCCTTGCACTTGAAAATTTACAACATTCCCTCGGTACGTTTCAAGCTGAAGGAAAGATATCCGAGCTACTATGAATTTCACTTCTCTGCACAAACTGATGCATTAATTCATCAATTTGAGACGACTTTTAAATATTTAAACATAAGACAATTGTTTGTCAATCATCTAAAGCTTAAACTGTTAAATGGCGTGTTGTATCGTATGTTCTTCGGAAATTGAACACTTAATTGGTTTACAATAAGTATCTATAATATATCTATTACAAACTCACACCTTGCTTATTTTCTTTGGCAATTTAATCATTCAGTTGTGAAACAGTGATCACCATTGTACCTAAAACAAACCATAATTTCTTTGGAAATTGAATGCTCCAATTTCTTTATGACAGGGATCACTTATTTACTTAAAACGAACCCACTTTCCCAACTTGTTTATGTTTATTTTCTTTTTAAAGTGAATACTTCAATTGCTATATAACATGAATAACTTCATTAGATTAAATCGAACCAAACTTCCCAACTCGCGTATGTTATTTTAAGATAAATATTTCCATTGCTATCTAACATGTTTCATTTATGTACTTAAAACAAATCCAACTTCCCAACTCGCTTTTGTTTCTTTGGAAGTTGAATATGTCAATTGGTATACGACAGGGATCATAGCCGTATACTTAAAAAAAAGTCCAGCTTCCCAACCTTGCTTTTGTTTCTTTAATGTTGAATACGTCAATTGGTATACGACAGGGATCATAGCCGTATACTGAAAACAGGCTCAGCTTCCCAGCCTTTCCTTTGATTCTTTGGAAGTTGAATACGTCAATTGGTATACAATATGGATCACTATCGTTCTTAAAACAGGCTCAGCTTTCAACCTTGCTTTTTGGGGGGGTTACTGACTCACTTACGTTTACCCAATCTCTTTCTAGTCATATAAATTAAAGAATGTATGTCTGAATTGTCGATACAAGGGCTTGTAATAAGGAGATATGGTAGAATTTTATACCAGCAGAGAAACTAGATTTTTAAAATATGTTCTTGTCGGCGCCATGGGTCCGATCAAATAGAACTCACAAAAACACGATGTCTCCACAATGTTTTAATTTTGTACTAACAATTGGTATCTTAAATATTCATATTTATGACAGTTATTGTTGAGTTTAGAATTGCTGTACCCAGGTGCACCTTTAGTTTAGATGTAACATGTTGAGATGTACTTAAAGAACATTTAATTAAAAATATGTAAATTTATAGATTCTAATAAGATAAAGCCAGGACTTACAAAGCGACAGATATTTCTTATGGATATTGCGAAACTCATGTTGCTTTATTCATAAAACAATATTTAGCTTTTGCATACATTAATACACGTCATGTTTATTTAAAACTTTTGTATCAAGTGTTAAACAATTTTTTAAATACTTTCGGTTTATATTTGATATTGCTTTCTCGTCTAATCTCGTCCCTCCCTCTCTTTCTTTAATTAGATATAAGAAGATGTGGTAAGATTGCCAATGAGACAACTCGCCATCCAAGTCAAAATTTATAAAAGTAAACCATTATAGGTCAAAGTACGGTCTTCAACACGGAGCCTTGGCTCACACCGAACAACAAGCTATAAAGGGCCCCAAAAATTACTAGTGTAAAACCATTCAAACGGGTACATATTTAAGTATGTATAACACTTGATACATTTGTTAAAAAATGCCTTAATAAAATTAGATACAAATTGACTAACGTTAAAACTGTTTGAAATGTAGTCATTAAAACATCATTCAATGGCAGTATGTAGGCAATAAAAGTACGGAAGCCCATTAGGACCTCCAGAAAATATAATTCGAATTCGATATCACGAATTAAAAGTTATCACGAATTCTAGAATTCTTTATAACAGATTAAATTCGTTATCACAATTTATGGAATTAGTTATAACAGTTTTGTAATTCGTAATAAAGGATTAAATTCTTTAACTCATTTTTTGTAATTCGTGATAACAGATTAAAAACGTGATAAGTTAACGAACTTTATAATCGTTATTGCGGATTAAAATCGTTCTCACGAATTTGTATAAATTGTTATCACAGTTTTTTTTGTAATTCGTGATTACTGATTAAATTCGTTATCACAGATTATTGTAATTCGTGATAACGGTTTAAAATCGTTATAACAATTTGTATAAGTATAATTTGAGATAACGGATTTAATTTGTTATAACTACTTCTACGAATTTGTGATAACGAATTTAATCCGTTACTAGAACACACCCGCGAAATCGCAGGCATTAGAGCGTAATTGAAAGTATGTAAACTGTTGTAGGATGATTTTTTGTAAAAGATTTATGACTGGAGAATTTCAGGAACGGTATCAAAAGTCATCGGTACTTGGGGACAGGACAATTTTTTTTAGCCCTCCCCCTTTTTTCCGTCCGTTATCTTTTGTTTTTTGTTTTTTCTGAATACTATGAACATACATATACTTTAAATAAGGTGTATTTGCTATTTACTATCAATTTAAGTTTACTATCCACGGCGGTCACTGATATATTATATAGACTAAGAGACTATCCACGGCGGTAACTGATATATTATAGAGACTCTCTATATAATATATCAGTGACCGCCGTGGATAGTAAACTTGGAATTGAAATAGCAAATACACTTTATTTATAGTATATATATGATCATAGTTTACAGAAAAACGCGAAAATAATTGTCCTGTCCCCCAAGTACTTATGAAAATTATGTGTTACATTTTAAACAGTCCTAAACGAAAGTCCTTTCTATGACTTACAAGTCCGTCCGATTACGGAAACAATATCCGGACGCTTTTACTTTCGTTTTCCTCCCAAAATAACCCAAACTGAATAATCATAAGCGAGGATGACAAATGCGACTATGCATGGTACCTATAGGACACAGAGGCATGATGATTAATTTATTGTGGAAGGAAGAAAAGCGACACACAAAATGAGGTCTTCTCGTTTAATAGCATAGATAACTATTTATGAAATTCATTATAACGATTTTAATCCGTTATTACGAATTACCAAAAAAAATGTGATAACAATTTCTACAAATTCGTGATAACGAATTCAATTCGTTATACCGATTTATACAATTCGTTATCACGATTTTAATCCGTTATTTCGAATTACAAAAATGTGATAAATTTAATTCGTTATTACGAATTACAAAACTATTATAATTGTAATTCCGAAATTCGTTATCACGAATTTAATCTGTTATAACGAATTCATCAATTCCTGATAACGATTTAAATTCGTGACAAATTAAATATATTTTATTTCATTTCAATTTTTATTTGTAAGTTTGGTTTTATTTGTTGTGTTCAATTTCATCATCATCTGATTGTCAATCATATGCAATATGTGAATATAGGATTTAGAAGTTTTATTTGATTCAGTCAAAATAATGTTGACTGTATTCCTTGAAAATTTACAACATTCCCTCGGTACGTTTCAAGCTGAAGGAAAGATATCCGAATTTCTTTGCTTTGATCAAATATTAGTGATGATTTGTAAACTTATTGGTGTATCGAATAAACGTATTCTTAAGGTCATCAATTGCAACATCGTAGTCACAGGCGTTTGGGGAGTGGATCCCCCTTTTTCTGAATATTTTATTTCTTTCAGTTAGTTAATATCATGCATATATATTTTAACTTATTTTCACTATTAAATGAGTTCTTGCTCTTTCCCATACGGTATTACATGAACAATAGTTTATAAATTTTGACCCTCTATTATTATTTTCAAATAATAATAGGTCATTGTCAAGTTTTTGCCTTTTATTTTGAAAACTATAATAGAAAGATAGAAATTGTAAACAGCAAAACAAATTATCAATACAAGACCTTTTAAAATAATCAGTGTCCAGAAACATTGGATGACCCCAGATAAGAGTTATTGTCATGAAATGCCGATGTTTGGCTAATTTACGAGTTTTTGCCTATTACCTTGAAATCTATAATAAGAAGAAACTGTGAACAACAAAAATGATCAGCTGTACATGATCTACAAAAATGCCAAGTGATCCTAGCTATCAGATGACTCCTTATAGGAGTTATTACCCTCAATAGACGATTTGTTCGAAGAACTAATTTCGAGTATTTGCCTCTAATCTTGATAATTAAATTATCATTGATAGGTAAAATCCGTTTACAGCAAAACGACTGGTATACAAGATCTATAAGAATGCCAATATGACAGAAATCATTGGCTGGTTCCCTTATAATAAATATTTTACTAACTTTTATTTGCTTAATATTTTTTAGCAACTCTTAGTAGCTTTGCATAATTTTTTTTCAGGTTTTATTCGTTTCTTAGATATTTTGGCAAATATACATGCAATGTAGAAACTGACAAATAGAAAAAATCTAAAATGATAAACAGAGCAAATAGGTTAGATAACATTTTAAAACCCGTCTTGCATATTATCATAAGCAGACATCATAAATATTAGTCATATCATAAAAGGTAAACAAGTGTTACCGGATAATTACAAATAAGTACACGAACTAAAACAAGGAAAAGAAAAAAAAAAAAAAAAAACAACTTGAAATTGAAACGAAAAAACAAAATGGGGAGATAAAAATAAGTAAGAAATAACGAAACAAAGCGAAATAAAGGTTGAATCTGAAACCAAAGAGTCTGATTGATGCTTGATACATTTTGAAACATTTTTACACATACATGAATATCCAAATGGATCTCGTATAAAAAAAATAACATTATATTTCACTTGTAATACCTGAAAGAAATTTTCCAATGAAGATTCTCATGATTGTTAATTTTCGGTGTGATTTTTTGGGGAGGAGGGTAATGTCAGGGAACAAATTTATAAAATTGAGAATGGAAACGGGGAATGCATCAAAGAGACAACAACCCGACCAAAGAGCAGAAAACAGCCCAAGGCCACCGATGGGTCTTATGTTTATTTATGCTTGAAGCAGCAGTGATGTTTTAAAAAACGTCGTACAAACAAAATACTAAAAGTGAAAGAATGGCGAAAGAGAACCACCTGTAACGTAGACCAGTTTATAACTTGAATTTTCCCATCCGATTGCCTGAGTAAGTTTTAAAAACCTTTTGAAATATGTAA
The DNA here is from genome assembly GCA_017311375.1 of Mytilus coruscus. NCBI lineage: Eukaryota > Metazoa > Mollusca > Bivalvia > Mytilida > Mytilidae > Mytilus > Mytilus coruscus. Next base: position 129,812,588 of record CM029596.1, read on the forward strand.
GACAATGTTACACATGAGTAACCTATTTGTCAGACGTTAAAATGTTTTTATAATTAACACCCTTTAATATCTTAATATCCCAGATTAACAATTATTGTTTTCTGAAAAGACTTTTTTCGTAAAAATTAACAACATAAAATAACTGATTATTTATAAAACGGCGAGTCACGAATGTTTTATTGTGAGAGCTTTTAAAAAAAATGCAAGCTAGTTTAGTTACTTTATATGACCTTTAATGAGATGTGCATTGTCATTTGAGGAAGTCTATTTAAATCGTCTTACTACCACATGACCGTGCAAGACCCTCATGGGTAGTCAAGGTCGTTAAAAACCTCCTTCATCGATGACCTTTCTCTGTCATGGAGGTGTGTAATGTTGAATAAAATTGAGAATGGAAATGGGGAATGTGTCAAAGAGACAACAACCCGACCAAAGAGCAGAAAACAGCCCAATGCCACCAATGGGTCTTCATCACAGCGAGAAAATCCCGCAGCCGGAGGCGGGCTTCAGCTGGCCCCTAAACAAAAATGTTTCAATGTCCCAGGCATACACGATACAAATAAATGCCCATTACACCGACAGACAGACTGTATCGATGTCCCAGGCACTCACGATACAATACCTATTACATCGACAGATAGACTGTATCAATGTCTCCGGCATACACGATACAATGCCATATATTTAATAATTAAAATGTAATTAACCTTAACCATATTATCTTCAACAAATTTTCAAACTTCATTAAGGACCTTATTGTTTTCACTGCTAAATAAATAAATGTGTTCGTTGATTGGCAAGTACTGAATTTTTTTTTAACTATTTTTACAAAAAAAAAAAGTTAGAGAACAGTTCTATCAGATTTAAAAATTTGTCACATGAAGTTAGGAAATGTATTTCATCTTCCAACACAGCTAGATGACCATTCTTACAAATTCGTTCGTTTCTTCGTATATTTGAAAAGCGATCAAATATGTACAGATTTATATGCTATTACAAATTCACAATTCTTCTCTCTTCTCATAATGCATATCGTGAGAAAGTCATCTTACGATCATTTTCATACAGTTATTGACACTTTTTTGTCCTACATCCTGTAGATACTTAGTGTTTTTGTTTTCTCAGTTCCAATTTGATGCGTCAAGGCTTTTAATTTCCAATCATTTTTTTTTGGTTTTTTCCTATGTTGTGCAAGGTAAGGGAATATTTGCTCCCAAACATATTTACCCCGGCACTTTCTGTATGTGCCTGTATGTGCCTGTATTTCAATGGTTTTCTGTATAGTTCTTTAATTTTTAAGGCCATTTTTCTCTATTCTTTATACTTTTTGCCCATTATTCTCTTTTCTTTATATTTTAGCACCTCAATTTTCTCTATTTACTTTTTGGTCCATTTTTCTCTATTCTTTATGTTTTTTGCACATTATTCTCTATTCTGTAAACCCCCATCTACACCCCTTTCATTCTCCTCTTAGAAAGGCTCAACCATAAATAAAATCAAGATCGATTTCTTACATTTATCAAATATGAATCAAATATGCAATATATAATTATTGTACTTAAAGAATCATCCATGTAAAACTTTTAGCATTTTCAAGTTTGTCGTTATTGAGCATTAATAAACTGAAACTTTATTTTAAATTAATAACCCGTGCAAAATTTCGATAATAATGTAACTTCATAAAATTCTGGATTTAAATTTTTTTTTTGCATTTTAGAAGCAGTCACTAAAATGTAAATTAGAAAACTATTGTCACGTGTTTTCTTTTTCTAGTGTCCCACAATTTCTTTATCTATTATTTTATATTTTGATCTTGAAATCGTGATTATGTATATTTCTGTTTTAAAGAGAGGATATCAAATCGACTCAAATTTCAGTCAGCTATGATTTCCGATCAAGAGAATAAATGTGGCCTATCTATCGAATGTGTTGAAGAGTCTACAGAAAAGGTGAATGATATCTCAAACATGACAAATTACTGTGAGTACTTACACAGATTGTCTTAATATATAGTTTTGTTTTTGTTAATGTTTGTTGTAGACTTTGGATTAAAAAGTGTCGCAATTATCGGTATCAATAGGAGCAGTACTTTCTGGTTCAGAGTTGGAAAACAAATTTCTCCTCTGAAAGGCCACATTCATGCTTAAGATATGTTCGATTACCAAAAAAGATGGCCGATGTAGCTCAAATAAAATATACGTATCAAATAATGTTTTAAGGTATTATCTCAAAAATGGTCACATCAAAACAGTCAGGATGTCATTATCTACCACTCTTTCCATTTGTCCGAAATTGTTAATGATCGACTCTTTATTTGAGTTATTGTCCTTAATTTTTACTTCTTGTTTTGGGGTTTTTTTTGTTGTGTTCTAGCAACTTAAGTATTTGTTTCCACAGACCTTTCCTCGTTTGTAACATTATCGATTACACACAACACGAGATTTATACTTGAAAGAACATGACTGGTGTCAGCAATGGAGCTGGAATTGCGTACCCTTCCTGTTTTTGGTTTTAGATTTGCACAATCTTAAGATTCCTGTGTATTGTTTTATTGACTTGTTTATCTATTGGGCATGTTGATGCCTTTCTTTGACATATTGATTTTTATGGTCACATGGTATTTTTTTCCTTTTCTGAAACAATTCCTTCGTCTCAATACATCTATATGTAAGAGGTACGATAACAAAGTACGCCTCGTCCCAATTTCTTAAACACATAATATAATAGTTTACCATGAGTGGTGGGAATAAGCTGTTGCACATTGAGATAGAGTCCTACAATCCTTTACATCTAAAACTTCCCTGGCTAATCTTTTCGGTATGTCACATTTTTATTTATTATACGTCATGTCAAAATGCCAGATTTTGATTGGTTAATACGAGGGAGACAATTTACTCTATCCCATGGCAAATACTCTATTACCCTTCACGGAGACGCTTGTTCAAGTGTGCGCTTTAATAAATGCGGATGATTGTTATGTATAAGACGACATAGTTTATAATTTAAAGACAGAACATTCAGTATAATAAATTAAATAACACATATCTGAGAGGGTGATAGAGCAGATTGTTACCCCTCGAAAAGACATTGTCAACCTTGGCTTCGCCTCAGTTGACAATGTTTTCTCGGGGTAACAGTCTGCTCTATCTCCCTCTCAGCTATGTGTTATTTATATAATGTCAATAAACAGTACAACTATAATCAGAAAGAGGTAACATGTATGCATATGGGTGATATAATATATATATAAAAAATAAAAGGTGTATGCTCTAATCATATACAAGATAATGGAGTGTGTGTCCGAGCGAGAACTTCTCTATGTTCATTACTTTAGGCATATTTATCTAAAACTCATATTTGACTATTCAGCTCCATTCTACTATTTAGTCAGACGTCAGGCTCTACCCTGATATACCCTGTCTTTTGGTTTTGTCCTCTGGTATGGTAGTTTACGTTTTTTTATCGGGTAACTAATGACGGATAGCGCTGGACGTCTTACGCCATATAGTTTTATCTTTTTACTTGATAGTCGGGTTGTCGTCACCCGGTTTCCATTCTATATCCTATCTCATGTGATTTTTTTTCTTGTTCATCGTTCACAACTATTTTGAATCTTTGTTGAAATAGGCAAGCCTGTCTGATTTACTTGTTCATTCCAACTCAGCCTTTCGTCAATATTGTATCAACTACAAGTTCTTCGCTTTGAACAAAAAAAATATACCAAAAGAGAATTGACATGTTAGAAAGCCCTTAAATTTAGCCTTGTTGAACACCATATTCTACATTTTTCTTATGAAACAATATTTCCTATTCTATATATGTCATGGCATTATCCGTTTGTTTTCTACTAATGAGTTTGAACGTCCCTTTGCCTTTTTTTTACAACTTGAGTTCTGTTATTAAAATAAGAACTAAACCATACAAATTATTTGTCAGAAATTCTTTAAATACAATGAATCAGTTTAAGCACCAATATCAATATATCATGAGCAACTGAATCTACATCATTTTTTAAGATACAAAAAATGTATAAACCATGGAGCGGATCCAAGAGTTATGGTCATGGACCCGGCCCTCGTAGTTTCGGCGAGCAGAGAGAGGCGACTCTCTATTCTAACGGATTTCATGCCCCCGAAAATGATGTTTTTACCGAATTGAAGGTGCACACTCTTTATTCTGCCCCTGAACCATTTAAATTCTAATCGTCCATTATATTAAGTCCTGTATCAATCATCTTGGTCAACTCTATGACAATAAAGATTAAATGAGGGTATATTGGATAAGGACAGAAATTTAGCCTTGCAACAGGCCACCTACGGACCCTCAAAGAGTTGTTGCAAGGGTTCTTAACGTGCTAAGAACGTGGCACTTTCTTTACACGAGGCATCGGATTTAACGTCCCCATTCTGACCGGACGTATAAAGAAAAAGGGTCTTAAACCGATAAGCCAGTTGGTTGGCAATATGTCTTTTAAAAAAATATTTTGATAATGAAGCAACGCAGGTTAGTGTTTGTATGGATTGAGTTTGTATTGTTTGATTTTGTATTGTTTATTATTGTTTTGTGTGCTCTTGCGGTTTTTATTATACCCGTATTATTGAATAAAGTGAAGTGTTTTTCCAAGATCTGATTTTTATTTCACGTTTTTAATGTACATTTTTTTTTATTACACATATCAACATTAAAGGGGAAAAACCCTAAAAAATCTTGTTCAACCCCGCCAGAATTGTTCATGTGCCTTGAAAAAACCTTCGGAAAAATCCCCTAAATTTTTAATGCTTAGGTTACTCCAGTAAGTTAAGGGAGGTCGTGTTATATCATACCACTGATTGTGTATTTTGGATCAATACAATTTACTTTAACTAAACATCGAAATCATAATGCATTTATCTTTCATTCAATACAATTAAAATTCCGAAGATGATGCAAGTTTATATAGAATGCACGTATCTATCATAAAAAAATCATTTCATTCACCTATAATGGCTAAGTCGTATAGCATTTAACAATTCCTTCCAAGATGCATATATTTGCACACCAAAATTTACATGGTTACATGTCTATTACCATCTAATTAAAATACAGATCTCTGATTTCGTTATGCTCATTCGGCAAGCACCCGAGTTCCGATAGATCTGAATTTTAATCAGATTGCGTCTAACTATGGTTACAAAAAATAAGACACAAGGGGGTGTGCGGATCCGATTCAAATGACGACGATGGTATCCGATGGTATACGAAGGTATCCGATTCAAATGACTCCGATAGTATCCGATTCAGATGACGCCGATGGTATCCGTAGCCTGGCATCCTGACCCAATCTAATACTTCGTCGAGCAGTGAGCCAGGATCCCAGGCTTAATGGTATCCGATGGTATCCGATGATCCTATAGCTCTAAATTGTAGTGTGGCAAACCCTGCTGTAGAATCTTGAAAAATACTCACTCAGTTACGGTTGGTTTTGGTAAGAAAATTGCCATCTCTTTGTATTATCTAAGAAACTTTACTTTACTTATCAATACAGCATATCCACACGCTCCGTTTACTTGCGAGGTATTGTAGCAAACTATGATGTCATATTCTTTTTAAAAAAGATTTGTAAACAGAATTTTGACCCGAACTCATTATTGAAGTTAGTTTAAAAATATGCCTTAGGAAATTTTATGGACATTAATAGAACATAGTGAAGCTACTAAGTCTCGTCTCGGGTCAGTGGAGATGTTTTTTGTTACCTTTAATTTATTATTAATAGGGTTCGTCCGTCTTCAAATTTTTAATTATCAGAAGGATAGTTCAGTTTACCTAAACATGGACTATATGCACTTACAAGTGACTTGTAACAGATGACCTACATGCAAAGTTGTACTGAAATGCAACGGTATGAAAAAAGTATGTTAACCCTGACAAAACTCAAATACAAAAGGCGGGTATCTTTTAAAATCATAAATATTCCAATTCAAACGGACTTAAATAATTAAAAAAAAAAAAACCTCAAGCTTTCTATCATACTATTTCGAAATAATCAATCAACTGTACATCAAATCCCTAGTGAAAGGATACTGACCTCCCGGTGTTTATTTGCTGGACATAGCCCACGCATACGGGTAGGTCAATGTCCGTCATTAGCAAGTGGAAGCACTGAGAGGCCTTCAAGTGTCAAACATGATGTAGTGTTACAAAACTTTAGCGTTATTTCATATAAGGTAAGTAAATATTTCCTGATCTTTAATTCCGAAAATTCTTCTGTATATCATACCAGTAAAAGTCCGAAAGTTCCTCTGTATATATATCATACCGGTAAAAATCGGAATGATGATGGATCAATTTTATTACTATGGACAAAGGTTTGGAAATTGTAAGTAGAAATGAACTCACAATATATGCAAATAGTATTTTTCATTCTTCTTTATCTATCCTGTTATTATTTTTTCTACTTTTCATGTTATGGAAAAGGAAACATGACATTCAATTGTAAATTATTTATATTTTTGCAAATCAGTTTAACTTTGATAGTTTTTCACAATTACATCTTATAGAAAGAAAAAAAAATGACGAAATGAATATTTTTGTATACTGCATGTATTCCTTTTTCTTGGAGTCATGTCATACGTATAAGTATTACATGCATTTTGCCTTCTGTTCAATCTATAATCCTTTTTTTTAAAGTTTGGTTTATTTTTGGAGACATTGAGTACTTCCGAATTGTCATCCCAATATACAATTTAATTGCTGACTTTATTTATTAAATCACTACTCTGGTTGAGGGCAACTGTCCGTCCGAAGCACCTATTGCTAATGATTTAGTTTTCATTGTGATTTATATACCTGTGTATCCGGTTTGGTTAAATCTCAGTCATCGTGTTAAACCAGACATTACTTCCACGGATTCTATTATGTCTGCCTTTGTGAGATCCAAGTTACCTGTTGCACCAGACCTTACTTCCGCGGATACTTGTATGCCTACCTTTGTGAGGTCCCAGTTATCTGTTGCACCAGATTTTATTTCTATGGGTGCATGTATGTCTGCCTTTGTGACATCCAAGTTACCTGTTGCACCAGACCTTACCTCCGTGGATACTTGTATATCTGCTTTTGTGAGATCCCAGTTTACTTGTTGTCTAAGACCTTACTTCCGCGAGTATTTGTACAATCCCAGTTACCAGTTGCACCAGACTTTACTTCAGCGGGTGCTTATATGTTTGCTTTTGTGAAATCCCAGTTACCTGTTGCACCAGACTTTACCCATGAGGGTGCTTGTATGTTTGCCGTTGTGAAATCCCAGTTACCTGTTGCACCAGACTTTTACTTCTGAGGGTGCTTGTATGTTTGCCGTTGTGAAATCCCATTTACCTGTTGCACCAGACTTTACTTCTGTGGGTGCTTGTATGCTTTCCTTTGTGAAATCCCAGATACTTGTTGCACCAACTTTACTTCATCGAGTTTGTGTATGCTTGATTTGCGAAATTCCATTTACATGTTGCACCAGACTTTACTTCGGCGAATGGTTGTATACCTGCCTTTGTGAAAACCGGTTTTGTGAAATCCCAGTTTCATGTTGTTGCACCAGACTTTACTACTGCGGGTGGTTGTATGTCTGCCTTTGTTAAATTCAAGTTACCTGTTTTACTAAATAGCAAAATGATTTTGTTTTAGCTGTCCAAATTATCAAACTAAGCATATTAAAATTTGCAATGCTAGACAACATTACATTCCTGTCATCCTTTAATGTATTGCAATCAAACAGAAAATGAGCCTCGTCTTCGACACCACTGGAAGTACATTTATTACATAGTCTGCTGTGTCCGGGAAGGCATAAATATCTAGCAAACTTTATTTGTAACCTTAGGCCTAATAAGTGACCTTGTAAAACATCTTCTCGTGCATACAAGCTCAAAATTCTTATCAATGTGAGACAGTTCTCAAAACCAAAATTTTATTTATATAAATGATATGTTTACAGTTAACCTTCATAAAATTTATCCATCTGTCTTTCCCAAAAAAAACTGATGGTCAATGTGGATAGCTCGGTTTGGATATGCTTCTCAAATTTGTCAAACGATCTATAATATGGAATATTTTTAGTATTTTTACAATTAATTCCAAGTAACTTCAATATAACTGTTATTGAACGGTTGAACCATACCATTGTATTATTCAAAAGATGGGCCTCGGTGGCTGAGTGGTTTCAGTAGTTGAACTACTGTATCACTATCCTGTCAACACGGAGGTTGTGAGTTCGAATCCCGCTCGTGGTAGGTGCGCTCGACTACAATCTGAATTGACTAGGATTGTCAGTTTTTCTACCGAACGTCGGTGGTTCTCTCCGTCCACTCCGCCCGGGCATCCTCCGCCAATAAAAACTGACCGCCACAAAATAGCACAATAGTGCTGAAAGTGGTGTTTAACACCTATCAATCAATCAATTTATTCAGCTGATGTAGAGTTTTAGATTTATCATGTAAATCATATATTAGTTTGCTTTTCATGGGCCCCTTAAGTGGAACAAAAGTATCTTATCTTATTGTAGGATAGGTCGAATGAGTCCCTTACGTGTATTTGATTGCTATTCTTACTCAATCTGGTATGTTGACATATGTCTTTCCAAAATATTTGCTGCCGATGTCATAGATTTGTTTTTCGGCACAGGGTAAATCAACTAATAGCGCGTGTTAACTAACTAGTGTCAAATTAATTTATTTTGTTAGAACTTCATATTGTCTTATCACTCCGATCAGTTGGCAAACAAGTGATACATTATCTAATTAAAACACATTCAATAAATTTCAAACAAAGAAAAGCTGGGCAAGTAAAACCCAACCATTGAGTATTGACAAAAACCTCCCACCATACCGGGGTGAGGGGGCACCATTTCATATCATTTTTAAACTAAATGCACTATACAATTTGTACAGTTGACTTTAAAGTCACGTGATATAAGAATGATCTGGCAAATATTCGACGAAATGATCAGATCTTCTCGGGAATATTCAGTTGCTTGCCAAAACCAAAGATTTATATAAAACATGTCAAACTGATTGTTTCCTAATATATCAATGAAACAACAACAACAAACAGAAAAAAAAAGGGGGGGGGGGGAGAAAAACAAAATATCTGGAATTTTTCACGCTTCCCATTTCTCCCAGCACTCCAAGAGCTTCCCTTTGTCGGTAATACGATCACTTAACCCTCCCCCCTAAATAAAAAAACCCCAACACACAAACGAACAAAACGAGAAAAAAAAAAAAAAAAAAAAACAAAACAAAACAAAACAACAAACTCAATCTTTCGAATGACCAATCTGTTGGCAGTATTGCCTCTTTCAGGTGACGCATTTTTATATTTAACATAAGTGTTATAAAGACATTATAAAATTCATGTCATTCTCAATTTGATCTTTTGTTTTGCCATTTACTGTCAGAGTATTTCTGCACGCACAGCGTGGGTATCTGTTTATCTTTATGAATTTTCTATCAAATCTGGGACAGTCTCAGATCAAATACATTGTTTAGTCTTATTATGCACCGTTAATTTGTCGCCTATTAAAAATATCTATTTATTGACATGTTACGTCATAATTCCCTACGTCAGACAATACCAGTCGCTCGGTCCTTGATCTGAAGTCTGTGACCTTTTGACCTTTTAATTGTTGACCTCAATCATTGTTCAATGAAATAAACAAAAAAATGTGCCGAAATAGTAAAATGTCATTCTCTTAAAAGTCAAAATAAATGAAAAGAATGAAAACATATTGAATGTTTGTAATCATCTTTGTACAGCAAAATTATAGAAGAAAAAATTCTGCGCAAGGAATTGTGGGTAAATCTACGTAAAGGTGAAAATCTTGTAAGTAGGGCAACTAACCCTGTGTTTACAAATCACCTCGTTGGCACCATTTCTGGTGAAACAGCCAGTATGGACCATTCGGAGATGGGTAAGGATTAATGATGATTTTTCATCGTCCCCTACTTATGCATATTTCGATTATTTAGTGTATGTTAATCAATGGAATGCGTACTGAATTCAACATGTTGTGTATTGGTCGCCATTTTGTTAGGTTGAACGTACTGAAAATTGGGTTCATTTCGGAGGAGTTACATGTACTTTCATGATTTTGTAATAAATTGGGAGGTTTTTATAGTAATTAATAAGTACAGGTAAGAAAGTTACTTGTAGACAAAGAATGGAGTTTTTGAACAGGAAAAATGGCCTTTATTGGACAACTTGATTATTGAACACAATATATAATACTATTATATAAGATATAATAATAGATCGGATAATTTCATTAATAATTTAAGTCACATTACTTATGTTTTAATTTGACTATAAATATGTAATTGTCAACATGTGGTAGAATGGAAAGAAAATAAAGCATACTCAAGGAGTTGTACATAAGAATTTCATAAATATATTGAATAATATAATTTGTACATGTAATTATAAAACATTCTTGTTGGTGCTTACAAATACATCCCTTGGATCATTCCTTCATGAATTTATTAACCAAAATCTGCTAGGGTCAACTTTTTGATTGTAGGAGTTGTGACTTGGTTATAAAAACAGTTGTACAATTACCTAAATTCTATTTAATCTATTTTTTTTGTCTAAAATTAACTCTGAATTTAATGTATTGTAAAAGTCTTTTATGGGTCATTTCCTCTGATTTCATAATAGGTAAATTTCTGGTTACATTTCTCTTATAAGTGAGTTGTCTTCCCCCATTTTGTTATATGATATAGGAATCATATTTATTAATTATAATATGTTTAATTATCAAGATGTTTTTGAAGCAAAAAACAGTTGAATTATCACATGATTTGCCTTTATCATGAAAAATCTAAGTAAAAAAGGGATATTAAACTACATGTATCTCTATTGATCTGCTATATATTAAAATTGAAAATGATCCACCTTATTTCCTCAATTTCACATGTGATAACTGTTGGCTTAAATTATCAAGGTAGAAAAAAGACATAAATAGGAATAATGGAATAAAATCAACATTGAACGAGGGACTACATGCAAATTGTAATTTTGTTTAGAATAAATCCAGTCCTCTTCTATACGCAAGATTAATGTGGCCATCGTAGAGCAAAATATATGAGTGAATTATTCAGGTTACTTTGTAAGTATATCCGACAAAAACTGGTCTGTTCATATATTTCCGTGAACACAAATTGACCGGAGAGTGTCAGTGATTTCATCGATCACATGCCTAGAGTCAATTACCATTCCATATCTTACATGTCTTAATTCAATTAACGAGTAATCTGAAGATAGGTGGTAATGCAGATGAAACCTTTGAACTGGCGTTGTTGTTATTCCTGTCAATATAATACTTCCATGGTCTGACCAATACGGTTTTTGTGGGACAGAAAAAGAGTAATTTTATGGCTAAGTTGTTGTACATGTTGTATTCCCCTTTATTTAAGAGATGTTCTAGCAAAACTATTCTGTCACAGCTTTAAATCGTAAACACTTTGTTCAGTTGTTTATTTATCACTTTTCTGCCGCTTCAGTTCCCTAAATATTACTTAAAACTACCTAACAGTTGGAATTTACTTTTTTTTATATACATGATATACATGTACCAATCAAAATGCAAACAATGGAAATATACAAGTAATAGAGTTTTGTGTAGATTAAATCACTTGCAGTTTGCTTTTTAACTTTATATTTTCTATTTTTTTTCAAGTTTGACTTTGTTTTCAGCATTTTCTCTATCTATCTGTCTAAAACATTGAATTAGACCCAAGTCCTTATAATTATCCCATAATTAATCTGCAGTTGTTTACAATATATAACCAGTGCATAACATAACATAATTATCAATTTAGATATGTGTGTTTGCAATCTATGATAATTATTTGGCTTCTTTTGACAACTTTGTTGCCGGTCAAACGTTAACATGTGCCTTAAAAAAGGTAAATAAATTTTGTTTTAATCATGTATTATTGCATTAGCTTAAGATTTAATCATGTTTATGGCATTAGTGTAAGACAATCAAGTGATCAATTACATCAATCATCATTTATTTCGTTTCTCTCTTAGATTTTACCTTTATTGCAAGCAATTAATCAAATCCAAAGTATTTATTGTAAAAATATTTAGGAGGAGCACGTTTAAGAATACTTTTTAACAGCGAATAGTTAATCTTGTTGATGATATAGTACTCAACTAATGTAACAATTAGTGATGTTCCTATGATTGGAATAAGTCAGAAATCAGTAGGTTAGTCTCAGCGATGTGGATAGTCCATTGGGATTTTGTTAAATCATTTGTCGTTATTTTTGAATTTTAGCATATCTACTTTGTCCATTTCTGGTTTGCATTTTACTTATGCAGCCATACAAATTAACTAAAATATCAGCTAATGACAATAACAATGTCAAACATCCAATAATCAAAGACATAAATAATTTCTTTCTTTACAAACTTGGTGAAATCATTGACTTTAGAGATTCGTCATATATCATTTCCAGGGGCGTAGCTAGGTATCCAATAAACTGAAGGCACAAATTGCGGTAGGGGGTCTGGGGGCCGCTTAAGACCCCTTGCAGGTCTAGGGCATAGCCCTGGTAGGGGGTTCAGGGGGTGAAGCCCCCAACGGAAAATGTTTTTATACGACCGCAAATAAATTTTGTGGTCGTATATTGGTATGACGTTGGCGTCGTCGTCGTCGTCCGAAGACGCATTGGTTTTCGCACTCTAACTTTAGTTTAAGTGAATGGATCTCTATGAAATTTTACCATAAGGTTCAATATCACAAAAGAAAGGTTGGGATTGATTTTGGGGGTTATGGTACCAACAGTTAAGGAATTAGGGGCCAAAAGGGGCCAAAAATAAGCATTTTGTAACTTCCAGACATAACTTGTGTGTTAGTGTATGGATCTCTCTGACATTGTACCACAAGGTTCCATATCACAAAGGGAATGCTGGGATTGATTTTGGGGTAATTGCCTCAAAATTTTTGGAATAAGGGGCCAAAAGGGGCAAAAACAAGCATTTTCTAGTTTCATGACAATAACTTGTGTGTAAGTGTATGGATCTTTCTGAAATTGTACTACAAGGTTCCATATCACAAAGGAAAGCTGGAATTGAGTTTGGGGTAATTGCCTGAAACGTTTAGGAATTAGGGGCCAAAAGGGCCAAAATAAGCATTTTCTAGTTTCAGACAATAACTTGTGTTCAAGTGTATAGTTCTCTCTGAAATTGTACTGCAAGGTACCATACCTCAAAGGGAAGGCTGGGATTGAGTTTGGGGTGATGAATCATAAGGGGTTCAAAAATTTGGGGGATTTTTTTTTTTTTTTTCTTTAAAATTTTCCATTTTAAGTTGGTTATTTCTGATTTATATTTAAAAGCAAATAATAATGATATGGCAAGAGATACACACCAAACAGGATGTGTAAATTATTATATAATAAGTATTGTGCAGTAGCAAGAAATTTTCAATTGCACAGTATTGCGCAATAGCAAGAAATCTTCAATTGCACAGTATTGCGCAATAGCAAGAAATATCCAATAGCACAATATTGCGCAATAGCAAGAAATTGTCAATTGTACAGTATTGCACAATAGCAAGAAATATTCAATTGCACAGTATTGCGCAATTGCAAGAAATATTCAATTGCACAGTATTGTGCAAAAGAAGATACTTTGTATAAATTGCTTATTTCTTGACCAATTTCAATGGGGTTTTATTCTTGAACTCTTGGGGTTCTTTAATATGCTGAATCTAACCGTGTATTAAGTTTTTGGATTTTGGGCCCGTTTTAAATTGGTCCACATTGAGGTCCAAATGGTCCAAAATTAAACTTTGTTTGATTTTATCAAAATTGAATTATTGGGGTTCTTTAATATGCCGAATCTAACCGTGTATTTAGATTCTTAATTTTTGGTCCCGTTAAATTGGTCTACATTAAGGTCCAAAGGGTCCAAAATTAAACTTAGTTTGATTTTAACAAAATTGAATTCTTAGGGTTCTTTGATATGCTGAATCTAAACATGTATTTAGATTTTTGATTATGGGCCCAGTTTTCAAGTTGGTCCAAATCGGGTCCAAAATTAAACTTTGTTTGATTTCAACAAAAATTGAATATTTGGGGTTCTATGATATGCTGAATCTAACCATGTATTTAGATTTTGATCTTTGGACCCGTTATCAACTTTGTCCACATTGAGGTCAAAGGGTCCAAAATTAAACTTTGTTTGATTTCATCACAAATTGAACTCTTGGGGTTCTTTGATATGCCGATTCTAACCCTGTATTTAGATTCTTAATTTTAGGTCCCGTTTTCAAATTGGTCTACATTAAGGTCCAAAGGGTCCAAAATTAAACTTAGTTTGATTTTAACAAAATTGAATTCTTAGGGTTCTTTGATATGCTGAATTTAAACATGTATTTAGATTTTGATTATGGGCCCAGTTTTCAAGTTGGTCCAAATCAGGGTCCAAAATTAAACTTTGTTTGATTTCAACAAAAATTGAATATTTGGGGTTCTTTGATATGCTGAATCTAACCATATATTTAGATTTTTGATTTTGGACCCGTTATCCACTTTGTCCACATTTAAGTCAAAAGGGTCCAAAATTAAACTTTGTTTGATTTCATCAAAATTGAACTCTTGGGGTTCTTTGATATGCCGAATCTAACCGTGTATTTAGATTCTTAATTTTGGTCCCTTTTCAAATTGGTCTACATTAAGGTCCAAAGGGTCCAAAATTAAACTAAGTTTGATTTTAACAAAATTGAATTTTTAGGGTTCTTTGATATGCTGAATCTAAACATGTATTTAGATTTTGATTATGGGCCCAGTTTTCAAGTTGGTCCAAATCGGGTCCAAAATTAAACTTTGTTTGATTTCAACAAAATTGAATATATGGGGTTCTTTGATATGCTGAATCTAACCATGTATTTAGATTTTTGATTTTGGGCCCCGTTATCAACTTTGTCCACATTGAGGTCAAAAGAGTCCAAAATTAAACTTTGTTTGATTTCATCAAAATTGAATTCTTGGGGTTCTTTGATATGCTGAATCTAACCATGTATTAAGATTTTGGATATTGGACCATAATAGGTGAATGTCCAATTTAAAATTTTAAGTTCTTAGACCACATTCATTCTGTGTCAGAAACCTATGCTGTGTCAAATATTTAATCACAATCCAAATTCAGAGCTGTATCAAGCTTGAATGTTGTGTCCATACTTGCCCCAACTGTTCAGGGTTCGACCTCTGCGGTCGTATCAAGCTGCGCCCTGCGGAGCATTTTATTCATCACTTTTAGTTGCAAAATGTTATGTACAAAATACATAAAATTTACTGCTCATTTTATCATGACAATATACATGAAGAAAAGTTTGAAGAATTATAAATAATTTTACGATAACATATGACTAATGAACATGATGAATTAACGCAGTACAATCGGAAATCTATTTTTATACGACTGCAAAATTTTTTTGTGGTTGTATATTGGTATGACGTTGGTGCCGTCGTCGTCCGAAGACACATTGGTTTTCGCACTCTAACTTTAGTTTAAGTGAATGGATCTCTTTGAAATTTTACCATAAGGTTCAATACCACAAAAGGAAGGTTGGGATTGATTTTGGGGGTTATGGTACCAACAGTTAAGGAATTAGGGACCAAAAAGGGGCCAAAAATAAGCATTTTTGTAACTTCCAGACATAACTTGTGTGTTAGTGTATGGATCTCTCTGACATTGTACTACAAGGTTCCATATCTCAAAGGGAATACTGGGATTGATTTTGGGGGTAATTACTTCCAAATTTTAGGAATTAGGGGCCAATAAAGGGGCAAAAAACAAGCATTTTTCTAGTTTCATGACAATAACTTGTGTGAAAGTGTATGGATCTTTCTGAAATTGTACTACAAGGTTCCATATCACAAAGGGAAAGCTGGAATTGAGTTTGGGGTAATTGCCCAAAACGTTTAGGAATAAGGGGCCCAAAAGGGGCCAAAATAAGCATTTTCTAGTTTCCAAACAATAACTTGTGTTCAAGTGTATGGATCTCTGAAATTGTACTGCAAGGTACCATACCACAAAGGGAAGGCTGGGATTGATTTTGGAAGTAATTGCCTCAAAATTTTAGGAATTAGGGGCCAAAAAGGGGCAAAAAAACAAGCATTTTTCTTGTTTCAGGACAATAACTTGTGTATAAGTGTATGGATCTTTATGAAATTGTACTACAAGGTTCCATATCACAAAGGGAAAGCTGGGTTTGAGTTTGGGGTAATTGCCTAAACGTTTATGAATTTGGGGCCAAAAGGGTCCAAAAACAAGCATTTTCTAGTTTCCAGACAATAACTTGTGTTCAAGTGTACGGATCTCTCTGAAATTGTACTGCAAGGTACCATACCACAAAGGAAGGCTGGGATTGAGTTTAGGGTGATGAATCATAAGGGGTTCAAAAATTTGGGAGGGATTTTTTTTTTCCTTTTTTTTTTTCTTTTAAAATTTTCCATTTTAAGTTGGTTATTTCTGATTTATATTTAAAAGCAAATAATAATGATATGGTAGGAGATACACACCAAACAGGATGTGTAAATTATTATATAAGTATTCTGCAATAGCAAGAAATTTTCAATTGCACAGTATTGCACAATAGCAAGAAATCTTCAATTGCACAGTATTGCGCAATAGCAAGAAATATTCAATTGCACAGTATTTCTTGACCAATTTCAATGGGGTTTTATTCTTGAATTCTTGGGGTTCTTTCATATGCTGAATCTATCCGTGTATTAAGTTTTTGGATTTTGGGCCCGTTTTAAATTGGTCCACATTGAGGTCCAAAGGGTCCAAAATTAAACTTTGTTTGATTTCATCAAAAATGAATTATTGGGGTTCTTTGATATGCCGAATCTAACCGTGTATTTGGATTCTTAATTTTGGTTCCGTTTTCAAATTGGTCTACATTAAGGTCCAAAGGGTCCAAAATTAAACTTAGTTTGATTTTAACAAAATTGAATTCTTAGGGTTCTTTGATATGCTGAATCTAAACATGTATTTAGATTTTTGATTATGGGCCCAGTTTTCAAGTTGGTCCAAATCAGGGTCCAAAATTAAACTTTGTTTGATTTCAACAAAAATTGAATATTTGGGGTTCTTTGATATGCTGAATCTAACCATGTATTTAGATTTTTGATTTTTGGGCCCCGTTATCAACTTTGTCCACATTGAGGTCAAAAGGGTCCAAAATTAAACTTTGTTTGATTTCATCAAAAATTGAATACTTGGGGGTTCTTTGATATGCTGAATCTAACCATGTATTTAGATTTTGGATATTGGACCATAAAACAATAGGTGAATGTCTAATTTAAAATTTTTAAGTTCTTAGACCACATTCATTCTGTGTCAATAATCTATGCTGTGTCAAATATTTAATCACAATCCAAGTTCAGTGCTGTATACGTATCAAGCTTGAATGTTGTGTCCATACTTGCCCCAACTGTTCAGGGTTCGACCTCTGCGGTCGTATCAAGCTGTGCCCAGCGGAGCATTTTATTTTTTAAATATGCATTGCCCAGCGTAGATCAGCGTAGCCCTTTAATTAAGCAGTACATCCTGTTTAGTATTTTCATATCTATTCCTTTCTGATTGAGGATAATTGATATATACTCAATTGATCATCGATCCTTCATTATGAAAAATAGGCATGTAAACACTGAGACTACTATAATGCTGTATATACTATCATTTGGGTTAAGCATCGCCCATTCATCTTTTGATTCTTAAACCTTCATCCTCCCCCGGCCACACAAACACACACACACAGTCGATGCCTAATGCAGAAGTTCAGTTTTGTTCATACTATCTTAAAAAATTCAAGAAATTCATATTTTCTGATATCCTGTACTATAAAATCCCTAACTGCCTAGGAATTGGAATAATCATTACACGTAGATCTGAGAGTACTCGAAGTTACTGAAAGCTAGTTGATTTATTGATTGCTAAACGTCCAGTGGCAAATAGTTCATCCATGTTCAGGACAAAAACAAATGTACAATAACAGGCAGGTCCTGTAATAGGGGTCGTACAGGATGAAGGTCTGGAAATTTGGAAATGCCACAGTGATTTTCCTGCCTTTATTTTAGGTCCAAATATCGGCCCCGTTCCCAATCAGAAAATACCTAAAATTTTTCCCAATTGAACCTGTATAATTCCCAATTCAATCAAGTTGTAGCGGAAAGGTAATTGATAATTTTATTGCTTGTATGATTTGATATTTTTTGGTTCAAAATATAGGTTGTTGTACTGTTCCCGATGTAATCATGTTGAATATAGACTGGTAACGTCATATTTCGACCGTAAACCAGTTTTAACAATGAGTAAGCTTAGTTCAGCATTTGGATGACGTCTGGTGGTTAACGGTAAGAATATGGAATGATATGAAGTGATGATGCTGTGTTATTATCTGAATAACATTTTAAATACATGCCTACATGAAAAACTAAAAGTTTTTCATTATTTTCTCACACGTAAATGTTTTTTGACAGGCAATGTCATACTGAGCAAAGATTTGCCAGTTTGGTTTATTTTTTTGTCTGTGAATTGAGCATGCCCAAACAGACAACATGTCCTCTCATTATTATTTTATTTTGGTCACAAATAAAAGGCAAAGATGCCACTGATTGTAAAAAACTTGTTGAGCTTTAAAAAATCCAAAATTAGTACTGAAGATACTACATGTACTACAGGGACTGATATATTTTGAATGAAAATGTTTCTACTTTTACGGATGTAGAACAGGATGAAGCCTTGGTTGTGGGGGATAAAGGCACATAAGCAATCACTACAAACCCAAGTACTAACACTAAACAAATTGTTTCTACCCAAACATCTAAGCATAATTCACTTGAAATGAACTCTGCTCATGTACAAAGAGAGACTGACCGTCAATCCCACTCTGAGTGCGACCATAATCAGTGACAGTTGTCGACTCTAGCTCAGAACTAAGCACTGAAAACATTATACCATGCCATATAAGTGTCGGTTCGAGAAATCTTACTGATAAGAAAATCTCAGGGTTGTATGACTGAGTTGATATGTTTGAAAATTGGGAATTTTGAAATAATAAATAACATGTACAAATTGTGACTTGGATGGAGAGTTGTCTCATTGGCACTCATACCACATCTTCTTACAATGTATATCTTCATCCTTAAAATATGTTGGAACACAATGATTTATTTTTTCCCAATTCATACGTTATCGACACATTTTTCCCAATTGCCTAGGGCCAAGGCCCCATTTGAAAAAGGGTAGGAAAATCACTGATGCCATTGGAAAATGAGGGTTTATTGGATAGGGACAGAATATTGCCTTTCAGCAGACCACCTACGGACCCCTCAAAGAGTTGTTGTAAAGTGTTCTTAAGGTGCAGAGAGCGTGGCATTATCTCTACACTAGGCATCGGATTTAATCACCAATCTAACCAGACCTGGCTGCGTATTTATACATTCCGCACATCCAAACGGATGCCCCACTTTGGTGCGGGTTTTATTGTAGGTGGAAAGCTAGTTGAAAGCCAACAACAACTAATAAAAAAAATCATGTATCGAAGAATAAAATGTCATGCAGGGTTTTGAGCATGTTGATGTTCATTCAAGTTTTATACGGCCGCAAAAATTTTTGTGGTGGTATATTAATATGATGTTGGCGTCGTCGTCGTCGTCGTCGTAAATGCCGTCGTCGCGTCGTCGTCGTCGTCGTCCGAAGACACATTGGTTTCGCACTCTAACTTTAGTTTAAGTAAATGGATCTCTAGGAAATTTTACCATAAGGTTCAATACTACAAAAGGAAGGTTGGGATTGATTTTGGGGGTTATGGTACCAACAGTTAAGGAATTAGGGGCCAAAAAGGGGCCAAAAATAAGCATTTTTGTAACTTCCAGACAATAACTTGTGTGTAAGTGTATGGATCTCTCTGACATTGTACCACAAGGTTCCATATCACAAAGGGAATGCTGGGATTGATTTTGGGGGTAATTGCCTCAAAATTTTAGGAATTAGGGGCCAAAAAAGGGGCAAAAAATAAATATTTTTCTAGTTTCAGGACAATAACTTGTGTGTAAGTGTATGGATCTTTCTGAAATTGTACTACAAGGTTCCATATCACAAAGAGAAAGCTGGAATTGAGTTTGGGGGTAATTGCCCTAAACGTTTAGGAATTAGGGGCCAAAAGGGCCAAAAATAAGCATTTTCTAGTTTCAGACAATAACTTGTGTTTAAGTGTATGGATCTCTCTGAAATTGTACTGCAAGGTACCATACCTCATTGAAGGCTGGGATTGAGTTTGGGGTGATGAATCATAAGGGGTTCAAAAATTGGGGGATTTTTTTCCCTCTTTCTTCCTTTTTTTTTTTTTTTTTTCTTTAAAATTTTCCATTTTAAGTTGGTTATTTCTGATTTATATTTAAAAGCAAATAATAATGATATGGCAGGAGATACACACCAAACAGGATGTGTAAATTATTATATAATAAGTATTGTGCAATAGCAAGAAATTTTCAATTGCACAGTATTGCATAATAGCAAGAAATCTTCAATTGCACAGTATTGCAATAGCAAGAAATATCCAATAGCACAATATTGCACAATAGGAAGAAATTGTCAATTGTATAGTATTGCACAATAGCAAGAAATATTCAATTGCACAGTATTATAATTGGAAGAAATATTCAATTGCACAGTATTGTGCAAAAGAAGATACTTTGTATAAATTGCTTATTTCTTGACCAATTTCAATTGGGTTTTATTCTTGAATTCTTGGGGTTCTTTAATATGCTGAATCTAACCGTGTATTAAGTTTTCGGATTTTGGGCCCGTTTTAAATTGGTCCACATTGAGGTCAAAAGGGTCCAAAATTAAACTTTGTTTGATTTCATCAAAATTGAATTAGTGGGGCTCTTTGATATGCCGAATCTAACCGTGTATTTAGATTCTTAATGTTTGGTCCGTTTTCAAATTGGTCTACATTAAGGTCCAAAGGGTCCAAAATTAAACTTAGTTTGATTTTAACAAAATTGAATTCTTAGGGTTCTTTGATATGCTGAATCTAATCATGTATTTAGATTTTTGATTATGGGCCCAGTTTCAAGTTGGTCCAAATTGGGGTCCAAAATTAAACTTTGTTTGATTTCAACAAAATTGATTATATGGGGTTCTTTGATATGCTGAATCTAACCATGTATTTAGATTCTTAATTTTTGGTCCCGTTTTCAAATTGGTCTACATTAAGGTCCAAAGGGTCCAAAATTAAACTTAATTTGATTTTAACAAAATTGAATTCTTAGGGTTCTTTGATATGCTGAATCTAAACATGTCTTTAAATTTTTGATTATGGGCCCAGTTTTCAAGTTGGTCCAAATCGGGTCCAAAATTAAACTTTGTTTGATTTCAACAAAAATTGAATATATGGGGTTCTTTGATATGCTGAATCTAACCATGTATTTAGATTTTTGATTTTTGGGCCCTGTTATCAACTTTGTCCACATTGAGGTCAAAGGGTCCAAAATTAAACTTTGTTTGATTTCAACAAAATTGAATATATGGGGTTCTTTGATATGCTGAATCTAACCGTGTATTTAGATTCTTAATTTTGGTCCCATTTTCAAATTGGTCTACATTAAGGTCCAAAGGGTCCAAAATTAAACTTAGTTTGATTTTAACAAAATTGAATTCTTAGGGTTCTTTGATATGCTGAATCTAATCATGTATTTAGATTTTTGATTATGGGCCCAGTTTTCAAGTTGGTCCAAATTGGGGTCCAAAATTAAACTTTGTTTGATTTCAACAAAATTGAATATATGGGGTTCTTTGATATGCTGAATCTAACCATGTATTTAGATTCTTAAATTTTGGTCCTGTTTTCAAATTGGTCTACATTAAGGTCCAAAGGGTCCAAAATTAAACTTAATTTGATTTTAACAAAATTGAATTCTTAGGGTTCTTTGATATGCTGAATCTAAACATGTCTTTAAATTTTTGATTATGGGCCCAGTTTTCAAGTTGGTCCAAATCGGGGTCCAAAATTAAACTTTGTTTGATTTCAACAAAATTGAATATATGGGGTTCTTTGATATGCTGAATCTAACCATGTATTTAGATTTTTGATTTTGGGCCCCATTATCAACTTTGTCCACATTGAGGTCAAAGGGTCCAAAATTAAACTTTGTTTGATTTCATCAAAATTGAACTCTTAGGGTTCTTTGATATGCTGAATCTAACCATGTATTTAGATTTTGGATATTGGACCATAATAGGTGAATGTCCAATTTAAAATTTTAAGTTCTTAGACCACATTCATTCTGTGTCAGAAACCTATGCTGTGTCAAATAGTCAATCACAATCCAAATTCAGAGCTGTATCAAGCTTGAATGTTGTGTCCATACTTGCCCCAACTGTTCAGGGTTTGACCTCTGCGGTCGTATCAAGCTGCGCCCTCATGGAGCATTTTATTTGTGATAGTAGTGAAATGATCTGAACCAAAGTTCTAGTTTTTAGTTTCTATATAAGGTGGAATATAATTTTCATACAATTCTATCCAATACTCGGAGTCTCCATTCACTAAGGATGATAGACTAGTGTACAAATGGCATTTGATAATTTAAAAAGAGTTTTGATGACTTCACGTGCATCTACAGATAACGTTGTCCGGCCGTTATTTTTTAAAAAAAAAAAAAACATTTGTGGAAAAATTATGTGTAGGCACGTGCCTAAAGTGCCTAACGGCAGCTACGCCCCTGATTTCAAAGAAAAAAACTTTTTATGAAGTATTTTCCTTCAATTTTGGGATCCAGTATTTCATTTTCTTACTCTTGAGTGTACTTTTTCAGTTGCATTAAAAACATATTCCTTTCCAAATTGACAAACATTGTTTATTTTTGTAAGTTTTTCTTTGTCCGCCATTGAAATATTATATGAACAACAGAAAGGAAGGTGAACCAACTATGACAGAAATCTATATTCTTACAAAATAACTACAGATGCATGAATGGCACCGCTGATAGAAGAATAATGATATCAAAAGTGAAAAATACACAATAACAGACATTTGGTTAGATCCCCTTAGTTATATGTATATATCATGTATACATGTATATTGGCAATAAAAAAAAATGATTTTATGAAATCAGACAATCAATAACTTCAGTATTTTCTTTTCTTTATAGATTCACTTGACAGCAGTGTTGGGAGTTCTGTTGGAATGTCATCAGGGGGCATGTCTGGACAGATGGGGTCCATGAACTCAATGGGTGGGTTAGATTCTCCTCCTGATATTAAACCAGATATTGGTCAGCTACAAATGCCTGGTCACAACTTCTTTAGTGGATTTCCTCAAGGTTTACAGATGCCAATGCCTTCCACTCAGCCATCACCAGGATCTGCTCCCATGCAGTCACCAGGTTTATTGTCACCATCATCGTCAGTTACTTCTCCATCATCTATGATGTCTGTCGGCTCACCTGGATCCATTGGATCTCCAACCAATGCTTTTTCTACTAAACATATATGTGCTATTTGTGGAGACAGAGCTTCTGGAAAACATTATGGAGTTTATAGGTAAGTTATACAACCTAATTATGTGGAGACAGCTTCTGTAAAACATTATGGAGTTTATAGGTAAGTTGTATATGTGAAAACAGAGCTTCTGGTAAACACGTAGTTAACTTAAGTTGCATCTTTATAATCATTATTATAGATCAAGGGTCCGGAAAAGGTCATATTTGCCAGACATGACGAATCTATAATCTATTTCATTTGTCCTAAATCACAAATTGGGATTTAGGACAAATTTTTTTTACAGAAATAATTTCCATAATTTCTGTCAATTCGTTGAGATCGGGTTTCTTAATCACCATTTTGCACTTGTTATATGCCTGTTTACGGGACGTATTATGGTATACCGTTGTCGGTCCGTCCGTCTCTCCGTCCATTGTCAACATGTCGGACATTAACTCAAAAACGCTTTAATCAATTTGCATAAAACTTTGGTGAATTATTTATATCTATTGACATGAGCTCCCTTTCGATTTTAATAAATTTAAGATTTTACGTTTCCGAGTTGTGGGGTTTTATTCATTAAAAAAAGGGGGATTTTCCAGTTTTTCGGACAATAACTCGAAAATGCTTTTACCAATTTGCAAGAAACTTTGGTGAATTGTTTATATCTATTGACATGAGCTCCCTTTCGATTTTAATAAATTTTAGATTTTACATTTCTGAGTTATGGGGTTTTATACATTCAAAAAAAGGGGGATTTTCAAGTTTTCGGACAATAACTCAAAAATGCGATCAGCAGTTCTCATGAAACTTTGGTGAATTGTTGATATCTATTGATGTAAGCTCCCTTTTGATTTTTATAGATTTTAGATTTTACATTTCCTAGTTATGGGATTTTATTCATGAAAAAGGGGTGATTTTCTAGTTTTCAGACAATACCTTTACAGTGCTTTGAGCAGTTTTCATTAAACTTTGGTGCCTGGTTTATATCTATTAAGGAAACCTCCCTTTGATCTATGAGTTTGACTGTCCCTCTGGTATCTTTCGTCCCTCTTTTAATTATTCATAAATTTCTGATATGACATTGAGAAGTTATTGAACTTTATTCTTAGAAAATGCGACATCATGCGCTCATGGGGCAGCTGTTTATTACCTGCGTTTTTAACTCACACATGACATTGATCACAAGCTCAGAACTAATATTATAAAGAAATTAAAATTCCATGACAGCTGTCTTCATTATTCAATTGCTTTTCAGTAATGACAATCCACAAGGCCAACATTAAAGATATCTTTGTTTCCCTTCCGACTGAGGTTTTCAGGGTATGGGTAGGTAGGTAGGCAAATTATTTTACTTTATTCCTTGATATAGTTTTTATACGACCGCAAAAAAGTTTTGCGGTCTTATATTGGTATGATGTTGTCGTCGTCGTTGTTGTCCGGCGTCGTCGTCCGAAGACACATTGGTTTTCGCACTCTAACTTTAGTTTAAGTGAATGGATCTCTATGAAATTTTACCATAAGGTTCAATACCACAAAAGGAAGGTTGGGATTGATTTTGGGGTTATGGTACCAACAGTTAAGGAATTAGGGGCCAAAAGGGCCAAAATAAGCAGTCGTCGTCGTCCAAGACGCATTGGTTTCGCACTCTAACTTTAGTTTAAGTGAATGGATCTCTATGAAATTTTACCATAAGGTTCAATATCACAAAAGGAAGGTTGGGATTGATTTTGGGGTTATGGTACCAACAGTTAAGGAATTAGGGGCAAAAGGGGCCAAAATAAGCATTTTGTAACTTCCAGACATAACTTGTGTGTTAGTGTATGGATCTCTCTGACATTGTACCACAAGGTTCCATATCACAAAGGGAATGCTGGGATTGATTTTTCGGGTAATTGCCTCAAAATTTTTGGAATTAGGGGCAAAAAGGGGCAAAAACAAGCAGTTTTCTAGTTTCATGACAATTACTTGTGTGTAAGTGTATGGATCTTTCTGAAATTGTACTACAAGGTTCCATATCACAAAGGAAAGCTGGAATTGAGTTTGGGGTAATTGCCTGAAACGTTTAGGAATTAGGGGCCAAAATAAGCATTTTCTAGTTTCCAGACAATAACTTGTGTTCAAGTGTATGGATCTCTGAAATTGTACTGCAAGGTACCATACCTCAAAGGAAGGCTGGGACTGAGTTTGGGGTGATGAATCATAAGGGGTTCAAAAAATTGGGGGGGTTTTTTTCCTTTTTTTTTTCTTTAAAATTTTCCATTTTAAGTTGGTTATTTCTGATTAATATTTAAAAGCAAATAATAATGATATGGCAGGAGATACACACCAAACAGGATGTGTAAATTATTATATAATAAGTATTGTGCAATAGCAAGAAATTTTCAATTGCACAGTATTGCACAATAACAAGAAATCTTCAATTGCACAGTATTGCGCAATAGCAAGAAATATCCAATAGCACAGTATTGCACAATAGCAAGAAATTGTCAATTGTACAGTATTGCACAATAGCAAGAAATATTCAATTGCACAGTATTGCGCAATTGCAAGAAATATTCAATTGCACAGTATTGTGCAAAAGAAGATACTTTGTATAAATTGCTTATTTCTTGACCAATTTCAATGGGGTTTTATTCTTGAACTCTTGGGATTCTTTAATATGCTGAATCTAATCGTGTATTAAGTTTTTGGATTTTGGGCCTCGTTTTAAATTGGTCCACATTGAGGTCCAAAGGGTCCAAAATTAAACTTTGTTTGATTTCATCAAAATTGAATTATTGGGGTTCTTTGATATGCGAATCTAACCATGTATTTAGATTCTTAATTTTTGGTCCCGTTTTCAAATTGGTCTACATTAAGGTCCAAAGGGTCCAAAATTAAACTTAGTTTGATTTTAACAAAATTGAATTCTTAGGGTTCTTTGATATGCTGAATCTAAACATGTATTTAGATTTTTGATTATGGGCCCAGTTTATAAGTTGGTCCAAATCGGGAACAAAATTAAACTTTGTTTGATTTCAACAAAATTGAATATATGGGGTTCTTTGATATGCTGAATCTAACCATGTATTTAGATTCTTAATTTTTGGTCCCGTTTTCAAATTGGTCTACATTATGGTTCAAAGGGTCCAAAATTAAACTTAGTTTGATTTTAACAAAATTGAATTCTTAGGGTTCTTTGATATGCTGAATCTAAACATGTATTTAGATTTTGATTTTGGGCCCAGTTTTCAAGTTGGTCCAAATTGGGGTCCAAAATTAGACTTTGTTTGATTTCAACAAAAATTGAATATATGGGGTTCTTTGATATGCTGAATCTAACCATGTATTTAGATTTTTGATTTTTGGGCCCTGTTATCAACTTTGTCCACATTGAGGTCAAAAGGGTCCAAAATTAAACTTTGTTTGATTTCATCAAAAATTGAACTCTTGGGGTTCTTTGATATGCTGAATCTAACCATGTATTTAGATTTTGGATATTGGACCATAATAGGTAAATTAAAAAAAATTAAGTTCTTAGACTACATTCATTCTGTGTCAGAAACCTATGCTGTGTCAAATATTTAATCACAATCCAAATTCAGAGCTGTATCAAGCTTGAATGTTGTGTCCATACTTGCCCCAACTGTTCAGGGTTCGACCTCTGCGGTCGTATCAAGCTGCGCCCTGCGGAGCATTTTATTTTCTTTAAAATTTTCCATTTTAAATTGGTTATTTCTGATTTATATATAAAAGCAAATAATAATGATATGGTTTGAATAGGTAAATTAAAAATTTTTAAGTTCTTAGACCATATTCATTCTGTGTCAGAAACCTATGCTGTGTCAAATATTTAATCACAATCCAAATTCAGTGCTGTATCAAGCTTGAATGTTGTGTCCATACAATGTACTTGCCCCAACTGTTCAGGGTTCGACCTCTGCGGTTGTATCAAGCTGTGCTAAGCGGGGCATTTTATCTATATTGAATTTGTACAAAATTCAACAGGTTGGGCTCAAGTCAGGAAAAGTGAGGTTTCCCCTGTATTTAGTGTTCACCCCAGGTTTCTGGTGTTAAAAAAATCCAGTATACAGGGACTGACTTTTTTCCTTTTCATTTTATGGTATGAAATCTATAAAAGCACATCTTTTACATGTTTTATGATAGCAAGTGTTTTTTATAAGTTCAAAAATCAAGCTTATTTCAAGTCTAATTTGATGCATAACTCACAACAAAACAATTCCTAAGTTCACCAATTCATACCTTGATCATTAATTATGAGATGACAAAAAGATAAGTCAATCACTTGGGCATTAAAATTCAATGAATAAAAATTTTTAATAGAAGTGAACATAATTCAGTTATGGTCTATTACACCTGGAGCATGCAGCTTGGTCAATTGATTCCTAAACAAAAGATTTTTATGTTTTTGGAGTTCTAGAAAAAACAAGGATTCACTTATTCATGTTTTGTTATTCCTAGAATACCTTCAGTATTTGCAAATTCTACTGATGCAGTTAAAACGTGCCCTTTTGTAAAATTTATGCCATGAATCACATTGAAAAAGGAAGTCCCTGTAAATTGTTAACACCAGAAAACTGGGGTATTCTCTGAAGACAGGAAATACATGTATCCCACTTTTCCTGGCTTGTGCTGTTCAAAGACTAAGTAGATAAATTTTAAAGCTTGATTCATACCATTTTTACTCAAAGATTTTATCCTTCAAACAGAAACAGAGGTAAAAGACCAAGCAAATCAAGATGCACTCAGTGGGTTGAAAGATGCTTCAGTTTTTTTTTTTTATTATTAAAGATCACCTTTGCAGACACACAAAATCGTGTGGCAAGACATTTGTTTGTTTTTCTTGATTCTGAATCATTTAGATGCTTTAATACAAAAATGTCTTGAACTAAAACGCTTGTAGGCTACAGCATCGGAAAGGTATCACCAAAAACCAAAACAGCAAAAAAAAAAAATATTGGACAAGAATGGCCAATAAATTTTTTTGGGTCGCGGCGATTTTACCGGGTCGGTCGTGGGAGGGGAAACAAACAATATTTTATTTTTTGCCCAATTCTGATTAAAAGTTAAAACTTAATTTAATTTATGTAGAAAAAGTAATGTAATACCCATGCGTGAAATTCTCTTCAGCAGATTACACTTAATTGTAAAATGCAAAATGATTTCATGCTAAATAAAACAGGTGCAACTATTATCTGTAATATTCAAACAATTTTAAAGTACCGGTGATTTCCTGTCAATTTGATAAACAAAATAAATCCCTGAAATGAGTCCAGAATTACTCGTACTTTAGTAGTGTGGCAAAGCATCCGGTTTTGATTTCGTCTTCAAAATCAAAAGAAACATTAGCGATGTTTACCAT
The DNA here is from genome assembly GCA_017311375.1 of Mytilus coruscus. NCBI lineage: Eukaryota > Metazoa > Mollusca > Bivalvia > Mytilida > Mytilidae > Mytilus > Mytilus coruscus. The sequence goes on from CM029596.1 coordinate 129,841,479, forward strand.
TTTGAGTCATTCAAATCATTTCAGTTTTAAACTGTTGCCTTCCCTTAACTGTTCTTGAATGTTTTTAGAAAAATGGTAAGTAAATTCATGAAGAAAATGCAATGATACAGTCAAAACAAGTTCGTTGATGCTATGAATCTAGTGTGATTTTGACAATTTTTTCTTGAAAAAGGGCACCAACTTTTAAGTTATTTCAAAATGACCGAAATTGTGTGAAAAAATTTCCGGATCCTTGTTATAGATCGATGCTTTTGATTAATTTATCTCTATTTCAAAATCTGAACATGCTGAATAGCATCTAGACCTTTTTAAAGTTCCTCGTGACAACTTTTCATGAAAACTTAGCTTGCAATAGTTCATCATGCTTATTGTTTACCACAATTGAATTTGATAAAAGAAATGTTTGCTGTGAAATGAGATGGTTTTGGGATATGAGTGCCGTCAGGCAATCTGTAGACTATTACCATTGACTCCCTTCCAAGACTCTCACGTCAACCGTTTTGTGTTTACATTAATAGGAACAACTCAGATTCTTAAGATTGTACTGTTATAAAAAGTAAAAACAAACAAAGAGATTGAATTTAAACAACATTCTGTTAAATTTCTTCTCATCATCCTCCTGTTTTGATATCTCCCTTTTTCATTTGCGTTTATTTTCCAATACGGAAAATCAGAATTAAGCAGTATTTATATTTAGGGTTTTATATATTTAGAATCACGTCAGAGAGGGAATTCCATAACACGAATAATCCAGTCGTCATATTACGATCACTTCGATCACTCCATTAACGCCTGACAACTGGAAATTAAAAACAAGCTGAATCATGGGATCAATATATCCTGACGTATGGCGCGAAAAAGGATGAGTTTAAAATTGTTTGTAAACATATGCAATGGAGCACGAAACGTGTTTTCAATGTACACATGTGTTTGAACTGAAGAATTTAGCGAAGGAATGCAGACGAAATATTCAGAAGATTCACGGTGAATTCGATACAACTAGTAGAAATTTTGAAGTCAATTTACGGTGGTGTTAAACTGCATGATGGATTTGAACAAGAATGTTTTGTTTGCAGAAAGTGCCATAATGTCATACAGGGCATCCCGAATAATCCAGTCATTATATTAAGATCACTTTGATCACTCCATTAATATGACTTTTCCAAATTTCATGGAATTTTTTTGTACTACTTGGATTAGGTAAATTTGATCAAAAGTGCAAAAATTTGAAGGAAAACAAATTTTAATGAATTTTTTTAGTATTTTACTGAGAAATTAAAATGTACTCAGTTATTTGTAATGGGGGAAAGTAATTTAGACATCAATGAATACATGTAGCCTTTTTGTCTCACCTTGACGGAGTCAAAAAGCGAGACATAGGTATGCTGTTTCCGGCGGTGGCGATGGCGACGGTGGCGTCAACAATGTATTAGTTTGTGATTAGGTCTAGTTTATGGTGAACCACTAGTGGTAGGTCAATGATATTTGGTATGCAGCTGTATTAGCATTGGCACATCTCATTACCATGGATATTATTTGGCCCTGCCCCCTCAGTCAAGGTCTATTGACTTTGAAACTTTTCATAGTTTACATGTATTAGTTTGTGATTAGGTCAATTTATGGGGAACCACTAGTGGTAGGTCAATGATATTTGGTATGCAGTTGTATAAGCATGGGCATATCTCATTTCCATGGAGATTATTTGGCTCCGCCCCCTTAGTCATGGTCTATAGACTTTGAAAATTTTGCTAAGTTAACATGTATTAGTTTGTGATTAGGTCAGTTCAAGGGGAACCGTTAGTGGTAGGCCAATGTTAATTGGTGTTCAATTGTATAAGCATTAGCACATCTCATTTCCATGGAGAATATTTGGCCCCGCCCCCTCAGTCATGGTCTATTTACTTTGAAACTTTTGCTTAGATTACATGTATTAGTTTGTGATTAGATCAGTTTAAGATGAACTGCTAATGTTAAGTCAATGATATTTGGTATGCAAATTTATTGGCATTTGCAAGTATCGTTTCCATGGAGATTATAAAGCCCCACCCCTGATCATGGTTCATTGACTTTGAAACTTTTACATAGTTTACAAGTTAATGTTTGTGTTTAGGTTTGTTTAAAGGGAACGACTTATAATAAGTCAATGGTATTTGGTATGCAGTTGTATTAGCATTGGCACATCTCATTTCCATGGAGATTTTTTAGCCATGTACCTTCAGTCATGGTTCATCAACTTTGAATATTTGCATAACTTACATGTTTTGCTATTTTAATTTCAACATTTGCATTATCAAAATTACAAAAAGGCGAGACATATCTCTGTGATAACAGTTTATTTTTATTAAGACATCAATAAATAGCTAGTATTTATATCTCAGTCATCAGAATTTCCTTAAACATGTTTAATGTAATGAACAGTGGCCATAATCAAGAAATGCATCAGAAGAAAAAGGTTGATTATTTCATACTGACAGAAGAGGGTGGTAATGGGGGTACCTTCATGACGAATAACGGTAAAAATTCTTGCCAAATGACGCTAACGGTAATATTTGGTGCATAACGATAAAATGTACACTTTCTTTAAATTAAGACGATAAAAAAATCGACTGATTTTGACAAATCACGTTAAATTTTTCCCCAAAATGACGGTAACGATAATTTTTGGAGACCTCTGACGAATCACGGTATAAAGGATATTTTGAGGAATCACAGTGAAATTTTAACCAATTTGACGCTAACAGTAGCTGAAAATGACCGCTTGACGCCTGACGGTAAAGGACATTACTACCCTTACAGAAGCATGAGTAGCAAAATCTCATGTACAAAAAATGTATGGAACTTATAATTTGGTACGCTAGAAATGCTACATAAAACTCATCAGTGGCACATGAATCAAAACAGTAAGAAAGTCAAATCAAATACAAAGTTGAAAGTTGAAGCACATAAAAAACAGGGTTTAGTTTAATCCATTAGATTTTTTTTTTATAATTGAAATACCGTTTTCAAAAAAGCTTTCATTCATGATAGAATTTACAATCTTGCCTGCGATCATCATTTAAATGTGTGCAATTATTAAAACGTCTAGGATTTTAACATTTTGGGCCATATGAATCCTAAACCCAAAGAAAGAACTGAATGACTTTTGTGTGCTTGTACAAATGTATATTTTTGACACTTAGTATGTGGGATTGATATCATTTAGAGGAATCTATACTACTAAAGGAAGAGACTGATTTCATTGAGCCCCAAATCCTCTGAAACCATACAAAGTCGGAAATATTTGTGATTTTACGTATAAATCTATAAAAACTGTTTTGTTCTTCCTAAATTTGTCTTTGAAACACTTGTTTTTCCGCAGAAAATGCCAATTTTTGAGAAAATATCCAAATTTCGGAGACAGTTATCGATCTTTGTCTTTTACACTGTCGTGCATGCTCAGTCGACGTACTGCACACGAAATCTAACTAATATAGGACAATGGTGTTGATTGAAAATTACGACATTCCAGGCCCTTTCGTTTTTCACTTAATTAATAACCAATAATTAACAAGTTCCTGGGTCTATTCAGATACCGATCCCAATAGTGCCTGTTACCTGTTGCATAATCTGTACTTTCTGACTGTCAGGTGTACCACCAAACAGTGTATATGGGATCAAAATCACACCTGAACTTTGTCATTATACAGGGATTGACACTTTGACCGAAAAATATATCTACAAGCAGTTTCCAGTTGTAGTAAGAAAAGCAGGACGGGTTCAAACAAAAAGATTTTAAAAGTAAAGAAAACTGTGTGCCTTACAATCAGCATGACTTTGTCAAATGAAAATATCAATACTAAATATCCAGAATGAAAATAAGGTGTAGATCCTTTAATTTAGTCACAAACCCGCGTTGTGGCGGGTGTGTTCTAGTATTTTTAAAAAGAGAGGGTTTGAATTTCCAATCATCAAGCAAATGTAGAGCAAATTTAAAACTCAATAATTACATTGTTCATGTATAAATATACACTTGTATCGAAGATTGGCTGCTTTTAAAAATTTAAAAACGATATGCAGATTGAATCAAATAGGGAATACATGTGCAGTTGAATTATTTATGAGAATAATACTAATATCAATGAAAACAATGGCGATCATATCCCTCAGAGCAATCATGCTCTTTGATTAATCCTTCCTTATGTTCCTACATTAGTCGTGGGTGATCTAGGGTAGTTTTAATGACAAGTTACATGATTTTTATTGCTGCCTTGGGTGGAAAGTTGTCACACTGCACATCCTGTACAAATAAAATCCTAACATACTTCAAAAATCTAAGTACATCATGGTCATGTATACAAGTTAAACTTGTAGGCATGGTGTAAAAGTGTCAGGCATATACATGTATGCCATCACACATGGTCATGTTTATAAGTTAAACTTGTAAGCATGGTGTAAAAGTATCAGGCATATACATGTATGCCATCAAAATGATGATGCAAGTGCATGAAAAAATTTACCCAAAAAAAAAATCCAATTTGTGCTTTTTCCCTGCAAGCAAATGAAACCTTAGTATAAACAATTCAAAGGCTATGTACAATGTACTGTATTTTTACACCTAACCAATATATCTTCTTTTTCCAGTGATATCCAGATATCCTACCATTCATTTTGGTCAACTCATTTTCAGCAGAGTTCTCGAAAATAGGTGGTCTGAAGGTGTTGACCACTTAAATTTTTCAAAGGACAGACACAATTTATTTTGCAATAGAAACAATAGTGAGGGCCAGCAGATTTCCCTCAAGGACCACCAGGGGAAAAAAAGATTTTGGGAACTCTGCAGTCTTTGATGAAGCAATCTATTAGACTCGTTAATTTGTCCTTGTCCTAGATTTGCATGATTGTATTTGCCACTTTAAAGCTTTCTGCAAAGAACAACCAATTTATCAAACCAATTTACAAGTGTTTTTATAAGATATAAAAGAATGTAATTTTTTGTTAAAATTTGACAAGTATCTTAACCAAATGATCATGTACATTTATGTCTTATTCTTCTAGAAATACAATGTAGAATAGTTTAAATTTTCACAAAATATTGGACTGTTATTGCTCAACATGCTCAATATCAAAGATTTTGTGCAGATATATGATTTTTAATTGTATGATTATAAGTCTGTTAAGAATGCCTTCCTCAAAACACCAACTGTGAATTTTCTGCATGTGCTTCCAAATATTATGCTCAAATTGTTGCAAATGAGATACAACATGTGTATGTCATGCAAAATATATGGTTTATAATCAGTTTTCCAATGGACATCTGGTTATTGATTTTGGTTTGTACAACAGGCCTGTGGGCGGCTCTAGTTGTTTCTATTCAATAACTTATAAACTGTTCAACCAATACTTTTTAAATTTTGGTATATATATATGTTGTTGCTGATGACAAAATTGAGGTCAAAAATTAAATGAATTAGTATTTCAGATGTGTGTGCTGATAAGTAGCTGTTATTGTTCCCATTTGAAAATATCTGACCTGTGGCTTTCTCACATATTGTCTACAATTTAGAAAATTCTTTTTCAGAACTGATAAGATCAGTAGTATACACCGCAAAAATTTTGCTTGCATTGAATGCAATCATATAATGCTATCATGTCGTTGTCATCCGAAGACAAATTTGGTTTCTGGACAATAACTTTAGTTTAAGTGAATGGATCTCTTTGAAATTTTACCAGAAGGTTCAATACCACAAAAGGAAAGTTGGGATTTATTTTGGGGGTTATGGTACCAACAGTTCAGGAATTATGGGCCAAAAAGAAGCATTTTTTGTAGTTGCTGGACAATAACTTGTGTGTAAGTGTATGGATCTCTCTGAAATTGTACCACAAGGTTCCATATCATAAAATTAAAGGGAAGGCTGGGATTGAGTTTGGGGGTAAATGCCCCTAACGTGTAGAAATTAGGGCCAAAAAAGGGGCCAAAAACAAGCATTATCTAGTTTCCAGACAATAACTTGTGTTAAAGTTTATGGAAGTCTCTGAAATTGTACATTTTTCCTGAAAAGAAAATAATCTTCAAAATTCCCCAAAAAAAAGTGGGGGTGTAACAAAAAACTTTCAACAAGTTGGGGGATTTTTTTCAAATTTTTTTTGGGGGTTCATATTTTTTCTTCAAAATTTTTGAAAATTATTTTGGGGGGGTTTCATACTTTTATTCTTCAAGATTTTTCAAAACTTTGTTTGGGGGGACACAATTTTTTGGGGAATTTTTTTTTCATAATTTTTGTTTTTCCCCAAAGTTTTCCATTTTTACATTGATTATTTCTGATTTATAAATATAAGCAACAAATACTGATATGGCAGGAGATACACACAAAACAGAGTGTGTAAATTATTATATATAACAGATTAACTAAGTATTTTGTGCAATAGCACAATATTGCGCAATAGCAAGAAATCTTCAATTGAAAATAAATACAAATCTTTTAACCAATTTTAATGGGATTAATTTAAAGTCTTTAATTTTTGGAGGTTCTAACCATGTATTTCTATTTTGGATATTGGGGCCCCATTTTTAGCTCACCTGGCCCGAAGGGCCAAGTGAGCTTTCTCATCACTTGGCGTCCGTCGTCCGTCGTCGTCCGTCGTCGTCCGTCGTCGTCCGTCGTCGTTAACTTTACAAAATCTTCTCCTCTGAAACTACTGGGCCAAATTTAACCAAACTTGGCCACAATCATCATTGGGGTATCTAGTTTAAAATTGTGTCCGTGACCTGCCAAACCAACCAAGATGGCGCCATGGCTAAAAATAGAACATAGGGTAAAATGTATATTTTGGCTTATAACTCTGAAACCAAAGCATTTAGAGCAAATCTGACATGGGGTAAAATTGTTTATTAGGTCAAGATCTATCTGCCCTGAAATTTTCAGATGAATCGGAGAACCTGTTGTTGGGTTGCTGCCACTAAATTTGTAATTTTAAGGAAATTTTGCAGTTTTGGTTATTATCTTGAATATTATTATAGATAGAGATAAACTGTAAACAGCAATAATGTTCAGCAAAGTAAGATCTACAAATAAGTCAACTTGACCAAAATGGTCAGTTGACCCTTAAGAGTTATTGCCCTTTATAGTCAATTTTAACCATTTTTGTAAATTTTGTAATCTTTTACAAAATCTTCTCCTCTGAAACTATCGGGCCAAATTTAACCAAACTTGGCCACAATCATCATTGGGGTATCTAGTTTAAAAATTGTGTCCGGTGACCTGCCAAACCAACCAAGATGGCCGCCATGGCTAAAAATAGAACATAGGGGTAAAATGTATATTTTGGCTTATAACTCTGAAACCAAAGCATTTAGAGCAAATCTGACACGAGTAAAATTGTTAATCAGGTCAAGATCTATCTGCCCTGAAATTTTCAGATGAATCGGAGAACCTGTTGTTGGGTTGCTGCCACTAAATTGGTAATTTTAAGAAAATTTTGAAGCTTTTGGTTATTATCTTGAATATTATTATAGATAGAGATAAACTGTAAACAGCAATAATGTTCAGCAAAGTAAGATCTACAAATAAGTCAACTTGACCAAAATGGTCAGTTGACCCTTAAGGAGTTATTGCCCTTTATAGTCAATTTTAACCATTTTTGTAAATTTTGTAATCTTTACAAAATCTTCTCCTCTGAAACTACTAAGACAAAATTAACCAAACTTGTCCACAATCATCATTAGGGTATCTAGTTTAAAAATGTGTCCGATGACCCCACCCATGAACCAAGATGGCCGACATGGTTAAAAATAGTACATAGGGTAAAATGCAGTTTTGGCTCATATCTCTGAAACCAAAGCATTTAGAGCAAATCTGACGAGGATAAAATTGTTCATTAGGTCAAGATCTATCTGCCCTTAAATTTTCAGACCAATCAGGCAACACGTTGTTGGGTTGCTGCCCTGAATTAGTAATTTTAAGAAAATTTTGCAGCTTTTGGTTATTATCTTGAATATTATTATAGATAGAGATAAACTGTAAACAGCAATAATGTACAGCAAAGTAAGATCTACAAATAAGTCAAACATGACCAAAATTGTCAATTGACCCTGAAGGAGTTATTGCTCTTTATAGTCATTTTTTACAATTTTCATAAATTTTGTAAATTTTGTAAATTTTACAAAATATTTTCCACTGTAACTACTGGGCCAAGTTCATTATAGATAGAGATAATTGGAAGCATCAAGAATGTTCAGTAAAGTAAGATCTACAAACACATCACCATCACCAAAACACAATTTTGTCATGAATCCATCTGTGTCCTTTGTTTAATATGCACATAGACCAAGGTGGCGACACAGGCTCTTTAGAGCCTCTAGTTAAATTAGTCTACAATGTACGATGAGGTCCAAAGTGCCCAAAATTGAACTTTGTTTGATTTCATCAAAAACTGAAGTATTGCGGCTCTATGATATACTGAATCTTATTGTGCATTTAGATTTTTATACGACCGCAAAACTTTTGCGGTTGTATATTGGTATGACATTGGCGTCGTCCGAAGACATTGGGTTTTCGCACTATAACTTTAGTATAAGTTAATAGAAATCTATGACATTTAAACACAAGGTTTATGACCACAAAAGGAAGGTTGGGATTAATTTTTGGAGTTTGGGTCCCAACAGTTTAAGAATTGGGCCAAAAAAGGGCCCAATAAGCATTTTTCTTAGTTTTCGCACAATAACTCTAGTATAAGTAAATAGAAATCTATGAAATTTTAACACAAGGTTTATGACCACAAAAAGAAGGTTGGGATTGATTTTGGGAGTTTTGGTCCCAACAGTTTAGGAATTAGGCCTAATAAAAAAAATCTGTGTTTCCGGTAACATCATTTTGAAAAATAGGGTCGGTAGGTCGGATTTTTTTTTTTTTTTTTTTTGTTTTTGTTGACATTGTAAACGAAATCCGGAAAATTATCATGGTTTTCCAAGTCCGGGTCCGTAATTAGTTTCAAATACGGAAGTGCGGCCATTTGCAATGTTTTTGAAGCACCTGCTGTGCAAATTTCTTTGATTTTAACCTATTTGGAATACCTTTTGACATAAATAAAACGTTTTACTGGCTTTGCCAGAAGAAGCTTTCAGAAGCAAGTTAGATAAATAAATATGTCGATTAACAGAAGACTGTGTCAAAACAGGGTCGGTTGATACCAATTTTTTTTTTTTTGAAGATCCAATAAAAAATTAGGGTCGGGGCTAAAAACAGGGTCGGTCGGGTTACGGAAACACAGACTTTTTTTTTGGGCCTTAGGGGCTAAAAGGGCCCAAATAAGCATTTTTCTTGGTTTTTGCACAATAACTTTAGTAAAAGTAAATAGAAATCTATGATTCAGTATGAAATTTAAACACAAGGTTTATGACCACAAAAGGAAGGTTGGGATCGATTGATTTTGGGAGTTTTGGTCCCAACAGTTTAATTGTTTGGTTTCAACAAAATTGAGTTCTTGGGGTTCTTTGATATGCTGAATCTAACCATGTATTTAGATTTTTGATATTTGGGCCTGGTTTACAAATTGGTCCACATTGAGGTTTAAAGGGTACAAAATTGAACTTTATTTGATTTCATCAAAAATTGAATTCTTGGGGTTCTTTGATATGCTGAATCTAACCATGTATTTAGATTTTGGATATTGGAATACCACAAAGGGATGGTAAGAATTGTCTTTGGGAGTTATGGCTCAAACCATTAAGGAATAAGGTGCAAAAAAGGGGGAAAAGGGTTTCCAGGTTAATGGACAATTACTTAAGTACAAAACATAATTTAAAAGGCAGTGTAAGGTTGGTAATTGAAACTCATTTGAATATCTCACCTAAACTGCTTTTAAATTATGTATATTGAAATTGCCAAAACTTTATTATTAATAAATTCCATTGAAATTTGCCAATAACTTTAGTTTAATGAACTTATTGGAAATTTGTCAATATAAAATGTTGCTGATGAAGCTTTTTGTTTATCTCACCTAAACTGCTTTTAAATGAATGCTAGTCGTTCAGTAACCTGGTCGTTTTGTACCTGGTCGATTTGTAACTGAGACGTTTCGTACCTGGTTTATATTACATGTTATTATATACATGTATGGTTATAAAGTGTTATTTATATTTAAAATGATCAAACTGTGTATCTAATAATAACAATATTGTAATAATTTAATTTTTAAAATAGGGACCAGCGTGTTTTTTTCCTTGTTAATCGCCTTTCTTTAGAACATTAACTTCACTATGTTGTCCTTTGTTTGCATGTTTATACTGGCATTAAGCCTGATTTTTAATCTGAAAAAACCCTGGTATAAACATGAAACAAAGTCTTAGTTGGCTGGAGCAGCAGAATTAGCAGTTGGTCCGTAAACAAAAGCACATCTCCTTAACAATGTACTACATGACATCTGGTTTTGAGTGTATTTATCCCAGAATGAGAATATGCATCCTTGTATGTAGCGGGTCCTAACACTCTGATACCTTTTTAGTTTACCTTCGGATATATACATCAATAAGTCTTTTTATTATTTTTAATCGAAATATTTATTTAATGTTATTTCCATAACCTACATGTACAACTCATATTATTTAGATTTTTATACGACCGCAAAACTTTTGCGGTTGTATATTGGTATGACATTGGCGTCGTCGTCGTCACCGTCATCGTCGTCCGAAGACATTGGGTTTTCGCACTATAACTTTAGTATAAGTTAATAGAAATCTATGACATTTAAACACAAGGTTTATGACCACAAAGGAAGGTTGGGATTAATTTTGGAGTTTGGGTCCCAACAGTTTAAGAATTGGGCCAAAAGGGCCCAATAAGCATTTTTCTTAGTTTTCGCACAATAACTCTAGTATAAGTAAATAGAAATCTATGAAATTTTAACACAAGGTTTATGACCACAAAAGAAGGTTGGGATTGATTTTGGGAGTTTTGGTCCCAACAGTTTAGGAATTAGGCCTAATAAAAAAAATCTGTGTTTCCGGTAACATCATTTTGAAAAATAGGGTCGGTAGGTCGGATTTTTTTTTTTTTTTTTTGTTTTTGTTGACATTGTAAACGAAACCGGAAAATTATCATGGTTTTCCAAGTCCGGGTCCGTAATTAGTTTCAAATACCGAAGTGCGGCCATTTGCAATGTTTTGAAGCACCTGCTGTGCAAATTTCTTTGATTTTAACCTATTTGGAATACCTTTTGACATAAATAAACGTTTACTGGCTTTCTGTGCCAGAAGAAGCAAGTTAGATAAATAAATATGTCGATTAACAGAAGACTGTGTCAAAAACAGGGTCGGTTGATACCAATTTTTTTTTTTTTGAAGATCCAATAAAAAATTAGGGTCGGGGCTAAAAACAGGGTCGGTCGGGTTACGGAAACACAGACTTTTTGGGCCTTAGGGGCTAAAAAGGGCCCAAATAAGCATTTTTCTTGGTTTTGCACAATAACTTTAGTAAAAGTAAATAGAAATCTATGATTCAGATGAAATTTAAACACAAGGTTTATGACCACAAAAGGAAGGTTGGGATCGATTGATTTTGGGAGTTTTGGTCCCAACAGTTTAATTGTTTGGTTTCAACAAAAATTGAGTTCTTGGGGTTCTTTGATATGCTGAATCTAACCATGTATTTAGATTTTTGATATTTGGGCCTGGTTATCAAATTGGTCCACATTGAGGTTTAAAGGGTCCAAAATTGAACTTTATTTGATTTCATCAAAAATTGAATTCTTGGGGTTCTTTGATATGCTGAATCTAACCATGTATTTAGATTTTGGATATTGGAATACCACAAAGGGATGGTAAGAATTGTCTTTGGGAGTTATGGCTCAAACCATTAAGGAATAAGGTGCAAAAAAGGGGGGAAAAGGGTTTCCAGGTTAATGGACAATTACTTAAGTACAAAACATAATTTAAAAGGCAGTGTAAGGTTGGTAATTGAAACTCATTTGAATATCTCACCTAAACTGCTTTTAAATTATGTATATTGGAAATTTGCCAAAAACTTTATTATTAATAAATTCCATTGGAAATTTGCCAATAACTTTAGTTTAATGAACTTATTGGAAATTTGTCAATATAAAATGTTGCTGATGAAGCTTTTTTGTTTATCTCACCTAAACTGCTTTTAAATGAATGCTAGTCGTTTCGTAACCTGGTCGTTTCGTACCTGGTCGATTTGTAACTGAGACGTTTCGTACCTGGTTTATATTACATGTTATTATATACATGTATGGTTATATAAAGTGTTATTTATATTTAAAATGATCAAACTGTGTATCTAATAATAACAATATTGTAATAATTTAATTTTTAAAATAGGGACCAGTGTGTTTTTTCCTTGTTAATCGCCTTTCTTTAGAACATTAACTTCACTATGTTGTCCTTTGTTTGCATGTTTATACTGGCATTAAGCCTGATTTTTAATCTGAAAAAACCCTGGTATAAACATGAAACAAAGTCTTAGTTGGCTGGAGCAGCAGAATTAGCAGTTGGTCCGTAAACAAAAGCACATCTCCTTAACAATGTACTACATGACATCTGGTTTTGAGTGTATTTATCCCAGAATGAGAATATGCATCCTTGTATGTAGCGGGTCCTAACACTCTGATACCTTTTAGTTTACCTTGGATATATACATCAATAAGTCTTTTATTATTTTAATCGAAATATTTATTTAATGTTATTTCCATAACCTACATGTACAACTCATATTATTATATATTGCTATAAGGTTATGAAACGTTTCAGTTACAAAATGAACTAGTTAGTTACGAAATTTGACTAGTTACGAATCGACTAGTTACGAAACGACCAGGTTACGAAACGACCTGCACCCTTTTAAATTATGTATATTGAAATTTTGCCAAAAACTTTATTATTAATAAATTCCATTGGAAATTTGCCAATAACTTTAGTTTAATGAACTTCATTGAAAATTTGCCAATATAAAATGTTGCTGATGCAGCTTTTTGTTTATTTCACCTAAACTGCTTTTAAATTATGTATATTGGAAATTTGCCAAAAACTTTATTATTAATAAATTCCATAACTTTAGTTTAATAAACTTCATTGGAAATTTGCCAATATAAAATGTTGCTGATGAAGCTTTTTTGTTTATTTTTAGCCATGATTATTATGTCATTTTCTATTTTAATAGGGTCCAAAATTAAACTTATTTTGATTCTCATAAAAATTGAACTCTTGGGGTTCTTTGATATGCTGAATCTAAACATGTATCTGATGTTCAGTAGTTGTCGTTTGTTGGTGTGGTTCATAAGTGTTTCTCGTTTCTCATTTTTATATAGATTAGACCGTTGGTTTTCCCGTTTGAATGGTTTTACACTAGTAATTTTTGGGGCCCTTTATAGCTTACTGTTCGGTGTGAGCCTAGGCTCCGTGTTGAAGACCGTACTTTGACCTATAATGGTTTACATTTATAAATTTAGACTTGGATGGAGAGTTGTCTCATTGGCACTCATACCACATCTTCTTATATCTATTTAGATTTTTATACGACCACAAAATTTTTGCGGTTGTATATTGGTATGATGTTGAAGCATTGGTTTCGCACTATAACTTTAGTTTAAGTAAATGGATCTCTATGAAATTTTTAAGGTTCAATATCAAAAGGAAGGTTGGGATTGATTTTGGGGTTATTGTTGAATTAGGGGCCAAAATAAGCGTAACTTCAATAACTTGTGTGTAAGTGTATGGACACATTGGTTTTCACAAAGAGAACTATTGCCTCAAAATTTTAGGAATTAGGGGCCAAAAGGGGCAAAAATAAGCATTTTTCTAGTTTCAGGACAATAACTTGTGTGTAAGTGTATGGATCTTTCTGAAATTGTACTACAAGGTTCCATATCACAAAGGAAAGCTTGAATTGATTTTTGGGGTAATTGCCTCAAAATTTTAGGAATTAGGGGCCAAAAAAGGGCCAAAAAATAAGCATTTTTCTAGTTTCAGGACAAGATCTTGTGTTCAAGTGTATGGATTTCTCGGAAATTGTACTGCAAGGTACCATACCTCAAAGGGAAGGCTGGTATTGAGTTTGGGGGTGATGAATCATAAGGGGGTTCAAAAAATTTGGGGGGGGGTTTTTTTTTTTCCTTTTTTTCCTTTTTTTTTTCTTTAAAATTTTCCATTTTAAGTTGGTTATTTCTGATTTATATTTAAAAGCAAATAATTATGATATGGCAGGAGATACACCCCAAACAGGATGTGTAAATTATTATATAATAAGTATTGTGCAATAGCAAGAAATTTTCAATTGCACAGTATTGTGCAATAGCAAGAAATCTTCAATTGCACAGTATTGCGCAATAGCAAGAAATATCCAATAGCACAATATTGCGCAATAGCAAGAAATTGTCAATTGTACAGTATTGTGCAATAGCAAGAAATATTCAATTGCACAGTTTTGCGCAATTGCAAGAAATATTCAATTGCACAGTATTGTGCAAAAGAAGATACTTAATATAATGTATAAATTGCTTATTTCTTGACCAATTTCAATGGGGTTTTATTCTTGAATTCTTGGGGTTCTTTAATATGCTGAATCTAACCATGTATTAAGTTTTTGGATTTTGGGCCCGTTTTAAATTGGTCCACATTGAGGTCCAAAGGGTCCAAAATTAAACTTTGTTTGATTTCATCAAAATTGAATTATGCCGAATCTAATCTAACCGTGTATTTAGATTCTTAATTTTTGGTCCCGTTTTGAAATTGGTCTACATTAAAGGAGACGTGACACGATTTTTTTTTTTTTTTTTTTTAATTATTAAATTAATAAATATTAGTCTTAAAACATGTTTTGTGCAATTTTGCTGGTCAAAACCTGATCAGTCGGCATTTTTTAGGTCAAAGAATCCAGCGCTTGTCATAATGAATGATTTTAATTAGATAACGATCACGTGATCGTGCTTACGTCAGTGGTTACAAGCTGGGAAAATGTCTCGAACTGGACGGTGTCGATACACTATGAACGTATTGACAGCACTTTTCTCGATTACTGACAAACTACAAAGACAATTGATATCATCAATTTGAGCCATTGTGTGTGGAAAATAACCAAGAAAAAGATATTAATTCTTCATGCGAAGAGTCCAACAACGACGATTTTTCAGACAAAACCGATCGGACTGTTACCATACCTATGGGTTTGTCTGATGAATAAATTTAATAAACCGCTTTCTGCATTTATTTTAATTTAAATCAAACTACTTTTAATCATGATTGAAAATATAAATTTCTAATTTGATGATCAAATTGTTCTTTTTTCTCTCTGTTACGGTAACGTTATAATTATGTATGCGCCAGAAGCAGAAAGAAAAAAAAAACGATATTTTTTGGTTGGAAATCATACATCACACCAATGATTTGTGTAGTGACAAATCCTTTATCACACTATTTCTACATTAGGATATTCAATTAACAATTTTATTACCCCCCCCCCTTTCATGTAAACATTTATTGGAGGCTGTTGTTTAAGTAATTAAATTTTGACACCTATAGCATACTTGACCAGGTGAAAGGTAAGAAGGCACCTGTAGTGTGATTTAGTCACGTGTTCTGTTATATACCTTTTAAAACCATACATGTTTAAGAAAAAAAATATCTTATGTTGAAACAATTAATATAGTTACACTACACTTCTAAAGTATGGAATTCCATTCAGACCCTTATAAATCTAACTTCAAATTTAATGAATTACAAAGTAAATTCAAATTCACATATATTTCCACCCCTCTCTTCCAAATATCATTTAGCAGTCAATTTGTTTATTGCTACCAGCAAAATGCATGAGTCCAGGAAAATATTCACAACACATAATGTTCTTTTTCAAAACATTTCAACAAAAAAGAGTAATTTGAATAAATGAATAGGCGCTCACAAACATATACCGCTGACACATTTTGAATGTGCCTGTCTTAAATCAGAGCATGTAGATCAGTGGTTGTCGTTGGTTCATGTCTGTCATATTTTTCTTCGAAATTATTTTGTTATAAATAAGGTCGTTAGTTTTTCGTTAAAATTGTTTCACATTTTCATGTTGAGACCTTTTATAGCGAATATACGGTATGGGGTTTTCTCATTGTTGGAGGCCGTACGGTTATACCAAATAATTGGTTCAAACGACACTTTCTTCATTTATTATTAAGTTTCCATGTTAAAAAGAAATGTTTTTCATCATGATCTGAATCTTTACCAACTAGACAGTTGTCAATAATTATATTCGATGTTCAATATAAGAATCACGGTAAAAGACTTATGATTCACATTCTCGTATCATTTCCTTGTTTGCTTTTTATGCTTTTTGCCTAACAATTTCTTATGAAGTTATAGACTTGCAAGCATACATAAATATTACTTATCCATCTCAAGAAGTCAATTAAAAAAATGCATCTGTTATAAACCTTTTTGCATCTGCATATTTTAAAAGCAATAAAAAAAAGATCTATATACAGGTTGTCTATTAGACTGGTTAGGGTATTTAATTGGTAGTGCATAGGGTATTGCATGGTCGTAGTACAGGTGTTCATTAAACAGCAGGTAGTTGTACCGTTATTACTGTAACAATAATATATTCCAATCTCACCTGTGCCCTCGGCAAAACCAACATCCAGGATATACACAAAGAACTAATGAAGTAATATTGCGTAATAACTATGTCTTATCAATCCCCATGTGGCGTGACACCTGAAGCTTACAACTTCAAACGAGACCTGAAATTGCGAAAATCATCACCTGTACCGCACACCTGTGACCTATGATGAACTCATATGGCAAGGCACCGAGACCCCAACTCTGGATTCCTTATGAAAGTGGGAGGAAAGAAGTGTAGTTTGGGCTTGTTAAATGTCACATCTTTACATCTTCTAAGTCTGCGTGTCATATTTGAAAACAGAAAACATCATGTCAATATTCTTTTTATTATATTGTTGAATCCATCGGCATCACACAAAATCATTGTTCATCACTGTCATGCGTTTTGTTGGATAATAATCGAAACTAAATTTGCGCTGTACTCATATGTCAATATGAATGAAAGTAACCACTGACGAGAAGCCTCGTTCTGAGTGACTTCGGGATGGAAATATGCATATTTGACAGGTCATAAATCGTTGCATTAAAATCTCATTAAAATACATATTTTACCAAATATTTGACACTTATATTGCTATCGATGTATTTTTGGGAAGATTAAGTATAAATAAACATTTTGGAACACAAATTGAAAATCGTGTCATGTCTCCTTTAAGGTCCAAAGGGTCCAAAATTAAACTTAGTTTGATTTTAACAAAAATTAAATTCTTAGGGTTCTTTGTTATGCTGAATCTAACCATGTATTTAGATTTTTGATTATGGGCCCAGTTTTCAAGTTGGTCCAAATTGGGGTCCAAAATTAAACTTTGTTTGATTTCAACAAAATTGAATATATGGGGTTCTTTGATATGCTGAATCTAACCATGTATTTAGATTCTTAATTTTTGGTCCCGTTTTCAAATTGGTCTACATTAAGGTCCAAAGGGTCCAAAATTAAACTTAGTTTGATTTTAACAAAATTGAATTCTTAGGGTTCTTTGATATGCTGAATCTAAACATGTATTTAGATTTTGATTATGGGCCCAGTTTTCAAGTTGGTCCAAATCGGGGTCCAAAATTAAACTTTGTTTGATTTCAACAAAAATTGAATATATGGGGTTCTTTGATATGCTGTATCTAAACATGTATTTAGATTTTTTTATTTTTGGGCCCCGTTATCAACTTTGTCCATATTGAGGTCAAAAGGGTCCAAAATTAAACTTTGTTTGATTTCATCAAAAATTGAACTGTTGGGGTTCTTTGATTTGCTGAATCTAACCATGTATTTAGATTTTGGATATTGGACCATAATAGGTGAATGTCCAATTTAAAATTTTTAAGTTCTTAGACCTCATTCATTCTGTGTCAGAAACCTATGCTGTGTCAAATATTTAATCACAATCCAAATTCAGAGCTGTATTAAGCTTGAATGTTGTGTCCATACTTGCCCCAACTGTTCAGGGTTCGACCTCTGCGGTCGTATCAAGCTGTGCCCTGCGGAGCATTTTATTGTATCTTCCAGACATAACTTGTGTGTTAGTGTATGGATCTCTCTGATATTGTACAACAAGGTTCCATATCACAAAGGGAATGCTGGGATTGATTTTGGGGGTAATTGCCTCAAAATTTTAGGAATTAGGGTCCAAAAAAGGGCCAAAAACCAAGCATTTGTCTAGTTTCATGACAATAACTTGTTAGTGTATGGATCTTTATGAAATTGTACTACAAGGTTCCATATCACAAAGGGAAAGCTAGGTTTGAGCTTGGGGTAATTGCCCTAAACGTTTAGGAATTTGGGGCCAAAAAGGGGCCAAAAAACAAGCATTTTTCTAGTTTCCAGACAATAACTCGTGTTCAAGTGTATGGATCTCTCTGAAATTGTACTGGAAGGTACCATACCACAAAGGGAAGGCTTGGATTGATTTTGGGGGTGATTGCCTCAAAATTTTAGGAATTAGGGGCCAAAAATGGTCAAAAGAACAAGCATTTTTCTAGTTTCAGGACAATAACTTGTGTGTAAGTGTATGGATCTTTATGAAATTGTACTACAAGGTTCCATATCACAAAGGGAAAGCTGGATTTGAGTTTGGGGGTAATTGCCCTAAAGGTTTAGGAATTTGGGGCCAAAAAGGAGCCAAAAAAACAAGCATTTTTCCAATAACTTGTGTTCAAGTGTACTGATCTCTCTGAAATTGTACTGCAAGGTACCATACCACAAAGGGAAGGCTGTGATTGAGTTTGGGGGTGATGAATCATAAGGGGGTTAAAAAAACTTGAGGGGGGATTTTTTTTTCATTTTTTTTCCTTAAAATTTCCATTTTAAATTGGTTATTTCTGATTTAGGCTTAAATTAAAATATTGTTTGTTTGCAGTTTACCGACCGACCTTCGGAAATCCGCCCGACTGTGATCATTTTATTGCTTTTAATTTGAAGAAATTATTTTTTATACTTCTATGGACTCGATCCAGAATTTTGGGTCGTTTTCGGAATTGATTTCAAATCTAGGTCAATTACATGTTTGAAATTCGGTTTTTCTTCCCTTCCTGGCAAGCGTTCATCGGACCCTTTAATGATAAAGCACATGGAGATTGTTTACAGGTATCCACGAAGTCATGGAGGAGTACTTTATTCTGTCGTCTTCTGTCAATTTTAAGACAAATAATACAAGGAAAAGTTTCATAGTAAACTGTTTATACTGATTCAGGCAGAATTGCACACGGAATGATGTCTTCGATGATATCATTGACGATGATGCAGCGGATATTCATAAAACCGACACGATAACCGTTTCTGTCTCTAACAAATCCGATACAGAATCTTTTGAAACTGACTTTACGGAACCAATATCAGTGGTTCAACAATTCGACAGTAGCCTGGAGTATGCCATATTTTCTTTAAATCATCTTGAAGACGACAAAGATGAAACCACTCCTCCGTGACTTCATGGATACCTGTAAACACGCCTGTACGGTGGAAGGATGCATTTGAAATGTTACAGAGGCGGATTTAGAGGGTTTTTCAGGGGGCCCGGGACCCCCTTTTGTGGGAAAAATTTGGTTGGTTATATAGGGAATCACTGAAGCATGACTGGAGCGGGCCCCTTCTTACGCAGTCAGTGAGCCCCTTCTTATGAAAATTTCTGGATCCGCCACTGTGTTAAATCAATAAGAAGCCACAAAATAAACTACGCAAAGATGTGGAGAAAATAAATGGTTGGCTTGAAAAATAAATATATATCTCTCTGTATCAAATCTATCTTCGGTCGCAATGAGTATGCTCCTTTAGGATAAGGGGCTGTCCCACTCATTGCAATTATTCTCTCTTTTACAATATTAAACATACCCAAACTGTGTGGCCTGTGTGAATTGAATTGAAATACATGTATGTCCTTAGCTAGGAGCTATGCTGCCAATTTTTGTATGCAGTCAAAACATTCCAGTACAGACCATTTACTTTCAATGGGGTGTTATGGATTTCACCCCAAAGCTAATCTTAAGATTTTTGTTTGTTTTAATTAAAGCCTGGCATCAACATATCTTTCCAAATATAACCTTTATAACAGTCAGATGTCTAATATATTTTTTTATGTTGTCTTTTTTTTCAATTGAGGAAGATTTAATGGTTGATTTTTTTTTTTAACACACTCCTAAATTGTCTTTTGAATCTTTAATATCTACATTTTCCTGATTCAAAAACATTCTAGTAAAGATGCATATATGTCAGTGAATATGTTTCTTTACAACAATTCTAGTCATTCCTTGTTTATAAGTGTTCCAGTATTTCATAATACCATAAATTTATGTCATAAATTGTATAATGACACTATGTTAAGTTTCAGTTTTGGTTAAACAGGTGTTTACCTGAAAATGCCTGTTCATTTCATGTTGGTTTTCATAGTTTGTTGTTTTAAAATGTTTTTTCTTCACAAGAAACTTGGTTTGTGTTAAACTGCTTGTTTAAACTTTATTCTGGCTGATAAAATAAAATATTTTTCCTACCTACCTACCCTGCAGTCTGAAGGTACAGTCGGAAAACTGCAAACAAACATATTTTTAAGGTTGGCCTTATATATAAAAGCAAATAATAATGATATGGTTTGAATAAGTAAATTAAAAATTTTGAAGTTCTTAGACAACATTCATTCTGTGGCAGAAACCTATGCTGTGTCAAATATTTAATCACAATCCAAATTCAGTGCTGTATCAAGCTTGAATGTTGTGTCCATACTTGCCCCAACTGTTCAGGGTTCGACCTCTGCGGTCGTATCGAGCTGCACCCAGTGGAGCATTTTATTAGAATAAGAGAAAGGGGAAAGTGAAAAAAAATGGGTTGCACAGTATTGCGCAAAAGCAAGAAATCTTCTATTGCACAATAGCACAGTATTGTGCAATAGCAAGAAATCTTCTATTGCACAATAGCACAGTATTGCGCAATAGCAAGAAATCTTCAACTGCACAGTATTGCGCAATAGCAAGAAATCTTCAATTGCACAGTATTGCGCAATAGCAAATAATCTTCAATTGCACAGTATTGCGCAATAGCAACAAATCTTCAATTGAATACAAATACAAATGTTTTAACCAATTTCGATGGGATTAATTAAGTCTTTAATTTTTGGGGGTTCTAACCTTGTATATTTTTTTTGGATATTGGGCCCCATTTTTAAATTGGTCTACATTGAGGTCAAAAGGGTCCAAAATTAAACTTTGTTTGATTTCATCAAAAACTGAATTATTGCAGCTGTATGATTTGCTGAATCTTATTGTGCATTTAGATTTTTATTTTGGGCCCTGTTTTCAAATAAGTTCATATTAAGGTTTGAAGGGTCCAAAATTAAACTTTGTTTGATTTCAACTAAAATTAAATTATTGGTGTTTTTTTATATGCTGAATCTAACCATGTTGTTAGATTTTGGATATCAGACCATTCTAGGTAAATTAAATGTCCCATTTCAAATTTTTAAGATCTTTGACCACATTTATTTTGTGTCAGAAACCTATATTATGTTAAAAATTTAATCACAATCCAAATTCAGACAGTATCAAGCTTGAATATTGTGTCCAAACTTGCCCCAACTGTTCAGGGTTCGACCTCTGTGGTCATATCAGGCTGCGCTCAGCGAAGCATTTTATTTATTTTGGGCCCTTTTTTTCAAATATTAAGGTTTGAAGGGTCTAAATTTAAACTTTGTTTGATTTCAACTAAAATTTAATTTTTGGTGTTTTTTTTATATGCTGAAATGAACCATGTTGTTAGATTTTGGATATCAGACCATATTACCGGAAGGTACCATTAAAAGGCTTGTATAGTCCGCGGTTTTATTCTCCAAAATTGAACCTGCCAGACAGGGGTGCGGACTATAGAGTACAATAAGCAAGAAATAAGAGAAAAAATTCAATTTCGCGAGGTGTTTTGTTTACGTTCCGCCATGTTTGTTATTGATATTGTAGAGGCGCTCTTATCATTTTTCAAACTTATAATTTTACCTAACCCATATTAAAAAGTTATTTTTATTCAATATCATATTAATACTGATAAAAATTAAACGCTTCATAACAAATTTCTCGTTTCTTTTAATGCATTGCTTAAAATAAACTGGTATCTGCTTGAATGAAATGGTACAAAAAAGTAAAAAAGACAACCGTAAATCAGTTTACGATGTGTAAATTACAAAACATAATCAGGTATTATTTGCTCTGTTTTGGTGTTTCATACTGACAAATATGTTTTGTATTAGCTTAAGACCCTTCAAACATTAATGTAATAGATATATTAAACACTGTTTTGCTTTCAAAGTCGTATTATAGTGATATCTATTATGTACGGATTTCGACTCTCACCATTTTTTTCTTCTTTTACACATGCTTTTCAAACTTCCGGTTTAAACATGCACAAGTTTCTAAATTGTTTTTTTTTGTGATTTAGACTTATTTTGATAATCATGAAGTGTTCTAGAAT
The DNA here is from genome assembly GCA_017311375.1 of Mytilus coruscus. Lineage (NCBI taxonomy): Eukaryota > Metazoa > Mollusca > Bivalvia > Mytilida > Mytilidae > Mytilus > Mytilus coruscus. Next base: position 129,864,017 of record CM029596.1, read on the forward strand.
CATTTACAAGCAGTTTCAGCTTCTGTTTGATGATGGAAAACAGGATTTTCCAAGAAAATACCGCAAACTAACACACATGATTTGAAATTACCGGAGTTTAATTAGACCTTTTCTAACAGTTACAAAAAGTTTTTTTAACCTGAAATTTCGTTGGGAGAAGGGGGTGCGGACTATGTACCAGTGCGAACTATACAAGCCTGATTACGGTAACTTAAATGTCCCATTTCAAATTTTTAAGATCTCTGACCACATTTATTTTGTTTCAGAAACCTATATTATGTCAAAAGTTTGTTCACAATCCAAATTTAGACAGTATCAAGCTTGAATAATGTGTCCAAACTTGCCCCAACTGTTCAGGGTTCAACCTCTGCGGTCGTATCGGGCTGCGCTCCAGGAAGCATTTTGTTGTCATTTATAAAAGAAAGCCAAAGAACTTGTTTAATCTGATGGACCACATATGTATGGACCAATAACACATTATATGTATGAGACAACCACATATTTTTATTTTTTTAATCTTCAGAAATATGTACGACTTTAACAAACTGTTTTTTTTTTACATTTACAGTTGTGAAGGTTGTAAAGGATTTTTCAAGAGAACAGTGAGGAAAGATCTGACATATGCCTGCCGAGATGACAGAAATTGTATCATCGATAAACGACAGCGAAACCGATGTCAGTACTGCCGCTACATGAAATGTTTAACCATGGGAATGAAACGAGAAGGTAAATTCCTCAACTTTTCTGTAGTACTGTCATTATTGTTTATATTTGAACGCTATTTCTTTAAAATTGATTTTGATTAAAATTACTGAGGACTCAATATCGAACCTAAACTGAAATATTTGTTTTTGTACACATTTCATGTTATTTTATCAAATTTTGCGCAGGGCTGCTAAAGTGGTTTTGAAAATTTTGACATGATCCGATCCTTTTATAAGAATAAAGATACAGTATGTTGTCCTGAGATAACTGGTTGTGTAACTAGTTAAATGGCAATGTGTGTTGGAGCACTTTATTTGCTAAAAGTTTACCAACAAGTTACATATAAACTTATGCATATTGAAATATCAACAGTTTCATTTAAAATAATCTTATGTTAAAATATGCAGGTTTAATGCAGTAGGCAAAGAAATTGGTCAGTAAACCCTTTTGTTTTTTCTAATGACCTGAAGGCCTGTTTAATGTTTAACTCACCTGTGAACTTGGGTTGCTGTATGACTGGAATTTTTGGTTTCTAGATCTGCATTAATTTATTTTAGATTTAACTTAAAATTAAATCTGAAAACCTGAGGACAAAACAGATCAGAAGAAAAGAAAAAAGATGATTAGAATTGTTCTGTTTCATTGGAATTAATTTTACTGAAGAGTTGAAGCAGTGTGCGACATGGTACAAATGAACATACATGTGTGATACAATTTCAAATGAACACACATGTGTGAAAGAAATGAACATGCATGCATTGCACAATTGTGAAACTAAAGAAACGGTGATCTACATGTATACTAGATAAACAGTGTACAAATGTATATGGATGACAGCTCCTTTGACTTTTAAGTTAACTTTTACAGCTTTTGGTATACCCCCTGTCCGATACAAGAAAATGTCCTTTATTTTTTCCACCTCACATGATGTACATACATTGACATACCTTTACCAAGAGTCTATTCATATTGATATCCTGGATTTCAGTAATTGTGTGCAGATCTAGACAAAGATACGTTTTAAAACAAATCATGTCTCTCTACAATGTTGTATAGCAAAATATATATGGACACAATAATATATGCACATTTATACGATTACAATGATTAATTGTCCTGGTTTAACACTTGTTTTTTGCCTAGGCTTGATTTTTCAATAAATGTTACATTTCAGAAACTAAAAGAAAACATAATTGATTTGTTTCAGTTCAGAAAATTAGAAATTTAAATTGATTTTGAGAAAGCTTAGCAATGTTTTTGATGTAAATGCCTTTAGAAAAATCAATTTGTGACAGTTATTTGCCGTTTATAAGATGAAATTGATGTTAACTGTAGTTTTTCTTTGTGTTTTTTTTTTTTTATCGAAAACAGATGTGTGCATGCATATGTCTTTTTATACAAAATTGACATTATTCTGACAGCTCAGTTTTCTTTATATTTAAATTTCCTGTCAGATCAATCAAGTTTAAATTATTGATGACATATATACTTAAAATATTTCCATGAAACTTGTGGTTGATGAAGCTGAACACTTCCTGGAATGCTTCATTCCATCACATTCATTTTAAAAGATAAGACAGTCAGTTACCAAATAAATGTAAGTGAACTGATGCATACAAAACGGAGCTCAGGAGGATAATTGTCCAGGTACATGTACTTGTAGCTTGACAGTCTTCAGGTATAGTTGGTCAGAGAAAATAAAAAATTATCAAACCAGCAAAACTTCAAGTTTTATTAATTAGAATGATTAAACAGATTGATTAGGGAAGAATTTAGTGATAAAGCAAATTAAAATGACAAGCTGAAACAAGGATTAACTGTTGTCAGTTGATGAATTATTGACTCATGCACACGAGTTCACAGTGGTCCAAATGTTGTGTATTGTTAGCATTCAGTATACTGTTTATCATTTACAGATGTGAAAAGTGTTGCTCCTCCAGCAGATAACAGCGGATCATCATGGGGTGGTAAATAGGACCAATAAATCTAAATATTTCACACAAAAATGGCATGGTCTGCAAATAGTATTGAGTATTTAGTTATTCCTATACCTGCCTCAGGCTTGGCTTTTAGATTGCTGTGCCTTGAAAACCAAAATTGAACATCAGTGAAAATTATCCAATAAGTTTTGTTTTAGTACAATTTAATTTTTTTCTACAAAATGTTGAAGTACATTATACATTTTTAACTACAAATGTAGCTTAAAAACATGCATGTAGAATGTTTGCTATACATTTAAGTTTATTAATAGAACATTTATAAATTCAATATTTCTTTTTAATGTATACATATATACATGATATATCATGCAGACTTTTAGAATTTTATAAAATTAGAATATCAAATCAATTCAAAAATATTTTATAAATAGTATTACATTGTACATGTATGTAAATTTTAAAATAGAAATCTCTTTGTATAAAAAATAAGTTGATATAGTTAATTTCATGACAATATTTCCTTTTAATAAGTGAGTTTATAAGGAAAAATTAAATACTCTTTACTGTTTCATATATTGTACAAAAATTGTGTATATAATAAATAGCTCATTAGAAAGCATTTGAGAGTGAAATATTTTCTATTGCTAGTTATATTAGATTTCTTGGGTAACCCTTTTAATCAGAAATCAATCCACACATATCTAGATTCAAATTATTTTGTATATCTGCTTCATTAAGAAGTTAGACTTTTTAGCATTTTCTGGATTTTTTTTACATCTGGGAAAGGGTTACCATGACAACTCAATCAGTGTTTCCTAATTTGATTATCAAGATGGTCTTTTATTTACCTCCTCATATGTGGCTATTTTTGTGATTAACAATTTAATCAAATAGGTCATGCTTTATTTCAGTCATTAATTAAGTAAATTAATTATTATTTTTACTGTTGTTTACAGTCATCTTCTGACTACATGTACATTGATGCATTTTTATTCTTTCCAAATATTTGATGGTAAAAAAAAATAACTACAGCTTTTGATTAATTACTTTATAGTGTACTGCTTGTACTTGGTGTACACTCACAATTTTGATACATTTCATGTTATTCAGATTTAGATTTATAATTTGGTAATTTTTTTAAGTCCTCATTTCAATTTCAGAGAATAAGTGAATGTATTTGGACTTTCTTTCAAGCTTCCTTGTTCTCTTTGATTAGAATGACCAGCTGCTAATTTTCAGTTGGGTGGGAATAAAGGAATCGGTTTGTTTAAGAACAAAATGAAAAAAAAAAAAAGATTTATAATTTTCTTTCACTGTCAATTGGATTCTAACCATACCATATAATATCAAGGGATTTAGCAGGAGATAGGGAAGGATAAAAGCAAGATTTGAAATAAGAATAGCAAGCTTTGATAATCAATTACAGGTTTCACTGTTTGTGAAGTCAACTCTAGACTTTCTGTCCCTCCTGTGTATAACAATTGTGTCTCTTCTAACTTTATTGTTTATTATTACACTGTTTGACATTTAACTAAGATGGACAAATTTGACATTTCACTAGGATGAAAATGTTCATTTCAAATCAAGTACAATCATCAGAATTTTCGTATTAAATAAAGAAATTTTAATTTTGTTTCTGTAATAAGTGAAATAAAATAAATTTGGAATTGAATTTTTAAAAGTTTACGATTGCATGCTAACTGATTGGCATGTAGCATTGCTTTTATAATTAGATCAACTTGGCAAGACAATGTGTACTATTCTGTAGAGATCAAAGCTTGCTAACTCTTATCATTGATCGTTCACTTTATTGTTCACTGTATTTGTTTCTTAGTTTTTTTAAGGAAGAAATAAACAATTTTTTCCTTTTTTTTGTTAGTTCTGCACAGAAAAGATGTAATTGATCTTTAAAAGCTGTAAATTTCTAGAAGTAATGAAGGTGAAGCATCTCTGCCAGTGTTGTATACTGTTAATTAGGTTTTTGATTTGTATTTGTTTGTAGAAAATATTCATTCAGCTGTTATAGCCCAGTATAATCAATATTGATAACAGAATTATTTATATTGTCAATTGTAATATTGATTACAAATCTGAGAATACACCAACTTATTTATTAGATTACTAAAATGTTATTATGAAACGAGATGTCAGAGATGTGACTGGTATGATGTATATTGTCTGGTTTCTTTTTCATATGATTTTATATTTATATGTTTAAAAACATACAAAGTGTAAAAGAAGTCTTTATGTACGATTGATGAAAACATTAAAAAAAAGAAAATCAAATTGGATACCTCTAAGTATTAGAATTTAACATACACCTAAAGTTTCTATAATAAATTAACAAGATTATTAAAAGCTGAAAAACAAACATAAGTGAAACTTTGATTAGTAAAAAAAAAAAACAAACAGACTTTTACCAAACATGGTGCAGATATGTCGGATGAGATGAAAAATACCTATATTGATTTTGGGTTAGTAAGGTCAAGGTCACATAACCAATTGATAGACTGAAATAGGGTCAAAGTTTTGACTTTAAGGTTATATCTGTTGAACCATATGTCCAACATTCAACTAACTTTGCTTGAGAATGTCCCTTGGGAAGAACAAGGCCCCTGTAGATGTTGGTTCAGGAGGTCAAATGTCAAGATCACAATACATATTTTCCATTGTTAAGCATCTACAGAACTGACTTTACATCACCAAAACTCCAAAAATAATTACCAGACAAAAAAAATCAGTTTCTTCAACTACAAATCTATTAAAGACTGCAACTCAGATTATGGGCCAAGGGTGCTTTTGGAATTAACTTGTAACTTTTTATGGTTCTAGCTTTTGGTACCTCAAACTACAATTTCTCACAATTTCAAACTTTTTTTTTTCCTTGAATAGAAAAAAAGGTCAAACACCTTCAATAACTCTTTTTGTTGGTGCAGGTATCCAAAGTGTTCACACTGCAAGTGTGAATAACTAATTAATGACAGGTTTGTTATACAGAGGGATAATGTCATGACAAGTGTTAACAGAAATTTATTGCAATTTGCTATAATGTCATAACTAGTGTCTACAGAAAGTTATTGCGTTATTGCTATAATGTCATGACAATGTCTACAGAAAGTTATTGCATGATGCTATAATGTCATGACTAGTGTCTACAGAAAGATATTGCGTGATGCTATGATGTCATGACTAGTGTCTACAGAAAGTTATTGCGTGATGCTATAATGTCATGACTAGTGTCTACAGAAAGATATTGCGTGATGCTATGATGTCATGACTAGTGTCTACAGAAAGATATTGTGTGATGCTATGATGTCATGACTAGTGTCTACAGAAAGTTATTGCGTGATGCTATAATGTCATGACTTTGTCTACAGAAAGTTATTCTCAATTGATTTTCTATTCTTACTTAAGGCTTCAACATGAATATTAACTGTGCTGCTGAATATAGAATTTTGTAATATATTCAGTGTTGAAGTGTTGAGTTTTTTTTTCTTGACAAGAAAAGATTTTTTTCAATTTTTAAAACTTTTAAAAGGACATTGTAAGCTTTGTTTGAACTAAAGTCAACATGATGGATAAATCAGTCTCAAATACATAAAGAAGCTTTTATTCAAATTACAAATATTGTATAGACACAAAATAATTAACATACACTATCATTCATTTTGAATCTACTGCATGTAAATACCAAAACAAGCAAGCAAGCAATTTCTGGGTTAGAAGATAGAACCATAACATTTGTTTTCCTTTCAGAGGTTGACGCAGAACTCTATCTGTATTATCTGGATGACAACCACTCAGAGGAAGATAGTAATAATTATTGTTGCTTTTTTTTTATTATAGTTCTGTTCAATTTGTTACCATGGTTACAAAGTTAAACATTTTGAAGTTTTGGTATTGGTCAGTTGTCATGGTTCTAAAAAAGGAGATAAAAAAATATTTGCTAGAGTAGTCAAACATTTGACAAACAGTGTAACAGTCTTGTTTCAATGTGGCATCTAAGAACACATAGTGTGCACCAAACTATTGCTTTCATGACAGGCAATAAGAAGCTATGTAAAGAAAATTAAATTAATCCAGCCATGAAGATATTTTTTGAAAAAATAAACATTTAAGTTATAAATGAAACCCTACGTATATTCCAAGAAACATCATATGTTGTTGCTGAATTATCTCATTAGACAACAAGTACTAAAGGGAGAAAAATTGAAAACAAGTTTTTACTTGGCAACAAAAATTTACTCTTGTTACTGGACAATGCTGGAAGCAATGGGTTAAAAGATGGTAAAATTGTAATTTTTTTTTTTAACTTGAGGCAACATGGGTAAAAAGTTCTGTATTTATGGAAATATTTATGGTGACCCTTAATATAGATGAAAAATAAGCATATTTGTGATATCACATTAGCAGGTAGCATTTTGAAATTGCAAGCCTTTATACTTAAGATCTTGAAAGTTGGTACAAACCTAGCAGAGGGGATTTAGAATTTTTACTTATGTATCATGGGTACTGAATCCTTTCTTCTGATTGTCAAAGTGGCTTTTGGTTTATTACAATATCTGTATCTATGGAGACCATTCTTTGAAGGGCACAACTTTTCTATTTTTGATTTATTTAAGTATGATAATGCTGCTATGCTGTATTTATGTTTTTGAATGCACAAGTTTTATCTTTCTTTACAATTAACAGAGTATTTTTAATGAAAATACAATGTTCCTTGTTTTCTGAGAAAATTTCTTTTTAATGGAAAATAAATCTGAATGTCTTTCATTAATTTACATGTATATATGTCTCCGTATTTTCATTGGAGGGAGAAAGTGATGGCTCCCTCAATACTGAAATATTTTCAAGAAATAGAAACAAAAAAAGTGAATTCTCCCTTCAATTCTAATGTTTGATGAAGCTTGAGCAACTTAATCTTTTACACTCACAGAAATCAAGAATTTAGATTTAACTTTTTTTTTTATTTGCAGATGGAAATGAGAAAATTTATAGCTATAACAGCTTATATGAATGTTTGAAGAGTATCATTAATTAGTGGTCCTTACATTTAAAATGAATTATTTATTTTCCAGCTGTTCAGGAAGAAAGGCAAAGAAATAAAGAGAAAGGGGAGGGAGAAGTAGAAAGTACTAGTGGAGCTAACAATGATATGCCAGTAGAAAAAATCTTAGAGGCAGAGCTAGCTGTTGATCCCAATACTGATACATATATTGATACTCAGGTGAGTTGGTATAGTTCATGCAAGAAGAGTAAAGTGGAAAAAAAAAAAATAATTGAAAAGAAAAGTTAGTTAATATCCTTTAATGATACTTGAATATTTAGAGTCATATAAGTAATATTTGGTAACTACTTGATCAAATGGGGGGAAAAAAACTCATCTAAGATATCTGGCATATCTACGCCATGTATCGTCTACAAAAGACTTATCAGTGACACTTGAATCAAAAACATTAAAAGACCAAATAAAGTATGAAGTAAACGCAAACAATGTACAGTCATGATAGTATGATTAATAATTGATATAAATGACGTTGGAAAAAGGCATTTTACACTTGATGAAGGGCATTGACTTTATTGTGATGACTTTTAAAAAAGTTCTCTGGAAAACAAAGGTGCTAATAGACTTTTACTTAAATAGTAAATGTACTTGAAAACGTGCGATTTCTGAATGTTACATGCATACAGGGATGGGATAATGAATTTTATATTAAAACTTGATTCATTAGTGTTAATTTATAAAAGCAAACACTGGGTATTTTTATAATGTTTCTAAGGATATATAACTTAGATGAATTTTTTCTTCCATAAAGCTGTTAATATGTGTTTAATGATTAGTGTACTTATCAATGATTCATAGATGTCATTGTCCTGCTCTGTCTTACAAAACTTTACTATTGTACAAACACTTCTATCATGTTTATGTGATGTCAATAAGTAAAATTTTATATGAGTTTGGTTTTCTAGTCTGTCCATGGTGGGGAGCCCCATATGTTCATTTGTTAACTTTTTATCACCTTTTTTTGAGCTGCCTATGTCCACTCTTATTTTTATGCCCCACCTACGATAGTAGAGGGGCATTATGTTTTTCGGTCTGTGCGTCCATTCGTCCGTCTGTCCCACTTCAGGTTAAAGTTTTTGGTCGCTTCAGGTTAAAGTTTTTGGTCAAGGTAGTTTTTGATGATGTTGAAGTTCAATCAACTTGAAAATTAGTACACATGTTTCCTATGATATGATCTTTCTAATTTTTAATGCCAAATAAGAGTTTTTAACCCCAATTTCACGGTCCACTGAACATAGAAAATGATAGTGCGAGTGGGGCATCCATGTACTATGGACACATTCTTGTTTTATCACCTTTTTTACGCCTGTCAATTTTTGACGGGACGTATTATGGTATACAAATGTCTGGTGTCCGTCCGTCCGTCTGTCTGTCCGGCGTAAACATGTCGCACTGTAACTTGAGAATGACTTATCCAAATTTCATGAAACTTAACATAGTTGTTTCTTATGATGGTCAAACGATCTGTATACTTTTTGAGTTACGGGACTTAGTAACTAAAACAGGTGTGTGTTTTTTTTCACATGTCGCGCCGTATCTCAAAAACAATTTATGATTATTGCTTAAAACTTTACACACTTCTTAGTTATATTAATCATAAGATCTGTATACTTTTAGGTGATGATTCAAAATTTTATTTTAGAGATATTGAGTATTTTGTTACAAAAGGGGGAGGGGTTTTTCACATGTCGCTCCGTATCTCAAAAACAGTTTATGATTATTGCTTAAAACTTTACACACTTCTTAGTTATATTAACCTTAAGATCTGTATACTTTTGGTGATGATTCAAAATTTATTTTGAGTTATTGAGTATTTTGTAAAAAAGGGGAGGGTTTTTCTCATGTCGCTACCGTATCTCAAAAACGATTTATGATTATATTGCTTAAAATTTTACACACTTCTTAGTTATATTAATCTTAAGATCTGTATACTTTTGGTTTTGATTCAAAATTTTATTTTGAGATATTGATTTTTTTTTTAAAGGGGTTTTCACATGTCGCGCCGTATCTCAAAAACGATGTATGATTACTGCTTAAAATTTTACACACTTCTTAGTTATATTAATGTTAAGATCTGTATACTTTTTGGTTTTGATTCAAAATTTTATTTTAGAGATATTGAGTTTTTTGTCAAAAAAAAAAGGGGGTTTTCGCATGTCACGCCGTATGTCAAAAACTATTTATGCTTATTGCATAAAAATTCACACACAAGACGACGGGCATATCATGCGCTCATGGCGCAGCTGTTTATTGTAGAAATGTATAGATTATCTGGTTCTTGTAAAATATCAGCCATGAGCCACAATGTGAACCTTTTTGGCAAGTAAGTGCAGCAAGTGAGAAAAAAAAACTTAATGCTGTGTGGAGAGGCTGATCGATATTTTATGACATCTATAGGTAGAAAACCCGATATTCTGTTTAGCTTTCCATTACTGGTCTTTTCCCCTTTTTCTTGGACAGTTTTACGCTTGACAAACATAAGCTTGATGTTGATAATGTCTCCTCACATATTGTGACGTCACTGACAACTTATACTCAGTCATTGTGACATTGCTGATAATGTTTGCTCATGTCTCAAAGCTGCGATACTAGAATTACGGAGAGACTGAGCAGGATGATATAGTCGGAAGGAAGGACGATAAATTTTCTTATATTTGGGATGTCTACTATAAAAAGTTGTCAGTGAACATGCCAAAGTTTTTCCATTTTATGCCCCTCCCACTTTGGACAGGCGAGAAAAGCGAAAATCCACCTTTTCTGGAATAATAATGTATCATAACTATGTCATTATACGACCGCAAAAAATTTTTGCGGTCGTATATTGGTATGACGTTAGCGTTGTGGTCGTTGTCGTCGTCCCAAGACACCTTGGTTTTCGCACAATTACTTCAGTTTAAGTGAATGGATCTCTATGAAATTTTACCATAAGGTTCAATACCACAAAAGGAAGGTTGGGATTGATTTTGGGGGTTATGGTACCAACAGTTAAGGAATTAGGGGCCAAAATAAGCATTTTGTAACTTCCAGACAATAATTTGTGTGTAGGGTATGGATCTCTCTGACATTGTACCACAAGGTTCCATATCACAAAGGGAATGCTGGGATTGATTTTGGGGTAATTGCCTCAAAATTTTAGGAATTAGGGCAAAAAGGGCCAAAAAAGCATTTTCTAGTTTCATGACAATAACTTGTGTGTAAGTGTATGAATCTTTCTGAAAATGTACTACAAGGTTCCATATCACAAAGGAAAGCTGGAATTGAGTTTGGGGGTAATCGCCCAAAACGTTTAGGAATTAAGGGCCAAAAATAAGCATTTTTCTAGTTTCCAGACAATGTCTTGTGTTCAAGTGTATGGATCTCTCTGAAATTTTACTGCAAGGTATCATACCACAAAGGGAAGGCTGGGATTGATTTTGGGGGTAATTGCCTCAAAATTTTAGGAATTAGGGGCCAAAAGGGCAAAAAACAAGCATTTTTCTAGTTTCAGGACAATAACTTGTGTATAAGTGTACGGATCTTAATGAAATTGTACTACAACTTTGTTTTATTTCAACAAAAATTGAATAAATGGGGTTCTTTGATATGCTGAATCTAACCATGTATTTAGATTTTTGATTTTTGGGCCCGTTATCAAATTGGTCCACATTGAGGTCAAAAGGGTCCAAAATTAAACTTTGTTTGATTTCATCAAAAATTGAATTCTTTGGATTCTTTGATATGCTGAATCTAACCATGTATTTAGATTTTTGATATTGGACCATAATAAGTAAATTAAAAATTTTTAAGTTCTTAGACCACATTCATTCTGTGTCAGAAACCTATGCTATTTAATCACAATCCAAATTCAGAGCTGTATCAAGCTTGAATGTTGTGTCCATACTTACCCCAACTGTTCAGGGTTCGACCTCTGCGGTCGTATCAAGCTGCACCCAGTGGAGCATTTTATTAAACAGAGGAATTGGTATATGAATAAATTTTGTGACTTCATGGCTGTTTAATAAATTTGCCATTTTGTTACTACTATACAAACCATATTAGATATTACAACATATGGTTGATGAATAATTAACTTCCTGACAAAACTGAATAACAAGACACATAGTTCATGTTATAACACCTGACACAACCTTAAAAAGACATCAAAATATTGACTGTTAGTGTTATATGATTCCTTTGGTACTAAATGCAGTATGTCATAAAAGAGAAAATAACTTTGTGAATGACCAGAGCAAAAAAGCAAGAAAAATTCCATTTAATATTTTTTTTCAAGGTTCTCTTTTCAAAAATGGAAGAATCCAACCTGGTTATATGGTTCCATATATAATATATGAAGAACTTTTAAAAGCATCCAAATAAGAATAAATATGATGTTTTAAATTTGATTGCAGAAAGATGCAGTTACCAACATATGTCAGGCTGCAGACAAACAGCTGATTACATTAGTAGAATGGGCCAAGAGAATTCCACACTTTGTAGAACTACCATTGGAGGATCAAGTGATACTGCTGAGAGCTGGTATACCTTCTACCATTATAATGCCTCCATCAATAATGATCAAGATAAATGGGAGGGGCAATCTTTATTTGAAAAGACAACATACAAAAATTTAAATAACAAAATTATGCATTTTGATAATAAAAAAATTATCAAACTAGAGAAAAAAACGGTCTAAATGGGTAAACAATTACAGAAAGAATATTCATCTTTTTTATAAGAATATATTTTATAAAAATGCATAAAAATACAAATATATTTTACCCTCAGTGTGGGCTGCCAAATATTTCTGTAAGGTAGACAATCTATATACACAATGCCTTAGAAGTCTGATGATAGCATGCTTGACTCGAGTGTGGGAGATTGTGGGCTCAATACCAGGCCAGGTCAAACCAATGACTTGAGAATTTCTATTTGCTGCTTCTCGGCTAAGCACACAGAACTTAGGAGTAAGAGCAAAGACGTTCTGCTCAAAGTCAGAGTTATGTGTCTAGGTAGGGTGATCTGTCTTCCTGCTGACTGTTACCTTGCGAACTAGCATACTAAAATTCCGACTGAACTTTCAGTGATCAATCATAGTGATTTGTGAATTCACAAATACAAATGTAGCTGTACTATGGTTTATTTATGGTAGATTTTATGGGTAGCTGCAATCAACAAATTTGTGATTGTCATAGTATTTAAAAATCATGTTTGCTTTGGAAAAAAAAAGATAAATAAAAATAAAATATAATATCCAAGAAATACTGATCAGCACTATATAAAATTCAACCCCCTCCCAAAAAAAAAAAAACCCAACAAATAAACAAAATGAAAAAAATATTTTAGAACTACATGTATATACAAATGAGTTTTTAAGGTTGAAGGGTTTTTTCTTGATACATATTTTTTAACTGATGCATATAACAAGGTTTAAATTGGCTGTGACAAATAAAGTCTAGCCATATAGATGTCTTTAATCATGATTTCAAATTAAGAAATAGCTGATGTTTGTTTATTGTATTTTTGTAAGATGAAACAAAATGTGAATTTCTTTACAGGCTGAAATAATTTTTTTTCTAGTTTTTATTTTGTCCATTTGTACATAGGAACATTTTGATGTTTATTTATTTTGTCTCATTGTAGGCTGGAATGAATTGTTAATTGCTGCATTTTCCCACAGATCTACTGTAGTTAAGGATGGTATATTACTGGCTACGGGTTTACATGTACATAGAAGTAGTGCTCACCAGGCGGGAGTAGGAACCATATTTGATAGAGTCCTCACAGAATTAGTGGCCAAAATGAGAGAAATGAAAATGGACAAGACAGAAGTTGGCTGTCTAAGGGCTATAGTCCTGTACAATCCAGGTATTACACAGTTTTTATACAAAACTTGTAAAGGGGGTGTGATAATAGGGCCGACTTAACTCAAAAGGTTGGAGACATTGTGGTCTTCAGGGGATAAGATCCCATACCCCGTAAAATTTATGAATTTTCTCTTTTAAACCAATTTTAAGGATACTGAAAACCAACTAAATTCCCCTAGGGATTTATATCAGTAAATGGAAGAATAACGCTTATACTAATCGTCTAGAATATGTAAAACTTCGGTTTTCCCTTATATAAAAACATCAAGAAAATTAAGATATTGCAAAAGAACAAATAGCTGTGAAGTCAACTGGAAAGGGCTCAATGCAATATAAATATCCACTAAAATGAGTCGGTTAACAGTTTGTTACTTCAAATACCCTCAAGTTCCACCAGTTATCCAGACTGAAAGCCTAAACTAATTTGAAGCAATGTACATGGACAAAGAGTTTGACCAACATAGGAAGAGAAATATTCTGCACCATATTAACATGTCTTTATTACAGCAGAAGTGATTTTGTATATGTAAAAGTAAATACTCATGTAGCTAAAACACAAATTTCCAAAATTGCTATTTTCTTTTCGCATTAAATGTGGATAAATATTTCTATAAGAATATCATGGGTGGTGTATTATCACTGTGTTATAAGAACAAAGAAAATTGAATATTTGTTAAGTTTTATTTCATTTTGGGGCAGTCAAATTCCTATAGTAACTGGATGGTTTAAACAAGAGTTCTCGAAGAAAAAAATTCCCTGGTGGTCCTTGAAGAAAATCTGCTGGTCATCACTATTATTTCTATTGAAAAATACTGAAATTATGTCGGTCCTTTGCAAAATTTGGTGGTCAAAACCTTTGGACCGCCACTTTTCAAGAACTCTGTGGTTAGCTATATTTTTCACCTTTTTATATAACCGCAAAATTTTTGAGGTCGTATATTGGTATGACATTGGCGTTGTCGTCGTTGTCCGAAGACATTTGGTTTTCGCACTATAACTTTAGTATAAGTTTATAGAAATCTATGAAATTTTAACACAAGGTTTATGACCACAAAAGGAAGGTTGGGATTGATTTTGGGAGTTTTGGTCCCAAGAGTTGAGGAATTAGGGGCTAAAAAGGGCCCAAATAAGCATTTTCTTGGTTTTTGCACAATAACTTTAGTATAAGTAAATAGAAATCTATGAAATTTAAACACAAGGTTTATGACCACAAAAGGAAGGTTGGGATTGATTTTGGGAGTTTTGGTCCCAACAGTTGAGGAATTAAGGGCCAAAAGGGTCCGAAATTAAACTTTGTTTGATTTCATCAAAATTGAACTATTGGGGTTCTTTGATATGCCGAATCGAACCGTGTATTTAGATTCTTAATTCTTGGTTTCAAATTGGTCTACATTAAGGTCCAAAGGGTACAAAATTAAACTTAGTTTGATTTTAACAAAAATTGAATTCTTGGGGTTCTTTGATATGCTGAATCTAAACATGTACTTAGTTTTATCGACCACAAAAAATTTTGTGGTCGTATATTGGTATAACGTTGGCGTCGTCGTCGTCGTTGTCCGGCATCGTCGTCGTCATCCGAAGACGCATTGGTTTCGCACTCTAACTTTAGTTTAAGTGAATGGATCTCTATGAAATTTTACCGTAAGGTTCAATATCACAAAAGGAAGGTTGGGATTGATTTTGGGGTTATGGTACCAACAGTTAAGGAATTAGGGGCCAAAATAAGCATTTTGTAACTTCCAGACATAACTTGTGTGTTAGTGTATGGATCTCTCTGACTTTGTACCACAAGGTTCCATATCACGAAGGGAATGCTGGGATTAATTTTTGGGGTAATTGCCTCAAAATTTTAGGAATTAGGTGCCAAAAGGGGAAAAAAACAAGCATTTTCTAGTCTCATGACAATAACTTGTGTGTAAGTGTATGGATCTTTCTGAAATTGTACTACAAGGTTCCATATCACAAAGGAAAGCTGGAATTGAGTTTGGGGTAATTGCCTGAAACGTTTAGGAATTAGGGGCCAAAAATAAGCATTTTCTAGTTTCAGACAATAACTTGTGTTCAAGTGTATGGATCTCTCTGAAATTGTACTGCAAGGTACCATACCTCAAAGGAAGGCTGGGATTGAGTTTGGGGTGATGAATCATAAGGGGTTCAAAAATTTGGGGGATTTTTTTTTTTTCCTTTTTCCTTTTTTTTCTTTAAAATTTTCCATTTTAAGTTGGTTATTTCTGATTTATATTTAAAAGCAAATAATAATGATATGGCAGGAGATACACACCAAAAGGATGTAAATTATTATATAATAAGTATTGTGCAATAGCAAGAAATTTTCAATTGCACAGTATTGCGTAATAGCAAGAAATCTTCAATTGCACAGTATTGCGCAATAGCAAGAAATCTTCAATTGCGCAATAGCAAGAAATATCCAATAGCACAATATTGCGCAATAGCAAGAAATTGTCAATTGTACAGTATTGCGCAATAGCAAGAAATATTCAATTGCACAGTATTGTGCAATTGCAAAAAATATTCAATTGCACAGTATTGTGCAAAGAAGATACTTTGTATAAATTGCTTATTTCTGTACCAATTTCAATGGGGTTTTGTTCTTGATGTTTGGGTTCTTTAATATGCTGAATCTAACCGTGTATTAAGTTTTGGATTTTAGGCCCGTTTTAAATTGGTCCACATTGAGGTCCAAAGGGTCCAAAATTAAACTTTGTTTGATTTCATCAAGAATTGAATTATTGGGGTTCTTTGATATACCAAATCTAACTGTGTATTTAGATTCTTAATTTTGGTCCCGTTTTCAAATTGGTCTACATTAAGGTCCAAAGGGTCCAAAATTAAACTTAGTTTGATTTTAACAAAATTTGAATTCTTAGGGTTCTTTGATATGCTGAATCTAACCATGTATTTAGATTTTTGATTTTGGGCCCTGCTATCAACTTTGTCCACATTGAGGTCCAAAGGTCCAAAATTAAACTTTGTTTGATTTCATCAAGAATTGAATTATTGGGGTTCTTTGATATGCCAAATCAAACTGTGTATTTAGATTCTTAATTTTGGTCCCGTTTTCAAATTGGTCTACATTAAGGTCCAAAGGTCCAAAATTAAACTTAGTTTGATTTTATCAAAAATTGAATTCTTAGGGTTCTTTGATATGCTGAATCTAAACATGTATTTAGATTTTTGATTATGGGCCCAGTTTTCAAGTTGGTCCAAATCGGGTCCAAAATTAAACTTTGTTTGATTTCAACAAAATTGAATAGATGGGGTTCTTTGATATGCTGAATCTAACCATGTATTTAGATTTTGGATTTTTGGGCCCGTTATCAACTTTGTCCACATTGAGGTCAAAAGGGTCCAAAATTAAACTTTGTTTGATTTCATCAAAATTGAATTATTGGGGTTCTTTGATATGCTGAATCTAACCGTGTATTTAGATTCTTAATTTTTGGTCCCGTTTTCAAATTGGTCTACATTAAGGTCCAAAGGGTCCAAAATTAAACTTAGTTTGATTTTAACAAAATTGAATTCTTAGGGTTCTTTGATATGCTGAATCTAACCATGTATTTAGATTTTTGATTTTTGGGCCCTGCTATCAACATTGTCCACATTGAGGTCAAAAGGGTCCAAAATTAAACTTTGTTTGATTTCATCAAAATTGAACTCTTGG
This sequence comes from Mytilus coruscus, assembly GCA_017311375.1. Taxonomy (NCBI): domain Eukaryota; kingdom Metazoa; phylum Mollusca; class Bivalvia; order Mytilida; family Mytilidae; genus Mytilus; species Mytilus coruscus. The sequence continues at coordinate 129,881,252 of CM029596.1, forward strand.
GGTTCTTTGATATGCTGAATTTAACCATGTATTTAGATTTTGGATATTGGACCATAATAGGTGAATGTCCAATTTAAAATTTTAAGTTCTTAGACCACATTCATTCTGTGTCAGAAACCTATGCTGTGTCAAATATTTAATCACAATCCAAATTCAGAGCTGTATCAAGCTTGAATGTTGTGTCCATACTTGCCCCAACTATTCAGGGTTCGACCTCTGCGGTCGTATCAAGCTGCGCCCTCAGAGCATTTTATTTTATTATGGGCCCAGTTTTCAAGTTGGTCCAAATCGGGTCCAAAATTAAACTTTGTTTGATTTCAACAAAAATTGAATATATGGGGTTCCTCGATATGCTGAATCTAACCATGTATTTAGATTTTTGATATTTGGGCCTGGTTATCAAAACTGAAATTATGTCGGTCCTTTGCAAAATTTGGTGGTCAAAACCTTTGGACCGCCACTTTTCAAGAACTCTGTGGTTAGCTATATTTTCACCTTTTATATAACCGCAAAATTTTTTGAGGTCGTATATTGGTATGACATTGGCGTTGTCAGTGTTGTCCGAAGACATTTGGTTTTCACTACTATAACTTTAGTATAAGTTAATAGAAATCTATGAAATTTTAACACAAGGTTTATGACCACAAAGGAAGGTTGGGATTGATTTTGGGAGTTTGGTCCCAACAGTTTAGGAATTAGGGGCTAAAAGGGCCCAAATAAGCATTTTCTTGGTTTTGCACAATAACTTTAGTATAAGTAAATAGAAATCTATGAAATTTAAACACAAGGTTTATGACCACAAAGAAGGTTGGGATTGATTTTGGGAGTTTGGTCCCTACAGTTGAGGAATTAAGGGCCAAAGGGTCCGAAATTAAACTTTGTTTGATTTCATAAAAATTGAACTATCGGGGTCCAAAATTAAACTTTGTTTGATTTCAACAAAAATTGAATATATGGGGTTCCTCGATATGCTGAATCTAACCATGTATTTAGATTTTTGATATTTGGGCCTGGTTATCAAATTGGTCCACATTGAGGTTTAAAGGGTCCAAAATTGAACTTTATTTGATTTCATCAAAAATTGAATTCTTGGGGTTCTTTGATATGCTGAATCTAACCATGTATTTAGATTTTGGATATTGGAATACCACAAAGGGATGGTAAGAATTGTCTTTGGGAGTTATGGCTTAAACTGTTAAGGAATAAGGTGCAAAAAAAGGGGGAAAAGGGTTTCCAGGTTAATGGACAATTACTTAAGTACAAAACATAATTTAAATGGCAGTGTAAGGTTGGTAATTGAAACTCATTTGAATATCCCACCTAAACTGCTTTTAAATTATGTATATTGGAAATTTGCCAAAAACTTTATTATTAATAAATTCCATTGGAAATTTGCCAATAACTTTAGTTTAATGAACTTCATTGGAAATTTGCCAGTATAAAATGTTGCTGATGAAGCTTTTTTGTTTATCTCACCTAAACTGCTTTTAAATTATGTATATTGGAAATTTGCCAAAAACTTTATTATTAATAAATTCCATTAGAAATTTTCAATTGCACAGTATTTCGCAATAGCAAGAAATCTTAAATTGCACAGTATTGCGCAATAGGAAGAAATCTTCAATTGCACAGTATTTCGCAATAGCAAGAAATCTTAAATTGCACAGTATTGCGCAATAGCAAGAAATCTTCAATTGCACAGTATTGCACAATAGCAAGAAATATCCAATAGCACAATATTGCACAATAGCAAGAAATCTTCAATTTCACAGTATTGCATAATAGCAAGAAATATTGAATTGCACAGTATTGCTAATTGCAAGAAATCTTCTTTGCACAGTATTGCGCAATAGCAAGAAATCTTCAATTGAAATTTAATACAAATTTTTAACCCATTTAACTTAGATAATTCACCACATTTATTTTGTGTCAGAAACCTATATTATGTCAAAAATTTGATCACAATCCAAATTCAGACAGTATCAAGCTTGAATATTGTGTCCAAACTTGCACCAACTGTTCAGGGTTCGACTTCTGCGGTCGTATCAGGCTGCGCTCAGCGAAGCATTTTATTCTTACATGTTTTGTTAGTGCAAAGAACAAAGTCCAGTGAAGAAAACATTCTTTTAGTTAGAACCTATATATGCCCATGTCAAGTGATTTATGAAAAATATATGCTTGAATATCAGATTTGTAAAATAGTGTTTATTACCATAATAGTCATGAATAGTCGAGCCAACCTTTTTATAAGAAAATTGTGTATGAATCTCTGTTCTAACTACTATTCGATGGACAAAGGGAAATAACTCAAATCAAAATATAACACGTTTCCTTTTTAAGAGAACGCAAATGGACAGCAATATTCACCTCCTCAGTGTCCAAACTCTTTGCTTGTTACCTACTGACACTTACAAATTTATGATTAGGCACTCAAGCTATTTATATTTCTATATGTTTTACATACTTTAAAAGTAAAATATTTTGATATGTTTAATAGATGCTAAAGGACTTACTGCTACTCATGAAGTGGAACAGTTGCGTGAGAAAGTTTATGCTTCATTGGAGGAATACTGTAAAACCCGATATCCAGAGGAACCAGGACGATTTGCCAAGTTACTGCTCAGACTACCTGCCTTACGAAGTATTGGACTAAAGTGCCTGGAACATTTGTTTTTCTTTAAATTGATTGGTGATACACCAATAGACACGTTCCTCATGGAAATGTTAGAAAGCCCAACAAATACTTGAGAACCACATATGTGTCATTTATTGGAACAGTATCGGTCACACTTGATTGACATGAAGACTGGCTTTGACCCGGTGTGGTTACTATTTGGGCTGTATCATGATGGTCTTGTATAAAACATTCATCATTTCCCCTCATTTTTTCAGTTACAATTCTAGTTTTATTAAGTCCACCTGACCTGTGTGATAAGACCACCTGTAGATTGCAGTTCAGCTGAAATTGTTTATGTTTGTAGTTGAATTATATTGTTATGAAATTATTATACCAGATTCTTTGACAAAAAGTTAAGGCTGAAAACAAAAACGGCCTGTTAACTGATATTTTTCTCAATTATTAGGTAATTTCTAAAGAAAGAAAGAATGATGTCAACTGTTCAATCATTGCAGTTTGTGTATAAAGTTCAAAGTCGACCATCAGTACAAGTTACTTTTGTTCTTTAATTTTCAGAACATACTCCGCCCCCTCAAGGTATCAATCAATTTATAGGCCTATTGAATCTAATTTTTACTTGACAGGATATTATTATGCTGCTGTTTTTTGAATATGTACAACATTGTCCCTGATAACATTGTCCCTGATAAGTGATGGCTTACTTAATTTGGCAGTAATATAGAGTTTTGAATGATCTACTGTGAAATTTTTTGAGAATTACTTATTCAGGAAAAATAGGGGATTGCATTTCATCTCATCTTTCACAAAAAAACAATTTGTAACGCTCAAAATTCACTAAATTTTAAACTTAAAAGTAAAATGAGTAAAAATAAAAATCCTTTTTTTCAGTGATAAAACTTATGAAAAACATAAAAAATTTCTTAAAGTACCTTAAAATGAGTGAGAATCTTCTTAATTTCAAGTTGTTTCAATGATTTTAGACATGTTTTAAAGTAGTCCAGTTTTTCTTGTTAGCGGCCATGAAATTAAAACATTTATTGGCAGACGACACCTACATTCAGATGGAATTATGTCCTCAAAAGGTTTTGTAATGTTTGTAGTTTTATATGTAACATTTATATGTATTTGTACTTGGTCATGGCAGACTAAATGTAAGCAGTCATGTTAAAAGTTCAAGATGGCATTTCTTATTCACATTGATATTTGTTTCATTATAATGTACCCTTAGTTTATTTTGTTCATTTTTTCTGCATATGATATATCAGGGGTTTAGATTGTTTGTGTTGAGAATATTTTAATTTGTCAAAGTCTTTTGTCCATGATAAGTTAGTGAGGCATTATAGCCTAGATCTATAACTTAACCAGTTTGCACGTTCTTCTTTTACCAGAAACATTCAGACAGATTTGTTTTACCTCTCTTCTCAAAGATGTCTCTTTGATTTCTATTTTTAGGCAGTTAGTTCAGTAAGAGATAGAACTTTTCAGGCAGATATTTTCCCTGTAGATTTTACATCAATTTGGATATTTATTATGCCCCACCTACGATAGTAGAGGAGCATTATGTTTTTCGGTCTGTGGGTCTGTTTGTTTGTATGTCCGTCTGTCCGTTCGTCTGTCCCGCTTCAGGTTAAAGTTTTTGGTCAAGGTAGTTTTGATGAAGTTGAAGTCCAATCAACTTGAAACTTAGTACACATGTTCCCTATGATATGATCTTTCTAATTTTAATGCCAAATTAAGAGTTTTGACCCCAATTTCACTGTCCACTGAACATAGAAAATGATAGTGCGAGTGGGGCATCTGTGTACTATGGACAAATTCTTGTTTTCTATTCAATTTCAGTTATGCTTAGAACTTCCATGATACCCAGCATTAAGGTGATTTTATATTACCTATGGGTATATATCTTTATCATGTATAAAAAGTAAAATGATCTTCCTTGTCGCCAAATCCACTAAGCTATATGATTATCCTAATAGGAGTTACATTGTAAATGCTAGTCTGTGTACAACATTTTAATCCGGTTATCTACAAGGTACATATCTACACCATATTCTTTTGGCCTTTTTATCTTTTTATGCCCCCGCCGTAGCAGGGGCATTAAGTTTTACCCTTGTTCGTCTGTACATACGTCTGTCCGTACGTCCGAAAATTGGTTTCTGTTCTCTAACTTGAGTTTGCCTCAACCAAATGTTATGAAACTTATACACAATGGTTATTACCACAAAACACAGATCAAGTTTGAATTTTGGTGGCTTCTCTTTAACCGTTCTAGAGTTATGCCCCTTTATAAATGGAAATATTGCAAAATTTTTAGTTTCCGTTCTCTAACTTAAGTTTGCCTCAACCAAATGTTATGAGACTTACACACAATGCTTATTACCACAAAACTCAGATCAAGTTCAAATTTTGGTAGAGTCACTTTTACCATTCTTCAGTTATATCCCTTTATAACTATTTGATATGCGAGTGAGGGCATCATCTGTGTGAACATGTGGACACTATCCACATTTATTTTACTCAAGCGTCATTGATGAATCTTTTGAAAAAGAACCGCTAGTCTGCGTACAACATTTTAATCCTGTTATCTATGATGAGTTTATCTACACAATAATGGCAACTTAACACCATTGAAAGACAGCTTATGTATTGTGAAAAAGAAATTACTGAATCAGAGGTATTAAATGTATAGGAGACCACCTATTGTGGAAACCTAACCCTACATCATCAGCCATTTGCAGACACTAGGCATTTAAAAGCATTTATAATATCTACAAACAATTATTTTCCTACTGTCAGTGTAAAATTTTGTAAAGATCTTGCACAATAGACCTGTTTTTTTTTTTCCAATTTTTATCCCTAGTGTCTAATTTCACATATATCATATGTTGAAAAGAGAATCTAATAAAAACTGGGTAATTTCATTGGATCATACACATTGGCAAAATGTAGTCCCAATTGTTATATTATGTAAATACTATTTGGTGCAATGAGTAAATGGCTATTTTTTTTAACTTTAAACATAATTACACAATTTTGTCAGGACTGGTCTGACTGGTACCCTGTTCAGACATTTTCCATGATACATGTTTAGAATATCAAAACCAAATTTTGTGCCACCATTTTTACATCCCTTTATATTACACTCCTCAATTAAGTTTTATTTATATCAAAAATTCTATTTCTAGAAAGAATGCACAAAGCACTGTCATAGTTAATTGTTTAAAATTCAATAGCTATGGCTATTGTTAATTTGTAAATTTTGATATATACCGATATGTAAAATCAAGGGAGTGATCATCCAGATCTACACATGGATTTGTATTGTCTCCCCCAGGTAATTTAGTTGAGTGTAGATAACTAATGTTTCTTATGTTATGTATAATACTGTGATATGATTATAAAGTGCTTGGGTTATATGTACTAGTATGCAAGGATTTGTTTATTTGTTTTATTGTTGATGGCATTGATCAGAAGTGATTTAGGTAAATAACAATGTTGATGAAAATGTGATGTGGGGAAAACAAATTGCTAATTATGATGAAAGACTCTCAAGTGAAATATTTTGAAGAACAGGATCATTCTAAGCTTGTTGGTTTACATTGAAGGAAGACCTGTAAATTTGTGAAAATAGAAAAAAAAAAAAAAACAAAAAAAAAAACAGAGGGACTTGTCTTAATAGGCCTATCTTTGGATCACCATTGCACACAATTGCAGTTTTCCTGATTTATGTAATATAATTGAGTGTTTTTTAGGCACAAAATGTCTCATACATGTAAGTTCACTTTTTAGTATCAAGAGAGGCAATCTATCAAGACATCTGTCACTACAATATTTTTTTCTGTTTTTCCTTCTATTGTTTTTCATGTTTAAGAAATAAGTTGTTTTTTTTTTGTTTTGTATTCAACTACAACTTTGATATGTCAATTTGTGATTGTCTCATGTTTTATAAGTGCTTTTTTAAAATATGTGAACAGTTTTAATTTTTGAATAAGTAATTAACTAAAAAGTAAATTTATAATAATGTATATATTAGTTTTTTTTAAATGGATAGATAGTAACAGATGTCTGAAAATATCTAGCCATTGCAGGCTTAGACAAATCTATATCAAAGAAAAACTGAAAATCGTACCTAATCGACATATTACTTTGTGTATGTTTTTATTTAATGGATGTTAGTGCAGCTATTGATTTATATGAATTTAATGCTCAATTTCACTGTACAGATACAGTATCAACTGTGATTTCACTGTACAGATACAGTATCCACTGTGATTTCAGTGTACAGATACAGTATCCACTGTGATTTCAGTGTACAGATACAGTATCCACTGTGATTTCACTGTACAGATACAGTATCTACTTTTTTTTCACTGTACAGATATAGTATCCACTGTGATTTCACTGTACAGATACAGGATCCACTGATTTCACTGTACAGATGCAGTATCCAGTTTGGTTTCACTGTACAGATTCATTAACGATTTTGGTTTCACTGTACAGATACAGGATTCACTGATTTCACTATACAGATACAGTATCCACTTTGGTTTCACTGTACAGATACAGTATCCACTGTGATTTCACTTTTTTTGCATATTTAAAGTTGTTCTGTTGGGATAGTAGAAAATTCCATGAGATTAAAATATGTCAAATTATTGCAAAGAATTTCCCATCTGTTCCTACAATGTGGAAATATGTCATTTAAAAACAATGTTTTCTTAAAGAAATGAAAATGACATTATATCAATTAGAAATATATCAGTGTAAAACATTTGACTCAGCTGTACATAGGTTTTTTTTAAGTGTTAAAATTAGATTATCAGACAAGTTTTACTTTTGAAGACTAACAAATTACAAAATGATTTAAAGATTTTTATTTGAAAATTGAACTATTCTGTTTTGATGCTGCAGTTTGAAATCTGTTCATATTTTTCTTCTGTCTCAACTGACCAGTGGGTATCTTTATTTGTATGGTTTCTTTATAAATGACCAGTGGGTGTCTTTATTTTTATGGTTTCTGTATAACTAACCAGTTGGCATCTTTATTTGTATGGTTTCAACTGACCAGTGGGTATTTTTATTTGCATGGTTTTTACTAACCAGTGGTACCTTTATTTGTATGGTTTTTACTGACCAGTGGGTATCTTTATTTGTATGGTTTTTACTGACCAGTGGGTATCTTTATTTGTATGGTTTTTACTGACCAGTGGGTACCTTTGTATGTATGGTTTCTGTATATATTTGAATTTTCAGTTGTGATTCATAAATGAAGTGTGAATTGTATTTCTATGGTTGTAGATTGGTTGCTAGTTACCAGAACTTGCTACATGTATATGGATTTCTATTTTGTTTTGACATTAGCATGTATAGAATTTTACAGGCACATACGAAAATCATCAGCGGTTGACTCTCTTTAATGTATTGTAAATTAGAAATTTATTTAACCAGTTTCAAACAAAAAATCTGAATTTAAAAGCTGTTTTAAATGTATTTCACATAAATATAGTGAAGAATAAAACCAACCCAAAATTGGTTATCAGCCTTATTTAGGGCAAGAATTAACATTATTTCATATTAACTTGAATTCCACTATTTAGTGTATCGAATAAGATGTACAATTGATATTTATCATCTCCTTTTGATTAAGGAAAGACAGCTGACATATTTTCTAAGTTCAAACACCACTACACAAATAATGGCATATCCCAAATGAAACATTATAGATATTGTTAGTGATACTATTGAAGCCTTGTTCATTGCTTTGATAGTCCAGTGCTATGTACATAAAATGTATAATGTATGTTGAGAAAAAATTATTTTACACAATTGTAGAAATATATATTTTATCATTGTATATATATCATAAAATGTTGGTTTTATTGTGGTAGGCTTAATTCATCAAATGTTGGGGAGTGCTATATTTGTCTTATGTCAGGAATCCAGTAAAATATATATATATATCAGACATTGCTAGAATAAACGATACAAGAATTTACGTTTAGTTTTTGTCTCGCCTTGACAGAGTCAAAAAGCAAGACATAGGTATGCTGTTTCCGGTGTCGGCGGCGTCAACAATGTATTAGTTTGTGATTAGGTCTAGTTTGTGGTGAACCACTAGTGGTAGGTCAATATATGTAGTATACAGTTGTATTAGCATTGGCACATTTCATTTCCATGGAGATTATTTGGCCCTGCCCCCTCAGTCATGGTCTATTGACTCTAAAACTTTTGCTTAGTTTACATGTATTAGTTTGTGATTAGGTCAGTTTATGGGGAACCACTAGTGATAGGCCAATGTTAATTGGTATGCAGCTGTATAAGCATTAGCACATCTCATTTCCATGGAGAATATTTGGCCCCGCCCCCTCATTCATGGTCAGTTGACTTTGAAACTTTTGCTTAGTTTACATGTATTAGTTTGTAATTAGATCAGTTTAAGATGAACCGCTAATGTAAAGTCAATGATATTTGGTATGCAAAAGTTAATGTTTTTGTTTAGGTTTGTTTAAAGGGAACGACTTATGCTAAGTCAATGGTATTTGGTATGCAGTTGTATTAGCATTGGCACATCTCATTTCCATGGAGATTGTTTAGCCATGTACCTTCAGTCATGGTTCATTGACTTTGAATATTTGCATAACTTACATGTTAAAGTATTGCTATTTTAATTTCAACATTTGCATTATCAAAATTACAAAAAGGCGAGACATATCTCTGTTTACAGTTTATTTATACAGTCTTCACTTAATACCAGCGTCATTACACTGGCAACATCTGAAAGAATAAACAATAGAAGAAATTACATTTTGTTAGTCCCCTATCGACAAAGTCAAAGGGGACTATAGGTTTGCATTCCGTCTCTGTCTGTCTGTCCATCCGTCAGTCCGGCAAATCAGTTTTCCACTTTTTTCTTCATGCTTGAAGATATTGATTCGATATTTGCTATATAGTTTTATCATGACTAGTTACAGATCAAGTTTAAATTTTGTTCCAGTCTGATGATTTTGTGCAGAGTAATGGTCCTTGGACTTAGAAAATTCATGGAAATAATCAGTTTTCCATACTTTTTTTGTTATATTTGAAGATATTGATTTGATATTTGGTATATAGTTTTACCATGACATGTTACAGATCAAGTTCGAATTTTGTTCGGTTCGGATAATTATTTTGCAGAGGTATGGTCCTCGGAATTAGAAAATTCATGCAAATAGTCAGTTTTCCACACTTTTTTTCGTCATGCTTGAAGATATTGATTTGATATTTCTTATATAGTTTACATCATGACAAGTTATAGATCAAGTTAGCATTTTGTTCCAGTACAATGAAGTTTTAACCGGTAGGGGACTATGTATTGCCATGCAATACTCTCTGAATGCTTGTTTATTTATTGTCTTCATTTAATACTAAGCATCCTAACATAAGCAATATCTGATATCTTGACATGTGGTCATCTCGTCCTGTTTAAATAAATTCTTTTGGCCATTTCCAGACTGGAATGAAAATATGGATATTGTTTTTTTTTTTTAAATTTGCTGTTATGAAATGATTTTAGTCCATTTCCAGATGAATGAAAATACGGATATTGTTTTTTATTTTTCAAATTTGCTGTTATGAAATGATTTTAAATCAAATAGTGTATCTCCTTCATGCATAGCTCATATTCCTTGTCTGTGATTGGCTTTACTTTTGGTCCTTTTTCAGCTCTTCAAACTTTGTATAACTAGTAGGTATTTAACATTTAAATACTTTGGCAGCGAACAACACTGAAGAGATATTTATTGTCGAAATGTGCATCTGGTGCTGTAAAATTGGTACCGTTAATGTTATTACTTCTGATCTGATTTAGTATGTTACTTACAATACATGTGCAGGAATGCGTCCAGGCAATGTTACTTACAATACATGTGCAGGAATGCGTCCAGGCAATTGGAATGCCAAAAAAAAAAAAAACTTTCGTGTGATGTCATGCGTTTTTTAAGGCGGTAGGAGTGTACTGACACACAGTTTTGTCTGTCTAATTGGAGATGTTAACTCAAACAAATTTCGGAGAGTTGACATAACGAAAAAGGACAAAAAGTATAACCAACATCGGAAAGGAATCATAGCTATGCATTAAGTAGACAAATTAATTGATTTAAAGTAATTTCCCGTTTTATACCAGAAAAGTTCAAAGATGCAATATCCGCATTTTCATTCCAATAGTAGTGATACCCTCGGGGACTAACAGTCGACCCAGCAATGGTAATAACATTAATGGAACAAATTTTACTGCACCAGATACGAATTTCGACAATTAATTTCTCTTCAGTGATTCTCGAGGCTAGAATATTTGGAAAACCGAAATCTCGTACAAACGTCGAAGAGCTGCTGTAAAAAAAAGGGCCAAAAGTAAAGCTTAATTCGGATAAGGAATCAAGAGTTATGCACGAGGGAGATACTTTCTTCCATTTAAAATTATTTAACCTTATTTGTGTTATGGATTTTATCGTAGATCGTATAAAAGAATTACTATTGGAAATGACTAAACCAAATACGGAGTTCGAACTTTAAAAAAAAAAACATTTTCATTAGGGTAGAGCTTTACCAGATCAAGACAATCATCAATTGTTTCTATGAGAATGGGTTAAAGTTTTTCCTTTAAAAGTAGCCAGTACGTAATTTTTATATTGCTTGCCTTGTTTAACTTTTAAGTATTGATTTGGCCTTCCAACTTTTTTTATTCGAGGGCCACTGATAAGTCTAAGGTTGACGAAAAGCTCGCCGCACTTTCCAAAGTATAAGCCTGGTATCGTTGATGAATTTGAACTATTAACAATAGGTCAATATTTAATCTACAGCCTAGATCTTTGTAAAACACTAGATACAAGGCTTATAATTCAGAATGCCAGACGCGTTATGTAAGGTGTCCATGTTCGTCTGACATGAGTTTCTTGACCCTGACTTCTCATGGTTTTATGATCAATTTAAAGTCTTGGTGCTTATATTAAAGAGAATTAAGCGAAAGATATCAAAGGTACATTCACACTCGTTAGTCGAAAAAACTGACAATGCCATGACATGCAACTCTCCCAAATACTGGTTCTATTATATTTGGATAACGGATTATTGGTTAGCTGATCTACAGACAAATACTACATACTGGTATGTAATGTATTGTATGTCTCTGGCTGACCTTGACCGCATTTTAGTTAAATTTTCTGGCTAATGTCAATTTCGTAGTCAATATGAGAATTTTCTGGCTTATGTCAGTTTCTTAGTCAATATGAAATAGTTCAACTACATTCAGTCTGCAGAATCATTGCACTGTTAACCAGTCTATCTGAATGAAGGAATCACCTCGCTGATTCGCTGATCAAATTCGTTTTCACGTAAATTTCAACATATTTGGGTATAATCAATTAAGCAGGCGAAGTATTTCAGTTTGCCCACTATTTGCTACTAGTATTTGATACAGAATTTTATTTCTTTACTTACTATCTCGCAGTTATATTTTCTAACCATAGATGATACACTTATTTTACAATGTTACATAAGTCATAGATCAAGACAATCATCAATTGTTTCTATGAGAATGGGTTAAAGTTTTTCCTTTAAAAGTAGCCAGTACGTAATTTTTAATATTGCTTGCCTTGTTTAACTTTTAAGTATTGATTTGGCCTTCCAACTTTTTTTATTCGAGGGCCACTGATAAGTCTAAGGTTGACGAAAAGCTCGCCGCACTTTCCAAAGTATAAGCCTGGTATCGTTGATGAATTTGAACTATTAACAATAGGTCAATATTTAATCTACAGCCTAGATCTTTGTAAAACACTAGATACAAGGCTTATAATTCAGAATGCCAGACGCGTTATGTAAGGTGTCCATGTTCGTCTGACATGAGTTTCTTGACCCTGACTTCTCATGGTTTTATGATCAATTTAAAGTCTTGGTGCTTATATTAAAGAGAAGCGAAAGATATCAAAGGTACATTCACACTCGTTAGTCGAAAAAAACTGACAATGCCATGACATGCAACTCTCCCAAATACTGGTTCTATTATATTTGGATAACGGATTATTGGTTAGCTGATTTAGAGACAAATACTACATACTAGTATGTAATGTATTGTATGTCTCTGGCTGACCTTGACCGCATTTTTAGTTAAATTTTCTGGCTAATGTCAATTTCGTAGTCAATATGAGATTTTTCTGGCTTATGTCAGTTTCTTAGTCAATATGAGAAATAATTCAACTACATTCAGTCTGCAGAATCATTGCACTGTTAACCAGTCTATCTGAATGAGAGGAATCACCTCGCTGATTCGCTGATCAAATTCGTTTTTCACGTAAATTTTCAACATATTTGGGTATAATCAATTAAGCAGGCGAAGTATTTCAGTTTGCCCACTATTTGCTACTAGTATTTGATACAGAATTTTTATTTCTTTACTTACTATCTCGCAGTTATATTTTCTAACCATAGATGATACACTTATTTTACAATGTTACATAAGTCGCATGAAAATATTTTTACCAACCCCACCCATTTTTTTTTACTCGACTGACATTTGCAATATAGACAACATTCATCTGTTAATTTGATGTCATTGAAAATCATTGTAATCCTAAGAGCATTTAATCTGTTTTTACAGTAAATTAGTATCTGACAGTTTTCTTTGTAGTTTAAAGTGATAAGGGCAGCAGATACATTCTTATTCTAAAGAATAAATAAGGGCATCAGATACAATCTTCTTCAAAAGATAAAACAAAGAACAGGAGTTACATTCTGAACAAGTAATTAATGATAAAATCAGAATTAGCTATTGAAGAAGGCAAATGAAAAGACTATCAACAAATTACTTCATTCAGCAGTTTTCCGTTATGTTAAGTTTTAATTTCTTTATTTAGTTATTTAGAATAACGAGATCGTTTTCAAAGTAAACAAAGACAATCGTACTTTATTTATCTATATTTAGTTTATAGAACATAGTGGACAAACACATTTTATCTCGATAACTATTAAATATATACACGTATAAATCATCCAGCACGTAACACAGTAAAATATGTCGTCTACAACTTATTATGGCTATGTTGATGAAGAAAATCCAGAATTATTTGACATTCGGGCGATGCCACCACAACCAACGGAGCTAAAATTAGGTCAGCTTCCTGCAGAGACTATAAAACGATTCTTTGAAGACGTAAGTAATAAGTGTAGAATAGTATTTATTTCTGGTTTGAGGTGATAGATGCAAACATTCAATGACAAATTAATTTGTTGTTCTTTTTTTAAATAAGAGCACAATATCAAACTTACTGAAACCACGAAATGCAATGCATCTTACTTACTGAAGTTAAGGACTGTATTTATATATTGCTTAGTGGAATCAACCAAAATGCTAAATTCCTGGAGCGATAGAACATACCTATTTTAGATAAGAAATGCATAAGATCTTGCATGTGGGAGTAAACAAATACATGGACAATATAACTTACTTACAGGAGTCAAAGAGTTGTTATTCTGTAAACATTTAATTTTCACCCATTTTCTCTAATCTTCAAAAATTAATTTTAGCTCACCTGGCCGAAGGGCAAGTGAGCTTTCTCATCACTTGGCGTCCGTCGTCCGTCGTCGTCCGTCGTCGTTAACTTTACAAAAATCTTCTCCTCTGAAACTACTTGGCCAAATTTAACCAAACTTGGCCACAATCATCATTAGGTATCTAGTTTAAAAATTGTGTCCGGTGACCTGCCAAACCAACCAAGATGGCCGCCATGGCTAAAAATAGAACATAGGGTAAAATGTATATTTTGGCATAACTCTGAAACCAAAGCATTTAGAGCAAATCTGACAGGGGTAAAATTGTTTATTAGGTCAAGATCTATCTGCCCTGAAATTTTCAGATGAATCGGAGAACCTGTTGTTGGGTTGCTGCCACTAAATTGGTAATTTTAAGAAAATTTTGAAGCTTTTGGTTATTATCTTGAATATTATTATAGATAGAGATAAACTGTAAACAGCAATAATGTTCAGCAAAGTAAGATCTACAAATAAGTCAACTTGACCAAAATGGTCAGTTGACCCTTAAGAGTTATTGCCCTTTATAGTCAATTTTAACCATTTTTGTAAATTTTGTAATCTTTACAAAATCTTCTCCTCTGAAACTACTGGGCCAAATTTAACCAAACTTGGCCACAATCATCATTGGGGTATCTAGTTTAAAAATTGTGTCCGGTGACCTGCCAAACCAACCAAGATGGCCGCCATGGCTAAAAATAGAACATAGGGTAAAATGTATATTTTGGCTTATAACTCTGAAACCAAAGCATTTAGAGCAAATCTGACGAGTAAAATTGTTAATCAGGTCAAGATTTATCTGCCCTGAAATTTTCAGATGAATCGGAGAACCTGTTGTTGGGTTGCTGCCACTAAATTGGTAATTTTAAGAAAATTTTGAAGCTTTTGGTTATTATCTTGAATATTATTATAGATAGAGATAAACTGTAAACAGCAATAATGTTCAGCAAAGTAAGATCTACAAATAAGTCAACTTGACCAAAATGGTCAGTTGACCCCTATAAAGTTATTGCCCTTTATAGTCAATTTTTAACCATTTTTGTAAATTTTGTAATCTTTTACAAAATCTTCTCCTCTGAAACTACTAAGACAAAATTAACCAAACTTGTCCACAATCATCATTAGGGTATCTAGTTTAAAAATGTGTCCGATGACCCCACCCATGAACCAAGATGGCCGACATGGTTAAAAAATAGTACATAGGGTAAAATGCAGTTTTGGCTCATATCTCTGAAACCAAAGCATTTAGAGCAAATCTGGCGAGGATAAAATTGTTCATTAGGTCAAGATCTATCTGCCTTAAATTTTCAGACCAATCAGCAAAGTAAGATCTACAAATAAGTCAACATGCAAAATTGTCAATTGACCCTGAAGGAGTTATTGCCCTTTATAGTCATTTTTACAATTTTCATAAATTTTGTAAATTTTGTAAATTTTACAAAATATTTTCCACTGTAACTACTGGGCCAAGTTCATTATAGATAGAGATAATTGGAAGCATCAAGAATGTTCAGTAAAGTAAGATCTACAAACACATCACCATCACCAAAACACAATTTTGTCATGAATCCATCTGTGTCCTTTGTTTAATATGCACATAGATCAAGGTGAGCGACACAGGCTCTTTAGAGCCTCTAGTTTAAGTGACAAGGGCAACAGATACTTTCTTCTTCTAAAGAATAAATAAATAAAGGCATCAGATACAATCTTCTTCAAAAGATAAAACAAAGAACAGGAGTTACATTCTGAACAAGTAATTAATGATAAAATCAGAATTAGCCATTGAAGAAGGCAAATGAAAAGACTATCAACAAATTACTTCATTCAGCAGTTTTCCGTTATGTTAAGTTTTATTTTCTTTATTTAATTATTTAGAATAACGAGAATCGTTTTCAAAGTAAACAAAGACAATCGTACTTTATTTATCTATATTTAGTTTATAGGACATAGTGGACAAACACATTTTATCTCATTAACTATTAAATATATACACGTATAAATCATCCAGCACGTAACACAGTAAAATATGTCGTCTACAACTTATTGGCTATGTTGATGAAGAAATCCAGATTATTTGACATTCGGGCGATGCCACGTCAACCAACGGAGTTAAAATTAGGTCAGCTTCCTGCAGAGACTATAAAACGATTCTTTGAAGACGTAAGTAATAAGTGTAGAATAGTATTTATTTCTGGTTTGAGGTGATAGATGCAAGCATTCAATGACAAATTAATTTGTTGTTCTTTTTAAATAAAGCCAATGTCAAACTTACTGAAACCACGAAATGCAATGCATCTTACTTACTGAAGTTAAGGACTGTATTTATATATTGCTTAGTGGAATCAACCAAAATGCTAAATTCCTGGAGCGATAGAACATACCTATTTTAGATAAGAAATGCATAAGATCTTGCATGTGGGAGTAAACAAATACATGGACAATATAACTTACTTACAGGAGTCAAGAAAGGTATTTCAATACAACAGGATTGGCCATCCACTAATCTTTGTCATTCTTAAATTATGATGAATATAACCAGCTGCGAATGTAAGCTTTTAAATAATAAGCACATGCTAATGAAAATGTTTTTACGTGCAACAATTGGCCAGATTTACTCAATAGATTGGAACTGATGCACGTGCATTATGGTTTATACTTAGATCATGTTGACACTTTTCGCACAATCACATTCAAGAAAAATGAAATTTTTGTTTTGAAGCTACGTGGACCTTCTTGACCTACATATTGAAAGAAACAAATTAAACATTTTAAAATAATTTTTATTTGTAACAACCCCCATAAAAATTTCTGGATCCGCAACTGCACATCTTACTTTCTGGAGCAAAGAAATGCAAAAGGAGTTATGAAAAGAGAGGCGAAAGATACCAAAAGGGACATTCAAACTCATAAGTGAGGGTCTGGATGGGGGGGGTCTGTTATTCTGTAAACATTTAATTTTCACCCCATTTTTCTCTAATCTTCAAAAAATTAACCCCTTTTTTCTCTAATCTTCATTTTTTTTTGCCCGTTATTCTCTAATCTTCATTTTTTAAGGACATTATTCTTTAATCATTTAACCCCATCCAAACCCTCATAAGTAGAAAATAAACTGACAACGCCATGGCTAAAAAAGAAAAAGAACAACAGACAAACGACAGTACACAATACACAACATAGAAAACTGAAGACTGAGCAACACAAACCACACGAAAACTGGGAGTGATCTCATGTGCTCCGGAAAGTAGGCAGATCATGTTCCACATGTGGCACATAGGATACTTACTTGAACCTAGACAAATAACAGAACGTACTTGATCGTGAAGTGTTGATGGTTTTAAAGTCAGTAAATGGGCTTTGTCACAGATTTACTTAAAATTTTGCATACAACTTTGACGCGTTGAACTTCAATTGAAGATCGAAAAAATAATGCATTTATCGGCAATTACAACATTTCCCCTTTGATCTGGCTGCCTAATATTTTCAATATCATGGACAGGACTTGATACTCGAAAATATAAGGCAATGACGTCATGTATCACTGCAGTAACGTCACATGTTCTTGTCCATCCGCTTCAATTTATCAACGAAATGCACGCGACTTCATTCATACAACCGAACAACGAACCCAACGTTATGTACGCGTAAAATTAGTTTTACTTATTATTTCATTTCACTTCTTATTCTTTACAAAAAAACATAGAGTTAAGACAGATTGCCGATAAAAAGAATAATGGCATTTAATTTTTTGATACTGACTTCATCAGCTCGAATATCAGCTCGCCCTAGCGGGCTCGCTTGATATTCTTGCTGATAAAGTCAGTATCAAAAACAAAAATGCCATTATTCTATATTTATCTCTTTTATTTTCTGAAATACCACTGATTGAATTCTTTGAAAATAGGTGAATATTTGTATAGAAAGCACATTAAATCGGCGAAAAACGTTCTTGAATTTGTCTTAAAATCATCCAATTTTCATTTTTTGATACATAGATTTTTCTTAAAAAAATGTATGTCGTTGGTACAAAAATTTCCTTTTTAACAATGTAAAATAATAATAGGGTCACCGACTTCGTTTTAACGGTATACACCATTCAAATTGGTGTAGTAGGTGAAAAAATACCACAAAACGTCGAAATAATCGTAACGTCGTCGCGTTGTAGGTCGTAAAACTTCGATTTTTGACGTTTTTCACTGCCAACAAGGTTACAGATTGGTAAATACACCAAAAACGAAGTCGGTGACCATATGATTATTTTATTTCATTAAAAAGGAAATTTATGTACCAACAGCATATAGTTTTTAAAGAGAAATCTATGTAGTAAAAATTGGAAATTTGAAGATTTGAAGACAAATTTGTGAACGTTTTTCGCGGATTTTAGATGCTTTCTATACAAATGTTCTCCTATTTTGAAAGTATTCAATCAGTAATATTTCAGACAATAAAAGAGATAAATGCATTATTTTTTCGATTTTCAGATATAATTCAACGAGCCAAAGTTGTATACAAAATTTTACCAAAATCTGTGACATAGCCCATTTACTGTTCCTTGACCTTAATATGCAATCTTTTCCAATTATAGAATATGTAGCTTTCGACGATCTACTTTTTGGATCGGTGAGTTTGCTTTTGTTGATCTTACTAGACTGTGAATGCTTATCTCCAATGATTTTTCAAACATGAATAGTTTCATCTATGTAATAAAACTTACATGTGTTATTTCTTTTTTCCAGGGCTTTATTATTATAAAAGACTTTTTTAAGCCAGAAGAATTAAATCCAGTCAGGGATGCAATAGATGAGCTTGTTGAAGATCTAGCACAAAACTCTACAAAGCAGGCAAAATTAAAGGTTTGGATATCTATATATAAATACACATGTTAATTTTGAAATAAAAATGTTTGCTATATTTAGTTACTATAATACTATAATACTAGTTTAAGATTTACAGAATGTGTCAATTAATTTGATTCAAATCTCAAATCATTCCAACTCAACGAATCAAATGATATTTAAGTACATGTTTTCCACTTCAAAGATTTATAATTTGAGTACAATGGTCAATTCCTTAAAGGCATGTCTAACTAATAAAATTTAATTATATTCCGAAAATGAATCTTGCAAGTAGCCCGTGAACTCAGTGGAGGGATGACACGCTTTTGGAAGTTGGATATAGGGGGTGGTTACAAAAGTGGGGATGTTGGATATAAGATTATAAAAAGTGGGGATATGGAATATGAGGTCAACAAAATTAATGTGGGATCTGGGAAAAAAAAGAAAGAGGATTTGAGAAAGGAACACCCGTGTCACCCGACCCCTCGCGTAGTGCATTTCTTTATAACAATAAATGCAAAAGAATAAAATCCACCTTGGATTTCTTAATAAAATTTTACAGTGTTTACTTTTTCTTTTCTTTTTTTTTTTTGGGGGACATTATGAAAAATCTCCACCTCTCACTTAAAATCTGGATAACTTTATGTTAAGGGATCTATAATTCTGTTTGACAGCTTCAGGCATAATAATTTTGTACCTTTTTCAACTAGACCAAATCCTTACGTTAAGTTAAAATGCATGAGTCAATCACGACCCATGTTTGTTTTACAAGTTATTTCTTCCCTCTTCTTACAATGTGAAGCCATATAGATAAAGAAATACATATGGAGTATTTAAGATTTTTTTCTAATTATACGTTGTCCACATTGGACTATATATGAAAAGCAACAATTTCAATTACCAGTAACAAGATTGGGGCCTAACAATTTAAGATTGCAAAACAGTGCTTTTAAATGTCCATTTATATAATTTGCGACCCCTGGTGCTGCTGAAGAATATTACACGCACACGCAAATAGTGGCATGCGCATTGTATTGGCCGGTCAAATAGTCCTGGTACTATTCGTCCGGCTAGCCGGACAAATACAACTGCCTAGAAAATAAACTGACAACGCCATGGCTAAAAAGAAAAGAACAACAGACAAACGACAGTACACAAACACAACATAGAAAACTGAAGACTGAGCAACACAAACCACACGAAAACTGGGAGTGATCTCATGTGCTCCGGAAGGTAGGCAGATCATGCTCCACATGTGGCACATAGGATACTTACTTGAACCTAGATAAATAACAGAACGTACTTGATCGTGAAGTCTTGATGGTTTTAAAGTCAAATTACAGTTAATGGGCTTTGTCACAGATTTACTTAAAATTTTGCATACAACTTTGACGCGTTGAAATTCAATTGAAGATCGAAAAATAATGCATTTATCGGCAATTACAACATTTCCCTTTGATCTTGCTGCCTAATATTTTCAATATCATGGACAGGACTTGATACTCGAAAATATTAGGCAATGACGTCATGTATCAGTGCAGTAACGTCACATGTTCTTGTCCACCGCTTCAATTTATCAATGAAATGCACGCGACTTCATTCATACAACCGAACAACGAACCCAACGTTATGTACGCGTAAAATTAGTTTTACTTATTATTTCATTTACTTCTTATTCTTTACAAAAAACATAGAGTTAAGACAGATTGCCGATAAAAGAATAATGGCATTTAATTTTTGATACTGACTTCATCAGCTCGAATATCAGCTCGCCCTAGCGGGCTCGCTTGATATTCTTGCTGATAAAGTCAGTATCAAAACAAAATGCCATTATTCTATATTATCTCTTTATTTTCTGAAATACCACTGATTGAATTCTTTGAAAATAGGTGAATATTTGTATAGAAAGCACATTAAATCGGCGAAAAACGTTCTTGAATTTGTCTTAAAATCATCCAATTTTCATTTTTTGATACATAGATTTTTCTTAAAAAATGTATGTCGTTGGTACAAAAATTTTCTTTTAATAATGTAAAATAATAATAGGGTCACCGACTTCGTTTTAACCGTATACACCATTCAAATTGGTGTAGTAGGTGAAAAATAACACAAAACGTCGAAATAATCGTAACGTCGTCGCGTTGTAGGTCGTAAAACTTCGATTTTGACGTTTTCACTGCCAACAAGGTTACAGATTGGTAAATACACCAAAAACGAAGTCGGTGACCATATGATTATTTTATTTCATTAAAAGGAAATTTATGTACCAACAGCATATAGTTTTTAAGAGAAATCTATGTAGTAAAATTGGAAATTTGAAGATTTGAAGACAAATTGTGAACGTTTTCGCGGATTTAGATGCTTTCTATACAAATGTTCTCTATCTTGAAAGTATTCAATCAGTAATATTCAGACAATAAAAGAGATAAATGCATTATTTTTCGATTTTCAGATATAATTCAACGAGCCAAAGTTGTATACAAAATTTTACCAAAATCTGTGACATAGCCCATTTACTGTTCCTTGACCTTAATATGCAATCTTTTACATTATAGAATATGTAGCTTTCGACGATCTACTTTTTGGATCGGTGAGTTTGCTTTGTTGATCTTACTAGACTGTGAATGCTTATCTCCAATGATTTTTCAAACATGAATAGTTTCATCTATGTAATAAAACTTACATGTGTTATTTCTTTTTTCCAGGGCTTTATTATTATAAAAGACTTTTTTAAGCCAGAAGAATTAAATCCAGTCAGGGATGCAATAGATGAGCTTGTTGAAGATCTAGCACAAAAACTCTACAAAGCAGGCAAAATTAAAGGTTTGGATATCTATATATAAATACACATGTTAATTTTGAAATAAAAATGTTTGCTATATTTAGTTACTATAATACTATAATACTAGTTTAAGATTTACAGAATGTGTCAATTAATTTGATTCAAATCTCAAATCATTCCAACTCAACGAATCAAATGATATTTAAGTACATGTTTTCCACTTCAAAGATTTATAATTTGAGTACAATGGTCAATTCCCTTAAAGGACAGTGTTGTTTTATTAACAATTTTTTCCTTGCTTCAAAATACATGAAAACTATTTGACATGTGTATTGAAAAATTGCCGTTGTTTGTAGAATTATTCAGTGAATATGCATTATTCCATGTTGCCGTTGTCTTGTTTTGTAGAATTATTCAGTGAATATGGATTATTCCAGCGTCTTATAAAAATAGACGAGGCTTTCCCTGGTGCAAACATTATTCTTCACAAAACAGGCAACCTTCCTCAGGTAAACTTATTTTGTATATGATTCATACATAGCAAATATAACTAGAGGCTCTAAAGAGCCTGTGTCGCTCATCTTGGTCTATGTGCATATTAAACAAAGGACATAGATGGATTCATGACAAAATTGTGTTTTGGTGATGGTGATGTGTTTGTAGATCTTACTTTACTGAACATTCTTGCTGCTTACAATTATCGCTATCTATAATGAACTTGGCCCAGTAGTTACAGTGGAAAATATTTTGTAAAAATTTACAAAAATTTACAAAATTTATGAAAATTGTAAAAAATTGACTATAAAGGGCAATAACTCCTTAAGGGGTCAATTGACAATTTTGGTCATGTTGACTTATTTGTAGATCTTACTTTGCTGTACATTATTGCTGTTTACAGTTTATCTGTATATATAATAATATGCAAGATAATAACCAAAAGCTGCAAAATTTTC
This sequence comes from Mytilus coruscus, assembly GCA_017311375.1. Lineage (NCBI taxonomy): Eukaryota > Metazoa > Mollusca > Bivalvia > Mytilida > Mytilidae > Mytilus > Mytilus coruscus. Next base: position 129,904,016 of record CM029596.1, read on the forward strand.
TTAAAATTACCAATTCAGGGGCAGCAACCCAACAACGTGTTGCCTGATTGGTCTGAAAATTTCAGGGCAGATAGATCTTAACCTAATGAACAATTTTATCCTCGTCAGATTTGCTCTAAATGATATAGTTTCAGAGATATGAGCCAAAAACTGCATTTTACCCTATGTACTATTTTTTAGCCATGTTGGCCATCTTGGTTCGCGAGCGGGGTCATCGGACACATTTTTAAAACTAGATACCCTAATGATGATTGTGGACAAGTTTGGTTAAATTTGTCTCAGTAGTTTCAGAGGAGAAGATTTTTGTAAAAGATTACAAAAATTTACGAAAATTGGTTAAAAATTGACTATAAAGGGCAATAACTCCTTAAGGGGTCAACTGACCATTTTGGTCAAGTTGACTTATTTGTAGATCTTACTTTGCTGAACATTATTGCTGTTTACAGTTTATCTCTATCTATAATAATATTCAAGATAACCAAAAACGGCAAAATTTCCTTAAAATTACCAATTCAGGGGCAGCAACCCAACAACGGGTTGTCCGATTCATCTGAAAATTTCAAGGCAGATAGATCTTGACCTGATAAATAATTTTACCATGTCAGATTTGCTCTAAATGCTTTGGTTTCAGAGATATAAGCCAAAATCTACATTTTACCCCTATGTTCTATTTTTAGCCATGGCAGCCATCATGGTTGGTTGGCCGGGTCACCGGACACATTTTTAAAACTAGATACCCCAATGATGATTGTGGCCAAGTTTTGTGAAAATTTGGCCAAGCAGTTTCAGAGGAGAAGATTTTAGTAAAAGTTAACGGACGACGGACGCCAAGTGATGAGAAAAGCTCAACTGGCCCTGTGGGCCAGATGAGCTAAAAATTAGAAAATGTGGCATGATTGCCAGTGAGACAACTCTCCACCAGAGACAAAATGACATAGGATTATAAGCAAATCCATGAAGATATTCGTCATGATATAATGTTGATGAAGAATGAAATATCAGCGGTAATCCCAATTGCTCCAATAACAGGTAAAAATATGATTTAATTCCGCTACATATCCCTTGAAACTTGTAAATGGCAACACTAAAATAATCAAAAGAAACTTTAATAAATAGTGACAGTAACATATTGGATAAAGATGATATCCTAAAAATAGCCGATTATCCATCGCGAAGATGGAACAATGTGTGACATAATAAGTAAAAATATCAAAAATTGGGGTACAGCAGTCAACATTGTGTTATAATCTTAATTACTATAAAACAAACAACTATGTCAACAAAGAAAAAAAAGGTCATATAGACAATATATAGACAAAGGTTATAAGCAAAATGAAAGACAAGAATACAAAAATTCCATAGCACAATAAACAATGCGGGATCGTTTTCCGATTTTAGATGCTTTCTATACAAATGTTCTCTATCTTGAAAGTATTCAATCAGTAATATTCAGACAATAAAAGAGATAAATGCATATTTTTCGATTTTCAGATATAATTCAACGAGCCAAAGTTGTATACAAAATTTTACCAAAATCTGTGACAAAGCCCATTTACTGTTCCTTGACCTTAATATGCAATCTTTTACATTTATAGAATATGTAGCTTTCGACGATCTACTTTTTGGATCGGTGAGTTTGCTTTGTTGATCTTACTAGACTGTGAATGCTTATCTCCAATGATTTTCAAACATGAATAGTTTCATCTATGTAATAAAACTTACATGTGTTATTTCTTTTCAGGGCTTTATTATTATAAAAGACTTTTTAAGCCAGAAGAATTAAATCCAGTCAGGGATGCAATAGATGAGCTTGTTGAAGATCTAGCACAAAAACTCTACAAAGCAGGCAAAATTAAAGGTTTGGATATCTATATATAAATACACATGTTAATTTTGAAATAAAATGTTTGCTATATTTAGTTACTATAATACTATAATACTAGTTTAAGATTTACAGAATGTGTCAATTAATTTGATTCAAATCTCAAATCATTCCAACTCAACGAATCAAATGATATTTAAGTACATGTTTTCCATTTCAAAGATTTATAATTTGAGTACAATGGTCAATCCCTTAAAGGACAGTGTTGTTTTATTAACAATTTTTCCTTGCTTCAAAATACACGAAAACTATTTGATATGTGTATTGAAAAATTGCCGTTGTTTGTAGAATTATTCAGTGAATATGCATTATTCCATGTTGCCGTTGTCTTGTTTTGTAGAATTATTCAGTGAATATGGATTATTCCAGCGTCTTATAAAAATAGACGAGGCTTTCCTGGTGCAAACATTATTCTTCACAAAACAGGCAACCTTCCTCAGGTAAACTTATTTTGTATATGATTCATACATAGCAAATATAACTAGAGGCTCTAAAGAGCCTGTGTCGCTCACTTGGTCTATGTGCATATTAAACAAAGGACATAGATGGATTCATGACAAAATTGTGTTTTGGTGATGGTGATGTGTTTGTAGATCTTACTTTACTGAACATTCTTGCTGCTTACAATTATCGCTATCTATAATGAACTTGGCCCAGTAGTTACAGTGGAAAATATTTTGTAAAATTTACAAAATTTACAAAATTTATGAAAATTGTAGTAAAATTGACTATAAAGGGCAATAACTCCTTAAGGGTCAATTGACAATTTTGGTCATGTTGACTTATTTATAGATCTTACTTTGCTGTACATTATTGCTGTTTACAGTTTATCTCTATATATAATAATATGCAAGATAATAACCAAAAGCTGCAAAATTTTTTAAAATTACCAATTCAGGGCAGCAACCCAACAACGTGTTGCCTGATTGGTCTGAAAATTTCAGGGCAGATAGATCTTGACCTAATGAACAATTTTATCCTCGTCAGATTAGCTCTAAATGATATAGTTTCAGAGATATGAGCCAAAAACTGCATTTTACCCTATGTACTATTTTTTAGCCATGTTGGCCATCTTGGTTCATGAGCAGGGTCATCGGACACATTTTAAAACTAGATAACCTAATGATGATTGTGGACAAGTTTGGTTAAATTTGTCTCATTAGTTTCAGAGGAGAAGATTTTTGTAAAAGATTACAAAAATTTACGAAAATTGGTTAAAAATTGACTATAAAGGGCAATAACTCCTTAAGGGGTCAACTGACCATTTTGGTCAAGTTGACTTATTTGTAGATCTTACTTTGCTGAACATTATTGCTGTTTACAGTTTATCTCTATCTATAATAATATTCAAAATAACCAAAAACGGCAAAATTTCCTTAAAATTGCCAATTCAGGGCAGCAACCCAACAACGGGTTGTCCGATTCATCTGAAAATTTCAGGGCAGATAGATCTTGACCTGATAAATAATTTTACCATGTCAGATTTGCTCTAAATGCTTTGGTTTCAGAGATATAAGCCAAAATCTACATTTTACCCTATGTTCTATTTTTAGCCATGGCAGCCATCTTGGTTGGTTGGCCTGGTGACCGGACAGATTTTAAAACTAGATACCCCAATGATGATTGTGGCCAAGTTTTGTGAAAATTTGGCCAAGCAGTTTCAGAGGAGAAGATTTTAGTAAAAGTTAACGGACGACGGACGACGGACGCCAAGTGATGAGAAAGCTCAACAGGCCCTGTGGGCCAGATGAGCTAAAAATTAGAAAATGTGGCATGACTGCCAGTGAGACAACTCTCCACCAGAGACAAAATGACATAGGATTATAAGCAAATCCATGAAGATATTCGTCATGATATAATGTTGATGAAGAATGAAATATCAGCGGTAATCCCAATTGCTCCAATAACAGGTAAAATATGATTTAATTCCGCTACATATCCCTTGAAACTTGTAAATGGCAACACTAAAATAATCAAAAGAAACTTTAATAAATAGTGACAGTAACATATTGGATAAAGATGATATCAAAAATTGGGGTACAGCAGTCAACATTGTGTTATAATCTTAATTACTATAAAACAAACAACTATGTCAACAAAGAAAAAAAATGGCATATAGACAATATATAGACAAAGGTTATAAGCAAAAATGAAAGACAAGAATACAAAAAATTACCATAGCACAATAAAACAATGGCGGGATGTATAGATACCGAGCCATGCCAAAAGGATATTACCAAAAAAATGGACTAAACAGTAATGGTTAAAAATATATAAAGATAAATAAAAAGAACACTATAACACGAAATTAAGATGATTAACAACGTCAGTAGCTAGAATCTATACTTCAAGGCCAGCATATAATATTTGTGAAGTTGATACGAAGTATTAACCAACAAGGTTTTGGTATCTTCCGATGAACTTTTTTCTAGAAAAAGGACGAGACGTTCTTTGACATAACTTTCTGCACAGACACTGGTGATATTTTATAAAGTCTGAGTAGCAGCTGCATTCGATGAAACTGTAGGTAGGACGTTACATTTCTGTACTAGTACCACAGATTTTCTAAGAAAATTAAGATTTGTTTTGTCTTTAAAGTTGTAGTAAACATTCAATACGGGTTTTCTATCCATCTTTCCAGAAAAAAAGTCATACAAATACTAGTATTGTAATAGATCTAAAAACTGTAATGAGAGAACATCAAATATTTAACATATAGATAATGCAAGTAGGAGACCATTTCTCAAAATGGAAGGAAACCGGCATGCACACGAACATTAAACACTTTGAAAAGTTTGAGCAATGTCTATGTACGAACTCCTACTGCAAATATCTGATTATGTTAGTATATCATGTCTCAAGTTAAGCTCAAGCACGGTAGTTTGTCAAATGGTACTATCATTTAAAAAAGTAACTTGTAGAAATATATTTTTTCCAGGCTTTCCGAGACTTATGGTCCAATGAACGCTTACTCAATATAATAGAGCAGTTGATTGGTCCAGACATTGCTGGTTCACCGGTGTGGAACCTAAGGACAAAGACACCGAATAATGAAGCAACGCTTGTTCCTTGGCATCAAGGTTATTTAAGATTTAAGAACAATTGGTTTTGAATATTATTATTAAAGGAAAAATAATGTTGCTGTTAGTATATGATCTCAGAAAATGATGATGATGATGATGATGATGATGAGATGATGATGATGATGAAGTTCTTATTGTTAAATACCGCGATCTTAGCGGAGAAGCAGCAAATACATATTACCAAGTATTTGGTTTGAACAGGCCAGGGATCTAACCCACGACATGCTACACTGGAGGCAAGCACGCTATCACGAGTCAACCGAGACGATTTCGGAAAAAATGATTTTACAAAATAAGATGTAACATGCATGGCATGCTACGCGATTAATTCATTTCTGTGGATGCGTACCATATCGACGACTAATCTCATCCTGGTTGGTAATTCATTCAAGCTATTTAAGCGTACACCCAATACAGCGCGATCACGTTAACGTTCACATCATAAAACAAACATAGATCGAAAACCTATAACTATTTATTTATATGATTCTTGTAAAATCTAAGTATTTTCTTATCTATTCAGATAGTGCTTACTTTGACAATGACTCGTACAAAGTATTGATACCTTCAGCTTGGATACCTCTTCTGGATACTAATCAATTTAATGGAGGCATGGAGGTAAATTTTTACTATGTTATTAAATCATTCAAGAAAATTTGTCTAAATATCAGAGCCTAATTACCTTTGCTGAATTGTCAAGGACCTTTTGTTTAGAAGCACCTTTTGATCCCATCCTCAAAATTATTTTAATAAGTAAACTTTCCAAACCTATACTCGAGATCACCTTTAGAATTTATCCCATTAACACATCACAGGATCAAGCAATGATAATGTGCTCTGTTCTTTTACCAAAAAATCAAACAGAGAAACTTAAATATTTTCACATTACTAGTATATGATAAAAAATTGATAATGACTTCATGCTATTGATTCTGGTATGATGGAATGGTAGATCCCGTGTTGAAACTAATTGAAAACTGAAGCAAACATGATAGAAATTTTTGAAATCTGAAATCCCGAGGACAACACAAGGATGAGTAAAACATCACTACGTACTAAATATTGGACACATATAGCATGCGTCTGATCCTGTTGGTTAAATCTGGTATTCTACTATCTTGTCAGTTGTGATATTAATAAAGACTATCAAAACATAAATGAGAGAAATTAACTCATCATAGATACCAGGAATAAAATTTTGTATGCCAAATGTGCGTTTCGTTTACATACGACTCATCAGTGACGCTCAAATAAAAAAAGTAAAAAAGACCAAATAAAATACGAAATTGAAGAACATTGAGGATCAAAAATTCCGAAAGATTTTGCCAAGTACAGCTAAAGTAATCTATTCTTACGGTAGAAAATCCTTAGTATTTCAAAAAATTCAAAGTTATGTAAACATTTAACTTATAATTATGACAATTAATCAATGATAATTCATGTCAACACAGAAGTGCTGACTGCTAGGCACTTAGATAGAGACTCATTTTAAGGATCCGGGACATAGTCAAGAGTAAAGGCTGGACTAAAACATTTTTCGAATTACTTTTCAGATGGTAAAGAAGGCACATGCTAAAGGCAAAGTAGGAAATCATGAGTGTTGCTATGGAAACACGTGGTATGTGATGATGGATGAAGAAGAAATGTCAAAGACACTTGGTTAGAACGAGTTCTTGAAGAGCCATGTTTATTAAGACTTATAATGTTTTGTGTTCTAAATGTTAATTACCGAGGACACACATAATATCAAGAGAGTCCAATACAACTAGCTGTATACGGTTGAATATTGGTTCTAATGCTTGCATCTTTCAATCTGTAAGGTGAAAGAAAATCCGTTTGAAAAAAAAATCATGGAAGCACATTTAAGAAAAGTGTACAAATAGTCGAATATAAAACATTCATTTCAACCCTAGAATAAAATTATATTACCATTATAAAGTGGCAAGAATTGGTGCACATAGAACGGGTTATAGAAACATATAATGATGTTGAACGTCTTTTTTATTATTATTAACTAAATATAATATTTTAACAGATGTTAATGTAGAAAAAGATTCGCAGAAATGCGAAGTACCTTATGGTGGAATGATACTTTTTAACAATATGACACCTCATCGCAGGTAAGTGTTTGTCTAGCTACATTTTTGTAACCAGCATAAATAAGGAAGTCTTTCCATACTCATGTAGTTTTATATTTTTTTTCCACGTGTACTTCATAAATATGATTCATTCCGACTACTGATTGCTCATTGTTATACAAAACAGATGTATTAAATTTAATATACCTTCAATTCAGAATATTTAAGAAAATAAGTAGCAACCATAAAGAATTGTAATGAAAAACAACATTCCCACCGTTTATGTAATCTTCAAACAATATACTGAACTACACTAGATCAGGGTGAAAAATGAATCATTATACAATAAAAATCTGGTTTATGTGTAGAAAAATATGTAGTTAGTTACAAAAAAGCTTTAAAATACAACTTTTGCGAGATCCCCAAGATTTCTTTTGAAAATGTTACTCCCGATCACCCATTTGTCTTTTGCAAAATAGTCTTAACTTTATTTGATGATTATTCATATCCTTCCGAATATAGTACTGATAAAAAGACAAAAGAAATTTGTAAAAAATGAATTATGACCCAAAAAATGCTGGGAATGGAAAACAAAATACAGATTTACTGATGTGAATCGTTTTCTAGATATATCTTCTTAAGGAAAACCCCCCAAAAAATCATAGAATGACAAAAATGTATAGGACGCTAATGATTTGTCGCAATTCATTTATCTGTGGTAAAATTAAGGCACAAGTAGTTTACCGATGTTAAATATCGTAAGTCGAGTAAGAGATAACAGACAAAACTGAGGGAATCACATGAACTCCAAAAGGAGGGAGTCCAGTTCGTTGACAGGGTAAGCATCTCCTCCTATGCATGCATCAATTGCCATGCTAATCCATACTCTGTCAAAATATCACAATCGGACATAGGACATAATCAGTAGAATAACAGATCAGACGACGTTACTGGTATCTAAAGATCTAAAACCGTGAAAGCCGCTAGTGAGTTGAGATATATACACATCGTATGGGTCAATCAATACCATAAAACTTATGTATTGTCAATTTCAAAGTTCTTCCTCATTAATCTGTTTGAGTACTTTTATTGTTAAGATCACATCCCTAACGGAGTCCGCATATGGTGAACATTCACGAGAGTAGTGTATTAATTGAGATACGTAAACGCCATACGACGGAAAAAAGAGGATATTTAACATGGTCTACAGTCAACACAAATTCTTGACACTATGAAATTCTTGGCATAAAAACGACAACTTGTTGTTGGACATATTAGGGACCAAATACAATTCTGCTTTTGATTTAAAGTGTCTTCTCATTCAGGTTGGTAATTCATTCAAACTATTTAAGCGTACACCAAATACAGTGCGATCACGTTAACGTTCACATCATAAAACAAACATAGATCGAAAACCTATAACTATTTATTTATATGATTCTTGTAAAATCTAAGTATTTTCTTATCTATTCAGATAGTGCTTACTTTGACAATGACTCGTACAAAGTATTGATACCTTCAGCTTGGATACCTCTTCTGGATACTAATCAATTTAATGGAGGCATGGAGGTAAATTTTTACTATGTTATTAAATCATTCAAGAAAATTTGTCTAAATATCAGAGCCTAATTACCTTTGCTGAATTGTCAAGGACCTTTTGTTTAGAAGCACCTTTTGATCCCATCCTCAAAATTATTTTAATAAGTAAACTTTCCAAACCTATACTCGAGATCACCTTTAGAATTTATCCCATTAACACATCACAGGATCAAGCAATGACAATGTGCTCTGTTCTTTTACCAAAAATCAAACAGAGAAACTTAAATATTTTCACAGTACTAGTATATGATAAAAATTGATTATGACTTCATGCTTTTGATTCTGGTATGATGGAATGGTAGATCCCGTGTTAAAACTAATTGAAAACTGAAGCAAACATGATAGAAATTTTGAAATCTGAAATCCGAGGACAACACAAGGATGAGTAAAACATCACTACGTACTAAATATTGGACACATATAGCATGCGTCTGATCCTGTTGGTTAAATCTGGTATTCTACTGTCTTGTCAGTTGTGATATTAATAAAGACTATCAAAACATAAATGAGAGAAATTAACTCATCATAGATACCAGGAATAAAATTTTGTATGCCAAATGTGCGTTTCGTTTACAAACGACTCATCAGTGACGCTCAAATAAAAAGTAAAAAGACCAAATAAAATACGAAATTGAAGAAAATTGAGGATCAAAATTCCGAAAGATTTTGCCAAGTACAGCTAAAGTAATCTATTCTTACGGTAGAAAATCCTTAGTATTTCAAAAATTCAAAGTTATGTAAACATTTAACTTATAATTATGACAATTAATCAATGATAATTCATGTCAACACAGAAGTGCTGACTGCTAGGCATAGATAGAGACTCATTTTAAGGATCCGGGACATAGTCAAGAGTAAAGGCTGGACTAAAACATTTTCGAATTACTTTTCAGATGGTAAAGAAGGCACATGCTAAAGGCAAAGTAGAAATCATGAGTGTTGCTATGGAAACACGTGGTATGTGATGATGGATGAAGAAGAAATGTCAAAGACACTTGGTTAGAACGAGTTCTTGAAGAGCCATGTTTATTAAGACTTATAATGTTTGGTGTTCTAAATGTTAAGTACCGAGGACACATATAATATCAAAGAGTCCAATACAACTAGCTGTATACGGTTGAATATTGGTTCTAATGCTTGCATCTTTCAATCTGTAAGGTGAAAGAAATCCGTTTGAAAAAAAATCATGGAAGCACATTTAAGAAAAGTGTACAAATAGTCGAATATAAAACATTCATTTCAACCCTAGAATAAAATTATATTACCATTATAAAGTGGCAAGAATTGGTGCACATAGAACGGGTTATAGAAACATATAATGATGTTGAACGTCTTTTTATTATTATTAACTAAATATAATATTTTAACAGATGTTGATGTAGAAAAGATTCGCAGAAATGCGAAGTACCTTATGGTGGAATGATACTTTTAACAATATGACACCTCATCGCAGGTAAGTGTTTGTCTAGCTACATTTTGTAACCAGCATAAATAAGAGTCTTTCCATACTCATGTAGTTTTATATTTTTTTCCACGTGTACTTCATAAATATGATTCATTCCGACTACTGATTACTCATTGTTATACAAAACAGATGTATTAAATTCAATATACCTTCAATTCAGAATATTTAAGAAAATAAGTAGCAACCATAAAGAATTGTAATGAAAACAACATTCCACCGTTTATGTAATCTTCAAACAATATACTGAACTACACTAGATCAGGGTGAAAAATGAATCATTATACAATAAAAATCTGGTTTATGTGTAGAAAATATGTAGTTAGTTACAAAAAGTTTTAAAATACAACTTTTGCGAGATCCCAAAGATTTCTTTTGAAAATGTTACTCCCGATCACCCATTTGTCTTTTGCAAAATAGTCTTAACTTTATTTGATGAATATTCATATCCTTCCGAATATAGTACTGATAAAAAGACAAAAGAAATTTGTAAAAATGAATTATGACCCAAAAAATGCTGGGAATGGAAAACAAAATACAGATTTACTGATGTGAATCGTTTTCTAGATATATCTTCTTAAGGAAAACCCCCCAAAAAATCATAGAATGACAAAAATGTATAGGACGCTAATGATTTGTCGCAATTCATTTATCTGTGGTAAAATTAAGGCACAAGTAGTTTACCGATGTTAAATATCGTAAGTCGAGTAAGAGATAACAGACAAAACTGAGGGAATCACATGAACTCCAAAGGAGGAGTCAGTTCGTTGACAGGGTAAGCATCTCCTCCTATGCATGCATCAATTGCCATGCTAATCCATACTCAGTCAAAATATCACAATCGGAAATAGGACATAATCAGTAGAATTACAGATCAGACGACGTTACTGGTATCTAAAGATCTAAAACCGTGAAAGCCGCTAGTGAGTTGAGATATATACACATCGTATGGGTCAATCAATACCATAAAACTTATGTATTGTCAATTTCAAAGTTCTTCCTCATTAATCTGTTTGAGTACTTTTATTGTTAAGATCACATCCCTAACGGAGTCCGCATATGGTGAACATTCACGAGAGTAGTGTATTAATTGAGATACGTAAACGCCATACGACGGAAAAAAGAGGATATTTAACATGGTCTACAGTCAACACAAATTCTTGACACTATGAAATTCTTGGCATAAAAACGACAACTTGTTGTTGGACATATTAGGGACCAAATACAATTCTGCTTTTGATTTAAAGTGTCTTCTCATTCAGCCTTCCAAATGTATCAACCGATATAAGATGGAGTTTGGATTTACGTTGGCAGCGACCTGATGCACCTTTTGGGCTATGGAATTTAAAACCAGGAGTTGTTATGAGATCATCGACTGATCCTAAACTGAAACCAGACTGGGACACGTTTTGTTCTATAGATAGAACAGCAGCACAAAAAGAGTCTATAAAAGATTTTGTAGAGGTAAGAGAAATGCTTCAGCCGGAGATTCCAATAAGCCTTTATTCTAATTTGATAGCTATGCATGATATCGACTAATGTATTTGTTTCGTCAGATCTAAACCGAGAAGGCTGATTCAGAAGCTGAAAAGGGACTTTAAAATAAAGAAACCTCACTGTGAGAAAACCACTTTTGAACTTTTGTGAAGAAAAAGATTTAGGAGTGGTTTCGTAGCCTATATGGAATGTATTCAGCCGATAAAACTCATTTGCAAATGTTTGATCCCAATAAATTCATAAAGCCTTTTAAAATAGATGGTCCATTCTGATCTGTGCCAAGGTCAATACCAGCTTAACCATTCTGACACTCATAAAAGATCTGAAACTTTGCCAATACATATAAGTTTTAAAGAATCAGATCTAGTTCTGCTATAAAGGTTCACCACGTAGCAGAAAACTGTTATTTTCTTTCAGCTAAGCAAGTAAAAGGAAAGTAATTTAGTGGAAAAAACACAAGTGGAACACACTTTTTATGTTATTACCTTATTCACAAATAAAAACAAAATATCAGCTAATATCCCCTATGATTGCTGCAAAATTAACAGAAAACTATCATTGTTGACATTGTGTTAGTCCCGCAGCTTTGATTAGGGCAAAAGCAGATATGCTATTTCCAATCTCATATAAGATATCGTCGTTTGAATATTAAAGTGTTATATACTAGTACCCACTATTGATAAACATGGAGATAGCTACATATTTGAGATACAAGTGCAATGTTCTATCTCCCTATACACCTATAATACGAGATTATAAAACCAGGTTTAATCCACCATTTTCTACACAAGGAAATGACTGTACTAAGTTAGGAATATGACAGTTGTTTTCCATTCGTTTGATGTGTTTGAGCTTTTGATTTTGCCATTTTATAAGGGACTTGCCGTTTTGAATTTTCCTTGGAGTTCAGTATTTTTGTTATTTTACTTTTTTCTACACTCTACGAGTTTTTATCAGAACTACACTGTTCTATCTCCACACTCCCATTGGATTATAATTGCTTATTCATCAAGTTAATTCAGAGAAAAATATTTTTATAGTGTATCTCCACTATTTGTCATGTATGTTTGCTGTTCAAAAATTGTTATCAAATTATCTTAGTAGTACTATGATTACATGGTTTGTATGGTTTGAACTCAATCTATGAGCAATCCAGCAGTACAGAATTGGAGATATTACAAAGATAAAAAAATCCATGGTCAATCTCCGATGGAAATATAGGGATAAATTTCTAAAACTACATTGTTTGTAATGAAATCTCAAAAAAAGGGGATGCTTTATTTATCTAATTGCTTGTCTATTAAAAAAAATCAAGCAGAGAGTTACTCTTCTTGTACGTAAATTCAATTCCTTTATAAATTTTTTATGTTTCAGTCAAATATTTATGATATTGAACTTTAGTTTAAATTTTTACCACTATTACCAAATGGGAAATACATCATTATAGGATTCAAACGACGATATGTACCTTTCATAATAAACTGATATACCAAATGTCACATAATTATCTTCGTAGAGAACTTGTACACTGATCTGTCAATGAATTTGTTAGGTTCAATGACCATAATAAGGTGAAAGTATGTTCAAACAGAACGAAATGTAAAGCTGATCTAGAAATGATCACTATACAATCATCAACCTAGTATAAGCTCAATATCTAAAAGAAAATAAGGAAAAATTTCCAAGTGCAAGGGTTATACTAGAAATTAGCCAACAAATAGGCAGTTTATTTATACTTCATTATAAACAAAAACTATAGAATAAAAACTTATCAATAGTCTTTGACTGTCCCTCTGGTATCTTTCGTCCCTCTTTTACAATGAAATCCATTATAAAAATCATTTTGTTTGTTTTAACCTCACAAATGTTGTATTGCTAGTGACAACGGCCTTGATGAATGATCAAATAATATCAGAAACTAATTTTAAACATGTTTCCTTAAGATGAGCGTGACCAAGATCGGTTTCGTTAAATATTTTTAAAATGTATACTGACGGACGACAACGGACGAACGACGGATACCAATAGCCTACGCTCACTCTTCGGGTATATACCAAAGGGTGTTGTTGGTTTAAAAGACAAATATGTCTTACCGACATATTTTGTTTGCAATCTTATTGACTTATAATACACCAATTCTAAAGATTGATGCACATTAATTTTCAGGCAGTTAAGCACTTACCTTGACCTTCAAATGTATATTTTCTTTATCTTTAAGTGAATTATTGTTTTGAAGGTACCGGACGATGAGTTTGATACAACTATTCAGGGGCCATGGATGAAAAAATGGGAAATAGTTCATATGAATGCCCATACGGATAAACATGAAGAAGTAGAGAGAACAAAGAGCTAACAACATAACTATATGACTGTTACAAAGAAAGATTAGAACTGTATAATACAAAAGTGTAATCATGATTGTTTAAAGTTTATGAAAAAACTAAATTTATAACACAACAGAACAACAGAACAATAAAAGGGGTGCTGCCATAAATACTAGAACACTTTTATATAAACAAACTTGAGTATAGTTGATAAATTCGACCCATATATCCTTTGATTGATAAATTGGCCTTGACGGGACCTTTTTATAGCCGACTATACGGTATGGGTTTTTCTCATCGTTGAAGGCCATACGGTTGCCTATACCTATACTTGCTTACATCCACTTCATTTGAACTTGGGTAGATAGTTGTCTCATTGGCAATCATACCACATCTCTTATTTTTATTTTGAGCTTTCCATTAGAAGATTTAGTTACTCACGGAATTAATAAAGTATTAGTTTCTTTAACTCATTTTGAATAAAAAGATGTTGGGTAAACGTCAATGAGACGGAAAGAAAACAATACCAAACCAAAAGATATTTCAAGGTCTCAACAAACTTGTATTTACAATTACAAACGGCATATCACATTCTTATTATCACGGTGATGCTGTTTACAGATAAAGTTAGAGACGATCCATGTAATTACATTAACGGTACCATTTTTTTTCTGCACCAGATGCGTATTTCGACAATACAAGTCTCTTCATGCTCGAGACCAAAATTTTTCAAAATTCAAAACTGAAAAGCATATAAACCAAAAAAGGACAAAAGTATAGACAAAGCCGGGCAAGGAATCAGATTGAGCTTTTGATTTTGCCATTTTATAAGGGACTTGCCGTTTTGAATTTTCCTTGGAGTTCAGTATTTTGTTATTTTACTTTTTCTACACTCTACGAGTTTTATCAGAACTACACTGTTCTATCTCCACACTCCCATTGGATTATAATTGCTTATTCATCAAGTTAATTCAGAGAAAAATATTTTTATAGTGTATCTCCACTATTTGTCATGTATGTTTGCTGTTCAAAAATTGTTATCAAATTATCTTAGTAGTACTATGATTACATGGTTTGTATGGTTTGAACTCAATCTATGAGCAATCCAGCAGTACAGAATTGGAGATATTACAAAGATAAAAAAATCCATGGTCAATCTCCGATGGAAATATAGGGATAAATTTCTAAAACTACATTGTTTGTAATGAAATCTCAAAAAAAGGGGATGCTTTATTTATCTAATTGCTTGTCTATTAAAAAAAATCAAGCAGAGAGTTACTCTTCTTGTACGTAAATTCAATTCCTTTATAAATTTTTTATGTTTCAGTCAAATATTTATGATATTGAACTTTAGTTTAAATTTTTACCACTATTACCAAATGGGAAATACATCATTATAGGATTCAAACGACGATATGTACCTTTCATAATAAACTGATATACCAAATGTCACATAATTATCTTCGTAGAGAACTTGTACACTGATCTGTCAATGAATTTGTTAGGTTCAATGACCATAATAAGGTGAAAGTATGTTCAAACAGAACGAAATGTAAAGCTGATCTAGAAATGATCACTATACAATCATCAACCTAGTATAAGCTCAATATCTAAAAGAAAATAAGGAAAAATTTCCAAGTGCAAGGGTTATACTAGAAATTAGCCAACCAATAGGCAGTTTATTTATACTTCATTATAAACAAAACTATAGAATAAAAACTTATCAATAGTCTTTGACTGTCCCTCTAGTATCTTTCGTCCCTCTTTTACAATGAAATCCATTATAAAAATCATTTTGTTTGTTTTAACCTCACAAATGTTGTATTGCTAGTGACAACGGCCTTGATGAATGATCAAATAATATCAGAAACTAATTTTAAACATGTTTCCTTAAGATGAGCGTGACCAAGATCGGTTTCGTTAAATATTTTTAAAATGTATACTGACGGACGACAACGGACGAACGACGGATACCAATAGCCTACGCTCACTCTTCGGGTATATACCAAAGGGTGTTGTTGGTTTAAAAGACAAATATGTCTTACCGACATATTTTGTTTGCAATCTTATTGACTTATAATACACCAATTCTAAAGATTGATGCACATTAATTTTCAGGCAGTTAAGCACTTACCTTGACCTTCAAATGTATATTTTCTTTATCTTTAAGTGAATTATTGTTTTGAAGGTACCGGACGATGAGTTTGATACAACTATTCAGGGGCCATGGATGAAAAAATGGGAAATAGTTCATATGAATGCCCATACGGATAAACATGAAGAAGTAGAGAGAACAAAGAGCTAACAACATAACTATATGACTGTTACAAAGAAAGATTAGAACTGTATAATACAAAAGTGTAATCATGATTGTTTAAAGTTTATGAAAAAACTAAATTTATAACACAACAGAACAACAGAACAATAAAAGGGGTGCTGCCATAAATACTAGAACACTTTTATATAAACAAACTTGAGTATAGTTGATAAATTCGACCCATATATCCTTTGATTGATAAATTGGCCTTGACGGGACCTTTTTATAGCCGACTATACGGTATGGGTTTTTCTCATCGTTGAAGGCCATACGGTTGCCTATACCTATACTTGCTTACATCCACTTCATTTGAACTTGGGTAGATAGTTGTCTCATTGGCAATCATACCACATCTCTTATTTTTATTTTGAGCTTTCCATTAGAAGATTTAGTTACTCACGGAATTAATAAAGTATTAGTTTCTTTAACTCATTTTGAATAAAAAAAGATGTTGGGTAAACGTCAATGAGACGGAAAGAAAACAATACCAAACCAAAAGATATTTCAAGGTCTCAACAAACTTGTATTTACAATTACAAACGGCATATCACATTCTTATTATCACGGTGATGCTGTTTACAGATAAAGTTAGAGACGATCCATGTAATTACATTAACGGTACCATTTTTTTTCTGCACCAGATGCGTATTTCGACAATACAAGTCTCTTCATGCTCGAGACCAAAATTTTTCAAAATTCAAAACTGAAAAGCATATAAACCAAAAAAAGGACAAAAAGTATAGACAAAGCCGGGCAAGGAATCAGAGCTTTGCATGAGGGAGATGTATTCCGTATTTAAAACAAGGTGTTTTCTGTTTTTTTGTTAGGGTCTTTGGTATGCTTAGTGCTGATATGATGAGTCAAGACTTTTCCAACTTATTTTCATATTTTATTCCAATATTTTTTTTTCTAATCTTGTGCTGTTACACCACTGGTTTATGTAAGGGGAGGTTTTAGTTCTCATAATTAAAAATAAGGAGATGTGGTATGATTGTCAATGAGACAACTATCCACCAGAGACCAAATGACGTAAATGTTAACAACTATAGGTCGTCGTACGGCCTTCAACAACGAGAAAAACATATACCGCATAGCAAGCTATAAAATGCCTTGACATAACAAAATGTAAAACAATCCAACGGCCTGATTTATGTGCAAAACAAACAGGTTTAACACCGCACAAATATTTATGTGCCTGTCCTGGGTCAGGAGCCTGTAATTCAGTGATTGACGTTTGTTGCTGTCTGTCATATTGGTTGTTCATTTATTGTATAGCATTAATCATGTCTTCCTTTTCGAATTGTTTTTATATTTAGTAATGAACGGGCCTTTTACAGATTTCTATAGTGTATGGGGTTTGTTCATTGTTGAAGACCGTACGGTGACCTAATTGTGCCACTTTACTTGTATTTACTATCATTCTGGAGTCTACCAGAATCATTTTGTGTTTTATAGTATTTTCTTTCAGAGAATTATTTTCGTATCTACCCATTTCTTTCGATCAACTTAAATCAATACCTTTGCTCTTTCATATTTTTAAATTGCTTCAGTTTTAATGGTATAAGTTATTCCATAAAATACACAATTACAAGTATCATTTAACACTTGTTGTTACTCCAGCGGATGTACAATGTCGTGCGCCATCTACATATAAAATCTGACCAGAAATAAACGACGCTTCATCGGAAGCTAAGAAAGAAATTGCTGAGGCCACATCCTCTGGCACGCCTACTCTTCCAAGTGGGTGTTTTGCTGCTTGTGCAACTAAAAACTGAAACGAAAATATGTTGAAGGTGAATATTTTGCATACTGTTTCTAATATCAAACAAACTATAACCAGATAATTACAAAAAGAATTAGACGTACATAGATTCATGTAGATGAAGCATTATCCTATACACTATTGTTT
Organism: Mytilus coruscus; assembly: GCA_017311375.1. Lineage (NCBI taxonomy): Eukaryota > Metazoa > Mollusca > Bivalvia > Mytilida > Mytilidae > Mytilus > Mytilus coruscus. The sequence goes on from CM029596.1 coordinate 129,922,167, forward strand.
CTGGGAACGTCTGTATCGAAATGCAACAAAATAATTTACATTATAATGATGACTTATTCATTTTGGATTGTTTTCAGTTATGGTACTTACTAAGATATTACAGAAAATATTCGTAAAACCAGATAAAATGGAACATTTTTTCTTGTACCGTACAAATAAGTACGAACGAAATCGTTCTTGTAAAATAAATTGCGTAAACACAGCTTTAATTAAAATGTGCATTTTGATGTTAATCAACTTATTAACCTGAAATTCAAATTAATTTTACATGATTATCACATCAAATAAGGGAAAGTTTCATGTAAAATACACGTTAATTCCTAAATGAAACGTTTTCCATGTTTTGAATAGATCAAATACAACAACAAAAAATTGTATTTGAACCTTTTTTTTCAAGTATCATTCTTAAAAAGTATGAAACCGATTTCTGTTCGTACCACACGTGTTTTTTTTTCAATATTGAAAATAACACTTAATAATTTTGATGCCTTCGAAGATTTGGTCTGAATTTACCTTCATCGGGTACACTCCTCCCAAAACAATCGAAAGCAATGGATGTATAAATACTTGAATCCATGAGGAGCTATATTAACACAAGGGACACAATCCAAAAATATAAAACTTTTGAATGAAAAATAAAAACACAAAACAGAACAGCTAAATCGCCAGCTTTGCCTGATGGAGAATCATTTTAACTTTTCAAACAATTAAAAAATTGATGAGATTGATATTTAAGATTGAAGTGTAAAATTTAAGTCATACCAGTAACAAAACATTTGCTACTTAGCGGATGGTATCCCCTGAGGCTTATAGATTATCGATGGTTTTTCTAACGAGAGGGTGTTTCTCAGCTACAATCTCAACGAAGGACGATAGCCCGAGATGAGATGTGGCCGAGAATTATCCTCGAGTTTGAAAGACCAATGCTAATCTGTTTATCGCTATTTTGCCTATTACTTCGTTGATATTTACATTGACAACGACGTGTGCGCCCTTAGTTTCTAGCGATAATATCTATCTCAAGCGAGTAGCAAGATATGAAAAATGATCACAAAAATACACAAAATAGCGACTTAGCGTTTATACCATATAAAATTACAAATTGAACTTTTGGTACAAATTTGACGAATGCATGCATGTGTCATTCATATAATTAATATCGATGGAGATTGGATATTTTTCGAATGAAAAGATAACTATTACGAAAGTTTTGACACAATAAAAATCCAAAATAACGAATAAAGGTACCTTTTGATAGTCTTCATCAGAATGATATCCTCTTTCTCCTCGTCTAGCTATCTTTGACACTATTGTACCTGGACTTAATAGGAAACATACTGTTAACGAAACGATTAACGCTAATATATTGTATGGAAAGTCTACAAATAGTATAACAAACGCTGATGGTTAACGATAATCAACATATACTGTATATATATTTGTATAAAATTTTAAAGACAGAGAGAGGATACAATAAAAACATCCTAGTTCCAATAAAAACAGACAACACCATTGCAACAAAAAACGACTAAAAGGCAACCAACAATAACAAAACATTAGAAAACCAGAATTAGCAATAAAGAAGCCCATTAAAATCCATGGTGAACTCATGTGCATCGAATGGACACCAGTTTAAAATCCGTGGTGAACTCATGGGCATGCTACACTTGTGACACACGCCGTGTTACACATTGCAAGTAAAAAAAATACGTCACATTTGGTAATATCCCAATCGAGAAAAAGATGACGATATTGTGTTTACGACAAGTAGAGCATATTCGTGGTCATCTGTGATATCTCATAATGGTCAACAAAATCATGATGGCGTCCGTTAAAAATGATAACTTCAATTTACTATTTAGTAACCTTTGATGCAATGACTTCCTTTTAAGCAGTAACACTATTTCAAAGAAATCATGATAGGAATGCAAGCCCTGGAATATCGTATCAGCTGGGAAATATATATCAAATGCAAGCGCTACTGGAATGTTGCTTCACATAAATGCAAAGTTACAATGAGAAAATTGAAATGTTCTCTTCTGTCAGTAAACTTTTTTCTCAAACAACATTTGATGGAAAATAACCCTTTGGTTAAAGCGAAAATATTTAACAAAAAAAAAAAAAAACACAATGACGTGTCACATCATCAAGAAAATCATATATAGTAGGAAGGACCGTCATATCAACATCCATGCACATTATTATTATCTTTGTGAAGAGTGATAGTTTGACATTTATTTTATACTTGGTTCTATGTAAAATATAATCATTGCGAGAAGTGGTGGGGTTGGTGTCTTGGATGTTAGCTCACCATAAAACTAATATTTAAAGTAAAACCATCATAAACCATCAGTAAAAAAAAAGTATCAGTGAATTGTGTCCAAAGCTCTTCATGATAAAATTACTTTATTGAATTCGTTGTGGGTCCAATAAATAATTTTACGTAGATCTGGTTTTAGTATGTTTATTTAAAATAATCGTTGTATGAGGTTGACACATGTTTACCGGTTATCAATCTGACAGAATCATACTGACCGAGGAACAAAATCTGAGGTTTGTATACTGTTTATTTAAACATTAGTGCTTGCATTTTTATTGGGAATCTCTGACGAACGTGCAAAATGTTAGTTTTAGTTAAATGCATCTGCATACCAAGTTTGGTCAACCTAAGTTCTACGGTACAACAGTTATGGCCCGGATACGAAGTTGACAAACAGTCAGACATAAAGGCGATCAGACGAAAATTTTATTCTTGTATACCAAACTCTGTTTTTCGGGGATATCATCATGTTGGCAGAAATCTGAAAACCATACCCTGCGTGAGTGCCAATATATAATAATAAATGAATACTACTTGTATGCCAATTAATACAGTGGTTTCCAGAAAGAACCTGGTTGTATGGTGCTTTTCAATAGATTTGATTGTGAAACAATTGTATTCTACTTAATTCTTGCTGACATGTTGTTTGTTTTTAATAGATACCAACCAAATAAATTACTTACTTAACAGAGTTTACTCTTACACCAAATGGAGCCAATTCTGAAATAATCATTAAAATTCTTCTTTAAATTTATGACATTATACGTCTCCTTACTTTCATACCTATAAAAAGGTAAGGAAATACCAATGGGAAATAAAAAAATAAAAACAATTAGACAACACCATGACCAAATGAAACAAAACAGTTGAAAACACAAACATTAGTATACAAAACACAATACAATTAACTTATAAAAGAGCAAACTAAACCCCACTAAAAACTCAACTCAAGTGCTCCTAAAAGTTAAGAAGCAATAATTGTTCCACTAATGGAACTTGTTGGATTGCTCATGACAAGTCAAAATTCGGCGTTAAGTTATGAACGAAGAAAGGGGAACGTTTCTTAGACAAATAGTACATCCATGGTCATTTGTGACACAGATATTTAGAAAGATCTTATTAAGAATGATGGCATCCGTAAACGTTTCGAAGAGATGACTTTCAATTTTACCATTAAGAAACTCTAATTTATCTTTAACTTTCATAAATCTTAGTTAAACAGTGTTCCTTTAAACGCGGAAACATACTTAGTAGAATAAGGTATCAGCTGGGAGACCAATATTAAAATAATATTATGTTTATTTACCAACACGGTTATTTATATTCAGTTATGAATAATTTTACAGTGCTCTAATCAGGGCACCATATCTAAACTGATAAAAATATATAGCATATGTCTATATCTATATCCAATATGCAGATCAAAGTGAAGTATATAGAATATCACATCAACGTTAACATGTACATGCAGGTGTTGCCAAAATTGCCTCAACCTTCGATGAACATTAACTCTAAACATGAGAAGGGGATAATCTGGGGTTTAGGTGCAAAGGCAATTGACAATTGATTACCTCCTTTTGTCCGCAAACTTTTTGTGTTAGTACATTAACACCAACTTTAATGTTTCTGCTGTTTTACAGACCCCCTGTCCTATTTCGTTCATTTCAGTTACTTTGGAAAATAAGAAAAGTCAGTTGACTTAAGCTTCAACGTCGCATTTGTATTGGAAATATAATAAAACCCTAGTCGTATGAGAACTGCGATTTTTTCAACAACCACACCATCACAAGGGATGATGTTCCCTCTACCATTTGCATTTAAATGTCCTTTTAAAAGAGGGGCGAAAGATACCAGAGGGACAGTCAATGTGTCCGTAATCTCTGGTACCCATCTAGTTGTTTAAATACTTTAAAGGGCACTGGACCCATAAAAATATACTGACCTAAAGCAAGACACTGTGTAAACATATCAATAGCCGCTTTACTCATACAATATACTGGCAGCTCTCCCATCTGTAAAAACATGTATAGTTACTTATTGAGGCCGTCAACACATGCGTCATCCCTATACTCTATATAAAGGTGGACAGACACTAAAAAGTGTATACAAATATCCAACCAACTTGACATCCGTAACACAATTTCGATATATTTCCCTTTTGTTTTGCTAGAAACGTAAAATATACATTCATTTCAAATTCATTTTCGAGAATATAGATCACCGTACTTATTTTCGAGAAATATCACATTAAAAGTTTTTCAATTTTGTATATCACTATTTTGAAAATATTAAAGACAACTTGTTTACACAAGGGTGGCACTATTCAGATCCATTGCCTTCTACTAATAAAAGATAGATGGGATATATGTTCTTGTTTCATGGCTATTTCTCAAAATAGTGTAAATTGTGATATCCAGTTTAATTATCTCCATAAATTGAACTCATTTGATAAAAAATATTTGGCAAATGCAGACATATAGAAAAAATGTATAACAAAAATATCGAACTCAAGGCAATTTAAAAAAGGGGAAGTCCATAACAACTGACAAAATCAAAAGCTATCAATCAACGGAACAAATGATAAACAACTGCCATATTCCTGACTTGATACAGACATTTTCCGAAGAAAATGGTGAGTTAAACCTTGTTTTATAGCTAGCTTAACCTCCCACTTATATGACAGTTGTTTATAAATCCGTTATATTGACAAAAGTGGGTGAGCAACACAAACAGACATAACAGGTTAATGTGAAAATAATTGGAATCCAGCAGCCAAAACTGTGTAAACATACATCACAGACATATAACACAACTGATTAAAAAAATCAAACAAACATACAAATTAAACTAACAAAGACACTAACAATAAGGTGTAGTAGACAGTAAATTTGACAATGACGTCAACGAAAAAGTTTTGTCGTTGATAGTACATACCGTATATAGTATACACTTTCTCGATAAAGTAAAAATAAGTAAATATAAATACAAGGGTAAACAAAATAGAAACAACACTGTAAAAACCCTTTGTGCGGATCGCAACTCAGGACCCACCTGCACCAGGAATGCCCAAAGTTAAAAAGTAAAAAACCCGATGGCGGGATGCATAAATACCGAGTCATGTCAAAAGTCATACAACCAAAAGAAACATAATAGCACGAAGACAAATAACGGGGAAACTTAAGTAAAACAAAAAGATACACAACTTCAGTTCCTGAAATCCATAACTCAAGACCATCTTGTTTTTTTTTGTGAAGTAGGCACTGAATATTTATCTATAAGGTCTTGGTACTTTGAGACAAAGGACGAGAAGTTCTTTGACAAAACCGTGGCTGGTTCATTTTTTTGCTCAGACACCGATGACGTTTCACAAAGTCTGCATAACAGCTGCAAGCTCTTGAACATCGTATGATTTGAGAAATGTATACTCCAAACGAGGGTGAAGTTGGTATATTGCTGCTAAGATGAGGAAAATTAGAATCATATAGTTTGCCATAGACTCTGGTACAGAGATAACCGCTGTTGTCAAATTCGAGGTAAATGTCTAGAAATGATGATTGAACTCAACCGGTATTACACCATATATACTTTCGACACATGATATAGAAATTGAACTAGCCGGTGTGGTCTGACACCGTCACACTTGACACATAATATAGGAGTTGAACTTACCGGTTTACCGCCACAAATACTTGAAACAAATACAATATTTCCTGTAGAAAAAAGGAAGAAATAATAAAAAATTGTAAAAATGTTACCAAACGAATTATCTAAAATTTCAAGGAAAATAGCCATTTTCAAAAAAAAAAAAAAAAAAAATTAAAAAGAAAAGATATTTTTATTGAAAAGAAAGGTTCTTTTAATCTTTTTATTTTATAATATTAAAATGTAAACAGCTGTGACACATGTCTTGTAACATATTTTAAGTGAAAAAATACCTTGTGTATTTATACAACTATAAGACGGATCGGAAAAGCGTTGGGATTTGATGGAAAAAGAGTTGTAATTGAAATAAGTAAGTGATTAAAGGAATACTACATTCATTGATTAGAATCATATTAATTACTATAATGATTTACTATTCTAACTCAGGTAATCAGGTGTCTGAAATGATATTGATTTAAGGTACGACAAAATTTACTCAAAAACATTCATCAACTTCATTTAATATAAAAACAAGGAGATGTGGTGTGATTTCCAATAAGAAAAACTATCTACACGAGTCCAAATGAAAAGGATGTAAGCAACAATAAGTCATCGAAATGAGCAAAATTCATACAGTTAAATCAGGCTCTGAAAAAATGTGAAACAATTCAAACCAGAAAACTAACGGCCTGATTGAAAACAAATCAATTAACGAAAAACAAATATGCGGACAGCAACCACCGACAACCACTAAATTACAGGCTTCTCATGCATGCTTCGATAAATACTAGTAATTGTAAGATTTGTTCTTGACACACGATACACTTAGTGGTGTGAACATTCACACCGATTCCAAAATATAAATAGTATCGTGCCTTTTAAGTGAAATAGAAATGAACTTATTTTTTCTTAAGGTCAAGGAACAGTAAAAAGGCTATGTAAAATTGACCCGTTGAACTCTAATTGAATATCGAAATTACATAGTTCATTTAATTGCTAAACTAACTAAAATAGTATTGAATGGAAATCCTTTAAATAAGTAAACATTTGTATAAATTGAATGTAAATTGTTTAGAAAAGTTTCTCAAAATTGTCTTTAAAACTCCTTCGCAACACCCAATACATACAATATTCATAATCGATATGCTGTCAAACTTCCGTTGTAATGGTGAAAAATAATCATACGGTCTTCGACTTAGATTTTGGATAGTTTCATAAGTCAAGGTAGAGTGCTTGGTGAAAATTTCAAATATAGGCGAATCGTCGTCGTGGCGCAAAACCTTGAAAAACTACCAACACTGTTATAAATGTAACATTAAGAAATAACTTGTTGCAATATGTTTATTTTTCATCGATTAAACGGAAATGTGTGTAGCAACAACATATCAAATTGATAAAAAAACTAAGGAGTGGTTTTAAAATATGAGGATTTTAAGAATGTTTTAAGATCATTTTTGCCGATTTTACATGATTTCTATTCAAATGTACATTTATTTTGAAAAAAAAAAATCATTCGATAATATTTTTTTTAAATAAATGAGATTTTTTGTTCAAGTGCAGAATGCTAATGTTGTATGCAGATTCTTACAAAAATATGTTTTGACCAATTTATCTTAATTTGTCCTCGAACAAAATGTAAATAGCTGCGACAAATGTCTTGTTTTTGCTATATTTATCAGTTAATGTAAATTTTTTATATATGATACATAAAATCAATGAAGATTTGATGTTTTGTGTAAATTGTACATTGTAACAAAACAAACAAACATATAAATAAAAATCGAAGGATATCTACCCTCAATAATAAATTACCTGAGCTGTATTTGGAAATAAAATGCTCCGCTGGGCGCAGCTTGATACGACCGCAGAGGTCGAACCCTGAACAGTTGGGGCAAGTATGGACACAACATTCAAGCTTGATACAGCACTGAATTTGGATTGTGATTAAATATTTGACACAGCATAGGTTTCTGACACAGAATGAATGTGGTCTAAGAACTTAAAATTTTTTAATTTACCTTTTCAAACCATATCATTATTATTTGCTTTTATATATAAATCAGAAATAACCAATTTAAAATGGAAAATTTTAAAGAATAAAAATGAAAAAAAAATCCCCCCTCAAATTTTTTGAATCCCCTTATGATTCATCACCCCCAAAATCAATCCCAGCCTTCCCTTTGTGGTATGGTACCTTGCAGTACAATTTCAGAGAGATCCATACACTAGAACACAAGTTATTGTCTGGAAACTAGAAAAATGCTTATTTTGGCCCCTTATTCCTAAACGTTTTGGGCAATTACCCCCAAACTCAATTCCAGCTTTCCTTTTGTGATATGGAACCTTGTATTTCAATTTCAGAAAAATCCATACACTTACTCACAAGTTATTGTCATGAAACTAGAAAAATGCTTGTTTTTTTGCCCCTTTTTTGGCCCCTAATTCCTAAAATTTGGAGGCAATTACCCCCAAAATCAATCCCAGCATTCCCTTTGTGATATGAAACCTTGTGGTACAATGTCAGAGAGATCAATACACTAACACATAAGTTATGTCTGGAAGTTACAAAAATGCTTATTTTTGGCCCCTAATTCCTTAACTGTTGGTACCATAACCCCCAAAATCAATCCAAACCTTCCTTTTGTGGTATTAAACCTTATGGTAAAATTTCATAGAGATCCATTCACTTAAACTAAAGTTAGAGTGCGAAAACCAATGTGTCTTCGGACGACGACGACGACGACGACGACGACATCATACCAATATACGATCGCAAAATTTTTTTGCGGTCGTATAAAAACCTTTCTGAAATTTTGAGTTATTAATTCTCTTCAACTTCGCACTTTATTTGCCTTTTAACTTTTTATATTCGAGCGTCACTGATGAGTTTTTTTGTAGACAAAATGCGAGAATGGCGTACAAAAAAATCGTGGGTCTCTTTTCACAAAAAAAATCTTCGATAAAAATTGATCGTAAGTTATACTGAAAAGTTCTTGACTTATGAGTATTTTTTGTCATAATGTTTTTAAATGAGTCGCTGGTATCTTTTGGGGGTTTTTATTTTATGTATATGTGTTCTTCTATTACCTTTTTTATGTTTCAGAAATCGTTTGACCTGAGACATACAACAGTTACATAAATGAAATCAAGACGTATTGTCTCATTATTTTTACTCATTGTTCAAATCTTATTTATCATATACCATCTATATAAACCAAGGAGTGTTTACAACAGTAAAACACATCATAAGATCAGAGACGAAACCAGTGTGGAGAATCAAATGGCTTATACAACCGACCTTAACGACATCAACATAGGAATTATATTTAAAAACGCTAAACTGTATCCCAGAATGAATATGGAATCAAAATTTGAAACTGCTGTTTTCTCAATGATTAAGTGGACAACTGTTCCCCTGAATATTTACGTCATTGCTGATAGCTCAAGCTATATCCTTGCAGAAAACATCATAAAAAATGCCTCAATGAAATACAGAAAAAAGAAAGTTGTTGTAGGTATCAAATTATGCTACGTAGGATATGGACATAATTCACGGGATTATGAAATATATATTACAAGGGCTAGTAAAGAATGTGGCTCACGAAATAATTTGCGTAATTATTTTGTTATTTGGGAAGGTAATACATGAAATACTTAGATAAAACCTATAGTCAATGATGTCACTAAGGTCAGAGAACAGAAAATGGACTATGTTATAAATTGAAAATTTTGCATGCAATTTTGGACACGAAAATCGAAATAGTAAGTAAAATTTGTGTGTACAATTTGTGATAAACTTTCTAAAAAATATCTTTTAAAACTCTTTTTTTCTCAATTCTACACCAAAATAGATTGTAATAAAAAGAAATCGAAAGAATTGAACAGTTATTTCCCATTCATTGAGGCCGCTAGGTTAGAAGGCATGAACATCTGCGATTATACTAATTGTGATAAATTATATTTCAGGTTATAAAGTTAGAGGAGGAAGACTTGGCAAAGAGATCTTATCACATCCTCAAAGACATCAAACCTTACTTCATAAATTTAGATTTAGCAAATTATCAAGACTCCATTTTCTTTATATCTATTGTTATGCACAAATTAATGCCAGATACAGTAAACAAGATCATTATGCTAGACTGTGACATAAAGTTAAATAACGATATTATGGAACTTCACAAATTATTTGATGAATTTTCAGATAAAAATATAATTGGTATAGCTAGAGAAAACCAACCAGCTTACAGACATGTGATGTCCAAATATCGCAAACTAAATCCGGGAACTCGTATCGGAGAACCACCACCAGATGGAATAACAGGATTCAATACTGGTGTTTTGCTTTTGAACTTGGATAAAATGAGAAAATCAAACATTTATAATTTCTTTTAAATCCCAAAGTTATAAAAGATGCGTCGAAAAAATATTCTTTTAGAGGGCATTTGGCTGACCAAGATTTCTTCTTTTTGTTATGTTTAGAACACGAAGAATTATTTCATATTTTATCTTGTTCATGGAATAGACAGTTATGTACTGTCTATAGAGACAAATTCAAAGAGTACACATCTGTTTTTGATCTTTACTTCAACTGTCAGGGTCATATTAATATATACCATGGTAACTGTGGTAAGCAAATTCCTAAATTAGAATGGGAAGAATAAATTCTGACCTTGTATCTTAATTGTGTGTAAGAACAAATAATTCAAAACATTGCTGTCATTAAAAGATCTATTATTACCTATCAAATATTTGTTTATTCTGGTATTTACTTAATTCGAGAAATTTTATTTTAATGATAATAAAGGATTACGTTTTCTGACTATCAATTAAACAGAGGCCCAAGAGGTATAGTCAATGGATATGATGAAGGCAATAGATGTGCTTTAGGCAGTTTATCATATTTAGTACATTCTACAAAACATTTACAGACAAATTCAGCCTTTAAAGTGTAGAAACGCGTATTTCGTCTACAAAAGACTCATCAGTGACACTAGATTTTAATCCGCTCATGTTCAATCCACCAGTTTCTACATTAGGATATGCATGTACCAAGTCAAGAATATGACAGTTGTTTTCCGTTCGTTTGATGTGTTTGGGCTTTTGATTTTGCCATTTCATAAAGGATTTTCCGTTTTGAATTTCCCTTGGAGTTCGGTATTTTTGTTATTTTACCTTTGATTAAAATCAAGCTCTCCCTTTTTTTTCTTTTAAAGATATAATCCGCAAACTGTCCTGCCTGGTTACACTGCTGTTAGTTACACAGTTATCAATTCTAACCGACGCTCATATATCATCTTAACCATTCAATGAAAATGAAATATTTATCAAAATTGTATGTAAAGGAATAACATTAATGTTGTATTTTTCTCATTTGTTAATATTGTCTAAAAACACCTGGTGATACCCTCAGGTGCGAAACGTCCACCAGCAGTGGCATCGACACACTGGTTGTAAACACTCACCGAAAATACCAGGCTTATGATTTGTCAGCTAGTTTCATTCACATGCATCATGTTGAGGCATTACTATTTAAATATGTCAAAATTATTTTCACATCGTTCGGGAAGATTTGAGCTGTTCCCAGCAACAATGGTTACCACGACTATAACCCTTATTTTAAGTAACTACCTTTTGTTTGTTTTATATATTCCATGGCGGCTTTTGTTAGCATAAATTGTGCCTTAACATTGGTGTCAAACATTTCATCATACTCTTTATCTGAGGTATCACCGGTTTTTAAGTAGTGCACCATTCCTGCATTATTTACCTACAAGTCACACGGAAAAACATTAAAATGCAATTCTCTACAAAGATTATGATAGATTTTAAGGCACCAACCATTCATCTTTCGTGGTGGACGAGGGTTTTACTTCTTGGGACAAACTCTTTTTCAACTTTAATCCAAAACATTTTTTCCATAAGATACAGGAGCAAGACTTTTTTTTTATCAAATTGAATGTTATTCTTAATTATTTTTTTAATAATTTCAACAGAAACAAAGTATTTTTTCACTTCCCTTCTGAAACAAGTTATTATTTTTAAAAATCTGGAATCAAACAATTTATATCTTATACAACAAAAATATGCACACGAAAGATGAATGGTCTGTGTGTTACGGTCTAGCACAGACAGGTATTTCATAACTTCTCATACTTTAAAATAACAATGAAAAACTAGCTAGCAAATTGACAAAACTAATGATATATCTCTTACATACCTGAGTAAAACTGCTCTAAAGATATTTGAAACGACATTTTTAACCGTTTATTTCCATATTTACTAGACATGGAAAGTATTTTGAACTATATTTCAGTGCAAGTGGACAAACGGCTACATCCTAGATGGTGAAGTGATGCCTTAGGAAAGAAATAAAACAAAAGTTCCAATGTCTAAAAAAAATTAAATCCAGGGTGAAATGTTTAGGGCATAATCAAGGCGATAACGCATGACACAATGTTGTGCCTTCTGTCGACACAGAGGGTCGTCGACACAGAGGTTCGACGTCTCGTCGACATGAATAATGTTTTATCTAAACACATATGATTAACCAATTCGAATGAAAAGTCCTTTCTGATAATTTCTACAAAAATCTGAGACTAAATTTAATATTAAAGCTATTCAGAGCAAAAATGATCAGCAATAAAAGATCAACTAAAAAAAGATGACTTGGTAACGAATTATATTCTAGTCTACAATGTTTGATAGTTGCCATCGTTGCAGATGCAATTCGATTTAGAATTAGAAATTTGAATTGAATTCACCAGGAACGCTCAAAAAAAAAAAAAAAAAAATTTGGAGTGTTAAAATATTTGACGAGCTATTTGACCAAAAGGGACCTAATAAAAGAATAACCTTCTACAGTCAACTTTGCCTGAAGGAATTCGTTTTCGACTTATGAGTTTGACAATGTATTTGGTATCACCCATCTCGTTTTAGTTTCTAATAACTTCCCTTTAATAGTAGTTCTAGAATGCTTATTGATTTAAAATTATACATGAATTATGTCAGTGGCGAAGCAGTGGGTACTGCAAAAGTTGCGAGTAAAACATTTGATTGTTGCTCATATTCATTTTAATGTTGACATGTTAATGACACCATTCTGACATAACATATGGTATTATGGCACAAGACTGGCAACAATAGATCACAAAATATACACATTTTAAAAAGGATTAAAGAATTTAATTTCTTTACAATAACAAAGACAAAATAATGGCTGACATCATAGCTCATCCTTTAAAAAATTGCGGAATAATAATTGCACATTACGTGATGCCTGTAGGTGTGAAAGAATAAATGTCTGCTATTATCTAGTCTATTTCACTAAATAAGATGAATTTAATCAAATTAGACACAGAAGACTATGCAAGTTCTATTTAACCATACTATCAAATACATCGTCCTCGAGCATTACTTCATCAATTTAGATTTAGCCAACTAAAGTGTTCCCATAATCTTTCTGTCTCCCGTCGCAGCCTTACTAATGAATGATACAAAGTCAGTACACACAAATGTTATATGAGACTATGATTTGATGTTAAAATAACAATATTATGGAACTTCTTTAAACAAAATTTTATGAATTTTCAAATATTTAATGTCATTAGTAAAGCTAAAAAAATCAACTTGAGTATAGAATTAAAATGTAAAAAAATGGTGAATCACAAGCGGGAAAACGTACGAATGAATCGCAATCAGATTTTAATGCAGGCATTATTATTCAAGACTTCGATAAAATAAGACAATCTAACCTTTACAACTTTTTTCTTTTAAATCCCAAGTTTTAATATACAAGGTACATCCCCCAAAAATTCTATTAAAAGACATTTACCTAAAAAAAATCTTTATTTTGTTATGTTTAGTACGCGAAGATATTCTACGTTTTAGGATATATAGTTGTGTACTGTATTCAGAGACAACTTTAAGCAATACATGTTTTTTACCTCTACTTTAATTGCGAAGTTCATGTTAACTGTGATACAATAGTTGGAATGGGAATTATAAGTATCTCGTTGCATTATAATGGCTAACCAGATCTACTGTGAGCTATTGCTCACTAATGAAATCTCCGCCATAAGTATTCAGTAAACAGGAAGTTGGATGTGTGAACGCATGACAAAGTGCTCAAATGCTCTGATTTGTAGTAACGAGAAAATGCAACGAAAACTTCATGGATAGACAGGTGGGGATCCAGGATTATGAAAAAGAGGGGGTGCCCGAACTGTAGTGGAACCGGTTAACAGTCTGGATTAACCATAAATGACGCTCCATAAGAGGGGGCGGCGCCCCCTTTTGGCCTAATTATAGATGACTTTGGCCTAATTATAGATGACTCTTCCGCCTCCACCCCCTTTTGGCCTAATTATAGATGACTCTTAACGTGACTGGTTTACGAAGAGTTCTAAATTTTTTGCAAAGTGAAGGAAACATTGGAAAACGAATTTAATGTTTTAAATGAAATGGATATAAAAATCGAACTTACAAGTACATCTATCTTTCCGAATTTCTCTATGGCATTAGATAATATTTTTGACTGCACAGCTTTATCTGTAATATCTCCTACAACCGTTCCAATCTGAAAATAATCGAAATCATCTGAGCAAAATTGATCCTATACTGCAACATATCTATTGACAATCGTTTCATCCATTCGACATAGATTATAACTTAAAATTTAGTTGTAAAAAATATCTAAAGTTGCACTCAAAATAAGATCACAAAATCTTCACACGACCGTCGACGAGTCCTGTGATTAGAGAAAGTTCGTTTATCCGTGCGAGATACATAAATATACGCTTTTCGGTCTTCCCTGTTTGACCGGGATGTATCGCGCAATAATGTTTTACCTATCTTATCAAGTCCTCTTCCGGTTAGCTTCATATTTTGACTTGCAGCTGATATTTTTGTTACTCCAACTTGCATATAAGAGCCACAAAGTTAAAAGCCACACCCGATAACAAAGGGATAACAATAAAGGCAACTTCCTTAAAAGCAAATGTATGTAAGTACGTAATAAATTCATTGGCATAACAACACTCTAAAGCCTGCTGCTCACGTGGATCTATTTTTCAAGGAAAAAGACAACATTACATGATAAACTTTTTACATTTGTTTTCGTTCTTAATATTGACTAAAAGGCATTCTTGCCTTCTTATAACCAATAGCGTCCTTTCGGAGAAAATGCCAAATATTGAAGCATTCCAACTGACTAAGTTCCGAAGTTAAAAAAATGGAGGAACATTCCCTAAACAATTCACTAATAGCAGTGGCACACCTTCACCAAGTGTGCAATATTTCTGTGCAATTTCAGGGATCTGGGTTGGTCAGTTCAGCCTGTAGGAGGAAAAGATTTCACAAATTAGGTACCCACTTATTCCCGACCGCTCGATATCATCATACTTAGTGCCGTCCAATAGGGCTGCATTTGGCAAAAAATTGATGTCAGTGTATAAAATTAAAAACAAGAACGTGTCCATAGTACACGGACGCCCCACTCGTCCGTCCGTTCGTCCGTCTGTCCCGCTTCAGGTTTAAAGTTTTTGGTCAAGGTAGTTTTGATGAAGTTGAAATCCTATTAACTTGAAACTTAGTACACATGTTCCCTATGATATGATCTTTCTAATTTTAATGCCAAATTAGAGTTTTGACCCAAATTTCACGGTCCTCTGAACATATAAAAGGATACTGTCCCGCTTCAGGTTGAAGTTTTTGGTCAAGGTAGTTTTTGATGAAGTTAAAGTCCAATCAACTTGAAACTTAGAATACATGTTCCCTAGGATATGATCTTTCTAATTTTGATGCCAAATTAGAGTTTTGATCCAATTTCACGGTCCACTGAACATAGAAAATGATAGTGGTAGTGCGGACGGACGAACGAACGGACGCGCAGACCGAAAAACATAATGCCCCTAGGTTGGGCATAAAAAGAGTTTTCGTTTTTGTGGTCTGACATTTTTGTGTATTAAAAACTTACATTATCATTAGGTAACCCTAACTGTACACATTGGTCTTTTGTCTTTTGTAAATTATCGCCATTTCGGCCAGTAATAAACAATTTAGCCCCGAATTTGGCGAAGTGCAGTGCTGTTCCTTCACCAATTCCTGAACTAGCACCTACAAGAAAATACACGTATAAAACTTAAATATATACATATTAATTTTTTGCATCTAGAAAAACTTTAAAAGGGAAAAATGAATAAAGCCTTTTCCCTGGTATCAAAATAGACTTTTTTGTTTGCAATGCATGCATAAAACCTTTTTATTTCTGACGGTTCTAACTACTAGTATATTGAATTGGAATACAGCAGCGCTATTACTGTCGAAAATATAAAGTTGCAGATTAAGATTGGTGATGTTAAGCATGCATAATGATACGATTCAACAAGTCTGAGGAAAAGGTAAATGCTGACTGCTGATAGCATTACAAAATTCGTATCGTCAAGTGAAGTAGCGGCCAGGGACAGATGTCTTAACGAAAGTCAGTACATTCCGGAAATCTCAAGAAAAGGATGACATTAGACTATTTTCATATTACCGACTTTTGACTCCGGATTATATAATTTTTCGACAGGTTACTTTTTCTGTGGTTAGACATCCTGGTACTCGGTCAAGTAAGAGCTACCAAGGAAGAAAAATCAAACACATAATCCGTGCAATTTGAGGGGAAAGTTTCTGTTTTCTGATGATTTTATCATGTTAAGAAAATATAAAGCAGTTAATTTTCCCCATAAATTGTATCGATTAAAAGCTTGATTTTTCTATTTTGCGTTGCTCTTACTTGACCGAGTAACAGGATGTCTAACCACAGAGTAGGAAACCTGTCGAAAAAATATAAACTCCGGAGTCAAAAGTCGGTAATATTTTCATAACCATTTAATACAGCTTTCAAGTTACTTGAAAAAAATATATATTGACTTTTACCTTGAAGAATAAAGGTACAATGTATGGAAAGACTTAGGATTGTTTGGGCTATTTAAGGCTTTGATTTTGTATTATAACCTGATGGGTGCTACTGCCCATATTCTGCATACACCAAAACATAATCCTTCTTATTTGATAATACATTCAGATAGACTTTTCTGAATTTATTAAAACCCTTCTGGACGTGACATATTGTGTAGACCCTTTTCTTCATATGAAAGTCGTTTGTTAACCTCGAAATGTTTTTAGTTTCTGTGTCGTTGGGATGCTGTTGACGTAGACCATACATTTTTTTTTTATTCATCTACAACCTATAGATGCATTTTGTTCTTTATGCCATTGGGTTGTTGGTCTTATTGACGAAAACCATACATCTCCGTATATTTAGATGTAAAAGATTAACCATACCTTTGAAATTTGCATAAGAAAAAATTCAGACATATCTTATTTTCACTAAATCTCAAAAGAAGATATCCTGCTACCATTTTAAAAGAGAGTAATATAGGGTACAACATGGGGAAGGGAGTTATGACGGCCATCAGTCCAAATTTCTTCCGGTTTTACGTTAAAGAAAAATTTAAGAAGAAAAATAGAAGAGATTCCCCTCTGGTTCCGCCATAAGTTTCCTCTTGCAGACATGTTTTCAACCGATATGACCGACAACTCAAAATAAAGACATTTTATAAAGGAGCTTCTAAAATTTCATTATTCAATAGAAAAATTAAAAAGTTATGGTATGCTTGCAAATGAGACAACTTTCCACCAGAGATTAAATAAATGACGTAGAAGTTAGCAAATATAGGTCACCGTACGGCCTACAACAATGAGCAAAACCCTATACAGCATAGCAAGCTATAAAAGAAAACTAACGGACTGATGTTTGTACACAGCAATAAGCGAAAAACAAATATATACAGCAACAAATGGCAACCACTGAATTACAGACAACTGACTTTGGAACAGACACACACAGAATGTTGCGGGGTTAAACGTGGTTGCGGGCGCCCCAAAACTCCCTAACCTTGGACAGTGGCGCAACAGCAAGACAAAAGAACAAACTATAAGCATCAGTTGAACAAAGTTTGCTTTAAAATCGTTAGTCTCAGAAAAGCAAGTGAAAAGGTGATTTCTGGTAAGAACCAATGGAGACCTATGCAGTAATACAGTCATCATAAAGTCTAATCGATCAGCACAACATAAGAAATCCTAGTGCTTTTAAATTTTAAAGATTTGGCCTAGTAATTTCAGAGAAGAAGACCATTTAAAAGTTGACCGTGCAAGGTCAGACCCAACAATTAACTTAAATGACAACGTTTTTCGGCCAATCGGAATAAAATCACCAATTTTATAATGGACCTTCATACATTAATCTGTGTAGACTGAAAAAGAAATTACAGAGACGAAAGTGAAAACTGTATTTAACGGGAATGTGGTGGCATCAATGCCGCTAGGTATAAACAATAACCACCGAAAAGTTAGGGATCTTTGTAGAGGTTTTCGTCGTGATTTCTTAAAATGATAATCATTAGATGACAAAAATGGCGATGTTGTCTTCAAAAGTAGAGAGGCTGTTACTTGGGCGATACTAACTACAAACTGCACTTTTGATCTTTGGTGGATAGTTGTCGCATTGACAATCATATCAAATCTCCTATTTTTAAGTAACTGAATCAAAGATTTGTTCAATTATCTGTCGCCTTCAACTGCTCACAGTTACTCGTTGTTTCAAGTGATGCCCAACACATATGTGCCAACTATGCTCCGTAACTGCTTCCGTTTCAAACACACGTTTTTTTGTTAATAGACTGCCATGGCATTTTCAGTTTGTTATCGACTTATGAGTTTGAATATACCTTTGGTATCTTTCGCTTCTCTTTTAATGGGACCCCAGTGGCCCAGTGGTTTAAGTAGTTCATCAGAGATTTTATTATTAGAAAAATATTTTATATCAGACAATCCTGTTATTTTTTTTTTAAAGTAACAGATAACCTTGCAAAAATATTACATTAATTCTAAACTATACTAGTTGATATGTAATAGAATTATCAAATTTAAAATTTTGTTGAATTGGTTGAAATGCTTTTGATACTGTTTTAATTGACTACATGCAACTATTTGTTTGTGACATCAGGTACTGTCGGGTGAATTCATATTGTACACATTTTAATAAAATTTCATCAAGAGAAAAAGTAGTCCATATAATGTATCGCTAGCCTGTCAACTACGAGGTTGCAAGTTCGAACCATTATAGTGATGAAAGTGGCGTTAAACACCAACAATCAATCATCAATTAAAACAACAGCCATATTTTGATCTTGAAAAAAATTGATTATTTGAGTTAGTCACATGATGCTAATTGGAACTAGTAAATCTAAAATACTGTTTTTGGTCGGTTTTGGGTTAGGCCTTTGGGTTTTTTTGTTTGTTTTGTTTAGTTTTTAGTTTGGTTCTGTTAATTTTTTTTTATATAAAAGTCAGCTTCCAACCACTTTAAAATTTTCCAAGATAATTTATTTATTTGAGAATCATTATTCATTAGTGTCCGTATACATCATTGTACACGTTTCATATCCTTCTTATCTGTTGTAATAATAAGGGAAAAGTCGAAAACACTGTGTCTACATTGGCTTTCCGTATGTAATGAACTTCAGTTGAATGATACAATTTATAAATACTCTTCAAATTACCATATTAAATATTAATACATAACGTATTTGTGTATCATTTTTATTATTATCGTATAAATGTTTTGTTGTTGATATTCATCTTTTATAAAAATCCTCCCAGGACTGTGTTATAAATTCGAAGATAATTTGCCATGTACACATGCTGTGGTTCTGTTGTTTTGCACTGACTACTATTGAAATTAGATAACACATACCTGTGATTACTATAACTTTTTGTTTCCAGTTCGTCATGGTGAAATTACTGAGAACTGACAACAACAATTTCTGTATCAATTTAACAACGAAGTGATACTGATAACATAAGCGGTGTTAGTATAATTTGAACCTGGATCATTTAAACCCGGACTCAGTTTGATATAGTTGATAGGTTCAAACCATGTCATTTTTTTATAACATAAACAAGAAACAAATACATTGAACCGCGCTTTTGCTGTTCATTTAGTCTAAAAATATAAAACAGTACTCCGTAAATTCAAAAATTTTTCAATTATGAGACAACAAAAATGAAATACCTACTGCATGACTGTTTGACTAATCTGATTTAAATTCAGATCCGTCATAAATCCCCGGCTCGTCAACCTAACGAAATCAGAGATCTATATTTTAATTAGATTGGTATAGATCTGACAAGGAATGTGAAAGCTAGCTAGTCGGTTGTACTGTACTTATTACTATTATTAGTAAAAATAACCAACTTGTCAATAGAACAGCACTAAATAAGCAGACTTTTATCACAGCTCTTTAACAGGTTGCGCACCCTATATTTAGTACTAAATGGAAGCGATTCTTTACTTTTAAAAAGCGACTCGAAACTTTATGTGCCTCGTTACCTCAAATACTTGATTGCCCCTAGAAATTTTTCTTACAATTGCCGAAAGATATCTGTTTTGAAATATTATAAATAATATTCATACTTTTCCCAAAGGTAAAGTCTCAGTAAAAAGGGATTTCTATGATGAAAGGATTTCTATGATGAAAGGATTCTATGATGATGGGATTTCTATGATGAAGGGATTTCTATAATGAAGGATTTCTATGATGATAGGATTTCTATGATGTTTTGTTTCCAAAAAATATAAGTTATTTAATGACCAAAATCATATGTTTATTACTGTTTTCCTTAAATGAAAGTAACACATACATCCGAAGCGCTTTTCTGGGTTTGCCTTCATCAGAAACTCTCAAACCAACACTTTATAAACAAAACGAGACATAAATAGAAAAACCAAATTTATATAAGGTAAGCTCTTCCTGAGGGATTTGGAACCTAAGGTTCATGA
Source organism: Mytilus coruscus (assembly GCA_017311375.1). Lineage (NCBI taxonomy): Eukaryota > Metazoa > Mollusca > Bivalvia > Mytilida > Mytilidae > Mytilus > Mytilus coruscus. Next base: position 129,943,016 of record CM029596.1, read on the forward strand.
TATTTTCTTAATTTATCAATGGCATATTGAAGAAAAAATTGATTGTTAGAAATCATGGCAGTACCGAAGTACTTACTAATGAGCCGATGACAACCTCAGGGACTAAGAATCCACAAGTAGCGGTATCGACTCAGTGCTATTAAATGAAAATAATACTTTACAAATTTCGTGCATTCGAAACCCTTTCCTGGATTTACCTTCCGAAGCACGAGGAACATTCCAATAATCATTTGAAAGCCAGGGATGTATAAATGCGTACAAACGTTATAGGAGTTATGATATATTTTAAAATACCTACGAAGACCTGGGATACACCATGTATCGTCGTATTCACGATCGGACGGTTCATGGTAGATCATTGTTATCAAGGTATTTCTCATAAAATCTCTCTCCAAAAACAAAAGTACTAAAATGAGGGTGTAGGTGGGGTTTACAGAATAGACAATAATTTGCAAAAAGTGCAAAATAAAGGGAAAAAAGTAAAGTTAATAGAGAAAAATAGGCAAAAAAATAAAGAATATAGAATAATGGGGTGGTAAAATATAAACAATGGAGAATAATGAACAAAGTAATTAAAGAATAGAGAAAATAGTCTACAAAAATAAAGAATAAAGAAATGAAGAAATGAAGGACCCTCCCCATCAATTCCCTCTTAAATTGAACTCTGGAAAGTTGAATACAAGTGTATTATCTATGGATTCTTTTTCTTTATTATTTGATCAGCTTATTGTCATAGTCATTTTAAAAATTGCACCATCAGGTGTTTTTGTTCCACTTTTTGAAATATTTTAACACAGGCCCATATTAGATTACTTTGAGCTAATTTATTTTGTTAGTGTCAGCATTGTAATTTTAATGCCTTTTGATCTTTTTTTTTTATCGTGAAATGATAAATAATCAAGCGCTTTTCTGGTTTTCAAGCTTGTATATCTGCATCTCCGCTTATCGAGATATCAGGGTTTTTAATTTTTGTGGGATGTACTGTTGATGTTGGTTCTTTGTAGTGATTAAGATCTTGCAATGCACGCAATATCTGCAGTGGCTAAAGCGTTAAGCATGTACGATTATTCTAGATACATATTTTAGTTAACCTTTGTTGTTTAGTTTTGCTGTCTGATTAACGTAACCAATATTTCCTTTATTCATCCTTGTTTTATTTATCCAAAATTATGTTCATTTAGATTATTGATCGGCATAGGCCGTAAGTTTTCTTATTTGAATTATTACATATTTTTCATGTCGGGGCCTTTTATAGCCGACTATACGGTATGGGTTTATCTCATTGTTGAAGGCCGGCCCGTACGGTTGCCAAAAATTGCTTTCATCCACTTAATTTGAACTCTGGTTGATAGTTGTCTCATTGGCAATCATACCACATCTCCTTATTTTATATTAAAACGGTTTTTATCAAATTTTGATTAAAGGAAAGCCAGACAGAACACAAACAGTGAAGGTAGGTAGGTAAACTGATTTTTTTTTTTTTTTTTTTTTAATGTTTAACATAGACGATATAGGGAAATATTCTACACTGTAACGGAGCTTTACCCAATAACTTTGGACTTTATAACGTTGCTTTACCAAAAAGTCTGGACTAACGTTGCATTACCAAAGGTGTCCATAGAATGAGTGAGGGTAGGCATGAACAATTAGGGTAGGTAGTGACACAGGAAAAACAAGTATATTTTTTTGGCTTAATAGAAAAAGGTAAAAAGCAAAACTTTTTGGATTTTCACACTTGAAATAACATTCGGTTTTTCAATTCTCCTCCGGAATAATACCCGAGCCTTTTTGCAACAACAAAAAAAAAAAAAAAAAAAAAAAAAAAAAAAAAAATTTAAAACATTGATATTTTGTTTGTTATTATTTTGGGGGTATTACCCAAGGGTTTTCCGCTGACAATCAGTACTATCGTTATTACTTTCGCTTATCCGATAATACTTATATAAACACAATAAATCAATTGTCCTGCAAAATTCTGTACCTTATTAGGAAAAATGTATCCGCCTCAATCCTCCGATATTCTCGTTCCAACTTCTTTGGAACTTTTGTATTACAGTTACAATGGAAAATATCAATATGACCCTCGCAATTAAATTGAAGATAAAACAAAAGATTTGTATTGCTTAAATTTGTCTCAGAATACAATTCACAACTGTCTAATCTATGAATAAGGTAGAATGTACTTAACATAACAAACAGAAGAAATTTTGATGAGCCAAATTTCCTTTAATAGAAAGAAAGTTTTTAGGATGTATTTTATTTATAAACCTTGGGATTTAAAAAAAAGTTGTAATGGTTAGATTGTCTTATTTTATCCAAGTCTTCAAAAAATATGCCTGCATTAAATCCTGTTATTCCATCTTTGGCGATTTATTAATACGTTTTCCATTGTGTGATTCCCGAAATTTTTACATTGTACGTCTGTAAGCTGATTTTCACCAGCTATAAAAATAACATTATCTGAAAATTTATGAATAAGATTAAGAAGTTCCATAATATTGTTATTTTACTTCGAGAATGGTGTCATTAACATGTCAACATTTAAACATTTACTTTATGTAAAATTGAATATGAGCAACAGCCTTCCAAATCAAATATTTTACTCGCTTCTTTTACAATTGTCACTGCTTCGGAACTGACATAATTTATATCATATATACATTTCTAGAATTACTATATTGAGAAATGATTAGAAACTAAAAGAGAGGCGGAAGATACCAAAGGCATAGTCAAACTCATAAGTCGAACACGAACTGACAATGCCACGGTTCCAACTCCTCTAGTCGGTTTTTGTTATTCTTTTATGTTCCTTTTGGTCAAATTGCTCGTCAAATATTTTAACACCCTAGGCTTTATTTGTTATGTTTTCGATTTGAGCGCTCCTGGTGAAATTCAATTCAAATTTCTTATTCTGAAGAGCCTGTGTCGCTCATCTAAATCGATGTGCAACAATGACAACACTCCAACATTATAGACTAGGATATAATTCATTACCAAAAATCTTTTTTGTGGATCTTTTATTGCTGATCATTTTTGCTCTGGATAATTTTATACTAGATTTGGTTTCAGATTTTTGTAGAAATTATAAGAAATTGTTTTTATTCGAATTGGTTTATCCTCTGTGTTTAAATAAAAGCAGAATAAGATAATACTCATGTCAACTCTCTGCGTTGACAGAAGTCACAAATTCTTGAATCTACCCTTAACATTTGACTCTGGATTTATTTTTTTAAGATTGGAACTTCTGTTCTATTTCTTCCCAAAGGCATCACTTTGTTTGGCCTTTTTAACTTTTTTGATTTTAGCGTCACTTATGAGTCTTTTTAGACGAAACGCGCGTCTGACGTACAAAATTTCAATCCTGGTATCTATGATGAGTTTATTCACCATCTAGGATGTAGCCGTTTGTCCACTTAACCACATGCACTGGCATATAGTTATGATAATTTCAAATACTTCCATTGTATAGTAAGTATGCAAATGAACGGTTAAAAATGTCGGTTCAAATATCCTTAGAGAGGTTTTACTTATGTATATAACGGATATATTATTAGTTTTGTCAATTTGCTTGCTAGTTTTGTAATTTTTATTTTAAAGTAGAAGTAGTTATATACTATTACTGTCTATGAAAGACCATACGATACAGACCATTCATATTTTGTGTGGCATGATAAATTGTTTGGTTCTAGATATTTTGAAATAATAATTTCAAATCAACATTGATTAAAAAAAATCTTGTTTCTGTATGTTATTAAAAAAAAAATTTGATTAAAGTTGAAAAAAGTTTATCCCCAAGAACAAGCCCTCGTCCACCACAAAAGAGGAATGGTTGCTGCCTTATATTCAGTCATAAACCTTGTTGAGAAATGAAAGTAATGTTATTTCTGTGTGACTTGTAGGTTAATAATGCAGGAATGGTGCATTTCTTGTAAACCGGAGATACCTCAGATAAAGAGTTTGACACCAATGTTAAGGCACAATTCATTCTAACAAAAGCCGCCATGGAATATCTAAAACAAACAAAAGTTAACTTAGAATAGGGTTATAGTCGTGATAACCATGGTTGCATGGGGGAATACCTAAAATATACCATAAGGAGGTGAAAATCATTTTGACGTATTTAGATAGTAAAGCCTCAACATGATACATGTAAAAGAAAATAGCTTACAAATTATAAGCCTGGTATCTTTGGTGAGTGTGTACATACAACCAGTGGGTCGATATCACTGTTGGTTGACGTTTTATACCCAAGGTATGACCAGTTTGGTTAAGACCATATTAACAAATGAGAAAAATAACACAGCAATCTTAATATCCTTTATACACAATTTTGATGAATATTTCAAATTCATCGAATGGTAAAGGCTACTATATAAGCGTCTGTTAGAATTGATAACTGTGTAACTAACAGCAGTGTAACCAGGTAGGACAGTTAGTGGATTACATCTTTAAAAGAAAAATAGAGGGAGGGCTTAATTCTATTCGAGCGTCACTGATGAGTCTTTTGTATACAAAATGCGCGTCTGGTATCTATTATGAGTTTATTTATAAGTTATTGTGAAATGATGTGGATGCTACAACATACAAGGATATACACTTTCATAAATTTTTACGTTGTTCTTGTATGTGAATGTTATTTAAGAATTGAATAATTCTTTTTGTAGTTATATGTATCGCATGTATTCGCATTTTATTAAGGACATTCAAGTTAAAATAAATTGGTCATGAAACGTATTTTTTTTTATATAAGAATCTGCATACAACAGTAGAATGTTGCACTTTAACTAAAGATAGAAAAAAATAATGTATTAATCTCATTTATTTTATTGAATAAATTCTTTCAAAATAAATGTTCATTTGTATAGAAAGCATTAAAATCGGCGAAAAAACGATCTTAAAACTGTCTTAAAATCATCCTATCTTCAAAACCATTCCACGAATTTGTCTTAAATTAGATATATTTTTGCAATAGTAATTTCCGTTTGATCCATATTATATAATCATATTGTTACAAATTTAGTTTTGAATGTATTAACCAATCTGTAACCGTGTTGGTAGTGAAACACGTCGAAAAATATACGTTTTCAAGGCTTTATGACACAACGACGTTTAGCTAATTTCGACGTTTTGTGGAATTTTCTCCAAGCACTCCACCTTGACTAATGTAACCATATGATTGATTTACATATTTTAAAAAGTAAAAATAAGCTGGCAACAACATGTCGATTATAAAAGTTATACGCACTGGGTGTCGCGACGGAGGTTTTAAAGACAAATTTGATAACTTTTCCAAACTTTTACGTGCATTTTATACAAATATTTACTTATTTAAAGGATTTCCTTTCGATGATATTTTAGTAAGTTTTATAATTCTTTTGTCTTTATTCAGTTAGAGCTCAATGTGTCTAAGCAATGTGTTACACACATCTGGGACATATTCCATTTACTGTTCCTGAACTTAACAAAAATAAGTGCATTTCTATTTCACATGAGTAAGTCAATTATCTCTATGAAAATTGTTTCGTTCCGGCTAAAAGAAATAATAATTATTTCTATCCACCACTAATCTATAATACTAAAATAACGAGGTCCAATTTGTCAGCCGGCATGACATAAAGACGACGATTCAAAGAATTCAACTTTATATATAACTAATATAGGACAATGGTGTTGATTAAAAATTACATCATTCCAGGCCCTTTTGTTTTCCAAATAATTAATATAACCAATAATTAATATAACCAATAATTAACAAGTTCCGGGTCGAATCCGTTACAGATAATAGTATATGTCACATATAGTTTCCGGTTTAAGTATGTATGTATGTTCTGTATCTTCCTCCTTTAATAGGAGCACCACCATGGGATATTGTGTAAAGTAGGACACTGAACTTACCGTATCAGTACAGATTAAATGTGAGCATTAGCCTTCCCAGTTTCCCAGTCTGGCCTAGACGGGTTTAACTACCAGAAGTAGTTAGAAAACCAGGACGGGTTCAAACATAAAGATTTTTAAAGCACAGAAAAATGTGCACCTTATAATCAGCATGACTTTATTAGATGACAATACGAATGCAAAAAGTAAAGGCTAAACATAAGGCGTAGGTACTTTAATTCAGTCACGGAACCGCGATGTCGCGCGTGTGTTCTAGTCGAAATTAAACCAATACAACATTATATTTCCAGCAAGAAATAAGTAAATCTTCCTAATTAGTCATTGGACAATTAGAATAATGTTACGTTTATGCATGTTAATATTTATCTTTTTTTTTAATGTTCGAAGGAGTGTACTAATGTTTCCTTCATTTAAAAGCACGATACTATTAACATTTTGGAATCTTTTTGGTTATTCCATATTGATAGAACTTTAGTAGTTTTTCCATATGAATTGGATTTGGAATAAAACAGAATATTAACTTGCGGGAAAAGTATATTCAGCGCTCAAAACGTCGCGTGCTTTTACGTGCATACTTACGGTAAAATCGTTTGATGTACAATTGGTTTTGGTAAATTATTGTCATTACATACATTCTCTCTCTCGGAATACGGAATAAAACAATTACTGTATTTTGCTTTGGTAAATATAGGGTTTAATTGACTTTTGAAAGCATCAAGTTTATCATGTGTCAAGGAAATATATTATGATTTTGAATATTCATCGAAGCATGACTCAGAAGCCTGTAATGCAGTGGTTGTCGTTGGTTGTTGTCCGCATATTGATTTGTTGTATATAAATCAGGTCGTTAGTTTTCTCATTTGAATTAATTCACATTTGTCAGGGCCTTTCATAGCTGATTTTACGGTATGAGTTTTGCTCATTGTTGAATGCCATACGATGACTTATAGTTGCTTACATCGACGTCATTTGGACTCGTGTAGAGAGTTGTCTCATTGAAAAATATGAAAAAAAAAAAAAATTAAAGGGCTTTTTACCATTCATTATCATTTCTTCCTTTTTTCTACAGGAAATATTGTATTTGTTTCAAGTATTTGTGGCAGTAGGCCGGTACTTTATGTAGAAAGTATATGCGATGTAAGACCGGTTAAGTTCAATCATCATTTCTAAACATTTACCTCGAATTTGACAACAGCGGTCATCTCAGTACCAGAATCTATAACAAACGAGACGATTTCAATTTCCATCACCTTAGCAGTAATATACCAACTTCACCGCGTATGGAGTGCACATTTCTCAACTCATACAATATTCAAGAGCTTGCAGCTGTTACTCAGACTTTGTAAAACGTCTTCGGTGTCTGAGCAAAAAATTAATAAGCCAGCGTTTGTCAAAGAACGTCTTGTTTTTTTCACAAAAAGTTCATCGGAAAGTTCCAAGACCTAGTAGATAAATATTCAGTGTTTACTTCACGAATAATACAAAAAATGTCTTGATTTATAGCTTATAGGTGCTGAAGATGTGTATCTTTTTATTTTACATTAGTTTCCCCGTTAATTGTCTTAGTGTTACAAGTATTATGTTTCTTTTGGTCGTATGACTTTTGATGTAAATCGGTATTCATGCATCCCGCCGTCAGGTTTTTAAATTTTAACTTTGAGAATTCCTGGTGCAATTTGGTCATGAGGTGGGATTAGGACACACGGAGTTTTTACAGTGTTGTTTCCATTTTGTTTAGCCTTGTATTCAAAAAATTTTTATTTTTTTTATCGAAAAACTTTTTTGTTGATGTTTTTGTCAAATTTATTATCTCCCATACCTTTTTTGTTGGTGTCTTTGTTATATTAATTTGTATGTTTGTTTGAATTTTTATGTCAGTCTGTGATGTATGTTTACACAGTTTTGTCTGCTTTATCCCAGTTATTGTCACAATAATCTATTATGTAAGTTTGGGTTGCTTACCCAATTTTGTCAATATAACGGAAATAGACAACTGTCATACAAGTGGGAGGTTTAGCCTGCTATAAAACCAGGTTTAATCAACCATCTTCTTTGGAAAATGCCTGTACCAAGTCGGAAATATGGCAGTTGTTTTTCGCTTGTTGTTGATTTTATCAGTTTTTATGGATTTTTCCTTTTTGAATTTGCCTTGGTGTTCGATATTTTTGTTATATTTTGTTTCTATATGTCTGTGAATTTGCCAAATATTTTTGAACAAATGAGTTCAATTTATGGAGATGATTAATTAAAACTGGATGTCACATTGTACACTATTTTGTGAAATAGCCAGAAAACTAGAACATATACCCCCATTTTGTCTTTTATTAGCAGAAGGCAATACATCTGAATAGTGCCACCCTTGTGTAGATAAAGTGTCTGTTATATTTACAAAACAGTGAATAAAAAATGAAAACTTTGAATGCGATATTTCTCGAAAATAAGTATGATGATCTATATTTTTCGAAAATGAATTTGAAATGGATGTATATTTTAGCAAAACATAAGGAAAATCTATTAAATTATATCACGGATGTCAAGTTGGTTAAATATTTGTATACACTTTTAGTGTCTGTCCACCTATAGAGTATAGACATAAAGCATGAGTTGATGGTCTCAATGAGTAACTATACATTGTTTTCACAGATGGTAGAGCTGCCTGTATATTGTATGAGTAAAGCGGCTGTTGATATGTTTACACAATGTCTTGCCTTAGGTCAGTATATATTCTTGTGTCCTTTTAGGTACGTAAATAGCTACACCCACTTCATCTGATCTCTGGTGGATTGTTGTCTCATTGGCGATCATACCAAATCTCCTTATTTTTATATAGTAAGGTACCTAGAAAGTCGCAGATATAACGATATTTAAGAAGGTATAAAACATCATTCCTTGTGTTGGGATGGTGGGTTGTTGATGGAGTCACTGTTTTCATACAACCAGGGTTTTAGTATATTTTCCATAAAACTGCGACATTGAAGTCAACTGATTTTCATATTTTCAAATGTAACTAAAATGATTGAAATTGGAGAAGGTGGGGTGTCCTTGGTTTGACGTAAAACTGCCTTTATATTTATTAATGTCATTTCGTTCTGTAAAACAGTAGGAAATTTAAAATTGCCATTAATGCACCAACAAACAAGAACGTGTCCATAGTACACGGATGCCCCACTCGCACCATCATTTTCTATGTTCAGTGGACCGTAAAATTGGGGTCAAACTCTAATTTGGCATTACAATCAGACAAATCATATCATAGGGAACATGTGTACTAAGTTTCAAGTTGATTGGACTTCATCTTCATCAAAAACTACCTTGACCAAAAACTTTAACATGAAGCGGGACAGACGAACGAACGGACGGAGTAACGAACGGACGCACAGACCGAAAAACATAATGCTATCGTAGGTGGGACATAAGAAGGCTTTAGGACATAAGTAGATTATCATTCTCCTTTGCATCCACACCCCTGATTAATCTCTTCTCATGTTTAGAGTTGATGGTCATAGAAGGTTGAGGTTATTTTTGCAAAACTGTACATGTTTATGTTGCTGTGATATTCTATATACTTTATTTACTCCGAACTTTCCATTTTTATGGAACTCCGTTTAAACTTGATCTGCATATTAGGTATATATAGACATAATCTACATATTTTATCAGTTTATATAATATCTTTAAATTGACGCCTTATTCATTTACGTGTGTTTCATATCAGGATTTCCTGGCTTATAAGGACACTGCTGAACTAAAAGTTTCTTAAAGGTAACGTTGAAAGTCATCTCTTCGAAACTGTTACGGACGCCACCTTTCTTGATAGATCGTTTTTGAAAATCTTTGTCAAAGATGGCCATGGATGTTCTATTAATGTTTGAAACATACCCTTTTCTTCGTCGCAATATAGCCTTTTTGTGCTGAGGCGGCGTAAAGCAAACACCAATCAATCAATTTTTCATCGTTCATAGCTTATTGCCGAATTTAGACTGATGACTTTAGTCATAAGCAATCCGACAGGTTCCATTAGTGGAACAATAACTGCTTCTTACCTTTTAGGAGCACTTGAGTTCAGTTTTGTTTTTAGTGGGGTTTTGTTGCTCATTTATTAGTTATCTGTGTTGTGTTTTGTGTACTAATGTTTGTTTTTTTTTTCTTATGTTTCTTTTGGTCATGGTGTTGTCTGATTTATTTTGCATTGATGACTTTTTGATTTCCCATTGGTATTTCCGTACCGTTGTATAGATATAAAAATAAGGAGATTTATAATATTATAAATAAGTTGACTTTCATAATTTATTTCAGAATTGGCTCCATTTGGTGTAAAAGTAAACACCGTTAGGTAAGTTATTTATTTGGTTGGTATCCATTAGGAACAACCAACATGGCAGCAAGACTTTAAGTAGAATACATTTAATTTACAAGAAAATCTATTGAAAACACCACACAACCGGGTTATTTCTGGAAACCACTGTATTAATTGGCATAATAGTAGTATTTCTTCATTATGGTATATTGGCAATCATGTAGTATCTGGTTTTCAGATTTCTGCCACCATAGTTTTACCATAGTTTTATCCCTGCAAACAAAATTTGAGGTATATAGGAACCACCTTGTTTGTCTAACCTTCTGTGTGTCTGTCCGTCTGTTCCAATTCGTGTTAGAGGCATAACTGTTGTCCCGTAGCGATTAGATTGACTAAACTTGGTATACAGATGCAGTAATTAAAACTAACATTTTTGACAGTCTCCAGGGATTTGCAATAATAAATACAAGCATTAATTTGTGAATATACAGTAACAAAACCTCATCCGTTTGTTCCTGTGCCAGATTGACTTACCGGTAACCCGGTGTCAAAAAACAGGGACGAAAGATACCAGAGGGACAGTCAAACTCATAGATCGAAAACAAACTGACAACGCCATGGCCAAAAATAAAAAGACAAACAGACAAATAATAGCACAGATGACACAACATAGAAAACTAAAGACTAAGCAACACAAACCCCACCAAAAACTGGGGGTGATCTCAGGTGCTCCGGAAGGGCAAGCAGATCCTGCTCCACATGTGGCACCCGTCGTGTTGCTTATGTTATTACAAATCCGGTAAATAGTCTAATTCGGTAAGTCACATTCGTGAAAAGGGAAGGGTATTGTAGTTACGACATAAGGAACATATCCGATATCATCTGTGAAACGTTTATTCCATAACGGTCAACCAACTCGTGATGGCGTCCGTAAAATTTACGAAGGGATGATTTCAACTTCACCATTTAAAACTCTTGGTTTAATAGCTTCCTTGTGAGCAGCAATCCTCTATCAAGGAAATCATGATAGGAAACACAAGCCCGGGAATATCGTATCAATTGGGAGATATATACTCCGTATGCAGGCGCTGCTGGAATGTTGCTACATAGAAATGGAAAGTTCACAATTGGGAAGCTGAAATCATCTCTTTTGTCGTAAAGTTTTATTTCAACCGACCCTCATTGTCAATTTCTAGATGTAAGTCAAGATATGAGGCAGACTTAACTGTATCTGTAGTATCCTTTATCTCTAGTTCAATGGGATAGATTCGTTCAACATAGTCACCAAATTTTGTATTATTTAGTGAGAGAACATCATCTATATAGCGGAACGTAGAGTTAAAGGATATTGCTAACTTCTTATCTTTCTTCCTAAGAAGTTCCTGTATGAAGTCAGCCTCATAATAATAAAGAAACAAGTCGGCAAGAAGAGGCGCACAATTGGTTTCCATTGAAATTCCGACAGTCTGTTGAAAAACACGTCCTCCAAACGTAACAAATATGTTGTCAATCAAGAAATCAAGCATCTTGATAATGTCAGTTTCAGAGAATTTTTTGTTTGAATCAGAGTGATTCTTTACAAAGTAGGATTTATCCTCCCAAGACAAGATACTTGTATCTACGTTCGCCATTCTTTTTAATGAAACAAAGTAATACCAACTCTTTCAATTTGTCTTTTAGTTTGGAATGGGGAATACTTGTGTAAAGTGTAGAAAAGTCAAATGTTTTAATACTATTGCAAGATGAGAGAGTCTTAGATTGTATGTACTCTAAAAGATCTTTGGAATTTTTTAGTATCCACATCTGATTCACGCCACCTCTAGAATAGGCAGTTTCACAATAACTTTGGAGCCCGGCTTTGATTGCTTCACACAGAGGCAATGATAATATAAAATAAACATACTGAAAGCCAAATATAGTTAGTATTTCATTGGACCAACAACGAATTCAATAAAGTAATTTTATCATGGTAACCTTTCGAAACGATTGACTGATACTTTTTTTATGATTAATGATAATATATCAACAACATTCTCCATCTGCAAATGTATTTCCTTTTCAGCTCATAAATATATTTATTATTGACTTAAATATACAAATTGACAATGAAGGATGTTTGAGAAATAAATTTTCAACAAAAGAGAAGATTTCAATTTCCCCATTCTAGCGTTTCATTTCTGATAACCATTCCAGTACCGCTTACATATGGTATTTATTTTCAAGTTGGAACGATATTCCAGGGCTTGCATTTCCTATCATGATTTCTTTGAAAGAGTGTTTATGCTTAAAAGAAAGTTATTGTATCAAGGGTTCTAAATTGAAAATTGGAGTAATCACTTTTACAGACTCCATCATGATTTGGTTGACCGTTATGGGATATCTGCGTCACAAATGACCACGGATATGTTCAACTTGTCGTGACCACAATCTCGTCGTATCTTCCTCCATTGTGACATTACCAAATGCCTATCACCGTATTATTTTGCACTTGCAATGTGAAACACGACGGGTATCACAAGTGAAGCAGGAACTGTCGGCCCTCCTGATACCCATGAGTTCTTCCCGATTTTTGGTGCGGTTTGTATTGCTAATTCTTTAGTTTTCTGTGTAGTATTTTGTTATTGTTGTTTTCTTTAATCGTCTTTCTTTTTTGCCATGGTGTTGTGTGTTTATATTGAACTAAGGATGTTTATTGTCCCCTAGATATCCTCTCTCTCTGTCTTTTATACAAATGTATATACTGTGAAAGTACTTTTATTCGTGGGGAACCAATTTTCGTGGTTTTCGTGGATGATTTTATCCACGAATTTAAGTGTCCAACGAAATAAAACAACCGTTGTCTAAAATCAAGACATGGAAAGATACCCATGTAAGTTTGACTACTGATATGATCTAGAGAATATATTGAATATCGCCAAATCTGTGAAATACTATAATAGTAGTCACAGGGCAAATGCACCATGAACTAAAACTGCCCACTTAATCTTGAAAAACCTAAACTGTACAACTTTTGATCTTATCATAAAAAATATTTGTGATCGATGATAGTCAGATTAGCGGTATTGATATGCTATGATAAAGTGTTCATTTTATGACCTCGTAAATCTCGTACGTATGGGAAATAATAATGAAATTTTACATTCATGCTGGGCTTGCTTTTTATAAGAATTATTTTACTATTCAAGATACGTTGATAGCATTTGTTTTCTTTAGGTGACATGTTTATGGCCTAATTAACACCTTAGATGGTCTTTAATCTGTTGATCACTCTATCTCGGATTTATAACTAGTTTGATCACTATGATTTACACGGGTCAATGTTTACTTTGCAATTTCTTTCAATCCAGACAATTTGTAACCTTCGTTTCTAATGTCTTAAATGTTTTCAATTTTTTTCTAGAAAACTAAAATCCACGAATTTAAAAACCCACGAACATGTAAGTGTTGCTCAAACCACGAAAATTGATACCCACGAATTAAAGTACTTTCACAGTACATTATCAGCATTGAAGCACCATCTGCATTTGTTATACTTTTTGTAGACTTTCCATACTAAATATATAAGTTGACCGCTTCGTTAACAGTATATTTCCTATTTAGTCCAGGTGCAATAGTTTCAAAGATAGCTAGACGTGGAGAAAGCGGATATCATTCTGATGAAGACTATCAAAAGGTACCTTTATCGTTATTCTGGATTTTTATTGTGACAAAACTTTCGTAAAAGTTATCTTTTCATTCGAAAATATAAAATCTCCATAGACATTAATTATATGAGTGACACATGCATGCATTCTTCAAATGCGTACCAAAGGTTCAATTTGTGATTGTATATGGGATAAACGCTAAGTCAGACCAAACTAACTATAAATGGCATTTTAAACTGAACACTTAAATGTCAGAGCAAAAGATATCCACCGTAATCCACAACTAATTTATACCATTTGAGACGTTTTGTTATTTCTAGGTATTAATTGTTTTTGTTTAACTGTTTCTTTGACATTTATTTTCAGTAATAATTAACATGAAATGGTCAAATTTGAATATAACTATCAGTTTCAGAAAGTGCTGTCCGCTAAGTAGCCAGTGCTTTGTTACTTGTATGACTTGAATCATACATTTCATCACATAAATTATTTAATTGTTTAAAAAGATGAAATGATTATCTCCCTTAAAAAGCTGTCTTTGAACGATTTAGCAGTTCTATTTGTGGCTTTTTCACACAAATGTTTAATTTTGGCTATCCAAATTTTTGGTCTCTATCGTAACTGTTTAAAACTTATTCAATTACATTTTTGTCGTTGTATTGGGTCTATTTAAAAAATGGAAAATGTTTTATTGAGATACTAACGTATATTTTAAATGAAACTCTCACTCATTTGACGTGAAAGTCATGTTGTAAAATTGAATGGAATTTCAGCTTAATCAGCTGCTTTTACCTAAAAATGGACATTTTAATTTAAGCAATGTTTACACGATTTATTTTACAAAACGAATTCGTTCTTTCTAATTTACACTGCAGAAGAAAAATTATTCCATTTTATCTGGTTTTACGAATATTTTTCCATGTTATCTTAAGTAAGTAAGTACCATAGCTGAAAACAGTCCAAAATATCCACCTCATACATTTATGTGTTGTTTTGTATATTATTAGTGGTTTGAATAAGTGAACATTGTAATGTAATTTTTTTTTTTTTTTTGCATTTCGAAACAGCCGTGGACAGAAACATTATTGTGTGGGATAATACTATATCTACATAAATCATATGTACGTCTAACATATTATAATTATCTGGAAGTTTATTCTTGACTATATGTGTTTCATAGATTAAAGTACACTGTAGTCAGAATGTATAGTTTGGTTAATATTAGATACAGTATGCAAACAAATCAGCTTCAACCTATTTTCGTTTCAGTTTTTAGTTGCAGAAGCAGCAAAACATCCACTTGGAAGAGTAGGCGTGCCACAGGATGTGACATCAGCAATTTCATTCTTATCTTCCGACGAAGCCTCATTTATTTCTGATCAGATTTTATATGTCGATGGTGCACGACATTGTTTATCCGCTGGAGTAACAACAAGTGTTAAATGATACATGTAATTGTGTTTTTATGGAATGATTATACCATTAAACCTGAGGCAATTAATAAATATAAAAGAGCAGAAGTATTGTTTTTGTTCATCAAAGAAATGGGTAGATACGAAATTATTCTTCTCTGATAGAAAATAATATAAAACACAATATGATACCGGCAGACTACAGAATGATAGTAAATATAAGTAAAGTGGCACAATTAGGTCACCGTACGGTCTTCAACAATGAACAAACCCCATACACAATAGAAATCTGCAAAAAGGCCCGTTCATTACTAAATATAAAAACAATTCGAAAAGGAAGACATGATTAATGCTATACAATAAATGAACAACAAAATATGACAGACAGCAACCAACGACAACCACTGAATTACAAGCTCCTGGCCTAGGACAGGCACATACAGACAGCAACAAACGACAACCACTGAATTACAGGCTCCTGGCATAGGACAGGCACATACATAATAATTTAGTTATGTTGGGCCATTTTATAGCTTGCTTTACGGTTAGGGTTTTTCTCATAATGGAAGGCTGTAAGGCGATCTATATTTGATAAAAAAAGGTCATTTGTTCGGTGGTCGATAGTTGACTCATTGGCAATCAGACCACATCTCCTTATTTTTATTTTGAGAGCTGAACCCTTCCCAACATAAAACAATGGTGTAACAGCATAACATTAGAACAAATATTAGAATAAAAATTTGTTGGAAAAGGGTTGACTCGTCATATCAGCATTAAGCATACCAAAACACACAAAAAAAAAAGACACAAAAAAGTGCTCGCAGTTAATGAAAAAACTTTTCAAATGCTTATACTTCGCACATTTCGTCTAAATTAGTCTTGCCAGTTGCGCTCGAATTAAAACAATTGGAAGACCAAATCAAATACTAAGTTGAAGAGCATTAAAACGAAAATCCCGAAAAGTTTTGCCAAATACAGCTAAGATAATATATGTCTGGGAGTAGAAAAACTTAGTGTTTCGAATAATTCGACTTTGGATAACAGTAAATTTACAGATAATGAAATTATCAAAGATATTTCATGTCGACGCGAATGAGCTGACTACTAGGCTGATACACACTGGGACGAGTCGTCAACGAGAAGTGGCATCGATCCTGTGGTTGTTAACAATTAATAAAAAGATACCAGGCTTTTAATTTAGTATGTCAGGCGCGCGTTTCGTCTGCATAAGCCTAATCATTAGCGCTCGTATCAAAACAGTTGGAAGACCTAGTCAAATACGACGTTGAAGAGCATTGAAAACTACAAATTCCAAAAGTTTTGCTAAATATGGATAAGGAAATCTATACCGAGGATAGAAATACCTTAGTGTTTCGCATATCATAACATTGTGTGAAAAGTGAATATATAACAGAAAATGAACATATCAATGATATTTCATACATGTATCAACATAAATTTGGCTGATGATACCCGCGGTGGCGTAACGTCCACCAGTAGTAGAATTGACCCGGTGGTAAAAAAATATGAAAGCTAGTTCAAAGCGAATTCCAAATAATTAATAAACCATATTTTCCCAAACAAAATTATTTATAAGTACACGTCCAATGGATTTAGTGTAAGACGTCCTAAACATCTTAATAATGTTAAAATGATAAAGTTTCAGAATAAGTTTATTCTTAAAATGGATCGTATCTAAATTTATCTTCTCTATAAACAGCATAACCGTGAAAATAGGGATGTGATATACCGTTTGTAATAACGTTTCTACAAGTTTGTTGACCTTGAAATAACTTTTGGTTTGGTATTGTTTGCTCTCCGTCCCACTAATGTATACCCCACATCTCATTTTATTCAAAATGAAAATAACACTTTATTAATTCCGTGCGTAAATAAATCGAATAATGGGATAATGGGAAGATCAAAACCAATTAATCAATAAAAGGAGATATGGGTTGAAATTATCAACTAGGATCCAGTTTGTTTCGTGTAAAATAATGTAGTATTTATGGCAGCACCCCTGTTAGAAATCTACACACGGAAATAATCCAACATAAATAATCGAGCGGTAGAAATATTGAGTCGCTATTTTCTCTTTTATTGTTCTATGTTTTATAAATGTAGCTTTTAACAAACAAGAATGATACTTCTTTTGAATAGCATTATACAGTTCTGATCTTTATTAAAGTCATATTGTATAAACATTCCTGTTTTTATATATAGCTATGTTGTTAACTCTTTGTTCTCTCTACCTCCTGTTTATCAGTATGGGCATTCATATGAACTATTTCCAATTTTTTCATCAATGGCCCTTGAATAGATGTATCAAACTCATCGTCCAGAACCTTCAAAACAATAATTCATTAATAGATTAAGAGAATAAACATTTGAAGGTCAGGGTAAGTGCTTAAATGCCTGAAATTTAATGTGCATCAATCTTGAATTGGTGTATTACAAGTCAATACAACTGCAAAGAAAGTATGGCAGTAAGACATATTTGACGTCTTTTATACCAACAACACCCGTGGGTATATACCCAAAGAGTGAGCGTGAGCTATTGCTTTTTGGATCCGTCGTTCGTTCGTTGTCGTCCATCAGTATACATTTTAAAAATATTTAATTAAACCAAACTTTGTCATGCTCATCTTGAGGATGCGATGTTTAAAATTAGTTCCTGATATTATATGATCATTCGACATAGCCGTTGTTACTAGCAATACAATATTTGGGAGATTAAAACGATCAAAATGGTTATTTTAATGGAATTCATTGTAAATAAAGGCAACAGAAGTATACCGCTGTTCAATAGTCATAAATTGATTAAGAGAAAACAAATTCGGGTTACAAATTAAAACCGAGAAAAACACATCAACTATAAAAGGAAAACAACGGAACAACAGAAACACCGAACTGCAACAAAAACAAACGCCAACACATATAGAAACGGGCTATTTGATAACAACTGCCATATTCCTGACTTGGTACAGGACATTTTAAGAACAAATGGTGGGTTGAACCTGGTTTTATGGCTAATCAAACCTCCCGTTTATATGGCAATGTTAAAAATACCACTAAAATGACAACACTTTGACAAGGTCTTATAAAACAGGTCTGATCTTTATAAAAGTCATATTGTATAAACATTCCTGTTTTTATATATAGCTATGTTTTTAACTGGGTTGATGATTGTATAGATTATTACTAATTTTTATTCTATAGTGTTTTGTTTATAATGAAGTATAAATAAACTGCCTATTTGTTGCTTAATTTCTTGTATAAAAAATTGACTTGGAAATTTTTTAAAGATGAAATTTTCCCCAGCTTTCCTTATTTTGTTATTTTTTTTTTTAGATATTAAGCATATACTGAGTTGATGATTGTGTAACGATAATTTCCAATCAGCTTTGCGTTTAACTCTGTTTTAACATACTTTCACCTTATTATGGCCATTGGACCTAACAAATTCGTTAAAATATCAGTAAACAAGTTCTCTCCGAAGATAATGATGTGACATTTGGTATCTCAGTTTATTATCAAATGGAACATATCTTATATGAGATGGATATGGCATACATGTTTTCCCCAATCAAAGCTACGGGACTAACAAAATATCAAAACAATGATAGTTTTCTGTTTATTTTGCAGCAATCATATGGGATATTAGCTGATATTTGGTGAATTCGGAACTAACATCGGCATTTTGTTCCGGTTGTATTTTTCTACTAAATTACTTTCCTTTTACTTACTAGGCTGAAAGAAAATAACAGTGATCTGCTACGTGGTGAACCTTTGTAGCAAAACTTGAACTTATTAGTTGGAAATAATATATAATGACAAGTTTCAGATCTTTTGTGAGCGTCAGAATGTTTAGGCTGGTATTGACCTTGTCACAGATTAGACTGGACCATCTATTGTAAAAGGCTGAGTGACTATATTGGGATCAAACAGTTGCAAATGAGTTTATCGGCTGAATACATTCAACGAACCGGGTTTTATAAAAAAAGGTTCAAAAGGGGTTTTCTCACAGATGGGTGTTTTTTTTTTTTATTTTAAAGTCCCTTTTAGCTTCCAAATCAGCCTGATCTGTTTAAGATCTGAGGAAACAATACACTAGTCGATATCATGCATAGATATTATATTAGAATAAAGGCTTATTGGAGTCTCCAGCTGAAGCATTTATCTTACCTCTACAAAATCTTTTATAGACTCTTTTTGTGTTGCTGTTCTATCTATGGTAGCAATATACAGTTAGGAAAAATGTAAAATTTATTCGCATAGGTTTTACCAGCCTCTTTTCCTTGCTGTCTTACAAATTAAGCTTACTGTGTGTGTCATATATGTACATATGTAAATAATCAGTATCTTCAATAGATTTGATATCCAGTAGTTAAAATGGTAAAATATAATTTCTTTTTGGTGTATCCATGGCAACATTCTGCATTTATTTGCTATAAAATAATGCAAAGGGGGTAAAGATGTCACATATTTCCCAAAAGTTTGGCCAGAAGTAGAATTTCAATACCTACGAGTGATACTTTTTCTGAAACTGTTTACATATATCTATCAAGAAATCAAATAAAAACATATGTCTTTCGTCTCATTTTTTTGTAAAATTGCGTCAAAAACTTCGTGTAGAAAAAAAAGAGTTTGTAAACATTACATTAATTTCTGGACCTTTGGCCGGTCTAGCTATGAAAATACGGACAGTCAAACAGAAGATAGCCCATAAAACATGTAAAAAATACTCTTGATGTTCTTATAAACCAACTTTGAAGGCTAAATTAGTACTCAGCTGTCCTAAATTGAATTTTATTGCACAATAACTTTCATATTTGAAAAATCCACAGGGGCTAAAATACGAAACCACACTCCTATCTGTGTATTGCTACCTATAGAACAAAACGTGTCCCAGTCCGGTTTCAGTTTTGGAGTTGATGATCTCATAACGACCCCTGGTTTTAAATTTCATAGCCCGAAAGGTGCATCGGGTCGCTGCCAAAGTAAATCCAAACTCTATCTTATATCGTTTGATACATTTGGAAGGCTGAATGAGAAGACACTTTAAATTAAAAACAGAAGTGTAGTTGGTCCCTAAAATGTCCATTAATAAGTAGCCGTTTTTATAAGGAAAAACTTTGAAATCGACAATATATAAGTTTTACGGTATTGGTTGACCCATAAAATGTGTATATATCTCAACTCACTAGCGGCTTTCACGGTTTTAGATCTTTAGATACCAGTAACGTCGTCTGATCTGTAATTCTACTGACTATGTCCTATTTCCGATTGTGATATTTTGACTGAGTATGGATTAGCATGGCGGGTGATGCATGCATAGCAGGAGATGCTTACCCTGTCGACAAACCGGTCTCGCTCCTTTTGGAGTTCATGTGATTTCCTTAGTTTTGTCCGTTACCTTTCAATCAATTTACGATATTTAACATCTATAAACTACGTGTGCTTTGATTTACTACAGATGAAGGAATTGCGACCAATTATTAGCATCCTATATATTTTTGTCATTCTATGATTTTTTTTTTTTAGCTTTCCTTAAGATATTTATCTAGAAAACGTTTCACATCAGTTAGTCTGTATTTTGTTTTCCATTCTCAGCATTTTGTTATTTTTATCAGTTCTATATTCAGAAATATATATATATCGGAGGTCATCTCGATTGTTAATTAGTTGGCGTCTAGACTAAAATACACACGCAATGCTGATATATATTATCGAGTCCATGCATTGTTAATTGTTTATTTTAGATATTCAGTCCAATATTTTTAATGGTTTAAACCATAGTAACAATTTACCTCCATACCGTCATTAAATTTATTAGTATCCATCTAAGGTCATCTTTGCCTGAGGGAGTGAAACCATAGTTTCTAAATCAGAACACTTTGCCTGTATAAAATATAAAATACAAAGATTTACTGACACTTAATCATCAAAAGAAAATTGGTATCGAAAATCAGGTTTCATTTATAATTCCGAATCATATTGAAGTTTCCAGTATGTTTTTATTGTCTCAAACTTGAATGGCATGGTCAATTCCTTGGGAATTGCACGCTTGTGTCATCAAAATCATTTCAATTTTAATACGTTGCATTCCACAAATCATTATTAAAATAAATAAGTTTTGCAATCCATATTCATGTATAATCAGTCTACCATTTTTCGCCACAGGAATTCAGGAAAAAAATGTTTAGTAATTTGGTAAAACTCTGATAAGTTTCAAGTTGAATGATTTTTTTTCAATTGTTATCATTTGTGGTTATAACATTGGCTTCACCACTTTCTTTGGAGTTCAGTTCCGCTACCTCTGGTGCTTGGTGTCCATCAGTGGAGCCAGGAGTCCTACCGTGTTGTCACAATTGCTGCAGATGCAGGGATAAATATAAAATTGTGAGCAAATAAACAATTCCGGGACGGATTTAAACAGACACAGGCTGATTCTGAAAGATTAAATTCATCTATCAACGTAACTACTGACGAAGACTTAATGTTGAACTTCAGTAAATTATGCACATACGCATATATATTGTTTACATGTATAAGAATCCATGCAGGTCCTTAGCAAGGAATTCGTCAGGTTTTCTGTTGTTCTTATGGAGGGTTATGAAGCTCTAATGTTTAAAACGGTCAAACTTCAATCAGAATCTCGTTTTTAATCTTCTTCATTAGTAATTTTATGGTTTTCCGTCGGGAGCCATTCGGACGAACTGTCTAAATAAATCATACAATTGTGTTTGATTCTCACATGCCCTAGTCCCTGGTAAGACCAAATGACCATTGCTTATCAGCGTCGTTGTACAGATTTTGAAGGGATAAACAGTTTTTATAAATCCAAAGGCTGCCTCTATTGCACAATCTTTCTTAATTAGTTGATGTAATATAAACGTGCTTTTATGTCATGATGTCAAATAAATTCTTGTATCGTTTATTCTATCAGAAGTTGCCAGTGTTATGATGCTCGGTATTTAGCAAAAACTTAAAAAAAACCAAACAAACGTAAATTCTTGTATCGTTTATTCTAGCAATGTCTGATATAAGACAAATATAGCACTCCCCAACAGTTGATGAATTAAGCCTACCACAATAAACCAACATTTTATGATATATATACAATGATAAAATATATATTTCTACAATTGTGTAAAATAATTTTTTCTCAACATCCATCATACATTTTATGTACAAAGCACTGGACTTTCAAAGCAATGAACAAGGCTTCAATAGTATCACTTACAATATCTATAATGTTTTATTTGGGATATGCCATTATATGTGTAGTGGTGTTTGGACTAAGAAAATACGTCAGCTTTCTTTGCTTAATCAAAAAGAGATGACAAATATCAAATGCATATCTTATTCGATACACTAAATAGTTGAATTCAAGTTAAGATGAAATAATGTTAATCCTTGCCCTAAAGAATGAAAAATGTATCTATTACATTTCCCCCTTAATTTAGAGCTATATTGATAAATGCCAATGAAACAACTGTGCATTCATTTATTTTCAAGATTTTGAGGAAAAGTTTTTTTGTGAGTATACCAGCCTATAGGAAGTTTGTAATAGTTGAATACTAACAATTTTAGGATTTGCCTTTACCCATGAAATCCCTCACAAATCAGTCAAATCAAACCATAATAGTACTAAAACAATCGGATATTTAGAATAAGTCAATAATGAGGACATTATGTGGTTAATTTTAGACGATTCATGGTTTCATCTGACAACTTTCAACCAGTTCAGGGATACAATAGGGGATTTTATTGAGGTAAGGCTGATAACCAAATTTTGGGTTGGGTTTTTTTTCTTTGCTATATTTATATGAAAAACAGCTTTCACAATCAGTTTTTTTTATATTTGAAACTGGTTAAGTAAATTTCTAATTTATAATACAATAAAGAGAGTCAATCGTTGATAATTATCGTATGTACCTGTAAAATTATATACATGGTAATGTCAAAACAAAATAGCAATCCATATATAAGTAGCAAGTTCTGGTACCTAGCAACCAATCTACAACCATAAATATACAATTAACACTTCATTTATGAATCACAACTGAAAATTCAAATATATACAGAAACCATCCACTGGTCAGTTGAAACAATACAAATAAAGATACCCACTGGTCAGTTATACAGAAACCGTACATATAAAGATACCCACTGGTCAGTTATACAGAAACCATACAAATAAAGATACCCACTGGTCAGTTGAGACAGAAGAAAGATATAAAAAGATTTCAAACTGCAACATCAAAACAGAATAGTTCAATTTTCATTTGACACCCCCTCCCCCCTTCCAATGGAAGATGTTTTTAGTTTTGAGACAAAAATTTGGTCACACAAATAGGATTTTGCGCATGCCTGGGACAGGAAGTTGACCTGATTTTGGTTCGTTGAAAAAAAGTTGAAATTTGTTTGATATACTAATTGTTAAGTAGCTATACTTTGAAAAAATTCTAGTTTGACAATAACTCATATATTCTCATTCATTAATATCACTAAAATACCTTAAATCCAATTTTGTAACATTTTCAAGTCGACAATAACAACCGCCAATTTTGATCATGTGACACATGTAAACCGGAAGTAAACAAATCTGCATAAACTATCAAAACAAACAGGGCTTAATCGAGACAGTTACCTTGTACCCTTGTGTTGCCCAAGGGACGAAGAACTAATTGTAAGTCTATCTTTACTAACTTCCAGCTATATTCTATTCTTTGCTACTGTCTCCAACACCATGAACACGGTAAAACAGTACTCACAACCACCATTCTCACATTGTTTTTGGCAAATTGTGTCAAGCTAGATTTAATTGTCAACTGCAAGACTGTTAACTCAAATAGAAACATCAAAGAAAACAAAGAGGCACCAGATAAATCTTGGTCAGTAACAATATCAAATCAAGAGACATTTAAGTCAAATATATACACAACATCCATGATTGTTATTACAAGAAAAACTAAAACAATCAAATATGATAGACTGGTATTGACATACCTATGTAGCATTCTTCTAACAAATTCATATGCACCAGAGCCAAACCCTGGTTCACCAAAATACCTCTGTGGATCCTGCAAT
The DNA here is from genome assembly GCA_017311375.1 of Mytilus coruscus. NCBI lineage: Eukaryota > Metazoa > Mollusca > Bivalvia > Mytilida > Mytilidae > Mytilus > Mytilus coruscus. Next base: position 129,967,360 of record CM029596.1, read on the forward strand.
AAAGCCTGCACTTGGAAACAAAAAGCTGTATGTTGTGACAGTTGTGATCAATGGTACCATATAAAATTGCCAAGGTATCGATGATAAAATGTATAAAATACTTAACAAAAGCAACCTTTCATGGGAATGTATAAACTGTGGTATGCTAAATTTCTCCACCAATTTTTTCAATAAAACTTTACCTGAATTGTCAAATACTTACTCAAAATTAGAAACAAGCATTGAATCTGACAATAAAATTATTGATAATATTGGATTACCAACATGTACGTCATCTACAATCCAGAAAAATCAAACACAATCAACAAAAAAAGCAAGTTAAAAAGAAAAATGACAATCACACAGCAAAAAAACTCAGAACCACTAAGAGTTCTTACAATAAATTTTCAGTCGATAAAGAACAAAAAATCTGAAGTAGAACTCATCATTTACTCTTGTAAGCCCAGCATAATATTTGGTACTGAAATGTGGTTCTCAAATGACACCTCTCCATACGAATACATCCAAGCCTCTAAATACAACATCTATACAAAAACAGAAAGGATGGCTATGGGGAATGTTACTAGTTATCTGAAACCAGCTTACATCCACACAAATCACAAATACGAGTACCGAGCTAGACCTCGATATAAATTGTGAAAATGTGTGGGCAAAAATATCATATGAATGTAAAAACACTTTGCCTATGTACTTACTGTCGACCACCATCCGATAAAGGAGAATCCCTCTAACAGCTTGGTATCTCACTCAACAGAGTTTTATGCAAGAAAACAGACTCAAATATCTGGGTAAGTGGCGATTTCAATCTTGGCCACATAGACTGGAACACACCAGCAGTTGTACCTAGTAAATCTGATGCATCACTAGACCAACAACTCTTCGACATATTAAATGACAACAACTTAACACAGGTCATAAACAAGAACACCAGAAACGACATAACCCTTGACCTGTTGTGTATGACCAACCCATCATTTGTCAACAGAGTCGAAACATAACCACCAATTGGAGCGAGAGATCACGACATTGTTTACAGTGAAATAAACTTAGCCCTGCCGCAAAATAACAACAGGCTTATAAAGTACTAAACAACAAAAAGGCAAGTAGAAAAAGACCTCACTGAAACCTACAAACAGCTAAAACAAGATCAAAATAAAATGAGTCTTGATGAACTTTGCAACAATTTCAAAACCAACATCCAAAAATCTATTGCTAAACATATTCCAACAAAAAAGCATTGGTAACAAATCAAAACTACCTTGGGTAAAGTCGACCAACAAGAAAAACATACTATATAAAAAGAAAAAGAAAAAATCCCAAGTAAAAAAAACATTACCAAGAAATTAAAACCAAGTTCCAGAAAGAAATGAGAAACTTGTACTGGCAATATATAGAAAATATGATATTGAAGTAAAGGAGCCAGATCAACCATGCTTCAAAAATGCACCTAAAACTCTATTCTTACATTAAAAGCCAGAAAAATGAAAACACCGGCATAGCTCCTCTGCGAAGTGAAGGTACACTGCACTCAAGGCCATCTGAGAAAGCAAACATACTTAACAACCAATTTCAGTCTGCCTTTACATCTGAAGCAAACACTAACATCCCAGATAAAGGTCCTTGTATATATCCCAAAATGGAACTCATTGCAATATCTAGGGATGGTGTTTACAAACTAATCAAAAACATAAATCCTAATAAAGCTACTGGTCTGACACCATTACAGGCAGAGTACTAAAACAAAACATTGAAACATGTACAGACATCCTCACTTTAATACTTACTAGATCATTACAAACAGGCAAAGTACCATCTGACTGGAACCATGCAAACGTCACACCTGTATTCAAAAAAGGGGATAAACACAACCCAGGCAACTACAGAACTATATCCTCAACATGCATAGGTTGCAAATTAAATTACTCATATTTTTGCAAGCAGCGTGATGCAAAATCTAGAAACCAATAACACACTACATGAATAACAATATGGATTTAGGGCAAAAAGATCATGTGAGTCCAAAGTTATCTCTCTGATACATGAATTATCACAAAAAAACGACAAGAACATACAAACAGATCTTATAATCGTGGATTTTGCTAAAGCTTTCGACAAGGTACCACACAAAATATTACTATACAAAATGAAATACTTTGGCATATCAGAACAAATCATAAACTAGGTTGAATCCTTTCTTTCAAACAGACTTTTAGAAAACATATCATCTTCAAAAATACTAGTCACATCAGGTGTCTCACAGGGTACAGTGCAAGGACCGATACTATTCCTAATTTACATAAATGACCTTCGAGAATACATCCAACATAGACAAATCAGACTCTTCGCAGATGACAGTATAATCTACCGACAAGTTAAATCTCAAAACGACTGCCTCAAGCTTCAAGAAGATATAGAAGCTGCCATACAATAGGAACAAGACTGGCTTCTGTCTTTCCATCCAGACAAGTGTAACATCATGAACTTAACAACAAAGAGAAATCCCATCCACTTTTATTACAACATGTATGGACACATTTTAGAATCAGTAAAACATGCAAAATACTTAGGTATCACAATTTCTGCAGACCTAAAATGGAACACCCACAATCAGCAAACCGCCGCTAAAGCAAATAAATCCTTATGTTTCATCAGAAGAAATCTTAAAGTCCAATCACAAACAATTAAAGAAAGAGCATACCAAACACTTATAAGACCCAAATGCGAATACTGTTGTACTGTATGGGACCAATTTACAAATGAAAATATACGATCACTAGAAAAAGTAGAGACGGGCGGCAAGGTATGCGTGCAACAGACATCACAACACCAACAGTGTGTCTGAGATGTTAGACACCATGAATTGGCAAACATTACAAGAACGCCGACTAAGAACAAGGCTAATAATGTTTCACAAAATTGTAAATCAAAATATTGCCATTCCATTGCAAATTTTATTATAGCAGAGTCAGTCTACAACTAGATCCACTCATAAAGACTCCTACAGACAAATTCAATGTAATAAAGACAGTTACAAATTTTCTTTCTTTTGTCAAACTATTACAGACTGGAACAAATTATCCTCTGACATTACTAAAAACACTACTGCAGGAACCTTCAAGAGTGCACTCACTCACGATGTGCTCCTTGATACTTATCCACACCTGAAATAAATAGGCAATTATGTTTTTATCCTAAACTATAAATAAAAATAAAAAATGTAATATTTAAAAAATTGTATAAAAAATGTATAAACTAAAAACAAAGAAAAATTGTAAAAATGGAAAATACAAAAATATATGACCAAACAAAAAGTAATAACTACTTCAACTAAAAATTTTGATAATCTACGTTTTGATAAAATTTAATAAATTATAAATTTCGAAACATTTACCCGGCATGCGCCGGAAAGTAAACATCAGTACATTGATGGTTTTCTGTAACTGAAGAAGAAGATGATGAGGAATTGTGTATGCATACATAAAGATGGCGGACGATGTTCTAGAATATTATAGAATCTGACATCATTGAATAATCACGTGACATTATTATTCGTAAACAAACAAGCACCCAACAGAACAAGTGTCGGAACTTTCCATACCATTCTAAATTTTGTAATTTTTTTACAGATTTTGCAAAAATTACTGGAGTTCCACCTATTTGTCTAACCAAATGTTTTTCTCAAAACTAAAATTGTCGGGAAATCCAGCATCTTCCATAGAAAGGGGGCGGTCAACTACTTCTTGAATAGCCCATTGCACCCTAATACGTCCATGCAACTTTGTCAATACAACATGATCCATATATAGCTATAAGTCTGCATGAAGCAACACCTTGAAAATCTGATCTTAACAAACCTGTTAAATACTTGAAAAAAAAACAAAAAAACATGAAGCATATTGTGAAGATAATTTGGTTAAAATACATATATATGGTTTCATATAACTTTTGTATTGCTTTGTCCCTTCATATCATGTATAAACTACATGTATTTTTAAAGTGCACATTGAGTGCTCCCAAGGAAGGAGTAATTATGTATGTAACACTCAGAAACATGTCCATCCCCCAAACATGTCGATATGTCAGACGTCAATGAACACCATTTGAAACATGTCCTTTTTATGAACGCCCAAATGTGGCCAGTCTCCTAAAAGTTCCATATGAAGCCAAAACGTCTCCCTTTTATGGCCGCTCATTCCTGTTCACCGTTATTAAAAAGTGATTTGTAAATTATTCACACGTTGTTTAAATATAAATCCAATCGATATTATTACAGGAACCTTCCTTTTGTTTTTGTTGTAAAAATGGATCAGTAAATATAACTCTATAAAAGGTATGAAATCATCTTTCACTGTGCATAGTCATGATAGTGTACCACATCTTGGACTATACTGATCACTTCACCTTTCCTGTAGATGCCCTTGGATAGCGGCTTTAATCTTTTTTGAGAAATGACCGAAACTCGACGTCTTCAGTCGAGTCCCTCCCCCCTCCCCCATCATTGAATGCCGTAAAAGTTATTGCATTAACACGGAGGACATATTAGAGCTAAAAGTTTTTATAAAGTGGACAAGTTTTCGGCGAATAACAATTGTAGGACAGAGTAAATATTCGGACACATTTTGGCGAAGGAAATAATTGGACCATTTGGGGATGTAAAATTGGACATGTTTGGGCGGTTTGTGATTTAAAGGACAAGTTTTGACGAAATGGACACGTCTGAGAGTGTTAAATATATGAGAAATCAATGGTCACAACATTTGTGTCAATATTTTTGTGACAGGTAATCAACTGATCTGAAGGCCATGGGTGGTTAATGAAAAGAATCATTCAGTCAGCATATCCATTTAAATAAATTTTCACGCGACCTCACATTTGGTAACATTTGCCTAACTTCATGATCAGACTAAAGGTTGATGGAAATAAAATCCAGGGAGGTCTTTTCACAAAAAATCTTACGAAAAAAATTGATCGTAAGTTAAACTGAAATGGTCATGAATTACAACTATTTTTTCTCGTAAGATTTTTTATGAAATGAGCTGCTGACCTTCTAATTTATTTTTTGGAGCATGCAACAGGAAACACACCTATTTTTAATTGGCTTAAATGATACTGCACATAATTATATGGATCAATAATTTGACAAAAAATGGATTTGTAAACAAAAATTCCCCCTTTTTACTAATAAATGGACTTAATTTTTGGCAGGCACCATTACACATTAACACTGACAGCTGCAATTGCAGGTGAGGAACCCTTTCCCATTTTGTTTTGTCTTGCTGCAACAAAGTCGCCAAAGCTAAACTAAGGTACAAAAAAATGTATGCTGTTTTTGGCATAGCCAATGACGTTAACAATTTGTAAAGGATTATAATTACAATTGTTGACTCCAATATAATCTTAATTGACTAGGATTGTCAGTCTTCCAACCGACGGTTGATGGTTCTCTTCGGCAACTCCGGCTTCCTCGACCTATAAAAACTGGCCACTACAAAATAGCCAATAGTACAGCAGCTACTGTTCTGAAAGTGGCCTTAAAACACCAATCGATCAATAGTGTTTCCTACAGAAGGTTTTGGCGAGGTATGGCGCCCTGCCGTTTTTTCTTGACGCCCTGCACTTTTTTGGAAAAAAAATTGGCGCCATGCCCCTTTTCGACTATCGTATTTTCCCGGGCGTTATTAAGATCGGATCTGCGATTCATCTTTTAGCAAGACGATTTCGAGTTATTTCCCTTTGGACGAAATCAAAATTTTAATGGCCGACATTTTATTGAATTTCGTAATTATGTTTGAACATTTTTGAAGTGACCGAGTACAAAATTTTTAATGCACTCCATGATTGAATCAAAGAAGGACATAAATAAAGTCAACAGTAGTATGCCGCTGTTCAATAGTCATAATTCGATTAAGCGAAAACAAATCCAGGTAAGAAACTAAAACCGAGGGAAACACATCAACTATAAGAAGAAAACAACGGAACAACAGAAACACGGAACTGCAACAAAAACAAACGCCAACATACATAGAAACGGACTGTTTGATAACAACTGCCATATTCCTGATTTGGTACAGGACATTTTAAGAAAAAATGGTGGGTTGAACCTGGTTTTATGGCTAACCAAACCTCCCCAAACTGGCTTATATGGCAATGTTAAAAATACCGCTAAAATGACAACACTACGTAACAGGAATACAATACAAACAAACGCAAGAACACTCAGCACAGAGAAATGCATAAATTAATAATATAATAGTACATTACATCGACATCATCGACTTTTTACCTTTACGAATTTAAAATGTAGACAATTTAAAAGGAAACCAGGCGATCGTTTGAGTTATAATTTCACGATGCATGGGATGAACATAACGTAAACAATCAGCTGTTTGTTTATATTTTCATTTTAAGTTTGACCACTTTAACTATTTGACCGGTCGAGACGACGGAGTGGGTGTGAATTCACGTCGGCTTTCTTACTGTTGTTATCTAAATAAAATGAAATGAAATTAAAGTTGAGAGAATAGCTGAGTATAGTTTTGATTAGTACATTTCAATAGACTAAAAAATACAGAATAAAATGGAAGAGGTAATTCTGGGACATACTATATTGTATACTAGTCCCAGGGTAACTGTAAGTTTGATTGGTATAAACATGTCAGATCCAAAAGATATTTGGCACTTATTTTTTGTGCAGCTAAAAATCAATGCGGTATGCTCATTGTCATGCGAGTCTTGTACACTTTCACAATTCATCCTTAGCTTTATAGAGACAATCAGCCGCAGTGATTCAGTATTAAAGTGTAAAACTGGTGTTATTGATGAGGCAGTTGCACCATCAAGATTCTATTAGCTGAGTCTAGAAGTGATAATTTTATTACAAAAGGAATTATATTAATAACCTAATATGTATGTATATATATTTATCCTCTCGATCTACGTTGTCATATTCCTTTCATATTAATATAAATAAATGCCGTATATACAACAATAAGACAACAACCCAACGCCAAAGATAACTGAAAGACATCTAGGTCAATCATGATACATGATATGAAGTCTCAAACAATTATAGACAAACTAAAAAAGTACAGCCAATTGTTGAAAAGTATTATTACATGTATTTGCAAGATTTAAAATATTATATCTTTCACAATTTTTTTAGTATTAGCCTAATACTCAAAAAATTGTGAAAGATACAATAATGAGTATTGGGCGTCTGCAAATGAACTGTAAGGTTAGATGATTAAAACTGTCAGCACAAGGAATTGTTGAAGAAGCATCCATTCAATGTACAATGTAAGTAGTTAAGGGGAGATTTTATTTACATTTGAACCAAACATTTTTTGTCCAAAAGCCAAATAAAAAAAAGCACAAATTTACCAAACAATGCCACTTGTGCTACTACCAATATGATGCTATGTGGTTTTGTTACACTTTTTTTTAACATCTGTACTGCCTACTAACGAGTCCTGAGTGTAAATGGTCATTCACTTATACATTATGTTTATTTATGTAAAAGAAAAGGACAAATTCATACACCAAGGCCTATCTGGCCTAATCGATTTCTAAAATTATCTTTCAATGTTCAACATTTATCATTCATTCGTTAATTTCTTAATTTGTGTAAATGTTAATTACAGCACTGCTCACTTTTATATCACAATAAAACTGCATCTTACTGTACTGGTATCACTTATATTTTTATCCGTATAACAACAATATTGAAACAAGAATGATTTTGCAATATCTTTTTCATTTCAAATACTAAAATATCATAGTTCATATTTCTATTTGTCATAATTTATTTGTAGAAATTAAGAATCATAAACAAACTAATTGGATCTACCAAGTTATTATACCCCACACAATAAAGTAACAGAAATAGAACCATACAAATAGTACATGCTTGCAGGTTCTCAGATACCATCTTGCATATTAAAATAATATCATGCAGAAATGCACCTAATATGTTCCTCTCCTAATTTTGAGTTTTTCGCTTCTATCCAAAATCAAAGTTGTGGAACCTATTTTATCAGAATCATTTGGTAATCCATACAATTAGTAGATATAAGAAGATGTGGTATGAGTGCCAATGAGACAACTCTCCATCCAAGTCAAAATTTATAAATGTAAACCATTATAGGTCAAAGTACGGTCTTCAACACGGAGCCTAGGCTCACACCGAACAGTAAGCTATAAAGGACCCAAAAAATTACTAGTGTAAAACCATTCAAACGGGAAAACCAACGGTCTAATCTATATAAAAACGAGAAACGAGAAACACTTATGAACCACATCAACAAACGACAACTACCGAACATCAGATTCCTGACTTAGGACAGGTGCAAACAAATGCAGCGGGTTTAAACGTTTTAATGGTACCAAACCTTCACCCTTTTTCTGAAACAATAGTGTAACATCACAACATAGAAAGACACACTATAAAATATCAATTGAAATAGCTTAACTCAATCAAAGGACATATTAACACTAGTGAGCATACACTGAACACTATAAAATATCAATTGAAATAGTGTCTTCTCCATGAGAGTCTTGAAATTAAAACTAAATATCGAATAAATGACACTGCTAATTTTTTGGTAAAAGACGGATTCAAGACGTCAATTCCCTATAGGGTTGGCCAGACGTGTTCTCCTTTCCAAGCCTCTCGCGTCAACCATTTTGTATTTTATAGTTCGAAACACCTCAAAATTTCATACTGATTTGATGAGAAGGAGATAAACAAATGCACATATTGACTTTAAACACTGTGTTACACATTTCCCATCGATCTGTTTCTCGTGAAATTATCGTATCTCGAGTTCTCCCTTTGACTATTTACGTTTCTTTTACAATCCAGAAAAATCAGTATTACGAAATATTCCAAATATATCCAACCTAGTGACGTCATGGTGGGAATTCCACACTTCGTAGAAGCAGGGATATCCTGTACTCATTAGTATTAAAATCATTCGCAGAAATCGTGTACGATTATGAAATTGGTATTTGTTTATTGAACAAAGTTATAGATGAAGTTTCTTCATGAAACGGAGAACTACATGTATCTTCGTGTGGTACTAGTACTTAAGCAAAGCAAAACAAAAAAGCTAACGGACTGTTATTGTGACATAGGTGGCGTTGTTTTCTTGTCATGATGTAATAGATTATAGCCATTTCGTACCCTTACCATTTCGTACCTCATTGAATATTTATATGTATGCAACTTCGTTCGTCGTGTAATATTTATATTTATTAAATGATATGATCAAATCAGTCCTAAAACGGATAAATCAGCATGTGTAATACTGTTGACGTTGCCCTGTTGACATAAATCATGAGTAAATATTGCTTTTCGGCCCAGTCCGATACGGTAAAAAGGCCGAAAAGCGATACAGGATTTTCACTTCCGGTGGCAAAATTATGTTGGACGTATCTTAACCTGGAATAGACGTATCATAAAGAAATTGAAAGACACATTTTTCAATTTTAATAAAAAGAAAATTTAATTATGATCCGTTTTTTTTACGATTTGCGGAAACATTCCAAAACCTTTCAGAGTAAAATTTTCAATTTATTATCATTCCGTCGACAAAAAAAAAAAAAAAACATAATGTCTGAATATTCTTCCTAAGTACTTTATGTTTGCTAGATAAATAGAACTGGATTAGTATAGATTAAGTACCTTGAATTGAAATCAGAAATCTCCACAATATAATTGACAAAACAATTCGTCGTGACTGGGAAGAGGCAAGTTCAAATGACTGAAATGTGATTTCCTGTACCAACAATGTATTTAACAGTAAGTTTCTTGCTTTTTTAATCGAAGAATGTGTATCATATAATAAAAGTCTTATGAACTGGCTGTTTCTGTATCGGCCCTTTTAAAGATTCATGATTATATGTATTGGCCGTCAACCCTTTGAGTCTTGGGGCCAATAAACTAATATAACCTTGAATCTATAACCGGGTCAATACAGAAACAGGCAGTATTAAAGTATTGAGAAATTGGTAGGGAGCCCGGAGAGGTGTTGAAATATTCATGGTTTTTGGAAGGGGTCTTGAATTAATTTTCCTTCAAGGTGTGGGACTTGAAAAAAAATAAGAAAAATTCCTTATGTGTCGAAAGTCGCAGAATGCAAGACATAGGGATTACAATCCAGCGGCAGCGAAGGCATAAACTATTTATATATAAAGCTTTATATTTCAGAAGGTAGAAGAACTGGATGCTTCATATACCTTAAATGCAAATGCCATATATTCTTATATTAAAATACGAAGTTTCCAGTCTGTCATATGCCTATTGCCATTTTCATCGTTAAGCAACTGCTTAAATATTTTTAGTCACCTATCGACGAAGTTCAAGGTTTGCACTCCGTCCGTCTGTCTGTCTGTCCATTCTTCAGTCCGGCAAATCAGTTTTCCACACTTTTTCCATCGTGCTTGAAGATATTGATTTGATATTTGGTATATCGTTTAATCATGACCAGTTACAGATCAAATTTGACTTTTGTTCTTGTCTGATGATTTTGTGCAGAGTTATGGTCCTTGGACTTTGAAAATTCACGCAAGTAATCAGTTTTCCGCTCTTTTTTTGGTCATGCTTGATATTTGGTATATACAATGTAGTTTACCATGACAAGTTACAAATCAAGCTCCAATTTTGTTCCAATCTGATGATTTTGTGCAAATATATGTTCCTTGGATTTAGAAAATTCAGGCAAGTAATCAGTTTTCCGTATTTTTTTTTCATTAAACTCGAAAATATTGATTTGGTACATGTATTTGGTATATAGTTTTACAATGACAAGTTACAGATCAAGTTTGAATTTTGTTCGGTTCGGTTGATTTTTTTGCAGCGTTATGGTCCTCGGACTTAGAAAATTCACGCAAATAATCAGTTTTCCACACTTTGTTTTGTCATGCTTTAAGTTTTTGATTTGATATTCATTATATAGTTTAACCATGTTAACACCAGAACAAGTTATAGATCAAGCTAGTTGTTCCAGTGCAATGATTTTTTAACTGGTAGGGGACTATGTGTTGCCATGCAATACTCTCAGAATGCTTGTTTGAGTTGTTTTGTCGCTGTGAAGTACTCCTTATTATGAGTTATAGTGTAACTATAGTTGGTATATTTGATGCTTGCAAGGTCTACATATATCCTTCAGACATGGGTCACCTGACCTCACCCTCATTTCATGGATCAGTGATCAATGTTAAGTTTTCGTGGTCAAGTACCGTAACGTATCTCAGATACTATACGCAAAAGGTCAACTATATTTGGTGTTTGGAATGACTGAAAGGTGTACATGTTTGGCTGGCTTGATATTTCCTTTCTCTATTGGAACTGTACACGTATACCTAACAACAAAACTATTTTCATTTACCTGTGTTTAAAGTTATTGCAAATGGCTGATATTTTTGTTCGAGCATATTGTTTTTCTTAAATTGTTTAACATTTCATACCGATATAACATGTTACTTTTATTATTCTTCCCTTAGTTTATTTATTTTGTATTTGCATTGTATCATAGGTCAAATTTATTTGTTCAGTGTATGCTCACTAGTGTTAATATGTCCTTTGATTGAGTTAAGCTATTTCAGTTGATATTCTATAGTGTGTCTTTCTATGTTGTGATGTTACACTATTGTTTCAGAAAAAGGGTGAAGGTTTGGTACCATTAAAACGCGTAAACCCGCTGCATTTGTTTGCACCTGTCCTAAGTCAGGAATCTAATGTTCAGTAGTTGTCGTTTGTTGATGTGGTTCATAAGTGTTTCTCGTTTCTCGTTTTTTATATAGATTAGACCGTTGGTTTTCCCGTTTGAATGGTTTTACATTAGTAATTTTTGGCGCCCTTTATAGCTTACTGTTCGGTGTGAGCCAAGGCTCCGTGTTGAAGACCGTACTTTGACCTATAATGGTTTAAATTTTGACTTGGATGGAGAGTTGTCTCATTGGCACTCATACCACATCTTCTTATATCTATTGACCTCATTTTCATGGTTCATTTGTCAATGTAAAGTTTTTGTGGTTTGGTCTGTTTCTCAGATACTATAAGCACAATATTAGCTGTATGTGGTGTATGGAATGAATGTAAGGTGTACATGTCCGTCTGACTGGTTTCATCTGACCGTGACCTATTTTTTGGATTTATTGGACAATGATTTAAGTTTTTCCTTTTTGGGCTCTATCTATGATACTATAAGTCATAAGGCCACTATATTTGGTATATATCATGGAATGATTGTTAGGTAGACATATCTGTCTAGTAAGTTTTCATGGTTTTGTCCATTTATTAAATACGGTTAGCCATTGGTCAATTATATTTGTTTTAAGGAATGATTGTAAGGTGTACATGTCTGTCTGGTAAGGTTCATCAGACCTTGACCTCATTTTCATGGTTCATTAATTTAGTCAATGTTCAATTTGATGATCTTGTGCAAATATATGTTCCTTGGATTTAGAAAATTCAGGCAAGTAATCAGTTTTCCGTATTTTTTTTCATTAAACTCGAAAATATTGATTTGGTACATGTATTTGGTATATAGTTTTACAATGACAAGTTACAGATCAAGTTTGAATTTTGTTCGGTTCGGTTGATTTTTTTGCAGCGTTATGGTCCTCGGACTTAGAAAATTCACGCAAATAATCAGTTTTCCACACTTTTTTTGTCATGCTTTAAGTTTTTGATTTGATATTCATTATATAGTTTAACCATGTTAACACCAGAACAAGTTATAGATCAAGCTAGTTGTTCCAGTGCAATGATTTTTTAACTGGTAGGGGACTATGTGTTGCCATGCAATACTCTCAGAATGCTTGTTTGAGTTGTTTTGTCGCTGTGAAGTACTCCTTATTATGAGTTATAGTGTAACTATAGTTGGTATATTTGATGCTTGCAAGGTCTACATATATCCTTCAGACATGGGTCACCTGACCTCACCCTCATTTCATGGATCAGTGATCAATGTTAAGTTTTCGTGGTCAAGTACCGTAACGTATCTCAGATACTATACGCAAAGGTCAACTATATTTGGTGTTTGGAATGACTGAAAGGTGTACATGTTTGACTGGCTTGATATTTCCTTTCTCTATTGGAACTGTACACGTATACCTAACAACAAAACTATTTTCATTTACCTGTGTTTAAAGTTATTGCAAATGGCTGATATTTTTGTTCGAGCATATTGTTTTCTTAAATTGTTTAACATTTCATACCGATATAACATGTTACTTTTATTATTCTTCCCTTAGTTTATTTATTTTGTATTTGCATTGTATCATAGGTCAAATTTATTTGTTCAGTGTATGCTCACTAGTGTTAATATGTCCTTTGATTGAGTTAAGCTATTTCAGTTGATATTCTATAGTGTGTCTTTCTATGTTGTGATGTTACACTATTGTTTCAGAAAAAGGGTGAAGGTTTGGTACCATTAAAACGCGTAAACCCGCTGCATTTGTTTGCACCTGTCCTAAGTCAGGAATCTGATGTTCAGTAGTTGTCATTTGTTGATGTGGTTCATAAGTGTTTCTCGTTTCTCGTTTTTTATATAGATTAGACCGTTGGTTTTCCCGTTTGAATGGTTTTACATTAGTAATTTTTGGCGCCCTTTATAGCTTACTGTTCGGTGTGAGCCAAGGCTCCGTGTTGAAGACCGTACTTTGACCTATAATGGTTTAAATTTTGACTTGAATGGAGAGTTGTCTCATTGGCACTCATACCACATCTTCTTATATCTATTGAACTCATTTTCATGGTTCATTTGTCAATGTTAAGTTTTTGTGGTTTGGTCTGTTTCTTAGATACTATAAGCACAATATTAGCTGTATGTGGTGTATGGAATGAATGTAAGGTGTACATGTACGTCTGACTGGTTTCATCTGACCGTGACCTATTTTTTGGATTTATTGGACAATGATTTAAGTTTTTCCTTTTTGGGCTCTATCTATGATACTATAAGTCATAAGGCCACTATATTTGGTATATATCATGGAATGATTGTTAGGTAGACATATCTGTCTAGTAAGTTTTCATGGTTTTGTCCATTTATTAAATACGGTTAGCCATTGGTCAATTATATTTGTTTTAAGGAATGATTGTAAGGTGTACATGTCTGTCTGGTAAGGTTCATCAGACCTTGACCTCATTTTCATGGTTCATTAATTTAGTCAATGTTCAATTTTGGCAATCAGGTCTGTTTCTCTGGCCCTTTGGCTCACAGTATCTGAGTATACGCAATAGGTCAACTCTATTTGGTGTATGGTATGAAATTTAATTTAATCAAGTGAAACAGGCAAGACATTTCAGCATGTACACTCTAGTTGTCATTTTAGTTGCATTTTATTAAGTTAGTTATTTGTGAGTATAAATAAAGTTGCCTTCACAAAGACTTTTAATAATCTAACCTCGTCCACCATATTGAAATTCAAAATATTTCACAGTGGCTAGCTTAACTGTACTTGCATCTTTCTCTCTCGAAATATTAATACCCCAAAAAATAGAAACAATTGCCGTCTTTTCCATCAGAGCTCCCAAGCTCTTTGATTAGTGTTTGGTACATGTTGGCTGTCACTGTGCAACACAGTTTAACATAGAACCCTATGGGAAAAAAACAGAGAACTCTATTTGTCAGAAAACACTGTCAAACATTCAAACATACTATCCACACTGATCTGTGTCCACAGTTGTACAGATATAACTATATTATACTTGGATAAATCTGACCAAGGACTGTTCTATTGTCGTAAGAAAGCATATTACTTTGAGAAACGTCTAAAGCAATATTCATACACATTACATATTTCGGAATGCATGATATGAGTTTCAGGAATAACCTTCATCGGGTACACTCGAGAAACATAATACATGAAATGTCCGATTTCGTCCAAACCAAATGGCAAAAACATAACAACCAAAAACCATTTATGGCTAATTTTGGTGATGGTTGATGCTACTTCATTATTTGAAAATTTACAACGCAATTCAAATACACTAATTGCTCTATGTCAATGAAAATCACTTGCTACTTAACAATGGTACCTTCGGTTATACTTACCGTCATTTTATAAAAACCAGTAGCGGTAGGGATCACGGAATATTTATTATTCTGTGTCTTGTTATTTTTGTGACCTATTAAGAATCTTTGAACTCATATAATTAATAAACTTGATATATTTGTTATTTTGCAATGGTCTTAGTTCGATAAGTTCATTTTAAAATGGGTTTCTTATTTTTCATCATACATGTATTTGCTAGAATTTAAGTTGTTATTGAATAACGAACTGTATACGCAAAGTTTCTTGAATGGTATCGCCCAATTCCATCGAAGTCTGTAAAAATCACCATCCTTTAGCTGGTGTCCACATGTCAGTAATATTGTTTCCAGAATGCACATAGAAAACAGTGTGTTGACATGCTGTGGCACATGACTACAATATAATACACATGAAATAAAATATGCTGACGTGTGGGGGCATGACTACAATAGAATGTAAGTAAAATAAAATATGCTGACACGCGGTGACATATAATTACAACAAAATGTATATAAATAAAATATACTGCCATTCTGTGGCATATATGACGTCAACAAAATGTACGTAAATAAAATATTGCAGACATACTAATCACATGCTATAAAAGGGGATGTACATTAGAAAAAAATGTGTGTTAATAGGCTTTAAACGAAACCTTACGATAACAGAGATGATAACAGCAACATCTGAGCAGCGCATACATATAGAGTATATATCCCCCAGTTGATAAGATATTCCAGGACTTTTCTTGATAGAGAGTTACTTCTACAAGGACACCATATGTTTCTAATGTCCTAACCATAATCCGGTCATTTTTTCATCGATTGTGACATCACCTAATACGACTTATCTTCGGATTTGGATTTGCACAAATAACACGACGGGTGCTACATGTGGAGCAAGAACTGCTTACCAATCCATAGCACATGAGTTCACCGCCGATTTGGGGGGAGGGGTTCGTGGTGAGCAATCTTTACTTTTTCTATGCAATGTTTTTAATTGTTGCTTGTCTTTTCGTTCTTTTTCTATTTTTGGCCATGTATATGGTGTTGTCTGTTTTATTGGATTATGATTTTTAATTGCCCCCTTTGTATCTTGTCTCTCTTTAACATATGACTAA
This sequence comes from Mytilus coruscus, assembly GCA_017311375.1. NCBI lineage: Eukaryota > Metazoa > Mollusca > Bivalvia > Mytilida > Mytilidae > Mytilus > Mytilus coruscus. The sequence goes on from CM029596.1 coordinate 129,983,519, forward strand.
CAGATCTTTTCCATGTCAAATTTGTCTAAAGCAGATATAGTTACACACCAAATTTATCGAAAGACCATTTTATTAAATAGTAAAACATATTATTTGGCGATGTAGCATACAGAGCAGAACAACCATAACCTTCAACTGACCATCAATGAAACGTTTCTTATAAAAGATTAAAAAAAAAAAAAAAAAATAGAAAACAACACTTTATAAATTTCATGCGTCCGAAGCTCTTTCTTGGATTTACCTTTATCACGAATACTCAACGACGAATATTTGAAGCCAAGGATGTACATAAGAACCGAAAATAGTTTAAGAGCTATATGACAAAAAAGGGGTTTTGTACACTCTAGAAACGGTTAATACCGCTTCTAACCAAAGCTTTGTCACATTTCCTTAGAGCACTAGTCAGTAGACCTAGTAGTAGAAAATTTACCGGACACAGATAAGAATCGAAATTTATAAGGTTTCTTGTGTAATTTGGGAAGCCATTGCATAGTTGCAATCTAATTGAAATATAGATCTCTGATTTCGTTATCCTCATATGAGGATAAATATATAATACGAGCACGCGAGCTGTAATAGATATGAATTTTAATCAGATTGTGCATAGTTAGAATCTTGTGGTGTTCAGTGACAGCCTTTCTGTTCAGTGGTGTTTGAAACATGTTCATATTTTATTCTTTTTCGGTAAATGTTTTTTTTACGTATTTGTAAAAAACGCACTGTAATTTGTGATATGTGTTTTTGAATATTTTAATAAAGTAGTCACGTCAAACAACGAAAAGTTTGTTAGCTGCCATGTCAGCGGTTACAAACACAGATAGCTTTTCGAGAATATTCAATAACTGTTTTTAAGTATGGCGGTTATTCCGAGGTGTGATTTATGCGATCATTATAACTATGCCGTAACTTACATGCCATGGAAAGATAAACAACTGTGATCCAATCGGATATTTATCATAATTCAGTTTATCGCCGGATTTTGTAGTTACTTTGCCAATTTCTTGGGAAAATCCAATTACTCTGAAATATTTTTAAAAATCTGTTTTTCAAGATTTGAATTCTTAATGAATAAGTAGAAGAAAATTGAGAAGTCATTTTAAATTCTCTATACGACAGTTTAAATTCAGCTTGAACCATGGATTTACAACCATCATTGTAATATATAATGTCGATAATTTCTATAGAACACAGCAACCCTAAAATACAATGAAGTAGAAAAAACTGAATGATGCTATTTAATATGATAGTTTTGGATTTTCGAATTTAAGGGACCAAAAAAGTGACCCTTTCATAACTTCTATGTCTGCAGAATTTCAGTGGAGTTAAGAAATTAGCTTAAAGATTTTATTCGTGTTTTAAACTAAACATTGGGTTAAGCAAATAAATATTGATCCCAACCAAAGATTACAAGACTCTAGTATTTCACAAGAACAGAATAGTTGCAACAATTATCAATAAGTCATTTAAAGCAAAATAGAAAATGCCTTCAAAGACTTTATTGATCATTCTTATACTTTTTGCTTTATAAATAATATCCCCATCTAGGTACTACTCAATATGACAGTGCACCTGTAGTAACACACAGACAACTACTCAAGATGACAGTGCACCTGTAGTAACACACAAACAACTACTCAAGATGACAGTGCACCTGTAGTAACACACAGACAACTACTCAAGATGACAGTTCACCTATAGTAACACACAGACATCTACTCAAGATGACAGTGCACCTGTAGTAACACACAGACAACTACTCAAGATGACAGTGCACCTGTAGTAACACACAGACAACTACTCAAGATGACAGTGCACCTATAGTAACACACAGACAACTACTCAAGATGACAGTGCACCTGTAGTAACACACAGACAACTACTCAAGATGACAGTGCACCTGTAGTAACACACAGACAACTACTCAAGATGACAGTGCACCTATAGTAACACACAGACATCTACTCAAGATGACAGTGCACCTGTAGTAACACACAGACAACTACTCAAGATGACAGTGCACCTATAGTAACACACAGACATCTACTCAAGATGACAGTGCACCTGTAGTAACACACAGACAATGTACCTACTTTAAATCAGGATGGTCCAGAAAAGTCGAAAATTCATCTGGATGTTCCGCCATTCCGTCATAACTAAGAGCCAAGAATCCACAATCTATCAAGAAGATATTATGGCTTGGTTTATGTCCAATAATTCGTGTGGTCAAACGACAAGCTATGTCATCACTGCTACAACTACCAATGGTGGCTTGTTGCATATCTAAAACAATTAATTTATGAATAACATGTTCGCAAAGATTTTCTTATTTGTACGCCAGTCACACTGTTAGTTCGACATAAGATAAAGGTTATAAATCATAAATACATTGAGGTAAACGAAGAATAAAAAGACAAACTTTTGCACTTCAGTTTTAATGAATAGAGTGATTAACAACAGCAATTGACAATGGTAAACATATGTTCCGACTGTAACTTTAGTTAACTAAGAATTGAATGCTTCTTTTTGTAATTTTATTAAATGCGTTGGCCGAAGCTTATTTCGTATGTAACGCGGAAGAGCTTCATAAGAGAAATTTTTGCACGTTGAACGCTTTTACAGACCTATACAAAACAAAGAACATTCAATTCTGATAACTACATTTTTATGCTATACAACCATGAAATGACGAGTTGAATTAAGCCTTTTGAAAGTTTTTCATATTCATTCATTTAACGTTGTCACGGAGAGCACGTGAAGTCATATGGGTTGCATTTTATACGGAAATAAAACATAATTTTTGGAAGCCTGGCCAATAAAAATAACTGAATCGCAGGTGTCTTCTATTATATGTAATAATATAATAATAACATGAATATAGCAAATTTAAATGAATGCTAAACGATCTTTTAGCAAACATCTTTAGCAGCTCTTTGAATATATTGAAACTTTTATATTGGGTGATAATACTGGTAAACAATGCTTGCTATTTTATCTTTAATAAAGTTTGTGGTTGTTGCTATAAAATAGATGTATATGGCTCTATGTTCACTGAAAAAAGGGAATTAATAAAAACAGAAATAAAACATAAAAAACATAAAATATCCAAAACTAAAACGAACCATAGAATATATAATTTCCCGGATGGAATTCAGTCAGAACATTCATACTTTCATGTGGACGTGAACAACTTGGTGTATTACCAATGGCTAATGTTCGGCAGTCTATATTGTTGTCAGTAAACCTACAACCATTACAAAATTGTAAAAACAAATAATTACAAGTGCAAATTATTACAAACATCGTCATATTGTAAGTATTCTATCCCTTGACATCATTGATGTGAACCCAGGAGATGAACAAATTATTATGTAAACGAAATGAATAATGAAGTTCACATATTAAAGGGAAACTATTTGAAACATTTCACAAATGTTCTTTTCATACACAACCTTTATCCGGCCATTTGTTGTTAATAAATGCGTTGATAGTTTACATCACATCGTCTTATTTTAATGGGAAAAAAAAAGATGACGAATTTTAATATTATACCTTTTATGCAGAGTTTGCAGTAGATCAGTTCCTTCTTTATTTGCGTTTTCTATTCCCCTCGTGCCTTTTGCCTCATACGTTCTACCATTAAACAAATACAATCCTTGGAAGTCTATATAAGGAGATTCGGAAGCTTCTTTTGCAAGTTTAATAACGTCATCACTTTCCCATGGTACACCACCTAACAAAATAAAAATAAATCATTAAAAAAATCAGTTTAGCACTTTTATAAAAGTTGTGAATGTAGTATCTTTAATGATATTTTGTTTTAACGGAAACAACAAAAAATCTTCTATCAAGAGAGCATTAAAAGGACAACAAACATAAAAGACAACAAGCATCGACAATTTTCCTGAGTTGGGTAAGGTACAGATAAGTGTTCAAACTAGTTTTTTTAATACTCAATCCTTGGCGTATTTTTTAATAAAGTTTTGCCACTAAAAGGAATTGGAACTACCACAACAGATATATGGTCACCCAAATTTTACGAAAAACTATTTTATTCTTAAAATGCTGTGTGAAATACTCTTCGGATGTGTTACGATCCTCTAACTACCACACAATCTCTTCAAATATATATTTTTGACTATATAAGAAATAAAAATTCCCCCTTTTTTCTCTTTGTTTTTTAGTTAAGTTAGAAGGGAGTATAAAAATTAAAATCTATAGGACCGTTTCATACGAAAATGTGGTTTATATCGTGCTTTAAAAGCAGTATGGGTCACCAAAATTTTTTTTAAGCTAAATTTTGTGCAAAATTGTAAGATTGTGTGTGAATTATACACGGTATGTTCCACACATATATACGGAAAGAGCAATTTTGTGTAACATAAAAAAAGCAATTTTGTGTAACATAAAAAAAGAATTTAAAATAAAAACTGCAAAAGATGTACTTTCCGAAAATGAACAAATTAATAAAATTTTGTTTCAACATACTCGTTTTCCTGCTACATAACATAAAATGTAAATTTGATGCTCATTCCTCTAAAAGAAATGAACTATCTAAGTTATATACCCCGTAACAAAAGTTTACTATCTAAGTTATATACCCCGTAACAAAAGTTTAAATTCTCAATCAATGAAAACATTTTCTTTGTTTTTGTCAAAAGGAAGTTATCATATGATAAGATTGTAAGAATTTCTTCATTTGAATGAGAAGTCGCACAAATAACCTTCATTTGAATGAGAAGTCGCACAAATAATCTTCATTTCGGTAAAAATGTACACCGATGATTTGAACTTATTTGCAATCAAAAGTTAATTTAGACCACATCTACCTTAACTTTGAGTTTCAGGACTTTTCTGTTTCGAATTGTACTGGTTTTTTCAATTAATGATTATAGTAAACAAAGACGTACTTCTTCCACTGCCGTCGTCGATCTCGAGATATATAGACCATTTCTTGCCGTTCTTTAACGGACAACTCAACAAAGCTATCAATCCATGGAAACTTTCTATCATCACATGGAAAGCTTTTAATTTGTAAGCTAAACTTTTGCACCTGAAAAGATGTATCATAACTTTATAACGTCATATGAAATATTTGAAGGAATATAATATCAATAATCCTAATTTCTTTTCATGATGAATTTGAAAAATAATATTTAAATGATACTTATGTAAATTAGAGATACTTTTGTAATGCTTCAGTACAAACAGAAAAAACAAACATAAGAAGAATTTTTAATAAAAATTTAGAAATGAGGAAAAGATAAACATTTACAAATAATTCATCTACCGCAGAATCCTGAAAAAAAAGCAAAGTCAAAAATGTTTTTATCACTTGATGTTCTTTTTGATTTTATGGTTTTATGTTATCTCATTTGTGTATATGTCTTACATTTCTTTCCTTTAATGCATGTTCATACTATAACGAACCTTTCAATTCGTGCAGCTATCAGTGGATGAGCATATAGAATATCATCAAATCCATTTCTTGCATAAAATTCAGCTTCTTCTAAAGTTGACACTTCTATCGTTCTTTTTGTTCCGTTGGTCATTAAGGTACCGAGCTCTCTGTAACAAAGCATGGTTTATTCAATGTTAAGAAGGGAATTTCTATGTTATTCTTCTTTGTGCATAACTATATATTAGTACATTGTAAACATTGTTTCCATCTTTTGATTTTGGACATTTTTTTAATCCAACTATGACTGCTTGAATTTGGAAAAAAAATCACTGATCTAACAAATCAAAGGAGGAGGTACTTTTTTCTAAAAAATAGAATAAATTTCAGGAACACTTTGGATAGATAAAATGGAGCGTTAGGTTTACCCAAAATGGTTCATTGAGACCAAATAGATGAACACAAGATATATTTCCTCCATGTGAATATCAGTTTGGTGGCAGTTGTGCTCTATATTGTTTCTTTTCATTTGATGGCAGTACAACTCATGAAAAGGAAAAAGTTTAACCAATTCGAAAGGATTGATGACTATTACTTTTTAGCAAATTCAGGGACAATTATTTTTTTGTTTTAAACAACGAGCAGAGCTCTTGAGAATATAGTGGTGTGTAGGGTCGATACGGTTGTGATATTGAAAAATCCTCATGATATTCTCTACTAATAAAAAGCTGCACAGAGTAGTGATACAGGCCGAGGGAAGATCGATAATCTAAATTAGCATGCTGCATTCAAATAATTACATAGTTTCTTTGTTAAAGTTTTTGGCCCAACTTGTAGCAAAACAATTCTTCTATTTTGTCATTAACAATAGTATTTTGGACAAGCAATGGAAGACAAAATTCAAACATAAAATTACTGGTATCTCATAAACAAATGTTTTCTGAACATCTGAAGGATGTTACTTGATATAAAAAATATAAATTTTGTGGTTTTTCAAATATCTTACCTTGTTTTAATTATAAAATTTAAAAAAAGAAGATAATTGATCTTTTAATTTACAAATGTGGAAAGAAGATAATTTGTAAATGTTGCTACACCAGTTTATAATACAAACACAGTTTTATGCGTCTTCATGTGTGGCCGTAACTGAACTCCAAGTCTCTCACAAGTATCTATCATCTTCTGAGCATTCTTCTTAACTTTGTCAAAGTCTACTAAGAAACTTGGTGTCGGAACATCGGAAATCGTCGCTGGCATTTTCTTGCGCTCCAATATTTCTAAAGGAGAAGGTAAGTAAACAGTCATTTTTTACCCTGAAATTGCAAATTATGTTAGATCTAATTATTTTGATAAATGAACCACTTGCATTAATCTGGAAACGTGATAGCAGAAAGGTTACTTGTTGTGTCACTATAACGTCATAAACGTGTCAAAACTTACATATTTAAGAATTCAATGCTTCTTTTGTAATTTGATTGTGGTGTAAAAGCATGGACCGAAGCACATTTTGTATGATGCGCGGAAGTACTTCATACTCAAAATGTTGGCACTATCAACGCCAATACGACCCTATAAAATTGCAAAAAGAATCATTCAATTCCTATAATAACATTTTTAGGCTACAAGCATGAAATTACGAGTTTACAGTCATTTTTTTAGTTTGTATTCCCATGCATTGTTATGACGTTGTCATGGGAAGCACGTGGTGACATGAATGTTGCATTTTAATTGGGAAATAGTGTCTACTTTTGGAATTCCTCGCGATTGTTGCCAGCCAATAAAAAGAATGTATTCTTGAGAAACATATATGTATTGTAATTATTTTACCTTAAATGACAATTTCACTAGTTTTGGGTTAAAATATACGTGAGGAAGAGGTTTACCTAACAAGATATCTTGCACACATAAACATCTTTGAAGGAGGACTTTTTCTGAAGGAATCATCATTTTCAGGTTTTGTGAGTTTGGCTTATTTTTTTGCGGGGCTTATGCAAAACTAAATATTTTCCTTTTATAACTTCCCTGCATCAAAACCAATTTTTTAGCCCAAACCTTTCTATACAAAAGCATGTGCAAAGCAAATACACATGCAGAGAGGTAACCAAAGGGACAAAATGGGAATAAATGATTTACAGTTATTACATAATACATTTCAGTTAAACCGGAAGATTATAGACACTTGCTTTGACATCTATCGATTGTTAAGGACTGTATGTTTACATCTTACATGTCTTTTGATAATTTTTCGTTTGGGTTGCTGTCTAAGTGACGTATACCCTACACCCCTCCTTTATTTATTTAAATCATGTTACAGCTCAAAGCAAGGTGTGAGCTTTAAGATCGTCACTTTTGTTGCCGATACGCTCGAGACCAAAAGTGTTATGGACAAAAACAGTATGTAATCAGAAAACAGATAGTTTGTGAATTTTTTATACAGACATCACAAGCCTGTTCTTAATCATTATAACGTTTCTTCTGAAGTTTTGATCTGAACATTAACAAGACAAAGAAGGAGATGGATTAATATAAAAATACATGTTAATACATTAATAAAAACTGTTTCTGTTTTCAACACAATATCAGTAAGATTACTGTCATTTACACAACGTCGATTTAACAATTAATTTACATGTATGGATACATATATATTGGCTTACCTGTCATTTAAGGTATTATCTATCATTGTGAGATTTACAACGACACAGCTGGTATAGAATTATGAGTTCACATATATATGTATTTAAGATAAGTGAATTAACTTACTTAGCTGTTGCAAATTAATAATTGTCAGATCATGAAGAATGTTTATATTTCTAATTGTTTGTTGTTTTTTTTTGTGTGTTTTCTATAGACTGAATGAAATGTTCAAGTTAGTTGTACATAAAAAGCAAACGTTTACAGTCAAGACCGCATAAATTCAAATAATTTATTTACACTTTCATACCAACCGTTCTCACTCCGCTCACTCTGATTATGTTAATTATATACAGTACAGTAGAATATACATAAAAGTCATCCTATAAATATATACGCACGAAGAATGTTAGAATACCATCAAACAGAAACAAACACATAAACAACCATAAGAAATATACGTACCAAAATGTATTTGTATACCTACACAATGAATACTCAACAATCTATTTTCAACACACACATATGTATGTACTTGCAAGACACCTCAAGTTATGTCGAGGACCATACAACTATTAGCGTTAATAATATGAAGATCGTAAATATTATTTGACCGTTGTAAATTGAATAAGATTTATCTATAGAGTATTATGACATAATATTTGATTGGTTATTTGGACAACATACCTGTATGTGTTGTAGTAGATCAGAAACACAAGTCCGAGAAAAGTGATAAGAAATTATCAAGTAAACACAGTATATCTAGACACTATACAGGTTCATTATAACAAATGGACAACAATGGCTGTGTTTAGACCTCAAAACTACTCTGAGTACATACTAACCTGTCCAGTTGGAAAAGTTTTAAGGTCTGACATCCAATAGATATATAAAAGTTAAATGTATTTTGACTTTCAGAAAGATAAAATCTTTTTTGGATTTTGATGGGCATTTTTTCGTACCTTCTGTTGGTGTAAAAATAAACAAACACCTGAATTACATTTGATTCTGTCCACACAGTTACACCCTTTAACTCATCTATTGTTGTGTAGATATCTATTGTCCAAATCAATCAAGAACAATAATACAATACAATGCAATTGTTACCTGTGAGGGAGCATCTCAAAGATTTAACTCAACTTAGTTTATTTAACACCTTCTGTAGGAACAGAAAAAAAAATGCCCATCAAAATCCAAAAAAGAATTTATCTTTCTGAAACACAAAATGCATTTAACTTTATATATCTAGTGGAGGCCAGGCCTTAAAACTTTTCCAACTGGACAGGTTAGTCTAGCTAGCTGTACTCAGATTTGTGCTAAGGTCTAAACAGAGCCATTTTTGTCCATTTGTTAAGGTTCATCAATCTTTGGCTAATATGGCCGTATTTACAACGCACATTTTACTGTGAGTACAGACCGACCTGTGCACCTGAAAAAGTTTAAAGGCATGGCAGGAACGAGAGAACTAAATTTTAAATGCATTTTATATTTCAGAAAATTATAAACTTTTCTGGATTTTGAGGTTCCTTTTTTTTTCGTTCCCACAGAAGGTGCCAAAAAAAAAACTAAGTTTGGAAAAATGTTTGAGATGTTCCCCTATGTAAATAAATTGTAGTGAGTTGTATTGATTAACTGGACAATAGTTGGACAATAGATATCTGCACAAAAATAGGTGGAAATGAGTGGATCATATCAAATGAAACTCGGTTGTTTGTTTATTTTATTACCTTCCGCAGGCTTAAAAAAAGGAATCTCAAATTCCAGGTAAGTGTTTAATTTTCTGAAACATAAAATGCATTCAAATTTTATTTACCTAGTTCCTGCCATGCCTTAAAACTTTCCTAGGTGCACAGGTTTGTCTGTATTCAGAGTAAATTTTGTGGTGTAAACACGGCCATATTTTTCAATTACTTCTGATGAACCTCAAAGTTCACACCTAACATATTTCCTGTCTATATCCTCTTACAGTCTTCTTTCACACTAATGAGTGGGTCATATCTGATAGGCTGAAGACGCTAGTGTCATGCCACAGACACATCAAATAATTATTTGAGATTTATTACCTTAGTCTTAGTCGGGGAATTATTCACAAAATTGGGATTCATTACCAAGTCTTAGTCGGGGCGTTCATCACACTAATTGGATATTCATTCATTAAATACATTTTAGTCGGGCTTTAATCATATGTAACCCGATAACAAGATTCTTATTAGCAAATCACATTGTCTCCTACGGGACTCAAACCCGGGACCTCTATGTTACAAGTCAACCCTCTACCCGACTGAGCCAAAGAAGTACTTCCCTAGGCAGCACTCCACAGTTATTGGTTGCAGATGAGCACTTAAGTGACAAGATTCAATTACAGATGATGTAGTTGTTAAAAAGACTACCATAAGCACAACAACAAACCAAAACAGTAATGACAAATGGTTGCAATTGTAAATTTGGACTAGTACCCGTTAGAAGTTTTTTTCAATCAGAGTAAAGCGTAATGATTTTATTCGATTTGCACTAATCTTCAATTGTCAAGGGCAAAACATTGGGGAAAAAAAAAGACATAAACAATGTTTATTTCGGGTTGCTGTCTCATTGACATATATTCAAATTCTCATTTTGTTTATATGCTTCCAGCTATGTAAGCAAAGGGGCATACAATGATTTTACCTAACATATCAGTCAACTTTTTCTCGAAATTTGTTCCAAGTTGTTCACTGGTGTATAGAAATATCATCACCTGGACTTCTCCCGTCCGGTGGTAATAGTGTTAACGGTTTCAATTATATTGCACCTTATGCGCATTTCAACAATAAATGTGATGCCCGACGTCAAAATATTTGAAATTCCAAACTTATGCAAACATTGAAGAGCTGACAAAAAAAGGACCAAAGTAAAACACAGAAAAGTAATCAGACCTATGCTGAAGTCGGCAGTAGTTTACAGATGTTCAATTAAGAAGAAATATATAAAGGTAACAAACAGAAATGGAGGAATCAGATCAACTCCAAAAGGAGCGAGACGGGTGGATCGATGGGGTAAGCGTCTCCTGCTATGCATGCATCAGCCGCCATGTGCATGTCACATACAGGAACTTCTTAGGAAGAAAGAAAAGAAGTTAGCAGTATACTTTAACTTTACTTTCTGCTATATAGATGATGTACTCTCACTAAATAATTCAAAATTTGGTGACTGTTGAACACATCTATCCCATCGAACTTGAGATAAAGGATACAAAGATACAGATAAGTCTGTCTCATATCTTGACTTACATCTAGAAATTGACAATGAGGGTCGGTTGAAAACAAAACATTATGACAAAAGAGATGATTTCAGCTTCCCAATTGTGAACTTATAATTTCTATGTAGCAACATTCCAGCAGCGCCTGCATACGGAGTATATATCTCCCAGTTGATATGATATTCGAGGGCTTGTTTTTCCTATCATGATTTCCTTGATAGAGGGTTGCTGCTAACAAGGAAGCTATTAAACCAAAAGTTCCAAGTGGTGAACCTGAAATCATCCCTTCGTAAGTTTTACGGACGCCATAGAAAAACAACTTAGAGTTGGTTGACCGTTATCGAATATCCGTTTCACAGATGATAGCGGATATTTCCCCTAATGTCGTAACTACAATCCCGTCCCCTTTTTCCGAATGTGACCTACCGAATTAGACTTATTATCGGGTTTGTACTAACATGAGCAACACGACGGGTGCCACATATGGAGTAGAATGTGCTTACCTTTCTGGAGCACCTGAGATCACTCCCAGATTTTTGTGGGGTTCGTTTTGCTCAGTCTTTAGTTTTCTATGTTGTGGTTTGTGTACTATTGTTTGTCTGTTTGTCTTTTTCTTTTTTAGCCATGGCGTTGTCAGTTTATTTTCGACTTATGAGTTTGAATGTCCCTCTGGTATCTTTCGCCTCTCTTTTACAACCACTGGGTCGATGTCTCTGCTGATGGACATTTTGTCCCCGAGGACATCATCCGCCCAGTAGTATAATATGCATGAATTTACGAACATAATACTGGCTCGGACGTTGCCCAGTATCAAAAGGTCCGAAACAGACGTCACCATGGACACTTTGTCGTCTGATATGACAGGTCTCCCCTCATCACCAGACATGACAAATATCCCAAACATGACACATTCAGATCATCATACAAATAACAACAACAATAATCTACGTACGCAGCGGTGTTGAGTTCTTCTACAAGACATGTTGGATTTTGATGAGTCTGAACAACACTGTCTCATTTCGAAATGTAAAGCCAAAGGCTGCAAAACCTGTGGATTTTTAATACAGTACAATATTCTTTATTTAAAAAAAACTCTGTCACATTCACATGTGAAACAAGAGGTAAACATATACAAAATACAATCACATACGATCATAAAAGAAATAAAACAACTCTAAAATGGAATATATCAATAATTACTATATGTTGTAATACTATAATTAACTTTGAAACGAATAAAGATACATTTTAGTAACTTTATATCCCACAATGACAGCAATCCTTTCATTTTTGCTGCGCTGGGATATTTAACATAGTACTCTGGAATGTGTTGATTTCTGATGTTTTTACCAAGATGGAACTGCATTCGAATAAGTAATGGTATTCATTACCAATAGTATTCGAACACATCAATTTTTTATCATTAATAACAGACGCTCAATTCACCAGCAATTAACTAAAAAGTCTTATTTTACCAGGAATTACGATGATCTGAATTGTAAATCAGCAAATGTCGTCTACGGATTAGAGTGTAACCTTTGCGGATCGGTATACTTCGGTGAAACAAAAGGAAGGCCAAATAAACGTATGTACGACCAAAGACCAGACATCAACCACAGTGCAAGCGACATTGTTTACCAGCATTTTAACCAGCCTGATCATTCAATCCTTTCTTTGCAAGTTCGCATCATCGATAAAATATACCACAGGACTAACAATCCTCATCTTGCAACACCTCTCCGTAGACAAAAAGAAGAATAATGGACAATTGGGTACTGCGCCACCATATGGTTGCAATGACAAAATTGATGGTACAAAATGTATAGGTATTCTATCTAGTCCTTCCTGTAGCTCGGTGAATGTGATGAATGTGATGAACATTTTCAACTCTACTCCTCGACGTAGACGCAGTCATGGTCATCGTCATGATACATCACCTACACTCCATGATGTCTCTATTAATGACCTGCTTCCATTTATGTAAGTTGACAATTGGAAAGGTAAAATCATCAAGTTTGTCATAGATTCTAGTTTGAAGTGGTTCATCTGTGTCTATATAGAGGAAAAGATCTAGATATCAAGCAGACTTTCGGTAGTATCTTTAATCTCAAGTTCACAAGGATATAGGTGATACAAGTACTCAAAGAAATGTTGGTTATTGAGTGACAGAACATCATAGATATATCTGAAAGGGAAATGAAAGACCCTTGCAAAATGTTTTTTGTATTTTTGTTTTTAAAAAGGTTCTGTATGAGGAAAGTAAATTCCTAAATTCAAAATGATTCAAAATTTTATGACAGTAAATCTTAATAAACTAATATTTTTACCGATATATAAGCTACTAGGCTGGTTATACCCTCGGTGTCTAACATTCCATCAGCAGAGGTACCGACCCAGTGGTAGTTATAACATTAACAATACCAACTTTACTGCACCAGATGCACATTTCAACAATTCATGGTAAAACTCAGGCTGAGGGGTGTCCGTTTGTTTGTGAAAGTATAGAAAAAACACAGTCACGTTCCATCGGAATTAAATCCGATGCCTCGTGTAGGGAAAGTTAAAGAATCCTTGCAACCACACATTATGAGTCCGTATGTGTCCTGTTGCATGGCAAAAGTTGTGTCCCTATCTAAAATAAACTCTTTCAAATTTTACAATGTTCATTCCGGGGCCATTCGGCTGACTTTGTAAAACATACATAGTTCTGGTTAATTTGTTCTCGTCATGAATATACTTGAAATATTTGCTGTTGTTTGGTGAAATCAAGACAAAGGGCAATGAAAAACTATAAAATAGAGAATGGAAACGGGAAATGTGTCAGAGTGACAACAACCCAATCAAAGAACATAAAACAGCCCAAGTTCTCTTTGATTAATGGTCTTTGTCGGGTTAATGTCCTTTGAAAGAGTCCTTATATTCATGAACTTCAGTTTGGTCTTTGTCGGGTTAATGTCCTTTGAAAGAGTCCTTAAGTTCATGAACTTCAGTTAATCTAGTATATACGTTGATATTGCGTCATGTTTCGATATTATCAGTTCTATAAAAAAACTCCCTTGGCTGTCAAACGCTATTGATTTTCCAAATGTCATCTACATCTTGGCCTCAATTAATTCATTACACACACCCACAAAGTACCAGGATGTAATTTGTCGTGATAAAAAAAAAATGTTTCTTTTTTGCATGTTATGACATGTTATAACCATATTTTTGTTCCTCGTTTTTATGCATGTTTTAATATTCATCGACTACTACTTAAAAAAGAAGGGCGAAAGATACCAAAGGGGTGTTCCAGTTCATAAGTCGATGACAAACTGATAATACTATGACGAAAAACGACAAAAAGACAATCAACAGTATACATAAAATAACATGGAAGACTAGACTGAGCAACACGAATCCCACCAAAAAGCGGGAGTAATCTCAGGTGAAGAGTCAGCAGAACCTGATCCACATCTGACACCCGTCGTGTTACTCCTATAAAATACACTGATAAGTAATATCAAGTGATTGGTAAAAAGTAAAACAACAAAAATAACGAACTCCAAGGAAAATTCAAAACGGAAATCCATTATCAAATGGCAAAATCAAAAACTCAAACACATCAAACGAATGGAAAACAACTGTCATATTCCTCACCTGGTACAGTCATTTCCTTATGTAGAAAATGGTGGATTAAACCTGGTTTTATAGCTAGCTAAACATCTCACGTAACAAATCTTATCTAACCCTAAGACATCACAAAAGTAACAATTCATTTTAATTTAATTTTGTTTTGTGTATTACGAACCTACTAGGTTCAATGATTAATTATTTTAACTGTTCGTTTGGGTTGTTAATTAATACTTAGATATACTATTAAATCAACGACTGAACCTTTGGTTACCTTCGCTAGGCACCTGTCTTAGCGAACATATTTTGACCCTGAAAATGTTCCCTATTTTATATCCTTGTTAAAGTTAGAGTTCATCCTGTTGTTAACTGCTTAGGCAGGTTTTTATTGTGTGTTTTAGTTTTACGACATATGGTTTAGATAGGCAAAGGGGAGGTTTGTAAGCACGTAAAACTGGTTTAACCCAACATTTTGTACCAGTACCAAATTAGACCATATGTCGTCAAAATTATTAGACTTTATTAAAGTAGATAAAACTGATAAAGGAAAAACAGAAAAACCTAATAAACAACCAAAGAAGAACTCACTCTGAAGTGTCAAATGAATCAAACACAAGTGTTGACCTGACTGGTATAATTAGTATACAAAGGGACTTAGAAGAAATTAAACAAAACCTTGAGGGTGGATTAAAAAGATAGACCTTGAAAATGCAACAAAAGACCCTGTTAAGTCAAATGATTTAGAAATCATTGTAACTGCATTGTTAAGAATTTATCTACAGAATTTACTTCATCATTAGAGACAAAAATTGAAGAAAAAGTAATAGAAGTTATAGGTGAAATGCAAGAGAAAATTGATACATTATCAATTGAAAATGAGAACTTGAGGCAGAAAGCTGAGGTAGCTATGAAAAGCCTATCTGCAACAAAGAAAGAGTTACACCAAAATGAAAGACTGACAAGAGATGCGATTACCAGTATTAACTATAACGAGCAATATTCTCGCAAAAACAACAAAAGAGTGCTAAACTTTCCATGGAAAGAGCGACAAGATCTGCGTGCGGACTTGAATGTAGAACTCCAGGAAAGAGATGTTGTCGCCATCCATAGAATTCCATCTGACAAATTAGGACCAAAGCCTCTCATTGTGAGATTATTTAGTAGTGACGTTAAACGAAGAGTGATGCGTGAGAAGAAGAATTTACAGGATAATATAAGATTTTATGATGGCATTTCCAAAAGAAACATTGAACTGATGAAAAGGCTAAATGAGACTGAATGGTTCAACGATTTATGGCACTTCAACTGTGGTGTATATGGGAGGACATCTGATGGTCTACAGTTGAAGTTCAATATATTTGATGACATTTTTCTTAGATTGAGACAAAGGAAATAAGTGGTTATAATTTATTATTACTTGACCTTCATTGTTACATATGTATGATATACATTATATCTAAATGACTTTTGATGTCTTTTAATAGTCACACTTAAAAGTGACCTGTTTTTCCTTTTTTCATGGGACAAATCTTAAGACTATAAAAGTTGTCTCCACTTTGTAAAATAGTTTACTATGTCATAATTGATATATAATATACAGGATATATAAAATTGAAAGAAAAAAAAATTCTTAACAGAAAAACAATTTCTGTTACTAATTTAATCAAAAATGTTTGCCATTTCTCTTTCTTTTTCTTTTTCTTTCCAGTCTTTTATTCTATTTATTAAGTCTTACACTTCTGCAAAATCATTCCATTACATTTCAGTTTGGTCTAGTTTATGGTGAGTTATCCTGCTTAATACTGTTTTATATGTTTCTGTATGATAGTCATATGTATTTATTCATATTTTTTATACATATGGAGAACAATATAATAAGAATAATCAGATATTACTATTACATTTCTTTACATTCATGTTATGTGCTAGTGTATTTATTAATGTCATATCATGTGTGCCCTAAAGGTATTAACTATTAATTGCCAAGGTTTGGGAGATAGTGTTAAAAGAAGAGATGTTTTAATTATTTAAGATCAAAGAATTACAATATCTACTGTTTAAAAGATACTCATTTCTTATGTGAAAATGAAAATAATATAAGAGCTATGTGGGGATATGAGAGTTTTTTTTCTCATCATATAGTTCAAATTCAAGAGGTGTAGCAGTTATGTTTAATAATAATTTTGAGTTTAAGGTCCTAAAAAGGAAAAAAAAAATGTTGGTGGTAATTATTAAGTATTAGGCCGTACTTTGACCTATAATGATTTACTTTTACAAATTGTGACTTGGATGGAGAGTTGTCTAATTGGCACTCATACCACATCTTCCTTATATCTATATATTTCTTTTATTTCATCAGGAGAGCGATACAGACACAGGTGTGCCTCTCATTCACCTAAGTACGACTTTTATGGGATGCCAATGCATGGGAATTCAGGCAGCAAAATTGGGATAGACGCTGGAGGTCCAGTTGTTGCCGTTGACACACGGAATTAGACAAAACAAGAGAACAAGCCTGCATGGAACATCTGAAGAGAACAATACCAAAGGTAATATTGTGTTAATATATGAGTGTGCCTGACGAGACAATTAAAGTGGCACACAAGGAAAGTGATAGTAAGACAAGCTTTAGTTTGAAGTTTTCCCTAAAAAGTAATCAATTTATCAGATATTTATAATATAAACATTAGGAGATGTGGTATGATTGCCAATGAGACAACTATCCATCCGAGTTCAAATGAAGTGGATGTAAGCAATTAAAGGCAACGGTACGGTCTTCAACAATGAGAAAACCCCATACCGTATAGTCGGCTATGAAAGGCCCCGACATGAAAAATATGAAACAATTCAATTGAGAAAACTAACGGCCTAATTTATAACAAAACAATTTACAAAGAAAGATATAACAGCCATGAACCAACCACAACCACTGAAATAGAGGCTCCTGACTTGAAACAGACACATAAAGAATGTGGCGGGGTTAAACATGCTTGTAAGCGCTCAACCCTAACAGAAAAAAGGATTTTTAGCACTTTATTTGTTATCGTTCATCGTGAACTACCATGAACAGGTAAATTAAGAAATCAAGATCATGCTCTTGAAAACCCATAAAAAGGACGGCGTTTTTGTCTCGCCTCGACGGATTTTAAAAGCGAGACATAGGTATGCTGTTTCCGGCGTCGGCGGCGGCGTCAACAATGTATTAGTTTGTGATAAGGTCTAGTTTGTGGTGAACCACTAGTGGTCGGTCAGTGATATTTGGTATGCATTTGTAATAGCATTGGCACATTCCATTTCCAAGGAGATTATCTGGCCTTGCCCCCTCAGTCATGGTCTATTGACTTTGAAACTTTTGCTTAGTTTACATGTAAAAGTTTGTGAGTATGTCAGTTTATGGGGAACCACTAGTGTTAGGTCAATAATTGGTATGCAGTTGTATAAGCATTGGCGTATCTCATTTCTATGGAGATTATTTGGCCCCGCCCCTCAGTCATGGTCTGTTGACTTTGAAACTTTTGCTTCATTTGCATGTATTAGTTTGTGATTAGGTCAGTTTAAGGGAACCATTAGTGGTAGGCCAATATAAATTGGTATGCAGTTGTAAAAGCATTAGCACATCTCATTTCCATGGAGAATATTTGTCCCATCCCCTCAGTCATGGTCTATTGACTCTGAAACTTTTGCTTAGTTTACATGTATCAGTGTGTGATTAGATCAGTTTAAGATGAACCACTAATGTTAAGTCAATGATATTTTGTATGCAAGTTATTGGAATTTGCCAGTGTTGTTTCCATGGAGATTATATAGCCCCAACCCCTCATCAGGGTTCATTTACTTTGAAACTTTTTCATATGTGACAAGTTAATGCTTGTGCTTATGTTTATTTAAAAGGAACGATTATCATAAGTCAATAATATTTGGTATGCAGTTGTATTAGAGTTGGCACGTCTCACTTCCTGGTTCCATGGAGATAGTTTAGCATGTACCTTCCGTCATGGTTCATTTACTTTGAATATTTGCATAACTTACATGTTAAAGTATTGCTTTTTTAATTTCAACATTTGCATTATCAAAATTACAAAAAAAGCGAGACATATATCTGTGATGACAGTTTATTTACACGTAATTCAATAATCCAAACTATCAACGGATTGTCGTAAATGATTCAGTGTCACTTCTTGAACAATCAAAGAATTAAGAATTTTATGATTAAATGAATGTACAAAACATAATGAAAGAATGTACAAAATATCATCAAAACTATGATATTTACCGGTGGGGTTCAATTACGTTCGTTCAAACAGAGATGTGTACAATTTGAAATTCAACGATGAAGTCAAAGAATCACCTCCAAATGTCAATCGGTAAACAGTAAGATCAGTAATGTTGCAATTATAGTTATGATGAGTTACTTTTTTTGCGTGAACCTCCTGAGCGGTTCACGCTTATATAATTGGCGAGTTTTGGAAGTGTCTATGGGCCACTCGATATCTCTCGGCCGGAAGTTGGAATAAAATTCTCGGAACGTCTCGAAAGTTTTCGATCATTTATACAGGTAGTTATCTACGTCTTTGATACGGTCCCTCTATGGCTAGTCTACCTCGTGACATTGTATATTTCAACAATCAAAGTAAATTGGAAAGTAAAACAATAAAGACTAAGTTGCAGTCAAAAAATCGTTTATATATCAGAAACTTTGTGTCTTTTCACAAAACATATGTCTTTTTAATAATGTGAATGTTTATAAGCGCTTTGATGTGAATACATGCTATGTATATACTATGACAAAGTTCCAGTATAAATGTTAGTATAATCTAACAGATCCATATATAACGTATTGACTGAGTGAAAGTTCTTAATTTATATATTACATATGTAAATAGTGTAAGTTTGAAAATGATATTGAATCGATATTCCTATTTTTTGGAAATCATATTGACTCGATGTTACTATTCTTAGTCACAGTCACAGTCTTCATACACAACTATTCCGAATATGGCTGCCCAACAACTACCAATGCCACCGCAGGGTCCAAACATAGCTGTCCAACAACCACCAATGCCACCGCAAGGTCAGATGGCTCCACCAAATGGAGGCCAAGGGAATGAAACTCACCACTACTATGGTCCCAATGTGGAAAGACTACCGGGACCACCTAATGAAATGTTCAGACCTCGTCCACAATACACAACAAACAGAAGACCATATCCAACAAACTTTAAAATAGAAGGAACGCTAGAATATGGGAAAATGGTGTCCATTAGAATTAAAGAGGGTAATGTGTCGTTCAGGGATATTCCAGATTCTGTGTTGGCTAACTGCCATAAAACTTATAGAGTAATTCCAAGGACTGAAGTGACCATAGAAGCACAAAACGGTGAATACAATGTTTATGCTTCACCGGATGTACCAACACCTATGTTAAGACACCAAGGTTATATGTATGACCCAAATAAATCGTATTCATATGGAAGGCGAGCAACAGTATACCCTCGATCTTTTTCCCCAAATAGACAAGCACCACATCATGACATTTATACAAAGAAATACGACAGAGATTATTTTGCTGATGATTCTTACCAACGGAGACATACCTCATACGAAACTTACCCAGAGAACATCGGGAAATGCACAGAGAACCCCGGGAAATTCAAAGAGAACCCAGAGAAATTCATAGAAAACACTGCTCTACATGTGGCATGTGTAGCAAATGGTAAGTACAAATCGATGATAAGTCTCACAGGGTGATACTAAAATCTGGAAAAAGAGGACAGGATTTTGTCTACAGTATGTACTGTGGTCATCTGTGACACAGATGGTGTCCGTTAAACTTTCGAAGGGATGACTTCAATTTACAACTAGAAATAACGTCCATGTCGGCAGCAATCCTGTTGAACTTTTGTTGTATATTATATCCAAAATAATAAAGAAAAAGGAAATTTACAAAACAAAGCCAACAATTGTCATTTTTCACTATCTAAATGCCACATTTTGAAACCTGTAGAAAAAGATTGGGTAAATTGACCGATAAAGACAATTAAAAATTTAAGTATAGTTTTGCAGAAATGTTTACGACATTTTAGAAACAATTGTAAGAGCTAAAAAAAGAACAACCTGTACCATCCGCTATCCAGATAAAAAGGAACAAATTATAATTTATTCCTAGCTCCAGTGTTCAGTAAACAACAGGTTAACTACCCTTATTTGAATAATGATAAACGATCGAAGAGTATCGTTATTAATTGGTAAAGTTTCATATCGTTGTACGATAATTTATCAGAACCACTGTCATAGAACGGCACCATATCCCCTGCAAAATGTCGACCAATTACCGAAATAAGTATTAATATAGAAAAACACAATACGAAAAAAACAATGCTAAATGCCCAATTTGTTTAGATCTGTCTAATTATATGTTATCCTTTTAAAGGAAAAAAAAAACGTAATCCAATAAAGATATGTTATACATAATCAGATGGTTGTAGATTTAAGTCAGTTATATTCCAGAAATTTTGAGATTGTCTTTTATGTGTGTATGATTTTTATTTTTGCGGTCGTATATTGGTATGACGTTGGCGTCGTCGTCGTCCGAAGACACATTGGTTTTCGCACAATAACTTTAGTGAAAGTGAATGGATCTCTATGAAATTTTACCATAAGGTTCAATACCACAAAAGGAAGGTTGGGATTGATTTTGGGGGTTATGGTACCAACAGTTCAGGAATTAGGGGCCAAAAAAGGGCCCAAATAAGCATTTTTCTAGTTTTCAGATAATAACTTGTGGAACGGTGTATGAATCTCTCTGAAATTATACCACAAGTTTCCATACCACAAAGGGATGGTTAGGATTGACTTTGGTGGGTTATGGCTCAAACCGTTTAGGAATAAGGGCAAAAGGGGAAAACAAGGGTTTCCTTGTTAATGGACAATTTAAAAGCAGTGTAAGGGAGGTAATCCAAATACTTTTAAAGTATTAAAAAAATAAATTTGGATTACCTCCCTTACTTTTCTTTTAAATTATGTATAATAAAGATGTTGTATTGTTTTGAGGTGATTAGCTGTCAATTAATTTTTAGAAGTAACTATTAAAGGAATATTAATTTTAGCCATGATTATGTATGTCATTTTCTATTTTAAGACTTTTATGATGTATTTAAATTGGTAGTTATGGTTGAAAACTCCATTGGCAATTTGAATTGAGATTAAGACCATATAAAAATTGGGGGAGGGGGCAATTTTTTCTCATTTCATATTTCAGAAATTAAAAAGAAAATTTCTTCAAATATTTTTTTTTTTTGCAAAATAGGGGGGTGGGGGTGGGGGTGGGGTGGGGTCAATACGCAAATACGCAACAGCATGTTGTTTTGCACAAAAGCCAAAAATTGAATATAAATTCAAATCATATAACCAATTCTAAGTTCTTTGACTACAGTTATTCTGTGTCAGAAACCTATTATGTGTCAGATATTTAATTACAATCCAAATTCAGACCTGTATCAAGCGCGAATATTGTGTCCATTTTTGTCCCAACTGTTCAGGGTTGGACCTCTGCGGTCATATCCAGCTGCGCTCAGTGAAGCATTTTATTATATTATAATATTTTTTTTATTATTTGTATGGGTGATATGATGTGTTGTCTCCCCTGTTTACTTGTCAGTTATTGTAAGGTTTAATAAGAAAGATCTGATATATGTTATACACACAAATTATTAGTACATTTTGTAAAAGAAACACTATAGCTTATTGGAATTACGGGTATAAAATTAGATCTGTTGTTTCCCTAATATGAGAGTTTTTTTCTCATCATATAGTTCAAATTCAAGAGGTGTAGCAGTTATGTTTAATAATAATTTTGAGTTTAAGGTCCTAAAAGGAAAAAAAAAATTTTTGGTGGTAATTATTAAGTATTAGACTTAGTTGTTGATACTTTACATTTTACGCTTGTAACTATTTATGGACCAAGTATAGATAATCCAATTTTTTATGACCAAATTATGTCAATTATAGATGACTGGTAATGATAGCTATAGGATATGTGGTGATTTTAATCTTGTTCTCAACCCAGATATAGAGTATTTTAACTATTTACATGTTAATAACCCAAATGCTCGGGGAAGTTTTAAAAATTATTGAGGAAAGGTGTCTCATTGACCCTTTCCGAGAACTTTACCCAGACTTGAAACGTTTCACATGGAGAATAAGAACCCCTTCAAAACAAGCAAGGTTAGATTTTTTTCTTTTGTCTGAAAATTTATTATGCTGTTGTAATATTGAGCCTAGCTATCGTTCTGATCATTCTATGGTTACATTAAATTTAGAATTTAATTCATTTGAGCTAGGTAGAGGATTTTGGAAATTTAATTATTCATCATTGTATGATCCAGAATATATGAAGATTGTTAAAGAAAAAATAGTAGAACTTAAAAAACAATATGTAACACTTGTTTATAATCTAGATAGAATTGAAGATATGAATAATGAAGATCTCCATTTTAATATTAACAGTCACTTATTTCTTGAGACATTGTTGATGGAAATTAGAGGCAAAACTATTTCTTATTCAAGTTATAAGAAAAAGAAAAACAAGAGAAAGATCTTAGAAACGAAATCCTCGTTTTTGGAAGAAAGAGTAGATGAAGGCTCAATACAGATTTTGGAAAACAAAAAAATATAAATTAGAAAATATTAGAAAAGAAAAAATGAAAGGGAAAATAATTCGATCAAGAATACAATGGGTAGAAGAGGGAGAAAAACCTACTAGCTATTTTTGTCGGTTAGAATCCAAAAAATTTACAAGTGAGATAATACCAAAAGTAGAAAAAGAAAATGGAGATGTAATTTCAAAACAAAAAGATATTTTGAAAGGAGTGAACATTTTTTATGAAACTTTATATAAGAATAAAGATCAGTCAAAGGGAGATAAATTAAGTAAAATTGAAGAAGGATTGAAAGATATTAAGTTTAAAAAATTAACTGATGATGAAGAAAATAATCTTGAAGGTAAAATAACTATTGAAAACGCTGGTTTAATATTAAAAATTATGAAAAATAATAAAACGCCAGGATCTGATGGTTTTTCCACAGAGTTTTTAAATTTTTTTGGAAATATTTGAAAATTTTGTTGTAAACTCCTTGAATTGCAGTATTGAAATTGGTGAACTATCTGTTACGCAATGACAGGGAATCATTACATGCTTGCCAAAAGGAAATAAGCCTAAACATTTCTTAAAAAATTGGCGACCTATATAATTATTAAATACAGTATATAAAGTTGGTTCTGGAGTAATAGCAAAACGCTTTAAAACAGTTTTAGATAAACTGATAGATTTCGATCAAACTGGGTTTATTAGTGGGAGATACATTGGAGAAAATCTTCGTTTAATTTATGATATTATGCAATTTACTGAGGAAGAAGATATTTCGGGCCTTTTATTGCTCATAGATTTTGAAAAGGCATTTGATTCAATTTCTCTGGAATTTCTCACCAGTGTACTGAAGTTGTTTAATTTTGGAGAATCAATAATCAATTGGATTAAAGTATTTTATATTTTTTCAATATTAAATCAGCTGTAAATCAGGGAGGACATTTATCAGAATTATTTTTTCTATAGAACGAGGCTGCAGACAAGGTGATCCCTTGTCTCCTTATATTTTTATTCTCTGTGCTGAGATATTAGCACTAAAAATACGAAATAAGGATAAAATAAAGGGCATTACAATTACTCAAGTTGAGCACAAACTTTCACAGTTTGCTGATGACACATCTCTTATTTTAGATGGTAAAGAAGAATCTTTGAATGAAGCATTAAATGAATTAGATTGGTTTGGAAATATATCTGGTTTACATATTATTTTTTCTAAAACAGAGGTTATTTGGATAGGAAATAAAAAGTATAGTAATGAGGTGTTAAATAGAAACCTTTAATGGGGAGAAACATATTTTAAGTTATTAGGTATAAGCTTTGATGTTAATCTTGATAGAATTGTAAAAATTAATTATGATAAAAAAATTGTACAAAACAAAATCTTACTGTTATTGGTAGAATTACTGTAATGAAGACATTGATATTGCCTATTTTGAATCATTTGTGTATATCCTTACCAAATCCAAGTGATGATATTTGAAAAAAAAAGTTATTGAACTTATGTACAATTTTATATGGAGTTCACCAATCAATAGAATAAAGAGAGAAGTTTTACAAAACGATATTGAGGATGGTGGACTCACAATGATAAATCTTAGTGCATTTATTATAGCACCGAAAGTGTACATGGATAAGGTGATTATTTAAAAAAGGCAACAAATGGCAAAATGTCTTTTTGTCAAATGTACATGTAGAAATTGAAAAATTTTATGATTGTGGAAGTGTATATTTACAAAGATTACAACAAAATATCAAAAATAAATTTTGGAAAGATGTTCTGAAAGCATGGCAACTTCTCAGAGAAAAAGATGAATTTGACAGTTGGGAATGCTTTCTTTCTAGTCCAATTTGGCTTAACATTAACATAAAGGTATAAAAACTATTTCTAATAAAGATTGGTTTGAAAATCGTATAAGATTTGTAAATGATATTGTAAATGAAGATGGGACTTTTCTCTCTCTTCAAAAATTAGAAGAAATGTATCAGATAAATGTGAATTTCATGAGATATAATAGTATCATATCTGCTGTACATCAAGCATCAAAATCATTTGTGGGAAAAACACAAATTAGAACTACCTTTAATTCCATCCGCTATTAAAAGACTTGTTAAAAGTTCAAAAGGATCTAAAGATATCTACATTGTTTTAAATAAAAATAAAAGTGTTCCAACTAGTCAGTTAAGATGGACTGATAATTTTGGCTTTGATTAAAATCATTGGAAAAGAATTTATAAACTGCCATTTGTTTTCACAAAAAATACCAAGCTACAGTGGCTGCAGTATAGATTCAATCATTGAATCTTAGCTACAAACAAATTTCTTCATAAAATTGATATTTATGATAAACCAAATTTTTAAATTTTGTAATAGAGAAATTGACGCATTAGAACATATATTTGTGGGATTGTGAACATACACAGATATTATTAGAACAGATTGAAAATTGGTTTGTGACCAATGGAATTAGTGTACCTTTTGCAAAAGAAATATTTTTGTTTGGCAACATTGCAAAAATATCAAAAGGCAATACAGAAAATACTCTTTTTCTTATCATAAAACAATATATTTATAATACCAGATGTTTTAATAAAAACCTATCAATATACTCAGTAAAAGAGAAGATGAAATATTTGTATGCAATTGATAAAAATATTGCTATGAAAAACAAAAGTGAACATCAGTGTCACAGAGAATGGAATATTTTTGATAAATTACTTAGTTAAAGTATATATTTCTACTGCTATAAATGAAAATGCAGGATTTACTTTACAATGTCCAGATGAATTTGTATTGTAAACTCACCACACTTTTCTCTCTCTCTCTCTGGTGTTCAGACTGTCTTATTCTCTATCTTATATACATATATTTAGAAGAAAAAAAAAGCTTCCTATGTCAGATGTGTTGACAAGTTAATATTTATAGATTTATATATTATATATAGCTATTATATTTGTGTATATTATATGCTGTAAATTGAAAGTTATAATAACATAAACGGTACCAATTTTTCTGCACCAGATGCGCATTTCGACAATCAATGTCTCTTCAGTGATGCTCGAGGCCAAAATATTTGAAAATCCAAAGCTTATTAAAAATATGAAGAGCTATAAACCAGAAAGGACCAAAAAGTATAGCCAAAGCTGGGCAGACCATATGTTGTTCTTTGTTGTTTTGTCTTTGATTAAACTTTATTTTGTCGGAAAAATAGAGAGTTTTTGGTTGAAACCCCCAGATTTTGGTGGGATTCGTGTTGCTCATTCTGAAGTTTTCTATGTTGTGTTTTGTGTACTGTTGTTTGTCTGTTGGTCTTATTCTTTTTAGCCATGGCGTTTTCAGTTTATTTTCGACTTGAGAGTTAGAATGTCCCTTTGGTATCTTTAGCCTCTCTTGTACTGTCCAGTTTTTTGTTGATTCCTGTTAAACTTTGTATGTATAATTGTCAGTGTTGTCATACTTACGACTGAATCGTAAAAATGTCGAAAATAGAATCTCAAACGACACACACACAAACACACAATCAAAAATTGTTTCAGTTTCGCAAAATAGAAATACATAATCAAGGCACTATTCACAGTACCAACCTGCTATGGAAAATGTTCTACACATAGAAAAACACTACAACATTGGGTGTGTCGGATTTCAAATATGCAAACAAACAGGACAGTCTTAATGTTAGAAAAAGACAAATAATATTTAAGTCTCGTGTATGTAAAAAATCTTCAACATCAATGAAATGCTTGGATTAATATAATTAAAATTATGAATACTAAGATCAAATTGAAAATGAAAAGATCGTTCCAATTAGATGCTTATAAGTTTAAACGAGTCTTCAAATCACCATCCCTTTGTTGGTCTCCACATATCAACTATCTTGTTCCCAGAATGTACATAGAAAACAGTGTGTTGACATGCTGTGGCACATGCCTACAACAGAATGTACATGTAATAAAATAGATTTTTGCAGCAATATGTTGATGAAGAAATATGTATTTCAGATAAATATATATCTATATATTTGAAGCCTTGATAGTAACGTTCGTATATAAACCAGTATTTTGGTTTACCCTTTGACTTCTTACATTATCAGAAAGTAAAGTCCAGGAGCTAAATTTGATTCAAACAATATTAAGATTGCGCTGTTGGTGTTTCCTTAAGTTGATGTCTGTTGAGTAATGGTTAATTGATGAGGTTTTTTTCTATTCAGGTAGTGTCTAGATCCCTTTGAAACCTTTGTGTAGGGTGAGTGTCGACTTATGAGTTTACAATTGGCGTAAGACGTATGGCGTTTACATATCCCAGTTAAGGTGGCTCGGCCCTTTAACAGTGCGCAGTTTTCAACGCATGTTTCTAACGATGAGCGCGTACTCTTCATCTTGGTAACGATCGCTTAGAGTGGTCTTCTCAAAAATAATATTGACGACATCGGAACGCGGGCGTGTCTGAGAGCACCCTTTCTCGATGTCAACAAGCGATGCAAAACTTTTTACAAAAAATAAATACGATCAGAAAAACAAAGTGGTTTGTTACTTTTTCACATAAAATTTTTTAAAAGGATGGAAATATAAGTATGGTGTTGTGCCGCGATGATAAAACAAAATAGAATTGAAATATTGAAATGGTGTGCGAATGCCAAAGACGCCGTACGGCCTTCAACAACGAGTAAAATACAAATAGTATGCTTTAAAAGGCATCGAGAGGTTCATCTGCACGCTATCAGGTTTGCGTATTATTTTATTTTGTCACTGTCATAAATCTTTTTAACTTGAAATATCTTTATCTTTAAGTAATGGCCAGGAGTTTATTCCGAAGTATATAAAATATTTTCCCAGTACAAAATTTTTGGTAATAGTTGATTTAACAAAAACAGTTTTGAATATAATAATTTTCAGGCAAAGAATACATACTTGACATGCAGTCACATCCACCATTTTAATTTTACACATTTAATTTACATTCTTTATCAAATCATGGGCACGAAAAAACGCTTTAAAACAACCACTGTCTTCAAACCTGGAAGTTTTTTTTTTATTGTATTTGTTAGCGTAAAGAGGATATCTAACAATCTCTTTCATAACATAATTCGACGATTTCCAGAACTCTTGTCCTATAACATATTACCTCGGGGTAATGTTTTCTTACTTATTTTGCTATTAGTTATTTTTTTCATTTTCTATTTTCTGTTTTAACTATCAATGTGCCAACCGAGTTCGCATGCAAATAAGAAAATATCAGCGTAAACACGTTAAGAATTGAATAAAATGTGTTATAGACTACCGGTACTCGAGCAACACATTTTACTAAATTGATTTGTTTTACACAGAAAAACCGACACTTCCGTCTTAAAACTTGCAGTAATGTGAGTTTTTTTGCTCCAAGTTGAAGGCCTCACTGTGACTTTGAGATCAAGAACAGCAATAAAAGCGCTTTTTGTGTGTTTTTTGCTGTGCATGCACTGATTTTGAGTCATTGATGGATACCCCATATCCTTTGTTTTTCTAATACTCCAATAAATTCCTGTTTTCCACCTTTGGTCATAGATGAAAATTGGTTAATAGTAACCTGGACCTATTATTCCGACCATATATATATATATTCGGTCTATGCTGTTATCCCTCAATGCGGCATGCTTTGCGCTAAATCTTTGGTTTGACCTAGTCGGGAATTTAGTTTCATATGGCAAAATTTGGGGTAATTTGCTAATTTGCATAGCGGCCATTTTGCCTTATCATGACGGCAGCCATTACAATAGGATTATATAAGCCCTTTTAATAAAAATGCCAATATGCAAATACCTATGTCGAATTCACAATTTGTTCGCATATAGGTGAATTGTACATGTTTTTAGGCTTCTGTCCGTGTACAAATGGACATTGTCTACTCTGAAATCTTTCGGCCTTTTAATTTAAAAATCGGAAGCGTAACCATTGTGTAATTGCTATATAAGATCAAATAAAATGAGGTAAAATTGTAAAATAGCAAGATTCAAAACAGAAATACACATCCTAGGATATACACCTTATCGCTATTTGTCCGCCATTACTGGATATCACACAGGTTCCCGTAAAATTTTGACGTCATAAAACAAAATATCTGATGCCACAATGGAAAAGTGATTGTTGTTGACGTCAAAAGTTCAAGCGGCCGGGTCAGCCGGGAATAGCGATAAGGTGTATTGTTCATGATTTGTTCGCATATAGGAAACACCTTGTAGGTTGAATTTTAAAGTTAAATAACTTTTAACTTACCTGCTTTCTTAAGTTTTCGGCCAAATTCTTTTAAAAACATGATGATTTCAACCTTCCCATTTCGTAAAAGTCAAATTTTAAGCATTTTCCTTAGAATTACACAGCATTTTGTAAATATCCGCCAAAGGAAGTTTTAAAGATACATTAGTTTTAGATACATGACGGAAAAGGACTGGATTATCCGCAAATCTAAAATAAATTATATTTTCAATCTTAAGCTAAGGGAAGTAATTTGATCAAAAGGGACAAAGTCACGTGGTGCAAATCATTTGAATAAAGTACCTTTGATTTTGCCATATGTAGACCCCAGCAATCTACCGAGCAGTTCCAAAGACTACTACATGTAGCTAAAGGCTTTATATATTAACAAAATATGAACTACTTACTTGGTTAGGAAAAATTGGGATTGTAATTTCAAAGCTTCGCCCAGTACACACGTTAAATTACTCGGTGGTATAGGCAAACTTTAACTTCTTCTGTCTTACTTTTTTGACACGTGTTTTTTGAAAAGGGAAACAAATAACATAAGTTCTTGATTTCAAAATTGAGTGGAGTAGGTCTTTACGGCAAACAAATTTTAATGACAATTTTCATAATGAATGTGTGAACACTGGTTTGTCCTGGGACATAATAATATAAGTTATAGGGTTCGCTACTGACCTCCTACGGATCCATAGAGGGTTATTAAAATCCATAGGGGGTGAGGCCGAATGCCGAATCTCCTATGGATTTTATTCACCCTCTATGGTCATTAGGGGGTCAGTAGTTAACCGTATAACGAAGTAATCGCCCGCGAGACTTTTTTCCGCTGTGTTTTGTAGAGAAATAAACAAAAAAACACAACAACATTAATAGATGACGTCACTATTAACAGTAGACGTGACGTCATGAACCCCCTTTGATATTTACTAACCCCCTACGGATCCATAGGGGGTCACCACGTGACGGCGTTAAACCAATCACAACGTGATAATTTACCGGCGGTGCGATAATATATAATATACATGTAATATACTATATAGTTAGTATACAAGTCCCAGGTTTGACCCACCTGCTGCAAAGTAACGAAATTATCGGTCTAAGATCATAATGAGATGCCAATATTTTTTTTATCGACTCTTAGGGTTAACATGGGTATAGAAATATGACTTCCCTACACTAAGTAAGGAAATCATTTTCACAACACTAAATAAGTTGTCTTAAAAACTGTAATGCTTACAAGCAAACGGTGTGAACTATTAGGACTTGTTTCAATACAAGCAAGAAGTATATCAGGATAGATCACATATTTTTTAAAGTTGTTACCAGAGATTCCTAGATACAGCTACATGTATGGTAGTCACAGTTTTCATCACATTTTTTGCGTTAACAAGAATGCACACGCTGAAATGTCTCACCTGCTTTACTAATCATGATTGCTTTTATGTTGATATTCCTAGAGATCAAGTTTTACTTCAAGTATCACAAACACTTGTGTGATCAATGATCCATGAAAATGAGGCCAAGGTCAGATAAACCAAGTCCGCCTTACAGTAATTCCATACACCAAACGTTGTTGAACTATAGCATATATATAATATACAAGAGACAGACCAAACCATGAAAATTTAATATTGATCAATAAACCATGAAAATGAGGTCAAGGACAAATGATACCTGCCAGACAGACCTGTACACCTTACTATCATTTCATACACGAAATATAGTTTACCTATTGCTTTTAGTTTTGGAAAACAGAACAAAACACAAAAACTTAACAGTGACCAATGACCTACTGCTAACAGTATCTGAGAAACAGCCCTAATCAGGTAACTTTAACCTTGATCACTGATCCATGAATTGATTGATTGGTGTTTAACGCCACTTTAAACAGTATTGTGCTATTCCATGGCGGTCAGTTTTTATTGGTGGAGGAAGCCGGAGTGCCCGGAGAGAACCACCGACCTTCGGTAGGAAAACTGACAACCCTAAACAATTAAGATTTGAGTCGAGCGCACCTGGCACGTGCGTCCATGAAATGAGGTTGAGATCAGATTAAACAAGTCTGGAGGACATGAAGACCTTGCAAGGGACCCATATACCTACATGTAATATATGTATCTTATTATACATGTAGCAGTCGCTGAACCATAAAAATGAGGCCATGGACAGCAGACATATGACAGACAGAAATTTTGTAACATAAGGCATCTGAATACAAGTTATGAAGCTTCCAGGCCTTCTACCTTCTGAAATATAAAGCTTAAGATAGCAATATACAGTTAGGAAAAAAAAATAACCATCCTCTTTTCCTTGCTCTCTTACAGATTAAGCTTACTGTTTGTGTCATATATGTGCATATGTATGTAATCAGTATCTTCCATAGATTTGATATCCAGTAGTTTAAATGGTTAAAGATAATTTCGTTTTGGTGTAGTCATGGCAACAACCTGCATGTATTTGCTATCAAATATTGCAAAAAAGGGGGTAAAGATGTCAAATATTTCCCCAAAATTTGGCCAAAAGTAGATTTTCAATCCCTTGGAGTGATACCTTTTCTGAAACTGTTACATATATCTATCAAGAGATCAAATAAAAATCATATGTCTTTCGTCTCATTTTTTTTTTTTTTGTAAAATTGTGTCAAAAAGTTCGTGTGGAAAAAACAGTGTTTGTAACTTTACAAACATTTCTGGACCTATGGCCGGCCTGGCTATGAAAATACGGACAGTAAAACAGAAGTTTATGCCGACGCCCAATTGTAATCCCTATATCTCGCATTCTGACACTTTCATCACAGGCAGGAAAAAAAAACGTTGTTGAGTTGTTGTTTTATTTATGAATACTCCATATTCTCCTGCAATCTTTATAGGATTTTTAGGGTAACAAAATTTAGAATTCAAGTAATGTTAAAGTCCATTGTTGATGACATTCAGGTGATTGAATAGACATAATTCAAATGTTGAGATAAAAATAGAGCAGACAGGATTTTTCCATTTCTACTCTTAGAAATATTTGCAAGTTTAATTTTATGTTTATAAAAGAACAGAGTTCCAATTTCCCCGTGTTGCACATATTTTATCTATCCAAGGGCAATAACTAAAAAAAAAAAAAAAATTTTTTGGTTCTTTTAAATAATTTATAAATATCTTAGAGAAATGAAGGCTTCCGAGCAAATGCAATGCGATTGCCGTTATAATTAATTTTTCCAAGGGCATAACTAGTTAAAAACATTTGATCAGCACTTATTTTCGATAGTGTCAAAGACATTGCTGATATAAACCTATGATATAAGTTTCATAAAATTCTGGCAAGAATTGAACACATAAGAGCGCTAACAATGCAATTTTTCATATAATCAATATTTCCAAGGGACATAACTCTTTTAAAATTAATTGATCGGCACTGATTTTTTGAACTTGTCAAAGACATTGATGATATAAACCTATGATATAAGTTTCATAAAATTCTGGCAAGAATTGTACATCTGAGAGCGCTAACGATGCAATTTTCCATATAATCAATATTTCCAAGGCGTATAACTCTTTTAAAATAATTGATCTGCACTGATTTTCGAACTCATCCAAGAAATTGCTGATATAAACCTATGAGATAAGTTTCATAAAAATCTGGCAAGAACTGTACACGTGAGAGCGCTAACAAGACCGGACGGACGCCCGGTATTTCTATGGCCCCGCAACGCATTCGCAGGGGACAATAAGGCCATACTTAGGGTAGGGTTATTATTCTTTTTTAAATATCATTTACGGAAATCATTGTTGCAATCCCTATTTATTGGAGTTCATATCTAATTTTTAAAAACAATATTTACCTGATTTTAGTTATCTGGATCATGGTGATAGATGATGAGGTTGTCAATTACATTCTGGTGAGACACAATTTTACAGGTAATAGTGTCAGTTTTTCCAGACAATATATAATTTGTTTGATTGTTTTGTTTTGTGCTGTATCATTGAACTATATTCCAAATCTCCTTTTATCCAGAAAAGACTTTTGAAATAGCTACTGATTAGCATATGGATGGACAACAAATGCCAAATGATGTAAAATATTTCAAATGGCCATTTGGGTCAAGTGATGCGTGAGGTAAAAGATGAAGGAATGGCACGTGCATTTACCACAACTTTCACCTGATATTATGATTTCCAAAATATATTAATCCTATTAGCTTACTTTTGTAAGACAAACAAAAGGCATGTATATTGTAGTTTGCATGTCATTTATCATGTTTGCAATAAAATTCACTACAAGCAGCAAAAAATAAATCAAATCTAAAAATAATTTGATTCATTTTTTGCAACATTTTTGATTTTATTCTTCAAATGTATATGAGATCAAAGATATCCAACATTAATATACTTTGTGTATTCCAAAATTGACATGTATACATAGTTTCACTATTTTTATACATGGTTGTTTTAGAATGGAGAAGTAAAAAATAAAATAAAACAAATTTTACTTCAACAAAATTCTGAACTTTTAAATAAAGTTGAAACACATTTTTTTTGTCTCTGAACATAACCAAGCCTCTTGCTAAAGTGCATTATCATGCTATTTAAATAACAAATGAATAATGTTACAACAATGTAAAAATAAGACCTTAAAGTTTAATGTTTTATTTAGGTGTACATATGCATAATGTATATATATATAAGTGTATGCTTTTGATAAATTCTTACTGTAAATAGGACAGGACCAGTCACCCAAATGGGTATAATACCCTGCATTGCCCTGTTTCGTATATGGGAACCTCAAATTTGGTATTTTATATACTGAGCAAAATAGATATGGAATTGTGAGTTTGGAAATGTATGTGTTATTAGGTAATTTAGTTGAGTCCTATGCTTGGACCTAAGACCTGATGATGTTTTTTTCCAAAAGAAGGGGGAGGGGGTAACCGTATCGACCAATACAATGCATTGCCTTATGCTGTAGGGGTTCTAATTTACATTAGGCCATTTATAATCTTGCCAACAAATTCAACAATCATACTTTTTGGCACGGATATTTTACCACCAGGTTACATGTTCGCAATTTGTCGGTTTAAGGTCAACTGAACACAGAAGGATAGCCAACCATTACGAATATACCATGTAAAACTAGGAAAATACAATTAGAATACGTTGCAGTTGAACGGCAAACGCCTGAATCTGACAGATAAAGGTCAACTTGTCGACACAAAAGGACCCGTATGTAAAATGTTTACGCCCACAAACAGCGCCACCTATAATTTTTTCGGCGGCATCCTTGAGAACGATGTTCCGTTCTGTAGTAAATTAAAACATTAAATTAACTAAAACATAGAAAAGTAAGTGTAAAAACAAATTAAAAGATATATTTGCACATGACTGGTTATGCATGATACGCTGGCA
Source organism: Mytilus coruscus (assembly GCA_017311375.1). NCBI lineage: Eukaryota > Metazoa > Mollusca > Bivalvia > Mytilida > Mytilidae > Mytilus > Mytilus coruscus. The sequence continues at coordinate 130,018,658 of CM029596.1, forward strand.
ATGTTTGCGTTTGTCCTTTAATCCAAGATTGAAAATTAGTTTGCTTCCTGCGTCAAAATGGCGGATTTCAATATTTACATTTTTCATCAAAGTAATAGCTGACACAATTTCGTATCCAATCATTTATTAGCAATTTCATTATTGATTTTGAAGATCATCCAATCACATTTACCGTTATAAAGTGGCTACACGTTACCAGCCATCGTTACAAAGTAGCCATGTGTCTTGTGGGGATACCTCGGGAATGTTGTGTATTCAAAATTTACGGTAAAAATCAATGTTATCTTCATTATATTTCCATGCATACACAAGTCATCACAGCAAATGCATTCTTTATAGAACTTATAAGGTAACCAGACATATTTAACTGTCTGCTTTAACAAAATTCGTGTAAATAAGCCTGATGGGTCGTTTTGAATTCAAGCACAGCAGACAAACACGTGGTAGATTGTTGATGTTTGTTTACCTAAATTGCACGTTGTTGTTACTAAATACTTAGTAATTACCATTATCGTGTTATACTTTCAAGAGTTATATAATACATCTTGCCTAAGAAATACGTTTAGCTAGGCCCAGGGACTTCCTTTACTAGGTCTTTAAAAATGAGGCTGTAATGATGTTTACAAATTACCATATTTACATTACAGCATTTTTTTTGCATTTGATATATTTCATATACAAGTACAATGTATGTACATAAAGAACAATAGAGTAAATGAACATACATGGGTTTAATTCCCACCCTAGGTATTAATTTTAATACTCATTATAGGTTGGAACAAATAGGGCAGATTGCAATTGACCATAATGTAGTATCTAAAATGCTGATTGATGGGCCAAGTCCTCAACATCCTTCTTTCTAAGTATACAGCAGCTCCTCTAAGGATTAGTAAGGAATAGTTTACATATAGTCCAGTGGCTAAGTCCTGTCTTTTTGTCTCTGTTATTTCCTTATTTATATTATTATTTCTTATATTCTCTTGTACATGTAGTAAGACAAAAGCTAGTACATATAGTAAGACAAAAGCTAGTATTACTCTTTTTCCTCATTTGCTTGAAAACAATGAAATGTAATCATTGTTGATGTCTGTAAAGTAACTTATAAATTAACTGCTAACACACTTGGACTCTGGTGGATAGTTTCTAGACTGTTATCTCATTGGCAATTATACCATATTTAAATTTCAGTGTCCCTTTATAACTTTTAAGAAAAGAATTTTATGATAATATATTAATAGGTTGTAAAATTTTGAAAAGTTAAGCACAAGTGCCAAATTTAGTTGGCGTTTTATTCAAAAAACCTAGAGGTATTGAAAAGTGTTGCAATTTAATAAATGTTTTGAACTGAGAAAAATAGCAATATAGTACAGATATTGTTTTATTTAAGACGTTGAGAATATTTGCCTGTTTATAATAGATATGATTGCTATGCCTTTTTTCTAATATATGTGTGGCTCTGATCTGGCTGTGGTTTAAAATCTAAGAATTGAGATGGTTATATTCATATTAATATGATTTATATCAAAATTATTGTGTCAATTATAAAATCATTGTGATAAATTACTTTCTCTTCATGGACCCTTTAACTGGAATAAAATTTTCTTATCTTATTTTATACCACATCTCTTTATTTTAGTACTATCAGGTTAACTTAAGTATTTAAAGTAAGTGAGATGTTGACAAGCTAAGTCATGACTAAGTTCAGATAATATCATGAGGTTTTTATTAAAGTAAATAATGTGATTAAAACAACTCGCATTCTGATTTGATACTATGTGATTATTTCTGATATCAGAATAATAAATATCTCATTGTTGTCCATTCTTCGAAAAATTTCTGAACATACTGTATTTAAGTCAGTTTTGTTTTTGTCTGAGACTACTATAACATGGGAAGCAGAGTTCTCGAAATGTGGCGGTCCTAGGGATTTGACCACCACATTTTGGGGAAGGACCAACACAATTTTGGTAATTTGCAATAGAAATGATAGTGAGTACCTGCAGATTTTCTTCAAGGACCACCAGGTGAAAAAAGATTTTGAGAACTCTGGGGAAGTGACCAATCTCTTTGTTATACATTAATTGTAGTAGTCTCAGGTTTTTGATTTTGTAGTTCAATTCAATGACTATGCATTTTAGAGGAGGTAAATATGAATTTGGATTAAATTTGAAGTTGATTCAGTATATTTTATGACATAATACCACTCTTTTATTTCAACACAGCATTTTCAGACTTTATTTACTGGTCAGCTTAGCTTATTATTCAATCAATAATTTAATTGAAAGGACTCAGCAGTTGTTTGCAGGACTTTTGAATTCAAATATAAGAAAAAAGTAAAGCAAATCTTGAAATAATACATATAATAGGAATTATGAGAACTGCAGGATATTAGATTGCAATACAGCTTTTGTTCAGTTATCTTTGTGTTGATTATTATGTTTTAAACCCAATTCTGGATCTTTGGGTGTTCAGATGTTTTCTCTTGATTAAGGCGAGCAACAGAACTTGTACATCTTCTTCCACTTCTTATCTCGGGGTGGATCCAGCCAATTTTAAACAGGGTGGGGTATTCTCAACCAAAGATAAAAGGGGTAGGGTTCCAACTATATGCTCCCATTCAAATGCATTAATCTTCCATAAAAGAGGGATTCCAATCCCCAGACCCTGGGACCCCCACTGTATCTTAAAACAGGAATAATATAACAAAATTATACATGTACTTCTGTCCACTGCAAATTGACTTTTTTCATTCAATGTTAATGTTCACAATTTTGAAGCATGCAATGACTACATCTCCTTTTACCATATTTTTATTTAAATGTTAATGTAACACAGGTTCTGCTGACAAATGGCTGATAAACCCTCTTGTATGCTTTTAGCTACCAAAAGGGTGTTTGAGAATATACAAAAAATCCAAGTTTCAGAGAAAAGTCAGTTTAATAAATCTATCATTTTCTTCTTTGGAAGTTTTCAAAATTAAAACCTGTAAGTACTTGAAAAAAAATGTCATTTTCGAACAGTCCATGACTATTTTAATTGTACAACAGTAGAGGAACATGAAATATTGGAAAAGTTATTCAAGAAAGTGTCGAAATATAACTGCAATCATAAATTTTACTCGAATTTACTGTTGTTAACTTGCAGTATCCTACGATGCGTGTACCGAGTTCTCTCCCTTTGATCTCCGCTTCGCAACGAATAAGCTGATACAATTGCGTATCCGGGGTTTTGTGATCTGAAAGAGTCAAATAAGAGCCAAAAATGGTTTTACTTCATATTTTATACCCCTCAACACGTTACTAAACCTATTCAAGGAATTATTAGGATTTTCCGTGGACCTACGCAAATTTTCAGATAAAAGTTTCACTTCACTCGTGAATTTATAACACTTGAACAACACTTTTAATAATAATTATATAAAATAAGGAAGCTTATTCAATCTAGAATTGAACACTTTGATTTTTATTAATGTACGAGTACAAATAAGACGATACGAGTCCAAAACCACGCGGCATGCACGTTTACCAAAATATCGTAAACTCTGACATTTTATCACGTGACCAATGTCTTGACCTTAGAAGCCATTAAATCGTTTGCCGTCCAACTGTTGGGCAAACATCATTCATGTTTTAACCCATGGAAGTTTTCAGTCGCAGATATTTTCTGGAGCAGCGAGTATTTTGAGACAACCCCCCTATGGGTTACACTAATGACTGGACCGAATGACAGGACAATGACTAGACCAAAATGAAAATGCTAATAATTTTTTTATTTATCATAGGATTTATCTCAAATTTGAAATATAATAAGATTTCATCATTTTATATTCAAACATAAAAAAAAAAACGGAAATTTTTGTTCAAAGCTTGCAAAACGTGACCTGACCAACGTTAACAATGACCGGACCAACATCGACAATGACAGGACCAAGTGAAAATGCTAATAACTTTTTTATTTCTCAGAGGATTTATGTCAAATTTGAAATATAATAAGATTTCATCATTTAATACATAAATATAAGGAAAAAAAAACGAAAAAAAAAAAAATTTCAAAGCTAGCGAAAACGTGACCCGACCAACGTTGACAATGATTGATGTAGCCCTAATTGTTGATAGGCTGGAAATGTTTGAAAATAGGGTCAAAATCGCACATTTCGCTTCCTTTTGAGGAAAAATTAGCATGGTGACCCCTTTTTCTTTGTATTTTGGATTCAGCACAAAAAGATCTACAAAATATGTGAGAATAAAAAACTCTAGGGGGTCCTTATTGGGTGAGCCACCTTAACATGGATTCTCTGTAAATATCAACCATGCCAGATATAGTGTGGCACGCATACTCTCAGAAAAGCTTTAAACTTTGTCAGTTATCACACTTTTATGTATAAATGAAAAATAATATTGATATTGTTGCTATTGACCATGGTTGCCATGGTAACAGGATATTCTAATTTTACCTTCAAAATTGCTCCTTTTCAACTATGAAATAGGTCTACTTTGGGCATTAATATCCACTTAAATAGCAATATATTGGTTAAAATACCTATTATTTATATGAATATCATTATAAATTGATATAATGACTGAATTTAAAAATATAAAATATTTAATGTTACACTCACGTGATCCTTGGATACATGGAAGAGTTCAACAGGTATACGTAATACCCAATTTAGACAGTTTTGAGGATGTATAGCAAACTTACGCATCCATGTTGGAATAAGACATTATACTTTCCATTGAGGTTACATATCATAGTTTCGATATATGGAATAAAATTCTTGGGTATCTTGTTTCCAAGGGTGGTAACCATGGAAACAAAAAGTTAAAATTTCAAATTTTTTCAGTTTCTTCATTTTAAATGTAATTAAAAGTTAACCAATAACTTATTTAATCTTACATTACCATTTATTTATTATTTACAGGAGAAAACAACTTAATAACAAATAATAGGTCTGTTGCTATGGAAACAGGGCTTTCCAAATAGCAATTTTAGCCGAAAATTGTAAAATTTGTAAAATCTGCAAATTTAGAAAACAAACAGAAGATTAAATCAAGTTAAGAATTGAATTGGCATTATACAGACTAAAATTTATGTTCAACTTAAATCTGGTATTGAAAATGGTTACCATGGAAACATATGGAATATATCTGAAGATCTGCAATATGGTCTAACGTGTCAATTTGTTTGGACGAAAATCAAAATCAACACTTTTGCTTGTTGCAATAAATTTGAAGTGTAAATAAATGCTTAAAAATATCTCATGTAAACATTTGCACTGGTTTCAATGTTGTCATGATGTTTTCTATAGCCTTGATATGCTAAAAAGACAATGCTATTTCACAGATTTTAGTTGAAGCAACCATTTTGTCTTAATAAAATTAAAAAAATATTTGATGAGTATTTCAACAAAATAGATTTAAGAGATAAACAAAAGAGGGACGAAAGATACCAGAGGGACAGTCAAACTCATAGATCGAAAACAAACTGACAACGCCATGGCCAAAAATAAAAAGACAAACAGACAAATAATAGTAAAGATGACACAACATAGAAAACTAAAGACTAAGCAACACGAACCCCACCAAAAGTCATCTTACAAAGATAAGAGCCTGTACATGTGGCAATAAATTTGAATTGATCAAAAATGCCACCTGTAATTTTGAGGAATAACATAAAGTGACACAGACAAAATAAAGTTTTTATTTATAAATAATGCAGCCAATATTTACAAAGACACAAATATTTGAGCCAGAGCTTTTTACATGTATATCATAAAATAACTGTATACAGTAGTTAAACATAAAACTTTCTCATAAACTTATAGATATCGATAACTGTAGTTTAACATTAAATGTTTTCCTTATTTTATGTATGACAGTACTGGAAAATTTTATAAACAAAATGAAATAAATATCTTTAAAACATATTTAGCTAGGATTTTGATTAAAATCATAACAAATTTAAATTATATGCCAATCTTTCAAATAGTGATTCATTAATTTTCATAATTTTCAAAAAATATTTATGCAACATTGAGTGATTCAGGAACTTACAAATACCACTAAATGAAATGTTTTCAAACATCAATAAAATGATCCGCAGGGCGCAGCTTGATACGACCGCAGAGGTCGAACTCTGAACAATTGGGGCCAGTATGGGCACAACATTCAAGCTTGATATAGCTCTGAATTTGGATTGTGATTAAATATTTGACACAGCATAGGTTTCTGACACAGAATGAATGTGGTCTAATGAACTTAAAAAATTTAAATTTACCTATTATGGTCCAATATCCAAAATCTAAATACATGGATTGATTCAGCATATCAAAGAACCCCATATGTTCAATTTTTGTTGAAATCAAACAGTTTAATTTTGGACCCCAATTTGGACAAACTTGAAATCTGGTCCCATAATCATAAATCTAAATACATGTTTAGATTCAGCATATCAATGAACCCCAAGAATTCAATTTTTGATAAAATCAAACCAAGTTTAATTTTGGACCCTTTGGACCTTAATGTAGATCAATTTGAAAACGGGACCCAAAATTAAAAATCTAAATACACGGTTAGATTCGGCATATCAAAGAACCTCAATAATTCAATTTTTGATGAAATCAAACAAAGTTTAATTTTGGACCCTTTGGACCTCATGTGGACCAATTTAAAAATGGGGACCAAATTCCAAAACTTAATACACGGTTAGATTCAGCATTTTAAAGAACCCCAAGAATTCAAGAATAAAACCCCATTGAAATTGGAAAAGAAATAAGCAATTTATACAAAGTATTAGAAAAGTATTGTTTTTGGCCCCTTTTGTCCCCTAATTCCTAAATAGTTTGGGCCATAACCCCAAAAATCAATCCCAACCTTCCTTTTTTGTATGGAACCTTGTGGTACAATTTCAGAAAGATCAATACACTTACACACAAGTTATTGTCCGGAAACTAGAAAATACTTATTTTGACCCCTTTTGGGCCCTTGTTCCTAAACTGTTGGGGCCATAACACCCAAAATCAATCCCAACCTTCCTTTTGTGGTTTTGAACTTTGTGTTTAAATTTCATAGAGATTCATTTACTTAAACTAAAGTTATTGTCCGGAAAGTAAGTGTCTTCGGACGACGCTGATGACGACGACGACGACGACAAAGTGATACCAATATACGAACGCAAAATTTTTGCGGTCGTATAATAAAAGGTGCGACAATATTTGGCTTATATTTTATGGAAATTTGAACTTTAAAATTTTGATTAAATCTTTTATGTCTATTTTAAGCTCAAGAAAGGAAAAATTAAAATACAAGACGATTTTACTGGTTATACCATAAAAGGGCCTGTCTGCAAGTTTACCTGAAAACATTTTGATTTTGGTCAATTTTCCTATTCATTTTTAACTAGATAATTTATGATGATGTTTTTTTTATAAAGTTAACACCTTTCATGTCAATATTTCTGTGTTTTCTTTGCAAATTTTGAAGACTAATAGCATTTTCTAATTTTGGACTGTAAAATCTCTATAAATGATCATTTTATTTCAAAGATATTTTAGTTCACATTTTATAGATGCTAAACAATATAATTTTTGTTAAAATAACCTGATTAGTGAAACATTTCATTTTCATTGGCCAAAAAGGACCTTAGCACGGCTCCTATTTTAAACAAAAGAATTAAAACTAAAGAACATTTTGACTGTTATTTGATTCCAAAAGTACTTTATATTTTCTTTTCTGTCTTCTTCCTCTGCTGCTACATAATCTTCAGAACTAAGTTTTTCTCTTTCTGACTAAGTCGGGAGAAAACGAAGCAATTTGTATTCCTGATAAAAATGCCCTTTTGTACATGTTGCATAAAGAGGAATTTCTCATCTCATCAGCAGTCACTTAAGAGTCTACCTTGTTACCAGTCACCTTCCAATGTCAGATTTTTCAGTCATATATAATATATTGCCTTAGTTGTTGACTTAATGTGACTTTGGATTTAGTGACTTTGATGCCCCGTCCCATTTGAAGAACTTTATCTTAATTAAGTGCCAATGAATTATTTGTTGATTCTAAAGATATTGATTTTGAGGCTGATTTGAAATTATCTTATCTGCATACAATCTTTTGCTTTTTCTGATATTTTCATTTTACACCATTTAACAAACAATTGACTATGAGGACATGCTCATCACTGCTGCTGATGTTGAGAATTCTCTTGTGAAGCTGTCTTCGGACATTTGAAAACGATAATTCTTGCTTCCTTAGTACATGTAGTAGTACACTTTTCTCCATTTCCATTCTCTGGAAAAAAATTAATAAAACATTAAAGCTGTCACATAAAAGCTCACCATTTTGTGTACCTTGAAAAAAATCAATTTGATGAGGCCTCTTGTAACACTTCACAACTAAAAGTATATTTTAGTTTAACAATGAATGACAAAAATTTTATTAAGAAATAATTACTTTAAATACATAGAATAAAGCATGGAAAAACAAGGAATGTTTCAAGGAGACAACAACTTGACCAAAAGCAGCCAAAGACCACAAATAGGCCTACAAATTAAAGCAGCAAGAAATCCCACACCCAGGGATGGGCTAGAGGTGGACATAAAGACTTATTTATTCTAGTTCAGAATATATGTCTAAGAATCAGTTTATATCGACTAACCTACTACGAGTTACATTGTTCTACTTTTACAGCTAAAAATGTACTTGAAAAACAAATTGCAAAAACATATTTTTATACCTGAAAAACTGAGCAATCTGTTCAAGGCATCCTGCTTTAAGGAATTACAAATAGAAGAATCAAGTTTGACTCAAATAAGCTTGTTCACTTTTACATGTTTCCTGACTACATGTATCTTCTAGGATTAACAATGGAACACTTTTAACTGGAATTGTCTGAAATAAAATCAAAATATAAGGAGAAAATAACAATAAAATTCTTTACTACATATATTTGTTTTAAAGTGTGTATAACAATGAATATATTGTATTAAGCTTCATGTCTTTCAATTAAAGTGATATAATATTTTTTTAAATAAATCATTGTTTTTATTGTATTTCAGTAAATTGTTTTAAATGCTTGTATTTTGGACTTATACATGTAAATGAAATAAATGGGACACAGATGATGCCCCCGCTTGCATATCATATAAAGTTATAAAGTAACATAACTGAAGAACAGTAAAAGTGACACTACCCACATTTGTTCTTTATCTGAATTTTGTGGTAATAAGGATTATGTATAAGTTTCATAACGTTTGGTAAAGGCAAACTTAAGTTAGAGAAGGGAAACAAAAAATTCAGCAATTTTTCCATTTTAAAGGGCATAACTCTAGAACTGTTCAAGTGACGCTACTACAATTCAAACTTGATCTGTGTTTTTTGGTAATAAGCATTGTGTACTTTTAGTATTTTTTTCCATTTAGAAAAGGACATATCTTTAGAATAATTAAAGTGACACAACCAAAATTCGAATTTGATCTGTGTTTTGTGGTAATAAGCATTGTGTATAAGTTTCATAACATTTGGTTGAGGCAAACTAAAGTAATAGAACAGAAACCAACTTTGGGACGTACATACATACGGACAAGGGTTAAACTTAATGCCATGGCGGGGGCATAACAATTTAAGACCTCTGAGTACATGTACTATCGAATGAAACTTTTAGTTTTGGTTTTATTCATTTAACAGTATAATACAGTTAAAGACTGTTAAGTACTTTTCTTTAAAATCTTAAAGTGCTTTCATGTTTAGGATAATTGTCCCCATGTTCAAGGTATTTGTTTTCAGTTTTATGTTTATTCCAATATTTCTGGTTAAGGATATGTATTGCCATGTTTTATTTATTGGATGTTTATTCCAATTGTTCCTGTTTAGGATTTTGTTTTCAATTTCAATTGAATTTCCTATTTTCCATGTAACAGATATTCATTCCTATTTTTCATGTTAAAGACATCTATTCCCTTGATTCATGTTAAGGATATCTATTTCCACGTGTTATGTTAAGGATATTTATTCCCATGTTTCATGTTAAGGATATTTACTCCCATGTTTCATGATTGATTGATTGATTGCAATGTTTCATGTTAAGGATATTTATTTCTATGTCTCATGAAAAGGATATTTATTTCTAGGTTTCATGCTTGGGATGTTTATTCCATGTTTGATGTAAGGGATATTTATTCTCATGTTTCATGTTAAGAATATTTTTCCCATGTTTCATGTTAAGAATATTTTTCCCATGCTTCATGTTAAGAATATTTATTCCTATACCTCATATTAAGGATATTTATTCTCTTGTTTCATGTTAAGAATATTTATTCTCATGCTTCATGTTATTGATATTTATTCCCATGTTTTATGTTAAGGATATTTATTATTCCAATGTTTTATGTTAAGGATATCTATTCCTATGATTTAATTTAGGTCAGTACAATATTAGGATGTTTATTCACAATTTTCCTAATAAATGACAAAGCTTGTTTGAGTCAGTATTTTTAGCCTCCTTTACTGACATAAATACTAGTATCAGATCTTAGAGAGGCAGATTTAAATATTCCAGTGAAAAGTGTGAAAATTTGGGGTAACCCTTGTTTCTTTAATTGGAAGTACTGGAACTACTACTTTCAAATTGTACTAAATCTACTGCTGAATCCTCATTAACAGTGTTCTACTATTTACCTTTCTTATTCTTTTGATTGGACCTGAATCATCTAAAGCTGTGACTTGATCTATTTGAAAAGAAAATGAAAATGCATATTTGGACAGTGAAGTCTGTATTTCTAGTGAAAATCCTAAAGAAAAATACTAGTATGTGCTTAAAAAGCATGCACAAGCCACATTTATATCAGAACTTTAGCTAACTTTAATTATTTAAAAGACAACATATGCAACTTAGGAAATAAACTGTTGTGGCATATATTTCAACAAGTTAAATTCATTTTATGTCTTCAGAATGTTTTTTCAAAGAAATGTACATATCAATTGTAAAATCATTACCATATATCACTGTCTATAATACAAACCTTATTAACATTAATAAGTTGAGATTTTGCACTGCTTTGTTTTGGCAATCTAGTAACATTTTTCTACAGTCTCTGCAAATACATGTACCTGGAATTATAAGAGAATCATTAACTGTTTTACATAAACATTTTTATGACCATGTGTTTTTAATAATTTTTCAATTAGGATTTATTTAAAAAGTATATACTTCATTTAACATGTCACTAAAATGTATGTGGTTACATTTTGACAAGGTCAGCACAGCATCTTAATTCAAATATACAAAAAGGAAGCATAACCTACCATACATGTATTTATATTTGCATTCATAATTAAGTGACTTAAAACCCACTCAAAAAAGGTCCTTATAGAATTTTAGACTTGCAATTGTTAGATTATTTTTACAGAGGTGTATGAATAAAGGCAAACATGTACTTTCCTTGCAAGGAACTGTATACAAAGCAAACATACACTTTGAGTTTGAATGAAAGAAATTTGGTCATGGAAATAGGTTGAAAAAGTCAGTGAAAAAAACGAGTTCAGATATTTGAAAAAGTTGGTCAGCATTTCCCCCTGGAAAATATTCCTTTTGCAACCTTCATAGATCATGTGCAAGGCCTTTTAAGTTTGGACAAAGAAAGAACTTGCAAAGAAATAGGACAGCTCCCTTATGCCTAAAGGAACATATTTCTTTCCAAAAAAAAAGACATTTATAATTTAGTTAAAGATATGCTTACCTGTTCCAAGTTGTAGAACCAGTCCATGATGTATATTTATAGTTTCCACATTAGACAGTGACAGTTCTCTGTCAGATCATCTTTTTAGCATCAGACTGTTAATGTCACGGGTGTTGATAAAAAACGGAACTTCACTTAGTTTTCTCCTTTTTCTTTTTTCATTGTTTCCAAGTACATTGAACAATGGCTTGAACATATTTGTAAATTACATGAAGGCGACGGGAGCAGACCACATTCTGTACAAACGGCAACTTGTTCATCATCACATGTTCCCTAAAGTTTGTTATGACTTTTATGTCCTTTGAACATAGTAAAGGCTTATCATTGTTATAAAATTGACAAGCCATTATGAAACATGTATATAGATATATTTAAAAATTAGATATAAAGTGTAAAAGATATTGATTAAAAGAAGCAAAACATGTTGCAGACGTCTGTCTCCATTCTTGTCTAGATAAACAAATGACTTTTCTATTTTTAAAATTTGGTGAGTTCTTAAAGGAAATAACTCTTGTAAATTTCAGGCAATTTTGACATTTTATCCAATTTTATGAAAAAATCTAATTAGCCCCAAAATGTTTTTGCATAAATGAAATATATCAATCTTTTCAATAAAAGCTATTATTTAGTTTATTCAGGAATGGATGCGTTTTGCATAAATTAGGAAGAAAGTTGGTTCATAATTGCATTAGAATATGCTAAAATTCATACTACTAACCTAGATTAAAAATGTCAATTTGAGTTTAATATCAGAAAAAGTGTAAAAATGTCTTTGAACAAGTAATTAAAAGAATTTGATATAATATAAACTGCATCAAACATAGTATGCTGTATATAAGTGACTGTAAGCCGAGAATAGCAAAAATCAGCTATTTTCTACATTTCAAAGCCTGTTGCCATGGTAACCATACATAATTCAGGGTGACATGTACAGACTTTTTTTCATAATTTATGTCAATGGTTGTTGTCAGAAAGTTTCAACAAAATCGGTGACCACCCGTGCCCAACTTTGGTTGATGGTTACAGAGAATGGGTGTTAATACGTTACGCTCGTATATGTTCACACTATTATCTTAAGATACCAGTATAGTCGTCTGATCTGTAATTTTACCTATTCCCGATTGTGACATTTCGATTAAGTGTGAATTCGCATGGCAGGTGATATATGCACAGCAGAAGAAGTTTACCCTATTGACGCACCCGGTCTCAATCCTCTTGAAATTCATGCGATTCCCTCGGTGTTTGTTATTTTGATTTGTCTTTTTCTTATCGATTTATGAGATTTGAACATCGGTAAACTATTGTCGTCTTAATTTGCCAAATTTTTCAAATTGAATTTGTCGGCGATTCATATCTTTTTGATGCATGAGTTTATAAACTTATTGGTTGCGTAATGTTATTATGTTCCAGAGGGAATATCATGTTGCTGTACACTAATACTAGTTACTTATATTGTTGGAATCTATGTGTATTTGTCAGGACTGTATTTTTATATTCATTTATTAAATCATTAATATCAATGATAAAACTGCGTGGTTCGGAAACCTCGAAGAAAAAACCCAACAAATTAAACAAACAAACCATAGAAGATATAATTTCCAGGATGAAACTCGGTCAAAACATTCATACTTTCATGGGGGCATGAACAACTTCGTGTATTACCAATGGCTAATGTTCTGCATTCTATTTTGTTATCAGTTAACCTATAATAGTAAACACAAAATTAAAACAAAATAATCTATATGAGTTATTGCAAACATTTTTCATAAAGAACGTTTCACTCTTGTCATCTTCAAACATATTTTTTACATTTATGGACAACTCTTCGTAACTTGTAAAAATACTACTTAAACGAAAAATGAATTTGTATTGCTATTGAAGATTTCCCGTACCGTACTCACTAATTAAGCATTAAGAAACGATAATACATGCCATGTTATGTAATAATTGAAATACTAAAACATTAAATTCTGAAATTTTGATTACACACGGTGATAACTTATTTCTGACCTTTTATACAGAGTTTTCAGTAAATCTGTTCCTTCTTTATTAGCGTCTTCTATTTCTTCTTTACAATTAGCTTTATATGTGGTAGCATTGTACAAATACAACCCTTTGAAGTCTATATTAGGAGACTGAGTAGCCATTGTTGCAAGGCTGATTACGTCATCGCTGTCCCACGGTACACCGGCTAAAAATAATGAATAGTCATGAGAAATTCGTCTCAGAAACATTTATTTTCAACTCATGTCTTTAGGAAAGCCACTAAAATCTAACTAGATAAGGAGAAACATAAAAATAAAAATGAACGTAATGTTTTGTAATTTAGTGTTTAATTGAATATACTGGCAGTGTGTTGGTATCGAATCCCATGTAACACGAGATGGTCATCGTCGAATAAACGTCAGGTTACATATATCTTTATTTCTAAGTTACTCCGTAAAACCGCATATTTCTTGAGTAGGACTAATGCGTATGTTATTTTTTTAAACTCAAATTCGGACGCGAATATTTTCAAAACATATATTTAGTATACAAGTTAATTGTGGTCAGTTTCAATAGTTAGCACTAGACTGACTTTACCTTGTTACCAACAAATTATCGCAGAAGTAATGTCCTTTCCTATAATTGTTTTAATTTTCGTTGATATATGGACTCGTTTTCTGTTTCGTATTCCAAAGTATTTTTTCTATAATATGGCTAATACCTAATACGAAACATACTTCTTCCAGATCCGTCATCAACTTCAAGAAATACGGACCATTTTCCTCCATCCGCCAACGGGCTCTTCAACAAAACATCCAATCCATGAGAATTTTCTATCATTACATGGAACGATTCTAATTTGTAGGCTAGATTTTTACACCTTGAGAAAATGCGCCATCAATTATTTCAAAGTATAATGACAATTTCTATTTATAATTTAAGTTTAAAAAACCATCATGCACAATAATGGTAAAAAATTTGTTTAGAATGATGCATTATAATTTACGGGGGAGTTTTTGATTTCTTTGATGAGTACAGGACAAATACTACAGAAACCGAAAAATACCAAAAAACCTATTTTGTACAAGAATCTGCTTGCCTTTTACTGACTAACCTTTCAATGCGAGCAGCTATGAGTGGATGTGCATATAGAATATCATCAAATCCATTCTTAGCATAGAATTCGGCTTCATCTAAAGTTGATACTTCTATGGTTCTATTTGTTCCGTTGGTCATTAAGGTACCAAGCTCTCTGAAAGACATATAAAATATTTTACGCTAAAAGCATGATTTTTATCTTTTCCCATTTTTTTTTAAAATTTTATTTCGAAATGTTAGTAATCATGTTTTGTGTTTGAACATCCCAAATTTATCATGGGATGAGGATCAAATTCACAATTTTAGGCTGCATTCCCAGGACATGTAGTTCCTGTTCGCAACAGCGGTCACTTCACTTTTAGGTAATATTTATTTATTTGAAAAAAAAAAAAAAAACATCAAGAAGAAAACTCTTTGTTATACTCAGGATATCTCAAAGCCTGTTACTATGTAGCTGGTAGTCATCTACTTCTCACACTGTTAATTGATGGGGCATTTTTTTTTGGGGGTCAAACTTTTGAAACTATGTTGTTAGGGGGTCATTATGTAGTTTTAAGAATGTTGGGGGTGGTGGTGGGGGTTGCCAACAAAAAATTATATGTGAAAAATTTGAACCGACCCCCTCAGCTGATTAATAATGACCATTCCCCGAATATTACACGAACATTATTCAAGCTCAGCATTCATGACGGTAATATGTATACGCTATTTAGATTATTTTAAAAAAAATCACATTCCCAGTCGAGGTTTAGGAGGCCATCTTATGCGTCACCAGGAAGCAGCCCAAAAGAAGATATCTATCACGATGCTCGGCACATTATTGTACTTTCCGCCTTACTTGACTTATATCAAAATAAATATGTGATAAAATTGCTACGACTTTTTTTCGTTAAGTCGCAAATCACAAATCATAAGGTTGTGAGACTGATTGAGCTTCATCATTTTCCTATTATTTTGCCTCAATAATTGGTGGTTTATTTTGTTCGTTTTGACTTTGCGTGATGGCAATAAAGATATTTTGATAATCATTCATAACCGTGAACTTGTTGGTCCATTTTTTTTTCGAGCAGTAAAGCATCGAAACTTGATTGTTGGCAGCATTTTGGGTCAACCACAGAAATGTCCATAAGCACAGGCACTTTCTCTTTGACACATTCCCAATTTCAATTCTCAATTTTTTTTTAACAATTTTACACATGAATTTCCATAAACTCAAAATGCTATTCAGCATTACATGTTGCATGCTGTTGAAGATACAAATTTGCTTTTACATGTTTTTGTCAAATTTTGCACCAAAGGACGTCGAGTCGATAGCCAAAATGAATTAGTGTCCGAAAGACAATAAATAGCTTTACTTCTAACACAATTTTGGATTTGGTTAACGATGACCTTCTTGTACGTTTTAGGAATAAATACTAAAAGCAAAATTTGCAAAATCGCGATTTTGAGCTATCTTTAGGCGTTTATAAGTTGGTGATACGTTTGAAATTAAGCGATCATATTGTAAAACCCTTAGAGTGTACACTTTGAGATGTAGTACTATGAATTTAAGTAAACTTTAAGATTGATAGACTTTTGTAAATGGCCCTGGTTTGAAATAAATCAAGAGTTTTGGTTTGGTTAACTACTTTATTTTTGTTTAATCATTTTGACGATAGCTACTTAAACGTTGCCAAATCTTTCAAAAATATTCCGGTTTGGACTATTTTCAGACCCTTTAGGCTATTATAGTTTTGTAATCTGTTTAAGAATTACCCATTATATTGTTAGAACCATAGAGAACATATATTGGGTTGCAATACGTGTCCTAAGAATTTAGTTACAGATTGATATACTAAAGAGCCTGTATCGTTAACCTAGGTCTATGTGCATATTCAACAAAGGACACTCTCCAACATAGAAGACGAGAATAGAATTCATGACAAAAATCTCTGTTTCGTTGGTCTTGTATTGCTGATCATTTAGTCTGCTTAAAAAAAAAAGTTTCTCTCCATCTTCTCTAGTTTTGCTCAAAACACAAAAGAAGGTATGAAAGTGACTTGTCAGTAGATCTTGCCTTATTGATCATTTTGTGATTTAAAGTGTCTATTTATCTATTATAATTTTTATCATGTAAAACAAAATCTCCAAAAATGATAAATATCGTCATTAAAGGAAATAATTCCATGGAGACGTCGGACGTTTTCCTCAATATTGTTAATTGTAGATATTGTCTTGCTGATCATTTTGCTTATTAAAGTTTCTATCTATCTTTTAAAATTTTAAAGATATACATTTGTAAGGCAAAACGCAAACAAAAGGTATAAATCATCATCCAAGGGCAATAACTCTAATAAGGAGTCGGCTAACGATTTCGACAATTGAACTTATTTGTAGAACTTGTCTTGCTGATCATTTTGCATTTGAATGTTTCTCTGTATCTTTTACAGTTTTCAAGATAATAGGCAAAATAAAGAAAAAGGTAAAATTTGTCATTTAAGGGCAATAACTCCTACAAGAAGTCGCCTGACAATCTTGACATGTATGGACAACAGAGTTCAACATTCTGAACATTTTGCTCAGGTCAGATTTTCTCTATTCGTAAGGTGTTTCGAAATAATATACAAAACTTGCATTTCTATCCTATGTTCTATTTTAGTCATCGGAAACATTTTTCAAACTAGATACCCCAATAATGATTGTGGCCAAGTAAGTTTAAATTTGGCCAAGTAGTTTTAGAGGAGAAGATTTTGTAAATGTTAACGGACGACGAACGACAGACGACGACGACGACGGACGCCAAGTGATGAGAAAAGCTCACTTTTCCCATTGGTGAGCTACAAATGGCCATGGTGTGAATAAAATTCAGGGAAATTTGCCATTAGTCTTCCTTTTAAAATTATTTACAATTATTTAATGCGTTCTTTTGTACAGTAGATACGTGTTAAGAACATAACGACCGCAAATAAATACGGAAGCGTAAATGGTCCTCGTCTTAGCTTAATATGTATCTCGGACAAGTTTAAAAATCAGTGCAGATCAACTAAGATTGAGTTGATGAGAGTAAATGCGATTATATAAGTTAATTTAAAATGGAGGAAAACAGTGGCGTAGCTAGACAAATGTTGAAGGTGAAGCCCAAATCGGCAGGGGGTCTGGGGGCCGCTCAAGGCCCCCAGTGGGTCAAGGGCAAAGCTCCTGGATTTTAGGGTTTTAGACCCACAAATATTAACTGAAAATATTGAATGTTAAGGTGTAGTCAAAAGCATTTTTGTTTGATACAAGTCAGATAATTTTGTGAAAAAATATATATTGTTCCTCAAAGAAACTGTAAAAACCAGGAGATTCCAGAGGGATAAATCGTTATATTTACTTAGATCAGTGTCTCGCCTACTTTAAGAATCTAATAAATGTTTTAAAAACTTTAACTACAGACTGTATGTATAATGT
The DNA here is from genome assembly GCA_017311375.1 of Mytilus coruscus. Taxonomy (NCBI): domain Eukaryota; kingdom Metazoa; phylum Mollusca; class Bivalvia; order Mytilida; family Mytilidae; genus Mytilus; species Mytilus coruscus. The sequence continues at coordinate 130,036,902 of CM029596.1, forward strand.
TAACTGGAAGAAAAACTAAGTCAATATATAAGTAATATACGGAAAAACAGGAAATACATTTCTTTTTAAATTTCTTTCTAGATACTAGCTTTTGATCATAATCAAGCTTCTGTCAAAGTTTGGTAGAAATCCAGGATAGTTTAAGAAAGTTATTGAAATTGTTAAAACTTTAACCACAGAGTGAATGTAACGTCAACTGGCAGAAAAACTAAGTCCATTTATAAGTAAAATACGAAAATACGGATTTTTTTTACAAAATTTACTTCTGGATACTATCTATGATCATAAACAAGCTTCTGTCCAGTTTGGTAGAAATCCAGGGTTGTTTAAAAAGTTATTAAAATTTCAAAACTTTAACTACACAGTGAATATTTCTGGACGCCGCCGCCGCCGCCGCCGCCGCCGCCGCCGCCGCCGCCGACGACGACGGAATGTAAAGATCGCTATGTCTCGCGTTTGTGACAAAAGTTGCAGGCTCGACAAAACCACACCATTAAAAATTGTTTGGAGATGAGATGTTAACAATATATTCAGGTTAATATAGTGGGTACCCAGGTTAGGGCAGGATGGCGCCTTCAAATTAGTTTAGCCCCGCCACATTCGGTATGTGCCTGTCCCAAGTCAGGAGCATGTAATTCAGCGTAATGGTTGTCGTTTGTTGCTGTATCATATTTGTTTTCTTTCATTATTTTGTACATAAATCAGGCCGTTAGTTTTCTCGTTTGAATTGTTTGTGTGGATATGAATTATTAAAAGAGCCAGAGTCAATCTCTCTTACCAACAATAAAGCAAGCATACTGTCAATTACTTTATCAATGGACGTCTCCTTGTACACGTGAAGGAAACATCTATAGCCCCGAAAGTCGTTCGGTTGTCATCGTATAACGCAGATATGTTTTAACACGGCACATGACACTGAAACTGCGTTGATTCAGCGGTGGAATTGGTCACAGGCATTGTCAATTCTGCGTTGCATTATAAATAGCAGAACACCCTGCATACACAATATGCGTCTGCTATAAAAGAGGGAAATAAAGCGCTGGTGATAGGAACGAACGCCGGAGTCTGAGAAGTGATATCGACTCGTTGACTTCTACAGTTTTGTTTATTTAACCGCACAGTGCCCATTTATTTTCCCCTTCATTTTCTCTCACTCGGAGTCTCCTCCCTCTCTCTCATACCTCTAGCTCGTTTTTATTTTTTATTTTTTTTATTATGATTTTTTGTTTTTGACAAAACGATGTTGAAGCCTTGGCTTCCGAGCTTCCGTCTAGCTACGCCACTGGAAAAGAACGATAATGAAAATAGTAAAACTGTTGTGTTTTAACTAGTTTGGCTAACGGTAAGAACTAGAATTGTGTTTTTGCTGTACCTGTTCTGATTTTGTGTCATGTATGGATACCCTATATCCTTTCTTTCTATCATCGATCGAGGTATAAAGTCATTGTTAGAAAAACGTCGTTAACAATGAACGTAACGTTAAATAATGCATATGCTTTATTGGAGTTCATTTCTGTACTAGATTTAAAGTTTACGTGTGCTATTAGCATTACAGATGAAATATAGTTTAAAGTCTTTTCATTTAAAGTAATATTAATCATATTCAGCTACATGACGGTTGATATTCTGCACGTATTAGCTTTTTAAAGCACTTTTTCAGTGTTCTTTTCACAAGTAAATTGTGTATGACATGTTCCCTTGGTGCCGCCTGGAGTCAAGTCACAATGTATAGTAACCCCTCTTCATCAGGTACGAGGTATTTTAATCAAATTATAAATACTAGTATGTATACAATGTGCGTCTAACTCCCAGTTTGCCATGATGCACCACCGTCCCTTGGTGGCTTTTGCAGTTAAATTACATATATATCCAATGAATTGTAAATATAAACAAAATGCTCTGTGGGGCGAAGAATGATACGACCGCAGATGGCAAACCATGAACAGTTGGGACAAGTATGGAAACTGAATTCAAGCTTGATACAGCTCTGAATTTGAATTTTGATTTAATATTTGACACAGCATAGGTTTCTGACACAGAATAAATGTGGTCAAATACCTGAAAAATTTAAAATTGGACTTTTATAAAATAAGGAGATGAGGTATAATTACCAATGAGACAACTATCCACCAAGGTTCAAATAAAGTTGATGTACGCAATTAAAGGTAACAGTAAGGCCTTCAACAATGAGAAAAACACTATACCAAATAGTAGGCTATAAAAGGTCCCAACATGAAAAATATGAAACAATTCGGTTGAGAAAAATAACGGCCTAATTTTTAACAAAACAATTAACGAAACACAAATATGACAGACAAGAAACAACGACAACCACTGTACTTACCTGAGACAGGCACGTACAGAATGTGACATATCATAGGTTTCTGACATAGAATGAATGTGGTCTACGAACGTAAATCAAAGTAATGAAGTACTGAACATCGGATGACCGCAAGTTCTGGTGGATGGTCACAAGCATTTGTCTCAGAAAAGAAATCACATCTCTATACCTGAAAGTATTTTTTCTGAGACAAGTTCGTGTGTGGATGATGAAATTCAAGCTCACCGTAATAACTGTTATATTGTAGTGATATAATCATTTGTTATCTGTATACTCTGGTTTGGTGTTATATATTATATCAATATTTGCATAACAGTTATATATAATTTTCATCCATTTGTATATCATTCTATTCTACTATTCTAATGATAGTGCAGTGCAAGTGCATGGTGGACACTCTTCTGTAATAATTCGTGTTTCTAATAGATTGGATTTGAGTAGGCATTCATATTTTCCCGCGTTTGTTGCAAAACGTTCTTTAGATATTCTTCCGCATGCGTTAACACAAATTTTCGGTATTCTTGATTTGTTATTGATATATATATTTCTCACGACAAAACATTTTCATATCATTTATCTATGTTCTTTAAATTATTTTCATGAATATTTATTCATGAAATTGGTATATAACAAGCGATAAGGAGTGTTATTTTGCACTCGATGATATCCACGTAACTATACGAAATACGTTCAGTCAAAACGCAAGTCACGTGGGTAGAAATGTCTGTGGCAACGGATATCCGCTATAAAAATGAAATTAAATATTTACCTATCATGATCCAATAGCCAACATACAAATACATGCGTAGATTAAGTAATTAAAGACCCTTGATTTCAATTTTGTTAAAATCAAACTAAAATTGATTATGAACGCTTTGGACCTTAATGTGGACCAAATTGAAAACCGGGCCCAAAATCAAAAATCTAAATACACGGTTAGATTCACCAAAGCAAAGAAGCATACTAGTCTATTTTATTTGTGAAAATCAAGCAAAGTTTAATTTTGGACCCTTTGGACCTTCATGTGGACCAAATTGAAAACGGACCCCAAAATAAGAATCTATAAATACAGGGTTAGATTCTGCATATAAAAACCCCAAGAATTCAAGACTATGATTTAAACCCCATTGAATTGGTCAAGAAATTAGCAACGTATGCAAAGTATAAGAAAAGTACTGTTTTAAGCCCATTTTCCTAAAACGATTCATTTTAGACTTATACTGAAGTTATTGTCCGGAAACCAGAAAATCCTAGTGTTTTTACCGATGTTTTGGTTCGTAATTCTTGAACGTTTTGGACCATAACCCCAAAACCAGTCTCTGTCTGTGGTACAAATTCATTGAGATCCATACACTCAGTATAATTAAGTTAATGTCCTGAAACAAGAAAAATGCTTTTTTGGTCCTTAATTCCTACAAAGTTGGGACAATAACCCTCAAATCCATTCCAACCTTCCTTATGTAGTATGAAACTGTGTGGTACAATTTCATAAAGATCCATATACCGCAATTTTGCGCCTGTCCCAAGTCAGGAGCCTCTGGCCTTTAGTTAGTTTTGTATGATTTTTAATTTTAGTTTTTTTTTATATATTTTGGAGTTTAGTTTGATGTCCATTATCACTGAACTAGTACACATTTTTGTTTACAGGCCAGCTGAAGCACGCCTTGGGGTGTTGGATTTTCTCGCTGTATTGCAGACCCATTGGTTTCCTACGACTGTTTTCCGCTCTTTGGTTGGGTTGTTGTCTCTTTGACAAATTCCCCATTTCCATTCTCAATTTGACTTACATGTATACTCAAGTTATTGGTGATCGGACGACGACGACAAACGTCATACCATTATACGACCGCAAAATCACTCTTTTATGCAAGGTTGTGCATGAAACGGTAATGAACGATGGCTTTTTAATGTCCAGTGGCAAATTAAATGCATATTCAGGACGAGGACATGTTATTGTAAGATGAGTTATTAACCCTGCTTTGGATTAGACCGACACACTGAAGCGGACGTGCTACTTCGCGATGTTATAGTTCGCAGGAAGACATGTTATCCTACGCGGATTCATAGTTTGACTCGAGCCGACCAGTCTCTGCTTTTACTTATTAATGCCGCGTGCACTCTTCACATTACACGTTGCAACATTATGCAATGTCATTGGGTTCCAAAAACGTTTAGAAAACTATGTCAATGTGCTTTCCCATAGGGTTTTATGCAGAACAATTATCGGAAATCTATGGTGATTTGCAAAATAATTGTCAAAATCAAACTCTTTACTGAACAAAGTGACTGTATTAAAGTTGTAGTTATTGCATGAATACTGTCTTAATTTTAATATTATTTTGTTTTTACCATCTTAATTTCTCGATCATTTATACCGAAGTAACTATTAATCAATGTTTTACGTGGTTTCATGCGGAAGACAACTCTGTTCTTATGAACTGACTTTTACACCACCCAGGTATGAGTTGGGTAGTATCACTTGAATATATCGACCTGTTTGAAGTCAGGAGCCTTTAATTCTGTTGTTGTCGTCGGTAGCTGTATGCATATTTGTTTTTTTTTTTCTTCAACTATTGTTAATCAGAAAGGGTCACCATTAATAAAATAATATTATTTTGCACGGGGAGTAGTGGGGATAGACAGGTTTTGAAAATGAAAAGTCTAACCTGGTGTAAATAAAAAAAAAAAAAAGAAACAGGCACAAGAAAATGAAAGAAGAGTGACGCTACAGTACCAACAGCATTGTACTGTTGTTTTCCCTCCTTATCCTCCTGATAAAGATAAAACCAGAAAAGTGCTTTGGACGCAATAAATAAATAAAATTTTTCCATTTTGTCACCAGGAGCAAAAGAAGTTAAGTATAACCATATGCTGGCAAATTATTGAAGCTCACGTCTTAATTGATAGTCATAAAATAAGAAAAACGTATGATTACCAATAACAATCTACTAGAGACAGAAAACGTTGGTATAGGCAACTATTATAATGGTCTGGATTGGGGTCCTTCATTTCTGTATTATTTAATGTTTTAGGCCATTTTTCTCTAATCATTATACTTTTTGCCAATTATTCTCTATTCTTTATATTCTAACACCGCATTATTCTCTTTTCTTTATTTTTGGTCCATTTCTCTGTTCTTTATATTTTTGCCAATTATTCTCTATTCCGTAACCAAACCGTGCACACCCTCTAGTATAGGGTCAGTATATGTCACCATAAAGCCTTCACAAAGGAGTAAAGGTCATCACGAATAGTCCCCGAATGGCAAAATGATTGAATGCTAATCCCATTTTGAATTGTGAACTTTGTTTTCAATCAAACGATCTTAATAAAAAAAAAAAAAAACAGATTGTCGTCGTGAATGTTCGTGTAATAGTATTAATACTGACAGATGGACCTAGGACATCAGTTCTAATCATCTTAGATTACTAACCTTTCAAAACTTAAAAGTAAAGATCATGCATCCTTATTGTTCAGATTGATAAAGTCTTTTCCATTCGTCGACATTATCTCCAATTTAAATACTTTTGATCTGATAACCGCTGTTCATACTTTAACGACAGGGCTAGTTTTCTTGTCATATAGGTAGTAACCTCCTTGTTAATGTGATGTTGTAATCAATCGTTTTATTTTTACCATCTTTATATAATATTTCATTGTATTATTTAAATTTGTGATTCATTTGATATTTAAATATAATAATTTGATATTTTATTATAGATAAACACAAGGAAAATTGTAAGTCTTTGATTTATTAATCACCTTCGTTCAAATCATAAGTCAGGCGGTCTATTCTGTCTACATTAAGAAGTAAACACACCGGGGCATGAATGGCTATGAAAAGGAAAGGAAAACATTGTATAACGTAAAACGAGAATTAAATAGAGCAAAATACAGAAATTGACCTGGATTCCAAATGTAGATGCTTTTCTTGTTTAGTGAAATCAAAATGTAAAACGCAAACACTTTTGATTTTCATTTTGATTTTTAAATAAAAACGAAAATGAAAACACTTTCGTTTTCGTTTTGGTTTTGAGAGATCAAAACGAAAACGAAAACACTTTTGTTTTTCATTTTGGTTTTGAGAAATCAAAACGAAAATGAAAACACTTTCGTTTTTCTTTTTTGTTTTGATATTTCAAAACGAAAACGAATGGACGCAAATATACACGGACCAAGCATCCATTTCTTAAAGATGAATACTAAACAAGGACCAATGTCAAATTGTTCTAAATATTTGTAGAAATAAAACAAAACATCTGTTATTCGATTTTTAAGAGTGTGAATTAAAGCATGGATGCAATCTGGGTACTCCTCATTACAGAATCATGGATCGTTTGAGGTCGGTTCAAACCCATTTTCTATGATTCAATATGGATTCAAAATTAAATTGGTGTGACTATATAGAAAAAAGGATACATCTACAAAATAAATACAGAACGGAAACTTTTGTGTGGATCATAAATAAACGTAGGTGAAAAATGTCTTCCTATAAAGACCCAAAATATATTACTTATTTGATCAAATCTAACCCTTTACTATTTCATGCTAATTTCATGTTCTGATTTTTTCCAGAAATGAGGAGATGTGGACGGGGTGTCATCTCGATTTCTCGGTAAAACAAATCCTAAATCCTGAATTCCCGAAAAAAAAAAAGCATTCTTTCCCGGATACCGAAAAATCATTCATTAAATTCATAGTCCCGTTTTTAAAAAAAATCGAAAATGTTTATATTGAGTTCAATGAATAAAAATGAATCATGCGTGCCATACACAGGAACAGTAATAGTAAAAGAGGCATAAGCGGTCTAATTCATTACCATTGATTTGACCAAAACTCTTTAAAGGGGGCATTGCTACGAAGTTGACAATAAAGCAAAATATCATTTTTTTCAAACATTTATCAAAGCAAAATTGTGAAATGATATTTTGCTATTAGCAGTCTGTTTGGTTCAATTTTGTCGAAATAAGCTCCAAAACATAGACACTGTATCATTGGCTTATACATGTTATAATTCAACTCATTTGAAACTGTATGCAAGTGAACTTTAATTAGACCCTAAACTGGGGATGGGTTACGCAATGGGCTTAGCATGATTAGTTATAAAAAGAAAAGAATATCAACATTGAAAAATGAAATAACGTAGCATCCTTGAATACCCCTTTCACTGATTTATTCTACCCCAAAAATCATTCAAATACAGGTAAAACGATGATTTACATATCATTTTTAATGTATGACATGAAATCAAACAGACCTAGAAAAATCGTTATTTTACGATTGCATGTGCTTGCCTGTTTTTATATTTATATTTATGATTACATCAGGTTATATGATCAACGGATTCTTCGGAGATCATCTCGATGGTTAATAAGATGGCGTCTTTTCTAAAATACACAAGAAATGTTGATAAAGTCCATGCGTTGGAAATTGTTTCGGTATGACTTTTTGTAGTTTGGATGGACGTTTTACGACAAAAGAGATGATTTCAACTTCCTAATTGTGAACTTTCCATTTCTATGTAGCAACATTCCAGCCGCGCCTGCATACGTAGTAAATATCTCCCAGTTGATACGATATTCCAGGGCTTGTGTTTCCTATCATGATTTCCTTGATAGAGGGTTGCTGCTCACAAGGAAGCTATTAAACCAAGAGTTCCAAGTGGTGAAGTTGAAATCATCCCTTCGTAAATTTTACGGACGCCATCACGAGTTGGTTAACCGTTATGGAATATCTGTTTCACAGATGACGACGGATATGTTCCAATTGTCGTAACTACAATCTCGTCCCCTTCCCCCGAATGTGACCTACCGAATTAGACATATCACCGGGTTTGTACTTACATGAATGAACAGGATCAGCACCTGAGATCACCCTCAGTTTTTGGTGGGGTTCGTGTTGCTTAGTCTTTGGTTTTCTATGTTGTTTTGTATACTGTTGTTTGTCTGTTTTTCTTTTTATTTTTTAGCCATGGCGTAGTCAGTTTATTTTTCGATTTATGAGTTTGAATGTTCCTTTGGTATCCTTCACCTCTCTTTTAGTATGTTATGAATAAAATGAGTCGAATCGATGAGCATGTGTTTGACAGCTAATACCCCTTTAATTGATTTATGACATACTAAAATATTTACCAAAATTATAAAAGGAAAAACAATACATGAAATCGTAACAAAGCATCGGTATTGCATGCATATTTTAGCACTAGGCACCATCTAATCAACCATCCAGATGACCTACGAAGACTGATCATGTGACCCGAATAAACTTAAATGTGACTATGAATTAACAGATTAACAAGTACAATAATTTGAAGACGATTTTTCCAGGTTCTAGGTATGTTTGATTTATGTCATTAATTAAAAAACAAATATACGTAAATCATTGGTTTACTTGTATAAGAATGATTTTAATTTTGGTCGAATCAGTAAACAAAAAATAGTTCTTACTAAAGATTTCCTTGAATCACTTTCAATTGCGACCTTCTTTTCTGTTTGAGAACTTAAACATGCCGAGCACATGCGCATCCATGGTCAACTAAGGGTCCATCTAATTAAAAATTTGCATGCATACGCACCCAAATGAGGCCAAATTATTGTCTTACAAGATAATAATATATATTCGATGTTTAGCTTATTTTTACAAAATTGAACTAAGCTCAAAATGAATTAATATTTCAACATTCTGTATTTATTACTGTTTGCATCAAAACAAAACATACTTTATCTTTTCTGCCTAAATTGTAGTTAATGCCTTTTTTAATGATATACATAATGATTAGTACTCAGATTATGAATTATTTAAGTATACTAAGTACTAACGAGACAATTCATTCGGGCAAAGTTTACTTCATACTGTTTTAGCTATTTTGTATAGACTGGTGTTGATTTTCATCTTCTAAGATGTTTTATGCATTTGGCTTGCAAAGTTTTGTCATCGACCAAATTTGATATAATTACACGTTTCTAACTAACTGAATTTGGTAGCATGCATTTATTAATATATGAGTGCGTGTGTATTGCACAGATGTGTATTTAATTAATATCACAACAAATTACACATTCGATTATATTTAATATTTTCCAGTTTTCCAAGATCATTAAATCATCTGTATAATGATATGTAAATGTCTATACATAAGAAAAGTAGCAGGGCAAACACGTAAAACAACTTAAAATCAATATGATAAAAATGTTCATCTCAAAAAGAATTATCAGAGCATTGCTAAGAATCAGCCCAGTTTAAGGGAGGTAACCAATGTGCAATTGTACCGATGGATTCTAAAGACCAATAACTCGTAGTTTGATTGCTATCTCTCCTGGCAAATATCACCTTGTATTTTTTTTTATCTTATCACAAAATTCTGTTATGAAAATGCAAATTTCTATTTTTGATTTCGACGGTAATATTTTTTTAAATTTCGATACCTACAATGTTTTATAGTGTATATCTTTCGTTCATATTCTAAACTGCTTTTGTTGATATCTCTTTATTTCGTTTGTTATATTAGAAGGTCTTTTTTTACGTTGATGCAAGAATTCTAATACATGTAGTTGAAAAATTTAATCCTTTGATTAAGACTTGGACATTAACACTACTAATACATATAGCATAGAGTGGTGTTTGTCCATCGTTATCACATATATTGATGTCGGCATCATTATCGAGCAAAAGAAAAATATCATCAAATTTTCCTTGCTTGCAGTAAACAAACAACGGAGTTTTATTACCAATATCAGTTATATTAGTATTGCAATTGTTTCTAATTAAGGTTTCAACTATATTGACATTAAATGCTAGAGGAAGAAGTATTTGTCCTTCATTCTTTAAATGTCATATGAACGTCTTTCAGAAAACATTGCAATAAAATATCATTTGAATATCACAAAAATGTTTATTTTGTTGTTATTGAAATGTTTCAATTCTAACATTTAAGTAAAATGTTTTACAACATCCAACATTGTTTAAAAATATACCACAAATATTTCTATGACATCAAAAGTGATCTTCATCACGTATTACATATTGTTAAAACATTTTAAGTAAATAATTTCCAGATATTCCAAAAACATTCTGCTAAAAATATTTTGCTGAAAATATAGTTTTGATATTTGCATAAAATGTTTTATAACGTAAATTTAAAACGTTTTACATTTAACATATGAAACATATGAGCTAAATTTTTCCTATAAAATATTTTTACATACACTTTGATAAATATTCTTACTGGTATTTAATTTTAACATTTTCAGATATAAAAATAACATTTTGATTAAACTTTGTTCAAAATCCCACATAAAATGTTTTAAGGCATTAGTTTGTTGCTGTTTTTGTTTTTATATAAAAAAACATTGTAAATGTTATCAATACTTAAGTTTATTCATTCAGTCAGATTTTATTTCATCAAATATTAAAATTCAAAAGAGTCAACTTTCATTTAAGCGAGAATGTTTTAATAAACAATTGCTTTTCTTTAATGTTTACTTAATTTGTTCGTGTGTATTCTAAAATTTAGAATTGAAAACTGTCAATGAAATATATTCAACTGCTCTCTTTCTTTCCATTTGTATCGTTATGTATTCGGAAACTTTACCTTTTCCTTTCCGGAATTGGTGCGGAATTCGAAGTCGACTGTTTTTGTTTTTGACCAAAAGATGTAATGTGGATATCGGTAACCAGTATGCGGAAATTCAAGTTGAAATTTAAAATTTGAAACAAAAGACAAAGAGAATCAACAAAGAGTACGAAGAAATTTGTTTGTTCTTCACTTGGTGAGAATGAAAAAAACTCCTTAGATGAAACTTATATATATATATATATATATATATTTTTCAATCAAAAATCAGAACCACCAGCTTCTACAGGTGCGCGATCCAGGATTTTGAAAAAAGGGGGCCCTATCAAGCCAGCGTTAGAGTGATACTTGAAAAAACTCTGTGCATTTAGCATATTTTGTAGCTCCATAAGGGGGCCCTGGACCCCTGGGCCCACTAAATCTGCCTCTATTCTAATATCTACATACATCAATGTGTCGAGACGATTCAGATTGTTGTAAAAATAGGGAGATGTGGATTGTGCACAGGCACTTGTTTTTATCCATGTGAAGATTCACTATCAACGTATATTTAGGAGCTCCTAAATATACGTTGATAGTGGATCTTCACATGGATAGAAACAAGTGCCTGTGGGATTGTGTATGATAGCGAATGAGACAGCTATCCACCAGCTAACTCGAATAATTACAGCGCCCCCTTACGGTCATTGTAGTGATCGAAGTGAGGGAAGTATAACGACTGGATTATTCGGGTTATCCACCAGAGTTCAAATGAAGTGGATATAAGTAATTATATGTCACTGTACGGCCTTCAACAATGAGAAAACCCATACCAAATAGTCCGCTATACAGGCCTCGACATACAAATTGTGAAACAAGAAAGCTAATGGCCTACACTTTTTATAACAATACACATTTAATATGAAAAATACATATATGACAGACATGAACCAACGACAACCACTTAACTACTGGCTCCTGACTTTGTACTGGCACATAAAGAATGTAGCAGTTTTAAACATGTTTTAGAGCTCCAGGATAGTGGTTGAACACTAACAGCACAACATAAGAAACGATAAAAATCATTTGAAAAAGGCCTTACCCAATAGATCGGTCTATGGTACAAAAACAAGTAACATTAACACAAAGCATCAGATGAATTTAACTGTTTTGTGTTTTCTTTACACAACAAAATCATCGGAAAACAGTTATTTTTCCCCAAATTGTACCAATTGTAACCTTGATTTTGCTTTTTTTAGTTGCTCTTACATTTACTTGACCTAGTAACAGAATGTCCTACCACATAGTAGGTAATCTGTCGAAAAATTATACACTCCCGAGTCAAAAGTCAATTATAAGAAAAAAGTTTATTGCAAGTATGAGAGGATCCAACGTATCCATACTACATTTTGATTTGTTGATGGCATAAAATTCAGTGTGAAGTTGTTTTCGAGATGCTTTGGCCTTATACAACTTGAGCCATTATGTTTGAGCAATATTCTGTTAAGTGTGAGTTATTTCAGTCCAATTTCATATTGTAGTTTTCCTATAGACATAGAACAGCCTTTTGGTTAAGTTGGAAATTAAAGCAATTTTTTATCATCATGATCATGGCACCACCCATCTTTTGTTGTTGCCCGGGCAGAAATTAAAAAATAAAAATAATTGTAGAATAACTAATCCAAGAATGAAAATATAGAAAAATAGTCAATAATCTAAGTGACCGTACAACATATCAATTCACTGAAATATCAGTGTTATTTCATACGAGATGAATATGTTTTGATATTTTAATTCATGAACTTTTATTGGAATAAAGCAGAAAATAAATTCTCAGTTGTTTTGGATGACAACACCCATAGTTGTATGAGGTCAGAGGTGTGAAATTACCATATTTATTTCACATGTGAAATAATCGGTTTTCATTTCACTGAGAAATCATGGTAACTCATTGCAACTAATGTAATATCTAAATTAAAAAAATAAGAACAAAATAGATTAAAAGAAAATTGTTTAACTGAAAATTGAGAATGGAAATGGGAAATGTGTCAAAGAGACAACAACCCGACCAAAGAGCAAAAAACAGCCCAAGGCCACCAAACCGCACCCGGAGGCGGGCTTCAGCTGACCCCTAAACAAAATGTGTACTAGTTCAGTGAAAATTAAAAAAAAAAAACATACAAGACTTACAAAGGCCAGACAGAGGCTCCTGACTTGGGACAGGCGCAAAAATGTGGCAGGATTAAACATGTTTTGTGAGATCTCAACCCTTTCCCTATACCTCTAGCCAATGAAGAATAAACAAACACACAGCAATATGCACAGTAAAACTCAGTTTAAAAAAGTCAGAGTCCGATGTCAGAATAGGTAACAGAAGAAACTAAGCAAAATGACAATGATACATAAATTAACAAAGGACTGATAGCAGTTACTGACATGCCAGCTCCATGTGCATTATTTAAAAATTTTTTAGTAAAATCGATGTACATATTTAAGGATTTATTTGCAAGGCAGTAAATGTTTTGAACATATTTTGAGAAAATATTTGTGAAAAGATTATCAAAATGTCTTATACACCATTGATTTTCACTTTATCATGATATTTCTTGACAATATTTTAATGATATTATGCCAGTATTTTAGGAAATATATTTGAAAATGTTTTTGTGATATTTTTCCAACCATACACTTTAATGTTTTTAGACATTTTATTGTGATATTTTCATGACATTTGACATAACATTTTTATAACATTTCAAAACATTTTTGTGTTTGCTGGGAATACAATGAGGCCAAATTCTTGTCTTACTAGATAATAATATATCTTCGATGTTTAGCTTATTTTCACAAAATTGAACTAAGCTCAAAATACAAGACTTACAAAGGCCAGACAGAGGCTCCTGACTTGGGACAGGCGCAAAAATGTGGCAGGATTAAACATGTTTTGTGAGATCTCAACCCTTTCCCTATACCTCTAGCCAATGAAGAATAAACAAACACACAGCAATATGCACAGTAAAACTCAGTTTAAAAAAGTCAGAGTCCGATGTCAGAATAGGTAACAGAAGAAACTAAGCAAAATGACAATGATACATAAATTAACAAAGGACTGATAGCAGTTACTGACATGCCAGCTCCATGTGCATTATTTAAAAAAAAATTTAGTAAAATCGATGTACATATTTAAGGATTTATTTGCAAGGCAGTAAATTTAGATTAAATTGTTCTCAATGTTTGATTTAAAAAAATTGTTTTCAATAACAAAAAAAAAAATTTTTGGTGACAAAATAGACTTGAGTTACAAGAAAGTTAATATAAACTATTTGCTTAGAACTATATCCATACACAAAATGTAATTCTCTTTTTATTTTTAACAGGATCTATTAGTAAAGACACATAAGACTAGTTCAGTATGCAGGTTTACAATTAAGAAGAGGCACAGGTACATTTGTACTTATGAATGCCCCCAACCAAAAAGGAGGAAACATTTTAAATGAAGTAAGCTTTTCATACAGTATTACTGACATTTTTTATTCAATTCAAATTTTAGCATAAACAATACATTAACTTAATGATTAAGGGCATACGATACAGAAAAGATCTCTGGATTTTTTAATAAATTATTTTTGGTGACAAAATAGAAACAAGTTGTTTATTTAAATCGAGCTTTTAGTCTAACAGTAGATTTAATGTGCTTTCATAAACAACATTTTTGATATCCTTTGAGAATACAAATACAACTGATTTGATGACGTCTGTCGGAAATTTTAATTATATTATTATCAACATCACAAAAACAATGCGTAAAACTTTACTTGGATAAGTTATTATTTGCCCCTCTTACTGTATCTTATGCCCTATGTTACAAATGACAAGTTAAATATGTCACCCTACGGCATTTAACGATTAGAAAAGACAATAACATGTATATATGTAGCAGGTTTTAAAAATCCCTACATGATAAAATGAAAAACAAGAAAACCAACAGCCTGATTTATATAAAACAATAAACGAAAAAATATTACAGAAACAATCAACGACAATAATTGAATATATAACAGGCTCTTGACCGGAGACGTCTGTAATACTAAATTTTTTAAATGTTTTTTTTTCTTATACAATGTAACAAAACACAGTTCAGCTTTTATGTGAGGCAATTAAGCCAATTAATATTGATTGAATGAAAAAGGTTTTTTTCTCTATATATATTTCGCTTTATATATTGTTTAAATGATAAAATTGATATCTAATTAGAATTTGTCAATATCCTCATTTTGAGACTACTGGTTTATTGTTTCAAAACTTTTAAGGAGGGGGTGTCTATGTCCGTCACACGTCTTTATTCGTTCCCTAAAAAAGGAATGTTCAAGAAGTTTTTATACATGTAAAATTAATAAATTGTATTAATTTTTTTTTGCAGAAGCATGGCAAAAAGAAAAGATCTAGTACACTAACAGACATTCCAAGTGATTCTGAATAAGACAATTGATGGACTTTCAACTGTATTCTTAAAAAAATGAAATAATGAATGAAAAACGTTCTTTTGCTCTTTATCTCTTGAACCAATTATTGACTTCTGATGTAATCGGATAAGAATGTGTGATATTTTTTGTTTAGATAGAGGAGTTATTTTGAAAAATTCCAATTTGAGACACAAGCTTTAGTCAATGTAACCTGAAATGTGTATTGTTGATTGATTGATGTTTGCCTAAAGTTCAGTGGCAAATATTTCATGCATGTTTAGGACAAAAGACGACAAGATCATTGGATATGTGATAAAGGTTGAGTGAAAACTAACCTTTATACCCTCTCTGTAGGAATGTGGGTTTTATTGCAATGTCTGTCTGTCCATCTGTCTTTGTCAAACAACTATTTTCATTGCCCTGTTCCAAAAAACTACTCAACAGGATGAGTTCATATTTGGAGAGCTGCTTGATAGTGAGGAACTTTAATGTGTGAACACTTCTCATATGTCATATACCTGTTTCCTGTTTGCTGATATTTCAATATGTCAAAGAACACAAATTTTTCATGACTTCTATTGGTAATGCTGCTGAACAGAATGACTTCATATTTGGTTAGCAGCTAAACCATGATTATTTGTGTGCAATTTTGGATGTGTCAACATCTGTATATATTTCCTGTCTTCCGATACTTTAAATTATGAATTGTCACATGTTTGGCAAAACAACTGATTTATTCTTGTTTGTATACAGAATGAATCACTTATGATTTGTAATATTAAAAATCTGGAAACTCAATTTAAAGTACAGAAACCTTTATTTGAATATAATAGATATCAATCAAAAACATCCTCTAAAAACATTTTGAAGACATTTTGCAGGCACTTGAAAGAAAATATCCCCAAAACATTTTATGACATTATTTGATGTTCATAATGTTTTTCAAATGTTTTGAACATATTTTGAGAAAATATTTGTGAAAAGATTATCAAAATGTCTTATACACCATTGATTTTCACTTTATCATGATATTTCTTGACAATATTTTAATGATATTATGCCAATATTTTAGGAAATATATTTGAAAATGTTTTTGCGATATTTTTCCAACCATACACTTTAATGTTTTTTAGACATTTTATTGTGATATTTTCATGACATTTGACATAACATTTTTATAACATTTCAAAAACATTTTTGTGTTTGCTGGGAATACAATGAGGCCAAATTCTTGTCTTACTAGATAATAATATATCTTCGATGTTTAGCTTATTTTTACAAAATTGAACTAAGCTCAAAATGAATTAATATTTCAACATTCACAGACAGAAGGCAAAATATGTACAAATTTAACAAGCATTTTATGTCTGTGTTTTGGTACATTTCACATATGTCTTATTTGTCCGTGTAGTCGAGTTACTCGTGGTTCGTCTATAATGATTATTGTTTGGTCTTACATGATCTTGCCTTATATTACAGTTATTTTACTTTTAATTTCTATATGTATGTAAAAGTTAAGATAAAAAATCAGCATATTAATTTATGTCATTTTATGTTTAAAGCAATTATATGCACAAGAATTTTTTGTTTATACACAGTTTTGATCTAAAAGAAAAACCGACCTGGTAGGAAAATACAAATAATAACACCATTACAAACACAATTCCATTTTGGTATTCTTGTCATGGTTAGAAAATACATAATATAACACCATTACAAACTCAATCCCAATCTATATTCTTGTACGTGTCTATGAATAAAACAAATCTATTTTATTTTTAGAAATTTACCTGTGTTGATATAAACGTCACAAAAAATACGTCACATTTTGTGGCGTTGATCCATTCATGTGACGCGCAGTTTATACTTCGTTTGTGGTGTCCTGGTGTGCTGTCGTAAATTCATGGGAGGTGTCCGTTGTTATTCTGCGGTTTGCATGTTGTAATGTACATTATATTATGTATTTGTGTATTTCTCTGTGCTGAGTGTCCTTGCGTTTGTTTGTACTGTATTCCTGTCACGTAGTGTTGTCATTTTAGCGGTATTTTTAACATTGCCATATGAGCGGGAGCCATAAAACCAGGTTCAACCAACCATTTTTTCTAAAAATGTCCTTTCGAAGTCACGAATATGGCAGTTGTTATCAAAAAGTCCCTATATTTATTAGAAAATGTTTACAGCAGCCAGAACTCTTTCCTTTTGCGACACAAAACACACGTGTATTTCCGGAAGACAACTATATATTGAATACAATATCAAATACAATTTACAAATATTGATATCTTCTCCGTGACTCCGGGGTATGCTGGTAAGCTAAAATTGTAATTGCTACAAACAATGATAATATTCGAACGTTAAAGTCTTTTCGAACATTAGTCTTTTTCAGTTCGTCTTCATGTCGACTAGAACCCTTCAGTAGAAAAGTCGCGATACTTGTAATGTAAATTGATTTTCGTTTTGTGAATTTTTCTGATAAAACTGTTTTGTATATTGATTTTCAGAGAAATTTTATCCCGGTCTAGAATGTTTTTTTTTTACATATTCTGAAATATTGAAGATCACAAATATAACAATGTAAAAGTCATCTTTTATATTAAAACGGTTTAAATCGTCAATTAAAAAAAAAATCCACGTTACTGTTATATATACCGATTGCAGCCATAAAACCTCTGGTTTCTTACGCATGCACAATACAGACCAACTGATTCTTGACAATGGTTTATCAGTATACACCTTTACATGAAATATCAGGATCGTGTAAACTAAAACTTCACACATACGAAATCAAAAGTTTGACATTTGCGTTTTTCGTACTAATCTGTTCTACTTTCAATCAGGTTCATAATTTTTATAACCTAATTTACAGGCCAAATCCAGTGCTGTCTGATTAGCTTTATCTTTTATATTTACGTCTGCTTTATTATTGAGCAAGAGTTTAACGATGTCATAATGACCTTTCTCACAGGCAACATGTAATGCTGTTTTATTTTCGTTGTTGATGTGATCAATGTTTACATTTGTTCCTAACATAATCTGTACAGTTATAAAACTTCCCGATAAGGCAGCGACATGAAGTGGACTTGCATCATCTGATCCACATATATTCACATCCGCATTATTATCAACAAGAAGTTGCACGTTTCCAAGATTGACTCTGTTCACATGCTATATACAATGGAGTTTTAGTCTCCCCGTCGGCGTGGTTAATTTCACAGTTAGACCTCACTAATAATTTTGCATTGTTTAAACGTCCTGAATAACTAGCTACATGAAGAGGACTTTGTCCATCATTATTGACAACATTTATATCAGCCTCGTTGTCAATCAATAGTTGTACCACGTCCTCATTCTCAACTGAACATGCATACAATAATGAAGTATTATTGTCATTGTCGAGCTGATTAACTGGACATTTATTTTCTAGTAACATTTTAACTATATTGAAGAACCGAGAATTTACAATTGTATGGGGAAGTGTTTCCTGATATTCCCTTTTACATGCCGCATGCAGTACGGTCTGACCTGTGTCATCATATAAGTTCAAGTCAGCATTATTATCCATCAAAATTTGAACAATATCATCATGTCCTTTACCACAAGCCATATAAAGCGGCGTTCTATTTCTATTGTCCGTCAGATTAATATCACAGTTTGTCTGCAACAATATTTTAATATTCTCTGAAAGTCCACAATAACAGGCGACATGAAGCGGACTTTCTCCATCATCACTTCGAATCTGAACATCTGCCTCATTATCAATCAAAAGCTGAACAAGTTTATCGTTCCTTATCCCTGAGGCGTAAAACAACGGCGTTTTATTTTCGTTGTCCGCTTGATTAATACGGCAATTACAATCGAGTAAGATTTTAACTATGAGTAAATAACTGTCGTCGCTCAAGCTTTCAAGACGACTTTGTTTACATGCAGTAGTGATTATGGCGTCGCTAGTATTACTGCATAAATTTACATCAGCATTACTATTAATTAAAAGATTCACTATGTCATAATTTCCCTTTGACATGCAATAAATAAAGGAGTTTGCCCTTTACTGTTAACGTCATCAATATTAGCACTATTTTCAATTAATATCTTTACAATGTTAGTTTGGCCATTCGAACTGGCAACAAATAAAGGACTTTCTTTTTCGTTGTTCGATTTATTGATATCAGCTTTATTGTCAATTAAAATCTGAACTATATCATATTTTCCATTTTCGCAAGCAATCAGCAATGGGGTTCTATTTTGATTGTCTGTTGTGTTCAAAGCACATTTTTTATTAATTAACATTTTAACAATATTATGGGCGTCAGCATTACTATTACATGCTGCATGGAGTGGTGTTTGCCCATCGTTATCACATATGTTGATGTCTGCATCATTATCGATTAAAAGAAAAATGTCATCAAATTTTCCTTGCTTGCAGTAAACAAACAACGGAGTTTTATTACCAATATCAGTTATATTAGTATTGCAATTGTTCCTAATTAAGGTTTCAACTATATTGACATTTAATGCTAGATGAAGAGGTGTTTGTCCTTCATTGTCAATAAAATCAACGTCAGCACCATGAGCAATAAGCAACTGCGCGATATTTCCGTCTCCTTGCTTACAGGCAATATGCAAAGGTGTCTCATTGTGGTTGTTGCCAAGATTAATATCGACTTCATTATCAACCAATAACTTTATAATGTCAATATGAGCCGCCTCACAGGCAACTAATAATGGGGTTTTGTTATCGTTGTCAGTGTAATTAATATCAGCATTTTCACTAATTAACAACTGGACAATATCATAACGTCCATACTTAGAAGCAAGGTATAATGGCGTGCAATTGTTACTGTCAGTTAAATTGATAAAACAAGTCCTTGATAATGTTTTGACTATATTTGTATATCCAAACTCACATGCAATATGGATAGGAGACTGGCTGATGTAATTGCTGATATTAACATCTGCGTTGTTATTACCTAACTGCAAAGCAATCTCTTCATCGCCGATTTCGCAGGCAAGAAAAAGTGCACTTCTATTGTTATTGTCAACTGCATTGATATCACAGTTATTATTTAACAATAATTTAATAATATCATAGCGCCGGTGTATACAAGCAACATGTAAAGGGGTCTGACCATACTTATTACGTATATTTAAGCTATATTCTTTTCCAATAAAATTGTGAATAACCTCAATATGGCCTTCTTTACTAGCATTAAATATTTTGATATCAGATTCTCCATTTTTCGAGTTTTTACTTTTAAATTGATATTTGTCAAAAATATCAATAATGTCTGCATAGCCATGCATCCTAGCAACATCAGGTATATATCGATTATTCTGATCACATATCGAAACATCTGCATATTGGTCAAGTAAAAGTTTCACTATGTCCTTGTTGCCGCATATACCGCTTGATCTTCTATCTACGACACTTGCAATAAACAATGGAGTTCTTTTCTTTGAATCTGTTTGATTAATATCAATATTACTTTTAAGTAAGATCTTAACTGTATTATAATTCCTCTTTCTACAAGCAATATGCAGTACAGTTTCGCCAAATATATTACGTATGTTTACGTCAGCATTATTACTTATCAATAATTCAACAACATCAGTATGCCCTTCTTTACATGCAGAAAATAAGGGTGTCTCTTTTTTCTTGTCTAACTGGTTAATATTACATCTTTTCGTAGCGAGCAAATAATTAATAGTAGTCATATTTCTCCTTTGACAGGCTACATGTAGAGCATTTTTGCCAGTTGAATTCGATAAGTTTACATCTGATTTAAAATCAAGTAGCACTTTTACGATATCATGTTGATCGTTCTCAGAGGCTAGGAATAAAGGTGTTCTTTTGTGTCTATCTGTCTGGTTTATATTACACTTGTACAATAACAGAAGATGAACAATGTCCATATAACCTTTTCCGCAAGCTGTATGCAAGGCGGTACGTCCAAATTCATCTCGGACATTAGCACAACATTTATGTTTTAGTAAAACACTTATAATGTCTGTGTGACCTTCTTTACAAGCTACAACTAATGGAGGATCTAGGTCATGTCCACGAATGTTTATATCATAATCACAGGTCAGAAGGAGTTCAACAATTTCTACTCGTCCTTCTTTACATGCCACAAGTAGTGGTGCATGTCGGTGTCTTAAAGTATCCACCAACCATTCATTTTTTCCATTTTGATGATCAATAGTTTCAACATGACAAGCCATCGGTGAATCAGTACTTGTTCTACTTTGTGCGTTATTCATGTTTCTTTTACTGATTATGAATTTTACTATTTCCTTGTATCCGTTCAGTGTAGACAGATATAAAGGCCATTGATTGTGTACTATAGCCAGAATGTATTTTTCGTTTTTGTTTAAAAACTTTATAATTTTTTCTTGAAACAATTCATGTTTCATCTGTTGCGTGTTAAACACATTGACAAACGACTTTCTTTCAATTTCCATACCCATTCGAACAAAGTAAACACATTCTAATTCTGGAGGGATCAGTATAGTAAATTCATCATGTTCTTTGTTTAAGGATGCAAATTGAATTCTGTCTCTAATAAAATTGCCGTTTGCATGTTGCAAAATAACTTTAGGAATCTTTTTCCCGAAGTACAGAGCTATGATGTCAAATATTTTGTCATGTAAAGTTGTTATCGTATTCGCTTTCTCACTAATGTAAATTTCTTTTAGAGTCTGTAGACACGATAAGACATACTGCAGCGTGGGGCGAGAAGGTAAATTAAAATAATTAACAATGGCATCAAACGCCTCTCTAAATTGAATGTTGTCGTAAAACAAATCTTTTTGTAGGTTATTATTGTGAATAACAAGCAGTGCTAGACCTAAAATACAGCTTTTATTATTGTCATACATCTCGTCTAGCTCTTTTTCAAATTCGTCATACGGATTTTTAAATAAAAGTATTTTCGTTTTCTGTTTTCTGTTTCTATGAATCACGCAAAGTAGTGGAAACATATCTATACCTCTGACCATATCGTCACTAATACGGGTTATTGTTTTCTGATCAATGTAGCAAGCTGCAATTTTCCTTTTTCTGCCACAGTTGCTTCAAATTCTTTAGACAGTAAGTTGCATTCTACTGTTTGAAACATTTGTGAAAACTTCTTAAAAATTGGTGTATTTGAAATCAGTAACCTGCAAGTAGCAAGTATGCGAAATGTACTGTTTTCAGTCCTAATGGAACGGATTTTAGAGTTTAACCTTTCCAAAGAATGTAATATACTTTTTTCTACAGAATATCTTCCGAATATATCATCTATTATAAAAATTTGATTTTGTGGCGCATTATAGTACTTGACGATATCGCATACATCCGTCAAAGGTATAATTTGATAGCCATTATTCATCTCTAAAGTTAATGCTATATAATGAGAAATAGCAGATTTGCCCATCCCAGAATTCCCTGTTATTACTACAAATGAGTCATTCTCTATTTTTTTAAGAACTTTTGTTGCTCCAGTAGTAATATAGAACGTCATCATTTCTTTTTTCCAAAGTTTAATCTCCTTTGCAAACAAATCTGCAATTTATAAAATAAGAATTATTTACGGTGGTTAGATAAGCACACTGAACCTGAGCATTCCACTAGGTACCTACGATGCAGTCATTCATATATGTCATTTATTTTCTACATGTTCTCTTTTTCCCAGTTTTGTAAAAATATATTTAGAATAATAAAATTGAGAATGAAAATGGGGAATATGTCAAAGAGACAACAACCCGACCAAAGAGCAAACAACAGCCGAAGGCCACCAATGGGTCTTCAATGCAGCGAGAAAATCCCGCACCCGGAGGTGGTCCTCAGCTGGCCCCTAACTAAAATTGTGTGCTAGTTCAGTGAAAATCGACGTCACACTAAACTCCAAAACATATAAATGAACTAAAATTAAAAAAAACATAAGAAGTACAATTACTTAAAAACATTGTTTTTAAATATGTAGTTTAAAAATGGATAATGATCATACACTTATTTATTAAAAAGTATCACAAAAATACCGAAATCCAAGGTAAATTCAAAAAGGGGAGGTCCATTAAAACTGACAAAGTCGAACGTTGAACTTTGTCAAACAACGGAACGAAAGGAAAACAACTGTCATTTCTGAATTGGTACAGGCATCTTCCGAAGAAAACTGTGTCAATATTTAATTTTCAAAAGAACGTCCTGATGTTACTAACAAAACTGCATTTCTGAAAATTAACACGTTATATACTATTTTATGAAGATGTCTCAGGAAAACACCTGTGTCAGTGGGTATATTAATTTGGCATAAATATTTCCCTAAAGTGCTTGATCAGAAAAATATCTTAAAATTTTTTTAATAATTTCTATCGATTTTATTCTGGTTTACCGGAGAGAACAAAACTATTTTCCATATATACATTTAAAAATAAAGTTTGGAATGTTGTATATGGTACAGTACAACCTGGAACTCAGTAGGCTCCATAATCCTTCTAGTACAAATTGGAATTCCAATATCTAATAGTTTACATTGGAATTCTGATTTTGAAGATGATTTTATTTAGTAGGATTTTGAATTACACCAAACTTCTAGTAGGATCCAGGATATTACTTAAAACTATAATTAGTATGATTCTGAATTGTACTGAATTTTTACTTTATTTTTTTACTTGTGCACCTGATAAATAGGAAAACATTTACTCATCAAAAAGTGTTCAGAACAAAATGAGCACTATCAATATTGAAAATTATACTCGTCTCGTCGAATGTTGCATCAAAAGAAATCATTAACCTAATATTGTTTTATCTGAAAGACAATATATAGAAATACTTCGAATAACATTTTTTTTTTTTTGGTTTTGGTTAAGAAAGTCCATTTCATACATTCATTTTTTTTAAATCATAACTCAGAATTTGTCAAAATCTGTCACTATTCAAGTTTTAAACCATTTCGGAAATATGCTACAGTGTTTTTAAAATCTTAAATAACACATATGAACCTGTGATACTGTGAATTTAAGTTAAGATTGAACGGCTTTTGAAAAAAAAAAAAGAATTGCTGTAGTTATCCACCAGAGACCAAATGAGATGACATAGAAATAATCAACTAAATGTCACCATACGGTCTTCAACAATGAATAAAACCCACACCGCATATCAAGCTATAAAAGACCCGACATGACAAAACCCACACCGCATATCAAGCTATAAAAGACCCGACATGACAAAACCCACACCGCATATCAAGCTATAAAAGACCCGACATGACAAAACCCACACCGCATATCAAGCTATAAAAGACCCGACATGACAAAACCCACACCGCATATCAAGCTATAAAAGGCCCGACATGACAAAACCCACACCGCATATCAAGCTATAAAAGACCCGACATGACAAAATGTAAAACAATCCAAACGAGAAAACTTACGGCCAAATTTATGTACAAAACCAAAAACGAATATGATATACAGCAACAAACAACAACCACTGAATTACAGGCTCCTGACTTGGGACAGGCACATTCAGAAAATGTTAGGGTAAAACATGTTTGCAGGTGCCCAAATTTCTCCCTAACCTGGGTCAGTGGTGTAACAGCACAACATAAGAACAAACTGTAAAAATAATTTATCAGTTCATTTCATTATGAAGGAAAGCAAACTATTGTAATAATTGTGTCTTTAAAGTAATCCTAAGCTAGTACATTCACGAATCTTCCTTGTTTAAATCTGGATATCCCAACTTCTACTAGGTCTGTAGATTTGTACTGGATTTAAATTAGTATGAATCAGAACTTCAATTTTTACTCTTATACATTGGAATTCAATTTGTACGGTAACAAATACATTCAGCTCTCTTTTAGAAAATTTAAATGACATAAAACATATAAGAATGCTTTATTGTATCATA
Organism: Mytilus coruscus; assembly: GCA_017311375.1. NCBI lineage: Eukaryota > Metazoa > Mollusca > Bivalvia > Mytilida > Mytilidae > Mytilus > Mytilus coruscus. Next base: position 130,062,149 of record CM029596.1, read on the forward strand.
AGGTATACTTGTTTGTGAAATTGTTTACTTTTCGTCTTTGATTTCTTTGCCATTGTGATGTCTAAATTTCGATATGTTTTCACATACTATTTAACTTTTTTAAAATACTGAATTTCATATCCAAAAAGTTTTCCAACTATATATCAATTCGTATTTTTTTTTAATTTATCATATTTCTTTCGCAAATCATATTTCTTCGCAAATCCTACCTTTCAAATTCTTTGGTATCGGATCATTTAGTTTCAATTCTAGCATTTCAACTCTCTCAGTAACTTTAACCAATTCTTCCTCCAGTTTTATTAACTTGTTTTGAGTTTTTATAAAACTGAGATGATCTTCTCTTTGTGAAATATCAAACTCTTTCGCATACAAAGTATCGCATTCTGTCTCCATAGAAACACCACCGAGTCTGAGTAGTGCCTAGAATGGTAATAAGAATAATATTGGAATTGAGAACTTCGATGAAAATAAGCATAGTAATTTTTGTTGTGGAAATTACATTTTAGCGAACCAAGGCTATAATCATCATGATATAAAGGGTCGTTTTTATCAAATAAAAACAACAGAAAACTTGTAGGATTGTTAGACAACTTCATTAATTTCTCGTGTTAAAACAGTGCATAATATCTATCTGAAATGCATAACTATATCACCTAATGCAAGAAATAGGCGCCATGAATCCAAATACATAAAAATCGATAAACATTCTATATGTGTTTTTTTCTGTAAATAAGACTAATCGTCATATCTGATAGAAACAGTTGTCTGTCTTTACTTTGTGGGTAAAATGTTTGTCAAGGATGAATATAATAAAAATGTTTGTCAAGGATGAATATAATAAAAAAGTATGACTAAAATACCAAACTCAAAGGTAAAATTAAAATCGGGAAGTCCATAAAAACTGACAAAATCAAACGTGAGACTTTATCAACCAACGGAACTAATGGAAAACAATTATAATATGTCTGACTTGGTAAAGTCATTTTCCGAAGAAAATGATGTGTTAAATCTGGTTTTATAGCTAGTTAAACCTCCAACAGCCTTTAGTTATTTCAATGAAATTGACCTTTTTGTTTGATTGCACCAATAGTCTGGATGTGTTCTCTAAATTTTTAAATGAATGTTTAAACTCACCATTTTAATATCATTCCAATAATACTGAAAATCTATACTACTAATAAATCCATCTTCAGAGTGTGCTATCTTATTTCTATAAAATTTAATTCTGGACAGATCAGCTCCTACACTAATATTAGTTGATATCGGAAGTATGTCACTAATTTGAATTGGCGTTAGATTCCTTATGAGACAAATCATTAACGTACTGTCAAAATGTTTTGATGATCCTTCTCCTGAAAAAATTACAAAGTAAATAATTTGCAAATAGTTTGCATTCTTTCTGTGGGACGTATTCAGGCATGGTTGCATTTTTTGGGACGCCATTATGGCGAAATCACGACGGAAATCGACCCTACATAAGTTTTATGGTCAACATTACAACATGGTTGACCGATACGATGTGTCGTTGTCATACTCACTATTGATATATTTCCGCGATCTTAGATTTAAGATACAAGTACAGTCGTCTGATCTGTATCAATGTGTCCTATTCCCGATTGTGACATTTTGACTGAGTGTGAATTCACATGGCGAGTGATGCGTGCATAGCAGGAGACGATTACCCTATCGACGCACCCGGACGCGCTCTTTTTTTTTGAGTTCATGCGGTTCCCTCAGTTTTTGTTTGTTATCTTGATTTGCCTAATTCTAATCGATTTAAGAGATTTGAACATCGGTAAACTACTGTCGTCTTTATGTATGTTTGATAAACCGCTACCAATTATTGAAAAACAGCTATATGTTGGCTTCTGTATATGTCAAAAATACAACATAGAATAATTATTGACCAACCTGTTCTTGGAAAAAGTAAATTCCATTGTTCTTGGTTGATGTGCCTTTTAATTTTTAGGTCTTTCAATTTGCAAATATTTGAATTTAATGTTTCATTTAGGCAATCAGGATGGATTTCATAGTCAAACTGTATTCTGACAGCTCGTGGTGATATTCTCAGTAGTAGCAATGCAATCTTTATGTAGTTTGACTCTTCCATTGTAATAAGTGTTGTCATAATTCTGAAAGAAGATAATAAGTTGGTGAGTGTATTACATCGGTACAAATCTGTTCAATTTTAGTAAGAATCGTTGTGTCTAAGTTTTCAAACAATATATGAGAATGAATAATGGATATGCAATGCGTATTTACTTATTTTTTAGTACGCACACTTATTCAGTATGACGAGGAATTAGAATGAGGTTTATAACTGCTTAGATACATGTATGGGCACCTTGTAACTCGTTTTCACTATTACCGAACCTTTAATCTTTAACATGTGTGTCACTGTCTATCGATAACAATGAGTACACACAATTACAATATTCAGGAGCCTCTAAATAGAGATGTACATGATACTATATGTACACGTTTGTTTGTTTTTAGCATTTTTGATTTGAGTGTCACTGATGAGTCAGCTGTTGTAAACGAAACGCCAGTCTGGCTTACAAAATTATAAGCCTGTGGTCTGTTGTTCAACTTGTCGTTAATGCTAACGTGTCGTTAAAATTTCTTAATCATTCGATTAAAAATAATCATATGATAAGTGTGTTGTTCAACTTGTCGTTAATTTTAACGCGGTGTTAAATATGCTAAAATACGTTAAATCCAATTCACCTCATGAAGGTGTATTAAATTTTAATCATATGATTAAAACATCCAGCATGGCTGATGTAGCAATGCAAAAATTGTTTCATGCTCGAAAAATGAGACGTTTAAGACCTGGAAAGGGAAAGTTTAGCAATGATCATCTATGGAAGCGCTTTAGATTTGAAAGAAACACAATAGATTTGTTAGGAATTGAGTTGAAACATAAATTGGAAAGGGATTGGACAAGACAGGGCGAAGGATTGGACGGACACATACAATGGTCATCTGATAACAGAAAGAAATGGCCCGTTTTGGCAGTTTTTCGTTTGTATGTAATCGCTTACCGAGCAGTGTTCATGGAAACTGACAACACACCCTTATGTCTCATTTATGTATACGTGCCATCTGAAAACAAAGATATTGATAATGAGTACAAAGATACTCTGGCACAAATGACAGAAATAATAAAAAAAAAATACAGGAACAATCATCATATACTGCTATGCGGAGACTTGAATGGGTCTTTACATCGATCAAACACATTTCATGATCCTCTATTAAAGACATTCTTGGCAGAAAACTCATTGGAACTAAATCGAGATTACCCAGAGAAAGAAATCTTTTTCCATCATAACGGGAAATTTTCTGGACAAATTGATTATTTTTTTCTCTGCAAGTAAAGAACTAACACAATGTACAGATCTGATCTTAGATATGGAACCAGAAAATACATCTGACCATGTACCTGTCATAGATACAATCAAAAGTTTGGAAACTAGTTAGGAAATCCAACAAACAAAAATCAGTCATTGTAAGAACAAAATGGGAAAAATGCAATCTACAAAAATATCAACTGACCATATTTGATGGAGTGGAAATAATACTTCAAGCTAGTAACAAAAATTTAGAGGAGGACATTATATCTATAGGAAAAATAATGCATAATGCATGCAATGAGGCTATACCACTCATATTGCATATCCTCAATACAGTAATAGAAGAACTTGACATCCCAGGAGGAACAATGACACCAGTATTGAAGAAAAATAAGGACCGCCAAAACAAGGCAAACTATAGAGGAATCACAGTGACCAAAATCTTCACTAAATTCCTACAGAGTGTATTAAAATCCAGATTATAGATATAAAGATCCATCAAATCCAAAACCAACTACAACGAGGATTTACTGAAGCCATACCCATGATTTTTTTCTTTCCTGGCATCGGAAGTCATAATTCAATCTTGTGAAGATGACCAGGAAATCCTGTTACTAACTTTGAATGCAAAAAAAGGCTTTTGATAAACCGGAGCATGAAATATTCTTCAAGAGTCTATCACTATGGCATTGACTGTGACATGTGGATTCTACTCCGTAATATGTATAGCGAAATGAGCATTAGAATAAAATGGGACGATCTTGTTTCGGACAAAATATCTGTCAACCAAGGAATTCAGCAAGGAGCAAAACTCTCAACCGCCTTGTTCAAATGCTATAATAATGCCATTCTAGATAGTGTAACAGAGAGTGGATTAGGAAGCCATATGGGGACAATAGGCATTGCTACACCAACATGTGCAGATGACATATTGGTACTAGCAAACTCTGAAAGTGAACTGCAGGGCATTATGGACATTGTATACCACCATACACAGAGAGACCTAGTCAAGATCAACCCACAGAAACCGGACCGTGTATGCTTTAATACCAAGCAGGACAGAGTAGTTAACATTGGCAGCTCTCAGATAGGTAGAAGTACAACTGGAAAACATCTAGGTATAACCAGAAATGAAAAGAATACATTGATATTGATGAAAAACTGAAAGTAGGAACGGCCACTATCTATGGCATGTTAGGAGCTGGATATAAGGAAAGGTTTTTCTCTTCTTGTATCCCACAATCTCTGGAAGATATATTCTGTTCCAAAAATGACATATGGGCTGGAGGTCATGCCCATTAAGAAAAAGAAATGGACCAAATGGAAACCATACACAGGAAAATATTAAGGCAGCTACAGGGCCTTCCCAATCAGATAGCAAAGACAGCAGTCTATAGATTAATTGGGCCAGTACCGATCCGTATGGTGATAGACCGAAATATGCTATCTTTGTTAATGAACATAATTAGAAACAAAAACTCATTAGAATTTCAAATCCTAGAACGTCAACTTGCAATGAAAAATGAAAAAGCAATATTTTTGTAAATAGATTTATAGGAAGCTCTGACCAAGTACGGGATGGAACCTGTTGATAATCTTATGCAACACCCAAAATTAAAGAAAAAATGGAAAAGGATAGTTAAATATCATCAAAATAGATACTGGCATGAAGTATGCTTAGAAGACCAGTCTAATAAATAGACATTGGCATATCTTCAAATACAGAAAAACCCATCCTTTATGCCGCTTAATATCTGGCAGTGTACAGGAAACAACCCAACTAATGTGAAAACAGGAGAAATAAAGAACAGACTAGTAACACAAACATATATGCTACAGACAGTTAGGTCTAGACACAATAATATATCCCCAATATGTATATTGTGTAATACAGCAGATGTAGATCTGGAACACTTCATACTATCATGCAGTAGACATAAGCATACACGTGAAAGGCACCTCCAGAAAATAAAATCATACCTGGAAAACTTGAAGAATGGGCTCTATCAGAACTTGTAACATGAATGGTATTTTTTCCTTTGATTTTCGCGCGAGTTAAATAATTTATTTATAGAGGAGTGCATTAACAGGACGTTTTTTTAGTTATTGCACTCTCCTATCCCGCCGTTGACCGCTTGTCATAGGAAAGGCATAGATTGGGAGGAGCTTAGACCAGTGAAATAACTAATTCTTAGATCCAAGTTAATGCACTGGTCCAAGCTCCTTCCACTCTGCTTTCATATGAGGCTCCGCCTCCTTGGACTTCCCACTGTTCTCTTCTGGTTTTCTTCGTTGCTTGGGCGGGTGAGGCTTTGGAATAAACATTCACTACATTTGAACTTTGGTGGATAGTTGCTTATAGGCAATCATACCACATCTTCTTATTTTTATATACTTAAGGTGAATAAGCAAAATTACATTTCTAACGACGACCGGGGGTAAATATTGTAACACTTTGGCGCTCTATTTCAAGTATCATATTCTGAACGGACTGCAAATGCAATAGTCTTATCTTTGGTAGACTTAAGATGTAATTTGTTCTCGTACAATGCTCAACTCGGCTATTGTACTGAAAAATGGACGCTTAGTGATAGCAATATCAGTTTTGAAAACAAAATTATGATGGACAGACGACGAAAACCAAGCAAAGTGCTTTAAATCTAGTGAATACATGTTAGGTGGGATCCAAGAAATTGTAAATAAAGTAGGGACTGCAGATGGAATAGTCGTATCTTTGGTAGATTGAAGAAAGAAGATGTAATGTTCTCGCACAATGCTTAACGCGACCAATCTTTCTAAAAAATGGACGCCAAGTGACAGCAATCTCAATTTTGAAAACAGAATTATGACGGACAGACGACGGATACCAAACTGAGTGCTTTAAATCTAGTGAAATACATGCATTCACATGAAAACATGAAGCCTGATCACTTTTATTACAGAAAATAGTGTGACAGAATTATTTATTTTTTCAAAGACAATAAAAGGCATTAAATTCCGTTTTCTGTCAATTTTCACAAAATGCAAAAGGTTAGAATACAAATACACTCCTTTTTTCCTGGAATAAAAAAACCCAAAAAACTGAAGAAAAAAATTTCGCCTATATTGTCAATAAACCGACTTGATACTGTCCTTAATTGAAATTAAAGGTACAATTTGAAAATCTGACAGCGCCTCCGTGCATAGTTGTTACATCATTCAAACAGTGCTTCTTGGCATTTTTCATTTTGTAACCATCATCTGTACGCAATTCATCTACTGTGTTGGAAACCGTCGTGTTTTCATCTTCGCTCGAAAGTACGGGTGGGTTCAAGATTTTTGACACATTCTTTTGAATGCTCCCATTGCTAGTTTTTTAAGCTCTCACTGATGCCGTGGAGCGGTGACCAATTCTTTTCATAATTTCTTGTTCATCAATACCTGCATGATATAGTACGTTTTCCGGAATGATTCTTGTAGTTCCCTAAAAGTCCACCTTTTTGACATAACTCGCGCATTAGTCCGTGTAATTTATTTACTCCAACTGCTGATTTTCCATAACGAAAACGATCTTTCCCATCCATGTTAAGCGGTTTTCGATGAAATGTTCCGGAACCTACAGCTTTCAAGTACTCTTCATAGTAAGCAATTATGTATCTTGTACCTACAAATTAAAACAAATTAAACGAGTTTTTTCCGCTTGCTTCTATTCAAAAAAATTAAAACAGTTGCAGTTATATTCTGCAAACTTGTCGTGTTTTATAATTTGATAACGTATATTATAATTTTGTATATGAGCTTTTGGTTTGAAAATGATCGTTGCTGTTTAACGCCACGTTCAGCACAATTGGCTATAGTGTGCAATGGTATGTAAAGCTTACGCTCTTTCATTTCAGCATTTTATTTGAAAATGATTGATTAGTTGTTGCTGTTTAACGCCACTTTCAGCATTATTGGCTATATAATGGTGGTCCGTTTTTTATTGGAAAATGAAGCCGGAGTGCCCGGGTTGAAGAAAATAATATCAAAAAGTATATAAAACTGGTACATCCGTAGAATAATTTATTCAAATAATCAAATTATAGCAATGCATGTACATTCAGAAAAACTTATCGTGTATATTACAATTTCGTATATGAGCTTTTGATTTTAAAATGATTGAATGATTGTTGGTGTTTAATGCCACTTTCAGCACAATTGGCCATATCGTGGATGTCAGTTTTTTTTTTTTTTTTTTTTTTTTTTTTTTTTTTTTGTGGATGAAGCCGGAGTGCCGGGTTGAATAAAATAATATAAAAACAATATTTATTTTCAGAATGAAATTCAAATTGACAAAAGTATATAAAACGGGTACACGCGTAGAATAATTTAATCAAATAATCTTTCGTGTTTGAATTAGTCACTATATGTAAATTAAAGAACTTACCGCCTTGTCAATAGTGCTTTATATCTTTATTCGCTAATTGCATGTGTTCGAGGCCACCTTTAAATGTCTTGTTATTTCTCTTGATGAATCTAATAAACTTTCCTATAGAATCAATACCAATATCAAACTGATCACAATCAAGATTTCTGTGCTAGTCGCGGATTCTTAATCCAAATAACTTGCAGTTATAAAAGAAAACGATGTATTGTAAAGTTGTAGCACTACTCTTTCCAAAAACACCAGTTCTTCATCCTCGTGTGATATTGGATCGTTCCTAGTCCCTTGGGCAGCAAATCTATCATTTTAGCATCCAATACACGTCTAAACGGAGCAAAGCGACCATCCTTCTCATCCAGAAAGTTTTTGTTGTTAACATTCATGTCTCTGATGTGTCTGAGTAGACCACAAAAGATATAATATAGAAATTTGGGTGGGTAATCGCCTCCCTTCTTTTAGCTTCCATAATAAACCGCTGAAGCCAGAAATCCATACTCTCTGCATCCATGAGATGCAAATCCGGAATTTTGTCGTCGTGTTTAGCTCTTGCTGACCTCTACTTGTTAAATACTACAACTGACCAACTAGTATTTTTCTTTGTGTTAGCATTTGTTTGAGCAGAAACGAATTCTTCGATTTCCTTCTCTGAAACTGGAGGAACGAGACGTTCGTCATACTCGATCTTCGCTTTTTCCGACTTGGATTGATTGTCCGTATTCACTCAATGCTGCAGATTTTCCTCGAGAAATAGTCTTAGCTCAAAACTAACATCCTGCATAATGTCAAAATCAGTTTCAAAAGTATCATGCGCTACGTAATTTTCATCAAAAGGAGCCACATCAATAGCAGGACTATCTCCTGCTTGACAAAGTAAAACATCTTCCATGTACTCTTCTTCTAATTCGGCCGCTGCTTGAGACAAAACAATATTGTCCATATCTAAAAAGTCCATGAGGTCAAATCCGTCTGCCATGGCTAAATCTACAATCGTTAGCTTGAAATCGCATCGTAATGATCGTGCAGTTTTTTTCACGCAAGATGATTCTATCGGAAGTTGTATTTCATTGGCCAGTGTTTAACCTTTGACACATGTCGTCGACCATTAATGTTACAAATCATATATAGCCACGCCTTACTCATTAACATATTTAATCCACTCAAAGCTACGCTTTTCGTGAATCAAATACGTTAATTCATAAAAGGCGTGCTATATATATAACTTGGTTGACTGTGACATGCTTATACAAATTGTGATGGACTGTACTCACAAACGCATAACTATGGATTCCATATGAAACAACAACAATACTTGAAAACCTCACACGGCTGTTCTGTTACGATATGCAGACAGATGGCAGGGTAGGGGCGAGGGCGTAGTGAAGGCATATATAGAAGCATTTTATCTTTTCTAAAATAACGACAATCCGCTTGAGAAGTGCCTTTATAAATATATAGAACATACCTCTATCTAGTGCTTAAGGGGCTATCTACCTATTATTTATTTAGACAAATTACTACATAGTGCTTTATCTTTTTTTCTTTTCCTGCGTATTTGCCGCATAGTGCTTTAATGTGCCCTAAATGTTGAACATATTCTACATAAACTGTAGTTGAACGCATATATCCAATATTAACAGTATATTTAAAGTAGAAGACATTAACCGTTAGTGCTTACTTTAGACTGCTATAAAGCTAATGTATATATCAGCACACCTAGCATATAATAGCAAATAGTATTTTAGGAATGGAGCAATGATGATCTTTAAGCAAATAAATTATCATCCGTCTTAACCGATTGCACTGTAATGCATGATGTATAAACATGTAAATGACAACACAGTATTTGTGCAGCACGTTTTTACCGTTACCGTATATATATATATATATATATATATATATATATGCATGAATTGGTGGATTAGTGACACGTTCTTTTGTGTGTTGATATGGGTTTAAGTGGGTGCGGGTGTATATTTGTATATAGCGCATTAGCCATCCTACGTTGTAGGAGTGCGCCGATATAGAACGACGATTCATACCTGTAGAAAGGAAGAAAGTTGATTGAAAAGACAGGCCACATTATTGTGCGGAATCATGCAACAAATTATGACAAACCAGCTTTTATAAATAATAAAGGTTACCCTCACTACAAAAGTCAAAAAGTCTGAAAAGACCAATTTTTGTCTGAATTTGCATGAATTTTTACTCGACATTCTTTCTTTGTCTGAATTATTTTAAAAAATTCTTAACATATTATGAATTTGTCTAATAAGGTTCTTGATTTTTCTTGACAAGTGTCTTGACAGTATTAAAATTGTCTAAAAATTTCTCAACACTTTCTGTATCATCTGATAAGAGTCTTGATTAGTCTCGACCAATTCTTGACTGTCTTAAATTTGTCTCGATCAGTCTTGACATATTCTTGACATTCTTAATAATGTCTGAATATGTCTTGACACATTCTTGACAGTCTTAAAGCTGTCTGAATATATCTCGACACATTCTTGACGGTCTTAAAGATGTCTTGACACTATCTCAAGAGTATAAATTTCGCTTGAAATGTGTATAGACATATGTTATGATCTGTTATTTTGGACTTTCAGAGAATGTTAAAATATTGTTGCAGACAAACTGTGATATTAATCTGACGGAAAATAGAAATAGAACGCCGCTTTATATGGCTTGTGGTAAAGGACATGATGATATTGTTCAAATTTCGATGGGTAATAATGCTGACTTGAACTTATATGATGATAAAGGTCAGACCGTACTGCATGCGGCATGTAAAAGGAATATCAGGACACACTTCCCCATATAATTGTGAATTCTCGGTTCTTCAATATATTTAAACTGTTACTAGAAAATAAATGTCCAGTTAATCAGCTCGACAATGACAATAATACTCCGTTATGTTCAGTTGAGAATGAGGACGTGGTACAACTATAGATTGACAACTAGGCTGATATAAATGTTGTCAATAATGATGGACAAAGTCCTCTTCATGTAACTAGTTATTCAGGACGTTTACACAATGCAAAATTATTAGTGAGGTCTAACTGTGAAATTAACCAAGTCGACGGGGAGACTAAAACTCCATTTTATATAGCATGTGAACAGAGTCAATCTTGGAAACATAATTATCATGAATCGTGCAACTTCTTGTTGATAATAATGCGGATGGAATATATGTGGATCAGATGATGTAAGTCAACTTCATGTCGCTGCCTTATCGGAAAAATTTATAACTGTACAGTTAAGAACAAATGTGAACATTGATCAAATCAACAACGAAAATTAAACAGCATTACATGTTGCCTGTGAGAAAGGCCATTATGACATCGTTAAACTCTTACTCAATCATAAAGCAGACGTAAATATAAAAGATAAAGCTAATCAGACAGCACTGGATTTGGCCTGTAAATTAGGTCATAAAAAATTATGAACCTGGTTGAAAGTAGAACAGATTAGTACGAAAACAATCAAATGCCAAACATTTGATTTCGTATGTGTGAAGTTTTAGTTTACACGATCCTGATATTTCATGAAAAAGTGTATACTGATAAACCATTGTCAAGAATCAGTTGGTCTGTATTGTGCATGCGTAAGAAACCAGAGGTTTTATCAATGGAATTGGTATATATAATAGTAACTTGGACTATTTTTTAATTGACATTTTAAACCGTTTTATTATAAAAGGTGACTTTTACATTGTTATATTTATGATCTTCAATATTTCAGCATATTTGAAAAAAAAAAAAAATTCTAGGCCGGGATAAAATTTCTCAGAAGATCAATATACAAAACAGTTTTATCAGACAAATTCACAAAACGAAAATCAATTTACATTACAAGTATCGCGACTTTTCTACTGGTCGACAATAAGACGTACTGAAAAAGATTAATGTTCTAAAAGACTTTAACGTTCGAATATTATCATTGTTTGTAGCTTATCAACTACCCCGGAGTCACGGAGAAGATATCAATGCTTGTAAATTGTATTTGATATTGTATTCAATATATAGTTGTCTTCCGGAAATACACGTGTGTTTTGTGTCAAAAAAAGAAAGAGTTCTGGTTGGTGTAATATTTTCTGATAAATATAGAGATGTTTTGTTATTTACATTTTCAACAGTTTATGAAAGTATAGGATAGGAGATTGAAATAGAGGTTGTCGTGCAATAAAAAACACTTAATTTTGAATCAAATGTCAGATTTTATTATAAGTATTTTCTTATCAATACCATTGCATTGTATACCAATGTTGCTACTCTAAACACAGATATAAAATGCTTGCTAAATTTGTACATATTTTCCCTTCTTTGGCCCGGGTAATTGAAAAATGGTTTATGCTAAAAGATATAACAATAATTTATATGCTGATATGAATTACACTGACAACGATAACAAAACCCCACTATCAGTTGCCTGTGAGGCGGCTCATATTGACAATGCAATGTAAACGGGTTTTCGTGTGTAAACGAATTTTCCTTTCATAATTTGTCTCATGACATTATACCCCGCTAGCTCAGCCGTTTACGTTACTGGTAGAGAGGGTTCGGCCTGTGCTTTCGCTCCAGGACTTCGGACAGCATACTGACAATACAAAGAAACAATAAATTCAATAAATGACAGGTATAAGAAACCTAGAAAGGACCAGAGATGACGATTTTGCCAAGCAATGCATTTGCTCATATAACAAATAACCAAGATTCATAAAACAGTTTCATATTTAATAGACAAAGACAAGAAATACATAAATATCGCGGAATCTCCATGTGAAAATTTATCCTTCAATTCTTTAGAATTTCAATACATTTTCGAACTACCCCTTTTTGGACAAAACGAAGCGGTGAAAAATACCCATAACAAGTTAACCAATTCAATAAAGCGTTTGGCCTTAGTGCTATCTAATTGAATAAAATAATATGATACTAGAATTTTGAGGTGTCCGTTTACTTAAAATATTGAGAGCTGTACACTTGTCGTCTTTTAACTATAATATTATTAAATCAATCAAGTTGTGACGTCAACCTTCCGAGACAAAATAAATATACCCACTGGTTCCCACCGACTCTGTTAGACTAGATCATGAACCTCATCATTGCATGACTAGGAAACAACTATCGATCCAGTAAAAAAAAAAACATCGCATTTAATACCCGTTTAATTTTCGGTCCAACCAGAGCAATGTCTGAACACGTTTTTCAATATCATTGACCAGTTCAAGACTCAAAAATAAAACATGCGATAATACAAAATTCTATTTCAGAGTAAGGCATGAACAATTCCTACGATTGACGACCGTTACTCTAAAATATCCCTCGGATTAACCATCTGTCTAAATATCACTATCGAAATGAACTCCATCTCTTTATACACCCGAAATCATAAAATATCTAGCTAGTGTACAATTCCCTCTATTTATTCTGGAACGGAAACGTAAATTAATATTTTGGAACTGTTTGACTACAAGACCGAAAAGAAATATATCAAATGTAAAGAAATAAATATTTAAGTCAAACATCGAAATACAAAATAAAATGAAATTTAAAGTACAACTTACCAGTACGAAAGTTTTCCCCAATCTAAAGAAATACTGCCCTGACGAGGTTTAAATATCCAAGTCTGGACATTGAGTCTCAAGCACGAGAAAAACGATCCCCGCGAAAAGTGAACGGACAAACAAATTATATATATATATATATCTAAAGATAGAAAAAGGGGAATTTACGATGACCCATAAACGTTAAAATATCAACAAAAACAGTTTAGAATATGAACGAAAGATAAACACTCTAAAACATCAATGTATCCGAATTAAAAAAAAATATATATTACCATCGAAATCCAAAATAGAACACACAAAACTGTTACCCAAATTTATTTCCATTTTCATAACAGAATTTTGTGAAAAGATGAAAAAAATACAAGGTAATATTTACCAGAACCAGTTACACTGGATAGGAGAGATAGCAATCAAACTGCGAGTTATCGGTCTTTAGAATTCATCGGTACGATTGCACATTGGTTACCTCCCTTAAACTGGGCTGATTCTTGGCAATTCTCTGATAATTTTATATCAGTTGAACATTTTTCTCATATTGATTTTAAGTTGTTTTACATGTTTTCTCTGTTACTTTTCTTATGTATAGACATTTACATATCATTATATAGGTGATTCAATGATCTTTGAAATCCGGAAAATATTAAATATAATCGAATGTGTAATTTGTCAAGATATCAATTCAATACACATCTGTGCAACACACACGCACACATATATTAATAAATGCATGCTATACAATTCAGTTAGTTAGAAACGTGTAACTATATCAAATTTGGTCGATGAAGTCTATACAAAATAGCTAAAACAGTATGAAGTAAACTTTGCCCTAATGAATTATCTCGTTAGTACTTAGTATACTTAAATAATTCATAATCTGAGTACTTATCATTATGTATAGCATTTAAAAAAGCATTAGCTACAATTTAGACAAAAACGATGAAGTATGTTTTGTCTTGATCCAAACAGTAATAAAAACAGAATGTTGAAATATTAATTAATTTTGAGCTAAGTTCAATTTTGTAAAAAATAAGCTAAACATCGAATATATATTATTATCTTGCAAGACAATAATTTGGCCTCATTTGGGTCCGTATGCATGCACATTTTTAATTAGATGGACCCTTAGTTGACCATGGATGCGCATGTGCTCGGCATTTTTCAGTTCTTAAACAGAAATGCATTTGAAAGTGATTCAAGGAAGTCTTTAGTAAGAACAATTTTTTGTTTTTTGATTCGGCCAGAAAGAAAATCAGTCTATACAAGTAAACCATCGATTTACGTATATTTGTTTTTTAATTAATGACATGAATCAAACATACATAAAACCTAGAAAACTCGTCTTCAAATTATTGTACTTGTTAGTCTGTTAATTCATATTCACATTTAAGTTTAATCGGGTCACATGATCAGTCTTCGTAGGTCATCTGGATGGTTGATTAGATGGTGCCTAGTGCTAAAATATGCATGCAATACCGATGCTTTGTTACGATGTCATGTATTGTTTATTGTTTTCCCTTTATAATTTTGGTAAATATTGTAGTATGTCATAAATCAATTAAAGGGGTATTAACTGTCAAATACATGCTCATCGATTCAACTCATTTTATTCATAACATACTAAAAGAGAGGCGAAGGATACCACAGGGACATTCAAATTCATCAATCGAAAAATAAACTGACAACGCCATGGCTAAAAAAGAAAAAGAAAACCAGACAAACAACAGTATACAAAACAACATAGAAAACCAAAGACTGAGCAACATGAACCCCGCCAAAAACTGGGGGTGATCTCAGGTGCTCCGAAAGGGTAAGCAGATCCTGTTCCACATGTGGCACCCGTCGTTTTGCTCATTCATGTAAGTACAAACCCGGAGATATGTCTAATTCGGTAGGTCATATTCGGGGGAAGGGGACAAGATTGTAGTTGCGACAATTGGAACATATCCGTCGTCATCTGTGAAACAGATATTCCATAACGGTCAACCAACTAGTGATGGCGTCCATTAATAGACTTAATGACGCCAGCAAAATGTTTATCCCGCCACATTCTGTATGTGCCTGGCCCAAATTAGGAGCCTGTATTCAGTGGTTGTTGCTGTTAACTTATATGTAATTTGGTCTCTAGTGGATAGATGTCTCATTGGCAATTTTACCAGTACGGTTAAAGTTTTACATGGAATATTATAAGTTAAAGCTCTTTCAATAGCTTCAATATTTGGTGGTAGAGTGTCGAAATTGAACATGTGAGATCATCCAGATTCAATAGTACCGTATATCACCTTCCATGTGACCAAATTCCTGCAGTTTGAGAATTCACTGTACAAATTGACTTTGCAATTGTTTGTGCACCAGAACTCATAATTGTGGCACATAAGTAGAACTGATGCATTTTAATTTATAGAGAAGCTAGATACATCTCGTAAAATTAGTATTTTCCTTTAGCCTGTGTAACATGCAGTGAGTTCTATTTCAGTTAGTGTGTGCAGGTACGTGGGAACCCTTGTTTTCCAACGAAACTGTTTAGTCAATAACTCTGGCGTTACATGACTTTCGTACAACTCTTTTCGATTTTCTACAATTTCTGTATTAGATTAATCTATCGGTCAAAATATGACACTTAACTGAAAATTTATTGCTTGTATATGCTTTTAAAGGTTCACTCAAAATGTACAATATACTTAAATTGTATACACGCCTTGTACCGAGACTTTGAAAGATATTACCAAATTTTCGAAATGTTTTTTTAAATGACATATAAAACTCAATATATAAAGTTTGTTTTAATCTTGGTCATAATAATGTTAGAGTAATAGTCCCAGGTTTTGATACAATTTCAGTTTCACCCAAATCATCAGATTATCTCAATTTTCGATAAATCAAAATATACGTATGGATCAACTTAAATGTAGTAAAATTATTAATAAAGTTAAAATAGTTAATTCAGATTGACATCTGACAGAGATTAAAAGATTTTATCTTTTCACACCCTTGTCACCTGATAAGAAATGTTTATTGCCAATAACTAACAGGTTCTATTTTTCAAGTTCCCTCGGTTATACAGCGTATCGATGGAAAAGCGTCACCTCCAGTGATGCCCGGATGCTGTATCTAAGGAGCTGCTACGTCACGCCGGATAAGAGAATGAGAATGGTTTTCATCTTCGACTTTTGTATCGTGTCCGTTCGCTCCCAAATTATACACGTTCGCCCCATAGGTCCGTACGCATCTAATTTCTAATTCCAGTTGAATTATAAGATATTTTATTATTTGTAAACAGTTACTTAGCTTGCCTTCTATTATTCACGAAGTCATGGGGTCTTAAGCTATCGATTTGAAATATAATAAAAATAAATAAAAATTTTAACAAGAAGAAATTATCTATGAAAAATATTAACTGTTTCAGTGTTTGTTTACTTTTCTTCATCAAAATAGATAAGGTTAATGTGTTTTAAACTAAAGTTATACTACTAACTTATTAGTTGATTACCTGCATTATTTTCATTCATTCAATCAATTGAATTCACCACAATTGAATTCACCAATCCGTCCTGACTGCAATGTTCAGATGGATACTTAAATCTTTTCAAAAGCATTTAGTTTCTCATATTGAATTCTTTTAGTGTTGAACTTCCCAGACACATGTATGTTTTGTTTATTAATATCAGTCGGTTAAAGAGCTCTTAAGAGCTCGTGTTCCTTGTTATTAGACTCCCCTGACCAGTGCTCGATAACCCGCTACAGAATTTTTTTTTATGAAATATATGCAACCTGACTGTAAATAAAGATTACTTTACTTTAATGGCAGATTGAAAATTCTTTATGAATAAAGGAGATGGATATGATAAATTCTGACTAGTCTTACATGTAATGTATACAGTATAAATTTGTCACTTTTTTTATTTGTGTATGAATCAAACCGATACTACATAGTACATTGTATTACATGTATCTTATCTATGATTAACTCTAAGTTATATAGATAACAAAACACTTGCAGTTATCACATACTGAAACATGTATTACATGACACAAGACAATCACTGACAAATTTCCAGACTTGCTAGCAGTAACTGAAAGCCAGCTCAAATACCTAATTTGGTGTACACTCTTATACAGGTGGCTGTACCTCAGTTTGACATTAGATTTAACGTCATATCAGAAGGAAAACAATTGTGTAGATTTTTTATTCAAACATATTTAGATTACAGAAAACAACCACAAGGGCCAAGGGATTTCCAACTAGGGGAAGGAAATGTTCCCATAAGTCTTGAACTCGCAAATGGCATGAATCAATAACGACAACAAGACGATACAATATAAAAAAATGAAGATGTGTAATTGATTGCCAATGAGACATCTCTCCACAACAGACCAAAATGACACAGCCTTCAACAATGAGCAAAGCCCACATACTCAGCTATAAAAGCCCCAAAATCACAAATGTAAAACATTCGAACAAGAAAACTAATGGCCTAATTAATCAGGGGCATAAAGGGGGTATCTGCACGAAAGAACGCGAAATAAAATTGCCATTTCACGATGAACAAACAATTTAAAAAATTTTGCATGTTGATCTTTTTACCGATTTCACGAAACACGGTGAATAACGAACCCTTTTCACGGCTGCACGTGAAATAAAATGGCAAAACACGTTGCACCAAAATAACCCTTTACCACCCTCATTAATGTACAAAAATGAACGAAAACAAATATGTTACAAAGCAACAAAAGACAACCACTGAATTACAGGCTCCTGAATTGGGACCGGCACATCATACAGAATGTGGCGGGGTTAAACATGTTAGGGAATCCCAACCTCACCCTTATACATGTTATATATAGATTATGACAAGTTTACAGATCAAGTTCAATATATATTCTGTTCAGAAAAAACTTCAGATGTTTTATTTTTGCAGAGCTACATGTATATACATGTAGTCCTTGGACTTAGAAAATTCACGCAAATAATCAGTTTTATATGACAGCAAAAAATGTTGTGGTCGTATATTGGTATCACGACGTCGTCGTCAGCATCGTCCAAAGACACTTGGTTTCCGGATAATAACTTTAGTTTAAGTTAATGGATATCTATGAAATTTAAACACAAGGTTTGAAACCACAAAAGAAAGGTTGAGACTGATTTTGGGGTTATGGTTCTAACAGTTTAGGAATTACGGGCCCAAAAGGGTCAAAATAAGAATTTTTCTAGTTTCCAGACAATAACTTGTGTGTTAGTCAGTGTATGGATCTTTCTGAAATTGTACCACAAGGTTCCATATCACAAAGGGAAGGCTGGGATTGAGTTTGGGGGTAATTGCCCCAAAGGTTCAGGAATTAGGGCCAAAAGGGGCAAAAACAAGCAATTTTCTAGTTTCCAGACAATAACGTGTTTCAGTGTATGGATCTCTAAAATGTAATGCAATGTATCACTACACAAAGGGAAGGCTGGGATTGAATTTTTGGGATAATTGCCCCAAACGTTTAGAAATTAGGGGCCAAAACAAGCATTTTGTAGTTTCCTGACAATTAACATTATAAGATCAATGAAGATATTGATCTGATAATTATCATATTGTATAGTTTTACCATGACAAGTTGCATATCAAGTTCAAATTTTGTTTCAGTTCAGATGATTTTATTTTAGAAACTGTTTAGGAATTATGGTCCAAAACAAGCATTTTCAAGTTTCATGGCAATAAATTGTGTATAAGTGTAGGATCTCTATAAAATTGTACCACTTAGTAGGTTCCATACCTCAGTAGGAAGGTTTGGATTAATTTTGGGGTAACAGACTAAACCTTTTAATAATTATTGGCCAAAACAAGGAACCTATGGTTTCCAAACATTAAAGTCTGGAATAATACACATTGTACATCATTTGTATATGTTCATACACCTGAGCTAATATATAATTATATGAAAATATGATATAATTTCCTTCACCCAAGATTAAATGACATAGAAGTTAACATAAACTACAGGTCACAGTACATCCTTCAACAATGAGCAAATCTCACACAGTGCACCTTTCTATGGAACTCTATGAAATTGAGCCTCAAGGTTCCATTCCAAAAAGGAAAGATCAAAGGGTTTATTATAGAAGTCTAAGGAAAATTGTATAAAATTAATTTCAAATGGTCACAACTTGAAAACTAATTTAATAATGACAAGGGTCTTCAGTTACTATTGTAAGACTACAATGGGATGACTTGCTTTTAGTTTAAACTACTGGGCAAAATTTAATCAAACTTTGCCTCAATCATTAAAAGGGTATCTAATACTACTAATTATGATTTTCAAAACAACAGTGAATACATTTGAGCGACACAGGCTCTTGAAAGCCCAGGGTTGGCAAAAACCTGGTTTTATGAGTATTGCCCAGCCCAGTGGGAAATACTGGGAAAACCCAGGTTTTACTGGGTTTTACCGGGTAATTCTGGGCAATACTGGGTAATATAAAATATTGGCCTGAATTTTAAAGAGGATCCAGTGATCAAACACAAATGCAATACATTTAAGATATTAATAAACATATTTTGATTTATAAATAAGTTTTCTTGTTTGAGAGTCTTATAAAACAAGTGTATGCATTTGAGAAAGTATTATTCTAGCAACTCTGAGACAAGTGTACATAAAGACACATTAGACAAATATTTATGGAAAAAGCCTTTCTCAATAATTCTCCTAAAAATCTATTGAATCACCCTTCTGTCTAGATTGGTCAAACTGTAAACATAAAGCCAAAGAATTCAAATATATATAACTAATATTAAGAATTAACAATTTAAATATACATGTAAGAAAAATTACTTTTACATAATTTATATGTACATCACTAATTAATAAGTAATTATTCAGATTAGAACACATATGTTTATATAACAATAATCAGCCTTTTCATTTCTATAGGGTTAATGACATGACCCTGTAGGGTGTTATTTAGCTATATGATTGCATAGCAATTTAAATTTATTTACTCAAACACTGCAATAAAATGCATTTTTTTCAAAGTTTGGATTATTGAAACAATGCTTGGAAGGTATCCTAAAATGTGCAAATCTTGTATTCTGCCTACATAGAATTAGTGGAGAAGAGAATGAAATTGAAATTTCAATCTTCTAGAAATGACTCTCAATGGTTATCTGTATAAAATGTATATATTTAGCTATAATACTATGAAACTACAACAAGTCTTTACTATTTTGTGTTGAAATAAGCTCAAAAAATCATATTGCCCAGTATTACCCGTTTCTGGGAGTATTGCCCAGCCTGGGAAAACCTGGGTTTTCCCACCGGGTAATACTTTGCCAACCCTGTGAGAGCCCCTAGTTGATATTTGATAGTATAACCCTAAGGCCTTTACTCCATGGAAAGATTTTTTTAAACACCTGATTCGCATAGGATTTTTTCAATAAAAAAAAATCATCAGGTTTAAAGTATTAATGCATTGTGAAAACGAATATTTCATCAATGAAATTCCAGTAAGATATTCGCATGAATATCTTTCTATATAAGATACAAATTTTTAAGTCTGATACAGATTTTTTCATATGCAAATCGTTTCAACTGAGGCACTACACAGGCATCAAAAGGCGTCATTATGGAGTAAAGGGGGTGGACTGGCATCAAAAGGCGTCATTATGGAGGAAAGGGATAATTCCAAGTTTAATATAAATAGAAAGAAATTTGTGTATAATATTATAAGCAAACTGTTTGCAAAACTCTTTGAATAGACATAGTATTGCGTCCACTACTCCACATGCTAAATACTGTTTTCTCTTTCAGCAGTTTTACAAGGTTTGGGCAGAGGAGTTGACTATTGATAATGACTGATACTGGAATGAAGTAACCTACATGTAGTGTCCAATGACTCCATGTCTGACAGTCCATTTTACATGTAGAAAAAATGTACGTTGACAGCCAATGCTAAGTATTAATCTTAATCATACATGTATATACAATGATTGTATATGTGCATCTCTGAGACTTATATTTCACTGTTGTGTGGCTTCATTTCTGATCAGAGACTGATAATAATCAGATTATCCTTTATTTTAAGTTCAAATATTATGTACTAGCTATAGTAACTACATGTACTCAATGACTTGCATTCATTTAACTTGTAATAATTATGATGCAGCATCCAACAAAAGTATATCTTTTGACCTTAATTTTATGCCTCACTGATCATGATTGTGTATATGTATGTATGCTGAGCCTGACTCAGCTAGCTTAACCAGGTGACTGTATCGCAATCTCGGCAAATATATAAAGAACACAACTTGTTTCGAAAATTGTAATTATAATATTCCACCAGAAAGGTTTACAAGTAGTCAGTAGATTGGTAAACTGAAAGATATAAAAATACAATATTTTACAATGTGACGAAAGAAATATGAACGTTAAATACAAAATTATTAATCGAGTCAAAAACGAAAGTAGAATTTACAGTTCATTTCTCGGAAATAAATAACTTACAGTTCGTATGTATTTATAAATCACTTATCCAAAATTAAACAGATTAATTTATCACAGTTTATGAATGAATCAAACGTACTTGACAGTGGTATGTCTCGATTTCCTCAGAAAGTTAATTGTCGTCCATTTAACATGTGTAGAAATATTGATGCGGACGGTGTCACAGGAATTAAAGGCCGTCAATAACTACGGTGATGTAAGAAATCGGTCCAGTGCGATATGTTCCGGGTAATAATGAAAACATATTGTAAACATAGAATGTGAAACAGAATACTCCCGTCTGATGTCTAACTGATATCACTATTACCAATATATAATACACTTAGATATCTAATAATATAAATCCAAATTATATACATAGAATTACACAGGGTTGTTCTCTACGAGAAGAATCATGTCCACGATAGGTCGTGTGTAAGTTGTGGCTTTTCCATTCACGATTATTCGCACTTCTGCTTTTCGGACATGTTCGTCAGAACTTTTAAATGAGTTCACTATAACTCCAACGGGCCATTGGGTACGGCAAAGGTTTTTGTCCTTTAGAAGAATGACGTCTCCTTCGATGAGATCACGGCGATCTTCGGTCCATTTTCGTCGTTGTTGTAGTAACGGCAGGTACTCTTTCCTCCAACGGGACCAGAAAACACTGGCCAGAGCCTGTACACGTCTCCATTCGGCTAGACATAGATCCCGTTTGTCGAATTCTCCAAGCTGATCTGAAGTGAAGATGTAATCGGTCTTTTGTGTCAATAACATAGCTGGTGTTAAGATTAACGGATTCTCTGGATCTGTCGATACCGGTACCAGAGGTCTTGAATTAATTATTGCTGAAACTTCTGCCATGAATGTATTTAGCACGTCATGCGTTAGACTCCTTCCAGCGGCGTTCATAAGCATAGAATCAAGTATTCTCCTTGCGATACCAATCATTCTTTCCCAGGCTCCACCCATGTGGGACGAATGTGGCGGATTGAAGATCCAAGTTGTACCAGAATTGTACAGAAAGTTCTTGAAGGGTCCATCTTCGACGTTGATTGAGTCAATCTTTAAATCGTCGATTGCACCAATAAAGTTTGTTCCACGGTCAGATCGGAAAACCTTAACTTGACCTCTTATAGCGGCGAATCTTCTGACGGCGTTTATGAAGGCTGAAGAGCTCATTTCCTCAATTAGTTCGATGTGAACAGCTCTTGTCACTAAGCATGTGAAAAGAATTGCCCAACGTTTTGAGTTGGCGTATCCACCACGTGTTTTACGTGAAACAATTGTCCAGGGTCCAAAGGTGTCTATTCCAACGTTGGTAAACGGAGGTGACGGTTCAAGACGGTCCTCTGGCAAATCGGACATGATTTGACACTCAGTTTTTCCTCTTAGTTTGCGGCATGTCACACATTTGTGAATAATAGAAGATATCAAGCGTTTTGCTCCGACGATCCAGAATCCTGCGGATCGAATCGCTCCATCTGTGAAGTGGCGACCTTGATGGTTTATCTTGTCATGGTAGTGTCGGACTAATAGTGTCGCTATATGATGGCGTCCAGGGATGATCAATGGTTTCTTTTCACGGAGGTTTAAGTCAGATTTGACAATACGGCCTCCTACTCGTAATAATCCTCTTTCGTCCAAAAACGGATTGAGGTTAGCTATCGGGCTTCGCTTATGAATTTGTTCCTGACGTTTAATGCAGTCTATTTCATCTCCGTAAACTTCATGTTGTGCAGATATTAAGATGAAATTTTCGGCTTTCGAAAAACCCTCCAGAGAAGTCACTGATGCTGCCTGTTTTGACCCGTGTAAACGGGAGAAACGTTCTAAAAAGGCTATCGCTCGCACAAGTGATGTCCAACTGGAGAATCTGTTGAACCTATCAGTTCCGATACCTTTATGCCCAAGAGTGGAAAATGTTTTTGCAACATTAACAGTTGCACGGATTTCTCCATCTTCCTCTGGATCTATTAGCTGATATATGTCCTCAGAATTCTTCTGTTCTGAGGAAAGAAGTTGTCTTGGTCCCAATAACCATTCACTGCTATGAATTTCGTGAGCTGGTACGGACCTTGTTCCCGAATCTGCGGGATTACGGTTAGTTGGTACATAATTCCATTGACTTGGAGAGCTAAATTTCCTTATTTTCTCTACTCTATTGGCGACATAGATAAAGAACCTTCTTGTCTCGTTACTGATGTAACCTAAGACCACTTTACTGTCTGTGTAGAATTTCATGGTGTCTATGTGTAAATCTAAGTTATCCACAATGGTTTGTGTGATCTCAACTGCTAATACGGCAGCAGATAGTTCAAGTCGTGGAATAGTATGACCACTTGTTGGTGCAACTTTAGCTTTCCCAAGAATGAACCCAATGTTAGGTTCACCACTACTATCGGTCGTGCGTAGATATGCAACAGCCGCTATGGCTTTTTCTGATGCATCAGAGAAGACGTGCAACTCCTTTATGGCGGTTTTGCTGAGATACGGCACGTAGGTACGTGGAATGCGCAATGTTTCAATAGCAATTAGGGTATCTCTCCAAGATGTCCACTCAGCTGCAGTCTCATCAGAGAGAGGTTGGTCCCAATCGACGGTTTCTGATACTATTTTCCTTAATAGGAGTTTCCCTTGAATAATCACCGGAGCCAAAAATCCAAGAGGATCGTAGAGACTGTTTATTGTTGATAAAATTCCTCTCCGAGTGATCGGTTTGTTTTCTGAAGATAATTGAAATAAGAAGTTGTCAGTGTTTACATCCCAGCTGAGTCCAAGACTACGCTGTAGGGGTTTGCTGTCGCATTCTAAGTCTAGATCTTTAAGATTTGAAGCCAAATCACTGGCATGAAATGCAGCCATAACTTCCGCACAATTAGAGGCAAACTTGTGAAGGCGCAAGTTTCCATATTTTGCTAATGCTTGCTGTGTGTCCTTCATGAGCTTAACAGCTTCCTCTTTAGTAGGACATGACGTAAGACCGTCGTCGACGTAGAAGTCTCTTGTAACAAAGCTAGTCACGTGACTGCCGAACTCTTGTTCTGATGCCTGAGCTGCTTTTCTTAGTCCAAGCGTAGCAACGGCAGGTGACGGACTATTTCCGAAAACATGAACTCTCATGCGGTATTCGACAAGGTTCTCTTGTAGGTCGTTGTCTCTATGCCATAAAAACCTCAGATAATTTCGGTGGTCTTTTCTGACAACAAAACAGTGAAACATGTGTTGAACGTCTGCAGTTACTGCGACCATTTCTTTCCTGAAACGCAGCAGTACTCCCAAGAGATCATTGGTTAAGTCGGGACCTGTTAGCAGGACGCTGTTAAGTGAGACTCCGTTACATTTTGCGGAAGAATCAAACACACCCCTAATCTGATCGGGTTTCTTCGGATGATAAACACCAAACAATGGTAAATACCAGCACTCCTCGTAGTCGTTCAACGGTGGAGCGAGTTCTGCATGATTATTGTCTAGGATCTTACTCATAAATGTAAGAAAGTGTTCCCGCTTTACTGGGTTTCTATTAAGACTGGCGTCTAACATATTAGCAAGATGAAGAGCTTGTGGTCTGTTGCTTGGCAATGGCTGCCTTGGAACTCGGAACGGTAACGGTGCTACCCAACTTCCTTCCGAGTCCCTCACAAATTCGTTGTCCATCTGCTTCATGAACATTTTATCTTCACATGACATTCCAGGCTTATCATCGTCCCTTGTTTTTTCAAAGAGTGGTGATAGTAAATCTTTCTTAACGGGGTCTGTGTAGTTTTCCCGAATGTCAAATTTGCTTGTACATGGTTGAAACGTTGACGGTTGTCCTGTAGGTAAAATGTTGGTTATTTTGACGTTTAATTCAAGAGGCACGTGCTGCTTGTTAATGCAAGTCTCTCCTATCACTACCCAACCCAGTTTCAATTGTTGTGCATATGGAGTTCTGGGTGGTCCTATGCGCTGGTCAAGGACATGGTGTGCCTCTATAAGGTCTCTGCCAATTAAGAGAAGAATTTGGCAATTTTCCTCTATCGGTGGAATGCTACCTCTAAGTTCTTTTAAATGAGGGTGATGCATTGTGACTTCAGGAGTAGGTATTTCGTCTCTATTATTGGGAATATGATCACATTCTATCAGTACCGGCAGGTCAAATTTGTCATTTCCATTTATTGATTCCATGACAAAACCTCTTCCTCTTTTCCCGGAAGTGACTACTCTGCCGGAGCATGTTGATAAGGTATAATTCTCCGGTTTGTCTTTTACGTCGAAAAGATTGAAGAATTCGGGCGATGCTAGTGACCGGTTGCTTTGATCATCAATGATGGCGTACATCCGGATAACTTTGTCCTGGTTATTCTTGTGATAAACATTCACAGGTAGTATTTTAGCACAAGATTTCCCGCTATATGTATCCTTGCAAATCTCGGTACAGGTAGAATTAACTGAGGTTGACTTAGTTTCAGCCGATTCTGTAGGCTTCCCGCCGTAGGCTTGCTTGGGCGAGCTAGACTGAGAACTTGCAGGTTGCTGTGGTCTAGTAATATGAAGTGCGGTAGTGTGTTGTTTACTTCCACATTCTTTACAACTAATGCGTGCATTACATTCCCGGCTTCTGTGTGTGGTGGAATCGCAACACTTATAACAGACATTGTTTTGTTTCAAAAGTCCTTTGCGTTCCTCTATTGACTTGGCTCGGAACGCTCGACATTCATTTAAGGAATGCTTTGTATTGTGCAGAATACAAAGACCTTGTTTGCTGGCGTCTCCAGATTGCTGCTCAACCGCTGTTTTATGAGCACCAACTTTAGTCTTGGGGTGAGACGTGAACCTTGGCGCAGCACCTTTTGTATTTGGTGTGGCTTTTGACCCAAAGATGAACCCAGGATCATTCTTTGTTTTGCTAATTTCCCTGATGAAGGCAGAGAATTCTGTGAAAGGTGGAAAGGCAACTTCATATTTAGACTTGTATCTTGTAGCCCTTGTTATCCACTTTTCTTGGAGTCCGTATGGTAATTTTTCAACAATAGGATTTATCCCGGACGAAGAGTCAAAATATGCTAGCAAACATCCCAGCTTGGGATTTTCTTTGTGATACTCTATTTCTGATAGAATATCGGACAAGTCATAAAGACGTGCGCTATCTTTGTTCGTCAAGGTAGGGAAGTTGACGAGTTTACTTGTGAGAGAGGCCTCCAACATTTCTGGAGCACCATATCGCTCATCCAGTCTCTGCCATAACCTTTGTATGCCTTTTGTAGGATTATTGGCATTCGACGCTCGTATGCTAATGGCATGTTTAGCAGACTCTGGACCGAGCCACTTGATCAGAAGATCAATCTGTTCTGAGTCACTAACTTGTAACTCGTCTGTCACGTTCTTAAAGCTTGCTTTCCATGTATGAAAGGATTCTGCCCGGTCGTTAAAGCTTGTTAGCCGGGAGAACAACAGGTCCTTGCGTAGGAGAAATCTGGTTATCTCTGACGTAGGATTGATTTGTTGCTGGTATGCAACAGGGGTCTCTTCTATTACGCCTTGATTTTGGTGTTCAGTAGGGATCTCCTCTGAAAGGTCTAGTTTTTGTATGCCGGTTACTATTCCCAGATCAGGGATTAAGGTAACTTCCGGTGACTTAGTATCGGAAGGCAAAACAGCAGATGTCTGTGGCGGCAAGTTCAGTGCCACGGATGGCACGAACGCTGGTGCTTCATGACTCAGCTCAATCTTAACAGGACTTTGTCTTATCTTTTGAGGTCCTGTTACTTCCTTTACAGCAGTTGGTACAGGATGTTTATTGACGAAATCTTGCACACGCTGGAGAGGGTCTTCCGTTTCGTCAGGGAGATCGCTTACTGCTTGGCTGCCGTCGTATTCCAGGATACGAGCCTCGGCTTCTGCGGCTGCAGCTTCTCTTTTTGCTTCGAGAATGTTCATAGCAGCCTTAAGTTCGGCTTTTTCTCTGACCGCACGTGCTGCTTCCTGTTCCATTTGAGTTTTCCTGCGAACGGCCTCCTGTTCTTTTTCAGCTTTGATGTGCTCCTCCTCCTGTTCAATTCGAGCTTTCAGGTGAGCAGCCTCAGCAATTCTACGTGTGGTCTCTTGTTCCGCTTCGGCTTTTCTACGTGTGGCCTCTTGTTCCGCTTCGGCTTTTCTACGTGTGGCCTCTTGTTCCGCTTCGGCTTTTCTACATGTGGCCTCTTGTTTTGCACGGATGGCTTCTTGTTCTATTTTAGCCTTGATTTCTGTTTGTCTGTATAGGGCCTGTTCCTCTAACACCGCCTCCTGCTTTAGGAGGGCAGCTTGTTGCTCGGCAAA
This sequence comes from Mytilus coruscus, assembly GCA_017311375.1. NCBI lineage: Eukaryota > Metazoa > Mollusca > Bivalvia > Mytilida > Mytilidae > Mytilus > Mytilus coruscus. The sequence goes on from CM029596.1 coordinate 130,090,230, forward strand.
GGCTATTCTTGATCTAGCGGACTCTGCCTTGGCACGCTTTCTCCGTGCTAAGCTTGACATGTCAGAGACGTTTGAGCTCCCAATATGCGAGGTGTTCTTGCCCTTAGATGTCCTCGTTTTTGTAGATTTAGCCTTTGTCAGGGTAAGGCGATGCTCGTGTAAAGTTTCAATTGCCAGGTCGACTTTAGACATTCGGATATCCGTTGAAAATTTGCACGTATCAATGTCTTGAAGGCTGTCTAATGTTCTTGTATTTTGAGAAATTTCAAGTACTCGTCTGTGAGCCTGCGATAATTAGTACAGGCTTGTACAATTTTATCTTGTGCTGTTAGCAATTGCTGGAGGTCGTTAGGAGGCTTGGTCGTTTCTAATAACCGAGATTCTAGGTTTGACCATAGGTCCTCTAAGTCGTGATAGAACTTGTCAAGTTTTTCTATAAAGGCTCCCTGTCCCTTTTTGTTCACGTACTCGCCTAGTCTCGGCATTTTCATCTAAATATGTGTAATCAGACGGACTTTCTTCTAGTTCTTTAGGGACATCTTCCTCAGGGGGTTGAACCTCTTCTTGCTGTTCGTGACTGGGATCCATGATGTAAATCAACTAGAAGTAGGCAATGTTTGTTCAACGTTGTTGGTTTGCTGCCTAGGACGCACAAGCTGTGTTGCGTAGTGTCAAGGTAACAGCTACGAACGATGCTCCGTTGTATTTCCTGTTCAGGAGATGTGTAGACAAGTTGTTGTCAATTTACTATGCTGAGCCTGACTCAGCTAGCTTAACCAGGTGACTGTATCGCAATCTCGGCAAATATATAAAGAACACAACTTGTTTCGAAAATTGTAATTATAATATTCCACCAGAAAGGTTTACAAGTAGTCAGTAGATTGGTAAACTGAAAGATATAAAAATACAATATTTTACAATGTGACGAAAGAAATATGAACGTTAAATACAAAATTATTAATCGAGTCAAAAACGAAAGTAGAATTTACAGTTCATTTCTCGGAAATAAATAACTTACAGTTCGTATGTATTTATAAATCACTTATCCAAAATTAAACAGATTAATTTATCACAGTTTATGAATGAATCAAACGTACTTGACAGTGGTATGTCTCGATTTCCTCAGAAAGTTAATTGTCGTCCATTTAACATGTGTAGAAATATTGATGCGGACGGTGTCACAGGAATTAAAGGCCGTCAATAACTACGGTGATGTAAGAAATCGGTCCAGTGCGATATGTTCCGGGTAATAATGAAAACATATTGTAAACATAGAATGTGAAACAGAATAGTATGATTTCTGTCAGATTGTGGTACATTTACTTAAAAAGTTTTGAGTGTTTTGCACATACATTGTCATTGGAGTTAAAATAAATTTGATTTCTGATAATGGCAGAGTGTTTTGAACATTGCTTCATAGTGATGATCAGTTTACCTTTAATCAATATATATATAATGTACATGTACACTGCTACTTTTGAATAGGTACAAAATGTACTATTTCTGTACTAAAATCTGTAGTAGTGGACATTTACTTTTAATATTTAGTACTTTTTCTTTACTAATTAAAATTATTGTAATATTTAGGTACCTGTATTTTACAGTACTTGTTTTGTACTAAAATTTGGTACAGAAATAATACCCACAGTGATCACAATATTCCATATTTGAAAATCATAACTTTAAAAGAGATTTAAAATAGACAAACTTTCAAAATGCTGAAAATATAACGGTGTAATAACATGAATAAAAACTATTGTACTTAAATTTCAAGTACAAATCAAGTACTGTTAAATACAGGTACCTAAATATTACAATAATTCTAAAGTAACAAAATAGTACTGAATATTAAAAGTAGATTTCAGTACTACATATTTTTGGTACAGAAATAGTACCTATGCAAAAGTAGCTGTGTATATAAATAGAATTTAATTGTTGCAGATTGAAAATTTTTAGTAATTTTAAAAATAAGGAGATGTGGTAGGATTGCCAATAAGAAAACTATCATGATGAGCCACAGTCAAAATAAAGGGAATGTAAGCTCTTTTAGGCCACTTCTATTATGACCTTGTCCTTCAACAATGAACCTAACAATACTGCTTAGTCAGCTGTTAAAGATCCTGACAAATGCACAACAGTTCAATCTAGAAAACTACAATGTAGTACTAGTCATTTTGCTAGTGATGTTCACTTATTGGTTATTAAAAGAAAAAGTAATTGTTTTCTCTCTTGGTGAATATTTTTTACAACTGTTGTTTGTGTGAATTTGACATATATCTAAATGAATTTTCAGTTGTACAATGTATTGCCATTTTTTTTTTATTTGGAAAACAGTTCATCAGGTTCAGGTCTTATATTTATAATAATCACTGGAATTTAAATTTTCAGAATTACACATTTGTTGCTCCCCAGATGTAAGTGGAAGTGAAGTTATACAATCAAATGAATGACTTGATTAGATATACATGTAGATGAGACCCTATAGCTACAGTACATGTAACTGGTATGTATTTGTTACAGTATTTGTAGTCAAAATGGTATAACAAAAATGCTGAATCCTGTGCAAATTTAAAAAGGAGTCCATACAAAGTGACAAAATAAAAAACACTATCAATCAACAGATCAAGGGAAAAGTTAATCTGCTACATTTGTATATACATGTATGGAATAGGCATGTAGTTACATTTATTTACCCCTTTTCAGTCCATGTAAATTGATGAGAATAGAATTTTATATTCTGGATTTCCTAAGATTTCAATTCTTATTTCATATTAATATTCCCATGTGTTATGCTTGTAGTTTGAGAAAATTATCAAAATGGCTTGACCAAGATTAAACAATTACTGATATCATGAATTCGGCCATTTAATTTTTTGTCTTGTCTGCAACTGATTGTATGCATGGTGTACATATAAAAAAAGAAGATGTGGTATGATTGTCAATGGGACAACTCTCCACAAGAGACCAAAATAACACAGAAATTAACAACTATAGGTCACCGTACGGCCTTCAACAATGAGCAAAGCCCATACCGCATAGTCAGCTATAAAAGGCTCCAAAATGACAATGTAAAACAATTCAAACGAGAAAACTAACGGCCTAATTTATGTAAAAAAATGTCTGTCTGGGCAGGGTTAATCTTACCATGACCTGATATTCATGGTTCATTGGTCAATATCAAGTTTCATATTTTGGTCTGTTTGTTGTATACTATGCAAGCTATAATCAATTAAGAGATCAGCTATATTTGGTGTAAGTAATGGTTGTAAGGTGCACATAGATATAAGAAGATGTGGTATGAGTGCCAATGAGACAACTCTCCATCCAAGTCAAAATTTATAAAAGTAAACCATTATAGGTCAAAGTACGGTCTTCAACACGGAGCCTAGGCTCACACCGAACAGTAAGCTATAAAGGGCCCCAAAAATTACTAGTGTAAAACCATTCAAACGGGAAAACCAACGGTCTAATCTATATAAAAACGAGAAACGAGAAACACTTATGAACCACATCAACAAACGACAACTACTGAACATCAGATTCCTGACTTAGGACAGGTGCAAACAAATGCAGCGGGTTTAAACGTTTTAATGGTACCAAACCTTCACCCTTTTTCTGAAACAATAGCGTAACATCACAACATAGAAAGACACACTATAAAATATCAACTGAAATAGCTTAACTCAATCAAAGGACATATTAACACCATTGAACATACACTGAACAAATAAATTTGACCTATGATACAATGTAAATTCAAAAAAAAAAATGTCTGTCTGGCTTAGTTTTTCTGACCTTGACATTATTTGCTTATAGACAGTATTTTTTTCATGGATCATTGGTTATGTTAAGTTTATATGATACTTAAATAGTAAAATTACATCTTTAGCATATTTAGGACAATCAACATAAAATTTATCATGAATAGTAAAGCAGGCAAGACATTTCAGCGTGTCTACTTGTCTCTTGTTATATCTATTTTACATGAAATTTATACTGAGTGCCAATAAAAACACAATTCTAGTCCCCTTACACATGCTACAGTACATGTAATTATGCCCCAGCAACAGTCGAGTGGGGGGGATAATATCAATTTACCCCTGTCCGTCCATATTAGGATACTTTGTTTGTCTGGCCATCTCCCCCTACAGTTTTGGAGGTACAGCTTTAATAATTTGTAATGTTAACATGGCAAATTTGAACCATTATGAACTTCCACACCTCCGTTGCTGAGGTAATTAAAAAAATGTACAGTCTGCTAGATTATCAATTTTCAGAGCATTTGAGTTTTGATTTATACCCTATGGAAGCTTATCACAAATTTCTTGACTGGAAAAGTATAAGGTAACCAGATGTTCTAGAATGCATAGAGCCATAAACATACTATGTTAGTATTGTAATTTAAATGGGTCTAAGACATGTAAGAAGGGGGCTTGAAAATGAATTGTGTTTCTATAGGCACTAAGTATACTTATATACACAGGTAATGTGTAGTACACATACATGAATAGAGTTTGTTTTCATAAGTAATTTATTATAAAAATGTGACGTGGTATGATTGCCAATGAGACAACTATCCACCAGAGTCCAAATGACTGAATATTGCCAACTATAAATGATCATGTACAGTTTTCAACATTGAGAAAAACTGATACAGCATAGCGAGCTAAAAAATGTCCTGAAACAGGGTTGGCAAAAACCTGGGTTTTTGCAGTATTGCCCAGCCCAGTGGGAAATACTGTGAAAACCTGTGTTTTACTGGGTTTTACTACATTGTAGGTAAATCACTAATTGATCATGTCAGAGCTAAAAATAAAATACAGTTATCTCCTAATTATAAGTTTGGTAAATCATTGGAGATTAAATTGATGTTATCTTTTTTACTTGACTACACGTACAGAAACAAACATGCTGAATTTATTATATTACAGGAACTGTATAGGAAGTATTCCAAGAGTATGATTGCTAAGTATGCATTACAGGATTTTATCATTGGAGCAACATCTTAGGAGGATAAGTGCAAATGTATGAAGGAATCCTTGGGTACAAATAGCAATTATATGCAGAAGAGGACTCTTACAACATTATTAACAGACATGTAGTCATAGTAGTGGTGTATTCAAGAAGTGTAAACCACCTGAATTAACTATTGTGTTGATTTTTCAACAACAAGTACTTTCAGAATATAATACAATTCGAATTCAAATTATTGTGTCAACATACAAGTTACAGTAAAAAAATGAAAATGCATGTTTTAAAATGAATTTTATATAAAAAAAAATGAAATAACAAGAATTTTTAGCTTATTGCGCAGCCAAACTTTGAGATCCTTTAATGGTATATGCCTGTTGTTTTTGTCAACATTTTGCCTAAATCTTAAGATCAGTGTTAAAATGAGAAAAACTATTTTGCATATATGAAACAAAAAGTAAATAGTTGTAAATTACAGACAAACTTTCAATTTGATACATCTGTATATCATCTATATTTCACAGAACTTTCTATTTTAGTTTATTAGTACAATGAGATATGAAGTATACATCAATCAGACAGCAATACAACAACAAAAACACCTGAAAAGCATTTAGGTGCTAACATGCAGTCCTCAACAAGAGACGTGTCTAAAAGATATGCCATGATCTATTTAATTGACCAGAGGCTATAAACAATTACAATATGAATCAAGAATAGCCATCAACACCAAATTCTTTGAATATTTTTTTTAATTAAGATGAAATTTTGGACAACCACTGAAGAGGTTTCTGGCTTTAAACGGTACATGAATATGTGGCGAGGTGAACTATTTTTTCTTCAAAACCTTCTTAAAAGAATTGGCATCTTTTGCAAGTAGGTATTTTCATAATGTGATTGGTTTGTGTCAAAACTGATGACCACACAATATGACTTGTACATACATAATAAAAATCAACTCAAATGAAATATACATCAGTGCAAACATCTTCTATAAATGACCACAGTCCATAAATCATTTACAAAAAGGATTGAGACTCGAACACAACCTAAAAGTTCTAGGAGTGAACTAAGGTGCCCTGGATATTATTCATAACCTGTGATGCATTTTCTTGCCTTCTTTGTTTAAGACCAACAAATTTTGGATACAAAGAAAATAAAATAGAATGGAAGTATGAACACATGGTCAAGAACAAGAAGAATATTTTTCATGCTTATACATATCAAAACAGAATCTGTATTAGATTAGAATTGACTTACATAAATTAGCTCAAATTTGTGTGATTGAGGCGAATTCACTTTAATTTAAAAAAAAAAAGCTCGATTCATGTTAATTTCACGTGAAAAGTTCACGTGAATTTCACGTGAAAGCTCAATTCACGTGAATTTCACATGAAAAAATTCACGTGAATTTCACGTGAAGGCTCAATTCACGTGAATTTCACATGAAAATTTACGCGTATAAGCTCGATTAACGTGAAATTCACGTGAATTTTTTCACGTGAAATTCACGTTAATTTCACGTGAACAAAATTTGCCTGTGTACCGTGGGACAGCGATGACGTAATCAGCCTTGCAACTATGGCTTCTCAGTCTTCTTATATAGACTTCAAAGGGTTGTATCTGTACAATTATAACGTATAGAGCTAACTGTAAAGAAGAAATAGAAGACGCTAATAAAGAAGGAACAGATTTACTGAAAACTCTGTATAAAAGGTCAGAAATAAGTTATCACCGTGTGTGATCGGGCACAGGACGTTTGCGCTTTTTTACCTGTAACACGATAGGACTTTTCAATTTGCGCTTCAAACACTATGGACATTTGCACTTTAGATTTTGATACACCTGTATCACTGTGTCTAAACTACCCCGGCAAAAATGTTTGGACTCGATAGTATCTAATGTCCGGTACGGTGACGGACAATCAACAGACAGAGAAAAGGTAGAATTTCTGTTTATTTATTTGTTTTTTTAATGACATTGAAGAATAAACATACACATATAACTATTTTCGATTGTGTGATGTAATATTTTCTACAACCGTTCTAGATTAATGGAGAAATAAGTAAAAAGGCACATGAAAATGGTGAATTGAGTGAACCTTGCTACGAATTTGTTTAATTTCTTTTTAAATTGTGCACATTGTACGGAAAGAAAAGTACGGAAAGAAAGATATTAACACAGAGATTGCATGGCTAGTCACTATGAGCACCTCAATATTTGCATTTCTGTGCATGGAACGAAAGAAATGGGTCATGTCAAAATGGAAGGACCCTGTTTCGTCAATGTTGTTTATTACATAAGGACCCGGTTTTGTCTCAGTATAGGACCCGGTTTTGTTTTGTTTTGAAACCACAAATTTATGAAAAGCTACGTTAACACGGATCTGAAAATTGCCCATCGGAAGAAATTAAATATTTGAGTCAAAAGGGTGTTATAAAGATGTTATTGCAATACAAACATGTCGTGTTAAAATATATTTCAAACGGGAACTTTTCGAAATAGGGAGTAGACATTTTTGAATGCTATACGTATACCTTATTGAACTTATCTTCGAACTAAGTTTAAATGGAAATAAATACTTTATAGCATGTACTTACATTAATTCCTTATGATATAAAAAAGATGTGGTGTGATTGCCAATGAGACAACTCTTCACAAGAGACCAAATGACACAGAAATTAACAACTATAGGTCACCGTACGGCCTTCAACAATGAGCAAAGCCCATACCGCATAGTCAGCTATAAAAGGCCCCGAAATGACAAATGTAAAACAATTCAAACGAGGAAACTAACGGCCTAATTTATGTACAAAAAAAATGAACGAAAAACAAATATGTAACACAGCAACAAACGACAACCACTGAATTACAGGCTCCTGACTTGGGACAGGTACATATATACGGAATGTGGCGGGGTTAAACATGTTAGCGTGATCCCAACCCTCCCCTAACCTGGGAAATTGGTGTAACAGTACAACATAAGAACAAAGGCTTAACTCATCAGATGGATACAAATAGAAATACATCTAACAAATGTTTGTTTGTTTTCTATACTACTGTAATGATGTAAAAATAAGAAGATGTGGAATGATTGTGTTACCATATCAATTTATCAAAAGAGTAAGGATAGTATGCTTTACTATACTATACGCTATGTTTACAATATATTTACTCATTCGTTCATCCAATGACGGACAGTGAGAGAAAAAGCTCCGTTTTGAAGGCCGTACTTTGACCTATAATGGTTTACTTTTACAAATTGTGACTTGGATGGAGAGTTGTCTCATTGGCACTCATACCACATCTTCTTATATCTATTAGAACGTTTTGGATATCTCAAATCAAAATGGTTGCCTTTCGAACGTGTATTTTATGTCCGCTTCGAAATACACAAGTTCTAAACTTCCCTATTAGAATCGAAATAATTCTATCATGCCATGCTCTACGCTCATTTTAACATAGGTAGGCATTATATTTGTCAATATTTTATACCTTGCTAACGCTTGGTTTAAAAATTTTAACAAATATAATGCCTACCTATGTTAAAATGAGCATTGAGCATGGCATGAAAGAATTATTTCTTTTTATAAATAAAAGTTGGTTTGCAACATTATAACGTCCAATATCTTCGTCTTCGTCTTCGTAGAACAACCTATGTGGCAATTTAGCCCGTGAAAAATTACAATGAGACAGCTTTCCATCAGAGACCAAATGACGTAAAAGTTAACAAATATAGAACACCATATGGCATCCAACAATGAGAAACGCCCATACGGCATAGCAAGCTAAAAAGGCCCTGAAATGAAAACTGTAAAAAAAACTAATGGGAAAACTAACGACCTGATTTATGTACAAAATACAAAACGAAAACAAATTAATGTATGATATACAGCAAAAAGACAACCACCCATTTTCAGGCTCCTGGATTCGGTACTGGCACATACAGAATGGCGGGGTTAAACGTGTAAGCCCCAAAAAAAAAAAACTGGTATAACATCACAACATCTGAACAGACTATGAAATTCAGTGAGTTGAAAAGGCTGAACTCATTTGATTACAGAGCCCCTATAGTAAATAAGCGATTGGCGGCTGTCTCTGTTTTTTCGTCATTTATTAAATTTTATGATGGTATACGATATAGTTACATTATATCAGTGGCGGATCCAGGGGTAGAGGGAGTACGCCGACCCCCCATTTTGGTGGCTAGAAATAATTATTTTATCATGTTTTTTACGATTTATATATGATTTTTTATTTAGCATAAAATCGTTAAAAAAAAGTTCCCCTTGCTACGCTCGGCGGTATAAAATCCGTTTATGAATACGCCCCTTTCAAAAATCATGGCCTCGGTCCGCCCTTGCATATTGACCATTTTGAACTTGACCAAATTGCTTAAATTGTAGAACATTTGTCAATGTACGATAATTATTATACAATGAAGAGATAAACCTATATATAATAGTTCTACTATATAGGGCAGTTGTTAACAACTTGATACTAGTGATTAACTGTGATTAAAGAATTTGTTAATGTTAAAAAGAAGAAAAAAAAAAGCGATAAAACATCGTTTATTTATAAAATTACTAATCAAATAATCATCATTGCAATTTCCGGATGGCCTAAGACTATTATACTAATTTATACTTAGTATTATTGTAACAAGGAGGGGTAAACAGATTTTAACGCACTATTATTGTGATCCTTTGCGCCGCATGGAAATTCCTTTTCTTAGGCGATTCTGCATGCATATACATTAATTTATCTTATTCTCTTGCTTTAAAATGAACGTTTAGTTTCAAAATATTTATTTTAAAAACGATCATACTGTCTCCCCTTTAAGTAGAGCGGAACATTAAGATAACCATCTTGTTGTCCCAGAAAATCACATATCAAATGTGCGTCCTTAAATTTTCAAGGCCGTACACTATTTAAGTTTCAACACTTAAATTTACATAGTTGATATAGAAAATCTAATTGCGTTACAAAACCTTCACTTCTTTTTAATTTTTCCTTTTTTTTTTATACAAAAAATTGAAATTTACTTTGTTCTAATATAGCAGAAATTTAAGTGTCTACGGATTCAAAAGGTTATCAGTTAAATGACTATTAAACTTTTAAACATAATGAAAGTTATGACTTTAACTCTGACAGGTCAAACCTACCGGTCCTAAGCCTGGATAAAATAGGAGGGAAGACATAAGAAGCAAATATTGTAAAAACGCTAATGTTGTATATAAAAAGCGCAAATGTCCTATAAATTGAAGCGCAAATGTCCATAAAAAGCGCAAATGTCCTATGAAAAAACGCAAACGTCCCGCGCCGGTGTAATCAAAATTTTAGAATTTAATGTTTTAGTATTTCAATTATTATATAACATGGAATTTATTATCATTTCTTAATGCTGAATTAGTGAGTACGGTACGGGAAATCTTCAATAGCAATACACATTCATTTTTCGTTTTAAGGGGCTCGCGGGTCTAAATCAATTTTTTTATTTAATATAGGATTTCGCTATATTTTTCTATAAATGAACTTTATCTTATACTTAATAGAAAAATAAAATAAAAAAATGGGGTCACCGTTCATTTACGCTAACAATCTGCCTTCGAAAGAAGCATACATTTTGTAAAGGTACCTTTTTCCGTTGAACTAATAGGAGAAATAGAAGTAATATCGAAATTAAAAAGAACTTAATTACAGAAATCGCTCAAATCTTACAGTAGTTTAGTTTAAGTACAGCTTATTTGAAAATTATAATAAAAAATATAGGTCACCGATGAGTCAAAAAAGATATTTCAATTTTAATGCCAAAAAATGGCATTTTTGCATCAAAGGGAGATAATTTGGCGCTTTTTCAATGATATCTACATTTTAAAAGTCATCTGGGGCCACCACGAACTGATTTTTTTAATGATTTTTGTACCATATGATAAAGTAACAACTACTTAAGGTAATAAATAAAATTTGTAATGAAAATAAATGTTTAATTTTTTCTGAAATTTTTTCCTCGAGCCTCCTTAAGTAGTATTTTTACAAGTTAAGAAGAGTTGTCCATAAATGTAAAAATTATGTTATTATACATCCCGCCATTGTGTTATTGTGCTATGGTCATTTTTTGTATTCTTTTCTTTCACTTTTGCTTATGTGCTTTTTCTATATGCCATTTTGTTTTTCTTTGTTGACATATTTTTTTTTGTTTTTATAGTGATTAAGATTATAACACAATGTTGACTACTGTACCCCAATTTCTGACATTTTTACCTATAATGTCTGTTTGTTTTGTTCACACATTGTTGTCAATTTTATGGAATTTTATACGACTGTCATACAAGTGAGAGGTTTAGCTAGCTATAAAACCAGGTTTAATCCATCACTTCTACAGAAGGAAATTTCTGTACCAAGTCAGGAATGGGACAGTTGTTTTCCTTTCGTTTGATGTGTTTGAGCTTTTGATTTTGCCATTTGAGAAGGGACTTTCCGTTTTGAATTTTCCTTGGATTTCGGTATTTTTGTTATCTTACTTTTTTTTGAAGATGACAAGAGTAAAACGTTCTTTAAGAAAATGTTTGCATAACTGATATTAAGTCTTTTGTTTTTCTTGTTGTTTAATATTATAGGTTAACTGAAAACAAAATAGAAAGCAGAACATTAGCCATTGGTAATAATCCAAGTTGTTCACGCCCACATGAAAGTATGAATGTTTGACAGAGTTTCATCCTGGAAATTATATCTTCTATGGTTTGTTTGTTTAATTTGTTGTTTTTTTTTTTTTTTTTTTTGTCTTCGAGGTTTCCAAACCACGCAGTTTTATCATTGATAGTAAATGGTTTAATTAATGAATTTATCCTGAATTTAGAGTAATTTCTAGCAATTTGATTGGCTGATATTGTCCTAATAAATTTCAGTGCAATTTTTAGCCGGATTTTTTAAATAAATATCGGTTATTGATTTGTGGATGTACGGCGGGCGGGCGGGCGGGCGGGCGATCGGCTGCAAAACAGAGTCCGTTCATCTACATGAAAACGATTTGCAAATTTTTTTCAAATTTAGATATGTTGTTTCCTGTGGTTAATGAAGGTCAAGTTCAATTATCACGATTTTAGCTTTTCTCGTTGTTCAGTTATAACCCTTTCCCAAGAATTCAATTTTGATGAATTAATCGATTTCTGTACAAACGGAAATAACACATTTTTAAAAGATTTTTAAAGACATTGTATTAATGATAAATGACATTTTGGATTTTTTTCTTTTCTTTGGTAAATTGTTTGAAGAATTTTGTGGTAAGTTTGTTTGTTATTCTGTATAAACTAATTTTCTGAATGCTATATATATAATTTTTCTTTATGAAATGATCTCCTTTAATCAGATAATAATCTATTTTTATTACAGGATATATTTCATTACATTACATTGTGTTGACATTGATAGATAAGTTGCAGATCTATATTAGTTTGTGACAAATGAAAGAAAAATATTTGGAACTATTAATTATATTTGATTATAATTTGAAAATAGATATACATGGTGTTACATCATATCTAATTTTAGAGAACTATTTTAGAGATTAGATCATATCTTATGTTAGAGTACTATGTTAAACCATATTTCTGTTCAAAGGGAAATAACTCAAACTTATTCCATGAACCAGTAATGATAACATAAAAATTTCTTTGTAACTATTTTTTGTAAGTCATGTATGTTATAAAGGTAGATGTCACAGTTGTTATGTGGTATTTTATTTTTGTTGTGTGTGTTAATGTTTAATTTTTACATGGTCATGTTTGGGGTTCAGGATGAAATTTGAAAAAAAAGGCAGGACAGGAGTTTTGATTAAAAGAAAGTCTGGAAAAATAATAAAAAAAAGGCTGGACTGAATAGAGTGAAAATTGAAAAGGCAGGACAGAGATTGCAGCTGGAAACAAAATTTTCATCCTTACACCCCCATAAAAATCAAATAGTAGCTCCCTAAGCTTAAATGTTTTGTCCATACTTACTCAACTGTTCAGGGTTCGACCTCTGCAGGAAAATCCGGTTTGCCTTTACTCAACTGCCTCTTGTTTATTAATTCAATTGGAATTATCTCCTTAAACCATTGACCTAATAAAAAAAGGGTTTTTAGTTGCTTTATAGTCCTAATATTTTCCTTTTTACAGTTTTAGATTAAATATCTAAATATATTTAGTTGATATTGTCCTAATAATTGAATTTGAATATAATATGTGGTGCTAAAACAAAATCAGGATAAATTCGTTACACAGTGTGCATTTGTCCTAATACGGAATTTATCGGGTCAATAAAATTCATATCGGGTTTGGCTTCGTCTCATCCGATATGAATTTTATTGGCCCGATAAATTCTCTTATTAGGGCAATTGTACACTGTGTAACTAATAATATATAAATACAGTCGGGATAAATACGCATAGAGTCCAACAATATAAGTAGCTAGTATTAGTATACAGCCGTGAATGATATTCCCTCTGGAACATAATCAGACGTTAGAGCAATATCGTCTTCGTTAATGCACTTGTGTAATATTACTCGAAAATAGTGACGTTTTAAAAAGTGGTTAAACATCGCTTTTTTGTTTTACTGTTTAGTTTGGGTTTATTTTGGTCCTCTGAATAAAATATTCTGATTCTCCTTATGATATAGTATCTTTAACATGCTAAATATATATCACTACTTAAACTGTACCTATGAATAATCTAATCAGATCACTAAATAGTAAAGCTGAAAGAAGTCGTGTTATACGGTTACATACTTTCATTTAAGGATATAGTATTATAACCAATTCTTTACATAAGCGTTAACATAAATTTTGATGGTGCAGATACATTGATGAACAGACACACATTGCAAAATCAAAAGCTCAAACACATCAAACGAATTGAAAACAACTGTCATATTCCTGACTTGGTACAGGAATTTCCTTATTTAGAAAATTTAGAAATTATTTAGAAAATTCGCTATATTTTTTGTATGCACAGAACTTCTGTGGATCTTACGAGTATTTTTACTCTTAAGATTTTTTATGAAAAGAGCCGCAGATGTTATTCAACATTCGAATATCTTGCTAACAAATTTAACTCGTGGAAATATCATTCAATTAGTATATGAATCCAAGCGATTTGGTGCAAAAATTACGTTGATGTATTGTGTGAACATAAATCGGCCGGTCGTCATTTTTAATTAGTGTCTTTGTGGAAATAACTATACAGTTTATGAAAAGTAACTAGGGTTTTGATTGCCTTACATATTAAGGAGTTGTCGGGTATATGTATGTTAATGAGACCACATCCCAGCGACACACATAACCATAATACACCTGATAATTATTCCGTGAAAAAAAACAAAATACAGAAAAAGGAAATATAAAACTAGTCAAATGAAAAAGTGTTTGCTTTAAATGTAGCTGTCCCCATGGTTTGAAGTAAGAATGGTACCAAACGCAATGTACAAACACCGTGTATTTCGTCGGGTACTTTAACGGCGACATGGTCGGCCTGAATATTTTCTGCTTTTCTTTGTTTCAAATGCATTTCTCTTATGAAAAAGTACCTTATTGTATCTCTAAGTTACCCAGAGTAACTTTTGTTGGAATTTTTATAGTTATTTGACATTTATCATTACCTGAAAACGTATAACAAAAGTAACGGAATCTTAGTTCACAAACCATATTTTCTTCCATTTTAAAGGGATTCCTTCAATGATAAATTCTTGCATAAATTTCATCAGAAAAGCAAAAGAGAGGAGAAAGATACCAAAGGGATATTCAAACTCATAGGTCGAAAAAAGCAGACAATGCCGTGGCAAAAAACGAAAAAACAACGAAAAGACAAAACAACAGTAAACAAAACAACACAACCCCACCAAAAACCAGCGGTGATCTCAGGTGCTCCGGAAGGGTAAGCAGATCCTGCTCCACTTTGGCAGACGTCGTGTTTTTGATGTTAGTACAAACCCAGGGATAAATCTCATTCGGTAGGTCACATTGGAGGAAAAGGGGACGGGATTGTAGTAACGACAATTGGAACATATCCATAACGGTTAATCAACTCGTGATGGCGTACGTCAAATTTTCGGAGGGATGATTTTAACTTTACTACTTAGAATTCTTGGTTTGATAGCTTCCTTGTAAGCAGGAATCCTCTATCAAGGAATCATGAAAGTAAATGCAATACTTCATAATATGCAGGCACTGCTGGGATGTTGCTACATAGCAATTGAAAGTTCACAATTGGGAAGCTGAAATCATCTCTTTGTCGTAAAGTTTTGTTCTATCCCTACCCTCATTGTAAATATCTAGATGTAAGTCAAGATATGAGGCAGACGGACTTAATTGTATCTGTTGTATCCTTTATTTCAAGTTTGATAGGACAGATGCGTTCAGAATAGTCACCAAACTTTGAATTATTTAGTGAGAGAACATCATCTATATAGCGGAATTTCTCAATGCTAACAGACTGGCTAATCTTGTCTTTTCCTTTGTATGTAACAGAAAAATCCAGACCACTTGATTTTCAATTATATGGGATAATCATAATGGAGTAGCAGCAGGCATATAATTTTTTTAGATCCACTTTCTTAACACTCGGCTATATCAAATACCATTCTAACTCACCTGTAGTTTCTCACAAAACAAGTCGATTACAAACTTCGATATAAAAGTGACAAAAGGTGTAGAAGAAAATTAATGATACTAGCGGAATTCAAGCTTTGAACATTGAACTTGTGGTTAAAGCGTACTAAATATACATGGTTCTGGGACTATGCTCACATAATACAAACGGCGAATTTCATTTCATACAGTGTTCTTTTATTGATAATCTGACGCATTGTACTCTCTTCTATGTTAAAGTTCACATTATACCAAGTTGTTCTATTGTTGATCTGAAGCTTTGTACGTAGTTCTGTGATTAATCTAAAATTATACCATTGTGCTCTGTTGGTAAGCTGACGCTTTGTACGTAGTTTTGTGGTTAATCTCACATTATACCATTATGTTCTGTTGATGATCTGACGCTTTGAATGTAGTTTTGTTATTAATCTCACATTATACCATTGTGTTATGTTGGTTAGCTAACGCTTTGTACGTAGTTATGTGGTAAAGCTCACATTATACCAGGTTGTTCTATTGATGATCTGACGCTTTGTTGGTAGTTCTGTGGTTAATCTCACATTACACCACGGTATTCTTTTCATGATCTGACGCTTTGTACGTTATTCTGTGGTTAATCTAACGTACGTAGTTCTTTGGTTAATAGATGTAAGAAGATGTGGTATGAGCTCACATTATACCATTGTGTTCTGTTAGTAAGATGACGCTTTGTGCGTAGTTCTGTGGTTAATCTCGCATTATACTACGTTGTTCGGTTGATGATCTGACGCGCTTTGTATGTAGTTCCGTGGTTAATCTAACATACCATTACGTTCTGTTGGTAAGCTGACGCTTTGTACGTAGTTCTGTGGTTAAGCTCACATTATACTAATGTGTTCTGTTGATAAGCTGACGCTTTGTTCATAGTTCTGTGGTTACTCTCATCTAATACCATGTTGTTCTGTTGATAAGCTGACGCTTTTAAAGTTGTTATGTGATTAAGCTGGCATTAGCATATATGTTTTAGACAAACGAACCACACAATGAACTCCAAATTCAAACCAAGAACAGTTGTTGTCCGTTCGGGGCAAGGCTATCTCTCTAGACATAGTTGATGCCACGTAATAGCCTGTTTATAAAAGATTGTAAAAGTACGGAATTGGAATTGTTAAAAACCAAAAGCAAATGTCTTTTGGGTAATACGATATTGGTATGAAATTTCAAATTGCTTAAACATTTGTAATCATTGACATTATGAGCAATTACACAAAAAATTTACTAATGAAATGTTAAATACCTACATATATGTTGGTAGATCCTATAACTTCAATACGTTTATCCTGTCGAGTGAACACACAAAGTGGAATAGAATACAATACTCAGTTAACGATAAAACATGTCTGCTGTTAAATCAAGCTTCGGCAAGGGTTATGTTCCAGTATATTATGACACGGACCCTTTAACTGTATTAAAATTTCAACATTATTCCTGGTCGGAAGCGATGCTTCGAATTAGGCAATTCCATTTGTACCACCTAAACAACTAAGTGACACCATTAAAATAAAATATACCTTCCAATTAAAAAACAGTTTAACGATCATTCAAAGTTTAAACAATTTCATGGTTTGTTGAATATCATTGATCGTTTCATATAATAATACACTACAAAAGTCAAAAGTCTGAAAAGACCAGTTTTTGTCTGAATTTGCATGAATTTTTACTCGACATTCTTAATTTGTCTAAATAATTTTTAAAAATTCTTGACATAGTATGAATTTGTCTAAGAAGGTTCTTGATTTTTCTTGACAAGTGTCTTGACAGTATGAAAATTGTCTTAAAATTTCTCGACACTTCCTGTATCATCTGATAAGAGTCTGGATTAGTCTCGACCAATTCTTGACTGTCTTAAATTTGTCTCGATCTGTCTTGACATATTCTTGACATTCTTAATAATGTCTGAATATGTCTCGACATATTCTTGACATTCTAAATAATGTCTGAATATGTCTCGACACATTCTTGACAGTCTTAAATATGTCTTGACACTATCTCAACAGTATAAATTTGGCCTGAAATGTGAACAGACTTATTCTGCACTGTTTATGACTAAACTAAACTTTGAAGAATCAAGGATCAATTTGGTATAGTAAGATACCCTTTTGGTGCAACTAAGTTGGAATACCCTGAATAATTCCCCATGTAGTTTAATTTTGATTTGTTTTAATTAAACATTTAATTAATTGTTTTCACTTGGAATATAAGTCAAAGTTACTAACAAACAGCATTTAGATTTTTGCCGTTCTCAAAACTGCCAGTCAAATTTGCTTTACTAAAATAGGTGTCTTATAGGCAGTTTTAAAATGTGACCATGTGTCTCTTTTGGACCCCACAATTCATCTTTTGGGTTTATGTGGATAAAAAAAGAGGGAGGGGCTTTTGTTTAGGTCAAAGAATTTGTTCCCATCTTGATTCAAAACCTTATTCATTTTTTAGAACAACCCAAAAACATTTTTTATTCAAATTTTAGTGTTGAATTTTATAATTTTTATCAAAATAAATATTTGTGATAACTCCTTCCTGAAAAGAAAACGAATGTTTAGAACTGTATTGTGCATGTCTGTTTGAGATCCATTTCATAAGACCAATGATTTCTATAGAAATCATTGATGGAACCCATTATAAATACATTTTTTCATTATTCCTGGAGTAGATAATAATTTTCTTTTAATATTTGGGAATTATTCAATTTGTTTTATGTCAAAATAATTAACTTTATAATTTTGATGAAAAAATCCATTTTAATTCAATTTTTTTCATCAAAATGATGATTTTCATTTTATCTATCAACAAACTTTTAAATTGTAGTGGCATGTTCGGTCAACTGATAAGTTGTATGGCTGATTACAGGTAAAGCAGTAATTTCTATTTGACAATTGCGTGTACTCTTGGGTGTGGAATACCTTAATTTTATGGGAACATCCTGTCCATGTGTAATACTTAATATATATATTCAAACAGATGACATTACACAAATTTTTCTTTTATTAAATGAATGATTTGTTTATCATCATAATTTGCTATTTATATAAACAACATTTTGGTATAATAATTATTTACCATATCAACATTGAATATTATGAATGTAGAATGAAATATGTCTACAGTATGATTGGTTTTAATCATTTAATTTATAAGATTTAGGAATCAAAATTTGTAATTATTTAAAACCCACATTCAAATTGTTTTATATCAACACACCTTCTTTTGAATTATTTTATACTTTAGATTTCATAACCATATTTGCATTTGTAAAATATTTATATACCAAAATTTTCAATTATTTTACATGCCCAACTTTTATTTTTGTTGTAAGAAGTGTAACTTGGAACAACAGTATATCATATAAAGAGAAATAAAGATTAAAGTTATATCATGAATATTGGTCATGATTTGTAAAACTCAGAACTGTCAAGTAAATTTAAGACACAATTCAAAATGTTCAGAATGTGTCAAGCCATACTGAGAAAAATAAGAATGTCGAGAATATGTCGAGAAATATCAAGACAGTATTCAAATGTCAAGAATTTGTCAAGAAATTTTTAGACCATATTTAGAATGTCGAGAATATGTCGAGTAAATTTCATACAAATTTAATATAAATGAGAATTTGTCAAGAAAAATTAAGACATGAGTCATACTTTTGGAGAATGTCGAGTAAAGTTCATGCAAATCAAGACAAAACTGGTCTTTTCAGACTTTTAGACTTTTGTAGTGATATAATGAAGGTATACACCTTGAATTAGAAACCGCCTCAGTGGTCTCATAGAAGGGTTCGATAACTTGTCGGTTCAAACCAAAGAGTTGAAAATTGGTATTTACAGCTTCTCCGCTCAGCACTCGGAATTGAGGAGTAAGTGCAAAGACTATTCAGAATATTGTGTTCAGGCAGGGTGGCATGTCTTTATGTGTATATTTACCTTGTGAACAAGCATGTTAAAAATTCGGCTCTGCGTGTCAGTCTAATACAAAGAAATGTTCATATGCATAGCACGTTAATATTATCCCGTCCTGATATGCATGAAATATTTACCACTGGACGTTAAGTACCAATCCAACATCATCATCTTGTATTTAACCCTTTAGACATTATATTTATAATATATGTATTTATTCATATTATAGTAGGTCAATACGGTCTTTTTCATTACGTGGTAAGAATAAAAAACATAAGAAAGGTGTCAATCTTTTACAATATTATTCGTACCTGTTTATGTGCATATGTGCAAATATTGGTAGGACTGGCAGACATGCAAGGTTGATGACACTGACAGATGTACAAAACTTGATAGGACTGACAGATGTACAAAGGTTGATAGGACTGACAGATGTGCAAGGTTGATTGGACTGACAGATGTACAGAGGTTGATAAGACTGACAGATGTGCAAAGGTTGATAGGACTGACAGATGTGTAAAGGTTAATTGGACTGACAGATGTGTGAAGGTTGATTGAACTGGCAGATGTACAAAGGTTGATAGGAATGGCAGATGTACAGAAGTTTATAGGACTGACAGATTTTCAAAGGTTGATTGGACTGACAGATGTGCAAAGGTGGATACGACAGACAGATGTGCATAGATTGATTGGACTGCCAGATGCTCAGAGATTGAGAGGACTGACAGATGTAAAGGTTGATTAGACTGACAAATGTGCAGAGGTTGATATGACTGACAGATGTACAAAGGTTGACAGGACTGACAGATGTGTAAAGGTTGACAGGACTGACAGATGTGCAAGGTTGATTAGACTGGCCGATGTACAGAGGTTGATTGGACTGGCAGGGTGTAAAGGTTGATGGACTGACAGATGTGCAGAGGTTGATAGGACTGACAAATGTACAAAGGTTGGTTGGACTGACAGATGTGGAACGGTTAATTGGACTAACAGATATATAAAGGCTGATTGGACTGACAGATGTACAAAACTTGATAGGACTGACAGATGTGCAACGGTTTATGGGACTGGCAGATATGCAAAGGTTGGTTGGACTGACAAATGTGCAAAGGTTCATAGGACTGACAGATGTGCAAAGGTTGATAGGTCTGACAGATGTGCAGAAGTTAATAGGACTGACAAATGTGCAAATGTTGATGGGACTGCCAGATGTACAACGGTTGATAGGACTGACAGATATGCAATTGTCGACAGGACTGACAGATGTGCAAAGGTTGATAGGACTGACAGATGTGCAGAGGTTGACAGGGCTGACAGATGTGCAAAGGTTGATAGGACTGACATATGTGCAAAGGTTGATAGAACTGACAGATGTGCAAAGGTTGATAGGACTGACATATGTGCAAAAGTTGATAGGACTGACAGATTTTCAAAGGTTGATAGGACTGACAAATGTGCAAAGGTTATGGGACTGACAGATGTGCAAAGGTTGACAGGACTTACAGATGTGCAAAGGTTGATGGGACTTACAGATGTGCAAAGGTTGATAGGACTGACTTATGTGCAAAGGTGATAGGACTGACAGATGTGCAAAGGTTGATAGGACTGACAGATGTGCAAAGGTTGACAGGACTGATAGATGTGCAAATATTGGTAGGACTTGTAGACGTTCAAAGGCTGATATAAGATGTGCATATGTTTATAGAACTGGCTATTCTGTTATGTCCCTTTTTTCATATAGCTCCTCACGTAACAATATTCAGGTATTTATACATCCTTGGCTTTTAATGTTTGTGTTTTTCGTTCCTTTAGAAGATAAATAACGTTATATAGACTGATCAAATATACACGACAATCTTGTTTCAGAATACCGTTTTTGGATGATTATGCAATCAAATTTTGTATATCATGTTTTCAAATAAACTATAAATAAATCAAAATGTTATTCGGGCTACATGTTGCTGTTGAAGGCATGTTGATGATAAATTTGCAAATGATACGTGTTTTTGGTATAAACTAGAAATTGAGAGATTCATCTTACTTAAATAAATTAATCTGTACCCGAATCACAAAATATAGCTTTACTTGGAAAAGATTTTTTTTGTTTTGCTTAAAGGGGTATTAGCTATGAGATATAGGAAAAAATAAAATGTGATTTTTTTTTCGTTCAATCATTAATGAAAGTGAAATAGTGATATAAAAATTCGCTTTTAGCAGCCAGTTTGATTCAGTTTTGTCAAGATAAGCAAATATCATCGCTAACAAATTATTCACTTGCAAGTGAATAATTCGACCTCATTAAATACGTATTCATGTGAACTTCAATTGAAATCCTTAGCTAGAGATGGGTAACGCATGAAATAGGCGTGTTCAGCTAGTAAAAAAAAAGAATGTCAACATTGGAATTGAAACAAGGGTAAACCATTTGGTTGACTGATTCGATCTACAAAACCCATTCTTATACAGGTAAAAACAATTATTAACATATTTTTTAAACCTATAATATGAAATCAAACAGATCTAGAAAAATCCAATTGCACGAGTTCGCTATCTATTTATATCTATGTTTATGTTTATAACGGGTTATAAGACCGTCGGCAGTCTTTGGAGGTCACCTCGATGGTTAATAAGATGGCGTCCAGACTAAAATATACACGAAATTCTGACACATATTATCGAGTCCGTGCATCGTAAATTGTATATTTTAGACTTTTTATTATTTGGATATACGTTTTAGTATGTTATAAATCAAATATGAGAATTCAGTCAAATCGGTGAACATGAATTTGACAGCTAATGCCCCTTTAACGATGTCGTTATACATTTTTGGATAAATTCTCTAAATTTGCTCCTCTTCTTGTCGACTTGTTCCTTTTTTCATTTGAGGCTGACTTTATACATAAATTTCTTATGAAGAATGAAAAGAACCTAGCATTATCCTTTAATTGCATGTTCCGCTATATAGATGATATCCTCTCATTAAATAATTCAAAGTTCACAATTGGTGATTATATTGAACGCATCTATCCCATTGAACTAAAGTATACAACAGATACGTGATATACTCATTGCCTCATATCTTGACTTACATATAGATACTGACAACGAGAGTTGGTTGAGAACAAAACTTTACGACAAAAGAGATGGTTTCAGCTTCCCAGTAGTTAACTTTCCATTTCTATGTAGCAACATTCCACTGCGCTTGCAGTATGTATCTCACAGTTGATACTATAATCCAGAACTTGCATTTCCTATCATGATTTTCTTGATAGAGTGTTGCTGCTAACAAGGAAGATATTGTACTAGGAGTTCCAAGTGGTGAAGTGGAAGTCATCCCTTCAAAAAATTTACGGACGACATCACCAGTTGGTTGACCGCTATAGAATATCTGTTTCAAAGATGACTACGGATATATTCATATTGTAACCACAATCCCCATTCCCTCGAATGTGACCTGCCGAATTAAGACTTAACACCGATTTTGTACTTACATGAGGAACACGATGGGTACCACGTGTGGATCAAGATCTGTTTATCCTTCTTGAACACATGAAATCACCACTAGATTTGTTAAAAGGGGGTCCGTGCTGTTATTTTTTTTTCGCGTTGTTCTTTGTGCTTTTTATTTTTTGAATGGATGTGATGATTATACCGGTAACAGTCTTGTCTTTCCTTTGTGATTAAAAAAAATGTTACAATTTCAAAATGTCCCATTCGGTCAAGTTTCGAGTAAGAAAAATTTACATAAACGATGGTTTATAAATTTGGAGATGTCTTAGATAAGAGTTAATTACCAATCCGCTATTGGGTGATACTTAATCCTTGATATAATTTATGAACATATTCTATAGAAGTAACATAACGGGTGTCACATGTGAAGCAGCAAGGATCTGCTTACCCTGCCGGAGCACCTGAGATCACCCACGCTTTTTTGTGGGGTTCGTGCTGCTGTTGTTCGTCTCTTGGTCATTTTTTTTTTTTGTCATGGCATTGTTAGTTTGTTTACGACTTAATGAATTTGAATATTCCCTTGGTATCTTCCGCCTCTCTTTCGCTTATTACCGATCTGATGAGACAGTCCATTCCAAATGATTTTTTTAGTTTGTTCTAATATCATTCGTTTAACCTCACCACTTTTTGTGTGTGAATGTCTAAGTCAATAGTCAAGTTGTGTCTTCGTTTAATGTTTATATTCGTATGGTAAAATGTAGTTGTTTAATTACTTGTTCGGTCTTTTGATGGACAGAACCTGGTGTCCAGACCATTACACATTTCATTATTTTCATATCCATTTATTAAAGAAGGGTTTGTAAAATATCTCTTTTAATATTATAGTTGATAGGCTGATTTTCATGTCAGGCTACACCAATTTCATTTGATTTTCATAAAAACAAAGAGATGTGACAGCAAGCAATGGCTTTTAAACTAAGCATGGTGTAGAATTTCTGTATCCATGGGAAAATTGGGAACTAGCTTTACACAGATTCAAATTTGACTAAATGCAAGAGCAGGTATTTTATCAAATACAACAGTAAAACATTTATACATTTTCGACCATGGGAAGAGGCTACCAAAGATTTCAGTTTTTAAATTGTTTAAATCTTTTGCGAACCGAAATCAAAGAACTAAAATCAATTTAAGCGTGGCCTCATAAAAATCATTCCAAATTACGGGTGCCACATGTGGAGCAGGATCTGCTAACGTTCCGGAGCACCTGAGATCACCCCGTTTTTGGTGGGGTTCGTGTTGCTCAGTCTTTAGTTTTCTATGTTGTGTTTTGTGTACTGCTGTGTGTGTGTTGGTTTTTTTCTTTTTTAGTCATGGCGTTGTCAGTTTAATTCGACTTGAGTTTGAATGTCCCTTTGGAATCTTTCGCCTGTCTTTTGTACAAAGTTTGAAATTCAATATTATAGTAATCAATGTTTCCATGAACTTTGATAAGTATTTGATAAACACATTGTATACAAGATATTTAATATCTATCTCTGACAGCAACAAAGTAAATAAAGTAACAAATATGTTCTCTTTATAAAATTGAACTCACATAATGCAATATTCAATGATTGTTCCATTACAAATAGTCAATGGTTATATTAAAACGATGCAATATTTAATGATTGTTCCATTACAGAATACACGTGATTGTTAAACAAACTTTTATGCTTTTCTCAATATTTTGTTCTTAATAACAAAAGTAATCTATATTTACAAGCATTCCGTGATTGGTTCACTATAAAATTAACACAATTATTCAAACAAGTATTATCTTTTTTCGTCATTCTCAAACAATAACAATGAACACAAAAAGTATAAAGTAATGAGTTCAAATATCTAAAGTCCGCAATTGTGAAGATGACAAATTGAAAGTGAAATTGAACGTCATCCTGGGTCTACTTTTTTGTTTGTTCCATTTCAACATCTTCAACCGTTGGTGCACGGATAGTAAGATTCCCTTCATCATCTCTAAAGCATTCAATGTTTTCCCATCCACAGACCGTGGAACTGTCATCTGACGAAAAAACGACTCTCGAATTTCATGACCATCTTCTGACCTTTTTCGTTCTCCTTGGGCTGTCAACATCCCATCTTTGCATGATACTTTACCCTCCCCTTGCCGGTAATTTTCGACATTGAATTTCATCAAATTGCTGTGACTATCGTTTGACACCAAGGCACGACCTTCTTGTGGTACAACTTGGAGTTGCTTCTCCTCTGAAAGACGGTACGGGGCTTCTAACATCACAGTTCCATCCGATTTCATGAAGCTGTGAATTTTTTCAGCATCAACATTCTCTGGAATCTGGACTGTCCTTGTACGCTCGACAGTATCACCCCATTCATTATTACCATCTGTGTACTTAGCATGAATAATTACTTTACCTGAAATAAAGAAAAATACTCTGAAATGTGCTTAACAGTTTTAGTGCTCAAGAACATTTCTAACTCTGTAACATTCTTTATTGATCTAGGATATAATTCTAAATAGGTGAAATTATATTAATATCCGTCCACAATATCCCCCAAAAAAGAAATAATCAAATGGTCGTCCCCTAACCCTATTGCTGTCGATGATATTGCGATAGCACCGTAGACTGGACATGTGCACACATGAACGTTTACATCGTCGACACACTATCGTTTTCTTCTCGTTAATGACTTGTCACAGAATTTTACTTGTAATAAGAAAGACGACATGTGACGATAATTGTGTAGGAACTTCGGGGGATTGGCTCGAACTGGATAACATCGGCACAGGCCTAAGTTTCAAATCCCCCCTATATACCTTCCTTTATATAACACAGGCATTAGTCTCAGATTTTACATATATACCTTAAAACTGTGTTTTTGTAATATAAAGGTATATAGGTTAACAAAAAATATGAGAAAAGTGCCTGTGAACATCGGGCTTCCAAGAAGAAACTATACACGGAAGAAGAAGGGGAAAAGGGAGGTTGAGCCCACATCTGGCCTTCATATTTATAAATCTCGTAAAAAAAAACAAAAAGTGAGCTGCGCAGAACACACACATCTTTCCAGTTGAACCACTCCCCTCAATTAAAAAATAGCTGCTTATACCTTATACAACAAGATACCAAGCATAATATAAATAATGTCATAATGCATGGTTACTTTAGCGCTCCCTCGTTTTCTCAATTGAATATCACTTCCATTGGCACTGGTCTGTGTACAAAAATATAATCATGACAGACGAAAAAATAAAAACTTACCATCCTCTACTTTCACTTTGACATGTTGTGCATCGAAGTCTCCAATCTTCACGCTGTATGTCCACTTTCTAAGTGAAGTCTCAGGTCAGCTTAGGGCATGGGGTTCCAGTCATCCATGAAGTGGAACAAGTCATCAGAATCATTCTGCCTTTGATTGTAGCGGTTCCAAAGCACTGGGATAAAAGACATAATTTTGCTTTTTATCTTGTAGCAGATAGTCTAGAGTTGTCCGTTTTCGTTTGATACCATACTGCCTCTTCGGCTTATATATAGTATGAAAGCTTGATCTCGCAAGTTGTAGAAATTGAAAGACGGAAAATACCGGTTGCTAAACAACGTAAATAACTTATTCAGGTTCAAAGGTTCAAGGTTAATACTAGGATGATCTAGAATGTTATTTTTAGAAGTCAATATTGATTATCTTTTCTATTGTATTCTATTGCATTCGATTTCATGCATCAATCAGACTTTATTTTAGACCCCAAAATAAGCTATATGCAAACCGCTTGAGCATATATGTCTTATGTTTTGGAGTATTTCGTTATGTTTTGAATTATGTTGATATATAAATGCAATAAATAAATATAAAAATGTTTAATACCTTGTTCATTTTTTGAAAAGTTATCGAAAAGAAAGTGGATATTCATGGGAACCCCTCATTTTTACGACACCGATCATTCATCTGTTTGGGTGGGATTGGTTTTTTTTCGGGAAAGGCATTTTTTTTTCTGTTTGACCAAAAAAAAGTTACTAATTAATAACATATGGGCTACAGGAACAAATTTTTTTCAATTAATGTTCCTAGTTTTCAAAAGATACAATTTAGTTTTGACAAGACTTCCACTTGAACACCCTTCATTAATGAATATGTATATTCGTCAACACAGGGGTTTCAATATTTTTCACAATTTTTCACTCCCTTGTTAATCAACAAACTAGTTTTTTTTTTTCAAATAAGGGATCGTACCATTTATATACATTTTACTTTTTAAAAATGCCCATCAAAATGGGGATGTATTTTTAAATCGGTTTATATTCTATTTCCCTTGTCTTGAGGTACTGAATTTAAATGTTCCAGGAGGGCGACCATTTACACATTCAGATAGGTACCCAAAACTAAAAATTGGCATAGAAAAATGTTATTATAATATTTGAAACGTTTTTTTTTAGATGAAGCAGTTTGTCTGCATTTCCCTGAGGCTTATATATACATTTAAACATATAATGCTCTAGCATAATGGTCATTTTTCATTTCGAATCGACACAAACGTACTTTATTAAACAAATTACTTTATGTATAGGATCAATCTATTGAATAATGTGTCCGAGGAGGGTGACATTTTTTCCTGCGGACTGTAATCATGTGAACTAGCACGTTAAAATTCCGACTCAGGGTGTCAGTCTAGTAAAAAGCAGTGTTAATATGCATATCACATTAACATTATCCCGTCCTGATCTGCATGTATTATTTGTCACTGGACGTTAAACACCGCTGCAACAGCATCATCTTGAATTTAACACATAACTAATATATATGTTTACGAAGTTTGACTTGAAAGGATATTGAATATGAATAAAAGGAGAAGTGGGTAAGTTTCAATGAGAAAACCAACCGAAGACCTTAAAAATCCAATGACATCTAGAGGTCATACGATCTTCTATAGTACGTACGTGATTGGAATAAAGAGCACGAGAAAGATGCACAATGTGTCAATTATTTGCAATATTACTCGTACCTGTTTAAATGCATATGTGCAAAGGATTGGCATATGTGAAAAGGGACTAGGACTGACAAATGTGCAAATGCTGATATGACTGGCAGACGTGCAAAGGTTGATAAGACTGACAGATATGCAAAGGTTGATAAGACTGGTAAATGTGCAAAGGTTGATAGGACTGACAGATGTGCAAATAATGATAGGACTGACAGATGTGCAAAAGTTAATGGAACTGAAAGATGTGCAAATGTTGATTAGACTGGTAGATGTGCTAAGGTAGCAGAACATTTTAATTCTTTTTTCTCTTCTGTTGCCAATGAAATCGGGAATGAGGTGATAAGTGCACCTTCTCATCACCCTAGCATTGTGCAAATGAAATTATCATAGTGGTGAGAACACACTTTAATTTTCAGAAAAAATACCAGACAGACAGCGTTGAGAAAATTCTCAATATAATCAATACTAAAAGTCTACAGATAATGATGGCATACCGGCTCAAAGCTGTTGTTTCATCTCAGCTGACATCATTAATTAATATATCAATAAAATAAAGATAGAAACCTTTGAAAGAGGCTCAAGTTAGTTACACCACTACACAAGAAAAACAGTCAATTATAGACTAATCAAATTACAGACCAGTCAGTGTCCTGCCTATTTTATCCAAAAGTTCTGAAAAAGTTTTTCAGCTACAACCGGCTAAGCGATTACTTTGATTTGGTTTTAATCCAAATCTCTGTGCTTTCCGTCGTGGCATGGGCCACTATACTAAGACAGCTTGAAGAATGGCGTTCTGCTCTTGATAAAAACCTTTATAGTGCTGTTGTTTAGGTGGACCTTTTGAAGGCTTTTAACTGTCTACCACATACATTTTGCTGGACAAATTGTCCGCATATAGCGTTTTGGCTCATTTAAATTCTCTTCTTAAATCATACTTATCAGATAGAAAGCAACAGATTAAATTAAATTCCGTTCTTAGTAGCTGGGCTGACATCCAGAAGGGGGTACCCGAAGGATCTAATTGTGGGCCCTACTTTTAAACATTTTTGTAAATGATGCGTTTTTATTGATCAATAGGGATCACTGTACTATTTTGCAGACGGTAATACTCTTTAATTCTGTAGTCCTGATTATATCATTTAATTTCAACATTGGAAGCTGAGTCACTTCAATTATTAGATTAGTTCAGGGTGAATAAGATCTAAGCAAACACTGATAAATTTCAAATTTTGGTTGTTGGTAAAAACATTTATAATAAAAATCCATGTATTCAAATTCAAAACACTGAACATTTACGTAAACTTCTTGGTATAGACTATCAACTTAATTTTTTATGTACATATAAGTAAGATTTGCAGGGAAGCATCCCAGCAACCGAATAATCTGAAACGTTTAGGCACCTTTTTGAATAAACTGAGTAAGTTAGCCATGTTTCATTCATTTATCTCGAGTAATTTCAATTTTTGCCCTTCGGCGTGGCATTTCTACACAGTAAAAATTGAAATAAAATTGAAAAGGTGCAAGAAAGAGCACTCCGTTTTGTATATGAGGACTTCTCTAGCTCATATGAGAATTTACTAGAAAAAAACGAAGATGCCTTCTCTGCAAGTCAGAAGATTGAGATCAATGAGAATTGAAACTTTTAAAATTGTTAATAACTTTTAACCTGTATCATATTCTTTCAATTACAATTGTGTAACTATACCGAATCTAAATAAAGCTTTCGTATACGTATAAAAATTGATAGGACTGACAGATGTGCAAAGGTTGATACTGAGGCCTGACAGATGCATTCAAGTGCAAAGGTTGATAGGAATGACAGATGTGCAAAGGTTGATAAGACTGGTAGATGTGCAAAAGTTGAGGGGACTAGTCGAGTGCAGATGTTGATAAGACTGGTAGATGTGCAAAGGTTGATAGGACTGGTAGATGTGCAAAGGTTGATAGAACTGGTAGATGTGCAAAGGTTGATAGAACTGTTAGATGTGCAAGGTTGATAAGATTGGTAGATGTGCAGAGGTTAATAAGATTAGCAAGAGAAGAGGTTGATTATACAGTGCTTCGTCATTTGCATGTTTAAAAGGAAACATTTGACTGTAAATTTTTGAATGTTATTGCCAAAGTTTCATTTAAGAATTGAATGCTTCTTTTTGTAATTTTATTGGGGTGAAAAGCTTTGACCGAAGCGCATTTTGTATGAAGCGCTTCCACGATCAAATACAGGTTGACTGATAGCATGACAAAAAGTAAAATAACAAAAAATTCTAACTCCTAGGAAAATTCAAATCGGAAAGTCTCTTATCAAATAACAAAATCAAAAGCTCAAACACATAAAACGAATGGAAAACAACTGTCATATTTCTGACTTAGTACAGGCATTTCCTTATGTAGAAAATGGTGGATTAAACTGGTTTTATAGCTAGCTAAACCTCCCTCTTGTATGACAGTCGCAAAAATTCCATTATATTGACAACAATGTGTGAACAAAACAAACAGACTTATCACAGATCGAATTTATTCGTTCATAGTGTGTTAATTTACGTTTTTGATTGAGTTAAGCCTTCCAATTGATATTTTATCGTGTGTTTTCTATGTTGTGATGTTATACTATTGTTTCAGAAAAAGGAGAAGGTTTGGTACCATTAAAACGTTTAATCCCGCTGCAAATGTTTGCACCTGTCCTAAGTCAGGAATCTGATGTACAGTAGTTGTCGTTTGTTTATGTGGTTCATAAGTGTTTCTCGTTTCTCGTTTTTATATAGACTAGACCGTTGGTTTTCCCGTTTGAATGGTTTTACACTAGTAATTTTGGGGCTCTCTATAGCTTGTTGTTCGGTGTGAGCCAAGGCTCCGTGTTGAAGGCCGTACATTGACCTATAATGGTTTACTTTTATAAATTGTTATTTGGATGGAGAGTTGTCTCATTGGCACTCACACCACATATTCCTATATCTATTAATTGGTAAAATGTCAAAATAGGGTACAGCAGTCAACAAAGAAAAACAAAATTGCATATAGACAAAGCACATGAGCGAAAATAAAAGACAAGAATACATAAAATGACCACAGCACAACAACACATTGGCGGGATGCATAAGTACCGAGCTACGCCAAAAGGATATTACCGAAAATAGACTAAACAGTAAAGGTTAATCATTTACAAAGACAAATGAAAGAACACGATAACACGTAATTAAGATAATAAACAAAGTCAGTACCTAGAATCTATACTTCAAAACTATCATGTATTATTTGTGAAATAGATACGGAATATTTATCAACAAGATATTGGTTTCTTCCGATGAACTTTTTTTTAGAAAAAGGACGAGACGTTCTTTGACATAACCCTGGTTCATCAACTATCTGCTCAGACACTGGTGACGTTTTATAAAGTCTGGGTAGCAGCTGCAAGCTCTTGAATACCGAATGAGTTGGGAAATGTATATCCCATATGCAGGTGAAGTTGGCATATAGCTTCTAAGGTGGGAGGAAATTAATAATTTCAAAGTTAAAATCGTCTCGTTTGTCACAGATTCTAGTACTGAAGTGATAAATGTATATCGATAAACGTATAGTGTACGTTTATAGCCTCCTGCTATCCTGCTTCTGTTGCGAGCGACCGGTAATATTCAAAGGTAAAATCAAAAGCTCAAACACATCAAACGAGTGGAAAACAACTGTCATATTCATGACTTGGTACAGACATTTTCTTATGTAGAAAATGGTGGATTAAACCTAATTTTATAGCTAGATAAACCTCACACTTGTATGACAGTCGCATACATTTCCATTATATTCCATTAATGTTAACGTCACAGTTCAATTTGGGTCCTCATTGCGATCCGCGTTTAAGTAATGTTGTTTACATTAAAAACAAATCCAACGGTTAGGAAGAAAAAAACACCAACAAGTTTAAGCTGCAGGAAAAGAAAATATTCTTTCATTGTAGGAAAATGTATGATTTATTTGTACTCGCTATGAAACAAGAGAAAAGCTCGATGAGCCTCGCTGTTCTCTCTGTTTCCAAAGCTCGTACAGATAAATTCTATATTTTCCTAAAATGTACAAATATTGTCTATATATGTATAAATGTACTTTAACTGAAGTTGCAACTTTTTCAGGCAAAGGTGATTAAATACAGATTTTGATGTTTTTTTCTTTGCAGTTTTTATTTTAAAGCTTTTTGATTTCCCAAATTTTGGTCATGCCAAGAATACCTGATGAAAATTATTTCAGAAATGTGTGTTTCAATCACTGATATATGTTTTATACATTTATTTCATATCCTCTGAAACTACATGGCAATTGTAACCAAAGTTTGCAATAATAATGTTTGGAAGATATTTTTATGAAATCCCAATTAATTCTGAGTATGCTCCAATCATGACAAGCAAAGCTATTCTTCCTTCTGGAATGTTAATTTTTTATTATCTCTCCACTGAAATTACAAGGCCAAATCTTTTATAAAATTGTTGTGGGAATACCATGTTGGTCTGGAAGACAAAGCTATCAGCAGTGTTGTCATCGGTTGACTTAAAAACATGAGTTTGTTCTGGATGACAAAGCTACCACCAGTGTTGTCATTGGTTAACTTACGAACTATACTGAGATAGTCAAAAACCAAGTAATCAAATTCTGGTACGTTCATACGAACTACAACTAAAGATAAGATTGTATAGATGAACATGTTGTAACAGTAAATGAGCTAGACAACCTCAACTGAAAACCACAAAGTTACCACTATGTAAAATAAGGAAACTTGTAAAGTCTGATAACTATTTAAAGGTTCTTGGAGAGTCCTGGAAAAGCAATGTTCGGTTAAATGTGTATTTCCCTCGGCTGACAGTTTCGATTTTTATACTTTGTATTCTACTAAAATATTATAGACAGAAAAGTTTCCTATATCTAATGAAATGGTAATCAATGCTCTTCAAATGATGTGCTAAGGTTGATTGGACTGACAGATGTGCAAAGGTTCATAAAACTGACAGATGTGTAAAGGTTGGCAGGACGGACAGATGTGCAAAAGTTCAAAGAACTGGCAGATGTGTAAAGGTTAATAGGACTTCAGGATGTGCAAAGGTTGATAGGACTGACAGATGTGCAAAGGTAGAAAAGACTGACAGATATGCAAACATTGAAAGGACTGACAGATGTGTAAAGGTTAATAGGACTGGTAGTTGTGCAAAAGTTGAAAGGACTAGCAGATGTGTTAAGGTTGAAAGGACTGTCAAATGTGCAAAAGTTGAAAGGACTTACAGATGTGTAAAGCTTGATAGGATTGGCAGATGTGCAAGGGTTAATAGGACTGACAGATGTGCAAAAATTATTAGGTCTGACAGATGTGTAAATATTGATAGGACTTACAGATGTGCAAAGGTTGATAAGACTGACAGAATTGCAAAAGTTGATAGGACTGACACATGTGCAAAGGTTGATAGGACTGACACATGTGCAAAGGTTGATAGGAATGACAGATGTGCGAAGGTAAATAGGACTGGCAGATGTGTGAAGAATGATAAGACTGATAGATTAGCAAAGATTGTTAGGTCTGACAGATTTGCAAACATTGAAAGGACTGACAGATGTGTAAAGAATAATAGGACTGGTAGATATGCTTAAGTTGAAAGGACTTGCAGATGTGTTAAGGTTGAAAGGACTGTCAAAATGGCAAAAGTTGAAAGGACTGGCAGATGTATTAATGTTCATAGGACTGGCAGATGTGCAAAGGTTAATAGGACTGACAGATGTGCAAAAGTTGATAGGACTGGCAGATGTGCGAAGGTTAATAGGACTGGCAGATGTGCGAAGGATGATAGGACTGACAGATGTGCAAAGGTTGATAGGACTGACAGATGTGCAAAGGTTGATAGAACTGACAGATGTGCAAAGGTTGATAGGACTGACAGATGTGCAAAGGTTGATAGGACTAACAGATGTGCAAAAGTGTTTTCAACTTTTGCACATCTGTAATAATTTTTGCACATCTATCAGTCCTATTATCGACTGGCAAATGCGCGAAGGTTGATAGGATTGACAGATCTGCGAAGGTTGATAGGACTGTTAGATGTGCAAAGGTTGATAGGACTGACAAATGTGAAAAGGTTGATAGGACTGGCAAATGTGCAAAGGTTGATAGGACTGACAGATGTGCAAAGGTTGAAAGGACTGCCAGATGTGCGAAGGTTGGTAGGACTGGCAGATGTGTGAAGGATGATAGATATGACAGCTGTGCAAAGGTTGATAGGACTGACAGATGTGCAGAGGTTACTAGGACTTGTAGACGTACAAAGGTTGATATAAATAGCAGATGTTCATATGTTTATAGAACTGGCTATTCTTGTTAGGTCATTTAGCTCCTCACGTAACAATATTCAGGTATTTTTACATCCTTGGATTTTGATGTTTATCGTTCCTTTAGAAGATAACTAACGTTAAGTAGACTGATAAATATACACGGCCAATCTTGTTTCAGAATACCATTTTGGATGATTATGCAATCAAATTTTATATCATGTTTTCAAATAAACTATGAATAAATCGTTGAAGGTGTCTTGCTTAATATTTAAGTCTGGTGAAACATGGTCTATTTTGTGGTTGAAATTTGGCTTTTGACTAGCTTTCAGTATCTGCATGCGAGTACTCTTATATCGGTACTTTTTTTGGTTTATTTGTGAAGATGCTTGATTTCTTGATTGACAATATATTTGTTACGTTTTGAGGACGTTTTTTCAACAAACAATCGTCATTCCCATAGGAGCCAAATGTGCTCCTCTTCTTGTCAACTTGTTCCTTTTTTTATTTGAGGCTGACTTCCTACAGAAATTTCTAATGAAGAATGAAAAGAAACTAGCATTATCCATTAATTGCACGTTTCGCTATATAGATGATGTTCTCTCATTATATAATTCAAAGTTTGCAATTGGTGACTATATTGAACGCATCTATCCCATTGAACTTGAAATAAAGAATACAACAGATACATGATATCCTCATTGCCTCATATCTAGATATTGAAAACGAGGGTTGGTTGAGAACAAAACTTTACGACAAAAGAGATGGTTTCAGCTTCCCAGTAGTGAACTTTCCATTTCTATGTAGCAACATTCCAACAGCGCGTCCATATGGAGTATGTGTCTCACAGTTGAACTTGTATTTCCTATTATAATTTTGTGAAAAAAAGAGTTGCTGCTTACAAGGAAGATATTGAACTAGGAGTTATAAGTGGTGAAGTTGAAGTCAACCCTTCAAAAATTTACGGTCGACATCACGAGTTTGGTGACCGCTATGGAATATCTGTTTCAAAGATGACTCCGGATGTGTTCAAATTGTCGTAGCCACAATCCCGTCCTCTTTCCCTTGAATGGGACCTATCGAATTAAGACTTAACACGGATTTTGTACTTACATGAGTAACACGATGGGTGCTACGTGTGGATCAAGATCTGTTTACCCTTCTTGAGCACATGAAATCACCACTAGTTTTGTTTAAAAGTGGTCCGTGCTGTTCTCTTTTTTTTTTTTTTTTTTTTAGTTTTTCGCGTTGATCTTTGTGCTTTTAGTTTTTGAATGGCTATGATGATAATGCCGGTAATAGTCTTGTCCATCCTTTCTGATTAAAAAAAATGTAATAATTTCAAAATGTCCCATTCGGTCAAGTCTCGAGAAAGAAAAATTTACCCAAACGATGGTTATAAATATTGAAATGTCTTAGATAATAGTCAATTACCAATCCGCTATTGAGTGATGCTTGAAATTACGGGTGCCACATGTGGAGCAGGATCTCCTTACCCTTCCGAAGCACCTGAGATCACCACAAGTTTTTGGTGGGGTTCGTATTGCTCAGTCTTTAGTTTTCTATGTCGTGTTTTGTGTACTCTTGTTTGTCTGTTTGTCTTTTTCTTTTTTAAACATGGCGTTGTCAGTTTATTTACGACTTATGATTTTGAATGTCCCTTTGGTATCTTTCGCCTCTCTTTTACACAAAGTTTGAAATTCAATATTATAGTAATCAATGTTTCCATGAACTCCGATAAATAAGTGATAAAATCATTGTACATATATTTTAATGTCTATCTCTGACAACAACAAAGTAAATAAAGTAACATTTATGTTCTCTTTTATAAATTGAACTAAAATTATGCAATATTCAATGATTGTTCCATTAAAATATTTGATGCTTGTACTTAAATTATGCAATAATTAACGATTGTTCCATTACAGAATACACATGATTGTTAAACAAACTTTTATGCTTTTCTCAATATTTTGTTCTAAATAACAAAACGAATCTATTTGCAAGCATTCAATGATTGGTTCACCATGAAATTAACACAATTATGTAAACAAGAACAATGTTTTTTCGTCATTCTAAAACAATAACAATGAACACAAACATTATAAAGTAATGAGTTCAAATGTCTATAGTCCGCAATTGTGAAGATGACAAATTCAAATCAAAACTGAAAGTCATCCTGGGTCTACTTTTTGGCTTGTTCCATTTCAACATCTCCAGCCATTGGTGCACGGATAGTAAGATTCCCTTCATCATCTCTAAAGCATTCGATGTTATTCCCATCCACAGACCGTGGAACTGTCATCTGACGAAAGAACGACTCACGAATTTCATGACCATCTTCAGATCTCTTTCGTTCTCCTTGGGCTGTCAACATCCCATCTTTGCATGATACTTTAACCTCCTCTGGCCGGTAATTTTCGACATTGAATTTCATCAAATTGCTGTGACTGTCACTTGATACCAAGGCACGACCTTCTTGTGGTACAACTTGGAGTTGCGTCTCCTCTGAAAGACGGTACGGGGCTTCTAACATCATAGTTCCATCCGATTTCATGAAGCTGTGAATTTTTTCAGCATCAACATTCTCTGGAATCTGGACTGTCCTTGTACGCTCGACAGTATCACCCCATTCATCATTACCATCTGTGTACTTAGCATGAATAATTACTTTACCTGAAACAAAGAAAAATATTCTGAAACCTGCTTGACAGTTTTAGTGCTCAAGAACATTTCTAACTCTGTAACATTCTTTATTAATCTAGGGTATAATGGTAAATAGGTAAAATTATATTAATAGCCGTCCATATTATCCTCCCCCCCCCCAAAAAAAAAAATCAAATGGTCGTCCCGTAACTCTTTTAAAAGTATTGTTAATTCTTTAAGTAAAAAAATTCCCTGGCCTGAATTGCGGTCGATGATACTGCGATAGCACCTTAGACTGGACATGTGCACACATGAACGTTTACATCGCCGACACACTATCGTTTCCTTCTCGTTTATGACTTGTCACAGAATTTTACTTGTAATAAGAAAGACGACATGTGACGATAATTGTGTAAGAAGTTCGGAGGATTTGTTCGAACTGGATAACATCGGCACAGGCCTTAATTTCAAATCCCCACCCCCATATACATTCCTTTTATATAACACAGGCATTAGTCTCAGATTTTACATTTAAAACTGTGTTTTTGTCATATAAAAGTATATAGGTAAAAAAAAATATGAGAAAAGTGCCAATGAAACATCGGGCTTCCAAGAAGAAACTATACACGGAAGAAGAGAGGGAAAAGGGATATTGAGCCCACATCTGGCCTTTATATCTTTAAGTCTCGTACAAAAATCAGCAAAAAATGGGCTGCCGGTACACACACATCTTTCCAGCCAAACCACTCCCCCAATTAAAAAATAGCAACAGCTTATACCTTATAAAACAACATACCAAGCATAATATAAATAATTTAATAATGCATGGCTACTTCAGCGCTCCCTCGTTTTCTCCATTGAATATCACTTCTAAATAAAAAATCTAAATCAGAGTAGACCAAAATAGGTATGGCCATTGGCACTTGTCTGTGTACAAAAATATAATCATGACAGACGAAAAAATAAAAACTTACCATTCTCTACTTTCACTTTGACATGTTGTGCATCAAAGTCTCCAATCTTCACGCTGTAGGTCCACTTTCTATCCGCAAGTGAAGTCTCAGGTCTGTATCTTCTCTGAATCACGGGGCGGCCATAACCCCAGCTGAGGGGCATGGGGTTCCAGTCATCCATGAAGTGGAACAAGTCATCGGAATCATTCTGCCTTTGATTGTAGCGGTTCCAAAGCACTGGGATAAAAGACATGATTTGCTGATTGTCTTTTATCTAGAAGTCTAGAGGTGATACTATGACGTGCCCGTTTCTTTTCGATACCATACTGTCTCTTCGGCTTTTATATATAGTGTGGAAGCTTGATTCTCGCAAGTTGTAGAAATTAAACGACGGAAAAATACCGGTTGCATAATATAAACAATGTAAATAACTTATTCAGGTTCAAGGTTAATACTAGAATGACCTAGAATGTTATTTTTAGAAGTCAATATTGATTATCTTTTCTATTGTATTCTATTGTATTCGATTTCATACACGCATCAAGCAGACTTTATTCTAGACCCCCAAAATAAGCTATATACAAACCGCTTGAGCATATATGTCTTATGTTTTGGAGTATTTCGTTATGTTTTGAATTATGTTGATATATAAATGCAAAAAAATAAATATAAAATTGTTAATACCTTGTTCATTTTGTGGGAAGTTATCGAAAAGAATAAAAAAAATTTCGGAAAGGCATTTTTATT
Organism: Mytilus coruscus; assembly: GCA_017311375.1. Lineage (NCBI taxonomy): Eukaryota > Metazoa > Mollusca > Bivalvia > Mytilida > Mytilidae > Mytilus > Mytilus coruscus. Next base: position 130,128,839 of record CM029596.1, read on the forward strand.
TTAACAAAAAAAAAAAAACCTAATTTATCAAAATAACATATGGGCTACAGGAACAAGATTTTATTCAATTAATGTTGTTATAATTTTCCCACTTTTCAAAAGACACAAGTTATTTTTAACAAGACTTCCAATTGAACACCCTTCATTTATGACTATGTAAATTCGTCAACACTGTGAGGGGGTTTCAATATTTTTCACTTCCTTGTTTATTAACAAACTAGTTTTTTTTCAAATAAAGGATCGGACAATTTATACACATTATACTTTTAAAAAATACCCATCAATATGGGAATGTATTTTTTATATCGGTTTATATATTCTATTTCCCTTGTCTTGATGTACTGAATTTAAATGTTCCAGGAGGTCGACCATTTACACATTTAGATAGGTACCCAAAACTAGAAAAATGTTATTATAATATTTGAAACTTATTTTTAGATGAGGCTGTTGTCTGCATTTCCTTTAGGGTTCTATATAGATAACATGTTACTTTTATTATTCTTCCTTAGTTTATTTATTTTGAATTTACATTGTATCATAGGTCAAATTTATTTGTTCAGTGTATGTTCAATGGTGTTACTATGTCCTTTGATTGAGTTAAGCTATTTCAGTTGATATTTTATAGTGTGTCTTTCTATGTTGTGATGTTACACTATTGTTTCAGAAAAAGGGTGAAGGTTTGGTACCATTAAAACGTTTAAACCCGCTGCATTTGTTTGCACCTGTCCCATATGCAACTATTCCAGTCATAGTTACGTTCGATAACTCTGCATATTACTGGTTTAATAAGAATTATGTCAAATTTACTGGTTACCCGTGTGATGATTAGAAAATTGAAAAATATAGATATTTCACCTCGGTTACCATCCATTCGATGTTTTCTTTTATTGATATAAAATAATAGCGTAAAATAATTTCATTAAGAATCGAACAATACTAATACATGTACACAGGTCTTGTCAAAACTTACATCGTGATTAGGTGCCATGTTTGTTTTCTTTGATCACGTTGATGACTTAATATCTCCTTAATCTAGCTATGTCCTTGGGTATTATTAAAATGACAATAACGTGTCATACTTAATTGCAATATCAACAGTGAAATCAATTGAATTATTTGCATGGGTAAAATTAGTGTCGAACATCGTCTACGTTTGAAAATTATTTGGTCGCCATTTTTACGTAACTTCGAAATTTTATCAAAACAAACAGCATGTATCCAATTTAACAAAGAGAAACAATGTTTGATTCTATGCTGCTTTAAGGTAAGACAATTACTGAAAACGCATGCATCCAACATTTATTCGATTTTCATTGTAAAATCTTACAAAATATATCTTCACAAGTCGACCCAAGCTGTCAATGTAAACAGCGGCCGCCATTTTTAAAATATTGCTAACGAATGCCAAAATGTGAACTTTTCAATCAAATTTTGAAGCAAAAAGTTTGATACCTAAACTGATATGGTTTTCGATTTCATTTATATGAATACGTTGTCGATCTTTTTAGGGGTTGGGAGGATATTAGTAACAATAAATAAGTTGAGAAAATTGATTATATAATAAGGTCCCATTGCAATTTTATCGAGTTTTAACGAAGAAGTCAACGGAGGCTGTGTGGTTATGTCACCTCAATTTTCAAACTTATTTTGAAGCAAGAAATCATACATCTGAACTGAAACTTAAAACATATTTAATTGTAAAAATGAATATACTGTAAAACGCGGGGTTGGGAGGTAAAATGCACCATGTAACAAAAAGTTATGACCGTTTAATCTATGTACCCGTTCATTTTCATTGATAATCAATCGGCCATTAATGATATACGACTGAAGTGTAAAAGTCACGTGATGACCGCGATAGTTGGATATGCTAAGTCAGGAATCTGATGTTCAGTAGTTGTCGTTTGTTGATGTGGTTCATAAGTGTTTCTCGTTTCTCGTTTTATATAGATTAGACCGTTGGTTTTCCCGTTTGAATGGTTTTACACTAGTAATTTTGGGGCCCTTTATAGCTTACTGTTCGGTGTGAGCCTAGGCTCCGTGTTGAAGACCGTACTTTGACCTTTAATGGTTTACATTTATAAATTTTGACTTGGATGGAGAGTTGTCTCATTGGCACTCATACCACATCTTCTTATATCTATAAGAAGATGTGGCATGAGTGCCAATGAGACAACTCCATCCAAGTAACAATGTGTAAAAGTTCTTAGTAGCTGGGCTGACATCCAGAAGGGGGTACGCGAAGGATCTATCCGTGGGCCCTACTCTTCAACATTTTTGTAAATGATATGTTTTTATTGATCAAAAAAGGAACACTGTACAATTATGCAGATGGTAATACTATAAATCTGTTGCCCTGATAATATAATTTAATTTCAACATGGGAAGCTGAGTCAATTATTAGATTAGTTCAGGGTGAATAAGATGTAAGCAAACACTGATAAATTTCAAATTTTGGCTGTTGGTAAAAACATTTATAATAAAAAAAATCCATGTATTCAAATTCAAAACACTGAACTTTTACGTAAACTTCTGAGTATAGACTACCAACTAAATTTTGATGTATATATAAGTAAGATTTGCAGGAAGGCATCCCAGCAACTGAATATCCCCAAACGTTTAGGCACCTTTTTGAACAAACTGAGTAAATTAGCCATTTTTCATTCATTTATCTCGAGTAATTTCAAGTTTTGCCCTTCGGCGTGGCATTTCTGCACAGAAAAAAAATTGAAAAAGTGCAAGAAAGAGCACTCCGTTTTGTATATGAGGACGTCTCTAGCTCAATTTACTAGAAAAAAATGAAGATGCCTTCTCTGCAATTAGAAGATTGAGATCAAAGACAATTGAAACTTTTAAAATTGTTAATTAGTCATAACATGTATAATATTCTTTCAAATATAACAATATATTGTTGGAAATTCCACATGTTAAAACTAATACTTAGGGTAAGAAAAGTTTTGAAATTGCTGCTGATACATTGTTGAAAAGTCTTCCGGCCATTTCGGGACGAAGAACAGTTTTTCTCCGTTAAAAAGTCTTATACAGTCATAGGAGGGCTTGGAATGTCGCTGTGCTTCATGTAGATAGGCTTACATTTTATTTCATTGTGCTTATTGTTCACAACCTTGCTCTTTTATAGTTATGCTAGCATGAATAATTTGCTTTGTCATGATTGTGCTGTGTCTACTTTTACATGTTTTATGTATGCTTCTCTATTTTTAGATTGCTTGCATGATTATGCTTTTGACAATATTGTATATCTTTGTATATATTCGGTTAAAAGCTCTATAGAGCTTATGTTTTGTAGTTTGTGTAACTATACTTAATCAAAATAAGCTTTCGTATACGTATAAAGGTTGATAGGACTGACAGATGTGTAAAGGTTGATAGGACTGACAGATGTGTAAAGGTTGACAGGACTGACAAATGTGCAAAGGTTGATGGGACTGACAGATGTGCAAAAGTTGATAGGACTGACAGATATGCAAAGGTTGATAGGACTGACAAACGAGCAAAGGTTGATAGGACTGACAGATGTGCAAAGGTTGATAGGGCTGACAGATGCGCAAAGGTTGATAGGACTGACAGATGCGCAAAGGTTGATAGGACTGACAGATGCATGCAAGTGCAAAGGTTGATAGGAATGACGGATGTGCAAAGGTTTATATGACTTACAGATATGCAAAGGTTGATGAGACTGACAGATGTGCAAAGGTTGAAAGACTGACAAATGTGCAACGGTTAACAAGACAAGCAGTAGAGAAGAAGTTGATTAGACAGTGCTTTGTTATTTGCATGTTTAAAAGGAAACATTTGATTGTAAATTTTTGAATGTTATTGCCAAAGTTTTATTCAAGAATTGAATGCTTCTTTTTATAATTTTATAGCCTTGACCGAAGCACATTTTGTATGAAGCGCTTCCACGATCAAATACAGGTTGACAGATAACATGAAGCGATACACGTATATCGATAAACGTACAGTATACGTTTATATTCTCCTGGTATCCCGCTTCTGTTGTGAGAATTGAGGTGGATAAGGGAGAAGAGTTTATTTTGGCACTTGAATTCGAAAGTAATGAATTGTTTAAATCGACCAAAAATAATTCTTCAGATGTACACAAGAAGTCTCAAAAACAAAAATTCCTCTGACGCTAGGAGGCTCCAGCAAGTCCCCCCAAAAAAAAAAAAAAAAAAAAAAAAACATTTGACGGCAGTATTTGCATTTTTTTAGTTTTTGTCTTCAAATATTTGTGTTAGTCTTCAAACTTCATTCATTTAAAGAGCCGTTATTCAATACCTTGTCATTAACAGTAATATATGAGCTACTGCCTTAGCACCCCACCCCACCCCCATCCCTATACCAAAAAAAAGTTTATGCTATTGGTCTATTTTTGTATGTCCAATATGTATATTTTGGTGGGTTTTACTACTATAAAAGAAATTGTGACGGCACAAAAAGATTTGATAATCAAGATTTATTAGAATAAACTCATCATAGATGCAAGGATAAAAATGTGTACGCCAGACGTGTTTTGTCTACAAAAGACTGATCAGTGACGCTTGAAGCTAAAAATGCCATATAATGTACGAAGTTGAAGAGCATTGAATACCATTTCATTAGATATAGGAAATTTATCTGTTTATAATATTACATAGTAGAGTAGAATACAAAGTATAAAAATCAAACTGTCCGCCGAGGGAAATACACATTCAACCGAACATTGCTTTTCCAGAACTTTCCAAGAACCTTTAAGTATTTATCAGACTTTACACGTTTCCTTATTTTACTTACTGGTATCTTTGTGGATTTCAGTCGAGGTTGTCTAGCTCATTTAGTGTTACAACATGTTCATCTATACAATCTTATCTTCAGTTGTAGTTGGTATGAACGTACCAGAATTTGATTACTTGGTTTTTGACTATCTCTGTATAGTTCGTAAGTTAACCAATGACAACACTGGTGGTAGCTTTGTCATCCAGAACAAAGACATGTTTTAATTTAATCGATGACAACATTGTTGATAGCTTTGTCATCAAGAACAACATTTGTATTCCCACAACAATTTTATAAAATTTAAAAAGATTTGGCCTTGTAATTTCAGTAAAGAAATAATGAAAAATAACATATCAGAAGGAAGAATAGCTTTGCTTCTTGTCATGATTGGAGCTTCTCAGAATTAATGGAGATTTTATAAAAAGATCTTTCAAACATTATTCCTGCAATATTTGGTTCACAAATACCATGTAGTTTCAGAGGATGGAAATAAATATCTAAAACATATACCAGTGATTAAAACTCGCATTTCTGGAATAATTTTCATCAAGCACTCTTGACATGACCAAAACTTGGGAAGCCAAAAAGCTCTAAAACAAAAACTGCAAAAAATCCGTATTCAGTCACCATTGTCTGAAAAAGTTGCAACCTCAGTTAAAGTATATTTATAGATATATAGACAATATTTGTACATTTTAGGAAAATATGGAATTTATTTGTACGAGCTTTAGAAACAGAGAGAACAGCGAGGCTCATCGAGCTTTTCTCTTGATTCGTAGCGAGTACAAATAAGTTATATATTTTCTTATAATATAAGAATATTTTTTTATCCTGTAGTTTAAACGTGTACTTTTTTTTATTTTCCCAACCGTTGGATTTGTTTTAATGTAATCAATATTACTAAAACGCGGACCAAGATGACGACCCCAAATTGAACTGTGATGTTAACAGTAATGGAATTTAATGGAATTTTATGCGACTGTCATACAAAGGTGAGGTTTAGATTTCTATAAAACTAGGTTTAATCCACCAATTTCTACATAAGAAAATGCCTGTACCAAGTCTGGAATATGACAGTTGTTTTGTGTGTTTGAGCTTTTGGTTTTGCCATTTGTTGAAGGACTTTCCTTTTTGAATTTTCCTTGGAGTTTGGTATTTTGTTATTTTACTGTTGAATATTACCGGTCGCTCGCTCTTACCAAGTTTAACGCCAGTAATGTTATAGGTTTTTTGATACCTTGATTTAAAAATGTCTAATGATATGAAGACAAAACAAACGTTTTTTCCTATACATTACTTTTCGATTAAATCAAAATGTTTAGAACGAACAGCATTCTGTCAGATCTGATGCGATGTGGTATAATTGCCAATAAGACAACTGTCCGCCAGAAGCCACATGACGTAAAAGTTAGTAGCCATGTCAGCCATGTTGGTCATCATCGGACACATTTTTGTCTCGCCTTGACGGAGTCAAAAAGCGAGACATAGGTATGCTGTTTCCGGCGTAGGCATTCATGGTGAACCACTAGTGGTAGGTCAATGATATTTGGTATGCAGTTGTACTAGCATTGGCACATCTCATAGATATTTTTGACCCCGCCCTCTCAGTCAAGGTCTATTGACTTTGAAACTTTGCTTAGTTTACATGTATTAGTTTGTGATGAGGTCAGTTTATGGTGAACCACTAGTGGTAAGTCAATGATATTTGGTATGCAATTGTATAAGCATTGGCATATCTCATTTCCATGGAGAATATTTGGCCCCGCAACATCATTCATGGTCTACTGACTTTGAAACTTTTGCTAAGTTTTCATGTATTAGTTTGTGATTAGGTTAGATTAAGGAGAATCGTTAGTGGTAGGTCAATGTTAATTGATATGCAGTTGTATAAGCATTAGCAAATCTCATTTCCATGGAGAATATTTGGTCCTTACCCCTCAGTCATGGTCTATTGACTTTGAAACGTTTGCTTAGTTTACATGTATAAGTTTGTGATTAGGTCAGTTTAAGATGTACCACTAATGTTAAGTCAATGATAATCGGTATGCAAATGTATTGGCATTTGCAAGTTTCTTTTCCATGGAGATTATATAACCCCACCCCCTAATTATGGTTCATTGACTTTGTAACTTTCACTTAGTTTATAAGTTAATGTTTGTGTTTAGGTTTGTTTAAAGGGAACGACTTATGAAAAGTCAATGGTATTTGGTTTGCAGTTGTATTAGCAATGGCACATCTCGTTTCAAATGGAGACTGTTTAGTCCTGTACCTTCAGTCATAGTTCATTGACTTTGAATATTTGCATAACTTACATGTTAAAGTATTGCTATTTTAATTTCAACATTTGCATTATCAAAATAACAAAAAGACGAGACATTTCTCTGTGTTACACTAGATACCCAAAATAATGAGTGTGGCCAAGTTTGGTTCCAATTGACGAATTAGTTTTAGATGAGATTTTTGTTAAAGTTAACGGACAACGAACAACGACGACAGACGCCGAGTGAAAAAAAAAAGCTCATACTGGCATTTTGACCAGGTGAACTAAAATGCAAAACACAGAATAACCATCGTCTTTTGATGGCGATAACCCGTGTAAGGGGTCAATTGATGATTTCGTTCACGTGACTTGTCTGTAGATGTTATTGTTTTGTCAATTTTACTGTTTTGAAGTTCTCTCTATATAATAGTTTTCAATATAATAACCAAAACTTCGGAATTTGCAAAATATTGACATTTCATGGGAAATAACTCCAAAATAAATTGTACTGTTTTTCTTAAAATCACATACAAGATATAATTTGACCTAATGATCATTAGTTCTGTTTTAATTTTACCAATGTGTTCTATTTTACGAACAGCGGCCTTGTTTGATCCCTGGATACATTTTTAAAACCAGATTTCATAAGGAACATCCAGGTAAAGTTTGATTACAATTGGCTCAGTTGTTTCAGAGGAGTTTTTTTTTAAGTTTACGACGGCGGACGATGGATAGCAAGTGATAACAAAATCGAGCATGGCCTTATAGGCCAAGTCAGCTAACAATCTAATAGTTTTAATGCTGATATGCTGATTTTCCATGTCAGGCCACACCAATTTCATTTATAGTTCTTTGATGTTGCATAAAAACAACCAGATGTATAAACAAGCAATAACTTTTAAACTGAGCACGATGCAGGATATCCATAGTCACAGTAAACAGTTTCAAATTTGACTAATTTAGAAGCAGGTATTTTATCAAATTCAAATGTAAAACATTTATACAAGATTTTCAACCTTGGGAAAGAGCTAATACGTTGTCTGTGTTTAAACTGATTAACCAAAATCAATTAACGAAGATCAAATAAAGCGTAGTCTAATAAAAATCATTCTAAATTACAAGAACTTTGAAATTATCAATATGTCCTTGAACTTTGATAAATAAGTGATAAAATCATTGTACAAATGATATTTAATGTCTTTCTCTGATAACAACACAGTAAATGAAATAACATATATGTTCTCTTTCTTAAATTGAACTAACATTATGAAATACTAGTAGTCAATGATTGTTCCCTTGTAGAATACACATGATTGTCAAACAAGCTTTTCTTAAAATTTTGTTCTAAATAACAAAACAAATCTGAATTTGCAAACATCATGTCTTATTTTTCTTTTGATAGAACTGAAAGTATGCAGCATTTAATCATTGGCAAATCAAACAATTATTACGCTTTTTCGTCATTCAAAAACATTTACAACGAACATAGTTATGAGTTCAAATGTCCAAAGTTTATAAAATACAATTATGAAGATGACAAATAGAAAGTAAAATTGAAAGTCATCCTGGGTCTACTTTTTTGCTTGTTCCATTTCAACATCTTCAACCGTTGGTGCACGGATTGTAAGATTTCCTTCCTCATCTCTGAAGCATTCGATGTTTTTCCCATCCACAGACCGTGGAACTGTCATCTGACGAAAGAACGACTCACGAACTTCATGACCATCTTCAGACCTCTTTCGTTCACCGTGTGCTGTCAACATTCCATCTTTGCAAGATACTTTTACCTCCTCTGGGCGAAAATTTTCGACATTAAATTTCATCAAATTACTGTGGTTGTCACTGGCCACCAAGGAACGACCTTCTTGTGGTACAACTTGGAGTTGCTTCTCCTCTGAAAGACGATACGGGGCTTCTAACATCATAGTTCCATCCGATTTCATGAAGCTGTGAATTTTTTCAGCATCAACATTCTCTGGAATCTGGACTGTCCTTGTTCGCTCGACAGTATCTCCCCATTCATCATTACCATCTGTGTACTTAGCATTAATAATTACTTTCCCTGAAACATAGAAAGATACTCTGAAACGTACATAACAATTAGCGCTCACAAACAATTTTTAACTCTGTCAAATTCTTTAATAATCTAGGATAAAATTGTACACAAGTGAAATTATATTATTATTCCGTCCACAATGCCTCCCAAAAAAAAATCAAGCGGTCGTCCCTAGCCCTATTAAATGTACTTAGAAAACAAATGCCCTGGCCTGCATTGCTGTCATATTTTTAGAATAACCACGATGCGAATAGATTTCTTCTTCAAATGGATGTGCACAATCTGACATGTCGACGATATTGCGATAGCACTTTACATTGGACACGCACGAACGTTTAAATCGCCCACACGCTATCGTTTCCTTCTAGTTTATGACTTTTCACCGGTTTTTTTAATTGTAATAAGAAAGATGACATGTGACAATAGTTGAGTAGGAACTATACATACCTTGCTAGGACCACCCCCAACCCCGTTTCTGTTTTTGACTGGGTTTATGTTGGTCTAGTCTGATCCCGTCCGGTATTTTACAAATTTGACAATATTTTCCATAACCTTCAATGACGGTTTTTCCCCTCAAATATCAATAGGTTAAGACTCACGTTACAATAGTGCGTACATGCAATTTTGAAAGTTGTCTGATAATTGCCCCCAAATCACAATAGTAAATATTCAACACCAGTCGGAGGAAACATCTGAATATCTCTTACTTTTAAAGGCTCCCCTTTCCAAAGACATGAAAATTTCACAAATATTAAAAATGCCACACTTGGCTTCTAAATATCATCTTGAACCATTGAAATATACACTCAATCATGAGTTTTGCGATTAATCATGTAAGGAAACAACAGTTAATCTTAATATTATCAGTGTTTTTATCATATAAAAAGGGGTATTATATTAAAAAAAAATTGAAAAAAACCCGCAGAAACTGAAAGACATCAAACCATTATTCCCTATTATTGTCATTCTTCATGTCCAACAAACACACAGAAGATGGCCATGACTCATGTGAATAAAACATAAGTTTGAAGCCAAAAAATATGACACAATAGTTATAGATATGACATCTGAATCAAGTATTAGACACTTCTGTTTTGATAATCAACTGATTTAGAGTATTCATCAAATCAGCTATAAATTTTGCTTGTTTAAAATACAGATTTGCTAGAATCTTATAAATTTTTGCTGATGCCCCCAATCTGAAGTTTTGAAAAATTCAATACCTCCCCTCTCCATTCCCAAAATTTTAAACCCCCTTTTCAGGTTACCAATGACCAGTCCCTAAACTTGATAAAAAATCAAAATAGACCAAAATAGGAATGGCCATTGGCACTTGTCTTTACTTCTATACTTCTATATTGTTCCTGCACGTGTTATGGATAACGATGCCCTCGACGACATCGTATATGATCATCACAGACGAAAAATAAAAACTTACCACCCTCTACTTTCACTTTGACATGTTGTTCGTCGAAGTCTCCAAGCTTCACGCTGTAGGTCCACTTTCTATCCGCAAGTGAATTATCAGGTCTGCGTCTTCTCTGCATCATGGGGCGGCCATATCCCCAGCTTAGGGGCATGGGGTTCCAGTCATCCATGAAGTGGAACAAGTCATCGGAATCATTCTGCCTTTGGTTGTAGCGGTTCCAAAGCACTGGGATAAAAGACATGATTTTGAGTTTTGTCTTGTAGCTGGTAGTGTAGAACTGATACTATGGTATGTCCGTTTCCTTTTGATACCATACTGTCTCTTCGGCTTTTATATATAGTGTGAAAGCTTGATTCTCGCAAGTTGTAGAAATTAAACGACGGAAAAATACCGGTTGCTAAATATAAACAACGTAAATAACAAGGTTAATACTAGTACGATCTAGAATGTTATTTTTAGAAGTCAATATTGATAATATCTATTCAATTGTATTCTGTTGTATTCTTTTTCATATACATCCAGCAGACTTTATTTTATACCAATAAAATAAGCTATATAAAACCGTTTGATAATTTTTGGGGGTATTTCATTATGTTTTAAATTTAGTTGATTATGAATGCAAATAAAATAAATAAAAATAACTTGTTCATTTTGTGGGAAGTTATCGAAGAGAAAGTAGGCATTCACGGGAACACACCGAGCATTCATCTTTTTGGGTGGCATGTTTTTTTTTTTTTTAGGGGGGGAATCAATTAATTAACATATGCGCGGGTTACAGGAACAAGATTTTTTTCAATTAATGTATAATGTTATCATATTCTAGTTTTCTAAAGACACAATCATTTTTGGCAAGTCTTCTAATTGAAACCCTTTTCATGTATGACTATGTTTATTCGTCAACAAAGGGAAGTCTTTCGCTATTTTTCACTCTCTAACTAATTAACAAACTATTTTTTTTTTTTAAAAAAAAATCTGACTGGTAGTGACAGTTTATACACATTTATTATACATAAAAAACCATCTACGTACAAAAATTGGAATGTTTTTTTTTTAAAGACGGGGTATATTCTATTTCACTTATGAAATTTAGAACTTATATGTTCCGCTAAGCGAGAAATGAAATAAGTACCCAAAACTCAAAATTATTATAAGAAAAATGTAATTTAAATGTTTGAAATTTTTTTTTAGATGAAGCTGTTTATCTGTATTTCCCTTAGGTTCTACATACATAAAGATATATATAATGCCAATGCATAATGGTCATTTTTTAATTCGGATCGACACAAACAAACTTCATTAAAAAGGTCACTTTAATTATAAGACGAATTTATTGAATCTATTGAATAATGACTTTTTGACTTTTTAACATGTCAACTAGAACGTTAAAACTCCGGCTCAGCGTGTCGGTCTAGTATAAAGCAGTGTTCATATGCGTATCACTTTAACATCATCAAGTCCTAATATGCATGTAATATTTGACACTGGACGCTAAACACCAAACGAACATCATCATCTTGAATTAAAACACATAGCAAACATATATTTATGCGAAGTTTGACTATAACCAATGAAAACAACACGTTATAAATTTTATGCGTCCGAAACGATTTTTTGGATTTACATTCATCCGGATTTACATTCATCAGGAACGCTCAATGCCAAATATTTGAAAGCTAAGGATGAGTAAGAACCGAAACAGTTGAAGAGCTATACGACCAAAAAGGCCAAAAAATAGCCAAATCCATCTTTGGTCAACTTTGCCTGAGGGAGTTGAAACCTTAGTTTCTAGATAATTTCAAAATTTATAAACGGACAATTTTAGAAAGGTATGTTATAAATCATGTCAGTACCGAAGTACTAGCTACTGAGCCGATGATACCCTCGGGGACTGATAGTCCTCCAGCAGAGGTATCGACCCAGTGCTGTAAACAATGAAAACAACATGTTATAAATTTCATGCGTCCAGTGCTGTTCTGGATTTACCTTCATCAGGAACGCTCAATGCCAAATATTTGAAAGCCAAGGATGAGTAAGAACCGAAACAGTTGAAGAGCTATACGACCAAAAAGGACCTACAAGGATACTGAATAAGTGGGTATGCGTTTATGAGAAAGCAACCCAAAATATCAAACGACATCTAGGAGTCAACTCAAAACTTGCACAAATGTGTCAACAATTTACAATATTCCACACATACATTTTATATGCATATGTACAAACGTTAATAGAACTGCCAGATGTGTATAGGTCGTAGGACTGGCAGATGTGCAAAGGTTGATCAGACTGGCAAATGTGCAAAGGTCTATCTGACTGGCAGATGTGCAATGGTTGATAGGATTGGCAGATGTGCAAAGGTTGATAGGACTGATAGATTTGCAAAGGTTGATAGGACTGGTCTGGTAGATGTGCAAAGTTTCATACTGAGGACTGACAGATGCATGCAAGTGCAAAGATTGATAGAAATGACAGATGTGCAAAGGTTGATGTGACTAACAGATGTGCAAAAGTTGATAGGATTGGTAGATGTGCAAAGGTTGACAGGACTGACAGCTGTGCAAAGGTTGATAGAAATGACAGATGTGCAAAGGTTGATATGACTTACAGATGTGCAAAAGTTGATGGGACTGGCAGATGTGCAAAAGTTGATAGGACTGGTAGATGTGCAAAGGTTGACAGGACTGACATATGTGTAAAGGTTGATAGGACTGACAGATGTGCGAAGGTTGATAGGACTGACAGATGTGTGAAGGTTGATAGGATTGACAGATGTGCAAAGGTTGATAGGACTGACAGATGTGTAAATGTTGATAGGACTGATGGATGTGCAAAGGTTGATGGGACTGACTGATATGCAAAGGTTGATAGGACTGGCAGATGTGTGAATGTTGACAGGACTGACAGATGTGCAAAGGTTAATAGGACAGGTGCAAAGGTTGAAAGGACTGACGGATGTGCAAAGGTCGATAGAACTGGCAGATGTGCAAATGCTGATAAGACTGCATGGCAGATGAGAAAAGATTTACTAGACAGTGCTTCGCTATTTGCTTGTTTTCAGTTATTGCCAAAAAATTTATCAGTTATGTATAAATGTACTTTAAACTACTATCATTAACTTTTGTAATAATACATATATAAAATAGTGGAATTAACTATTTTTGTGCTTTTGATAGTCCTTTTGATTCTGTTGACAGTGTTGAATTTTCAACTTTTAATACTACACTTCCACACAATCTTTAAGCAAAAGTTTTCCTATTTAATTAAATGGATTTTGGTAAATCTGAATGCAAATATATTTGCTGCAACTCATTTAAAGCCTTCTTCTCTAATGAGAAAGGTAAATATGCTAGCGGCGATCGATGTCTTTCAAAATTACTTTATTTTGATCAGTAGTACCGCTTAAGTCGACGTTAGGGGCCGTCTTGACCTTGTTGTAGGGTATGAATGATTTGTTCATTGTTGAAGGCCCTACATCAACTGTCAAGATGAAGAACAGGAATAAAAGCCCTGTTCATTGATAATTTTCTATGTTTTCTATGTATTGTGTGCGATTTTGTCCCATGTACATTTACTCCATATCCTTTCATTTTCTACAGATATACGTACTGGAGATGTGATGAGATGATTGAAGTTGTTAATTTTCTCCTTGATAATTTTTATGTACGTTTCGGCAATAAAGTTTATCCACAGGTTGTAGGTATTCCTTTGGGCACCAATTGTGCCCCTTTAATAGGAGACTTGTTTTTGTACTGTTATGAATCACAGTTAATGACCAAACTCAGTGAAGACCCCTCTAAATTGCTTTTAATTGATAAATTCAACAACACTTTCCGTTATCTTGATGATATTTTTTCGTTAAATAATCAAGAATTTTTTAAATATACTGCCGAAATTTACCCAAAGGAACTTACTTTAAATAGATCAAATACGAAAGGTAATAACTGTCCTTTCTTAGATTAAGATATTTCAGTTTTACACGGGAAACTCTACACTAAAATTTACGACAAAAGGGACCATTTTTCGGTCCCTATTGTTAATTTTCCTTTTTTGGACGGTGGTGTTCCTGTGTCACCATCTGATGATGTATATCATAACTCGTTCGCTATGCCCATGTCTGTTGTGACGTTTTGGATTTCAATGAACGTAATCTATGTATTACTGTTAAATTATTAAGTCAGGGATTTCGTTTCCACAAATTACCTAAAACCTTTACTAAATTCTTCCATAGATAAAAAGACCTGGTTTACAAATTTGGTTGTTACTGTAGAAAACTTATTTTTAACGGGATATAACATCTTAATTTTTACGGAGATGTTGTTTACCGAGCCATTGAAATTAAGTTACGATCCGGGTAAACTTGTCGATCTTTAAAATAAATTTATTCTAAAAGATTAACAATTCAACACTATAATTAGAACTGTGAATATTGTTTTTATTGGTATTAATATTGATTTTGTTAGTAGTAAATTAAAATCAAACTATATATCATTTGTATATAAATTCATGGCTGTACAATCTGTCGATACCTGCATCTTGGCATTACACAAGATCATGTTTTTCCCTGACTGTTAATGACGTGTTTACAATGGATGTTGGATGTGTACTGATTGATATTTTAGTCTTAGATGCATGATTTTTTATTAGTTGTTTTTTGCTTTGAACTAGCTGTCAGTAACTACGAGTACTCTCAAATCTGTACTTAGTGTCTTTTTGTTGTGGGGATGTATAAGTACCCTGGCATGTCTACTCTGTATTTTTGTTAGATGTATTTCTGTTTTGTATCCATCTGATGAGTTAAGCCCTTTTCAACTGATTTTTATAGTTTGTTCTTATGTTGTACTGTTACACCTCTGTCCCAGGTTAGGGGGAGGATTGGCGCTTTCAAAATAGTTTAACCCCGCCACATTCTGTATGTGCCTGTCCAAAGTCAGAGCCTGTAATACTAATTCAGTGGTTGTAGTTTGTTGGTGTATATCATATTTGTTTTTCGTTCATTATTTTGTACATGAATCAGGCCGTTAGTTTTCTCGTTTGAATTGTTTTACATTTGACATTTCGGGGCCTTTTTATAGCTGACTATGCGGTATGGGTTTCACACATTGTTGAATGCCGTACGGTGACCTATAGTTGTTAATTTCTATGTCTTTAGGTCTCTTGTGTAAGGTTGTCTCATTGGCAATCGTACAACCTCTTCTTATTTTTATATTAAACTCAGGTTGCAACTTTTTCAGGCGAAGATGATTGAATACAGATTTTGATGTTTTTTTTTGGCAGTTTTGGTCTTAATGATGATACCTACTTGTTGTCTTGAATATTTTGGTCATGCCAAGAGTATCTGACGATACTTATTACAGAAATGTGTGTTTAAATCACTGATATATGTTTATTACATTTATTTCATATCTGAAACTGCATGGCAATTGTGAACCAAAGTTTTCAAAAATAATATTTGGAAGGTTTTTTTATAAAATCCTACCTACTTTTGTACTACTAGTATCTCCTAAGATGTATTGTCCTTATATTTTTTATATAACAACAAAATATAATATGCCAGTTGTGTTCGAAACTTTCGTCGGCAAGAACGCATGAACCACGTTGATTATATTTATCAGACTGTTATGCAAATAAAATACTAAGGAAAATGTTATGAATTTGTTTCGGATGAGAAAGCTACCACCAGTGTTATCATTGGTTGACTAAGGTACATGTGTTTGTTCTGGATCACAAAGCTACCACAAGTGTTGTTATTGTTTCGTTTAAGTCATGTGTTTGTTTTGAATGACAAAACTATTCCAATGGTGGTGTCATTGATTGGCTTAAGAACACGTGTTTGTTCCGGATGACAAAACTACCCGAATTGTGGTGTCATCGATTGGCTTAAGTAAAGGTATTTGTTTCGGATGACATCGCTATCCCAATTGTGGTGGCAATGGTTGGCTAAGTACACGAGTTTGTTCCGGATGACAAAGCTTCCACCAGTGTTGTCATTGGTTGACTTAAGTACATGAGTTTGTTTCGGATGACAAAACTACCCCAATTGTGGTGTCATTGGTTGACGTAAGTACATGAGTTTGTTCCGGACGACAAAGCTTTCACCAGTGTTATCATTGGTTGACTTAAGTACATGAGTTTGTTCCGGATGACAAAGCTACCACCAGTGTTGTTATTGGTTAACGTAAAAACATGACTTTGTTTCGGATGACAAAGCTACCACCAGTGTTCTTATTGGCTGACTTAAGTATACGTATGGTTTTTTTTCCTGGATGACAAAGCTACCACCAATTGTGTCAGTGGTTGACTTATGAACATGTGTTTGTTCCGGATGACAAAGTACTACGTTCGTTGTCATTGGTTAACTTTTGACGGATTACAAAGCTACAGTGGCAGATCCAGGGGAGGGGGTATGTTCGGGGGTTGGAACCTCCCCTTTTTTTTGGACGCTCAATGCATTTGAATGGGGACATATGGTTGGAAATCCCTTTATCCTGGTTGGGAACCCCCTTTTAAAAATGGCTGGAACCGCCCCTGAGCTACAACCAGGTTCGTCATTGGTTGACTAAAGTAAAATAACAAAACTACCACCCGTGTTTTTATTTGTTGTTTTAAGTACAAACTACCCCATGTACTTGTCGGCTAAGTTTAAAAATTGTATTTTTTTAGGACGACAAAGCTACCATCAGTGTTGTCATTGGTTGACGTATGTACATGTAGTTTTTTTCGGATGACAAAGCTACCACCAGCGTTGTCATTATTTAACCTATGTCGGATTACAAAGCTACCACCAGCATTGTCATTGGTTGACTTAAGTCGGATAGCAAAGCTACCACCAGTGTTGTCATTGGTTGACTTAAGTAAATGTGTATGTTCCGGATGACAAAGCTACTACCAGTGTTGTCATAGGTTTACTGACGTATTATACTGATATACTCAAAATCGAGTAATCATATCAGTATTCTAGTACGTTCATACCAACTACAACTGAGATGAGATTGTATAGATGAACAGGTTTACTCATCAAATGAACTTAAAAATTTCAACAGAACACCACAAGGTTACCACTATTTAAATAAGGAACCTATTATATTAATATCTGCTTCCAGTTTAAAATTGTCAATCACAAATATAAGAGAGGCAAAAGATACAAAGGTTAAATTGAAAATAATCTGACAATGCTATGGCAAAAAATGAAAACGACCAACAGTACACAAAAGACAACATAGAAAACTTAAGACTGACCAACACGAACTTCAGCAAAAACCGGAGGTGATCTCAGGTGCTCAAAAAAGGGGGTAAACAGATCCTGCTTCACATGCGACATCCGTCGTGTTATTTTTATGATATACGTTGATAAACTCCTATAATATACTTTGAATACTAGACACTTTTAATTTGCAAAACACTCATTTGCAAATCCGCCGCAACCTCTCCTTAGAGCTACAGTATCATGTATATAACCAAAATATTCAGAATTACGTGGGATTCAATAAAAAATTGCTTTTCTGCTGTTACTATTAAATATATTTTGCAATTTGATTGAGAAACCATAGATTTTCAATATCCCATGGGACAGTACAAAATCCCATGAGATTGACGATTATCCCATGGGATTTTGGAAAATCCCATGGGATTTTTTGGTCCCATGGGATAATTGTAGTCCCATGGGATATTTTTTCTGGCGAGGATCTTCAGCGGTCTCCACGTTTCACAGATTGTAATAGATTATGGACCATACACCGGAAATTCAATACGTTACAATGATTTAGCTACAATAAATGATCTTATAACAGCTACGTTTATTTTTTATTGATTCAGATTTATAACCTCCAGCTCGATTTTTCTTGAACATTTACATGCTATTCCATTATTTTCTTTTAAACATGATTCTTCATTGGTTGTTTTTATCAGTCAGATATCATTTTTTTCTGATAGATCGTTCTTATTGCTTCTCTGTTTGATGGACTTTAGTAACGCGTCCTGCCGGATCACCTGAGATCACCCACGCTTTTTTGTGGGGTTCGTGCTGCTGTTGTTCGACTTTTGGTCATTTTTCTTTTTTTGCCATGGCATTGTATGTTTTTTATTGACTTAATGAATTTGAATATCCCTTTGGTATCTTCCGCCTCTCTTTTGCTTATTACCGATCTGATGAGACAGTTCATTCCAAATGATTTTTTTTTAGTTTGTTCTAATATCATACGTTTAACTCCACCATTTTTTGTATGTTAATGTCTAAGTCAATAGTCAAGTTATGTCTTCCTTTTAATGTTTATATTCGTATGGTGAAATGTAGTTGCTTAATTCCTTGTTCGGTCTTTTGATGGACAGGACCTGGTATCCCATTCCACACCATTACACATTTCATTATTTTTATATCCATTTATTAAAGGGTTTGTAAAATATCTCTTTTAATTTTATAGTTGATAGGCTGATTTTCCATGTCAGGCCACACCAATTTCATTTGATTTTCATAAAAACAAAGAGATGTGAAAGCAAGCAATAACTTTTAAACTGAGCATAGTGTAGGATTTCTGTATCCACGGGAAAATTGGGAACTAGCCTTACACAGATTCAAATTTGACTAAATGCAAGAGCAGGTATTTTATCAAATACAACTGTAAAACATTTATACAACATTTTCGACCATGGGAAGAGGCTACCAAAGATTTCAGTTTTTAAATTGTATAAATCTTTTGCGAACCGAAATCAAAGAACTAAAATCAGTTTAAGCATGGCCTCATAAAAATCATTCTAAATTACGGGTGCCCAATGTGGAGCAGGATCTGCTAACCCTTCCGGAGCACCTGAGATCATACACGTTTTGGTGGGGTTCGTGTTGCTCAGTCTTTAGTTTTCTATGTTGTGTTTTGTGTACTGCTGTGTATGTCTTGGTCTTTTTCTGTTTTAGTCATGGTGTTGTCAGTTTAATTCGACTTGAGTTTGAATGTCCCTTTGGTATCTTTCGCCTCTCTTTTCTACAAAGTTTGAAATTCAATATTATAGTAATCAATGTTTCCATGAACTTTGATAAATATTTGATAAACACATTGTACACAAGATATTTAATGTCTATCTTTGACAACAACAAAGTAACAAATATGTTCTCTTTATTAAATTGAACTAAAATTATGCAATATTTAATGATTGTTCCATTACAAATATTCAATGATTGTTCCATTACAAATAGTCAATGATGGTTCCATTACAAATGGTCAATGATTGTACTAAAATGATGCAATATTTAATGATTGTTTCATTACAAATAGTCAATGATTGGACTAAAATGATGCAATATTTAATGATTGCTCCATTACAGAATACACATGAAAGTAAACAAACTTTTTTGCATTTCTCAATATTTTGTTCTTAATAACAAAAAGAATCCATATTTGCAAGCATTCCGTGATTGGTTCACTATAAAATTAACACAATTATTCAAACAAGAATTATCTTTTTTCGTCATTCTCAAACAATAACAATGAACACAAAAAATATAAAGTAATGAGTTCAAATGTCTAAAATCCGCAATTGTGAAGATGACAAATTGAAAGTAAAATTGAACGTCATCCTGGGTCTACTTTTTTCCTTCTTCCATTTCAACATCTTCAACCGTTGGTGCACGGATAGTAAGATTCCCTTCATCATCTCTAAAGCATTGGATGTTTTTCCCATCCACAGACCGTGGAACTGTCATCTGACGAAAAAACGACTCACGAATTTCATGACCATCTTCTGACCTTTTTCGTTCTCCTTGGGCTGTCAACATCCCATCTTTGCATGATACTTTAACCTCCTCTGGCCGGTAATTTTCGACACTGAATTTCATCAAATTGCTGTGACTGTCGCTTGACACCAAGGAACGACCTTCTTGTGGTATAACTTGGAGTTGCCTCTCCTCTGAATGACGGTACGGGGCTTCTAACATCATAGTTCCATCCGATTTCATGAAGCTGTGAATTTTTTCAGCATCAACATTCTCTGGAATCTGGACTGTCCTAGTACGCTCCACAGTATCACCCCATTCATCATTACCATCTGTGTACTTAGCATGAATTATTACTTTACCTGAAATAATGAAAAATACTCTGAAATGTGCTTAACAGTTCTTGTGCTCAAGAACATTTTTTTCTCTGTAACATTCTTTATTAATCTAGGATATAATTGTAAATAGGTGAAATTATATTAATATCCGTCCACAATACCCCCCCCCCCAAAAAAAAAAACAAATGGTCGTCCCCTAACCCTATCCCTGTCGATGACATTCCGATAGCACCGTAGACTGGACATGTGCACACATGAACGTTTACATCGCCGACACACTATCGTTTCCTTCTCGTTAATGACTTGTCAAGAGAATTTTACTTGTAATATGAAAGACGACATGTGACGATAATTGTGTAGGAACTTCGGGGGATTGGTTCGAACTTGATAACATCGGCACAGGCCTAAGTTTCAAATCCCCCTAATATACCTTCCTTTATATAACACAGGCATTAGTCTCAGATTTTAAATATATACTTTAAAACTGTGTTTGTGTTATATAAATGTATATAGGTAAAAAAAATATGAGAAAAGTGCCTGTCAACATCGGGCTTCCACGAAGAAACTATACACGGAAGAAGAAGGAGAAAAGGGTGATTGAGCCCACATCTGGCCTTCATATTTATAAATCTCGTACAAAAATCAACAAAAAATGGGCTGCACAGAAAACTCACATCTTTCCAGTTGAACCACTCCCCCAAATTAAAAAATAGCAGCTGCTTATACTTTATACAACATACCAAGCATAATATAAATAATTTAATAATGCATGGTTACTTTAGCGCTCCCTCGTTTTCTCCATTGAACAACACTTCTAAATTAAAAAAAAATCTAAATCAGAGTAGACCAAAATAGGCATGGCCATTGGCACTTGTCTGTGTACAAAAACATAATCATAACAGACGAAAAAATAAAAACTTACCATCCTCTACTTTCACTTTGACATGTTGTGCATCAAAGTCTCCAATCTTTACGTTGTAGGTCCACTTTCTATCCGCAAGTGAAGTCTCAGGTCTGTATCTTCTCTGAATCACGGGGCGGCCATAACCCCAGCTTACGGGCATTGGGTTCCAGTCATCCATGAAGTGGTTCCAAAGCACTGGGACAAAAGACATGATTTTGATTTATATCTAGTAACTGGTAGTCTAGAGATGATACTGTGACGTGCCCGTTTCCGTTTGACACCATACTGTCTCTTCGGCTTTTATATAGTGTGAAAGCATGATTCTCGCATGTTGTAGAAATTGAAAGACGGAAAATACCGGTTGCTAAATATAAACAACGTAAATAACTTATTCAGGTTCAAGGTTAATACTAGTATGATCTAGAATGTTATTTTTAGAAGTCAATGTTGATTATCTTGTCTATTGTATTCGATTTCATACATGCATCAAGCAGACTTTATTCTAGACCCCCAAAATAAGCTATATACAATCCGCTTGAGCGTATATGTCTTATGTTTTTGAGTATTTCGTTATGTTTTGAATTATGTTGATATATAAAAGCAATATTCATGGGAACCCTTCATTTTCACAACACCAATCATTCATCTTTTTGGGTGGCATTTAAACATATAATGCTCTAGCATAATGGTCATTTTTCATTTCGGATCGACACAAACGTACTTTATTAAACAAATTACTTTAAGTATATTAAGATCAATCTATTGAATAATGTGTCCAGGTAGGGTGACATTTCTTCCTGCGGCCTGTAATCATGTGAACTAGCACGTTAAAATTCCGACTCACTCAGGGTGTCGGTCTAGTAAAAGACAGTGTTCATGTGCATTTCACATTATCTCGTCCTGATATACACGTAATATTTGTCACTGGATGTTACACACAACTTCAACATCATCATCTTGAATTTAACACATAACTTATATATATTTATACGAAGTTTGACTTGAAAGGATACTGAATATGAATAAAAGGGGAAGTGGGTAAGCGTCAATGAGAAAACCAACCAAAGACCCTGAAAAATCAAAAGACATCTAGAGGTCATTCGATCTTCTACAGTACGTACGTGATTGGAATAAAAAACATAAGAAAGATTCACAATGTGTCAATTATTTGCAATATTACTCGCACCTGTTTAAATTCATATATGCAAATGTTAATAGGATTGGCAGATGTGTAAAGGGACTAGTGCTGACTGATGTGCAAATGTTGATATGACTGGCAGAAGTACTAGTGCAAATGTTCATAAGACTGACAGATATGCAAAGATTGATAAGACTGGTATATGTGGAACGGTTGGTAGGACTGACAGATGTGCAAATGTTGATAAGACTGGTAGATGTGCAAAGGTAGCAGAACATTTTAATTCTTTTTTCTCTACTGTTGCCAATAAAATCAGGAATGATGTAATATATTCTCACCACACTAGCATTGTGGAAATAAAATAATCATAGTGGTGAGAACACCCACTTTAATTTTCAGAAAATAACACCAGACAGAGTTGAGAAAATTCTCAATAAAATCAATACAAAAAGGCTACAGATGCTGATGGTATACCGGTTCAAATTGTAGTACAGCTGTTGTTTCATCTCAGCTGACATCATTAATTGATATATCAATAGATACAGGTGTTTTGTTTTCAGATAGAAACCAATGAAAGAGGCTCAAGTTAGTTACACCACTACACAAGAAAAACAGTCAATAAGACTAATCAAGTTACAGACCAGTCAGTGTCCTGCCTATTTTATGCAAAAGTTTTGAAAAAGTTTTTCAGCTACAACCGGCTTAGTGATTACTTTGATTTGGTTTTAATCCAAATCTCTGTGCTTTCCGTCGTGGTATGGACCACTATACTAAGACAGCTTGAAGAATGGCGTTCTGTTCTTGATAAAAACCTTTATAGTGTTGCTGTTTAGGTGGACCTTTTGAAGGCTTTTTACTGTCTACCACATACAATTTTGCTGGACAATTTGTGCGCATATGGCGTTTTGGCTCATTCAGTTTCTATTCTTAAATCATACTTATCAGATAGAAAGCAACAGATTGAATTAAATTCCGTTTTTAGTAGCTGGGCTGATATCCAGAAGGGGGTACCCGAAGGATCAAATTGTGGGCCCTACTTTTAAACATTTTTGTAAATGATGCGTTTTTATTGATCAATAGGGATCACTGTACAATTTTGCAGACGATAATACTCTTTATTTTATAATTTAATTTCAACATTGGAAGCTGAGTCACTTCAATTATCAGATTAGTTCAGGGTGAATAAGATGCAAGCAAACACTGATAAATTTCAAATTTTAGCTTTTGGTAAAAACATTTATTATAAAAATCCATGTCTTCAAATTCAAAACACTGAATTTTACAAAAACTT
This sequence comes from Mytilus coruscus, assembly GCA_017311375.1. NCBI lineage: Eukaryota > Metazoa > Mollusca > Bivalvia > Mytilida > Mytilidae > Mytilus > Mytilus coruscus. The sequence goes on from CM029596.1 coordinate 130,152,728, forward strand.
CTGAGTATAGACTATCAACTAAATTTTGATGTACATATAAGTAAGATTTGCAGGAAGACATCCCAGCAACTGAATATCCAAAAACGTTTAGGCACCTTTTTGAACAAACTGAGTAAATTAGCCATTTTTCATTCATTTATATCGAGTAATTTCAAGTTTTGCCCTTCGGCGTGGCATTTCTGCACAGAAAAAAAATGAAAAAAAAAAAAAATTGAAAAAGTCCAAGAAAGAGCACTCCGTTTTGTATATGAGGACTTCTCTAGCTCATATGAGAATTTACTAGAAAAAATGAAGATGCCTTCTCTGCAAGTCAGAAGATTGAGATCAATGACAATTGAAACTTTTAAAATTGTTAAGAACTCATAACCTGTATAATATTCTTTCAAATATAACAATATATTTGATATTCCACATGTTAAAACTACTACTTAGGTTAAGAAAAATTTCGAAATTGTTGCTGCTACATTGTTTAAAAGTCTTCCGGCCATTTCGGGACGAAGAACAGTTTTCTCTCTGTTAAAAAGTCTTATACAGTCCTGGGAGGGCTTGGAATGTCGCTGTGCTTCATGTAGATAGGCTTACATTTTATTTCTCTGTGCTTATTGTACATAATCTTGCTATTTTATAGTTATGCTAGCATGAATAATTTGCTTTGCCATAATTGTGCTGTGCTTACTTTTATGTATGCTTCTCTATTTTTAGGTTGCTTGCATGATTATGATTTTTACATTATTGTATGTATTCGGTTGAAACCTCTATAGAGCTTATATTTTGTAGTTTGTGTAACTATACCGAATCTAAATAAGCTTTCGTATACGTATAAAAGTTGTCAGGACTGACAGATGTGCAAAGGTTGACAGGACTGACAGATGTACAAAGGTTGATAGGACTGACAGATGTGCAAAGGTTGACAGGACTGACAGGTGTGCAAAGGTTAATGGGACTGACAGATGTGTAAAGGTTAATAGGACTGACAGATATGCAAAGGTTGATAAGACTTGCAAATGTGCAAAGGTTGATAGGACTGACAGATGTGCAAAGGTTGACAGGACTTTCAAATGTGCAAAGGCTGATAGGACTGACAGATGTTTAAAGGTTAATGGGACTGACAGATGTTGAAAGGTTAATGGGACTGACATATGCGTAAAGGTTGATAGGACTGACAAATGTGCAAAATTTGATGGGACTGACAGATGTGCAAAGGTTGATAAGACTTACAGATGTGCAAAGGTTGGTAGGACTGACAGATGTGCAAAGGTTGATAGGACTGACAGATGTGCAAAGGTTGATAGGACTGACAGATGTGCAAAGGTTGATAGGAATGACAGATGTAAAAGGTTGATATGACTTACAGATATGCAAAGGTTGATGAGACTGACAGATGTGCAAAGGTTGGTAGGATTGACAGATGTGCAAATGTTGGTAGGACTGACAGATGTGCAAAGGTTGATAGACTGACAAATGTGCAAAGGTTAACAAGACTAGCAGTAGAGAAGAATATGATTAAACAGTGCTTTGTTATTTGCATGTTTAAAAGGAAACATTTGACTGTAATTTTTTGAATGTTATTGCCAAAGTTTTATTTAAGAACTGAATGCTTCTTTTTTTTATAATCATTGGGGTGAAAAGCCTTGACCGAAGCACATTTTGTATGAAGCGCTTCCACGATCAAATACAGGTTGACAGATAACATGAAGCTATAAACGTATATCGATAAACGTATAGTATACGTTTATAGTCTCCTGGTATCCCGCTTCTGTTATGAGAATTGAGGTGGATAAGGGAGAAGAGTTTATTTTGGCACTTGAATTCGAAAGAAGTAATGAATTTTTCAAATCGACCAAAAATAATTCTTCAGATGTACACAAGAAGTCTCCAAAACAAAAGTTCTTCTGACGTTAGGAGGCTCCAGCAAGTCCCCCCAAAAAAACATATGACGTCAGAGCCATAACGGATCATCAGATATATCAGTATTTGCAGATTTAAGTTTTTGTCCTCAAATATTTGTGTTAGTCTTCAAACTTCAATCATTTAAAGACAATACCTTGTCATTAATAGTAATATATGAGCTACTGCCTTAGCACCCCACCCCACCCCCATCCCTATACCAAAAAAAGAAGTTTATGCTATTGGTCTATTTTTGTATGTCCAATAAATTATGTGTATTTTGGTGGGTTTTACTACTATAAAAGAAATTGTGACGGCACAAAAATATTTGATAATCAAGATTTATTAGAATATACTAATCATAGATACCAGGATAAAAATGTGTACGCCAGACGTGTTTTGTCTACAAAAAACTGATCAGTGACGCTTGAAGTCAAAAAGGCCATATAAAGTACGAAGTTGAAGAGCATTGAATACCATTTCATTAGATATAGGAAATTTATCTGTTTATAATATTATATGGTAGAGTAGAATACAAAGTATAAAAATCAAACTGTCAGCCGAGGGAAATACACATTTAACCGAACATTGCTTTTCCAGAACTTTCCAAGAACCTTTAAGTATTTATCAGACTTTACACGTTTATTTATTTTACCTACTGGTAACTTTGTGGTTTTCAGTCGAGGTTGTCTAGCTCATTTAATGTTACAACATGTTCATCTATACAATCTTATCTTCAGTTGTAGTTGGTATGAACGTTCCAGAATTTGATTACTTGGTTTTTGACTATCTCAGTATAGTTCGTAAGTTAACCAATGACAACACTGGTGGTAGCTTTGTCATCCAGAACAAACACATGTTTTAATTTAATCGATGACAACACTGTTGATAGCTTTGTCATTCAGAACAACATGGTATTCCGAAAACAATTTTATAAAATTTGAAAAGATTTGGCCTTGTAATTTCAGTGAAGAAATAATGAAAATTAACATACCAGAAGGAAGAATAGCTTTGCTTGTCATGATTGGAGCTTCTCAGAATTAATGGCCATTTTATAAAAAGATCTTTCAAACATTATTCCTGCAACATTTGGTTCACAATTGCCATTGTTGTTTCAGAGGATATGAAATAAATATATAAAACATATATCAGTGATTAAAACTCGCATTTCTGGAATAATTTTCATCAGGCACTCTTGACATGACCAAAACTTGGGAAGCCAAAAAGCTCTAAAACAAAAACTGCAAAGAAAAACTTCAAAATCTGTATTCAATCACCTTTGCCTGAACAAGTTGCAACCTCAGTTAAAGTACATTTATACATATATAGACAATATTTGTACATTTTAGGAAAATATAGAATTTATTTGTACGAGCGTTAGAAACAGAGAGAACGGCGAGGCTCATCGAGCTTTTCTCTTGATTCGTAGAGAGTACAAATGAATTATATATTTTCCTACAATGTAAGAATATTTTTTTATCCTGTAGTTTAAACGTGTACTTGTTTTTATTTTCCCAACCGTTGGATTTGTTTTAATGTAATCAACATTACTAAAACGCGGACCACTGTGACGACCCCAAATTGAACTGTGATGTTAACAGTAATGGAATTTAATGGAATTTTATGGAATTTTATGCGACTGTCATACAAGTGTGAGGTTAAGCTATCTATAAAACTAGATTTAATCCACCAATTTCTACATAAGAAAATGCCTGTACCAAGTCAGGAATATGACAGTTGTTTTCCATTCGTTTGATGTGTTTGAGCTTTTGGTTTTTTCTTTTTGAATTTTCCTTGGAGTTTGGTATTTTTGTTATTTTACTGTTGAATATTACCGGTCGCTCGCTCTTACCAAGTTTAACGCCAGCAATGTTGTAGGTTTTTTTGATATCTTGATGTAAAATGTCTAATGATATGAAGACAAAATAGACGGTTTTTTTCCTATACATTACTTTTCGATTAAATCAAAATGTTTTGAACGAACAGCATTCTGTCAGAACTCATGCGATGTGGTATGATTGCCAATAAGACAACTGTCCGCCAGAAGCCATATGACGTAGAAGTTAGCAGCCATGTCAGCCATGTTGGTCATCATCGGACACATTTTTAAACTAGATACCCAAATAATGAGTGTGGCCAAGTCTGTTTCCAATTGACCAATTAGTTTTAGATGAGATTTTTGTTAGAGTTAATGGACGACGGACAACGACGACAGACGCCGAGTGATAAAAAAAGCTCATACTGACATTTGGACCAGGTGAGTCAAAAATGCAAAAGATAGAATAACTATCATCTTTTGATGGCGATTACCCGTGTAAGGGGTCAATTGATGATTTCTTCTATGAAACTTGTCTGTAGATGTTATTGTTCTGTCAATTTTACTGTTTGGAAATTCTCTCTATATAATAGTCTTAAATATAATAACCAAAACTTCGGAATTTGCAAAATATTGACATTTCATGGGCAATAACTCCAAAATAAATTGTACTGTTTTTCTTAAAATCACATAGAAGATATAATTTGACCTAATGATCATTCTTGTCCTTTAGTTATGTTTTAATTTTACCAATGTGTTCTATTTTACGAACAGCGTGACTTGTCTGTAGATGTTATTATTCTGTCAATTTTACTGTTAGAAATTCTCTCTATATAATTTTTTTAATATAATAACCAAAACTTCGGAATTTGTAAACTATTGACATTTCATGGGCAATAACTCCAAAATAAATTGTACTGTTTTTCTTAAAATCACATAGAAGATATAATTTAACCTAATGATCATTTTTACCCTTAAGTTCTGTTTTAATTTTACCAATGTGTTCTATTTTACGAACAGCGGCCTTGTTTGATCGCGGATCAGATCCCTGGATACATTTTTAAAATTAGATTCCAAAGGAATATTCAGGTAAAGTTTGATTACAATTAGCTCAGTTGTTTCAGAGGAGGTTTTTTTTAAGTTTACGACGGCGGACGACGGATACCGAGTGATGGCAAAATCGAGCATGGCCTTATAGGCCAAGTCAGCTTACAATCTAACAGTTTTAATGCTGATATGCTGATTTTCCATGTCAGGCCACACCAATTTTATTTACAGTTGTTTGATGTTCATAAAAACAACCAGATGTATAAACAAGAAATAACTTTTTAACTGAGCACGATGCAGGATTTCTATATTCACAGTAAACAGTTGCAAAGGAGTAGAGGCAATAAGGCCCTGATTTGGCCCAAATATTACTGCAAATTTAAAAGTTATCATACATATTCTTAAAATTGTCCTTACTAGACTAAGGTATTAGGTATTCAGAAAATAAAAACAAATTTTACATTAAACGAGTTACAGTGGCAACACAACCATGAGTAAACTTGTATATTTTGAATAAGTCTCAATTTTCCTTGTTTTTCATCAAATTTCAAGTATATTTCAGATTGGTAAAGTATGTGCGCACCCAAGAAACAACTTTATGTTTGGTGAGATTATGTCAATAGTTATGATAAAGCTTCTCCTAAATTATTTTGTTGTTTCTTGGCTGAGTACGATGTTTCCACAATGGAAATAACGATGGAAAACTACAAAATTTCTGTATTTTTCATCATTTTCAAGAAAACGGTACATATAACGTAATCGTGACATCATTAGATAAAAAATCTTATGTTTTTCATTTATATTTCTCGACTCTATGCATTTCCAAAAATTATGTGCCAATTTGAAATAGTTGTCAAACATTTTATTTTCTTTGGCCAAAACCGGGCCTTAATACCCTACTCCTTTGACTAATCTAGAAGCTGGTATTTTATCAAATTCACATGCAAAACATTTATACAAGATTTTCAACCTTGGGAAAGGGCTAAGGGGACGACCATTTGATATTCTGGGGCGGGGGCGGGCAGGAGGATTTTGAAAATTAATAACTCAGCCTTGATAATCACAAAAATAAATGGTTTGTTCTGTGGTAGTTTGAAAATAAATTACCTGACTTGCAATGTATTGACAATGAATAACTCAGCAGGTCTAATCAAAAGTATGAGATTCATAAATTCATCTTTTTTCCAAAAAAAATAAAATCGTGAAACACTTTCCATATATTTTTATAATAAAAGTATAAATATTTTTTAAATATACTTGAAATGTCAGAAAATTGGTTTCATTTAGCTTGAGGTTAATTGTCTCAGGAACACTTACCTCACTTTAATTAAATCAGGGCCGTAACTACATTGAGACAAATGCCTCATGTAGGAAATTTCAAAACCAAACGCTTGTCTCCATATCAAATTGTGTTCGCCGTGAGTGCCTTGCAAGAAGCAAGTTCTGTTCTCCCTCAGACGTAGCCCCTGATTTTTCGGAATCAATGTTTCTTATTTATTTGTCTTTTGTTCATTGATTGCCCTTCTGTATTCTGTTAGTGTTGCATTCATTTTGTAATTTAGTAATTTTATTATTAACTTGATCACGAGTTTAAAAAAACACAGCAGCCACAGACTTAACTATGTGAATCACATTTTTGCTTTATCATGCATATTTGTTTTTTGATGTTGTCCCTAGAAACTTAAGTCTTACACTGAATCTAAACGTGATTTTGCTTTGAAGCCAAAATATTGTCAAAAAATTATTAAAACAGAACTTGCATTTTCAGTTTAAGAAAGGGTCTGGGGAACACCCAGAAAGCATGATTTTGCATCATTTGTTCTATAGCTTCTGGGGCCTTCAGCGGTTCAAAAACCCTTCAAAAAAAAACATTTTGCTTCGCTCCGCTCGGCGAAAAATGTTTGCCAATACTTTTAAAAGAGCCTTAGTTACAGCCAAACTTTAATACTGTGTATGTATGCAATACATGTATATGCATTGGGGAATATAGAAGATTCATTTCTGCAGAGGATAATAATTAATTCTGATTAAATGGTACATAATGACTTGACTATACATGTATTATTTATAATAAACAAAAAATTTAAAAACTATATGCCCCCAGAATATCAAATGGTCGTCCCCTAACAAAGTTGTCTGTGTTTAAACTGATTAACCGAAATCAATTAACGAAGATAAAATTAAGCGTAGCCTAATAAAAATCATTCTAAATTACAAGAACTTTGTGTGAGACAGTGAAGTTTTGTAAAAAGAAGGGACCCCTATTGTTTATTATATAATTATAGTTACAATTTCAATACAGTTGTTTAGGTTGTTTACGGTATCATGTGTATCCTGCGAGATGCATCGGGCTTTATCATTACATTGCTGATAAGCCGACATAACACATGTAAAATAAAAATTATGAAAATGTATTTATAATTCTTTATTCTTTCCCAGGTAAGAAGTTTAATTCTATTATATTTTCATTTTAAAGAAAGTTATAATTTCTTCTAAACTTTTGGATATTTTTGAATCTTTAGTTAATTTTAATTGATTAATTGATTAATTTAACTGATTACATCTTTGTTTGTTTTATTGATTTAATAATGATTTTCACTATTATTTTAAAATTCACGTGATACCTCGATATAGAGCTGTGCTCTAGTAGAAAAACATTGAATGTTTTATTACATTTACATCTTTGTTATTAGATAAGTTTTATATATTTTTATGTAGCCCTATACCCGTTTAGTAGTTATCATTTTGTATTATTTTCTTATCTCATTCTTCCTTTATTGACCCTCAAGTTCATTACGAATTGGTATCAATGAAGAGTTTCCAAGATAAAAATAGATTAACGTAAATGTTCTAATGTACGTTCTGAGAAATAAAATCATCTTTGATTTAAGGAAATACATATATTGTTTTATGAAAAGAAAGATTAGTTAATTAAATAAATGTCATGACAAGTTATTTAAATTAATAAATGAAGTTCGTTCAATGCGTAAAAAGTATTTTCAGACCCATTAAAGTGAATACTTAAGTTCAATTGACTCCTAGATATAACAGAGTTTAAGAAATGTTTAAGTAAATTATTTATCAGGTACAATCATATGGTTATTAATTATGTCAGATATTATGTTATTTGTAAAACCTATGAACAGTATGTTAATTCTTGATCATTATATTGCTGATAAGCCGACATACCACATGTAAAATAAATATTATGAAAATGTATTTATAATTCTTTATTCTTTCCCAGGTAAGTACTAGACCCGGTAACATTTTCTGGGGCTCGTCCGGGGATGTTGGCTGCAAATATGACAACAACACGGACGTTGGCTGCAAATATGACAACAACACGGACGTTGGCTGCAAATATGACAACAAAGTGAAAGATCAAACAAAAGTCAAGCATGGTTAAAGAAACAGAGAAGGAGGAGGAATTTAGATTGGAGGTTACAGGAAAGATTTACATTCAACCGTTGGTTGTTTTGAAGACCCTAATTACCGAACTAGAAATACCTGCCGAGGACGTTTCTCAATTAACCAAGGTAAAGGCAATAAAGTTGATCACACAGTTTTTGAAAGATAAGCAGAAAGTTGAAGATAAAGGCACCACGACCCTATTACAAATAAATGATCTTATCGGGAGTAAAACACCAACTGAAATACTGGTAGCTGAAGGAATAGAAGAAACAGCTAAAGACGAGGAACAAGAAGTTGATGATCCCGAAATATCATTTAAAAAGAAAAATAACGATGAAATAAGACCATTATTAAAGGATAAATGCTCATTATGGAGAAAAGATTTCAAGATTTCTGGACAAATTGGCGACTCAAAATCGTGCATTTCATTCACTAGTTTATTTCGTCAAATAGAGGCAGGAACGGAAAAAGGATACGATGACAGAGAAATAATCCGAGTTGTAATACGGTCCATCACTGCAGGGTCTAGTTTACGTAATTACTTAGAGGGAAGGAGTAACTTGACTCTATCAACTTTGAGGGGAATACTTAGAGCGCATTATCGCGAAAAGACAGCGACAGAGTTATAAACAGAATTCTGCAATTTATCACAATCGCAAAAAGAAAATCCGCAAGAGTTTCTACTTCGGGCTCTTGATATAAGACAGAGATGTACCAACCGGACCCAGGTAAAACTTGAACTTTGATAAAAAAAAGTGATAAAATCATTATACAAATGATATTTAATGTCTATCTCTGACAACAACAAAGTAAATAAAATAACATATATATGTTCTCTTTTTTAAATTGAACTAACATTACGAAATAGTCAATGATTGTTCCCATGTAGAATACACATGATTGTCAAACAAGCTTAAAATGATGTTCTAAATAACAAAAAGAATCTGAATTTGCAAACATCATGTCTTATTTTTCTTTCGATAGAACTGAAAGTATGCAGCATTCAATCATTGGCAAATCAACACAATTATCCAAACAAGAATTACGCTTTTTCGTCATTCAAAAACATTTACAATGAACATAGTAATGAGTTCAAATGTCTAAAGTCTATAAAATACAATTATGAAGATGACAAATGGAAAGTAAAATTGAAAGTCATCCTGGGTCTACTTTTTTGCTTGTTCCATTTCAACATCTTCAACCGTTGGTGCACGGATTGTAAGATTCCCTTCTTCATCTCTGAAGCATTCGATGTTCTTTCCATCCACAGACCGTGGAACTGTCATCTGACGCCAGAACGACTCACGAACTTCATGACCATCTTCAGACCTCTTTCGTTCACCGTGTGCTGTCAACATTCCATCTTTGCAAGATACTTTTACCTCCTCTGGGCGAAAATTTTCGACATTAAATTTCATCAAATTACTGTGGTTGTCACTGGCCACCAAGGAACGACCTTCTTGTGGTACAACTTGGAGTTGCTTCTCCTCTGAGAGACGATACGGGGCTTCTAACATCATAGTTCCATCCGATTTCATGAAGCTGTGAATTTTTTCAGCATCAACATTCTCTGGAATCTGGACTGTCCTTGTTCGCTCGACAGTATCTCCCCATTCATCATTACCATCTGTGTACTTAGCATGAATAATTACTTTCCCTGAAACATAGAAAAATACTCTGAAACGTGCATAACAATTTTAGCGTTCACAAACAAATGCCCTGGCCTGCATTGCTGTCATATTTTAAGAATAACCACGATGCGGATAGATTTCTTCAAATTAATGTGCACACTCTGACATGTCGACGATATTGCGATAGCACTTTAGATTGGACACGCACGAACGTTTAAATCGCCCACACGCTATCGTTTCCTTCTAGTCTATGACTTTTCAGATTTTTAATTGAAATAAGAAAGATGACATGTGACAATAGTTGAGTACTTGCAAGGACCATCCCCCCTCCCCACACCCCGTTTTTGACTGGGTTTATGTTGTTCTAGTTTGGTACCCGTCCGGTATTTTACAAATTTGACAATTTTCCACAACCTTCAATGGCGGTTTTCCCCTCAAATATCAATAGGTTAAGATTGACGTTAAAATAGCTTACATGAAATTTTGAATGATGTCTGATAATTGCCCCCCAAAATCACAATAGTAAATATTCAACACCGTCGCAAAAAACGAAAAACTTCAGGGTCGGAGTAAACATCTGAATTTCTCTTATTTTTAAAGGCTCCCCTTTCCAAAGACATGAACATTTCACCAATATTAAAATGCCACACTTGACTCCTAAATATCATCTTGAACCATTGAAATATACGCTCAGTCATGAGTTTTGCGATTAATCCTGTAAGGAAACAACAGTTAATCTTAATATTATCGGTGTTTTTATCATATGGAAAGGGGTATTATATTAAAAAAAAAACGCAAAAACTGAAAGACATCAAACCATTATTCCCTATTATTGTCATTTTTCATGTCCAACAAACACACAGAAGATGGCCATGACTCATATGAATAAAACATAAGTTTGAAGCCAAAAAATATGACACAATAGTTATAGATATGACATCTGAATCAAGTATTAGACACTTCTGTTTTGATAATCAACTGATTTATAGAGTATTCGTCAAATCAGCTATAATTTTTGCATGTTTAAAATACAGATTTGCTAAAATCTTATAAATTTTTGCTGATGCCCCCAATCTGAAGTTTTGAAAAATTCAATACCTCCCCTCTCAACTCCCAAAATTTTCAAGCCCCCCTCCCCCCTCTTCAGGTTACCAATGACCAGTCCCTAAACTTGATAAAAAATCTAAATCAAAATAGATTAAAATAGGAATGGCCATTGGCACTTGTCTCTAAAAATATACTTCTATATTTTTCCTGCTCATGTTATGGATAATGATGCCCTCGACGACATCGTATATGATCATCACAGACGAAAAATAAAAACTTACCACCCTCTACTTTCACTTTGACATGTTGTTCGTCGAAGTCTCCAAGCTTCACGCTGTAGGTCCACTTTCTATCCGCAAGTGAATTATCAGGTCTGCGTCTTCTCTGCAACATGGGGCGGCCATATCCCCAGCTTACGGGCATGGAGTTCCAGTCATCCATGAAGTGGAACAAGTCATCGAAATCATTCTGCCTTTGATTGTAGCGGTTCCAAAGCACTGGGATAAAAGACATGATTTTGATTTTTGTCTTGTAGCTGGTAGTGTAGAACTGATACTATGGTATGTCCGTTTCCTTTTGATACCATACTGTCTCTTCGGCTTTTATATATAGTGTGAAAGCTTGATACTCGCAAGTTCTAGAAATTAAACGACGGAAAAATACCGGTTGCTAAATATAAACAACGTAAATAACTTATTCAGGTTCAAGGTTAATACTAGTACGATCTAGAATGTTATTTTTAGAAGTCAATATTGGATCATATTGATCATTTATTCAATTGTATTCTATTGTATTCTTTTTCATATACAATAATACATCCAGCAGACTTTATAATAAAATAAATTAAAATAACTTGTTCATTTTGTGGGAAGTTATCGAAGAGAAAGTAGGGAGGGTGGTAAAGGGATATTTTCGTGCAACGTGTTTTGCCATTTTTATTTCACGTACATCCGTGAAAAAGGTTCGTTATTCACCGTGTTTCGTGAAATCGGTAAAAAGATCAACGTGCAAGAGATTTTTAATTGTTCGTTCATCGTGAAATGGCAATTTTATTTCGCATTCTTTTGTGCAGATACCCCCCTTTTACGCCCCTCAGTAGGTATTCACGGGAACACACTGAGCAGTCATTTTTTTGGGTGGCATGGTTTTTTTGGGAAGAATTTTTTTATTTTTTTTTATACATTTTAACAAACAAAAAAACTTATTAATTAATTAACATATGTTATCATTTTCTAAAGATACAAGTTATTTTCTTCATTAACAAACTATTTTTTTCTTCAAAAAAAGAATCTGACTGGCAGTGACAATTTATACACATTTATTATACATAAAAAAAAAAACCATCAACGTACAAAAATTGGGATGTATTTTTTTAAAGACGGGGTATATTTTATTTCACTTATGAAATTTAGAACTTATATGTTCCGCTAGGCGAGCAATCAGATAGGTACCCAAAACTCAATATTATTATAGGAAAAATGTAATTTAAATGTTTGATTTTTTTTTTTTAGATGAAGCTGTTTATCTGTATTTCCCTGAGGTTCTACATACATATAGATATAAATTATATAATGAAAATGCATAATGGTCATTTTTTAATTCGGATCGACACAAACAAACTTCATTAAAAAGGTCACTTTAATTATAGGATGAATTTATTGAATCTATTGAATAATGACTTTTTAACATGTCAACTAGAACGTTAAAACTCCGGCTCAGCTTGTCGGTCTAGTATAAAGCAGTGCTCATATGCGTATCACTTTAACATCATCAAGTCCTAATATGCATGTAATATTTGACACTGGACGCTAAACACCAAACGAACATGATCATCTTGAATTAAAAAACAGCAAACATATTTATGCAAAGTTTGACTATAATCAATGAAAACAACACGTTATAAATTTCATGCGTCCGGAACGATTTTCTGGATTTACATTCATCAGGATTTACCTTCATCAGGAACGCTCAATGCCAAATATTTGAAAGCTAAGGATGAGTAAGAACCGAAGAGCTATACGACCAAAAAGGACCAAAAAAAATAGCCAAATCCATCTAAGGTCAGCTTTGCCTGAGGGAGTTGAAACCTTAGTTCTAAATAATTTCAAAATTTATAAACGGACAATTTTAGAAAGGTATGTTATAAATCATGTCAGTACCGAAGTACTGGCTACTGAGCTAGCTAGCTGATGATACCCCGGGGACTGACAGTCCACCAGCAGAGGTATCGATCCAGTGCTGTTAACAATGAAAACAACACGTTATAATTTTCATGCGTACAAAACGCTTTTCTGGATTTACCTTCATCAGGAACGCTCAAAGCCGAATATTTGAAAGCCAAAGATGTGTAAGAACCGAAACAATTGAAGAGCTATACGACCAAAAAGGACCTAAAAGGATACTGAATATGAACAAAAGGAGAAGTGGGTATGCGTTAATGGGAAAGCAACCCAAAAAATCAAACGACATCTAGGAGTCAACTCAAAACTTGCACAAAAGTGTCAACAATTTACAATATTACACATACCTTTTCATATGCATATGTGTAAACGTTAGTAGAACTGCCAGATGTGTATAGGTCATAGGACTGGCAGTGTGCAAAGGTTGATCTGACTGGCAGATGTGCAAAGGTTGATAGGATTGCTTTTGTGCAAAGGTTGATAGGACTGGTAGATGTGCAAAGGTTGATACTGAGGACTGACAAATGCATGCAAGTGCAAAGGTTGATAGAAATAACAGATGTACAAAGGTTGATATGACTTACAGATGTGCAAAGGTTGATGTGATTAACAGATATGTGCAAAAGTTGATAGGACTGGTAGATGTGCAAAGGTTGACAGCACTGACAGATGTGCAAAGGTTGATAGGACTGACAGATGTGCAAAGGTTGATTGGACTGACAGATGTGTAAAGGTTGATAGAACTGACGGATGTGCAAAGGTTGATAGGACTGACAGATGTGTAAAGGTTGATAGAACTGGCAGATGTACAAAGGTTGATAGGACTGACAGATGTGCAAAAGTTGATAGGACTGACAGATGTGTAAAAGGTTGATAGGACTGGCAGATGTGCAAAGGTTGATCGGACTGACAGATGTGCAAAGGTTGATAGCACTGATAGATGAGACAAGATTGATTAGACAGTGCTTCGTTATTTGCGTGTTTTCAGTCATCGCCAAAAAAATCAGTTATGTATAAACGTACTTTAAACTACTATAAAAAAACTTATCATTAACTTTTGTAATAATACATATGAAAATAGTGAAATTAACTATTTTTGGAGTGTAAAAAAATCTTTGGATGTTTTAAATAAATTACGTGCTTTTGGTGGTCCTTTTGATTCTGTTGACAGTTTTGATTTTTCAACTCTTAATACTACACTTCCACACAATCCTATCAAGCAAAAGTTGTCCTATTTGATTAAATGGATATTGGTAAATCTGAATGCAAATATATTTGCTGCAACTCATTTAAAGCCTTCTTCTCTAATGAGAAAGATAAATATGCTAGATATACTTACTGGAGATGTGATGAGATGATTGAAGCTGTTAATTTTCTCCTTGATAATTTTAATGTACGTTTCGGCAATAAAGTTTATCGACAGGTTGTAGGTATTCCTTTGGGCACCAATTGTGCCCCTTTAATAGGAGACTTGTTCTTGTACTGTTATGAATCACAGTTAATGACCAAACTCAGTGAAGACCCCTCTAAATTGCATTTAATTGATAAATTCAACAACACTTTCCGTTATCTTGATGATAATTTTTCGTTAAATAATCAAGAATTTTCTAAATATACTGCACGAAATTTACCCAAAGGAACTTACTTTAAAAAAATCAAATATAAAAGGTAATAACTGTCCTTTCCTAGATTAAGATATTTCAGTTTTACACGGGAAACTCTACACTAAAATTTACGACAAAAGGGACGATTTTTCGTTCCCTATTGTTAATTTTCCTTTTTTTGGACGGTGATGTTTCTGTGTCACCATCTTATGGTGTTTATATAACACAACTCGTTCGCTATGCCCATGTCTGTTGTGACGTTTTGGATTTCAATGAACGTAATATATGTATTACTGTTAAATTATTAGGTCAGGGATTTCCACAAATTACTTAAAACCTTTAATAAATTCTTCCATAGATAAAAAGATTTGGTTTATAAATTTGGTTGCACCTGTAGAAAACTTATTTTTTACGGGATAGCACATCCTAATTTTTACGGAGATGTTGTTTACCGAGCCCGGAAATTTAGTTACGATGCGGGTAAACTTATCGATCCTTTAAATAAATTTATTCTAAAAGGTTACCAATTCAACACTGTAATTAGATCTTTGTATACTGTTTTTATTGGTATTAATATTGATTTTGTTATCAGTAAATTAAAATCAAACTAAATATCATTTGTTTATACATATGCACATTCATGGGTCTACAATCTGTCGATACCTGCATCTTGGCATTGCACAAGGTCATGCATATTATTCCCTGACTGTTAATGACGTCTTTACACTGGATATTGGATGTGTACTGATTCATATTTTAGTCTAAGATGCATGATTTTTTATTAGTTGTTATTGGCTTTGAACTAGATGTCAGTAACTACGAGTACTCTCAAATCTGTACTTAGTGTCTTTTTGTTGTGGGGATGTATAAGTACCCTGCCATGTCCACTCTGTATTTTTGTTAGATTTATTTCTGCTTTGTATCCATCTGATGAGTTAAGCCCTTTTCAACTGATTTTTATAGTTTGTTCTTATGTTGTACTGTTACACCACTGCCCCAGGTTAGGGGGAGGATTGGCGCCTTCAACATTGTTTAACCCCGCCACATTCTGTATGTGCCTGTCCCAAGTTAGAGACTGTAATACTAATTCAGTGGTTGTAGTTTGTTGCTGTATATCATATTTGTTTTTCGTTCATTATTTTGTACATAAATCAGGCCGTTAGTTTTCTCGTTTGAATTGTTTTACATTTGACATTTCGGGGCCTTTTTATAGCTGACTATGCGGTATGGGTTTCACCCATTGTTGAAGGCCGTACGTAGACCTATAGTTGTAATTTTTTGTGTCTTTTGGTCTCTTGTGTAGGGTTGTCTCATTGGCAATCATACCCCATCTTCTTATTTTTATATTAAACTCAGGTTGCAACTTTTTCAGGCGAAGATGATTGAATACAGATTTTGATGTTTTTTGGCAGTTTTGGTCTTAATGATGATACCAACTTGTTGGCTTCACATGTTTTGGTCATGCCAAGAGTACCTCACGATACTCATTCCAGAAATGTGTGTTTTAATCACTGATGTATGTTTATTACATTTATTTCATATTTGAAACTGCATGGCAATTGTGAACCAAAGTTTGCAGGAATAATATTTGGAAGGTCTTTTTATATAATCCTACCTACTTCTGAGTAGTTTTTTAATATTGATATTTTCTCCTCTGAAATTACCAGGCCAAAGCTTTTCAAACGTTATGAAATTGTTGTGGGAAAACCTTTTAATTACAAAGATTCCTCGTTTAGTGTTGATTAACATCATTCAAAGTTCAACCCCCCCCCCGCTTGAACTCCGTGAGAAACCACCACTTTTGTACTACTAGTATCTCCTAAGATATATTGTCCTCATATTTTTATACGACCGCAAAAATTTTGCGGTCGTATATTGGTATGACGTTGGCGTCGTCGTTTTTGTCGTCGTCATCGTCGTCGTCGGAAGACACATTAGTTTTCGCACTATAACTTTAGTTTAAAGGAATGGATCTCTATGAAATTTTACCATAAGGTTCAATACCACAAAAGGAAGGTTGGGATTGATTTTGGGGGTTATGGTACCAACCATTAAGGAATTAGGGGCCAAAAAGGGGCCAAAAATAAGCATTTTTGTAACTTCCAGACAATAACTTGTGTGTAAGTGTATGGATCTCTCTGACATTGTACCACAAGGTTCCATATCACAAAGGGAAGGCTGGAATTGATTTTGGGGGTAATTGCCTAAAAATTTTAGGAATTAGGGGCCAAAAAAGGGGCAAAAAACAAGCATTTTTCTAGTTTCGTGACAATAACTTGTGTGTAAGTGTTTGGATATTTCTGAAATTGTACTACAAGGTTCCATACCACAAAGGAAAGGCTGGGATTGATGATGGGGGTAATTGCCTCAATATTTTAGGAATTAGGGGCCAAAAAGGGGCAAAAAATAAGCATTTTTCTAGTTTCATGACAATAACTTGTGTGTAAGTGTTTGGATATTTCTGAAATTGTACTACAAGGTTCCATACCACAAAGGAAAGGCTGGGATTGATGATGGGGTAATTGCTTCAATATTTTAGGAATTAGGGGCCAAAAGGGCAAAAATAAGCATTTTCTAGTTTCAGGACAATAACTTGTGTGTAAGTGTATGGATCTTTCTGAAATTGTACTACAAGGTTCCATATCACAAAAGGAAAGCTGGGTTTGAGTTTGGGGTAATTGCCCTAAACGTTTAGGAATTTAGGGCCAAAAGGGCCAAAAACACATTTTCTAGTTTCAGACAATAACTTGTGTTCAAGTGTATGGATCTCTGAAATTGTACTGCAAGGTACCATACCACAAAGGGAAGGCTGGGATTGAGTTTGGGGGGTGATGAATCATAAGGGGATTCAAAACATTTGTGGGGGATTTTTTTTTTTACTTTTTTTTTTCTTTTAAAATTTTCCATTTAAAGTTGGTTATTTCTGATTTATATTTAAAAGCAAATAATAATGATATGGTAGGAGATACACACCAAACAGGATGTGTAAATTATTATATAACAAGTATTGTGCAATAGCAAGAAATTTTCAATTGCACAGTATTGCACAATAGCAAGAAATCTTCAATTGCACAGTATTGCGCAATAGCAAGAAATCTTCAATTGCACAGTATTGCGCAATAGCAAGAAATATCCAATAGCACAATATTGCGCAATAGCAAGAAATTGTCAATTGTACAGTATTGCGCAATAGCAAGAAATATTCAATTGCACAGTATTGTGCAAAAGAAGATACTTCGTATAAATTGCTTATTTCTTGACCAATTTCAATGGGGTTTTATTCTTGAATTCTTGGGGTTCTTTAATATGCTGAATCTAACCGTGTATTAAGTTTTTGGATTTCGGGCCCCGTTTTTAAATTGGTCCACATTGAGGTCCAAAGGGTCCAAAATTAAACTTTGTTTGATTTCATCAAAAATTAAATTATTGGGGTTCTTTGATATGCCGAATCTAACCGTGTATTTAGATTCTTAATTTTTGGTTCCGTTTTCGAATTGGTCTACAATAAGGTCCAAAAGGTCCAAAATTAAACTTAGTTTGATTTTAACAAAAATTGAATTCTTAGGATCCTTTGATATGCTGAATCTAAACATGTATTTAGATTTTTGATTATGGGCCCAGTTTTCAAGTTGGTCCAAATCGGGGTCCAAAATTAAACTTTGTTTGATTTCAACAAAAATTGAATATATGGTGTTCTTTGGTATGCTGAATCTAACCATGTATTTAGATTTTTGATTTTTGGGCCCCGTTATCAACTTTGTCCACATTGAGGTCAAAAGGGTCCAAAATTAAACTTTGTTTGATTTCATCAAAAATTGAATTCTTGGGGTTCTTTGATATGCTGAATCTAACCATGTATTTAGATTTTGGATATTGGACCATAATAGGTGAATGTCCAATTTAAAATTTTTAAGTTCTTAGACCACATTCATTCTGTGTCAGAAACCTATGCTGTGTCAAATATTTAATCACAATCCAAATTCATAGCTGTATCAAGCTTGAGTGTTGTGTCCATACTTGCCCCAACTGTTCAGGGTTCGACCTCTGCGGTCGTATCAAGCTGCGCCCTGCGGAGCATTCTATTTTATACAACAACAAAATATAATATGCCAGTTGTGTTCGAAACTTTCGTCGGCAAGAACGCATGAATCACGTTGATTGTCGTATATAACCCTTTGATTATATTTATCAGACTGTTATACAAATAAAATACTAAGGAAAATGTTATGAATTTGTTTCGGATGACAAAGCTACCACCAGTGTTATCATTGGTTGACTTAGGTACATGTGTTTGTTCCGGATCACAAAGCTACTACCAGTGTTGTCATTGTTTCGTTAAAGTACATGTGTTTGTTTCGGATGACAACTCTACCCCAATTGTGTTGTCAATGATTGGCTTAAGTACACGTGTTTGTTCCGGATGACAAAACTACCCCAATTGTGGTGTCATCGATTGGCTTAAGTACACGTGTTTGTTTTGGATGACAACGCTACCCCAATTGTGGTGGCAATGGTTGGCTAAGTACACGTGTTTGTCCCGGATGATAAAACTACCCCAATTGTGGTGTCATTGATTGGCTTAAGTACACGTGTTTGTTCCGGATGACAAAGCAGCCACCAGTGTTGTCATTGGTTGACTTAAGTACATGAGTTTGTTCCGGATGACAAAGCTACCACCAGTGTTGTTATTGGTTGACGTAAGTATATGAGTTTGTTCCGGATGACAAAGCTACAACCAGGGTTGTCATTGGTTGACTGAAGTAAAATAACAAAGCTACCACCCGTGTTTTCATTTGTTGTTTAAAGTACAAAAATACCCCATGTACTTGTCAGTAAAGTTTAAAAATTGTATTTTTTTAAGGACGACAAAGAAAGCTACCACCAGTGTTGTCATTGGTTGACGTATGTACATGTAGTTTTTTTCGGATGACAAAGCTACCATCAGCGTTGTCATTGGTTAACCTATGTCGGATTACAAAGCTACCCCCAGCATTGTTATTGGTTGACTTAAGTCGGATAGCAAGGCTATCACCAGTGTTGTCATTGGTTGACTTAAGTAAATGTTCCGGATGACAAAGCTTCTACCAGTGTTTTCATAGGTTTACTGACGTATTATACTGAGATACTCAAAATCTAGTAATCATATCAGTATTCTAGTACGTTCATACCAACTACAACTGAAGATGAGATTGTATAGATGAACAGGTTTACTCATCAAATGAACTTAAAAACGTCAACAGAACACCACAAGGTTACCACTATTTAAATAAGGAACCTATTATAGTATTATCTTCTTCCAGTTTAAAATTGTCACCACAACCACAAATATAAGAGAGGCAAAAGATACCAAAGGATAAATTGAAAACAAACTGACAATGCTATGGCAAAAACGAAAACGACCAAAATACAAACAACAGTACTCAAAAGACAACATAGAAAACTTAAGACTGACCAACACGAACTTCAGCAAAACCGGAGGTGATCTCAGGTGCTCAAAAAAGGGGTAAACAGATCCTGCTTCACATGCGACATCCGTCGTGTTACTCTTATGATATACGTTGATAAACTCCTATAATATACTTTGACAAGTTTTAATAAGTGATTAGGAATCACAAAATAGCGGATTGGTTATTTACTCCTATCTAACCCTAAGACATCACCAAACTAATAAACCACCGGTTAAGTAGATGTTCTAATCCCGAAACTTAACCGACAAATAGTACACAGGCACTTGTCTCAGAAAAAAAATTTCTTTTATACCTTAATATAACGGGTATATAGTAAATTTTTTTTCTGAGACAAGTGCCTGTGAAATAGTAAGGTGTTTACAACCTATGGTGAAGTTTTTATTAAATTAATTCAGCTAGCTGTGTTAACTGTCAAATTAAATGACACATTAAGTACATGGCTTCACTTGACATCTTTGGTGTCAAACATACAGTTAATTAACACCAATTACCATAGCTTAAGGTCACAAATATTTGTCTATTTCAAAGTTGTTTGACAATAAATTTGAGTTACTTCCCCTTTTTTGTCACCTTTCACCATATACTCTTTAGTTTTATGTTGTTTTTTTTTTTTTGTAAAAAAATTAAATCTAAGACAAATTGAACCCAAATACATATTAGAATATTACATTCTTTTATTTTTCTACCTTAGAACAATTAAAACATTATTTTGAAAATTATTTTTTTATCTCTACTTCCTTTAAATGCTTTTTTTTTTAGATTCAAATATTAACAAACTTTGAGAAGAGTATCTTAGGAATTGATCTTAAAATATGAATGAAACATGAAGAAGGAGGGATATAACACATTAATATTACAATGGCTTATTATGCAATTATGCAATGACAAAATAAAATTAAAGTGTTGAATCATTTTCAGTTATTACTTCACTATGTGAACATATTTTTGAAACTGTTCGAATTAAAATATAAAGAAATGTCCCCTAAATACTTATATTCAACTGAAAAAAAAAGTTCGTACGCGTTATGACCTGAGATTTTCTTCTTCAATGCAGGTCATGACCTGCATTTTCATTTTCATAGGTTGACAGGTATGATTTATATATGACTCCGATCAACATGACTGAATGGTATTCTAATAAATAAGGATTATCAAACCTTTTTGTGTCGTTACAATTTCCTTTTTAGTAGTAAAACTCACCACACATTGGACAGATAGAAATAGGTTAATAACAAAAGCTTTTCTGTACGGAAAAAGGGGGTAAAGCAGTAGCTCAATTCCTAATAACAAGGCATAGAATAAAGGCTATTTTCCAGTTAATTTTTAAATGAATGAAGTTTATAGACTAACACAAATTTTAAAGACAAAATTCAAAAATCCAAATATTGACAGCGGATACTCCGTGATGGCTGACTTGCTGGAGCCTCGAGACGTCAGACCAACTTTTTCTTATTTTATTTTAGAATTCTTGTGTACACCTGAAGGATGCTTTTTGTTCGATTTATATACAATACATTTTTTCTTTTTTCAAATTCACGTGCCAAAATAAAGTCTTCTCCCTTATCCACCTCAACTTACTCTAACCAATATAAAAATAAGAAGATGTCGTATGATTGCCAATGAGACAACTCTCCATCAGAGACCAAGTTTAACGTTAGAAGTAGATTTGTTATACCTTGATGTAAGAGTTTCTAACGAATTACGACGAATGAAAAATGTTTTCCTATACATTATATTTCAATTAAATCTAAATGTTATTCGCACTAACAACATTCTATCAGAACTCCTTCCATGTAGCGTTTATATAAAATAAGAAGATGTTGTATGATTTCCAACAAGAAAACTCTCCACCAGAGACCAAATGACGTAGAAGTTAGCAGCAATGTCCACCATTGTTGGTTGGCATGCGGGATCATCGGACACATTTTAAACTAGATATCCAAATAATGTGTGTGTCCACGTTTAGTTCCATTGGACCAATAGCTTTAGATGAGATTTTTTGTGAATGTTAACGGACGACGGATGACGACGACAGACGCCAAGTGATAAGAAAAGCTCCCACTGATATTTGGGCTAGGTGAGCTAAAAAATGCAAACCATAGATTAAAAACAATCGTCTTTCCAGGGCTTTAGCCCATATAAGGGGTCAATTGATTATTTCGTACATGTGACTTATTTGTAGAGCTTATTGTTCTGTCATTTTTACAGTTTGAAATTTCCATCTATCCATTACAGTTTTCAATAAATTAACCAAATCTTCGAAATTTTCAAAATGACATTTCAGATCCAATAACCCAAAAATAAATTGTATTTTTTTCTTAAAATTATATGGAAGATAGATCTTCATCTGCTCATCATTTTATCCATTAGCTCTCTAACTGCTTTAATTTTACCAACATGTTCTATTTTTAGCAACAGCGGCCATGTGTGTTGATGGGTCAAATCACTGGATACATTTTTAAAACTAGATACCATATTAAGGAACATCTAGGTAAAGTTTATGACGGATACCAAGTGATGGCAAAAGCTATCATTTTGTCCAAATCAACTAAAAATCTAATAATTCTAATCCTGATATGCCCATTTTACAAGTCAGGCAACACCAATTTTATTCAAGGTTCTTTCATTTTCATAAAAAAGAGATTGTAACAGCAAGCAATAACTTTAAACTTAGCACGATGCAGCATTTTTTCATTCACAGGAAATTGGGGACTAGCTTTAAACAGTCTCAAATTTGACAAATTTGAGCAGGTAGTTTATCTAATTCAAATGTAAAAGATTTATACCTGGGAAGTGGTCAACAAAGTTGTCTGTGTATAAACTTTTTAAATCTTTTGCAAACCGAAGTCAAAGAACTAAAACCAAATTAAGCGTAGACTAATAAAAATCATTCTAAAGTAAACGAACTTTAAAATTCAATATTATAGTTATAATCAATGTGTCCTTAAACTTTTTATTTTATGTCTACCTGTGCGAATTTCAAACGCGCGATTTTACGCCAGTACTTAAAACCTTCCATCCTTTATAGGTGGATTTTACATAGATAAATAAAATCGTATGATATAAGCATAATGAGGATGTTAAATTTGATGTATGCCTTTTTGTGCTTCTTCGTAACATTTGTTTGTTTTTATTGTGATTAAGATGATAACACAATGTTGACTGCTGTAACCCTATTTTTGACATTTTTACCAATTGTGTCTGTTTGTTTTGTTCACGCATCGTTGTCAATATAATGGAATCTGATGCGACTGTCATACAAGTGAGAGGTTTGGCTAGCTATAAAACCAGGTTCAATCCACCATTTTCTACATAAGAAAATGCCTGTACCAAGTCAGGAATATGACAGTTGTTGTCCATTCGTTTGATGTGTTTGAGCTTTTGATTTTGCCATTTGATTGAGGACTTTCCGTTTTGAATTTTCCTCGGAGTTCAGTATTTTTCTGATTTTACTTTTTGATAAATAAGTGATAAACACATTGTATACATGATATTTAATGTCTATCTTTGACAAAAACTAAGTAAATAAAATAACATATATGTTCTCTTTTTCTAAATTGAACTGAAATTATGCAATATTCAATGATTGTACCATTACAAAATTTCAATGATTGTTCCATTACAGAATACACATGATTGTTAAACAAGTTTGTCTCAAAATGTTCTATATAACAAACAGAATCTAAAGTCGTATTTCTCTTTTTGATAGAACTGAAAATATGCACCATTCAAGCATAAATTAGTTCACTAGCAAATTAACACAATTATTCAAACAAGAATTACGCTTTTTCGTCATTCAAAAAAACAATAACAATGAACACAAAATCAAATTATCTATAGTCTGCAATTGTGAAGATGACAAATTGAAAATAAAACTAAAAGTCATCCTGGGTCTACTTTTTTGCTTGTTCCATTTCAACATCTTCAACCGTTGGTGCACGGATTGTAAGATTCCCTTCATCATCTCTAAAGCATTGGATGTTTTTCCCATCCACAGACCGTGGAACTGTCATCTGACGAAAAAACGACTCATGAATTTCATGACCATCTTCAGATCTTTTTCGTTCTCCTTGGGCTGTCAACATCCCATCTTTGCATAATACTTTAACCTCCTCTGGCCGGTAGTTTTCGACATTGAATTTCATCAAATTGCTATGACTGTCACTGGCCACCAAGGCACGACCTTCTTGTGGTAAAACTTGAAGTTGTTTCTCCTCGGAAAGACGATACGGGGCTTCTAACATCATAGTTCCATCTGATTTCATGAAGCTGTGAATTTTTTCAGCATCAACATTCTCTGGAATCTGGACTGTCCTTGTTCGCTCGACAGTATCTCCCATTCATCATTTCCATCTGTGTACTTAGCATGAATAATTACTTTACCTGAAACATTTAAAAAAAATACATTGAAAAGTTCTAAACAGTTTAAGCGCTCACTACCATTTTATTTCTGCGACGTTCTTTAATTATCTATGCATAAGTGAAATTATAATAAATTCCTTCTGCAAACCCCTTCCTCCTTAACCCTTTTAAAAGTACTTTTTACTCTTTAAGCAAACAAATGCCCTGACCTGAATTGCTGTCATATTTAAAGCATAACCACTATGCGAATAGATTTCTTCAAATGGATATGCACTCTGTCATGTCGACGATATTGCGATAGCCCCGTGCAGGAACCTTTACATCGCCGACACTCTACGGTTTCCTTCTCGTTTATGACTTGTCACAGATTTTTACTTGTAACAAGGAAGACATGTGACGATAGTTGTCGGTGAACTTCATATCTTTAAGATATCTCCCAAATTTCGACTCGGTTTATGTTACTCCAGTCTGGTACCCGTCCGGTATTTTACAAGTTTGACAATATTTGTCTATTCCGAAGGCAGGAACTTAAGGCTCCTCAAGTTTTACTAAATTTGTGGCCTAGATTTTTGAACGAATAAAATACTATTACCGTCCAAAGTGTGAAAAATTGATAATATAAACAAGTCACAAAAGTTTCATGAAAACTGTTCAGAGCGTTTTTGGGTTAATGTCCAAAAACAGGAAAATCCCCCCTTTTAATGATAATAAAGTCCTAAAAATCCAAAACGTAAAATCCAAATTTTTTATAAATCAAAAGGGAACGTATGTCAATATATATAAACAATTCACCAAAGTTTCATGAAAATTGCTCAAAGCATCTTTGAGGTTTAGTCAGAAAATTGGAAAATCCCCCATCTTTTCATGAATAAAATCCCACAACTCCGAAAAGTAAAATCTAAAATTGATAAATATCGAAAGGGAGCTTACGTCAATAAATATAAAAATTCACCGGAGTCATAAAAATTGGTGAACGCGTTTTTGAGTTGCCGTGAGTGAGTGTCCGAAGTTTTGACTATAGACGGACAACGGTATACCATAATACGTCCCTTAAACGGGCGTATAAAAAAACTGGACAAAGGCCTGTGTTATATAAAGTAAATAGTTTAAAGGTATAGAGATTAAAAAAAAATGAGACAAGTGCCTGTGAACATCGGGCTTCCCAGCACATAGAAATTATACACGGAAAAAGAGTGGGAAAAAGGGAGATTGAGACCACAGCTTTGCTTCGTTTTTATAAATCTCGTATAGAAATTCACAAAATTGGGCTTCGCAAAACACATACCTTTTTCCAATTGAACCCCTTCAAGTCCTTAAAGGTTCATGTGGACCCTTTGGCTAAAATGGCCGCATTTTTACTTCAAAATGTATTCTGAGTACAGACAAACCTGTGTATCTGGGAAAGTTTTAAGGCATAGCATGCCCTAGATAAATAAAATTCAAATATATTTTATTTTTTAGAAAATTAAAAACTTAACAGGATTTTGCAATGCACTTTTTTTTTCATTCCACCAGAAGGTGCCAAAATAAACTAAGTTGAGAAAGAGGTTTGAGAACGTCCCGACAGGTAAAAATTGAAGTGAACTGTATTGATTGACATGGACAATAGATGGACAATAGATACCTGAAAAATAATTGCAGCGTTTTGCATTTGCGCCGATCTGAATTTCACTTACGCCGATTTTATCTTCACTTGCGCAGATTATTTCTTTCATTTGTGCCGATTATTTTACAGGTAAATAACAGGTGAAAGCTATTTTTATTTATCATTATAAACCTCTTCCGCTAGCCAGTAATACATATGTTATGAATTATCAGTTAAAACATGCATATAACTGTTGCCCCCTGCCCACAATTGGGAGGTGGAAGTGGGATTTCGAGTAAACCAAGTCAATTTTAAGGTTAAAAGCACTCTGTTTACTTCCAATAAAATAACTGATGATAGCAATAAAATATCAAATGATATAAAAATCTATTTACAGCCTTTAAAATATCAAAGGACAATAAAACCTCTTTACGCCATGAAAAAAGCACAGCACTAAAATGCAAAAAGGAGCAAATGGAACTTGATATTATTGAATCGGCGCAAATGAAACAACCAAATCGGCGCAAATGAAAGATTGAAAATTTATAAAATCGGCGCAAATGTCATACGCCCAATAATTGGTGATTTAAATTGTGTACCTGAGTGGACCATATCATGTGAAACTCAACTGTTTGTTAATTTTATCATCTTCTACAGGGACGTAAAAAGTGCACGGTAAAATCCAGATAAGTTTAAAATGCCTTAAAACTTTTCCAGATGTACGGGTTTGACTGCACTCAAAAGTAAATTTTGAGGTGAAAACGCAGCCATTTTAGCCAAAGGGTCCACGTGAACCTTAACCACTTATATCCCTAACCTAATACAGCAACATATAGCATAATGAAATTAATACTGCATATATATAGTTACTTTTAATACATTTTTCAATTAAATGTCACTTCTAAATAAAAAAATCTAAATCAAAGTAGACAAAAATAGGTATGGTCATTGATACTTGTCTCTGTAACAAAATAAATACCTCGACAAAACCGTCCCAGCCATACTCATCACAGACGAAAACTGATAAAAACTTACCACCCTCTACTTTCACTTTGACATGTTGTGCATCGAAGTCTCCAATCTTTACGCCGTAGGTCCATTTTCTATCCGCAAGTGAATACTCAGGTCTGCGTCTTCTCTGCATCATGGGGCGGCCATAACCCCAGCTTAGGGGCATGGGGTTCCAGTCATCCATAAAGTGGAATAAGTCATCGGAATCATTCTGCCTTTGATTGAAGCGGTTCCAAAGCACTGGGACAAAAGACATCTTTTAAATTTTTGTCTTGTAGCTAGTAGTTATGGTATGTCCGTTTCCTTTTGATACCATTGTGTTTCCCCCAGCTTTTATATAGTGTGAAAGCATGATTCTCGCAAGTTGTAGAAATTAAACGACGTAAAATACCGGTTACTAAATATAAACAACGTAAATAACTTATTCAGGTTCAAGGTTAATACTAGTATGATCTAGAATGTTATTTTTAGAAGTCATTGATTGTAGAATTTTCTATATTCTAATCGAATGTTCTATTCTATTCTATTCTATTCTATTCATTTGTATCACGCTTTTAGCTATATATACTATACAAATCGTTTATGGGTATATATGTCACATTTGGGTTTTTTTCTTCTTGTATTAAATTATGTAGAGTATGCATGAAAAATAAATATAAATACCAAGTGACATGTTCCTTTGTGGTTACTTATCGAAAAGAAAATAGATGTATTCACGAGAACCCTTCGTTTTCACGGCACCGAGCATTGGCATGGTTTTCTTTCTGGAAAATCATTTTTCTTCATTTTAACGAAACAAACTACTATAGTAATTGATGGTCTGGATGGGGTACTTCATTTCTGTATTCTTTTATTTTTTAAGTAATTTTCTTTAATCTTGATATTGTTTGCCCATTATTATCTTTTCCTTATAATTGAGCCCTTCATCATTTTTATTTTTGCTCTATTTTGCTCTATTCTTTTTTTTTTTGTCTTATTTTCTCTATCATTTTTTTTATTTTGCCCTTTATTTATTTTATCAGACAATATATACATTCTACTTGAAAAAAGCACCCCTAAAATTGGGGATGTATCATTTAAAGACGGGGTATATTCTATTTCACCTGTGTTGGGCAACTGAATTTATATGCTCCGCGAGGGGGCCAATTAAACATTCAGATAAGAAAAATATAATTTTAATGTGTAAAACAGCTGCTTGTATGTATTTCCCTTAGGGTTCTATATATACATATGAATAGAAAATACTCCTGCATAAGGTGGCATTTTTTTTTTATAATCGGATCCACACAAACAAGACTTCATCTCAAAATTGACCGTTTCACACACTAAAAATTACATGTTTCTTACAAGTATATCATCCATCACTCTAAAGAGGTGCATTGGATTTGCGCCATATTTTGAAAAATGCAGTATTTCATTTTCGCTGCTAAGTTACATTTCATTTGCATTAGATTTTTTTAGGCAACAAAAATGAAGATTAAAGTTTTTTTTCGAAAATTGCATCCCAAAAACGATGCTCGTTTGAGAATTTTGTAGAGTACCCGCAGAGAATTTAAGCGAGTTCATACTTAATTTCCGAAAGATAACTGAAAGTTATACCTGGCATGAAATTGTGAATGACATATTAGAGGTAACCATAAAGTACTTATGAGGTGGAGGAGGTAACTGTTTCCTCAAACTTTCTGATAAAACATTAATTATATAATCTTTTAAAGTCTGACAACCACAGCTAATTAAAAAGATTGACTATTTATATTCACCTGTTGCTATGATGGCGGGTTTATTTTCACTTTTTTTCCAAAATTGTTTTCTGCATTGAGTTTGTTGCAGAATATTCATTTTACATTCTATCTTGTGTAATGCTCGGTGAAGTTACAAAAACACCAAAGTCAAAACTCGTATAACTGAAGAATTGTCACATGCAAAATACGCTGTACATTGTAGATCACACTTTTTGAATTTAGTAACTATCCCGCTTATTCGAAGTTTCATGTCAATTCTTGGGACAGCTACCTGGTTTATAATGGTTCCAGTAAAAGAAAGAACATTATGAAATCAATGTTAAACCTGCCAGTTGAAAATCAATATGAATTTAATATGTTTTATGACGAGGAGGGGCGTATTTTCGATCAGGAAAAGGGTGCCTGTTGACACTGTCGAGGGACCTCGCTAGTAGACACTTTTACATGGCTTCTAAAGAACTATGAACAGGTTCTTGACATATTGCAAGACATCGAGTACAAAACAAGTGGACATTCTGGTGCATACAAATCAACGCTTAAGATCTAGATATTCGAAATTTTAATAGTTGCTATGGTTATTAAATTTGTACTTGGATACATCTGGGACATAATATGTATCATACGGTATTTCCAGGATACATACGGCCTTGGTCAATTGCTTTCCAAGCTGTAGCATGTGCTTTGGTGGAAGCTCATATTCAAGGTAGACTTTTGGTGGGTAAAATGGGTGATATACGTTAAAACTGTACTGAATCTTTCCATCCCTTTTTTCGAAAGAGCGTTTATCATAGCAGCATAATGATATTGCAGTAACGAAACCGCGTACATCAGGGCGACAAAGACATAGAGCAAACGCGTCTGCAGAAACCGTTACTGTATTAAAAGGGCATTTTAGAATAATTTTGCTTAATCCTTTCATCAATTATGTAATCAGTCACCATTTGATGCCACGTTACCTCGACAAACTGAATGAAGATTTATTGCAAATATTGGTAGAGGATTACAGAAATGATGTTTCGTTCTCATTCGAATTCCCGTATGAACTCAATCAGTGGCTAAATAACGTACATTAATAATAATACTTTTATTCAGAAGCAATACAGCTTATAGAATATACATTTTACAATATTTTTGAATGCATCAGTGTAATATAAATAACAATAATTATACACAATACATGTATGGCGGAGAATGAAAATAAATTCATATGATAAATAAGTAATACAACTACATATTACGAACTTTTTCAATATTAAACAAAATTTACCTAAATTATGAAGTTCTTTCACATTGTGAACTGATAACAACTGTAAAAGTTTATAAGTGGATGGATATTGCCAATAATATTTCTTAATGTATAATTTTCTTACATCACTATATCTATTACATTCTAGAATAACATGGTATTCATCTTCTACAATATTGTTATTGCACATAGTACATAATCTATTTTCTCTATCTACATTGTAATATCTGCCTGTCTCTATATTGAGGCTATGGGCAGAGATACGATATTACATATAAAAGGTTTATATATTTGATTAACAGGTCTATCTAAATAAAATTGCAGTATATCTTTGTCATATATATATCTATAAAGTATACATTTTGATGAATTGTTAAAAAAGCATTAACATTGGCAATAAAGGTATCTTTCAGTCTTTGTTTTAACTCATGTATAAATATATCAACATTATTTACGCTTTGTTTTAGCCATACATCATGAAAACCATATCTACATAAAATTTCTTTGACTGAACATGCCCAATTCGATTTGTCATTGGGTTTTTTAAATGAACTTTCCAACATATCTTCATAACATGCTTTAAGTATGCAGTTATCAGTATTTAATAATTTGAACCAAAAGTGAATCATTCTTCTGTGTCTTTCATAATACATTGGGTAACGTCCCAATTCACAGTAAACCATGTTATTAACAGCAGTTTTCTAACCTTTAGAATTCGTTTTAAAAATATAAATGTACTTTCTCTATATCATCGGCTTTATGATTACCCACACTTCACAGCTATAATTAAGTATACTAGATACATAAGTATCAAATAAGGACAGTAACGTTTCACAGTTATAATATTCATCTACAATTTTACTACAGAAAGCGAAAACAGCCTTTCTTCCTTGATTGGCTAACATTTTTTGTGTATGAAAAAAACTACCATTATAATTAAAAAGGATACCCAAATATACAAAACTGTCACATATATCAATTTGGTTGTTATTCAAAAACCATTTTTCTTGACTTTTTACACTAC
Organism: Mytilus coruscus; assembly: GCA_017311375.1. Taxonomy (NCBI): domain Eukaryota; kingdom Metazoa; phylum Mollusca; class Bivalvia; order Mytilida; family Mytilidae; genus Mytilus; species Mytilus coruscus. The sequence continues at coordinate 130,183,789 of CM029596.1, forward strand.
CTCTATTTCTAAACACTACTACTTTAGTTTTAGACATATTAATATATAAACCATATTCCTTTGCAGAAGAGTTTACAGCATTTATCATAATTTGCAAATCATCTATGTTCTCACTAAATAAAACAGTGTCGTCTGCATACATAAGTAAAAATAAATTTAAGGATTTCAATTCATATGACTGACAGCCATTACTGATTAGCTTTACTTCCATATCATTAACATACAACGAGTATAATAAAGGGGATAAAGATTCCCCTTGCATCAAGCCAGTATTACAATAAAAAAAAATCTGAAATTTTTCCATTACACTTTATACAAGTTTTCAATTTTGAATACATAGATTTAATTACAGTAAGAAGTTTACCAGTAACGCCACATCTAACTAGTCTAAACCACAATTTTACATGAAAAACACTATCAAAGGCCTTAATATAATCGATGAAACAGCAATTTAAGCGTTTACCTTTTCTTAATGACTTAGAAATTAAAGAATGAAGACAGAAGATGGCATCAGAAGTGCCGTATCCAGGTCGGAATCCAAACTGTGCATCTGTCAGAGTGTTGTTAATCTTGCACCATGTTATAAGTCTTGAATTAATCAATGACGTAAATAGTTTTCCTAGATGCGACACCAACGAAATACCTCTGTAGTTTCCAGGATCGTCAGGATTTCCTTTCTTAAAAATTGGAATTAAAATACATTTCACCCATATTTCAGGAAAATTTCCAGAACATAAAATATTGTTGAAAAGTTTGCAAAGAACAGGTTTCAATAAAGTTTTACCAAACAGTATATACTCGTTCATTATATCATCATAACCAGAGAACTTGTCTCTTTTTAATTTTTTGATGCATGAATCAAGTTCTTTCTCTGTGAATGGAAGATCTAGTTCCTCAAAAACTGTTTCCGGCGTATCACTCATTCCAACATTCACTTCGGGAGGTTTAGACATAAGTTTTTTAAAATGTTCCTAGAATTGGTCCAATGAAATGTTATTTATAACGCGCTTTTTACGTTTTTTAAACTTCTTATAGAAACGTTTTGGAGATTTCTTCCTAAGTGACTAGTCCAGCTGATTCGTGCATATTTTTAGAAGAATTGTGGGTTTGATGATAAAAGCATGAAACTTTGTACAATTGTAAATATATATTTGGTAGTCAATTTAAGCTATGGACCCACTCTGAAAAATCCAATATGGCGGCCATTTTCAAAATGTCTGCCAATCAGTCCAAATTTCACAACCATGTATAACTTAAAGCAAATAATATATAAACCGAATCTTTTAAAACATATAAAATGTAATCCAACGTTTCTAATAAGTCATGACGTTATATTTGACTTTTCATTTTTTTCAAAATGGCGGAAAATTGCAAAATGGCCGCCAAAAAGTGAAAATGAACGAAACTGAGAAAAAGCTTTACTGATATTTATTTCTTCTATCGAATTGCACTTTGCAGTTTATACAATATTCTAGGGATTGCGTTTCCATGATTCTCTGATGATGCTTGCATGACAAGTTAATCAAAGATCCCATAAATGGAAACATTCGAACGTTTTCAGGACGCCATCATAATATGTTTGACCGTTTAGTGCCATCTGAGTCATTAATGATATATGGATAAGTTCCACTTCTCCTTGCCACAATCGAGGAAAAGAAAGGATTGTGGCACAATCCTTTCTTTTCCTCGATTGTGGTAACATCAAGATGATAAATAAATAATACTAATCACCGAATTTCTAAGTAAAATGAGTAAAATCCCGAGTGTTACCAGTTGGCCAGAAAATACACACCTTCCTAACACCTGCGTTGACCCCTAGTTTTGATGAAAAGGACTTGTGTTGTTTATGCTTTCAATGTTGAGTTATTTGCTCTTTATTTTCAATGTCTGTGTTGTCAACCAGTAAAATTCTTGTTTATTCATCGTTTAAGCATGGAAATCCTTACTTCATTTCAAATGTCCAGATTCGATCAAGCTTAAGATAATTTACACGTACCAATGGTTTGACATGTTTTAAATGTTGTGATTCTAAGGGTTAGAAAAGAGACATTTATAAATCCACTAGTATATGATATATGCCTAAACTGGATATGACTCATCAATCTATTTAAACAAGAGTACCTAGGTATGTGTCACTTGTTGAACAAAACTGCGTATCCTTCTTAAGCACCTGAGATCACCCCGGATTTAAGTGGGATTGGTTTAGCTCAATTTTAGATTTTGTGTAGAGATTTGTGTTAGCAATTTTTTCGTTTATTGTTTATCCATGTTCTTATCTGGTTTTGTTTTACTAATAATTTTGAGTGCCTAAGTATCTTATCCATTTCAAATGTTTCTTATGGATCGCCCATTTAGTGTTTGTCCCTCCTCACCACATTTTAAACAGGACCGTACATAACATCATTGTCCTCCGCATTTTCATCTACCGTGACATCTGTTTTATATCTGTCCACCACATTTTATTACCTCATTACAAAATGCTGATACCTCTGTGATAATTGTCCAATAGGGTATATCCCATCCGCATCATTCGAAGCAGCACACTGGGTAAAAGGCAGAAAATTCCTTCGCCTAAAGCTTTCACATGCTTTGAGAATGTTGTGTTTTGCTTTAAATCGTTCCTGGTGTAGAACATCATGTGGATTATCTGATCACGTTATATTATTTCAAAGGAGGGTTTAATTTTGTTAATTACTATGGCTATTTCTAAACAAAACACTATTAAATGCTGTAGTTGTGCGATTTTGATAGTTAATCTGATTGCCCCACCTTCTCCTTTTACAAGTGTGTAATTCTACTATTGAGCTTGATCTACATTTTTCATTTTCAAATTACGTTTGCAACACTTAAACTGTATAGTTTAAAAATGGCATGATATAGCGCAGGGTCTCTGGACACCATAAGTTTGATGAAAAAATGCAAAGAACCGATGAATAAGCAGTATAATGGAATCTTTGTACACTGATAAGGAACATTCTCTTAATGATCTCACATCAAAATGTCCAGTTCAATCTCTAATGTTGCAGACCAGTTGTGGTTAAGGGGACTTTAAATTTCCCTCTTATTACTCCATTCTTTGAATGTTACATAGTTCTCACCAGGGTCTCGTTCCTCATTAATACTATGTTTCCTTTGAACGAACACTTGTTCAACCACTGTTTTCTAACCAATCACATAAGGTTCTCAACGATACCATTTCTATATAAAAACCTTAAACAAAACTATTCTCTATTCTGCTCAAAATATGTTTGGCCTGTTCCACTGTTCCGATTTTCCAAAAGCAAAACAATAGTTGATCAAAAGTGATAATTGATACATGTCTCGGAAAAGATTAACACATTGCTGGATTATATTCATGGAATGTCGAATCGTTGTGACAGGTTTGATCTCTTCCTGTAACATCGGTCAATGCAGACTGATATATAAAGGTGGATGACCATTTTTCTTGGCTCTATATGCGTGGAATGATGTCCAGACATATTTAATGTTTTCATTATCATCTGCTTCAAGCCATCAGTGTTATCATTTTATTAACTTATTTATACCATGCAAGGATTATGTTGCACAATTGAGTAATTATACCAGGTCGGCATACATGTATTTCTGGTAAGATGTAAGTAAGAAACGCATGCATATATTTCGGAGCAAAAGGTTATAACGAATTGACAAGTTGGACTAAGAAAATGCGGAAATATTGAAATTGTCGTACTACGGAAAGATTCGTTAGCCGTAGTTGAACTCTTGTTGTTGTCAATATTGTCCACGGTTGCTGTTGTAAAACCACCAGGTTTCGCAGGAGGAACCACATATTCAATGTTGAATTTTTCATAAATATAGTATTGTAGATAAACAGGTAATTGGATCATTCATAAATGACAAACGTAAACTGTACATGTTGTAATTTAGTACCTCCTCTTTTCCTGGTCCTAGCATCCAGTAGAAGGCCTATATACATTATGCGATTGTTTTAATTCAGTTGAATATAATGTTAAAGAATAATAGAGAAATAAAACAGACGTAACTTTGAAATGGACAATGTCATATTTGCCTCAATTGAATAACTTGACTGCAACTGAATATTTGGCCAAACGATTATCAACTAATGTTTTTAATGACTGTTGAAAATACTTTGCCTACATTATGTCTTCTTGAACTACCTGTATGTGCAGATTTTTCAAGTATTGTTGACATACAAACAGATTGTTTAATTGCAAAACCAAAATAATTACTAAACAGAAGAAGCAAGCACCTGCCTTGTTAATGGCCTGTCAAGTCTGATATTACTGCAATTTTTAGATCATTACTATGTCCTCTTCCAGTTGATCACAGGGAAAACTGTTCGACTCGAGAAGCATACATTCTAGTTAAGTTTTGCTTAAATATGGGAATAACGCCAGTGTCTATACGTGATCACTCTTTGTAGACTACTGTTATGCAGGAATGGTACCGTAGTTACGATTTTCTATACTTTCCTCACAAATCTGTTTATGTTTGACTTTAGTAAATAAATGTGGCATGCACTTGGTATTATAGAGCACTTAGCTTTACTGAAGGTACGTCAAAACAAAACACTTTGTAACCTTCTATGAGGGAATTTTGTCGATTTTGATATCTTATGGCGGCCATCTTGGAAAAATCCGCCATATTGTAATTTCAAGTTGGGTCCATAGCTTATATTGTTCGAAGCACCCAGCACTACTAACATGACAAATTTGAACTAATATAAGGGATAGTTGTTGATTTTGATATTTTGTGGCGGCCATCTTGGAAAAACCGCCATATTCAATTTTAATGGTGGGTTCATAGCTTATATTTTTTGAAACAACCAGCACTACTGCCATGCAAAATTTTACCATAAATTTGACCTGATATCAGTGATATATGTTGATTTTGATAGTTTATGGCGGCCATCTTGGAAAAGGCTGCCATTTTGAAATTTCAAGGTGGGTCCATAGCTAATATTATTTGAAACACCAAGAACTACTACCATGCCAAATTTGATGCTTTTATCATCAAACCCACAATTTTTTCACCGATCTGCCGGACTACGAGATCATATTTCCTCGTTGGTTCTTATAATGTCTTTTTAGTCTTGTTTCGCAGCACTTATACTTTTGCTTTGCAAGGTTAAAGTAAATTCTGTTTTCATCCGAGCGGTATTTGTTGAAACTGTCTAACGCATTTTGATATTGTATATATAATGTTTTGCATTCATCAGTAAACCAAGGCTTGTCTGCATTAGATTTATGAACTTTATCGCCATTTTCACCAAATTCACACTGTTCTTTGAATGTTACTTCTGATTTCGTATACTGTTCATATATATCGGTTAAAAGATTATTAAGTCTTTCTACATGTATATCAATATCGCTGTTTTCGTCAAAATTTACCAGTAGATCATCAAACTTTTGTGTGTTGAGTATCAATTTACTTCTTGTATCATCTTCTGACCCTTCATTCCAGTTAAATACATTGAACTTAATTTTATTACAATGACATTGACCGTAAGTCTGATTATTACCCTTAAGGTACAATTCAAATACTACATAATAATTTCATCCCGGAATATTGCCTACATGAAATTGTGCGGAGTTATACTTATGACCGAACATCAGTCGTATTATTCCATTATTTCTATGTTTTCCTTTTCACCTCTTGGAAGGCTAAAACCTGGATAAGCTCATCCATGACCGAGTCTAGACTGGGCGGTCATATATATGTATTAAAGTGGCACAGAGGATGAAACAGACAACATTCAGTTCTAAAAAGTTAGGAAACATCTGGCCATTGTAGATCTATCTCGCTTTTTCACTATTTGGAACAACATGACAAGTAAATTAACCGTAAGCATTGTTTTCTATCACATTATCCATTTTCATAAATGAATTATTTTAAGCGTATCGTTAATTTTCATGCCTTGAAACTTCTATTCAGGCAAGAAGCAAAATAAGTCTTGGGATTTCGCAACATGTAATGCTCAACTTCTGGGGCGCCTATGTGACCCCCAGACCTAATTCTGATTATTTGCCTCCTACACATACGAGGGCTAATTTACGGCCATGGATAAGTTGGACATAGTTAAGTCTGAGACTAGAGAAAATGTTTTCGAATGTTTTCATGACAACACGGAACAGATTATACAATGTATCCAGTGCACTGAAGAATAGACAAGTACATAAATCAGTCCGTTGATTTTCTCGTAATATTTAACATTTTGTCATGGCGGGCCTCTTAAAGCTTACTCTACGGTATGGTTTTTGCTCATTGTTGAAGGCCGTGTGGTGTCCTACAGTGGCTTACATCAAACGTAATTTGGTTTCTGCTGGATAATTGTCTCATTGGAAAGATATCATATCTTACTTTCATATTATATTGATAAAAGGCAGAATCACTGTGACAACAGATGAGAACAAGCGTAGTTGAATGTTTAAACTGTAATAATTTTTGAGAAACTAATCCTGATCAATATCCTACTACCACTTCCCAGTGATAAGGGACAACAATTTTCTTTAAACAACTAAAAAGTTCTATCACGACAACTTGATACAAACTGAAGCCTGGGTTAGCCATTTTTCCTTTAACAGCAAATAAATTCTACCACATCTTGATTGAAACAAAAGCTATATGTTAAATAATATACCTTCCACAACTTACTAACAGATTCAAACAAGACAACTTGATTGAAACGAAAGCATGGGTCAAACAACCTTCCTTCAACAACTAACAAATTCTACCACTATTTGATTGAACCTAAAGGGTTAGTTAACCAAATTTCCTTCCACAACTTGGTTGAACCTTAAGCCTTAGTTAACCAACTTTCCTTCAACGACTTGGTTGAACATAAAGCCTTAGATAACCAACTTTCCTTTCACAACTTGATTGACCGTAAAGCCTTAGTTAAAAAATTTCCTTCAACAACTTGGTTGAACCTAAAGCCTTAGTTAACCAATTTCCTTCAACAACTTGGTTGAACCAAAAGCCTTAGTTGACGAAATTTTTCTTCAACAACTTGTTGAACATAAAGCCTTAGTTAAAACTGTCTTTCAACAACTTGGTTGAACCTAAAGCCTCAGTTAAAAACTTTCCTTCAAAACTTGGTTGAAACTAAAGCCTTAGTTAACCAAATTTCCTTCAACAACTTGGTTGAACCTAAAGCCTTAGTTAACCAACTTTCCATCAACAACTTGATTGAAACTGGAGCTTTAGTTAACGAAATTTCCTTCAACAACTTGGTTGAACCTAAAGCCTTGATCAACAAATTTCCTTCAACAACTTGATTGAAACGGAGCTTTAGTTAACCAACTTTCCATCAACAACTTGGTTGAACCTAAAGCCTTAGTTAACCAACTTTCCTTCAACAACTTGATTGAAACGGGAGCTTTTGTTAACCAACTTTCCTTCAACAACTTGGTTGAACCTAAAGCCTTAGTTAACCAACTTTCCTTCAACAACTTGATTGAAACGGGAGCCTTTAAGTTTAACAATATTCCTTGAAAACTCAACAACCTATACTACAACTTGAATGAAACCAAAGTCTTAATAAAACAACATTCCTTCTACACACTCTCCTACTACTTGGTTGAACCTGAAGCCTTAGTTTACCACTCTCCTTCAACAACCTATACTACAACTTGATTAATGTAACAAAAGACTGGGTGAAACAACAAATTCAACAACTTACAAACTCTAGTACATCTTGATTGAATCCAAAGCCTGCATTAAGCAATATTCCTTCAACAACACACTAACAAACTCAACTACAATAACTTGATCAAACTTGAAGCAAGTGATAAACAGATGTTTTTCAATGACTGGCTTACAATCATCTGTCCAAAAACAACTTTATAAAGCTCAAACTATGTTCCTTAATAAATCAAAACTTAATTACATGATCTTTTATTGAGCAATTTTAAATTCAAACCACAAGCTAACATAGTACAACATAATGTGTATTTCTTTCAGCATTTTTCAAACTGTAATACAAAACATTACATCATAATTTTAAAATTATGACATCAAACTAAGGTGACTAGACTACAGCATATTGTATGTATTACAATGTTTTAATCATTGTAATTAGCTGGTTCTAACCTATCATTTTACATGAAAATATATTCTAGCAACAGAGTGCCAAGTTTTTTCCAAAAAGCTTTTAAGGGCATACAATATAGTTTTGATCCCACGGTGATTTTTTTACATGCTATTTTCACTTAGTTGATTCAAATACGTAATAAAAACATACCTTCATGTGCTACATTTAGAGATAAATGGGGTGAAACTTTAGACATTTACTTAAAATTTCGGTTTCTTGTACATTTCTATCCTTTGGACAGACATACTTAACTTTTTTGTTTCAAAAGATAAACACATGCGGATTTTTGTAAAATGATTTTGAATATCTTCTTCACAAAATATGCTCTAAATCTGAGTATCAATTCTTTGAAAATAATTAATTTTATTAAAATTTCAGGATTTTGTAAAAACAACATTTTTGCTGCATATTTATCTAATTTAGAAAAAATCATCGGTGATTTTTCATAAAATTGGAACAAATAATCTTCATACATTTGTCATTTTAAAATACGTTTTATTACGTTTGCAACGTCATTATCTCCCCTGTAACTGTATCATATGCCTTAACAAGAGTAAGTAGACAATTCTGAGACCAAAATATAGTAATAATTGTTGTTTTGAAGGAGTTTATTATGTGTAAGCCTAGCTGTGATACTCAATAACTGATTAGTCTAAAGGAATTTGTTTGTGAGTTAAAGACATAAAATTAATAAATTCCATAGAAACAACCTTTTCATGCAATTCCAATAAAATGCAAATATTTAGTTTCTGATAATTTAATCCAACATAATGTCAAATATCTTTATGGATGTTCAGGACGATATTTAAGATTTAACCCATAGGGAGCATTTTCTATACCTCATCCTTTTTGTGTAACAAATGTTATTAATGTGTTACTTAATCTCTTACAATTCAGATCTGAAGTTTCAGGGATATCTGCTCTATTTCTGGCAAAACCACAATTATAAATAAAATAAACAATAAAACATGAACATTTACATACACTATGAATTTTAATACTGTTTCAAAACAATGACTTTTAAATGCACTTATTCTTAATAATTGGCTAGCACCTAAATGAACTGTATGACTTGAATAACTACTACCCTGACATATATCACAGTTTGGTACATGTGCACTGGAGGAAGCTACATTTAGAAAAGATTTCAGAAAGATCTTAAAAAGCATTTACAATTCCTTTAAAAGCACTATTTTATGTGTAGGTATAGGCAATACACATGTCTTTGAAACATTTATTATATCCTTTAATAGTGATATTTTCAATAATATGATTTGTTTTAATTTACAACTATCTAATATATAGATAGTAAGATCAGAGATACACCTCATAGAACTTTCTGACTAAGATATCAATAATATGTATTTACCTTTAATAAAAATATTTTCTGAAAAAAAACCTTCATCTAAATTTTTTATTTCAAGTCTAATGGAAAGATTTAACATTTTATAATAATATAAAAATCCAAAAACAATCAACAAAATATGTCTTATGAATTTCTTAGTACTTTTAGAACTTGACACTAATAATGATAAAATCAAATACCCAATTTTGAGTTCTGGGACTTTCATACATTTGACCTTAATTTTACACTGCTGACCTAATGACCTAATGACAATTGCAAAATCTTAATGTCAAAGATTTCTGTTGTGATCCTAAACATTGTAGAAATATTGGTTTTTATTTTCTTGAATGGCAGGCTACTTCAAAATTGATATATAATACATGCAAAATATAAATACAATAAAAAAAAAAAAAAAAAACAAAACACTGAAATACAAATTTGGCTAGACACACACTGTATGTGTCTATTGATAAAAAATATATTGAAATGAAAAAAAATTGACTAGATCATATAGGATAGTACTCTTGGAGTATTCTACTGAAATCATAGAGCAGCACCACTTATGCTGAAAAAAAGGAAAGTTACAAATTTCATCCTAAGGAGGTAATTCATTAGTGTCAGACTAAAGTTACTTGTACAACATAAATTAATGCAACATTTCAGCTTAGATAAAACGAAAAAAATTGTGTATCTATTTTGACTACTTTTGCAATAATTCAAACAGTTTGAAAAATGATGAATAAAGCAGTTTTCATCTAAGAACTCTATTCATGAAAGACTTACATAATATAATCAAAAGCAAGTATGAATCCCTTACCTTTTGATATCATATCCAAGTTAAAATAGCCTTAAAGCAATGTTATTTTGTACTCTTCCTGCATAGGTAGAACTTTCCTTATTTAGTTTAAACTATTAATAAAATTATTTGGCTTAACACATGAATTGCAAACACAAACATTGATTATGACAATAAATTGTAATAAACGTGTTTTAGCTTTTCTTCAACTTTGAAAATCCTTGGTTACCATTTTGGCTACAAATAAATTTTGGCTCAAGTTGCAAAATGATGAATTTCTTCTTTTAAAAAAAAATGATGGTTACAAAATTAGATATGAGTGGACAAAGGGCAATGTTTCAAAACTAACACAATTCTTTTAACAAAATAAATAAATAAATAAATAAATAAATATTAAGAACTATAAAAATTCAAGCCTATTTAAAATCTTAAGAATATAAATAAACAAATTTTGGTACAGTTTCTCCATAACTTGTGTAACTTATTTGCATACAGTACCACACTTCTGTTGCACTAAAAATTAGTACTGTAAATGTTATAATTTTCAATAAATTTTTACTAAAGGTGTACCTGGCGTGGGCCATCCACACTTTTCTAAATATTCCAAAACTTTGCATGTATCATAATGAAGCATCATATATCCACCAATGATGCACATCAATATTTAGTTCTTCACTAGAAACTAGCACATGTAATAAGAACATTATAGACAAAAAATGTGACAATGAAAATATTGTGAAAAAAAGCACGAAGAGAAAGTAGAACGACAGATGATTATTCAAATAAATATAAAATTCAGCATATAAACAGTAAAAGAAAAGAATGTAAGAATTAATATACTTTTTCACAGAGATATAGTGAATTTTAGAGGTTATATAGTTCAAGTTAACACTGTGGAGAATAATAATACTTCTGCATTAAATTGTAAGGCAGTTTGGGGGGTAACATCAATACATTCACTTTTCCTAATTTCTTATGAAAAAAACAAAATGGTCTTTTGAATGTAATATTTTAATATAATAGTATCAAGGAGTGCAAGAAATTAAGTAATTCCCCCTAACATGATCACAAGAAATGGATTGACATCTGATCACAACAGAGTTATATCCCCTTACATGATCACAAGAAACAGATTTACCTCCCCTTACATGACCACAATGGAGATATTTCCCCTTACATGATCACAAGAAATGGACTTACTTCCCTCTACATGATCACAAGAAATGGATTTGCTTGCCCTTACATGTTAATTAATAAATGATTTTCTCATATATAATATAATAAATATTAATAACCCTAGATATAAATATATTATATAGATTGTACAAAGCTTTGGCACTTTTTATCCTAACATAAGCACTGTTAATAAATATATAAAGAAAAAGATTCTTTGATATTATAGCATATCCTTAAACAGATTTTTATTTAAAAATAAATTGAATATGCATTTTCAATTTGAAAAAAAATTGTAACTACTGTAAATTCAGAAATTATTGCGTGCATTTATTATTGCGATTTTTCAAGAATGGACAAAAATGTGAGTTTAATTATTGCGATTTCGAAAAAATCTGAATATGTGTCTATGTTTCAGTTATCAAAATGCGAGTTCTTATTATTGCGATACTCACCCAGTCGCATTTTTCGCGTTAATAAAAACCTCGCAATAATTTCTGAATTTACAGTAATCGGATTTATAAATTTTACAGTTAATTCTTGTAAAACTAAAACTGACAAAACTTAAACATGATTAAATTACTTTTAAGTGAAATGAGCTAAGCAGCTTGACAAATATTTGGTTGAGTGAAAACTTTTTGATTTTGATACTTTTCCAATTTCCTAACATAGTCAATCATCATAAACAATTGTCCTAGCTCTTTGCATGGTCATAGGTGTAACTTTCCATCCTCCTCCTCCTTTAACAAAAGGTTTGATGTTATATCTACTCAACAAGGTGCTTTCTGCATGGCCTACATCCATCCCTGGACTAAAACATTTTGGTGACTTTGTCCGTAAATGCTCTTCCTCAATATCAGACACTGATGAATCATCCGAGTCATCTTTAGAGCTGCTCTGAGAATGACGAAACCGTGGACTTTCAGTTAACCAATCAAAATTTGCATTTCTCTTAAGCCTAGCCTGTTGGAGAAGATGTTTAATTCGTCTCTGTTCAAACAGCTGTGAGTTTGTTTGTCCCTGTGCCCCAGAGAGGTCATATTATCAGGTGAAGGAGAACCTTTGTTACCTATCAGTCTCTGATGCTTGTCCTCGGAGGTATGTCCTTGACAAAGGTGAACTTTGGTTGTTTCTGTTGTTTAGACTTTCTTTCTTTCTTTTGAGTGATCGTAACAACTCCATCTTCTCTAGCCAAGTTAATCCATCCATGTTAGGATGATCAGAATTCAGGATCTAAAAAAAAACACAAACCAAAATTTCAATTATTAACTATTCTTAAACTTTTAAAGATATCATATTTTTTGCTCTGTCATCAATTTTGACTTTGAATACTCTTGAAAATCATTGTGAAATCTCTTTCTTAAAAAAGTTATAATCTTTATGTGAATAAGCTGTGTTTACCTAGAGAAGACTGATCATAGCTGAATATGAAAACGATTAAATTTCAAAAAGCTTGATAATTCTTATTGTTTTTTTTAAAAATAATTGAATTACTGCTGAATATTTCTTTACTGTTTCATTTAACCACGGCTGGTAATCTACACACGCAGAACAATCGGTTCTGCAATGAAAACTTTGAGAAGATTTTCTGGTTATGCTTGAGTGGAGTAGTTGTCACCGCTTTGAAAGGTATGTACATTTCTAAATCGCAATTTTCTAATTCAACTGATCAAAATATTGAAAATCAGAGAATGCTATGCTTTGATGAATACTTTAACGAAGAGACATATGTATCATTTACTGTTGTGCATGGAGTAAAACTCCTACAAAATCAATCGTCCCACGAGTAATTGCCGAAAAAGGTGACACTTAAATTTTGAGATGGTTCTATTAACAGACCTACAAGTTCAAATTTAGTTTTTTGTCTGTTAACGGGATTGAATGTCGTTTTGGGTGGCGTGTACGCTGTCTGAAGTTGATAGATGTCTTAATAAATCTAAAAACTGCCAATTTTCATTATTTCATGCGTGAGAGGATCGGTTCTGATTGAGGACATCGTGAATGCGTGAGGGGAAGTGGAATCATATCTTTATATCGAAAAATGCAACAATCACTTCAAAGAAGGGCAAGTTACTTGATTAGTTTTTTTGAAGTTTATACTAAATATAAATTGACAATGGAAATGGAAATGGTTTCAACGTTAAATATCAGTGGTTTAGATTTATGATTGACTATGTTTTTTTTCTCGTGTGCATGTATAAAGACTTTAATCTATGTTTTTGATGGATAGAACATGCCACCATTGCCTGCAATGTGATAAGTCATATACTCAACGTCCAAAGCTGAACTTCCAAGTAAAGCTGGTACATGAAAACACACTAGACACAAAGTGCAGCTTCTGTGACAAGACATTTTCATCTAAAGATAGTAAAAAAAGACATGAATCTGTGGTCCACATGGGAGCCAAGCCTTCTCATGCAGTGTAACACAAATGATTTTCAGGAGGAATTTTCAACTTTGTGTCGTCTCAGAGCGCTTATAAGACAGAAGCATGCGGGAAACTTAAAATGTGACATTTGTGGAGGGGAGTTTTCCTATCTACATACATTGGTGGAACACAAAGAAAGATGCGGCACAAGATCACCTCCAAAATTTATCTGTTGTGGAAATGAAAATTGCTCTGCATCGTTCACAACTTAAACATAGATTTAAGTCTTAATACATGCACACGAGAAAAAAACATAGTCAATCATAAATCTTATCTAAATCCACTTATATTTATGTTGCGGCCATTTCCATTGTCAATTTATATTTAGTATGAACTTCAATAAAACTGTGCAAGTAACCTGCCTTTCTTGGAAGTGATTGTTGCATTTTTCGATATAAAGATATGATTCCACTTCCCCTCACGCATTCACGATGTCCTCAATCAAAACCGATCCCCTCACGCATGAAATAATGAAAATTGGCAGTTTTTAGATTTAGAAAGACGTCTATCAACTTCGGACAGCGTACACACCACCAAAAACGACATTCAATCCCGCTGACAGAAAAAAAATCTAAATTTGAACTTGTAGGTCTGTTAATAGAACCATCTCAAAATTTAAATGTCACCTTTTTCGGCAATTACTCGTGGGACGATTGATTTTGTAGGAGTTTTACTCCATGCACAACAGTAAATGATACATGTGTCTCTTCGTTAAAGTATTCACCACAGCATAGCATTCTCCAATTTTCAATATTTTGATCAGTTGAATCAAAAAATTGCGATTTAGAAATGTACATACCTTTCGAAGCAGTGACAACTACTCCACTCGAGCATAACTGGAAAATCCTCTCACGGTTTTCATTGCAGAACCAATTGTTCTGAGTGTGTAGATTACCAGCCGTGTTAACTTGCTTGTCATTATTGGCTAAAACTTAATCATGGAGAAAAGTTAACAAAGTACCAACAATATATATATGCTCTGAGGACTGAAGTTCAATATCTTAAAACAATTATTTGTGTTAATTTATGTACAGAAATAACATAATGATTTTAAAAGGTTTGAACTTTTCTGAAGAAAAAAAATGTTTACAAATGCTGCAAGTTTTGTAAACACTAGTCAAGAAATAAAAAAAATAATTGCTAGTTGTATTATCTTAGTGCACTGTAGACCATGCAAGAATCTAAATTAAAATGTATCAAAAATTTGAAATTATAACTGTCCGATTCAGAGTATCATACAAATCTAGCTCGCTGATGGGCAAAGGTCAAAAGGTTTTAAATGTAAAAAAGATAGCATATTTTTTATAACTTGTATATTCTTAATTCAAATGTTTAACTCCGTGAATATTTAATTCTCCTCTGAAAACCAACTTTATAAATCAAATTGGTTTAAATTCATGATGCTTTTATAAGTGACTGGTTATTATGAAAAAAATATTTTTTCAATTTGGTGTAGAACAAGTCATGTTTAATCAGTTTAATATCATTCTGTTAAAAGAACACTCATTGAAAGTTAAAACAGGGATTAATTAGTCCAATGCATGATTTAATATAGATATTTATATTCTTTTCTATATGTTTCTTTGATACTTTACCTTTGGCTTGAAAGATAGATAAAAGAAGTAGACAGCAAATGATAGTTTGTTAAGTTGAAATATTCTAATGTCTAAAGTGCAAAGTGATATGTCAGACCTACAAACATTCCTGCAGGGATAAAAACATATAACCAAGTAAGACAGTGACTTTGAAATATCTCATTTCTGGGTCTAAATTTCAGTTTCAGTCATGTTATAACTCCCATTACAATACCAAAACAAAACATACTGTATTCTAATAGAAAATAGAAATACTGAAATCCAATAACACCTCTCAGAATTTACTATTTGCACCTCCTTTACAAAAGAACACATCTAACAAGACGGAAATAATTCTCAAATATTTGTAAACCTAAAATTTCCTGTTATACCAGACCAAAATTTGGGTGAGCCCTTATGGAGCTACATATATACATATATATATATAAATTGCCTAACAATGTAATTTTAACAAACTATTTGGTATGTAAATATTAAAATGTTAAAAATATTTACAATGCAATAAAAAATAAATGCAATATTTCGCTAGACAAACTAGCTTCATCAATCATGCATCTATCCAGGTGAAATCGGATGCAGATAAGAAACTGTTGCAGCTCAATGTACATAATGTATCTTGCTGCTTAATAAATAAATTCAAAATTTGGATGAAGTTCAAGATTTATATTTATTCAATTACAAAATCTGTTGTTGAAGTAAGGTAAGTTTTCAACGTCCATTGGCCAATATTCCATAATTACATAATATATATTGTATATGCATACTCTTTTTACAAGTCCCACTCCTAATTTTGTCTTGTAATGGTCCCCCTTTTTAATAAAATGCTCCGCTGGGCGCAGCTTGATACGACCGCAAAGGTTGAACCCTGAACAGTTGGAGCAAGTATGGACACAACATTCAAGCTTGATACAGCACTGAATTTGGATTGTGATTAAATATTTGACACGGCATAGATTTCTGACACAGAATGAATGTGGTCTAAGAACTTAAATTTTTTAATTTACCTATTATGGTCCAATATCCAAAATCTAAATACATGGTTAGATTCAGTATATCAAAGAACCCAATATATTCAATTTTGTTAAAATCAAACAAAGTTTAATTTTGGACCCGATTTGGACCAACTTGAAAACTGGGCCCATAATCAAAATCTAAATACATGTTTAAATTCAGCATATCAAAGGACCATAAGAATTCAATTTTTGTTAAAATCAAACTAAGTTTAATTTTGGACCCTTTGGACCTTAATGTAGACCAATTTGAAAACGGAACCAAAAATTAAGAATCTAAATACACGGTTAGATTTGGCATATCAAAGAACCCCAATAATTCAATTTTTGATGAAATCAAACAAAGTTTAATTTTGGACCCTTTGGACCTCAATGTGGACCAATTAAAAACGGGCCCAAATCCAAAAACTTAATACACGGTTAGATTCAGCATATTAAAGAACCCCAAGAATTCAAGAATAAAACCCCATTGAAATTGGTCAAGAAATAAGCAATTTATACTGAAGCATCTTCTTTTGCACAATACTGTGCAATGGAATATTCTTGCTATTGCGCAATACTGTACAATTGACAATTTCTTGCTATTGCGCAATATTGTGCTATTGGATATTTCTTGCTATTGCACAATACTGTGCAATTGAAGATTTCTTGCTATTGCGCAATACTGTGCAACTGAAGATTTCTTGCTATTGTGCAATACTGTGCAATTGAAAATTTCTTGCTATTGCACAATACTTATTACATAATAATTTACACATCCTGTTTGGTGTGTATCTCCTACCATATCATTATTATTTGCTTTTAAATATAAATCAGAAATAACCAACTTAAAATGGAAAATTTTAAAAGAAAAAAAAAAAGGAAAATAAAAAATCCCCCAAATTTTTGAACCCCCTTATGATTAATCACCCCCAAACTCCATCCCAGCCTTCCCTTTGTGGTATGGTACCTTGCAGTACAATTTCATAGAGATCCGTACACTTGAACACAAGTTATTGTCTGGAAACTAGAAAAATGCTTGTTTTTGGCCCCAAATTCCTAAACGTTTAGGGCAATTACCCCAAACTCAAACCCAGCTTTCCTTTGTGAATGGAACCTTGTAGTACAATTTCATAAAGATACATACACTTACACACAAGTTATTGTCCTGAAACAAGAAAAATGCTTGTTTTTTTGCCCCTTTTTGGCCCCTAATTCCTAAAACTTTGAAGCAATTACCTCCAAAATCAATCCCAGCCTTCCCTTTGTGGTATGGTACCTTGCAGTACAATTTCAGAGAGATCCATACACTTGAACACAAGTTATTGTCTGAAACTAGAAAATGCTTATTTTGGCCCCTTATTCCTAAACGTTTTGGGCAATTACCCCAAACTCAATTCCAGCTTTCCTTAGTGATATGGAACCTTGTAGTACAATTTCAGAAAGATCCATACACTTTCACACAAGTTATTGTCATGAAACTAGAAAATGCTTGTTTTTGCCCTTTTTTGCCCCTAATTCCTAAAATTTGGAAGTACTTACCCCAAAATCAATCCCAGCATTCCCTTTGTGATATGGAACCTTGTAGTACAATGTCAGAGATCCATACACTAAAAATCCTGGACTGTTGTACCATAACCCCAAAATCAATCCCAACCTATAACATAAAACACTTATCTTATTTCAACACATGTAACTATAGTAGTATTCACATGAATAATTAAAGAATATGTGGAGATATATGTCAATATGACAGCAAAAAAAAAACACACACAAATAAACTGTTGAACAGAGATGTCTTGTCTTGGTGTAATTTGGATAGTATTATGAGATGTGTCAATTGTAATACTACTGCATACCAAATATAATTGACCTTAAGTAAGTGTTTCCTAATCATAACTATAATTGATTTTTCTACACCACTGGAAACACCATGCCTAGGTCCCATTTCCATGAATCTATCGCAGGGGAGACAATAACCATATCAGTCAATCTAGAAGAGACTTTTGATAAATGGTTGGAAAATCAAGCATGCCATCATAAACTGTTGGTTTTTTGTTACAGCTAAATGATTACTTAAAAAAGTATTAAATCAATCTATTATGACACAACAACATCTCCTATTAATTCATGCAATAATCATTCACCATAGATAAGCATACAATGAGAGTGAGTGAATTAGTAATAGAAACTATATCTACCATTAAAGTTAGATAATTGTTAGTTTTAAATCATAGAAATTAACATACCAGTATAATTTACTCTGAAATGAAAAATACACTCATTAAAATTTTAATACTAGCATAAGTAATGCAAAATGTTTAACTAGCTTATCAATCAATAAAATATCTGCTGATATTTTAATCTCTAAATGATGAGTGGAAATGTTTGTTAAAATTTAAATTTAGTATAAAATTTGTACCAAATTATCCCAGGAATTATTTATAATTCTATACTTGTATCTGAAAATATTATACACAAGTAAGATAGTTTATAAGTACAAAATAATATAATCATTTAAATAAAAGTTTGAACAGAAATACAACTCAATGTAAATAAACAATCAAATAAACTGAAGCAAAGTTTGTGAATTGCAAATGGATGTAGAAAATTGTGATTAGATATATAAATATAGTTTTCAACAGAGACCTATGCACTGTGAAATATAATTAACATTACATTACTGGTTCTCAGTATTCAAATTAAACCTATAAAAGGTCTAACTATCTGACTTAAATAAGATCTATTAACTAAGATTATAAACTAAGTTGCTGAATTAATAGTAAATTAAGGAATTTGACTTCATTGGAGGCCAGTTTATTAAGTTACAATTATCTCCCCCTTTTTTGGTTGAGTTATCTCCCATTTTACTCCATGCTTAAAGATGTACCTTGGAGGAGAAGACAGCTGGTCATTTTTTGAGAGGGTCATATCTAGCAGCTAAACTGACATATGCCCTGCCCGCTGTATCAAACCACATCTGCAAAAATATAACACTACATCTATAGAATGGTTATACATGTAACTCAATATAAATAAAAATAAAAGCTAATTATAATGGCATGCGCTGGCTGAAGTATGCTTAAAACAAGTATAACAGTTGAGATTTAAAAAATGCATTTAAATACTTATAATTTTCATCCATTTTAAACAAGAACAAATATTTTGGCTAAAATTAAATGTTAACACTTGGAATTTTTTAAATAAAAAAACATTCAATAGATTATTAGAAACAAACAAAGAGAATACAACTGAACTACACATGATTTTTGTGTGAAAAGGGTATAATTACTACATGCAAAAATTAATCTTAAACTATGAATAATTCTTTTAAATGGATGTGTAATTTCATATCTCTGATATTTCTGGACTATATTTCAAACATAAGAAGGATAAGGAATAAAGTTTCAACAAGTCATGCAGTACATTTGAACCATTTTCTTTGGAATTACTTGTATATTTTATTTTTTATAGTCAGTAATCTGAAACTGATATGCACATTAAGATCACCATATCAAATCATCAATTGATCTCAGTATTCATTATATATGTAAACTTAGTTTATATCAAACTCTTTGGGTCTTTCAGTGGACATTTGTCTCATTCACAATCATAGGGTAAATTACCATATCTCCTTACTTCTATATATGTAAATTTAAAATCCCCCTTTCCAGTTTAGTGTTTAATTAATTACATATCTGCAACCTAAGACTGTATACCTGATTACACCATACAAGAATATTGTCTAGAAAAAGAATGTAATGTTTTATAATATCTTGTGACAAAACAAATATTTCCCTTCATTTGGCAGTGATTTTATAATAAATTAATCCTTAAGTCATTTTAATTCTGTTTTTCTGCTTTATAAACTATTCAGTTAGGTGTGTTTAAAAAAGATTACTGTAATTCCTCAAGGAGCTAAACACACAATTCCTAAAACTCAATCAGGGCTAATGTTTTAAACTTGAAAAGTGCAAAATTCATAATAAACAATCTGTCATTATCAGTGAAGAATGCACATGTCACCCTTTATTTTAACCATTGTCAAGGTATAATAACACTGAAAAATTAAATCTGAAAATTGTTAATTGAAACAGATATATATAAACTTCTACGTAATTTGGTCTTTGGTGGCGAATTGGCAATCATACCACATCTTTTTATTTTTGAATATAACTTACTGATTGTAAGATTGCTATAAAATTAAAGGAATTAGTAGATACAAGATATATTGAGGACTTTGTACAAGACACACAAAAGATATAAAAAAAGTACATTGACACTGGAACAATAAGTTAAAAAGGAGGGACTGGATCTGAGTAACCTAAACATTGTGTAAAAATGTTTTTTAGGATTTTTTAATTTATCTTGAGTTATCATGAGGATAACAGTTTGGAGTTATAAAGACACATATATTAAAATAAGGAGATGTGGAATGTTTGCCAATGAGACAACTTATGTAATCCACCGCATGCTTGTTTAAGTTAAAAGGATACAGGGCTTTTTTTAACAGTCTAGTATAATTGTGGAATTTTCAATGAACTAGTCGTTCTACTGTTTGGTTGGTAACATGTCTAAATTTGTGATAGGCCAGTGATTCTTAAATGTTAAAATGATTCTAATAACATAAAACTGATAGAAAAGAAACTACACAATAAGCAGGTTTGGGCAGTGGATATCACACAGAGAATCTAGGTGAAAATAAACTCATAACAATACAATTATATATTAGCACTTATACATATGCAATAAAATGTAACATATTCTAATATATAATGACCTCACATTTATCCATTTGTTTTTATTTGCATATGAATAAGATAAGTATATTAGACAAAACAGTTCACTCATTTTATTTAAATTTTCATACTGGTATCTTGAAATGTGAGAATGTTGCACAAAGTTGTTTTTGTTCATTGATGTTTTTTTTTGTGTCCATATCAACACTTGCGGAATTGGAAGCAGTGAGGCACTGTAGTTTTTCTCTGTACCTGCCTTAATCATTTTGACAAACACAAATTTTTTAAAGAACCCACAAATAAATGGTTTAAACTTTTCATACACAGCTTAAACAACTAAAGAGCAGCATCAAGTGCTGGATGACTCAGACTGAAATGGATGTTTAATAACTGTTTGTCTTTCCTGACAACATTTTCCACCATTTACATGATGTATAAATAACATTTAAGCTCAAACTAAATATAGAAAAGTTAAGTGAACAGACAGTTAGATTTTTGAGGTGCTTTTATTAAATACAAAGTACATGTTACAGGCATTTGTGTAAAAATATTTTTTCTGGTGAACATCACACTATGGAAAAGTAAGTGTGTGAAACATCAAACTCTACCCCATCAGCAACTGCAACTTCCTGTTTCATTTTGCCATCCATGGAAGAGTCAAGATGCTCATTTAATATATATTGAGCAACTTTCTGAAGTCTTCGTTCATCTTCGTCCTGGTACCGAGATCCACTAGCAGACTGCATATCACTTGAAGTAAAAATGGATCTATTTCCATCAGTGCTCCAAAGTGTATAAACTTGAGAAACTTTCATGTTGTCTGGTAAGTTGGTAAGTTCTGAAGGATATGGTTTTACAGAACATCTTCTCCCATCGGTAGGCGGTGGGGATGGTTTTGGTAAGGAAAATAATGTTGTTTCACTTTTTGTCTTTCTTAAATTTTTACTGCGTACGTATCCAGCATATTTATGCCGTAAATTCTTCATTACATTTCCTTTGGGAATCAATGGTGCTCTTGTTTCCATACTAGAAGAAGTTCTACCATTTTTGCCAAGTTTTGCCTGTTTAGACATATTGATATCTGACACTAACATACCAGATCTGGATTCTGGTCGAATAATTGGAAAATCAATCCTGGCTTCTGACTGAGATCGATGAAGGTTGGTAGAGACTTTCTGGGAATCTTTTAAATCTGGTGGCTTATGGGTTATTGTAGGAGAAGGGTTGTGTAAGGTGAATTCTTTTTTATTTTTCTCTTTTTGACTTGGCGTTACTGAAGCAGATGGGCGCCAAACTACAGTTCCAGAGTTCAGAACTCTCATTGCATTTTGCATCATTATATCATTATTAGGGAAAAGTTGAATTGCACACGAAGGCTCAAGTCCATCGTTTTCTCTTGTTTTCATATCAGCTCCTAAGCAAATGGTGGATAACTTTGAGAGGCTGATGACATCACTGGACTCCTCAGAAATCACAGCTGTGTCCTCTGGGAGGATCATGACGCTTCCCTCTGGAGAAGGCAGATGTTCTTGTGAGCCGTCCAAGCTTCCGTTTTTGCTCTCTGGCTTCTCTGGCAGCTGTATAAAGCATGAAATAAAACAGCAATCAGAAATATCTATAAACTATGACATCATTAACTTTGGAGATGCAAGTTTATGATTCTATTGACTGTTAAATGTTCATTAAAGGATAACAAAATAAAAAATAAAAAGTATGTACAGCAACCTTACAATGACAAATTGATCCCAATTAATTCTAAACAATTAACAACTATCCAGTAGAAACGGTCTAAGACCCCACACACAATAAATGTGCACATGTATTTATTATGTAACCATCTGCATGTATCCACAATGTAATTTGCATGTATCTACAATGTAATTTGCATATATCTACAATGTAATTTGCATGTATTTACAATGTAATTTGCATATTTGCACATCACCTACAATGTAATTTGCTTGTATTTACAATGTAATTTGCATGCATTCACAACATAATTTACAATGTATTTACAATGTAATCTGCATGAAGATATCATCTTTTTTTTTCTCGTTTGGCCATGGTATTGTCTGTCTTTGTTTTGATTGCCCCCTTGGTATCTAATTTTCTGGTTTTTTTCAGTTTTGATTAATATTATATAATTATATTCACAAGAGATAATATAAAAGCCCAATCTGCCATTTCAAAATCTTCAGCATAAGTTCTGGTAATAAAACCATCATCTGCTTAAATTTTAAATAGGCAAAGCTAAATAATGTGCTGTCCCTTCAATAGTACATGCATCTATAGAAATAGTTACTTTTTTTTCTCTATTAATAAATCTCTGGGAAAGGTCTATTCTATTCAAAGCTTCAAGCACTATAATTCATTTTAAATCAGAAATACATATGTTGAAAAAGTAAATAATTATCAATAATTTTTCTAAATTTTGATTTAATAATAATGAAATTAAATAATATGATAAGGATCAAATATACATAATCTGCAAAATACTTTTAAGTTTTGAAATTATATCATTCAAAATACTGGCATCACAATTACAGATACAGTGTATAGAAAATTATATTAAGTATTTAACAGTTACTTGTATTCATGGTGCTCAGAAACTACTATTACATGTAATAGTATTTATTGAGTATTTAACAGTTACTTGTATTCATGGTGCTCAGAAACTACTATTACATGTAATAGTATTATGATGATATCCAAGTAAATGTGAAAATAAAAGTGTGGACAAATCAACATAAAAATTCACTCTGTGTGATTATTATTTTACTATTTAATATGAAATGCTGTATCTAAAACATATGCCAATGGGTATTCAAAAAATAACAAATGATAATTTCATATGATATTTAAAAGTTTTGTTTATTGATAATGAACATTCCGGGGGCTTTTAAAGCCCTTTATAGAGTATGTTTTTTTTCTCATTTTTGAAGGCTGTATGGTGTCTTCCTTTGGAATCTCTGATAGATAGTTGTCTCTCTGATAGTCATATCACATCTCCTGTATTAATAGTCTTATACAATGTATAAATGAATGCAGGATTTTCAATCTCTAAAGAGGTTTGAATGGAAAACTTAACCAGGGGATTCTGCCATTTCAAAATTAGATGAGTGTTTTGAACTCATTACAGTATTTGACGCCTTTTACAAGAACTAACAGGAATAAAATGCTCCAGGGCGCAGCTTGATACGACCGCAGAGGTCGAACCCTGAACAGTTGGGGCAAGTATGGACACAACATTCAAGCTTGATACAGCTCTGAATTTGGATTGTGATTGACTATTTGACACAGCATAGGTTTCTGACACAGAATGAATGTGGTCTAAGAACTTAAAATTTTTAAATTGGACATTCACCTATTATGGTCCAATATCCAAAATCTAAATACATGGTTAGATTCAGCATATCAAAGAACCCTAAGAGTTCAATTTTGATGAAATCAAACAAAGTTTAATTTTGGACCCTTTTGACCTCAATGTGAACAAAGTTGATAACGGGCCCAAAATCAAAAATCTAAATACATGGTTAGATTCAGCATATCAAAGAACCCCATATATTCAATTTTGTTGAAATCAAACAAAGTTTAATTTTGGACCCTTTTGACCTCAATGTGGACAAAGTTGATAACTGGGCCCAAAATCAAAAATCTAAATACATGGTTAGATTCAGCATATCAAAGAACCCCATATATTCAATTTTTGTTGAAATCAAACAAAGTTTAATTTTGGACCCCTTAATTTGGACCAACTTGAAAACTTGGCCCATAATCAAAAATCTAAATACATGATTAGATTCAGCATATCAAAGAACCCTAAGAATTCAATTTTTGTTAAAATCAAACTAAGTTTAATTTTGGACCCTTTGGACCTTAATGTATACCAATTTGAAAACGGGACCAAAAATTAAGAATCTAAATACATGGTTAGATTCAGCATATCAAAGAACCCCATATATTCAATTTTGTTGAAATCAAACAAAGTTTAATTTTGGACCCGATTTGGACCAACTTGAAAACTGGGCCCATAATCAAAATTGAAAGACATGTTTAGATTCAGCATATCAAAGAACCCTAAGAATTCAATTTTTGTTAAAATCAAATTAAGTTTAATTTTGGACCCTTTGGACCTTAATGTAGACCAATTTGAAAACGGGACCAAAAATTAAGAATCTAAATACATGGTTAGATTCAGCATATCAAAGAACCCCATACATTCAATTTTGTTGAAATCAAACAAAGTTTAATTTTGGACCCCAATTTGGACCAACTTGAAAACTGGGCCCATAATCAAAAATCTAAATACATGATTAGATTCTGCATATCAAAGAACCCCAATAATTCAATTTTTGATGAAATCAAACAAAGTTTAATTTTGGACCCTTTGGACCTCAATGTGGACCAATTTAAAACGGGCCCAATATCCAAAAACTTAATACACGGTTAGATTCAGCATATTAAAGAACCCCAAGAATTCAAGAATAAAACCCCATTGAAATTGGTCAAGAAATAAGCAATTTATACAAAGAATCTTCTTTTGCACAATACTGTGCAATTAAATATTTCTTGCAATTGTGCAATACTGTGCAATTGAATATTTCTTGCTATTGTGCAATACTGTACAATTGACAATTTCTTCCTATTGTGCAATATTGTGCTATTGGATATTTCTTGCTATTGCGCAATACTGTGCAATTGAAGATTTCTTGCTATTGCGCAATACTGTGCAATTGAAAATTTCTTGCTATTGCACAATACTTATTATATAATAATTTACATATCCTGTTTGGTGTGTATCTCCTGCCATATCATTATTATTTGCTTTTAAATATAAATCAGAAATAACCAACTTAAAATGGAAAATTTTAAAGAAAAAAAAAAGGAAAAAAGGAAGAAAAGGGGAAAAAATCCCCCAATTTTTGAACCCCTTATGATTCATCACCCCAAACTCAATCCCAGCCTTCAATGAGGTATGGTACCTTGCAGTACAATTTCAGAGAGATCCATACACTTAAACACAAGTTATTGTCTGGAAACTAGAAAATGCTTATTTTTGACCCTTTTGGCCCCTAATTCCTAAACGTTTAGGGCAATTACCCCAAACTCAATTCCAGCTTTCCTTTGTGATATGGAACCTTGTAGTACAATTTCAGAAAGATCCATACACTTACACACAAGTTATTGTCCTGAAACTAGAAAATGCTTATTTTTGCCCTTTTTGGCCCTAATTCCTAAAATTTTGAGGCAATTACCCCAAAATCAATCCCAGCATTCCCTTTGTGATATGGAACCTTGTGGTACAATGTCAGAGAGATCCATACACTTACACACAAGTTATTGTCTGGAAGTTACAAAATGCTTATTTTGGCCCCTTTTGGCCCCTAATTCCTTAACTGTTGGTACCATAACCCCAAAATCAATCCCAACCTTCCTTTTGTGGTATTGAACCTTATGGTAAAATTTCCTAGAGATCCATTTACTTAAACTAAAGTTAGAGTGCGAAACCAATGTGTCTTGGACGACGACGACGACGACGACACGCCTAACGTCATACCAATATCGACCACAAAAATTTTTGCGGTCGTATAAAACTGTTTTAATTTGTTTGAAAATAGGAATTAACACGTTTTAATCAGATTGTTAGGGGAAACAGGAATTACCTCAGTCCAGAGAAACAAAGTGAATCTTATTCACAACATCGTGAGAAATGTTTTTCACAATTTGTTAATTCAGTAAACATACTGAATATTGAACATGTTATTGTGTAAAGTGTTTATTTTCTTCATTAAAAAACATTAGTTTTTGTGATGGAAATAACACAGTACCTGCAATACTGTTGGCAAAGGTCTGTCCTGAAAGTACTCACATTTTTACAACAAATCTTTGCAAGTTATTTATACATCAATCTATCAAGATAAAAGTCCTAAACTAAACAAGAAGATCTGAAAACCTAGAAACTTCTTTCGTGTCATTACATGTATATGACAATTAGACAAAATAATATAAGAAATTAACATCACAGAGGTAATCCTACATCACATCATTTTAACCTGAGGAACTACAAATGAAACTTGCCTGTCATGTAGAAAAAAATTGATGTAATAAAAAATAAAATGTATCAAAAGGTCTTTTAAATTCTCTCAGAACATCAAATAAAATGGTGACTTTTATGGTACATTGTACCAGTAGTTGATTATTGGATTAAGATTTCTGTTAGGTTTATAATGTTTCTGAATGTTTATTATGGTAAGTTGTTCTACTAGCTGTTTTAAATTAATAAGCGGTACAAATCATAGGGTGATGAAAAAGGCCACTTTTGAATTGATACAAAGTTTAACATAAACTGCATGTGTTTATAATAATATTACATGTGCTTTTAATCTAATATGAATTAGGAGTCTTAGATATAAGGTCATGAGTTTTCCTATATATGGACATATACATGTATGGATTGAAAATCAACAAAGGATGTGACAAACAATCATATTTTTTATTATATATATATCTTATATTGATATACGAACACTTGGGATTATAATGTCTTACATGTGATTTACAAGGAGTTGTGTTTATAAATTTCAGGAAGACGGATGTGTGATATGAGATAATTTTATAGAAAAGTTGGCGAATACATGTACATATATGCTACATATAAAAGGGAAAATATATTGGTTAGACAGAGATGTATATTAAATTATTTAATATGTAGACATGCCAGTTTTATATTTCTCAAAAATTACTTTTAAAGTATGCACATGTTAGCTGTTTGGTTTTAGATTACAAAAGTAAATGAATGGATATTTCTCCTGATGAACCTACCCGGTAGTTTCATTTTTAATATATATACATTTACTAATGATGATACTGACAACAAATTCTATATAAGATATAAAAGTCCTGTGCTATTGTTTATCATATTGCTATTAACTCAAAGTTAGACAAACAACTCATCTTTGAATAAACATTTTTCAAGACATATTTATAAAACAATGCACAGAAGGTGCAAATCAAAAATTGGTTGGTTGTTGAAAATAGGAAGCAGTTGACTGAATGGTGTTCATTGTAAGAACAAAAACTGTTTCATAATTTCACATATACTGGCGGTAACTATCATTTCTCACTCCACACTTTCAATAATTTGTAAAAATAGTGTACATTTATATCATGCAGAAAATAATATGTTATAAAACAAGTTAACAAAAATGTCTAAATTTTAAATATTATACTATTAAAAAATGTCTACATTAAAAAATATTATACTATGTGTGAGAAGACTAGTATAAGCTCCATCCAAAACAAAGTGCACTATGGGAAGACTAGTACTAGAGGTGAGATAAAAATCCTCAAAACATACTTCACTTTTGGATCGTGAAAAATCCACAGCAGTGTACATGAGACTAGAGTCTGGTCGTTTTATACCCACTCCCTTGATTGTGTCCATCAGAATGTGACCAAGTGCTCGTACTTGTACTGTGCTGTATGGACGTGTCTTACGCTAATAAAGTAACAGTGAGCATGCTCATCAATGGTGATAATGTGAAAAGATGGATTTCGTATTTAAATGCAGTTATGATGTATAACGATGTACTGTGTATACTTCAAATGTGCATTAAACATAAAATTTAACTTTTTATCTTTTGTAAATTCAGAAATTTTGCGTGCATTTATTTTATTAATATTTGGATTGCTAAAAAATGGAAGGAATGCGATGATTAAGTATTACTACTTCCGAAAATTTAGCATTTTAAAAATATTATCAAAATTCAAAATGCAAGTTTTTAATTTTGAGAAACCTATCCAGTCGCAATTTCTGCAATAATAAAAAAACATTGCAAAAATTTCTAAATTTACAACATGTACAATATTTAGTGCTTCAAAACCACTTTTTTCATCATTCCCATTTACTTTTTCTTTGACAAATGAAAAAAAAAAGAGTTAAACATGTTAAACATGGTTGTCAATTTTTCAACCTGGGAAACTATGAGATCTTCCTAATAGTAGAAATCTTTCTAGAAGGAGATCTGCTGTGGAACCTATTTCACACGGTTTTTCATAACATTTTATCTTACCTTTTGCAATTTAATTACTGGTATTAAACTTCATTTTTTATAATAATTAATTAGCTGAAGCAACATACTTGACACTCTATATACAAAGTTAACAAACAAGGTTTTGGCAATAATTTTGTCAATGTTTACATGTTTTATAGGACAAATTGGGAAACTGACACCAATAGCTACAGTTGACACATACAAGTCAACAAAAATATGTATTGATAGAACACCATGGTCCACCAAAACTGTAAACTCTCAGCTTTCCATATTGCCCTTAATTTGGGATACCTATATCTAAAAAAAGGTTCACATCAAAAGGACTGTTTGTATGAAGTTTCAAGTTGATGTGAATATAACTTCATGATAAACTACCATAAACCAAAACTGTTACCTGATACAGGACAGTGGGACAGTGGGACAATCACACAGACAAGAAAAAAATCCCCCCTTACTATACTAGGCATGGTATAAAGACAAAGACGAAAACAAGAGGCTCCCAAGAGCCTGAATCACAAATGTTAGCAAACTTGATGAACAAATTGTGTAAAATTGT
This sequence comes from Mytilus coruscus, assembly GCA_017311375.1. Classification (NCBI taxonomy): domain Eukaryota; kingdom Metazoa; phylum Mollusca; class Bivalvia; order Mytilida; family Mytilidae; genus Mytilus; species Mytilus coruscus. The sequence goes on from CM029596.1 coordinate 130,213,556, forward strand.
CTTTAAAGGGCAATAACTCCTTAAGGGGTCAATTGACAATTTTGGTCATATTAACTTTTTTGTAGATCTTACTTTGCTGAACATTATTGCTGCTTACAGTTTATATATATATCTATAATAATATTAAAAAAAACCAAAAACTGCAAATTTTGTTAAAACTACCAATTCGGTAGCAGCAACCCAACAATTAGTTGTTGGATTAGTCTGATAATTTCAGGGCCGATAGATCTTGACCAATTAAACAATTTTACTCCATGTCACATTTGCTCTAAAAGATTTAGTTTTTGAGATATAAGCCAAAACTGCATTTGACCCTTATGTTCTATTTTTAGGCATGGCGGCCCTGTTTGTCAATGGATACAAACTTGGATAAAATTTATAAACAAGATACCCTAAGGAACATTTATTAAAGTTTGAAGGTAATTGGCCCAGTAGTTTCAGAGGAGAAAATTTTAAATGTTAGCAAACTTGATGAACAAATTGTGTAAAATTGTCTTTAAAGGGCAATAACTCTTCAAGGGATCAATTGACAATTATGGTCATATTAACTTTTTGTAGATCTTACTTTGCTGAACATTATTGCTGCTTACAGTTTATATATATCTATAATAATATTCAAAATAATAACAAAAAACTGCAAAATTTTGTTAAAACTACCAATTCGGTGGCAGCAACCCAACAATGGGTTGTTGGATTTGTCTGAAAATTTCAGAGCTGATAGATCTTGACCAATTGAAGAATTTAACCCCATGTCAGATTTGCTCTAAAAGCTTTAGTTTTTCGAGATGTAAGCCAAAAACTGCATTTGACCCCTATGTTCTATTTTTACCCATGGCGGCCATGTTTGTCGATGGATCAAAACTTCGGAAACACTTTATAAACTAGATACCCTAAGGAACATTTAGTTAAAGTTTGAAGGTATTTGGACCTGTAGTTTCAGAGGAGAAGATTTTTGAAATAGTTTACGACGACAGATGACGACGACAGATGACGGACGCCAAGTGATGGCATAAGCTCACATGGGGCCCTTTGGGCCCCAGTGAGCTAAAAATTATCAGTTAAGAAAACAAATATTAAAGTTACACAGACATTACTGGTAAAAAACATTGGTTTTCCTATATATCATGATATATATGTCAAATGAAAGAAGAAATGTTTATATAAAATCATTTTATCATTTCAAGGTCTGCTGATTATTCTAAGGTCCTATTATAAATCAATAAGATAAATGGTAAAAAATTCCCCCTCAAGTCTGCCCACTACTACCATTTTTTAGAATAGCATGAAATTGTAAAAGATTGTCTAAAATGTTGTATATTACAAAGAATTCATAAAATCTAAATATTCCCATTATATATTTCTACATTAGTCCCTTAAGTGCCATATATACCTAGCTACCATACAGAGACATGGTTTACAAACAGCTCTGTGGATAGATCTGAATCTGAAGTTATGTTATGTATTTCCATAAAGATTGTGTCTACTTTTGAAGATTTGTTAACAATCTCTGGTAACAAAAAACATTCCATAACTGTAATTTTAAAAATCTCATTTGGAACCCTAATTCCTAAGCTGATCTAACATCCACCACTACAATAAAGACAATACATCACCATTTCTATATTTGACTATTAACAAAATAGCGTGAAAGATCCTTAAAATTCTATACAAATATTTTACCTTATAACATGGAGTGGAAAAATTTAGTCAATTCCTCTGAATATTTCTGGTCAAGAAATATAAACATTAAATATTTCTACATTCATGCTTGCAATCATGTACAAAGTAGTATAATAACTATTAAACAATACACAATCATTGTAATTATCATTCCACAAGCTTTTTGTTAAACATTCTTTGTATCCCCCTTTAATTCTTTCAAGTTAAGATATAACTGGGCCAAGAAGATCTTTTATCATATTCTAAAATGATCCTGTTTTTCGATTACATATTTATGACGTAACACAACATTTAACTTGTACATATAATACCTTTCAAGGCCAGTGCTGTAAATAGAACAAAAGAGGCAAAAACTAGAGGCTCCCAAGAGCCTGTGTCGCTCACCTGATTCTACTTTGGTTTTGGAAATCATGTAAAAATAGACAAAAATCATAACAGATATCCTAATAATAATTGAGGCCAAATTTGGTTTAATATTAGCCCCGTAATTTAATCAAAAGCAGAAGACTTTTGTAAAGTTTACAGAAATTACCAATAAATTCATTGAAATTGTAGAAAATGACTTTATAAGGACAATGACAAATCAGCTACAAAGTAACAACACTTGGTCAGCACCTCAAAAGAAACATTCATACCATGTTTGGTTTCAATCCATTAAGCGGTTTTCTAGAAGAAGACATTTGTATATATATCCCATAGGGTCCTTTGTTAAACTAAGTCCCCGTTGGCAGCCATCTTGGTTGATGGATTTGCTACAAAGTAACAACACTTGGTCAGCACCTCCTAAGGAACATTCATGCCGTGTTTTATTTCATTCCATTTAGTGGTTCTCTAAAAGAAGACATTTGTATGTATTTTCCGTAGGGTCCTATGTTAAACTAAGTCCCTCTCTGGCGGCCATCTTGGATGATGGATCGGCTTCAAAGTAACAACACTTGGTCAGCACCTCATAAGGAACATTCATGCCATGTTTGGTTTCATTCCATTCAGTGGTTCTCTAAAAGAAGACATTTGTATGTATTGTCCATAGGGTCCTATGTTAAACGAAGTCCCCCGCTGGCGGCCATCTTGGATGATGGATGGCCTACAAAGTTACAACACTTGGTCAGCACCTCATAAGGAACATTCATGCCATGTTTTATTTCATTCCATTTAGTGGTTCTCTAAAAGAAGACATTTGTATTTATTTCCCATAGGGTCCTATGTTAAACTAAGTCCCTATCTGGCGGCCATCTTGAATGATGGTTCGGCTTCAAAGTAACAACACTTGGTCAGCAATTCAAAAGGAACATTCATGCTATGTTTGGTTTCATTCCATTAAGTGGTTCTCTAAAAGAAGACATTTGTATGTATTGTCCATAGGGTCCTATGTTAAATGAAGTCCCCACTGGCGGCCATCTTGGATGATTGATCGCCTACAAAGTTACAACGCTTGGTCAGCACCTCATAAGGAACATTCATGCCATGTTTTATTTCATTCCATTCAGTGATTCTCTAAAAGAAGTCATTTGTATGCATTTCCCATTGGGTCCTATGTTAAACTAAGTCCCCCGCTGGCGGCCATCTTGGATGATGGATCGGCTACAAAGTACCAACACTTGGTCAGCGCCTCATAAGAAACATTCAAGCCATGTTTGGTTTCATTCCATTCAGTGGTTCTCTAGAAGAAGTTCAAAATGTAAAAAGTTAACGAGGACGATGGACGACGGACGCCAAGTGATGAGAAAAGCTCACTTGGCCCTTCGGGCCAGGTGAGCTAAAAAAGGAGTAAAAGGGGACATAGTATTGCTAGAATTTCACCACTGCTTAAAACTTACTATTATTTTTGTCAAATTTCATAAACAACTTACTTGTTGTTTTGGCAGTTAAAATGCAGAGAAAAATCATCTGAAATCTCTGTACTGATAACAATTGAACAGGAGAGGGAAGACCGCACAATTTCATTTGCAACCTTTAACCCAAATTGATGTGAAACCTTTTGGAACCAATCCAGAAAATTAAATTGAGGATAGGTGTTTGGGGGCATTCTCAAAATAATATTCCTGGGACACATCAGAGCCCTAAATACAAAAAAAAAAATCTTTAAGAACCCATTGATAAAACTGAAAAAAATAGACATACCGGTTGGTTCCCTTATCTAGTCTAACCTGTAACTCTAGGTTCATATCAGGCCTTATATAGGTAACAAAAACCTACTTACATTGTATCACACTTAAGTATTTACACTGTATCAACTTTATACCTGAAATATCCCATGGCTGACTGAAAACTTGAGCAGAAAACTGTCTAAAACTGTCTTTTATATAAACTGTGCCTAGTTTCATAGTCATATATATACCTGTTCAGTTTCTGTTAGCCTGGCATACCAGTAGTGGTTTTAGAGGAGAAGAATTATTAAAAAAAAAACATATGAACAGCTACAATGGATGAATGATGGACATCAAATAAAAGCAAAAGCTCAAACCATCCCTTTGGATATAAAAATATAATAAAAACCCAGAAAAGCATATATATCACTTGCAAACTTCTAGCAAATAAAGCTAAAAATTATAGCTAATGTATAACACATAAAATTATATCAACATTGCCAGTCCTTACAAACAAAGCTGATCACTGTTTAACCACAACATAACAGATCATCTGAAGAACCTGTCTTCATACAAATGTACTTAAATCAACAAGAAACCAGTATTTGACTGACCTGTTTCTCTGCTGCCACACAACTTAGAGCATCTAAGGCACGTAAATTCTGTTGAGTTGTAGCTACAGAAAGACCATCACCACTAGGCTTTCCCTGAGAAATCTGTTGGCTGAAAAATATAGAAGATAGTCTTTTTTAAATATTGCATTAAGGTTTTCTTGAGAATATATAGGCATTGTACATGAAACAGGAGTTGGGTGATTCATCTTACATATAACAGATTTTTTAAGTACTGCTAGTTTAAGCATAATATACTGTAAACAAACTTATATCTGTGAGCAATTTATTTTCTTAAGTAGAAAAATAACGCAAATATAAAGTGTTGTGAATATGTCAAACAAAGATCTTCTCGTATAGAAATGCACAAACAAAACAAAAATAACTGAAAATGGCATAACGTGAAAAGGTATCTGTGAAAATAACGATGAACCTGGTTTAAAGTAACAGCATATGCCTTAATCTTTTGTCATTGTTTCAAATGTCACTATGCCATCATTCTAGGAAATAAATTCATAGAAAGTAGGCTGTTTTGTAAAGCTAACTAGTTATTACTGCAAGACAAGAGTGCACACGCTGAAATGTCTCACCTTCTTTACTAATCATTGATATTATGTTGATAGTCCTAAATATAAAGCTTTATTACAACTGTCACATAAACTTAACATTAACCAAGTAAACTAAACATTGACCAATGAACCATGAAAATGAGGTCAAGGTCAGATGAACCATGCCAGGCAGGCATGTACAGCTAACAATTCTTCCATACAACAAATATAGTTGACCTATTGCTCATAGTTTAAGAAAAACAGACTCAAAAAAATAAACTTAACACTGAGCAATGAACCTTGAAAATGAGGTCAAAGTCAAATAAAACCTGCGTGACTGACATATAGATCATAAAATATTTCCATACACCAAATATAGTTGAACTATTGCATATAGTATTAGAAAAAAAAGACCAAAACTCAAAATCTTAACTTTGACCACTGAACCATGAAAATGAGGTCAAGGTCAGATGAAACCTGCCAGCTAGACATGTACACCTTACAATCATTCCATACACCAAATATAGTAGACCTATTGCATACAGTATAAGAAAAACAGACCAAAACAAAAAACTCAACTATAACCACTGAACCATGAAAATGAGGTCAAGGTCAGATGACACCTACCAGTTGGACATGTAAACTTTACAGTCTTTCCATACACCAAATATACTAGACCTGTTGCTTATAGTATCTGAGATATGGACTTGACCACCAAAACTTAACCTTGTTCACTGATCCATGAAATGAGGTCGAGGTCAAGTGATAACTGTCTGACGGGCATGAGGACCTTGCAAGGTACGCACATACCAAATATAGTTATCCTATTACTTATAATAAGAGAATTTAACATTACAAAAATGTTAACTTTTTTCAAGTAGTCTCTGAACCATGAAAATGAGGTCAAGAACACTGGACATGTGACTGACGGAAACTTCGTAACATGAAGCATCCAGATACAAAGTGTGAAGCATCCAGATCTTCCACCTTCTAAAATATAAAGCTTTTAAGAAGTTAGCTAACGCTGCCGTCGCATGATCACTATCCCTATGTCGAGCCTTCTGCGACGAAAGTCGCAGGCTTGACAAAATCTACTTTGTAACATTGTAATAGAAAGGGATGCTATTCTTGATTAGCTTGGGTGAGAAGTTATTGTTTTATAATGAGTAAGAAGCAAGTTCGTCAAGTTTTAAAACATTTGAAATTTAACTTTCATGTTTGAAAATATGTTTTCAAAAATCACCTGTAGTTACAACGAGATTCATATCAGATTGGTCCAATAAAATATTTCAAACATGGTATCAAAAAGAAAAGTTTGGTTACAAAAATTATCTTTCATGTTTTTGTCAGTTTCTTTCAGTTCTTGAAACTTCCATAAATAGGAAAATTCTATCGATTTGTTTGTGCAATTTAAATAATATAGCCTACAATGCATGGCTGTTAATCCTAATTAATTGAATCAACTATGGATGACGTCAAACTTTTATTATAAGAATAATATTTCTCTCATAACTTTTATCATTTACAATTAAAATAAAAATTTCATTATTTTGAAGGACTGTAACTGCATCACTGAAATTGATTTTAAATCGTCACTAACCTCACGAGATTTTTATTCAGGAAAAGAAGAAGGCAAGGGTCAAGAAATACTCTATACAAAATCGGAAGATTTTTTTATCGCTATTTAGAATCAATGTAACTGGTGATTTTATCAGTGAGAAATATTTTATTCATGAACATTTACGTAAATAATTGATTCTGGAAGGTCGTGAATAGAGATCTTGTGAAAATCTATGTTTAATTAAATATGGAGAAAATTATTTTAAGATTGCATTCTTGTTTTACAAAGGAAGTAACCCATGTTTAATTGCAAACATTATTGTACTTTCAAGCCTGAAAATAATCAGTTATATTGTAATGCAGTGACATTATCATTAAATGGAATTATATTTTCATAAAAAAGATATATAATGTTTCATATTAAACATTAACAAATTTGATTCCAGTCCCACCTTAATGTAGAAAATGAGGAAATTTTTATTTGCACTGTTTACCGATAAAATAATATTGATTTGGTCTCCATTTCAAATGCATATAGTTCAAATTTAACTATCATCTTAAAATCACAGTACCTGGGTATTTGAAATTTGAAATTTGTTCTTAAAATCAATCAACTTTGGTGCAATAAAATAAAGAGGACCAAATTAATCAAACTTGCATGAACTTTATCATTTAGATGTACATAGCTTCTTATAAGATTTGCTAATTCTACATTTAAATTTATTATGTTGACACGAAAGACAACCACACTCAAATTTTACCGCATTACTTGTTTTATTGGTCAACATGTTTTGCCAGCAAGTGTGGCGTCTTTAGGACCATTTTAAATTTATTGTATGTCTCCAGATTATAGTTACATTCTCTACAGCCACTTGAATTTCTGACTCTATCTATTAATAATTAAAAAATGGAAAGCAAATTCGGGATGTACGGACTAACAGACAGACAAGGGTAAACTTTAATACAAGCACCACTTGGCGAGACATTAAAAAAAAACATTGTTTAGACATTCTTGTACTTGTGTAGTATAGGGGCCCTATACTAAAACAATATAAGATGGTTTTTTTTAATCATTTATGGATAGAAATTTTGAATGACTGTGCATTCTCTGATAAAATGCTATATTAACATTAACAAGCATTGGATATTACTGTACAATGCATAGCAACCAGTCATATCAAAGGAAACATCATGAAGGTTAATTTTAAGCATGGAAAAAAAATCTTTTGATCAAATAATTTATGACCTTTAATTAAGAGCAAAGGAGGTTTATTTATCCAATAAAAAATGATATTCATCATATGAAATCAGGAAATATATTATTACATAGAAATTATTGATTGCATGATGTTTTGTATTCCGTTGATTAACTTATATGCACCTAAACCAGTGAGCAATCAAAATGGTATCAAAAGCACCTACTTTTGTCTGGTTAACATTCATGACATTAATTTCTGATATTAAAGCAAATCTAGGTTGTTAGAAAAGATAATAACTTTGATGGAATTATGTCAAACTAAGTAACCAAATTCAAAAATGAAATTCAGCATGTAATTACAAAACAGCATGTGTGCATTGATTTTGTTTGTGGTGCTTGAAATCTTTAATATATTTAAACTCTTTAAGTACGGTAAACCAACTTATTTTCGTGGATACTTTATTTCGCCTTTAGCCTTTACTAGCCCTTTTTGCGGCGATTTAATTTCGCGATTTTCAAATTTGTTTCATGTAGTTAAATAAGTAAACATCCATGTTTTACATATTCGCAACGATTTATATTTGCGTTATCTTTGTACTCGCGAAAGTCGCGAAAAATTCATCGCTCGCGAAAATTAGTTGGTTTACAGTATTTGTAAGCAATACGACAGGTGCCACATGTGGCACAAGAACAGTTGCTATCCTTTTTGGGGCACCTGAGTGTTGGAGAAACATTTTATGAGTTACTCCATGAAACATTTAATGAGTAACACCATGAAAAATTTAATGAGTTACTCAATGAAACATTTTATGAGATACACTATGGAACAAGTAACGAGTTACACCATTAAACGGTTAATGAGTTACACCATGAACCTATGTGAGTTACACCATGAATCATTTTATGAGTTACACCATGAAACATTTTATTATTTACACTATGAAACATTTTATGAGTAACACCATGAAACTATGTGAGTTACACCATGAAACATTTAATCAGTTACACCATGAAACTATGTGAGTTACACCATGAAACATTTAATCAGTTACACCATGAAACAGTTAATGAGTTACACCATAAAACAGTTAATGAGTTACACCATTAAACATTTAATGAGTTACACCATGAAACGTTTAATGAGTTACACCATGAAGCAGTTAATGAGTTACACCATGAAATTTTTAGTGAGTTACATCATGAAACAGTTAATGAGTTACACCATGAAATGTTTAATGAGTTCCACCATGAAACATTTTACGAGTTTCACCATGAATCATTTAATGAGTTACACCATGAAACATTTAATGAGTTTCACCATGAAACAGTTAATGAGTTAAACTATGAAACATTCAATGAGTTACACCATGAAACGTTTTATTAGTAACACCATGAAACATTTAATGAGATACACCATGAAACTATGTGAGTTACACCATGAAACATTTTATGAGTTACCCCATGAAACAGTTAATGAGTTAAACCATGAAATATTAAATGCGTTACACTATGAAACGTTTTATTAGTAATGCCATGAAACATTTTATGAGATACACCATAAAACATTTAATGAGATACACCATAAAACTATGCAAGTTATACCATGAAACATTTTATGAGTTACACCATGAAACATTTTATGAGTTTCACCATGAAACATTTTACGAGTTTCACCATGAAACATTTTATGAGTTTCACCATGAAACATTTTACGAGTTTCACAATGAAACATTTTATGAATTACACCATGAAACATTTTGTTAGTTTCACCATGAAACAGTTTGTGAGCTACACTATGGAACTGATTGAAAGTCAAACCATGTAAAACCATGAAACATTTTATGAACTACACTATGAAAGAATCTGTGAACTACACCATGAAAGATTTGGTGAGGTACATTATGAACAATTTTGTGAATTTTATGGAACATTTTAATAGTTATGCTATAAAATATTGTGGAAGTTTTTGAGCTAGATTAAGAAACATTTAAAAGACTTAGACAATGAAACTAAATTGTATTGCAAATAATTATATTCAATTCTATTGGTTATTAGTCTGATCTGATTAAGTTATTATTGTCAATAGTATTAACTTTGTGTTAGCCCTGCTGACAAACAATGTTCATTACAAAACAGCCACAAACTACTGAACAAACATCTAAACAGTCACTATACCTCTTTTGTAGATTCATTCTAAACATAAATCAGACATAAAAAATTCAAACACTAAAAATAACCAAATATAAAATTTCCAAAACTATTAAGAGAAAGCTGTTTTTCTTTCATTACTGTATGACTTACCTGACACACAGTACAACTCTGTCAAACATGAGCCTTTCCAAACGTGTCAATACATAAAATTTATCTGCTCTAATAGAGGAGAAATATTCTATCTCATAACATATAATATGCAAACAAACTTGGAAGTTCTTTCAAAAAAAATTTAAATGATAGTAGGCATCTAATTACATGCACATGTGTGCCTATCTTTATGCCATCACAACAGCAAAACTAGAGAAAGGTGAGAAAATTTGAAGTCATAAATACAGAACAAAAAAGGTGGAAAAAATAAGAACCCAACAGGAAGAGATTACATCATAAGACCTACAGGTAACAGCGTGCATACTTTTAGGCTCACTATTCAATTCATTATGGCCCTGATTTAAAATAAGATAACTTAACTGATTATAATTCATAATAACCTAGAACTCTGACCTCTACAAATAAAACTGTATGAATTAAATACCCATTACTCAATGTACTGCTCAATACACAAAACTCAACATTCATGTGACACTACCACCACCTATACAATGCTATAATAATCCGAGAATCTTGTATACACATTTGTGAGAGAAAAGAAACATGCTGTGGTTTATATACTACAAGCTAGATAGTAGAACATTAAATGTAAGAATAAGTTAAAAGAGTTTCTTCCTTCGCCAATTATAACTTACCGTGGAAGTCGCCAAGAGCTGCAGGAAAAAATGCCCATCATATTAAACATAGTGGTTGGTACATAGTTATAAGGTTGATTAAGTGGCATACATGCACTACGCATGCTCAATGTGAGCCATCCTTCACGTATCTCAATCTATGGCATTTATAATAGGGAAAACGTCATTTAAAGCTACAGTTTAAGGATCATATGCCTAGAAATACGTGTATGTTGTTCTCATTTCTGTGTTATCTGCCACAACAATAATATAAAAGATCTCCTTACAATACAAAATGTATTTTTACTGGATATATCTGTCATGCCTGTATTACTTTGTCCATTTAGTGTTATGAAATTCTAAAAATCATAAACTTGAATTATTCAATAAATATTTCAATTCTATCATTGTCCATTTGCCAAATAAACAGGAATGACAGGACACAAGAATCAAAATAAAAAAATAAAGTAATATTCAGAGAAAAGAAACTTAACCTATTCAAAGGAACATTACCAAATCTATATAAAAATAATATTTTATTTACATATCATTTTAATTCATCAATTTTCAATATATACTTATTGATTTACCATTATAAAATTGTTATTTTCATATAAATACACATGCTTGAAGAGGATTAAATGTAATTTTTAAATAATGTTTACCATGTTTACACTAAATTTCTTATCAATTTCATATACATTTATATAACGGACTGAATACAGTCTTAATAATTCAATTTCACAAGTAAATAGAAATGTTGACAAAGTATCCAAACTATCGAAATCGAACACCTTGTCACGTCAGACTGGTAGTGACATGATCGATCATGGACTTGTATCAATTATCCCAAAAACAACTTTTTTACACAACAGATTAAATGTAAAGTGCTTGACATGTATGACCTTTTGAGAACATTTGAAATCAGGTTATCTCTGTGACAATTCAAATAAACTGAAATCTCTTTGGTAAATTAAATACCATTTTGATCTGAGATAAGCATACATGAATCAACACCATTGGTAGAGTTTCAGGAGGCTTGAAATATTGTACATTTATACACGTCAGTGGTATCTTTTTAAGATCAAAGTACATAGAGTTTAATATAATGTTTGTGCTCAAACAATATTAAACAGAAGAATTTAAATGGTATTTTAGTTTGCCATTAAATTGATTTAGATTATTTCACAAAAATTCAAATTGGTCATGCAAAAGAGAATTTTTCTTATTCATTTATCAGATGCATTTTTACAACAATCTCCAAGGCATTAAATTTGCAAATCCCATATTTGCAACAAACATACATGAAGGAAAAGAGCATGTTCTTACTAATTATATATATACATGATATATGTATGTCTTGATTAATCATGTTGATAAATGTTCAAACGCTTTTGTGCTATTTCATGGCGTTAATTTTTTATTCATTGTTATTGGTGGAGGAAGCCAGAGTGCCCAAAGAGAACCTCTGAATATACATGTACATGTATTTTAAATTTACTAGTAGTTATTCAGTATGAACGGGAACAAATATATCAATGGCACACTAGCTAAATTTGTTTTGCATGCACACGTATAAAAATTGCGGTTTTTATCCAACACAATCATAGGTTTGAAGTTGTTTTCAATTTAGATTTGTATATATATATATATATATATATATATATACATATAAGTCTAAATTGAAAACAACGTTCAAATCTATGATTGCATTGGATAAAAACGGCACTTTTTATACATGTGCATGCTAAACAATTTCTTGGTAGAGGGGTCTAAATACAGCACAAACAACATTTTCCAAAAGACAAAAAAGTGAAAAAGTATAATTTAACAAAACTCATTTGACTAGCAGGTTGAACAACAGATGTTCTTAAACCCTGCTGACTGCCATTGCGATTGCCAAATATACGGATCACCAGATGTAGCAAAATGGATCTTAATTATGAATTTAATACCAAACAGAAAACAATAAACTTGCGGTAAAGATTTTTTTTTTTTTTTTATCTTTTATTTGTTTTCAAAGTCAGGATTTAACATACATGTACCCCTACACTACCACCTGACAAGGGTATCAAGGGGTTACATATAAAAAATAACTTGCGGAAAAGATGGTATACCGCAAACATGAGGTGCAAAAATTTGTACATCATATCAGGATTTCGACAATTAATGTCTCTTCAGTGATGTTAGGAATCGAAATGGTATTTGGAAGGCCATATAATTTACCTCAATTAAGGATAGACTCTTGAATTTTGAAGAGTCGAAATAGGATGTACAGATTATGTAAACCCGAAGGCAATTATATAATACAAGCCCAAACAAACAAATATAAATAAGTCTAAATTGAAAACAACGTTCAAACCTGATTGCGTTTGATAAAATCTGCAATTTTTATACGTGTGCATGCAAAACAATTTCTTGGTAGAGGGCCCAGGTCTAAATACAGAAGTATTCTTTTGTTAATACAGTATTAATAAAGATACATGTATTGTAGAAGCATTTGTACATTCTTTAGTTTTGTATTATTTGATTGCTATTTTTAATAAAACCCTGCACCTCCTTTTCACGTTTGTTTTGGTTACGGACAACAGCCAATCAGATTGTCTTATTTGAATCTTGCTTTGTCTGGGATATTTTTATCTACCAATCAGCACTGACTTTTCAAATTTTCCGGTTTAACCTAATCCAATAAATTCAATCAAATTTATCTTGCACAGTATGCATCCCAGCATCTCACAACATTCAAAAATTTTGCAAGCAGCAAGCAAGTTATATGTCAAATCATGCATAATCATTATTTCTTTTCCACCCACCACTCCATTATTTTCTAGTTTTGTGCATTTTGACTTTTTGTGCATTATTGTAGTTTTAAAATTTTGTCCGCAGTGTCTTTAGATTTTATATTACTATGGAAAACCACAGTTTGACTTAATTACACTTTCAGTTACTCAATTTTAAAATTTTGTTTTATCATGCATATACATTTGTACATGCACATGTATTGTATATTTCTTGCCTTATTTGAAATTTTAACTATACTTAACAAACTGTGGTTAGTTTTTCCCAAACCTGTCTTTGATTACATTTATATATTATTTCACCATCACTTTATGTTCTACTTAGCCACTGTATCTATGCCGGTTACTGATGTGGTGTATCCAACCTTGATGTATAAGTTTAAAATACATCAAATGTTGGCAGTGAGGCAAAGAAGAAGTAATGCTGTGTCCTGGCATTGATATATGCTCCTTTACATTGCATCTTATTATATCTACATACATGTCATCGGGTGCTGTGTGGCCTAGGTTGGATGCCTGTAAAAGGGGGGTCCTCTCAATGTTTCCTAAGATTAATAGCACAAACAACATTTTCCAAAAGACCAAAAAAAGTGAAAAAGTATATTTTAACAAAAAGCATTTGACTAGCAGGTCGAACAACGGATGTTCTTAAACCCTGCCGTCTGCCCTGGGATTGCCAAATAAACGGATCACCAGATGTAACAAAATGGATCTTAATTATTAATGTAATACCAAACACCCTAGTGATTTTAATACAAGCTGTCAGGACAAATGTTCATTTATGTGTTAATGTTGATAAGTATAAAGAGTTAAGACTTTTATGTTTGCTCTATCTGAGTTCTCTAGTCATACACCAATGTATGTACATGTAATGTATACATTTGTGTATGTATGTGATTATAAATTTTATCATGGTTATATCACTAGTTTTTAAATATAATATATTAATCAAAATATTATTTGCACCTGAAGAGTCTCTTTGAATAAACATATATATTTATCAATTCAAAGGATTCTCCTGGTGTTATGTGAAAATGTAAAGGGTTTTCTAAGTGCACTTTGAATGTCACATAAAGTTTTCAACTACTCTTATTCTCACACAACTGTAAGCATTCTGAAGTAAGCTTTTAATCTTCTTATTTGCTTAAAGATTCTTTTGTGTGGAATTTGATTAAATAGATGAGAAATGGACTCTTACTGTCAAATCAAAAATAGATCAAGGTGAAAATTATTTAAAGGCTTGTCATTTACTGAACATAATGCTTTATTACAATGTATGATTAATAACGTACATGACATATATATATGTACATTGTATGTATGAAAAAAAAATCTGGATTAAAATAATAATACAACTCATGCTTTATTCAATGATCTTTTTCATTTATTTTCCTGAATTTGTTTGAAAGTTTTTGGATAACAATTTTCAAAGTGGGCACATTTTCATTTCATTATTCATAAAACATTGTAAAATGACTACATCTTTGCAAAGAAAAAACAACAAATGTTCCATTCTTTCAAGGGAGTTTGAAATAAAATACATTGAGCAAGCTATTTAAAAAATACTATTAAATCACATGTATCTATATTTTTGTAAACATAAAAAATAGTCCCTGCCAAGTTTTTTCTCTCTCAGAAAACTCTTATACATGACATATACATACATGTATATATACATTTTGTAATTGCTCTGATTTATGCAATTGTTTTTTGGTACAAAATGTATTCCCTTTGACATTACATGGAGTAAAATCATGTTATTCTAAGAACTTTGATAACCATTGATAATAGGCAAATCAAGTGTCTGAAACTTATGCATATGTTTATGTTTTAAACTTTATGTACAAGAACTTTTAGATAAAGAACTTTTAATCTATGTAAATGTTTTGTAAGATTTTTCAGCTGCATGAAATTAACCATATTTGAAAAAGCAAGAAAAGTTATTCTGTAATTGTAAACAATGACATCTGACAGAGGGTCGTTCTTGCTTTTATCAGATATCCACATCAAATTTTACTTTTTAAATGGATAAACTTGTCAATTTTCTTTACCATGTTTACCTTTCTTTTTTATACATGCTATTTAAGAAATTTGAGAAACTTTATAAAGGTAAAACAAAATTGTATAGGCTTTCAAAATTCAAATTATAGATTTTCAGTGTTCAGTGTCTATCAAAGTTTTTCAATAAAATTCTTTTACCAATTGTTAAATAGTTCTGATCGAAATCTATATGAAAAGTTTTTATCTGAATACTTCCAGAAGAATAAATGTTAAACTGCTCAATGATATAATAAAAACATGAAAGGCAATGACCAAATGATCAGTTCTTGAATCAATACTGTTCAAAACTTATTCATATTTTCTGATAGTCATATACAATCATGACAATATTGCAATGTACATTTGTACCTTGGCTGGCTTTTGAGACAGTTACATGTACATGTATGTACAAAATGTATAACAAGTCCTTAAAACATCAAGGGAAAATTCAAATAATAAGTGAAAGTGGAAACATGTCATTTTTAATATGTAATATGTACATGTATTATACATCATTTTGTGCGTGTACATGTACATGCACAATGTATGTCTTATGCATGATACAATTTGTATCTTTAAACTCAATGTAATATGAATCCCATCTCATTTTCACAAAGATTATATGTATCTGTAACTTTAAGGTTAATCAATTGTGTACAAGTTTTGCTACATGCATTTATATTACACATGCAATGATTGTAACTTTGCGAACAAATTTTACTTTACCAGTGGAAAAAGAATGTGTGGTATAACATGTGCATATAATTATTCTTCCCTTAGTTTATTTATTTTGTATTTGCATTGTATCATAGGTCAAATTTATTTGTTCAGTGTATATTCACTGGTGTTAATATGTCCTTTGATTGAGTTAAGCTATTTCAGTTGATATTTTATAGTGTGTCTTTCTATTTTGTGATGGTACACTATTTTCAGAAAAAGGGTGAAGGTTTGGTACCATTAAAACGTTTAAACCCGCTGCATTTGTTTGCACCTGTCCTAAGTCAGGAATCTGATGTTCAGTAGTTGTCGTTTGTTGATGTGGTTCATAATATAAGTGTTTCTCGTTTTTTATATAGATTTTCCCGTTTGAATGGTTTTACACTAGTAACTTTTGGGGCCCTTTATAGCTTACTGTTCGGTGTGAGCCAAGGCTCTGTGTTGAAGACCATACTTTGACCTATAATGGTTTACTTTTATAAATTGTTACTTGGATGGAGAGTTGTTTCATTGGCACTCATACCACATCTTCTTATATCTATATACATGCATGTACAACTATAGCTAAAGTCAGCTTTCACAATCAATATCAAGCCTGTTTGCACTTGACAGGCCAGTAAAAATGTACAAGGGCCAGGAACAAGTTTCTTAATACATATTAATTAGGGGAAACAACCCATATACATGTGAATATATAGAAATTTTGTGAAAAAACCCTTATTTTTTTATCCTGTAGCTATAGCATGATGAAGTTCAAGAGTTTTTGTACAGACTTGGCAGAACATGTTTTTTCTAAATATTTCAGTTCTACCAAAGATGAAACAGTTTTCTGACTAGCAAGATTCAATGTATTTATACTTACACAGTAACTGTTTGAATATTTTTATTGTGACCATTTGGTAGAGACGGCACAGTAACTTTAGTAGGTGCTTTTCCAGCTGATCTTTTTCCAGATGCTACTCTAGGTGTTTTAAATGAGTCTTTTTCATGCTCACTTGAATTTTCAGATTCTGATCTCCATGCAATATTGTGCATCAATGCTTCCTTGGAAAGTTTATACTTATAGGCTAAACTAGCAACATCTTTGTGTTGGTGATGATTGTGTTTAGTGCAGGTATGAGAACCTGATGAATGAGGGTGGGGTTAGAAGTACATTTACAAGCACCATTTGAGAGGAGGTAGTTTCTCGTGTGTAACTAAAGGCTGCAGTAATAAGAGGCTGTGATGTTGACACAGTATATGGTTGATTGCAATGACTGCATATATTCTGACCAGAATTCTGAGAATATATATTTCCTGATGCAGTCGTATTGTTTTGTGCACTTGTTGTTACTGTAGTATTTTGAACTACTATTTTCCTGGGTTCATTGGATTCTTTTGGGCTACTGTTTTAATTCCACTCAACTGAGAATTTTCTTCTCTATATTGTTCAATGTATGATTGGTGGTAAGGATAATGTTTGAACACGAAACTGTTTTGAATCAAGTTTTTAATCGTGTTTGTTCTCTCCATGAGTAAGTTATTGGTTGTTGAGTTGGCTTTTCTTTTTCCAACTTCGTAGAACACATTTTGAACTGCTAAACCATCCAGTAACATCATCATTCCTTGTCACTTTTATAGTTTTGGCACCTTTAACTCAGTGTTTCCTTTTGATTCAACCATGTAATCAGTCAACCACAACTGATCATCAATTTCAGTAATTTATTTTGTATCTGTCGATCCAAAAATATATTGAGATCATGATTGGAAGGATTTTGCTCTTGTTGCTGAGTTCATGGTTACTCAACTCACAGTTTAGTTTAATTTAAAATATGTTTTCTATTTTGTCATGACATTTCCTTTCATTAACTACCAGTTTAAAACCAAAATGATTGTAAAATCACAAGCAATTTATCAATAACTTCCGTTTTCCATATATCCAATTGAACAAAGCTGCTGCAGTCTCCCGACACATGTGCCCGTTCCTCCATTTTCAAACAATGATTGTTGGCATGACCATCCCTCTTGGCTCTTACTTTTTGTTTATCTCCCTAATTTAAAAAAAAATATTCTGCAAGTCCAGAATTCAAACACAAAGATTATTATGGAATAATTTTTGCGTTTTCTGTTTACCAAATTGCCTTTTATGAGAAGTGCAAAAGATTAATTAAAATGCAATTATCTTAAAACAATAATAAGAGGAGTGAATAGAACAGCATCGTAAATGTTTTGTTATGATTTACGGCATTAAAAATCAACATTGTAAATCGTATAAATGTATAATTAATATAGTATTTTCACTTTTACTTAAGATTTTTCTTAAAATGCAATATAAATTCATTTGTTTTAAAACTTATTTATGTACGACATTAATCTAAACAAACGCTAGTCTCAGTTACCCAGACGCTTGAATTTTATAAATCAAACGTCTGGGTTATCGCAATGGTAAAAATCTTATGTCAGATTTCTGTCAGAGATTCGGAACAATTTGGATTATTCCTGGACCTATGAAGAGTACCGATAGTATCCGAAATGATATTTTGACCCACAACAATCAAAATGGCAGACTCCATGAGTGCTTGTTTTATCAACTTCAAGCAAAGAAAGAACATCAACATGCAGTTAGCACATACGTGTTAAATGGTCATAGTTTCATTAGTGTGTTGCCAATAGAAAAGGGGTTCCTGGAACCAAATATAATGAATCATTTTGGGGTCGTTCCCAACCTGTACAATAGTCAAAATAATTATGATGCCTTGAAGGTTTATCTTAATATTTTTTGCTTTGATGCCATAAATATAGGATAGGCTAGTCCAAATAATTATGACGTCTTGAAAGGCTTTTGATCTTTTTCTTTGGTGCCTTCCTTCTTTCGCTAAACATTATTTTACATTTGTATGGAGCTTGTGTACCATACTTGGTCTTCTGTTCAGTCAATCCCCTTTGATTTAAAAGCCTTTAAACTGTATTTGTTTGTTACCGTGGTAATACTATTTTAAATATTATCCATTTATATGAATATAGCGCTGCAAGTATACAACAGCTGTACAAGGTTTTATTTGATTTGATTGTGACCGCAGACTTTATTATAGTCAATTATTTACACTGTCACAGATGATTCAGCATTTAATGTAATAATGAATATGTTTTATTTTGTAGAGCAAAGCAGTATTGCATCTGGAACTATTATACTAACTTAGTATAATAGTCCCAGATTGCATTGATGTCAACTTTCTTCTTAGTAACTCATGATTTTATGTACTGTGCATATGTGTGAATTGTAGTCGTATGCCTTTATATAATATACTGAGTTGCACATCAATCAACAGAATTTCACCAGATTTTATTAGGCTGTGAATGGTTTAACAAAAGAACAGGAAATTCTGATTATTTTATTTGCATGCCCTTCAATTTAACATAATTCTACATATAGCCACATCAAATGAGATGGTATTTGTTGACCTACCTTCTACTGTATTGTTGTTCATTGCAATTTTTTTTAAACTTAAACTTGGACTTAAATCCTCCAACAAAAATGACTAGAGGCTTGATAGACTTACTACATGTAATTCAGTTTACATGTACTACCAGTAGGTTATTACTTTTCCTAGTATATATAGTCAACTATTAAATCTGAAATGCTTAGTTTCATATCAAAATAAAAGAGAGGCGAAAGATACAAAAGACACATTCAAACTCATAAGTTGAAAATATACTGACAATGCCACGGCAAATAAAGAAAAAGACCAAAAGACAAACAACAGTATACCGGTACACAACAGAACGAAGAAAGCAACACAAACACAACCAAAAACTAAGGTTCACCTCAGGTGATCCTGACGGGCTAACAGATCCTTCTCCACATGCGACACCAATTATGTTACTCCTATATTTGTTTTTATTTTCTGAGGAGTTACTTGTTTGTTTGGTCAAGTGTTTTGGCTTATTTTTTCATTATCATAGTTCCTGATAGCTTTTTATGTATTATTACAATTTCCACGGTCTGCAATTAGATAGATAGCTGGGTAATTACAAATAAAGCCATAAAAGGCATGCTTTCAAATTAATTGGTTTTGTTTCCCCTTGACAGTCTGGAGCTTTTAGTTCAGTGGTTGTCGTTGGTTCATGTATGTCATTTTTGTAATTGGTTAATTTATATTTTGTTATAAATTCGGCCTTCAGTTTCTCAATTGAATTGTTCACATCATTTTAATATGACTGGGCCTTTAATAGCAGACTATATGATATGAGTTTTCTCATTGTTGGAGGCTGCACAGTTGCCTATAATTGCTAACAGCCACTTTATTTGAACTTTGGTTGGTAATTGTCTCATTGGGAATCATACCTCATTTCCTTATTTTTTACGTTATATACTGGTAGTCCTTGTATGATTGTCAATTTTAGTTTATTTATATGTTTTAAGTTTTGTATGCCGTCCGTTTTCACTGAACTAGTACACATTTTTGTTTAGGGACAGCTGAAGCCTGCCTCAGGGTGCTGGATTTTCTCGCTGTTTTGAAGAAGCATTGGTGTCCTTTGGCTGTTTTCTTCTCTTTGGTTGGGTTGTTGTCTCTTTGACACTTCCCATCTACATTCCCAATTTTATATATTCAAAACTCAAGTAGATTTTGTTATTCCTATCGGTCTTCTGACTGTCCAAAGTGGGCATTTGGAAAACTCCTAGATGGTCTTTTGCCCATGACATAGACTGGAATGCCACTTATTTTCTTCATCATAATAATTGAACATACAGTACCTTAGAAATATGAGTTAGTTTTACATGATGTTTTTTTACATGTCAGAGCCTTATAAAGCTTATGCTATAGATTTGGTTCATTGTTGAAGGTTGAAGGTGACCTTTAATTGAATCCACAATATTTGAACTCTATCGGATATAAGTCTCAGTGGCAATCATGTCATATATCTATCTAACAATTTTAAGCGTTCAATGTAATGATTATTTTCAGAATCAAATTAATGTACACATGATAGTGCTCATTCTTCATTATCTTTGGGTTTAGTATAAATTAAAATGCAAATTTTAAGATGATAAAAGTGTTTCTAGTTTCAAATGGTTTTTTTTATCCTTGGTGATATAGATTGTAAAACTAGTGGGTTAAAACAATGAAAACTAAATAAAATAATAAGGTACATCAGTATTATTTTCATGGTCTTGTGATAAAGTGCTTAAATGTACATTAAATTCTCTGAGTCTGTAAAATAATCAATCAAATATTGATTTGTTATTATTTCTACTATAAATATCAAAACTTACTCCAGTCTAGGATTCAAATATTATCTTTTCCTGATAATCCTATCACATACAAAATTAAAGAAATGATATACATGTATTAATAAACAAGAAACGTTTATCATGTATATGGAAAGGAATATGTATCTTAATTCACTAAAACACAATACTAATTATCTATAATTTAAAACTTTTAAAGTACTTCCACTTCAATCAGCAATTGAAGTTTTTGTCAATTGTTTTCAACATTCTACTCCAATATTAAAAACAATAAAGTCGTTCTAGAAAATCATACAACCCTTATATAAGAAATGCAATTTATTAAGAAATGAGAGGCATTGACGACCAAGATGATAATTTTTCTGTGGACGCTGTAATGTATTATCATAATACAATATAATATGGACATCAACCACAATTGTTGCTCTAGTATAATATTGTAAGCACAGTTGGTCTCATGGTGTCTACTCTTGTTTCTTGATTTCCTCACTAGTATCTGAAAAGCAAAAGTAAAAACTGTGGTAACTTATATTCAGACTATACAACATTTTTTTGTTATAGATATCCTGAGGTGGCTAATTGTTATAACATGTATATGAGTGTTTTACATGTACAATTGATGATAGAAATATTCATATTTTTAAGGGTTTTACTCACAATTCTGTACCGAAATATTAAGGAATGTTATTATAAGTATAGATGTTTGACAAAATACTCAGAACTATACAACTATCCTGGTAATTGTTACTAGTTTATAGGAAACAGAAATATGTATAATTACAAATTTATTTTCCTAAACCAAACTTTATATTTAATTTCATTGTGTAAATAATCTTTATTCTTTACCAAGTATGGCTAATTTACCAGCTTTGACAAAGTTACAGAATGACAGACAGTTATGAACTTTTCAGATATTAGCAGTTTATGCTTACTCTTCCACAACATCTGGTGAAACCTGGGTTTTAAGAGGGTTTGTATTGTGTTTGTAGTCCATAAAATAACTCTTAAACAGAGAAACATTCCTTTTGTTTTTCAACACACCTATCTCGTGCATTTATTTCAATTTGTCTGGTTTTGTGCATTGGTTTTTTTTTTAGACTTCTGCTTTCTGACTCTCAATTTAAAATATATATATATGTACTGGTTGTAAAAGGTATTATTTTGTTGGAGTAAATATCTGTAAGTGTTAACTTAATTATCTTAGTATATCAAAATTTACAGGATATCAAGCACAACAAGACGAGGCTATATTTAACCAAAATCTGGGTATAATCCATTATTATATTTTGCTAAACTAGCATACCATCACTGTATATTTTATTCCTATTCATTATAGGGTAACAACTGATAGAATCCAATTGAGAATTTCACTTACATTTTCTTTGCACTTAACCCCACCCTACATAGTAACTTTGGATCTCTAAGTGTCTTCCTGGTCCCAATATGCATGCATGTATCTATTATTCTATTCTATCATCAGTATGATAAGTTTATCTAATGGAAAAGCCTTTAAAACAATATGTGTTACCTGTAAGATTAATTTGACATGTCACCATCGTCAGACCTGTTGTTTTTGCTTCTTCCAAGATGAAATACAAAATGTACTTGTATTGGATAGGAAAGTCTTACTGAAATATAATTTGCCTTAATTTAATAACATGCATTTTTATGAGGTCAATATATATATCTACCAGACTATACATTTTTAGAATGGAAGTAATTTTGCAAAGCTAAGAAACAAGTTCAAGTCAATATGCAAGGTTCAAAACATTTAGTCATACATGTACCGGTATCTGTTTTGGAATAAAACCAAAGAAATTATATTTTCTTATTGGCAATTCATGTCCTATTAATTAAAGGTACATTTTTTAATTAAAACAAACCATTTGTACAAGATATTCAAGATATATTTCATATGATAAAAAAGTTGCTTAGAAACAGAAGTAAAATGTGATAAAACATATAGTGCAAGACATTAGTTAAGCTTACATATATGTCTGATGAACATGTCAGTAACTGCTAGTCAGGCTAGTAGTCCTTTGTTAATAATTTAAGTATCATTGTTATTTTGCTAAGTTTCTTTTTTACCTATTTTGACATTAGACTATGACTTCTTTTAAACTGAGATTTACTGTGCGTATTGCTGTGTGTGTTTTCTACATTGGCTAGAGGTATAGGGGAGGTTTGAGATCTCATAAAACATGTTTAACCCCAAATTTTTGCACCTGTCCCAAGTCAGGAGCCTCTGGCCTTTGTTAGTGTTGTATGATTTTAATTTTAGTTTATTCATATTTTCTGATTCAAGTATGACGTTCATTTTCACTGAACTAGTACAATTTTTAAGGGCCAGCTGAAGCAAGCCTCAGGGTGCTGGATTTTCTCGCTGTGTTGAAGACCTATTGGAGGCCTTCGCCTGTTTTATGCTCTTTCATCAGGTTGTTGTGTCTGTGACATATTCCCATTTTCATTCTCAATTTTCTTTTAATAATACAAATTACCCAATGACAGTCATTTATCTGTGAGGTCTCTTCATTCCTGTATATACATTTGCATATTGTTTGTTTTTCTGCAGCCATTCAATACAGACTATTGACCTGGAAAAGACTTTAATATGTCAGTATTTTACTATTTAAGATGCAACTAAATGCATATACTTTATGCTTAAATAGTAAGTTATAATATACTGTATACTGTTGGTCTGACATATTTTTTATTTCATTCTCAATACTATTCAGCCTTTTCAGACAATAAACAATTGTAATAATGGTAAACCTGTATTTGTTTAATTGTTAATTTCACAAAGCTCAAGAACCTAAGCTTTCATACCTTTGTTTGAAATTGTATACAATTCAATGTGCATTCATAGAATTTCAAAATTATAACAATTGTAGCAAAGTCATCCTCTTAAACATGTTAAAGTTTAAGTAATTTCATGTAATCACTGAACTCTTACATGTCCAAAATGTATGTTACAGGAATTTGTAATACTTTTGTTTATGTTTTCTGAGATGTATTTATAAAACAAATATGAGTTGCTTGTAGGGCACAACTCTTTATATTTTTATCATGGAAAATTGTCTCCATTTTATTGGATCATGTTTTGTGATTTTATAATAGGTGTGTAACTATTGGTATAATAATACACAGTCAGGAACAATACATGCAAGTCTGCATTTCATTACAGCTGAATGAAGTACATTGTAACATCAAATGAAGTTATTTACCGGCCAGCATTATACATGGTATAATTTTATATTTATATAAGCTTTTTCGTTTCTTACCCTTTATTAGTGTTTATACTTACATGACTAGTTTGACAGTCAGCTTGGTTGAATGCTCACAGCAGCCCCTTGAATGTACAATAACATATTATAATTCTATATAAAGGTTGATGAATAATGCAATGTCTTAAGGTAAGGCAATTGACACATCTACCAATATGCTATTATCAATCTTGTATAGATCTGTAATTTGCTTGATGAATTGTTGTTTGCATAATGTCCAGTGGCGAATATTTCATATTGTATTTAAGACAAGAACAAATTAACATTAGGTTATGCAAAGTGCATTCGACAAGGGGAAGGTTTGAATGTCACGTGATTCTGTTACTTGAAAATGAAGGAATGTTGGACAGAGGTCTGAAATTTTGACCGGTCACCTAGACTCCTTAAAGAATTGCATCAACATTCCTCTTAGCCAATGTGATGCCACTCTTGAGCAATGATTTATACTTCCAGTGAGTTACAAATGATGACAATTTTAGAAATACATGTCAACACTGGTGTACTAATGCCCTTCACAGTCTTGCATCAAACAGTAAATTTCTTCTACCATTGGCATCAAATTTGTTAACATTTTATAGCGATTCGTCAAAATATCTTTGTTCATTGTTGTCATTCATCTAGGGTCTCAAATAATTATGAATTCCATTACTTTTTGAAAAAAATTTACATGATATCACCAAATCAGTTGATTTTTTTTCATCGTCTTAAAGAAAGTGTACGTACATTTAATCGTCATGCACCTAAAATTACCGCTAACATTATTTGGCAATATTTTTTACCTTTATTTATCATAAAGTTACCCTGTATACGATCCTCTTCACTCTGTTGTCGATATATCGCCAGTTATTTTTTTCGTACATTATAAGAATAAGAATTCATCCTATGCATGTTTTTTTATGGAATTTATGACCACACTATGCATAATCTAAATGGCATAGCCCATACAATGAGGATAACTTGTCTTGTCAAACATTTTATTTTATGATACTAGTTGTTATTACAACTTATATGACTTTTGTACACCTATATGATACATGTAACTATACATGTGTGTAAAATAACTACCATTTCCTATTCCTATCCCTATCCCTAATAGAGACATTAGTAAACATGAACCCACCTTTATCCTGATTAGATAACTGTCTAGTTTCCATGCTTGTCTTAAACGTCTCAATTTAGACTAAAACTATGGTTAACAACTGCCACATGTGATGTCCATATTCCTGATGTGTTTACCTTCCAGTAAAACGTGGTCAAGGTCATTACCAAATTTTAAAACGCCATCTTCGGACGAAACCAAAGATACAATAATCCAGACGCTATATTCATAATGCGTCTGGGTGATCGAGACTAAACAAACGCTTGATAGAGTGAATATTTGCCTTACCAGCAAACGCAAAAGAGATTCCAAGTACCGTTACATTTATTACGGAGGCTGCGCACTGGGAATTGCATTCCAAGATGGTGGCTGCTGATATAAACAAATACACATGCCGGTAAATAAGCGTGTTTTGTAAGATAAATGCAACCTTCCTATGCCATCATCAATTCTATTTAACTCTATGCCAATGAGTGTTTTCTCTTTCAAATTACTCAGAATTAATAATGGCAAATAGATATCTCAGATGCTGATTCTGGATTTATACAGTTGCTATGGTTTATTCAGGGTAAATAATAACCAAGAAGTAATGATTAACCGTGTTTTCTTCATTAATCATACATCCGCATAACAACTTAAGTTGTTATGAAAACACACCATCTATGTTATATTAAAATTATGCATGAATTTGATATACAGTAAGCCAAGAAAGTAGAAATGTAAACATGGATGTGTTAAACAAATTCCACACTCAACTTTATGCACATACTGATAATTACTGCTGTAACAATTGTCCTGTCAACACAAGTAAGTTGATAAGAAGCATATCTTCTGAAATATTTAAAAGTGGTTAATTACAATAGCACTGTAATTTGCATCAGCATAATCATGAAAATGGCTTGGGGAGAACTCTGTATAATTTTGAACATCTGGATGGTTTATGAATACCCATGCTATATCAATCTTTAAAGACGCAAATATTACAAAACACCTGTCCTACCTCCATGACAAATATGTTGTCCCCACAGATAAAGCCCCAAACAGCATCCATTTTGTGTGTAAATCTCGTTACATAAACTGCTTATTAAATGAATAAGGTATCGACAATTCACTTGGAAATTCGACATATACTCCCACAACGCTTACCAAGGTGGAAATCCTGGATCATCATAGGTCAGTTCTATGTTCTTTTGGAATTTCAGCCACTGGATCTTCCTTCGCTGTATTGGATACCTTAACTACATAAGTGTCCTTTCAAACAACGTTATATTGCTGGGTCTTCTTTCATCAGCAATCAAAGCTGGGCTTCAAAGTTGAAGACTGCCAGCAGAAACCCTGAACAATCAGCATTCTCATGGGAACCAACTGTGCTTCTCTTCTTGTCGACTTGTTCCTTATTCATTTGTGGCTGACTCAGGGGTTCAAATTAGCGGTGGTCCGACGTCCGGGACCTTCGGACCACCTTCCACTATTGCAATCCGACTTTCATTTTGGTTACTACCTACGCCCGACGGACCTTCTTTATTATTCATGACAGCGATGATCATTTTTGTGCAACCGCTAGCTTTATACCGAAAATCACCAACAAGTAATGTGTAAATCCGAGTAAAATCGTATCTGACTGACAAAAACAACATTGAAAAACAATGGATGCCATAAACCGGAAATGAAGACAATTACAATACCGGATCAGATTCCAGTGGTGGATAAGGGTAAATCCGGGTTTGTTGATCAAATACAATAAAAAATCATAATTCCAGGCAGGTGATAAAATACATCACAATCCAATAAAATGTGACAGTAATTTTCTTCCATCATTAGTAAATGTTGATATTACATGTTGATATTTTTATAGTGTAAACATATTACATGTACTACAATTCCAAGAAGTAATTTCTTCTTAATTTTGAAGGGCCAGTATTAAAAAATCTAGAAGTTTCTTACTTTATTTTCACAGAGGAACTAATATAATAGTGCAACTAGATATGATACACTTAATCACTAAACAGCTTTGAATTTGAACTGTTACTTTAATTTTATACTCGGGTATGAATTGAACAATATAAAAAGAGATACATATAGCCCTTTATATGATAGTAAAACCAAACATTGTTGCGCCTTGAGTGAGAATGCACCTCTCTTCCAAATCTCACCACTTCTCCCTATCAGTTTCAAAAAGAAAGGTCACTTCTCTATAAGATTCTGAAGTAGTGTGAGCCCTGACATAATGGTATAATTAGTAATTAACTACCAATGTTTGAGACAACACACCCACCCACAGTGACACCCTCCCCAATACCAAAAAAAGATTATTTGAATTCATAATATACAAGATAATTACATTTATTATTAAACATGTTATACAACAGTGACACTGACAATGAAACAAGCTAACCTAACACCAAAAGCACATTAATTTTGTATCTTACTGATTTATGAAATATTTCAAGTAAAAGTAGGACCTGGAATTTAGGTTGAGGACCTTTCAGTTTTGAGTGTCAAAGGTCCTGGACCTTCCTGTACCAAATGTTAATTTGAACCCCTGCTGACTTCATGCAGGAACATCTTAGGAAGAAAGAAAAGAAGTTAGCCTTATCCTTTAACTTCATTTTCCGCTATATTGATGACCTTCTCTAACTAAACAACTAAAAAAATTTGGTACTATCATGGCTATGTTGAAAACATCTATCCCATGGACAGTGTTCCAGCTAGGTCGTTTTCCGCCTGCCCTTCCCTGAGTGCCGCCCTGTGCCCTTTTTCTGACGCCCTGTGCCTTTTTAAGATGCCCTGCCCTTTTTCAGAAGTCCATGCCATTATATTGCCGTAATCAGACTAAATAATTTTTTTTTGTAATATTTTTTTTATGAAAATACAATTTTACAATTATTCTACCTGTTTTCATATTTATGACAAGTTTATGACCCTCAGCTAATTAACATTTACAGCAGGTGTAATAAGTTGTGATTCCAGTTAATCCGCTTATCGACATCGGATGGGTCATTAATCCGTTAATTAAACTTCATAATTGACCATTGTAATAATTTTTATCATTAAATTCAGTTAGTCAGCATTTCAATTTCAATATTTCTCAAAACATGACAATTTAGTGTTTTGTTTATCCTAAGATCGTCTGTTGTTGTGATGTCAAAGATATTTTTTTTAAATTGATCTTTTAAAATGGTTTTAATCCAGAAGAAAGTAAAAAACAATGCTTGACTGTACCTTTCACTGAATATCTATATCCAAATTAAATAAATTAAAGCTGTAATCCATGATCACAAATTGAATGCTTTGTTTACATTTGTTGAAAACCATGTGCTTTTTTGGCCGTAAAATTCGGAAAACCCCTTTGACAAGAAACAGTTACCATGGTTACATTTCATTGTTATTTATAGACAGTAAGAATTTCATTTTGATTAACTGCTAAAAATATTTCATTAAAAATGAATACTTTCTTGGGGTGAAACTGATACTTTAATACTCTACATCTAGGAGTGTGTAAAATAGATAAAAGGGGTTATATATTTTTTTTATATATATAATATTAAAAATATAAGTTTACCAGTCTGATCAGACATGGTTAAATGGATTTTCATTCTGAAAAACTCAATGTGGTTTATTAATTCCTTTATTATTTCTATCATAATCAGAAACAAGCTACATGTATTAGGCATTTCAAACATATATTATTGCCTTGCCCTTTATAAGAACATTCATGACTATTGTTATGATATTGTAACTATCATATCTATCTAGTTGACCTAATTTGTTTTGTGTGGCCTAAGAATGTTTACATTATATATTGTGTACAAATTATACACATTGTGTTACAACTATGCAGTATAAAATTCACTGGAACATTCATTGATACTCATGGAATGATTAGAACTTTCTATTTCACTTACATAACGTTTCCAGAATGATCATAACAAAAGATGCGTAATTTATATTTCTAGCGTTGTCTAGAAATTTCCGTTTGAGTATTTAAATGCAGACCCAAAAGTTAGTAAAATTTAGAGACATAGAAACATAGATAGACATAGATAGACTTAGACATCGTTAGACATCAACATTCTCAGCAGTTGGATTGACACTTTTATTTACAAACTACATCATACTAGATTGTGACCAATTGGATTTAATATTCTGTGGATTCGAGAAGATTTCGGATAAAGGAAAGATAAAAGATTGGACATATATTTTGACAGTTGTTGACATTTCTTTTTATGTAATATTTCTTGTAAACTTGTGTATAATAAATCTTGTTAAATTTTATTATTGATTTGTGTCTTTGTTGGCTACAATTAAAAGCGATTTTCTGCCGTAACAGAAATTGGGGCTCAAGTCCGGATCACGTTAATATCTTAATAAAGATTTTTCAGTATTTTTATTAGAACTAGCCAACAAAATTCTATAATATGGCATTTGATGCGGTAAATTTTGAAAACGCCAGACCTGGAAGGGTTTGATAATTTAAAGAAAGAAGAATTAGTGTTGCTTGCTAAACATCTGAAATTAGACTTTAGAGTATCTATGAGAAAACAAATTATAAAAAATTTGTTAATAGACAAATTAGTTGACTCAGAAATTTTTGGTGAAGAGGCTCTTGAACTTAAGGTCGAAAATGTTGATGCTACCAAATTAAAACAGCTTGAATTAGAACATGAATTTAAATTAAAACAATTGGAAAACGAAATCAAAATAAAACAATTGGAAAAAGAAGAAAAACAGGCAGAACTTCAAACAAAGGAAAGGTTAGAGATGGAGAAAAAAGGAAAAGAAGAAAGGTTAGAAATGGAGAAAAAAGAAAAAGAAGAAAGGTTAGAAATGGAGAAAAAAGGAAAAGAAGATGAATTTAAATTAAAACAAGATGAATTGAAATTAAAACAGGCAGAACTTGAAATGAGAGAAAGGTTAGAGATTGAAAAAATGAAAATTGAAATGGCAAAAGAAGAAAGCAACATTAAATTCCAGTCAAAATCAGAACATCTTAATTTTGATGCAGCATTTCTACTGGCCAAGACTAAGAAGTGATGTCGCAGAATACTGTAAATCATGCCATATATGCCAGGTTGTTGGTAAGCCTAACCAGAAAATACCACCAGCACCACTTCTGCCTATTCCAGCCTTTGAAGAACCTTTTAGCAGTACTCATTGATTGCGTTGGACCATTACCAAGACCAAGACTGAAATGCGATTTATTGACAATCATGTGTATCTCCACCGCTTTCAGAGGCTATTCTGTTAAGGAATATCAAGACACCTACTATTGTCAAAGCTCTGATCAAATTTTTCACGCTAGTAGGACTTCCAAAGTCTATACAGTCCGACCAGGGTTCAAATTTCATGTCAGGTTTATTTCAGCAAGTCGTGTACCAGTTAGGGATTGCTCAGTATAGGTCAAGTGCTTATCATCCAGAATCTCAAGGTACCTTAGAACGTTTTCATCAAACATTGAAGAACATGATCAGAACTTTTTGTCTTCAATTTGACAGGGATTGGGATGATGGTGTTCACTTTTTACTTTTTGCGGTCCGAGAGGCTGTTCAAGAATCCCTTGGTTTTAGTCCCTTTGAGTTGGTATTTGGTCATACTGTAAGGGGACCTTTAAAATTGATAAAGGAAAAGTGGCTTACTGAACACACTGACATGAATCTTCTAGACTATGTATCTAGATTTAAAGAAAAATTGTATACTGCTTGTCAAATTGCTCAGAATAATTTTAAAACTGTTCAGAATAAGATGAAAATATGGTATGATAAAGATGCCAGGGACAGAGTTTTGAGCCAGGTGATAAGGTACTTGTATTTTGCCAGTCCCTGGACATCCATTACAAGCTAAATATTGTGGTCCTTATACCATAGAGAGTAAAATCAATGATTTGAATTATATTGTAAAACACCAGGTCGGCGTAAACAAAATAGAGTGAGTCACATTAATATGTTAAAACCATATTTTGAGCGTACTAATGAAGGTGAGAGTAAACCAGTTGCCACTTTAGCCATGGTTAAATTGGAGAACAATCATGACAAACCAGATATAATTGAACCACCTTTTAGTTCTAAAACTATGGAAGAGACAGTTAGATTGAAAAATTCAGAAATTTTGTCAAATTTAGATTCAAAACTTGCACATCTGTCTTTTGATCGTAGAGAAAAATTAAAAGCTTTGGTATTTTCTTTTAAAATCTTTTTCCAGATGTGCCAAACAAAACCACTGCTGTTTGTCATGATGTCGATGTAGGTGATGCTTCTCCAATTAAGCAACATCCTTACCGCTCAATCCACTCAAACTTGAATTTATGAGAAAAGAAATTAAATATATGCTTGACAATGATATTATTGAGCCGAGTAACACTGAATGGAGCTCTCCTTGTCTGCTTGTGCCCAAACCAGATAAAACCTTTCGTTTCGTAACTGATTTCAGAAAAGTGAATTCTGTTTCAAAATCTGATTCCTATCCGATTCAAGGATAGACGATTGCATTGATAATATTGGGCAAGCAAAATTTGTGAGCAAATTTGATTTATTGAAAGGTTACTGGCAAGTCCCATTGACACAGAGAGCTCGAGAAATATCAGCTTTTGTCACACCAGACGGCTTATTTCAATATACTGTAATGCCGTTTGGCATGAAAAGTGCTCCAGCTACATTTCAAAGAATGATCAATAATGTTATAAAAGATTTAGACTGTTGTTACATGTATGCTTATATTGATGATCTTATTGTATGTAGTGATAGCTGGGAAGAACATTTAACACATTTATATGAAACTTTTGATAGATTGTCACAATCAAATTTGACTGTAAATCTTGGTAAAGTGAATTTTGCCAGGCCACTGTTGATTATTGAGGGCATACAGTTGGCCAGGGTCAAGTGAAACCTATTACGGCTAAAGTGGATGCAATTACTAAATTTCCTCCTCCTACAAATAAAAACAACTTATGAGATATTTAGGCATGATTGGATTTTACAGAAAATTTTGTTCAAATTTTGCTACTGTTGTTCAACCATTGACTCATCTTTTACGGAAAGATTCTAAATTCATCTGGAGTGAAAATTGTCAAAACGCTTTTGAAAATAGCAAATCACTTTTAATTAATAGTCCAGTTCTGATCACTCCAGACTTTGAAAAACAATTGAAACTTGCCGTTGATGCAAGTGATGTAGGAGTTGGAGCTGTTTTATATCAAGAGACAGATGATAATGTTGAGAAACCTATATCATATTTTTCTAAGAAATTAGATAAACATCAGAAAATTATTCAACTATTGAAAAGAGTGTTTTGCACTGTTGTCTGCACTTCAACATTTTGATGTATATTTAAATCCCACTGTGCATCCTATTCTTGTTTATACTGATCATAATCCTCTCACCTTCATACATAAAATGAGAAACAAGAACCAGAGATTGACTAGGTGGAGTTTATTGTTACAGGAATATGATGTTATTGTAAAACATATTAAAGGTAAAGATAATATAATAGCAGATGCTTTATCTAGAACTTATTAAAACACTGTGTATATACTATATATTTTTGTACATATTATTCATGAAAAGTTTTTGTTACACTCAAACTTTTTTTAAGGGGGGAGGTGTTATGATATTGTAACTATCATATCTATTTAGTTGACCTAATTTGTTTTGTGTGGCCTAAGAATGTTTACATTATATATTGTGTACAAATTATACACATTGTGTTACAACTATGCAGTATAAAATTCACTGGAACATTCATTGATACTCATGGAATGATTAGAACTTTCTATTTCACTTACATAACGTTTCCAGAATGATCATAACAAAAGATCGTAATTTATATTTCTAGCGTTGTCTAGAAATTTCCGTTTGAGTATTTAAATGCAGACCCAAAAGTTAGTAAAATTTAGAGACATAGAAACATAGATAGACATAGATAGACTTAGACATCGTTAGACATCAACATTCTCAGCAGTTGGATTGACACTTTTATTTACAAACTACATCATA
Source organism: Mytilus coruscus (assembly GCA_017311375.1). Taxonomy (NCBI): domain Eukaryota; kingdom Metazoa; phylum Mollusca; class Bivalvia; order Mytilida; family Mytilidae; genus Mytilus; species Mytilus coruscus. The sequence continues at coordinate 130,247,332 of CM029596.1, forward strand.
CTAGATTGTGACCAATTGGATATAATATTCTGTGGATTCCGAGAAGATTTCCGGATAAAGGAAAGATAAAAGATTGGACATATATTTTGACAGTTAAGTTGACATTTCTTTTTATGTAATATTTCTTGTAAACTTGTGTATAATAAATCTTGTTAAATTTTATTATTGATTTGTGTCTTTTGTTGGCTACAATTAAAAGGCGATTTTCTGCCGTAACACTATAAGTATGTGCCTCTGCATTGCAACTTAACCTTAGACAGACCATGCATCAATATTTTCTAGGGAAGACTGAGCTAGTAATATACGTCCTTGGACCCTTTAATACTGTTACCCAAAATAAGGTTGATTTTCATCTAGCATCAAAACTCTTTGCTGAAACCCCTGCAGTTTACTTAAGACAATGTTTGACATGCCCTTTTTGAAATATCAAACATCGTGCTAAAGTGCCCTTTTCATGATTGGCTCCCTGCCCTTTTTGAAATCCTACATGTAGCTGGAACACTGATGGAACTTGTGATAAAGGATACATGTACATTAGATACAGTTAAGTCTGCCTCATATCTTGACTTACATCTAGAAATTGACAATAAGGGTCCTTTGAAAACAAAACTTTACAACAAAAGTGATGATTTCAGCTTCCCAATTGTGAACTTTCTATTTCTATTTAGCAACAGTCCATCCGCATCTGAATACAGAGTATATATCTCCCAGTTGATACAATATTCTAAGGCTTGTATTTCCTATCATGATTTCCTTGATATCCTTGATGGAGGGTTGCTGCTCGCAAGGAAGCTATTAAACCAAGAGTTCCAAGTGGTGAAGTTGAAATCATTCCTTCGTAAATTTTATGGATGCCATCACAAGCTGGTTGACCATTAAGGAATATCTGTTTCACAGATGACAACAGTTATGTTCCAATTGTCGTTACTATTATCCCGTTCCCTTTTCCCCTAATATGACCTACCAAATTAGACTTTTCACTAGGTTCATACTTACATGTACATGAGCAACTCGATGATTGCCACATGTGGAGCAGGATCTGTTTACCCTTCTGGAGCACCTGAGGACACCCCAAGTTTTTGGTGGGGTTCCTGTTGCTCAGTCTTTAGTTGTCTATGTTGTGTTTTGTATACTGTTGTTTCTCTGTTGGACTTCTTCTGTTTTTTAGCAATGGCGTTGTCTGAGTATAATTTTGACTTATGAGTTTGAATGTCCCTATAGTAACTTTCGCCTCTCTTTTACATGCGCTGCTAGATAACTAAACCTGAGACAAACTTAAACTTTTAACTAATGTGCCCACCATTTTTGTCAACCCTGCAACATTTATGACACAAAAGGGCGACATAGTGATCCTAGATTCAGGCTTTGGCAGCGTCAACATTTAGGTTCAGCCAGTGGTTAAAGTCTTTTAGACATCAATAGCTTTGTCAAACCTTCATGGAATTTTATGAAATTTAGACGGAAGCTTGTTTTTGACCAAAATATATTATCCACAGCAAAAATTTTGAAAAATATTTATTTTCGTTTTTCTGTATTTTACTGATAAGTGGACATAGATTTTTTTATAGTTAACATTCATATTCAGTCTGAGGTTAAAGTTTTTCAGTCAACAATAACTTTTTCAAACCTTCACAGAATTTTATGAAATTTGGACAGAAGCCTGTTTATTACCCAAAGACAGTATCCAGGGCAAAATTTTGAAAACATTTATTTTCATTTTTCTGTATTTTACCAATAGATGGATTTAGTTTTGTTACAGTTTACATGTACATTCAGGCTCAGTCTGGAATTTTATAAAATTTGGACAGTTCTAAGCTTGTTAATAACCAAAATACAGAATCCAGAGCCAAATTTTGAAAATATTTGTTTTAATTTTCAGTATTTTACTGATAAATGGGCTTAGTGGTTTCTTTTTACAGTTAACAAGTAGATACAGTCTGGGGTTATAGTTTGTTACACATCAAATACTTTGTCAAACCTTCATGGAATTTTATGAAACTTTGGCAGAAGCTTTTTGTCGAGCCTTCAACTTTAGTCGAAAAAGCGAGACATAGCGATCCTACATTCCGTCGGCGTCGTCCACAAATATTCACTCTGCGGTTAAAGTTTTTGAAATTTTAATAACTTTCTTAAACTATCCTGGATTTGTGCCAAACTTGGACAGAAGCTTGTTTATGATCATAAGATAGTATCCAGAAGTAAATTTTGTAAAAATAAAATTCCTGTTTTTCCGTATTTTACTTGTAAATGGACTTAGTTTTTCTGCCAGGAAACATTACATTCACTCTGTGGTTAAAGTTTTTAAAATTTTAAAAAACTTTCTTAAACTATCCTGGATTTGTAGCAAACTTGGACAGAAGCTTGTTTATGATCATAAGATAGTATCCAGAAGTAAATTTGTTAAAAAAATTTCATTTTTCCATATTTTACTTATAAATGGACTTAGTTTTCTGCCAGGAAACAATACATTCACTCTGTGGTTAAAGTTTTAAAATTTTAATAACTTTCTTAAACTATCCTGGATTTATACCAAACTTGGACAGAAGCTTGTTTATGATCAAAAGCTAGTATCTAGAAGGAAATTTTGTTAAAATTTTGTAACTGTTTAACCGTATTTTACTTATAAATGGACTTAGTTTTTATCGACCGCAAAAAATTTTGTGGTCGTATATTGGTATAACGTTAGCGTCGTTGTTGTCGTCTGAAGACACATAGGTTTCGCACTCTAACTTTAGTTTAAGTGAATGGATCTCTATGAAATTTTACCATAAGGTTCAATACCACAAAGGAAGGTTGGGATTGATTTTGGGGTTATGGTACCAACAGTTAAGGAATTAGGGGCCAAAGGGGCCAAAAAAAAGCATTTTGTAACTTCCAGACAATAACCTGTGTGTAAGTGTATGGATCTCTCTGAAATTGTACTACAAGGTTCCATATCACAAAGGGAAAGCTGGAATTGAGTTTGGGGATAATTGCATGAAACGTTTAGGAATTGGAGGCCAAAAAGGGGCCAAAAATAAGCATTTTTCTAGTTTCCAGACAATAACTTGTGTTCAAGTGTATGGATCTCTCTGAAATTGTACTGCAAGGTACCATACCACAAAGGGAAGGCTGGGATTGATGATGGGGTAATTGCCTCAATATTTTAGGAATTAGGGGCCAAAAGGGCAAAAACAAGCATTTTCTAGTTTCAGGACAATAACTTGTGTGTAAGTGTATGGATCTTTCTGAAATTGTACTAGAAGGTTCCATATCACAAAGGGAAAGCTGGGTTTGAGTTTGGGGTAATTGTCCTAAACGTTTAGGAATTTGGGTCCAAAGGGGCCAAAAACACATTTTCTAGTTTCAGACAATAACTTGTGTTCAAGTGTATGGATCTCTCTGAAATTGTACTGCAAGGTATCATACCACAAAGGGAAGGCTGGGATTCATTGAGTTTGGGGGTGATGAATCATAAGGGGGTTCAAAAAATTTGGAGGGAGGGGGATTTTTTTTTTCCTTTTTTATTTCTTTTAAAATTTTCTATTTTAAGTTGGTTATTTCTGATTTATATTTAAAAGCAAATAATAATGATATGGTAGGAGATACACACCAAACAGGATGTGTAAATTATTATATAATAAGTATTGTGCAATAGCAAGAAATTTTCAATTGCACAGTATTGCACAATAGCAAGAAATCTTCAATTGCACAGTATTGCGCAATAGCAAGAAATCTTCAGTTGCACAGTATTGCGCAATAGCAAGAAATATCCAATAGCACAATATTGCGCAATAGCAAGAAATTGTCAATTGTACAGTATTGCGCAGTAGCAAGAATATTCAATTGCACAGTATTGTGCAAAAGAAGATACTTCCGTATAAATTGCTTATTTCTTGACCAATTTCAATGGGGTTTTATTCTTGAATTCTTGGGGTTCTTTAATATGCTGAATCTAACCGTGTATTAAGTTTTTGGATTTTGGGCCAGTTTTTGAATTGGTCCACATTGAGGTCCAAAGGGTCCAAAATTAAACTTTGTTTGATTTCATCAAAAATTGAATTATTGGGGTTCTTTGATATGCGAATCTAACAGTGTATTTAGATTCTTAATTTTGGTTCCGTTTTCAAATTGGTCTACATTAAGGTCCAAAGGGTCCAAAATTTAACTTAGTTTGATTTTAACAAAATTGAATTCTTAGGGTTCTTTGATATGCTGAATCTAAACATGTATTTAGATTTTCGATTATGGGCCCAGTTTTCAAGTTGGTCCAAATTGGGGTCCAAAATTAAACTTAGTTTGATTTTAACAAAATTAAATTCTATGGGTTCTTTGATATGCTGAATCTAACCATGTATTTAGATTTTTGATTATGGGCCCAGTTTTCAAGTTGGTCCAAATCGGGTCCAAAATTAAACTTTGTTTGATTTCAACAAAATTGAATATATGGGGTTCTTTGATATGCTGAATCTAACCATGTATTTAGATTATTGATTTTGGGCCCGTTATCAACTTTGTCCACATTGAGGTCAAAGGGTCCAAAATTAAACTTTGTTTGATTTCATCAAAATTGAATTCTTGGGGTTCTTTGATATGCTGAATCTAACCATGTATTTAGATTTTGGATATTGGACCATAATAGGTGAATGTCCAATTTAAAATTTTTAAGTTCTTAGACCACATTCATTCTGTGTCAGAAACCTATGCTGTGTCAAATATTTAATCACAATCCAAATTCAGAGCTGTATCAAGCTTGAATGTTGTGTCCATACTTGCCCCAACTGTTCAGGGTTCGACCTCTGCGTCGTATCAAGCTGCGCCCTGCGGAGCAATTTATTCTTCCAGTTAACACTAAATACAGTCTGCAGTTAAAGCTTTTAAAACATTTATTAGATTCATAAACTATCCTGGATTTATACCAAATTTTGACAGAAGCTTCTTACAATCAAAAGACAGTATCTAAAGGAATATTTTTATTGATTTTTTTCCTCATTTTTGTTGAGCCTGCGAATAACAGCAAAAGTAGACGAGACACTGGGTTCCGTGGAACCCTTACGAATTTTTTATGATTAAGAGATACATGTAATGTCTGAAGCAAGCTTTTGAAAATATATTTTTTTCATTTTCAGTATTTTTCTGATAGAGGCGCTTAGTTTTTTACAGTTAACATTTACAGACAGTCTGGGATTAAACTTTTTGACATGATACATTAGTAGACCTTCATGGATTGTTATGAAACTTGGACAGAAGCTAATCTTAAAGACCATAAAATAACATCTAAAGAAAAAAAGTTTGATTTTGTCGAGCCTGTGACATTTATGTCGTGAAAGCGAGACATAGCAATCCTAGATTCTGGCATCAACATTTAGGTTCAGTCTGTGGTTAAAGTTTTTTTAGACATTAACAACTTTATCAAACCTGCATGGAATTTTAGGAAATTTGTACAGAAGCTTGTTTGTGACCAAAATTGAGTATCCAGAGCAAAATTTTGAAAATATTTATTTTTATTTTTCCATATTTTACTGAAAAATGGACTTAGATTTTTTTTTACAAATAAACATTCAGATTCAGTCTGAGGTTAAAGTTTTCAGTCATCAATAACTTTGTCAAACTTTCAAGGAATTTTATGAAATTTGGACAGAAGCTTGATAATGACCAAAATAGAGTATCCAGAACAAAATGTTGAAAATATTTATTTTCATTTTCCCGTATTTTATTGATAAATGGACTTTTTTTTTATAGTTACCAAGTTAATACAGTCTGGGGTTAAAGTTTGTTACAGGTCAATTCCTTTGTGAAACTTTGGCAGATGCTTTCTTATGATTAAGAGATAATGTCTGAAGCAAACTTTTGTAAATATATTTTTTTCATTTTCAGTTTTTTTCTGATAGATAAATATATATATATATATATATATATATACTTAGTTTTTTACAGTTAACATTTACAGACAGTCTGGGATTAAATTTTTTTGACATGATAAATTCGTAAACCTTCATGGATTGTTATGAAACTTGGACAGAAGCTACATGTAATCTTCAATATCAAGAAACAGCATCTAAAGAATATTTGTAATTTTTTTACAAAATTTCTGTATTTTACTGATAAATGGACTCACTTTTTTTAAGTCAACATTACACTTTAACACTGACAGCAGCAATCGTAGGCAAGACACAGGGTTCCACGGAACCGCTTACAAATTTTTTGTTTTAAATTATGTATTTTGATGATAAATGACTCACTTTTTAAGTCAACATTACATGTACACTATTACATAGCAGTAATCCCAGGCGAGACACAGGGTTCTGTGGAACCCTTACAGAATTTTATTAGTGTAAGTTAACGGCACAGGCACTGTAAATTAAGGTCTATAAATGAGTTTATTGTGACTAAATCATCAGTATATAAATATCCACAGTGATAATTCTTTATCACATAAATTTTCATCAATATCAATGTATATTCTGTTATAAAAATTTCGCATGAAAAATTTATATATATTTTCTTCCTCTTTCAGAACTTCAATATCATATAAATTTTAGGCAATTTAATTTTTCAATCCTCACAATTCTGTTTTCCAAAATTACATTTCACATGTTACAAAAATGAAAACAATCCTCTCTTAAACTACCCATGCTATTATCATTTGCAATCACCATAACCTCTAACCCATGAGAGCTTCAAAAAATCACTTTTACTATAAAATCAAAATCTATTCATTTTTGCCTTTATCTTCTTTTTTATATGTTTTTGAATATCTGAAATCACTAAATAATAAATTTTAAGAGTAAAATAATTTCCAAACTTAATTTCAATAACTGTTCAAGGGGAAAAATTCAATCTAAAAAAAATCAAAATCTCTATCTCTCATGTTACATTAATAGTATAAATATGAATATAACAATAAAGATTAAAGAATGTACATATCTTATTTTTCAAATAGTTATTATTGAGATGTATGTAACAACTACCACAACACCAGTAGTGTTACATCCATGTTAAACAAACTACAATGGCCCTCACTCACTGAGCGTCGCCTCAAAACCAGACTAACTATGTTCTACAAAGTCATACATGGACTCATCGCAATTCCATCACTAGTCCTTATACCATCTGATACTAGAACAAGAAAATTACATACCCAAACATTTCGGCAAATATCCACCTCTAAAGACAGTCACAAATGGTCATTTTTTTCCGCAAACTATCTTCCAATGGAACATGTTACCACAAGTTGTGGTAGCATGTCAAACAGTTGAAACCTATAGAGATCAGTTGACACCAACTGTTCTCCACAACATAAATTAATTCTATAAATACCAATGTACATATTTTTAATCACTTGTTGTCTTTGTTTCATTTAAATATCACAAGTATTCTACAAATTTAAAGATAAATTTTTGTTCATATATAATTTTAATCATATACTCCGCGCATGCAACAGTTCGTAATCTTCAATATAAATGAAGCTGTAACTATATACCAGAAGAAGAAGAAGAAGAGATCTTTAAACAGTTTTAAACATGTTACCATGAAAAAAGTGTTTGACAACTCAGTATACAATACACCTTCTAGATCACAATAGTAAGAGTACTGTGCTAAGCTGAGGGTTTGGATGTGGTTTATAGGATCTAGAAAAAAGGGTGAAAAAAATAAAGAATAATGGGGTGCTAAAATTTAAGATTAGAGAAGGATTTGCAAAGTAGATTAAAAAAAAGAAAGGAAGATTCCCCATACAGACCCACTTTAGCTTTGGACCATAACTGAAAAGTCCTCCTAAACTTATATGTCCTAAAGTTAGAAGGATGGAGACTGATATTGAGTACAAATGTACGTCTTCAGCATTGGGAGAAAAAAAATGATAATTGAGTTATCTTTCTTGAAACAAAATTCTTGTATTTGCATGTGCTCATACATTTACTTGCAGAGGTTTCTTCACACTGTAGAGTTTTCATCACACTGTAGAGGTTTCTTTACACTGCAGAGGTTTCTTCACACTGCAGAGGTTTCTTCACACTGTAGAAGTGGTAAATTTTAATGGCATCCATCCACTTTATAATCAGAAAATCAGTAACTTTAGAAAAACACAACTGATATTAGATTTTTAACAGATTTCAAGTTAAACAATGTTTTTACTAATGATTTCATTAGAAATTTCATCTGTCTGCATAAATTACGTTTTAATCATGCAACTACGGTAAATGAATTGCAACTTGTGGTTGTTTGAGAAAGATATTTAAATAGAAATGCTGACTGACTGATTCTTTTAGAAAAATATAATTTTGAGGATCATTAATGATCCTGTAACAACAATTATGACCCCTCATCCTGTTGTTGAACATTAATTGGAATTGGAAACTTGTCATATATATATATACATGTTGCCAGTGAAATTGAGGTTTTCAGATATTTTTTTTCTTCACTTCAACACAAATTTGAGAATGTACTTAGGTGAGGTTTAGGAATTTTCGTTACAAATATCAAATCTGAGACCTTTGAGCAGAAGTCATTTAAATTTGATAGATAGATAAATTGATGTTTGCTTGATGTCCAGTGGCAAATATTTCATGCATGTTCAAGTTGATTAAAATTTGAACATACTGTTATGAATACACAGACATTTTAATTCAAAAATATTTGTATTTCAGATGATGTTTGTTACAGATGTTGCCAGAAGTTGATATGGCAAAAAGCATGTACCATGGAAAGCCATGATGTCATAGAAAAGGAGAAAATAGAAACAAAACCTCCAGCCACTAAATCAAAGAAAATAAAAAAGAAAAGTGCTATTGCAAAACTTACAGAAAAGAGAAGAATATCAGAATCTGGAAGTGAATTTGGATCAGCAGCATCATTACAATCAAACACTAGTAAAATATTGCCTGATAAAAATGTACAAGCAGAAAATATCAATTTTGATAAAAAGGGAGATAAATTAAAATTAGAGGCAGATAAGAAAGATATTGAAATTTCTAATTTGAAAAAGGGAGATAAACCTTCAAATTTAAATGATGAAACAAAAGACAATTTGTCACAAAATTTAAATACTGATACTACAAAGGAAACTGTTAAAGATAAACTAGAGAGCTCAACATTACTTATTACACCAAAGGGAGATAATCAGACTAATTTGAATACTAATGCTCCTTCAGTAAAACGTGATTTGTTAGATGATACACCTATACCTAAACCAAGAAATTATAAGGTCTTAAGTGATGCATCAGATATCTCTCCTCCTAATTATATGGACATAGACTCAGATAGTGACGAAAAAGATAGAAAAGTAGGAGATGAAGATTTTATAAGTAATAAAGCTCCTTCTGATGCAACTGTGAGACGATTTAGAGCTTTAAAAGTTGCTAATCAACGATCAGGATCTCTCGAATCTTTGAAAAATAGTCCATTTGTGCCAAAACCTCCAGAGACACCTAAATCTGGGAGGAGCCATTCTAAATTTTTATCAAAAGGTGAAAAGCGTAACAGAGAGACACATTCATCTGGGGAAGAAGCTAATAATTCTAAGTCTAAAAACAGGAAAGTATGGCTGAAACAATGTCTACTGATGATGTCTTTGTAGAAGACACAAAAAAGGGTTCTAAATTTGACCTTAAATATTCAGATCAAAACGATGTTCAAATGAGTCCAGGTAGAGATAGTAAGATGGGATCAGAAGTTGACATTGCTCAAATCACTGAAAACTACAAACATGTGTTACAGAATGATGCTGATTCAATGACATTTGGAAAACTGCCTCCTGTTTCACCAAAGACTCATCCACCTCCGCTCCCTGGTGATATATCTTCCAGATCATTACGAACAGCGTATAGAGCTGATACTTCCTTTAAAAGAATAGACAAGACAAGCTTTGACACTATATCAAATCGTTCATCTACATCATCGGCTATCATTGCACCTATTTCTATAAAAGAAGCAAGAGCAAGGTAGGTTTTTCTGAAGTACAAATGTAGATAAAGGCAACACATATGCAGTATTCTTCCCACAAATTCCATATACATGTAGCATACTGGTAAACATCAAATTTTGAAATACCATCTTGTTTCTCATAATTAACATCACATCACCATAACACAATCTATAAGAAAGTCATTTCAGATAGCATTGCATAATCATGAGTTCAAAAAGGCCTGAGGGAAGAGCGCTGAATTATGTTATGCAGTGGTTTGTTGGTCATGGGTCTTTATGAACTTTAGCCATAAACTGTGATTCATAACAGTAAAGGAATATAACTTCAATAACAGATGTCTGACTGTAGATTGAATAGAGGTATTTTTAACTAAAAGCAAACGTTTTAGGACATTGCACCGATATATTTTGGGATATCCACATATATTTCTGTCGAAAATATGACTGCAATGGCATTTATACTTTTAATACATCTACTCAGTCTGAATGTGGAAATCATTAATGATTGAAAATTTAGAACACTTGATGTTTAGTGGACGTAGAGTAAATACCATTTTACTTCCTTCCTCAAATTTGAATAGACTTCAGCTTAGCTGTCAGATGGAAGTGATGATTCAAGTACAGTTGTATTTTATTTGAAAATCTGTTTTTTAAATATCTATGATGAGTTGTTATGTACATATTGTACATGTATGGAAGTGTTATTCCTCAAGTATTTATTTTATGGGGAAATTTAGTCTTTTGTTGGAAAAAATGTCTATGTTGAGTTTAACTGGCCCATGGATTTCAAGAAGCAGCACAGGTAAGCTACTAAATCTACAAAATGTATACACACTGAAATATAGTTCTCTATGATTCTCATGTCTGTGTACATATATGCACATGTGAACTGTGAAACATTTGGGTTATATTTTTATAGCTGTTCATTCAAGTATGTATGTCTTTAAGGTTTGTTAATGTGCAAGCTATTTTTGTCATTTTGATTAGGTAAGAGTAATGATACAATACCAGTATGATCATGACACCTGTCATCATCACCAAACAATCAGACAGAGACAAGGTGGACCTTAATTACAAGGCCCCATCTCCTTACATGCCAATCATATTGACCACATTACTAATCAACCTCTGACAGTCTTACATAATTAAACAGACCCTTCATTATACATCTCAATACACAAATACTTGACCTCATAATTGAATACACAAATGTATATGTTAGATATTTGATATATAGAAATGATAGATTTATTCATTGCCTATAACTTTTTATCTACACTACATAAAGGTATTCTGTAAATTATGTCTGAAAATAAATGATTAATGAAGGATTATCAAGATCTTTTTTTCAAAAGAAAAGGCAAAATATGAAATCTAAATAATTTATAAAGCAGGTATTTAAGTAAGGTCTATCGTGACTATATTGATTACTTAATAAATTTGTGCAATAATCATCTGTAATTAATCAATATTTTTCTTTAGATTATTCCCAATAAAATGTCTAACAATTTTAGTCATTTGAATACAAAAAGTGTATTTTTGCAATTAATGAGTCCCCATTTCAATAAAATAAGTTTTTTAATTTGTATATGTTGAAAAGTACATTTTCAATACCCTTTTCTGGAAAATATAAAACTATAAATTGAATCAAAATTCACTCTACAACTTTTAATCTTCAGACAGTGTCATACAAATCAAATCAAATCAAATAATTGTATTGGTGTAAATTCCAATACAGGAATGATACCAGCTGACATTTACAAAATACAAATGCAAAAATAGACAAAAATAAACAAAAACAAATATACAGACCATATTTTCTCAATGATAAGAGACACATATTTTATATCTACATTGCGTGAAGGTGTTATTCATACTATATTATTAATTCAAGCTATTACAATAAGCTTTAATACTACAACAGTTCTTAACAACATTATGTTTGCTGTAAATGAATGTTCGAATCATACATATCGCTTATTCCAGCTACACATACAGTTCAAATGTCAGTATCATTACTTTTCAAAATGAAACTAAATTTATCTGGTTCAGACATATTAACAAAAGATGGAACTATATCACTTAAATTACAAAAGAGTATATTTCTATTAAATTCTAACGCTTTACATTAATGAGGAAATGGAATTCATCGTCAATTCCATCCTTGCAAAGTGGACAAATTCTCTGTTCTAAAGGGGTTCTAGTATATCTACCAATTTCTATTAGTAATTTGCTATTACTAATTCTAATTTTTACAATTTTAGAAATAACTTTTGTTAAGGTCCAGTAGGAGATATTTTTCTAATTCAAAATTATTTTTAACTTTGCGATACGTTCTTAGTTTATTACCATGACTATCTTTATAAGAGTCAGAAAAAAGAGCTTGTTTCCAGGATTTTATGAATTCCTCCTCTAATTTCTTTTGAAATGAAAAAAAGTAATTTTGTCTTTGACATAGTATTTTGATTTTCCCAAACATGCTGAAAACCAAGTTTACCTAATAACGCTTTTATTTTACTACATGTATAATCTTGATAATGGTTTTCAAAATAAATAAGCAATTCTTAGAGGAGAAAAATAGTATACCTATGTTTCAACTTACATGATCTGCTTACCTTTCCAGAGCACCTGACAGATCACCCCCAGTTTTTGGTGGGGTTTGTGTTGGTCAGTCTTTGGTTTTCTGTGTTGTGTTTTGTGTACTGTTGTCGGTTTGTTTTCGGCTTGTGAGTTTGAATGTCCCTTTGGTATCTTTCGCCTCTCTTTTACAAAATACCCCAAAACAACCTTTTTAGATTATTTTATTTTTGAGACAATATATAAAGTTCTGAGCTTCCAGTCTATCTGTTTGTCCCATGTCCTACAAGGATAATTGATAAACTTTATTAGAAGAATCTTTGGTTTGTAATTTCTTCTGTTTCAAAAGACAAAACGTAAAAGGTGTAACAGGGAACATTATTTGGTTAAGATATAAACTGCAATTTAATCGAAATTGTTGTGCAGATTAAGGGACCCGGTATCAGTGATTCACATTTATCTCTTTTTATCAACTGAAAAAGTGCTTATCCTTCTAAAAACCTGCAGTTAATGCAATTGTCAGCAATAGTGCTATATTAATGTTCTTTTTTGTACACACCATACCTAAATATGATTTGAAATTATTCAAACTACTCTACCAATCTTTCCATGAGTGATTTCCATCACTTTGATTATTGTTGCAACTATGTGAGTATAGCAATAATAAGAACTCACATTTTGATATCTGATACATATATCTGTATGCAGATTTTTCTGAAATAGCAATAAATAGTCTCACATTTTTGTCCATTCTTCAAAAACACTATAATCTATCATGGAATGTTGAAAGAATTTACATAATCAACTCTTTTGCATTAATGTTTTAAAAATATCCTAAAATTCCATCTTAACAAATAAAATGAAAATAGATAGAGAAATGACTTTAGAAATTTATTTTAAGTGTTTTATTCGGAATACGTTTTGTATTTTGTAAAACTTCAATTTTACACTGTGCATGTACTTTGATTTACATAACCAATTGTCAAGAATATTTTTAAACACATATATCATATCATACATGTACAAAGGGCAAATTCGAGATAATTTCTCTATAATATATATATATTCAGAAATACATTCATATGCATGACATTTGTATAATCAAAATCATATGATAAAAAAATCTTAAAGGGTCATAGATATTTTTTAGAATTGAATAAAAGATTATGTAATATGACTATAAAGGGAGCAATCTATTGACACATCAATAAACAGACATCTTGAGGTCAACAAAAGGTCCGCAACTTGTGCATCTATACAAAACAATTATGTCAAACTCTAAATTGTCAAAAACAGACTATCAAATATATCTGCCATCAACAAAAAATATAATGATATCACTTTAACCATTGATGAAGTCCAAACAGTTTTTGAGCACTTTACCATTTTTGTATACATTGTATTTGTATGAACATGATGAAATAAAAAATGAAATATTTGGATTAATGTCTTTATGTCAATGAGATAACAACCTAACAATACATTAAATCAAGAAAAGACATCAAAATGTCAACAAAGGGTCTTTTAAAGTAAACAGGAGTCGACTCAATTCCATGTATCAAGCAGATGTCAAAATACAACATTTATCAATACACAAGAGTCAACTCAGTTCCATATGTCAAGCTCTTAATGAGATACTCTACAAGTTGTGATAAATTAAACAGAAACCACTGATCTATCATGATCATCAAATAATTTACTTGACAATTTAAACATTTAACAGATCAGCAAGGGCTTGTTATAGGCAGTTTTCGTATCACTTTTTTGTATCACACTCTCTTCATGCAAGAAATAGATAACAGGCCACAACCATAAGAGAAAGGCACACTGATATAAGTACCAATTTTTGGGTGCTCAATTCTCCCCATTTTTAATGCAAATAAATAGCTTTTTTTCTAAGGTTATAAATTTAATATAAATATCACAAATTAGTAGCAAATACTAATACTGAAAGTCTTGCACACTAAAATACAAAATATATATCATGGAATGTTTATTTAGTTATTATCTCTAGAGTTATTTCGAAAGCACTGCTCCAAAAATGATTTATACATGTACTGAAATGTGTTCATATAGGTGTAATCAATACCTTAGACGAGTTTACATGATAAAGGTATTGTGTTTAAATATATATTTAGGTTCAAGATTAGACTTAAAGATAAGCTTTTTAAAAGTAATGATTAGTTGGTTTAAACCTAAATGCTTCGAACATAATAATAGAAAATCAATGATAACACTAATTTGGAAATATCTATTCTACTTTAATGTGATTTTTCAAGTTAACTATTTTGAATATTGACTTGTAAATTTTAATTGTTTATATATGTGTCAGATTAAATATGTGCAAACATTACATAAGTTGAACAGTGGGTATATATATCTTTTCTCTTTGACATGGAAACATAACGCTTTACCACAGGTCAAAAACTAGACTTATCTTATGAAATACAAATATGGATATGTCTTCAACATAGAATGCTACAATATTTGCTTCCACCATGAGATGCAGGAGCAGGAAAATTTATTAATTCTTTGATTCTTATCAAAATTAACATGTCTTAAAATTCTTGTGTTCTGTGAAAGGAATAATTCATAACTTTTGGAAAATACTGTGTCTAATGTTAAGTCGATACCAATATGTATCCCATTCTTACTTCTAGTGTCAGATGGTAAGACTTATCAACATATACATGTAGATCTTTAATTTATGTTTCAATGTACACAAAAATATATATATGTAGATCAGACTATAGTGTCTTATAAATTAGTCAATATAAATAAAAGGAAATACATGTATTGGAAAATCAATGAGACAGCAACCCAAACACACAAGGAAAAAATTAAACAATTTAGAATGAGCAGGCTCTAACAGTATTCAGTAAGTCCAAGTACAAAAAAGTAATCCAAGATTCCTCCATACTGCCTATATATATAGTTTGGGACTTGCCAGAGGTATTTTTGACTTTTTTCCACATGTTTTAAAATGATCCCAAAAATAACTTGAAAAAAAGAGTAAGAGAACAGAAAAGGGACAATCAGAATAATCAATAAACAGACAGACAAAATCCTGTCCAAAAGAAAAAAAGATGAAAAGACAAAAAACTAAAGATTAAGCAACATGAACCCCACCATAAACTCAGAAAGTTCAGCTGTTCCTGTCCCACAATAGACCACTTTTGGGTTATGTCCTTCACCGGAAAAGTTCGTCAATTATGCGCGCCTTTATGACGTCATTTACCAGATAGAGGAGATTGCCTGTATCCCTGCACTATTAAAGTTCATCAAGCATCTTCCTGATCGTCATTATGCAGGATAAACTAGATATAATGTTTGTTCCATAGGTACTTAATCACAATTCCCTAATGACAGCAGTGATGATTGTCAATTATAGAATTTAATTTGCAGAATAATTCGTGTAATATAGCATCATATTTTTTCAACCTCTCGCTCAACATGGGAAGGAAGTGACACATGTACCCATTGTCATCTTTGACACACATATTTCCATACATGTAGGTGAACAAATTAACCATAATGGCATCTGTAAATTAATTTATCAGCACTGTATATATTTAGTTAATTTTTTAGTGACTAATGTGGTTTTATTTCAGGAGTGGGACAGGAGGCAATGCTTCAGTGTCTTCAGTGTTACTGAGTGCTGAAGAATTAGAAAGATACTTTCCTGATAAAAGATTGAAGATTTGGGTAGGATGTTGGAATATGGGAGAACTTAAGGTAATTAAGATTCAACAATTATACAAGAAAATATCATGTTATTTACAAACTGGGAGAGAAAAGAACAGTTCTTAGACATTTTGAATATTGTGCTTTGAAAGATAGCATTAAGCATAAATACATTGTAGAATGAAGTCCATTAAGGGGCTCATGGTCTAAATCAAATTTTTATTTAATATAGGATTTCGCTATATTTTTCTATAAATGAACTTTATCTTATACTTAATACAAAATAAAATTAAAAAATGGGGTCACTGTTCATTTACGCTCACAATCTGCCTTGAAAGAAGCATACATTTTGTAAAGGTACCTTTTTCCATTGAACTAATAGGAGAAATAGAGGTAATATCGAAATTAAAAAGAACTTAATTACAGAAATCGCTCAAATTTTACAGTAGTTTAGTTTAAGTAAAGCTTATTTGAAAATTATAATAAAAATATAGGTCACCGATGAGTCAAAAAAGATATTTC
Source organism: Mytilus coruscus (assembly GCA_017311375.1). Taxonomy (NCBI): domain Eukaryota; kingdom Metazoa; phylum Mollusca; class Bivalvia; order Mytilida; family Mytilidae; genus Mytilus; species Mytilus coruscus. The sequence continues at coordinate 130,264,018 of CM029596.1, forward strand.
AATTTTAATGCCAAAAAATGGCATTTTGCATCAAAGGAGATAATTTGGCACTTTTTCAATGATATCTACATTTTAAAAGTCATCTGGGGCCAACACGAATTGTTTTTTTTTAATGATTTTTGTACCATATGATAAAATAACAACTACTTAAGGTAATAAATAAAATTTGTAATGAAAAATAAATGTTTAATTTTTTTCTGAAATTTTTATACCCTCGAGCCTCCTTAATGTTGTAAATTTGGTTTCTGTCAGTATTTGTTATATAGAAAACCAAAGAAATCCTGCAGGTAGGTGTCTTTTTATATATTTACAACCCAACAAATTTGCTCTTCTATAAATGTACACTATAAATTTATTGATTTACACCAAATCATACTTGAACTTCCATGCCAACAACTGAAACACTTGAAAAAAGAATATTTCAACACAATGTTAGACAATGATTTATTTTTGTAAGTTACTACTAAAATTATTTGTTATGTTACAACAAATGATTATTTACTAGAGGAAATGTATTTTTATGTGAGCATGAGTGATTCATTTCTGAGTAGTGATCATCATCAGATTGCTCAATTTCGCTTTGCAAATATATATTACTCCATAGGGGAACTAAACAAAATTTATTGATTTTTGAAACCATGAAAATGCAGTAAAAATGAATTTACCACTATGTTAAAGCAACAATATTATCCTAATTAATTGCAGGATAAAGACAATATGTGTTTAGTGTCTTTAAATATCAGCTGTATTTGTGCAAGGCTCAAAACAGGTGAAATGATTGCTAAAGGTTGCATTTCACCTGTTTCTTAATTTCATGCAAATACATATAATATTTGAATTTTTTTGACATATTTTCTATTTCTAACTTCTATTGATCTTTATGTGTCATTACATGAATTCCGTACCTATGATAAACTGGTAAATATGTTCCAGGTTAACATATTATATTTTACATTACAGGAATGCAGTACATCTTTACAAGATTTTGTTTTACCAGAAGCTAGTGAATATGTACAGGATATGTATGTTATAGGAACTCAGGAAAATAGTATGCATAAGTAAGTAAGATCTGTATGTTATAGGAACTCAGAAAAGTAGTATGCATAAGTAAGTAAGATCTGTATGTTATAGGAACTCAGGAAAATTGTATGCATAAGTAAGTAAGATCTGTATGTTATAGGAACTCAGGAAAATGTATGCACAAGTAAGTAAGATCTGTATGTTATAGGAACTCAGGAAAAAAGTATCCATAAGTAAGTAAGATCTGTATGTTATAGGAACTCAGAAAAATAGTATGCATAAGTAAGTAAGATCTATATGAAGGGAATTGGGTTGTAGTTGCTGAAAGAACAAGAACATTTTTAGAGCTTAACATTCTATATTACTAGAACACACCGCAACATTGCAGATCTCTGACTGAATTAAAGTACCTACGCCTTATTTTTAGCCTGTATTTTTAATATTCGTATTGTCATCTGATAAAGTCATGCTGATTATAAGATGCATAGTTTTCTCTGCTTTCAAAATCTTTCTGTTTGAACCTGTCCTGGTTTTCTTACTTTAATTCTCATCTGTATATCAAACTACTAGATTTTAGCACCCCTTCACACTATGTAAATATCCTTGTAAATATTTGTTAAGGTTTAAACCTATATCCCAAGTGAGAGTGCTCGATATATAACGGAGGATCATACCTATACAGAACAGAACTACAAGCGGAAACTACTTGTGTCATATACTACTCTTATCGATATGGGATTCAACCCAGAACTTGTTTATTACTGGTAATAATAATTATGTGGAAAACAAAAGGGCCTGGAATGGTGCAATTTTTAATCAACACCATTAGCCTATATTAGTTATACACGAAGTTTATTTCTTGAATTTGTTGTTTTTAACCATGCCGACTAACAAATTGGACCACGTTATTGTAGTAGTAGTATAGATATAAAGTCTCTGAAACATGTTTCAAACATTTATGCCACATTATCCCTTTATTTCCACTGTCCAGCATACTAACCATTATACATGTACCACTGGAAGTATTTAATCATTCTCAATATGATGAACAATTCTTAAGATAATATTAAGAACTTTCTATATATACATTGTGTACAATAACATATGAAAAAACTGCAAGTATATCTTTTATTGAATATAAAACAATTTCCTTAGTGATAAGCATGAAAACACAATGCAACTGAAACGATAATGGAATCTCACTTCTCCAAGAAATTGACCACTTCTCCCTTCTCTCTCATGGAAGGGGAAGTCACTTCTCCCTCTTCAAAATCCTAGATTAGGCCCTATCTGATATTATCATATATTAACAAACACAACCTTTCTAAATTATACATTTATATTCCTGTTTCATGGAAATACATCAACAGAAGATCTAACCAGTATAAGGATTTTTCGTGTGTTTTATTTCGTTTTGTAATTATTATTTCAGAAAAGAATGGGAGATACAGATCCAAGCTACATTAGGAATGTCACATGTTTTATTCCATTCTGCTACTCACGGTGCCCTTCATCTTGCCATATTTATACGCAGAGATCTTATTTGGTTTTGTTCTGGTAAGTTATATAAATATACATGTTTATTTGGTCATGAAGTTGAAATTTGTCACTTTGTTTTTCTTAAACTTTTAAGAAGAAAGCTTAAGCTGCAAAATGGAAGGTAGATTTTTAGGATGATCAATTTGTTAATATTGTTATTTGACAAAAAGCGAAAGGCACTGAAAAGGAAACAGAAGCTAATTTTGCCACCTTGAAAAAAAAGGATCTTTATATCCATTCTGTGTAACTTAAGGCTCAATGCATATGCATACATCAGTTTCTCTAATTTTATTATCACAGTCAAACCAAAACATTAGTTAACACAAAGTATTGATGCTAACCCAAACAAATTGTATGATCCTATCAATATTACAGTACACCTATTTACACCAAAAATGTTAGCAAAATTTAGTAGTCTCTTTGGTGTTTAAGCCACCTAAAATGATTGTTGGTTGTTTAAGAAGTGATGGGTATAGTATTACTAACACATGTTGTAGTGGAATTTATTTTTATTTAATATAGAGCAAGATACCAAGTTACAACAAGAACTCTTATGATAGTGAAGACCAAGAGTGTAGTTTTTGAAAAATGACGGCATGTTTTCGATACCATTGACCCTTACGGAAGTCGATTATATTTCCGCCTACCGCACTCGGTTTCATATTTACTATTTTACACAAACTCCATTACAGTGATCGTTTCCGTTCGAACTATTTACATACTAACTGGAATCAGCTTGTATTACGCTACACTCGAACAAAGTGTTGTAGTCGGACGGGAACCAGTTTACATACTTTATTTTATCAAGGATTTGTATAGTGATACAAATCCTTGATTTTATTAACAAAAAAATCTTGACCTGTCCATAGAAAGGCTTGTATAGTCCGCGGTTTTATTCTCCAAAATTGGACCTTCCAGAGGGGGTGCGGATTATAGAGTACAATAAGCAAGAAATAAGAGAACAAGTTCAATTTCGCGGCGAGGTGGTTGTTTACGTTCCGCCATCTTTGTTATTGATATTGTAGAGGCGCTCTCATCATTGTTCAAACTAATAATTTTAACTCATCCATATTAATAAGTTATTTTTATTCAATATCAAATAAATGCTGATAAATATAAAAACTAAACCGTTCATTACAAATTTCGTTTCTTTTCAATGCATTGGTTGAAATAAACTGGTATCTGCTTGATTGAACCGATACAAACATAGTAAATAAGACAACCGTAAACCAGCTTAGAATTTGTAAACTACAAAGCGTAATCGGTTATTGTTCATTCCGTTTTGGTGTTTCATACAGACTAATATGGTTTGTATTAGCTAAGACCCTTCAAACATAAAGGTGATAGGTATATTAAAGACTGTTTTACAAAAGGATGGAACTGTTTTACTTTCAAAGTCGTATTATAGTGATATATGTCATGTACGGATTTCGACTCTCACCGGTTAATTTCTTCTTTACACGTGCCGTTTACACTTCCTGTTTAAATATACACAAGTTTCTAAATTGTTTTTAAGTGAATTAAACTTATTTTAACAATCATGAAGCGTTCTAGAATCATTTACAAGCAGTTTCAGCTTCCGTTTGATGATGGAAAACAGGTTTTCCCAAGAAAATACCGCACGATCGCACAGGATTTGAAATTACGAAGTTTCATACACCTTATCGCTAATCCCGGCTGACCCGGCCGCTTGAACTTTGACGCATACAACAATCACTTTTCCATTGTGGCGTCAGATATTTTGTTTCATGACGTTAAAATTTTACGGGAACCTATGTGATATCCAGTAATGGCAGACAAATAGCGATAAGGTGTATTAAGGTTCATCATAAGGAATTGAAAAATATGGCGTGTTTACACCTCAAAATTTACTATGAGTACAGACAAACTGGTACATGTAGGAAAGTTTTAAGGCTTGGCAGGAACTAGATATATAAAAGTTATATGTAGTATACGTTTTAGAAAATTAAAACTTACCTGGATTTTGATGTCCAGTTTTTCCAGTCTGCAGAAGATAGCAAAATAAACAAACACCGAGTTTTCATTTGATACGGTCCACTCAGTTACACAGTTTAAATCACCTATTGTGTGCAGATGTCTATTGTCCATCTATTGTCCATTTAAATCAATACTACTCACAACATGTATTATATAAGAGATTCTCAAACCTCTTTCCCAACTTAGTTTATTTTGGCACCTTCTGCAGGAACGAAAAAAAATGGATAGCAAAATCTATTGAAGTTTATAATTTTCTAAAACATAAAATGCATTTAAAATTTATATATCTAGTTCCTGCCATCCCTTAAAACTTTTGCAGGTGCATAGGTTTGTCTGTACTCAGAGTAAAATTTGTGGTGTAAATACGGCCATATTAGCCAAAAGGTTATGATGAACCTTAAACCTTTTCTAACAGTAACAAAAAGTTTTTTTACCTAAAATTTCGTGGAGAGAAGGGGGTTTGGACTATGTACCAGTGCGAACTATACAAGCCTTTCTACGGTATTTATTTGTCCAAAAAAAAACCAGCCAGTAGTCAATGGATACTGTAGATCATTCAGGTAGTCTTGACCTATTCATTTGTACTAAAAAAAAAGACACAGCCAGTTGTCATCTTCACTTCACACACACACATATACGAATATCAATTATATGCTTACGATACATGTTGCAATGTTAAACTAATTACGGTATGTGAAAATCAAGACTTGCATAAAAAATATCCCAATATTACAGACAGTGGCGTCATTTTTCCTCAGAGCTTTCAGCTCTTTGATTGTATCAATGTCATGGTTTCTTTTTTGTCTTTTCAGTGCCAGAAGAAGATCAAGTTACAACTAGGGCTGTTACCATGGTGAAGACCAAGGGAGCAGTTGCTATAGCATTTTCATTTTTTGGAACTTCCTTTGTTTTTCTTAATTGTCATTTTACTTGTGAGTATTATGAACAAAAATACCAAATTGAACCGTTTGATGTCATAATGACTATTATTTCGTATGCAATATGAAAATTATATTTATGATTACTGTGGATTCATTTATTCTTTCGTGGGTAACAATTTTAATGGATTGAGGAAGAATTTGTTTTTTTGTGGATATTTGGTTTCATGTTTTGCTAGAGTTTGTATACAAGCCTATAGAAAATGTGTACTGTGAACATTTTAATTCTTGGTTCATCTTTAGCAACAAAATTCCTGAAAATTGGTATCCAACAAATAATAATGACAAATCCACAGTACTCTGAGTATACGATCAAGATCACCAACTAGTTCTGGGTCTTGTGTAAACACTTAGAAACAAGATGAAGATCGTGTACTGTGGTCTGTATCTTTACATCCATGCAGAAGTGATTATTTGGGCAATATTTCTACATCATTATATGATCAGTAAGCATATTATATCTCACGGAAGGAATATTCTGGAAAAAATGTAATAAAACTCATCAAAGATACCAAGCTTATAGTTGTATACGCCAGACAACAATTCGTCTACATAAGACTCATCAGTGAGTAATATAAATGTGTGAAAGGGATTTCACTGTACATGATTTTGGAAAAGCATTAGTGTAAATATATTTTATTATTAAATTTGTCATTTATGCATATATTACCGTCATAAAATTGCATTATACAAATAGACAAATTAATAATGGGAGGAAGAAACAAGAACACTGCTCTTATTTATTTCATTACCTTGAACACCCATCATCAGATATGCTCCAGGCATAAAGTTTTGGAAACCAAACACATGAAGGTTAAGGGTGCAATATTCATACAAGTAGTTCATCCATTCCTGATTATAAGGGATAACTATCGGTATTAGAGCTGGGAGAATATTGTTGATTTAAGCATTTTTCTTGCAAAAACAGTCAAACAAACATTATTACAACTTTGTGTCATGAGTTATAATGTATATATGTTTCTTATGGCAACAGTTTCTAACCTTTACTGGCAATATTAAACATTAAAAGTTTGGAAACAAAAAGTCAATAAAAGTATATAAATTCATACACAAAATTTGCATTGTTAAGATATGATTTTGTATACATAAAATAATCGTCTTTTAAAACACTTTAAAAAAAACCACAACCTTATGAGTTCAGCAGTACTGGGATACAGTCCATGTAACTTAACTGCACTAGAGTGTCAAATTCCCTCACAAAATCTAATTACTTACTATAACTTAACAAATACAAATATTTTTACATATTTTCAGCTGATGATGGAAAGTTAAAGGATAGAGTTGGTGATTTTCAACGAATAAATTCTACGCTAAAACTTCCAAAGAACCCTACTCAACAAGGTAAATACTGTTTATACCTGTATTGTCTTTTTTTAAGTAATTGATTTAGAAAATTTGTATCACAAATTAATAAACTTTATAATCTACTTTCAAAAATAAATCATTGTCTAACATTGTGCAATAATCTACGATGTTGTTGTCTTTGTGTAGCATTATTTTCCTGAGGTTTTAAGACAACTGCAGCATACCTCCGGGTATCCATCCTGATTACTCTCTACCAGCCTGTACCGTTAGAAGGTGTTGGTTCACTCGATGCAACCCAAACTTTATAATAGATTAAATGTTTTCATGGATGAAAAATATCAAAATAACTGTTTTCATTTGAATATAAATACATGTATATGCATATGATAGAATTAAATGGGAGGCTATGAAATCATGAACTAACAAGTCATCTTTCAGAATCTAATGCATTCTGGGTAATACTTTCAAACTGTACACCAAAATGTTTGATTGATGAACAGTCGATCTGTTAACAATGCCATACAGTTTTTTTCATTTTGATGGAAGAGCAATGAAATAAATGATAAGCCTTCTGATTTTTAAATGGCAAAAAAAATGACATTGGTATCCATTGTGTTCTTTTATAAGTGTATTAATTCCCATTTTAGGTGATATTTCAGCAAATTTTGACAGTGTGTTCTGGTTAGGTGATTTGAATTTCCGTATTGATAAAGGTCGCCATACTGTGGAAGACATTGTCAAGGCTATTGTTGAACAAGATCATCCGAACTTTGAAGATTTATTACATACTGATGAATTACTTAACTGTCTACTTCAAGGTAAGAATTCTGAGAAAATCAGTCATTGTCAAAACTTCATAAAGTCAGCAGAAATTTGTTAATTTAAGTGTGATTTTAATCAAATATATGGCAACTTAGATAATTCAATGCAATAGTACACCATTTTTCATATTGCCCAGGTGTAGAATAAAATTCAAATTAGTTACAGAACATTTTTTTGTCTAGCCTGAAAAATATTTTTTAAAGATTATTCTGTTTCAAGAGAATCATAGGAAAAAACTGTAATTAGTCACTACATATAATTTGATGAATGTAGTGTTTTACAACTATTGTAAAAGTTTTGTTTGTGTCTTTTAGAAAAAGTATTTCAAGGGTACCAAGAAGGGAGAATTAATTTTAAACCAACATATAAATTTGATTTGGAAACAGATAATTATGATACTTCAGCTAAACTTAGAATTCCATCATATACCGTAAGTATAAACTTGAAGTTAACTTCAGGGGAGGTAATTTTCATCCTGCAGCTACCATAGTAGGTGGACTTATCAGATTAAAGTTTGGGTTTAAAGAAGTTTACCTTGAAGTTGTTGTCACATCAACTTGAAACCTAGGATCCTTGTTCATTATGATGTAAACTTAATAAAATATATGCCAAATTTAGGGTTTTGACTCATATTTTATGGTTCATTGAACATGGGAATATGATAACTTGAAAACTAGATATTTCAGGTTAGAGGTTTGGTTTAATGTAGTTTACCATGAAATTGTAGTCACATCAACTTGAAACTAAGTGAACACATTCATTATCAATTGTAGTCACATCAACTTGAAAGTAAGTGAACACATTCATTATCAATTGTAGTCACATCAACTTGAAACTAAGTGAACACATTCATTATGAATTGTAGTCTCATCAACTTGAAACTAAGTGAATACATTCATTATGAATTGTAGTCACATCAACTTGAAACTAAGTGAACACATTCATTATCAATTGTAGTCACATCAACTTGAAACTAAGTGAACACATTCAGTATCAATTGTAGTCACATCAACTTGAAACTAAGTGAACACATTCAGTATCAATTGTAGTCACATCAACTTGAAACTAAGTGAACACATTCATTATGAATTGAACTTTCTAAAACATATCCCAAATTAAGATTTTGATGTCTAATGAACGTATAATCTTGTTTCTCATCTGAAATGAGAATTCCCCGATATACTATTACTAAGTTTAAGCAATATAGCATCACAATACCCTGATGCTAATAGGCCTTGGAGAGAACAAGGACAGTAGGAAAGCTGTTATAAGTTTCAAATAAATATATCAGAGGCAAATGTAAATAAATTGATAATTCTCTTATTAGACAGAAATTATTATTAAAATCATTCATCAGTTGTTTAAAATGTAAGAGTTGTTAAAACCTTACTAACATTATGACAAGGGAACTAACTCTATACAAATTGAATTGATGAAAAGACTTTAAAAATGTTTGCACAGACAGGCAAGAGAGATAATTACAGTTTGATGCACTGTTACATAAAAATTGAGTTTTCTATATATTTTTAGTTATTCTCTTATGATATGAAAAATTTTTCACTGATTTTGAAAACATTACAAGAAATAAATTCACTTTTATCATAGAAGATAGTGAAAATTATTCTAATACTTTTTAGTGAAGAATGTACATGATTAAGTTGTTGTAAATATTTTCAGGACAGAGTTTTATTTCATTCTAAGAAAAAGAATGGTATATCGTGTACACATTATGATGCCGTAATGAATGTTAAGAAATCTGACCACCGTCCAGTATATGGGCTGTATGATGTCATACTGAAAGCTGGAAGGGACGGAATACAAATGTCAGCAGGACAGTTTGACAGAGAAGTTTATGTTGAAGGTATTTTATGTCATCTGAAAGTTTATTTTCATAGGTTTAATTTCTTCTATTTGGTAAATAAAAGTTTGATTTCAAGAATTATTATCTTATATTAATTTGAGAATAAGTCACTGTATTAAATCATACATAATAACCTTCAAATAAAATCACATTTACATTAAAATCTGTAATGTTTCCTAGTGAATGTAGCTGGGCAATGAAGGCATTCAAAAATTGTAACAGTCGGTTTAACAAAAATTATAAGTAAATTTTTTTTTACCTCCACCTATTGAAAAACCATCTAAAAGTTTATTTTGTTGACAATATGCAAACGTGACATGCACGTACTTAAGAACAATTAAACCATGGATATCAATGAATTTATTGTCAAATATTGATCATAGCATAATCAATTCATTTGTTCATGAATATTCTTGAATTTATTGTAAGTCATAAAAATCCATATTTGTCATGCAAGATATTGACTGTAAAACTGCATAATTCCAGCTGCCAAGAGGAGGAGCTTTATACCTGAAGAGACAACAAAAAAGGACCAGAAATCCAGTGGAGTTTGTTCTGTACAGTGATATAAAAGTGCTCAAATATACCTAGACAGTGGTCCTGGTGAGATCAGGGCACAACAGAATATCAAAGACCACTGAATGGTGGATAGATGGGAAGAATTACCATGAAACATCTGGCTGTGACTAGACAAGAAATCGGAAAATTTAGATTAAACAGTTCTATCAAAGAACATTTTATATATAAAACTGTTTTAGTTAGTTTCACAGCTTTATCTGCAATGATGCTAAATACTCAAGTTCATCATTTATACAAACAACAAGCAGTTTGAAAAAAATATGACTTGAAATGTTTTTAAAAGACGCCAAATGAACAATGCTTTTTATGACAGTTTTATTAATTATTTAAGGCTGGTAGTTAAACACAGACATCGAATATCTATTTTATGTGTTATTTGTGATATTTTAAGCTGTTTTAATATTGCATCTTTTCTGAAAGAAAATAATGGTTATGTTATCAAATGTTCATGTAAACCAAATTCTATACCTACAGCTGTTCGTTATTATCATTAATTTAGTGTCTTAAACATTTTTGTTTCTTGGGAAGGTTGGGTTGTATACTGCAATCATGTTGTCCATCTGATTTTTTTTACCAATTCATTCTCTCGTCTGTCAATCTGTCACTTTGTTTAAATGCTAGTCAGAATATGTATTAGGGAATGATTTGATATTTGGTGTGAATCTTGTTTTGTGTAAGCAATTTTCAGATCTGTCAGATAGTACTTCCTGTGCTTCTTGTTTATTTTCAGTAAAACCTGTCTTAATCTTTAAACTGAAAACCAAGGTAACCTGAAACATATTGTTACTGATTTGATTCACCAGTTTTATACACTCTAATCGAGTGTTATAAAAGCCATTCATGAATATTGATTTTCATAATGATTATGAAAAACCTGTATGAATATTTTTTTTTTAAAGAAAAGAAAATAGTTGTGCCCTCATGTGTGTAGTCTCATACAGGACATGAGTTAATAAACTGTCCAGTCTGCACATAGTTTTCAGTTTCAAAAAGAGATTTTACCTGTTGAGTGAACATCTGTATTTTGGTAGATTCACAGTCTTGATGCCTCTTGTATGTCTTATCATGAACAATAGATGATTTTAGATTAAGAAATGATTTTATAAACCAACTTAGCTTTAAAAGTAATTAATAAATGTTACTATCATTGAGCATACAACTTCAATATATTTAAGTTAAATACTGACTCAGGTAATAGGACGACTAAGTTTGTGTTCTTCATACTATTCAATATTGTATAAACATGTTTATGGCTGTAGTTTTTAGTCAGTGTCTGCTTCCATTTTTATACAAATCAAACATTCCATTGTTTATCAGTGCTATTTATCAACTCCATAAGAAAGATTCACACAAATGTTGTTGCTGAATATTTATTTTATGGAGAGAAAAAAAAGAATTTAGGTTTATATCTTACATGGAGTTGTACATAGTTATTTGTATGTAGTAGAACAGTATAGTTTGATAATGTTCATCTCAGTTCATGAAATATTTTGGTACAAATACAGATCTGCTATTGAAATTTTTCTATAAATATTTATCTATAAATACCAATTTAGAAATGGGGTTGCATTATGGTAATCCATTATAAACTCACTGATTGGTTCATGGTAATCCATTATAAACTCACTGATTGGTTCAGTTGCATTATGTTAATCTGTTATAAACTGGCTGTTTGGTACAGAAGTCATTTACAAAGACACTGAGACTTCACAACTTTTATAGAGATGGAAGTTGAATACAGAGAATTTTCAACTGATATTTGATTTTACTATAAAAATAATTGTGCCAAGTTATTAAACAAAAAGTAATTATCTTTAATTAACCATCTGTCCTTTATTCATGAAAAATATTTTTCCTCAATGCATAAATTGTTTCCTATTGAAATATATGAATCCATAGAATTTAAATTTAGTTTAAGATTAGTTCTTTTTATGATCAATATATTATTTATTTATTTATTTATTTATTTATTTATTTATTTATTTATTTATTTATTTATTTATTTATCTTTATTAAAGGAAAACAACACATAAAAAGTAATTTGGATAACTTTTTGTTATGAATATTTGAGATCATTTAAATCATGTTCTAGTCAAGTCTGGCACCATTATTGAAAATGGTTTAGTTACATAAACTGAATGTAACTATGTTTTGTTTTGTAGTGGTCTGTCCTAAAATAATATGGAAATTTTAGAACTGTTAGAATATTTTGAATTAAAGAGAGGTAAATTTGATTTTTTTGTCACCTGTCATGTTAAAGTGAAATGACAAATTTTGTTCTATTTTAAATGCTTTTTTAAAATTCAAAATGTAAAAGTTCAGTTTAAGATTTTTATTACATTTAACAGTGTTGTGTTAGTAGATGAATGTATGATAGTATGGAAAGAGGCAGCAAAAGAATATTGCATTTATCTTGCATTCTTCATGTATATCATAAGCATTAAAGTTACATAAAAGAACATACTAGTTAGTGTATATCTTATTTATTTTACACCATTGGGCAATTGCAGTTGTTCATTGTAATGAAGGGAGCATTCAAGAATGAAACACTACATGTTTTGTAATTTAAAATAAAGATGTGTACAGCAATGAGACAGCAACCCAATAAGAAATCCGGTACAAGACATCTTGAGGATAACTTGTACAGCCTTGAATAATAGACGATAATATATACAATATCTCAAGCTCTTAATCCTCTTGTATTTTAATTTTTTTGTAGAATAAACAGAGATGCTCTCCATTTCATGTACATCCCATAAAGTATATAAGAGTTGTGATGACAAAATGATACCAGTACTTCTGAGAAAAATTCTGATGACTCAGTTTTGTAGCAAGTATCTGCTACTTTAAATTCAGAAATTATTGCATGCATTTATTAATGAGATTTTTAAGGAATGGACATAGATTTGACATTAAATATTGCAATTTCAGAAACATCTGCATACAGATATGTGTATCAGATTTCAGAATGCAAGTTCTTATTATTGCAATACTCAGCCAGTCGCATTTTTGGCATTAAGAAAAACTTTGCAATAATTTCTGAATTTACAGTATATGAAATGACTTTCAGGAAATGGCTACATGTATGCAAAGAATTAAAGATCCATAACTCTGGCAAATTTCACTGATTTCAAGTGGCATGGAAAACATTCTACCAGATATGAGGCTTATTTGAAAAAGTCTGAACTATAAGTAATCAGACTAGACAATATGGTTAATACTATAGAATGTGGTCTTACATGTGATCAAAAGAACAAATTCATAAGAAATTCTTAGTTCATCTAATGAAGAAAATGTTATAACTGTGAATTGCATTCTTGTCCAGCTCAAAGACCTTGCAGAGGAGAAACTTAGACATGCTTTTTCTATCAGTGGAATAGGGAGCAATACATAGTTGAGAAAAACTAAAAATTGACACTTATAATTTCTAATCACCCTCTTTCCCTTGCTTTCTAAAAAATTAAGCTTACTGTTTGTGTCATATATGTGTAAATCTATGGAAGGGCATCTTCCATAGATTTGATTTCCAATAACTTAAATGGTGAAATATAATCTCTTTTTGGTATAACCATGGCAACCATCTGCATTTATTTGACACAAAATATTGCAAAAGCGGGTGAAAATGTTACAAGCATCCCCAAAATTTGGTCAAGAGTAGAATTTCAATCTTTTTGAGTGATACCTTTTCTATAACAACCATTGACATTTATCCATCAAGAGATCAGATAAAATCATATACATTTCACCTTGTTTTTCCATAAAATTGCATCGAAAAGTGTGAACGAAAAAACTTGTTAGAAAACATAACAATAATTTCTGAACATATGACCAGTATGGATATGAAAATAGAAACTGTCAAATAGAAAATGGCCCATAAAACATGCAAAAGCCAATCTTGATGTTTATACATGTATTAACCCACTTTGAAGACTATATTATTCTTCAGCTATCTAAAATTAAATTAATCGCACAAAAATGTTCATACTTGAAAAATTCACCAGGGCCAAAATGGGAATCCACACTCCTAAATGTGTATTGCTACCATAAACAATGTATCATGTTGTGATTAGGTCAGTTAAGGAGAACCACTAGTGGTTAAGGTCAATGAAATTTGGTATGCAGATGAATAATGTTAGCATTAGCACATCTCATGTCCAATGAGATTATTTTGCCCCATCTCCTCATGGTCTATTAATGACTTTGAAATTTTTGCATAGATTAAATGTTAAGTGTTTTATTATGTCAGTTTAAAAAAAAACACTAATGGTAAGTCACTAAAATTTAGTATGCAGTTGTATTAGAATTAGAACATCTCATGTCCATGGAAATTATTTGACTCTATATACTATTGACTTTGAAACTTTTGCATAGTTTACAAGTTGGTGATTAGGTCAGTTTAAAATGAACCACTAATAATAAATCAATGATATTTGGTATGCAGTTGTATAAGTATTTGCATGTCTCACCTCAATAGCCATTATATGGCATCAATCCCCAAGTCATGGTCCATTAAGTTGGAAACTTTTGCATAGAAAATGAAAGGATATGGAGTAAATGTACATGGGACAAAATTGCACACAATACATAGAAAACATTGAAAATTATCAATGAACAGGCATAGTTTACATGAAAAAGTTTGTGTTTAGGTCAGTTTAAGGGGAACCACTTGGGATGAGTCACTGGTATTTGGTATGCACTTGTATAAGCATTTGCACTTCTAATCTCAATGGCGATTATATGGGCCAAACCCGTCAGTCACAGTTCATTGACTTTAAAACTTTTGCATAGTTTACATGTCAAAGTTTGCATTTAGGTCCAGTTATGATGAGTCAATGGTAAAACATAAAGGTATGCAGTTGTTTTAGCATTGGCAGTTTTCATTTCCATGAAGATTATTTGGCCCTGCACCTTCAGCCATGGTTCATTGACTTAGAATGTATGTATGTAAAAATAAGATGTGGTATGATTGCCAATGAGACAACTATCCACCAAAGTTCAAATGAAGTGGATATAAGCAATTATAGGCAACTGTATAGCCTTCAACAATGAGAAAACCCCTACTGTATAGTCGGCTATAAAAGGCCCTGACATGAAAAATATATAAAACATTTCAATAGAGAAAACCTAATGACCTAATTTATAATAAAACAATTTACAAAAAACAAATATGACAGATATGAACCAACAACAACCACTAAACTACAGGCTCCTGCCTTGGGTCATGCACATATAGAATGTGGCTGTGTTAAACTAGTTTGCTGGCACCAAATCCTCCCCCTAACGTGCATAGTTGACAAGTTTAAATACTGCCATTTTAACTTCAACATTTGCATTATACTATCAAATTACATACATGCAAGACACATTTCTCTGTCAACAGTTTGTTGTAGATCTGGATGTAATCACAAAAGGTTGGCCTCTAGTAATTTGCATACTAGTAATTTTGTGAAGGATTTATGACTGGTAAAAAGTTTAATTTAAATTACCTTTTGCAAACTCTAACTGGAGTAGATAAAAAAAAAAACCATATGAAACAATATAAGCTAATGCTGTTAGAATTACTGTAGAATTATCTCTAGTCAGATAAACAAACCTTCATCTTAAGAATGTCATTTTGTATCATGACAAGTAAATTACTGTTGAAGTAAATGAATCGTGATTGAAGAATCAGTGATCCACAGCTCTTTAAATATAAACTGCATTTTGTTGCATAAATCAAGGTTAACCAAGCCAAATTGGTTGTGCATATTCTAAGTGAATGACTGTCATGTAGAAATATTTTTTGCCCTTATTTGTGTGTAATCATGCATTTTCCAAATGTTGCAGGTAATCTTAAAGCAACAAAGTAGTGCTATAACATTGTAATTATGAAAGACGATACACTACCTTATGATATGTATACCCCCAGCTTGTGATGTGGACATTATATACTGATTGGGGTGTATGTCTGTTAGTTCTTCTGTCAAACTTTTGTATTTGGTACTGCTCCTGAACAGCTGGACAGAATTTTGTGAAAATTTCTGAGAACCTTACTCAAATGATGTACTTTTGCACCACCTGTTACATTTCTCCATTCTAATAGTTTGTTTGGGTTTACTTTGGCATGACAGACTTGGCCAAAAATGCACACTACAGTACACATTTGTTGGCCATTGTTCACTACAGTACACATTTGTTGGCCAATGCACACTACAGTACACATTTGTTGGCCAATGCACACTACAGTACCCATTTGTTGGCCAATGCACACTGCAGTACACATTTGTTGGCCAATGCACACTACAGTACACATTTGTTAGCCAATGCACACTACAGTTCCCATTTTTTGGCCAATTCATACTAACTGTACACATTTGTTGGCCAATGCACACTACAGTACACATTTGTTGGCCAATGCACATTACAGAACACATTTGTTGGCCAATGCACATTACAGTACACATTTGTTGGCCAATGCACACTACTGTACACATTTGTTTGCCAATGCACATTACAGTACACATTTGTTGGCCAATGCACACTACAGTACATATTTGTTAGCCAATTACAGTTCCCAGCCAATTCATACTAACACATTTGTTGGCCAATGCACACTACAGTACAAATTTGTTGGCCAACATTACAGTACACATTTGTAGGCCAATGCACATTACAGTACACATTTGTTGGCCAATGCACATTACAGTACACATTTGTTGGCCAATGCACATTACAGTACACATTTGTTGGCCAATGCACACTACAGTACTCATTTGTTGGCCAATGCACACTACAGTACACATTTGTATGAGTTTCTCATCAGAATCTTCACTTTATAATGCCATTGTGCAACTATTTGTTTTTTAATCCGAAGTTTTTTAGGTTTACCTAAGCAAATCAAAGACTTCATCATTTTTATGTTGGGATTTGGGAGGGGGGTATCATTTTGTGAGCTTTGCTTATAGTACCTTTACTTTTCTCACATTTATACTGATTTTTATTATGACTTTGATGTAGGTATTTTTCTGTTTGTGCACTTTCAATATGGGTGCATCACATTGATATAATATGTTGCAGACTTTGAAGGTTAGTGCTCACAAACTCACAACCTGTGTTGACAGGCTAGTGATACAGTAGTTGAACTACTTAGACCACTCACCCACCGAGGCCCCAGTTATGATTTGAATGCTTCAAAAAAAAGTTTAATATCTCATGCCGAAGGCCATAATTATTCAAATTTGTGATTTTGTGTTTTTCAGTATCAAGTATGATTGATAAAAGAAGAGATCTTAATTTTAGATTTAAGAATGACTTAAATTCTTATAAAACATGTACATGTACACCTGTAATTTAAGTCTTATTTGTAATGGTACTAGTTTCTGCTTATTATGGTTCACAAGAATTACGGAAAAGGCAAAAAAAACATAAACAGAAATGTGATGGACAAAAGTTTTATTTCATGTGTTTGTGTCATATCTGTAAAACAGTTTTAACATATATATCTGTAATTTGAACAAGTATACAAAGTTTATTTCAAATAATTATTTTTCTCCTACAAAATTCATCAAGTCTAAATATAAATATATAAATTTAGAAATATATAATGAAAAAGTGAAAATCAATAATAGTCAAAATTCTAACAAACTTTAAAAAAAAATGCCAAAAAGACCTAATTTTCAAAAGATTTAAGAATCCCTCATGTTTTATAAATATATAAAATAAACATTCCAAATGTTGAAAAACTTTACATGTTAAAATATTCTTTTTTTGCAGATCATCATTACCTTTTTTTCTTTTGTGGAATTCCATTCCAAGCTAATTGTTTGATTATATATGATCTGAATCTCATAAGTTTCAATTTATTTGAAGGTACTTTCTTCAACTGCATGAGAAGATTGTAGATCTTTCCATTTTCATTTTGCAAAAGTTGAATTTTCTTTAAAACTGTGAATATTCTTTTCTACAGTAAAGTTATTTAAGAATGCCATATATCAAAAGTATGCCAAATAATGATAAAAAGAAAACAAAACAAGTAGAAATGGTCTTTGGTTTATAAAGTTAAGTGAAAAATGTTCCATAAGTTTCCATCTCTTAACATTTAAAGCTCTACTAAATATTTAATACAAATGAAACAAAACTCTTGTGTAACATGCAGATCTAAACAACAGTTAAAACATTACAACAAGGAGAAATATTGTATCTGTAGAGATTTTTAACTTTATAACAATGTGTTATTATAGATAATTTCTCCTTGTTGTTACGTATATAGGTAACATGGGTATGAAATTTTATCATGAGATCTCCCCTCTACTCATTATATATCATGACATTTCCCCTGTACTATGCAACCATTCATCTCTGAGAATTTGCAAGTGAAACAAGGTTATAATAGAAGATATAATAAATATTGAGTTATATAAATATTCATTTTGTAATTCTTTATCAACTTTAAATCATATTACTTATTCACAGACTTTTTAATTCTTTATCAACTTTAAATCATATTACTTATTCACAGATTTTAATTCTTTATTAACTTTAAAACAATACTTATACACAGAGTAGTAATATGCCTGAAAAATATCAGAAATTTGTGAGTAACTCCATGAAACCGGAACTGTATAGTACAATATACCTTACAGATGATAGCCCTTATGATACACATCCTTAAAAAGTCACTCAAAAATTTGCATAGGTTGGAATACTGACCAGTCAAAATTCTAAATACGCATATAATTCTGATGAAAAGGAAAGTAAAAATATAGCTGCTCAAAGATATCACAACAAATTCCCAGAGATGAAAATAAATATGACAGCTGATAAAAGGCATAAAAACTTAACAACTGCAATTTATTGCACTAAATGAACACTGTACTACTGTGACAATGGAATGATCTTTTGGTTCAACCTATTCAGAACCATGAGGTTAAGGTCAAGGTCACATACCTTGCATATGTTACGATGGAAGCATAATATATTACCAAATTGACATATTCCTGAAGATACAATCAAATTTTGGCAACTGCTACCTAAAGGAGAAGTTTTGTCAACTTTCATGAACATTCTAAACTTAGTTTCCATGGTAACCCTTTGACCTCATGACACCATGAACTTTAACATTACAACCTATCTCCCACAACCTTTAATTACATGTATATGTTAGTAACATTTCCTGTGCCAAAAATGACAACAGTTTACAATATAATTTACAGCTGTTAACTTGTATAATACCATAATGCATGTGTCCATTTCTTCTTTGCTGACATATAAAAAAGAAATTTAACCAAAAAAATCCAGAAATTAGTGTATAGCCTAATAAAACAAACTGTAGTCTACAAAAGCAACCCTTAAGAAAACATGAAAATCCAGATTTTTTTCAGATTTATGATAAATTCTCAATTCTTTTGGCAGTTGCAGTCACTACATTTACAAAACTAAATAATACAGTAAATTTTGTTTTAAAGAAATTTCTTTTAAAGAAGTAAATTGATAGGGAAAAAAAACTCCACACTTATTAAAATTAATAAACTTTAGTAATATTGCACATGCCAATATCTGAATACCCCATCTCATTAATTTACAAAAAAATGTATACTTTTACAACTCATCAAAATTTACATAAAACTAATAATTTTGTCACCAAATGGTGAATAATGACCAATCAAATTGTAACATGATCTTAAGATATAATAAGATTTATACATATTTTTCAGTACAGTCAAGATTCTTACAGCTTAGATATTTCAGAGAATCATGATAATTTGGCTATAAATATGACATAATTAAAAAATGGACATAAAAACAGATGTAGAAAATTTAAAATTTGAGATTAAAAACTCCCCTGAATAACAGTGCTCATTCAACCAGAGCAGTAATAATTTTTACTATTGTGAATTATACTTGACAAATCAATGATATTAATGAATTCATGTAATTTTAGATTCATCGAAAAACTAATTTTTCAAACAGTTTTTTTAACAGATTTCTTTATTTATTAACAGAATACATATTGATGAACATATCAATTATCAAATATTCACAATGCAAATAATGAAAGAAAGCATCCTGTCAGATCTTTGATAAAAAAAAAAAAATGAAATTGCGTAAAATAATAGAATAATACCTAGCTAATATGAACTGACAAATAAATAGTTATAGAATGTTTAGGATTTCTAATTTAAAGTTTGAGATCATAAAGTATGGATTTCTTTTCTATTCTTTTTTTATCAATCAATGTATATAATTTTGAAAACTTCTCAATTTTTCACTTAGCAGTATAGAAATATATTCAGAAATCACCAGAAATTGATATATTGGATAACTGTTTCTATATTACTAACCACAATAAATAATGTTATTATGATGACAGGAATGTTATTGATAGTAAAATAAATACTAAGGAATACATTGAAATTATTCCACAAAAGGTTTTTTATCAATACAGGAAGACCAGCTCCCGGTCTGTAAACTATCTCACAACCTGGGTTGTTTTTAATTTTACAATTAGAATTTGTGACATGATGCTTGAAAAATTGTCATAAATTTAAATTTGAAATCATTTGTTTTAGTAACAAATTGCATCTTGCAAATACACAACTCCAAAATCATTTATCTCTATAAAAAACAAAACAATAAATAGATAGATATGATCACAGAGCACTTTAAATGTCAACAGAAACAACATAGATACTAAAAACAGAACTCTTCAGGGAAGAAGATAAATAAACAATATTTCTGAAAAGCAACTAAAAATAGCAGCTTTCATTCCAACACCAAATTACTGTGTGTCTTTTTGGTCTTCTGTAGGACCTTTAGAAACTGGAGTTTCTTCATTAAACAGAGGATTTCTTACCTCCATTTCTCCAGTCTGAAAAATAAAAGGAAAATTATCTCCCCTTGTATGTAAATTTTAACATGTGCTGTATACCTTTAAAACAGGCTCATGTCAGTTTTATTACCAAACATGTACCTATATTTGAATGGAAACTTGCTTATTCTACAAGTATTTATGACCTGCCAGTGACTAAATTACAAAGGAACAATCTTCATTTCTCTGTATGTCCAAATTCTGAATATTTTTGTCAGTAATTTTGTTCCAAATTTTGGTCGTGACTGGCATAATGACTCTTAGTTTGCAGACTCTTAGTTTAAGTTGAAGTTAACTTTTTTGGAGCCAAAACAGCCCCTGTACATGTGAGCAGATGTCAGGGAGATACCTATCACATGACAATACATGTGATCAGATGTCAGGGAGATACCTATCACATGACAATACATGTGATCAGATGTCAGGGAGATACCTATCACATGACAATACATGTGATCAGATGTCAGGGAGATACCTATCACATGACAATACATGTGATCAGATGTCACAAGAATACCTATCACATGAAGATACATGCGAACAGATGTAACGATGATACCTATCCCTCTTGTATTGCTCTGTGTACAATTTATTACTATTCAAATGACTTTGTATGTAATTCCATGCTATTGAACATGTTCATGTAAATACTTTTATCCTTTTGTAATTATGAAAATATGGGTTTATATCTAATTTCACCATAAAAGCTCAAACCTACTTCTGTAAATTACATGTAGATCAGGTTTCAAAAACAGAAATATTTATTTATTTGTAATTTTACTTTTTTTATGATTGTATATCTAGAACATCACTGCTGTAATTTTTATCCAATTAAGAAAAAAATTGAGGTTTAAATAGCAAATGTTTTTGACTAGAATTGTCCCCTAATGTACAGGTGAATTGAAATCAAACATCAATCTATCCCTTTGGAATTTTTTCTTATGTATATACAGTTTGTACCTTAGTAATGTTAGCAAAATATGATTCAGTTTATCAAAATAATGTTAAAAATTTATCTACATTTAAGCTTTTTTTCATACACACAAATGATGTCCAGTCACATGTATGAAACTAAATGATGCATGAGAAAGAACAAGTATTATGCTACGGTATGGTATAGGGGTCGATTACAGTTTGTATACCATGGCCCTGAAAAAAATCAACAATGTAGCCACGATAAAACTATTTCTAGTTTCTTTTCTTTTCAGGATTTTCATTAAAATTTCATTTAAGAGCAGATAACACCAAAAAGGAGAATAACATTTACAGTAAATTTGTAAAGTAGTATCTGATTTTCAAAAAGTGTGATAAGTAAAACAAACATTCAAAATTCACTTATATTAAAATGTATAACCTTCAGAGCACATCTGGTAGCACCTGGTTCAATTTGTATATGGTGTCAGAGGTGGATTTAGGGCCCCCTTATGAAGCAACATATATTGTTAATGCATAGATTTTTTACATGTTCCATTCTTTACAATATCTAGTTTCCCCCACCACCCCTTTTTTCTTCAAAATCTTGGATCTACATGTACATCTGGGTGTAACTTACCGGTGCCAGACCTGGACATTCATATACAGTATAATCTCCTTCTTCATTTTCTTCTTCAGATTCATCTTCAGATGCATCATGTTTCATCTCACCATTTGCTCTGTTATAAATATAATCAAATATAGATTACACGACTTATATTGATAAGAAGTAAAACTATTTTGACTTTCATTTTGAAAGCCTACCATGCATGATATTACTCATGTCTTCAAATTGAACTCCCACACCTTTTTTACTTGAAGTTTTGATCATGTCAGACATATGAATTAAAGGAGATGTGGGGTCAGGGCCTAATCTAGGATTTTGAAGAGGGAGAAGTGACTTCTCCTTCCAAGAGAGAGAAGGGAGAAGTGAGATTCCATTACTGTTTTGGTTGCATCATGTTTTCATGCTTATCAGTAAGGAAATTGTTTTATATATATTCAATAAAAGATATACTTGCAGTTTTTTCATGTGTTTTTGTACACAATGTATATAAAGAAAGTTCTAAATAAAAGGTTTAGAAAATATATAGTTGTTATTTATTTATTGATACCATTGTGTTCTAAATAAAATTTGTTGATTGGGACATGAGGGAGTAGCCTAGTAATATTATCATGATTATGATGCATTAAATTCATGTGCATCTGCCTCAATTTATTTTTTAAAGTGTAGAAAAAATATAACTCCCAATTTACCCGATGAATTTCACATGACTGTAAATTAATTTAGATCACCACTTGTAATTATTTTGTAAAAAAGTATTGAATGTCCAGGACATTATGTTAGTTGTAAATTGAGATTATCGTTAAAGATTGCAAGTCTATAAATGAAAATATCTTTCAATCGCATATTAATTATCCGACAAAGAGCTAATTTCTATCATTTTTTAAAAATATCCATATCAACGAAATGGTTGTGAGAAAAAAATCCACTGCTGATCACAACCGGGTCGAGTGTCGTACGTTTGCAATCACATTATCCATCAGCAGTCTTTCTACCTTTTACATTTCAATTTTTATTCAATCAATATAATAAATCTACCCTTAATTCCCACCTTTTACCTACCGAATAGTAAAATTGATCGACTCGTGTAAGTTATAAAAATAAAACAAATCAGCTGAGTGATTACGCAACATCCTCAGATGAAAATCATCGTAAAATGATAACTTAAACAGACGGTCAGTTTTCTGTTTGAATAGTTTTGAAAGTTATATCCAAGGATGTTCAAAGTCGCCGTTGTATTTATTAATTTGATCGTTGACAGTATTAGTCCTGGGTCGTTTCGAAAATCTCTTTTTTTTTTACCTGTGAGACTTGTCAATCACAAGTTGTCTCCCTCTTACCGATTTTGATAGCGATTTCACTTTGCTATGAAGTCAGTCGGCCAGTGAGATTTAGCAATTTTCAAAATTCTTTGGCGACTTAAATCGTCATTTCACCGGCAAGATTATGGCCTGTGTGGGGTATATGTCAGCAACCCAATGACAAAAATAAACATAAAATATGTTAAAATCTAAATACATATATTTGTAATAAACAATAGTCAAAACAGTATAAATGCGAAATAACATGTTGATAGCATAATACTATGGTCTGCAAATTGTCAAAAAATATCAGGACCATAAGGGCTACAGAACATGTTGACAGTATAATACTATGGTCTGCAAATTGTCAAAAAATATCATCAGGACCATAAGGGCTACAGAACATGGTGATAGCATAATACTATGGTCTTCAAATTGTCAAAAAATATCATCAGGACAATAAGGGCTACAGAACATGTTGATAGCATAATACTATGGTCTTCAAATTGTCAAAAAATATCATCAGGACCATAAGAGCTACAGTTCCATTTGCGAATTTGCAGACCACAGACTATTATGGTCTGCAAATTGTCAAAAATTTTCATAGGGACCATATTTTGATGCATATAAATATCTTTTTTAAAGACATAACCTGAAGTTTTCTTTGTTCATAAAAAATTAAACACAAGCACAAAAAATTTAATCAATGCTATCAAACTGAGTGATACTTCAAAATACATATACAATGTACAAATGTAGTTAATATACTATTTTGTTCATGGTCATAACAGGTGTACTTAATTCTATTATCAACCAACAGTTTCTTTGATTTCCCAATAGACCTAAAACAGACATTAAAGATGAATTGAGCAAAGTATTTCTTTATCAGTACTAAATGAAGTCCATGGCAAAAATGTTTTATTATATGCTTGGTATTTACCTATCACCCCCTTTTAGGCATTAAATTTCATCTTTTTGTAGAAAAATGTAAGTTCAATATTGCATGTATTGGGAATAATAATTGGTTTGTTTTTATAACTTTATCATGGAGACACTCCTTGATACTTCACTATAATCCCTTAAGCACTTTGGATTGAAGTGAGAAATGTAAGATGTAATTATCTTGTCTGAAGATGTTAAAACCAATGATTCTGGAAGGCATTACTCTCAATTCTTTTAATGTGTTAATTTTGGGGCCCTTTATAGCTTGTTGTTCGGTGTGAGCCAAGGCTCCGTGTTGAAGGCCGTACATTGACCTATAATGGTTTACTTTTATAAATTGTATTTGGATGGAGAGTTGTCTCATTGGCAGTCACACCACATCTTCCTATATCTAAATATAGTTGCATATTTTCTTTGTCCCCCGACTTACTTTTCTATTGCTATCATCTGTTGATTTTTCCCCCCCATTTCATTTGAATTTCTGTTATAAATTTACCTTTCCATTGCTATCATCTGTTGGTTTGTTTTTGTTTTTTAATTTTTGTGTTTTAGACTTACTTTTCCATGGCTATCATCTGCTGTTTTTGATGTTGATAATGATACATTTGTGCACTCTGTGCTAATTTTCTATCTCCTGGACCGGACCCTAATCTTTCTTTTGTTGGTCCAGTAACACCATATGCTGGATAGTCCACTTCACTAGCAGCTTTTATATTTTTATTCAATCTACAATAAATAATAGACCTTGTCAATCTACAATAAATAATAGACCTTATAAATAAGAAGATGTGGTATGAGTGCCAATGAGACAACTCTCCATCCTATTGTCATGTTCACTCTGTGTACTCAATTTCTATGAACTATAAATATAGTATGACATCAATAAATTTTCATTTAAAAAAATGAGAAATGTCACCATAAGGCTTCTTTCTATACAAAATATATTGATTGTTAATCTTGTTTAACAGGCAAGACAAAAATAGCCAATATATGTGTAAATTACTTCTGATATTTCTCTAAATGTTGATTTTTTAGTTTAAAAAAAACATGATTTGAAACCATTCGTTTGTGATTAAATCATTTAATAAAATGTAACTTTTACCAACGATAGGCAGAATATAACTCTTGAATCCCATTATTCAGGTATGCATGCGAAGAAGTGGTTTTGGTTTACCATTTTTAATTTTAAATATGGTATTTTCAAATAGGTGTTTTCATAAAAATCATTACAATTAAATCTTTTTTTACTTAGTATTCATTCTCAAAAGATGCAGTGTTCTGATGTGAGATGGGACTATTGAATTTTATAACAATGATACATTATGATTATTCTTACCCTAACCAATAATACACAAAACAATCAGTATCCTTAATTGTCCTATCCTCTATAGGATACCCTTTAAGCTGTGGATTTTAGACCTAACATAATAAAGGGTTGTTCCTGATGACATCATGGGTTCAATAACCAGAAATACAATTTTCAAATATCGTTTGAGTGACCTCTTGAAAGGGCCCTTTGAGAGTTCTCTAGGACCTAAATTATAAACCTAAACACTTCAAATATTCCTGTTTTTGTGTACTGCAATCACTGCTTGGAAGTTTTTGTTGCCGTCTCCTATTGATCATACAATCATTGAACTTATTTATAACTGAAAAACAACTGTAATTGATATTGGCATTAATCTTCCTTTAATTAAAAATGGAATAAAGAAATATTATCCTAAACATGATATAGTATTGAATTTCTGTTAGATAGCTGATATAAGACTTCATGATTTGAAGTTTAAAGACTAGAGAAAACACGTCCATGGCTACAATTACAGGAAGGGTTTTAATTTGATCAACAGTTAATATGTTATTGTGTTCTTTTTGGGCAAGTTTTTAAACTTGAATCAATTTGCCTCTTCATTTTACATCAGTGGAGTTGTCAACTAACTATCTACTTTTTTTTTTCTTGCCAGGGATCTAACCCCTTTTTAACTACTGTTTTCTCCACATACAAGTTTCATCATTGTTCTTGCAATAAAGTGTCTGTATTTTTGCCTCAAAATGAAATAATTCAAGATTTCTATTATTTATTTTTGCCTCAAAATGAAATAATTCAAGATTTCTGTTATTTCTTTTAAGTCTATTTTAACTTGTGAAGATCCTTTGTTTCTAACAAAATGTCACAGGGTAAAAATAGTCCACAATGAACATGTTGAAAGCTGAAAGTCATTGTCAAAGATTGGGTAAGCTGGAGAAAGATTCGGGTGATCTTATATCAGAATTATATAAAAAATTTTGGTTGAAAAGTAATGACTGCTCTTAATTTCTACTAGCCATAGTAGGGTACATTTAATGCAATAATCCATTTCTTTATTTTTTTAAAGATTTATTTCCAAAATAATAAACATTAACCATTGAAATATTTAAATTTAATTTAGATATATAGGATTATATACAACTGATCTATCATCATGATTATAACAATAGTATGGAGACTAAATTCGGAAAACCGTGCTATTACATTTAAATTGCTATAGGGTAACTTTAAACATGACCATATGCGTAATTACATTTTAAATATTTAAGTAAATATTTATTTAGGTCAGTTGTGGGAGGATTTAAATATTAAAAAAAATAATCAATACACAGACAATGGGAAAATATCTGTGTATTGAATATAACTACTTATAGAGGCTGATACCCCAGAAATTGTTGAATAAGCATTATACAATTGTTGGTTTTCAAGCTTTTGAGATTGTTTCATTCAAACTGTCATTACATTGCATGTACATTAATAAATAGTTCTGTAAATATCTGTTGTCCATTCATATCTGTACTGCAAATACCAGCAATTTGATTTATATAAGAATTTTATCCTCACACATTATATTCTATGTGGGTTCCCTTGGGAAAGCAAAAGCTGAATCAATCAACCAATTTATACTAAGAACAGACACCATCAGATATATATACTGGTAAGAATATCAATGAACAATTATCAGTTTTGTTACTTTTTCACACCTGAACAGGTGGACTGATGTAGAAAGTAATCTGTTGCCATAACAACTATTGAAACACCTGTCTTACATCAATTTATCTTAATAAATGAAAAATATAGACAAATTACAGGTGATAATTAATCTACAATTGTATGATATTCTTAATTAGAATAATAAAATAATCAATTTTCACCTGGTGATTTGAAAAACAAAGTTATTATTTTTCATGGAAATGATTGATCCATGGACTCTTACAGCCTAATAAAACCATTGAATCAAGATTTCATCAGTATCGAAGTTGTATACAAAAGTCATGGATTTGTACAGCCTTACAAGGCAATAGATACATGCAGTATAAAAATTCAGTGAACAAACTCATTTAATTAATGCAGCTTGAAATGAAGTGTTCAGAAGAAACTCAAAATTCCTATGCATTAATTTTCTCAGCAAAAGCCTTATATTCCTACAGTACAGAAATAATATACTAAAGCCCTACATTCCAGCAGTATGAAAGTTAAGTGTTTAGAAGAAGCCCTTAATTCTTAAGTATTCAAGTTCTCAACAAAAGCCTTATATTCCTACAGTAGAGAAATAATATACTAAAGCCTAACACTCCTGCAATATGAAAGTTAAACTAATTAAAATCATGTGGGATTATTTTCTCAGTGGTTGGGAAGATAAGATATCTTATCTTACAAATGTCATAACAGCCTAGGTTAGTAGACTGACTTTTGATCTTATTGTCTAGAGATTGTTGTCTTGTGCCTCTTTCATATTCAGATCAACTACTAATTAAATCATTGACATTTGTCTGACAGAAAAGGGGCTTTGTTCAGAATGTACTTAGCAATGCTAAATTTCATGGACAATTTGATGTTCCAAAGTAAATTAGCATGTTTGTTTTTCTCAATATTATGTAATATTCTGCACTTTAAAGGTCCTAAGTACATTTTCGTGAAATATGACTATAACAAAATGTGGGATTTATGCCAATGAGACAGCAACCCAACAATACATAAAAAAATAGTCAGTGGTCAATGTGTAGCCTTCAACAATGGACAGGTCAACATGTCAAGCTCTAAATTGTCAAAAATCTTGAACAGTATAACCCAAATAATTCAGACATTCCCTATCACCTTCTGCTCATGAGAGCCTAAACTTCTCATGCAATAAAAACACATTGGTGCTCTCTAAAACAGACAGCCAATCAGATGGCAGCTTAATTTACTGTAAATTCAGAAACTTTTGCATGCATTTATTAATGCGATTGTTGAACAATGGACAAACAAGTGAGATTTCTTATTGCTTTTGTTGAATAATGGACAAAACAAGTGAGATTTATTATTGCTATTGTTGAATAATGGACAAAAAGTGAGATTTATTATTGCTATTGTTGAATAATGGACAAAAAAGTGAGATTTATTATTGCTATTGTTAAATAATGGACAAAAAAGTGAGATTTATTATTGCGATTGTTGAATAATGGACAAAAAAGTGAGATTTAATATTGTGATTGTTAAGTAATGGACAAAAAAGTGAGATTCATTATTGCTATTGTTAAATAATGGACAAAAAAGTGAGATTTATTATTGCGATTGTTGAATAATGGACAAAAAAGTGAGATTTAATATTGCGATTGTTGAGTAATGGACAAAAAAGTGAGATTCATTATTGCTATTGTTGAATAATGGACAAAAAAGTGAGATTTATTATTGCTATTGTTGAATAAAGGACGAAAAAGTGAGATTTATTATTGTGATTGTTCAACAATGGACAAAAAAGTGAGATTTATTATTGCTATTTAAAGAAATGCTGCATACAAATAATGGTATAAAAATTTTAAATATGACTTCTTTTTTTTTAAACCTGTCTGATCATAGCTTTTGTGAAAGTAAAATGCTTCGCTGAGTGCAGCCTGATACGACCTCAGAGGTCAAACCCTGAACAGTTGGGGCAAATTTGGGCACAATATTCAAGCTTGATACTGTCTGAATTTGGATTGTGATCAAATTTTTGACATATATAGGTTTCTGACACAAAATAAATGTGGTCAAAGATCTTATAAATGCATTGCGCAATACTGTGCAATTGAAGATTTCTTCTTGAAACTTTTCAAAAATTCGAAATTTAAAAAATTTTGAAAAAAAAATATGAATCCCTTAAAAAAATTGGGAAACAAATTCCCCTCCCCCAACTTTTTGAAACCCCCCTTGGAGCAATAACCTCAAAACTCAATCCCAGCCTTTCCTTGGAACCTTGTAGTACAATTTCAGAGAGATCCATACACTTACACACTAGTTATTGTCTGGAAACTAGAAAATGCTTGTTTTTGGCCCCTTATTCCTACATGTTTGGAGCAATTAACCCCAAACTGAATCCAAGCCTTCCCTTTGTTATATGGAACCTTTGTGGTACAATGTCAGAGAGATCCATACACTTACACACAAGCTATTGTCTGGAAACTAGAAAAATGCTTGTTTTTGGCCCCTTTTAGTCCTTAGTTCCTTAACTGTTGGCTTAATAACCCCTAAAATGAATCCCAACCTTCTACTTGTGGTATTAAACATTGTGGTACAATTTCAGAGCAATTGAAATACTTATACACAAGTTATTATCCTGAAACTAGAAAAATGCTTGTTTTGGGCCCCTTTTTGGGCCCCTAATTCCTAAACGGTTGGGACCATCATCCCCAAAATCAATCCCAACCTTCCTTTTGTGGTATTGAACTTCTTAAAAAAATTCATTGAGATCCATTCACTTAAACTATAGTTATTTTTCGGATGACGACACAGACAACAACATCATACCAGACATCATACCATTATACGATCCCAAAAATTTTTTTGCGGTCGTATAATAAAAATATTACAAACATTTTTGAATTCACAGTAAATGATACAGGTAAACACCAAGTTGTAAGTTTTACTGATTAATTTATTTGATGAGTTTTCATTGATTAGACATTCAGTGTTTTATGTAGCCATCATAGATCTGGTCAGTGGAATATAAGGACTGTATTATTCCATGGCCAGTAAAGAAAAGTAATGAAACTGGTAAATAGTGGTTTCTCTCAGGTCTTCTCTTCTTTATTTAACAATGTGTTAGAAGACCTAGATATCTACTCAATAACCACAGTCATTCTATTTTATTTTTTATTTTCTAACAGATGTTAGTTTTTATTGCATAGGTTTAAATCAGTGTCTGCACTTACAATTTTTTTAGCATATATTTAGAAATAGATTATAATATCAAATATATATTGACGTCAGTAAATTTCTATAACATGTATGTATATAGTCAAATTATCTATTTATTTGTTAAGCAAGCTGAGAATATCATTATTTCATTGTGTTTCTGGAACAGTTAAAAAAAATTCTTTTATAAACAATAAAAATTCAAAATCAATGAACCATCTGCTGAAATTTTTGTCTCATTAATTCTAAATTTGGAAATTAATGTACCTGTATACCCAACATCTCCTTTTAAAAATGTAAATCACAACAAATGTTGACTAAAACATCAAATTTATTGAAGCAAACTCAAAAGATCATTCATCTAAACATGCACGATTCAAATAAAAATGTGATTAAACTCAAGTCACATTTTCTCATCAATAAAAGCATGGTATTAATTTTATAAATTTACAGTGTATATCTTGAATTTAATCATTGAAAAAGAAAGGATATACACCATTGATATATGAAGAACATATCCATCAAATAAGGTGAAATGGCCCACTACTCTGGATAAAATCTGAAAGCTAGTCCTATCAATGGAAAACCTGGAAATGAACAGCCTGTCACAAATTATATATATCAAGTACATCTAAATGTGACTGATTCATTAAATAGCATTTAGTTTCTTATTTCTTTCTTATATAAATGGGGAAAAATGTATGAAATGCCATTTTGAAACCTTAATGATCACATATAACCTTCTTTCTTTGAAATATTGAACCAAATATTAAAATGTTATCATAAATACTCAGAGAAAATAGACTGTCTACAATACGAGAATAAAAAACCTTTTGAAATATAAGTCCTTACTTATTTCCACTGGGGCACATCTTCCTTTTCTAGAATCTAAAATCAATGAAGAAATAGCCAAATGTCTTTATTATTCTCAAGTCATCCTTCTCAGGAAATAACGTCATTAAACATGTTAAACTCTTAATTGAATCTCGACAATACACAAATCAACGACAAATATATGTTGCTATTAGAACTGTTATGATATTACAATGGTCAATCAAAGATCACAATTCATAACACAAACTGACCATCAAAAAGAAAGTAACAAATATCAAACAGTCTGTATGGTAGTTTATACTCACACAGTAATATAGTCCTGGAAATAGAATTTTAGAGTCTGGAATTTTTTAACTGTATAAAGATTAACGTTTTTTCTGCAATTTAGTTTGAAAATAAGTTTTAAGTTGGAATAAAAAAATAAGCAGATGTGGTATGATTGCCAATGAGACAACTATCCTGTAAAATAAGCAAATTAAGGTTCAATAATGAGTAAAACCCATACCACAGAGTAAGCAACAACAAATAAAGGCCCTGAAATACCAAAACCAAAAACAAAAAAAACAACAGCTTGATTTATAGACAAAACAATAAAAGAAAAACAAATATGATATAATATCAAAACTTTGACCATATACAGGTGTGTAAACTTCATGAACTTCTAGCAGTACTTCAAAAACAAGGAGGTGTACAACTATCCATCTACCATCAAAACAATAAAGCATCTATTGCTAAAACACTAACCTGTACCAACATACACCTGCCATTATAAGGCCCACAAAACCAGCCAAACTGCATACTGCTACAATCACTGTAAATGTATAAAAATATTTTCTGTCAAAAAATAATTTCATTTGTAATGTGACAAAGAATTATGATCAGGATTATTAATTTAATGTAAAGTCGTTGTCTATAACATTCAACAGGCCTTCATGCTTCTTCTTAGCAAATAAAATACAGTCAAATCTGCTATAAAGAATGCCTCTATTAATCTAAAATCAGTCTCGTCCCACTGTAGTAATACCTAATTAAAGTTCAATTCAAAATTCACCTCTATTATAAGGTCATTTTTTTCAGTCCTGATGGTGACCTTTATATACAGGTTTGACTGTAGTGATATTTTTGATCATGGAAGTATTATATTGACAGGAACTCCAACAAGCGGACTTCAAACGTTTATAGTGCGATTCCGCAAAATCGCTAAGTATCTGTTAATTAACTCGACGTATCTTATGGATGCATGGGTTCCGATCAAATTTTTGGAACCTCACGAATGATCGTAATTACGGAACATACCGAAATAACCGGATGTGTACTTAATTGTCAAGGAATTGACATTTACCGACCGTGTGAATGACAAATATAATGTCAGTTTTTACGGGTTTTGCAGAGTTCGCGAAAATGGTCGGTCCTGTCGGTCCTGTCAGTCAAAATGAGGCTCGGACCAGTATTTTGAAAGCTAGTGCCGGTCCTGATGACCGATGTAAAAACGGCCGTTGCAGTGCCTTTTTTATCGGTAATTAGTTGTACCGCAACTAATTCCAATACGCGTTTACATCGGTCATCAGATGTACCTGCTGCTAATTTCCGGTACTGGTTTCCACATTATAAACAAACGGAAACCTACGGAAACCAAAGCGCCGGTCTACACGTGGCCTGCTAAATTTGTTCATGTAGCCATCCCAGGCAAACAATCGGCGATTGAACCCTTCGATGGAGATAACAAACACTGAGAAAGTGATTCAGATGATGAAAAGGATAGTGAAGATTACTTTAAATAAGAACAATCAGAAGAAAATAACTGGTCATGCATTGTTTATTTGTCCGTGGCTGTGAAAAATAAAACTAATAATAATAAAGTTATTTTCGATAAAATATGTTATTATTTTTATTTCAGAAAAAAAATTGACATATTTTTTAAGACTGGCTAAAATTTTGTAGGACTGACAAATAATCTTGCTTTGTCGGTCCCATGACCGACGGGTCAAAACAAGTTTTCGAACTCTGGTTTTGCTGCTTAAAAACAAATAAAAAGAAAAGAAACGAAATTCCCGCGACTGTTTTCACCGATTAAAAAAAAAAAAAAAAAAATGAAGAGTAAAAATACTCACAAGTCAGTTTAAGTTACAATCAATTTTAAAATAGTAAGAAATTTATTCATGAGAGGGCAGTTGGCTAAACCATTGTAAACACGCGTAACTGATATATATACATGTTAGGCTTGAAAATCATAAAATTCTCATGTAAAGTAAACGGAAAAGTTTTTATCAGTAATTATTATCGCGTTTTACTGCTAACTTTGACAAATATTTTACTGAAGTGTTTAATGAAAGAATTTCCAACAAAAGTTGGCGGGGGGGGGGGTATTAATTGTTTACTGAAAGTCCAATGGCAAATATTTCATGCAATTAAACATAAATTGCTTAGCATACGGTGTAAGATGTTTCAGAACTGTTAAGCTTTTAAACACATAAATAAATTCTAATTTGGTTTCCATGATAAAAAAAAATTAAACTGCTTATAGGGCCCATCATGGTGATCGTTCTTTAAATGCATCCAGAAATATTTAAAGCCATCCGTAAAAATAAATCTGTCAGACGTCAGAGTAATCTCGGACTAGGTTGAATGTTTAAGGTTATTTACAACTTTGGAATTATTATAAAAGGTGTAACAATTCATCTGCATGTCTCGTAACCTGATATTGCTATGTAGAGGTCATCACATGCGTGTAATTATTTAACCTCTTTTAGTCTTTAAAACATATTTGATAAATAAGTTAATAATAACATTTTACGATAGAGAAAACCATAAATATTTGTGTTACACTCGATAAAAGTTTACAATCTTTAACTTAAAATTTGAGTTATCCGGCACCATCCGGCACACTACACGTGCATCACATTATTTTCTGCAAACACTCTACTACAGAATCATGTAATTTTCATAACCGAATATTTCCCGATTTCCAAGTTCCAATGATTAAAACATACTCAACAAAACTAAAAATAAGCTTGCCCTCTTTCCGAATGCAGTTAATTTTCTTATGTCATTCTGTTAAATATGGACCGATTTTTTTTATCTTTTCAGCTTTGTTCTTAAATTTTTGAACGGAAACAGGTGTTGTTATTCGTGTGGCGATTCACAAATAACCACGGGAGTTTCCGTGTTTATTTACATTGGTAGGTAGATAAGACAATCGATACCAAATCACGTGATAAGACCAGCTTCAGTTAAAAGAACAGGCGAAGGCGGCATCACAGATACCCCACAAAGGAGTTATCACGTACTTGACAAACTGAGTCGGAACCTTTAATTTTCTTAAAGAAATCAGTGGGATGGGAATGTGCTAATTTTTCGTTGGAGTTCCTGTCAATATAATACTTCCATGGTCAGATGTATATGTTCGTTTACATGAATTCACATACAAAATATTTTCATACTTCCATGTATGATTTGACCTGACAAAAAGTTAAACTTGACCACTGGAGAATGAGAATTAGGTCACACTCACATAACATGCTAGATAAACATATACTTAACATTGTTGACATTGTTGATATGAATAAACAAGCATTCTGAGAGTATTACATGGCAATACATAGTCCCCTACCGGTTAAAAATTCATTGTATTGAAACAAAATGCTAACTTGATCTTTAACTTGTCATGGTGTTAACTATATAACAAATACCAGGTCAATATCTTCAACCATGACGAAAAAAAATGTGTAAAACTGATTATT
Source organism: Mytilus coruscus (assembly GCA_017311375.1). Taxonomy (NCBI): domain Eukaryota; kingdom Metazoa; phylum Mollusca; class Bivalvia; order Mytilida; family Mytilidae; genus Mytilus; species Mytilus coruscus. The sequence goes on from CM029596.1 coordinate 130,299,482, forward strand.
TGAGTGAATTTTCTAAGTCCAAGGACCATAACTCTGTACAAAATCATCAGACCGGAACAAAAGTCGATCTTGATCTGTAACTTGTCATGATAAAACAATATCCCAAATATCAAATCAATATCTTCAAGCACGAAGAAAAAAAGTGGAAAACTGATTTGCCGGACTGACAGACAGACAGAGTGCAAACCTAAAGTCCCCTTCGACTTCGTCGGTAGGTGACTAATAAAAGAAGATATTGGGTATGAGACAGCAGTCCAAGAACAAAAATAACCAAAATTCATAAATGCACAATGGTAAAATGTACACTTTACCAAGACTTGCATATAAAATATAGATCTGTACATGTGCACTTTACAGTTACTTACATATAAAATATAGATCTGTGCCAGCAGTTAAGGAACTATTGTCCGTGTGTTTATTCTGAACCTGAGGTAGTGGAGGGGCTGGTGTTTCATTTTGTTGTGTAGTTTTGGCTGTTGTTGACTTTGAAGTTTTTTCACTATCATCTGGCTGGATAGCATCTTTTTCTATAGACTGTAATCTTTTGTCTTCACCAACAACTTCTTGCCAGTCGGATGCTGAAGTAGAAAACATCTTTTCTCAATAAAATCTTGTCAGTAACACTTCCTTCTTTTCACAACTTTCTTGAACTAAATAAAGTGAGGTTCTGAATTTATTTCAATCACATGGTTAAATCCCAAAGTTATCAAAAGCTACATGAGCTACTAGATTTTGAATTCTGAACAATCTTTTTTACATGTTTTGGAAAATTATGTATCCCAATTAAGTCTATTTGATGGTCTTCTTAACATTTGGCATTAAACAAATATTGTGCACATTAATTAGTACAGTATATTTTTATTCACCAATTAATACTGATAAATACATTTCATGTAAAAGAGGATATCTGAGTGATTGTAAATAAATCAGACTTTTAATGGACATTAAATCAAATATTGAATCCAGGCCTTGCAGTCATAAAAATTTCAAGCACAAATATCGTACTCAAGACTCAGAAATCAACCAATCAAAATACTGGACTTGGTGTTTTGAGAAACAAATTTTGTACTCCGAGTACTGAGTAAAGTTTTATGACCAAGAGACCTTACCTCAACTGAACATCTTATTACATCATGTACAGTGTATTCTTATATATTCTCAGCATTAGTTTCAAAAACATTTTACCGGGCCAAACCAAATTCTTTACTTTAATATGGTGGCTACTGTATACAAAACAACTGATGGAAATTTTGAATATATCTATACTTTCTCTTCTTCAGTAACTATCAGTGAACTTCGCCTCTCACAATATATAACACAAAAATGTACTACAAAAAAAATGAAATGTTTACCAAATAGAAACACAATCCATTAAACAATTTGACATTATATTGCCCTTTACTTAGGAGAGGTGTTTACAATACATGGATATGTACCTTTTCAAACTACATAAGGTTAACACTATTTCTTACATTTACTTTTTAATTTAACATTATCATTTACCGTTGAACATCAATAACATGAATACAATACAAAACTATATTTAGTTCAATCAAAATGCAATTATGGGAAGGAAAATCTGACTTTTTATATCTCAATTAAACATTTTTATAAAGGTTACATGTAAATTGAATGTGAAACGGACAATAACCATGCCATTATGTAAAAATATGCCAAACATATGCAGATTGGTGGAAATAATAGGTCAGTCAGCATAGAAATAGAAATCTGTATAAGCAGCGGAACTGTTACATGTAATGAGCATGTAAAAACACCCAATTAATGCCAGACCATATAAATCAACATGTTCACAATTTGTTTCCAAATCAATTATAAGTCAATGCCCATTGAAGGAATAACAGGTCAAATATAGGTAATGGTCAATAGTCATAGAATGGAATAACAAGTCAAAGATAGCTAATGGTCAATAGCCATAGAAAGGAAAAGGAATAACAGTCCTAACATAGGTAATGGTCACTGGCCATAGATAAAAATATATAATAAGCCAAATTTGATGTAGATTCTAACAAAGGAATTGATGAAGCAGTCAATGACCTAAAAAGTCACTCTGACATCTAAAGGTTATTAACTTTCTCCAATTGATGTCAGAGTGATTTAAAACCAATTTTATCTTAGTATGTATAAACCCTTCATGGATCATGATTCTTAGCCTTTAAGGTTTATATAATATAATATTATATTCAGTTACATAGCAGTTTATCAATTTAAAATAAATTAACTCTAGTACAAAATAGTTTTTTCAGGGGTGGAGGTAAAATTCTTAATATTTGATAAAACATCTTTCCTTTTCCTGAAATTATCTGCCTTCTGGTCTGAAGTTGATGAAAATTTTAAAACATTATGTAATGTGTGCATAACTGAAATAAAATTGTAATCAAGTAAATTCATTAAATATCTAAACTTACCATGTTTACGAGGCTCGTGAAATTTCTTTTGAAATCGTTGTTTTAAAATATTGTTCTGATTATCAATGGACTCGTGTCTGGCCAGGAAACGAAGTTTTCTTATTAGTTCTGCATATTCATTATATTCTTCTGCTGCAAAATAAAAATGTTATATTGAAATATATATCCCTCATACATGTACATGTATATTTTACAGAATCGAATACTGTTCTTTGTAAATTTATCAAATCAAAATGAAAGCAAGTGACCATTATCACATTTTGCCTGAAGACAGGAAGCTGTTCTTGCTTAAATATAAAATATGATGAACACCTGCTTTCATTTTGTATAAATTTTAAAAATCAGAACATTCAATTCTTATATCTAAAGATTTTCTAAACAAAAACATATATATTAGAAACATTGTGAATCTGAAAGTAAAATTTTAAACCAAAAACTTGGACAGCAATTGTCTAGTGAGATGAAAATCATCATGAAAGCAGTATCATTCCAAGTGAAATCAATTATAATTGACTAATATAGGTGAAACTAGTATTGAAAGATGTAAAAAAAAAAACAGCTACATGGAAATTTTGAAAAATGTACATGTAAATATAACAAATATTGCTGTTTTAATTTATTCAAACTTTTTGATTTTTACATGAATAATCTGTATCTTTGTAAAACTTTGTCACATTTACTGGAGCAGAGGTTTGTAAAACTTCTATGCTGTTTGTTTTATGTAAAAAAATAAACACTAATTTTTTTAACGAAATAACAGTTATAGGTTGTAGTAAAAATAGGAATGCACATACATGTATATATATATTTGTATCTGACCAATGATAATTCATGCAATGTACATCAAATTACAACATCATCTCTTATGCCATTCATTAACTGGTAGATCAAATTATCCTATAATCATGTTTACAACTGAAGCCTGGAAAATGGTTTACATCAATGTATATTGATTGAACAAATCATGCCCTACTGACTAGTATAGTCTCTATGTATAGGGGAAGGGTGAGGTCTCACAAAACATGTTTAACCCCGCTGCATTTATGCGTCTGTCCCAAGTCAGGAACCTTTGGCCTTTGTTAGTCTTGTATGTTTTTTAAATTTTGGTTCATTTATATGTTTCGGAGTTTAGTGTGACGTCCATTTTCGCTGATCTACAATGTAGTTAACATTATTGTTTAGGGGCAAGTTGAAACCCATTGGTGGCCTTGGGCTGTTTTCTGCTCTTTGGTCGGGTTGTCTCTTTGACACATTTCCAGTTTCCATTCTCAATGATGATGTAGCCTAACTGCCTTTACTATTCTGTATGTCAATGCTACCAACTGTATACTTATTTTTCATGGAGCACCAGCATTGTAAACCATTGGAATCTGGTGTATAAAATGGTTTTACAAGCTTTTAATATATATAATTCCCAATAAGATCAATCTAATTAAAATTAGATTTTTGTGAAATATATCAGAAGGGACGGCAATTAAAATCTAATTATAACAAGCACCCTTAGAGTGTTGCATAGCAAGACACAGTCCACCAACCAGTTTAAAATTCATTGAATTGGAACAAAATGCTAAAAAAAACCTGAGAACTTGCATGTATTTTCTAAGTCCAAGGACCATTACTTTGCAAAAAAATTATCTGAACGGACAAAATTCGAACTTGACCTTTTAGTTGTCATGTTTAAACAATATAACAAATATCAAATCAATATCTTCAAGCAAAACGAAAAAAAGTGTGGAAAACTAATTACTTGCATGGATTTTTGAAGTCCAAGGACCATAACTCTGCACAAAATCATCAGACCAGAACAAAATTTGAACTTGATCTGTAACTTGTAATGATTAAACTATACATAGCAAATATCAAATCAATATCATCAAGCATAACATTAAAAAGTGTGGAAAACTGATTACTTGCATGAATTTTCGAAATCCAAGGACCATTACTCTGCACAAAATCATCAGACAGGAACAAATTCAAACTTGATCTGTAACTGTTCATAATAAAACTATTCCAAATATCAAATCAATATCTTCAAGCATGAAGAAAAAGTGTGGAAAACTGATTTGCCGGACTGACGAATGGACAGACAGACAGATAGACGGAGTGCAAACCTAAAGTCCCCTTTGACTTTGTCAGTAGAGGACTAATTAAACTGCAATAAAATGTATTTGTCCATTAGAAAATTTAGTTTTCAATAGTTCATCTCTTTGCCATATGGTGAAACCATTTCTCCTTTCTTGAAGACATAATAGACTACTGAGATGTTTTCATTTTTAGTGTGCTTGTAATATTGGGTTGGTGCTGCATACTCATTACCCCTTGTCATATTCATTCATCTGATCAGTTTAAATGACAAAACAGTTATCCAGTATCATGAGTATACAGAGGGTGCTCTGAATGTAAATCATAGTTTTACTCGGTTTAAAATTGAATCTAGAATTAAATTATAAGAAATGACTGTAATATTTTTTCTGTCTATTCGAAATAACATAAAAATGTGGTGCACACTTTAAAATAACCCGCTATGCGGTGTGCACCACATTTTTTATGTTATTTCTTCATAGACAGAAAAAAATATTAGTCATTCCTTAAATATATCTGTCACCCAGTCAGGAACCTCTTATATAATTAGTGTATGCAGAGACATTTATACACATGTGTATATTAAATTTATTAAAAAAAATAATAAAAACTTGAAACTTGAAACTTGATATATATATGTCTCAGATTTGAGCAATTAACTTACAAATTGAAACAATGCATATACATGGAAATATATACATTAATCAAGAAGATCTAACCAAAAGTATGTTAATGGGTGTGGAATGCGTATTTTTTCCTTTTGGATCAATTTTTGTATGTCAGCAGTGACATTCATACGTCCGTAGTCATTATCGCAAGAATCCGGATTTCGGTCATAGCGGGTCCGTTTCCGATGAAATCCCGACTCAGATCGTAGTTCTAGAATAATATGCACAATAATATAAATAAACGATGTTTGATACGCTATTTGGAAAGGAATATGACGTTTTTAATGCAATACATGGATAATAAGTTTACTTCTGGCTAATTTCATAAAGTTCTGATGAAGTAATAACTGATTTTGCCGAAAGTTAGAATGATTTGATGTACGCTCTCGTGTATTAAACAAGTATGAATAAAATGCTCCGCAGGGTGCAGCTTGATACGACCGCAGAGGTCGAACCCTGAATAGTTGGGGCAAGTATGGACACAACATTCAAGCTTGATACAGCTCTGAATTTGGATTGTGATTAAATATTTGACACAGTATAGGTTTCTGACACAGAATGAATGTGGTCTAAGAACTTAAAATTTTTAAATTGGACATTCACCTTTTGGACATTATGGTCCAATATCCAAAATCTAAATACATGGTTAGATTCAGCATATCAAAGAACTCCAAGAGTTCAATTTTTGATGAAATCAAACAAAGTTTAATTTTGGACCCTTTTGACCTCAATGTGGACAAAGTTGATAACGGGGCCCAAAAATCAAAAATCTAAATACATGGTTAGATTCAGCATATCAAAGAACCCCATATATTCAATTTTTGTTGAAATCAAACAAAGTTTAATTTTGGACCCCAATTTGGACCAACTTGAAAACTGGGCCCATAATCAAAAATCTAAATACATGTTTAGATTCAGCATATCAAAGAACCCTAAGAATTCAATTTTTGTTAAAATCAAACTAAGTTTAATTTTGGACCCTTTGGACCTTAATATAGACCAATTTGAAAACGGACCAAAATTAAGAATCTAAATACACGGTTAGATTCGGCATATCAAAGAACCCCAATAATTCAATTTTGATGAAATCAAACAAAGTTTAATTTTGGACCCTTTTGACCTCAATGTGGAAAAAATTGATAACGGGCCCAAAATCAAAAATCTAAATATATGGTTCGATTCAGCATATCAAAGAACCCCATATATTCAATTTTGTTGAAATCAAACAAAGATTAATTTTGGACCCCGATTTGGACCAACTTGAAAACTGGGCCCATAATCAAAAATCTAAATACATGTTTAGTTTCAGCATATCAAAGAACCCTAAGAATTCAATTTTTGTTAAAATCAAACTAAGTTTTATTTTGGACCCTTTGGACCTTAATGTAGACCAATTGGAAAACGGGACCAAAATTAAGAATCTAAATACACAGTTAGATTCGGCATATCAAAGAACCCCAATAATTCAATTTTGATGAAATCAAACAAAGTTTAATTTTGGACCCTTTTGACCTCAATGTGGACAAAGTTGATAACGGGCCCAAAAATCAAAAACTAAATACATGGTCAGAATCAGCATATCAAAGAACCCCATATATTCAATTTTTGTTGAAATCAAACAAAGTTTAATTTTGGACCCCAATTTGGACCAACTTGAAAACTGGGCCCATAATCAAAAATCTAAATACATGTTTAGATTCAGCATATCAAAGAACCCTAAGAATTCAATTTTGTTAAAATCAAACTAAGTTTAATTTTGGACCCTTTGGACCTTAATGTAGACCAATTTGAAAACGGGACAAAAATTAAGAATCAAAATACACGGTTAGATTCAGCATATGAAAGAACCCCAATAATTCAATTTTAGATGAAATCAAACAAAGTTTAATTTTGGACCCTTTTGACCTCAATGTGGACAAAGTTGATAACGGGCCCAAAAATCAAAAATCTAAATACATGGTTAGATTCAGCATATCAAAGAACCCCATATATTCAATTTTGTTGAAATCAAACAAAGTTTAATTTTGGACCCCAATTTGGACCAACTTGAAAACTGGGCCCATAATCAAAAATCTAAATACATGTTTAGATTCAGCATATCAAAGAACCCTAAGAATTCAATTTTGTTAAAATCAAACTAAGTTTAATTTTGGACCCTTTGGACCTTAATGTAGACCAATTTGAAAATGGGACCAAAATTAAGAATCTAAATACACGGTTAGATTCGACGGTTAGATTCGCATATCAAAGAACCCCAATAATTCAATTTTTGATGAAATCAAACAAAGTTTAATTTTGGACCCTTTTGACCTCAATGTGGACAAAATTGATAACGGGGCCCAAAATCATAAATCTAAATACATGGTTAGATTCAGCATATCAAAGAACCCCATATATTCAATTTTGTTGAAATCAAACAAAGTTTAATTTTGGACCCCGATTTGGACCAACTTGAAAACTGGGCCCATACTCAAAAATCTAAATACATGGTTAGATTCAGCATATCAAAGAACCCCATATATTCAATTTTGTTGAAATCAAACAAAGTTTAATTTTGGACCCGATTTGGACCAACTTGAAAACTGGGCCCATACTCAAAAATCTAAATACATGTTTAGATTCAGCATATCAAAGAACCCTAAGAATTCAATTTTGTTAAAATCAAACTAAGTTTAATTTTGGACCCTTTGGACCTTAATGTAGACCAATTTGAAAACGGGACCAAAAATTAAGAATCTAAATACACAGTTAGATTCGCATAACAAAGAACCCCAATAATTCAATTTTGATGAAATCAAACAAAGTTTAATTTTGGACCCTTTTGACCTCAATGTGGAAAAAATTGATAACGGAGCCCAAAAATCAAAATCTAAATACATGGTTAGATTCAGCATATCAAAGAACCCCATATATTCAATTTTTGTTGAAATCAAACAAAGTTTAATTTTGGACCCGATTTGGACCAACTTGAAAACTGGGCCCATAATCAAAATCTAAATACATGTTTAGATTCAGCATATCAAAGAACCCTAAGAATTCAATTTTGTTAAAATCAAACTAAGTTTAATTTTGGAACCTTTGGACCTTAATGTAGACCAATTTAAAACGGGACTAAAATTACGAATCTAAATACACGGTTAGATTCGCATATCAAAGAACCCCAATAATTCAATTTTGATGAAATCAAACAAAGTTTAATTTTGGACCCTTTGAACCTCAATGTGGACCAATTTAAAACGGGCCCAAAATCCAAAAACTTAATACACGATTAGATTCAGCATATTAAAGAACCCCAAGAGTTCAAGAATAAAACCCCATTGAAATTGGTCAAGAAATAAGCAATTTATACAAAGTATCTTCTTTTGCACAATACTGTGCAATTGAATATTCTTGCAATTGCGCAATACTGTGCAATTGAATATTTCTTGCTATTGCAATACTGTACAATTGACAATTTCTTGCTATTGCGCAATATTGTGCTATTGGATATTTCTTGCTATTGCGCAATACTGTGCAATTGAAGATTTCTTGCTATTAGCAATACTGTGCAATTGAAAATTTCTTGCTATTGCACAATACTTATTATATAATAATTTACACATCCTGTTTGGTGTGTATCTCCTGCCATATCATTATTATTTGCTTTTAAATATAAATCAGAAATAACCAACTTAAAATGGAAAATTTTAAAGAAAAAAAGGAAAAAAGAAAAAAAATCCCCCAAATTTTTGAACCCCTTATGATTCATCACCCCAAACTCAATCCTAGCCTTCCCTTTGAGGTATGGTACCTTGCAGTACAATTTCAGAGAGATCCATACACTTGAACACAAGTTATTGTCTGAAACTAGAAAATGCTTATTTTGGCCCCTAATTCCTAAACGTTTCAGGCAATTACCCCAAACTCAATTCCAGCTTTCCTTTGTGATATGGAACCTTGTAGTACAATTTCAGAAAGATCCATACACTTACACACAAGTTATTGTCATGAAACTAGAAAAATGCTTGTTTTTGCCCCTAATTCCTAAAATTTTGAGGCAATTACCCCAAAAATCAATCCCAGCATTCCCTTTGTGATATGGAACCTTGTGGTACAATGTCAGAGATCCATACACTAACACACAAGTTATGTCTGGAAGTTACAAAATGCTTATTTTTGGCCCTTTTGGCCCCTAATTCCTTAACTGTTGGTACCATAACCCCAAAATCAATCCCAACCTTCCTTTTGTGATATTGAACCTTATGGTAAAATTTCATAGAGATCCATTCACTTAAACTAAAGTTAGAGTGCGAAACCAATGCGTCTTCGGACGACGACGACGACGACAACGTCATACCAATATATGACCACAAAATTTTTTATGGTCGTATAAAACATGCCACCGGCTTAAAAGTCTTTTGAAGAAAATATATCGTTTCTGCCTTGAATTTCTTTACTTTTTAATGAAAATTGCTGTTTCATCGACTTGGTAAAAATTAAATATTACCGATAACAGAAGTAGACAGAAATAGATTTATTGCACAGGAAATCAATGGGAAGATTTGTCACAGAAGCCATGTTCATTTAATTTATTATCATTCCATTAGTTACAATTCAATAAATATCTACTATTAATGCAAAGACTTATCTTTTTCTGGAGCAAGTAAGGAGTGACGAAAGTCACACTTTCAAGATTTTATGGAACCTTATTGAAAGTGCTTAAGGTTTAGAGCTAAATTGATGTATAGAAGTATATTTGTTCGTTTGTACATGTAATATCAATGCAACATTTACATGTCATTCATTTAATTGTATCTAATTAATACAGCTCTATCGATCTGTCATAGTTAAAATCTCAGTAGTTATGAAAGCATGAATAAGTCTTCTGTTCAAAATAGAAAGAAATCATCCCATGAATACCTGAATTACATCAATCAGCATGCAATGATATGGAGATCAATCATAGATTCTAATCTTTTATTTTATTAAAATGTCAGCCAAGATGAAATTCAATTTTATTGAAAACCAAAAATAGCTGCAAATCTGTCCTGTAGGCAAAACATAGCCAAAGTTCTTATTCTGTGTATAAAAGGAAATAAGCAATAGGCCATATATATTTACTTTTCATTTTAAAATGCAAATGAAATCACAGTGTGTACATTTGCAAGATGTATTGGAAAACTTAACAGGAGGAAACAGATTCATTTAAATAAATCACATCAACATTTATGAAGATGATTGGCTTACAGGAAATATATTTTCATTTAATCTAACCATTAAATGGCAATAAATGTATGTTGGTAAACTTTCAATAAATCTTGGTTTTATTTGTGTTTATTGCTACAGTAAAATCAAGTCAAGACTCAAGTTGTCCTGATACATATATATGTGTGTATACTGTATAACATAGTCTACATTTATACATGTATTTTACACTAGGAGAATGTCTACTCTTAATTTTGCTGTGAGTTGAAGCACCACCTAATTGTTAAAGATCTTCCTGTAATTGAAGAACAGTACAATGATTTCCTATAATATAGAAAATTATGTATGAATGGTTGTCATTTGTCATTTCGAGGCCATTCAAAAATAATTGTTTACCCTAACCCTGCAGGGTCTGTTTTTACCCTAAAGGGTCAATTCTTTTTCTTTTTTTTTTTATTTGCAAATGAAAAAAAAGTGTTGCTCTGGGTTCTTTTGACAATTTTCAATGAATCATGAAACATTTTTCCAATTTAATTTGTAAGGAAGAGAAACCATAACATCAAGGTCTTGGTCATTAACCTTTGTTCACATGGTACATTAATAAATGTTCAATAGAACAAATCATTTTTCTATTTTGCTTCAGGTGATCCCCAAAAATTTTCAATTAAGACACAAGTTGTAGGAAAACAAAAAAATAAGGTAAAATGATGGCATTGCAACAGTTGCTCTTTAAAAGATACTGACACAAAACAAAGGTATTCTGCCTCATTACACCAAGAGTGATTACAAAAATGACATTTGATATGCATAATGGACTTCATTGTGTTCAGCTAATATTTTTATGGTATCTACACTGTATGTATACATAACCAGAAAACCTGATAATATGTTTATTGTACTATTTTTGGTCTATCCCTAGATAGTTTAATACTTGATTGCCCTTATGAAAGTGAGCATGATAAGTTCTACTGGATCCATATCCTGACTTTGTTGATAATGTCTCCTCACACATTTTGATGGATAAGATAATTTCTGACAAATTTTGATGTAGCTGATAAGTTAATCTACTCACGTCTCAAAGTCTCAAAGCTTTAATAGAAGTGACTGAGCAGAGTGATATAGGAATAGGGAAGTACAATAAATCATAATTATTTCCCATTATTTTAGCCTGTAATTATAGTTTATACAGATCCATACCACAAATGTGCATTTAACAACCAGATATTCAAAGAATGGCATATAATTTGTAAAATCAATACCATCGTCCATGCATTCTAACCTATATATAAAAAGCCAAGAATAACTCTTTGGATATATGTTTGTCATCAGCAGTACCTTCTTTGCCACAAATACAACTTTCAAAACATGAATTCATATTGACCGATATCTAGAAATCGAAAAGTATCTTTACTTGCAAGATATAAATAAAGGAAATTATTGACTTCATTTCATGGCTTTCATATATGACGTCAAGAATGTCCTAGAAATGATTGTCCTTGTTTAAAAAAACATATCAATTTTCACATAAAAAGATTTTTAAAGATGTAGAGGACTATTTTCTATGGTTAGAATGAATCAATGAAGTGGCTTAGTTAATGAAATCTATCAGCTGTTAATTGATAACAGTGTTTACTTACACCACAGCAAGATGTTCAGAATGGTGATCAATAAACCCATATATATATTCCCTAGACTCCTAGATTTCTGAATGGAAATTGAATTTGTCACGCTCTTCATGTCCAGATTTTAAATAGTACTGAAAGGTAGTGGTTGTAAATTTGAAAGTCAACTATCTTTGTATTTCTTATGCTGTTGGGTTATTGTCTCATTGGCTTATATCTCATATCTCCTCTTAGTCATTTCTGAGCATTATTTCTACCATAACTATACAGTTGTATAAAATTTCCAAAAGCAGTTTTAATCACTTACATAAAAGGAATCTATCTGTAAACAGTATGTAAAACTAGTTTGCTAGGTTAACAAATATAATTTGTCATCATTCAGGGTTCTCCTTAGGGCAAATGAATGAGTCCTGGACTAACGAAAATCTCTATGGACACATCACTTTCAAAACTGGTGAGTCCAAAGAGGCATCAAGATCATGAAATGTTATATCAACTGAGCACATATATCATCATTTATAACAAAAGTTTGGAAGAATCTAAACTTAATGTCATTTCCTTCAGCTCTTTTTTGTCATGGAGACTTCAATAATAAATTATTTCTATTACTATCGGTTGACATAAACCAACCGACTATCGGTTATAATCGCATCATTATACCTTGCTCTTTTTTGTATATGAAATCATGCATTCATCCACATTGTACATGTCTGATGAATATATTCCATATCATTGCAGAGTCTTAAATGTTCATGTTTGATCTTAAGTTTCCTTTTCATATTTTATTAGGCAATTAAAACAGTGAATCAATTAGAATATAGATTCAGATTGAACATATTTTGTCTGATGATTACAACATTTATTACCAACAATGACACTAAAATTTCTAAATCTCAATGGTATCACTCACTATATAATTTCAAATACATAGCTGCATCAAAATTTGAATGCTTCTCACTAAAAAAAAGATATATATAAAGTATTTAACTTTAAGCAATTTAAAATTAATCAATAAATAAAACAATGCATTTGCATTGAAATATATATATTTTAACTAAGGGATCCAACCAATGTCTGTTAATTCATGTGGAATGCGTATTTTTACATGTATAATAAAATTCATTTTCACACTGTCAATGACTGTTGGACTCGCCATGGCCAAAAATGTTCAGTCCCAGGAATCGCCTTCAAAAATCCTTCACGAGAACCCTGGTCATGCTCATGTTTGTGTAAATAGAAAAAGTGCTAAGCTGTGAAAGATTTATTCAGGAGGTTCAATTTCAGATTGGAGGACAGAAATGTCAAAATTCATGTCATGATTGTTTTAACTGTACAAAATGTGAACAATTGTCATATATTCTATACTGAAGATATCAGACTTTTTTTTAATGTAAAAGACTTCAAGAAAAATAAGCCCGGGTTACATGTTTCACATATCTGTTAATAAAGATATTCCGTTACTGAATAAATCAGCAAAGTTTACAAAAAAGATATACATGTATGTAACAACATTACTTATTAGCATATATATAAATAAAATGCTTCGCTGGGCACAGCCTGATACGACTGCAGAGGTCGAACCCTGAACAGTTGAGGCAAATTTGGACACAATATTCAAGCTTGATACTGTCTGAATTTGGATTGTGATCAAATTTTTGACATAATATAAGTTTCTGACACAAAATAAATGTGGTCAAAGATCTTATAAATCCATTGCGCAATACTGTGCAATTGAAGATTTCTTCTTGAAACTTTTCAAAAACTTTTTAAAAATTTTGAAAAAAAAATATGAATCCCTTAAAAAAATTGGGAAAAAAATTCCACCCCCCCCCCAACTTTTTGAAACCCCCCTTGGAGCAATAACCCCAAAACTCAATCCCAGCCTTTTCTTTGAAGTACAAATGTATGGAACCTTGTAGTACAATTTCAGAGAGATCCATACACTCACACACAAGTTATTGTCTGGAAACTAGAAAAATGCTTGTTTTTGGCCCTTATTCCTACATGTTTGAGGCAATTACCCCCAAACTCAATCCCAGCCTTCCCTTTGTTATATGGAAACTTGTGGTACAATGTCAGAGAGATCCATACACTTATACACAAGTTATTGTCTGGAAACTAGAAAAATGCTTGTTTTTGGCCCCTTTTTGGCCCTGAATTCCTTAAATGAATCTCAACCTTCTACTTGCGGTATTAAAAATTGTGGTACAATTTCAGAGCAATTGAAATACTTAAACACAAGTTATTATCCTGAAACTAGAAAAATGCTTGTTTTGGGCCCCTTTTTGGGCCCCTAATTCCTAAACGGTTGGGACCATCATCACCATATAAATCAATCCCAACCTTCCTTTTGTGGTATTGAACCTTCTTAAAAAATTTCATAGAGATCCATTCACTTTAACTAAAGTTATTGTCCGGAAACCAATGTGTCTTCGGACGACGCAGACATCATACCATTATATATACGATCCCAAAAAATTTTTTGCGGTCGTATAAAAATATAAACAAGTAAATGGAACGTACATTGTACTATATGGCATGAAATATCAGCAGTATTAAAATTTGATCTGTAAAAGCTCTTCAATTTTCTATTGTACGGTTGCTGGACAGTATAGTCACAAAGCATAACAAATATTAAAACAAAGATATGGGTAAACTAAAATCTGTATCATACATTTTATACTTTACATTTACTACTGCTGAGACAGTCAGCCGTCTGTCTGTCTGTTGATTTTGGTACAATCCACTTGGTGTTAAAATAAAGAGATTTTGACTGTAAATTTTCAGTCTGAAATTAAAAGTTACCAGTATACATGTGCAAATGTATATATATATATATATATACATTACACACATTTTTTCTAAGCAGAAGTAGACCTTCTGGTTTCACCTACTGTGGTTGTTCTATTTCAAAACCAATAACTCCTGACTTCAAAGTTTTACTGTGAAACCCTGTTCATACTGTCCACCCACGTAATATAAATTATAGCAAAATCAATGAACAAATTCTTCTTTAACCATTTAAAAGTTCCACACGTGAAACAAATAACTTATGATTACATGATAATACAATTAGATCTGCTGAATTTATGATCAGTCTACACAATGTACAATATAGTAACACAGTAAAACCTATGATCTAAGACCAAATGATTACTACATTAAATAACACAAAACAAAACATCAGATTCAATTAATTAATACAATTGTCAATAGTAGTGAAATTAAAAGTTGTAACTGGAATTCATCTTATAAAATTCAAAAAGACAAAAGATATATATACCGTATACAGAGAACATGGAGAAGAGAATATGTTTATTATCCACAGTGGCGGATCCAGAGGGGGGGTTCCGGGGGTTGGAACCCCCCCTTTTTTTTCGACGATCAATGCATTTGAATGGGGACATATAGTTGGAACCCCCCCTTTATCCTGGGTTGGGAACCCCCCCTTTTTAAAATGGCTGGATCCGCCCCTGATCCACATTAAAACTAAAAGCATACAGTCTACAGAAAACTTGTCTTTCATCATTTTTTGTTGAAACCTAAAGTTACCTATGTACATTTGATGTACCAGCTTATTCACATTTCAGAAACCTCTCAATTATGGGACCAACATGTAATATATACATGTACAAACTTAATATAAATGCTTAAGGTTTATGACCCCTTCTGTAGGCCTGTGTACTATAAAACTTTCAAAGTGCAAAAATATCAAACAGCAAAGATACATGTACTGAACTACTGGCTATAAAGAGCCTGCATTGCTCACCTATCTTCAACAATTGACACTCTCCAACATTGTAGACTAGAAATTAATTCATGAATAGTCTCTTTTTGTTGATCTTGTATTGCTGATATTTTTTTTTCTTCTGCAGTTTCTCTCTTATCTTCTCTAATTTTTGCCAAAAACACAAAAAAGGTTACAGTAAAATCGTTATTTAAGCGCTATAACTTTAGAGGAAGTCAACTGATGATATTGCCAGTATTGACTAATTTACATGTATAGATCTTGTCTTGTTGATCATGTTTGCTTTTTAAAGTTTATATCTATCATGTCTATCCATTGTAATTTTCAAGATACATGTACATGTATGTAACAGGCAAAAACACAAAAAAATGGTAAAAATCATCAAAAAAGGGCAATTATTCCAATAAGGATTTGTCCACGGTCCCCACCATTGGTGGTTTATGTAACTGAGACTGACATGTTTTCATCACTCAGAAATTCACACTAATAATAAGAACTGTATAACTGAACAACATATGACCAGACCAACATACATCCAATGAACTGGATCATGATAAGAGATATGATTTTTTTAAATCTCTACTAACTCATCTTTGAAAAATCTATGATATTTTAGATCATCAACTTTAATTCTTTTGAGCTACATGTAACATAAAACTTAAACATACTAATTATCAAAAATTAGGCCAACCTTAAAAATATGTTTGTTTGCAGTTTTCCGACTGTACCTTCAGACTGCAGGGTCTGTAGGTAGGAAAAAATATTTTATTTTATCAGCCAGAATAAAGTTTAAACAAGCAGTTTAACACAAACCAAGTTTCTTTTGAAGAAAAAACATTTTAAAACAACAAACAATGCAAACCAACATGAAATGAACAGGCATTTTCAGGTAAACACCTGTTTAACCAAAACTGAAACTTAACATAGTGTCATTATACAATTTATGACATAAATTTATGGTATTATGAAATACTGGAACACTTATAAACAAGGAATGACTAGAATTGTTGTAAAGAAACATATTCACTGACATATATGCATCTTTACTAGAATGTTTTTGCATCAGAAAAATGTAGATATTAAAGATTCAAAAGACAATTTACGAGTGTGTTAAAAAAATCAACCATTGAATCTTCCTCAATTAAAAAAAAAAAACACAACATAAAAAAAATATATTAGACATCTGACTGTTATAAAGGTTATATTTAGAAAGATATGTTTAATTAAAACGAACAAAAATCTTAAGATTAGCTTTGGGGTGAAAATCCATAACACCCGATTAAAAGTAAATGGTCTGTACTGAAATGTTTTGACTGCATACAAAAGTTGGCAGCATAGCTCCTAGCTAAGGACATATTTCAATTCAATTCACACAGGCCACACAGTTTGGGTATATTTAATATTGTAAGAGAGAGAATAATTGCAATGAGTGGGACAGCCCCCCTTATCCTAAAGGAGCATACTCATTGCAATCGAAGATAGAATTCTGCCGGAATCAGTATAAACAGTTTACTATGAAACTTTTCCTTGTATTATTTGTCTTATAATTGACAGAAGACGACTGAATAAAGTACTCCTCCATGACTTCGTGGATACCTGTAAACAATCTCCATGTGCTTTATCATTAAAGGGTCCGATGAACGCTTGCCAGGAAAAGAAAAACCGAACTTCAAACATGTAATTGACCTAGACTTGAAGTCAATTCGAAACGACCCAAAATTCGGATCGAGTCCATAGAAGTATTAAAATAATTTCTTCAAATTAAAAGCAATAAAATGTTCACAGTCGGGCGGATTTTGAAGGTCGGTCGGTAAACTGCAAACAAACAATATTTTAATTTAAGCCTTATATAGTACAATACACCATGTTCAATCATACTACATGGAGTAACATACAATTGTAATAAAAGATGAACATAATAACTGTTACTCTGCACTGGGCAAAAACAATTGACTGACATGAACAATTTCAATGACTAGAAGTATATGATCTCTAGATTTTGTGGCATTTGAAAAAGAAAGAATCTTGGTAGGCAGACTATAGCTAGAACCAGGCCTAGGGTTCTCACTAAATACAAATTAAAGGCGAGTCCAGGGACTCAAAATTTTTAGCCATGGGGAGTCCAATGGTAAGAAGAAGAAATTTTACTGCTATACATTTTATCATTGCAGTCTCCAAGACAAAATAGAACAAGGAAATGATATTGAATTTAGATTATTTTTAAACTTTTGCTATAAATGAAGATACATGTATGTGTGCTCAGATGATACATTTTACAATCTTGATGCATCTTTGGACTCACCAGTTTTGAACATCATTTATAGAAAAACATCAGCGTCCTCTGTCTATTTATCTATTTTTGTTCAGTGAAAGGGCTATGAATAAAGATTTCTCTTAAAGTTGTAGATGTTTAAAAAACAGCTTTCTTTTTCTGTCCATCATTAAGACATAAATCATAAAACTAGGTTTACAACAAGAGCACTAAAATGATAGAGAAGTGCAAACTTCATAACTATTATTTTTATAAAAGTTATACAAACAACTCATTTAGACATGTTAACAGCTATCACCTGAACTGCAAAAGTGAAAATTTTGAAACCATTCTTTACCTCCTATTTTTTCTATCAGTAATAACTTATCAACCCTTACATGTGGGGTCCTAATATTAGGACCTCTATACATATCCAGAATACATGTATCTTAGGTTTGGCTCAAATGGCCTTCCATATTTCAGAGGCTATAGCTAGCTGTATGTTTTTGAAATTTATGCATGTTTCCTCAATCTAAGGCTATGCAGTCATGTTTCCCAGTTTTTTTTTGCAGGGGGTTTGTAGTAACATTTGCATTAAAACACCAATTTCATTACCATGGTCAAAATAAGATAAGATCTTTTATTAGTATAAAATCCAAAATACCATCATCAAAGATCTATGTTTTAAAATTGATAACAATTCACAAGGACCAAATAATTTCATGCTGCAGGACGCGACAACGATACTGCCATGACGTCCATACCTTGAAAAGATGTATCGGCCATGGGACAACATCGTCCATACTTTGTGAAGACGTCGTCCATGGTTTTTTTATCGGAAATAAATTTTATTGATAAAGTATTGTGATATATATACATGTAGATGGTTATTATAACTTGTAAATGTATTATGCTGTATTTACATTATTTGTCATATTTTCATATGTTA
Organism: Mytilus coruscus; assembly: GCA_017311375.1. Classification (NCBI taxonomy): domain Eukaryota; kingdom Metazoa; phylum Mollusca; class Bivalvia; order Mytilida; family Mytilidae; genus Mytilus; species Mytilus coruscus. The sequence goes on from CM029596.1 coordinate 130,318,412, forward strand.
TACACTTGGAATACATATTATATATATCATGTATAATGTGCTTTATCTTATAAAATATTCATATTATTTTCTATATGGATTTTTAATATCTTCCATAAAACAAACAAATAAAATAAAACAAATAAAATTGAATATCCAAAATACAAATGTAGATTAATTTCTGTCATAGTTATTAACAATAAGTTTATTTTGGAAATATATAACTAAGAAATCAGATAATCATGATAATGATTAATTTTAAAATTCAAGAAGATTTTTAATAAATTGCTTATTACTATTATCATTTCTTTGATGAACATTAGCATTAATTATGCTTTTGTCAAGGAAATACAAAACAAGATCACTATAAAAACACAGCACCCAAGCTTAGTTCAAGTGGATACAAACATACATTGGGTAGTGAAAATCTTGTTACAATACATACTGTTTGAGCAGTCTTTTTGAAGTACCGACCTTGCAACATAAGTAACCACAATGGAATAAATATACTTAAAGTATGGACGATACGTCCTATGGACAGTGGGACAGTGTGGCGGTATGGCCAACACATCATATAGACGACGTTGAAGTATGGCTGTCACGTCTTGAAAGCTACCTATGGATGAGTTTCATAAACAGCGTTAACAGCATCACATAATTTCACTAGTTGGACTACACATAATTGACAGTAACATGAAAAGTGATTTCCACGAAGGATCAGTTCCCAAACAAATCTTTGTATCTATATGAATTACATATGTCTGTATATCATTATGCAAGTACTTATATCAACGAGAAAACGTTTTTGGTATATGAACATTTGCATACATGTTATTGTGTTTACAATCCTTCGAAAACAGCTGAAGGAAACAAAAATACAAACCTGTTTGGTGCGAATTTAAGCTTTCAAACAGATTCCCTGGCAGTATCAGAAGAATTCCGATTAAAATTAATCCAAGAGCCATTTGGCGTGTATGTTATAAAGTGATAATGGCTACATATTTATAATATTTCTCTGTTGGAAAACATAACCGTGTTCTTATTTAGCCTCAGCAAATTATCGACCACGTTCGAGATCTTGACGTCACAGATAAACAAAGCGAATAAAGGAAAGATTTCATTTCATGGCATAGGTAGATCGGGGTCTTAAAATGTAAAACGATAGAATTATTTCATACTTTGCCAAAATTTAGTATTTATCATGGTATTTTTTTAAATATAATTTTAAAAATGGATCAGAAGCTTTCTATTCAAGCTACAAATTATTCAAAATACATGCAGTCAGATTTTGTAAAGATTTTATACACGAAAAAACGGTAGTCATGTTTTTATAAACAATAAACGATAGCATTTTAATGTAAACTATTAGAAGATAGCTCTTATAATGTACTTTCATAAATTAAAAAAAAAAAAATAAGAATCACGTAAATTGTTTTATTGCTACAAAGCAAATAGGTTAAATTCACTGTATACTTCCAGTTAATAAAATTAGATTATCTGAGTTATTTCCCCTTATATCGATAAGTTGAAAAATAACATATTCGGTATTTGTAAAAGCAGTCGTAATAATGAGATAAAACACATATACCCGGTGCTTTAATGTCCTTTCGTTTTATTTCTATCCCCATTCTGGTATTACTTAATTCATGCAAAGGATGTATATAGTTTGAAATTCTTGAAATCACACACACCCTTCGTTACTTAAAAGAAAAGTCTCAACTGTTTACTATACCCTGAGACTACTTTTACATAATTATATTTGTACCACATTGATGTATACATGATTTTTATTTTTCTGTTCTTCTAAGTCATAATGTTTTCCGACCATTTATAAGAAAATCTAGCCATAGTTGTCGTTTGTTTATGTAATTTATACGTGTTTCTTGTTTCTCGTTTTTATATATACTAGACCGTTGGTTTTACCGTTTGAATGGTTTTACACTAGTACTTTTGGGGCCCTTTATAGCTTGTTGTTCGGTGTGAGCCAAGGCTCCGTGTTGAAGGCCGTACATTGACCTATAATGGTTTACTTTTATAAATTGTTATTTGGATGGAGAGTTGTCTCATTGGCACTCACACCACATCTTCCTATATCTATCCCTATGCACTTTTGCCAAACTTAGCGGACCGAAACAACTATTCGATATGGAATACCCGAATATAAGGTCTTAGAACGACTGATATGCCTTTAAAAAACGACAAAACAAAAGAAAATAACCAGCACGCCCAGTACTGGCTAAATATTTGAATTACATTGCAAGACCATATGATTATTAGTTTATAAGTTTAAACATATTTTATTTGCAAAAATAGCAAAAGGGATTGGACAACATTAGTGACTTCCTATCACTATACAAATACAAACACAAATAAATTAGATTAGGGAGCTGCCATTTGATTTTATGGCCGGGGGTGGGGGCTAGGATGAAAAATGTTGTCCTGCATTTTTTTTAGTTGTAATCTCTGTCCTGCCTTTTTATTTTCCACTCTATTCGGTCCTGCGTTTTTTTTTTTTTTTTTTTAGTTTATCCTGACTTTTTTTACATAAATTGTCATCCTGCCTTTTTTTTTTTTTTTTGCAAAGTGTCTCATCCTGCCTTTTTTTTACTCAAAACTCCTGTCCTGCCTATTTTTTTCAAATTTCATCCTAGCCCCTCCCCCCCAATAAAAATCAAATGGTAGCTCATTTTATATGACGAAAAACATAAAAGGAATGCATATTTACTAATTAGTTTATGAGTTTTCTTGATAACAACGTTTAGCTCACTTATTTTTATTTTCATTAGTATTTATTTAATTCTTTTCTTGAAGACCGAATAAAAAATATTAGTCAACTCATATTGCGATTAAAAAAAAAAAAAAAACGGCATTGGACATTGATGTTCGGAGATAAAACCCATAAATGAGTTTCGGGAGAATTAGAGTATTTTACACATTGTTTTTTTTTTAATTTCATTTGGTCATTAAGTTTTTGTTTTCGTGCTGTGATTAATTGTACACAAATGTTTCAATTCCATTTATTAACGAGGAACGTAAATATGTGCACGCAAGAACCAGAACATTGTTACCCCAATTTAATAAAAAAGAAAATTAAACTAATATGCGTATAAAATGGCACACTAAAGTTAATTTATTCACTGTAGCCTATTACACTAAAAAAACTTTGTTATTTATTAACTGTTGACATATCAAACCGTTTATGACACTCAACAAGTTAATTAATCCACAAGGCGTTAATTAATGAATTGAATATTTTCACACGTTAATTAATTTGAGAACTCTGTATAATGATAATAGATAATATGGGGGATGACATGGGGTGCTTTTTTCTGAATCAATCTTTTTGTAAATTTTTCTAACATCCTACGTTTCAGTCTTCTTTTTCCCAGATCCCTATCCCCCACCCTCTCAGGGGCGGATCCAGGATTTTAGGTTAGGAGGCGCAAACTTAAATTTCCGTCGAGCGGAGCTAGGCGAAAATTTTTTTGAGGTAAAATTTTAGCGGGGCGCACGCCCGCCACGCCCCCGCCTGAAATCCGCCCATGCCTCTCATTTTCCCACATACCCACTTTCCCCCTATATCCCACATCCATAATTATTTATATGAATTTATTCCATATAAGCACTTTATTCTTTTTGGACAAATTTGAAATCTGATTTAAACCTTTCAAGCCAAGTCTCTGAGAATTCAAGTGATTTGTGATGTGAGATCATGTGATACTCGATTACGGAAAACAAAGACCGGTAACTCAGGAATTATTCGCATTAGAAATTTAGAAATTAGAAATCTATCAATTATTCCTACAATGTAAACAACCATGACCTGAAAATGGAAGAGATAGGAGAAACTATTTTTGAGGTTTGATAATTTTATCGACAGTTAACAGCTGATAGATAAACACTAATAATAAACAAAACCCCTAAAATTATGTATTCGAAACATAAACATATATATTTTGGTCATTTTGAAAAGTTGTCACGTCCAAGTATGTCATGTGAGGATTAATCCCCAAAACGCAAATGTGTGACAGCTAGCACATGTACAGAGCTAAGTATGCAATACACGCAGAACACCTGAATAATTGCTCAGTAGTACTAGTAAGCTTTCAAACTCTCCAGAACATCAGATAATGGAGTGTTTTATCTATTTTAGAAAATCATCAGTCTTCCAAATGATATATTTGATGAAAAGGATATGTTTGGTCAGTGTTACAGGATTCCTGGTTTGTTCGCCCTAGTACCTGTTACCCCTTATACCTGTTCGCCTTAGTACCTGTTACCCCTTATACCTGTTCGCCCTAGTACCTGTTACCCCTTATACCTGTTCGCCCTAATACCTGTTTGCCCTGGGTCCGTTCTCTTATACCTGTTTGCCCTGATTTTTAATTCTATTTTGTTGTCTTCTAAATTGATTCTTATTAAAATAGAGTATGTTAAAGTTTGTTGAAAATTTCTTATTTATACAACCAATGTACAATATATAAATTTTATTTATGACATTTAGGAATGGTTCTCATTCCTTAACCCGATTAATCCAGTCGTTATATTCCGATCACTATGATTACTCCATTAACCTCCTCTGGAGGACAATGACCGTAAGGGGGTGCTGTAATTATTCGAGTTACTCATGCCTCAATAATTCTAGTCAGTCAATTTAGAAAGTCACGTCGCGCCATATCTCAAAAATGATTTATAATTATATTTTTATTGCTTAAAACTTTACACACTTCTTAGTTATATTAATCTAAATATCTGTATACTTTTTGGTGATGATTCAAAATTATATTTTAGAGTTATTGAGTTTTTTGTAAAAAAAAGGGGGGTTTTCACATGTCGCGCCGTATCTCAAAAATGATTTATGATTATTGCTTAAAACTTTACACACTTCTTAGTTATATTAATCTAAAAATCTGTATACTTTTGGTGATGATTCAAAATTTTATTTTAGAGTTATTGAGTTTTTTGTAAAAAGGGTTTTTTTCACAAAGGGACTTACTTAAATTTTTTCATCACTGATTTAAGTAACATTATTTCCATTTATGTAAAGCCATTATTATAGCATTTTTTCAACTAAAATAGAATTTGCAGATAAATGATAGCATCAAAGGCATAAACCTTGCTACATAAAAGAAGCAAAAGTTCATTTTTCCAATTTTATTAATGAAAAGATATTATTTAAACCTATGTGTTTAAAATTTTGGTAAAACTACAAAATCACAATTTGTGACAAAACTTCAATTTGTTACTCAAATAAGTGATTTAAAATCACTTATTTCAGTAAGTCCCCTGACTGATGTCGCGCCATATCTCAGAAACTGTTTATGATTTTTGCATAATACTTCACACACAAGACGACGAGCGTATCATGTGCTCGTGGCACAGCTGTTTATTAAATATTTCCATGTTTTTTCATGAATTTTGAGAAATATATATATTTTGTTCAATATTTACCATATTACTATATGAATAAGTTTATTAAACCTTTATACCATTAATATCAGTATATTTTTTTTATAAAATGAGGGCTAACAAACCCAGGGCGAACAGATCCAGGACGAACATGTAATCAGGGCGAACGGACCTGATGCCATGTGTCAGCAACCCAATGACAACAAAATAAAAGATATCTAGAGGGCAAAATACAGATTATAGTAAATATAGTCTATATAGAATGTCAAGTTCCAAATTAACCTTGTCTACATAAAAGAGGTGGAAGTTACAAAAAGTAGAATTTAAACAGAAGACCAACAAAATCATTTCAAAAGACAAAATTTTCAATTTAAAGTTTTATTCAGAGTCAATATTCGATAAACTACATAAGCACAGGCTCTTTATAGAAGTGGGTTTCTCAAATCGACTTAATAACAATATATATACACACATACAAAAGTCATGAAAACAAAAAAATTTTAAACATTTAACATGTTTAATGCATGGAAAGATAATATGAAAAATAACAGTTAAGCATTGGCCACTATCAGTTGAAAAGGTAACAATAATGAAAAATTATAGTTACGTTTAAGACTAATTGGCGGAATGCAAGGTTGGGTTATGAACTGATTAATTACAGACGTAACAATAATATTTATGTGTCTACAGTTATTGTTACGTCAATACATTAAAATGTATGCTGGGTATAGTAATATATATCAAAATAGAACTTGAAAACCCTTTTATATAGATATAAGAAGATGTGGTATGAGTGCCAATGAGACAACTCTCCATCCAAGTCAAAATTTATAAATGTAAACCATTATAGATCAAAGTACGGTCTTCAACACGGAGCCTAGGCTCTACATTAATTCATACAATAGTTTATTAAGATTTGCAACTTCTGCACATTAAATAGATCTATGTGCTTTTGGGTGCATGTTTAAAGCTGACACATATTTTGGTGGAACCACACATGGGAGCCATGATCATAGATATCTAACCATTGAACTAGATTATTCGCCTTTGGCACTACTAATCTCTAGTATTATCTTGAGGAACATTAAAACAATGAACACTAAAAACTATTTAAACTTTATTTGTTGAAATGTTATTATAATAACCAAGAATATCGGAAACCTGAGCAACAAAACAAAAGTCTGTTAAATTTAATAAATCTAAATTAACAATAAAGCGATGTAACCATAGACATGAAGATTATTGTTATGTATGTAATTAATCGGTTCCTAACCTTACATAGCATTTCCGGCAATTTGTCTTAACCATAACAAAAAATTTTCATTATTGTTACATTTTCAACTTAATTGTAGCCAGTGCCTACATGTATAAGTTCATAACATAGTTTCAGTCACATTTTAGGAAAAATGCCTCCAAAATAAAGTATATCTTAAAAAATAACATAAGTAGGAATACTAAGCACAGCAAATGATGCATAGCAACAAAAAAAGCTATTCAAATCAAGCAGTCAAGACAAAATACAAAACAACGAAGCATCAAACCACAGTCCACAAAACACTACATGAACCCTGCCAAAAAGTGAGTGAGATAATGTAACAGTAAATCTTGTATGGCTGTGTCTTCAGATTATCAAAAGCTGTTAATAAGAAACAAAGATCTGCCATTTAAACATCAGAATTGTTTGTCTTGGTAGTTTACAATGTACGTCAATGTAAAATATTGAATTTTGAACACTTATATATTTGTATATCAAAACATTAACATAGTTATATAATGCAGTAAAATGTTTTGAAAAAAAAAATTTATAGGTGTTTGGCATAACAAATTAAATTATGATACTATACAAGAGCTAGAGCTGGAAATACATAAAATTCGAATATGTATGTGAACTTGAACCTTAATAAAACTTTAGGCTCAGAGGAGCAAAGAAAATTATAGGCCAAAATTATTACTTCAGGATGGTCTTGATTCCGTACTGGAGACAAAGCTTTACTACATGCATATACATGTGTATACATGTATGGTGTGTTTATTCTGCACAAGGGACAAAGTCTTATTTCATGAATTCTATGAATACCCTCTATAAAAATTCCTCAAATCAGGCTGTAGAGTGCACTGTAATAATAATTTTATTATTGTTTATTCCCTGCATGGAACAAAGTTTTACCACAGGCCAGTACAGGGTGGTCTGTTTCCCTGCAAGGGACAAAGTCTTACTCAAGGGTGGCTTTTCTGTTCTAAGACATGTACAGTGGGTTGGATAATAGTGAATGTACGGTTGCCTAGTTTAAAAGTTGTATCTAAATATTGTAGGATTCATTATATAAATTGTCTGGAAATAAAAACAAAGGATTGTTTGGAAAGAATAACCCATGGAAGTTAAGGTATTTTATACTGAAAAAATGTGGAAATCAACCTGTGTTGGAATGTTACAGCAAAAAACCAAAAAACAGAACTACAGCACCGAAAGGTAATTTACAATATAACTGCAAAAAACAGAACTACAGTCTGACAGTACCGAATGGTAATGTACAATGAAACTGTAAAATAAACCTCCAAAACTACAGTACCTAAAGGTAATATACATTACATTATTGCTATTTTCTAAAATTTTGCTTTGATGTTTTAAGTGAAACTTTTTCATATCATGCTACTCGTGTGATATGAGTTTTTCTCAGTCTAGAAAAAGAGAGTGTATGACGTCATGAGCCTACATCATCGATGTTGCCTAGGAGAACAGCGATAAACAGATTATCAATGGTCTTTCAGACTTGATGTTTCTCGGCTACATCTCATCTCAGGGCTGTTGCCATTCGATGAGATTGTAGTTGAGAAACACCCTCTCGTTTGAAAAAGCATTGATAATCTATAAATATAGAACTGCAATGCAGAAAGGAACTGTACAATGTAACTGTCCCAAAAAATAGAACTTCAGTACCAAAAGGTAATGTACAATATAACTGCAAAAACTACAGTCCCCAAAGTAATGAACACAGTAACAGCAAAAAAATACAGTACTGAAAGGCAATGTACAATGTAAATCAGAAATACAGTCGTCAAACATAATTCTATAACAAAATGCAATAGACCACTTTCCAGTTTGTTGCATTTCTGTCAAAAACATTGGTTTTAGTGAACACCATTCATGCGTCTAGGGGCATTGTCACTTCCTTCCCATGTTGAGCGAGGGTTGAAAAAAATATTATGATTTATTGCACGAATTATTCGACAAATTAAATTTTTATAATTGATAATCAACACTGCTGTCATTAGGGAATTGTGATTAAGTACCCAAAGAATAAACATTATTTCTAGTTTATCCTGCATAATAATGATCACGAAGATGCATGATGAACTTTAATAGTGCAAGGATACAGGCGGTCCCCTCTATCTGGTAAATGACATCATAAAGGCTCGCATAATTGACGAACTTTTCTGGTGAAGGACATAACTCGAAAGTGGTCATTTGACAAGTTAAAAATGGACCCAAAGGACATATTACAGCACAAAAGACAATAATGAAAAATATGTAACATATAAAAATAAGAAGATGTAGTATGATTGCTAATGAGACAACTCTCCACCAGAGACCAAATGACATACATGTATATATTTGTGTGCATGATAAGCTCTCACTTTTTTATCTTCTTGTTTTGTTCTCTGGAATTGTCAGTTATGTTGATTTAAGCTCCATAAATAATATGTGTGAAGGGAAAAAACCAAAACAAATCAACAAAAGAAAAAAAAGACCCTTGGATTGATTGAGGTATTCAAGTCTGTTTTTCTGTAAAACCTATATTATCATGACTATTATTATTAGCAATGTACACATTCAAGTTTAAACTAGTTATGACAAATAATACATTGTTCTTAGTATTAACCATTTCCTGAAGAAAAGATTTAATAATCGTTTAACAAATCTTTTATTGTAGAGAAAATTCCACTACTGCCTGGGTTCCATTTAGAGAAAGTAACAAATACAAAAAACCGAGCTTATGTCTTCGAACTTACAAGCCAGGATAAATATTTGTGTTTATCAGCTGACGAGCAAAAAAATATGGATGTCTTCGTCTTCTTGTTGATGTCTCAGCTTAAGCTAAAAGAGCAAATTAAAGGTTTGGAAGTCGTAGAGACATTTACTATGTAGTTAGAATTTATTCTATTTATGACATACTAATTCTTTGTGGATTTAAAAATTAGTGCAAGTCAATATTTTTTTGTACACTGAAATATACAATAGAAAATTGATAAAGAAGACTATGTATCATCAACAAACAACTTCCCTTACTCAGACCATAACACACTGGGTATATATATATATATCCTGATCTGAAATCCGCGGAGGGATTAGAATCCTGAGGTGCAATAACACTTTGTTTAGTGCAATTCGTAAGTTTAATCAGGATCTGATTCCCACAGAGGATTATGCTGGGAATAGGATCCAGATTTTATTTTCCCACCGTGTTGCGGTCTCCTGTTATTACTCCTCTGGATTCCAGTCCCTCCGCTGATTTCGGATTTGGATACCTGGTGCGATAATAATAAGTATACATCAAATTAGTACAATTGGTATGTTGATTGATTCTTGGTTTTTTGACTTCCAGTGACATTTATTTCATTCCATATGTTGAGATAATGTTGAACAATTTTTTACTCTTTTCACAAGAAATTTAATGATAAAAAGAATTTATTCATATTCATAAGTGGCAAACAAATACAAGGAATAATACAACTCTCAGGAAATGCTTGTAGATGAAGATAATGTTGATTGGTAATTAAATTTAATGTAGTACATGTATATGAATTCGTTATTAAAATGACACAACACACATAGAGTTTATAACATGCTCAGGTGGTTATTTTCTGTGAATAATCTTAACAAGTTTTATTTCAGATGACTTTATCATTGTGAAGCCAGAGAACTCTGAAGTTAACAGAAGAATAGGAGCAAAGGGAACTAACTGTATTTTACACATCTCCCCATGGGGAGTAACTCTTGCTTTACAAGCAACAAGGACAGTGTTGGCACAATGGCCATTAAAAAGCATCAGATATTTTGAAGGGGGTAAAAATCAATTTATGCTGGAAGCAGGACGTGTGGCCCCAATGGGAGATGGAACCTATATATTTCACACAGAGGACGGAAAAGAAAACTATGCTTACGACTTACTAGACCAGAGGATTGTTGATGCCTTGACCAAAATGCAGGTTAGTAGGTTTAAGCTTTAGGCTATTCTCAAATCAAAATATTATCTTATGAATTTATGATGCAAGATTGTTTCAATTCATTTATACTATAGACATTTGAGAAAGTGCAGATAGGCCAAGGAGTGGTAAAACGATGGATACATTATCCTTCCTTCCAAATGTGAACATGTCATGTACTAACTCAAGTATGTTTTGTGTGATTTACTTGAAGATTTACCAAATTATTAAGAACAGTAGTCTGAGGGTCTGTATCCAATACCACTTTTATTTCCAAAATTTGATTTGCACTCTATTTGAGTTTCAAAGTTACAGAATTTTAATTGGAAAATATTTAGGCAATATTTCATATGTACAAAATAAATGAAGTTTCACTGACTGTACAAGTTTTTAATTCAATATTCTGTATGAAATCTACACTCACTGATTTGTAGGATCCTGGTGCAATTGTTAATTTGCAGTTGAAATGGCAGATAGAATTTCAGGAAATTTATTTTAAAATTATATTATTTTCATTGGTCCATCCAAAGCTACTCCATTGGCAGTTTTATAACCTATAATTAAGGTGGTTATCCAACAAAAGGATTAAATCATGTCTGTCATTATAATTATAAATTTTGATCTTTAAAATTAGCTGAACTAATTAATCTACTTTTTATATTTTTTCAGAGAAAACTTCCAACATTTGTTTTACAACTTGTAAATAACTATGCTAAAATATACCTGCTTTTAATGAATAAAACAAAAAGCTAACTTAATTCAGTACGAAAGCAAAATTATGGAAAAACCTTAAACATATATATAAGTGATTGATGGAATGCGATGTCATCTCTAATTCATGTTGAAAGTAAAAATTCAAGATTTTTTAATAATTCTGATCCTCAGTAAGAGATTCCATCTAGATAACAACTATCAACTTATAATTTGGAAACAATGCTTTAAATGCTGTTTTTTGGTAAAGTTCTAAATTTCAACTATACAAAAGTTGATCAACATAATTGTGTTTAACTTACTGTATTTTTTTAAAATTTATCCAAAGTATGGAATTTTTTTTATAATGATGAACATATTTATAAAGAAGAAGATGTGGTATGATTTCCAATGAGACAACTCTCCTCATGACCAAATGACACATAAATTAACAACTAAAGGCCTTCAACAATGAGTAAAACCCATACTGCAAAGTCAGCTATAAAAGGCCCCGAAAAGACAGATGTAATCAATTCAAATGAGAAAACTAACAGCCTGATTTATGTACAAAATAATGAACGAAAAACAAATATGATATACAGCAACAAACGACAACCACTGAATTACAGGCTCCTGAATTTGGACAGGCACATACAGAATGTGGCGGTGTTAAACATGTTAGTGGGCACCCAACCCTCCCTCTAACCTGGGATTGTGGTGTAACAGTACAACAAATGAACAAACTATAAAAATCAGTTGAAAAGGGCGTAACTCATCAGATCGATACAAATAAAAAAAACAAGTAACAAAAACACAGAGTGGATGTAGCAGGGTACTTATACATCCCCACAACAAAAGGAGACTATGTACAGATCTGAGAGTACTTCCAGTTACTGACAGCTAGTTCAAAGCCAATAACAACTAATAAGAAAAAATTATGCATCCAAGACTAAAATATCCATCAGTACACATCCAACATCTAATGGATTTAGTAATAAACACAAACATAAACATTCAGAGAAAAACATGACCTTCTGCAATGCCATGATACAGGTATCGACAGATTGTAGATCCATGAATGTGCACATGTATATAAAAATAGTATTTAGTATGATTTTAATTTACTGATAACAAAATCAATATTAATACCAATAAAAACAACATTTAAAGATCTAATTATATTGTTGAATTGAATATGTAGATTTCAAATATTTTGGGCAGGAAAATGGTATCAAGGGAAAAAATAGTGGATTGTCTATTTTGGTATAAGTGCAGGGTCCTGTGGTCAGTTTTACTGTCTATTTTGGTATAAGTGCAGGGTCCTGTGGTCAGTTTTATATATATTTGGTTATTCCTGTTATCCTCTTTATGTATCATATTTTCCACTTAGAGCTATCAAGCTCTTTGACTATGTCGATCAGGTAATCTCTTTAATATGATTGGTTTAAGCTGTCTATTCTTCAAACATTCAAATTTTTTAAGCATATTTTCTTTTAATACAGCCTGGTAGAAGGGGGACAACAGAAGAGATGGAAGATTATGTATTAGAATCAAACAATTTGACCTTGCTGACCTCTGTAATACCTTGTATGATAAATCATCCTGATCATATAAACATCATGAGGGACAACTGGAATATTGATATTAATGGTTAGTTATATTTAGGGTTAACAGGGGTAAAAGGTTTTGCAAGTTAATAGCCAAAGTTAACAAAAAATAGTGAATCACTTCAGGATATAAAAGTATGACACAGTGGAGAAGAATACACATCATACAATAACTCATTTTTCCTGGATACAAATTTTTCGTGGATTGAGGAAAACATTATCTTTTCATATATACTTATTGTGAGTTTTTGACAAATTCTACATTGTGTTGAACAGTAGAATTCATGGTTCACCTATATATATGAAATCCATGAAAAATTAGTACCCATAGAATACACAGTAATGCAAACCAACTAAAGGGCTTCAAAGTTACATATAAATGTCATTGTGTTATATTATTACTTTTAACATGGGTTATACTTTTCTCATCAAATACAACTGTTGGTGCAATGGTGTAGTTAACAGTCATATACCATTGGTTTTCCCGTTTGAATGGTTTTACACTAGTAATTTTTGGGGCCCTTTATAGCTTACTGTTCGGTGTGAGCCAAGGCTCCATGTTGAAGACCGTACTTTGACCTATAATGGTTTACTTTTATAAATTTTGACTTGGATGGAGAGTTGTCTCATTGGCACTCATACCACATCTTCTTATATCTATATAGATGAGAATGGCCATTTAACTCTAGTTGATCATGTTGATTGTACTTACATCTATCAACAGAGAATATTGAAAACAAGCATCACTTAGTGGTTATTAAATGGTATTCAGTGTAAAATGATGCCATAATTTAGTAACTGCATTCCTTTTGAAAATAATCTCAAAAGTGGGAAAGGTATAATTTTGGAATAAACTAAACAATTTTTTGTATAATACAGCAATAAAACAGTTGTATTTCAAAAATGCTACTAAAATTTTAAGTCTGGTAAGACGATATCCCATATTTATAGTGCAGTCTAGACAATAAATTGGCAAGATGAAAGTTGATATAAATTACGCAGATCTTAGATTAGTGTAAATATAAAAATACCCAGAAATAGAATATCCGGCACTATTATTTGCCTCTGAATTTGAATATCATGTGGAATATTTTACCAAATCTTATACAAATAATGTTTTCAGGAAACACAATAAGAACGAGACCAACAGTTCATGTCAGGCAGACAAGTAATGCAAGTGAAACAGGGTAAGATTAACAAGATTGAAAATGGCACATATTTTAACTGATTATTTAACAACTATTATACCAAAAGGATTGAAAGTGTTAATATGCTATAAATAATTAACATGTTAACTGATTCCATGCCTTGCTATGAGAAGGAACTATATGTGTAGATCAGAAAAATATCTGTTCACCTCCTAGGAAGAGGTTGTTATTGGATAATTATTCTCATAGATAAGTTTTGCATGTAGATATAGATTAATTGAGTGAGCAATAGGAACAAGCAAAACAGTTTGTATTGTGATAATATATATATGCCCATGACTGATAAACTGTTGGTTTTGATGTTTTTCATGAAAAATAATGTTTTTATGCCCCATTTATGGGCATTTTGTTTTCTGGTCTGTGCGTTCGTCCGTTCGTTCATTCGTACGTCTGTTTGTCCGTCCGTTCATTCGTCTCGCTTCAGGTTAAAGTTTTTGGTCAAGGTAGTTTTTGATGAAGTTGAAGTCCAATCAACTTGAAACTTAGAATACATGTTCCCTATGATATGATCTTTCTAATTTTAATGCCAAATTAGAGATTTTCCCCCATTTTCACGGTCCACTGATAATAGAAAATGATAGTTCGGATGGGGCATCCGTGTACTGGGGACACATTCTTGTTGTCAAATGTTTTGGAATGATTCTTTTATTATTAGTCAAACATTTAGTTACCTTGATTACTCCAAATCAAAGTTAATACTGTCAAATCAAATATTTTTTTTGTCACAAAACTATGAACAAAATTTTTAGAAAAGTGAACAAAACTTACATGCATGGAACATTAATAATCCTACTGTCTACAGACAGCATAATTACAACTCAGTGGTCAAATCTGGGATATTTCAAGTAATCTGCCATGACTTTCTAATTTTGGCATGAATGGCAAGAATAAGTCATCTTTATAAAAATAGGGATATGTTTTATGACTGCCAATGAGACAAATATCCACCATAGAACAACGAACTAGGGTGTAAATAACTCCAGGATACCGTACAGCCTTCAATAATGAGCAAAACCCTTAACAAATGGTAAAATGTAAAAAGGCCTCTGAATAACAAAAGGTGGGAAACTAACATCCTGATTCTTAGCACATTTAAGACCTGAAAAATAACAGAAAGTGGTAAATAGGTGTCCTGTTGTTTTGCATAGTTAGGTAACTTATCGGTATCAAATATGTCTTTAGTTTGGAAGTGTTATTTATATCATCATGACCTTCATGTCTACCAAATTTTCTGATTTTCTACATTCATAAAATATGCATGAAATATTTACCACTTTTTAAAAAGTAGATAACAATCAACCAAACCACTAGATTTGTTTTTGTCTGCTTGACACATTTGGTGGGGAACATTTTATTCAAATTGTATTTAAGGCATAAATTTAACAATGATATCAAGAAAAGCCTTCAGAAAAAGATGAAAGAAATAGACAGGAATATTTTGATTGCACTGTGAAGGGAGGAACATTGGGTATGGTTTGTTACAGTGGCCCTGGTGTGGCCTGTCCTTGCCTTCTAAACAGTTCGTAAATGTTCAGGGTTGCACTCTAACACTTGTCATCATATTTATCTTGGACAGTGAATCAAATGCCTCCACTGTCAAACCTAAAAACAGGAGGTAGTCCTACCCTTTGAATATGAACCACCTAAAATGAGTCACTACTTGTCTTCTCAATTCCCAGTATGGAGACAGCAATCTTAATTGTAATAAAGCCCAACTGTTTACAATTATTGATGTAATTGTGTTGTTTATGACTGAACTGTACCTAATTGTCCCCTGCGCAACGCGTTGTGGGGGACATAGAAATACTGGGCGTCGGTCTGTCCGTCTGTCAATCCGGTCTTGTTAGCACTCTCACGTGAACAGTTCTTGCCAGATTTTAATGAAACTTATATCATAGGTTTATATCAGCAATGTCTTGTACGAGTTTGAAAATCAGTGGCGATCAATTATTTTTAAAAGACTTATGCCCCTTAGAAACATAAATTATATGGAAAATTGCATCGTTAGCACACTCATGTGTACAATTCTTGCCAGATTTTTATGAAATTTATATTATAGGTTTATATAATCAATGTCTAAGACAAATTCGAAAATTAGTGCCGATCAATTATTTTCAAAAGAGTTATATCCCTTGGAAATATTGATTATATGGAAAATTGCATTGTTAGCCCTCTCATTTGTACAATTCTTGCCAGAATTTTATGAAACTTATATTATAGCTTTATACCAGAAATGTCTTTGACACTTTCAAAAATGAGTGCTGATCAATTATTTTTAACGAGTTATTCCCCTTGGAAAAATTAATTATAACGGAAATCGCATTGCATTTGCTCTGAAGCCTTCATTTCTCTTAAGATATTATAAATTGTTTTAAAGAACAAAAAAAGTGTTTTTTTTAGTTATTGCCCTTTACCTTGGATAGATAAAATATGTGGCCCAAGACCACAATTAAATTCTCTATTAGTTCTTTATAACGTTTTGTTTCATTAAAAAAATGTACCTATTCTTTTGTCAAATATTTTGTGTGTGTAATGTACAGTACAAGTCCAAAAATATATCAAAGTTTCAGAAAAATTGAACGTTTACATCTTACAAATTTAGCCAATACACATCCATACCCTATGGACAAGTCAAGAGATGTTCCAAAACTGTAAATATCACCTTTTTGCACCTGGCCTAATCACTCTTTCCATATCAAAATTAGTTAAAATACAACATCCAAAAGTTTATTTCACTCTCTTCTTTCATTTCCATCCAAAAATCTAAGAAATGAGTGAGGAAGGAAAGAAAAAATTAAGAAAAATACACTCTAATTAAAAGGAACTATATTCGTGGACAACAAAAGCGGGATCCTTAATTGTGGTCTTGGGCCTATTAGGGGTCTAAAACTTGACCAATTCTAATAAAACTTGGTATGATTTAAGCTTAGTGTATTATAAAACGGTTTACAAAGTTTCAAAGCCATATGATACCAATTATAAAAAATGTGGCATTTTTTATATCTGAACTTTGGGTGCTGAATTGTGGCGTTGAATTAGAACAATTTCAACCATCAAATTTGGGCTTCTATAAACCAAAATATACCAAAACTTAAACTTTTTAATGTCTCTATGTATAAGTTATCACCTATTAAAAGCAACAGATAGCATACTTCATGTTTCAGACTTATAAAAAATGGCCAGAAGTAAATTTTATATGAGCCTGTGCCAAAAAATAGAGGTTTTCAAATGAAGTGAGGCCTTATATGAAATGTAATATTTTTCACTTACCACAATTTTCTGAAGTTGTTAAGTTATAAAAAAACCTTTTACATGTTATAAATGTACTTTTAATGGAAATATAAGTTTCAAATAGCATAACACATGTGAATAAAATGGTCTTCAGCAATGTCAAGCTTAAAAAACAGTTTGTCAATTTAGTTCGTTCCCCACATTTGCATATTAAAAAGCATATAAATGATATGGTAGATGGAGATATGCTTCTTTTTGCTCAAATCTTTGCTTAGATATGATAAAACATGGAGCCTGGATGTAACAAGACTGTCACTTTCAACTATATATGTAGACAGTATGATCTGATGCAAAGTTATTTACTTTACTTTTTAAAACCGGCATGAAATTTCAGCCTCAAAAGGCCAATATTTTAACCACTAGCTATTAAACAAAAAAAATAAAGGTAGTCTGTGAAACAGACAAGGTCAAACAACCAGTAATAAGTGCTTTTGATACAGATTCAGTGAAATCTGCTAAAAGGAATTCAACTTGTATGTGCATAGAACCTCATTTTTCACTTGCTTCATACTGACCGTTAGACTAAGACCATTAAAGCAGCACATTTTGCACTCTTATTCTGATTTTATCTACTTTTTGTATGTTCAGTGTTCAAAAATGAGTTAAACATCTACATTAGATACCACAAACACAAATAGAAAATCAGAAAAACCTGTCAGAGAGAAAGTAAGCATGCTACTTTTGTAAAAATATTGAAACAACTGAAAAAGTTCAATTTTGGGCATGTAGGCTGAAATGTCATTTTTTTACAAAATTTCTATCAAATAAAAGTGGAAATCATTTATTCTCATGTAGTTTGACAAATTAATACCAATAGATCATTCAGGGAAGTTGTCAAAGTACAAATTCAATATTTCCTGAATTCACCTCTAGGCCCAAGACCACAATTAAATTCTCTATTAGTTCTTTATAACGTTTTGTTTCATTAAAAAAAATGTACCTATTCTTTTTGTCAAATATTTTGTGTGTGTAATGTACAGTACAAGTCCAAAAATATATCAAAGTTTCAGAAAAATTGAACGTTTACATCTTACAAATTTAGCCAATACACATCCATACCCCTATGGACAAGTCAAGAGATGTTCCGAAAACTGTAAATATCACCTTTTGCACCTGGCCTAATCACTCTTTCCATATCAAAATTAGTTAAAATACAACATCCAAAGTTTATTTCACCTCTCTTCTTTCATTTCCATCCAAAAAATCTAAGAAATGAGTGAGGAAGGAAAGAAAAAAATTAAGAAAAATACACTCTAATTAAAAGGAACTATATTCGTGGACAACAGCGGGATCCTTAATTGTGGTCTTGGGCCATGTGCAATGTGGGGGTAATTGGAACTCTGTTCTTTTATTATCAATAGTTTATGTACAATGTTGGTGTTGAAATCCAATCTCATTATTATCTTATAACTTTTTATAATAGTCTACAAATTTTGTAGTATAAGTCTTTACAAATCCTACATACAGTCAAAAGACCCTTTTTTGAAATATTGATAACCATTCATCTGACACTTTCTTTTGTTCATTGAATAAGAAAAAATTACACATGTGTTTATATAGCAATAGGTCTGATCTTTGTAAAAATTTGACATATGTTTATATATATCAATAGGTCTGATCTTGGAACACCTGGTACTCCTGGTCCACCTCTGCCAAGTAGGAGACCAGAACCACCATCAAGCAGATATTTGGCAAGTAGTTCACCTGCCAGACAACAATCATCAAAAGTGGTGTCAACATCAGTTGTCAACTCCAGTTTTCAAAAAAGTAATTCTTCATCATCATTAGTAAGTAGACCACCACTTCCACCACCTACAGCAGGAGCCTTATCTAATTCTCAGCGCTCTCGTCCAGTGCCAGCTCCATTGCATAGAAGCAGTACTGCTGATGGTTATTTGAGAATGAACTCTATGTCTGCCGTAAAAACAATAGCCCAAAATTCAGTGCCACCGTTTTCACCTACGGGTGAGTGGAGTCCCCCTCCGTCTTTTCAGGAAGCTACAAGTTATAGTTTAATGAATCCTGTACAGGTAGGCAGAGATGGTTACTTAAATCCCAGAACTAGCATTATTGAACTTCAAGAAATAGCACTAGAAAAATTTAATCAAAGTGTGCCTGAGACTTATCTTTCTCCCACTGCTGAATATGAAACAACATTCAATACAAGCAGTTTGCCACGAGAAACAGGGTCAAAATCTAAGCCATCAAATAGCCATGATAATCATTATAGATTGCGCTCCATGAGCTGTGAAGACATTAAAAAGGGTCAAATGAGACAACGGGCGAGAACTGCCAACTCACGACAGGATGCTAAAAATAATTCACGAGAAACTACAACTGCAGAACCTTTTCCTGGTATTCAGGAATTTAAGGGAAGTATGGAATTACTGTTACAAGATGAACGTGGATATTATAATATTGATGGACTTAAGGGTACTATTGATTCTAGTCATGCGCCTACAGTTGCTGAAGTACTTCAAAAGTTTGATGAAACGGCCAAACCTACATTAACAAGAGCCATTTCTAATCCTAATTTCTTACAGTTGCTAAACAAAGACAAGTTAAATGATATACGAGTAGAAAAAGCCAGATCAATCCATGGTTCGAATCCAAACCTTAATAAAAAGAGTAAGTCTTTACTCAACTTATTCAAACGTTCTAATAAGGAAAAGTCTTCAACTACCAAGGAAGAAGGTTATGCCTCAAACAAAGCTAAAAGTCTTCCAAATAGTCCATGTAACTCATTACAACGTCAGTATAGTCATCCTAATATTTCTATTAATGTGAAAGGCATTCATGTGACTGGAAGAACTAGATCTTTTAGAAAACCTAGGCAATATGAAAAATCTCCACAAATTCAAAGAAAGGATGGGAAATCTCCACAGCCATCAAGGAAAGATGGAAAATCTCCCAAATTTAAACGCAAGGAAGATAAATCACCACAGTCATACTACCGACATGAGAGAGCAGCATCAGATCCACTAGTACTAGAGCAACATTCTCCACAACCTACACGTAGAACAAGACATGATATAACACCTTCTGTGTCGTCTTCAGAAAATGAATTCACCAATGCCAGACCAGTTTGTCCAAGTCGTCAGGCTTCATCTAGTTCTATAGGACATAAAGTACATACTGTGTGTTAGATAATTCTCACAATAGTTAGAAACATGTAATCACTTTTTATCTAGTGAAAAATTACTCTTGGTACTGCTATATTTACAGAAAAATACACACCATACCATATATGCATTTTGCTTTCAATTAAAAGTTTTTTTTAAAAGATTAATGTAAGAAAGATAAATTACCATATATTAAAGTAACCATTAAATACAATTTGTGTATTGAAGTATTTACATACAAAGAAATCCCAAAGAATGAAACCTGTTAATGGCACTTAATTTAATACAAGGGCATACAATACAGTAGCAATAACTCATTGAAAATTTAACATGCTTTTTTTCGCAACTTTACTAATGATAGGAATTTAAAATTCACCAAAAACATTTTTGCATTAAGAATACAGTATGAAGTAATTAAGCGCCAACAAGGGAAAGGGGATCTTTAGCATTTAAAAAATTTAGGTGTTCTGTTTTAAGCGAAAATATACATGTAAGCACATGAACCCCATTTTTTCTTCTTTTGCAAACAATTGTGTACTGCTTTAAGAATGTTATATCACTGGGTGATAATTTCTCTTTTTTCTTCAGGAAAAAGAACAGTAATTTGAAATTTTGTGTTTTTAACCTCAGGCTCAACAAACTAGCCTGAATCTATATATTTCATATTCTTTAACATATTTTAAGATTTCATATTATAATTGACTTTGTGTCAAAACTTCAAGAAAACATTAATGGCAGATTGCTTCTGTACTGTATACCCTTAAAACATTTATTAAGTGAAAGGAATCTTCCTTCCAGTTAAATGTGTCACGATGTTAATACTATAGCATAAGCTACATAAGATTGTGAATAGAGATGAAATTAGGTGTTAGTACCTGAGGACCAATCATAGAAAACATGAAATAATAAAATATGGACAAAACAACAGAAAATTACTGCATGTATTTAAGCATATTTTTAGCTCACCTGACCCAAAGGACCAAGTGAGCTTTTCTTGCTTCCACCATCGTCCGTTAACTTTTACAAAAATCTTCTCCTCTGAAACAACTGGACCAAATTTAACCAAACTTAACCACAATCATCATTGGGGTATCTAGTTTAAAAAATATATCCGATGATCTAGCCAAGATGGCCGACATGGCTAAAAATAGAACAAAGGGTAAAATGCAAGTTTTGTCTATTATTTTGAAAACCGTTATAAATAAAGAAATCCTGACAGGGCAAAAATGTTCAGAATGGTGAGCTCTACCAATTGTTCGATGACGTCAAAACTGTCAGGCAACTTCTAGTAGGAGTTATTGCCTTTAGATGACAAATTTTACCATTTTTTTTCATTTTTGCCTTTTATCTTGAAAACTATAATAGATGGAGAGAAACTTTAAGTTGCAAAAATGATCAGCAAGACAAGATCTACGAATAAGTATGCATGGTCTTAATTGTCATTAGACTCCTTGTCCTAATTAGAGTTACTGCCCTTTGATGACGGTTTTTACCAATTTTTTTGCATTTTTGCCGTATATCTTAAAAATTATAATAGATTGATAGAAACTTAAATAAGCAAAAACGATCAGCAAGACAAGATCTACATTTAAGACTATATGGAGGAATACAACGACTCCTTTTTGGAATTATTGCCCTTAAATGAGGGTATTTACCAATTTTTTTGTGTTTTGCCTTATATGATGAAAATTATAATAGATAAATAGAAACTTTAAAAAAAACCAAAAAAGATCAGCAAGGCAAGATCTACAAACAAGTCAAATTTTGTCAATATAGTTAGTAGACTGTCACTCTACATATGAGGATTTTTTTACCCTCTTTTGTGTTTTGAGCAAAAATTAAAGAATATAGACAGAAACTAAACAGACAAAATGATCAGCAATACAAGATCAACAAAAAAGAAATTTTTGTCATGAATTCTATTCTTGTCTACAATGTTGGAGAGAGTCCATTGTTGATTATGCACATAGACCTAGGTGAGCGACAGAGGCTCTTGCCTCTAGTTTTATATTAAAGGTATAATGTTGGCCTCCCATTATTTCTTTTAAAGGAGTTTTTTTAATCATGTATAATTACTTCTAAAAGTTAGTGTAAAGCTGCAAGCTGTTATGAAATTGTTTTTTCACTAGTTGATTTTTTAAATGACTCTCTGTTGAAATGTTGTTTTAGGTACTCCCTCTTTTTTGAGGTATTAATTTGACTCTTAGAAAAACTTAGAAGTGAGAAAATAGTTGCATAATTAATTGTATTTTGCTAGTTAGCATTTAATTGAAAGATTAACATTAAATACAGGGTTTGAAATGTCATTTGATATTTTAGAAAATGTAGAATTTCTATATTAGGTTTGTTTAAAGAAAACACATGTTGTTATATGCAATAAATTGGCCATTAAGACATTTTCACATTCCAAAGTGCAATCTAAAATAGGGCATATAGAATGCTTTTGGTTTATTGCTAGTCAAAGTACATGTGTACTTAACATTTTTGATATTGTGTACAATGTAATTGTGATGAACAAATTGTAGATTAAAATTAGAAATCTAATGTGTATGATTTTAGGTAAAGAAGGTTTTGAAAGATTTGTAAATATTTTAGATTCACTGACAATATCAAAGTTCTAATTCTCACATCATGCACATTAATTCAGAGATTATTGTTATTTTCATATTTACTGCTGTTAGTTGTAGATATGAGTTTTATTACTGGTAATATGTTAAAAGATGACATACAAAGTTAACTTGCAACCTTCTAATCATAGATTGATGTTGGCAAATATTAATAAATAAAACTCCTTGTTTGATTTCATCAAAATTGAATTATTGGGGTTCTTTGATATGCCGAATCTAACCTTGTATTTAGATTCTTAATTTTGGTCCTATTTTCAAATTGGTCTACATTAAGGTCCAAAGGGTCCAAAATTAAAGTTAGTTTGATTTTAACAAAATTGAATTCTTAGGGTTCTTTGATATGCTGAATCTAAACATGTATTTAGATTTTGATTATGGGCCCAGTTTTCAAGTTGGTCCAAATTGGGGTCCAAAATTAAACTTTGTTTGATTTCAACAAAATTGAATATATGGGGTTCTTTGATATGCTGAATCTAACCATGTATTTAGATTCTTAATTTTGGTCCCGTTTTCAAATTGGTCTACATTAAGGTCCAAAGGGTCCAAAATTAAACTTAAGTTTGATTTTAACAAAATTGAACTCTTGGGGTTCTTTGATATGCTGAATCTAACCATGTATTTAGATTTTGGATATTGGACCATAATAGGTAAATTAAAAAATTAAGTTCTTAGACTACATTCATTCTGTGTCAGAAACCTATGCTGTGTCAAATTTTTAATCATAATCCAAATTCAGAGCTGTATCAAGCTTGAATGTTGTGTCCATACTTGCCCCAACTGTTCAGGGTTCGACCTCTGCGGTCGATCAAGCTGTGCCTCATGGAGCATTTTATTTTTCTTCTTTGCAAACAATTGTGTACTGCTTTAAGAATGTTATATCACTGGGTGATAATTTCTCTTTTTTCTTCAGGAAAAAGAACAGTAATTTGAAATTTTGTGTTTTTAACCTCAGGCTCAACAAACTAGCCTGAATCTATATATTTCATATTCTTTAACATATTTTAAGATTTCATATTATAATTGACTTTGTGTCAAAACTTCAAGAAAACATTAATGGCAGATTGCTTCTGTACTGTATACCCTTAAAACATTTATTAACACAAAGGAATCTTCCTTCCAGTTAAATGTGTCACGATGTTAATACTATAGCATAAGCTACATAAGATTGTGAATAGAGATGAAATTAGGTGTTAGTACCTGAGGACCAATCATAGAAAACATGAAATAATAAAATATGGACAAAACAACAGAAAATTATTGCATGTATTTAAGCATATTTTAACTCACCTGGCCCAAAGGGCCAAGTGACCTTTTCTTGCTTCCGTCATCGTCAAAAATCTTCTCCTCTGAAACAACTGGACCAAATTTAACCAAACTTAGCCACAATCATCATTGGGGTATCTAGTTTAAAAAATATATCCGATGACCCCGCCGGCTAGCCAAGATGGCCGACATGGCTAAAAATAGAACATAGGGGTAAAATGCAAGTTTTGTCTATTATTTTGAAAACCGTTATAAATAAATTCTGACAGGGCAAAAATGTTCAGAATGTTGAGCTCTACCAATTGTTAGATGACGTCAAAACTGTCAGGCAACTTCTTGTAGGAGTTATTGACTTTAAATGACAAACTTTACCATTTTTTTTTTCATTTTTGCCTTTTATCTTAAAACTATAATAGATGGAGAGAAACTTTAAGTTGCAAAAATGATCAGCAAGACAAGATCTAGGAATAAGTATGCATGGTCTTAATTGTCATTAGACTCCTAATTAGAGTTATTGCCCTTTGATGACGTTTTTTACCAATTTTTTGCGTTTTTGCCTTATATCTTAAAAATTATAATAGATTGATAGAAACTTAAATAAGCAAAAACGATCAACAAGACAAGATCTACATTTAAGACTATATGGAGGAAATACGACGACTCCTTTTTTTGAGTTATTGCCCTTAAATGAGGATATTTACCAATTTTTTTGTGTTTTGCCTTATATGATGAAAATTATAATAGATAAATAGAAACTTTAAAAAAAAACAAAAAAGATCAGCAAGGCAAGCTCCACAAACAAGTCAAATTTTGTGGATATAGTTAGTATACTGTCACTCTTCATAGGAGTGATTTTTTTACC
Source organism: Mytilus coruscus (assembly GCA_017311375.1). Lineage (NCBI taxonomy): Eukaryota > Metazoa > Mollusca > Bivalvia > Mytilida > Mytilidae > Mytilus > Mytilus coruscus. The sequence goes on from CM029596.1 coordinate 130,343,675, forward strand.
TTCTTTTGTGTTTTGAGCAAAAATTAAAGAATATAGACAGAAACTAAACAGACAAAATGATCAGCAATACAAGATCAACAAAAAAGAAATTTTTGTCATGAATTCTATTCTTGTCTACAATGTTGGAGAGAGTCCATTGTTGATTATGCACATAGACCTAGGTGAGCGACAGAGGCTCTTTAGAGCCTCTAGTTTTATATTAAAGGTATAATGTTGGCCTCCCATTATTTCTTTTAAAGGAGTTTTTAATCTATTATAATTACTTCTAAAAGTTAGTGTAAAGCTGCAAGCAGTTACGAAATTGTTTTTCAATAGTTGATTTTTAAATGACTCTCTGTTGAAATGTTGTTTTAGGTACTCCCCTTTTTGAGGTATTAATTTGACTCTTAGAAAACTTAGAAGTGAGAAAATAGTTGCATAATTAATTATATTTTGCTAGTTAGCATTTAATTGAAAGATTAACATTAAATACAGGGTTTGAAATGTCATTTGATATTTTAGAAAATGTAGAATTTCTATATTAGGTTTGTTTAAAGAAAACACATGTTGTTATATGCAATAAATTGGCCATTAAGACATTTTCACATTCCAAAGTGCAATCTAAAATAGGGCATATAGAATGCTTTTGGTTTATTGCTAGTCAAAGTACATGTGTACTTAACATTTTTGATATTGTGTACAATGTAATTGTGATGAACAAATTGTAGATTAAAATTAGAAATCTAATGTGTATGATTTTAGGTAAAGAAGGTTTTGAAAGATTTGTAAATATTTTAGATTCACTGACAATATCAAAGTTCTAATTCTCACATCATGCACATTAATTCAGAGATTATTGTTATTTTCATATTTACTGCTGTTAGTTGTAGATATGAGTTTTATTACTGGTAATATGTTAAAAGATGACATACAAAGTTAACTTGCAACCTTCTAATCATAGATTGATGTTGGCAAATATTAATAAATAAAACTCCATGTATTTTTATGCCCCCGCCGTAGCGGAGGGGGCATCAAGTTTTACCCTTGTCTGTACGTCCCAAAATTGGTTTCCGTTCTCTAACTTCAGTTCGCCTCAACCAAATGTTATGAAACTTATACACAATGCTTATTACCACAAAACACAGATCAAGTTTGAATTTTGGTGGCGCCACTTTAACCGTTCTAGAGTTATGCCCTTTATAAATGGAAAATTGCAAAATTTTTAGTTTCCTTCTCTAACTTAAGTTTGCCTCAACCAAATGTTATGAAACTTACACACAATGCTTATATTTTCTCTGTATTTTTATGCCCCCACCGTAGCGGAGGGGCATCAAGTTTACCCTTGTCTGTACGTCCCAAAATTGGTTTCCGTTTCTAACTTCAGTTCGCCTCAACCAAATGTTATGAAACTTATACACAATGCTTATTACCACAAAACACAGATCAAGTTTGAATTTTGGTGGCGTCACTTTAACCGTTCTAGAGTTATGCCCCTTTATAAATGGAAAATTGCAAAATTTTAGTTTCCTTCTCTAACTTAAGTTTGCCTCAACCAAATGTTATGAAACTTACACACAATGCTTATTACCACTAAATACAGATCAAGCTTGAATTTTGGTAGCGTTACTCTAACCATTCAAGAGTTATGCCCCTTTATAATTGGAAAAATTGTTAAATTTTTAGTTTCCGTTCTCTAACTAAAGTTTGCCTCAACCAAATGTTATGAAACTTATACACAATGCTTATTATCACAAAATACAGATCAAGGGTGAATTTTGGTGGCGTCACTCAAACCGTTCTGGAAAAGTGCCCCTTTATAAATGGAAAAATTGCAAAATTTTTAGTTTCCGTTCTCTAACTTAAGTTTGCCTCAACCAAATGTTATGAGACTTACACACAATGCTTATTACCACAAAACTCAGATCAAGTTCAAATTTGGGTAGCGTCACTACAGTTATGTCCCTTTATAACTATATGATATGCAAGCGGGGGCATCATCTGTGTCCACATGTGGACACAATCCACATTTATTTTCTAATCTAATTTAATAGTCTTCATTACTATTTACCATTTTTTTGCAGAATTAATCCTCTTTTCCAGCTGAAACATTGAATAGATGTGATCTTATCATCATATCTGCCAAGCAAATTATATATTATCGTAGAATGTTGCCAAAAATTTTACAATAATTGTCATGGTTGGACTTTTATGTTTGTCTGATAAAAGGAAAATTGTATTAAGTGCAAAATACAAAAGAAATATAAATATACAATTATGGTGATCTTCATCCATCATGGTGCTTTGGTAGGGCTTCAAGAAATTGGAAAATATTTCTTATTTTAATGCTTTCAATTTTTTGTACATTTTTTTTAACATGATAAAATGCCAGTTTGAACAAATATAGTTGTGCATTAATAAACAAGAATGGCATAATAGCATATGTCATGTTAAGATTCTGTCAATTTTTTGTTATTGTAGAAGGCATTTTTTCATTTGAAAATATTTTCTTCACTCATAAATGCATGGCTATATATAACCTTGTTAAGATGTTGTTGGGTATAGAACTGTGATCTTTATATATTATAATAGTTTTACTAAAGTTTTTATTGAACATTTTATTTGTTCTATTTTTTAGAACTTAATTGTATAGATATGTTAAACATTGTTGTTGTGTGTAAATCTTATGTGTGTACAGTTGTTATAGACTAAGTCTAACTTAAAATGTAATTCAGAGGTCATCCAAATTTTCAAGCATTTACTTAACTTGCCCATAAAAGGGAGACTAAGTCTAACTTAAAATGTAATTCAGAGGTCATCCAAATTTTCAAGCATTTACTTAACTTGCCCATAAAAGGGAGACTAAGTCTAACTTAAAATGTAATTCAGAGGTCATCCAAATTTTCAAGCATTTACTTAACTTGCCCATAAAAGGGGAAAACCCATGGTTTCAGGTAAAGGTGGGCGTAATTTCCATATTGGTAAACAAATGACAATTTTATGCCAAAAATGATATATGGCCCATCAATGGGGAGCATAACACCTCTACACCTCTACCTGAAACTGCCACAGCATAAAGGACAGCCATCTTTAACACAATTATTGTAATATTTGTCCAAGATGATTGATGTACACCTTTCAGATCATAAGGAATAATATGTACAAGCATCTGAATTTGTTTGAAAATTGTGGATGGCTTCTATTATATTTGTCATGAAATGTTAAGATAGTTATTATATAATAATGAAAGTGGTGTAAAATGTTCATGGTGAATGTTTACAAGGAAAGAAAGATTCATAAACAACATCTCTAAGTAAATAATCAAGTTGATGTTTCTTTAAATTTGTGCAATAATAAGATAGATTTGTAAGCTTTTCATACAGATAGGATATAAATGAATCAAGTATTACATTATTAAAAAAAAATCAGACATCAGAATAAATGTAAAATTTACATGGTAAAATGTATGAAAAAAGTAAAAATGAACAGTTTAGTTCTAAGAGCTTGCCATATGATCTTAATGATCTTATGTTGTAGGGTCGTTTGCTGTATTTTGGAGATGAATTATTATCAATAGTTTACCACATGATTGCATACTGTAAGCAAAGGTCTTTGTAATAATGACTCAAAATGAGACATGAAAAAGACAAAAAACTTTTAGATATTTATTTTTTATGTCTTTCTCAATGTTTTAGTATCAATCTTTGTTTGTTCTGGCATTTTTGGTTAATGTTAATTAACTGTTATCCTTAGCATGTGAATTTATTCTAGAAGAAAATTGTATGATGTATAAATGTACTTGTGTGTCATTATGTTGTACAAAGAAGTCTAACTTCATTTGCTTTCTTTATATGTTAGCCATTTTTCTAAATTTGATTGACCCACAACATGCAATTAATTCTTTCCAGTTCATTTGTTGAGTATGGAATATTTGTATTCAATTATAAAATACTGCTAAATGTTCAAATGCTTACAGAGTATTTAATTTTGATATGTTTTTTATTGGAATTTTTGTACAATACCTATTTTTATCCCATTTAACCCCATGTTGCCTTTGTTACAATATTGTATATATCAGTGTATGGAACTGTCTCAAATATCTTTACTCTGTTGTTACCATTTATTTTTTTTTAATTTTTCCCTCTAAGTCAAGGTGTAATATACCCATCCCCTTTTCCCCAAGAAATAAACACTAAAATCAAAGACATTATGTTAAAGTACTTTTTAATATTTGTCAGTAGCATCATGACAATGTGAATAATGAAAACCCAAATTTTTACATATTCAATAATGTTACATGTAGTTTAAAAATTCCTTAATTAGTAATAGTATTCCCACAAACAACAAACAATTGAGATCTATAGATAGTAGGTATTTGGATGTAGTAAAAATATTTTGAGACAGCTCCTATGTGTTTTTCAGTTTATATATTGGTGGCTTGTTGGTTGTATTTTAGTGCAGTAAGTTTGGAAGAGGTTACATGTTAATGTTAAAACACCCCTTTTTAACAATTAAAAATTTTGAGATCCAGTTCTCTATGTTATTTTAAGTAAATAATTGTTTTTTTTGGGGTTTTTTTGTTGGTCTTATGGTCTTTTTCAATAGAGAAGGACTTATTGTTATTTTCAACAGATACACAGATCAATAGACCATGTTTAAGGATAATTGAATAACCTTAATTTCACTAAAAATCCAGAGACTAAAATTGATCATAAGTATATTGAATGTTCATTACTTACAAGTAATTTTTGTTGTAAGTTTTTTTTTGTGAAACCAAGGTAATTACATTGTATTGGATTTTGTCAAGTGTATGAAGGGATTTTGTATCATTAGTTTATACAACTTATCCCCCTTGTTTCCCATCTAATCAAAGATTCAATGGATCATATTAGATAATTTATTATTTAAATACAGTAAAATTCGTAATGTTATCAAAACCTATGAAATGTGTAAGATATATAGATATGTTGAATATAATGACCCTGCTCAAAACTTACATCAGGAAAATCTGTCCATTGTTGCCATGATGGGGTGACTGTTCTGATGACTTTTATACCAAGTTTACAACTAAAATTAGTTTGTTAAATATTTATCAAGAATTAAACAGATGTAACTTAAATGACACATATTAAGTGTATAAAATAAAAGGAGATGTGGAAAATGCATCAAAGATACAGCAACCCAACAACAAAAAACTAAAATATTTTTACTTTTCTGGGGTCCTCTTCAATCCCTTATTTTAATTTTTCTGGTTAGTCATAATAGACCAATCATAGTAGGCATACAATTAAATTTCAATTCAAGTTTTATTAATGTTTTCTTGTTTGGTGGCATTATAAGAAAATCTATGATGTTTTGTTACAATGGTTAAATGTTTTTTATATACAATGCTGTTTGAAGGCTAGAAAATATGCAATATTGTTTGTTATACATAATCGTTACTTTAATTATAGTTTGCTTTTTGTTTGTTATGTTCCTCCCTTAATGATCAAATGTTTTAATACCTACAATTTTAGAAAAAGAACAAAACCAGTCATATTATATGTATGGAAAGTAAAGAGAAAATGCCAAAATGTTTTGGTGAGGATTTTTTTCTCAATCCAAGCTGAAAATCCATCTTCAATCCATAAAATGTTAAAAAAAAAATCAGCCAACACCAATTCAAGGCGTACCTTAGAAATTTGTGCGTGGTAGTTTTTTCATCACTTTTTTTGTTAATGTATATCATTTTTACCTATATTATCCAATTTAAAACTTCTCCCTCTTACAGCCAAATGAGAAGAATTTAGTCAATAAAATATTCTTCTCTCAGCCAAATGAAAGAAATATTAGTGACTTTTTGTCAGATTCTCTGTCTGGAGTATGCCTTGACCTTTTATGATAGACATTGGTCTCTGCTGAAATTTACACTCTACAAATTAAAAAAAACAATATGTGCAAAATGAAGAATGTTAATTCTTAGTTATAACTAATTATCAGTATTACATCAATCAGTTGTCACAATTTACAGTACAACCTAATCATTTCTCACTATTTACAGTACAACCTTATCATTTCTCACTATTTACAGTACAACCTAATCATTTCTCAATATTTACAGTACAACCTAATCATTCTCACTATTTACAGTAAAACCTAATTGTTTCTCACTCTTTACAGTAAAACCTAATTTAAGAACAAGTCAAAGTATCTTAACTCCATTTAGAAATTTATTGATTTATATCCCATTTTTCACAGTTAAAATATCAGAAAATAAGAACATCAATGCCAAATGTTATAGTAAGTTGCCAAAAATTTAACACAGAGGCTTTGATGAACTTTTTTATTTGATAAATTCATACTGCAATCTAATTATTGTATTTTCCAGAAAACTGTAGAACACATTACAAGTACCCAGTATTTATAAATTTCAAAAACTTCCAGGATATTTTAATAACTTTGACTTGAACTTAAGGGTGTCACATTATGGTTAGTTGGCAGCTTCACTTAGTAGCATAATAATAATAATAATATTAATAGATATGTTGATGAGCAATATGTGTTAGTATACTACTTAACAATGGAAACACTAACAAATCAAAGGTCCTCTTGTATTAATTCAGAAGAAAAATAAAATATAAAATGGTTACTTGGGTTTTTGTTGTAATTTTTAGCAGATCTATACTTTTCCAAATTGGTTGATTATTTAACCTATGCTATGAAGTAGGTAAGATTGTTTTATCCATCTGTCAATAAATTTTGGTTTCTGTATGATAACTGTGTATAGAACCAAACTTTAGATTAGAATCACACTTGGATGTATTGGCATATGTAATGAGATAAACATCCATATTGATTATTACATCAATATGTCCCTAGTTAAGGTCACAGATACTCAATTTCAGTACAGAAAAGAGGTTTCCAAATGATAAATTCCTTGGGATTGGAACCAATTAAACTTACATGCATAAATTTTAGAAAGATCCTTATGAGTTTCATGTCAACATGTCCTAAGTTCAGAGCACATATAATAGTAAAAGTCCTAATTTGGTAGGTGGTTTCTAAATGATTACACAGGTTTGTTTATTCATTCCAAATTTGGATATATGGTTACATTTTATGAGAGAAATATTTGTATAGAGGTCTATATGTTCAAAATCAAGGTCATACTTACTGAAAATAGTCAAACAAATGCAGAAAAGGGGTTTTCAATGACAACCTAAGCATCCTACATGTGATTGAAATCAAATTTAGGTATATAGAAGGGGGAAAGGATATGTATATGGTCATATGTGATGTGTTACATCATTGTTAATTTTGAGGGCATCAACTCTGAGGTCAAGGTCAAAATATTAAAAGACTGAATAAGAATTTCTGGTAGATAACTCAAGAAAATTACTTTGTTAAACAAAACTTACATTTATTGAGAGGAATAATTCTTTTTATTTTGTGTCTTAAAATACCTGGAAGGTCAAGGTCACAGTTTAAAATAAGAATATTCTAAATTTGCACACACAAGACAATTGCCTTACATTTGCTTGGAAAAATACATAGGTTAGTGATAATTTCAGAAGATTATTACGTTTTAGTCATTATTTGAGGAAGTAGCCATAGCAACAAAGGTTCAAGGACAAAACTCTTGAAAATCACTTGTTCATTTGTGTCAATCATTTTTATGAATATGTTCTTAGCTGTTAAGAAACAAATTATTTTAACTATGTTTCACGTGAATTAATATTAGGCATAAATGAAAATGCCTCTCACAAACACATCACTGATTTAAACAATGGTGTTCCTTCACCCATGAAAAGTTGTAATTATGTACCAACTTGTTAGATAATGGCAAATTCAAAAGTAAAACATGATGCACATAAGTATAGTTGCAATATTTATTGACATTTATTGTTTTGTCTGTTGTCAACAACAACTTGGATGTGATTGATTTTGGTGGGGTTGGATTTCGGAAAAGTCTTCTTAGAAAGACAACTTTGTTATTATAGCGCTTATTAGTTGCCCCCCCCCCCCCCACCCTGGATTGGGGTATGCGAGCTTGCTCACTTAGGCTCTTTCTACTCTTGTCTTGCACAAATCATTTAAATGTTATATATTATGATCATTGGTAATGTTCAGAAATCGCATTAACTTTATCTCACAAAATACACGGTGTCTATATTTTTGCTATGAATGAAAGACAAAAGTACTATTAATCAGTTACTTTAGAATTATTCACTCGTGATGTTGACCCCTAATGGCTTTATTTTGTGAATCTTTTCAACTGTGTCTTCTATAATTTGTCGACACGCAGCCGATTGTGTCTAGTCGAATTACAATCGTGACTAGGTCGTGGCAGATTCTGTTGTTTCGGATCAAAATCGTAACAATGGCCTGTGTTGTCTGGACGTAGTCCCGTAGAACAGGCATGATCATGAGAAATTTGTCATTGTCGCTTCTTGCCGATTAATTCCAGATTACGTTCAGATCTTGCCGATTGCGTTCACCTTCTTCGCCGGTTCATCGTGTGGTCAGTGTCTGATATCAGTTGGATCGCTTGGAGAATCGGGGCTCTGTCGGGGCAGATTCGGTCGTTCTTTATTATGCGAAAGACACAAATCAGATCAAAATTGGATTGAGAACGGGATAATCGGGACGAATTCGGTTGGAAAATTCTGATTCGGAACGGTTCTAGAACATCAGATTGTTGCCGTGAATAAACAAATGTTTTACAAATAGTTTGAACTTCTAACCATGAATGCCAGGATTTTGATCAGACTTCTGACAAATTGTAATTGGCAATGGTCTTATCATGGACGGCAATTAAAATTTTAATAAAGTGAATTGGGTCAAAATGTAACGATCCACCATGTCTTCTTCTTTATTTCTTTCCTCCACTATCTGAAGTACTACTACTTTTGTATAGTCCAGCTGATTCGTGCATATTTTTAGAAGAATTGTGGGTTTGATGATAAAAGCATGAAACTTTGCACAATTGTAAATATATATTTGGTAGTCAATTTAAGCTATGGACCCACTCTGAAAAATCCAATATGGCGGCCATTTTCAAGATGTCTGCCAATCAGTCCAAATTTCACAACCATGAATAAATTAAAGCAAATAATATTCAAACCAAATCTTTTAAAAACATATAAAATGTAATCCAACGTTTTAGTAAGTCATGACGTTATATTTGACTTTTCATTTTTTTCAAAATGGCGGAAAATTTCAAAATGGCCGCCAAAAAGTGAAATTTTACGAAACGGAGAAAAGGCTTTCCTGATATTTATTTCTATCGAATTGCACTTTGCAGTTTATACAATATTCTAGGGATTGCGTTTCCATGATTCTTTGATGATGCTTGCATGACAATTTAATCAAAGATCCCATAAATGGAAACATTCGAACGTTTTCAGGATGCCATCATAATATGTTTGACCGTTTAGTGCCATCTGAGTCATTAATGATATATGGATAAGTTCCACTTCTCCTTGTCACAATCCTTTCTTTTTCCTCGATTGTGGTAACATCAAGATGATAAATTAATAATACTAATCACCGAATTTCTAAGTAAAATGAGTAACATCCCGAGTGCTACCAGTTGGCCAGAAAATACACACCTTCCTAACACCTGCGTTGACCCTAGTTTTGATGAAAAGGGACTTGTGTTGTTTATGCTTTCAATGTTGAGTTATTTGCTCTTTATTTTCAATGTCTGTGTTGTGAACCAGTGAAATTCTTGTTTATTCATTTATTAAGCATGGAAATCCTTACTTCATTTCAAAAGTCCAGATTCGATCAAGCTTAAGATAATTTACATGTACCAATGGTTTTACATGTTTTAAATGTTGTGATTCTAAGGGTTAGAAAAGAGACATTTTTAATCCACTAGTATATGATATATGCATAAACTGGATATGACCCACAATCTATTTAAACAAGAGTACCTAGGTATGTGTCACTTGTTGAACAAAACTGCGTATCCTTCTTAAGCACCTGAGATCACCCCGGATTTAAGGGATTAGTTTAGCTCAATTTTTTGATTTTTGTGTAGTGATTTGTGTTAGCAATTTTTTTGCGTTTTTGTTTATCCATGTTCTCATCTGGTTTTGTTTTACTAATGATTTTGAGTGCCTAAGTATCTTATCCATCGTTTTATCATCTAAACAACAACATATTTTCACAGCAGTTTTCAAATGTTTCTTATGGACCGCCCATTTAGTGTTTGTCCCACCTCACCACATTTTAAACTGGACCGTACATAACATCATTGTCCTCCGCATTTTCATCTACCGTGACATCTGTTTTATATCTGTCAATCACATTTTATTACCTCATTACAAAATGCTGATACCGCTGTGATAATTGTCCAATAGGGTATATGCCATCCGAATCATTCGAAGTAGCACACTGGGTAAAAGGCAGAAACATTCCTTCGCCTAAAGCTTTCACATGCTTTAAGAATGTTGTGTTTTGCTTTTAAATCGTTCCTGGTGTAGAAAATCATGTGGATTATCTGATCACGTTATATTATTTCAAAGGAGGGTTTAATTTTGTTAATTACTATGGCCATTTCTAGACAAAACACTTTTAAATGCTGTAGTTGTGCGATTTTGATAGTTAATCTGATTGCCCCACCTTCTCCTTTTACAAGTGTGTAATTCTACTATTGAGCTTGATCTACATTTTCATTTTCAAATCACGTTTGCAACACTTAAACTGTATAGTTTAAAATGGCATGATATAGCGAAGGGTTCTGGACGCCATAAGTTTGATGAAAAATGCAAAGAACCGATGAATAAGCAGTATAATGGAATCTTTGTACAATGATAAGGAACATTCTCTTAATGATCTCACATCAAAATATTCAGTTCAATCTCTAATGTTGCAGACCAGTTGTGGTTAAGGGGACTAAATTTCCTCTTATTACTCCATTCTTTGAATGTTACATAGTTCTCCCAGGGTCTCGTTCCTCATTAAGTACTATGTTTCCTTCGAACGAACACCTGTCCAACCACTGTTTTCTAACCAATCACATAAGGTTCTCAACGATACCATTTCTATATAAAGACCTTAAACAAAACTATTCTCTATTCTGCTCGAAATATGTTAGGCCTGTTCCACTGTTTCGATTTTCCAAAAGCAAAACAATAGTCGATCACAAGTGATAATTGATACATGTCTCGAAAAGTTTAACTCATTGCTGGATTATATTCATGGAATGCCGAATCGTTGTGACAGGTTTGATCTCTTCCTGTAACATCGGTCAATGCAGACTGATATATAAAGGTGGATGACCATTTTCTTGGCTCTATATGCGTGGAATGATGTCCAGACATATTTAATGTTTTATTATCATCTGCTTCAAGCCACCAGTGTTATCATTTTATTAACTTATTTATACCATGCAAGGATTATGTTGCACAATTGAGTAATTATACCAGGTCGGCATACATGTATTTCTGGTAAAAATGTAAGTACGAAACGCATGCATATATTTCAAAGCAAAAAGTTATAACGAATTGACAAGTTGGACTAAGAAAATGAGGAAATATTGAAATTGTCGTACTATGGAAAGATTCGTTAGCCGTAGTTGAACTCTTGTTGTTGTGAATATTGTCCACGGTTGCTGTTGTAAAACCACCAGGTTTGCAGGAGGAACCACATATTCAATGTTGAATTTTCATAAATATAGTATTGTAGATAAACAGATAATAAGATCATTCATAAATGACAAACGTAAACTGTACATGTTGTAATTTAGTACCTCCTCTTTTCCTGGTCCTAGCATCCAGTAGAAGGCCTATATACATTATGCGATTGTTTTAATTCACTTGAATATAATGTTAAAGAATAATAGAGAAATAAAACAGACGTAGCTTTGAATGGATAATGTCATATTTGCCTCAATGGAATAACTTGACTGCAACTGAATATTTGGCCAAACGATTATCAACTAATGTTTTTAATGACTGTAGAAAATACTTTTGCCTACATTATGTCTTCTTGAACTACCTGTATGTGCAGATTTTTCAAGTATCGTTGTCATACAAACAGATTGTTGCTGTTGCTTGTTTAATTGCAAAACCAAAATAATTACTAAACAGAAGAAGCAAGCACCTGCCTTGTTAATGGCCTGGCAAGCCTGATATTACTGCAATTTTTAGATCATTACTATGTCCTCTTCCAGTTGTTCACAGAGAAAACTGTTCCATTCGAGAAGTATACATTCTAGTTAAGTTTTGCTTAAATATGGGAATAACGCCAGTGTCTATACGTGATCACTCTTTGTAGACTACTGTTATGCAAGATGGTACCGTAGTTACGATTTTCGATACTTTCCTCACAAATCTGTTTATGTTTGACTTTAGTAAATAAATGTGGCATGCACTTGGTATTATAGAGCACTTAGCTTTACTGAAGATACGTCAAAAAAAAAAAAAAAACACTTTGTAACCTTCTATAAGGGAATTTTGTCGATTTTGATATCTTATGGCGGCCATCTTGGAAAAGCCGCCATATTGTAATTTCAAGTTGGGTCCATAGCTTATATTGTTCGAAGCACCCAGCACTACTAACATGACACATTTGAACTAATATAAGGGATAATTGTTGATTTTGTATCATGCTGGAACGTGAATAAAAAATGATGTTTATTTTTTAGATAGGGAAAAATCATAAAATATACGTATCTTTTAACTATATTAATGAGAAATTTGGCTAAACATAACGTTCGGACACTGATATCGGCAAAATAGATCATTTAGAAAAGGAAATGCAAACAAAAATAAAAGAATAAAAGCTTGAATATCTCAAAATTTGTTTGACTTTGATGATAAGGAGAACATGCAATAATGCGAAATTTACCCCCAAAAAAAAAAAAAAAAAAAAAAAGAAGAGACAAGAAAAGAAAATAAAGAAATCGCAATATATGTTTGCACAAATTCGGAGACATTAAGATTAAAGAACGTGTGGGTGGAGTGCCCGAAAGTGAAAAAAAAACCCAGATAATTGCACGAATTGAAGAGATAAAATTTAATTAAAGAAAAATAGTAATTTTTATTAAGTGTTTCGTATGCATATACTACATTTTGAGACAAATACTGATAGATATAGACATAAAAGGTGGATATACTAAGAAGGTTTGAGGGTGATATGAAATGTGGTGTTCAAAAGCTGTAGTTTTGAAAAGGTTTAAGACAGTTTTGTAATTGAATGTCAAGCACGAATTAGAAAGAGTTGTTTTACGTGTTATATTGTGGGCTTTGAAAGGAAAAAATCGTGAGTAAAATAGTTAAAGATAAGAAAAGAACATAATATGAGATACGGGAGAAAAGGAACCGAACATTGTGTAATTAGTGTATAAATAGCATGTTTGGAATTTTAGTATCAAACTGTACTAGTATAGAATTGGATTTATGGTTGTTTAATATAATAGTAAGATGATAAGTGACATTATAATTGCTTTGTTTGTTTACATTAAGGAATATGACTGTGTACACCATTTTGTAACACGTGTAAGGAGTGTCATAAATGTAAACTAAAGTCCGAAACTGAAAGTAAAAGTAATTACAGTTTGGCTATAATAGAGGTCGAGATATATCAAGTTGTTAATGATTTAGAAGGGCGCCAAAAGAAGAATTTATCATTACAGAAATTTTAAAGAAATAAAATAATAATAGTCGATAGATTAAAGTATATTTGATTTATTTAAGCCTAGATGTATGTATTTATAACTTAAATTTAGCCTCTTAAAAGAAAAGAGAAAGAGAGAGTAAAAAAAATTATATTCATCGATACAACATGTTAATTGTTGATACATGATAATTTACTAACTGACCATGTTGATTGTGATAGTGGTAAAATAAATTAGGTACAAAGCAAACTTTTCCGGTTTAGACACTAATTGGATGGTGTTTGATGATTTGCTTTGAATCAATAATCTGAATAGGATCGAAGTTCACATCAGCAGGGTGTATGTTTAAACAGGCGGTCAAACATGGACACTTGACAGTTACATGTTTTCAAAGATATCAATATTTCATTAGGAGCAGATTTCAGCAACATGATTGCGATAATATTTTTTTCTTCTTTGTTATCTGATGAAGCATTGGGCTGCATCAAAGGTTAATTACGTGGGAAGGTTGCATTTGTTAATATGTTTCATGTGAAGTTTTACAAGAATTGTTACTTATGCTAAATTATCAAAAATGAACTTTACTAAAAAAAAATAATTATTAAAAAATACATGATAGTACATACACTAATGTACGTATGCATGTTTCATTAATTTAATTCACTGCCTTAATACTAATTAACAGGCATGTGCAGTTTTCAAGTTTAGATATGTGTGATGTCACCACAAATAATTGTCAATGGACGTGAAGCAAACGGATCTAGCTAATTGCCTATTATTTCTTGATAAATATGTGATTTATCGGGGTAAATCAGTGTATAAATGATTATACATTTATGAAGAATCATGCATAAGTAGCGGTTATGAGCAACTCGTTATGTGTGCTGCCAGAATGTATGAAATATTAGTTTATTCAAAATATGATATAAAAACAATTATTTACTATGGTTGAAGGTGATCTGAGAGTTGAATATTAGATCATAATTAGATCAATGCTTCAAATTAAGATAGGTTAATTTGCTTCATTTGTTTAGATGAAAACATTAGAAGATAAAATAGCAGATCTTGAGATAAATTACATTAGCGCGAAAGGAAAATTTGATTCTAAGTAGGAGAGTAGAGGAAGCGGTGCTTGATAAAGAACAGAAGTTACTTAAGATATTTGGTAAAACGATGTTCAAAGTGACAATTATAATATGCAGTCGCATAATTTGTATTTTGCATGCGGCTGGTTTGATGGGAGGTTCTTTTGAACAAGCACAAGGTCAGACTGATGGAATGCCTCCTCGATTTTAGGTTCACCTCGTCGCCGTAGGCCTCGTGATTCTATTCACAATGTAATAAGCCGGGTCATTTTGTTTGTGATTGTCCAGTTAACCAAGTTTCCGCAAGTTTAAATTAAATGGATGGTGTCTCTCCAGATATACAAAACGTGAAATTTTTTAATCCGAAGACTTTTGCTGGAAAAATTCACACTAGGTTATATCAATGGCAAAAGATATTAGCTTGTTCGTCTTCTTCAGATGAAATTTTAGATTGGCTAGTTCATGGTGTTAATATCAATAAGTACATTAATTGTACATGTTAAAGCAGATTTTTTTCGGAAAAGTGCCCACCTTGCAGAATATTCAATAATTGGAATAAATGCAAAAAAATTTCTATGTTCATAACAGAAACTGTTGTGCAAAGACTGAACAATGGTTCCATTAAATGCGTAGGAAAAGTAGGTTTAGTTAAACCACCCACATTGTAGCACCGTTAACAGTAGAACCGACAAAACAAAGACTATGTATAACCTAATGTATTTGAACAATTGGAGCAAAGATATTCCTTTTAGTTTCGACACTCACAAAAATAAAGTCAGGTTTTGATAATGTTTTTGTCCGAGGATTCCCGAGGACTCGTGGGTTTTCAGTGGAGTGGATTTTATTTCATTTTCACAACATTACTGTTTAGCTTCAAACTATCTAGCTATATTTATCACACTTTAAATCTGCAAGCAACTTCTTACATCAGGAATCAAAATTGTATATAGATGATTGTCTTACAGAGGAAAAAAAAAAAAAAAAAAAACTGGTTCAAAGGCAGGTTTCTGTTGCGCATTATTGGCAAATTACATTGCTTGTAAAGTTATAACTAGATAAGGGTATTGCGTTTATTTAGACAAAACTGTATTTACTCCGTCACAAGCAGTAGTATTTTGATTCTATAGCTAGCAGTTTCAGAATAACTGAGTCGAAAAACAAAAGTTTGTAACTTTAAGCAAGAATTGTTCAGGAAAAGTGTTCTTACAGTGATAGACCCAGTGCTAGATTTACTAAATATAGTGGGTCATGTATTTCTTTATGTTACCTTATGTTATATTATGGCAGCAAAACTTTACACTCGAGATATGAAATCGGTAATTTTATTCGGAATCCGCAAAAAAAAAAAAAAAAAAAAAAAAAAAACAAGTATCCCAATGACAAAAGAATTAAAAAGACAAAATTATTATTGGCGGTTATTTGGATTCATGGACAGGAAAGTTAGAAAAAAGAGCGGCATTTAGTTGTTAACATTTATATAGATGCTTGCATTGTATGTACAAATGGGGTAGATATTTCAAAATAAACGACAAAGAGCACAACGTTGGTGATTCGTGCATGGGTACAGGAAATGTTATCGCTTCCTATTATGGTACTAGAGGCTAAAGCTTAGTTTGTAAAATGTATTAAGATCAATACAGGAAGACATAAAGTGTAGTCGGGGACGCAAACGTAGACACTCAGGCCTTGATAGGTGCTTGAAATAACGAAAGTTCCAAATCTATGAAACTGAATTCTACTCTTAAAGATTATTTTCAATTGACTTTGATTTTAGACGTTATGTTTAATTATATTTGTACTGTCTAAATCCATATTAGTAGATGAACCATCGAGAAGACTTAGTAAATCAGACGCGACATTAGATAACGAGATATGGAATAAAATATAAGAGTATTTTGGTGACAATACAGGACATACGATCGACTTGATGGCTTTTATATATTTTATAATAGCATCACAGACAGACACGGTGGAATTCTAAAACATTTCACATCATGTTTTTCTCCTTTGTCGGCAGGCGAAAATTTATTTGCCCAAACAGTGGATAAAAGTGAAAACTGTTATGTATTTCCTCCTTTTGAATTATTACTACCGGTGTTATCTTTATCAGGGAGAATATGTTGAATTGTATACAGTGTCTATGCATGCTATGGAGTAATAGACGCATGGGTTCCGACATTTTATGAACTTATACAAGATGCTTTTGCTGTTGATAACAAGAGACGAAATAAAGAAAGGTTATGACCCGGATGTTTTGGGGTTATCTGGAAATATGTAGGCAATTCGCATAAAGAAAAACCATATATATGCATTTATTCTGGAAAATTATTATTTCTTAATGAACTACTTGTTTCTACTAAATTTCATAAATGATAAGATTTTAAGAATGGCAAAAGATTTCAATAACCCAATGTTAAATGTTGTTTTCATAAGGTGGTGCTCTAGTGTGTGAAATAACACCCAAAATTGAGAGACTAACTAGAACACAACCGCCTAGGCTTATTTTCATTCATGAAGGTGTCAATAATGTTAGCAAGTCTTTCTTGTTTAAAATGAGTTCAACCAGTTATTGAGTACAATACACCAATTTGAACATTTAGCACAAATGCTACAGTGTACGTTAGAAAGTGATAGGCACGTATCTATTGTATTATCATTGATAATCATGTGTAATGATGAAGCTATAAATGCAAGATCGACCATTATTAATGAAAATTTATGCAAGCGTAATTGTTGGATGTTCATGGAAAATTCAAACATCAATTGTAGACATTTGAGAGATTGTGTACATTTGAATGAAGAAGGTCAATCAATTTTTCTTAACAATTTATATGATGTGTTTAAAATGGTTTGTGATATTTCTTGAAGAACGAGACCCGGCTGTCTTACATTTGTAAAAAAAAAAAACAACATTTTCATGTCATAAATCAGGGGCAGACTAATGCTAACATTTCTATATAACAAGCTACTCCATTAAAGTTATGACATATGTAGACATTTATCATATCGAGTTTCAGTAGAGATAGACCTATTTGGAAATTTCTTTATGCAAGAGACTTGGCTTATTTTTCAATTTTATGTTTTGTTTGGTAGCAGAGGGCGACCTTGGTTTATTGACTGCAGACAGATGTTTTCAAATACCCGACTCGGAGAGAATTTTGTGTCGCAAACAGCTGTAAAAGTCACCACTTTAGACAATCCAAGAAATTTCATAGTTCTTTCTTCAAAGGATATTGATATTTTCCGGTCAAAACTTTAAAAATACATCATCTTGCATGGCAGAGACATAGTTGAAGTTATATGAAGGGAAAATTCCAACAGCAGTAGTAAAGTATATGCAGTTACATTACGTATCATAGAGTTAATGGTGAAGGAATTAATCAATACGTAGGGTGGGGCACAAAATATATAGTTGATTATTATGCCAATGTAGGAAATTGATAAGTCCTAAAGGGCCAGCTTTAATTTGTCGCAGGCTGTGGACAATTTGGGTAAGGAAGTTCTCCTTTGATAAAGTTGCAAATCAATATACTGGTTTGAGTAAATTGAAAAGTTGCAGTTTCAATTAATTATGTTTGACTGTGTTGAATACAATTAGGGTAATTTAGCAATGTTCTGAAATGGAACATACTTCTTTTTTATAAGTATTGGATATGTTTTGTGATGGATATAGTTGTATAATAATGAAGTTGGAACATTAAATAAGGTTTTGTATTTAGTCAGTCGGTTATGTCATATCATTTCACTGAGGCCCGTTTATACATCTTTGGTTTGTTGAATCCAATATCTTATATATGAGAGGAACCGTGGTGAACTTGTAATATTCCACTATTCCAAGTTCCCCCTTCGGTACCTCGAATGTATAAGATAGCACGGTCACTCTTAGTCTAATCGTCACTCGATTGGAGGTCATAACTAGAGCATGATCGCTATGTGGATCGAATGCACAAGCGTTGTTGATTGAGCGGTCATTATGCTTAAAAAAATGCATACATAAAATACAAAAACACAAAAAAAAAAGGTAAAAAACCAAAAAAAGCGACGAAACAAAATTGGAACTAAGGTAGTTAGTTGTCTCATTGAATATTAACCATATTCCTTGCTTTCTGTGAAGTCATATTAGGGATGATGCAGTATAACAAAGGTACTCGAGATATGCACTTATGATAAAGATGTGGTTTATGTCAAAATTTAGGTTAGGCTAGCCTGGTTTTCAATAGAAGGTCATTGTACCTGTTCTTTCTTAGCGTTTTTAGCAGTGTTCGGATATTACGGGATATGAAAATGATATATTCGTTAGATAACAATATAGCTAGTATTTGGTGTACTCGTTTGGTGTTGTAGTTGAAATAATTAAAAATACTAGTACTTGTTTTAATAGATGGTAAAATTGCTAAAAATAAGCGATTACATTTCAAACCGATTATGTACCTGTGGGACAGTTTTTGTAAGTCAGGTTGCCAGTTTTTTTTCGAATACCGAAACAGGTTTTATGTTTTCAAATCATGATTGGTTGTATTGTCAATCATGAACATTTGGACAAGTCAAGTTGTTGCACCGGCGATTCATTGTATACTTAGTCTCTTTTATGTTATTGTTCTAGATCGTTGTAAAAAAGTGAATAGTGACAGTTCAGATCGTGAGTTTAAGTATATATGATTTAAAATACAGTTACACCTTAATTTATTTGAATCTTTAGAAAGGCTTGTCTTGGCATGAAGCATACAGTACTTTGTATTTTCTTTTCGGAACTGAAATACGCATGCAATACATGTATATTCATACATGTAAGTGGCAGAGTGTATGGAAACAGTTGCAAAAAGGGAATGTAACACAAATGCGAGATAATTAAAACGTTTATTTGGTTGACAGATATCTAAGAACGAGTTAATAAATTGTATTAATTATAGTTCATTTGATTCCTTTCACCCCTTTTTCAAACCTCTTATGGTTTGTTGAATCCAATATCTTATATATGAGAGGAACCGTGGTGAACTTGTAATATTCCACTATCTGAAGTACTACTACTTTTGTAGTGTAATTAATACGGTGAAGCAGCTATTACTGTATGCAACTGTGTGCATGTGTAGGATTAATGCACATGTACAGCGATAATTTCGGTGCAGAAACCAGTATTATTACGCATATAACTCAATTGTTCCAGATACTGGTATAAAGGTTATCAACACAGCCCGGCGTACCCACTACCAAGTTAAAATCGCAAAGGCAGATTGTCACATCCCATTATAAGCTAGGGATTCTATCCCAACAGGGTGCTCAATTTAAAACATGAAGCACAAGTAGCATAACACTATATAATTCACTATTTTACGTTAAGGGATCTGTTCCATCACCATACTATATACATTTGGACGGTCTATTTAAGGCACAAATGTTATAACGTTAATAAAGCACTAATCTATGAACATCACGGTAAGAGTCTATGCACTGTGGCATTTACTAAAATCTAAAAGCATCTCACGTGCCACCAAGATATCAATGTTACTGTCACAATCTGTTACTTGATGCATACATCACTAGGGTATGCAGAATAGGTTCTTACTTTCTATTGTTCATTCTAAGCCAACAACACACCTTTATAAGTACTTTTCATAAGTCGCCTTACACTGCACCAATAGACTTATAAATCCTATTTCAATAAAGAGATACAATAAATTGCATTTGGGACAAAATATTTAATTTGCGTTCAAAGACTTTGTGCTTACATGTAGCTCATAGCAAGAGTTACATAATATATTTATATATATATTTTGGTCAGATATTTAAGTTTAACTTATACATTATTTAAGACCATCGCAAAGATTTATTTAAGTGATCTGCTAATCCCGCTCAATTATACAACTTAACCATTTACATAAACCCCAAGCTTCACACATAAGAACTCAACTATAAGTGCATATATTGCAAAAATAGGGAAACAAAGAATATCCTTAAACACTGACTGTCTATTAAAGTCTTAACTGTTAATTTTAAGTCTTAATTTAATAAATTTACTTTTAATATTATGTTATATTAAATAGTTTTAAATGACATTGCCACCCTAACTGCTAGCTAAATATAATATGGAACATCTTTTATGGTGTAAGGCATATACCATTCATCTTGAGATTGCCTCTATTTTCTCCATCAGTAAGATAGTCTGTATTAATATTGGAATTTGTGGACTTGACACATCCAAAATCACTTTCAATAGCATTGACTTGTTTGAAAAGACTAGATTTTCTATTTCATGATCAATTTCACTCAGCAGAGTTCTCAGCTTTGCAATAAACGGTCTCCTCACAGTATCTGTACTGTTACACTGTAGCAGGAAATGTTCAGTATCTTCAATGTCAGTCATACACAACGGACATATCGCACTTACTTCATACTCATTAAATCTACTACGGTTTGATTGCAGCGTATACACTCCTGCGAGTAATCTAGCTGTAACATTAGCTTTCATGATAGAAATAGAATCAAGTCCTGTATTGGCCCTTATATTATGAACAGTGCCATTGACATTAGATGTAAAAAACAGAGTAGATTTTCCTTCTGCCTTAATCATTATCTTCTGTCTCCAAACAGTTTCTATTCTTTTTTTTTCACATAATTTTTCCAACCTTTTTTATTCGGAAGAGAATTTGAAATGTCAAATACAGATTTAAAGTCATACAATGAAATGAAATTGTGAATGGAAATGGGGAATGTGTCATAGAGACAACAACCCGACCAAAGAGCAGAAAACAGCCGTAGGCCACCAATGAGTCTTCAATACAACAAGAAAATCCCGCACCCGGAGGCGTGCTTCAGCTGGCCCCTGAACAAAAATATGTACTAGTTCAGTGATAATAGACGTCATACTAAACTCCAAAATATATAAAAGAAACTAAAATTAAAAATCATACAAGACTAACAAAGGCCAGAGGCTCCTGACTTGGGACAGGCGCAAAAATGCGGCGGGGTTAAACATGTTTTTGAGATCTCAACCCTCCCCCTATACCTCTAGCCAATGTAGAAAAAACAAACACACAGCAATATGCACAGTAAAACTCAGTTTAAAAGAAGTCCGAGTCCGATGTCAGAATAGGTAACAAAAGAAACTAAACAAAATGACAATGATACATAAATTAACAAAGGACTACTAGCAGTTACTGACATGCCAGCTCCAGACCTCAATTAAACTGATTAAAAGATTATGTATTCATCATATATGAATATCAAGCACAATCCCTCCCGTAAGGGGTTTAGTATCATACCATCATAAAATATATGAGAAGAACATAACCCGTATCATGCCAACAACTGGTTTTAGAATAAATGTGTTTATTTCCGATGCAAAGACCCTATAAGTGAATCAATATTAAAGCCAAAATATGCCATCTTTAATGACCTGACAACAGTATCGTAACTATATCCCTTCTTAATAAGTCTGTTTAAAGGTTTTGTTAGCTTTTGAGGTGAATGCCGACATTTTTGTGCTTTGTAAAGGATATTACCATAAAAGATTGGATGTGAAATACCTGAACGTATAAAATGTCTGCATGTTGATTTATATTTACGAATGATGTCCTTGTAACGATGATAAAATTTAGTAAATGTTTTGACTAGTTGTTACATACACGAGCGAATCGTACATGTTGAGATATATAAACACCATAAGATGGTGACAAGGGAACGTCACCATCTAAAAATGGATAATTGACAATAGAAAATGAAACATCATCTCTTTTATCATAAATTTTGGTATTAAGCTTCCCGTTAATGATATAGATATCAAGATCCAGGAAAGGGCAGTGTTCATTGTTACTATTAGCTTTATTTAAAGTTAGTTCAACAGGATAAATCTCTTTAGTGTACGTATATCATTCACATGTATAAATCAGCTATGAGAGGTGTAATCCTTCAGTACAAGTTATCTAATACAAGTCTCCTTCTCTATATCATTATTTCTCACAATGTTACCAAAGTTAACTTTAATTTGACTATGTAAGGACCTTCAGTTGGCATCTAACCAGACAGTATATAAATTGCTGCATCAGCTGTTCGTTCTGTCAGATTTTGCAGTATTTGAAGCTGTGATTTATGAAAAAAGTTTAATTCATCCAATTCCTTTCCACTGAGCGTTACACAATCTAGCCCAAAAGTCAGACGTGGGCGTTCATATGTATTCCATAACTTAATAACTATATTTGGGTTGACTCCGTTGTATCCGTGCATACCTGCACCCATTAGCGCATAGCAAGTACGTCTAGCTTATTTTATTTTCTCTCTGTCACTATACATTTTTCAACTGAATTTCGTTCAATTCCAACATGTGTATATGAAGAAACATGTTCCACAGGTTTGTTTATGTAAATTAAATTCATCAAAACATTTTTCATTCCTTCTATTGTTAAAGGTCATAATTTTACTTTTGGTATCACTAATAAGGTATCTTTCTTTATTTGCAAAAGTTCCTTGTAAGTTTATCATTGTCTATAAAGAGATTGCATCTTCCGCTAGTAATACAATATTATCTGCGCACGCTAGTGAGGCAGCATGTATTGTTCAAATTTGGAAGCCAAAATGCTTGTTTTGATACCAATCTAATAATGGATTAATATAAAGTTTAAACAGTGTAGGAGACAATATACCACCTTGTCTAACTCCCTGTTGCTCATCAAAAGCTCTTGAAAACTGTCCACCCCATTTAACCCTTGATCTTATCTGCTGATACCACTTGTATACTAAAATCCAGCCTTCATCCTTAACTCCTAATTAAAACAGTTTGACATCAACTAGTCATGCCACACAACATCAAGAGCTTTATAAGCATCAATAAAAGCTACAAAAATGGTCTTCCTACGGTGATGGTCTTTGGCATCTGCAATAGCATCGGTAAATAATAAAGCTGCGTTTGTAGGAGTTTCTTTTTAGCCAGTTTACAGTTCACCCATAAATTTGTTTGTTTCACATTTTATATCCCGCATGTCAAAATAAAATGTTTTTCTTGGCATTTAAGATATACTAGTATACATATTTAATTTGCACTAACGCTTTTTTCCTTATGAAAAAAAAAGTTGTTGTGTTATGATTGCCACTGCGATAACTATCCACTAGAGATCAAAAGGACGAGGATGTAAAAAAACTAGAGATCATCGTACGGCCTTCAAACATGTGCAAAATCCTTACCGCATAGTAAGCTTTAAAGGCCTCGACATCTCAAATATGATTCAATTCAAAAGGGAAAACCAACGGACTGATTTATTCTATCTCCTCCCAATCAAGTCCGTCCTCGGACTTGCGCACTTTCAAAATCGTCCTCCTCTGCAGTTGTTATAATGTATGTTGTTAGGATAATGTCGTTGTTGGTTTTGGCGTTTTTGGTTTTGGCGGGAAGACAAAAAAGGTGGTTTTCGTGGCAAAGGCTCTGAAGTTCTTCAGTCAGCTCATTGATGGAATCTTCATAAGATTTTATTTTTGAAACGAGGTCCGACTTTTCATTCTCCAATGTTTGTTTTTCATCAGAGAATTCGTTGTAACTTACTGCATACAGTTCCTGCGACGTTTTTTCACGCACTTGTCTTTACTGTTTAACTTATCCTGCAAACTCTGATATGATGTGCATATGCTTGCACAACAATAAGTAAAGCACTTTGTTGTTTTTGTTGCCCAAGATTTTCAAGATCTTGCTCTAACTGATCTCTCTAGGATTTAACACTCTGTAGAGTGTTCAATTGGTATTTTAAGTCCTCTATGCACTTTTGTTGTTCTGAATTTTGACGTTTTTCCTTTGATAAGTTCACCTTTAAAGTATGCATTTCTGTTTTATAGTTCATGTGTTTCCCTCGGTTTTGGTTTGTGACCCGGATTTGTTTTCGCTTAATCGATTTATGACTATTGAACAGCGGTTTACTACTGTTGCCTTTATTTAGCACTGTTGAAACATCCAAAGTTTAACGAAAGATAAATTCTTTATACCAGAGAACGGTAAAGCCTGAAGCATCTTCTTACGTTGTAGAAAGCTGTGAATTCTTGATGAATCTCGTTCTTTTTTTTTTTCTTGATTTCACACGCATTGATTTATTTTGATTTTTCTTTGTTGGTTTTGAAAAACACTTACGTGCAAAATGTCCAAACTTTCCACAGGAAAAGTATTTCTGATTGATGGCATTGCATAGATGATACCTGTGAATTTTCCCACACCTTCCACAAACTGGACTGCAACTCGACAGGAAGTTCCATGGTTTCCATTGTGGTCGAAAGCTGTATTCGATCGATGAATATCTTGTTCACACTACTTGTTTGGGGAACTCGCTTGGCTACTTGAGGTCTCTGGATCGTGTGCTCAGCTAAAAAGTCAGCACGCTGTCGTCCTGCACCAATCTCTCACCGGGGAGAATGGTGACTTTTAGGATTTTGTAACAAGAGACTGACTGAATGGCCTCTTGTTACTGAAACTATGTGATGCTCCTGACCGCACAATAAACGAATACTCGAAATGACAATGACAGGCTGGGAGACTGACTGAGTCGGTTGCCTGGAACTCCGAATATGAAACTCTGATGCAAACTAGCTCTTTAGACTCTGGAACACGCGATGAATAATTCAGTTATTTAGCATGGAATACTTTTATTTCCGATGGACTGTGTAAAGTCCTGAGTCCAATCTGAATCATCAAAATTATAAACAAGTATTTATACACAATTGAATTGACAAGAATAAACATAACAAATAACAATTAATCTGAATGATACTGTTCACTGTCAAAGATTAAACTATTTTTAGAAGTTGGAATGTAAAATGATAATCTGATTATGACAATTAAGAACATACATTTATGAATTAGGTAAATGGTCACAGATTGGGTAACAGATTAAAACTGAGAGTTTCAAATTTACACATCAAAACCTGTTGATTAAAATTATTGGTAAGAAATGTAAATAGAAACCATAATCTAAAATTAATCATTAAACACAATGAATTTAAGTCCAAAATGTCAGAATTGTGAATTTTAAATAAAAGTCCAAAATAATAAGAGAACCATGTTTTTGCTCGGTCACACTATTACCCCGCAGTTGTGTTTTTTTAAATGTACGATTGTAGCATTAACGACATCTAGCAAACCCTTGTTAGGGACCATCATTAAGGAATTAAACCTCTTATTCATAGCCTCATTGCTTTCTATGTTAAATTCTGCAATTTCAAGCATTAATGGCTACTTTGTCTTAAGTTCAAACAAAGTGGCAGAAATTTTATGAAAAAAACTATACATTATCCTGACTTGTGCTGAAGAATTCAACATACAGTTAATTGCATATTAGAGCGCAATGGTTCCCGGAAGTTCGGTTGTGCAAAAACAGGTACTTCTGATCTGAACAACAGGGCAAATGTGCCCTTCTATTATAATTTCATATATTTTTTTTATTTCTCAAAAGAAACTTTCAACATGGTTCTACAGTGATTCCAAGTATTTAAGCTTTCATTTTATATCAACATTACCCAAATATTTTACTTATTGACAAAGTTACAGCTATGCGTAGGAACTATTTTGTTTAAAATATGTACTACTTTCTTGTATGTTCTTTCTGACCGGGCTCGAATTAGTGGTTCTATACCTTAACTCCCATTGAGGTGAGTGAACGAAAAAAAAATAATTAAATTGATACAAATGGTATTTCTCTTTTCGTAGGGTCATGAAAATATTATAACATTACTTCAGATGGAAGTGATCATTAACTCATGTTACGCAGTATATGTCAAGTTTTTGTCACGATATTGTCAAAACAATTTACATTTATGATTACTTTCGTTGTCCTTATTTTCTCAGACAATTTTTCGTTTGTTGATTTTGAATTAGGCAGTAATGGAATAGTGAAATTGGAGATGTAATGATATACCTCACGGAGACAACAACCCAAATAAACTTTTGCAATAAATGGGGACAGATGCGTATAATACAAAAACTGAAGATAAGATTTAAAACAAGAATACCGATATCTGACGGAGTTGTGTTTTATGTATGTATCTGAAGCATGTTATTTGATATATAGATTTATAATAATTGTTAATTTTCAAATTTAAGGAACCAAAAAAGAACGTTATACATATATCTTTTCCATTATTGATGATAAAGTTTGATTTTTCTTTGATGTGTTGTTGTAGCGAACTAGCAGCCGGCTTCTGTTTGAAAATCGGGAGGCTGATGCAATTTGTATGTGACAGTAAGCATTTACTTTTTGGTCTTTATGACCTTATTGTGGGAAAAATTTATGAAAACGGCGTGTTTGAAATAAAAAAAAAAAAAAAAAAGAAAAACAAAAACAAACAGAATTATGGTCATTATAAAAAGTCCTTTCAAATTCCTCTTTACAATATTTTTTTCATTTTTGATATTTGCTTTGCATATTTATTGATAGAAAGTTATGGATATAGGTATAAAATCAAAATCAGGTCATGAAAAATGAGGCCGACTATGTTATAATGTACGCACTATCTTATATAAGATCACATATTCAAATCGTTATGATTTGTTTCTATCTTATCAGTACGGTAAATTTAGACAATTGAATTGATGTGCTACAAGTAAATATGTGCAAGTATTTTGTTTTATATTCTATGACAATTTGCATTCTATCCAGAATATAAGGTTGTGGTATAGTCAATCCTCCGTCGACTGTATTATAATCTGAGACTACTATTTGAATTTGTAGGCTAAGTTATAATCTAGGAGGATATGAATGTGGTTTCCTTCATTTCTGTATTCTTTGATTTTTTATGCTACACATTTTCTATGCTTCTACTTTAGCCTTAGTCATTTGACCCTTATGACATTGTATATGATTAATTCTAGATTGCCTCCTGATTGTTATATTATATACAGTGATGGAAGCAGGTATGTTTACGAATTAACAAAAGATTAAATATTCTGGATTTTCATAAACAGTTCATGTATCTTGATTATAACGCATCAACTTTATCAAAATAGTCTAAGACCGGAAAACTAATAGTCGAATTTATTTTCACAAAGCATTTTTGTATCGAGCAAATTAAAACAAAAGGTTTTCAAATACCGATAAATGAGTGAAAAGATACAGCAAGCCGTGTAACTAGTGTAAGTAAGTATTACTAAGATAGAGTCAATATGAATTGCTGCTTGTAAGACATGTGCTTTGCCATATTCAAGTCTCGTTAAAGGCCACATGTTTCTTCACAAGTCTCAACTAGCCGTAATGCATGTAGCAGAATACGAATTTGACGTGTTGAAACGACTACCGAAACAAAATAAAAATGATCTCGGTAAAATGCCAAATCTGCGACTAATACATATATTGCCCCCAGTCCAAACGGATCTCATTTTTAATATTTTATGAGTTTGCATTCTTTCCATTTAAAATGAAAGTTGACCACTTAAACGCATTAGCAGCAAGTGTGTACCATTCGCATTTCCTTCATATCTTCTCATTTCAATGTAATTTTCCCAAAATTTAGTTTCAGTGCTATCATAGTCGGATTGGTAGCAACCCAAATTGTTCAGTGGCATTATATTTTTACAACCAAGGTTAGCACCATCGTAAAAGAGCGATGGAAGATAACAAAGGGATGTTAAAACTCATAGGTCGATGACAAACTGAGAACCCATGGCAAAAAGGGAAAAACCTACCAAACAAGAAACAATGGTTTACAAAACACCATATAGAAAACTAAAGAATGAGAAACATAAAGTCCAAAAAAAAAAAAAAAAAAACCGGGGTTGATCCCAGTTGTCCTGAAGGGTAATCAGATTCTGCTCCTCATGTGGCATCCGTTATGTTATTCGCTAGATTTGTTGATCATAACTCTTTTCCTTTTTTTAAATTATTTTTAGAAGGTGGACAAGAATGTTTGTCATGCACTGCAGTGGAGAGTGCAAATGACTGCAACCATCGAATCCAATGTGATGATAACGAGGTATGAACCATCTTTTTTAAGAACCGTTTGTAACCATGCCTGCTATGTAACCAAATGATTATTTGTTTACCACTTGGATAAACCTAGTCCAAGTAGCAGATTTATCTCCTTTTTGGTATTATTGATTTATATAACCAAAAAGGTATTAATTGTACAGATGAAACACTGTAATGAAAACACCTGAATATTTATATAATTGTATAGGCATATGAAATGACGATAAATAATTGATTAATGTATTTTGAAAGATAAATGTCTCTTCTGTCATATTGTCATTATTTGATATTTTCATACATTTATACTACTTCTGGTTATTTGTTTGTTCTGGCTCATATTATTTTTGGGGTTGTATATGTTTCAGGACAAAGTTTATTAACTTCGCAGTCTCAAACACGCCTGAAATTCAAGTTGTTCTAGTCTCATCAACGATTGATTTTTATCCATTTTCAGCATATTCTGAAAAAAAGGATAATATTTAAGGATAATATTTCCGGGGACAAATAAGTTAATTGATATTTTCATCATACCAATCTTTATTTTCCGTATATATCTTGTAATCTCTAATCATTCGCTTCAGAAATAAATAAATCAGGAACAAGATTCTTGACTAAGAACATGCAAATAAACATGAGTTGGATTGAAGTATGTAATGACTAAAATTTTCTAACCTTATCAACTCAGTCATGAAACGTGAAACACAAAAGGAAACAGTATAGAAAAACACTAAATTTTGGTTGATTTATATTTGCAGTTATGCTACATGCATCATTATGTAACTGAATCAGGAACCTCTGGGTTTGATTTTGGATGTGCTTCTCAGCAGGTACGTACCATTAATTACTGATGTATACAAATAATATAAATATACAACATCAAGGACATTGAGTTTTCTTCCAATATTTAAGTACTTGTATACTAAAAGACATCTTCGAAATCACAGGCAAATGAATTAAATTTCCATGTTTATTTTCAAGATTAGAGAGGAGGACAACACCATGCCCAAGAAGAAAAACGACACAAAAACAAACAACAATAACAAAACTTTACACAGAACACTAAAGATAGAGCGACAATGACATGAACTCCAAACACCGGGATGAACTCTGGACGAGTAAGCAGATCCTACTCCACTAGATGCACCTGTCGTGCTGCATATTGCAAGTGAAATGCGATGATAAGTCGCATTCGGAAATTTTGCAATGGGTCCCCCTTTGAATAAATATGAAGTTGTCCGAGGAAAAAAAAAGACAGAATTGTGGCTACGACTAGTGGAACATATTCATTGGCATCTGTACCACAGATATTCCAAAACGGTCATCCAAATTATTTATATAACGGCGTTTATAAAACTTTCGAAGGGATGACTTCAACTTTACCAATTATACCTTGGAATCGGTATTTTTGTTATACTCTTTTTACCATTTAGAACATGGAAACATTTGTTTCCTTATAAACAGTAACCCTCTATCAAGGAAATCATGATATGAAACGCTATGTTAATTGTTGCAAGCTGTTTGAAAACGGGGTTTTAAGTTTGGTCATAGGAATGGGAAAAGAATCCAAAAATGCGCTCTGGATTGTACAATTTTCAGCACTAAAGATGATTTCTTCTAGTATCTTACCATGCTGTGGTTTTAGAGGAGTTGGGACTCAAATAAACAAGTCTTAAAAGTTCAGTAGTATACAATATTTGTAAGAAGAAGCTTCTGAACTTTTTCAAACAACTTTCTGTATTTGTTTCAGTTTTGCATGACCAGTGCGTAACAGTGTTTATGAAATGGTCACAAAAAAAATCAACTAGAATTTTATACAAATAAGGTTAACGACTATCATAAAGCAATTGTAATGTGCTATATTAGACTAGTATACTTTCTATTTATTTATTTAATTTACGGTCATATTTATAAAGGATTTTGTAGAGTACATGTGTACATACAATCTAAGACTCTTTCATCTTGAAAAAGTATTAAAACATCTGACTTTTCAACACTTTACACAAGTATTTCCCATTCCAAACTGAAAGACAAATTGAAAGAGTTGGTCCTGTTTTGTTTCATAAAAAAGAATGGCCAACGTAGATACAACTATCTTGTCTTACGGAGGGATAAATCCTACTTTGTAAAAAATCACTCTGATTCAAACAAAACATCCTGTGAAACTGACATTATCAAGATGCTTGATTTCTTGATTGACAACATATTTGTTACGTTTGGAGGACGTGTTTTTCAACAAACACTTGGCATTCCCATGAGAACCAACTGTGCCCAACTTCTTGCCGACTTGTTCCTTTATTCATATGAATCTGACTTCATACAGAAACTTCTTAGGAAGAAAGAAAAGAAGTTAGCAGTATCCTTTAACTTTACTTCCCGCCATATAAATGATGTTCTCTCACTAAATCATTCAAAATTTTGTGACTATGTTGAACGCATCTATCCCATCAAACTTGATATAAAGGATACAACAGATACAGTTAAGTCTGCCTCATATCTTGACTTACATCTAGAAATTGACAATGAGGGTCGGTTGAAAACAAAACTTTACGACAAAAGAGATGATTTCAGCTTCCCAATGGTGAACTTTCCATTTCTATGTAGCAACATTCCAGCAGCGCCTGCATACGGAGTATACATCTCCCAGTTGATACGATATTCCAGGGCTTGTATTTCCTATCATGATTTCCTTGATAGAGGTTTGCTGCTCACAAGGAAGCTATTAAACCAAGAGTTCCAAATGGCGAAGTTGAATCATCCCGTCGTAAGTTTTAAGGACGCCATCACGAGTTGGTTGACCGTTATTGAATATCCGTTTAACAGATGATAGCGGATATGTTCGTAATGTCGTAGCTACAATCCCGTCCCCTTTTCCCGAATATGACCTCCGAATTGGACTTATTACCGGGTTTGAACTTACATGAGCAACACGACGGGTGCCACATGTGGAGCAGGATCTGCTTACCCTTCCGGAGCACCTGAGATCACCCTCAGTTTTTGGTGGGGTTCGTGTTGCTCAGTCTTTAGTTTTCTATGTTGTATTTTTTGTACTATTGTGTGTCTGTTGGTCTTTTTCTTTTTTAGCCATGGCGTTGTCAGCTGTTTACCAAACTTTGAATTATTCGAAATACTTATGATTTTCTACCCCAGAAATAGATTTCCTTAGCTGTATTTCATAAAAACCTTTCTGAAGTTTTTGCCCTCAATGCACTGCAACTTAATTAGTACTTTAATTGGCCTTTTAACTGTTTTGATTCGAGCGTCTCTGATGAGTCTTTTGTTGACGAAACGCGCGTTTGGCGTACAAAATTATATCCCTCGTATCTTTGATGAGTTTTTTTTTTAATAGTTGAAATATCTAAAGTGAAAACAAACACTTGAGTACTAAAATTCAAGCAGGGGAAATTGAAAATTAAAAAAAAAAAAACATTTCATGTTTCACATATTTATACATGAAATAAATGCTAAGTTTAAAGAAAATCAATCTTAATTTATGCATATCTTTAAGGAATTTGATCATATTAATATCAAATATACAAAACAATTATTAAGATTTATATTATATCTTTTCTTTAAATTTTCATTAAATGAAGACACTTTTCTTTTATCTAAGCACAGACAAATAAAATATCATTATATAAAAGCTTATGGTTTCATTGGAAACCTTAAATGTAAGGAAGGGCCTCGGTGGCCGAGTGGTCTAAGTAGTTACTACTGTAATCACTAGCCAGTCAACACTGAGGTTGTGAGTTCGAACCCCGCTCGTGCGGGTGCACTCGACTCCAATCTTAATTGACTAGGATTGTCAGTTTTCCTATCGAAGGTCGGTGGTTTAAACATGTTTTTTGAGATGTCAAACCTCCCCCTACACCTCTAGCCAATGTAGAATAAAGAAACACATAGCAATACGCACAGTAAAACTCCAGTTTTCCTATCGAAGGTCGGTGGTTTTCTCCTGGCACTCCGGCTTCCTCCAATAATAAAAACTGGCCGCCACGAAATATCCCAAAAGCGGTGCTTAAAAGTGGCGTTAAAACACCAAAAATCAAATCAAATTAAATGTAAGGCGTTATATATCATTAAATTAGAGGCAACAGTATCATAAAATTGAGAATGGAAATGGGGAATATGTCAAAGAGACAACCCGACCAAAGAGCAGACAACAGCCGAAGGCCACCAATGGGTCTTCAACGCAGCGAGAAAATCCCGCACCCGGAGGTGGTCCTCAGCTGGCCCCTAAATAAAATTGTGTACTAGTTCAGTGAAAATGGACGTCACACTAAACTCCAAAACATTTAAATGAACTAAAATTAAAAAAACATACAAGACTAACAAAGGCCAGAGGCTCCTGACTTGGGACAGGCGCAAAAATGCGGCGGGGTTAAACATGTTTTTTGAGATCTCAACCCTCCCCCTACACCTCTATCCAATGTAGAATAAAGAAACACATAGCAATACGCACAGTAAAACTCAGTTTAAAAAAGTCCGAGTCCGATGTCAGAATAGGTAACAAAAGAAACTAAGCAAAATGACAATGATACATAAATTAACAAAGGACTACTAGCAATTACTGACATGCCAGCTCCAGACCTCAATTAAACTGATTGAAAGATTATGTCTTCATCATATGAAAATCATGGTTATATCAAATTTAAAATTATTGAGTTAATTTTTCATCTATCTTTTTTCTGTGTCTATTTATTTGTTGTTCCACATACACGTTAATACCGTTAACTTATAAAGCTGTTTCATAAACCTCTTAATGTGTTGTTTTGTCATTTCCAAAGTCATGAATCTCTTCAATGGCTGTACTGCTGGCTCTTGACGTTTTTTAAAGTGTTTTTTTTAGAAAATATTGTGTTTACGTTGGTTCTGCATGTAAAGTTTAGAAATTAATGATATATTTTCTATAGTGAATGTTTATAGGCTTGTTCACGATCTGTTGATACAATATTTGGACGTCGATCTGAAGGTCACCATGTTAAGTGTACGTTATGTTGTGATGACTCCAAGATTTGTAATGAAGATTTAAACTGTACCAGTACAGTACAAACACGTAAGTTCTATAATTAATACAAAAAGTGAAAATACGCTAATGAAAAGTAGTTCACCGATATCAAACATTGTCGACTATGGAGATTTTCAAGTTGACGACCTTAATTGTGAGGGTGGACGGCCTGACAAACAGATGAGGTCAGAATATTTTGAATAATGACCATAAACGGTTATTGCAAGTCTGCATCATAGCTGATGATCTTCTGTGTTTGGAGACATCTTGAGGCGAATTTGTGTGTTAAGACTTGTCCAAAAAGACATCAAAAACCTGGAAGTGACAACCGGTCATACAACATCGTGTAGTAGTAGATTTGAAAGTTTTTCTTGTCGGTCAGACAAGAAAAACTTTCAAATCTACATGACAAAGCAGGCATGACAAATATAAAAAACGATGGGTACTTTCGTCAATACTTATATATGGCCGTATGGGAAAGTTTGAATTGATAAAAGACCAAACTGCAAAATTGTAGCGGCTAAAGTCTTAATTTGAAGAAGAAAATGCAATAATATCAAAGCAGTTTGAATGGTTTTTCACAAACATGTTACATGATTAAATCCAGGAACCTTTATATTTGAAAGATTCACAAGACTGCCGTGAAGCTGTGTTACTGTACCAAAGAATTGCTTTTTAGATTATTTATTTTATTAGCATCTAGTTTACCACGTGAATGTGCAGATTTGAAATTGTCTACTAGCGGTGTTCATACTATATACCCGTATGGTGAACTTCCAAAACCGATGTATTGCTTCGTTGATGATACGGGTCATTCATGGACGGTATGTTAACAAAATCTTGGCATTTTTGCATTATTACAACAACAAATTGAAAAAAATGTCCACGAAGACAATATGATTTTTCTTAAAGATAATTTAGGATTTTGAGTTTTAAAACCATAAAGGGTTTTAGAGATCCCGTAACAAAAAAAACCAAACAACCAAATTTCTGAAGTTAAATTAACATGAAGAGTTAATAAAAATTCCAGTTGAAATTTATATGTACAATATTTGATATACCATAGGTAGGCAAGCAAAATAAGAATACATGTATTAAAATAAAAGATATAAGCAGAAATGGTCGATTTTTAAGGAATCTTTATGTAAGTCGGACTATTTAAATAAAATTCATTAATATAAATTTCGCACCACAACTATTGACTACTAGTAGCATTGAGGTAATTAGAGGAGGACAACATACTTGATAATAGTTCGCTCACGTCTATATATAGATATACCTATTTCCACCAATGGAAGGGACCTCAGTTGCCGAGTGGTCTTTAGTAGTTCATCTACTTTATTACTAGCCTGTCATAACTGAGATTGTGAGTTTGACTCCAATCTTAATTGACTATGATTGCCGAAGGTCGGTGGTTCTATTCAGGTACTCTGACTTCCTTCGCCAATAAAAACTAGCCGCATACCCAACTGACGTTTTGATAGCTTTCACGGCGGGTATCATGCAGAATTAATGTCATTTATGTACCTGGTAACCCTAATTGAATACCATCTTTGAGGATAACACCATAAACAAATGCTTCTTCTTTTCATTTAGGCTATTCAACGTCGCTTCGATGGATCTGTAAATTTCTACAGGGATTGGCAGGATTATAAAAATGGGTTTGGACAAGCGAGCGGTGAACACTGGATAGGTACATATTTACTTTATTGCTATGTTCTATGTTAACCCATTTATATCTAGATATAGGAAGATGTGGTGTGAGTGCCAATGAGACAACTCTCCATCCAAATAACAATTTATAAAAGTAAACCATTATAGGTCAATGTACTAGTCTTCTTTTAATGCATTTAAAAAACCTTATCTAAAATACAAGGCTTATATTTTTTGTACGCCAGACGCGCGTTTAGTCCACATTAGACTCAATCGTGGCGCTCGAGAATCAAACCAGAAGGTCAAAATAAAATACGAAGTTAAAGAGCATTAAAACCCGTAAACGATAAGATTTTTTTTTTTAAATAAATATCTTTAAAATTGTCTTCTAAGTATACTGTAAATCTAAACGTCGTCATATCAGAACGCTACTTAAACGACAAGCTCGTGGCCTTACCTCTCTTTGAACACATATGGAGTATGCAATTGGAAACATAGCCAGAAATTAGTAGTACTTTTGCTAATTAATATTCATAATATGTAAATGAGAATTGTACCACGTGATAATAGTTTGAACTGGACTGGCTTGATATCATTAAAATCTTTAAAACACGGATATTATAAATTGCTCGTCACAGAGTCCTTGTTTATAATCACTCTGATATTTCTGTAAAGTTGTCAGGCGGTCAAAATCAAAACAATGAACGCGAATTTAGTGATTTTTCGTGTTTTCGTGAGTTTATTCTTCTTGAAATAGGGTCATAAATAAAGTTCAACGACTACACATACAAGGTTTGGACTTGCTTATTCTCTGGACATTTAAGTTTCAAGTTTCATCCCGGCAACCTGTTTTTGTAATGACCTTGTTAGCCAATTTTCAACACGAAGTTTGCAAATTTGACGTTTCAGCCATTTTAGCCTGTATTTTATACTGCAATGTTAAAAGCCTCTCGCTTCGATTTTTAAAATAGCTCAGGAACCTTGATTTTTGCAACAACAGTCATTATGTTTCGTGAAAACGGTGCATATTGTTGTGTATATTTATTTTCTGTCCCGGCAACCTGTCTATCACTTAAATTAAAGTTAAAACAGACATTTTTTTCAAAATTCCCTATCATTTCAATATAATTTCCGTGACCCGTATTCGATTTCTTTAGTATAATATTCAAATAAGCAAAGTGGCGTTGATTTCTGGATATGAAATACTGCAAGTAGAAAAATAATTTGAGTATGGTACCTACCGAATTTGTTAGCACACCTTTGTCATAAAACTTATTTCATATAAACCCCCTATAACCCGTGGGTCTATTGATTGTTACTCCTTAAAGAAAATAATAACATTAGAGGATCATATTGTACTTATGTGACCAGTAAAGGATTCATTCAAATTTGAAGGGAGGTATTTTCATGTCACATAAACTACTATTATATCAATTACATGTCTTTCTAAACTGCATAAGACTGTTACATTCCATAGTGTTTTTTTTTTTTTTGCATGTGTCGTGTATCATTATTTTCAACGGCAATTAATGTCAAAGGATAGGGTATATACTTAAACATCATAATGAACAAGAATCAGTTTGAAAATGTTGTTTAGTTTGTACAATATGTAGCCTGAAAGAAAACATGTTTTTAAGGGTAGCATTTTGTATTCATTTGACTATACGTTTTGATTATTGTGTTTTTTAGTCAAAAAGAATTAATTATTAGCATTCATCTATCATACAACTTCAGAAAAATACAAAATAATGTGCATTCGCCTTCTGCTTTGCTTAAGTTCTGAAATGCTCCAGAAACAAAAAGGTGGCTAGCGCGATCTCATAATTGCGAGCATAATTGTCATTTCATTTGCCCTAGTGAGTCAAGAACAACATTCTGCACAAATAACTTATATTGAGATTGAGGCGAATAGCCAACAAATTCAATAGTTGGTAGATTGGTACACTGATTGTTTTAAAAGATAATCATCTTTGAAGTCCGGAAGCCTTCCATACACAAATGTTCACATTGATGTGACAGCATTGCAAGTATTTTAATCCTATACGACAGACAAAAACATATGATCTGCAACCATGCAGCCACATCAATATTATCTTATTATATATACGTCTAAAAATTTGACAACTTTACGACAGACATATAAACTGTCTCAATCAGGACTTAGTGAAATAAAGGGCTCATACCACCAACTACATTTACTTCGTCAAAAATGGTCGCTGTGTAACTATAATGAATTTAATTTATATCTGGTAAAAAATGTACACAATTACTTAATGTAAATATAAGTAGATGTAGTATGATTGTCAATAAGTCCACCAAAGGTTAAAAAAAAATGTGAGCAACGATTATATTTTGTAAAATTTTGTAGGCAATGACATCATACATGCAATAACAGCTGATTCTAATCACGCTCTGATGATACTGATGACAGATTACAACAATGTTACAAAGTACGCGGAATATTTATCCTTTCATGTAGATAACGAAGAAAATGCATACCGTTTAATGTTAGGAAAATACACCGGGAATGCGGGTAAGTCATGTGAACAGGTGCTTTTATGAATATGTTTCAAAAGATTGTGTCTTTGACCTGAATTAAACTATCATTTCAAGGCACGTATCATGTGTATGTACATTGCAATTCCGATAAAGATTAAAATTTCGTTTGAACTCTTTATCACATATAACCTTAATTAGGGCCCCACCGAATGGCGGATGCCCTATAGTGATAGGTCTATCCGTCAGTGTGTCCGTCCGTCCGTCCGTCCGTCCGTCCGTCCGTAACAAATTGTGTCCGCTCTATATCTAGAGAACCGTTATGATTTCAAAGTTTATACTTGACATCTTTATTAACCAACACCAGAGGGTGTTTCATAATGTATGTACAACTTCCTAGGTCAAAGGTCAAGGTCAAAAACTTTGATTTTAGTTGACAACCCCATGTCCTATGGTAAAGATCGTGTCCGCTCTATATCTTGAGAACCGTTATGATTTCAAAGTTTATACTTGACATGTATATAAACCAACACCAGCGGGTGTGTCATAATTTATGTACAACTTCCTAAGTCAAAGGTCAAGGTCAAAAACTTTGGTTTCAGTTGACAACCCCATGTCCAATGATAAAAATACAAATTTTTTACCACACATTATTCACAGCGGGGCCCACAGAGATGGCTCCCATCTCTATGATATCTGGTTTTTTTTAAAACTCATTTCATATGACTTTAACGCGTAGCAGACGGTTCAAAATTTCTTAAAAAATATATTAATAAAAATTGGTATTTCACAGAATGCTTAATTAATAGATACATTGAAACAAGTACAATTTATATGAAGGAAAAAACCACGATATTTTTTTTTACTCGTACAGCTAACTGTAAATTCTCTTTGTACTCAAATATAAACCGTTACATAGAAAATACATCCTTATAGTTTATCAATCTATTCTTTAAAGCTAAAAATGAATCCTTAGTATTTTATTATGACCTAACCACGCCTAATCTTTTTTTATGAAAACACAGTGTAAAACATTTTCGGAGTAACTATGGAAAACCATAACGGACATGTTTTTATATTAAAAAATATATTTACACATCACATCGTTACTTCGATTGAACACTTTATTATATTTCTCTATAAAAGGGGCATTAGCTGTCAAATTCAATGTTCACCGATTTGACTCAAAGAAGTAGGTCCCGAAAGACCCCTTTTTGACCCCAAAATACAGCTTTTACAAAGCTGTTGAAAATGTAAACTTTAGCTATTTATTGGAAAGTAGAATACTTTTGTTACATAAATATGGGCTGTCTTTGACAGTACAATGGACATGTATCAGGTACTAGCATCATTATTTCATGCAAAAATACTGAAATCTTCACAATTTTAGCATTTGTGCTAATTTTAAGATGGTTTTTCTCTAAAATGGAAGTGGCCGCACTTGTGTTCAGTCTTATTTATTGATAAAACATAACATATATAAATGTTGATACTGAACACGAATGCGCCACTTCCATTTTAGACAAAAACCATCTGAAAAGTGACGTTTTATGGCATATTTGATAGATTTTTCATATCTAAGCTTGAATTTGAGCCTCTTTGATGACCAAACCAGTTAAAATCTTTAACATAAACTAATTGAATCGACTGAAGTAGACACTTAATTGTATAAAAAATGTCAAAAATCTTTCACCAAACGTACTTCGAATTTTAGGCCAAAATTAGCCTTTACCGGACCTTCTCCTTTGCAAGTGAATAATTCATCAGCGATGTTTCTTAACTTTTTTTTGACAAAATGGAACCAAACTGGCTGCTAGAAGCGAATTATTATTTCACTATTTCACTTTCATTAATGATTGAAAAAAAATCTAATTTTAATTTTTTATATCTCGTACCTAATGTCCCTTTAAAAGGCTTGCTCCTTTTTCAGTGTAGTGTTTTTATAGACTGGTGTTTGTTTTTGGTGTTGAGATTGCATTCATGATATTATTAGATCCCACTGATTACTGGGGTTTTGTAGTACAAAAGCAGGTATTTCCGATCTGAACAACAGGACTAATATGCCCTCGTATAATTTTTCAAATTAAAAAGGGTTCTACAGTAATCCCAAGTAATTAAGCTTTCATTTGATACCAAAAATTAACCTTATATTTTACGAAATAATTGACTATGTTACAGCTGCGTAAGACCAGGTCCGATTTAGTGGTTCTATACATTTAATCGACTTTTCATTACTATCTTGATGTCCTCCTACTTTTTTATCGAGTTGCACATATACGGCTTATAGTCAGAACCTACCTGTTCAATTTGATCTTGTAAAAGTAGAGAAGTCAATAGCATTAACGGTACCAATTTTACTGCACCAGATGCGCGTTTCGACAATAAATGTCTCTTCAGGCCGAATTATTTGAAAATCAAAATGTATTAAACAAAAATGAAGAACTTATGAACCTTAAAGGACAAACAGAATATCCAATACCGGGCAAGGAATCAGAGCTTTGCATGGGGGAGATATACTCTTTAATTTGTTTAAAAAATGTTTTAATATTATTGATATGCGACGCGTACTTTGGTACTGGCATAAAAATACGGATTTTGTGTTATTAAAATTTTCTGTTACAAAATTTTGGAAATTATTTAAAGTTAAGGAATGTACCTCCCTCATGCAAAGCTCTGATTCCTTGCCCAGCTTTGGCTATACTTTTTGGTCCTTTCTGGTTTATAGCTCTTCAGATTTTTAATAAGCTTTGGATTTTCAAATATTTTGGCCTCGAGCATCACCGAAGAGACATTGATTATCGAAATGCGCATCTGGTGCAAAAAATTGGTACCGTTTATGTTATTACTACCACTGGGTCGATGCCTCTGCAGGTGGACTGATACCGAGGGTATCACCAACCCAGTAGCCAGTACTTTGGTACTGGCATGAAAATACGGATTTTGTGTTATTAAAATTTGCTGTTACAAAATTTTGGAAATTATTTAAAGTTAAGGAATGTACCTCCCTCATGCAAAGCTCTGATTCCTTGCCCAGCTTTGGCTATACTTTTTGGTCCTTTCTGGTTTATAGCTCTTCATATTTTTAATAAGCTTTGGATTTTCAAAGATATTGGCCTCGAGCATCATTGAAGAGACATTGATTGTCGAAATGCGCATCTGGTGCAAAAAAAAAAAAATGGTACCGTTTATGTTATTTTCTGTGTTGTTAAAGTCAAGATAAATAAAGGTATTATATGATTTCCGTGGATACAACGTTTATTCATTAACCTTCATCAAGTATGCTCGAGTACGTACTTCGGATCGTACATAACTCCAAACGAACCTAAAACGTCAAAGCCGTCTAAGGTCAACTTTGCCTGAGTGAATTGCAATCTTAGATTTAGCATAATATATTATATTATGAACTGGAAGTTTACTTACAAAATGTATTGCTGAATCATGCCAATTTCAAAGTAATGGCATTTGATTAAAACTCCTGGGGGACTTAAATTCCACCATAACTAGTTCAATAATTACTCTTACGCTAAGTTTTGATTGCTGATATAATAGTTGTATATAATTTAGAAACAGGTTTCACAGAAGGAAAAAAAAAAGAATAAATCATGTCAATTAGTCACTTATTTGTGTTAGAATCAATCAGTTGGTAGGTAGTCCATATCTAATACGAAGTTAAACAGCATTGGAAACAAAATATTCCCAAAAGTTAAGACAAATATGTGCAAGGCAATCTATGCTTGGGGGTAGAAAACCCTAGTGTTTTGAATACTTCAACATTTTATAAATAGTTAGTTTACATTAAATGACTGTCTCAATGCTATTTCGTGCCAACGCAAGAGCAATGCGAAGCAGTGCACTATGCTTAAAAATCATGATTTTGAACAGATCTTAAACATCACATTCGATTTATTTAAGAAATATCATACTTGTAGAATATTGGTGCATGTTATAGTTTTTTTTTAATCCATTAGGTGATTCCTTGACGTTACATGAAGGTCAGAAATTTTCCACATATGACAAAGACAATGACGTGGGCTCTGGAAGCTGTGCTCAGGGGTCTAAAGGAGCATGGTGGTATAGAAACTGTCATGCATCCAACCTGAATGGTCTATATCTTAGGGGACAAAATAGTCAATACGCTCTCGGCGTGGTATGGAATGCCTGGCATGGATTCTACTACTCGCTTAAAACTACAACCATGATGATTCGAAAATACTGATTAAAGAAAGTGGAATTTGAATTTTCTTTTTAATATCACCCAGCTTGAGAAAACTGTTGACAGAACATTGGTTTTATACTATATTGTGTGTACGTTTAAAACGCTGTTGATGGATAACCATAGAAATATGACGATAAAAGATAGCAATTTTAGGTCTCAAATATTTGGTTTTGTTTATAGCTAATCCGTATTTTGTAATCAAACGATTTAAAGAAGTAAGGCCAATGTCCATTGTATTAGTTTCACTCACATAGCCCAAATCTAAAAGTTTTCAAATCCTATTCGAAATAGAATATTAAAGAGTCTATATCATATATCTTACATATTGCTTCATAAATTCAAAAGTTATTCAGCACTACCTGTTGCTGTTGAAAAAATTTTAAATTTCACATGTTTTTGTCACGTTTTGCATCGAAGGATATCGTTAGCTACTTGAATTACTTTGTATCAGAGCGACAAATCTGGCATTACTTCATACCATGGAAGTATTATATTGACAGGAACTACAACGATTACTTAGCACTTATTTATAACCCGGGTAGCGCTGTAAAAAAGATATGGAATCTGTCTTATTAGTACGCTGTCGTTAATTTCTTTTGTGACTATCTGCGATGCCACGGTCATAAATTGACCAGAGATACTTCTTATCAATCACGTGGTTTTTATCCAGGCAGATTAACATCAATACCTGTCGGAAAACACCTTTACTTATTTCAATCGCGTAGGTTGACATTTATTCATGAACAACTTTTTAAAACAAATCGACTGATGCATAAAAAATGAAAATCGGCCCAGAATTAATTATTCTACAACGATTCAAAATAGTGAGTGACATTATTTTATTTCTTCAGGGGTTAAGTTAAAACTATCAAAAGGGTGTGTTCCGGTTACCGCCGGGTCACGAAAATTTTCTGTAATAAATATATACACTGTGACGACCCGATTAATGTATATAGCAACGGACCTGGATTACCCTGGAAAGTAGAAATTTCCAGTTTTAAATGCGAAAATTAATCGATATATATATATATATGTGGGTTTAAATTTTTGACATTTGTGAAATTCAAAACTGCTAAAATATTCATATTTG
Organism: Mytilus coruscus; assembly: GCA_017311375.1. Lineage (NCBI taxonomy): Eukaryota > Metazoa > Mollusca > Bivalvia > Mytilida > Mytilidae > Mytilus > Mytilus coruscus. The sequence continues at coordinate 130,386,730 of CM029596.1, forward strand.
AACGAATTTTATCCGATAATATACAGCCGGTGCAAGCATTTCTGTTTGTCATTTATGAATGTGCCAATCATGACTTATGATTTGACCCGTATTTATCAATTTGAGAAAAAAAAAGGAGACTTAAAATGTTATGGAATAGCTAAAGCATCTCTGTCCCATAAAATATTTTATCACTATCTGTCCAAATGATACTAGTAAATATTATTGAACAGTTGCAGTACTTACAAAATTTCATCACATCGGGGCTCAGCTGAAACATTCGTATACCAACCAATGATCTGGATTTAGAGCGAAACTTGATAATTCCTACATTTATTTCAAATCTCTTTGATCTTTAATTTTTATCAGAACAATCATTTTACAATCGTCTTAAATATGCATGAAATGTGTGCCACTGGAGTAAATAGTAATTATATAATCACAACTTGCGAAATATATTACATTTTGTGCAATTTCTTCCGAAAAATAAATAAATAAACATGGGGCATTTATTCAATTAATATGGTACAAATTTCCATCGTCAATGAATTTTCTATAGAATTCATGATGTCTCGCACAATTCCATCAATCTATCAATCGGCACACATATGCAGATATAAGGGTAACGGAATTTGCCGAGGTTTGCCGATTGCTGTTTCCTAAGAATTTATCACAACTTACGATTTCTTCGTTTATTTCTGTAATCGCGAAAGCAACCGAGAATGACGATATTGTAGGGCACCACACGCCGGTGTGTAAATAACGTGCCATGTTTCAAGTTAATTAACATGTCATTGAATTGCGCGCGGCATCGCAGATGAAACGTTTGAAGTCGGGTCGTAGTAGTTCCTGTCAATATAATACTTCCATGTTCATACAGAACTACATTATTGACTAACGATGCCCTTCCATTCTATTTTGGGATAAACACTCAAAATTTGCCGAAATCTATCTGAATTTCGGTTTATGAGTTATCTTCAGGCTTGTATAACTTGTTGATCTGTTAAGAAATAAGCTATAATAAGTAAAAATCCAAACATTGCGCTGTGATACTATGATTGAAAATCCTTTTGAAAATGGCCCTGGTGTGGGATAAATTCAGAGGAAATAACTCTACTCGAAATTTTATTACCCGCACAATTTTATCTGTTTCAACAAAAATACTGGACAGGTTCAATTATCCTTACCACATTTTCATAAAAGATTCGTCGAAATTATCATTTTCTGGTATTTTTTTGTTTTCATTTACTCTAAGAGGAAAAAAAAGGAATCTCTAAATTATCCACTTACTTTTTGAAAAGACACCTTTGATGATGGTATTGGGAATGTAACTGATTTTCACAAAATGATAATTTTTCTTAGTCACCTGGATGTTGAAAGCTCCCATATTATCTACAGGTTATATAGGTTACGTGTATATCATGGATAAACAAATTCCTTATTAAACATTCAATTTGCTTAAAGTATAAGCCTTGCATAAATAAAAAAAAAAAAAAAAAACTTTACTGCACTAAGATTGTTTTTATCCCAATTAATCCAATCGATACCAACACGTGTTTGATCTCGATCTTAATTTTCGACCGTTCTAAATGAGTGTTGAGTAATATCTGGTCTAATCTTGTACATTGTGTCATGGGTTGGTGTGTTTGGAAAGAATATATCTGTTCTATATTTATCGTAAATATGTTTAAGGATACTACAACTTCCACCCAATGACGCCAATACCGTACAATAACTTCTATTTTTCGGAAATAACAGTATTTGAAGTTATCACTTTCCCCAAAAGTGCTTCCCATCAGAAGAAAGACAAAGAAATTTGATAAAATGCACAAAGTCTGCCAATTTAATCTCTGTCTGAACAACAGTCACAGAAAAATAAATAAATCGAAATTAAAAATCATTTATCATACAACATACGGTTGAAAACATGCATTTTCTCTATCTTTTGTAATTTACGGTATACTGAATTGACGCCGAGCTTCGAGATTAATTAATCAATATGGTTGTTCTGGACTTCAAACTTCCAAGAGAATGGATAATAATCATAAGTCGAAGAAGAATAGACAATATAGTGGCGTGACATCGGATTTACACTTTCATTTTTTGACATAATTCTCATCGATATCGTACCCCTAGAAAGCATATCTAATATACACTAATCTTTTAAACTCTTGAATATTCGTTTTAGGCAATTTTCGTCAAAGCAAGGTCAAAGATCAAGGATGGCCAGTTCTTTACAAAATGCAATGAAAACTACATACTACTAAATAACAAATAATAAAATTAAATACAATATGTTAAACACCTGAAACAAGATACAACAGTCTCTATATTCAAACGCAATTTCAAAATGTTGACGCATTTCAAATAAAACTTGTAGATGAAAATGCACATGCAATCCTTTGAAAATTCGATAGATATGTTCATATTGACCCAATTGAATTGATGCATCTTTAAGTGTATATAATTAAGGTATTAGACAATATATAAACAAAATCTATATTGAAATTTATAACAAGCTTTTGATGTCTCCATGTTAATTCTATAATACTATATATCTGTCTTTACTTGTTCGCTTTACAGAGATAGGCTTTTTGTAATGAGTACAGTCTTCTTTTCAAAACTAGTCATTCATAAAAACAAATTATCACTGATCGGACAGAAACAATTAAAATAAGATAAAAACAATTAAAATAAGGCAAAAACAATTAAAATAAGACAAAAACATCTGCTTCCCATGTCAATATATCTGACATTTAACATTTCGTAGTTGGTAAATTGGGCTATTTTTTTTTTTTTTTTGGTTTACTGGAATGACAATGACAACTATTCTGATTTTCTTCAGATTTATAATACGTTTAATATCCAGAGAAAATTTTAACAAATGCAATACTTGTCATTTTTTGTGATGATGTTACCATTAAAAAAAGAACCCACATTTTTTAATGGACAAATATTATATGCAATTGGATTAGGCATGGAAATTGTTATCGGTGTAATTTTCCACATTTATCCCCTTCTTTTTATGGCTTGTAAACTTAAGTTCAAAATGTGCTTTATATCGTTATAAAATAAGAAGATGTGGTATGATTGTAAATGACTCAACATTCCACCAGAGACCAAGTTACGTCGCAACTATAGATTCCCGTACTGCCTTTTACAATGAGCAAAACCCATTACGCATAGCAAGTTATAACTGGTCCCGACATGCCAATTTAAAACAATTCAAACGAAAAACTAACGGCCAGATTTATGTAAAAACGATAAACAAAAATAAATATGATTAACAGCAACAAACGACAACCTTTGTGTTGCATGCAGGCTCCCTTGATAGGACAGGTACATACAGGATGTGGCCACTTTAAATGCACCAGGAGTAAATTATGATAATAGTGTCTCTTTAGAGGTTTTCGAAAAATTTAAGGAAAACCATTTAAACCCATGTTGAACACCTGAAACAACTATTTTACTACAAAACTTCAACTAAATCAAACACTGCTGATAAACATTCGTTTTTGGGTAAGGCTGGGGCTCATATGATATGTTGCCAAATCTATGTATAATTATGTACTTTTAGGTCAAATATTAGTATGTCAAATTCCACATTTAATGACATCATATATAGCTAATATTACCCCAATTAAGTGTCTTTATAAAATCATCCTATTTATTTGAATTCTACATAATTCAAAAGGACAGATTTTTAAAATTGTAGATTGATAATAACTCTCAACATATCCCCTTCTAAATTTTACCTTAAACTATTTAATACTCAAAGACAGAAATGACAAGAGGTTTAGTCTAACAAACAATTTACTAAAAGGCAGGGTTAATTTCCCCTGTATTTGTTTCACCAGAGACATATAATATATTAAAACCGTTGCTAAAGTCCTTTTGGTCGTTGGGCAGTGCAAATTTCCCTCCGTTCCAATCTGATTAAAATTCCGATCTATCATAACTCGCTGACTCGTCGAAGCTCACATAAGGATAATAAAATCAAAGATCTATATTTTAATTAAATTGCCTCCTATTATCCAGGTCGACCTACCTTGCGGAACCTTCCTATGGTAGTATGTGTTTATTTCTTATCGTCCTGAAAATGCATGAAATATTTACCATGCACTTTGAGTTAAGAAAGTAAAAAAAAAAGTTAAAAAAAATATAAATCGATGTACGGTTTCACCCAAATAAAATTGAGAATATAAACGGGGAATGCGTCAAAGAGACAACAGCTCGACCAAAGAGCAGAAAACAGCCCATGGCCACCAATGGGTCTTCAACACAGCGAGAACATCCCGCACCCGGAAACAGGCTTCAGCTGGCCCCTAAACACTAATGTATACTAGTTCAGCGAAAATGGACGTCACACTAAACTCCGAAACATATAAATGAACCAAATTTAATAAAACATACAAGACTAACAAAAACCAGAGGTTCCTGACTTGGGACAGGCGCCAAAACGCGGCGGGGTTAAACATGATTTGTGAGATCTCAACCCTCCCCCTATACCTCTAGCCAATGTGGAATAACCAAACACACAGCAATACGCACAGCAAAATTCAGTTTAAAGGAAATCCGAGTCCGATGTTAGAATAGGTAACAGAAGAAACTAAGCAAAATGACAATAATCAACATAAATTAACAAAGGACTACTAGCAGTTACTGACATGCCAGCTCCAGACCTCAATTAAACTGATTGAAAGATTATGTCTTCATCATATCAAAATCGAGCACAATCCCTCTCGTTAGGAGTTTAGTAGCATACCATCATAAAATATACGATATAAGAACACATTAACCGTATGTACGAAAGTTAACAAAGAAAAGTTCGTTTCCAATGAATTTGAAATCCTATAATTTTGGTAAAAATTTGAAAACTAACGGGATCTTAAAAGTACATACAAATAAGGGTCAGGATAATTTAAAAGGGAGATAGCAAACAGACAGACATTTTTCGAACTATTACATCCAAATATCGATAATGATAATATGAGAAATTGATTAATATCAAACATTTTATTTTCTAGACAGAACGTGAAGATTCTTAAATACCTCTGTGGACATCTTCAGTTTATATATCAATTCAGTTGAGTAACTTCATTGCATCATGAGCGATTTATGTCACAAGGGAATATTAAATGTTGTACTATAGATAATTAAAATAGGATTAAATTCAAGACGCACCAGTGTGATTGATACGATGACAAACTGCATTTAAATACTAAATGAAAACTAGAAAAGAAAGAAAAAAACACTTTATATTTTATATGTAGCGTAAAAGGTGTTTGAACTTGTCCATGGTTTAATTTTTTTGCTATATATCATGGTTCTCGAGAGTTAAGAGAGCTAACGATATTTCTTAGTCTTGGGAGTTTATGGAGTTAACGATTTTTTTTCTTCTCTGGAGTTTAGGGACCTAACACATATTAAAAAAAAAATTATGATCTCAGAAGTCAAAATGTTTATACCTTTCCGAGTTTTAAGTAAGGTACTGTTTTCTTTTCTTTTCACCAAAATGTTTCATTGAATTTTATCCTAGATAACATTTGTCCTCTGGGCTTATATGTTGTTGCTCTTTTTTGACGAACTCAGTTACTGTTTCTTTTTGTGTCACCATTTTGCAGATACTTGAAAATTGAAATAAATTCTATTTTGTGTTATTTTATTTGAAAAGTGAGTGTTGCAACAGACGAAACATTCTAGCAGGAGGACTTAAGCTCAGCCAAATGTTTTTAAACATATTTATTTTAATAGTGCTCATCTTTAATTCAATAATTTAATTGGTATTTTGCATGTAACCAATGCTATGTTTTCTTTTAGTCTCTTCTTCCTTTCATGCCTGTGTGTTCATGCTCTTTGCGACATTTTTATTATACCTTTATATGTATCTATATATATATATATATATATATATACATGTCTTTGTTTTGGTTACAAATTGTCCATTGCTGCCTGCGTCGCCGAAGGCGAAATGTGTCTAGTAACCGCTCGACGCTGTCCGTCAGTCCGTCTTTCCGTCCGTCCGTCAAAAAGAAAACTTTTGTCAAAGTTCTCTTGGCTTCATGAAAGGAATTGATTTGGTATTTGGTCTGTAGCTTGATAATGTTAATGTGAAGCGAGTGAGCAATTTTTACATCTGCCGTGCAGTCACTTCCTGTTTGCCGTTAGTTTGAAATTTTACAACACCCATTTTACAAGGAAAATTTTGTCAAAGTTTTCTTGGCGTCTATGAAAGAGAATGATTTAATATTTGGTCTGCAGCTTGATAATGTTGAGTTGTAGTGAGTAAGTAATTTTACATCTGACGAATAGCCACTTCCTGTTTGCCGATAGTTAAAATTTTCAAAACATTCATTGTACAAGGAAAATATTCGTCAAACTTTTCTTGGCTCCATTTGAAGTGAATGATTTTAATATTTGGTCTAGAAATGATCAGTTATGTTCCGGTATATATGCTACCTCAATCAATTGCATGCAGCGACGCAGTTCTAGATCCGGTAACGGTCTAATTATTATCTGTATAAAAATTAGAAGATGTGGTATGATTGCCAATGAGACAACAAAAGACACAAAAATTAACAACTATAGGTCACCGTATGTACCAACTTAAAATATGACTTTTATGCTATTGGCTAAAAATAATGTATCACGTTTCAAGACTTCAAAAATATTTTCGAGACTGGAATGAGCTTCCGTCTTTTATATTTGTCTGGAAACTGCTGTAATTAGAAGGTCGTTTTGAATTTCTATCCCTAAGTTATAGTAAATCAAACCCTTAGTTCAAATAAATATTGGAGGAAAGTTGAAGTACAATGTCTTTTAATAAAGTTAATCATTATAACAGATGACAAAATTATAAATAGGCTTCTTAGCCGGACTTGCTACCTAATTGCAGTTAATCTGATATATATGAACTAAGTTTCTTTTTTTCAAACGACTAACCTTGCGCATTCTTTATGTGCCTGTCCCAAGTCAGGAGCCTGTAATTCAGTGGTTGTCGTTGGTTCATGTCTGCCATATTTATTTTTGTAAACTGATTTGTTATAAATTAGGCCGTTATTTTTCTCAATTGAATTGTTTTGTATTTCTCATGTCGGGGTCTTTCATAGCCAACTATACGGTATGGGTTTTTCTCATTGTTGAAGATCGTATGGTTGCCTATAATTGCTTACATCAACTTCATTTGAACGTTTGGTGGATAGTTGTATAATTGGCAATCATACCACATCTCCTTATTTTTATAAGTCTTGTTAACGTTATGCTATTTATATATAATTGTTACGTTAAATTCTCTCATTATCCATATTTCAAAATATGTACCCATTTTCAGATTATATAATTGAAAATTGATTTTGTAAGAACAAGATCAGCGTTTACAATAGAAATTTAAATATCTGAGAAAAACAAATTGTATGACATGTAAAATACAGTAGGATGTCAGAACTTAGAACAAACATTTACGATGTCGAGGAAATATTGCCTTTATATTACAACACATGTAAGAACATGAAAACCTACATTTCATCTAAAGTGACATTTTCTTTCATTATCAACTTAGATTACCTCTGAATGTCCTTTGGTGTTTTCTGTATCGTTAATGTGCTTTATAATTGACCATATTCGATAAATGTACAGAACGTCTAATTTAGATCTTGTTTCGAATTGTCAACAGTAAATAAAAAAAAAAAACATCATGCAAAACCTACCAGAGAACAAATTAGTTAGTTTAGTTTTATTATAAATTAAATGGAAAGTACAACGATACACTTTCCTAGTCATTATCAAACTATTTAATAAAATCCATTTCTAACCGTACACAATGTTATCAAAATAATTACAGAACTATCAGATATTTATTAGTGTTGATGCAAAACTGAAAATTTATTAAACCTGATTAAAACTCGCTTTAAATGTTACAGTTTAAATCTGTGCTACTAACATCACAAAAGACAACAACGGTTCCACCCTATTCATGGCAGCAATAAACAAAATGAACATTGAAATATTTAAGCAGTCCTTTCTAAGTTTAGAATAATGTCTTATCAGTCTGTTAAGATATTTTTCGTGTTAGCCTGATGTGGAAACGAGACATGAATTAAACTGAACACATTGCATTGTCTATTTGGAAGTCATTGTATTAACTTGATAAATTGAAATCGCAAACACTTTCTGTATTGATATTTGAATTATACTATTAGAAGTACAAATACGTCGTAATGAAACCTTGGCCTAGACAATCAACACATTTCTGTTAAATCTTTTCTAAAATGTAGTCCGCATGACATTTACAAGTTCTTAACTATATCCCGAGGTATACAAATAACACGATGCAGATGCGGTATGATTAACATAGATACAACTATCCAAGATCGCCAAAAAAGGTAGAGAATTCAGGGGTTGATCGAGGATATTGCTGACTGTTTGAAGTACATTTTTCTGAACTTTAATTTGGTATCATCTTTAAGTACGGAGAAGACTCGATATTGTTCTGTAGATTAGGCTGTAAGTAAATTAAATCGCAACTGTCTCTTGGTATGGGGTGAAATAAATAGTAATAGATAACTGCAAGATCTAATATTTTACTGGAGACTAGTAAAGAAACGAAGATTACTTCATCCTGTTTATTATGTATATAAATCATTATTGTTCACCTACCTAGGTACACCGTGTTCTTTTACCAGATACAACGCGTACGTTCATTAATCAAAACCCATGTATTACAAATATCCGGACCAATTTTTGTTCTGCTTTACATTAACATTGTGACCACATTGCATTACAACTACGTATTAAAAGGTTTTCTTGACAAATATCATATTTTTGTACACGAAAGAGTTATTGACATTATCTTCTTGCTTAATTGCATAGCACCATTCAAATGTAAATGACCTCACTTACTGGAATATTCCTGTCAGAAATTCAGATTGTAAATGACGCCGTTAACTGACATATTCCTGTCAGAAATTTGCATTTACATGCCAATCAAACGTCAAAAACTTCGAGAGATGGCAAAAGTTGAAGTTCACTACTATTAAATAAAGGATTAGTAGCCGGAAGTTCACCGGTTGGTCGTGAGGTATTGGCAAAACTGTCTGCTCTCCTGTCACCCTAAAGCCATGGTCACATTATGCAATCTTTTCATAATTCAGTTCAGTAACTCGGTAAACAATAGGAAGAATGGAATAAATAAGTTAAGGAAGCCTTTATTACAGTGCTCTTGTCTGGGTGGTGCACAACATGGAATCGTTCAACTTTGATATTCTTTTTCAGTCGGCGACAACAACATTTGTTCTTTCTGTGAGATTCCATCAGGCATGCTCGCCATTATCATTACCTCATCAGTTAAACAAAAGGATGACTCATAAATTTTGATCTCATTTGAAAAGTAAAATAACAAAAATACCGAACTCCAAGGAAAATTCATAACGGAAAGTTCCTTAACAAATGGCAAAATCAAAAGCTCAAACACATCAAACGAATGGAAAACAAGTGTCATATTCCTGACTTGGTACAGACATTTCCTTATGTAGAAAATGGTGGATTAAACCTGGTTTTATAGCTAGCTAAACCTCTCACTTGTATGACAGTCGCATATAATTGGATTGAATATTTGAGTTTTGACGCGTGGCAGAACTAAGAACAAGTCTACCACACGTTGATTGTAAAATTATAATCCACCAGTCGTTTCCAGTTTAAAGCTGATATGAATTAGAAAGAAAAAAAAAAAAACACATTTTATTTTCAGCAGAGAGTATTAAAAACATCAGCCGCTCAACACCATATGATCCTTTTTTTTTTAGTGTGCTACGTTCACCATGGCAATGCACTAAAAAATCTGCAGCATATCTATACTCTCGACTGATATTTTTTTAAAACTTGTTTGCAGAAAACCTGGCCTACAGGATTGCAAACCTTAGGTTTGCGTTACCGGTTAGTGATAAATATACTCTTTTTCATACTTGAATATATTGGCATTATATGGTGTGGGTTACGAGGTGGTGTAGCCTTGATGAACTTTTACGTGCTTGAAAAGTGTCTATTTAAGTACCTAAAAGTGTACTTGAAGGTTTTCACTAATAAATTGCATTTCTTGCGTTTTGTAGTAGAATATTAATCAATTTCATCACTTTACCTTTATGATTGCTAAATGAAATTATTTTCTTGAATGTTTTGCACAAAGTTTTAAATCAAACGACAAGAAACAGTAAAAATATCAGTCTCTACACGGCATATATATTTGCGAAAAAACTGCAGATGAAGCATATACTCCTGGGGATGATTTAACCTGCGCAGAGGTCTTTCATCATCGAATGGCGCCAAAAACTGCCGGTGTAATAAATGAAATTGAAAGAGAAATGGCAGAATTATATAAAAAGCTCACAACCTTTATTGAAAACGATAAACAAATATCATAAGAACTCCAAATCTTGATCAGAAACAGAAAATCTTGAACTTTTTACAAACCCAGAGTCACTGCAGGGATCTACAGTAATTGTATATCTATCCGGAAGATGCGTTCGGAACTCATGTACCGACGCCACATCATCACCTTCGGAATGCCTCACAAAAATCGGACTATTGTTGTATTCAGCACTTATTGCTAGTCTTTGTTGAGATCTTTTCTCTAGCTGACAATTCAGGTCTTTAATTTGGTCTTCCAACTGAAATTGGGTTAAATCATGAAAAATAATCATGTAAAAAAGTAAGTTCATTTATACTTTTTTGGTAAATATATAAAATTTTGTGGTACATCTATTTTGCGCTCATAACATCAGTATTCCTCTAACAGTGTTATGAATAAGAACGATTAAAATCGACACAAAACAGGTCTTAGGATCACAATCTTAATCAATGTGAATGTGACTCAACTCGAAAGAGAGACATGTTTTTGCGGTTTTAAATCGTAAGACAGCAGAACCAGAAAATTCGTCTGTTTTGAAAAGTTACCGAATTTGTCCTTTTCAATATAGCAAAATTTTTAACTGAGTCTTAATTGCAAGCAGGTGAAACATAACAGAAGAAAGCTCTGGTCTCGTTTTGAGCTCACTTTCAGGTTTTTTGTTTTTGTTTATCTTGGTTTTGGTATGTTCCAAATTGATTTACGAGATTAAAACATTGATAAAGTAGTGTTGCTCCTTATTTATTATCGTAATGGGATTAAGAATTTCGAGAAGCAATTTATTATTTTTTTTGATAGATGCACTCTTATGGGACATAATAACAACAAAAAAGAGGTAGGAACAGACACCGAACAACAAAACAAAAGCAGAAAAGAAATACAAAAGTCAAAATCAGGTCCTAGAAATATACACAATCTTTAAGTCTAGAAAACTTTGAACTAGCCTACAGTATCTGTTTGTTCTATTACTCGAGCCCTTTCGAATTAACTTTGACAGCTTGTTCTTATGATGTGCTATAATACCACTGTCTCAGGTAAGAGGAGGTTTGAGTATGGAACGCCACAGCTGTCTTATGTGGAACTCTGATATTACTTTATGTTGTTTTATTATTACTTGATGATATTTTGTCTTTACTTAATATGGTTTTGACATTACGTAATGATGTTTTGATATAACTCAATATGGAATAGTCATTACTTAATGATATTTCGATATTACACGATATGGTTTCGTATTGACTTGATATAGTTTTGTCATTACTCAATATGGTTTTGTCATTACTCGATATGGTTTCACCATTATTTAATGTGGTTGTGTCATTAGTCAATGTGGTTTTAACATTACTTGATGTGAATGTGACTTAACGTTATGTAGTTGTTTCATTACATGATGTGGTTTTGTTATTTTGTAATGATGATATGCCTATTCTTTATATGGTTTTAACATTACGTAATGATGTTTCAAAATTTGACGATTTTACACTACATGATGTGTTTGTTTCATTACTTGATGTGGTCCTGTCATTCTTTTATGTGGTTATCCCATTACTTGATGAGGTCAAATCACGTGACCAATTCGGAAAAACCTGTTCTATTTTTAGATAGATTTCCATGTTGTATGTGCCTTGGATGAGTGTGGCCATCCATCGAATTATAGTTCAAATTAAAGTTCGGGTTACTGTTTGAGTTAAACTTTGAGTTAGTCTTCGATTTCGAATTCAAGTCATTATTAGAATTAAAGTTTTAGTTAGCATTGAGTTTCGAGTTGGACATCGTGTTTGAGTCACATTTAACTGAGGTAGAGTTCTAGTTACAACATTAGATTTGAGTCATTTTTTGAGGTAGAGTTTGAGTAAGATTCGAATTTAAGTCTCATTTAGATTAATTATGATTTTGAGTTGAAATTCGACCTATCTTATATGAGTTCGTAATTAAATTTTCTATCGCGGAACAAGGACTTTTGCTCGGGCTTCCGAAAAGAGGGCTCCGAGGTATGCGTACAAAAGATAAACAATGTTACAGTATACAAAACGCAACATAGAAGTTGAAAAAAAGTTAGATGTGGTGTGATTGACAATGAGACAACTATCCATCAGAGTTTAAATGCAGTGGATGTAAGAAATCATATATAGGCAACCGTACAGCCTTCAACACACCGTATAGTCAGCTACAAAAGGCCACCATGCAACATGTGAAAAATTCAAACGAAAAACAAACGGTCTTATTTATAAATAGACAATCTACAAAAAGAAATGACACACATTTATACAACGACAACAATTGAACTTCATGCTCCTGACTTGGGGCAGGTACATGAAGAAAGTGCACGTTTAACATGTATGTGAGCGCTAAATCCTAACCTTACATCGGACTGTTACAGTTGTGTAACAGCACAACACGAGAAAAAAATGTAAACTAGACAAAGTGATGCCCCCGCACTCAACTCATTTAACCGCTTATACCCCAAAAATGACAAAAAAAAAATGTTCATTTATCTCCCAAAAGAGCAAAAGATAATAAAAATAAAAACCCTGACCACATGCACACCTTCAATATATGTACAAACAGACATTAAAGAGAAAACTTCCTAGGATTCAAACTGTAGGAGGAGTTATGCGGAATAACTATATACCCATAATGGGACGGACAGACGGACGGACAGGGGTAAAACAATATGCCCCCCCCCCCCCCCAACTTTCAGTTGCGGTGGCATACAAAACAGTTTCATTTGGCTGTTTCAATAGATTGGTATGACTGGGTAATATAAATCCATCGGGGTGATCTCGGATGCTCCAGAAAGGCATCCGTCGTGTTATTCGAGAAAGTACAAACCCAGTGATTTGGTTTTATTTGGTAGTTTACATTCAAGGAAAAGATGACGGTTTTATGGTTACGACCACTGGAATATGTCCATCGTCACATATGAAACAGATATTCCAAAAGTTTATTTTTCAATTAGTGCGAGGTAGATCAGGAATTCAATTGATTACAAATAAAAGATTGATATTCGTATAAGTTCAAATGATCATTTACGCTAAAAAAAATCGGAGAATTCTTGTTTTATAGTATTGATGCTTTGTCGCTTAGTCCGAGCCCCCTCCCCGTTTCCTGTAACTTTAGTGTGAGTTGATTTGAAGTGTTTCATTTGTTAACAATAAAGTTCAAGTCTTTTGATTTGTGTCGAGCCTGCGACATCAATGTAGCGGCAGTGAGACACAACAAACCTATATTTCGTCGTCGATAGTGGCGTCAGCGTCTCCATCTCCATTTTTTAATTTCTATTGAGTTTAACCTTTCATTATACATGTTACTAAACATGTATGCCATGTATATTACTTTTAGAACATCATACTGGATTTGTTTACCTCGACTATTGTATCTGTATTTATATTGTATGTTTCTCTGTAAACTTGTATTTAGTTTTAGAGAATAAAGTATCTATCTATCTATTTATAGATCATTAGGTTTCTAGTGTTTTACATTTTCATTTCGGGACCTTTTATAGCTTACTATAGGGTATGGGTTTTGCTCATTGTTGAAAACCATACAGTTTTGTTTTAGTTAAATAAAACCGAATTACTTTTTCTTTTTTTTTGACCGATAAATGTATAGATAAATGTACAGCCGATCAATGACGCTTTTACACTTACAGCAGCAATATCAGGCGAGACACAGGGTTCCGTGGAATATTTTACAAATTTATTACAAAATAATGCTTCCGTTTGAGAACTTAGGATAAAAACAACAGGACCAAGTGGTTTGGGATATCCCAATTATGTCCGAAATACTATAAACTTTTAATACTTTTTTCTTATTATTATCTGCGGTTCCCTTTTCATACCAAATAACTCTGAACAACCACTCGAACTTTAATTTGAACTTTAACTCAATGGATAGCGATACCCATCCAAAGCACATTAAACAAACGATATATTGAAATCTGTTTAAAATAGAACATTTTTTTCCGAATTGGTCACGTGGTTTTACCTCATCAAGTAATGGGATAACCACATCAAAGAATGACAGGACCACATCAAATAATGAAACAAACACATCATGTAGTGTAAAATCGTCAAATTTTGAAACATCATTGCGTAATGTTAAAACCATATAAAGAATAGGCAAATCATCATTACGAAATAACAAAACCACATCATGTAATGAAACAACTACATAACGTTAAGTCACATTCACATCAAGTAATGTTAAAACCACACTGACTAATGACACAACCACATTAAATAATGGTGAAACCACATCGAGTAATGACAAAACCATATTGAGTAATGACAAAACTATATCAAGTCAATACGAAACCATATCGTGTAATATCGAAATATCATTAAGTAATGACTATTCCATATTGAGTTATATCAAAACATCATTACGTAATGTCAAAACCATATTAAGTAAAGACAAAATATCATCAAGTAATAATAAAACAACATAAAGTAATATCAGAGTTCCACATAAGACAGCTGTGGCGTTCCATATTTGAGCGCTGACAATCGTCTTTAACTCCGCCTAATTCTTCACTGAATGTATCTGTCCGAATTCTGAATTCTGTAATCGAGTGGATGCCGTTGGGTACTATCTATTTTAATTGATTTTCCTTTTTGTTTTAGCATACACCAGGCCGTTAGTTTTCTCTTTTGAATTGTTTTACATTTTGTCTTTCCAGGGACTTAAAAAAAATCTTACTATACGGTATAAGTTTGACTCATTATTGCAGGCCGTACAGTGACCTGTAGTTGTGTTCATCCTCGTCATTAAGCCTCATTGGCCATCTTAATTGTAATAGGTATGCACCCTTTGTCGCTGCTTTTCGAGGTCATACAATTCCCTCAATTTGTGTTTGTTACCTTGCTTTTTCTCAATCCTAATAATCGACGGTAACTTTAACTTTACTCTGTCGACGCACAATTGAAGTCAAGTTTTAATATCCTTGGATATGGACTAATCCTCACATGCACTTTCCATTTATCTATGATTTGTATTCGTTTACTTGGTAAAAGTCGTTTCCCCGATTTTCCCATGAATACTCGAAATTAATAATTTCTCGTTGTTTTATACAAAAGTACATAGACATATCTTATTTCTGACTTAGTAACTACATAATAAAAGTATGTACAATAAATACATATACCTCTGAAAGTTGGGTTTTAAATTCATCATTTTCTCTTAGTAGTTTTTGATGTCTCTCCTCTTCTTCACGACTAGCATGGGACTCTGTTATAGTCCTTATTTCTGAATTATACTTCTTGGGCCGCTTTTTTATTTCTATCATCTAAAATAAATAAGCACCAATGAAAGGAATTGCTATCTTTTAAGTTTTTTGAATCTTTATGGTTCGTAAATAAATAACTGCAAATTTTTACAAATGTTATTACTTTTTGAATTAGCTGTAGTGTTTCTGCTGATATTAAGATAGGAAGAGACACATCCTTGTGATAATCGAAGAGAAAACACACTTTCTACATATCGCTTCTTATGATTGATCCCTTGGTATTTGAATCATTTTTAAACGTTATGATAATCTGTAAACTTAAATAACCAAAACACGTTAGTTTCGTTTACATTGTTAACATAAACGACTCCACCAAAGAAGTCCTCGATTGCTCTTGTGGCTGACGTCTTTTTTAAGACATGCTGAGACCTTGGAACTTCCAAGCTCAGTGCATTTAGAAAAAATGGATATTGCTGGCTCACACCTAGGGTGGCAAGTTAAGTAGACAAATAATAACCAACTTTATTTCCTTATTCATTTTTCTCGACGTATGTGTTCCTTTTGTTTGCACGTCATGTGACTACCCTTATTACATTGAGTTCACAAAGAAAGCCCCCTCCCCTCCCCATGTAGGAAAACATTTATGCAAATGACCCAGTTGACATGCATATATTTACACGTTTTATTTCTTCTTTCGGTCTAACGTATGCAAAACCTTTAAACATAAATTAGCTCCCATGATTACAACTTCAGTCAGAAAATAACACGAGATAGTATTAAATAAGAGAAAGCGAAAGTACGTAGCTGATATTAAATGGTTGATATAAATAAAGCTTACGATGATACTACAGGACTAATACGTGAATAAAAGGTGCAATATTGGCGGAGACAAAAAACCGAATATTCAAAATTAGATCTATTACAATTCAAATTTCGAGACTGAAACAAAGATTACCTTGATTTGTATCTTCTTATTAGATTATTGAGATTTGAACATCGGTAGACTACTGTCCCCTACATTTAATCCCGTCATGTACCTGTCTTAAGTCAGGAACTTTGGCAGTTGCTGTCTTAGGTAATAAATTGATCTTTCAGGTTATTTGGAGAATTTTGTGTTATTGGCTGATCTTTTATACAAATGATTTCTGTCTAGTGTAAATGTATTCACAACTTTTAGAGACTCAGAACAATGTAGATTGATTGATTGTTGGTTGCTTAATGAACAATTTAGAGCTTGACATAATGTCTAGACACATGTCTTGTTGAAGACTAATAGTTATCCTTTAGTGTTTTTTTTTCGGATTTTTTGTTAGATTTCTGTCTTATTGACGTATACAGCACAATATATTCGTAATCTTACCTTTGGGACAAAAATAAGACCCGTGGATAATAAGCTGCATAGAAGAATGGCTAACGACACAAAGGCAAAGCTGGCATCTTGTTGATTGTTTATAAGTAGTGTAATAGGAGCAGTTATTACACATAGCACCTGTTAAAGTACAAAATATGTAGAAAATTAACCTTTATATTCTATCAGCAAACAATAAAGAATTTATTCGTAATGTAATGCTTTACAATTTAAAAAAAAAAAAACACGTAAAAGATACAAGGCTTATAATGAAGTTCGACAGACGTTAGTTTTGTCAACAATATATGATACTCATTAGAGGCGTTCAAATACAAAAAGTTCGAAATCAATCAATTACAAAGTTGAGGAGCATTGCATCCTCAAATTCCCCCCAAAAGTAATGTCAAATCTGGCTATGGCCATACATGCCTAGGGATAACCGTAGTAATAAAAGTTTTTACGTTACAAAATGCTAATATATTTGTATAAAAGTAAAAAAATAATTAAAAATGTTTTGATCAATCGATCAATGCTCCGACTTTTCGGCTGATACTTCAAATCCAAACCGAATAAAATCTCAAACTTTTGACATATAAAATACAAAGATGCAATAAAACTGAATGATTTATACTTGTTTCTTTTATCAAAACATAATTGTATCCGAACAGATATTAAAAAATTACTTTTGCATCCTTTTCACCACGTAATAATTATATTACAGACAAAAGATATAACAACTAAATTCACACTACAAATGATTACTAGTTCTTTGTATGATGCTTCGAGAATATAGAATAGATCGGCGAAATCTCTTGAGAAATCTGAAATAATTACTGTCCGCTTCAACCCACATTAGAGTATTCACAGCAGATATAAACCATATTTACAAAGATGCAATTTAAGCTGCCATAAAACAGTCGAGAATATATTTGGTACTTAACAGTTTAAATGTTTTCTCTCAATTTCAGAAATATTCACCTTTTTGAAGGTTTTTTTTTTCAACACGGAAAGATTAATTATTACAGAATACTGAGATGCCCGGCTTTGGCTATATTTTTTGTCCTTTTTTTTTTTTTTTAACTTTTAAGCTATTCAGTTTAGTTTTATAAGTTTTTTTTATTTTAAAATATTTTGGCCTCGAGTATCACTTAAGAGACATTTATTGTCGAAATGCGGTTCAGATGCAGACACATTGGTATTGTTAATGTTATTAAGTTATGCATTGAATTAGATGCTTCATTAAAATCTTTTCAGTGGTTTAAAGCCCACCAGCTTTTAACTTTCATTTACTGTTTTAAGGTAATGATTTCTTTGACAAATAAAAGAAATTATTTGTTTTTTTTCTACACAGTCTGAGACTAGTAAATATGAAGATATCAAATCAATTTTTATAACAAACAAAAATAAGATAATAAAGAAAGGTGATGTTGGGTACACATCGATGATAAAGTAGCCCAACGAGAAAAATAACCAAAGGTATTCATAAATTCTTTTAAAAAAGTGTAACAAAATAAACAACTCCAAGGCAAATTCAAAAAGGGGAAGCCCATAAAAACTGACAAAATCAAACGCTATCAACCAACGGAACAAGTGAAAAACAACTGCCATATTTCTGACTTGGTATAGGCGTTTTCCTAAGAGAATGGTGGATTAAACCTCCCACAAGCAACTCTGGGTGATTCAAGAATTACTCATCGGAGATTCGAATCATTTCAGTTTTATAAATAACCAAACATAATTCAATAAAAATACACATTTCATATGTTGAAGCTGATTGCATATCCCATCTTTTTCTTACAGTTTTGTTTCACGAACTCCCAATACTTTTTCTACCGTTTTAGGTTTATTAATGAATAAAAGTTACCTATTTGGTCAATAAAGTAGATATTTATTTCAAAATCTATTCTTATAATAATAATAATATATAAATATCAACTTTGCAAATTAATTGTTTGTTTATGGTGCATTTTTTAAAGTTTTGAGTATATATTTGCATAGAAAGTTGCATTTAAACATTTATTTAATGTATCGTTTCAAAAGAAGAATACAAATAGTACTTCGAAAGTGTTCTATATTATGTTACACTAGTCTAACAATTGCCGCATGAACATATACCATTATAACTAATCTGCCATTACTCGCACGTTGAGTTGAATATTTTTTCTCTAAACGTACCAAACATTATGAATACTGATACAAACAAATATAGTTACCACATCATTATAAAACAGTAATGATATAAATAATGAATTAAATACTTCTATAAATATTAATGATACTATTTTTTCACATATCAACATCATTTTACATACTTTTTTTTTACAAAAAGACGCTCACGGGATAATTATGTATCTTGTCACATCATGGTTAGTGGTCACGTTTTGAATTTAAGTGTACCGAAACGAGTAAATGATCAAGATACTGAATTAGCACATTGAGTGAGAATTTACCAACCATTTTCATCTTAATTAAAAGAAATGACATCGTAACGCAACGAATATCTATACACAACAAAACATCTTAAAGCCTGATTGCACAAATTTACTGCATATTGCAAACTAAAAGTAAAATGTTGACATCACAATCATAAATGTCCAGCACAATGAGCAAAAAATGATTGTTTAATCACGTCAATAGGTCAAATTTTCGCATAATCTAAGTTTTAGTGCGAACATATCAATTGGTCAACATATATTTATACTCACCACAACATTATAAATACTCATTCCAACAAATCTAGAATCATTCACTTGTTTCAATTTGACACTCCTGGTTTCATATGCTAGAAATATCCCGAATAATAAAAGGATTCCTTTATAACCAAATATAACTCCTGAAATGGAAATATAACATTAAAACCATTTTTTGAACTTAATTCTGTCTTATTATAAACACAATGATAAGACACCATGGAGGAGATCAAAAACCGCAAAATCTGGAAGGACAATCCACACCATTTCAAAGAAAACTGTCAACAACTGACTTCATATAGGAACTTCTTAGGAAGAAAGAAAAGTCAGCAGTATCCTTTAACTTTACTTTCCGCTATATAGATGATGTTCTCTCACTAAAAAATTCAAAATTTGGTGACTATGTTGAAAACATCTATCCAATCCAATTTGAGATAAAAGATACAACATATACAGTTAAGTCTGCCTCATATCTTGACTTACATTTAGAAATTGACAACGAGGGTCGTTTGAAAACAAAACTTTACGACAAAAGATATGATTTCAGCTTCCCAATTGTGAACTTTCCATTTTTATGTTGCAACATTCCAACAGCGCCTGCATACGGAATATATATCTCCCAATTGATACGATATTCCAGAGCTTGTATTTCCTATCATGATTCCTCGACAGAGGGTTGCTGCTGACAAGGAAGCTATTAAACCAAGAGTTCCAAGTGGTGAAGTTGAAATCATCACTTCGTAAATTTTACGGACGCCATCACGAGTTGGTTGACCGTTATGGAATATCCGTTTCACAGATGACAGCGGCTATGTTCCAATTGTCGTCCCCTTTTCCCCGAATGTGACCTACTGAATAAGACTAATCATCGGGTTTTTATTAACATAAGAAAAGACGACGGGTGCCACATATGGAACAGGATCTGCTTAACCTTCCGGAGCACCTGAGATAACCCCAAGTTTTTGGTGGGGTTCCTGTTGCTCAGTCTTTAGTTTTCTGTGTTATGTTTTGTGTACTGTTGTTTGCCTGTTTGTCTTTTTCTTTTTTTAGCCATGGCGTTGTCAGTTTATTTTCTACTTATGAGTTTGAATGTCCCTTTGGTATCTTTCACCTCTACTTGATAACTACTGCAACAAACAACAACACATGCTTAATTCCTTGTGCACCTCACGTGTTTCTTGGCAACATTTAATTTTGCCATTGTGAACTGATCATTCTCCGAAGCAATAGTCCAGCAGCGCAAAAGAGAGGCGAAAGATACCAAAGAGGAGGAATATTCAAACATATGGAGTACAATAGTATATGTGCGCGGCTGTTTCATACAGGAACTTCTTAAGTAGAACAAAAAGAAGCTAGCATTATCCTTTTACTTCACTTTCCGAGATATGGATGATGTCCTCTCACTAAATAATTCAAAATTTGGTCACTATGTTTGAACGCATATATCCCATTGATCTTGAAATAAAGGATACAACAGATACAGTTAGATCTGGCTCTTATCTTGACTTGCATCAAGAAATGGACAATGAAGGTCGATTGAAACAAAACCTTACGACAAAAGAGATGATTTAAGCTTTCCGTTTCTATGTTGCAACATTCCAGCAGTGCCTGCATATGGAGTATATATCTCCCAGTTGATACGATATTCCAGAGCTTGCATTACCTGTCATGATTTCCTTGATTGAAGGGTTGCTGCTCACAATGATGCTATTAAACCAAGAGTTCAAAATGGCGGGATTAAAATCATCCTTTCGACAATTTTACGGACGACATCACGAGTTAGTTGACTGTTATGAAATATCTGTCTCAAAGATGACGACGGATCTGTTCAAATTATCGTAACCACAAGCCCGTTCTCTTTTCCTCAAATGTGACCTACCGATTAGACTTATCATCGGGTTTGTACACATGTCGATCAGAATCTGCTAACCCGTTCTGAGCACCCTGGTATTTGACGGGATTCGTATTGCTGATTCTTTAGTTTTCTATGTTGTGTTTTGTTTACTTTTGTTTGTCTTTTTGTGGTTTATGTCTTTTTTGCCGTGGTATTGTCAGTTTGTTTTGACTTAAGAGTTTGAATATCCCTTTGTTATCTTTCGCCTCTCTTTTATGTTGTATTAAAGTGGAGAAAATTTTAAATCCCATAGCTAGCGATGTTACTATTTCTATGTAGCAACATTCCAGCAGCGCCTGCATACGGAGTATACATCTCCCAGTTGATACGATATTCCAGGGCTTGTATTTTCTATCATGATTTCCTTGATAGAGGTTTGCTGCTCACAAGGAAGCTATTAAACCAAGAGTTCCAAATGGCGAAGTTGAATCATCCCATCGTAAGTTTTACGGACGCCATCACGAGTTGGTTGACCGTTATGGAATATCCGTTTAACAGATGATAGCGGATATGTTCCTAATGTCGTAACTACAACCCCGTCCCCTTTTCCCGAATCTGACCAACCGAATTAGACATATTACCGGGTTTGTAATAACATGAGCAACACGACGGGTGCCACATGTGGATCAGGATCTGCTTACCCTTCTAGAGCACCTGAGATCACCCTCAGTTTTTGGTGGGGTTCGTGTTGCTCAGTCTTTTGTTTTCTATGTTGTGTTTTGTGTAGTATTGTTTGTCTGTTGTTTTTTCCTTTTATATCCATGGTATTGTCAGTTTATTTTCGACTTATGAGTTTGAATGTCCCTCTGGTATCTTTCGCCTCTCTTGCATAACAAGAGACGGATACATATGTTCTTACTCCATGATAATACTATCATGATTGTTTTAACCCTCAAATTGCTTGTACCTGCAATCATGACATGTGTGCTTTTGTCGATATTCTACATTAGATTTACACTGTAACCGTAAGTTTCAAAGAACTATGCACATTTGTTATGATAAAGACTTATTTCGTGACACGAAACAATTAATTAAAGAGTACATTAATTTAAATTGCAAAGAAAACATTACTGTCACGTATAACAAATATTCAACGACGTCTTTTGGTCATTTTGCAAATAATGATTAATGTTTCACTCAGAAAATCCTGTCTCAGGTTTAAACAAATGAACGCAAATGACTTAGAATTGAAAGATTGATGTTGAGTAAACACTTTTTCGGCGGACATTCAGACAATTTAAAAACAAAATGATTTACAATTGCAGAAAGTATGCACATAAATTGAATTAAATGCATGCATCTGATGCTACTTGATGCAGCATCGTCTTATTAATCAAAGTAAAGTATTAAGTTTGATGGATAATCTGCATTATGTCACAGCACAGTTTTTTCTTCACAAAAATACAAGATCCATTATGTGTTATATAAGAAATCTTGCGAGATTCTCACTAGTAAATATATCTTTAACTACCAGATTATACAATGCGCAATATGAGTGATAAATTACACGTAATGCTCAGAACTGATAATTTACGTTTTGATGCACCCAATCGTCAAGTGAGTATTATAAACACACTTAGCTTGACCTGAACAGTCCGTTCAAATCGAATAAATTTGTTCAATGTTACTCAAGCTGTGTATTGAGGTTTGGCTATATATTGCCGAAACATTGATAAAAAGTAAGTCTTCTGGGTAAGCGATTGTCATCTCCGCAATTTCGATCTGCAATTGACCAGACCCACTCAACATCAAACCATTTGTCAGTTTTATTGGGTGATATGAAAGGAAAATATCTTATATTTGAGCTGAGCCTTGATAAAATTATCATGTCTGTTTTCTGACCTGTCATTCAGTCCCTTTCCCGTTTGCTCATGGTCTTCAATTGCACAATACACACACACGGATCTTTGTCCGTTTGGTTCGGAGACTCATAAATTTTCAATCAATTTGCAATTTTATAATACTCACTTACATTGTTTTTTTTTCAGTTGAGTTTATTTGCTTCTTGATAAATTGATAAATACGATTTAATATTTACTCCGAATGATCAGGTAAGCAATTCTCAGATTTGATAATGCATCAATGCTTGATGATGTTCATTTGGTTGTTGTAAAAGAAGTAGGGGTCCTTCCTCTTTAAAAAGGGGATTGATTAAACACAATGTATTGAATATTCAGTAAAATTTGCAGTGTAATAGGAAATATGCGTAGGTTAATATTTCTGAGTAGTTTCAAACAATTAAAGGTTATAAGAGAATTACTGCAAATTGGATTAGATATTTGCATATTTTGAGTATTTCTGATCAAAATGAGCAGGAAAAAAAAATCCAACTTTTATTCTAAGTAAATTTATATTTTATGTTTCATTTTTATTAATATTGGTTGTTGATGTCCTTGCATCAAATTTTTACAAAACTAAGTAATTTTTCAATATGTTACCAAAGTTTTTTTTCAAGTGAAATTTTAGGAACAAATTATATTTCGATTGATTGAATAGATGTATAATATTAACAAATCTTCTAAGCATGCTATTTGGACCCTCCAGTGTGCTTCAATAAATCCCAGCTTAGAGTCATAGATGAAATAAATAGAAGAGAAAGTGATAAAACTAGTCTTGCTGAAGTTGAAAATGAACGTGAAATGTTTTGTCGCAATCTTTCCAAAATTATTTGTATGTTAGTTATGGAGCTTAATTCAGTTTGAACTCAATTTTCCTCTGATTCCCACTGAATTTGTTTTTGGCTAATCTAGATTTAATAGGTACTGTTTGTCTTAATCAACTTTCAATGTTCTACATTACCCTTCGGCTTCATGACTTGCATCATCCTTACTTTACTATGACTGATTGAAATGAGACCAAGGAAGCGATATTGCCTTCACCTAGATAATTTTTCAAGTTTTCGACTAATGACGATTGGAGGTTAACTGCAATAGAATTGAGAATGGAATGGGAATGCGTCAAAGAGACAACAACCCGACCAAAGAGCAGAAAACAGCCCATGGCCACAACACAGCGAGAACATCCCGAACCCGGAGGAGGCGGGCTTCAGCTGGCCCTTAAACACTAATGTGTACTAGTTCAGTGAAAATGGACGTCACACTAAACTCCAAAACATATAAATGAACTAAAATTAAAAAACATACAAGACTGACAAAGGCCAGAGGCTCCTGACTTGGGACAGGCGCAAAAATGCGGCGGAGTTAAACATGTTTTGTGAGATTTCAACCCTCCCCCTATACCTCTAGCCAATGTAGAATAAACAAATACACAACAATACGCACAGTAAAACTCAGTTGCAAGTATGATTTATTCTATTTTACGTCTCGTTTTTTACAGTCACAGTCCGAATGCATTAATTAAGATAATCTTTGAAATCCACTGAGTGCTTTTTCTTTACAAATTATTTATCAATAGTAATTCTTATGGTTGTGCTTATGAATACTTACACGCAGAATGTACATTTTTAAATTACTTTAATTAAGAAAAGACGGAATATAAAGAATCTAAACTGTAAATAACATGGAATGTAATAATTATATAAAAAATGGAAATGAATGTACGCAATTGCAAAGGAACTAAAGTCAGTACGGTTTAACTGTAACAGAATTAAGTGTGTAATAGATTAGGAATGAACTTGCTATTTTGTTGTATTGTCATAATGTTACATTTCGGATTGTTGGTAGAATGGAAGTTTTAAAGATAAGACATTTCGTAATATCAATAATGATAAATCCATAACGACTTAACTAACTTAAATCGACAAAAATTACTTCTTTATTACAGAGTCGAATTTGTGACAATAATTTAATTTCCTATCAAATTCAGTGTAATACTTATGTACTCGCAAATTGAATTTTATGTCATAATACCCTCGGTAGGGGAACGTTTCTCTGTAAGTACAGATTAGAGAAAAAGTTAGACAAATAATGTTGTCAAAAGGCTCCACTTATTGTCCAATTGCGATTATTTCGTGCAGATTCGAACGAGACCAATTTATCAATTTGTACAATAGGGAAGTTCACTGGGAGAAGTCAAGGGATGAACATATCCTATAGCCAGTTAATCATTTAGATGCGTCACCTTATCAGGACACCGCCAATATATAGATGGTTGTATCATAGGATAGTATGCTGGTGTCGTGTCTCTTTTACTTACAATTGGCAAAAGAAACATATTGAAGTAATATACGAGGTTTCAACACAAATTGTTAAGAAGCCACAATGAAAGGATCCACAATATACGTCAAATTTACAGCACGAAATTGTGGATCCTGTACATTTTTTATTTATAGACTGTTCACTTACCTAACCATACTGACATGTTTTTTGAAGTACAGTGCTCAAGCTGGGGTTGGTACATTATATCTTCGTCCGTATTTGTTTGTGTTTCCATGTCAAATGTCTCAACCGTTCTATACAACGGATCCTTAATTTGCCAAGTTGTCAGACAGGCAACATCTAATACTAGAATTACTATCAACACTGTATACAGTTCACAACTGTTTACTTTCTGTAACAGAACATATAAATACGTATTTCATTTCGAGTATTAGTTAGTTAAATAAATATATGCTGAATACATGTAATCCCGGGTTCAAACCATATAAATTGAATGTCGTTTTCAGTTTTTTTTTCAAATGTTCAAAACAGTCTAAACATAAGGAAAACTCGTTAAAGGTAACATGCATATAATTGTTTACGCCAGACTCGCGTTTCGTCTAGACAAAAGTGAAATAACAAAAATACCGAACTCAAAGGGAAATTCAAAACGGAAAGTCCTTTATAAAATGGCACAATCAAAAGCTCAAACACATCAGAGGAATGGAAAACAACTGTCATATTCCTGACTTGGTACAGGCATTTCCTAATGTAGAAAATGGTGGATTAAACCTGGTTTTATAGCTTGCTAAACCTCTCACTTGCATGACAGTCGCATAGAATTCTATTATATTGACAACAATGTGTGAGCAAAACAAACAGACATAGAAGGTAAAAATGTCAAAAATTGGGGTACTAGAAAAAACGCTAAAAAATGAAAAATAACACTTTATGAATTTCATGCGTCCAAAGCGCTTTTTCTGGATTTACCTTTATCAGGAACGCCGAACGCTGAATATCTACGTGTACTAAAAGAATGAACAGGTAAATGAGAATGTGTTCTATTCCCGATTGTAACATTTCGAGTCTGTATTCGCATATGGGGTGATACATGATTAGCAAAAGACGATTATCCTCTCGACGGACACGGTCTTACTCCATTTGGAGGTTATGCGATTCCCTCAGGTTTTTTTTGTTACCTTGATTTGTTGTCTTAATCGGTTCGTAGGATTTGAACGTCTGTTACTGTTGCCTTTTTAAATATAATTATCTTATAATCTACGAGTTCATGCTAGTCTCCTTTGAACGGCGATATTGAGCTTTGTAAATGGCAAAAGGGGTGTTAATCGACGAAAAACGTCGAAAATTATAGGTCATGCGTTTTGAAAACCGTTTGTTGTCGCCTGAGGGAACCGTTTTAAATTTCGTATTGAAAATAATATAATCATACATATTAACTTTTAAACGGGACATGTAATGAACTTATAACATCAGTTTATTTTACCGTCCATTGCACAATCATCTGCTAAAAACTCAGAAGGTCAGATTTCGACATATATTAGCATAATGATTCCGCGATATCTTGATTTGAGACAGCCTCAAACAGTAACATACAGTGATACCGAATATTACCTGATGATTGAATTGATTTATCATTTAAAAGTTATTTAGTATCCTAAAACATGTAAAACGTACCTTTTTTCTTTTTCCTAGCAGTAGTCAACCTGTGAACTGTCCAAATTTTTGAAAACATCCCCCCATATCCTAATGTGAAACCAAGTGACAATAACCAACATCGGATCTTGAAATGGAGACAATATGAAAAGATACACACAAATCATATAGCTGCTTTTTTATTTATTTTTTTATCTTTCAATAATGCATAAATAGGTATAGAAAAGTGTGTTATGCAATTATTCATTTATAAGATTAGGAAACTGAATTTCAAAATGTAATGCTAAAATTACATTGTATCTGCCACATACTACAACAGAGAGACCATGTTGTCGAGGTATGAAGTATACGTGTTCATATTTTGTTAAAGAAGATAGGGTTTGTCAGTTACTCATTAACGACAGGACCCTTATCCTCGTCACTATGGTATCAATCAGCAACGGAAGTTCAAAAAGTGAATATCATCAATTAACAATATTAAACAAGAAAGTAGATTAAATTAATATAAAATTTAAAACTATGGCTGCTTTCTATAAAAACAAGATGTATAGCTGATAGGTAGTTACCTGGCAGATAAGAGGAAAAGTGGCTGGTTCAACAAACTGTCCATCCAATCCCAACAAGAAAATTGAAATTAAGCACACCATACAACCAAATATGGTTATATTATTCATATTTGGTTGGGAATATGCTATGCACCTACAAAATAAGTGTATTTTCAGCATCTATGTGTATTGAAATAAATTACATAATAACTCCAATGTAATGAATGTAATGTGTTAAGCATTATTCGGTCCTTATCAAGTGATCACCGACCTGGCGTATTCTGGTAACAGTCAAGCGTTAGTATTATTACTAAGCAGCAAATATCACTTTATTGCATTTCAAACTTTAATAAAAACCTTGCTACTACAGCTTTTGCGAACAAGTTTCCGTGTTATTATAATTGATAACGTTAAGAACAATTTATCTGGGAAATTAAATTTAAAAAATGTTAGCTAAACCCATATGAAACCCTAATGAGTCTTTGACAGTTACAATTGATAAAATATTCTCAGATTAAAATGTGATCTACACATTATTATCTCAAAAGGTTTTACTTGAATTAACTGCATATAAATATTTCCATTTTTTTATTTTCGGTTTCCAAATATTTGAGCTGAATGTTATTGAAGGGATTGTTAATCACAAAAGTGCTTTTTGGTGAAAAAAAGTCAACAGAAACACCCATATAGAATGTTTTTCTCTATTTTCCTTGTGTTTTTTTTTTCATTCTGTAAATGGAAAGAAACAATAATTTCCTGGCACTGAGAATAAAAAATATCCACTTTAGCAGTAACGCATATTTTTTATCAAAGTTGTTAGTTTTGATATCAAATTCATCTTTATTTTTACATTCTTACCAATAATTCTGACGGCAAGATGAAAGTAATTATGCTTGGTTAATCAAATGTCATCTTATATTTCGCGATTAATCCTTTATCTAGGGATGGATGACCAAAGCTTCACATGGGAATATTTTCATTACTAACGAAGTTTATATTTATCGATTATGCAGCATATTTACAGTGGTCAAGGTTTTCATCATTTGTCCGATATAAAATTATAATCGTCAAATTCATTCTTAGACAAAGGCAACTGAATATGGTGTCATGCACTGAACAATTACTGAAAATGAAGACTCTTGTCTTCATTCATGGACAAATACAATCAGATTCAGATACTAGTAACTATTGGCAACATAAGAATTAAGCAGATAGTTGATAGTGAAAAAGACAAGATATTGAATGAATGATTCCACGAAGAACAAAGCTCAACTAGTTTTAATGCATTGTAAGGTCTTCAAAAACAATAAGAGTGCATTCATTTATTCGGTACAATGCATTATCTTCAAACACTGTTTTGTTGGCATCTTTGTTAGATTTAACTGTATGATTGCTTTGAATTTTTAATTCAGTTGTGTTGTATATCTATGATGTATGTTTACGCTATTTTGGCTGCTTTATCCCAATTGTCGTCACGTTATCAAGTTATTACTGTTTGGGGTGCTCACACCCACAGTGTTGTCAATATAACGGAACTATTAACAACTGTCATATAAGCAGGAGATTTAGATAGCTATAATATCAGGTTTAACTCACAATGTTCTTCGGAAAATGACTGTTCCAAGTCAGGAATATGACAGATGTTTTCCAGAAGTTCCGTTGGTTAATACAGGTTTTATGGACTTCCACCGTTTTGAATTTACCTTAGAGTTTGGTGTTTCTGTTAATACAATTTTTCACACACTTGTTTTTATTCGTTTATGATATAGAACCAATAATTAGGCCCAGTCAGAAATAACATACAAGAAAGTAGTACATTTTTTAATCAAAATAGTTCCTCCGCTGTAACTCTGTGAATAAGTAAATTATTTGGGTAATTTAGGTATCAATTGAAAGCTTAAGAACTTTGGATCACTGTAGAACCATTGTTAAAAGTTTCTTTTGAATAATAAAATATATGAAAATAAGATAGGAGGGCTTATTTGCCCTGTTGCTCAGATCAGCAGTACCTGTTTTTGTACTACCCAACTTCTGGGTACCAGTACGCCGAAATATGTAATTAAAGGGATGTTGATTTTTTTTTCAGCACAAGTTAGGATAAGGTATAGTTTTGACATGAAATGACTACCATTCATTTGAACTTAGAACAAAATAGCTATGAATGCTTGAAGTTGCAGAATTTAACATAGAAAGCAATTGGGCGATCAATTAGTGGTGTTATTCTTATTATGTCTTCTCTGATTGTAGTATACCCTATATTTCTTTTTATGATTTATTTTATCACAATAAACAGGCCATTAACAGGTAAAATTTAGTCGTCTCTGACAATTATGGCCTGAATAATTTCTTTAGTCTAGAATGTACACTATACTTTAGTCAAAAGTGATAAACGTTGCACACTAGTATGCACAATATAAATAGTATAACTCATAGCTAAAAACTAACCCTGCAATGTATAAACATTGTGAAACAGCTGATGAAAAAAAGATGTCCAAGAACCTGCAACCTTTTAATAGACGATACACAAGTTGGAATAAAATATTAGGGGTATGAAATTCTACCGTACCTTCTATGTTTGTTGGCAATATTAAAACACAGGCATACAATTCCAAAGATTATCCCCAAGGCAGCTAAGGCACAAACAGATACAAATAAACTGTATGTTACAACTCTTAGGAATGGTTCTATTTCGGTACGATCTGGTGGTGGCTTTTCTCCTAAAAGTAAAAACCTCCATTAGTAGAAATATTAATCACAGTGTTCAAATGTGCATAATTATAAAATTACGAACCTAGATAAATTAATTAGAAATTTTAATTGATGTTTAAATTAGTGTTTTATTTTCTGTCCGACTCGGCTTCTGTCAAAGTCATTTATTTATGTGGACGATACTCATTTTATTACTAGATTTATGAATATATCTGTAGTAGAGCCGGCAATGTTTTCTTAACAGGCTCATGAACTTTGATGCACGTGTTTATTTTCAATCTTTGTCCGGCTAATTCAGTCAGTTGAATTAAGTTAGTAGCATTTGCAGTGCAAAAAATTAAACTCAAGGAGAAATCTCTAGTTGTTATAAATCAAGATCAATTGTTGATAAATATATTTTGATCGATGTGTTATTTTCAGTTTACAAAAAGGTATAATCCAAAACCTAAGTGTTTAGTATTCATCCTCTATTTTCTTGGAATTTCATCCCAAGCCGATCTCTGTTTGTCTCTTGATTACATATATTTTTTTAATCGCAGTAGTCAGTTTAAGTATTTTCTTGTGGATGTCAATACCAGTCTGTGTCCGAGCAATGCAGATCATAAATACTTTCAATAAGTTAATTGATTACTTGCACAAATGTTCCATTTTAACTTCATACGGAATAAGCAGAGTACGTTTTTACTTACCCTTCCATTTTTCAGCATCAAACCATGTAAAATTATCTGAGTTATAATCATAGTAACCTAATTTGCGATATGTTCCATCTGAAACAGATAATGAACATCTTCAACTTTATGTGTTGTGATAATGCATTGCCCAAAGCTCATTTAAATTAAACATTTAAAATTCTATGGGACTGTAGAAGATAATTAAATACAACCCTAACATTCCTTATTTCGTGTATATTGAGAAAAAAGCCCAATGTTCTACAAAGAAAAGATCGTTTAAGACACTTGCATGATTCTTGCATTACAAAGCAATGCTGATGATCTTTAAGGAAATTCAAAGACCATAAAACTCATCAAAGATACCAGATTTATAATTTGTTAAGCCGTACGTGCGTTTCGTCTACATAATACTCATCATTAAAAGTAAAACTAGTTATTGAATAGATAAAGCAAAAGTTTAATGTAATTTTCACTACTATAAACGGACGAAGTCCTGCTTTATAAACACTTAAGTCTATAGTTATTTTGGTAATTTCTGCGATCACATTTTATGTTCTATATACTTGATATGTTATAGGAATTCAAACGTTTTGAAATAGCTTACTTATCATCTGTTCAATCTGTGTCCAAGCAATTCTGTCACCTTCCGAGGAGAAAGCAACATTTCCCTGCGAACATAAAATTAACAATATATCTAATAATCATTATTTTAATACTGATGTATATCGAACGTCTAGACACAGTCAAAGAAATATTACGTTAGCCAATACCTCAATAAAAACAATTTGTTTCAGTGAACCAAATTAAGACAAGGGCATACAATGCATTAAACATTGTGCTACTGAAGACTCTAAAGATGCAATAGAAAACTAAATACTTTGTCTGATGACTGCTAACGTTGATTAATTGTTGTTATATTATGTTTGCTTGTATGTTTCCAATACAGCATCATAAATCACAAAGCAACCAAGACAAAGAGCTTGTAAACGTGTAAACAAAGTTTAAGGTATCTGGTTGATGCTGTCTATGTTACCCCAAACAGAGGTTTGAACAGGTTGTGGTCCGAAATTTTGCAAACTCATTTCATATACCTTTTAATTAAAAACTATACTCTAAAATGTCTAGCATTAAAATCAATTACCCCATTTCAATTTTTTTGGCTTATTTAAAATAAAACAATTGAATAGATGATGATGATGATGATGATGATGATGATGATGATGACGACGATGACGACGACGACGACGACGACGACGATGATGATCATGACGACGACGACGACGACGACGACGACGACGACGATGATGATGATGATGATGATGATGATGATGATGATGATGATGATGATGATGAAAAAAGCAAAACAAACTAAACAAACCGAAACTCCAAGAAATCTGGTATTATTCATTGCTGAGTAAATTTCTTTCGTTACATCATCACTGTAATAGTCGAAATGTTCCAACGATTTCTTTTGTTCCACCAACCTAAAAATAAACTGCTATCATTGTCACTTTAAATTTCGATAAAATGTTCTTTCAACAATCGATGACAACACAGTGATTCTAATCATTTCTTTAATGATGAATAAATGAAAATGTTGGATAAAGTCAAAGATAGGGCAACCCGACGACACAAACACCGGAAAATATATCTAGAAATTTTATTGTATTCCAAATTAAGATAAGGGCATGTAATATGAACTTGTAAATTTTCCCTATCATAATCCTATTAAATGTTTCTGTTTTATTAGAAAAAATTATCAAATGTCTATTGATCATTGGGTTGTTATCTCAATATTTACACGCACCAAACATCTTCTTATATTCATTTTTATCATAACATCTACCAACAGTCAGGATGAAAGTGTATTCCACGGAAAAAAATTACTTCAAAAGAATAATCAGCGTCGTTCTAAACGTTTTATTCGTTTTACAAAAAGTATCAGAATCCAAGAAAAGTTTCTCAGAGGTACCATCTATTCTACTACTGAATCTTGGTGATGGCCATTAGATCTCTATTATAATTTGATTTTGAGTTAAAGTTCTCCGGTATAGTCGTGCCGTAAAATCGCTACATTCATAAGGAAAAAAAACGTATTTCGACTAGCCCAACAGAACTGGTAGAAAAGGAAAACCTTTTTCAGTAGTTTTCAAAATCTTTTGGGATTTTGGGTCCTCAGTGCTCTTTAACGTTTAACTTTAGTTGACTTTTTTTAACTTTTTTTTTATTCGAGCGCCACTGATGAGTCTTTTGTAGACAAAATACGAATCTGGCGTACACAATTTTAACCCGGGTATCTATGATGAGTTTATCAGTACCGTATCCTTAGAGACCAACTGGCACTGTTTGACATTGAGAGAATGCATAAAGCCACGAAGCCTTCCTCCTCCCCCATATAAGCAGATTTTTCAAAAACAAAAAGCTGTATCGGGACACTATGCTTCAGTTTATAACAGACAATTTTTGTTATTGCTAAAATAGATTTCCATTAGATAGTAAGAAAACCCAACATGATTACAATTTAGTATTTTTATCTCTGACATTTTTGTTGAATTTGGTGTATTGTATTCTGGCCAAACAGTCGAAATTCCAATCAGTACAACCGTGCGTTTTTACCAGCCGATTTCTTTTTTACTTTGACTAATACAAAGGGGAATTTACCAAACCGCCCCCTCTAAAAACAAAGAAGAAAGGAAAACATCTTGAAAATCATCCTGACTAATCTGTCAAATGGCAATCATACCGCATTTTCTTATTTCTATATTAAAGGGGCATTAGCTACGACATACGAAAAAAAAAACAATATGATTTTTGTTTTGTTCAATCATTAATGAAAGTGAAATATTGAAAAAAATAATTCGCTTTTAACAGTCAGTTGGGTTCTGTTTTTTCAAAATAAGCTAAGAAACATCGCTGATGAATTATTCACTTACAAGTGAATAATTCGACCTCATTGAATCCGTATTCATGTGATCTTCTATCTAACCCCTTAGCTAGAGGTGTGTTACGCATGAACTAGGCGTGTTCAGCTATTACAAGGAAAAGTATGTCAACATTGAAAGAGAAACAAGGGTAAACCATTTGGTTGACTGATTCGATCCACAAAAACTTATTCTTAAACAGGTAAAAACAATGATTAACATATTTGTTTAACCTATAATATGAAATCAAACAGAGCTAGAAAAATCCAATTGCACGTGTTCGCTATATTTTTATATTTTTATTTATATTTATATCGGGTGATATGACCGTCAACAGTCTTCGGAGGTCACCTCGATGGTTAATTAGATGGCGTCTAGACTTAAATACACACGAAATGCTGATATTATCGCGCCCATGGATTGTTAATTGTTCATTTTAGACTTTTTGTAAGTTGGATTTACGTTTTGATAGGTTATAAATAAAATATAAGAACTTGAGTCAAATTGGTGAACATGAACTTGACAGCTAATGCACCTTTAACTGTATCTGTGATACCCTCTAATTTGAGGCAAATGAGATATATAATCAACAGTCACCGAAAAATGTAAGAGGACATCATCATTACAGCGTCACTTTAAGTTAAAGGATAATACAAACTTCTTTTCAATCTTCGTTAATGTATAGATGATTAAGATAAAATACCTTTATGGTATATTTCTTTAATTCATTGCTTTTACTGTTTATTTTTTTCTGAAGATCACTAAATAAATAAAGAGCAAGGCATAGATTTCCCATGAATATTTTCCCCACTTATTATCACTATGGCCATTTAAAATAAAAGTATTTCAATCTTTATAAAATTTTCCAGTATCACAGCTTTATTTGCTATAATTTAATAACATAAAACTACCAAAAACTACCAATTGTGATGCGCGGATAAATCAGCCCTGATTGAATGGCGTTTTGATTTAATAAATACATGTATATCTAAAATAGCAGAAGAATCTTTTAAGTATATTATATAGAATCTGTGATATTAATTTTCTGTCGGATTTAACCCCATGAGTGAACTCGATTCAGGGCGTTGTACATACTTTTTACAAATAAATATATTCTCCAAGGCAAATTAATATATATAGCAAATTGTTATAAGTTTTGTTTGTTGCAAACCTTTTAGGTATTTTCATTTTTGGAACACTGTATGGTCAGTTAAAAAGATATACATCAATACTGTTTATATGAATAGACAGCACGTTATTGATCAATTGATCAACATTCAAATGCTTCTGAATTATCTTCATCATTTTTTGTTACTTGTTATTGCGCTGTGTCATAACTTCAACACAACCAAGAGCCTATCTATGCTATTCAGTGAGGTTGACATATGTCTTTCAAAATATCAATTAGATTTTAATAATCTTTAAAATTGAGATCACAGTTCATGATCTAACAGGGATGTTATACAATTAACTTGAGATTGATTTTTAACACTACGAACGTTGCCAATAATTCAATTTCATGGAATAAATAAGTGACAGTGTAAACTTAGAAATTCTAAAAGTGCTTAGATTATCTGCAAGTAACATTTTGAAACGGTTGATACATACATAACGTCGAAAAGGGGAGAAGAACAAAGGGGTCAATCAAAGACCATAAGAAGATAAAAAGATAATAAACAAACAGATAAACAATAGCCAAAAAAACACAACACAGTATTCCAAATATTGAGCAACATTCTTAAGTGAATTAAGCAGATCCGGAAGGGTCAGATCTTCTTTTAAAAAGTACACAGATCGATTTTTCCTGAAGATGCTAATGTATCCGGTGAAAACTGATGATGACTTATAACCGTATAACCGATTGTGAGTCACAACCGATTAGGCGCCATAACCAGTATTGAGTCATAACTAATGATGAGTAATAAACAATATCGATCCAATGATGAGTCATAAGTTCGTAACACATGATGAGTCATTACCACGAGTCATAACCAATAATGATTCCTAACCAATGCAGAGACATACCTAATGGCAAGTCATAACCAATGACGAACCTTAAATGACGATTCATAATAATTGATGATTCATTAATACGACAATTCATAATCAATGATAAGCAATAACGAGTCAAAACCAAGGGTGAGTCATTACCAGTTACAATTAATAATATTTTTAAGCCATGAAAGTTGACGAGCCTTAACCAGTGACGAGTCACAACTAATGATTAACTATAAGTCGTCAAAACCAATGATGCATCATAGCCATAACATGTCATAATCAATGATGATTTCTTACCAATGACGAATCATAACCAATGATGAGTCATAACGAATCATAACCAATAATCATCAATAACTGATGATGAGTTGTACCAAGTGATGAGTCATAACCAATAATCTTCCAATGACGAGTTATAACTAATGATTCATATCAAATGATGAGTAATTGCCATGACAAGTCAGAATTAGTGATAACCAGTAATCATCCATAACCATTGGCGAATCATAACTGGTGATATGTCATAACAATTCACATCCAAGGAAGTGTCATAGCCAATGACGATTACTAACCAATGATGAGTCATAACTAATGACGAATCATAACCAATGATGAGTCATAAACAATGACGAGTAATTACCAATTATTAGCCAAAAACCAATGAGACCCATTGAATAATAACCGATGACAATACATAACCTATGATGAACCATCATAAACGGATTGGTAAAAGTATATCTTATTTAAGATTTAGACATTATCAAATATTAAAAAATAAACACTGTTCATCCTTGTTTAATCTAGTAAATTAACACTTATAAGTTACATGTTACCACAGAAAAAATGTAATTTTTTCAATAACTAATAAGAATGTACAATGTTTTTAAAGTCGAAAAACTATTCTCTTGCTTACCAATATTCTTAGAAAAGTTGAAAAAAAGAATTAACATCTCTTGTTAATTTGTATCGTTGGGTTGATGTTTCATTAAATCATATTCATTATAAACTTCGATTATAAGGATCAACGTACAATATTTCCAACTATAACAACTAATTGGGCAATTTGTTGATATTTATATATTCACACATGGCAACAAGATAAAACCCAAAACGAAACAACAACAAAAAGAAAAAAAAATCCCCAAAAGCAACAAAAAGAAAAGACAAGAATGACAGATAATATAGGTCCAATTATATAAAGCCATAAACTAGACACCGAGAGAGAACAACGGAATGTGTTACAAGAACAAAAGACACTTTACGGTCTAAAGCATCCACATAAGAGAAACACTAACACTTGGTTATAACAATTATGTCAATAAACGTCAACCCAAGGCATTATAAAGCCATACTTAAACAAGCATCTATGGCTATTGAGGCGTGTACAATTATCATAAATAACATTGCATGACCTGAAATCAACAGTTAAAACAAAATAGTGTACAGGAGAAAAATCATAGAATATAAGTAAGTATTTTGAAAACTTGTTTTCCATAAAGATTAAAACATATTGTAATAGTTACCTGCAAAATCGAAACGAGAGGTGATTGTGAAGGAAGAATTTACATGTACATGTTGCGTCCAGTGTTACGACTCATTTAGTTAATTGGAACATGTTATACAGAAGTACCCACACTTCCATAATATTAATACCTAACTATGAACATTGTATCCTTCCGATATTGAAAACTGTCCAAGGGTATTGTCTGAACCTGTATCATTAAAACGCATCCTTTTTTGTGAATTTATCAAATATAAAACACAGGAGAAGAGAAAATATTCATTTATTGTTTCCCCTTTCTGTTGCATATATTTCCGGATTCTTGATCTGTGTTACTATTGCTTTTCCCAATTTTCAATTTAAGGCTTTAGTAATGAAAACGTCTTTAATTTACTCTTACGAATGTATATAAAAAGACTACTTGGTTTGATTGCCAATAAGACAATTATCAACCTGAGTCCAAATGACGTGGAAGTAAATAATGTATTATGGTTCAAAAATGAGCAAAATCCATACCGTATAGCCAGCTTCAAAATACCCCAACATGACAAATGTGAGGCAATTCAAACTAGAAAACCAAAGGCCGGATTGATAACAAAAAAAATAAACGAAGAACAAATATAACAGGCAACAACCTACCACAACCACTGAAAATCTTTAGATGTATAAGAAAGTATATGATTTTTCTTTTCATGTTCATATAATAGATTTCTTTTGATTAGCTTTTAATCTATATACAAATGTCAACTTTTTACGCAAGTTGTAAATCGTTACCAACCTCTGTTGTTGCTTCATGCTGATTTCAAGTATTTTGATTTGAATTAATACGCACTGATGTAGTTGATAATTGATGTAATATTCTTTACTCGAATGAACTAATGGCCACTCACAATGGTTTCTTACTAACAATTACGATCTCTTTTACTATACAGTGATGGCTTCACAGCAACAATGATGTATCTTCTTCACAGGACACAAAGCCAGCAATAAATAGATTGCTGCTAAATAATAACACAGATCTAATTAACCACTGGTGCTGCAGAACTACGAAAGTGCATTGTCAAATCAAATATAATTTGGGTAGCTGTGATATGTTGCATGATGGGTAAACAAACAAGGAAGATTAAGAAGAAATTTATTATAGATCAACCGACGCAAAAGCATTTTTATTGTGAACAATCATTCTTTTTCTGCTTAAAAAAAATTTTAAAAAATTTAAAAAAAAATTAGACTACGCTTATTTTCCAAATAAAAAGAAAATATTAAAATACAAATATAATCTACACGTTATATAAATTCATTAAAATAAAGGCGATGGTATATTACAAATTGCAAAAATAGTTAAGAGCTGTGTCTGAGAATACTGGTTGTGTAATACAAGTCCTTACATAAAAATACCTCAGGGGAAAAACTATAATTTCATTCGCTAGATATTAATTTGATCCAGTATTTTCTCAATATTAACAGGTATTTATGCCACATAGATGTTTGAAAAACAGGGATGCTTCAAACTATTTAAAACTCGGTGAATTCCTATTTATCTCTCTATGACCTTTATTTGTAAGTGATTAATTTAAAGTTTGGATAACAAACATGAATTTGGTTAACAGGATGCCTCAAAACAGTTTAAACTCTGTGTGAATTCCTATTATCTTTACATGACTTTTAAATGTGAATAACAAATTTGTAAGAAATCATTTTGCTAAATATAATTCAATAATGACAAGAACGTTTACAAGTAATAAACTAAAGAAAAACATGATATTGATTTTTTAAAAACAAAATAGGTTTGAACCAGATATGAACCAACAGAAAACGTATGATGCCATTTACGTATTTGAGTATCCGAGTAAACCACTTAGTTTTACAAACTTACTGCATTGAAGTTTTATTCAGTGCTAAAGCTAAAGCCCAGACAGCATCATAAGCTAGTGGGGCCTCTGGATACCCAACGATCTGACTTGTATCTGTATAATTCAGTTTTGCATCTAATCTTTCCTTGAATCTGTGTGAAGTCTGAAAAAGCCATTAAATCATGTAATAGAATTAAACAGATATATAAATAGCACAAAGTTTTATTTAAAGTGAAATAGTTATAAGAAAAACTATAAAACTAACTTTCAAAAAGTCAATGGTTAATTTGATTGGGCATAAATTGTATGAAAATTAGGAAGCAACCACTGGGTTTTCCATTTCGACGTGTAATTGTAGGAATTACAGCTTGAGGGTACCTCCTGATTAAAACGATTGAATGTTTTAATGTGAAAACATTTTGTTTTTGTTTTGAAGAAGTTAAATGAAATATTTGTTTTGTAGGCCAGTTTGAAATAGTTCAATATCGTCAAACTGGTTTTGAAAAACATATCAAACCACACTCTTTAAAATGGTTGACAATTTGATACCCTATTCAAGATATGCTTAATCTCAGTAAACTCGTTACACAGGCAATAAATTCCAATCAGACCTTTAAATATATAGAACCAGACTGAGTATGAAATCTCAACTTTATATTTAAACCTATTTGTTCGAACAGTCATTTTCAAACTTCATTATTCCATTTTTGGGGAATCCCACCTAAATATATGAAGGGAGTTGACAAAGGATTTACATTCCATACAAACCCTTTTTGTTACACAATTATCTAACAGACAGATGAAAATAGGAATAATACAGTCTTTGTTTTATTTTCGCTAAAAGGCCTTAAAATCGGAAAAATGCCCTCTCAGTTGCCCTTTGTTTGTCTAAAATACCGCCCGCAGTCAACGAGGAATCTAACTTCCTGTGTGAACACAGCTTGTATTTCAGAAAATTTAATATATGCATCTCTAATTTAATTAAATACTGAAGTAGAACTCAATCATTCTCAACTATCATCCTTATCTTATCTCTATAGGAGGAACTTTACTAAGTAGGCATTCCGTTTGAATTCATGTTAAATATACGAATTTAGAAAAATTTAAAAATCAAAACGTTCATCGTAGTTAACATTAAATACTTTATACAATGAGCATAACTTTTTTCTGTAGATTCATAATTAAGTTAGACGAATAAGACAACTTTAAAATGCAAACGAATATCCTTAGATCAACTTATCAGTTTTAAATTTTTAAGTCACGTGTGTAGTTATGACAGATTTAAAGTTCAGGAACTGAAACACAGAACCGATCAACCCCTTTAAAAGACAACCAGAGGACTCATAAGCTTGGTAAATTGCCATATTACTTACAATAATAATATTCATATCAAAGTATCCGAAAATGAAGAAGCAAAACAAATAAATTTTAATAAATTTAAAATAATATGTCTTATCCGCTACACATCCCACAAACACACAATCAAGAGCTGACACTAGCAATAATAAGAGCTGGCATAAAATTTTGATTCTGCAAGCACTTCATATCTTTGTTGAGATTAAACTTGTTTATACCTACTTCTCATTGAAAATAAATGCCGTCACTGACTGTTTGCGTTGCTTAGACACGTTAGAGTTTTATCCATTGTAAGAGAAAATATAGAAAAACAGTAAACCAAAATATGATTTTACCTGATAACTATATGTTTCTTTCGTTTTCAATATCTTAATCTGTTTTCAAATTAATAAATTAGTCACAAGGAGCAATTTTTACAAAGAACGACAAGAAAAGATCAAAATGATTTTTTATATATATAATTACAACATACAAAATGTATTTTAAAATGTATGGTATGATTCTGTCGTCGTCTTCCTTATCTGTGAATACTATGGTTTACATAAATGTATTTTTAGTTACCGACAAGCATTCGCATAGAAATTTTACCTCAAGTTAAGTGAAGTGGTAGTTCTAAAAGACTTCGCTTCAAATGACAAGACCCTTTAATTAAAAGGTCACAAAATGCGTACTAAAATATACACCATTAACCCTTTTCATCCCTATGCTTGTATAAAAGTTTTAGGAGTTGAAGATTTTAATGTTACAGTATTAGAAATGTGCTTATTATATAAGAAAAGATGACCGTATCGGATAACCTTACAGTGGATCGGAAATTGTCCAGAGATCTAATGAAGCTTGTGGTATGCCTAAGTTTTATTACATCTGAGGAAAACACTTATATTGATCCAGATCTTAATCTGATCTATCAGAAAAATATGGTATTAACAAGAGTTTTACAGAATCATGGTTAGACATCAATGATTCGTTTTAAAATGCACTACCAAACGTATGGCCATTATAAATCTTCATATAATCTGAATTGATATTTTATAAAACGAAAAGTGGTATTACAATGATCAATGGTTCTTAACCATTAAGAATGTCAAACTTGTTGACGATTTCATCGCAACCTTGAATCGATTGGTGTCACTTCAATATATTTGGAAGAATTAAGAATAAACCACAATTCTGAAGTAGAATGTTGCCTCGGCTTTCTCAATTCAATTCCGTTAATAGTAAGTAAACGTATTCTGAGGTTGAACTGAGCACTTGGAAATGTAAGTAAATATAAGAGTGTGTGTATGTATTTGTGATTGTTTTTCCCACTTTTTGTTATAATGGTGATATTCATATAATATATATTCACAGTAGTAGAAAAATGTAGTCAAGTATTTAAATTTTGTTTTATTAATCAAAACCCTTAACACCATAATCAGGTGATGATGTACAAGAATTGTAAAAGCCTGACTATTGAAAAACAAATAAAAAAGTATTATTGAGTTGTTTAGTCATAGAGGATTTATTTTTCAATATAAAATATTTAAGCTGTTAAAAGTTATAAGCCGATTCCGTAATACAGATAATGAGGTGTGTTGCGGTAGTGTTGATAACATATTCACCTACCATAGACACTGAATAAAAGGTAAACATTGGACAGCTAGTTGAACAAAAGCTCTTCAAATTCCCCTTACGATTGAGCAACAAGAACCCAAAGAAACTCGGGCGGGGCTAGAACAATAGGTTTCGAAAAGGGAAACATTTCCGATTCCAGTAGTGACATCAACCTTGTAGTTAAAAGCAAGAACACATGTAGCAATAAATCGCATTTTGGGATGTTGCAATCGTGAAACAAATACGTAACTATGACAATGATCACAAAAACATATCAGTCGTCATCTATGACACCGATAGTTTATCAATGATTTACCAAATCATGATAGGATTGCGCTATGATAAATAGAGCTTCCATCTGAGCATCAACTATTCATCAGACATGATTGTAACCGCAGGCCCTGAAAATCGTATCATCTTGGAGGTATATATTCTATACGCAGGTGCTGCTATATAGAAATGGAAGATTAGAAATAGGAAAATTGAAATTATTTCAAGATGACTTTAGATGCTTTGTCCATTTTTGGTAATATCCTTTTGGCGTGGCTCGGTTTTTATACATCCCGCCATTGTGTTGTTGTGCTATGGTCATTTTGTTGTATCTTTGTCTTTCATTTTTGCGCATGTGCTTTGTCTATAGAGTGTCTATATGCCTTATTGTTTTTCTTTGTTGACATTGTTGTTAGTTTTTATAGTGATTAAGATTATAACACAATGTTGACTGCTGTACCCCAATTTTTGACATTTTTACCTATAATGTCTGTTTTGCTCACAAATTGTTGTCAATATAATGGAA
Source organism: Mytilus coruscus (assembly GCA_017311375.1). Lineage (NCBI taxonomy): Eukaryota > Metazoa > Mollusca > Bivalvia > Mytilida > Mytilidae > Mytilus > Mytilus coruscus. The sequence continues at coordinate 130,429,981 of CM029596.1, forward strand.
TTCTATGCGACTGTCATACAAGTGAGGGTTTATCTAGCTATAAAACCAGGTTTAATCCATCATTTTCTACATAAGGAAGTGCCTGTTCCAAGTCAGGAATATGACAGTTGTTATCCATTCGTTTGATGTGTTTGAGCTTTTGATTTTGCCATTTGATAAGGGAATCTCCGGTCAATAGGAGGTAACCAAATAATAAAATAGTTACAAAGAATAATTAGAAAAAAGAGGAAAGAGGTCTGCTTCAAATTTGGAAAATTGCCGAAAATCAACATAAATTAACTGCTTCAAAAACATAATGATTTAAGTTCCATTCTCATGTAGTAACGTGATTGCCTGCTTAGCAATGACTTTTCTGTGATAATACAATGCAAATACGCCAATAATCAATGAACCTTTTTAACTTTTCGGCAAAGGTTATTGAATGATGAATATCATCATTTTAAAACATTATGGTTATCGTTTCTGTTATTAGCGTGGAATCTATGAAAGCACAAAATGAATGTACAATCGAAAAACTTAACTGATATCAGAATATCTATCAAATTTATTATAAAACTACAGAATTAGATCCAAGTAACACAAATTTGCTATTGCAAAAAAAAAAAAAAAAAAAAAAAAAAAGAAAAAAAAAAATCACAAGCATCAACACGTTTATACTTATACATTTTGCATGTTTGATGATGAAGTGTCATTTAAACTTGGTAATGCTGTTTATGCTCCTAAAGACAGTTTTGAAGAAATGATAAATGTAGACAAAAAAAAGCTAGAAGTATAAAGTTGACAGTTGACAGAATTAAATATTCTAAGATGTTTAATCAGAAATAATTGAGACCTTATAACATTTAAAAACTTTCAACAAAGAATTTCACTTCAAAAATTTCAATGGTGTCTCAGTGAAATATTTTTTTTTTGGTTCCGATGGTCCGTCTTTTAGACTTATGAACAAAAGTATTATGATAAAAGACATTTAGGTTGATTAAACCGTTTTGTTAATCGTTGTCTCTATTTCAGACTTAAAACAGCAATGAAAGCACGGTTTCTTTAATATAATATTTAATTCAAAATATTTGATTGGACTGGTGTCTCTTTATCTGAACTCGACTTTACTTTTATTTATAATTTCTGGCAGTGTTTAATTTTAGTTTTGTGGACATTTGTTATTTGATAAATATTTTGTATCAAAGAACGTTATATATGCCCTTTTCCTTCATCACCAAGTCTATCTACTCTATGCACTCAGTTGTAAGTTCATATCCATCTAGAGTGGTATTGACGTAATCTATAATCTACTAACTTTCCACAATGATTAATCGCGTTTTCCTAATCAGACATAACATTTTTTTTTATAGTGATGTGTCCCAATAGAACTTCCTTAGGTTATGTCGGCCTGTTTTGAAACATCCATCAAGACTGATTCATGTCAGTTAAGATGTAACATTTGTACTATTGCGTAATTGAGGCTGTCTTGTATAGTTATGTTTTTATAGTAGTTACACGTTCCTCAAGAGGATTATTTATAGAAAGACATAAAAAGGATAATAGGAAAACCAAAAATAGTTGACAGAGCACCAGACCGTATAAAACGCACCTTCCGGAGAGTAAGTTTAATATGAGAAATGTAATTACACTTACCATTCCAGATTGTGTTACAGTGTTCTCTTGATGTAAAACGACGGCCTCGGTTGTTATATGCCCCTCGAGAGCCTCTTTAATTTGGTCAGCAGTGCAATTGACGGGCCATTTAGGATCCTTCTTCTTGTACCAGTTGTCCGGGTACCAACCAATTATAATCCAAACATATTTTTTACCATATAATTTTTCTTTGTATGCCTGAAACAAGCCCATATGGAATACTGATGATGTAACACCATGTTTTTTTCCCCTAATTAATTGAAAAAACGGACACTCTTTATTCCATTTTGTTCAATATATTGCAAAAAGGCTATCAAAATGATTTAGTTATAAGAATAATTTGTGAGTTCCATATCGTATCCTTGTGTAAAATTACTACTTTATACATTATTCTATCTTTTTTAAAAATAATATAAGATATTCTAGAGTCAAAAGTATTAATTTTCAAGAAAGGTCAAGTTGACAAGATTTCATTACGAATAAGAAAGAACAAATACGTAGAATCCAAATCGTTTTATATAATTAAAAAAAAGTCTTTATATAAATTCGTCTTGAAAACAATTTTCTTGTGCACCATACCTGACAAAACACTTTTCTTGCCATATTTTCGTAGAATACTCCAATAATAATTCTGGCATCTTGACGCTAAAACAAAGTTAATACTTTTTTCTTAAGTATTTGTATGTATTCATAACTGCATTGTATGCTGAACTAGTTAAGAAGATATCAAAACGCAGTTATAGATTTGATAAAAAATTTAATTTTATTTGTGTGACCGTATTAATAGGTTCATTCGATATCCAAATGTTTGTTCTGCTCAATCTTTAATTTTCTATGCAGAGTTGATTTTAAAAATAAGGAGATGTGGTATGAGTGCCAATAAGTTAATTATCAAACAGAGACCAAATGAAATGGATATGACAAAATATGAAACTTCAAACAGAAAAAAACTTGTTTGACTGTTTTATGGTCATGTTGTTGTCGGTCTGTCTTCGACTCGTGGTTTGTGATTGCCCCATTGATACCCATGCCGTTGAGTTCAAGTCAAGCTTGATATCCCAATGTGTTTTCAAGTTTCCCACCTGATTAATATAAAACAAGTTTTTCCCTGTGAGGACAGCTTTTAAAATTTTGCTACGATTCGACTTATCTCATGGTTTAGTACACTTTTTAAAATTCTTTTGGGAAATCAACCAGTCCACGTGTTTTCATCGAACAAATTAGGAAACGCGAAAGACAACAAGATGAAAACATTTTTAAAAATATGGTGTATCAAAGAAGAAAATAAAATGTTACGTGTTTAAGACTTAAAAAACTTCAAAACAAGAAGGAAAGAAATTATAAACCTATATCAAAAAAATGTGCAAAAAGAAAACAAAAGAATAAGCATTTTCATATTAAAAAATGTCTTCTTCTTGTATTAATATATCTGCCCTTAGAAAAGCTAAGGTTACAGATTCATTATTCTGGAAATACTGCCTAATTATGGGCATATTCTAAATTATGATATATTTTCCTACAAACTTTAAAGGACAAATCGTTCATCAAGACAGACAGAAGAAGATACAATTTTCATCCTAGTCACACATCCCTTTAAACAATTTTTGGTTTCCAAAGAATGGGAAGGTGATGGAATAATAAAAATTGCTTTTTGCACAAAAAGGTAGAGAACAAGTTCATAGACTACTTACTTTTAAATTTCTTACGGCATTTGTTGGATCAGTAAGGAAATTTTGTCTAACAGAGACCTCTATACCAGCTTTTTTAACCCTCTCCTCTAAATCTTCTACAGTCTGAAATATCAAAGCGTAAAACCATATAATGACTCAAATGTGTATGTTGTCGTTTTGTTTTTGTAATCCATATAATTTTGGTATAAATATTGCAGTTTTGAAGATCAATGACACAACAGTGTATTCAGTTTTCCATTTAGAGCAACATAATCTGAAAGGCTTGAGCATCTTAATGAAAAGAACCAGACCAATTGTTCGTGTTTTGTGGACTTTTATTTGTCTTTGATTTGGTCGCTCTTCTTTCTTTTGTCATAGCGCTGTCAGATTGTCTCCACTTGTGTGTTGAAATATTCCTTTGGTATCTTTCGCCTCTCTTTTTGTATCAGTTCCACTAATGCACACTATAAAAACTAAACGGACTGCTTTTGAAAATTTATAACTTATGTTTCTTAATTGAATGAATATTTTATTTAGATTCCCTTTGTGGCATTGAATGTAATCGAAAAATAAATTACAGCTAAATTGCCAGAGGATCTTTTATGGTGCGGACATTTTTATTATATACGATGCGTATGTTTACAAGGTGATACGAGATCTTATCCATAAATGAAATGTGGAATGAGTACTTAGTCTGGCAAAAATAAATGAACACTTTTTATTGAAAAAATTGTCAATATAATGCATATTCCGACCCTGGAAATCACCCGTGCCATTATTGCTCTCTTACAAAACAGCAAAGTTTAACTGAACCTTCCTTGCAATGTTGATATAATATATAAATGGACTTTCTCTCTTGATTTTATTTCTATCAATGTTATAGTGGAGGAAAGTAATATTACAAAAATACCATTTCTCGATCACGTCACTCATACGTCAATTTTAAAGAACGCAGTGAATGACAGTGGTCTAATTTATAACATTAAGATAATTTTATATTGCTACTTCACTGTATCTTTTTTTATCATCACAGTATTTATGAAAATGATGAGTTCAAAACATGAAATCTAATTACACTGCACAATTTTTTTTAAACACTGAGTAACTGTAACAGAATCTAGAGAACGCTTTAAAACAATAAGAACAGAAAACGAGATGATGGGAGAGGATGATGAATTCAGATACAATTTAATTGATTTCAATAAACTGACTACAAAATTGCAGAAGTCACAATTCAAAAGTTTTCATTTTGAATAAGAAAAAACACAAATTTGAATTATGGTAAAAATATAATAATGTTGACCCATGATTGGCTTGTTTTACACCATCCTGATGTCAGTATTATCGTTCAATTGGATCAACTATTATATTTTGTATGCAAAAAACTTTAACATAGTTTTTCACTTTTCGTTCATATTTATTGGAAGTTTAAAAACTTGAATTAAGTGAATCCAAATTTTCCAATGAAATAAAACTGAGGTAAAACTGGAACTGTTAATGTCATAGCGACCGTCAAAATATTAAATTGATGTCCGCAAATCTTCAAAAATAATACTGGTATCTCAATTCTAATGCAACTATAAGAAAACTATGTTAAATCATACATATCAAAATAGGTCACATAGCAGTTTGCAAACATATTTTTAGACCATCTATTGGGGAATTTATGCTCTAAAATTCGTGGCGTTTCCCAATCAAAATGACCGTTTCAAAAAGTGTTGAATTTCCATGGGACATTCATTATATAATAAGTCATGCATGAGAATTCTGAATGCAGTATATATTTGCTTTTTCAAAAATGTCAATCAAGAAAAAGTTAACAGATTTTAAAGGGCAGGTTGAATTTATAATCATTAAATATAATATTTGACTATTTCAGAGAACATTTCATGGCTCTGTTTATACAAGTTCGGTGCCTGTTATTACAAATGTAATACAAATAGGTTTATAATTAATATATAAAGTTTTACGGATAGTATTAATCCATATCTAAAAGGGCCTGTTAAATGTTTTGTATGGGAATGGAAATCATGAAAGGCCTAAAGCGCACATGCGAGAGTAAAACATGGACACGTGCAGAGCTATAGTGAAGTTGATATCAATTATTCCTTTATATTTTGAACAGTTATCGATGTTATAAAAATATAAGCACTAATTGAAAGTTTGCACAACAACTTAACTGAAGATATCCTGTATAAGATTAATCGCAGGTTTGCGCCGAAAACAATGAAGTTGTAACCATTTAAAGTACTAGTCCGGCAGATCGGTGAAAAAATTGTGGGTTTGATGATAAAAGCATCAAATTTGGCATGATAGTAGGTCTTGGTGTTTCAAATAATATTAGCTATGGACCCACCTTGAAATTTCAAAATGGCAGCCTTTTCCAAGATGGCCGCCATAAAATATCAAAATCAACATATATCACTGATATCAGGTCAAATTTATGGTAAAATTTTGCATGGCAGTAGTGCTGGTTGTTTCAAAAAATATAAGCTATGAACCCACCATTAAAATTCAATATGGCTGCTTTTTCCAAGATTGCCGCCACAAAATATCAAAATCAACAAATATCCCTTATATTAGTTCACATTTGTCATGTAAGTAGTGCTGGGTGCTTCGAACAATATATGCTATGGACCCAAATTGAAATTACAAAATGGCGGCTTTTTCCAAGATGGCCGCCATAAGATATCAAAATCGACAAAATTCCCTTATAAAAGGTTACAAAGTGTTTTGTTTTGACGTACCTTCAGTAAAGCTAAGTGCTCTATAATACCAAGTGCATGCCACATTTATTTACTAAAGTTAAACATAAACAGATTTGTGAGGACAGTATAGAAAATCGTAACTACGGTATCATTCCTGCATAACAGTAGTCTACAAAGAGTGATCACGTATAGACATTGGCGTTATTCCCATATTTAAGCAAAACTTAACTAGAATGTATGCTTCTCGAGTCGAACAGTTTTCTCTGTGATCAACTGGAAGAGGACATAGTAATGATCTAAAAATTGCAGTAATATCAGGCTTGACAGGCGATTAACAAGGCAGGTGCTTGCTTCTTCTGTTTAGTAATTATTTTGGTTTTGCAATTAAACAAGCAACCGCAACAATCTGTTTGTATGTCAACGATACTTGAAAAATCTGCACATACAAGTAGTTCAAGATGACATAATGTAGGCAAAAGTATTTTTAACAGTCATTAAAAACATTAGTTGATAATCGTTTGGCCAAATATTCAGTTGCAGTCAAGTTATTCCATTGAGGCAAATATGACATTATCCATTTCAAAGTTACGTCTGCTTTATTTCTCTATTATTCTTTAATATTATATTCAACTGAATTAAAACAATCGCATAATGTATATAGGCCTTCTACTGGATGCTAGGACCAGGAAAAGAGGAGGTACTAAATTAAAACATGTACAGTTTACGTTTTGTCATTTATGAATGATCCAATAATCTGTTTATCTACAATAATATATTTATGAAAAATTCAACATTGAATATGTGGTTCCTCCTGCGAAACCTGGTGGTTTTACAACAGCAACCGTGGACAATATTGACAACAACAAGAGTTCAACTACGGCTAACGAATCTTTCCATAGTACGACAATTTCAATATTTCCGCATTTTCTTAGTCCAACTTGTCAATTCGTTATAACCTTTTGCTTTGAAATATATGCAGGCGTTTCTTACTTACATCTTACCAGAAATACATGTATGCCGACCTGGTAAAATTACTCAATTGTGCAACATAATCCTTGCATGGTATAAATAAGTTAATAAAATGATAACATTGATGGCTCGAAGCAGATGATAATGAAAACATTACATATGTCTGGACATCATTCCACGCATATAGAGCCAAGAAAAATGGTCATCCACCTTTATATATCAGTCTGCATTGACCGATGTTACAGGAAGAGATCAAACCTGTCACAACGATTCGGCATTCCATGAATATAATCCAGCAATGTGTTAATCTTTTCCGAGACATGTATCAATTATCACTTGTGATCAACTATTGTTTTGCTTTTGGAAAATCGGAACAGTGGAACAGGCCAAACATATTTCGAGCAGAATAGAGAATAGTTTTGTTTAAAGTCTTTATATAGAGATGGTATCGTTGAGAACCTTATGTGATTGGTTAGAAAACAGTGGTTGAACAAGTGTTCGTTCAAAGGAAACATAGTACTTAATGAGGAACGAGACCCTGGTGAGAACTATGTAACATTCAAAGAATGGAGTAATAAGAGGGAAATTTAAAGTCCCCTTAACCACAACTGGTCTTTAACATTAGAGATTGAACTGGATATTTTGATGTGAGATCATTCAAAGAATGTTCCTTATCATTGTACAAAGATTCCATTATACTGCTTATTCATCGATTTTTTGCATCTTTTCATCAAACTTATGGCGTCCAGAACCCCTGCGCTATATCATGCAATTTTTAAACTATACAGTTTAAGTGTTGCAAACGTAATTTGAAAATGAAAAATGTAGATCTATTTAACAGACAAGCTCAATAGTAGAATTACACACTTGTAAAAGGAGAAGGTGGGGCAATCAGATTAACTATCAAAATCGCACAACTAAGGCATTTTAATAGTGTTTTGTCTAGAAATGGCCATTATAATTAACAAAATTAAACCCTCCTTTGAAATAATATAACGTAATCAGATAATCCACATGATGTTTTACACCAGGAACGATTTAAAAGCAAAAACACAACATTCTCAAAGCATGTGAAAGCTTTAGGCGAAGGAATGTTTCTGCCTTTTACCAAGTGTGCTACTTCGAATGATTCGGATGGCATATACCCTATTGGACAATTATCACAGAGGTATCAGCATTTTGTAATGAGGTAATAAAATGTGGTTGACAATTATAAAACAGATGTCACGGTAGATGAAAATGCGGAGGACAATGATGTTATGTACGGTCTTGTTTAAAATGTGGTGAGGAGTGGGACAAACACTAAATGGGCGGTCCATAAGAAACATTTGAAAACTGCTGTGAAATAATTTTGTTGTTTAGATGATAAAACGATGGATAAGATACTTAGGCATTCAAAAATCATTAGTAAAACAAAACCAGATAAGAACATGGATAAACAAAAAACGCAAAACAATTGCTAACACAAATCACTACACAAAAATCTAAAAATTGAGCTAAACCAATTCCACTTAAATCCGGTGGTGATTTCAGGTGCTTAAGAAGGATACGCAGTTTTTGTTTAACAAGTGACACATACCTAGGTACTCTTGTTTAAATAGATTGATGAGTCATATCCAGTTTAAGTATATATCATATACTAGTGAATTTATAAATGTCTCTTTTCTAACCCTTAGAATCACAACATTTAAAACATGTAAAACCATTGGTACATGTAAAATATCTTAAGCTTGATCGAATCTGGACTTTTGAAATGAAGTAAGGATTTCATGCTTAAACGATGAATAAACAAGAATTTCACTGGTTGACAACACAGACATTGAAAAATAAAGAGCAAATAACTCAACATTGAAAGCATAAACAACACAAGTCCCTTTTCATCAAAACTAGGGGTCAACGCAGGTGTTAGGAAGGTGTGTATTATCTGGACAACTGGTAGCACTCGGGATGTTAATCATTTTACTTAGAAATTCGATGATTAGTATTATTTATTTATCATCTTGATGTTACCACAATCGAGGAAAAAGAAAGGATTGTGACTAGGAGAAGTCGAACTTATCCATATACCATTAATGATTCAGATGGCACTAAAAGGTCAAACATATTATGATGGCATCCTGAAAACGTACGAATGTTTCCATTTATGGGATCTTTGATTAAATTGTCATGCAAGCATCATCAAAGAATCATGGAAACGCAATCCCTAGAATATTGTATAAACTGCAAAGTGCAATTCGATAGAAGAAATAAATATCAGTAAAGCCTTTTCTCAGTTTCGTTCATTTTCACTTTTTGGCGGCCATTTTGAAATTTTCCGCCATTTTGAAAAAAATGAAAAGTCAAATATAACGTCATGACTTACTAGAAACGTTGGATTACATTTTATATGCTTTTAAAAGATTCGGTTTATATATTATTTGCTTTCAGTTAAACATGGTTGTGAAATTTGGACTGATTGGCAGACATCTTGAAAATGGCCGCCATATTGCATTTTTCAGAGTGGGTCCATAGCTTAAATTGACTACCAAATATATATTTACAATTGTACAAAGTTTCATGCTTTATCATTAAACCCACAATTCTTCTAAAAATATGCACTAATCAGCTGGACTATACTAAAGGGTTCAAAATTACTGCAATATTTAGAATAAACTTAGGTTATGTTTTGTTAAAATAAGTGCCATTTAATGGTTTGCTGTATTGCTGACAAGAAAAATTCTCCAAATGAAATAACTAATATAAATATATATGCAGCCGGTAAATTTAAAAGTTCAGTTCGATGACCAAATATAAAATACTTGTTATGCAAGTAATGCCTGAAAACAAAACTACAGTTGAGTTTATGGTTAATTTGAATTCCTTATATGACGGAGTGAGGAACATTAATATACATTATGGCAAAAATAAACCTAGTCAAATAACAAAGTTTACCTTGATTTATTATATCATTAAACTTTTTTAGACCCTGATTTTCCTCATGTGCAACAATGGAGATAACTATTTTCGTAAACTTTGTTAAGGAACACAATAGTGTTTATACGGCTCAATTAGAAAACGAACATCTTTTTAGTGGTTTTCTGATAAATTTCAATATAATCCAGCAACTAAATGTTCCGTTGTTGGGTATCTTTTTATTAATTATTAAAATTTTTCGAATAGAAATAAAATAGTATTCCAATATACATGCACATTTATATTTGTTCATTAAATAAATCGTTTTATATTCCTTTCTTTATCTGCGTACAGTGTGCTTATTTATTGATTACACGTGAAAATCTACCTCTGAAAAGTTATTATAAATTCTAAAAGCTATTGGCGAGTGTTAACGGTTATCAACCTTAAACGGATAGCTACTTATCTTCAGGTTGTACATGCAAAAGGCCTTTGAACTGACTGCTGATCAAATACTGTGAAATAAATGGTTATGACTATTTTGTCACGACAACTATTAAATAGATATAGGAAGATGTGGTATGAGTGCCAATGAGACAACTCTCCATCCAAGAAACAAATTATAAAAGTAAACCATTATAGGTCAAGGTACGGCCTTCAACACGGAGCATTGGCTCACACCGAACAGCAAGCTATAAAGGGCCCCAAAAATTACTAGTGTAAAACCATTCAAACGGGAAAATCAAAGGTGGTTTACTGTAAGATATAAAGAGTACCGTTTGCTCCGTGGTCATGGCTATGGTACACATCCCTGAGGGTATCACTTATACACTTAGTCGATACAACATCTGTATGAAATCAAAGAGTACCATCTTTTCCGTGGTCAGGGCTTCGGTACGATTCTGTGCGGTTATCATAGCCATACTGAGTGGAAGCTGGAGTACATGATAAAATCTCGAGACTGTTATATTACTGCATGCATTTTGAAATTTTAACAAAACATAGTTCAAACTTCCGTTTATACAGTTTAACGGTTTTAGACCTTTTGCTATAACACTGCATTTCCTTTTACGTTTCACTTACAAGCTTTTGGTATTCCATTTGAAGATAAATACAGGGGGAAACATGCCTAATCATAATGTTAGGCATCGTAAATTTGAACTTAATTAGAGACAACAGTACTTTCCCTATGTTCAAATATTATCAACCCACTCAGAAGATAGAAATCAAGGTAACGACATAACTGAGGGAAATGTGTAAACCCTTAAAGGAAGCAGACCGGGTGCGTTAACAGGATAAGCTTCTCCTGGTATGCATGCATAACCTCCTTGCAAATTTACACTTAGGCAAAATGTCAGACTAAATGAGTATGAAAGTGATGACAGATATTCTATCAAAAGCGTTCAGTTACTATATAATAAGACGACATTTGTTTACCGATGCTCACACCTCGAAGATCGATAAGGAAGAGACAATTAAGTAATGAAAAAAAAAAAAAAAAAAAAACAACAGAAGGAATTGCATGATCTCCAAAAGGAGTGAGACTGTGTGCGAATTCAATTTCAATCAAAATGTTACAATCTGACTGATTGATTGATGGTTGCTTAACGTGCAGTGCAAATATTTTATGCATGTCCAGAACGCTGTCACAATCTGGAGTAGGATACACGGTAAAATTACAGATCCGACGACTATGCTGGTATCTCAAGATCTAAGCTAACTTTGTTTAAAATAACACAAAATATTCTTCAAGTAACAAATTTGTGTCATCGAAAAACAGCTGTTTCGAAATACTTCCAATTAGATGTTATCGAAAAGATAAGGAAAGAGTTTGTAATATGCACATATTGAATAAATTTCCAGTTTCTAAACATTCTGTTCATTAATTAAGAAAATATATTTGGAGTGAGTGGTATATATAAGACAATATTGAAAGATACCAGAGCATGGAAAGCACTTTATTGGTAATTTGAAATTCATACTGTTAGCCGTAGGTTGTCAATGATGAACGTATTCAGCCAATTTAACAGTAAGACCCTTACGGTGCCCATACCGATCAATTAATTTTCTTGAAGGTATGTAGTTATTAAAGACATACAAACATGACTGTTGAGCCCTTACGGGAAATATTACCCTTCGTTATATTGTAAAATAAGAGACTATTATAACAGCAACATATGTAATGACAATTACAGATTACTGTCAAGTATAATTGTAGGCGACAGTTTTGATTAAATGTGAACTTACCGAGGTGAACAATTCTTGGGTTTCCTGTATTGTTGCAATTCGCTTCCATCCAAATTTTTGACACAGTTTTACACGTGTGGGATTGTGAAGTGTTGCGGATGGATGAGTACGGAAGAATGTAGGAAATCTTTCCCTATGCGATAATGCTGGCGAGCTAGAACCATATCCAAGCTGGAAATAAATAAACATTAAAACAAATTGATACAATTGCAATTTATATAATATATATGTTTATAATAATATACTAAATGTCGATGTTGGCATAAATTCAAATGATACATGTTTTTCTGTAAATTTCAACTGCATAAAAATATATAATTGTGTTAAAAACTAATGTTGCAACTAACATTAACAAAGTCGCCTTCAGCAGGTTTAGTTGTTTGTTTACTTAGTATACCATTTTGTTATTATGCTCTCAAACGTTTCATATCATTGACTTTCTAACCTTTAGGTCACAAGCACGCCTGATGAAGGTTTAATAAAAACATATAGTGCGCATGCAAATGATATCTTGAACCTTAATATAAAAAGATTTAAAGGCATCGAAACCAAAAAGAAAGGTTAAAACAAAACCTTATGATTTTATCTAAAGCAAGTGAAAATGATGGAAGGGATAACGATAGACAAATTGAAAAACACATGGACTACGGAGACGGCGGCAATGTATTGGCATAAAACAAATTTCAAGTTCATGAAATTATTGAATTGTATAAAAATTAAAGTTGTAACTAACATAAGTAAGGTTGACTTCGGACAGGTATTATAGATTTGTTTGGACCAGTTATTCGACTCTCAAACGTTTCAGATGTTTGACTCTTAACCTTTAAGCCACAAGCACGCCTGATGAAGGTTAACTAAAAACGTATGGCGTGCATGGATATAGTATCTTGAACCTTAAATTTGTTTTGTAAACAAATCGAAACCTGTAAAAACAAAAGTTAAAGCAAATCATTTGACTTTATCCAAGGTAAATGTTCCCGATGGACAAGACAGCGATAGACAGATGGACGACCGAGACAGCGGCAATGTGTTGGTATAAGGCAATGGAGGAGATAAGCAACAAAAAATCTATGTCTTTCATTTTTGGGTGATCAATCATTTACGTGAATGAACAGTTCTTGTGGTTTATATATTTATTTTGGATATCTACAAATTTTCATTTTCGTTTTCTGCCAGGCTGAAAACCTATGAGCGCTTAAGACGCATTACATTTATAAAGTGTTGTTTTTATTTTTCACAGCAATAGGTCGATACCGCTGCAGTTGGACTATCAGTCCTCGAGAGGAGCATCAGCTCAGTAGTCAGTACTTCAGTACTGACATGATTTATAACAAACCTTTCTTAAATTGTAAGTTTATAAATTCTTACATTTTAAAATACTAAGGTTGTAACTCTATCAGACAAAAGTTGGTATTAGATAGATTTGGCTATTATTTCTAGGTCCTGTATGGTTATATAGCTCTTTAATTGTTTCGGTTCTTATACACCCTTGGCTTTCAAAAATTCGACTTTAAACTTCCTGATGAAGATAAATAACGCATGAAATTTTAAAGGGTTCTTTTCATTGTTTATCACTGTGTGAATTATTTCAAGCCTGTACTGCGGCAAGTAACATGATGGTCGCTACTATTGGAGTATGAACTACTTACCCCTGTACATAACAATTTTTTGTTGGATTAAAAATTACTTAATCTTTGGTTTTGTAATGATCATGTGTTTTGTGAGCTGATGTCAGTTTGGGGTTTTGATTTTCGTCATGACATTCGTGCCTTACTTCGATATTTATCGTTCTTTAATTGTCCCCTTGGTACAAGTATCTCGTCTCTTCTTTTTCGCATCTGATGTATTTCCGAAAAAAGAATAGGTCAATTAAGAAAATATATGCTGAACATATCATTCAACGGGAAGACTATTGTCTTGTAGGTATTTTCTAAATAAGATATTTCCAATTGCTGGTAGAATTAATGATATTTCAGTTGGAGTTTTTCATTTCCATTCCAGAGGCGACGCGTTATGAAATGGAAGAATCTCCGATAATCATCCGCTAAGAAATAAAACGCGAAAAGGAAACGGTCCAATTATAGTTTATTGAATAAGGATATGATTTATAGTGGACAGAGAAATAAACCAAAGGGAAAATCAATAAAACCATGAAATGATAGGAAATGGTCAAAATTCAGCACATCGACAACGTTGTTAACCAGCCATTCAAGAAATTATAGAAAGAACCTGGTGGAAACTAGTGTATTCTTACTCTTTGAGGGCTCCATCATCTCAGTGGTCAGTGCTTCTGTACTGACATGATTTATAACCATGATAACATACTTTTCTTGATAAAATAAGAAACTATTAAGACACTAAGGTTCCGACTCCTTAAGGCAAAGTTGACCTTAGAGGACTTTGGCTATATCATTTAGGTTAGTTTTGGTCATATAACTCATCGAGTTTTGTTGTATTTATATATCCTTGGATTTCAAATGTTTGGGATTATCAGAGCTTCGGACACAACAAATTTCTAAAGTGTTATTATCGCCAGGTATGAACATCTAAAATTCTTGAAAAAAATATCTGTGCAAGATGAGGAAAATAGAAGATTAAAAAAATATTAACTTTGGTCGTAAGGAAATAAACTCGACCAAGATGTATCATATGTTACATTCCAAATGCATCTTTCAGATCAGTAGGTGCCTATGGGCAGCTGCATTTTTTGTCAGATATATTCTATAATTGCTCCTTTATATTGCCTTTTTATTATAATTCTAAATTCAGCTTTACAATTTTGTCTGTTGCAATTTTCTGAACCGACAATAGAACTTTGTTACAAACATTGCTTGCTATAAAGGTTGTTTTTGTGATATATAAAGGTTGTTTTTGTGATAGAGTATTTGTGTTTGTGATAGAGTATTTGTTGTTTTTGTGATAGAGTATTTGTTGTTTTTGTGATATATAGAGTATTTGTTGTTTTTGTGATATATATAAAGGTTGTTTTTGTGATAGAGTATTTGTTGTTTTTGTGATATATAAAGGTTGTTTTTGTGATAGAGTATTTGTTGTTTTTGTGATAGAGTGTTGTTTTTGTGATAGAGTATTTGTTGTTTTGTGATAGGTCATCATAATGTCTTAACAATATACACTATCTATACGAAAATTAGTTAATATGATTAACAAAGACTATTATTAAATTTACGTGATGCGTAGATTAATATTTTGTTGACTGATAATTATTTTTTAAATTAAACGTATTTCATCCTAAAAGTATAATAATTCTGTTCAAACTAATTAATAAATACATATATGTAAAAGTCACCGATGTTTTAAAATTTTACGATTATTTGAAAAGCGTTAATATTTCCACGTGTTGAACATCACGTACATATCGATTGAAACAAAAAAGTAAATTTTGTTTGAAAGTGTGAAATGAAATGATATAATATTTTATAACTGTTACTACTATGCATAAAATAGATCGTAGAACAGTGTAGATATAAAAATTTTACGTGTAAAAATAATTTTACTCTTAACATTTTCTCGTATTGTGCATGTTGAACATCGCGATCGTAAACAAAGGTGAAAAATGTTTTAAAATTGAAACAGATCGGATTAAAAAATGATTAAAGCCAAAATCATTATCATGAACAGTGTTCACTTTAGATTTGCTTGTTTTTATTAAAGACTATAATAATTATAATGATAAAACATCAAAGTGATTATTAACTCAATTATAAGATAACAAGTCCCTTATTTAATGTAATTAAAATTAATTAATAATGATGAACTGGGTACTAGCTTGTCTAACAAAATGACATCAGTATCACAATGAGTCAGTCAAAGTTAAAGTCCTTCTTCAAAAAGAAACCTGATGACATTGAATCATCAGTTCCAAGTAAAAGACCAAGAGTTAATGATCCACTACACCAAGAATTGATAGACATAGAAAGCCAAGTCTGTTATGTTGTAATGAACAATAACTATTAAGAGATTATAAATTTTATTGATATAATAAAAACTACCAATCCAACACGCATCGTTTTAGTTTTAATTCGTCATGTTTCATTAAGACACAAAAAATTACATGCATCCTGGACTCATCAAAATTTAGTGGGACTCACCATTTCTAAAAATGATGAGTCCCAGGACTCACCATGAAAAATTCCTAGTGAGAACCCTGTATCTTTATCTTATTTATAACACCAAAACTTGTTAAGGTAAAAGACACGTTCATTGTAATTATAGCTATTCAATACAAGCACTGACGACTGAGTTTTCTGACCTAGGATAGGAACAAGAACACAGCATACCTTTCTTATTTCTTGCAATTATGATTTACAATTATATATAAATATAATAGAAGAACATTGTTAACTGTATTCGTTTTTATGCACTCATTAAATGAGGTCAGATAAACTAATGGCTTCTATAATGCATATGAGAATTAGTATTAAAAGGGAACAACACTTTTTGTACAAAATTGATCTGTGCTTGTGATCTATTATAATGTGTTCATTCGTTTAAGAAGCATTAAATACCATTCATCAGAACATAATTTGTATTAAGGAGAAAATAATAATAAATCGAACATAAAATTGCATTTTGTGCGTGAGAGTATTTCCTAAATTGTTGTGCAATCAAAACATGTCAGAAAATGTAACATCAAAATGCTGTGATGGATGGAATAAGATGCAATTAACATTTCATAATAATTTGAAAAATGAGGTGATTATGCAACCAGTTTCAGCGCTCTTTCAAAATATCATCAAACTTATTAAAGATCTCCTAATCTTTCTCACTCAGTAATCAATAAATTATATTGAGAATTTTTTCTGGAGGCATTAACAGCTGCAGCTTTTGATATTTTCATTCAGGCATCTTAGATTATATAACCTTCATCTTTTATCAATATATTTATAAAACAGTGTAATGGCAAAGAAAATGCAATTTTTATGAAACGTTAGTGTAATGGTTTGGAAAGTGAAAATTTTATATAACCGTTTTAATGCATGATATTTACATCTCTTCCGGATAATTTTCAAAATCTAAATAAACATCAGACAACAGATGAGTTATCAACTTTGAAGTAATTATTCCTATTGCTCTCATGTATAACCACACGCACTAAACACCTCTAAATTATATTGAGAAAATCTCTTTCTCTCTCTCTTTGTTGAAATTAGTAATCGTATTATTGTTATCTATAAGGTGCTTGTATTATTCATTTATAAGTATTCGTGCTATTGGTAGCTATGATATTTATCGTGTAAAATGCCTCATAGAGTTCAAATAGATAAGGGAAGGATTATATATGTTTTGTTCAAATTAAGAGAATCTTGTTGGTTGCTATACAGTTATTCCCCCCTCCACCATGGTCTATATTGGTATTGGTAAGTTTATGTCTCCTTTCAAATAAGTAAGTAACTTGTTACAAAGTATACTGTGCCTAATCGACAATTTTGCCACATGTGGTCCGTATAGGTAGTAGTAGATTTATGTCTCCTTTCTCCTTTTCAACCACTAATCATCTTGTATGTAGCAATTGTAACCTTTCATCGTGTATATGGTAAGATATGGGACATATAGGAAAAGGTAGGCTTAGTTCTTCAATTTAGTCATAATATTGTTTGTAGTTTACTGTGCTTTTGTCCTGTCTTTTGCAACTGATGGCTCTTATAAGTAGATGAAGGCTATTGTCTCCTGTTTAAATTTGTAACATATTGTCGGTAGGTTAAATGGGATTATCGTGTATATTTGAAACATATGGAACAAAAAGGCCAGGGTAGATGCATCTGTTCAAATAAGTAAACATCTTTGTTAGCAGCTAAAATTAGTTTTTTAGTATAGTGGACTATGCTGTATAGGTAAAGGTAAGGTTAAAACTAGAATCGTTTGTTAAGAACTCGAAAACATGTTTGTCGTATTGTTTGGATTCATATGGACATATTGGATAAATGGTTTAAGAATGAAGATGGAAATGTTTAGAGACGCCGGGCATCATACTATCAAAAATCTGCAATCACTACTTTTTAGAATAAAAAAAAAAAAGATTCTAGTAGAACAAAATATAAGGTTCCTAGCTTTGGAAGACATGCTACGGTGTAAAACTGGGTTTCTGAGGTCTTAGAATTCCTTCCTTTGATATCGCAAAGTGTAACAACGTAAGGTACATAAATGAACATTCAACCTTACATGTTGGCTTTATTTCAACCATGTGCGAATGAAACTATTGATATTACAGACAATGTATAAGCATTGTGAGATTTTACGATAAAGGTTTCGAAAAAGATGACTGACATACTGTATTCTATGGGAATAGGTAACTGCATCAACTTAGCGATCACAAGTTCACGATAAAACTATTTGTTTGAAAATAAATCAGACTGTTTTGCAATTAAAGATATAATGTCACAATATTTCTTTGAATTTTACTAATTTTACAAAGACTACACCTTTGACTTTAAAGACAGATTCATTAGATTGTATGTTCGGCTTCAACAATTAAAAAGAATTTTATTTTGTTTTCTGAATAAATAAAAAAAGGTCCACAACGATAACGTTGAAAGATACACCTACGCTAATTCAGCCGTCTATTTTTATTGGTGATAATTAATGGTGCCTACCATTATACTGGGGTATTGAAAAATATTCAACATTTCAAGAATTTACTTCAAGTTCTCATTTTATAGCACAACCACACAATATAGAAATAAGAAGATGTGGAATGATTGCCAATGAGACAACTCTCCACAAGAGACCAATTGACACAGAAATTAACAACTATAGGTAACCGTACGACTTTCAACAATGAGTAAAACCCATTCCGCATAGTCAGTTATTAAAAGCCCCAAAATGACAAATGTAAAGCAATTCAAACGAGGAAACTGACGGCCTGATTTATGTACAAACCAATGAACGAAAAACAAATATGATATACAGCAACAAAACGACAACCACCGAATTACAGACTTGTGACAGGCACACATAGAATGTGGCGGGGTTAAACTAGTTTGAAGACGCACTAACCCTCCTCTAACATGGGACAGTGGTTTAACAGTACAACATAAGAACAAACTAAAAAAATCAGTTGAAAAGGGTTTAACTCACCAGATCGATACAAAGCAAATACATCTAACAAAAACACAGAGTGGACGTGGCAGGGTACTTATACATCGCCACAGCAAAAAGACACTAAGTACAGATCTGAGAGTACTCCAGTTACTGACAGCTAGTTCAAAGCCAATAACAACTAATAAAAAAAAACATGCATCTAAGACTAAAACATCAATCAGTACACATCCAACATCCAATGGATTTAGTGTAAAGACGTCATTAACAGTCAAAGAAAAACATGACCTTCTGCAATGCCAAGATACAGGTATCGACAGATTGTAGGGACATGCATGTGCATTTGTATATAGAAATAATATTTAGTTTGATTTTAATTTACTGATACCACAATCAATATTAATAACAAAAAAACAATATTCGAAGATCTAATTAGAGTGTTAAATTGGTAACCTTTTAGAATAAGTTTATTTAAAGGATCGATAAGTTTAATCAGATCATATCTAAATTTCCGGGCCCGGTAAACAACATCTTCGTAAAAATTAGGATGTGCTATCCCGTTAAAAATAAGTTTTCTACAGGTACAACCAAACTTCCAAACCAAATCTTTAAATCTATGGAAGAAGTTAGTAAAGGTTTTAAGTAATTTGTGGTAACGAAGTACCTGACTTAATAATTTACAAGTAATACACAGATTACGTTCATTGAAATCCAAAACGTCACAACAGACACGGGCATAGCGAACGAGTTGTGATATATGAACACCGTAAGATAGTGCCAAAGGAACATCACCGTCCAAAAAAGGAAAATTTACAATAGGGAACGAAAAATCGTCCTTTTTGTCGTAAATTTTAGGTTAGAGTTTTCCGTGTAAAACTGAAATGTCTAAATCTAGGAAAGGACAGTTATTATCGTTTATATTTGATTTATTTAAAGTAAGTTCTTTTGGGTAAATTTCGGCAGTATATTTAGAAAATTCTTAATTATTTAACGATAAAATATCATCACGATAACGATAAGTGTTATTGAATTTATCAATTAAATGCAATTTAGACGGGTGTTTACTGAGTTATGCCATAAACTGTGATTCATAACAGTACAAGAACAAGTATGTTATTAAAGGGGCGCAATTGGTGCCCATAGGAAAACCTACAATCTGTTGATAAACATTATTGACGAAACGTAAATAATTATAATCAAGTAGACAATTGACAGCCTCAATCATCTCATCACACCTCCAGTAAGTATATCTAGCATATTTACCTTTCTCATTAGGGAAGAAGGCTTTAAATGAGTTGCAACAAATATATTTGCATTCAGATTTACCAAACGACCATATAATTAAATAGAAAAACTATTGTTTGAAAAGATTGTGTGGAAGTGTAGTGTAAAGAGTTGAAAAGTCAAAACTGTCAACAGAATCGAAAGGACCATCAAAGGCACGTAATTTATCTAAAACATCCAAAAAACTTTTTACACTCCAAAAATAGTTAATTTCACTGTTTTCATATGATTTATTACAAAAGTTAATGATAAGTTCTTTGATAGTAGTTAAGGAACTTGTTAAAAGCACTGAAAGATTAGTTGTAGAACACTTACTAGAGGCCGAGATGAAACGATATTTTATTGGTTTTTTGTGTAGTTTAGGTAACCAATACATAGAAGGGACCTTCAAATGTTCAGAAGAGGCCTTAAGCTGTGATGTGGTTATGCTATGATTGTTTACTATATGACTCTCTGTGGAGCGCACGGACTTGAATGTAGAAGAATTTAGAATTTCATTCTTAAGAATGTCCGTGTAGTATTTACGGCATACCACCACAACATTGTTGGATGCTTTGTCGTCCGGTTCAAACACAAACCGCTTTGCGAGTACTTGAAGTTTGTTTCTTATTCTAGAAATATGCGTATTATGTACTTTTTTATTTATTTCTAAATTATTTTCAAAATGTGATATTCGAATATCCACAACATTGATACTTTTATTTTAATAAGAATCAAGAGATTTTTTATCAGATTTTTCCAGTTTACACCAATTTTTACAAACGATTAAAAAGCGTCTATTGTGACCCGACGACACTGTTTCAAATATATTTTAGATGGAGGACGATATTTTGGTCCTTTTTTCAAAACGTTTTTAACCTCTCGGTCTTAAACGATATTGAAATGCCCCGTAATAACATGGCCATAGAGATCATATCTAAAATTCGACGAATTTGAAATAATTTTGAGCATCTACATTTCTCCATTATTTCATTCGTTCGATAAGCGTTTTTTTTTTCACACAGCTCGTAAGTCTCTGTGTTCTCAGAGGTAAAGAAATCTATCAATGTCCATCGTATGGAATACAGAGTTCAGGGACGCGTCAAGCAACTAAAATCTACAAACAAGATTTTAACTCAATTGGCTATTTCCTTAAATATATCAAATGTGTCGGAGTTTCTTCTATGTCTGGAATTGATACAAATCTCCTTATATTAAATTCTTTAGTTGTAAAATATGTTCGTTGGAAAAGAAGGTTCGGATTGGAAGATCCAGGCATAGTTTGTGGTTCTTGTAATTATTGCGTGACTTCACCATGCAAACTAACAGACTGAAAGCTTGTCAATCAAAAACATTAACACTATCATTCAAAATATCCTTTTCTGATTTCAAACAAAAATAAAAATCTATTCTAAACAACGGTGATTCACCTTTTCCGTGAAATCCATTTTCATAATGTTGCTTGATATTGGATTATGTTTGTAAAGGTTATGCATGTATAAACATAAATTGACGCCGAACCAACTTCTTTCTAAATGTCCACATCGTATACTATTATGCTTTGGTTTGTGAGATCAAAGTATCTTAACTCAATGACTGTTTAGCAATGAAGATTTAATCTCAAATGCTTGCTAATATTGTATTTTCTATAGCTATAATCAGGAAAACACATTTTTCCAGTCAGTGAAAGGAGTTGTAATTTGTGTAAAATGTTTAAACTTATCTAGTGTTTGACAAGGTGTATGTGTAAAATGAAGATAATCCAAAACAGCGATTTTTGTTCCTACATTACGCGTAATGTGAACTTAATTACTACTTAATTACCATTAAGTACAATCAATTGCACTATAAATCATAAAAAGGTCAAGATCCGATTGTGACTAATCTTGTCATGCGTTTGATTTGAAAACAAAGGTTTACGATAATCGTTACAGCCATTCACACTTTCAATCAATTTTAAACAAAAAAGAGTAAATGTGGGGGTAAAGCTCAGTGAGACATAACAAAAATTTTCATGTATTCAGTTATTTTTTTTTTTTTTAGATTTTTCTTTTAGTATGATTGATCACGAGTCAACTTTCCACCAGAGCACAAATAACGTAGATGTTTACAGCTATAGATCACCGTTCGTGTTTCAACAATGAGCAAAACCCATACCGCATACTAAGCTATACAAGGCTAGACATGAAACATGGTAAAAAGATTGAAACGGGAAAACCAACGGTCTGATTTAAACGAAAAACAAATATGATAGACATCGACTAACGACAACCATTGAATTAAAGATCCTGACTTAGATCATGCACATACTAAACAATAAAAACAACACGTTAAATAATTTCATGAGTCCGAAGCGCTTTTCTGAATTTACCTTCAACAGGAACGCTCAAAGCTGAATATTTGAAAGCCGAGGATGTATAAGAACCGAAACAGTTGAAAAGCTTTATGACAAAAAATACCTAAAAAATAGCCAAATAAATGTTGACATGATACGGATTATGTTCTTGTATAATTTATGATGACATGATACCTAACTCTTAACGGGAAGGATTGTGGTCGATTCTCCATGATGAAGCCATAATCTTTCAATCGGTTTAATTGAATTCTAGAGCTGGCTTGTCAGAAACTTCTAGTAGGCCTTTGTTAATTTATGTTATCATTGTCATTTTGCTTAGTTTCTTCTGTTTCCTATACTTACATCGGACTCGGACTTCTTTTTAACTGAGTTTTACTGTGTATTTTGCTGTGTGCTTTTTTTTTAATTCCATATTGACTAGAGGTATAGGGGGAGGGTTGAGAGATCACAAAACTTGTTTAATCCCGCCACATTTTTGCGCCTGTCCGAAGTCAGGAACCTCTAGCCTTTGTTAGTCTTGCGTGGTTTTTTTTTCAGTTTGTTTACTCTGTATGTTTAGGAGTTTAGTGAAGCATTCATTTCGGCGAACTAAAAATAAACTAACGTTTAGGGGCGGGCTAGCTGAAGCACGTCTCTGGGTGCGGGATTTTCTTGCTGCATTGAAGACCCATTTGATGGCCTTGTGTTGTTTTCTGCTCTCTATTCGGGTTATTATCTCTTTGACACATTCCCCGTTTCCGTTCTCTTCCTTTTTCGCATAAGATTTTTTTTCCGAAAACGAACAGGTCAATATAGAAAATAAATGCAGAACATAACAATTAAGGAGAAAACTGTTGTCATGTAGTTATTTTCTATATAAGATATTTCCAATTGCTTGTAGAAGTAATGATATTTCAGTTGAAGTTTTTCATTTCCATTCCAGGGGGATGCGTTATAAGATGGAAGAATCTCTGATAATCATCCGCTAAAAAATAAAACGCGAAAAGGAAATGGTTCAATCATAGTTTTATTGAATAAGGATATGATTTATAGTGAACAGAGAAGTAAAGCAAAGGGAAAACAATAAAACCATGAAATGATAGGAAAAGGTCAAAATTCAGCATATGGACAACGTTTTTAACCAGCCCTCCGTAGAAAGATATTATAAAAGTAAGCTGGTGTTGTAAAAGTATGTGCACTCAAACTCTTCGAGGGTACCATCATCTCAGTAGTCAGTTGTTCGGTACTGATATGATTTATAACATATTTTTCGTGAATTCTAAGTTGATAAATTATGAAATTATTAAGAAACTAACGTTCCGACTCCCTAAGGCAAAGTTGACCTTAGATGAATTTGGTCGTACTCCTCCATTTTATGTATTTATACATCCTTGGGTTTCAAATGGTCGGGTGTAAGCGTTCCTGTAAAGAAGATTATTCCGGAAAACATTTAGACACATGACATTTATAAAGTTTATTTACGCTAGATATGATCATTCAAAAATCTGGATAAATCATCTGTGCATAGTTAAACATAAAATCTGAACTTTGGTCGTGAGCAAATAATTTCGAATATCTATCATATGCTACATTCCAAATGCATCTGCAAAGTCGGTAGATGCGCACAGGGAACCTGGGTTCTATGCCAGGTACGTGTAACTCAAGATCAAGTTTTCTTTGTGTTAAGTGTGTCTTTCTATGTTGTGATGTTACACTATTGTTTCAGGTAGGGTGAAGGTTGGGGCCAATTAAAACGTTTAAACCCGCTGCATTTGTTTGCACCTGTCCTAAGTCAGGATCCTGATGTTCAGTGGTTGCGGTTTGTTGATGTGGTTCATAAGGGTTTCCTGTTACTCGTTTTTCATATAGACTAGACCGTTGGTTTTCCTGTTTGAATGGTTTTACACTAGTCATTTTTGGGGCCCTTTATAGCTTGCTGTTCGGTGTGAGCCAATGCTCCGTGTTGAAGCTGTACTTTGACCATTATAGGGAAACCCTTATGAACCACATCAACAAACATTGTAACATCACAACATAGAAAGACATTGATATATTGATGGTTTATTTTTACAAATTGTGACTTGGATGGAGAGTTGTTTCATTGGCACTCATACCACATCTTCTTATATCTATTGTGTGTCTTTTGACCATGATATTGTTTGTCCTCGTCGAAAATTAGATCTTTTTATTGCTACTTTATATCTTCTTATATTGTTGAATTCAGGTTTACAATTTTGTTTGTTGCTATTTTTTTCTGAACTGACAATTGCATGCTAAACTTCTGCTTTTATGTGTGTATTTGAAATTAAGCACGAAAACTAAAGCAAAAAAACAACAAAAAAATGAAGAACCTTATAAAATTGATATTTAGAGGCTAGAAATCTCATACTGCAGGTAATACGATCATACACAATTAAACAACTTAATTGCAGAAAACACCAAAATCTGTATCTACAAGTCAACATACTGTCTTAACAATAAGCAATGTCTATACAATATATGATATATCAAGTACTTAATCACATCAAGTCTAGAAAAGCAGTGAAAAAGATCATTAACAATTTTATTTACAACACCAAAACTTGCTTAAGATCAAGCTTAGATAAAGCTATTTAAAACAATCACTCGCAAAATTTCTGACCTGGGACAGGCATACCTTTCTTAGTCCTTGGAAGTTATGCTGTACTTTTAATATTATATACAATTAAATGAGAGGATAGGTGTGAATTGTATTCGTCTTTATGCACCCATTAAATGAGGTCAGATAAACCAATAGTTTGCATGATGCATATGAAAATTAGTATTCAACGAGAACAAAACTTTCTGTACAAAATTGATCTTCGTTTGTAATCTATTATAATGTGTTCATTCGTTTAAGAAGCATTGAAAACCATTCAATGGAACATAATTTGTATTAAGGAGAAAATAATATTAAATCGAATACAAAATTGCATTTTGTGCGTGAGAGTATTTCCTAAATTGTTGTGCAATCAAAACATGTCAGAAAATGTAGCATCAAAATGCTGTGATGGATGGAATAACATGCAATTTATAATTCATAATAATTTGAAGAATGAAGAAAAGATAAACCACCATTTTATACAATATCAGCCTTCTTAAAATCAATTACAATGTGCGCATGTTGTACTTTCAAAATATCATCAAACTTATTAAAGATCTCCTTATCTTTCTCACTCAGTAATCAACAAAATTATATTGAGATTTTTTTTCTGAAAGCATTATATCTGCAGGTTTTGATATTTTCATTTAGGCCACTTATATTATAATATCCTCCATCTTTAATCAATTATTATGAAACAGATTAATGGCATAGAAAATGCTATTTTAATGAAACGATGGTGTAATGGTATGGAAAGTCAACATTTTATATAATCATATTATTGCATAATAACTTTTACATCCCTTCTGGTCAACTTTTAAAATCTGAATAAGCATCAGACAACAGATGAGTAAATACCATTAAAGTACAGTCAAACCTGCTATAAAATCACCTCTTTTTAGCAAAAAACCTTTCTTGGCAGGTCACCTTTTTCTTTACCCGCTGTAGTAATACCAATGCATTTTGAACCTCAAATCAAAGGTCGCATCTCTTGTTATATCAGCTTTCTGTAGTCCCAAGGATGACCGTTATATACCGGTTTGACTGTAATGATTTCAAAGGTTCTACTGGATAACCACACGCACTACACACCTCAAAATTATATTGAAAATCTCTCTCTCTCTCTCTCTCTCTCTCTCTCTCTCTCTCTCTCTCTGGATTGGTACTGTTGTTATCAATTAGTAATCATGCTCTTGGTAGCAATATTTGTATTGACATGTTTATGTCTCCTTTCAAATAAGTAATTGTCTTGTTGCAAAGTATACTGTGATTTATCGACAATTTTTACACATATGGTCAATAAAGGTAGGGTAGATTTCTGGCTCCTTATCAACTCAGTAATTATCTTGTTGGTAGCAAGTATGACATTTCATCGTAAATATAGAACAATATGGTAGATATTTTCAAATGAACAAAAAATTACATTTATATACAGTGAAAGATTACAAATAACACTGTTCCTAGCTTTGAACAGACATATGAACGTGCTGTGGTGTAAAAGTAGGTTTCTGAGATTTCAACCTCCCTCTTGATATCGACCAGTGTAACAACATAAGGTACATTAAGGCACATTCAACTTGACATGTAGACTACATTTCAGCCATGTGTTCGTGAAACTAGTAATTTTACAGTCAATGTATAAGCATTGTGAGATTATACGATTCAGTTTTCAAAAAGATAAATTATAACATGTAGGCTGATATACTTCAATCTATGGGAAAGGGGGACTGCATACACATAGCAATAACCAATACACGATAAAACTGTCTGAAAGTAGATCATACGGGATTGCAATTAAATATATAATGTATGTATTTCTTTGAATTTTACTAATTTTGCGATAATTACAGCGATAACTTTCAGGACACATTTTTAAATTGTAAATTCAACTTCATCAATTTAAGTGAAATTCACTAGTCAAATAGCCAAATTGT
This sequence comes from Mytilus coruscus, assembly GCA_017311375.1. Classification (NCBI taxonomy): domain Eukaryota; kingdom Metazoa; phylum Mollusca; class Bivalvia; order Mytilida; family Mytilidae; genus Mytilus; species Mytilus coruscus. Next base: position 130,457,307 of record CM029596.1, read on the forward strand.
CACAACGATAATGTTCTTTAATACAACCATGCTAATTAAGCCGTCCATTTTATGGGGTGATAACTTTTGGTGTAGTCCATCATATTGGCACATTTAATTATCAATATTTCAAATATTCAATTCAAGTTTTTATTCTTGTTTTATAAAATCACTACACAAGATAGCTTAAAGAATTTGAAATCAGAGCATTTACATTTCTTTTGCGTTGTATCCGTTTACTAATATTGTATTCACACATTTCGTTAGTATCTGTGTTCTCAGAGTAAAAATATCAACGTCCATAATATTGCTTTCAGAGTTCAGGGACTCGTCAAGCAACTAATAACTACGAAAAAGATTTTATCTAAATTGGCTATTTCCATCAATATAGTAAATACATTGGGGTTTCATTTTGTTTGGAAGCGATACGAATCTCTTTAAAAGTAAATTCTTTAGTTGAGGATTATGTTCGTTGGGAAAGAGGATTTGGATTGGAAGAACTATACCATTTTAACCCCATCCCTACCACAATCACCCCCAAATCATTAATTATACTATATGATTGGTTATACCTCAAGCGACAGCACCCTAACGAAACAAAATTCATCTGACATCATTAGGTGAATAGATTGTTTTAAACAATAGGCAAATAGCAGTTCTAAATTGCCTCAAGAATAGAATGCTGTTTAACACGTTGAACAAAGATTATCAAAGATCTGTTATCAAAATCCTTAAACTCCTTAAATGAAAAAAAAAAAAAAAAAAAACTTATGCACTGATTTTTCTTTGAACTTGTTCTTTATCTAGCAGTTCACTTCTCCAATTTGCAGAGCAGCCAACTTTATTTTTATTCTACTCTTGTCTGCCTGCTCATTCATTTTACTGTTTTCCCTTTTCCCAATCAATATTTAAAATTTTCCTAGACAGCATCGAATTGTTATGCTTGTAATTATTCCGTGACTTCAATATGCTAGCTAACAGATTAAAAGCATGTCAATCAAAAACATTAAAACAATCATTTAAAAAAATCGTTTTCTAATAGCAAAACAAAAATAAAACTTTGTTTTAAACAACGGTAATTCACCTTTTCTATGAAATCCATTTTATAACGTTTGCTTCATATTGGATTATGTTTTATTCTTATGCATGTATAAACAGAAATTTACACCATATCTAACTTCTTCATAATTTGTCATCATCGCATACTCTTGTGCTTTTGTTTGTTAGAGCAAAGTATCTTGACTTAATGACTGTTAAGCAATGAGAATTAAATCACAATTGCTTGATAATATCGTGTCTTATATAGCTATACTCAGAAAAAATAAAATGTTTCCAGTCAATGAAAAAATATGTATTTGTGTTTAATTTTTAGTATTTATCCATCGTTTGTCAAATCTTCATGCGTGTAGTGAAGATAATGCAAAACAGCGAATTTTTCATTTATTACGCGTAATGAGTATTTAGATTTTCAGACCTAACTTCGGTCGATTTTTCGCCTTTCAAAGTTTAGATCAACCATTAATTACTGTCGATTGCACTAAACATCATAAAAAGGTCGAGACCCGATTAAGACCAAACATGTGATGCGTTTGCTGTCTATTAAAAGCTTTAATATAATCGCTACAGTCATTCTCTTTTACAATCAGTTTCAACAATTCGTATATAAATCAGAGGAAATGTTGGGTAAGAATTAGTGAGACAGTAACAAAAAATGGTTCATGTATTTAGTTATTTTTTCTAAATCTTTTAAAAGTCTTTGCTTGTTTTAACTCAAAAAGCTAGCTACAAATTTAATCGATGGCCATCACTGATTTATATGACTAAGAACATAAAACTTTTTCACATGACTTTTTAAAATTTTGTTTTGGTTTTCTTCAAGTGTGTGCGTGTTCTTTGATGTCTGTTATACATATGAATATAAGGAGATGTGGTATTATGTACCACGAGAAAACTTGGTGAAAGAATTCTTCACCAGAGCCCAAATGACGTAGAAATTAACAACTGTAGGTCGTCGTATGGCCTTCAACTATGAGCAAAACCTATACAGTATAGTAAACTATAAAAGTCACCGACGTGAAAAAATGTACCGTAAAACAATTCAAACGAACAAATCAACGGTCTTACTTAAACGAAAAACAGATATGATAAACAGCGACGAACGACAAGCACTGAATTACAGGCTCCTCGCTTGGGACAGGCACTTACAGAATGTAGCGAGGTTAAACAATTTGCGAGCACTTAACCCTCCCCTAACCTGGGACAGTGGTGTTACATCACATAATAGGAGCAAAATGTAAAAATCAGTTGAAACGGCTTCATTCTTCAGATCGACACACAATGCAAAATAAAAATTAAACCTAAAGATTTCGGACGCAAAGTGCAAATCGGAAAGTACTCGCAGTTACTGAAAGCTTGTTCAAAAACAATTACAAATGATGTTGCTAAGACTAAAATGTCAATTAATACAAATCCAATGGATTAGTGTAAAGTCGTTGTTAAGCAGTCAGGGGAAAGCATGACCCTGTGTAATGCCAAAATATAAGCATCGATAACATGTAGGACCGTAGGTGTTCATCAATGCATGGGAATACAAATTTAGTATTGTATTAAATTATTAATAACAAAACCAATGTTATTACCGATAGAACAATATTCAAAGATCTTATTACAGTGTATAATTGATAACCTTTTAGATTAACTGTATTCAAATTTTTAAAAAGTCTACATGGATCGTATAAAATGAGGAACGGATATCCCGTTTGTAAAATATTTTCTACAAGTACAGGAAAACTTACTAATCAAGTCTTAGTATCTGTGAAAGAATTTAGTAAAAGTAATTTGTGTTTCGAAATGCCTAACTTAATCATTTACCAGCGATACATAGATCACGTTGATTGAAATTTATTACGTCACTTCAGACCCGAGCATAGTGACCGAGTGAATATATAAACACCATAAGATTGGACCAAAGAAACAGCACCGTCCAAAAAAGAAAGATTATCATTAAGAAGCGAAAATTCGGCCCTTTTGTGGTAAATTTTTGTACGGAGTTTCCGGTGTGCAGCTGAAATATCTTAATCTAGGAAAAGGCAGTTATCTTTGTTAATGTAATATGTATTTAAAGTCAGTCCCTGGGCTAAACTTCGGCAGTAGGCCCCGAGAATACAGTTATTTCGTAGCGCGTATCTTTAGAACAATATATGTATATTAAAAGCAATCGCCTCTCAATGAGGTTTTTTATTTTCAGTGAAGTGAACTATTTTAGTGACAAATTATATCAGTATTAAAGAAAACTTCACAAGCTTAAACAAATTATGGAAAGTTTTTGTTAAGGGGGTCTTGAATTCAGTTTGACAGCTTCAGGCGTACTCATTTTTTTACCTTTTTCAACTGGAGCAAATCACTTCTCTACCTTAAATTTCACGACCCAAATTTATTTACGTGTAATAAGTCCCCTTCTTGATAATTATGCATTAAACACGAAGAAATAAAATGGGACGGTGAAAAAAAAAAAAAAAAAAAAAAAAAAATAATGCTAGCAACCTAAGATCTCATTTGTTTAATCGATTTTTATCATAGAACACTATTTATTTGTTTAAACTGTAATCACCCTGTTGAGGATGAACAGCATGTCTTTTTTTATTTGCCATAAGTACAATGATGTAAGACAGATCTTATTTGATTCCATTTACTCTATTGTTGATGATAATGTTGGCATAAGTACTGTTTTATTACTTTTTTGAAACAGATTATTTTCTTATATAATAAATATTGCTATTTTCAAATCTGTGCAAAATATATCAGCGACACAAAGCGTTTCGTTTAAAAAAAAAAAAAAATGTTTTCTTTATTTCATTTTATTGTATTTTATTATTTTTATTAACATGATTAAGTGTTTATATTTTCATTTCTTTCCTTGTTTTCTAACATTATTCTAATAATTCCACTAAGTACACTCAGTGTCTCTCACAAACATTATATATATATTTCTAATGACTTATAAAGGATAGTTACATGTCTCAAGGTACTCGAATAAATGATGATTAATTGCCTACACACTTAAATATACTAAACAGTTAATAATTAACATTGTAAATATGTATTCGTTTTTGTGTGCTCATAAGTAGCATGCATTTTGTACTATATTATATTATTTTGAATACAGTTGCTGATATTTGATTTATACCTTGTATGTAATATGGAAAGAGCTTTTATACGCTGTGCCTGTTGTTCAATCCTTTTCATATCTTACTGAATAAAATATATATTTAAAATCAAACACTAGGAACAATATAACGATAACTGAGACAACGAACACCAAAAGACGATAACCAAGTTCAAGGACAAGTAAAGTTTGAGAATTCTTGATGATTTAACGCCCAACGGAATACTAATAACCTTGCCGAAACCAATCTGGTTACAGATTTATTAGCGGCAACTCATATAAAGCCTTCTTCTGTAATGATAAATGGAAGTATGCTAGATATACTAACTGGAAATGTGATGAGATGATTAAAGCTTTAAATTTTCTCCTTGACAACATCTATGTACGTTTCGGCAATAAAGTTCATCGGTTGTAGTTATTCCTATTAGCACCAACTACGCCCATTTACGAATCACAGATTATACCCAAACTCAGTAAAGATCCGTCTAAATTACATTTAATTGATGAATTTAAAAAAAAAACTTACTGTTACCTTAATGATATATTTCTACTTTGAATAATAAAGAATTTTCTACTTTTACTGCGGAACTTTACCAATAGGAACTTACTTTCAATAAATGTAATAAAAACAGCAATAACCGTCAGTTCCACACAAGAAACTCTATACAAAACTTTACGACAAAAGAGACGATTTTTCGTTTCCGATTGTTAATTTTCTCTCTTTGGGCGGTGATGTTCCTTTGGTCCCTTCTTAAATTATCACATTGATCGCTATGTCAGTGTCTGTAGTCGCAGTTTTTATTTCAGTTAACCTGTGTATAACTGGTAAACTATTAAGTTAGGGGTTTCGTTACCACAAATTAATTTAAACCTTTACAACCCGATGTGGATACCAAAACAATCCAATCTAAGACTCTTTCATCTTGCAGTAGTATTAAAACATTTGACGTTTCTACCCTTTACACAATTATTCCCCATTCCAAGCTAAAGAAAAATTAAAAGAGTTGGTCCTGCTTTGTTTAATAAAAAAATGGCCAACGTAGATATAAGTATCTTTTCATATGGAGGTATAAATCGTACTTTGTAAAATATATCTCTGATTCTAACAAAAAATTCCCTGCAACTGACATTTTCAAGATGCTTGATTTCTTGATTGACAACATATTTGTTACGTTTGGAGGACGTGTTTTTCAATAAGCAATCGGCATTCTGATGGGAAACGTCTGTTCTCCTCTTCTTGTCGACTTTTCCTTTATTCATATGAGGCTGCCTTCGTACAAAATCTTCTTATGAATAATGATAAGAAGCTAGCACTATTCTTCAACTTCATTTCCCGCTATATATATAATGTCCTCTTACTAAATACTTCAAAATTTGGTGACTATGTTGAATGCATCTATCTCATCGAACTTGAAATAAAGGATACAACAGATACAGTTAAGTCTGCCTCATATCTTGATTTACATCCAGAAATTGACAATTAGGATCGGTTAAGAACAAAACTTTACGACAAAAGATATGATTTCAGTTTCCCAATTGTGAACTTTCCATTTATATATAGCAACATTCCAGCATCGCCAGCATATGGAGTATATACCTCCTAGTTGATACAATATTCTAGGGCTTATATTTCCTATTATGATTTCCTTGATAGAGGATTGGTATTCAAAGCTATTAAACCAAGAGTTACAAGTGGTGAAGTTGAAATCACTCCTTCAAAAGTTTTACGGACGTCATCACGAGTTGGTGTACCGTAATGTAATACTTGTTTCACAGATGACGACGGATATGATCTAACCGTCGTAACCACAATCCCGTCCTCTTTACCCCAAATGAGACCTACCGAATTAGACTTATTCCCGGATTTGTTTATACATGAGCAACCCGACGGGTCCCACATGTGGAGCAGGATATGTTTACTCTTCCGGATCACCCCCGTTTTTTGATGGGGTTCCTTAGTTTTCTCAATTGAATTATTTCCTATTTTTCATGTTGGGCCTTTTATAGCCGACTATACGGTATAGGTTGTTCTCATTGTTGAGACCGTACGGTTGCATATAATTGCTTTCATCCACTTCATTTAAACGTTGGTTGTATCATTGGCGATTATACCACATCTCCTTATTTTCATATTTGTATTTGTGTTGTTTAGTCTTTAGTTTTCTAAGTTGTGTTTTGTTAACTGTTGTTGGTTTTTTGGTCCTTTTCTTTTTTCGCCATTGCATTGTCAGTTTATTTTGGACTTATGAGTTTGGATATTCCTTTGGCATCTTTTGCCTCTCCTTTACAAAATTCTCTCATAAATACAATGAAAGTTTTGTTACACCTGAAGAGTTCATAGTAAAATCGGGGTATCACATCCTAATTTGTATGATGATGTAGTTTACAGTGCCCGTAAATTTATAAATAAGCCATATAAACTAATTGACCCCTTGAATAAGGTTATTCTTAAATGTTATCAATTTAACCCAGTAGTGAAAACTTTCATACTGTCTTATCTGTACTAACATTGATGCTGTTTTTGAAAAATTAAAACATAGCTAAATATATATGGCTATATATGACTGTACAGTTATAAGAACTCATAATCCTACATCTTGTCGATACTGTTTACTTATATTTTGGCATTGCGCATTATTATGCGTTCCTAATATAAAAATGAGACGATGTGGTAATTGCCAATGAGACAACTCTCTACCAGAGACCAAATCACAAAGAAAACAAATATGGGTCACCGTACGGCCTTCAACAATAAGCAAAACCTAAACCGCATAGTCATCTATAAAAAGCCCCGAAATGATAAATGTAAAACAATTCAAACGAGAAAACTAACGGCCTGACAATGAACGAAATACAAATATGATATACAGAAACAAAAGACAACCACTGAATTACAGGCTTCTGAACTGGGACAGGCACATACAGAATGTGGCAGGGTTAAACATGTTAGCGGGCGCCCAACCCTCCTCCTTACCTGAGACAGTGTTGTAACAGTACAACATATGAACAAACTATAAAAATCAGTTGAAAAGGGCTTAACTCATCAGATCGATATAAAGCAGAAAAACAAGTAACAAAAACACAGACCGGACGTGGCAGGGTATTTATACATCCCTACAACAAATAAGACACTAAGTACAGATCTGAGAGTACTCGCAGTTACTGACAGCTAGTTCAAAGCCAATAACAACTAATAAAAAATCATCTATTTAGACTGTTTATGACATCTTTACACTAAATTCGTTGGATTTGTACTGATTGATACTTTAGTCTGGGAGAACATGTATTTATTAATTGTAATTGGCTTTGAAATAGCTTTCAGTAACTGAGAGTACTCTTATACCGGTACTTTGGTTCAATGGTTTTTATGCTAGATGTTTTTGTGCTTCGTATCTATTTATTGAGTAATGCCAATTGCAACTAATTTCTACAGTTTATTCTTATTTTGTGCTGAAACTACACTGTCCAAGGTTAGGGCAGGGTTGAGTGCTAACAAACATGTTTAACCTCGCAACATGTTTGATGTGTCTGCCGGAAGTCAGGAACCTGTAGTTCAATGGCTGTCTTTGGTTCATGTCTAATATTTTTTTATCGTTTTGTAAATTGTTTTGTGATAAATTAGGCCGCTAGTTTTCTTGTTTGAATTGTGTCACATTTGTCATGTACGGTATGAGTTTTTCTCATTGTTGAAGGCCGTGAGGTGGCATATAATTTCTTACATCCACAGCATTTGAACTCTAGTTGATAGTTGTCTCATTGGCATTTATATCACATCTCTTTATTGTTAGTATTGTCAAAGAGAAAATGTACAGCGTTAATACTCTCACCACACTTCCAATAAGTATATCTAGCACCTTTACTTTTTTAATTACAGAAGAAGACTTTATAGATTATAAATTTGCAATAAGATTTTATAAAGGACCATTTCATTAAGTATGATTTTTTTTTTTAAATAAGATTGTGTGGAAGTGTAGTGCAGAGAGCCGAAAAGCCATATAACTGTCAACCAAATTGAAAGAACCATCAAAATCCGGCGTAATTTATCTAAAACATCGAAAAAAATTCATACTCATCAACATAGTTTTCTCATACTTTTTTACAAGGTTAAGAATAAGTTCTTAGAACGTAGTAAGGCAGCTAGTAAAAATCACTGAAAGATAAGTTAAAGAACACATACTAGAAGCAGAGATGCAACTTTATTGGACGGATTATTTTTGTGTAGTTAAGGTAGCCAATACACAGACAAACATTCAAATGTTCAGATGAGGCCTTTAACTGAGATCTGCTAATGATGATTGTTTACTATTTGATTCTCCTCGGATCGCGTGGAACTGAATGTAGAATAATTTATAATTTCATTCTTAAGAATTTCCAACTAGTATTAAGGTCATACTATCACTTTGCGAGTACCAGAAGTTTTTTTTCCAACTCTCGAAATAGGCGTATAAGTAACCTATAAATGACTAAATTATTTTCAAAAAGTGATATTCGAATAGCCACAATGTTAATACATTATTCAAATAAGAATTAGGAATTTTTTCCTGTTTACATCAATGGCAAAAATAGGATGGAAGAGCGTCTTTAATGATACGACGACACTCTTTTCAATCTATTTTCGATGGAGGACGATATATTGGTCCTTTTGCAGAAAGTGTTTAACATCTCGGTCTTGGACGATGTTGAGGTCCCTGTAGGCATAGGGATCATACACTAAATTTCGATGTTCATAGTGTCATGTTGAAGGACCATTATTTTCAATATTGACGTATACTTAAATAATGTTTCGTTCGTGGTAAAATATTAGAATAGAGGATAAAATCAATATAAACGCAAGTCCAATGAATTGTTTCTTAAACAGACAAATAACAAAGACAGGGCAAATACATAAAGATTCGAATTTGTAGTAAAATCGTATAGAAGGGCATGTCTTGTTGGTATTGGTTTGTTGGACCTAAATTTTCTAAACCGTAATTGGCCGTTTTTTAATCTACTGGTCTATTTGTAATTTCAATATTCGTACCAAAAATAATATTAACGTCATGTCATTTGTTGAATTTCCATTGTTGAGGACTTAGACAATCACAATATTTTGGTGTAAGTTTTTGAAAATATTAACTGGTATGCAAAGTTGGTTTTCGTATCTTCTAGCTGCTACTTGATACTATGATTTGAGGAAACTTCTATATCCCTCCTATAAGGGTCCCCTAATTTTTCCCTTGTGGTGCTACCTGTTACTATGTTACCCATTTTCTTCAAGATAATTCATTGCATTCAAAATAATATAAAAATGTTATGAAAATAAACTGTAGCTTCCTGGTCGCTTGGATTCGCATTGCATCAGTTTAGAATATTTGTTTTTACAAATTGAAAACCACAAATGAGAGATTCTATAAGCAATTTTCAAGCATTAATGTAATATTAAATAAAGATTTGTTTAGATAGCAATTATAGTAATAAACTGTTATATTCAATAACCATCTCTATTCCCTAGAAATCAATGACTATAAACAAACCCCAATCAATCATCGGGCATTACTACAGTTTGTTTTGGCTAACACTATAAAATAATTGAATAGTAAAAGGCACAGCAGAGATTGCTCACATAACAAGATGAAATTGATTAAAGTTGACACAATTTCTCAAGGGATACTACATCACCGGACGTAAAAAGGAAATTCATTGTCGACCATCAGCATTTAATGTTGATGGGATTTTTTTTACAAAAAGAAATAAGATTAGTTTTAAAGATAAAATCTTTTAATTTATGTTTTATTAATAAAACCGTTAAACACCTTTCATGAAAAAAATCTTTTAATTTGGTTTTTATAACAAACCAAACCTTTTAACTTCAAAGAAAATGCTTGATCATTAACCTATTTTAACCACTGACGTTTATAGTTTTTTTATAGTCTCAAATCTCTCATAAAAAAGTTTACTGACTCAACGTTGCAGGACTGTGCCTTCAGTTACATGTCAATTCCTAACTATTTTGGATGTGATATGTTATTTTAAGTAACGTTGCTCTTTTTCTATAAGCCATTAACATATTTTAACTAATGACCAAAATTTGATTTTTAGAATATGGTATCAGCTTGATAAATCAATTCGAAGTCTACATGCATACTTAAAATGGCTTTTAATAAGATTGTCCATAAATAAACATGTTTTGCATTTCAATTCCTATGACGGAGATAAACTAAAGGAAACAGCAAGTTCTAATGACATTTTGCCGTAGACTTATTCCACTGACATTCTAAAACGGAAATACAATTAAAGATGCAGACAATATGTAACGAAAAATCGTATTATTTTGTAACATCTGATTATTTGTAAACTTTACGATTCGTATTCTAGTCCTTATATTTCTTTATTAAGCTAATATGGAATATTATATTATTTGATTTACTTATTTTCAATAATGAAAAAGAGGCGGAAGATACCAACGAGTCAATCAAAAAAGAAGAGAAAAGGACAAAACAATGGTGAAAAACAAAAATCGTCGAAAAGACAACTGTTTCCAAATACAAAACAATACATAGAAAACTAAAGGCTGAGCAACACAAACCCTTCAAATACAGGGATTATCTCATGTGTTCTCGAAGGATAATCTGACCCTGCTCCACACGTGGCACCAGTCGTGTTCCTGGGATAAGTACAAATTTCGATGATAAGTCTAATTCGGTATGTCAAAATTGACAAAAAAAGAAGACGGGATTGTTGCTTCGACTATTGGAACATATCGGTGGTCATCTGTGATCCTAATAATCCATACCGGCCAACCGAATCATCGTCCGTAAAATTGTCGAAAGATGACTTCAACTTAACCCTAAGGAATCCTCTGTTCAATAGCTTCCTTAAAAGCAGCCTATAAAGGGATTCATGGTAGGAAATGCAACTATATACTGTTTCAACTGAGAAATGTGCTTCATACACATGGAAGTATCAGCATTGAAAACTGACATCATCTCTTTAAATCAAAAGTTTAGTTCTCAACCGACTCTCATTTTCAATTTTGTGAGTCAAGATATGAGGCACATTTATAAATGTATCTGTGGTATCATTTATTTCAAGTTCGATAGGTTAGATGTAATCAGCATTCGTTAAACTTTAATTTTTCGTGAGTAGAAATCATCTTTGTAGCGGAACGCGAAGTTTAGGATAATGCCACCTTCTTTACATTCTCCGTGTGAAGCTCCTCTTAAGCTGCATTGAAAAAAAGCTAGATATATTTTGTGCATATTTCTGTTGATTTTCTGTAAATTTTCTCATTGTGAATGCACCACTATTTGCTTGCGCTTATACATATGATAACAATAATTATCCATGTTTTAAAGGTAGATAACTTTTGGTGTGGTATTGTTTCTGGTATGTATATTCTTCTTTAGCGCATGTCTGACAAATATTCATTGAGGTTTTTAATTTCTTGAATCGTTATATTGTATGCGGAAATATGGCATTATCTTCAAAATATTTTTCTCCTTCAAACAAATAAAATTATCAACATCTTCTTTTAAAGTTGTTTACGTATCAAACGTAACAATATTGCTTTTGAACTATCAGATCACTGATGCCTGATGAGTACCTAAGTTGAGCGTCGTTTGCAACAAAATGAGATAAAAATATATATTAAACAATGTCGAACTCCGCGTTCAAATTTCTCAGATAGATTACATAGATTGCAAAAGTTTGAGCTGTAATGATTTTTCAGTGGTGTGAGTTGAAAAGTATTCAATCTGAATAATATAAAGTATTAATTCAGTTGAAAAAAATCCGTAAGCGAAATTTTAAATATCTTTTTGCATGTTGAATAAACATATTACTCTGATTCATGATGTTTAGTTGATAAATCATGAGAGAAACATTCGATTCTTACAGAAAAACGTATTGTGAGAACTCAATGTAAATTTTAAGGGGCATTAGCTATAAATACAAAGTTGACCAAAAATTCAAAATGTGATTTTTGTTTTTTATTTTAAACATTTATGAAGGCGGAATCATAAAATAATGTTCGCAGTTTTGATTAAATTTTGTCCAATTAAGCTCTAAATCATCGATGATGTATTTTTGGCTTGCAAGTCAATAATTCAACTCATTTGAACCTTAACTTGGATGGGCTACGCATGGGCTAAGCATTTTTTTTAAAAGAACGTCAACATTGAAAAGTGAAACAAGGTAGCCTCCGGGAAGAGCTGATTCTGCCCACGAAAAAAATCATTCCATTACAGGTAAAATGTTGATTTACAATGTGTTTTCAATCTATGGCATAAAATCAAACAGATCTAAAAACAAAAATAGTCATTATACAATTGCACGTGCTTGTCTTAGTATCTATATTTATAGATTATCGTTGGTTATCTCAACGAGATTGATTTTGTCGCTTGAGCCGGTACGGCGAAAGCGAGAAAAGCAATCGAGTTGAGATGACCAATGATAATCTGTTTATCGCTATTTTACCTATGAAGACGTTGTTAATTTCCTTGACAACGGCACATGTTCCCTTAGTTTCTAGCGATAATTTTCATATCACTCGACTCCGTTTTCATATCAATCGACTCCGCTGAGAACGGAAATTACCAGTCAGCAAGATCAAAGGAAAAATTCGTAAAATAGCGATAATTATATTTATGGTTACAACAGATCAAATAACCATCAGAGTTCCTCTGATATCATCTCGATTATAAAATATTTGGCGTCTATTCTAAAATACACACGAAAAGTTGATACAATATATCGATCCATGCATTGTAAATTGATTCTTCAGAGCTTTTTTTTTTTTTGTAATTTGTAATTTGGATAGACGTTTTTAGATATAAGAAGATGTGGTATGAGTGCCAATGAGACAACTCTCCATCCAAGTCAAAATTTATAAATGTAAACCACTATAGGTCAAAGTACGGTCTTCAACACGGAGCCTAGGCTCACACCGAACAGTAAGCTATAAAGGGCCCCAAAAATTACTAGTGTAAAACCATTCAAACGGGAAAACCAACGGTCTAATCTATATAAAGACGAGAAACGAGAAACACTTATGAATCACATCAACAAACGACAACTACTGAACATCAGATTCCTGACTTAGGACAGGTGCAAACAAATGCAGCGGGTTTAAACGTTTTAATGGTACCAAACCTTCACCCTTTTTCTGAAACAATAGTGTAATATCACAACATAGAAAAACACACACTATAAAATATCAACTGAAATAGCTTAACTCAATCAAAGGACATATTAACACCATTGAACATACACTGAACAAATAAATTTGACCTATGATACAATGCAAATTCAAAAGAAATAAACTAAGGGAAGAATAATAAAAGTAACATGTTATATCGGTATGAAATGTTAAACAATTTAAGAAAAACAATATGCTCGAACAAAAATATCAGCCATTTGCAATAACTTTAAACACAGGTAAATAAAATAATTTTGTTGTTAGGTATACGTATACAGTTACAATAGAGAAAAGAAATATTTTAACAAAATAAATAATTTTGATGTTCATAGTACGAAGTGGAAATTTATATTAGTACCAAACACTTATCAAAGCTGGTATATAGACCAGATATAACCCTGAATAACATTAAATAACAAAAAAGCATTACAATTAGTATCAACAGGTCAAATAAACAAGAAAGTACGATTTGAGAGTACTCGCAGTTACTGACAGCTAGTTAAAAGCCAAAACAATTAATAATAAAAAATCATGCATCAGAGACTAAAATCAACTAAAACACATCCCAGGGATTTAGTATTTTAACGTCATGAACAGTCAAAGAAGACATGACTAGTGCAATGCCAAAAATAAATGTTTTTGTATGTTTTAATAAAATATAAGATTTTAAGTCGAATCGGTGGACATGAATTTGACAACTAATGTTTTTTTAAGTTATCAAGTTTATTATGTAATTGTACTAAATTTCCGTTTGAAACTGATTGAGGCAAATTGATCTAAACAAGTTTTGAAATTTCTGTTAAGGCTTTTTGTGGTTTGAAACAAACGTTTGAGACTTTCTTACCTTTTAGTTTAAGGCGTACCTGATAAATGTTATTCCCGAAACACGGATGACTTGCACATGGAAATCGGAATGATATGTTTTACATACTAGTGGGATATGAAAAAGTATGCTTGCAATAAAGTCATTGCTCAGAGAATGAACTGATGTAAGGAAATTTATTTCCAACATATTAGGCACATTCTTCTGAAGAATGCAAATAACATTTGGTAAGCTTTACTATATTTTCAACAATTGTACTGAATATATAGGTTTAAAGTTTTGCAATCAGTAAATAAAAAGTCTTTCTATTAATCTAACATCTATCTATTAATCCGTTGATCCATCTATCTTTTCACCTATACATCCCATCCGTCCATCTGTCTACAGTGTGCATATTATATACATTCAGAAAGAACATACTTTAGTTATTTTTGTCGAAATTGACACCAATACAAATAACAGAACGAAATTTATTGATATCTAAATTAAGTGAATGCTCACCACAATGAGATTCCACATTTTTGCTGCCTGTGCTACGAAAGTTGATACTATACTACATCCAGTTAATACCATAATTTTGGTTGGGTCGTTGTATAGGAGTTCATATAACTTTTTGGTACCAAGACCTGGAAGGCACTGAAATGAATAATTAAATATAACCATTTCGCTCTATCATCAAGACATAGTAGATAATCATGAATGCAAGTGCAGAGTATATGATGTTCTAGAGTTGAATCCATAATTTTGGTAAAACTATCTGATGGTGGGATTTTAAAGTTAATGTTTTTGATGGGTAATATATGAAAGATCATTGATAGTCTCTGTTGATAATTTCGATCCAGATCAATTTAGAGCTTTACATATTGTATATACAGTACGACCTCTATATTTATTTTGGCTATTTTGTTGTTGGGTTGCTGTCTCATTGCATTGCTGATATCCCAGATCTTCTTGTATTCATGATAATGATAATACAAAAAAACACCTACAGATAGAGATGCGGTTTTCATAAATCGGCGAGCTTTAAAGCTTTCAATCTCAACAAATTGTGGATGAATTCAATCTTGAATATCAAAAATATACCATCGACAATAAATTCATGAATGGAAAAAAAATTAAGAAACATCGACATATGTATCCAAAGACGTGGATCAAGATTTACGCCAGGTATAGTATCTTGATTAGGAGACTTTACAATCTATCTAACATCTTATAGTTCAACGTATAATGAACACTTTTGAATGCTTGTAAGTGAGTTTCTGTAGATTTGTTTTAATTAATCCGATATCAAAGATAACGAATCAATAACTTGGTAAATGTCTTGAGATAATCTCTAAAATGTCTATATAAGCGCCCTTTTTGTGACATCGAGAGTTTTTTTTTTTTATAAAAACTATCGAAGTTTTGTATGAAAATTGTATTGAAAAATGTATATTTGTCAGGACTCTCTTATCTATTCGATATGACAAACTTACTTCCAGGGCAAAGAGAATCTCTGAAAATGTTTATAACAAGAAAATTGTTTTTTTAACATTTGCTATACAGCGAACTTTGTTTGCCTATACACTCGAGGGTTCTCTATACTTTGTATCAGCGATAACAAAATTAACTCATTGGTTTAAGGAATCCATAAACGTCTCTTAAATTTATCCTATAGGTATGTTGTTCTCGCATGTTGAAAATTAGTCATCCTTTGGGAAATTTTCCGTTTCCATCAAGTGTTAGCCTTTGACGCCTTTGTCTTCGTTTTACATTTTACACTGACACCGTGTCACTTCCATGGACATTAAAACTATTTATCATTTTTGTATTACGTAACATTATTGCATTATATCAACAGTATCATTTATCACGTGCGTGCAAGTAGATATAACTATATCTAAAGGGGAAAAATACAACAAATCTTACTATTTGATATGAATAAAAGGAGAAGTGATGTAAACGTCAAACTAACGATAGTTTGTTATAAATGATTTAAGCATGGCAGAAGAGCTAAACATTTTAATTGATTTCCATCAGGAGCTTGAGAAAAGGCCTGTATTTGTTCCCATATTTTTGAGATTTTTTCATTTTTCAGTTTTTTTTGCAGTTTATGTCACTACTAAAATAATCAAAGTTCAAACATTTACAAAGAGGTGGTTCTAGTTTTCCCTGAAATTATATCACATTGGTGCAAATTCCACTGAAATTATTTCTCATCAGGGCCATTTTCAAAAAGTCTTTTATTCTTAATTTAAATTCACAGTATTACAGCTCAATGTGTGCACAAGTTTGAGGTTCTAGCAATATTGCGGCCAACAACTAAACAGATTTCAAAATTACGCCTGACGATAGCACAATTTTGAGTATTTGTCCCAAAATGTATTAGAAGGAATTTCCTAACCAATACCCCAATTTTGTGGAAGGATGGCTAAAAATTATCTTTCTAAAATTATTTTATTGTGGTTAGTGACGACATCATTCGATGCAAAATTTTATAAAAAACTAGTAAAGTAGGAAATTCTGTATCAAATGCCTTAACTTTAATATGTAAAGCTGAATAATCTTTATGGACATTTGCAAAAATGTAAGGTATGTGATACAAAATTTTCGAATTTTTGTTAGATTTCATAACTTACAGGTTTACAGCCAGTGAATTAAATATTTACAGGGGTTTTATCAATTAAATTTTGTTGAACTCTGATGATTCAGAATCGCTGGTGGGTGGTGAACTATATACTAAAACTAAGGATGCACCTCCCTAATATATGAAGTTTACTTAAAACACTTTCGGTTGTCCTGTAACGACTGTTTGTTTGTTTTTTTGTTGTTTTTTTTTTTCTCTCAAACGTTTTATATCTTTGACTTTTCAAACTTTTGGTCTGGAGTGTATTTCAGGAAAAAATGTGGTGTTTACGAAATCGGTAAAATATTTCCTGCATATTGATATTGTAAAATATTAGCTGCGAATCACAATATGAAGCCTGGTGTCGAATGAAGATTCATATTGTACCAAGCGGATGATATTTTACAATTAGATATAATTATGATGAGAATCTGATGATCAATTTATCGAAGCGTATTTGATACCACAATGCCGTAATTGATGCAATTTTGTGAAGAGCTTAACAGAGTGATACAGGGAGAGGGGAGACGGACAAGATCTTTTTACAGCAATAAAAGATATTTCGAAAATTATTACAACATCGAGCGAATCTTACATGATGACTTTTTGGTCAGTTATCTCAATTTTTTTGGATAAAGGTGTTCCAACTACTTCATTTGCAATAACGTCTTTTTGTGAACGGCATTTTTTGGAATTTACAAACAAAGGGTAAAAGGAAAGAAAAGTTAATATTCAAACACAAAAAAAAAAAAAATAAGTATCTTTTTTCCGTAAAGAATAGTCTGATTAAAATACATGTCGCTTTTGGTGAACTTAAGTTATTTTGAAATTTGGTCTTTTTACCATTTTTAAATCGAGCGTCACTGATGAGTATTTCGTAGACAAAACGCGCGTACGGCGTACAATATTTTAATCTTGGTATCTATGAAGAGTTTCATGATTTAAAACTGTTTTGTAAATTATTTTTTGTATAGTTATAAATTAATGTTTCGTCGGAAATTAAATCTAAGTACGATTTTGATACGCCTATGTAATTCTTTTGTTGTATATATTATGCATGTATACACGACTTGACATAATTCGTTCTTTCTTTTTATACAGGTAAAAGCAATATTTGATCTCAATATATATATAGCCCAGACGATCCTTAAATCCACTAATTAAAACATATCAACAATTTAATATTGCTATATGTCTGGACTAATTAAACCAATTTCATTTGTAATTCGTGAATTTTCCTGAAAGTGACATGAAGTATCTGCTAAAGATTTGATTTATTAAAGAATAAAGACAGGATTTAATGAAGCATACAACAGATATGGTCATTAAGTCTACTATTAAAAAAAAATGTTAACTGTCCAATATTGCAATGACTACAAACGTTTTATGTAAACAAAAGTGATTTGTAGATAAAATAAATAAAAAAATAAGAAGTTAACCCAAATTCAATCTCATATGTAAACTATGTCGTTATCGAATGACTCACAGGTTGTCAGTACACTGTACTATCTGTCTATATCAAATCAAAAGGTTTGTAACCTCAACGTAAGGTACTGCATTTCAGTCATGTAACTCTGGTTATTCTTACTTTTATCTTAGTATAAGATAATTATTCGATTCAAGTGAGATCTTTTGTTTAATAAAAAAATATATTTTATGTATGCCCCTTCGAGACTTGAACGTCTAGGAAATGAGTGTATCGTTAAAACATATCAATAATTTAATATTGCTATATGTCTGAACTAATTAAACTAATTTTATTTGTAATTCGTGAATTTTCCTGGAAGTAATCTGAAGTTTCTGCTAAAGATTTGATTTATTAAGGAATAAAGACAGGATTTAATGAAACATACAACAGATATGGTCATTAAGTCTACTATAAAAAAAAATTGTTAACTGTCCAATATTGCAATGACTACAAACGTTTTATGTAAACAAAAGTGATTTGTAGATAAAATAAATAAAGAAAAAAAGAAGTTAACACAAATTCAATCTCATATATAAACTATGTCGTTATCAAATGACTCTCAGGTTGTCAGTACACTGTACTATCTGTCTATATCAAATCAAAAGGTTTGTAACCTCAACGTAAGGTACTGCATTTCAGTCATGTAACTCTGATTATTCTGACTTTTATCTTAGTATAAAGTAAAAAGTATTAAATATTAGTATTAGATAATTATACGATTCAAGTGAGAAATTTTGTTAAATAAAAAAAAAAAAAAAATATGAATGCCCCTTCGAGACTTGAACGTCTAGGAAATGAGTGTATCGTTTCTGCATGTAAATCCTTTAATTGACCACTCCAACACTATAGCTGCTTAACATGTTACGTTCATTGAACAAAGAAGAATGTATGGCTTTTTTTCGCCAAACGAAAAGGTTTTATATATCTGTCCAGAAACTTCCTAAATATGTTAACAAGAAATCAGTCGTTTGAAATAATGTGTACATTTTTAACTTTAGAGCTTATTTTGAATAAGACAAATAAAATATATTGTATTACTCAAGTATCCCATCGCATGTTATTTACATATCTCAATTAAAACGTTATGCTCGAGCAAGTTCAAGAATCTCATAAGTCGAAAATAAACTGACAACGCCATGACATAAAGGAAAAAGACCAAAAACGACAGTATACAAAACAGAACATAAAAAAACTAAAGACTGAGCAACACGAAACCAAACAAAAACCAATGGTGATCTCAGGTGCTCCGGAAGGGTAAGCAGATCCTGTTCCACATGTGACACCGTTTTGTTGCTTATGTTAGTTCAAACCCAGAGACAAGTCCAATTCAAATTCTGGAACTTTATTAATAGGGGTCTGCTCCCCCAGCTATGAGGAACAACTACTGAAATCGATACTACATAAATTTTATAGTCACTATCGCGAATTGGTTGACCAATACGATGTGTCTGTGTCGCACTTCACTAGCGACAAGTTTTTGTGTGTTGGTAACCAAATGTTCACACTTTCTTAGGATCAATGAAGGTAAATTTGCACTAAAAGATAAATATTGGGGAAATCAAGGTTTCGGTTACAAAAACTTCATATGGGTATTTATGAAATTCTTTCTTTTAAACGTCTGTGTTTTGCATTCTTCAAATATTAAAGTTGAAATATAGTACAATCACTTCTTAATGATATTTTATCGTTCAATGCCCTGAAGATGTTTCTTATTTGAGGTTTCTGGTATGTTAAAAAAACAGCTGTTTCTACTCCATGTCAGGGATAATTGGGAATTATTAGCATTCCGTATATCTTTTCTCGTTTGCCGTTTATTTTCAGAACTCTTTGATGATTATAAATTCCCTTGCGTGAATAAGGTTATTTCCAGAAGACAAAACATGTGTAATAATAGTCCTTACGACGTTTTGTGAATCTCTTTTCCCCAAAAGAGACGGACAGGAAATGGATCGCATGTCAATAACCACAAAAGAAATTGAGCAATGTCACCTATTTCTTCTGATAGGTCATTGATAAGAATAAATATATAACAAAACTCACACAAATAACTTTCGAAAACATTTATTAGCTAACAAGTGACCGGAAATAATGTCTTAAGAAAAATAATAAATGCGAATTTACATTGATGATGCTATTGAGTCAGGTTTGTTTCATTATAAAAGTTTAGTTGCTATGTTTATTATCATTGATCGACAAATTTGTCGTAATAATATAAATATCGGAAAGTTTAATTCATTTTGTATCGATTCGATAAATCATTATATGACTTAAATTTCAATGTAAGGCTTTCAGAAAACCTTACGCAGCCAATAAGTGTTATGTTTGAAGTTAAGTGCGATTAATCTTTACACATTACTATTTAATTTTAGTTATGTTACAATCACATTCTTTTCAATGCTACTGCAATTCAAACTTCGATCTTGATGGCTAATACCTGGTATTAAGATTCAGCAAATTAATCAAAAAGGCATATTTAGTCTTTTAAAAGATTTTACCATTTTACATATTATGAATCTTTGCTTTAGGGAAACAATAATAGAAACTGATTTTTTGTTAGTAATATTACCATCTATTAAATTGATTCATTCAAATTGACTTTAAAAATCACGTTTGTCTCCTGGTAGATAGCTTGTATAATTCTTTAAAGAAATATTTACTTGTTTTGTGTATATGTCCTTTTGATCGAGTTAAGCCATTTCAACTGATATTTTATTGTGTGTCTTTTTTATGTTGTAATGTTACACCACTATCTCAGGTTAGGGTGAAGGTTGGCGCTTGTTGAAACTTGAAACCCGCTGCATTTCTATGCACCTTTCCTAAGTCAGGAGTCTGTTGTTCAGTGGTTGTCGTTTGTTGGTGTGGTTCATAAGTGTTTCTCGTTTCTCATTTTTTATATAGATTAGACCGTTGGTTTTCCTGTTTGAATTCTTTTACACTAGTTATGTTGGTGCCCTTTATAGCTTGCTGTTCGGTGTGAGTCAAGGCCGTACGTAATACGAATCTAAGAAAGTAACAGAATGACAATGCTGATCTTACGAGTTAATTTAAGATGCAAACTCATTTATTATTTACTTCTTGTAAAATACTGTCTGAGGACCTATCAATAAATTTAATGCTGGTTTCACTTTTTTAAGAGTTTGTATGGCTAATCATGCACAATAGAGCATGAGAATAACGCCACTTTAATGTACAGTTGATTTCACTTTTGTACGGACCATATCTATGGTATTTGTAAAAAGTAAAATACCAAAAATACCAAACTCCAAGGAAAATTCAAAATGGAAAGTCCTTTATCCAATGGCAAAATCAAAAGCTCAAACACATCAAAGGAATGGAAAACAACTGTCATATTCCTAACTTGGCACAGGCATTTCCTTTTGTAGAAAATGGTGGATTAAACCTGGTTTTATAGCTAGCCAAACCTCTCACTTGTATGACAGTCATATAGAATTCCATTATATTGACAACGATGTGTGAATAAAACAAACAGACATAATAGGTAAAAATGTCAAAAATTGGGGTACAGCAGTCAACATTATGTTTTAATCTTAATTACTATACAAACAAATAACTATTTCAACAAAGAAAAACAAAATGGCATAAAGGCACTCTATAGACAAAGTACATGTTAAGCAAAAATGAAAGACAAGAATACAAAAATGGCCATTGCACAATAACACAATGGCGGGATGAATATATACCTAGCCTCGCCAAAAGTATATACAAAAATGGACTAAACAGTAAAGGTTAAAAATATGCAAAGGCAAATAAAAAGAACACTAACTTGTAATTAAGATGATAAACAACGTCAGTACCTAGAATCTATACTTCAAGACCATCATGTATTATTTGTGAAGTTGATACGAAATATTCATCAACAAGGTATTGGTATCTTGTGATGAACTTTTTTAGAAAAAGGACGAGACGTTCTTTGACATAACCCTGATTCATCAACTTTCTGCTCAGACACTGGTGACGTTTTATAAAGTCTGAGTAGCAGCTGCAAGCTTTTGAATACCGAATAAGTTGGGAAATGTATATCCCATATGCAGGTGAAGTTGGTATATTGCTGCTAAGGTGGGGGAATTCATAATTTCAAAATTAAAATCATCTCGTTTGCCATAGATTCTGGTTCTGACCACTTATGTCAAATTTGAGGTATAAGTCTAAATTTATACATTTTGTGTGGGTTTTTTCATTGTATGTCACTTATATATAGAATTTCTTTTTCTCTTATTTGCTTTTTGAGATCTTTTGTTGTAATTGTGCAAGTTTTGATTCATATGCAAGATTTTTTTTATTTCAATCATTCCAGAAATATTTTTTTCCATTTTTCTTTGAAGTGACCGCCTTCAAATTTAAAAGTTAAAAAACTTAAAAGTTTTTTTTTTTTTTTTTTTAAGTTGTAAATAGGAATATCGTATTTAATGCCACGTGAAACGGTAGAATCATTGATATCAGAAGACAGCATACAGTTTCAAAAGAATATGATGTTTAAACAAGTAAATTAAAAGTCTGCCGTGAACTATGCACTATCATTTCATAGAGTATCTAGACTGTAGTGAAAAGCGCAGTGGAAACTGGAATAGCATTCTGAAGTAATTGTTTGGTAACTTATTTTTCTTAGTTCAGAATTGGGATCAATAACTAATACTGGACTTGTAACCTCAAACAGCTTCGGTTTTTTTGTCAGACAATAATAAAGTTAAAAAAAATTTGCACATCATTTCCTTGTTGTTTGAGTTGCATTCATTTGAAAGTTGTAAGAAGATACATTGGGTGCATTATGATTAAGTGACTGTAGCTTAGCTGGCTATTTCTTTGGCAAAAAACAAACAGGTTCACTTAACTTTTCTTTTAAGTATTAGTTATTGTGATTGACTGAAATGTAAAATATTTTATTCAATGTTTAAGAACATGCCAGTATAAACAGAGACAGGGGCAAAATAAACGGAATATCATGAAATCCAATAGGAGTCAGATCAGTTGTGTCAACAGCATAAGTGTCTATCGTCATGCATCATTCGTCACATCATGCAAAAGATACAAACAGCATTAAATATCATAACAGACGTTTTCAAAAATTAAATCCAATTTCGGTGACTAAATACCTTTTTGTGCTTCCAATTTTCTCATTGTGCACTTTCCTTTTCTTTGTAGTAACATTCCATCAGCGAATATTGAGTATGAGTTTCCCGGATCGCACGATGATCCTTTATCTAATAAAATTGAAGTTATCCTGTCAAGTGTTTTACGGACGCAATAATGATTTGTTTGACGATTATGGAATATCTGCGTCACAGATATTCACAGAAATATGCCACTTGTGGTAACCCTAATTACATCCTATTTCACACGATTGTGACACTACCGAACTTTGATTATGGTGCTGTCTGTTCTATATCAACTTCTAATTTTAAACTGCTGTATTTTCTTTATTTGTTACGATTATTATTGTGCAGAACACTAAATGTAAGATGCAAATGTCGGCTGAAGTCGAACCAAAATAGAATTGCTACAAGATCATACAAACTTTTACTATTTTACTTTCTGTGTATTCGCACTATATTTCTGTCACTTAATTCGAAAAATTGCTAGAGCAAAACACAGTTATTTTTTTTTCTTTATATTCTAATGTTTCCAGAAAACGTGATGTGGTTATTTTGTCTGATTGTTAACCTTTCGTAATAACTTGATCATAAAGCTCCGGCCAGTGAACCTACTAGTCAGTGCCATATTGCCTACATTAAAAAAACGAATCAAGACGCCAATCTAAATGGAATCAGTTCTTAGAAATATACAAATGTATTACAATAAATATCCATTTATCTATTTAAATGCATGGTTCTTTTTATTGGCAATAAATAGACTGTCAGGCAAACAGCTGTGTTATTTTAATTCATAAGAATACAAGGAGATATCAGTTTTGTTCTTTAAAACCATCAGGTTAGTGTCTTCCTATTATTGTTCTGTCATTGACATCTTTCTAGAATTCATTTATTTTCGTTGGTATTAATATTCATGGATTGGTGAAAAATCGTATTTTCGTAGATTCTTTATTTCATTCTTAATAACAATTCTGCATATATGTCTATATAACACATGTAGTTTGTTGAATACATAAATTCGTGTTTCACCTTTTCCTATATAATCTACGAAAATCAGTACTCGACAAATTATAATAAATCCACAATGTAATGCTTTGTAGTAAACATAAATTATCGACTATAATTAGAACTGCTTTCAAACACTCTTTCATCACTTACATATACCAATAGATTACCTTTGCTGAATTTGGCAAAACCTTTCGGAACTTTGGGTCCTTATTGCTCTTCAACTTCGTACTTTATTTTGCCTTTTAACTTTTTTGATTCGAGCGTCACTGATGAGTCTTTTGTAGACGAAACGCGCGTCTGGCGTACAAAATTTTAATCCTGGTATCTATGATGAGTTGATATATAGCTATATAGACCCTGGCCATAGAGACCTTTGTTTAATAATATAGCAGTATGTCTAGTTATTTCAGACGTCATAAGACCATGGAAGCATACACTCTTGTCTGTACAACTCCCTCAGGCAAAGTTGACCTAAGATGAATTTGGCTATTATTTTTCGGTCCCTTTCAGTCATTGATATGTTAAAAAAAACAATAGTTTCAAGTCAGTAGTCAGGAATTATAATCATTCCGTATATCTTTTCTCTTTTGCCGTTTATTATCAGAAACTGTTTTATGATTATAAATTCCCTTGCGTGATTAAGGTTATTTCCAGAAGATAAAACATGTGTAATAATAACCTTACGACGTTTTGTGAAGCTCCTTTCCACAAAAATGACAGGGCAGGAAATGGATCGCATGTCAATAACCGAGAAAGCTTTAAGCAATGACAACTACAAGTCTTCCGATAGGTCATTCCTATAAACAAATCTATTACAAAACTCACCAGACTTACTTTAAAAAAAAAATTAGCGAAAAGTGACCGGAAATAATGCCTTTTAAAAATAACAAATGCGAATTTATACTAATAAGGCTAACCAGTCAAATTTTTTTTAAAGTGAAGTTCCTAAGCTTATCATTGATCGACAAATTTGTCTTAATAGCATAAATATCGGAAAGTTTAATCCATTTTAAATCGAGTCAATAAATCATTATATGGCTGAAATTCCACTGCCAGGCTTTCAGAAAACCCGTAGCAGCCAATTAATGTTGTTTTTGAAGTTTTGTGCGATTAATCTTTACACATTTCTATTTTTTATAGTTACAATCACATTCATTTCAATGCTACTGCAATTTGAGCTTCGATCTTGAAAGCTAGTAACTAGTATCAAGATAAAGCAAATTAATCGAGAAGGCATTGTTCAGTCTTTTAAGAATAGTACCATTTTACATATTATGAATCTTTGCTTTAGAAAAATATTCTAAGAAACTGATTATTTGTTTGACATCTTACCGTCTATTAAATGGATCACGTTTGTTTTTGTGAAGATAGCTGGTATAATCCTTAAGATTAGAAATCTTTCAAGCTTGCATCTTTTAAAACCATTACAAAATATAAATCTTAAAGAATGGCAATGTTGATTTTACGAGGTACTTTATTCATTGTTTATTATTTCTTGTAAAATACAGTTTGACGACCATATCAATAAATACAATGCTTGTTGGGGTAACGTTATCAAAATAGATAGTTGATTTCGTTTTTGGGTCATAATTGTGTACGAACCTTGTCTACGGTAATGTAAGTGTTCCGTTTATCTATGTTTTACGGGGTTTTCTATTGTATGTCGCTGATCATATGGATTTCTGTTTCTTTTGTTTGCGTTTTGTTGTGTGTTCGTAAGTTTTAATTCACAAGCATGATTTTCTGATGATATGAAAATTATTCAATCATTACATCAATACATATTTTACAAGAGTAACATTATTTTTAAAAAGTTGTAAAAATGAAATATCATATGTAATGCCACGTGATACAGTTGAATCACTGATATCTCAACCCGCATAACGTTTTAAATAAACATGACGTCGTTTAAACGAGTCAATTAAAAGTCTTCTATTCCGAGAACTATGCACTGTCAAAATATTAATCCTAGTTTATTTATACTGTAGTGAAAAGCACAGTGGAAATGGAAAAGCATTCTGAAGTAATTGTTAGGTAACTAGTTATTTATTAAGAACTGGAATCAATAACTAATACTGGACTTGTAAGCTCAAACAGCTTCAGCCTCGTTGTCACTCTATAATCAAGTTTAAAATATTTTGCACATCATTATCTTGTTGTTGTCTGAGTTGCATTCATTTCAAAATCGTAAGTAGATTCATTGGGTACATTCGGATCAAGTGATTGTCGCTTAACTGGCTATTTCATTGGCGAAAACCGAACAGGTTCACGTAACTTTTTTTGTCATTTATTAAAAGATTAAAATATTGTCTTCAACGTTTAAGAACATGCCAATATTTGCAATTCAAGCAATGAACTAGTTGTAGCATTGATCTAAAATTCGTGAATGATAAAATGCAGTTATCACAAATTTTTGTTGTAGTGTTTTAACTTCAGTACAAAAGACCACGAAACTGCACAATTCAACCTTTCATAATAACTTGAGCATAAAGATCCGGTCAGTGAACCTTCTAGTCAATGTCATATTGCCTACAGTGAATCAAGACGTCGATTTAAATGGAATCAGTGCTTAGAAATAAACAAATGCATTACAATAAATATCCATTTATCAATTTAAATGCATGATAGTTTTATTGACAATAGACTGTCAAGCAAATAGCTGTGTTATTGTAATTTAGGAGAGATTAGTTTAAATTATCAGGCTTCAGTCTTTCTATTATTGTTTTGTCATTCACATCTTCCAATATACCGGGATTCATTTATTTTCGTGAGTATAAATATTCATGCATTGATGAAAAATTCTATTTTTGTATATGTTGTAGATTCATAATTTTATTCTTACTAGACATTTTCGGAAACTAGGTCTTTACCTAGGATTACACTTAGACTTACGATTACAGTTGACGAAAAACAAGGGGTCCTCTCAAAATAAAAATAAAACAATTGAGAGACATAGTAAAATGAAATGATATTTTTTTTATCTTGTAAATAAGTCTTTTCGACGACACACAAATGCAGCGCTTATGGTCACAACAGATGTGAATCACCACAAAGTCCCCATAACTTTGTTTTTTTTTTTTTATAATTCTCCGATGGCGTGTCCAACCTCTACTCTTTTTGTTTAATAGGTCTATTTATTACATTGGTTGCAATGAATTACATTAATTTCCCGTTGAAATAAAAGCCGATAATTTCACATGTGAAATAAACGTGGTTATTTCACTCCTCTGACGTCATACAACAACAGGCGTTGTCATGACGTCGGATTTAAACAAATTGTGAATGCTTAGGAAAAAAATTTAGTTCCTTACATATTCTAGTTTAATTTCAGAAAAAACACCATTTGCCAATGTAATAAAAAGAATAACTGATCAAAAAATTCAAATATCGAAAAATATTCAACTCGTGACCGAACAACACTGATAATTAACTCATGCGCTACGCGCATTTGTGAATTCTTCGATTAGTTATTCTATAATTAATTTTCTACATTTCCTCTGCATATTCTGGGGTTTGTCTGATATAAGGTCTCAATACTGGATATCTCTTCGGATATACATTGTCGTCTAGTAACAGTTCAGTCGGGAAAAATAATTCTTTTCCCATATTTCTCATCAATATATATTGCTGATGCCAAAGAAATCCGCACTCAACATAACATATCCTGTTTTCGTTCGATATTGCAACTTGAGTGTGAATGTAGTGACAATGTCTGTGTCCCGAGAAATACTGTTCCTGTGGTTCCGTTGTCGGCAGCAAACTTGCAGTTGAAGTTGTGTTGATAGCCGCTACTGCAAACGGAAGTTTTGACTACCGACCTTGTAAGTTCTGCCAATCATCCACAGAAGACCAATACATTATACGATTACACTTTTGTATCCGCAACTGCTCCCTAACCGACTTAAATGTCGTTGGTTCATGTCTGTCATATTTGTTTTTCGTAAATTGTTTAGTTATAAATTAGGCCGTTAGTTTTCTCAATTGAATTGTTTCATATTGTTCATGTGGGGGCCTTTTATAGTCGACTATAAAGTATAGGTTTTTCTCATTGTTTAAGGCCGTACTGTTGCCTATAATTGCTTACATCCACTTTATTTGAACTTTGGTGGATAGTTGTCTCATTGGCAATCATACCACATCTCCTTATTTTTATATTAAATATTGTGTGATTTTTTTTTTACAGTAACTTCTCACCTGAGATACATTTGTATCTTTTATCCCTTTAACTCAACGGACTACTTTTGCAGATTAACTTTGTGTTGATATGGACACCGTCATAAGTGCACTCTATATATAAATAAGAAGATGTGGTACGAGTGCCAATGAGACAACTCGCCATCCAAGTCACAATGTGTAAAAAGTAAACAATTATAGGTCAGTATAGTTTCAAGAAAATTTCACCGTGGGATCTGTACTGTATCGTATTCTCTCAAAGTTAATTTGAAAAAAAGGAGAGGGGGCTTTTTCAATTCTTTTATAGAACAAACATTGTGTATGTTTTTTCTAAACCTTAGTTGGTGTGTGTGTCTATAAATTTGCCTTTTTTTATTTGAAAAGACAGAGGAAGCAAGTTACACAATATAATTATTAAACCTGCCGCTGTATGACTCGAGAAAAAAAAAACAATATCGCTTTATTTATTAAATGTCCCAACCTAGCCACTGCAACGAGAAGATGCCTTTTTTTTACTGACATTTCTTTAAAATTCCGTTATTCAAATATAGAAAAACGTCATTGAAGTTAGTCTTTGTTTTGAAGCGACAGTTTATATTTACACTTTGAAACGACCCAAGATTTAAATGCTACCTGTAAGTGTAATTGTAATCTTAATCGTAGGTGAATGACAGTTTCCGCAAATGTCTACTAGTAATGTCAATTCTTCATAGATACCTATAGAACACATGTATTCTGTTGAATATTTAAATTCGTCGTTCACCTATATCCACGAAATCTATGAAAATAAGTATTCGACAAATTATAATAAATTCACAATGAAATACCTTGTAGTAACACAAGTTATCGACTCCATAACAAGCATTCCTTAATAACTCACACATAGGTATATAGATCCTAACCAACCAAGGAAGGATACACTATTGTCATGCTCAGATGCTCAGGCAAAGTTGACCTGAGATGAATTTCTCTATTATTTTTCGGTCCCTATTGGTCCATAAACTCTTCGTGTGTTCAGGTAGTCATACATCCTTGGTTTTCAATATTTTTTCTTTGAGCGTTCCTGGTGAAGGTAAATCCAGAAAAGCACGTCGGGACTCATACAATTTATGAAGTGTCATTTTATTTTCAAATTATTTCTCGGAGAGAATGAACCTTTTGATAAAATAATAATAGTATCAAATGAAACATTTGTCTTGTTCGCAGACTGTAAACGAAAAGTGTTGATGAAAATAAACTTTATATATTAGGCTTATTATACCACATGTGATTGATGAAAATCTAATGGTAACCGCTGATTGGATAACACATCGTGGCTATCATTGATACAGTATATATGTCAGATACTATAGTTTAAGGGTCATACATACCTTTATCTCTTATGTGAATTCCCCATTTCACGCCAAATTCTCATAAAATAAACGAAGATGCCATGGTAATTATCCTTTAACGTGTAATTCACGCAAAGTTTGCATGGATTTAAAAATGAAATATAAATGCGAATAAGATATAGAATTCAGTTTAACTTTTTATGCTCAATTCCTGTGAATATTTTGTTCAAAGGCTCACTGTTGTGTACTTGTTTACATTCTTTATACCAAGAGATTTTTTTTTTTTTTTTTTTTTTTTTTATCATTGAGGAAAATAAATATATAGTTCTAGTAAACGCTGGTGATTTTGGGAAAATGAAATGCACCTTAAAATACAGATGAATTGAACATCATTCCAACACGAAAGAAATATTGTAAATTATACTGTTGAACATGTTTATCGTACTTAAGTTTTCTTCCATTCATTTTGAATACATACATTTTCACTATTCAACAGCAACTGTATTACGATATACTGTTGAAATTTGTTCGGTATCAAACAATGGAGAAACCAGTATAGGTATTTCCTTAAGGTTGTTTCAAGGTATTGGGTATGTTGTAAAAATAATATACTATCATTTCCTTATAAACCAATTGAAAATTGTCATGAAACAATGTTCTTAGAAGGCTCGCGGATGAAAGTGAGAAGTGCAAAAAGTATTTGCGTAGCTAGGAAAAATGTAAAATAACAAAAATACTGAACTCCAAGGAAAATTCAAAACGGAAAATCCCTTATCAAATGGAAAAATCGAAAGCTCAAACACATCAAACGAATGGAAAACAAGTATTTTTCCATAATCAAGTTAAAGTAACTAAGCGTAATACTGAAATGTATTATATTCACGTTTCAGGTGGAGAGCGACCTGAGCAAAGCAATCCTATAGATAAGGCAAAAAATGATATTGTATAGCTCAAAACACCTATTGATTTTATCTCGTAATCTATTATGTCATATTTTGTTAATCTAATAAAAAGGTTTTTAGTATTTCATTAACTCTAAAAATCCCCGATCAGACAAAATCAAATTCTGTAATTTAATTTTGTTATTAGTACATACTCTCAATATAGATTATTTTTTATTGAATAAATAGAACATAGAAAATTCCAATCGCTCGCCCCCGTAGGACACTGCATTCATTTTTACTTTAAAATAAAGAATTTTAAAAACCAGGAAGTGAAGTGATTTTCTTACATTCAATAATCAGGTAACATCAAATTAAACATGACTTAGTGCTAGACGTCATGTTTGCCAATTTCCGCATAAGGTTTGAACTTTATTCATAATTTTTCCAATAAAACTGGTAATTTCAATAGTTTAAAATGTTTATTTGATCCTACTGTATATTTTTTTTTTATCTTGGACAGGACGTGATATTGGAAAATATGAAGCAATGACGTCACATAACACTACAGAAATGGGTGTTTTCATAGTTTGTTCCTAAAAATGAAAACACGTCATTCTAATGGTAAAATTTTCATTTTGGCCAACCACAACTTTTTTGTGTACCAATTTGAAAATGGTACATAGAACTCATTTTATTCTAAAATGTTAAAATGCTGGTAGTTCAAGCTCCTCTTTAAGGTTTGAATGTTTTATGTTGGATCAATATTTAGTATATTTCTAAAGAACGTTTTCCTTTCAGATTAATTGAATAAGATTGCGCAACAGACAAAACACATTATGAAAATTGACTTACTCCGCCATTAATATAATGTAGTACAAAACAGCAAAAAAAAAAAAAAAAATTCCAAACGCACAATATCTAATATTTCTTTGCAAACCTGATGTAAATATATATATATAATATGCCTTATGACGTGAATATCATGAGTATTTTGAAGATAGAAATACACTATTCTTTCAAGAGTTCAACAAAACAAAATCAGTTTTGATATTTCAACTTATGGAAACGACCCAAGAAAGGATATGATGTATTACTTCATAATAGTAAACCTGTAGTTGACAAACCATATGCTAGGTTGCTTATATAGGATTTCACGTAGAGTTTTAATTACACTATTGATCACATTTTGTATTATGAATAAATTTCTTCTAGCTGTTTTTTTTTTTTTTTTCCTTATTATTATTCTAAAATGATAGAACAGAATAAAATATATCAGTAATTAGCATATCTTATGTATGTTAGAAGCTTTAACTAACAACATCAATGCGATCAATCAAACATCTTTGCTAATGACTTTGATCTCCTAACAGTCATTTCTAGTAATTACCGGTTTCCAAATCAGGAAAACAATATTAGATACTTATGAGATAGCATAATTGTCTGTCATTTCCTGTCAATTCACATAGCTCAACAACTCTCAGAAGAAGTTTCATCAGTTGGTTCGTGTTGTTATACAAGGGATACACAGGAAAAAGCTACAACAAATTGTTTAAAAGATCATTATGGATAATGGTTTTATCTAAAGGATTCTATTTAAGTGATAAATGTAATCGTCCTGTTGCTTTTAAATATATTTGCATTATTGTATTTAATGTTTCTTTTTCTCAAAACGAAATTTTATTTATTTGTTTGTTTATTTACAAGTTTGACCGTTTTGCATGGATTTCTTCACGTAAATGCCACTTTCCCTCTTCTTGATGATAATCTAAACAGGAAATAAACGGAAATGTCTTCTCAAATAATATTTTGACGAAATCTCTGTGTAAAAAAGTTACACAGGTCTGAGACCAAAAAGGTTGTTGACAAGACAAAATTGTTCAATGCGTTAGCTACTAATTGTATATAAACTTAACGTTGTAACGACACCGGTTGTAAAAAACCTTGGTATCATTCTGGATATTTGACATCAAAGTCATCGGGGATATTTTTACATTTATTCAAATTAAAAACCATAAGACCATAAAGTCTTACATTGGGCGGCTACGTTGCAAACCCAAATTACACGACCGACAGCCCAGCCAAGGAGTTCTATTAATAGCACATTTATCGAAGATGTATTCAAAGAAATAGCATAATTAGTTAAAATTGAGTCCCATTTCCTCGTTTTAAAATGTCAATCTTGTCTAGTTGAATGCAAAAAAGTCAACATGCTGATCAAAAAGGCCAAGATTTGATCCAAGAAGTCCTGATGATAGCTTTCTTAAATAGCACTGAAAAAACAACTTTCCTTCTAGCCCTCTCATGATTAAACAAGAGTTTGTCTAAATTTTTTATGATAAACTTTGCAATTAGTTATCAAAGGTACCAGGCTTATAATTTGATACGCCAGACGCGCGTTTCGTCTATATAAGACTCATCAGTGACGCTCAGATCAAAATAGTTAGAAAGCCAAAGCAAGAATTGTTGTGTGACTTTGTATGTCTAAATTGAATTTTGATTTAATTATTGAATAAAGTAAATAAATCAAAACAATTTTGACCATCGATTGCTGATTTTTTCCTAGAGTCATTTTAAGGTTTAAATTATTTTTCATATTGCGCACGATATAAAAGTGTGTACGTTTACAGAATCGTGTTGAGGTTTTAGGATATGTAACTAATAGAATGTGTGTGTTAAGATAAATATTGATTGACAAAAAATAAAATAGAGTGAATAAATTTGAAAATGCGCGATAACGATCGTAGTTTTTCTTTATTCTGGTCATTTTCAGGTATACATGTTCATTCAGACTTGTGTTATTCTAATATAATTTCTTTATTTGTATATCTATTTCTAAATATATATATATATATATATATATATATATATATATATATATATATATATATATATATATAACAAGAATGTACATGTTGTCATGTTAAGTATACCACCACTCATAGTTCAAAGTATCAGAAAAAAGGAAGTTGGTGTCTGACAGATCAGAAAAGCGCTCACACATTAAAGCTCACCATAGTCAAGCTGCTGACAAAATATAAGTAATTTTGTTCATTAGTTCTCCAGAAAAATTTAATCAACATATTGCAAAAATCAAAGTATTGGCAAACAGGAAGTAAGTGTCTGACAGATCCGAAATATGCTCAAACGTTAAAACTCATCAATGTCTAGCTGCTGACTAAATAGGAAATCTACTGTTGAATAGTACGTGAAAAAAGTGTGTATGAAATATTTGTTGGCCAAACTGGCGGATGCACAAAAAACGGAATACAATATAGCCCAACTTATATTAGAACGGTAACGCGAGTCTAGCGTACACATTGTAAGCCTGGTTTGTATGATGAGTTTATTTACAACCACTGAGTGGGAGCCACTACTTTTGTAGGTTTACTCCTCGAGGGTATCACAAGCCCAGTATTCAGCACTTCTGTGTTGCCATAGATTATTATTGATATGGTCATACTTATAGATTAACTGTATACAAAATTTTGAATTGTTCGAAATAATAAGGATTTTCCCCCAGGAACGAATTACCTTAGCTGTATTTGACAAAATCTTTCGAAATTTTTGGGTCCTCGATGCTCTTCAACTTCGTACTTTTTGGGCTTTTTTAACTTTTTTTTTCGAACGTCACTGATGAATCTTGTGTAGACGAAACGTGCGTTTTCAGTACAGAATTGTAAGCCTTGTATTCATGATGAGTGTATCTAAAGAGTGGGGTATTATACAATATTTAAGGTTTATTACGATATGATAAGTAAAATTAATGTTTACATTAACTTTACTCAGAAGATTTTACCTCAATGTAGAACCTTCCCGGCAAAGTGTAGTATTCTATGACTGCACTAAAATAAGAAAGTTATATTTAATATCTTAAATTCTACATGTGTTTTCTCAAGATTATTGAAGTATGCTAAGGAAGTGGAATTTGTCTACGTCAATCATTCATCAATAGCATTAGTGAAAAAGACAGAAATCGGAAGACGCTTTTAATTTGCATTACAACATTTACCAATTATATATTTATATTAGACTTAATTGAAGATAAAGGAGTGTCTTTAAGTCTGTTTTACCAAAACGACTTTGATGGAAATGAGTCACTTAATATTAAATTACATGATATAAGGGCCATTTCAGAAATAGAAAAAAAAAAAGCCGACTATTTTTTTTTTTTTTTTTTCATTCAAATGAGGCTACAGTTTTTTAAATGTCAGTTTTACTTTTACTTGGACATTAACCTTGGCTGGAAACTCAGATTTAAAACAGTAACATCCTGTAATATCAAACAGACCATACCAGTTTTAATCAAATGTTTGTCCCACACACTATCAATAGATACCAAAGGACCAAAATGTGAACAATTAAAGGTTACCATAAGCCTTCAACAATGAGCAAATCCTTTACCGTATAGTAAGCTATAAAACAATGAACGACAAAATGAGAAACAATTAAAATTTATAAAACTAACGGCCTGATTTTTAATACAACAATAGATGAAATACAAATATGGCAGACAGAAACTAACGACGAAAACTGGATTAAAGGCTGAGGACTTGAGACTGGCAAATGAAGACTATTGCGGAGTTAAACCTGTTGATTAGCGCTCAACCCTCCCATAACTTTATACATTGCTTACCTATGTCAGCTCACACCCATTTCTAGAATAATCATAAGCAGACATGTTCTAGACCAAAAGTTTTAGAATCTAAATACTTCACACGTTAGGCAGCATAAAAACCAAAAAGACTTAAATAGCATAGCACAAACTGTACCATTTAAATCATTCCAAGACCAATAACACTGTATTTGGCAGATTGTAGCTTTTCTACTAGCAATCTTTGGTAGGCTACGCAGAAACAGTGCGGGTTAAAGAAAACGCACGACACAATTTAAGAAATTCTCATGTTCATTCATGCGCGTTAGATATCATTACAATCTCAACAGAAATCGTAACTGATTTTTGTTTTGGTTTTAACCAATTAATACTTTTCCCTGCTTGTTGTCTATTTATCATAATCAACGTGTTTTTATTTAAGATAAGTCGTCAATTCTTAATTCTAAAATTCAAATGGCATGTCTAAATCATTGTTTCCTTGTCAAAAGATATTTGATAAAATTATAAATAGTCTCACCGATTTCTACATTTCATACATAACATGAGTTTATTGTTTGTCAATGTTTTATCCTACTAGACAATTTAGTCAATACACAGAGTGAGATATGTCATCTTATGTAACACCGATGGCTTTCAAATCTTACAACTTTATTTCAAATATTTAAGTTATGACAAATTAATGTAAAGAAAAGATCAACGCTGAATGCCGGTGTAGACATATTAAAACTATTTTTACAAAATGTATTGGAATAGATATTCATTTTTTATTCTTATTCATTAGAAAACGTCAAAAATATGCAAAACATTGAACTGCTTCTTACGTTTTTCGTGACGGTGTAGAACCACTAATCGGATATGTCAGGGAGAAAATACAGGGATGCAAAATACATAGTTTAAACAAAATAGTTCCAATGTAAAGCTGCAAATATATAAAGGTAAAATATTTTGGGTAATTTTGGTATTTTTCAAAAAAAATTTAGAGCAGTCTCGATTCCTCTTACGTAGATCTGACACGGAAAAGTGGTGATGATTTTGATAAAACCTAATTTTCAAATATCACATTGAGATTTAAAAAAAGAACACATTGAGATTAAAAAATACACACTAGGAATTGAAATTTACACAATGAAAATAAAAAAAAAATACACCATGAGAATTAAATATGTCACCCTGAGATTAAAAAAAATAAAAAAGCAACTCACTCAGAATTAAAAGTTACACACTGAGATTTGTGCGCACATTTTATGCTCGTATATAACTTTGGCATGCGTAGGGTGCGTTTAGATATGTGTCTGCTGTTAACTATAACTACTCAAAAGGTATCTTTGGCACTTCTTTAGTCTTTAGGTTTTTAATTCAGCCGCAAAACTTAAATAATCTTTATCTTAGTATAACACTGTAGTTCAGTGTTTCTGTTGTTCCGGTGTTGATGTGTTTCCCTCGGTATTAGTTTGT
This sequence comes from Mytilus coruscus, assembly GCA_017311375.1. NCBI lineage: Eukaryota > Metazoa > Mollusca > Bivalvia > Mytilida > Mytilidae > Mytilus > Mytilus coruscus. The sequence goes on from CM029596.1 coordinate 130,494,093, forward strand.
TTACTCCCCCCCCTCCCACCTTTTTTCAATTTTTGTTCGTTTCATTTTTAACCAGCATGAAGATTTTAAAGAATTTTAGGTTTTTTTATAATAATAAGGATGTTCTTATCCCAGACAGAAAACCTTAGCCGTATTAGGCACAACTTTTTGGAACTTTTGGTCCTCAATGCTCTTCAACTTTGTACTTGTTTTGGCTTTCGAACTTTTTTGATCTGAGCGTCACTGGTTAGTCTTGTGTGGACGAAACGCGCGTCTTGCGTATTGAATTTTAAACCTGGTACCTTTTGTTAGCTATTATTCGTATGTTTCTCTGTCCTATATGTTCTCCCATTTATTTGTATTATGTAGTCCTGTCATGTAATGTTGTCATTTTAATGTTATATTTAACATTGCCATAAAAGCGGCAGGTTTGGCTAGCCACAAAACCAGGTTCAACCCACCATTTTTTCTTAAAGTGTCCTGTACCAAGTAAGGAAAATGGCAGTTTTTATACTAAAGTTCGTTTCTGTGTGTGTTGCATTGTCGTTTTGGTTTTTTGTTGCACTTCAGTGTTTCTGTTATTTCGTTGTTTTCCTCTTACAGTTGATGTGTTTACCTCAGTTTTAGTTTGTAACCCGGATTTGTTTTCTCTCAATCGATTTATGACTTACGAACAGCGGTATACTACTGTTGCCTTTATTTACCCGGATTTGTTTTTGCTTAATCGAATTATGACTATTGAACAGCGGTATAATACTGTTGCCTTTATTTATACCTAATGGAATACCTAAACATATCCAGCAAACATTGACTGCAATTGCAAAAAAAAAAAAAAAAACGTTGTTTGAAATGCATACGATACAGTTACGGGGAGGTAATGACGTAGCTAACGTAATATGTTATTTTTCGCGACGTCAAACTGCGACTTTTCGGGAAAAGATGCATTTTTTTAGGGATTTTAATCATTAGCTTGAAAACTAGTACATGGATCCCTCTTTTTTAAAATGACAAATGACTTGATACTGTATGAAGATTATTTTTTTTTCAAATTTTATGAAAAAAACCCCGATGATTTTTTTTTTTTTTTTTTTAATTAGATAAATATGCAGCAAAAAATGCCGTTTTTTTTTACTAAAATCATGAAATTTTAATAAAAATGAAATATTTTCAAAGAATTGTTACACAAATTAAGAGCATACTTTTGTAAAGAAGATATTCCAAATCGTTTTACAAAAATCCGCATGTGTTTATCTTTTGAAACAAAAAAGTTAAGTTTGTCTGTTAAAATGATAGAAATGTACAAGAAACAGAAATTTTAAGTAAATGTCTAAAATTTTGACCCCATTTATCTCTAAATTTAGCACATGAAGGTACATTTTTTTATTACATATTAGAATTAACTGAGTGAAAAATAGCTTGTATGCAAATTTTAGTAAATAAATCACCGTTGGATCAAAACTGTATTGTATGCCCTTGAAATGACTCCGACCGACAAATGGGAATTGACGGCATTATTCATCTAATCAAAGGTGGCGTTACATTTCACATTGAATGTATGTCAGAAATACATGTGAAAATGGATGACGACTTTCATAATAGTAACATAGTTAAAAAAATTTACAGAAGGGTTATTTTCTATTCAAAAACCAAGTAGTGGGAGTGTGAAAATCCTCCCAGATAGCGTTGCAACAGCAAAGAATGTGAAAACTTTTGAACGTCGTCAAGATAAACATTGGAGAGTACATTTCTTAGATGACTTTTCAAATGACAGCACCGGAAGAAGCAAATGTATAAAAAATGATGAAAACAGAAGCAAATTTATGGGTGTCATCTTATCTCCTGTATTTGGGAAAAATCTACAGACTTAGATATATTCTATTCCACCAGCTTTATAACCACTTGTTAGAAGTGTTTTGCCTTTTAACATGCAGTGCATATACAATTTTACAAGTAATAATGATTGCATTTGTCTGTTGAATTCTTTTATAAATTCAGACACCAGATTTACCTTATAGCTTGAAACTAAATGTGTTAAGATAACCTCATCTGTATTCAGATATATTGACCCTAGAAGGGTTCACTAAACAGCAACCGAGTTTCGAGGAAAGTACAGTGTAACAGTTCTACCTGCATCTTAATGACACAATAATACAACTTTGCTGAACATGAATGTTCTACATAATAAAACGTTATAAATAGTTTGTTGCACGTATTATAGAAAGAAAAAACTGACATGTATGACTCAGTTTGAAGCAAATCCAACGCATGGGGAACGTCTTAATTACGTAACTAGAAAATCTAATAAAGTTGGTGACGATTATCTAGTGACCCATTTCAAGGACTTAATTGACAGCTAAATTGATATTAATTTCCTGGAAAATTAATCTTTTCATGTAGAAAATTGGAATTCGGCGTAAATTGACAAATTCTGCTTTATTTACTTTTACTTGATTTGTATTCTTTCAATTATCTAAAGATTTCTGAAGTGGAATGACGCGACTTTCTTCGTTTGAAATAGTTATGTATGTGAAAAGTATTGCAACTGCAAACTTATAGATAAGATTAAAATACCCTATTGTTAGAACATAAATCAGCTTTTTCATTTTGTAGAGGCAGAATTATTGGACTTAAACGTGATCTGTGATAGACTTACAATAATTTCACATTTAAGGCAACTTAAGGTTTGGTCCACACTGTTCTTTGATTGAAAGCCCTCCAAAATAGACAAAATGTACGCCAGAAAAAACTTAAGGTTTGGTCCACACTGTTCTTTGATTGAAAGCCCTCCAAAATAGACAAAATGTACGCCAGAAAAAACTTAAGGTTTGGTCCACACTGTTCTTTGATTGAAAGCCCTCCAAAATAGACAAAATGTACGCCAGAAAAAACTTAAGGTTTGGTCCACACTGTTCTTTGATTGAAAGCCCTCCAAAATAGACAAAATGTACGCCAGAAAAAACTTAAGGTTTGGTCCACACTGTTCTTTGATTGAAATCCCTCCAAAATAGACAAAATGTACGCCAGAAAAAACTTAAGATTTGGTCCACAGTGTTCTTTGAAAGCCCTCCAAAATAGACAAAATGTACGCCAGAAACATTTATCACGTACACATTCATTTGTTTGAGTTGTCTTTAAGTATACCAAATACATATATGTGTGTTTGTGATTTATGATTTTTAGCCTCAATCTGTGCATTCTGACCTCCCTCAATTCATTTCCAGATCCTATTCTACTTCCAACTTCCCACATTCAATCCTGATATTCGTCATTCTGCAATTGCTTAATTATAAACTACTGGTCAATGAGTAGTCATTTTCATTTTTAAATTTTTTTTAAAAACTTTTAGCTTCTGTAAAAATAACTCGTATACTAGTGTTGGTTTTTAAAATTTTATTACGATTTGTATACACAAAGAAAGAAATTTTAAAACTTATTTACTAACTAATTAAAAATATATATAACTAACTAATAGTTTACGACCTTGTAACTTATATAAAATAAGGAGATATGGTATGATTGCCAATATGACAGCTATCCAACAGTGTCAAAAGAAAACGGATTTAAGCAATTATAGGTCAACGTACGGCATTCAACAATGAGCATAACCAATACTATATGGTCAGCTATCAAATGTATCGACATGACAAAACATGAAAAAATTCAAACGAAAAATCAAACGGCCTGATCTATGAGAATAAAATATACGAAAAACAAATAAGACAGACAACAACTAACGACAACCACTGATTACAGGTTCATGACTTGGGACAGACACAAACAGAATGTGGCAGGGTTATACCTGTTTGTGGGTGCTAAACCCTCCACTTACCTTAAACAGTGGTGTAACAACACAACATAAGATTAAACTGTAAAGATCATTTGCAACTTTTTTTATCGTAGAAGCTATAGTATTTTTGCTAACATCACATTGATAAGAAGTTTTCGAACAATACAGTTTTGAAGTTCGTGAAATTCCGATTGTTTCACACCCATGTTTGTTAGATCATTCTTGAGTTCACGATGGACTGACTCAGAATACTGTATATTTGTAATTTCTCTCAGTTAAGAAAAACCGTCTTATTCTCTTTATGCAGGTTTATTATATTTTTGAAAGAAATATATCAAATCCTATTTTCGAAAATTGTACATGAAGGTGGTCCAAAATGAAGTCTTCTTGGGCGTAATACAGGCTGTATTATGTTCTTTGGTTAAATAGAAGATGGGTTATAGACTAATGGGTATGTCTTAGGAATCGCATATCATTACATGTAAGCAAATATGTAAACTTAATGTGCTTACATGCTAGATAATATGAATACAAGATATAAAAACAATAATGAGAATAGTCTGATGTATTTATTCATTGTGTCCATTAAATACTGTTGAAATTATTCCCAACCCATCCATCCACCGAGATGATAACAGTTATATCAGATAAGGTAATGTAACAATTACGTATTTACATGCCAACAGTTATATCAGATAAGTTAACGTAACAATTACGTATTTATATGGCAATATTTATATCAAATGATGTAAGGTAACAGTGGTGTATTTATATGCCAACATTTATATCAGATAAAGTATCGTAACAATTATGTTTTATATGCCAGTAGACCTATTACAGAATGTCGGTTAATGACGGTTATTGGATCAGACAGAGTTCATTTTAATTGGTATAATGAATTCGTTGTTCTAATATATAAGGATAAATGAGAACGGAAACAAAAAAAAAAGTTGTCTTTAAATACACCGAAATATGGTTAACGTTTACCGATACTATGAATATTTGACCTTATATTCGTTTTGTTTATCATTTATTGATTGATTGTGTTTAGCAAATCTGCATGCATATGCTGTACGAAAACTCATCAAAGGTTCATGCAATGAGTAGGTTCTGCTTCGTGGGTTGACCAGAATTAAGGTTTGGAAATTTAGACTGCCATTGGAAAATTGTGGGTGTTTTGTATCAGGCCAGAATTGTGTATGGCATCAGGTCACTTACGAACCTCTCAAAGGTTTTTGCAAAGGTTCTTTAACTTTGTGAAGAAAACGTGTCACCCACACTACAGGAGGCATCGGATTTAACATACTCATTTCATATGGACGTTACTGCGTATCCATACACATCAAACAGCCAAACTGACACCCTTCTGTCGTCAAAATCAACGTTTTATTTCTGTAATCTAACTAAAACTTGGGTTCAAATCCCTCTGCCAGAGTTGATCTAACACGGGTTTTACTTATCTGTCACAGGTTAAGGCACAGGCACTTTCTCAGAACTATTTTTAACTATTAAGGTTAGTACATAGTACAGAAGCAGTGAAGTACGTACTGCCACCTGTATCCTTCATGTACTTGGTTTATACCTACATCTGTCCTCAAGTAAACAATATTAAATCAATATGCTGATTATATACCAGTTACAGCTTCGTATGAGGAGACCAGTAAGCTATGTTTTTGCAATAAAAGAAAAGGGGCTTTTGCGATTACAGTTGTTCTCTTTTCTGATACGCTAGTAAAAAGTATACTGGAAAATGAATAATTGTTGAAAACGACTACCTTTCCTAACAGATGTATTTTTTTTCATATTTTGTTCAAAACGAAATAATCCCTTTCTTTTTCACAACCCAAAAAGTGTTTTAAAGTACACCCAGAGGAATTTACTCGCATCAAATATTTTTTACGTGGAAAGAAAATAACTAATTTCTCATACTAAAAGATAATAAAAGTTTAAGGTAAGGGTTTTAGTCTTATGATGAAAATTGTTTTGTTTCCTGATATTTACTTTGTGTGGGAGGTATAAAAGTTTAAACAATCGTTGGTTTATTGCAAGAAAGTGTTAATAATATCTATCATTTTGAAATTTTCATTCACAAATCATATTTATTATACTTTCAAATTTTCTTCAATAAAAACAAACCCACACTATTCGTTTGATAGTTTTAGAAAGTTCCTATGCGCTTAAGTAAAACAGTGTTAGTATGTCTCTCTCTTGGTATTCTATCTTTTATATTGCATTAAAATATTCAGTAATGGGATGGATTACAATAATTGTTCTATATGAATGTGCAATGATATTGTCTTTTTTATTCTGGTAAATACATGAACTCGGCATTTCTCTTCGTCCACAACTGCATTTTTATATATCAAGAAACTTTTATTTGCTTTTACTTTTTCAACCGTTTTGAATGATAAAAGAGGGACGAAAGATACCAGAGGGACAGTCAAACTCATAGATTGAAAATAAACTGACAACGCCATGGCTAAAAATAAAAAGACAAACAGACAAATAATAGTACAGAAGACACAACATAGAAAACTAAAGACTAAGCAACACGAACCCCACCAAAAACTGGGGGTGATCTCAGGTGCTCCGGAAGGGTAAGCAGATCGTGCATCACATGTGGCACCCGTCGTGTTGCTTATGTTATTACAAATCCGGTAAATAGTCTAATTCGGTAGGTCACATTCGTGAAAAGGGAAGGGTATTGTAGTTACGACATAAGGAACATATCCGATATCATCTGTGAAACGGTTATTCCATAACGGTCAACTAACTCGTGATGGCGTCCGTAAAATTTACGAAGGGATGATTTCAACTTCACCATTTGGAACTCTTGGTTTAATAGCTTCCTTGTGAGCAGCAATCCTCTATTAAGGAAATCATGATAGGAAATACAAGCCCGGGAATATCGTATCAATTGGGAGATATATATACTCCGTATGCAGGCGCTGCTGGAATGTTGCTACAGAGAAATGAAAAGTTCACAATTGGGAAGCTGAAATCATCTCTTTTGTCGTAAAGTTTTGTTTTCAATCGACCACCTGAATATTGATTTATAGGTAATTCTGTTTTTTTTTTTTTAGTTGTAAAGGATCCCGGTATAAACGATAAATAAAGACTTTCTGAAGAAATTTTGTTTAGATTATTTTACGGTGTTGTTGATTTAACAAAAATTCATCCCATCCATGTCGCAAATGTGAGTTTCAGGTGCTATATCTATACTTCATTGCAATGACATTGTATTCTGAGATTCCTTTATTTGCTGTTTTTCATCTTAAAGACACAACGAGCTTTCACCATGAGACAAAAACTCCCACCTCAATGCAAGTACACGACGGCCTCTAGCTGCTTTGATGTGTTTTGTTTTGGCCTACTAACATGTTTTGGTTAGTTTTGAAAACGACTTTTTGCAATTAGTTTTATAGTTTGTTTACTTGTTTTGTTTTTGTTCGTTTGTTTAAGATATAAGTCTGGTTACTGGTATGGTGACCGTCATGTAATATCTTCCTGATACAATTACTACCTAGGAATCATTTAAATTTTGAGATTTTAATGATAAAAATTTAATTTTCTTTTCGGTTTTCTACTTATTGGCTTTGTTCTGTAAACCCGTCGTATATATTAATCCGAATCCGACAAAGTATTGCTGACATTTTCAAAACATTCAGTGCATCACTCAATAGTGCACTGAATACACGAGAAACAGACTGTCTTGGAAACGATTGAATATAAAGAGCAAACGTAGTGCGATTTAAATACAACTAACCTTGAAACAATGTTACAAGATATTCGCACCATTAATTCTCTGCAGTTTACTTTGAAATTGAATGATTAAGCAATGATACAGAAATCCTGATGTAAATGGAATTTATTTTTATTTATTCATTCTAGTCCTGTTTAGAACTTGGATGTTCTACCATGGTTGGCACCTAGTGCCGTTAGTAAAGTGATATATAGTGACTGTTCAAGAGGTAGACTATTAGTGTTTTAATAGGAATTTTGAAACAACGCAAAAATAGATAAATTGACTACTACTATAGGTAATTTTGATAATTTGCAATCTTTTTATTTGCATATTGTGACACACGGCACTTACGTGAGTTGTATGTTTTGAATAAGACATATATATTTTGATATATATATATGTGCCACATATCATATTTCAATGAGACAGAAAATCAACAAAACACCAAACTTCAAAAGACATATGGACGTTGACGTATCGCTTTGTACAAAAGTGAAGTATGTATAAACGAAGATGCGTGGTCAATAAAACAACAATCAAACGACAAATATATAGAAAAAATATCCAGAGGGTTAAAATACGTCTTTAAGAAAAGAAATGTGCCTCTACAAAATGTCAATAAAAGTCTATAAGAGATGTGAATTTTAACAGAAACAATCAAAGATCTACCATTAAAACACAATTCTTCAAATAACGAAAATATTACATTAAATATGGTTGAATAGCTCTCATATTATTGGAGTGAAATGAAATAAAGTGTTATTTTCCAATTAATCAGAGACCATAAGTCCTGAACAGCGAAAGTGAAAATCGTTTATATCGAACTCGACCTTCATTTTGTCATCAGTAACAGCATATCAAAATTTGAAAAGCATTCAATTTGGTTGAACATCTCTCATGTTATTGCAGTGAAACGACGTCACATTCCACTTTCCAACCATTCAAGGAGTATAAGTCCCGAAGAGCAAAAGAGAAAATCGTTAATATCGAACTTTACCTCCATTTTGTCTTCGGTAACAACATATAAGAATGTGAAGAAGTATTGGTTGAACGGTTCATATAAGTTATTGCATGGAAACAGCTTGAGCTGCTCTAATACCTAAACCCGCCGTACAACCCTAAATGAATAACCGGATTTCCGTCAAAAAAATCGGTTAATTACAACGGTGAGTCGGAAGAACTTAATCCCTTCACGTTCCTATCGGTACTCTCGTACCGATCGGCTAAGTTTTCAGGCAACTAGTTTGCGTTAAGTCTTAAATTTTGACAATCTTTAACGTACAGTGCCTGGTGATTGAGGGCCTAAATCAATACTCTATATCACAGCTTTGTGATTCATTGTGCCTAAAACATCTATCAAGTACTGTTTGATATCAAATTGCCTCTTACTGACAACAATTTCTCCTGTAATTTTAACACAATATATGCGTAGAGTATGGTAAAGTATACAATTGATTTCGGAGCAATATGACCATTTTTTTATTAACTGTACCGTGTATTTTGGAAGTACACTATTTAAATTATGACTAAAACTTGTACACAAGTTGAATAAGTGATTTAAAGTGTACCAACACAATCATAAACTTGAAATGCACTCAAAACGTGGGATCATTTCTTACAGAATTAATTGAAAAAGAGTCCAAACCCCCAAAATATCATGTCATTTTTAGCGAAGTTGAAATACATGCAACAAAACATTGTTTCTTAAGTGCTTGCTTACAGTAATTGTGAAAACACCTTTGTTTAAATGAAGGAACAGACATAAGCCAAGAACAAAATGGCAGACTAATGTATGATATCCTCCTAATTTTGCGTAAAATGATGGAATTGGCAACAATTATATATTATCTCAACACTACTTAATTTCCAAACGAAAATAGGTTGGATTTTTTTCTCCCACTTCGTTAATCATGTTAATGGTAGAGTTAACTACTAAAATTTCAACATTTTGACCAAGTATTCCAGTAGTGTAGTGGAAAGCTGATCCAACCCACAGCAGTGAGATTGCGTAATCTCAAAGCCGAAGGTGAAAAAATAATTTCCTATGTTAGATGTAACTTAACTTAACTTACCTTTCATTTAAAAAAAAGTCCTCTATATATGTCAGATAAAGAACAAGTTATCTTTTGTGCCTAATTACAAACACTTGTAAAAGACATTTTGTTTGCTGCCTGAACTAACATGATTTAGCCAGAAATTTGTGTCAGGGATTAGATTTGGACGAAAAAACTGACTGCTGACGTCCGTTATTTTTTATGTTACGGGCATCAACATTTCGAGGCATTTAGCACATATTTCCTCTTTCTATACCATTATGGCAATTTTTCTGTTTCTACCAAACTTGGGTCATTGCTTTCATACCTAAACTATACCCTATTAACGCATAAAATGTCTCTACACGACTTTTCCCGCAAGAATTATATATTTTTTCACATTTTTCCCGCAAGTCACGTACGTGACTTAATTTTCTTCATATTAAATTTTCCGAAATATCAAATCAATTAATTTATCTTTCATAAAGATTCAAAATGACCTTTACATGAGCTTGAAAGGGTTCAGGGCATACGATACAGTTTTGATCCCACGGTGAATTTTGACGAAAGTTTACATACAAGCTATTTTTCAACAGAGACATATATATTTTCAACTAGTCAATTCAAATATGTAATAAAAATATAACTTCATGTGCTACTTTTACAGATAAATGGGGTCGAAATATTTGACATTTACTGGAAATTTCGGTTTCTTGGACATGTCTATTCTTTGGAAATACATACTTAACTTTTTTGTTATGAAAGAGAAACGCAAGCGAATTTTTGTAAAACTATTTGGAATATCTTCTCTACATAAGTTTGCTTTGAATTTGTATAATAATTCTTTGGAAATAATTCATTTTATCACATTTTCCTGGTTTTAGTCTATAAAAACGGCATTTTTTGCTGTATATTTATGATCTAATTTAAAAAGAAACTTGCATCAATAAACATTGAACTTTCCAGCACCGTAATGCATATATTTTTTTGATAATATTTTTCTTCAAAGTTTCTCATCGCTTTTTTTTTGTAAAATTAACAAGAAACCTAACTTTTTATGAAAAAACTCGTTATCATAGGTTAACACACCATAGTGAGTGTTTTGTATATATAATGTTATTTTTTCTGTACATTTCTCCTTATTTACTCTTTTCTTATAGGTAGATAGCTAAGTGTTAAAAAGTTAAATTTAGAATAAATGCATAAAGCATTCTACAGACGTTTTAATTATAGTTGCCGTTAAATTTCAAACAAAAACTTCATATTGCATTTACCTATATTAAGTACTAACTGGGCTTCCAAACTAGCAAGAAAAGGTCGTTCTCTTCAAAAATGTTTTCGAACTTCAGCACAGCTACAAGTGATTTTATATGCAAATATATGGATAGATTTCATCTTGCAACAAATCTATGTATTATGTATAAGACAATACATTTGAGAGTATTCAACTACGATTATAGTCAGTACTCGTCTACAGTCATATTGTATAATATACATTCATAAAATTTGACAGTGTTTTGTAATTTTTACAAGAACTGAATTTCAAACTCCCTCAGACGCAGTTAAACATTTTTGTGATTCTTTTATGCAATTTTTGTTTTATCGCTCAAACATTTAGCACAAAATTTATCCGAACTTCTGGCTCTGAACATTCCCAGAGAGGCTCATCCACAATAGAGCTTCGACCATAGCAAAATCCAAATTAATGTACCGAGAGTAAAAACAAAGTAAACATCGACTAGATCTAAAAACACTAGAATGTTCTTACCTTGCTGTCTTTTGGTTCCATATTCAAATAAAAATCGGATAAAATCTCGGAATTATTATTTACATCTTCTAATGCCATCTCTACTGCTGGAAGACATCCCTGCCCTCCCGCCCAGCTACCGGACATGGGAAAAATTCCTCCTATTGTCAAATTTTTATGTTTGAAACACACAAAAACTTTTATCCAAATTAAATTATAAACCGATATTAAAATCCATCTCTTAAGCAACATTTTTACGTTTATCAACACATTTTGTATAGATTTATAATTAAAAACTGAATTCATCCAATACCACACACTCGCTTTCTCACTGCTAAAGCGTAAATGGTCTGAAGCTTACAAAATTCCGATAGCCAATGTAAAGGTTACAAAAAAAAAATAAGCAGTTATTGATGAATTTTAGTCAGAATCATTACAAGTGCTACTTGTTGGAAGTTTCCTTTTGTCAATATGTCGTCTGCTCTTGCCATTTGGTATGTTATGGACATGATCGCTTTGTAGAATTAAATCTATATTTGGCTTTACAGGAGGTATTGAAACTAGATTAAATAGTAGTTAATTAAACTAAAAAACGTTAATTAAGTCACCAGGTAAAAAAAAAGAAAGAAAAAAACGTCAACCAACAATAATACCCTCGATCGTACCTAAAATAAGTTCTCTATAAATAAGTGCCCCGAGTACTTTTTTGTGTGGTTCTGGTTGGAATCAAGACATTTAAGATATGAATATTTATACAACATGCTTTATAGATAATAGTTATAAAAAAATTATGGATATATCCTTCCGCTCCCAAAAATCGGTCACCTTTTTGCTTTGAGCGTTCCTGATGTAGGTAAACACAGAGAAGCGCATCTGATGTATAAAATTATAAAGCGTTATTTGAATTTCTTTGGACATTTCTTCCTATTTGCAGAGTACAGAAATGGAGCGTCTATCACTCACTTTGCTTGATGATAACTATAAATGTGGTTTTAGCAGACAAGTATAAATTTGTGAGTTAAGCTGCGTATTTGTTACAACCTTTTTTTTTATAGTACGCTTGTTAACATTCTTTTACACTTTATCACGACCTTTTCGTTATATATCGTAATAAGGTAGTCCAGGGGGGAAATACGAAATAAACTTGTTTCCTCAGCTTATTTTTTATTCAAATGGAAACACATGTGTCAAACTTCGCATGAATAACTGAGACTTGTATGACTATTAAGACTGACTTGTATAAAGCTGTACCAAAATGAACGCTTAAATTTACTATAATGAATCTCAAAAGGAAGAAACCAGTAAGCATACTTCGTTAATCTGTGTATGCTTCTTGTGCTTGTGGTATAGTCATTCACTAAATTGTAGTAATAAAAATCTAAAAAGTCATTGTTTAAGGTCCCGTATGCCTTCTTTCTTGTTCATATTTTATTTCCAACACTTGGACCAGAAACCCCTGACGTAGAACGTGAAAAATCTTGACGATGTAAAAAGCTAAGAGAGAAGAAAATTATGCGTCGTTTGTTCCCAAAACTAGTATATCATTAAAAATCATTTGAAAAACCATGAATAATACTGATGTATTTGATCTCATGTAATTTCACAACAAAATAGGACAAAAATCGAAAAATAACCAGACCGATTCACACGAAAACAAATACAGTTTAAACCGTGCTGATTACGTGTTTTGAACATTAAGTCAAAGTTTTTTTTACAAATGCTAAAAAAAGTCACTTAAAGAGACCGTAGCCATGGTATTCTTTTGAAAAATTATTAGATGACAACAATTTTCGAAGTGTATAGTTTTATGTTAGAAGCGTGACTCTTACAACATCTAGCTAACAATCAAATTAGGACTCAGTGTTCGTTGCTCACAGTCAAGAAGATAACTATACAACTATTTATATATACATTTTCGGAAAATATGAAATTTATCTTGTACGAGCTTAAGATACAGGACGAAAAGCGAGGCTCGTCGAGCTTTCCTCCTGTTTCGAAGCGAGTACAAATAAATTTCATATTTCATACAATGTACATATATCGTTTTTATCCTGTTATTTACACCCGACACTTTAAGATTTAGTTGTTTAAGAATTACCAACTATACTTACAGTTTAATAGTAGGGTGCCCAGTCAACATATATGATCATTCTGTTAAAGAACAAATTCCTGGCTATTTTGATAATACTGAACTCCCTCTTATTTGTTATGTTTACAAAAAATCTACCCGGAAATATGTGTTTAATTACAGCGAAGTGTGTAAAGATGTTAATATCAGTGACAATACACCTACCTCATGAAATTGCAGTAATTCCGAATACATTTATGGCCCCAGTTCCCATGTTATAACAGGATACCTTAACATTGTTCGTGACCGAGAGTTGAAATCATTCCTCAGTAAAGGACCTAAATATCGTCCCCCGTCAATTATTAATTGGAATGAGTGTCGTAACATCATCCACGACTCACTCCGTACTTACTGCTCTAAATGGATAAAACGAGAAAAAGCTGACAAGAAATTATTAGATTCTTTTTTTAATTCGGTAATGAACATATTTGATATACGTATTCAACATTTTAAAGATCATTTCACTCCTAACAACAACCATAATAGCCAAATTTCTCGTATCAAACATAAGCTAAAAGAACCCGCCAAGGAATATGTTTTTGTCCCGGCTGATAAGGCTGCTAACAATATCATTATTGAAGTTCTACAAAAGGAAATCACGAATTCACCAACATTCCAACTGACTCCATTTTCGGAAAATGACATCTGTAGCAAACATAAACTTTTAGCTACCTCTTTACAAGCAGAACCAAATACAATGAAAGTTCCAACTATGTACTGGCTTCCGAAGCTGCACAAAACTCCTTACAAATATAGATTTATTTCGTCTTCAAGCCATTGTTCCACTATTTAACTATCTATTATACTTACTAGTACACTTGGTACAATAAAAAAACCTGGTAATAAATTGTTCAAATAAGGCCTTTGAAAATAGTGGAATTAATTACTTTTGGAGTGTCAAAAATTCGTTGGAAGTACTTGATAAATTGCATGCTTATATTAGAGATTTCGAATCTGTTCAAAGTTTTGATTTTTTCTACCCTATATACCAGCTTGCCTCATTATCTTATTTAGAAAAAATTCACACACCTGATTAAATGGGCATTTAAAAAGTCGGAATGCGGATATATATATTCAAACTCTTTTAGGTCATTTTTTTGTAACAACAAACAAAAGAACTATGTCAATTGGACCTGCTTTAATACTATAACTGCCTTGAATTTTTACTAGATACCATTTTTGTTTGCTATGGTGATTCCGTATATCGTCAGGTTATCGGAATTCCCATGGGAACTAACTGTGCACCACTTATTGCGGACCTGTTCCTGTATTGTTATGAGTTACAATTTATGACTAAAATCAGCAAACACCCATCGAAACAACATCTGATTCAAAAATTTAATAACACTTTTAGATATTTAGATGATATATTGGCTCTCAATAATGACGACTTCAGTATGTACACTAAAGAGATTTATCCTACCGAACTGACTTTAAATAAAGCTAATACTAACAATGAACGCTCCCCTTTCCTGGATCTTGATATCTATATCTGTAACGGGAAGCTTAATACCAAAATTTATGATAAATAGATGATGATTTTTCATTTCCTATTGTTAATTATCTATTTTTAAATGGTGACGTTCCTTTGTCACCATCTTATGGTGTTCATATATCTCAACTAGTTCGATTCGCTCGTGTATGTAACAACGATTTGATTTCAACGAAAGAAATCTCTGTATTACTGAAAAATTATTACACCAGGGTTTTCGATATCACAAACTAGTCAAAACATTTACTAAATTTTATCATCGGTACAAGGACATCATTTGTAAATATAAATCAACATGCAGACATCTTATACGTTTGGGTATTTCACATCCAACATCCAATATTTTATGGTAATATTCTTTACAAAGCACAAAAATGTCGACATTCACCTCAAAAGCTAACCAACCTTTAAACAGACTTATTCGGAAAGGATATAGTTACGATACTGTTGTCAAGTCATTAAGGATTGCATATTTTGGTATTAATATTGATTCACTCATAGCTAGGGTCTTTGCATCGGAAATAAACACATTTATTCTAAAACCAGTTATTTGCATGATACGGGTTATGTTCTTCTCATATATTTTATGATGGTATGATACTAAACCCCTTACGGGAGGGATTTTCATATGACGAAGACATAATCTTTCAATCAGTTCAATTGAGGTCTGGAGCTGGCATATCAGTAACTGCTAGTAGTCCTTTGTTCATTTATGTATCATTGTCATTTTGCTTAGTTTCTTTTGTTACCTATTCTGACATCGGACTTGGACTTCTTTTGAACTGAGTTTTACTGTGCGTATTGCTATGTGTTTCTTTATTCTACATTGGATAGAGGTATAGGGGAGGTTGAGATCTCACAAAACATGTTTAACCCCGCCGCATTTTTGCGCCTGTCCCAAGTTAGGAGCCTCTTGCCTTTATTAGTCTTGTATGTTTTTTTTTTTAATTTTAGTTCATTTATATGTTTTGGAGTTTAGTGTGACGTCCATTTTCACTGAACTAGTACAACATTTTATTTAGGGGCCAGATGAGGACCACCTCCGGGTGCGGGATTTTCTCGCTGCGTTGAAGACCCATTGGTGTCCTTCGGCTGTTGTCTGCTCTTTGGTCGGGTTGTTGTCTCTTTGACATATTCCCCAATTGCATTCTCAATTTTATGATCGATTTGGGTTAACGAAATAACACACGGCTGTATTTTATATCATTGGAAAGAGGAGAACAAGCCTCAACGAAATATTGATGTCGTCGTTGTCTGCAGTGGTCACGATTTTCTTAAATTTGGATCAAAGGTCAAAGCTAAAATTTCAGGGAAAACGCAGAGTCACGTTTAGACAGCTGGCCGCCCCTACATATATGCGTTTTCAGCAAAATAAATTTGAATTATTCAAAGGATTGTAAACATAGTTTCTATATTTAGGACTAATTTGATATTTCTGTTACCAAATATGATTCGAGATTGACATTTGTACTTATAGGGTGCACATTTACAATTTTCATTCAGCTGTTAAATTACAGTGACCTTGACCTTTTAAAATTTCCAAATTCGGAATTTTTACATAAGATTCAATACAAGTGATCTCTAGAGATGTTTTTTTTAGATATTAACATTTATAAGTTGCCCTCCCCAAATGTAATTGTATTCGTCATTTAATAGAAGGTATTCGTAATGATTTTCTGAGTAAGTATCCAATGTTCTTTTGGTGAGTGTGGATGCACATCAAATTGTACTTAGTCCCAAACTGGTGTAATATTAACGCAGAATGGATTGAATTAGCAGGTCTGAGTATATCTTTGCTTTATAGAAATAAGAAATACTGCAAACTGTGAAAAAGGGGGAGGGTTGTCTGTCAAACTTATGAAAATAAATTGACAATTAGAAAAAGATTAATCACTCCATCTTACACACTTATATGACTTATTGAGAATAAATTGGCCTACAATTGACATGAAGTTAAAAGAACAGGTTATGTACAGCATCGGTATATTCTACAAACACTTGTAAACATAATCAATCTAATTAAAATAGAGATCTCTGATGTCATCCTCATATGAGCTTATATATATATACACGAGAGATAATATACATTAGAATTTTAAACAGATTGAAACAACATAGAAATATGTCGAAGCTAGTAGTAGCTATTACGTTTCATTGTCTATACTGTTAAGTTTAAAGCCCAGCGACCAGGTCTATTTCCGAGAGCTAATTTCAGTTGTTCTTTTTTAACTCGCATTCGACGCAAGTCACATAAAGCGAGGCATAAAGAATACAATATGATGGTGACGGCGGCGACAGTGTAAACTATTTGTGTAGGTTTACATTTCAGAGGGTAGAGGAATTGGATGATTCATACTTTGTATATAGATCCATTGTGTTACAAAATTTCCGTCTGTCATATAATAATTGTCCTTGACCTCATTTTCATGGTTCAGTGACTGCTAAAAAACTGAATAGCTTTTTTTTTCGTCATTTGAATGCCTCATGCACTTATCATGAGTTCTAGGATAACTATATTTGGTTACTAATGTATGGTATCCTTGCAAGGTCTACATGTCCGTCAAACATGGTTCACCTGACCTAGACCTCATTTCATGGATCAGTGAACAAGGTTAAGTTTATGGTCAAGTCCTTATCTCAGATACTATATGTAGTGGGTCAAATATATTTGGTGTATAGAATGATAACAAGGTGTACATGTCTTTGTGGCAGAATTTATCTGAACTTACCTCATTTACATGAAACATTGATAATAATAATTTTATGCAATACGTGTTGTATAATATAAAAATAAGGAGATGTGGGTTGGTTTTAAATGAGACAACAGGTCTATCAAAGTTAAAATGAAGTGGAAGTAAGTAATTATAGGCAACCTACGGCCTTCAACAATGAGAAAACCCCATACCGTATGGTCGGCTTTAAAAGGCCCCGATGTGAAAACTATGAAACAGTTAATTTGAAAAAACTAACGGCCTAATTTATAACAAAGCAATTTACGAAAAACAAATATGACAGACATGAACCAACGACAACCACTCAAATACCGGCTCTATCCTGACTTGGGACAGGCATATAAAGAATGTATAATCCTTTTCTCTTAGACTTTCGACATAATTCAGTCAGTTAGTAAAGCATGCCGTACCTGTAGAATACCTGTACGGTAATGATGTTTATGATCATACTTTTCTCAGAGTATTGATGACATCATTTCATAAGCTTTTAGTAAGGGGACGACCATTTGATTTCGAAAGGGGGATGGGAAGGGGGAGGAGGATTTTGAAAATGAATAACTTAACCTGGCATGAACTGAAAATAAATGACTTTGCACAAGACAGGATGTCAAAGAATACTCTGCTAAATGAAATGCAGGATAGTTGAGGATACAAATGTGTACAAAATTAAGTGAAAATTAATTTTCGCGCAGCAAAGCCGTGGAAAAAAATAAGCATGCGTAGCAACAGATGAAAAAAAAATGGTCAATCCGGAAAAAAATTCTCCTGCCGCCTGCAGATTGTTCCTATGTTGTGTTGTTATACCATTGTTCAGGTAAGGTGATGGTCGAAGGATCACAAACATGTTTAACCCATCCAAATTCTGTATGTGTCTATCAAAAATCAGGAGCCGGCAATTTAGTAGTTGTCGTTGGTCGCTGTCTGTTGTATCTGTTTTTTGTTGTTGTCAAAAATGAGACCGTTAGTTTTTTCGTTTGGGTTGTTTCACAGTTTGTCCTGTCGGGGCCTTTTATAGCTGATTATAAAACCTACCGCTTTTTTTAATTGTATTATTTTCTAAGAGAAAAAAATTGAAGGATGGCAGATAGATTGAACATGCGTGCTTGGCACAGATAGGTCATTGGCTTCAGTGGTTTGATCGGACAAACATATTGCCAATTCAGTTTTGAAATTACTGCAGTTGTGTCTGCTGGTGTATAATTTATAGCACGAACGGTGGTACATTTTTGTTGTCGTTCAGACCGAGGGGAGTTTAGGTCGAAAAAATCGTGCATGACCATTACATAGACTTGATGTGCCATATTCCTGGTGTGGAAGGAAACCAACCGATTTGATTCTTATACTACAAATATAACAAAAAAATCTATTCAATAAAAAGTTTAAAGTTTTGAAAAACAGACACAAAACATATTCCTCCGAAGAAAATAACAATCTGCAAAGTTAACTGGCTATTCAAAACAAATCAACCACAAAACAATCGGCAATCCTCGGGTGAATTCGCTACTCTCCTTCTATCTTAGATGAAGGTACGGAATCGGCCGAGTTGTGACGAATGATGTATTAAGTGACCATTGTCCTTGTTAATGACCTAATAGTGTAAGCAACAAAATGCTTAATGGCACGAGATAATCCGTGTTTAATCAATGCCAAAATGTTGAATTAATTTGTGTTTTTAATTGCTTAGTTCTTCAAAACGACTTAAATTTCACACATGAAATTTCACACATCCATGCACTGTGTCTTATTGCTTTATTCAGAGTAAAACATATCGTGATGATACGCGTAATAATTTTGCTTTCGATGAAAATGTGGCAAATTTCGGGTAAAATTTTAGTCTTACTAAAATGCTGAAATATTTCAAAACTAAAATCACTTAAACACTTTCCGCTTTCGTTATATGATATATTTGATATATAAACTATATTAGAAGTTCTATTTCAACAACCCAAAAAGAGCGCAATAATTTTATTTTTCATGTTAAAGATTCCCTGTACAATACGGTATCTGGGGGGTACCCTGTAAAAACACGAAATTTAGAGAATCGTGACCACGGGAAAATACGACGACCATTATGATTGTAAAATATAATGATTTTCCTATCCGTTTTAGTTTGAAATGGCTTATTTACGGATTTTTGTTCAATAATGGAATAATTTAAAAACTTACCTTAAACTTTTGTAATTTGTATTTGCCTTCACTGGGAATCAACTCCCCTCCTTAAAGTCTGTTATGTCTGAATGCAAACGTAAGTTATAAGGCAAATCAGTTGTCTTCAGTAAGGGACGATCACATTTGGCGCGAATTGACATGTCGACAATATTGGTTTCCTTCTCTAAGACTACTAAGTCCCGCTGGCATCGAGTCAACAGACACCAAATTAAAATGTATCCCAAAATAAAAACAGACAATGAATCTGTCATTATCTAAATTCTATCTTCGTGCTAATGTATGTTATCTGTAAGCAATAGTTTGTACATGGATGGGTGTTAAGATCATACTTTCTAAAATATTACCATTAAAATTTTGTATTTGAAAACCAAAAAGATACAGTAAAGTACTGTCTATCGCTTCGAACTGAAACATTAAAACTTCATTTTTCAATCCACTTTTTGTCAGTTAAATAATTACCTAACCTTCTAAGATTTTATCTACACGATGTCAAGAGTCATTTCCAAATCTCCTAACTACATAGTCTTGTTTAATAGCAGATCATGTGTGAATGACAGTTTTCTACCTTTTCAGCTTCTGATTTTTGAAAAAAATGACATTCCTTTATCTAATGCTTGGTTAAGTCAAACTTGTACTATTTTCAAATGGTTTTTGCATAATTATTATAACCAAACGTAAACAACAGAAATCAGGAGCCTATAATGCAGTGGTTGTTGTTACTAGTTGCTGTATATGATATTCATTTGTTGTTTGTTGTTTGATACTTGATTCGGGTCGTTGATTTTCTTGTTTGAATTGTTTAACATTTGTCATGTCGGGATCTGTTATAGCTTTGCGATACGGTAGGGATTTTGCTCATTGTTGAAAGACATACCGTGACCAATAGTTGCTTTTAGCGTTTCTCCAATTATCTTGAAAACTAAAACAGAATCACAAAACTATAAACAGCAGAAATGATCAGCAACAAAAGATATATAAAACTGTTGATATAACAGCAATGGTCAATTTACCCTTCATTGGAGATTTGTCCTAAAACGGCAATTTTTTGCATATTTCATTGTTATCTTTAAAACTATAATAGAAAGAAAGACGCTGTAAAAAGAAAATTATGATCTGCAATACAAGATCACAAAAATGCCATTGATTATTGATACCATCTATCGAGTTCTTATTGAAATATTTCCTAAGTGACAATTAAGGGGCCTCGGTGATATGAGCTGTGTTTGGATATACGCCAGAGGTGGCCTATGGTTATCCATAGGTACCTTTGGTTTGATATTCTATATATCAAAATATCAAACCATGGGTACCCAAAGATACCTATGGTTAAGCATAGGCTGCCTTAGGCGTATATCCAAACACAGCCATTGTAAGTTTGAACCCGATCGTGGTGTGGTGTGTTCGAATCCTATCAAAACTTACAAAATTTTGGAAATTATTTAAAGTTAAGGATGTATCTCCCTCATGCAAAGCTCTGATTCCTTGCCCAGCTTTGGCTATACTTTTTGGTCCTTTCTGGTTTATAGCTCTTCATATTTTTAATAAGCTTTGGATTTTCAAATATTTTGGCCTCGAGCATCACTGAAGAGACATTGATTGTCGAAATGCGCATCTGGTGCAGAAAAATTGGTACCGTTTATGTTATTACAACCACTGGGTCGATGCCTCTGCTGGTGGACTGATAGTCCCCGAGGGTATCACCAGCCCAGTATTACAAAATTTTGGAAATTATTTAAAGTTAAGGAATGTATCTCCCTCATGCAAAGCTCTGATTCCTTGCCCAGCTTTGGCTATACTTTTTGGTCCTTTCTGGTTTATAGCTCTTCATATTTTTAATAAGCTTTGGATTTTCAAATATTTTGGCCTCGAGCATCACTGAAGAGACATTGATTGTCGAAATGCGCATCTGGTGCAGAAAAATTGGTACCGTTTATGTTATTACAACCACTGGGTCGATGCCTCTGCTGGTGGACTGATAGTCCCCGAGGGTATCACCAGCCCAGTAGCCAGTACTTTGGTACTGGCATGAAAATACGGATTTTGTGTTATTAAAATTTGCTGTTACAAAATTTTGGAAATTATTTAAAGTTAAGGAATGTATCTCCCTCATGCAAAGCTCTGATTCCTTGCCCAGCTTTGGCTATACTTTTTGGTCCTTTCTGGTTTATAGCTCTTCATATTTTTAATAAGCTTTGGATTTTCAAATATTTTGGCCTCGAGCATCACTGAAGAGACATTGATTGTCGAAATGCGCATCTGGTGCAGAAAAATTGGTACCGTTTATGTTATTACAAGGATTACCTTGTATTCCTGTCGAAGTTCGGTAGTTTTCATCGGCTTCTACTGCTTCCCCCACTACATATAAGTGGCCGCCATGATATTGCCAAGGTGCGTAAAGTTTCATTAATCACCAACAAATAATCAAAAGATATTATTTTTCACATTTTAGAATTTTCGCCCATTATCTTGAAACCTATGAAAGAGAAATCATAACCAAACAATTATCAATAATTAAATATCTACATAAATGCCAAAATGACTAAAATGATACATAAGAAGTTATTGCCCTTAAATGACAATTTTTAGCCTCTATTCATTTATTTTTAAAGGCATGAATTATTTATTTACACAATATTTAAATACATGTATAAAGAATAATGTTTCAAGCCTAAGCATTTCAAAGAATATTATATAGTGTACTCGTATTGTACGGATTTGAGCATAACACTAACTGTTGTTTTCTTTTATCATAAAAAACACCTTGAGGATAATAAAGTCCGTCCGACTTTTGCAACAGCTGCCTGTATTTGGTTCCATCACTTGACACAATATAAAGTTTATAACTGGTTCTAGCGACAACATAGATGTTTTTATGAATGTCTAGTGTAACACTTAAAGAAGACTGTTCTCCCGGTATTGTTATCTCCCAAACATGCTTTCCATTATAATCACAACATTTTAAAACATTGGATCCAGAGTCTGTATGATATATAAATGACCCATCGAACGAAATATACTGGCTGGCAACTGGTATTGTTTTGATTTGTGTCCCAGTTGTATCAAAGATTTGTATGCCATATCCTTTAATGGCAACTGCTAATCTGTTGTCTGAGTGGTCGATTCCATAACATTCCCCAATCACGTCAAGTTTTTTGACTACCTGTTCTTGGTCCTTACTGAAATCAAGAAAAGAAACTTTCTTCGCTTCAGGCATGGTAACAGCAACAACAGATGCATCTATTAAAGCGATATCAAAAGGTCTTGATGCAGTTTCAATATCACGAAGAAAGCGACAGTTGCAGTCATACAAGAACAATCTATGAGATTTGATATCATTGTTTGAAAATAATATTGAGTCATTCTGTAAAATAACACAACCAGTTATTAAACATGGAGAACGAAAAGACACTTCTTTACTTTTTATAATTTGAATGGTGTCAATGTTTCCGGTAGCTTTTTTCGTGGGGTTAGTTTGCACCTTAGCACTTTGTCCTGAACTTTGGAGCTTGACGTCTAACGGTTGTTTCCTTAATTCAATATTACAGAATCCTCCGACAGACATTATATTTTTAAAGTCCTCGGTCTCGCTAAAAATTAAATCTGCATTATCAAATTCGCCTTTTTCGATACTCTCAGATAAAAAAGTTTCTTGCTTTGATAGAATACCCTCAAATTCTGACAGACTCAAAAATACTTGGAGGTTAGTTCCGTATTCAGTTGATTGCTGGATACTTGTTTTTATGTCTTGGACGTCTTCAAGCTTTGCCTTTAATTTTTTTATTCCTTCACTCGTCGTTCTATTATATTCTGTATTCATCCTATCTATGTTGTCGAACTGTTGTTTTATTAACAAATCAATCTTTTCTTCTATGCTCTTCTTCATATCAGTAATTTCTTTCTTTATCTTTTGAATTCGGTCTGCAGTGATACGTTTCGATTCTTCTTTATTTTCAATAATTTTCTCGATCTTAAAAATCAACCCACTGAACCCGTCATCAATGCGGTTAATAGCAACGGAAGACTTCACATTTTCAATGACATCATCAATTGGACAAAGACCTTTGCAATCTTTGTGGTTATTAGTGGTACATCTTATACAACATGGCTCTTGGTGTTCAGGACAGTAAAGTTCAAAATTCCGCTCGTGATAGGAGCAGGATTCCATCACATGTCCAAAGATTTGTGGCACTTTTTTGCGTTTGTCAAATGGAACTATACCATGAGATCTAAGTGGTTTAAAAGAGCTGTGGTACTTTTGGCAAGTCAAACAAAGACCCTCTCTACATACTGTACACCAAACAGAAGCATCTTCCTGAGAACCTCTGAAGCTACATGGTTTACATTTAGAATCCGGTTTTTGGTCCATTTTGATGTTCTGTAAAGTATGATAATCACATGTTATATTTTTCTCTCTCAAGAAACCCAATTCACAGCAATCAGTTTTCAACTATTTGTACTTAAAAAACGAATTCGGTGACCCCCTATAATTTTAAATCAATAAAACAGAAATTTCAGCAGCAATATCATATCATTTTTAAAGAGTATTTTGAAAAAATAATCATTTAAAAACATGTTAAAGTCAAAATTACTGAACTATTTTGCGCGAGGCTGATTCAGGGGTGCACGCCATCTACACACCCGCTTTGATTAAAAAATGTAAAACTTTTTAGCCTACAATTGCCCACAAATTGTTTTTGTATATCTTCCGTGTTCTACTTCCGTTTTGTACAATATACAAATCACTTTCAAAAACCCTGGATCCGCCCCCTGTTTGCGATATTTACATGTATTCTATAGATTTGTACACACATTTTTCGGATATATAATTTTATCTATCTCGAAAGCATAACAGTAACATATATATATATTTTTATCGATTTTCAATGCAGGTCCTCATACTGTTGTTGCATGCAAAAATCCGTGAGTTACATCATTTATGTACCTGGCACCTTTGGGATTTAATTACTCACACTAAATGACGATCAATCGATGTAGTGAAAGTATTAAAATACTGAATATTATACTAAATCGGATTTACGAACCTTGATTAACTATGTGTATGTGACATATCCTTCAGATACCCTTGACTGTATACTGGTAAAGTTTAACTTCCCGTTTCAGAACAGAGAGATAACTAAGTGTATATAATGATTTGTTTTTATCCTGCAATCGACCTTTTCTATTATACAAATACAGGTTGACAGATAACATGAAGCGATGAATGTATAGTTTACGTTTATAGTCTCCTGTTTCGAGCGAACGGTTATGTTCAAACTGCTGTTTACATATCAGTACAATTTGTGCGATCCGCGTTTAGTCATACCGCCTTCATTCAAAAACAAATTCAACGATTTGGATGAAGAAGAAAAAACAAAAAAACACTACACGTTTAAGTTCAATGTTAAATTGCAGGATAAAACAATATTTATATATATTTGAGCCTTCCAATCGTTTACAAATACAGTATTCGTACAGTGTAGGAAAATATATAATTTATTTCTACTCTCTACGAAACCTTTGCTTTTCTCACTGCTTCTAAAGCTAAAATAAATATTGTATGTCCTACACTGTACGAATACTGTTTTCCTACACTGTACGGATATTGTATATGGAAACGATTGGAAGACTCGAATATTTTTAAAATGCATTAAGATGTATGAATCTGAACTTGGTATGGAAAATTATTTTGAGGCTAGTACTTAATAATTGATTTAAGAAACAACAAAATGTAAACTTAGATGCAGTAGTCGTAGGTTACCCATTGAACATGGTAGATTTTTTAGTATCGATAGGTTACAAAGAGTCTTTGATTTATGTAACACAAAAGAATTGGGCGAAGAATTTACTTATATATTAATTGTATTTTCTTCAATGATGAGAGAGAGAAAAAATTACCTGCAGAAATATATGAAGTTTAAAATGTTGTTAGTTTCTCTGAATTGATTAAGAATTGAATGCTTCTTTTATAGTGGTAGTTAAACTGAAATTGTTAAATAAGTCGTTTGCAATAACTGACGTTAGCAGATATCTAACGAATTAAAAAAGTAGAAAATATGTTTTTCCTATTTAAGTGCTAGTCTTTGTAAGAATAAAAAATAATCAAAAACATGGACGAAAAAAACTTACCGACCTAACCATCTTATTTTGAAGTTACCCTCATCCTGAGTTGGAAATTTGAGAAATCTCTAGATAACTTTTGGTTAGAATGATAGCAAATTACGGAGTTAGCTCCCCTTAATAGTTAATTTCTAGTGCATTTCAACCAAATTATATCTTGAATTACCAGAACTGGAAAAGGAAACGAATGATATATTTGTGCACCATTATACATTTTGAACATAAATTCATGTCAATTTAACATGTTTAAGTGGGTTTTTGTTTGTCATGTTTACACCACTGCCTGATTCTTAGACAGATTGGCACTCAATGAATAAAGCGACATGCGGAGTAAAAGTCAAAAATAAATTGTACAATAGACAAAAAATAAAAGGACATCTAAAATTCAACATACAATCTTAAAAAAAACAGTTAAGATCCTAACGAAGTCAAGCTCAAAATGGCACCAAAAAATAATAATAATACAAAATATATAACGAAATACAACCACTTTAATGATGTTTCTGATTTGGGACAGCCGCATGAACAGGTGGCGGGGTTGAAGTAGTTTTTGAGATCTCAACCCTTTACCTTTTAATCTCGATCAGTGGAATCACAATGATCTGATGTGAGAAAATTGTGTTTCAAACTTTTCGCGTATTAAATGCATTGAAAATAGAGACGAAAATACTGTCGTATGGTCCCGCTATAAACGACACAGACGATAAACACACACATTAATGTAATTATGTGTAGGTTTCTTAAATCATATGGTTATATGTCCTTTATGCTTCCCCACAACTGTCAAAAGAGGCAAAACACAGGCGAAAGATACCAAAGGGAAATTCAAACTCAGTAGTCGAAAAACAAATGACAATGTCATGGCAAAAAAAAAAAAAAAAACACTCAAAAGACAAACAACAGTATACAAACCACAACATAGAATGTTGCTCATGTAAGTACAAACTCGGTGATCAGTCTAATTTGGTAGGTCACATTCGAGGTAAAGAGGACGTGACTGTGGTTACGACAATTGAAACATATCCGTCGTCGTCTGTGAAACAGATATTCCATAACGGCCAACCAACTCGTAATGGAGTCCGTAAATTATTCGAAGGAATAATTTCGTCTTCAACACTTGCAACCCTTGGTGTGATAGCTTCCTTGTAAGCAGCAACCCTTTATCGAGGAAATCATGGTAGGAAATGCAAGCTCTAGATATTGGATAATTCTTGGTGTCAATTCTTAAAGGCATATTCAGGGAGCATATAGCAACACATCGAGGGGGGTTAGAGGAGATTAAAATTTGATTACATCGGCTGAAAAAGAGGGTATGTTGGTAAGGGTATAAACTTTGGCATTGTTATTGTTCACAAACGTAAATTTACTGCAATTGTGCTTAACGAACAGAGAGCATAACACTCTTTCAACAAAGCACATCGTATTTAAAATTCCTTTTCATTCCTTCTTGATGTACATTAAGGGTGTACTACCAAACGGGTATTCCCTCCGAATACCAAATTTAACCCTCTGTGGTATTAAAACATTGGGTTTGTTCACGTTTCTCCAACATTTGATAATTAGACTAAAACAACACTAAGGATTAGGGGATCCTCGTAAGGACTGGCATCTTGATATTTACCTGTAATTCACCTGTATCAGTTCTTAACTAAAATATTGTAAAAATGGGTATTGTTTCAAGATCATATATATTAAAACATTAACAAAAATATTTTTTTACAATAATTGGTTTTATATATATTTTTGGTAACCCGAAAATGTTACGTAATTATTTTTATCCGTATTTGAATTACGACATTAAAAAGTTATTCAACAAACAAAAATCCATAAATAAACAAGGAAAATTCCAACATTTCTCCTTCAACTGTGAAAATTTCATAAAAAAATATCAAGAATTAATCTCAAAATGATGTCTTGGAAAGAAATGAATTTTTATTGAAATAACATAAAAAATCGAATTGTTCAATGACTGTACCCCATTTTAACAATTTATTTTTTAACTTGATATGTATTTGTGTTTCATGTAGATGTCCAAATCTAAATTATGCTCAAGAACGAAGTTTTATGTACGTATATAGTCATCGAAACCTATTGTCTTCTTCTGCGAAGACCCATATATCGTCTACCTGGTCGTTCTGTCTGTGTATCATAAGAGCCGAAGTCAATGTTCTTGGCATTATGTCTTAAGCAGATGGAAGAGTCCGTCGTATATCTATTCACTTTTTCCACGAAAGAGGGAGAATACAAATTCGGTACATCACGACGTGAACTATAGGTAGTTTAACTGTGGGGACTGAAAAAAATCCATCAATTCACACAATTTGTTTCTTCATTTTTTTTAAAGTTTACAATGAAAGAACAAATGACAATTACACAAAAACATTTTCTTTATTAAGTTCACTTTCCAATACAATAATTTTGTCACTCATCAAGACGATTTCTTGAAAAAAAAACTTTCATTGATTTTAACACTGCCATCGTCAATACTTATTTCACAGCCATTTTTCTCGTGTTTTGGGTTGTCTCCTTTAGCAGCAATTTGGTTGACAATGCTCGTTCTAGGTTTTGTTTTTTGTGCTTTTGGGTATTTGTTTTTTCACAAGATTTTTTTATATCCTCGTCCGTCTTTGGATATAAAAATTCACCTTTGTGCTGCTCATATTCTTCCTAACATCATTTTCAGCTACAATGAAAATAAGAAAAATATAAAATAATGCTTCTAACGCTTGATAGATCATTCTGCAATACAAGGACCACAAATAAAATAACTTTATTATCAAAATTTGGAGGAAATCGTTCATATGAAGTAGATGTTTTATCAAGTGTTGATGTGCAAGCCACAGAGTGTTACTAGCCACAAAAAGAAACGATACCCAGATTTTATCAAAAACATTTATTCTATTTTTCAACAATGTTATTTTAGTTTTGTATTTTATAGAACAATAACATAAAAGCATACAAAAAGCGAAGATAACAGGAAGATAACAGATCACTATCAATTTTCCTTATTGTACGGACTGTTTGAAGATGTCGTTGTCGAAACCAAAAGTTGAAGAGTTAATATCGCGTATGACCATCTCTTGCGTTGATAACAGCACCCAATCTACGACGCATTGATCCAATTAAACGTTGAAAAAATGCTTGTGGAATGTTATTCCACTCTTCCAGCAGGGCAGCTCGTAGCTGGATGACTGACTCTACTGGCTAATGACGTCTGCGAACACGTTTGTCAAGTTCCATAAATGTTCCATGGGTGATAGTTCTGGCGATAAAGCTGGCCATCGAAGAATGTCAATGTCATTCTGCCAAAGACATTGTGTGCATGCACATGCCATTGTCTTGTTGAAAAGTATGCTGATGTCCATGCCTTGCAATAAATGGTTGGACAATTGGAGGGAGAATTTCGTCACGATAACGAAGTCCAGTTAGACTTCCGTTGATAAACTTCAAGTCAGTGCGTCCACAATGTGTGATTCCTGCCCAAACCATCACACCACCACCACCAATGCGATCACTTTCATGCACACATGCGCCTGCATAACGTTCATTTTGGCGTCTGTAAACTCTCATTCTGCCATCACTTCTACATAACCGAAATCTTGGCTCATCACTAAAGATGACCTTTTGCCACCTAACACGGTTCCAATACAAACGTGCGTTTGCCCAACGTAGGCGTGCAGTCCGGTTGCGTTGTTTTAGAATGACTCCTACTACTGGACGTCGTGAACGCAAACCAGCCTCTCTTAGCCTATTACGAACAGTTTGGGCGGATATTCTTGGATTATGCCTCCTAGGTGTTTGTCTTGCAGTAATTGTAGCTGGCAAAAACCGATCCCTGAGATGAGTGAATCTTATTCGACGGTCTTGACGTAACGTTGTTTCTCTTGGACGTCCACTACGTCTTCTGTCATAAGAGGACCCAGTCTGTCTTAAACGACTCATTAGTCGTGTTATTGTCAATTTGGAAACACCAAAGTTGTTTGCGACGTCAATATGACTCATACCTGCTTGTACCATACCCACTGCTCTATCACGATCATTTTGGCGTAGAAGATGCATATGAAACCGGCTTTTTTGGATGTCACTTTCAATCACCTTTTGTATCCGGAGTATGTCTGTCATAAAGTTGTCACATGTTTAGACGTGTATATATATATTTAAAGGCGCTGGACACGGTGCAGGCGGTGTTGCCGCGATCTCACAGAAGCCAGGGTTCGAATCCCGCAGAGAAGAACAAAAATTTGCTAACGCAAATTTTAAGATCTAACATTGTTTGACTAAATTTCAGACAAATTGTATATATATTGTGGTGTTAGCCCTGTATAACCACGTGTTATCCGATGGAGAATGTCTGTCATAAAGTTGTCACATGTTTAGACGTGTAAAATAAAATCAAAATTTGATGTGGCGGCATGGTGATTAACATTATCATCCTTTACGACAGACAAAAAAACTTATCTGAAAGGTACACTATCTACTTACCACTATACTTCTGTGTTGACAAGAATTATCATTGATATGGTCATAATTATAAATTAACTGTTTACAAAACTTTGAATTATTGAAATACGAAGGCTTTTCTACCTCAGGAATAGATAACCTTAGATGTATTTGGCAAAACGTTTAGGAATTTTTGGTTCTCAATGCTCTTCAACTTCGTACTTTATTTGGCCTGATGAGTCTTTTGTAGACGGGACGCGCGTCTGGCGCAAATACTAAATTTCAATCCTGGTGTCTATGATGAGTTTATATACATCATGTACTGTGTTACAACCTTTGATAAAGCCGACGAGGAAAGGCATCACATAGACCACCGAAAGCTATATTTTGATGTTGCTTAGGCGGTCGATTGGTATAGGGTGCTGGACACGGTGCAGGCTGTGTTGCCACGATGTCACAGAAGCAAGGGTTCAAATCCCGCTGAGGGAAGAACAAAAATTTGCTAACGCAAATTTGAAGATCTAACATTGTTGGTCTAAATTTTAGACGAATTGTATATATACATATATATCGTGGTATTAGCCCTGTATAACTACGTGTTATCCGATGGAGAATGTCTTTCATAAAGTTGTCAAATTCAAACGTGTATGATAAAATTAAAATTTGATGTGGCGGTATAGTAATCAACATTATCATCCTTTGCGACGGACAAAATAGCTGATCTGAGAGGTACACCATCTACTTGCCACTAAACATCATGTACTGGGTTACAACCCTAAATAAAGCCGACGAGAAAGGCATCACATCGACCACCGAAAGCTATATTTTAATGTAGCCTAGGTGGTAAAGTGGTCTAGGGCGCTGGACACGGTGCAGGTGGTAATACCACGAATTCACAGAAGCAAGGGTTCGAATCCCACTGAGGGAAGAACAAAAAGTTTCTAACGCAAATTTGAATTTTGAAATTTGATCTATCATTGTTGTGTTAAATTTGAGACGAATTATATATATATATTTATATATATATAAATATATATATATATATATATAATTACTCTAAATATATTTCTACCAAGAAATTTGTTTTGCATGCACACGTATAAAAATTGCTGTTTTTATCCAACGCAATCATAGGTTTGAACGTTGTTTTCAATTTAGACTTGTTTATATTTTTTTTTCGTTTGGGCTTGTATTATATTTGCCTTCGGGTTTATATAATCCGTTCATCCTATTTCGACTCTTCAAAATTCAAGAGTCTATCCTAAATTGAGGAAAATTATATGGCCTTCCAAATACCGTTTCGATTCCTAACATCACTGAAGAGACATTAATTGTCGAAATCCGGATATGGTGTACCAATTTTTGCACCTCATGTTTGCGGTCTACCATCTTTTCCGCAAGGTTATTAATCCGGATATGGTGTACCAATTTTTGCACCTCATGTTTGCGGTATACCATCTTTTCCGCAAGTTTATTGTTTTCTGTTTGGTATTAAATTAATAATTAAGATCCATTTTGTTACATCTGGTGATCCGTTTATTTGGAAATCGCCATGGCAGTCAGCAGGGTTTAAGAACATCCGTTGTTCGACCTGCTGGTCAAATGCGTTTTGTTAAAATATACTTTTTCACTTTTTTGGTCTTTTGGAAAATGTTGTTTGTGCTGTATTTAGACCCCTCTACCAAGAAATTTGTATTGCATGCATGCATCACAATTTAGACTATATATATATATATATATATATATATATAAAAATTGAAAACGGTTTTATCCAACGTAATCATAGGTTTGAACGTTGTTTTCAATTTAGACTTATATATATATATATATATATATATATATATATATATATATATATACAAGTCTAAATTGAAAACAACGTTCAAACCTATGATTGCGTTGGATAAAACTGCAATTTTCATACGTTTGTATGCAGAAATATATATATATACATGAGTATAATCTTGAACTTCATCCAAATTGTGTATTATTTACAAGGCAGCTAAATTCATGTGCAACATGTACATTGAGCTGCAAAAGTTTCTTATCATCTACATCCGATTTCACCTGGATAGATGCACGCTTGATAAAGCTAGTTGGTCTAGCGAAATATTGCGTTTATTTTTATCGTTTTGTAAATATTTTAAACATTCTAATATTTACATACTAAATAGTGTGTTAAAATTACATTGTTAAGCAATCTATAATTTTATTTGTGTAATTGTATTAATCTCTGTACTGATTAATCCACACTCCCATAGATTTGTATGTCATGTGTTGCTATTTATAGGCACTTATATATATATATATATACATGTATATACAATCGCCAATGGCAGTCAGCAGGATTTAAGAACAGTTGTTGTTTGACCTGCTAGTCAAATGCGTTTTGTTAAAATATACTTTTCACTTTTTTGGTCTTTTGGAAAATGTTGTTTGTGCTGTATTTAGACCCCTCTAACAAGAAATTTGTTTTGCATGCACACGTATAAAAATTGCGGTTTTTATCCAACGCAATCATAGGTTTGAAAGTTTTTTTTCAATTTAGACTAATATATATAGAAGTCTATAAAAAGGACCAACCAGCAAATGTGATATGTACCGAATAGTCTAGAAGAGACGAAACTGCGCAGATAATTAACACATTATATAAGTCTAAAAATTTGCACAACGGTACTAATATAAGATGGTAATATACGAAGATGATGTTATAAATCGTGTTGACAAATATTTCAGCTAAACAAATACCCTTCGTCAGTGTCAAATATTTTAACAATACTAATTGTATGTGTAAAAATAGCTCAATAATACACGCGGTAGGTATAGTGTCCGGCTGGGATCGTGGTTTTTCGAGTGATTTGATCGGGTTTTTTCGAGTGTGACCACTTTTTTTCGAGTGAATATGATCAAAATGCAAACAAACAGACTTCCTTTCTGGTAAAACGTACAAAAATATGCTAGAACCTTATATACAAGATCATAGAAGGTAAACTGGTATTTTTGATAAAAAGATATTATCAACCATACAGTTTTTTGTTTTATAAACGTTAAATTTAGTCTTACAATTCTTTTTTCCAAAATACAGATTAAAGCCATTTGATACACATACCAATGCAAATGTCAACGGAAATGTGCCCATGGAATCTATATATAATTAGATATTCAGACACTTTACAAAAATTCTTGATTTTGCATTGAAAAGGACATTTTGGAGAGTAAATTAATGTGTATATGTCCGTGTTTTTTCGAGTGTGTCCTTAATTAATTGAGTGGCAAAACAAAATTACTAAGGCTTAAAATGCAACATGTCAGTGCATTTACTTTTAAGAAACAATGAAAAGGTTCACATAAAGTACTTTTCAAAGCACGAAACGATTCAAAACCAGTTTGATAATGCTGTATTAACACGTACATTTCATAAAAAGTCATCGTTCATTTGCATTCAGAAATCTTCATGTTAGTGTAACGATATAGATTTTGTACAGTAAATATTTCGTGATGTAAACAATCTTTATGTGATCTCAGACATGTTGGATTGAGACGTACGTACACATAGTGAGTAAAGCGGGTAAATGTTTTTTTTTTTACAGAAAATATCTCCTTAATGTTTCATTTACAATTAGTATTTGTCTTGATGGAAATATAGCTATCTTGGTATAATCAGGAGTGTACAGAATTTTACACCGGTGTTGAAAAAATAAACACCCTGAGGCGCAACCGAAGGTCGTATGCATTTTTAACACCGGTGTAAAATTCTGTACACCCCTGATTGCACCATGATAACTAATCTATTTCTTATTTAGCGTTCGTTTACTATTTTTATTCCCGGGAATAAAATTGAAAAAAAAAATCTTATGACGAACTTTCACTATACATTTTTCGACACCGACGTTGCTGTGCATTGTCAAATTTTATCTATTTAATCTTTTTTTATTTGTGGAAATTTGAAAATTTGATTATTTGGGGAATATAGAATTTTTGTTTTTCTTTATTATTATTTTTTTTCAAAAATTTTAATTTTCATAATTTTGGCAAAAGTTTTATTTTTTTGGAAATTTTGGCATATATTTTTTTTTATCCTCTGGTGAACTAGGGTGGGGTGTTATTTACACCCGGGTTATTAACCAATCAGATTGCAAGATTCTGGTTCCTAAGAAATATTGTTTTATCGTTCTAGAAATGAAAATCAAAAACAATGTTCAATTGCTCCTACTGTGAAGAGGAGTCTGATCAAGCGTATACTATGCTTGGTCACACAGTAATAACGCACCAGCATAGCTTCATTTCCATCAGAAATTAAAAGAATAAAAATTGACAATGTATATTTTTGAGGTGAACGCATATTATATACACATTTATTCTTTTTTTATTATTATTTCAAAAGGATCGTATTGAAGCTTACAAATTATTTATTTTGTTGTTTATTAAACACACTGGACAAGTCACCGAGTTTATAATCAGCTCAGTAGTCATTACTTCGGTATTGACATGATTTATAACAAACCTTTCTAAAATAATTTACCTCCAAGGAAAAAGGGAATAGAAATATTGTCACTTAAGTCCTCTTCCGACCGACCCTTGCCAAAGTGGGACGTCCGACCGTTTGGCTGTGTGGGATGTTCAAGTCAATTTTGGTCATATAGCATAAAATTATAAAGTGTTGTTTTCATTTTTTATTAGATAATCCATTCAATTCAAATGTTATTGTTTTTTGTTTTTTTTTTTTATTAGAGGGGGGCTCTTTCAGTAGAATATTTGGGTTTATATTGAATTTCTCTGATTGTTTGCCCCTTTTGCCTTAGTTTTCTTGCTCCTATGTTTTTTCGTCAGTCACTGTAATATATATCAATCATAAAATATTATTGACTGTAAAAACAAAGGTAGCATGCAATGAAATTAAAAAGATTATGAGTCCCTGTACTCTTTTGTTAAGACC
The DNA here is from genome assembly GCA_017311375.1 of Mytilus coruscus. Classification (NCBI taxonomy): domain Eukaryota; kingdom Metazoa; phylum Mollusca; class Bivalvia; order Mytilida; family Mytilidae; genus Mytilus; species Mytilus coruscus. The sequence continues at coordinate 130,529,398 of CM029596.1, forward strand.
GTTTTTAAAAAGGACCCATTGATTTATCATAATATCGAAATACTGCAGGGTTATGGTAAAATGTTTTCAGAACAGAAAGTTATCATTAAATTGAAAATGGTCAAATTTTGATCAACATAGTAATCTGTTTTTGTGACTTATTAAGAATATATAATATTGTCCTTCGCTAAATTACAGTTACAAATTAGAAAAACTCAGTTTTTAAGCCAAAGAATGTCTTCTTTCTTATTCACATTTTCTTCAAAAAACCCGGACCATTTGTTGAAAAACCCGGACGTTTTAAATGTTGCTCCCGAAAAAATACGGACAATATGAAACATTATATTGTAAGTGAACTAAAAAGGAATTTCTGCGTCGTTTGTGTTCAAAACATGTATAGCATTCAGAATAAGATGAAGTCACGAATAAAACTATTGTATCCGCGAAATAGCAGTAAATCGATTGATCGCATGTAAATTCACTTGAAAAAACCTGATCTACACTCGAAAAATAGAATAGACGATACTGCGCAGAAAAGGCTTTTAGCAGAGAAATAACTGATAGTTTGGTAGAAATGCACGACGATGGTTTCATCAATGAAAAAACTCTTGAATATTTGAAACCAGAAAATCTAAAACAGGGCAGATTTTATCTTTTACCAAAAATTCATAAAACCAATAACCCAGGAAGACCTATTGTTTCAGCGAACGGTCATCCAACAGAAAAAATCTCGGAATTCGTTGACTTCCATCTTCGTCAACATGTTGAAGACTTACCATCTCACATCAAAGACACAACCGATTATCTTAGAAAAAACAGGCCTTAAATCCACTTCCCTCCGACACGGCACTTGTCTCTATGGACGTCACCTCCCTCTACACGAATAGTCCACATGTAGATGGCATTGATGCATGTAAAGAAGTTTTGGATTCCCGACCAGTAGAATATCCCCCTACTGAATGCCTGGTCAAAAAGCTCCTGCTGGTACTAAAGAAAAAAACTTCACCTTTGATGGAGATCATTATCTATAAGTTAATGGAACTGATTCGGGTACCAAAATCATATGCCAACATATTTATGGGCAAATTAGAAAAATAACTCCTTGAATCTTCAATCGAAAAACCGCTTTCCTGGTTTAGATTTATAGATGATGTGGATATGAAATGGAATAAAAGTGACGAGGATTTAGATACATTCATCACTCATGCCAACAACATGCATCAAAGTATCAAATTTACTCATGAGAGATCTAAATCCAAAATCACCTTCCTCGATACTTCCAGCTCCCTTACATATGGCATTATATCCACAGACGTATATTCTAAGCCTACTGATACACACCAATACCTGTCCCCTAAAAGTTGCCATCCTGCTCATTGTACTAAGAGCATCCCGTATAGTTAGGCACTCCGAGTCAAGCGAATATGTTCCAACACAGAAACAACTAAAAAACGACTGAATCAACTCGAAACCCGCTTGAAGAGAAGGGGCTATAATCACAGAACTATTCAAAAAAGTTCTCAGAAAGCGGAAACTATTCCAGAAGTAAACTGTTAGAATACAAAGATAAAAAGAAAAATAAAATGCGTTCTTACTTACCACCCATCTCTCAAAAACAGCTTCGATGTCATTCGTGAGCATTGGAAAACAGTTGAAAAGAATTCCAAATTATCCAAGATTTTTCCCGAGCCCCCATGATAGCTTTTAGGTAACCCAATAGTCTGCAGAACCTGCTGGTTCGGGCTGAAGTATCCGATCATAGAAGTACTTCAGAATAATGTCGTTCGTGTGATGAAAACGCTGCAAATGCTGCCTACAGATGCATCACTCATCAACTTTTTACAGTAAGGCAACCGAAAATAACTATAGGATATTTTGCAATGTAACCTGCAAAAGTATGAATGTTATTTACATTCTAGAATGTTCGATTTGTGGCCTCCAATATGTTGGTGAGTCAAAGCAGCCTTTCCACAAACGCCTCAATGGTCATAGGAGTGATATCTCTAAGAAGCCACTTCTTCCAGTTAGTCAGCATTTCAGACAGTCGGGTCATAAACTTGATGACTTTAACCGCATGAAAATCCTAGTGATTGAACAGAACATTTACTGGATTGATGCCAAGCGACAGGTTCGGGAAAGCTTTTGGATAAAGGAACTAAATGTACATCATCCAAACGGCATCAATAAGAATTACTAGCAGTTTTATTTTACACTCATTTTGGGATGTACATATACACAGTCACGTCAATTGAGTATCGAGTTTTGTTTTATATTATGATGTTCGAGATTTGGGATTAAATCGATAGACCAAAACTTACTTGTATTATTGAGCTATTTTTACACATACAATTAGTATTGTTAAAAATATTGACACTGACGAACGTTATTTGTTAAGCCGAAATATTTGTCAACACGATTTTATAATATCATCTTCGTATATAACCATATTATATTAGTACCGTTGTGCAAATCTTTAGACTTGTATATATATATATATGATATAAGACTATACTTTCATCGTCTTTATCCATTTCGAGACAACAAATGCACGTTAAGGTATTCACGGAAAATATATAATGTAGTCCTAGCGCACGCAAAAGGCATGCTACAGATGCACTGTGTCTTCATGTACATGTAGATATACATGTAGTTTACTTAAAACTATGTTTTATTTTTTTTTATTATCTAAGCTGAGTTACTGTTTACAGGAGACCAATATGTAGGATAATATTAATCAAGTTTATCCAAAACAATTTACACTCTTGATGAAAATTAATCTTAACAAAAGTTTTTTTTTGTTGTTGTTGCTTTTTTCCCTTCTTTTAAAGTTAAACAATGTTTTAAGTAAGATGTCGGCCTCGAACCTCTTCAATATTTAACAAATTAACTGTTATCGGCTTATGTCCTTTACCTAATACCGAAGTGGAATATTAAAAGTTCATTTCCCATATTTGGAAAGTTGTAACATGGCGTTGCAAGTTTCTCTTCGACTATGAGTTTTGAATGTTCTCTTGATATCTTCAAGTAGTTTCTCGTGGTAAAGTTTTCGAAGAATACTTGAAAACTGATCAATAGAACAAACTGCAAAATACCGATTGAATGGAAAAGTCTTGTCAATATCTCAATATGAATGATTCATAATGAACGTATGTTTGTATTGTCTTGTGTGTTTTCAACTTTGATATCTTTTGTTTTGAAATCGTGCTTTTCACAACTACATTTTATTTAATTATTCAAAATACAATTAATTCAAAATAATTGAAATTATAAGATGTACTACTATCCTAATCATTAACACAGTGTGTTCTATCTAAGAAAGTTCGTATAAAACTGCAAGATCACTCCACTTGGTGTATATAATTAGCTGCTGTTTCTGTCTGTCCATATAAAGACCACATGTATTATAAAGCCCATCTGATCTTTGTAGAAGTAGTCTTTTACGTTTCCCATCAGACGAAACCACAAATAATGTGTCATGGTATACCGTCAGCAATATATACGTTTCCAACTTCATCGATTGAAACAGAAGGGTAATCAATTAACGAAGTATCAGTCAATAATATATCCCAGATATGTCGCCCGTAATAATCACAACAGTTAAGTTTGTCTGTATTAGACTCAACGTAGTAAATACTCGATCCGTTAAAGGACAGAACAGTACCTGAAAAAGGTATAGTTTTCAAATGTGATCCGTCGACACTAAATATTTAGATACTGTACCCTTTTACGGCAATGGCTAAGTGATTTCCATAAGAATCTATTCAAAAGCATTCGCTTATTAAATTTATCTGTTTCGCGACTTTATCGTTGGAAGAGATCTCAATGAATGAAACCTTCTTTGCACTGGACAAAGTTGTCGCTATAGTTGTTTCGTTCAAAATAGCTATACAAAAGGGAGGGCATTCAGTAGGAATGTACCGGAAGAGTATACCATTTGCATCATATAACATTAATCCTCTTTTGCCTAAAAAATCTGTAAATAGAAAGGATCCGTTTGGCAAGATTACACAGCTTGTAACCTTGCAACCAGACAATTTTATTTCCTTTTCCTTGCTGAGTTTCATACTGTCAATGTTTATTGTGGAATTGTCATTAGATTTCACCATTTTCTTTGGCGACTGACTACAACTACCAGAAAAACTCAAGTCTCAATTTTACCGAAGTTTTCAACTTTTAAAGCAATTTTGATATCCTCAAATGGCTTAAAGATAATTTCCTGGTTATTGATTTCTCCTTTTTCAATGCTTGAAGACATGAAACTTTCTTGTTTAGACAAGGCCTCCTCAAATACTTCCAAACACAGGAAAAATTGAAGGTTAGTTCCATTTTCTTTGGTCAAAGTTATGCTTGATTTCAAAGCGCGTATATTCTTTAACCTTTCTTTCAGTATATCCATCTGCCCAACATACTCTCATCATATGCTAATTTATCTTCATCAATTTCTGCATTTAAGGTCTTATATATATCATCAATTTCTTTTCAAGACATTTCTTCATGTCAGTAACATCTTTCTTTGCAGTTTTGACTTGACGTTCGAAGCCATGAGTAGCTTTTTCTTTCATTTGTAAAATCTTCTCCATCTTTAAAATAATCCCATCAATTCCCTTTTCAATATGATTTATAGCAATAGAAGACTTATCATTTGCAATGACATCTTCAATCGGACAAACATTTTGACAACCTTTGTGATTCTGAGTGCTACATCTTATGCAACACGGTTCTCGATGGTCAGAACAATAAAATTCAATTGTCCGGTCATGCTCAAAACATGTTTGTTGCACTTGTTCAAGAATTTCGGGAATTGATTGACGTTCTTCGAACGGTTGCACATCATGTGATTTTGTAGCTTTTATTGATAGATGATGTTTCTTACAACTCAAACATAGACCTTCTTTACAAACTAAAAACCAAAATGAAGACTCCTGTGATAGGTTTCTGAAGCTACATGACATGCACATGTGTTCCTCTTTTAAAGCTTTTGAAGCCATTTTTGTATTCTGAATTGAAACAAATGACATAAATATATCTTCATTTTGCAATATACCGGATGAAATATTTAATATACTAGTATTGTAAATTATAAATGTTCAAAAATCAAATCCTTAGATTTGCAGGAAAATTAAAACCAGCAGCATAATTGTTTTTTTTTTTTTTTTATATATATTACTGCGTATTTATGTGAGTGGATATCATTTATCGGATTAATCAAGATTTCAGAATTTACCAAAGTCCTCTCTACCAATGAAATTGTAAAATTTGATGTGTCTTAATTGAGAAGAATGTTTGTATCTCGTGTTATTAGTAAGCGATTGTCCTATTGTTTAGGCCCACTAACAATTTTATCATTGAAATTGATTTAAAGTTGTATTGTTTAACAAACAAACAAAAATAAAAATAAGCTGATGTTTACTGGTGCAGTAAAAATTGGTACCATTAAAGTAATACTTCAAAATTACTAAAATAAAACATCAAAACAATGCTAAAGGAAAAAAAAATATCAAAATTAAATTTAACTTACATCTTTAGCAAATACGCATAATTTTTTTTTAGATAACTGGATCCCCAAGTTCGTAAGAATAGTATTTTCATTAAAACACGAGATTAGATCAATCTTTGAGTTTCATATAAAAGGCATTTTATTTGAACATTTAAATTTTAGTTAGTTACCTCACTAAATGAAATCGTATTTGATGTACGAAGCTGGTATGAAATATTGGCTGTGGAATGAAATTTAGTTGTAACTAATATTTAGAATTTATTGATTTGAACTGTAAATAAACAAAAGACACTTCCTCACTAAAAGATACATTATTTGCATTCATACTCACAATTAGGAAAATTATACAATTCCTTCCATTGCATCGTATTTGTTGTGTAATGTTACGTCTAAAATACAAGTTTCTTAAAATTTACAATATAATAAGAAAGTCCCTACATTCCCAAGACGTATCCATAATTGAAATGCCTAAAAAGGAAGGCATGCTTAAATACAAACATTGTACTGACAATGAAACGAATTCTTGATTAAACTCGGCCAATAATTAGATTATTTGAGCCTTAAGCAGTAAAACAATATTCTAAGTTTGTAAGAGAATGATAATCTTTCTTCGTGATAAATGCTCGCTAACACTCGTATTTAATCATGAAAAAAGGGATTATCATTCTGGGTCTCTTACATATACTAAAAAAAAGGAATGTTGTTATCTGTTAATCGTGTTTTATTGAAGAGTTAATGTTTTTTCCTGTACTGGTTTTTATTGTATGTTCTTTTTGGTACGCTATGTTAACACGGGTTGTAATGTCGTCATATCGAGGAGCGTTTAGTTTTTGTCATAGTTTGGTTCATTTAGTCATAGTTTGGTTAGGTTACTTCCCAGAACGATTGCCTCAGTTCTTTTCAAATGAGCAAATAAAAAGCAAATCAGATGTTTAAATCTATATTGTAAGTCAAACGATTTACATTGAAATTTGTGTTATTAAGAAATTAACGCAGGATAAGCAAAATATCGAAATTGATATTGTTTGGTTAAGCGATTGACGTGGTTCAGTTAATTATCTAGAAATTCGTCATGGTTTTGATCAAATTTGTCATGGTTTGGATCCTAATTAATACATATTGGTTTCACCTAAATATTGTTAGTTTGTTTGAAGGCGAAGTGAAAAACGAATTTACATGATTTACTAATTGACTAAAAGAAAACAAACCTTTTAAACCAAATTTGGTGGGCGTAAAAGGCAAACAGTACAATAGACATTTTTACGTTGATTCTGTTTCACCTAGAATCTGTTCTCCATGCGTCAATGATGGATTCTATGGGGGATTTACAGATATCGTGAGCGGCATCACCAGTCAAATGGTTATAAATACGTCTTTTTAAAGTTGCAAAACGTAGCAGCTAGTCATTTTTTTAAAAAATTTTTAAATTTTTTACATGTGTTCTAAATAAAGGAAACAGTAGTATATCGCTGTTCAATAGTCATAAATCGATTAAGAGAAAACAAATCCGGTTTACAAACTAAAACCGAGGGAAACGCATCAACTATAAGAGGAAAAAACGGAACAAAGGAAAAACTGAACTACAACAAAAACAAACGCCAACATACATAGAAACGGACTATTTGATAGCAACTGCCATATTTCTGACTTGGTACAGGACATTTTAAGAAAAAATGGTGGGTGGGACCTGGTTTTATGGCTATCAAACATTAAAAAAAGAAAAGTCATTGATATCTCAAAAATCTAGTTTAACCCAGTCAGGAACCTCGTCATTATAGTAGTTGTGGTGTATGTCGTATCTAAATGCTTTTCGTTATTTAGAGAAGTATGTGTCGCTGTCAGATCTTTGATTGTTTCTGGTAAATTTAATCACCAAATCTATAGACTCAGAACGATTGAGAGCTTAAGTACAGCTCTTTATAAGAACCAGGCATAGTGCCATATACATGTGATATATGAGGGTATTCAGATTTTATCTATAATTGGCCTAGTAGAAGCAGTAAGTGAATACTGCTAAAAAAAGTACTTTTGAGTGGGAAAATATGAGTGGTTGCCATGGTAACGAACACTCTATTTTTTGGTTGTTAAGCGTGGTAAAATCTTTTAAAAATCAGCTAAATCACCACAATTCAGAGCCTGATTATGAATAGAATCATGAGTTTTTCATAAATGTTCATATGTAACATTGATATAACTTGGTTTAAGCTTCATTTTAGTGAAGATTGCATGTCAACCAAATTTGTAAATTTTTTGAAAAATTTTGCCAAAAATTGCATATTTTCAACTTTTCTGAAATTGGGATTTTTGCCAAATTATCAAATTTTCTCTGGTGTTTTTCAGAAAAGTGCAAATGTGTACAGAATAGTTAGCACTGTAGTTATGAAGTTTGGAAACTACTTTACCAAATTAAATAGAAAATGTGTGGGACTTTTTAGTTTTATCACCATAGCAACCGATTTTTTCCTTGAAACGGATTTATTATTTGCAGAATATTGCAATTTAAGAGCTTAAATGTCCTGAATTGTTTCATAACCGATAAGAAAATGCATAAAAGCTAACACTAACTCTATATCACCATTGTTAAGAGTTGTTGACTTCAATAGTTACAACAGAAACACATATTATCCATAGCAACATCCATTCAAAAACTGCATAAATAGAAATTTATGTAAAAAAATACATAAATAGAAGGTGTGTTTATTAAAATTGGAATACGACTGCATGCTTTGCTTACTCACAGTCTTGTCTGTTCTTTTCATAAGGTTCAACAAATGTAATATATAATGTAACATTGGGGTTGGAAGGTGGGGGAAAAAAAGGGGGGGTAGGTCTATTTTTTTTTTAAATATCATACATGTAGATTCTTGAAAAGAAAACGTTTGGTCGGAGAGCCTGATTATATAAAAACCAAATTTTTTTCAGAAATTTCATATATAACATCGATATAACTTGGTATTAGCTTCAGAGCTTAGTTAAGGTAGTTCGCTTGTCATGTTTTGGGATTTTTGTCAGATTTTCGGAAACCTCTGGTTTTATTCATTTGAATACCTTTAAAAAATGGTCATTGACCCCCATTTTTCTTTTTATAAATCTTTTACATGTGTAATGATAAGCCATCTGTAAAAGTCTCATAAAGTTTCCATTATTCTTTAATAGTTTTTGAGAATGTAAACTTGTCAATGATAAAGCTATGAAAAGTCAAGAGAGAATATTTTCCTGTCAAAATTTCAATGGGTGATATCTCGAAAACAAGCACATTGACCTGTATATTTTTTTTTTACTCTTTTGATTCCTTTATTTGATCCCCTATCGATATTAACTAGTGTTTTGAAAAGTTAATTAATTTGAAACTGAGAAGCGAACTACCTTAAGATTGCAGTTCAACCCGACTTTTAGATTTTTTGTTAAAATATACAAAAAAAAACACATATTTTCTTTTTTTCTGAATCATGGAGTTTTGTGAAATTATCAAATTTTCTCATGTGTTTTTTTATTGAAAAGTGCAAATAAGTAAAGCATAGCTAGCATTGTAGTAACAAAGTTTGAATACTACTTGACCAAAATAAATAGAATATTGCGTGGGGCTCTCTTGAATTTGATCACCATATTAATGTATTTGTTCCTTGGAAATAGACTTTTTATTTGTTGAATTCTGCAGTATAGGGAATTCAATGTTCTCAATTGTTTTCAAACCTTTATGAAAATACATAAAAGCATATATACACTCTAAATCTAAACTACAACGGTTAAGTATTATTACAACAGTTGTCATGGTAACAAATATCACCCATAACAACATCCAATCAAAATATATATACATGTAATATAATTTTTACAAATACATATAATTATGCTAATAATTTTCATTTTTCTAATGGGAATATAACTGCATGCTTTAATCTATTTAACTCTCAGTCCTGTCTTTGCTCCTTGAGAAGACTCAACAAATTTGAATATATACACTGTGGCATTTTGGGGGAGGAGTGGAGGTTTGGTAGTTTTTGTTTGAATCTTTCATAGATCCTTTTAAGGAAAATTGAGAGGTTTAGCTATAAAACCAGGTTTCGTCTACCATTTTCTACATAAGAAAATACCTGTACCAAGTCAGTAATATATGACAGTTTTTATCCATTCGTTTGATGTGTTTGAGCTTTTGATTTTGTCATTTGCTTAGAGACTTTCTGTTTAGAATTGTCCTCAGTGTTCCGTATATTTGTTATTTTACTTTTTCTACAACATTTGGTTTCAATCTGGTAATCTATAATTATTCATGAAATGTTACTAACAGATGATCGACTTCATGGGGATTGCAATAGCACATTCTAGCTTTTGTCAAGGTCCATATAATTTTGGAAGTATTGCCCTGACAATATATGTCCTTTACAAATGGGAAGAAATTAAGAAATTTTGGAAAATTCTAATTTTCCTAGCGCAATAATTCTCACAAATTTCAAAAAGCAAGAGACTCAACTTGAAATGTCACTTATAAATATAAGCTTACAAACCAATAATAGAAACATTTGGTTTAAGCATTTCCAAACTGAAACTGAAGTGACAAGGACAGACAGATGGACGGACAGACCAAAACAAAACATATAAAGTCATGGTCTTTTAAGAACACTTTACACATAACATAGGTAAAATCTCTTTGTTATTACTCAGGATAATGCAATGCTAAGGTGTACATTAACTACTGCACAGTTCAAATGTACTCATACCTTTGGGGCTGATCCTAGACTTTGAAAGGAGTGTTATTCCATAAAATTAAAATAAACAGCTGCGCCATGAGCACATGTTACGCCCGTCGCTTTTTCAAAGAATAAATTTCAATAACTTCTCAATGTCATATCACAAATTCATGAAAAACTAAAGTGAGGTTATGTTAATATATATAAACCCTACACCAAAGTTCGGCCGTTAGATTTTCTTGTTTGAATTGTTTTACATTGTCATTTCTGGACCTTTTACAGCTGACTATGTGGCATGGGCTTAAGCCCCAGTCCCACTAGACCACGACCGCACCACGCTCACCGCGATCTAAAATAAATTCAGATCGTGGTGAGGTCGCGGTATGAGCGGCATGAAAATATTATTTTTCGTTGATTTCACGATGATACTACGTCCTCATTACGCTTCCACAACGATCCCGCTACGATTATACCACGTTCTCACCACGCTTTCTCTATACGATTATCATGATCTTACTACGACCATACCACGAGTTATCCGATTGCAACACGATCGTACCACGCTTCTACTGCGATTATAGCCCGTTCTTACCACGATTATACTACGTTCATACCACGATCTTACTACGTTCTCATCAATAACGTCAACATCGTGTTCCATATAAATACTGTTCCATTCCTTATATTTCTGATAAATACTTAGATTTCTCGGAAACAACACAGTCATGCCACCAAAATCTACCAGAACGCGTGGGCGTGGTGGTAGGTGTAGGTGTAGAGGCAGAGGGAGGTCTTATAGTAACGAATCCTGATCTAGCAGAGATGTCGCACCGACCAATGCAACCTGAATCTTTTTTCTTTTTTTTTCAAGTTTTTTTTATTGTCATATAAACCAACTCATACGATTTGTGACAAATTATATACAACCTATTGCTAGTCCATCAAGCTCAAATGACGATGTTTTAGTGAACGAAAGCAGGGATGACAGAGATGTGTCAAGCAGGGTTGAGCCGTTGGAGAAAAAAGACAAGAGGTCCAAATTACATACAGACAAACAAAAGCTGGAGGGCTTTTATATATTTCATGTGAAAATGACAATTAGCATGATGGTCGTAGTAAGAACATAGTCGGGTCGTAAGAAGAGCGTGATGAGGACAGCATGGTCGTGCTAGAATCGTACTTTGGTCTTGAACAGCTTGGCGTAAACGTGGTATTGTCGTAGTGGAAGCGTAGATTGGTCGCGGTGAGAACGTGCTGGTCGTAGTGAGGTCGTAGTAACGTCGCTGTGAGATCGTAGCGCAGTCTCTTCGAATAGGATCCCGCTTTCGCTACGCTCTCGCTACGATGTAACAGCGACCTTTGCGATCTTACCACGACCAAACTGCGCTCTCACTACGCTTCTACTACGACCTGATTTCGCCACGACCGATTGTTTTGAACATGTTCAAAGATGACCACGCTCATCACGATCTTGAAGACCTCACCACGACCGTATTACGACCTTACTGCGATCTACACGACCGCATAACGATCGTCTAAATTTGTATTTTTTTCACAGATCGTAGTGCGATCGTGGCCTAGTGGGACTGCGATATAAGCTCATTGTTGAAGGCCGTATGATCACCTATAGTTGTTAATTTCTGTGTCATGTTGGTCTCTTGAAGAGAGTTGTCTCATTAACAATTATACCACATCTTCTTTTTTAAGTTCACAGAAAAGATAAAAAAAAATCTACATGAAAGTCGAAAAATATAATATGGTATGTATGACAGAAAAAAAGGGCTCCAGAAAGGTTCTCATAAGATCAAATGGTCACTTTGAGAAATTTCTTTAGTTAACCATGCCATTTAAGGCAAATTATACAGTTGACAGTGACACCAACAAAATTCAAACTTGAACTCTGTTTTGTGGTAATAAGCATTGTGTATACATGTTTTATAAGATTTGGTTGAGGCAAACTAAAATTAGAAAATGGAAACCAACTTTGTGACGACTAATGTACTGACAGACATGGGTTAAACCTACTCCCCAAATTGCGGTGCGGCCATAAAAGTGTTTATTTTAGTTTTGCCCTTGTACCTTGAATCGATCAAATGTGTGCAATTCATGGGACATTGGAAATTTGTTCTTTTATTTCACATTGGACACTAAAGTCTTGTATTCATTAATGATTACAACTTGTTTGGACTAGAAAGCAAAGAAAAATAAGATTGGTATGTACTGCGCTGTTTCTAGTGTTGCGGTAAATTGAATAAGACCATGTGTGGAATTTGTCTTCAAATTATTACTATTATTAATCTTGTGATCATGCAGACATTCTCAGCTTAGTGGTTTCATTCCAAATCTCGGGACAGTCTTTTCTAAAGGTTACAGAGACAGATACAGAAAAAAGGGGCGTAATTCATGCAAAGGTTAAAAAAAAAACGTTGAGAATAGCAAAACGATTTTTTTGAAGATTCAACCTAAAGAAATGATACATTTTTACATGTTTACTTTCTTTAAGGAGAGGAAGGAGATTTCAGAAGAAGGATAAGAAGTGTGCTTCAGCTGACCCCCCCCAAACAAACACACACACACACAAAACAAGATATAATGTTGTCGGAATCATGAACTTATGAGATATATGTAGAACGATGCATAGTAAGGAATGATTCATAATTAATACAATTATTTTGCACATTAATTTTGATTTGATAATTTTGCCGGTAATAGCATAATTATTTTACCGGGATTAGCACAATTCCAAGTTAGCAGATGTATCAATTTTTCTATCTCGGGGATCCTGAATTCCAATTGCGGGATAGCAGTACAACAAAGGAGCTATTAATGATATGTTAATAGCTATATATTAAGAGGATTCCATTATACTGCACTTCTGATATTAGCGATCACCAATTGACTATTATTATTTTTTAAGTCACCACCAACTTAAAATTTGATTCAATTTGCCTGTCCGTCTATCCGTCCGTCCATCACACTTCAGTTTCAGTTTAGAAATGTTTTGGCCAAATGATTCTATTATTGGTTTGTAAGCTTAATATTATGTTACAGGTCAATTTTGTGATTTATGCTGGTGGAATAACATCTCAGACGGTGTGTGCCCTAAGAAATTCAGAATTTTCTTACAATTGTTAAGGCCATATCTATCATGCCTTACCATAAGTCAGGTTGGCCCGGCTATTGCAATCCCATGAAGTTCATCATCTGTTTACTTTCAAAATGGATTATCAGATGATGAACTCGAAACAAAGTCCGACCAAACGCAATTATCTTTTCAAGTATCTACTTGTATGAAACATTTTAAAAAATCAACATAACCCCCTTTTTTTCCAAACCCCCCAACCCCAATGTTACATTATATATTACATTTATTGAACCATCTGAAGAAGACAAATACCAGACAAGACTGTGAGTGAAGCAAAGAATAAAGTCATATTCAATTTAAAATAAACACCCTCTATTTATGTATTTTTTTACATAAATTTCTATTTATGCAGTTTTTGAGTGGATGTTGCTATGGATAATATGTGTTTCCATGGTAACAGTTGAAGTCAGCAACACTTAACGATAGTAATTTAGAGTTTGCGTTAGCTTTTACTTATTTTCTTATCGGTTATGAAACAATTCAGGACATTTAAGCTCTTAAACTGCAATATTCTGCAAATAAAAACTCTGTTTCCAAGGAAAAAATTGGTTGCTATGGTGATAAAACTAAAGAAAATCCCACGCATTTTTCTATTTAATTTGATAAAGTAGTATCCAAACTTCATAACTACAGTGCTAACTATTCTGTACACATTTGCACTTTTCTGAAAACACCAGAGAAAATTTGATAATTTGGCAAAATCCCAATTTCAGAAAAGTTGAAAATATGCATTTTTGGCAAAATTTTCAAAAAATTACAAATTTGGTTGACATGCAATCTTCACTAAAATGAAGCTTAAACCAAGTTGTATCAATGTTACATATGAACATAAATGAAAAATGCACGATTCTATTCATAATCAGACTCTGAATTGTGGTGATTTAGCTGATTTTTGAAAGATTTTACTACGCTTACCAACCAAAAAATAGAGTGTTCGTTACCATGGCAACCACTCATATTTTCCCACTCAAAATTATTTTTTGAGCAGTATTCATTTACTGCTTCTACCAGGCCCATTTTAGATAAAATCTGAAACCTTCATATATCGCACTCTGCCTGGTTCTTACAAAGAGCTGTACTTAATTGCAATATTGTATATACGTCTATCGTTGAATACTGTATGTTGCCCTCTAAATTTCTTTTCGAGATTTTGTTGATAAGTTGTTGTCTTATTGACATTTACCCGACATTTCATTTTATTCATATTTACATTATACAGCACAATTACTTCAAATTATTGAATGAATACATATTCTTTACACCTATTATGTAATGAGTGATAGGGGTGAAATTCTGGAATATGCCACTATTTCAAGCTTTATGGAATATGAAAAATAAAAGTATTAACAAAAATACCGAACTTCAAGGAAATTTAAAAAAGGGGAAGTCCATAAAACCTGACAAAACCAAATGTTAGTATATATCAAACAACGATGGTGGAGAAATTTAGATGAAATATATGAAAAGACTGCCGATATCGATTATTTTCACTGGCGCGATTAAACCTCAGTTGTCAATGCACAAGATATTTGTCAATAAAGGGCAATAACTCCAATAAGGGGTCGTCAGACGATTTCAACATTTTCACTTATAATTGTAGATCTGGTCTTGTTGGTCATTTTTTCTTAAATCAGTTTCTATTTATCTTTTATAGCTTTTCAAATATTAGGCAAAAACGCATAAAAATGATAAAAATCGTCATTTAAGGGTAATTACTCCAATATTATAAGGAGTCGTCTGATAATTTCGACCATGGAGACTTATTTGTAGATCTTGACTTGCTGATGATTTTTGCTTTTTAAAGTTTCTCACTATCTATTATACTTTCTAGATAATAGGCAAAAATTGGGTAACGATGGTAAAATTGGTCATTTCCTATAAAAAGTCGTTTAAAAAGTAGATCTCATCGTTCTGAACATTTTGGCCTCTGTCAATTTTTCGCTATTTATAGCAGTTTTCAAGATAATAGACAAAACTTGCATTTTACCCATTTGTTCTATTTTTAGGCCATATCGGTCACGTTGGTTGGTAAGCAGGCTCATCTGACACATTTTTAAACTAAATATCCTATTTATGATTTTGGACATGTTTGGCTAAATTTGGTCCAGAAGTTTCAGAGGGAAAAGATTTTTGTAAAAGTTAACTACAACGGACCTCGGACGCCACGGGATGAGCAAAGCTCAATAAGTCCTTTGGGAGAGGTGAGCTAAAAAGAATAGCAACATCACATAGCAGAAAAATCAAATTGTATAGTTATTTTATTAAGTCACTCTAACAGCTCGGGGAATTTAATTGTTTTTTCCCTACACTGTATGGTGTTAGATTAAATGTTTTTCCTACACTGTAAGGTGTTAGAGTAATTGGTTTTTCCTACACTGTATGGTGTTAGCGTAAATGTTTTTCCTCCACTGTATGGTGTTAGAGTAATTGTTTTTTTCTTCACTGTATGGTGTTAGAGTAAATGCTTTTTCCTACACTGTATGTGTTAGAGTAAATGGTTTTTTTTCCTACACTGTATGGTGTTAGAGAAAAAAAATTAAGGTTTTCTCCTACACTGTATAGTGTTAAAACAAATGATCATCTGTCATTTTAGTGCAACAATTTGGTAAACATCACAACTGCATAAAATACATTCCTTCTAATTAAAAAAAAGAGGCGGAAGATATCAAGGGGACATTTAAAAATTTAAAGTCGAAAGTAAGGAACTGATATCGTCGTGGCAAAAAAACGAAAAACGATGAAGAGACGAACAAATCCAAAAAACACTTAATAATATTGTGTTTGATTACCTCTATAACAAATCCGAATAATTATGCACAGAAACTTACAGCTAATACCTCTATAACAAATCCGAATAATCATACACAGAAACTTACAGCTAATACCTCTATAACAAATCCGAATAATTATACACAGAAACTTACAGCTAATACCTCTATAACAAATCCGAATTAATATACACAGAAACTTACAATTAATACCTCTATAACTAATCCGAATAAATATACACAGAAACTTACAGCTAATACCTCTATAACAGATCCGAATAATTATACACAGAAACTTACAGCTAATACCTCTATAACAAATCCGAATTAATATACACAGAAACTTACAATTAATACCTCTATAACTAATCCGAATAAATATACACAGAAACTTACAGCTAATACCTCTATAACAAATCCGAAATAATATACACAGAAACTTACAGCTAATACCTCTATAACAAATCCGAATTAATATACACAGAAACGTACAATTAATACCTCTATAACTAATCCGAATAAATATACACAGAAACTTACAGCTAATACCTCTATAACAAATCCGAATAAATATACACAGAAACGTACAGCTAATACCTCTATAACAAATCCGAATAAATATACACAGAAACGTACAGCTAATACCTCTATAACAAATCCGAATAAATATACACAGAAACTTACAATTAATACCTCTATAACAGATCCGAATAAATATACACAGAAACTTATAATTAATACCTCTATAACAAATCCAAATCAATAAACACAGAAACTTACAGCTAATACCTCTATAACAAATCTGAATAAGTATACGCAGAAACTTACAGCTAATACCTCTATAACAAATCCGAATAAATACACACAGAAACGTACAGCTAATACCTCTATAACAGATCCGAATAAATATACACAGAAACTTATAATTAATCACTCTATAACAAATCCAAATCAATATACACAGAAACTTACAGCTATTACCTCTATAACAAATCCGAATAAATATACACAGAAACTTACAGCTAATACCTCTATAACAAATCCGAAAAAGATATACACAGAAACTTACAGCTAATACCTCTATAACTTTAAGAATGTTCATTCTTGACCTTTGACCTTGATTTAACAAAAATTACACAGACACTTACAATTAATACCTCAAGAAACGTACAATAAATACCTCAACGTACAATAAATACCTCAACTTACCCCCAGTACAGCTAATACCTCTATAACAAATCCAAAATAAATATACACAGAAACTTACAGCTAATACCTCTATAACTTTAGGAATGTTCATTCTTGACCTTTGACCTTGATTTAACAAAAATTGCACCGTACGAATGATTGACGACCGGGTGAAGCAGAAAGTACAAACAATAAGCTTTCGAATGATATATAATATAGCTGTATGTTTGGTGGGTGCATTAAAGTCGTAAACTAAGGGTCTTTTTGGAAAATGTCACTCGCCTAAATAGACCAAGCCCAGATACACGATTAGTTTTTATTTTATTTCTAAAGTAAGTCTCTCTTCTCATTGTACTGAAATAAAATTGAGAATGGAAACGGGGAATGTATCAAAGAGACAACAACCCGACCAAAGAGCAGAAAACAGCCCAAGGCTTCCAAATGCAATGGGTCTTCAACACAGCGAGAAAATCGTGCACCGGACTGCGGAGGCGGGATTCAGCTGGCCCCTAAACAATAATGTATACTGGTTCAGCAAAAATAAACTCCGAAACATATAAAGGAACCAAAATTAAACTAGACATAGTGATGCCCCCGCACTCCACTCTGAAGTAACTATTATAACAAAGTCAATGTAGGACTTTCTTTGAGATATTATTGTGTCTGGAAGACACAAATGATGCCCCTGCAGATGCAAAGTGTTATTTTAAAATACACAAAGTTGAGCATGGGTGCACATAGGTCTATGGTTCACTGTAGGAGGAGTTATCCGGAAACGCTAAGCACCTCTTATGCAAGTATATACTTCAAAAAATGACAAAATCCAACTATCTCCAAAAAGAGCAAATATTTATAAAAATCAATGCCCTGACCACATGCACACTTTTAATATATGTACAAACAGCCAACAAAGTGAAAACTCGCTAGCATTCAAACTGTAGGAGGAGTTACATGGAATAGCTATGCATCTCTTATGCAAGTATATACTCCAAAAATGACAAAGTTCAACTATCTCCCACAAGAGCAAATATTTATAAAAATCAAAACCCTGACCACCGGCACACCTTCAATATATGTACAAACAGCCAGCAAAGTGAAAACTTCCTAGCATTCAAACTGTAGGAGGAGTCATCTGGAATAGCTATATACCCATAATGGGACCGACAGACGGACTGACAGGGGTAAAACAATATGCCCCCCTACTTTTAGTTGCGGGGGGCATAAAAAAAAACTTACAAAAAGTAACAAATGCCAGAGGTTCCTGCCTAGGGATAGGCGCCAAACATGTTTTGTGAGATCTTAAACCCCCCTAATACCTCTAGCCAATGTTGCTGTTGAGACCGGCATGCATGCAAATAAGTTAAGTATATTAAAGATTCACGGGTATAAATCCTTGTTTATAACATTTGATGTTTTCTGTAAGTTGTTAGGAATGTCATCAAAATCTCCAGTCCAGCTAACCACCTCAGAATTTCCGATCGAAATTCTTTTGTAACATGGGCATCATCTACATATTCATCAAAGATTATGTCTCCAACAGCTATAGAAAGGTGAGCAATGTTTACTTTTTAATATAGTCTATTACTATGACTATTAGTTTTGTTCTTACTAGATTTACTATATTTTAATTTAATTTTTATTTTTGTCAAATTTTATTTGTGTACCCAACTGCGTTTTTGCGTACGTGTTGCTAGGTGCCTGATTGACTTATCATAAGTCGTTCCCTTTAAACACAAACATTAACTTGTAAACTATGTAAAAGTTTCAAAGTCAATGAACCATGATGAGGGGGTGGGGCTATATAATCTCCATGGAAACGAGACTTGCAAATGCCAATAAATTTGCATACCAAATATCATTGACTTAACATGAGCGGTTCATCTTAAACTGATCTAATCACAAACTAATACATGTAAACTAAGCAAAAGTTTAAAAGTCAGACCATGACTGAGGGGGCGGGCCACATATTCTCCATGGAAATGAGATGTGCTAATGCTAATACAACTGCATACCAAATATCATTGACCTACCACTAGTGGTTCCCCATAAACTGACCTAATCACAAACTAATACATGTAAACTAATCAAAAGTTTCAAAGTCAATAGACCATGACTGAGGGGAAAGTGCCAAATAATTTCCATGGAAATGAGATGTGCCAATGCTAATACAACTGCATACCAAACATCATTGACCTACCACTAGTGGTTCACCATAAAATAGACCTAATCACAAACTAATTCATTGTTGATGCGGCCACCCCAAGAAACAGCATACCTATGTCTTGTTTTCGACTCCGTCAAGATGAGACAAAAATTAGAATAAAATGCCCCAATTTCATAAAATATTATTACAGGAGAAGAAATATCCCATACAGAAAAATTACAAAACTCTCATAATACCATTAATATTGGAGACATTTACCTAAGAATAAACAAATAAACATCCAACATTCAATCACCTTTATTTTTTGCAATATTTATACAGCACTTTCAACACATGCACTATAACAAATAGGAAGGGGTATTGGTACAAACAAAATGTACACTGATTTTTATAAGTAACAAATAAAAAATGGCAATGAAATAATATGCAAAACATAAAGCACCAATCTATATGACGGTCTTACATTATATGGAATCTTTGGTAAAAGAGCAGTGGATTACAGTATAGAGGTCTTCATGATTACAAGATGAAAACATTTATGTTTTTAAAATGATCATGCCAACTTGTCAGATTAAGAAGTACCCCCGGTAATATGAACCACAGTCATCAGATCAGTCATAAATACATCATGTTAACAAAACACTTTCAAAGGGAGGTAATATCTATGTGCATCTCTTCTGTAATAAATGTAAGTTATCTAAATATTTGTAAAATGAACTTGCTATTGAAAAGGAAAAGGAGAATCTTTTTAACATTAGTACACCATTTTTCTCTCAGTATACACAGTAAACTGTTACATTAAACATGATGTTAGGACTTTTCTTAAGAACCAGTCTTATAACTGCCAGACATGCATTTTTTTCTGATAGGCCAACAATATAAAATAGTAGACAAAACTGAAACCAGTTATTATACATAAATGAACAATGAAGTAGGTTCAATTATTTTCGAATATTCTACATAAATATTTATGGTAATTAAACATAAAGCAAACAAAACACAATGCTTAAGTATAGAACAACCTTAGCTTGCCTTCTTTTCTAAGTCCAATATCATCCTGGGTAATATTTAGAAGGGATGGGTAAAGCATATATTTCTGTTCAAGAGATTGCCTCGAAATAAGACCATCTTTTGCTGAAAGCACACATACTACTCATTAAAATGAAAGCATACACACAAATGTGATGTCCTTACATACAGATACTCCCTGTGCTATTTTACCTTTCCTTCAGACATGACAACTGAACCCATTTACCTCAAAACTTATATTCACTTCTTTCTTTTTTGAGACAGCCCATCAAACAATTTTCCTTGATTTTGCGTCTTTCACAACAAGTCACAAAATAATTGGGTTTTCCAAATATAAACCATTACCTAAAACTATACAAAGGTGCTTTCATTTTGTTTACATTTAAACATAGAAAAAAAACAACATAAGATATGGAGAAAATTTAAACACATAATGTTTGAATAATTTTGAAATAACTAATTATGAAAGTAATATCAAGAAAGTATTAAAAATGAGCTGTTTCTTATTTTATTTTACCCTTCAGTAAAATAATTTCTGAAAACATGGCATACTAATTATGTATTCAACAAGACACAAAAATGGGATACATTGAAAAACAAAAGACTAGTTTATTTGAATAATAATCCATTATCATTATAATGTTATGGATCATGTATCACAATCTCTCAGTTCTATAAACATTCATTTAATAGGAAAAAATTAAAACTATTACTGATTACCTATCTTCAGAAAACCTGTGTACAATGTACCTAAACAATCATGCCAGACACAACACAATATTGTGTGGTAAATTTATTTTACTGAAAAGTATTTAAACTGAACTACAATTTCAAACATTTAAGTATGCTTTTTGATGTGATGTTTGTATGTTTGGTATAAAACAATAATAACAGCCGATTAAAACCTAAAACGAGGCCATGAAGATTGAAGTAGATGGTATACAGTTAAGAATTGTACATGTAAATGATTCATATATACATCTGTCATGTCATTCACAAACTACATACAACAATAACACAAGCTGGACTTAAAAAATAACATTTAGTTACCTAATCTACTCAATATCATGTTTTACGTGTCATTGGACAAGATTTTGGTAATACTTTCAAAATTCTACAGTTAGAAAGCTGTTTCACATGCTAAAATAAATGTTTACAGATGTTACATACATACTGCTGATTTCGTAAAAATGTTTTAATTCATAATATTTACCCTTAATAGATAATGCTTAAAAGTTACATTTTCCTTATCAAGTTGTATGGAAATCAATGGAAATTATAAGTTTGCAGATCTATCCATTCTCACTTAACAAGTACGATTATGTATAAAAAATTTGATAAGGGGAATGATAATAGTTTAATATCGTAATAATTTTGTAAATTAAGTGAACACACAATTACATACAGATCGAAATTTTCCATAATTTAATAGATTATCTATTAAAGGAAAAAATCACAAAAATGTATGTAATTTATTCAAATGAATATTACTTAGTTAGTGGGAACCTGTTTCCATGGCATTGAAAAGATTGTTTGGTTAATGTAGTGTTCATGTGGTTAAAAGATTTGTGATGCTTTGGGAATTGTAAACTTAGTGGTTTAAATAAACCTTAAAATCAATAAATACCCATTACCACCTGAACAAAAGCTACAAATTTAATCTTTCGATTCTCAATTTCTTATCGCTGGCACCAAGAGTGATTTCAAGTTTGTTTAAACTTACAATCAACTATCATTTGACTATTGCTTCATCCTACTGAAAACTTATTTGTTTTAATTAAATCACAAATATAAATTGAAGATAGGCTTTTTGTCATCAATTCTAAATTCACAAAATCTATAATACTTTACCAAGATTTAAGATTTCTTTTCTCTCTGATGAAAGATGAAAATGAAGACTTCTTTTATTTTCTAGACTTCAGACCTGGTCTATATATATAAACAATAATAAGAAACAAATACACATAATAGTCTGTGTTATGAACACAGTCCCTTTTCCAGACATATACATGTAAAAATGTCAGTCACTTTTGTAATGCTAGGTAACTACCATTTCTTTTTATGTTCATCCATGCTAACACCACCGGGACCATATGCGACCACCAAAAGAAGTCCTCCAATTACTGACAGTGTCTGGAAGAAATCATATTTCAGGAAGTCTCTCATAGGTTTGTAAGAAGGAATATTCCACCAGGCATTGAAATAAACATTAATACATGTTAACCAAGCTACCAATACAAGGGCAGATAATTTTGTTTTGTAACCTACTGCTATCAATATAATAAGCGCTGTGCCAACCAAATTTTGAATTATTTGGAAAAGTCCAAATCTAATCTTAACAAAGTAAGAAACATAAGAACTAATAGAATTCTTCCGCTAAGCTGCATATACTGTTTAGGGTTGTTTTCTCCGATCGAGGGTAGACCTGCAAACAGACTCTTTCCTTCAGCTTTATCTTCAGCTAATAGAAGTACAACTCCACCAACTAAAGCCAGATTCCTAAAATACATTAAATTTTAATAGATTAATAGAATTACAAGTACAAAATGTAACATCAAATATCAAATTCCCAAATAAAATGTGTAGATATTTAATATATTGACTAGTTTCTGTTTCATTTTTGATATTTTACACTGTATATATCATTTGAAAAATTGCCCAACCATTTGTAATAGCCATGATCATAAGAAAGAATATAACATCATCTCTTACTTTTATGCAAAATGCATATATACAATATACACAAATTTCAGGATCCTGAAATACTGTGACATACATTTTTTTCTACCTTTGAAAGACAGATTTAAGAGAATTTGCATTAATCCAGCATATTTCATTTTTTTGAATTTGGGAACACTGATGCTCTATGAGTAGTATGCTTAACATTTAATTTCAGAGCTATGTACATGTACAATTTTTTTTTTCAAGCATTGGTTCCTTTTAAGACCATGTTTATTAAACCCTATGAAACTTTTGACAGTTCCCCATCATGTCCATGAATTCCCATTCATCTTTAATAAATATATTACATGAATAAATAAAAAGCTTCAATGTTATATATGTGTGTAATGTGAATTCATCCACAGCATGTTTGCAATAGTTTTATTTCAATAACCCCTTGGTTCATTTATTTACCATGTTTACTTGCTGGTCAGTTTAAGAAAGATTTTGTATGCAGTAAGGGTTATTTCTTATACAAGTGACTTTTAATTACTGGTAGAAGTTAATAATTTTGAAGGTAGAGATATCTCCCTCAGTCACAATCATACATGTAGAGTTCTTTGATAAGTCCTTGAGATGAACTCAAAATTGAAAAAAAAATAAAATTAAAATTAAAAAAAAAATTTGAGGAATGTTTAGATCTCCACAAAACATAAGAATTTCAGAGGTTGTAAAATAAATTACTTGTATAAGTAAATTTTTGAAGAAGCATTCAAACCTTAAATATAAAATTTAAATCAGTCTGATTTACCTTTACTAGTAAATATTACTTACACCTTTAAGTATATAAAAAGACACTTGTATAAGTTTGACACCTGACTGACATACATGTAGTTATTATTGTTTTAGTTATACAATTGTGTACATGCATCAGAATTATTCCCCTTTTACTCACCTGAGAAGAAATTTTACATCCCATAATATACTATAGGCTATTGTCTGAAAAAAAAAAGGATTTTTTTTTAACAAAGACATACTAAGCAGTAAGCACTTCAAAGAACCTATAAATAAAAATGGGAATGTGTCCATGGGACACAGATGATGCCCCTGCTTGCATATCATATAGTTATAATGGGATATAACTAAAGAACGGTAAAAGTGACGCTACCCAAATTTGTACTTGATCTGAGTTTTGTGGTAATAAGTATTGTGTATAAGTTTCATAAAATTTGGTTGAGGCAAACTTAAGTTAGAGAACGGAAACGAAAAATTCAGCAATTTTTCCATCTGTAAAGGGGCATAACTCTAGATATAAAAGTGACACCACCAAAATTCAAACTTGGTCTGTATTTTGTGGTAATAAGCAATGTGTGTAAGTTTCATAACATAAGGTTGAGGCAAACTTATGTTAGAGAATGGAAATGAAAAATTCAGCAATTTTTCCATTTGTAAATGGGCATAACTCTAGAACGGTTAAAGTCACCCCACCAAAATTCAAACTTGATCTGTGTTTTGTGGTAATAAGTATTGTGTATATGTTTCATAAATTTCGGTTGAGGCAAACTTAAGTTAGAGAGCGGAAACCAATTTTGGGACATACGGACGGAAAATGGTAAAACTTAATGCCCCCTCTGCTACGGCTGAGGCATTAAAATGTTGTAAATATCTGAACAAGGCAATTTTTTCCAATGGTCAATCCAATATAAGTACCGGTATACATCTGAATATAACACAAGGGAAGTGTAGAATGATAAAGTGGTTTTATATATATTATATACATTATGGAACTATTTAATCCTTTATAACAATCTCTGAATCAAGTTAAATCTTGTATTGAAAATGAATATACCACTCAGAACTTAAAAGACTTTAGATAAATGTATTTCATCCTGAATACAAAAATATTAAAATGAGCAGCTTCTCAAAAGAAATTAAACCATGCAACCTTGTCCAGTGTTGTCTCTGTAAACATAATCAAGTGGGAAAATAATAATCCTTATATTGAAACTTCAAATATACCATGTCTAAAATAATATCAAATGCAACATTTCATACTATACACATGTTTGTATGTATTTCTCGTTTCAATATAAATTTCAAATATGATGTACACAATAAATATAAATGTGGAATGTGTCCGTGGGAAACAGAGGATGCCCCGCTTGCATATCATATAAAGATATAAAGGGACATAACTAAAGAACGGTAAAAGTGACACTACCCAAATTTGTACTTGATCTGAGTTTTGTAGTAATAAGCATTGTGTATAAGTCTCATAACATTTGGTTGAGGCAAACTAAAGTTAGAGAACGGAATTTAATTTTTATGTTTATAAAGGGGCATAACTCAAGAACTGTTATTGTGACACCACTCAATTTCAAACTTGATCTATGTTTTGTGGTAATAAGCATTGTGTATAAGTTTCATTACATTTGATTGAGGCAAACTAAAGTTAGAGAACAGAAACCAACTTTGGGACGTACGTACAGACGGACAAGGGTAAAACTTAATGCCCCCTCCACTACAGCAGGGGCATAAAAATGACAAGGTATATACCTGCAAGCAAATTATCCCCAATAAAACTCCACAAGCTATTGGAACTTTCTGTCGGCTAAGTACCATAACACATCCACCTAACTGGCCAAACAAATTCAGCAATACGAACAGTGTTGCTAAGAAGTACCCACATCCCCATGTTGAGTCCATGTAGTCTCTTTGTTCTCCCCATTGTGTCCACATTCGTATCCCATCCTCAAGAAATGTGCTGATTAAGCAAAACCTTGCTACATGTGGTAATATATGTTTACTTTTTCTTAAAACCTAAAAATATAAATACAATATTATATTTCTATTTTAGTGTGCTGAGAAAATCCAAGTATATGCATCATTTTACTATACAGTCAGGGGACTTACTTAAATAAGTGATTTTCTAAATCACTGATTCAAGTAACATTATGTCCATAAAGGTTGGAAGTAAGAGTTGTCTTTCTTTAATAATCACCTATTTAAGTAGTACAAATAATCACTAGACTAAGTGATTTAAATTTATTGTAGCTTTAAATATACAATACTAATGATCCAGAGACTAATTATGTTGCTTAAATTATCAGAACCAACATCTATGTTGATAGGATGACCGGTCATGTCAGGTGATGACCTTGTACTAAATTTGAGATAATGACATAAAAATCACTTGTTTAAGTATCATACCTCAATTTCCTTCCAAAAAATAACTTCTTTAAGTATCATTATTTTAATAACCCCCACTAATTTCAACACCCCGAACAGTGAAATTTTGATGGCGAACAGTCGAGTTTTATTACATAATCTGTAAGATGAAACCTTAAATTTTACAGGAAAAATACTCCCACTGCTGGGAAAAATCTGTTAAGAAAGTATCAGTTCATTATGTAAATAGATATAGGAAGATGTGGTGTGAGTGCCAATGAGACAACTCTCCATCCAAATAACAATTTATAAAAGTAAAGCCTTTATTATAGCATTTTTCAACTAAAATAGAATTTACAGCTAAATGATTGCATTAAAGGCATAAACCTTGCTACTTTTAAAAGCAAAAGGTTTATTTTTTTCAATTTAACTAATGAAAAGATATTATCTAAACCTATGTGTTTAAAATTTTGGTAAAACTACAAAATCATAATTTGTGACAAAACTTCGAATTTGCTACATAAATAAGTGATTTAAAAATCACTTATTTTAATAAGTCCCCTGACTGCTATAGATATGCATATGTTACAATATGTAAATGACATTTGGTTAATATCTGTTTTTTTTTAATTTTGTTCTCACATATATATCTGAATGCTAATTAGACATGTGATGACATTAGGAATGTTTGTCTTAAGAGTTAATCTTGGTACTAATATCAAGACTGTAAAATTGTGTTTTTTCTTCTCTATAATTTCAGTTTTTAAGATCTTTGTATTTTCGGCTTTAATTTACTCTACCATTTTTACAGAGCAATTCCTTCTGACATAGTCCATGTAGGGATATTATGTTATATTAAACTAGCCCTGACCAAATAAGGTGGTCCCTTAAAAGATCATAAAATACATGTAAATGAAGGCTGTAGCTCTTTGTTTAATTGATGTTGAAAGGAATTTCAAGATATCCCCATCACAGTATGGGAGCGACACTGGATATTGGTACTAGCTAAAGCGGAGAGAGGTTGTTAAATTTTGTAATCACAGGTAAGAATTCCAATTTTTTATGCATTTGTAATTACATGTATTGCACATACAAATGTATCTAAAGATTTGTATAGCGATATGTTGAGAATATATTGGCCTGTTCTCCCAGAGGTTCCGAAGGTTTTTCAGACCTCAGTGGTCTTTTGGTCCAGTCAATGATTTAGCAGTCTTTAACATAATGAGTATTATAAAATTCCTACATCTACACTGCTCATTTGGTCCAGTAATTGATGACATTTCACTGGACCAAACCATTTATTACTGGACATTGCCACATGTCTGAAGGACCTTGGGAATGACTGTTCTCCACATTATTTCCGAATGTTAGGCATCAGCTTATTTGAAAAATTAAAAAATACCATCTACCAGTCAGAGATATAACTCTATAGGGTTATTACAGAAAATAACTTATGTGTGTTATTACAGATACTTTCATGAGTTGTCTACTCTTTATTCCTTAAATTTTCTAAATCTGTAATAACATATGTTTGTTATTTGTAAAATTATTTCATTTATAGTGGGCTCTAGGGAACTCTTGAGACTTTTTGAGAAACTAAATGCATAGCCTTGATAACTAATTTTTAATTAAATTAATTCATTTTTGATTTACCATGGTAAATCAATGAGACGAGGCTATTAAGGGATGAACTTAGTTGTGATAACAAGGCTAGGTTATTGAAGGAATGTAACTTATTATATAAGACACTTGGGAATTACTGAGAAACTTATGCAGAACCTCATTACATGCTCTGGTCATTATTTCTTACAATAAATTAAAATACATTGTAACTAAGCATGATGTATGTCTGAGCAAATGCTTTGAAGTGATAAAGAGAAGCTGTGATAACACCCATTAGTTATTACAGGCATATTTTTCTGTAATAACATATGGGTGTACTATGCAAAATTGGCAAACTATGAACTGTTATATCTTTCAATAGTTAAGTATACATATAGACAAAAGTAATATCAACAGAACTTTTATACATTTTAACTAAACTAATGATGTATATTGTCCCTTTGAGTTTGAAACATGTAACATACATCTGTTATCACAGTTCTTTGATTTTTTAGTCCACAATAACAAATGTGTGTTATTTTTCTGTAATAACCCTATAGAGTTATATCCTGACTGTCTACATGATCTAGTACCAGAACTAGAGGTGCAGATTAATATTACTTTAGATTAAGAAAAGTGAGTGGTTAATAGGCCCTTCATGGTTAGTGCAGCCATGTTGAATAGGGGAGATTTTCATAATAGAGGTAAAAATGGTTTAAAAAAAAAATAGGAAAACATCAGTAAAAACAGAACAGTTGCTTGGAAACATGCATAGGATTTCCCATAGGCCATATTTTCATACTATTTCCACCTCCATCCAAAAAATCTGCCCCCTATTCAATATGGCCAAAATAACCGTGAAGTGGCCTATTTATACTTCTAAAATTGGATATTTCTTTCTATCAATCATGACCCACTATTTACACAAGACCATATTTTTCATAAATTGTCATTAAAAGTTATGTCAATTACCAAGACAAAGTTTCAATAGTGTACTGCAACTTATTATAGATATGTACTGCAGATTGAATTTCACAACCTCTCTCCGCTTCAGTCAGTACCAATATCCTGTATTGCTCCCATACAGTGCCCTAGTCCAAATAATTATGACGTCTTGAAAGGCTATTATATTTTTTTGCTTTGACGCCTTACAGCGACGTCATAACGCTGAACTCTTATTTTCAGTTGGACTTTGAGAGAAAATTTACTGCTTTATTAAAACATTTAGCTGATTTCTCCTTAACACTACTTAAGAAGCTTCATTTTAGGAGAAAAAAATAAATTTTTGCACCAAACTCGGTAAAATTTAATGGACCTGAATTTCCAGATAATATAAAACAAACGTTCTGGAAATTCAGGTCTGTCAAATTTTACCGAGTTTGGTGCAAACATTTATTTTATACTCTCCTAAAAAGAAATCAGATAAACGTTTTTAAAAAAGCAGTAGATGATCGTCCGCCTCAGATGGAATTGTAACTTATTTTATCATTACTTTAGGAAATTATTGGAAATATTTTGCACAAAAAAACACATAAAAGGTAAGAATTTGTAATTATGCAAAAATTTCTAGGCTTCAATGAAATTTTTATGGCTAAATTAGGTCTCAAAGTTGAGAGCAAAATTCCCTCTCAAAATCCGACCAAAAAAGATGGCTTCAGCGTTATGACATCGCTGTAAGGCTTCAAAGCAAAAAAATATAATAGTCTTTCAAGACGTCATAATTATTTGGACTTACGGTGCCCATACATGTACACATATAAAATATAGTCCTTTTGTAACATGCCTAATTCACGGACACAGAGTATGGAAGACCTATATGTACAACATTTCAGACCATATGGAAGACTTAAATGTATTGAAGCATCTATATAATAAATGTGGATTGTGTCCACATGTTGTCCACATGTGGACACAGATGATGTCCCCACTTGCATATCATATAGTTATAACGGGACATAACTGAAGAACAGTAAAAGTGACGCTACCCAAATTTGAACTTGATCTGAATTTTGTGTTAATAACCATTTGGTTGAGGCAAACTTAAGTTAGAGAACAGAAACTAAAAGTTTTTCAATTTTCCATTTATAAAGGGGCATTACTCTAGAATGGTTAGAGTGACGCTACCAAAATTCAAACTTGATCTGTATTTAGTGGTAATAAGCATTGTGTGTAAGTTTCATAACATTTTGTTGAGGCAAACTTAAGTTAAAGAACAGAAATTAAAAATTTTGCAATTTTTTCATTTATAAACATGATAACGGTGCATAACTCTAGAACGGTTAAAGTGACGCCTCCAAAATTCAAACTTGTGTTTTGTTGTAATGAGAATTGTGTATAAGTTTCATAACATTTTGGTTGAAGCAGACTCAAGTTAGAGAACAGAAACCAATTTTGGGGTGTACGTACGTACAGACGGACAAGGGTAAATTTTATGCCCCAGCGAGGGCATAAATATAAGAAGATGTGGTGTATAATATTTGTTTGCTATTTTAAGGTATCATCAAACTTTATCCAAATCCAACAAATGTATGCCAGAACCTGTCTAATGGACAGCCATTTTTGTATTCTATCATAAATATATACTTTTTTTTGTTGCTGTTAATAAATAAATGCATCTGGTAGCAGAATTAATGTAAAATCAAGACCCTCAGGAAGCATTGAAAAAATCTGAAAATGAAAGTGATACGAGCCGGTTGTCCATTTTCACATTAAAAGATTAAGATCTGAATGTAAAATCATCTTTTCTTCATAATACCTGATCAGCTACATCTTCTGCTCTATCCATTAACTCTCCTTGGCGTGGCATTTTGGTACAATCACCAAAGTTCTGCTGATTTCTCTCAGCCACGTACCCCCATGTATTAACCGGAAGTACACTTTATTATTATCATTGACATAATCAAACTTGCAGACGAAAATTAACTAAAAAAATCAGAAAAATACTTATTTAGTCTATAAAAGTGCTATGAGCATAGAAATTGACACAAACAAAGAATTTATTATAACAGCTATATTAAAATATTTTATGTTGAATGACGCAAATTATATCTTTCAAATCATTTTCCTTTTTTCACAGAGGAGTGAAATTATTTGATGGAATGCTTGCCACGTTTGCATCGCACGCCCTCTTGTGGAAATAAGAAAAAATAAACAAAGATAAGTTAACTGACAGTACTTCCGTTAAAATGTCTGGGAGTCTGGATTTGAGCTCTGCCAGAAAACAACTTCAAGACAGTCTTGGGGACGATATGACAGCGTATGGGTTTTTTAAAATTTCTTTACATTTTATTTGGGACTTATACATGAAGGGACTCGACACTCCAGGACTTATAAATGTTTTTAGTGTCACCTAACAGATAAATGTATAATTTTCAGATATTATACATGTATATGATGTATTATAGTCCCAGGTATCACTGCTCCTCAATTTTCTGGGCACAGGCATTTGTTTCATGGGATGGTAAATGCCCCCTTCCTCTGTCTTTCCACATGCATGTGCCTTTTATACCATCTCGTGAAACAAGTGTTTGCTTCTCGGACTAAATTATGTATCAATATATTAGGTCCCAGTTTACTTGTTACTTTCAATCTACACTAGTAACTCAATAATTCACTGCCCTCTATCCCACAGGTACAAGATGATTCTCATATACCTGTGTTCTATCCACTATTGTATCTAGTTAATACACTTTATCGCTAAATGTCCGCCATTACTGGACATCACAGCAGTTCCCGTAAAATTTTGACGTCACTAGAGAAAATGTCTGACGCCACAAAGGAAAAGTGATTGTTGTATGATGTCAATAGTTCAAGTGGTGCAAATTCTTGGGTCAAGTGTCGCAGATCCCAAAATTGCGATAAGGTCTGTAAGAATAAGAATATTTATTAAATCCAATCAAAGGGCCCGTTTCTGAGCATATATATATATATATAATAATTCAGTGTTCCAGCTAGGTCGTTTTCACAGGGTGGTCCGCCCGCCCTTTCATGAGTGCCGCCCTGTGCCCTTTTCTGACGCCTGTGCCCTTTTCAGACGCCTGCTCTTTTCTCAAGTCCATGCCTTTATTGTCGTAATATTTTGATGAAAATACTATTATTCTACCTAGCTTCATATTTATGACAGGTTTATGACCCTCAGCTTATTAACATTTACAGCAGGTGTAATAAGTTGTGATTACAGATAATCCTCTTATCGCCATCGAAGGGTCGTTAATCCGTTAATTAAACCTCATAATTGACCATTGTAATTATTTTTCCCATTAAATTCGGTCAGTGAGCATTTCAATTTTAAGATTTCTCAAAAGACCACAATTTGCAGTTTGTTTATCCATACAGTACCATTCAAGAGGACCAACTCTCCCACACCCTACACCAAGGAAAATGTCGGAGTCACTCCGAAAACTCCGATATTCCTCTCAAAATGTTTGGAGGAATTTAGGAGTAATCTCTCCCAAAATCGCGTAAATATTAATTGTGATAGCGAGTTCACTCCCTACACCGAGGAATTAATTGCCCTTATCCTACTTTGATCTCTACCGGCACACGACTGATAGGGTAATTGGATTACCTGACAGGTAAAGGTTGACGTAATAAAGAATTATATTTCCGGTCAACTGTACCAGTTTAAGTGTCAAAACAGGTGTATGATTTTAAATGTCTTTTTATACTGGTTAAGTTTATTTTTTGTGGTAATAATATATAAGTTAAAATATTTTCGTATTTCTTGCTTGCCAATCTAAAAATATCTTTACCCAAATGTACTTGCTTTAAAAAAAAAAAGATTATAAAATAGAGTGAAAAATCTGAAAAAAACGCTATATATATTCTACTTCAAAGTTAAAGTCTTTATTTGAAAATTATGTGTCTCAAAGTTTTGTATATGCAAGTAAAAAGAAAAATTTATTCACCATTCGTTAGGCATAATAATTATGTAAGTCTACAGCATTTTCTTTTTACGATTATCTCATTGCTTGAATGAATAAAAGATTTAAAAGCAAAATGTTGTTGTTAATTCTTTCAATTGCATTAAAATTTTATAAAAAATAAAAACTGTACTTAATTTTGACCTCGATGTTTTCACCAGTAAATTAATATTTTATTTACGAAATGGACATACTTGTGTAAAAATAACCGGAAAGTTCCGCTAAATTAATGAGAGCAGTTTAAAGAAAATCATAAAATTACGTGTCACAAAGTTTTGTATATGCAAGTAAAAAGAAAATATTATTCACCATTCGTTATGCTTAATATTTACGGCATTTTCGTTTTACGATTTGTTGGCATTACTTTAGGATAATAATACATTTCGGTTACAACAGGAATACTTCCACACAGGGCCTAATCTAGGATTTTGAAGAGGAGAAGTGACTTCTCCTTCCAAGAGAGAGAAGGAGAAGTGGTCAATTTCCTGGAGAAGTGAGATTCCATTACCGTTTCGGCTGCATCATGTTTTCATGCTTATCACTAAGGAAATTGTTTTATATATATTCAATAAAAGATATACTTGCAGTTTTTCATGTGTTTTCGTACACAATGTATATAAAGAAAGCTCTAAAAAAGTTCCACAGCTGCATTAACTCGTCTTTGTATAATATTTATTTTCGCACAATGAATGTAAAGGAGTATGGCCACGAAGTGCCGATATTGGCCCTGTGAGGTGACAAAAATAAAAGAGAAATAAGGTGGATCCTTTATAGCTAAAACATATCTATGTTTATCGTTATTTGTTATTATAGTATAAAATCATATTTTGTGACGTCATTAATGTGACGTAATACCAATCGAACTGGAACGCTCAAAATGTCCAAATTCTTAAAGAATTTCACACTTCCTGGTTAAAATTCGCATTGGCCACAGGCCTCGACCAAAGTAATTTTATTCTTATTTTGATTGTTTGGCATTTTGACTCAGTTTGCAACAATATTTAGCGTGGTCGAGGCCTGTGGCCACATCAAAATCTAACTTTTGCTAACAAGCAAATCCTGATTCAACGCCGCCATTTCCGACGAGGATACATTCTGTGACGAATTAACTGTATCAAGAACTGGTACAATTGCTATAAACGTTATAAATAGAAATAAATCATAAATGCTATGATTATATTTTTATTTATTTATTACAAACTAAAAAGAAGAAAATGGGATAGCAAGTCTTTGTTTTAGCGAAGCTTCGTTAACCGCCGACCAGCGAGGGTTTTAAACACAGATGTGATAGATACGTCCTCATAACTGTTTGTATTAGAAAAAGAAAAATTGGTGGAAATAAATATAGTTTTGTAAATTATTTTAAAGTTCATTTCCACGTTATTTGTAATAATTAGCCCGGTCTATGCTATGCAAAGTTGAAACAAAAATAGGACGGTTTTAAATTAGAGCAGTAGTTTTCTCCGTTAAATTCTACATTCAGCAGATCGATATAGCTGCCAACATTAAAATTTAATACAAATGTCCCTTTAGATATCGTATTAATTTTGTTTTATAAAGACGAAATCGTCGAAATGTAACCTCCATGGAATGTAATGCCATGTTGACGCTTTGATGAAGTGCTTTTTCACGTCCGCATTTTCTATCGAGTATGGCATGCCAAGTTAATATTTTAAATAATTACTACGGATGGGGAAAACAAATTACAGAACTATGAACAATAACATATACATTGAAAATCGAGGACATAAGATGTAAGAAATCACGTGAGAATTGTTATATCATATTGCACAGTGGTTGAATAAGCTTTTCAATATATTTTTCATAAAAATAAAAATTACGAGGCCATGAGAGGGCATGGTGTATACTGTCCGTGACATTCAACCAGAACAAATATTTGTTTGCAATGAAAACTGAAGTAAATTTAAGATGAAACAAAACTATGTTATAGCTTGGGTAACTTCAAATAAATATCTGATAATCACGGAATAGCGTTCATAATTGGTCAGAATGCATACAAGGAGTAATTGTTTATTTTGTCCCTTTTTGGTGGTCTCTTTTAAATTTGGGTGAGACTGCTACAAGCGACCAACAAAAATGGCTGCTTATTATGCATAAATTATCTATGAGATATCTTCATATTTCTGATTTTTTTTTTCGGTTTTTGTGGTGGCCCGAGGTTCGTGTTCAATCTGTAGTTACCTGTTTTTATATTTTGTTATTGTTTTTCCTTTTGTTGCCTCTATATGTTCATGGTGTTGTATGATTTTATTGGTCTTATGATTCTTTATTACGCCTCTCCTTTTCTCTTATTTTCAATGACAACACATGCAATTTCTTGTTTCCTGTTTGAAATCAATTCTCTAAATTGCTCCACCGTCATAAATATGCATGAAGTATTTGCCACTGGACGTTCGTCAAACAACTATCAATCATATCTCCTCTAAAGTTAAAGTACAATAATGAATTTAAACATAATTAAATAAATGATTTTAAAATCGTTTGAGCAGATATTTAGCGCGTCTATTATTTCACTTTTGGGAAAAAGAAAATAAAAGAATATTGGATATCAAAGAAACATACCATTTTACTAAAATGAGTTGTTTGTCTCATAATGATGGATGACTGTTAAACGTCCAGCGCAAGTTAAATGCATATTCGGACGAGAACATGTTAATTTGCACATTGGCTGTATACTCTGGTATCTAGGAATACAAGACATAACCTGGACATCACACATGGAGTCCAGAATTGAGGAGCTTCTCTTGAAGATGCAGCATGCCATAGACGAAAGTGACAGTGAGCAATGTGTAGTTGAAGAATAGAATATTAATTTTATCATTGTTAGGTAACTGTCACATTGGCGTTTATCTGAGAAATAGTTCACAGTATATTAATTATAGTTATAGATAATACATTACTTGAATGGACGCAGTTTACATACACTTATATTGTTACAATCAACGCCAAATTAAAAAAACTGATATTCATGGATTTCTATTAGTTTTAAAATGAATTCATGCACGTCATTTGGTATCTGGTTGAAAGTTGTCTTCTTTGCAATAATATCACATCTTCTCATTTTCATACGGATTGAGGTATGAATCTGTTCAATTTGACCAAATGATAATAAGAATAATAACAAAGTACACTCGAACTTTTTTCGAGATAAGAATGATAGTTGTATGTGGAATACCGGAACACTTTAACCACGAGCAAGACGAGTTAAGATTACAAGATAAAACTAATTAAGAATAAATTGACAATGTTGAAAACCTTAAAACAGTATTTCAGTTTAAAACTTAAAGGGGCATTAGCTGTCGATCATATTCACTGATTAGACCCAAATTCTCATATTCGACTCATAACATACTAAACGTACATCCAAATTAAAAAGCATAAAATAAACAATTTACGATGCATAGAGTCGATAGTATGAATCAGCATTTCGTGTGTATTTTAGTCTAGACGCCATCTAATTAACCATCGAGGCGACCTTCCGAAGACTGCCGACGGTCATATAACTCGATATAAACATAAACATAGATATAGATAGATAGCGAACTCGTGCAATTGGATTTTTCTAGGTCTGTTTGATTTCATATTATAGGTTAAAACGATATGTTAATAATCGTTTTACCGGTATAAGAATGAGTTTTGTAGATCGAATCAGTCAACCAAATGGTTTCCTTGTTTCACTTCCAATGTTGACATTCTTTTCCTTTAATTGCTGAACACGCCTAGTTCATGCATAACCCATCTCTAGCTAAGGTGTTCAATTGAAGTTCACATGAATACGGATTTAATGAGGTCGAATTATCCACTTGCAAATGAATAATTCATTA
Source organism: Mytilus coruscus (assembly GCA_017311375.1). NCBI lineage: Eukaryota > Metazoa > Mollusca > Bivalvia > Mytilida > Mytilidae > Mytilus > Mytilus coruscus. The sequence continues at coordinate 130,566,054 of CM029596.1, forward strand.
GCGATGTTTTTTTGCTTATTTTGACAAAACTGAAGCAAACTGGCTGCTAAAAGCGAATGATTATTTCACTATTCACTTTCATTAATGACTGAACAAAAAAATATCTTTTTTTTTCTGCATCTCGTAGCTAATGCCATTTAACGAGAACACGAATCATAAAATAATAAAAGTATTTGTTCTTTTAAAATGTAATTGATAGAAACATGCAAAAGTCGGATAGATGTAATTGAATATAGCTTAATTGCTAAATGAAATCGTCCACAATGGATAACTGAGAATGAGTATTCTATCAAATTTTTGAGGTTTTTAAACTAGGCAGTGGCTATTTTGCCAGCGCCGGCAAAAAAGAAAATATATTATTTTGTCATCTTTGATTAAAATATCTGAATTAAAACGAGCAAAATAGCATATTTCAATAGCAAATCTATTTTGCAGGCGCCAACAATATAGTGAATTTGTTATTTTGCGGTTCTTTGTAAAGAGTGAATTTTAATATTAACTTTTTGAGATACATATAATCGTTTAAAAACATTTATGAGTCCAAGTGAAAATAAAATTTGTAAAAGGAATAAAAATAAAAACTAGTTGAAATTACTTCTAAAATCAGTCTAATGCTACATGTATGCGTAAGAATAAAATCTCAGATTTTAAACTATGCTGTAAAACAAATGAAAGATAAAAATCTCAGAGCATATAGATTTGATAAAAACGTTATACAGTCTAAAAATCAATCACATAGCTTCAAAATCAAAAATGTTTAAATTAAATTTGCTTTTGAAATTAAAGTCAGTTTTGAATGGCATATCTGTAAACAAAATCGTTTTACTGGCATGCTGGCTTCCGCTTACAGAGAGTTGACAAACTAGCATATTTTCAATTTTGGCGGCGGCAAAATAGCTACTGCCTTTAAACTATAATTACTTTGTCTAGCAAAAGAGTTCTTTGAAAATATGTAAGGATTCATTGAACCATTTGAATGAATTATATTTCAATTTTACAGGTGACTACATATTTCATGCGCTTTAGATACAAGTATTTAATGAAACAATCGTTCATTCAAATGTTTAATTCTGAATGTTGATTTGAGAGTAAATATAAAAACAAGATGTGGTATGATTGTCAATGAGACAACTCTCCTCAAGAGACCAAATGACACAGAAATTAACAACTATAGGTCACTGTACGGCCTTCAATAATGAGCAAAGCCCATACCGCATAGTCAGCTATAAGGCCCGAAATGACAAATGTAAAACAATTCAGACGAGAAAACTAACGGCCTAATTTATGTACAAAACAATGAACGAAAACAAATATGTAACACAGCAAGCATGTAATCCTTCGGAATGAGAATGATGATTATGAGTGCACGTGTGGTTCTGATGTCTGATGACTTTTGTACAATTATAATATGTTCTATGATTATGAAGTACATTTAATGCTATGTACTGTCTATACACATTGTTTTCTTTATTTGTGTTTTCATCCTTTACTTCTTTACTAGAAAATAAATTTTCTGTGTTTAAGTGAATCACGGGTTTTCTTTCCATATACAAATAAGATGCTGTGGTGTGATCAACTATCCTCATACATTTTTACGACTGCACATTGCTCGCCAAGATATTTTACAGCTTTCAATTTAAATTCCTTCTGCCCAATAGAAGACATTCATTGCTTATGTTTTAAAATTATTTATGACTTTTAATTTAATCTATGCTATAGAATTATGTTTGTTTACATGGTCTCTGTAATTTCTATTTCGTGAATAACAATGCAGAAAACGAGTATATGGGCCACTTATACAAAATTTAATTGAAGCGCTTATGTGCAGCTTAAACCTTAATATTAATAAGTTTCTGTTAATAAAGTAAAAAAACAAAACAATAAATATGGACGAGATTCAATGAATATTTTGTTAAAAATTCTTGTGGTGAAATGATTTTAAAGTTACTAGAACGTTAATGAACAATTTTAACGTTACGCGCAAACGGCTAAAATACCATTGTACCTTGGTCTTTTCTGACGCCCTGGAAAATTATACAAACACAGTTACAAGTCTAATAGTTATCATTTTATGAACTACACTAGTAAGTGATCCTTCTGCAGTAATTTCGTCAATTTCTGAGACAGGGCCGTTTTAACCCTTCGTGGCCCTACTCCTTTGTGTATTTTGAACAGTGATCTTAAAAGATTTTAAAAAAATATTTGCCGTGCGAAGACAATTCCACGATACACATGTCAGTTATCAACAGTTTGGGTTGAACTTGAACTTGACTTATTTAACAATGTTAAATGCTAAAAATAGTTAACATTAATTTTATCCACAGCACGAGATTTTTAAAGGGCGGAAATAATATCACGTGCCAGTAAACTCAGGTGACCTTTCTGGACGACCGTGGAAAATTCATTCAGGTTTTAAAGATGCAGAACGAAATTTTTGTGCGTACTTATTGAGGCTCTAGAAGGTCCTTTTACAATTGATTAACCGGAATCGAATATATAATTATTTTTCCGAATAAACGAGAACACATCTTCTTTAGCTTTTTGATTTTTATGTTTTATCAGTCAAAACAGGACGTAGACCTAGCTGAACATTAGTTATACGTCCATGGTCAATAATATAAATTTATGGTTGGTGAAATATTGAAATTATGATGGAAATTGTCCGGAGGGATCAATTGTGTTCAAATGACAAAAATACGATAAGAAACTGCCAATTGTGGGCGGTTGAGAAATTTTGAAAATGAAATTCTGACTGATTTAACTGGAATAGAATATTATGATGGGCAACTGAGGTTCAATAATAATTAAAGGATTAGTGACCTATCGGATGGCGATAAGCGGATTACTTATCATCACAACTTTTAACATCGTTTGTAAACGTTAAATGGCTGAGCGTCATAAACTTGTCAAAACATGTAGACAGGTAGAATTATAGTAATTTAATGCGAAAATATTTTACACTTTCCAAATTTAAATGACGAAATTGATATAAAATACTTTCGTCAATTTGAAAACCGTTTCGTAAAATACGAAAATGACGAGCGCTAGCAAAATCACTTGAAGTTATTCCCTTTGTTCAACAGAGTTGTCACTTTACAGTTTCTTTTCGTAATTTAAATTATTCAAGTCTGTATAAATGTACCGAGGTGGTGAAACATAATATTTTACATTGCTCAATAAATTGAGTTTACTTGTTGATCCGATTAATAGATTGGACTATCTAGTTACCGTAAAACTACATTTTTTATAAGCCAGTTGATTTTATATAATGAACAATTAATGCACGGATATTGCTTATTGAGTAAGTCATAAAAGATTCTATATAATGGTGGCAAAATCGTCTTTGTTGAAAGAACACAATGTATGACCTGACCGGACTGTAATAGAAACACAAAATAACAAGTTTTTCTTCATATTTTTTTGTTTGTAAAATTATTTCAAAGATAATGGCATGGGACAAAACATAAAAGATATAAATGATAATTTCACATCTTTATCTGTCAAAGAAAGGAAAACATTTGTTAAAATTTTAATACCGTGATTTTAAAGCACACCTGTGCAATCAAGATCGATTAAATGTACATAGGTAAATTATCTGGCTAATCCGGTTATGTTGTCACGCGTCGTTAATTTTAGTACATCCGATGGGCAATAAACCAATTAACAGCCACGCGGTGTTGGGAGAGAATCTTTGGAGGAATTTGGGAGTGAAATCCGCGGTACTCGGTGTGGCTCCGAAAACACGGAAATCGGAAAAACGATATCGAATCGATTCGTTTAAATGGTACTGTAGATGTTTTTGTAGTTTCGTCAATTTAACAAAATTGTTTTCCCCGTCATTTGAACGTATTTTCCTCACATTTTATAAAACTTTTCATGAAATCTTTTGACAATTTCGATTATAAAGATAAAACATCAATAATATTTTCACAATTCAAACATGTGCTTTCTTTAACATGAATCGCGTATGCGTGAACATATCTTTATAAATAGACACTTAAATGTAAAATACAAAATCATTTAGTTTCAAATTAACCAGAGAGACAAATATTTATTTTACTGAGCAACTGAATTTAAAAAGTGATAATTTCTTGCCTTTACTTTAAACACAAACCAATTCGTAGATGAAGCCTGATTCATTCTAAATTTATTATCCTCTTGTCACTTCCGGTTTTCATTTCGCTTAAAAATCGAAAGTAACGTAAAAGTTTACATGATGTTTTCTTGATATATTTGAAATAGACAGTCTTTTAATCATTCCAAGCTCATAAAATGAATTCCAAATATCAATTATAAATGGTTTCACAGGGATATTGATTATGCAGAGAAATAGTCATTACAATTTCATTTATGCTGTGATTCTTTGCTTTGAAAAAGAGGAACCTGGCTTTTGTTGATCAGGATGTCCCTCAAAATAACTGAAATTGTGAACTAAATTTCTGGATCCTTGTTCTTATCTTCATATTTAAGCATCACACCAGTAGAATCATACCATGACTGCCTACATTTGTAGCATGCATAAGGTCGTCAAAGATCCTTGTCCTTGCAGGACTAGGGCATATGTAAAGCTAGTAATATATATCATTGGTCCCTTACTGTTACCCGAAATAAGGTTGATTTTCATCTAGCGTAAAAGTTACTAAACATTCTCAAAACTCCTAGCTGAAACCCTTGCAGTATACATAGGACATGCCCTTTTGAAATATCAATTATCGTGCTAAAGTGCCCTTTTCATGATTGGCTCCCTGCCCTTTTGAAATCCTAGCTGGAACACTGAATATTAATTATACAGTAATTTTAAAGATATATTACATTAAATATAAATGATTGAATAACTATACTCCATACTAGATAGTGTTTGAAAATAAATAAAATAGAATATTTTGTCTCTATAATACATAAAAATTAAAATTAAAATAAACTACATCACTACTCTGTATATTTAGTTTTGGAATGCAAATTTTCTCTTATTTCAAAACAAGTACTTATAAATCTTGACACTGACATATTAACATTTTCAGACTCACATGACATCAACCAAATAAATTGTTCATACTTTGAAATATAAGGAAGTTTTACATTGAATGCTTGCTGCATTAAGAATAAAATCTCGTTCTTTTCATATGTAGTGCATTCTATTAAAAATGAAACTCGTCTTCAACCTGCATATTTTTACACTGCCAACAGAATCTTTAATCTTTATCCATCTTTTATATCTACCTTTCTCAATAGCTAACTGATGAGCACTGATTCTAAATTGAGTTAAGCTTTTTCGATACTGAAATTGATTAACTTGACATAAATATGCTTCCTTTTGAAGATGTTTTAAATTTAAAATAAGTACATAATTTTCCTTTTTAACAATTGCATTATCGTCTATAGTATTTTTCCAGTAAATCCTATATCTACTAATCAAAATATTTTTAACTTTTCAACGTCAAAAGTTTCTATATCAACATCAATACATTTTAAAATATATACAATATTAGAATACCAAGATGACTTATTACATGTGTGATTGTCAATACTTGTGAAAAGGGCTTGTTTTAACAAATGATCCTTTTCTAAATCATTAATTCTTTGCAAAAACTTAAGAATAGAACAAATAATGTCAATATGCAATGGAGTACGACCTAACTCTCCCATAACAGCTAAATTACATGACTTTTATTTACCCCGAGAATGTATTTGTAGAACTTTAAACTTAAGTTCTCGCAATCAAACTTACTAAATTTTTCTCTCAATATCAAAGGGGTTGTTTGTTTGACATTTTGAAAAATTAAAGGTACAAGTTCCCCAAATTTCTGAGCCATATGTTAAAATAGGCTGTGTGGTCAAAGATATGTAAACAACTATCAATTTTTGGGATGTTATCACAGAAAGTACTTTTTAACTTGAAAAAGCTTTTAACCCCTCTGATACAAATCATATCTAGCTGTAGAAAACTTCCAGAAGCAGAAAAATAACACCTAGATATTTATAATTTCTAACGTTTTCAATTAGTTCACCATTGAAATAAAAGTTACTTTTAATTTTTACCACCTTTGTTAAAAATTACAATTTTGTCTTCTTAAGATGAATACACCAACTTTTACAATATTCTTCTAGTTTATTTAAACATCTACTCAAACCTGTTTGACTAGTAGAAAGAAGCACAACATCATCAGCATACATTAAACAATTAAGTTTTGTACTTCCTATTTCAGCTGGTACACAGTTATCATCAAAATACACGACAAATCGTTAACAAATATCTTGAAAAGATTGGGACTTAGATTATCCCTTGTCTAACTCAATGTTAGCTTTAAATTTATCTGTTAATTTATCATTTAATCTAACTTGTAAAAATTATTATTATACATGTTCTTAATAATATCCTTCTAGTTTAATTAAACATCTACTCAAACCTGTTTGACTAGTAGAAAGAAGCACAACATCATCGGCATACATTAAACAATTAAGTTTTGTACTTCCTATTTCAGCTGGTACACAGTAATCATCAAAAATACACGGCAAATCATTAACAAATATCTTGAAAAGATTGGGACTTAGATTATCCCCTTGTCTAACTCCAATGTTAGCTTTAAATTTATCTGTTAATTTATCATTTAATCTAACTTGTAAAAAATTATTATTATACATGTTCTTAATAATATTATAAAAATAACCCCTATCCCAATGTTTTGGAGTTTTAACAACAAGGCTTCATGCACTACAGAATCAAAAGCTTTCCTAAAATCTACAAAACATGTGTATAAGTAAGTTTTGTTTGCTATACACTTTTCAATTAGGGTCCTCAAAATAAACATATGATCTACTGTTCTTGATTTTTTCTGAAAACCAATCTGTGATTCAGAAATTACATTAAACTTAGTCAAATAACTATCAAATCTATTATTAAGAATGGAATTAAACAATTTTCCAATACAACTTATAATAGCAATACCTCTATAATCAGAAAGGTCATATTTTGAACCTGATTTAAATATTGGTATAATATACCCTGTTTTCCAATGTTTTGGATAAAAACCAGTGCACAATATACTATTAAATAGTTTAACATATCATGGAAGCAAAATTAACTCACTACATTTGAGCATTTTGTTTGAAATGCAATCTAATCCAGTAGATTTACCATTTTTTAATGCATGTATTGCCTTTGTCACTTCTCTCTCTGTAATTTTATAATCTAACTCAGAAAAAGTCTTTCTTTGTTCAAGTGTACAAATTATATTCTTAAATTCTAGTATTTCTGATTGATATTTGGAAGAGACTGTATTTAATTCTTGAAAATGTTTAAACCTCTCATCAGCTGAAATTGTACTATTACTTGACAATTTATTTTCATCTTCATATTTTAATTTGTTTAAAAGTTCCCAATATTTTGATGGATTTTTTTGAATAAATTATACAACTTTTGAATAATATCCAACTTATATATAGAGTGATCTAAGTGAGCGATACTTAACAACTGGATTATTCAGGTTATCTACAATAGTGAATACATAAATTATGGATGTTAGTCATTTTGTACCTGGTTGATTCATTACTACGCTGCTGTGTTACTGAGACATTTCATAACCTTTGTTGTTATACATGGTGATAATGTATTTCGCAGAAAGTTTAGCCTATTATGATTTTGGTGTAATGAACAGTTACTGACAATTTATATTTTAATTAGTTCACAAGTTCAGCCTTATTCCATGTATTCTGTTCTGTTCTGTTTTAGAAAATCCCTCCTTCAAATGAGCGCTTCACACAATGTCAAATAAACAATGATTATTAAAATGTTTATAAAACCTTCAGTCAGGGTACTACTTGTACAAGTAATTTTATTTACTTGAAGAAGTAATATTAATATACTTATATAAGTAAATTTGTAGGATACTTATATAAGTGTATTTTATTTACTTGTATAGGTAAAAAAACAATTGGCTTAGTTATGTCCCTTAGACATTCAGATTTTTTTACTTATATAAGTGAAAAAGTCATCCTATCTTCTTTTCTTGAATTCTTAGGACTTCTTTGCTCTAATAGAATTTTAAATTGTCTGTCCTTTGCAGATGTCTTAACTAATCATTTAAGTGTAATTTCATGGACAATGAAAATCTCATTTGTCTGTTATCTTCAGAACACTGCTCATTTACAAGCCCCCAAGGAGCAATTTTTGAAGGCCTTACGCAAATACTTAAGATCTTTGCGCAATCAGTTTCTTTGTTGAATTAATGAGATGAAATATTGAACTCTAATCAAAAATTAGGAGCTAACCTGGGAAAAATCATTAAAGGCATGTTTTAACATCTCAAAACTTGAGAATTTTTGTGGGATTGTAAAAAAAATTTACTTATACAAGTGAATTTTTGAGAAAATTAAGGGGAGATTATTCAAACATTATAATTAACTTATATAAGTTTTTTTTTTTTACTTCTTCAAGTAAATAAAGATTACTTGTACAAGTAGTACCCCTGGCTGACCTTATTAGTGTATTTGTTTCTGGAGTTTCAAATTTGCTAAAACTCCTTGATTTGTCTATTCATATATGTATACATATATGCATTGAAGAGACAATTAAAAAAACATACTTGTGGCATTTTCTTTATACAATACAGGAAAAGTATATATTTCTCAAGTTAGATCTATATGCATGCTTGATATAACACTTAACAGAGACTCTTGAGTTCTGGTAAATGTTACAACACTATCTTTAATCTACAAAATATGCTAAGAAACAATATATTGTAATACCTTTACAGACGATTTCATTGAGTGTGTAGGAAAGGTAATATCTTTGGTTAGCTTGCTTGTTAGCTGAACAGTGAAGTCATTGTTAGGTTAGGTAAACTATCCTCCTTTAAGAGTAGACCAATCCGACAGATAACTTATCTATCTGTCAGTTGGACTAGGCTACTTCGAAAGGAGGGTAGTATACATGACCTAATAATGACTTAACGGTTCAGCTAACAAGCAAGCTTACCTAAGATATTACCTTTGCCTACACACTCAATGAAATCGGCTGTAAACCATGTTAACTGTTATAAATTTATAATTATAATTTAATAATGATTTGATTTAACAGTGATTTGTTTCATATGACTGCTATATATATATTGAAAGGTGATTGTCATTAATTACATGTAGATGTGAAGTAATTAGGTAGCTGATAAGTAAACATGAAAAATGTCACATAGCCTGAGAAAAATAAATATTAAGTAAAAAATATCTTTTTGCACATTTTCTATGCATTTGCATAACCTTCTTCCTTTTTCATCATTTATAGCTGCAGAATAAAATCAATACTAGATCAATGTCAGAAAAGTACCGTTTTTTTTATTAAGCACGAAACTGTTGATGTCACATGGTTGAACCTTGTCCTTCCCCAGTTTCTAATGAGCCTCATACTAAAAATTTGACATTCTTCTGACTTTATTCCTAATACATGTATTGTACATTTGTACATGTATATATGTCATTACAATCATAATAAACCGACTCATAAGTGAAGATGTTAAATGTTCTTGCTATTTATTTCAGAATCACAATGGCTTTACATTTACTTCTGTTTGAATTTCAAATTACAATACACATATTTATATTGCAGATATCTACAGAATTTAAAGTTATGGTTTAAGCAAAAGGTAAGCCAAATAAACAAGAATGTACCAATTCATAGTATTGGCTTCCAATGCTTAATCAGAGACAGACAGATTTAGGGGGAAGGGGGGGGGGGCTGCCATAAGTGATAGATAGAGAGAAACTTCAAACAGCAAAAATGTTCAGCAAAGTTAGACCTTCAAATAAGTCAACATGAACATTATTGTCAATTGATTCCTCATATGAGTTATTGCCCCTTGAAAGATGATTTTTATAATTTTTAGTTTTTTGAAGAAACTATTATAGATAGAAAGCATCTTTTGAAGGCATGTTTGAACTCCCAATAATATACATTAAACAGCAAAATAATCATTGATGCAAGATCTACAGAAAAAATTCCAGGGAAGTGATTCAGGCTCTTATGAGCCTCTTGTTTGTCATTGATGTTTCTGTATTCTCCCCTTCTTTTCAAAAGCTTCATTCATTCTTTTACATGTTTCAGTACGTACTTAAGATATTTTTTTGTGAACTTTCAATTTTATATTAATTACCTATATCTTACAGATTTCAAAAGAAGATTTTGATCTGGAAGCTAGAAAGTTACTTACAGAAAGTACAGGTAATTATTATAGGCAGAAATGTTTACCTCTTGAATTTCTGTAACATGGGAGGACTTTAAAATTTGTATGTTTTATGTTATCTCAAATGCATAGGTGTAACATTTGTAGAGGGGAAATAATTCAAATTGTTTTCATACATGTAGTATTGAAAGTATAGCATTTGCCCGCTTAATTTTCGACTTTCATTAAACATTTCTGATTAAAAATAATTTTAAATGTTTGAAGTACAATCATTTGTTCATTTATTAGTTAATTGTTTATAACAGAAGAAAATGCTCACATAGATATAGTTTTGAAAATAAATCAATTTAACAATGTTGAAATCTTGTTATCTTTCAAATTCTCCTCTTATACATCATGTACATCATGTACATATTCAGAATATTTTATTTTTTCAAATATATCTGAATTGTACCCAAAACATGTGTATCTGCTAAATCCTTCGAACAAAATTATATAGTTGCGGGAAAAAATTTCATAAACTTTGCCTCTTGTGTTAATCTGCTTTGTTCATCCATTTTGCTCAAGCACAATCTGAAGTAGATTGTCTTGATTACTGTCAGAGATGCATAACATTATGTTAATGATTGTAAGAATTGCATTACATTGTATTGATAACTGTCAGAGATTCATTACATTTTGTAGATAACAGTCAGAGATACATTACATTGTGTTCATAGCTGTCAGAGATGCATTACATTGTGTTGATTATAACTGTCAGAGATCGATGCATTACATTGTGTTGATTATAACTGTCAGAGATGCATTACATTGTATTGATTATAACTGTCAGAGATGCATTACATTGTGTTCATAGCTGTCAGAGATGCATTACATTGTGTTCATAGCTATCAGAGATGCATTAAATTGTGATGATAACTGTCAGAGATGCATTACATTGTGTTGATTATAACTGTCAGAGATGCATTACATTGTATTGATATCTGTCAGATATGCGTAACATTGTATTGATAACTACCAGAGATGCATTACATTGTATTGATAAATGTCAGATATGCATTACATTGTATTGATAACTATCAGAGATGCATTACATTGTGTGGGTAGCTGTCAGAGATGCTTTACATTGTATTGATAACTATCAGAGATGCATTACATTGTGTTCATAGCTGTCAGAGATGCATTACATTGTGTTCATAGCTGTCAGAGATGCATTACATTGTGTTCATAGCTATCAGAGATGCATTACATTGTGTTGATTATAACTGTCAGAGATGCATTACATTGTATTGATATCTGTCAGATATACTCAGATATACATAACATTGTATTGATAACTATCAGATATGCATTACATTGTATTGATAACTGTCAGAGATTTATTACATTGTGTTCATAGCTGTCAGAGATGCATTACGTTGTGTTCATAGCTATCAGAGATGCATTTCATTGTGTTCATAGCTATCAGAGATGCATTTAATTGTGATGATAACTGTCAGATATGCATAACATTGTATTGATATTAACTGCCATGCATTTTATTGTATTGATAAACGTCAGATATGCATTACCCAGTACATTATATTGATAGCTATCAGAGATGCATTACATTGTGTGGGTAGCTGTCAGAGATGCTTTACATTGTGTTGATAACTGTCAGAGATGCATTACATTGTGTTGATAACTGATACAGAAAAAAGGTATCTGGTTTTTTCTCTCAATTTTTCTTTTTGTATTTCAGTTCATCTCCATAATGAGTTCCTGTTAGCCATTATGTCAAGATGCCAGAGTTTAAGTACTTCATTAGGTATGTAAAAATTTTATCATAGTATTCCTTTATATGAATTCCAAAATGACAAATTTTGATACATTCAAATTTCTTAGTAAGAGTGGTGAAAGGTCAATTCTGAAGATGTAAATTTCGTCTGCATGAAAACTTAGATAAGTTATCCCAAGGTAGGTAATTCTAGCTTTTAAATAGTTGATTTAATTCATAAAAATGTTTCTAAAACATTGCCAAGATTATGATCCAAGTTTGAGAGATATATTTTTTGGACTTATTTTCTTGTAAATGATCTAAAAATGAAAAGTCTAATGCAATTATTTTGTAATGATCGATCTGATAGAATAACTTCCAGCATACATATCTCAATCTACCTGTTTGTAACCAAGGGAAGCCCCAATTTTGAATACCAGGATTTATTTACACTAGGAAAAGAGTACCACAGTTATAAAGTATCAGTGCAATACTAATACTAATTGCTGAACAGAAAAATAATTACATTGTATTGTGAAAATCTAAGTTCTGAGAATATATAATAATTAAAAGCATATGGGATGGAAATTTAACAGGAAATTTGTAAGAAAAGCTTATACACAGGATTGTATTCAAATCAGATTGATGTGTGAAAGTCCTGTTTGACAAACAGGCGATTCAAGGATTTTGGTGGAAGAAGACTTCAAGTCTTCTGAAGGCCTATGGTGCCGACTTTAAAATCATTTGTATGCCGCATCCGTTTCTGTGTATTACAATTTCATAACAACTTCGGATTCTTGACACCGATTTTACACATGATTAAGCATCTGAATCATTTAATTTGTAAATTAGATTGAAAACAATCACTATCGTTAATATTTCCTTTTATTTATGTAATTTATTAGATTTCATCTCATCTACATGGCGTTATTTGTTTACTTGTAACCGGATGTTTTTAATGTAGATATTTGTAGTACCCATGCGTGAATTTGGTATCGGGACAACTCGCCCTGTTTACATGTTCGCCTTGGTCTGTTCGTCCTGAGTTCTTTCGCCCGTATAGTACGTTCACCCTGTGTTCATTCTCTTCACTCTTATCTTACACAACGTTTTATAATACGTCCTTGCATTTATTAAAAATATTGATATTAAGGGTATCGTTAAAAAAGCTCTAAAACACGATTTAGTGAAAATCATCTGTTCCTTATTTTGTTCCCAAGGTAAGACAATAGTGTTCAGCCAATCAAATTCTGTGTTTCTCATGATCAAATTAATAAGCCAATCAAAAACGTTTTCTCTGAAGATTATTCTAACATGCTAGATTTTGAACTTGTGTTGTTTTCATCTAGTACTTTAAAAATACTTTAAATAATACAAGTGAAAACAACTCCGCTTGTACTTGGTGTTCCTAATTGGAAGGAAATACGAAGAAGAAGAAGAAGAAGTTGTAAAATCGTGAACATGGCATGTGAATTTTCATCTGCAAGGAGGTTCTTACACAGCTTAAGGATAAAAGCATGACTGATTGACCAAATTCAATGATGCAGTAGTCAGTACTACCATAAAGATAATAAATAGTATTTTTTTCACTAATTTATTGACATTATACTTTTGAAACATATGTTATTTTGTATTCAATTAAATCATTTAAAGCACAATGTACTATTCTTTTTTCACAAAGACAAACAAACAGGTTGGGACCCCCCACCCCCACCCATTATGAGTGGTGTCCCTTAAATGAGGGACTGTCCCTAAAAAAAGGGGTCATTTTACTGTTGAAAAAAAAAGAAAGAAAATTTTTAAGATTTTTAACTCAAAAGTGGGAAAATTCATTATATTTGGAACAACTTTTCTAAATGAGGGGTCAAATTAATAAAGAAGATATAAGTTTAGAAACATCACAAAATTCTTTTGACATGTTTTGACACTTTAATACTTGATAGATGCATAGTTCTTGGGGAAAAGTTTCATCAAATAATATGAATATAGAGGTGCTCATTTTTTACAGTGGGTTGTTATGTTCTTCTAATGAGGGTGACACATCTTTGCATAATTCAAAATTGGAAATTTCAACAAGCATCTAATATTCTTACACAAGAAAATAAACCCTGGTCTGCTAGCTACATGTTCATCTTTTCTACTGATTTAAAACTTAAATCATGCAAACAGACTTAAGAAAAAGGCATGTAAGCTCATCATAAAAATATGACACTTTTTCAAGACAATCCAGATCATGCAAAATACTTCGCTAAAATTGTAACCTTTAAAATTGTTGTCGCACACTAAAACCCCATGGGAAATTTCAAAAGTTGGCAGGTATGTAACAAGTCTTACTATTTTTATGTCCCATTTATGGGCATTATGTTTACTGGTCTGTCCGTCCGTCCTGCTTCAGGTTAAAGTTTATGGTCGTGGTAGTTTTAATGAAGTTGAAATCCAATCAATTTGAAACTTAGTACACATGTGTTCCTTATGATATGATCTTTCTAATTTTACTGCCAAATTAAAGATTTTACCTAATTTTCACGGTCCACTGAACATAGAAAATGATTGTATAGATTGAAATCCATGTACTTATGACACACTCTTGTTTGAAGAAAAAAATACATCATAGCGATAATGGAACAAAGCAGGCTGGGTTAGTGGGGCTGCTTTTATGGTAATTCAAGTTACCTTTTAATTTATTCACCTTCTTCCACCTCAGAGCTATCAGCTCTTTGATTTTTCTTTCTCATCAGAAATAGGTTATAAATTCCTGAGCAATGCTCATGATTTTCATTTATTAGACCGTCCTGAACATGCATGAAATATTTGCCACTGGACGTTAAGCAACCAACTATCAATTTATTAGGCTGAATAGAGAAAAAGAAAATTCCAAAATGAATACTATTTTGGAAGTCTAAATAATTTGTTATTAATAGCTAAACATGCTAGAAGGCCTCTGCAGTTTAGAGAAACATAAATGAACAGAATAGAATATATACCCAGTATTTAAATTGGCTTTTTAGTTATTTTCTTGTAGCACTGTTTATGTATATGCATGTGTATAATAGCAATAAAAACATACATATTCAGATATTCATTTTGTTTATTTTAGTTCCAAGGGAGAGCAGTGTATCTGGACGAGTTTCTGATCAATCTCGAATTAAACAAAAAAGTAAATTACGGAGAAAATCTACCAGTTCTAGGAGTACATTACAGGTCAGTTTCAATGAATTTCATATTCCAAGGAAAGGAGGGTGGGGGGGAAATAAAAAATACCCAGGCTTTCACATCTATAATATCTCAACAGCAAATTTTTTACGGGTAATGTCTGTAAAATAAAACAAGATGTATGTCATATAGTTGCCAATGAGACAACTTTCCACCAGAGTCCAAATGACCTGGTTTTAAGCAACTGTAAATTGATTTGTTAGACTGTATGTTACTGTTCATGACTTTGTGTTAAGATTTGATCATCATCTGGATGCAAGAGCTTTCAATGATAGCCTCAAGGATTATTGTTTTTTTATACCTTTCACCCTGCACAAGTATTGGTGCATTCGAAACAGTAATGAAAAGCAGAGTAATGGTCAAGGCTTCCAAAACGGTCATATATTCCGGACATTTGTATAATGTCCGTAAAATCCGCTGGGCAAAGCATGAAACGGTCATCTACTTTTTAGTTTCAAGGCTTTCTTAAGAGACGGTCATTTTAACATAATTCGCGATCTTTTGACCCAACCTTTGCCTTTAACATCCACACATTTCGGTCATAAAAGTGACATGATCATTAAGTACTATCAAAACAACCCCTACCTTAATACCTTCTCATTTTAATCAAGGCTAATTAGTTGTCGAACAGCTGAAATTTACCTGTTCAGGTGACAAGTAAACTATTTTGAACTGGACATTGATCGATCTATTCAAAGTTATGTTCTAACATTTCAGCGGTTTGCATCTAATTAATTTAGTCAAAAGATTTAAATTATCAGAAATACGTTTACAAGTATGATTTGATGAAAAAATTAAAAAGGTGAAAATGAAAATCGTCATAATCGTTGAACCAGAGACATGTCTCTGTTTGAACTAGTACACGCGTGCGCAGGTGTGAAATTTAATTATGCATTCTAATTTCTTCAAAAATGATTAAATTGTTATTGATACCTTTATCTCACGTTTATTTTGAATATTTTCTTTGAGAAATAACGTAGAAAGAACTACTTACACTCATTCATGCTTTGTATACATACACGGAATTTACATATCCGTCTCTGGTCCATGTTTTACCATTGTCACGATAACATCCGGTATTAGATTTAAAAACGAAAGTAAAGTTTTGACAACGTTATTTTGCACAAATAAGTCTAAGGCAGATATAAGTACGCTGATGTTGCACACTTGAATCATGCACTGCCAATTTAACAGTTTATGTCAGAACTTCGAATTTGAATCAAAGAAAGTTTAATATTGGTTTTTTTAATGACTGTCAATCATTGGGATGGCCAACTCGGCAACTGATTACCATAATTGCCTTTTGTTTATTTAGTCTTAAGGGATTAAAATCGGATAATATAAAAATGTCCGGCTGGCTAAAAATAATTTTGGAAGCCCTGGTAATGGTAATGCCAATTTTCAGATTATTTTTTTGGGAGGGTCCTTGAATTCAAAAATGAAGAAGTATTATAACTGTTTTAGATAACATCAGTCAAATGTTCACTTTCATTTTGCCTTAAGCCTTCAAACTTTTACATTTATTTAGGAAAAACTGCAAAATGCCAGACTGGCCTAATTTTCAGATCTTACCATTACTGATAAATATGCCACAACCTTGCCCAAAAGAATATTTGCTATAAGTTTGAATGATCTTGGGAATTATCAAGACTTTTGGTTGTCTTTCCTGTCATGTGATTCAGATTTATGGCAACATTTCCTTTAACCATATAACCACATAATTAGTCAATATATGACTGAAAAGTAAGGACATCCAAACAAAATTGCACCCCAATAAACCTAAATAAAACAAGATTGGTTTAAATATCAAGGAACTATAGCAACAAAGCACAACAACATTCTTAAATTAAATTGAAATTGATCTAAAGTCTGAGTCTAAAGTTGTATTGATGGTAAGAGAGAGGAATCTATACTACTAAAATAATGAGGTCCAATTTGTTAGCTGGCATAACGTAAATAAACAACCAATCTAAAAATTCAACTTTATATATATAACTAATATAGGACAATGGTGTTGATTAAAAATTACACCATTTTTGGCCCTTTTGTTTCCCACATAATCAATATTACCAACAATAAACAAGTTCCGGGTCGAATCCGATACCGATACCAACAGTAAATGTCACATGTAGTTTCCAGTTGTAGTTGTTCTTCTTTATTCTTCCCTCCACTATCTGCAGTACCACTACTATGTTGTATCGAGAAAACCAGGAAGGGTTGAAACAGAACGATTTTTAAAGCAGAGAAAACTCTGCATCTTATAATCAGCATGACTTTATCAAGTGACAATACGAATACTAAAAATCCAGACTAAAAAAAATTTGTAGCTACTTTAATTTAGTCAAGGACCCGCTATGTCTCGGGTGTATTCTAGTTTTACCTCAACAAGCAAAAAACAAATGTAACAATTCAATATTTGTCACCTTCAAGTTTTAAATGCAACATTATTGTGATAATTTTATTATGATACATTTCTTAAGATATGTCTTCAATTTTCAGAAATTTGTTCCTTCCAATCCAGTGAACTTTGCACCACAAGCAAGTTATAAAGGGGGTGAAGAAATAAGTAAGTCAAAATAAAATTGAGAATTGAAATGGGGAATATGTCAAAAAGACAACAACCCCGACCAAAGAGCAGACAACAGCAGAAGGCCACCAATGAGTCTTCAACGCAGCGAGAAAATACCGCACCCGGAGGTGGTCCTCACCTGGCCCCTTAATAAAATTGTGTACTAGTTCAGTGAAAATGGATGTCACACTAAACTCCAAAACATATAAATGAACTAAAATTAAAAAACATACAAGACTAACAAAGGCCAAAGGCTCCTGACTTGGGACAGGCACAAAAATGCGGCGGGGTTAAACATGTTTTGTGAGATCTCAACCTCCCTATACCTCTAGCCAATGTAGAATAAAGAAACACATAGCAATACGCACAGTAAAACTCAGTTTAAAAGAAGTCTGAGTCCGATGTCAGAATAGGTAACAAAAGAAACTAAGCAAAATGACAATGATACATGAATTAACAAAGGACTACTAGCAGTTACTGACATGCCAGCTCCAGACCTCAATTAAACTGATTGAAAGATTATGTCTTCATCATATAAAAATCAAGTACATACTATACATTGTGTTGGAGCTATAAAGTACTTAGTACATTATATTTAAGTTTTGTTTATTTGTTATATGAAACATGAATTCTACATCAACCAGTCATGGGCATTACTTAAACAAGTAACTTTTAAAATTACCTATACAAGTAATGTTGAAAACGAGGCTATTTTAAATATTACTTATATAAGTAACTTTTCTAAATATTATTTTTATAGGTGTTCATTCATGCAGATTTTACTAGCTTTAACAAATCTGGTTATTTTTCCCATGAAATATAAAAACTAATTCTCCTGAAACACTAATTGCCTTTATGACGCAATTATCTTTCATATCCCCGCTTCTTGGTCAAAGATTGGTCTCTTGGGACTATTAAAATATCATTTTCCTTGAAAATCTTGAAGGTAGACAGATAAAATAGTTAGAAACTTGTGATTTAATTAAGACTTGAAGTTATTTATAATTTGTAACTCAAAACAATTAAATATGTTCCTTAAATAATTGTAATTACTAATTCTTTCAAAGGTGTATAAAATAACTCATTTTAGTAATATTGTTGTCATTATCTTTAAAGTAACTTCTTATCTCTATACTCCTCTCAAATTAAATAAATTCTTAATTTTATGTAATAAAATGATGTAAAAATTCATGAAAACTACATTTAGTCCATGCTTCTATAGAAATATAAAATAACTCTATTGAGTAATTTAATAGTTTTTAAAAACAAAATTACCTATATAAAGTAACTAAAAAATAACTTGTTTAAGTAACGCCCCTGACTGTCAACTATTTTAAATATAAAAACACACTGGTGTCTCAGAGACAGGTTCTTCTTTTGTTTATTTGTAACACTTACAAAGATGATTATAACCCTGCTTAAAATTGGGTACCGGGGTATACTGATTTACCCTGATCTGTCTGTATATGTCCATCAGTATTTCTGTTCTTCCTATGAAACCTTTTCAGGAACTATGAATCAGAGCTTCCTGAAATTTGGTGTCCTGTGAGCATTGTTAACTGTGTAATATATCTACATCCATTGTAAGAATTTCTTAACACACCTCACAATGATTAACTATATACAGGTAGCTAATTATTATACCTCCCTTTCAAAAGCAGGCAGTTTATAGGGACTTCATTATTTCATCCCATCACTTGTCTGTTTTTTGTCCCACTTTTATATCTGCAACTGCTCTTGAACCGCTTGACAGAATGTTGTGAAATTCTGGGTACTCCTGCTTTCTCCACCTATCAGAAGTGGAGGACCAGATATAGCTAATAGTGCTGAAAGTGGTATTTAATACCAACTATTAATCAATCAATGGTTTATGCTAATGTGTTTATACTTAATTCATATATCTATGCCACCTGTTTATTTTCCAGATTTTGCCACAAGAGAATTAGCTGTGCCAGATATATCTATGGTTCAAGGTAGAATGTTAGTGTGTGCCTGGGAAACAGGATTAGAGGATGTATCAGATACAGCAGTCAAACTTATCATGCAGGCAATAGAGGTAAAAAGGGGGGTATGCTGGTTTGATAAACATATTATTGGTCAACAAAAAGTCATGGTACTTTAGCAGTGTTGTTCAAAGTAATTTTACAGAAGTGAAGTGATATTCTCTTGCTGCACTTTGCACAATATTCAATAAACTCATAAATAATTGTTGGTCATTATAACAATACTAAAACTGCATAAAAATGACCACTGAGTTTACTGTCTATTGTTTGTATTACTCTTGAGAACATATAATAGTGTCAGACATATGGAAGTTAGTGCTTTAGAGAATATACAAATGTAGCAACAAAATTTTGCTGAAAAATTATATTTTAAAAAGAAGTTCCTATTAATTCAGGAAGTGAAATTGAAAGGTTTCTCCTATATTTCAGAACCAATTAAAGAATATAATATCACAGGTATTATCTAAAAGAAATGGATACAAGTTGAGAGAGAAGAAATTTAAATATGCCATGGGAACACAAGTATTAAATCCTTACCTACGACATACTTCTCAAATAGACGACACTTCCACAGAAAGGTATGAACACAAGTATCAAATCCTTACCGCCATCATTATGTTCATAAAGTGAACACTTCTTCAGAATTGTAAGAACACATGTATCAAGTCCTCACTGCCAACATTATGTTCAAATAAAAAACACTTCTTCAGAAATGTAGGAACACATACTGTGGACTTATTATTATTTGTTTGAAACAAATTTTTGTGGTTTTCGTGGGTACAGGGGAACCATGAAATTAAATGTTCAACGAATTACATATTTTCTATAGGAATGTATTCAAAATGTAGGTAAAACTATGAAATCAAATATCCACAAAAAATAAGTTTTCCTCAATCCACCAAAAATTGGTACCAACAAAAGAAATGAATATTTTGGAAGCCCTGGTAATGGTACGCCAATTTTCAGATTATTTTTTTTGGGAGGGTCCTTGAATTCAAAAATGAAGAAGTATTATAACTGTTTTAGATAACATCAGTCAAATGTTCACTTTCATTTTTGCCTTAAGCCTTCAAACTTTTTACATTTATTAAGGAAAAAACTGCAAAAATGCCAGACTGGCCTAATTTTCAGATCTTACCATTACTGATAAATATGCCACAACCTTGCCCAAAAGAATATTTGCTATAAGTTTGAATGATCTTGGGAATTGTCAAGACTTTTGGTTGTCTTTCCTGTCATGTGATTCAGATTTATGGCAACATTTCCTTTAACCATATAACCACATAATTAGTCAATATATGACTGAAAAGTAAGGACATCCAAACAAAATTGCACCCCAATAAACCTAAATAAAACAAGATTGGTTTAAATATCAAGGAACTATAGCAACAAAGCACAACAACATTCTTAAATTAAATTGAAATTGATCTAAAGTCTGAGAAAAGTTGTATTGATGGTAAGAGAGAGGAATCTATACTACTAAAATAATGAGGTCCAATTTGTTAGCTGGCATAACGTAAATAAACAACCAATCAAAAAATTCAACTTTAGATATATATAACTAATATAGGACAATGGTGTTGATTAAAAATTACACCATTTTAGGCCCTTTTGTTTTCCACATAATCAATATTTTTAACAATAAACAAGTTCCGGGTCGAATCCGATACCGATACCAACAGTAAATGTCACATGTAGTTTCCAGTTGTAGTTGTTCTTCTTTATTCTTCCTCCACTATCTGCAGTACCACTACTATGTTGTATCGAGAAACCAGGAAGGGTTGAAACAGAACGATTTTTAAAGCAGAGAAAACTCTGCATCTTATAATCAGCATGACTTTATCAAGTGACAATACAAATACTAAAAATCCAGACTAAAAAAAATTTGTAGCTACTTTAATTCAGTCAAGGACCCGCTATGTCTCTGGTGTATTCTAGTTTTACCTCAACAAGCAGAAAACAAATGTAACAATTCAATATTTGTCACCTTCAAGTTTTAAATGCAACATTATTGTGATAATTTTATTATGATACATTACTTAAGATATGTCTTCAATTTTCAGAAATTTGTTCCTTCCAATCCAGTGAACTTTGCACCACAAGCAAGTTATAAAGGGGGTGAAGAAATAAGTAAGTCAAAATAAAATTGAGAATTGAAATGGGGAATATGTCAAAAAGACAACAACCCCGACCAAAGAGCAGACAACAGCAGAAGGCCACCAATGAGTCTTCAACGCAGGAGAAAATACCGCACTCGGAGGTGGTCCTCAACTGGCCCCTAAATAAAATGGTGTACTAGTTCAGTGAAAATGGACGCCACACTAAACTCCAAAACATATAAATGAACTAAAATTAAAAACATGCAAGACTAACAAAGGCCAGAGGCTCCTGACTTGGGACAGGCGCAAAATGCGGCAGGTTAAACATGTTTTGTGAGATCTCAACCCTCCCTATACCTCTAGCCAATGTAGAATAAAGAAACACATAGCAACACGCACAGTAAAACTCAGTTTAAAAGAAGTCTGAGTCCGATGTCAGAATAGGTAACAAAAGAAACTAAGCAAAATGACAATGATACATGAATTAACAAAGGACTACTAGCAGTTACTGACATGCCGGCTCCAGACCTCAATTAAACTGATTGAAAGATTATGTCTTCATCATATAAAATTAAGTACATACTATATACATTGTGTTGGAGCTATAAAGTACTTAGTACATTATATTTAAGTTTTGTTTATTTGTTAGATGAAACATGAATTCTACATCAACCAGTCATGGGCATTACTTAAACAAGTAACTTTCATAAAATTACCTATACAAGTAATGTTGAAAACGAGGCTATTTTAAATATTACTTATATAAGTAACTTTTCTAAATATTATTTTTATAGGTGTCCATTCATACAGATTTTACTAGCTTAAACAAATCTGGTTATTTTTCCCATGAAATATATAAACTAATCCTCCTGAAACACTATAATTGCTTATCTGATGCACTTATTTTTCATGCTTCTGGGTCAAAGATTGGTCTCTTGGAACTATTAAAATATCATTTCCTTGAAAATCTTGAAGGTAGACAGATAAAAATAGTTAGAAACTTGTGATTTAATTAAGACTTGAAGTTATTTATAATTTGTAACTCAAAACAATTAAATATGGTCCTTAAATAATTGTAATTACTAATTCTTTCAAAGGTGTATAAAATAACTCATTTTAGTAATATTGTTGTCATTATCTTTAAAGTAACTTCTTATCTCTATACTCCTCTCAAATTAAATAAATTCTTAATTTTATGTAATAAAATGATGTAAAAATTCATGAAAACTACATTTAGTCCATGCTTCTATAGAAATATAAAATAACTCTATTGAGTAATTTAATAGTTTTTAAAAACAAAATTACCTATATAAAGTAACTAAAAAATAACTTGTTTAAGTAACGCCTGACTGTCAACTATTTTAAATATAAAAACACACTGGTGTCTCAGAGACAGGTTCTTCTTTTGTTTATTTGTAACACTTACAAAGATGATTATAACCCTGCTTAAAATTGGGTACCGGGGGTATACTGATTTACCCCTGATCTGTCTGTATATGTCCATCAGTATTTCTGTTCTTCCTATGAAACCTTTTTCAGGAACTATGAATCAGAGCTTCCTGAAATTTGGTGTCCTGTGAGCATTGTTAACTGTGTAATGTGTCTACATCCATTGTAAGAATTTCTTAACACACCTCACAATGATTAACTATATACAGGTAGCTAATTATTATACCTCCCTTTCAAAAGCAGGCAGTTTATAGGGACTTCATTATTTCATCCCATCACTTGTCTGTTTTTTGTCCCACTTTTATATCTGCAACTGCTCTTGAACCGCTTGACAGAATGTTGTGAAATTCTGGGTACTCCTGCTTTCTCCACCTATCAGAAGTGGAGGACCAGATATAGCTAATAGTGCTGAAAGTGGTATTTAATACCAACTATTAATCAATCAATGGTTTATGCTAATGTGTTTATACTTAATTCATATATCTATGCCACCTGTTTATTTTCCAGATTTTGCCACAAGAGAATTAGCTGTGCCAGATATATCTATGGTTCAAGGTAGAATGTTAGTGTGTGCCTGGGAAACAGGATTAGAGGATGTATCAGATACAGCAGTCAAACTTATCATGCAGGCAATAGAGGTAAAAAGGGGGGTATGCTGGTTTGATAAACATATTATTGGTCAACAAAAAGTCATGGTACTTTAGCAGTGTTGTTCAAAGTAATTTTACAGAAGTGAAGTGATATTCTCTTGCTGCACTTTGCACAATATTCAATAAACTCATAAATAATTGTTGGTCATTATAACAATACTAAAACTGCATAAAAATGACCACTGAGTTTACTGTCTATTGTTTGTATTACTCTTGAGAACATATAATAGTGTCAGACATATGGAAGTTAGTGCTTTAGAGAATATACAAATGTAGCAACAAAATTTTGCTGAAAAATTATATTTAAAAAGAAGTTCCTATTAATTCAGGAAGTGAAATTGAAAGGTTTCTCCTATATTTCAGAACCAATTAAAGAATATAATATCACAGGTATTATCTAAAAGAAATGGATACAAGTTGAGAGAGAAGAAATTTAAATATGCCATGGGAACACAAGTATTAAATCCTTACCTCATACATACTTCTCAAATAGACGACACTTCCACAGAAAGGTATGAACACAAGTATCAAATCCCCATCGCCATCATTATGTTCATAAAGTGAACACTTCTTCAGAATTGTAAGAACACATGTATCAAGTCCTCACTGCCAACATTATGTTCAAATAAAAACACTTCTTCAGAAATGTAGGAACACATACTGTGGACTTATTATTATTTGTTTGAAACAAATTTTGTGGTTTTGGGTACAGGGGAACCATGAAATTAAATGTTCAACGAATTACATACCTTACCTTATACATTATGTTCACATTTGTCAGATACATTACACTTCTACAGAGGGTTAGGAACATTTGTATTGAATACCTTAACTTATACATTATGTTCACACTTGTCAGATAAACAACACTTCTACAGAGGGTTAGGAACATTTGTATTGAATACCTTACCTTATACATTATGTTCACACTTATCAGATAAACAACACTTCTACAGAGGGTTAGGAACATTTGTATTGAATACCTTACCTTATACATTATGTTCACACTTATCAGATAAACAACACTTCTACAGAGGGTTAGGAACATTTGTATTGAATACCTTACCTTATACATTATGTTCACACTTGTCAGATAAACAACACTTCTACAGAGGGTTAGGAACATTTGTATTGAATACCTTACCTTATACATTATGTTCACACTTGTCAGATAAACAACACTTCTACAGAGGGTTAGGAACATTTGTATTGAATACCTTACCTTATACATTATGTTCACACTTGTCAGATAAACAACACTTCTACAGAGGGTTAGGGGTGCTATAAACAGTTTCGTATAAAAAACTAGGGGTTATTCCCCGACTAAAAATAACCATGGAGGGAAATCCCTTTTTATTCATATAATTGATGAAAAAGTATCATGTTTTTTGTATTTGATTGTAAAAATTAGTTAATTAGCTTTCAATTTAAACAGGTTGAATGATTAAAATAATTTTAAAAATTAGATTAAATATACATGTTTTGAGGGGAGACAACACTGTAACCATCCTGTTTTTTTGGCAGTGAAAATTGAAAACTTATTTGCAGCCACTGTAGCTCTTTTCAAAGCATGAAACCGTACCCTGAAACAAGATTTTTATTAAAGGCCAGGTAAAAACCTATGAATTTCATACAGTTTTGATTATGGGAAATGTGCCTGTATCATGTTTATATGGGTATGCACATGACCTGATTTCAGGTTTTTTATGTTCAGATTAGGCAACTTTTTCCCCATTTTCTCTGGATAGAACTTTTTTACTATATTGAATGTACACTATATTTTTATTTCAATATAAACTAGAGAAATTTCTGATTCCAGTGATATCTAGTTTTATACAAGTATCTTTATTAACCATTCCACCATTAAGGGTCACTTAGGCATGGTCCCTTAAAATATGACGTCATAGAAAAAAACTGTTGATTGCACCCTAGGAACATTTGTATTGAATACCTTACCTTATACATTATGTTCACACTTATCAGATAAACAACACTTCTACAGAGGGTTAGGAACATTTGTATTTAATACCTTACCTTATACATTATGTTCACACTTGTCAGATAAACTACACTTCTACAGAGGGTTAGGAACATTTGTATTGTATACCTTACCTTATACATTATGTTCACACTTGTCAGATAAACAACACTTCTACAGAGGGTTAGGAACATTTGTATTGAATACCTTACCTTATACATTATATTCACACTTGTCAGATAAACAACACTTCTACAGAGGGTTAGGAACATTTGTATTGAATACCTTATCTTATACATTATGTTCACACTTATCAGATAAACAACACTTCTACAGAGGGTTAGGAACATTTGTATTTAATACCTTACCTTATACATTATGTTCACACTTGTCAGATAAACTACACTTCTACAGCGGGTTAGGAACATTTGTATTGAATACCTTACCTTATACATTATGTTCACACTTGTCAGATAAACAACACTTCTACAGAGGGTTAGGAACATTTGTATTGAATACCTTACCTTATACATTATGTTCACATTTGTCAGATAAACAACACTTCTACAGAGGGTTAGGAACATTTGTATTGAATACCTTACCTTATACATTATGTTCACACTTGTCAGATAAACAACACTTCTACAGAGGGTTAGGAACATTTGTATTGAATACCTTACCTTATACATTATGTTCACACTTGTCAGATAAACAACACTTCTACAGAGGGTTAGGAACATTTGTATTGAATACCTTACCTTATACATTATGTTCACACTTGTCAGATAAACTACACTTCTACAGAGGGTTAGGAACATTTGTATTGAATACCTTACCTTATACATTTTGTTCACACTTGTCAGATAAACTACACTTCTACAGAGGGTTGGGAACATTTGTATTGAATACCTTACCTTATACATTATGTAGCGTTCACACTTGTCAAATAAACAACACTTCTACAGAGGGTTAGGAACATTTGTATTGAATACCTTACCTTATACATTATGTTTACACTTGTCAGATAAACTACACTTCTACAGAGGGTTGGGAACATTTGTATTGAATACCTTACCTTATACATTATGTTCACACTTGTCAGATAAACAACACTTCTACAGAGGGTTAGGAACATTTGTATTGAATACCTTACCTTATACATTATATTCACACTTGTCAGATAAACAACACTTCTACAGAGGGTTAGGAACATTTGTATTGAATACCTTACCTTATACATTATATTCACACTTGTCAGATAAACAACACTTCTACAGAGGGTTAGGAACATTTGTATTGAATACCTTACCTTATACATTATATTCACACTTGTCAGATAAACAACACTTCTACAGAGGGTTAGGAACATTTGTATTGAATACCTCACCTTATACATTATGTTCACATTTGTCAGATACACTAAACTTCTACAGAGGGTTAGGAACATTTGTATTGAATACCTTACCTTATACATTATGTTCACACTTGTCAGATAAACAACACTTCTACAGAGGGTTAGGAACATTTGTATTGAATACCTTACCTTATACATTATGTTCACACTTGTCAGATAAACAACACTTCTACAGAGGGTTAGGAACATTTGTATTGAATACCTTACCTTATACATTATGTTCACACTTGTCAGATAAACAACACTTCTACAGAGGGTTACGAACATTTGTATTGAATACCTTACCTTATACATTATGTTCACACTTGTCAGATAAACAACACTTCTACAGAGGGTTAGGAACATTTGTATTGAATACCTTACCTTAAACATTATGTTCACACTTGTCAGATAAACATCACTTCTACAGAGGGTTAGGAACATTTGTATTGAATACCTTACCTTATACATTATGTTCACACTTGTCAGATAAACATCACTTCTACAGAGGGTTAGGAACATTTGTATTGAATACCTTACCTTATACATTATGTTCACACTTGTCAGATAAACAACACTTCTACAGAGGGTTAGGAACATTTGTATTGAATACCTTACCTTATACATTATGTTCACACTTGTCAGATAAACATCACTTCTACAGAGGGTTAGGAACATTTGTATTGAATACCTTACCTTATACATTATGTTCACACTTGTCAGATAAACAACACTTCTACAGAGGGTTAGGAACATTTGTATTGAATACCTTACCTTATACATTATGTTCACACTTGTCAGATAAACAACACTTCTACAGAGGGTTACGAACATTTGTATTGAATACCTTACCTTATACATTATGTTCACACTTGTCAGATAAACAACACTTCTACAGAGGGTTAGGAACATTTGTATTGAATACCTTACCTTAAACATTATGTTCACACTTGTCAGATAAACATCACTTCTACAGAGGGTTAGGAACATTTGTATTGAATACCTTACCTTATACATTATGTTCACACTTGTCAGATAAACATCACTTCTACAGAGGGTTAGGAACATTTGTATTGAATACCTTACCTTATACATTATGTTCACACTTGTCAGATAAACAACACTTCTACAGAGGGTTAGGAACATTTGTATTGAATACCTTACCTTATACATTATCTTCACACTTGTCAGATAAACAACACTTCTACAGAGGGTTAGGAACATTTGTATTGAATACCTTACCTTATACATTATGTTCACACTTGTCAGATAAACAACACTTCTACAGAGGGTTAGGAACATTTGTATTGAATACCTTACCTTATACATTATGTTCACACTTGTCAGATAAACAACACTTCTACAGAGGGTTAGGAACATTTGTATTGAATACCTCACCTTATACATTATGTTCACATTTGTCAGATACACTAAACTTCTACAGAGGGTTAGGAACATTTGTATTAAATACCTTACCTTATACATTATGTTCACACTTGTCAGATAAACAACACTTCTACAGAGGGTTAGGAACATTTGTATTGAATACCTTACCTTATACATTATGTTCACACTTGTCAGATAAACAACACTTCTACAGAGGGTTAGGAACATTTGTATTGAATACCTTACCTTATACATTATGTTCACACTTGTCAGATAAACAACACTTCTACAGAGGGTTAGGAACATTTGTATTGAATACCTTACCTTATACATTATGTTCACACTTGTCAGATAAACAACACTTCTACAGAGGGTTAGGAACATTTGTATTGAATACCTCACCTTATACATTATGTTCACATTTGTCAGATACACTAAACTTCTACAGAGGGTTAGGAACATTTGTATTAAATACCTTACCTTATACATTATGTTCACACTTGTCAGATAAACAACACTTCTACAGAGGGTTAGGAACATTTGTATTGAATACCTTACCTTATACATTATGTTCACACTTGTCAGATAAACAACACTTCTACAGAGGGTTAGGAACATTTGTATTGAATACCTTACCTTATACATTATGTTCACACTTGTCAGATAAACAACACTTCTACAGAGGGTTACAAACATTTGTATTGAATACCTTACCTTATACATTATGTTCACACTTGTCAGATAAACAACACTTCTACAGAGGGTTAGGAACATTTGTATTGAATACCTTACCTTAAACATTATGTTCACACTTGTCAGATAAACATCACTTCTACAGAGGGTTAGGAACATTTGTATTGAATACCTTACCTTATACATTATGTTCACACTTGTCAGATAAACATCACTTCTACAGAGGGTTAGGAACATTTGTATTGAATACCTTACCTTATACATTATGTTCACACTTGTCAGATAAACAACACTTCTACAGAGGGTTAGGAACATTTGTATTGAATACCTTACCTTATACATTATGTTCACACTTGTCAGATAAACAACACTTCTACAGAGGGTTAGGAACATTTGTATTGAATACCTTACCTTATACATTATGTTCACACTTGTCAGATAAACAACACTTCTACAGAGGGTTACGAACATTTGTATTGAATACCTTACCTTATACATTATGTTCACACTTGTCAGATAAACAACACTTCTACAGAGGGTTAGGAACATTTGTATTGAATACCTCACCTTATACATTATGTTCACATTTGTCAGATACACTAAACTTCTACAGAGGGTTAGGAACATTTGTATTAAATACCTTACCTTATACATTATGTTCACACTTGTCAGATAAACAACACTTCTACAGAGGGTTAGGAACATTTGTATTGAATATCTTACCTTATACATTATGTTCACACTTGTCAGATAAACAACACTTCTACAGAGGGTTAGGAACATTTGTATTGAATACCTTACCTTATACATTATGTTCACACTTGTCAGATAAACAACACTTCTACAGAGGGTTACGAACATTTGTATTGAATACCTTACCTTATACATTATGTTCACACTTGTCAGATAAACAACACTTCTACAGAGGGTTAGGAACATTTGTATTGAATACCTTACCTTATACATTATGTTCACACTTGTCAGATAAACATCACTTCTACAGAGGGTTAGGAACATTTGTATTGAATACCTTACCTTATACATTATGTTCACACTTGTCAGATAAACATCACTTCTACAGAGGGTTAGGAACATTTGTATTGAATACCTTACCTTATACATTATGTTCACACTTGTCAGATAAACAACACTTCTACAGAGGGTTAGGAACATTTGTATTGAATACTTCAGAAACTTCATCAAAATGTCTCTGTTTACATCAAGGAATTGCCAGTAAATCAAAGGAAAACATTTTTCTATATCAGTTCTGTACAGCCAATTACAGCTGTCCATTCTAAAGAATAATGGACAGCTGAAGGAAAATATTAAAAGGGTACAATTGAATTGTTGAACCTTTTTCAACAATGGAAAAAAATAATTATATATTTGAGAATAATTAGAAACGAGTATATTCTCAAATGAGATTAGTTCTGTATGAATATATGTCAATTAGACAATGCAACAAGACAAAAAGAAACAACTAAAAGACATCAAGAGGTCTTTAAATTTAGCTCTTAATCACCCAAAATATTAACAGAGACTATCAAAAGTTCTACCATTCTGTCATCAACACCAAATTTGCTGAAGTGAAAAATCCTAAAGATATAATAAAAGACAATTATTGTTTTACATGTAGTACTAAACCCTCCATTTGTTAATATCAATCATTGTTTTACATGTAGCACTAAACCCTCCGTTGGTTAATATCAATCATTGTTTTACTGTAGTACTAAACCCTCCATTTGTTAATATCAATCATTGTTTTACTGTAGTACTAAACCCTCCATTGGTTAATATCAATCATTGTTTTACTGTAGTACTAAACCCTCCATTTGTTAATATCAATCATTGTTTTACTGTAGCACTAAACCCTCCGTTGGTTAATATCAATCATTGTTTTACATGTAGTACTAAACCCTCCATTTGTTACTATCAATCATTGTTTTACTGTAGTACTAAACCCTCCATTTGGTTAATATCAATCATTGTTTTACATGTAGTACTAAACCCTCCATTGGTTACTATCAATCATTGTTTGACATGTAGTACTAAACCCTCCATTTGGTTAGCATCAATCATTGTTTTACTGTAGTACTAAACCCTCCATTGGTTACTATCAACCATTGTTTGACATGTAGTACTAAACCCTCCATTGGTTGATATCAATCATTGTTTGACATGTAGTACTAAACCCTCCATTGGTTGATATCAATCATTGTTTTACATGTAGCACTAAACCCTCCATTTGGTTAATATCAATCATTGTTTGACATGTAGTACTAAACCCTCCATTTGGTTAGTATCAATCATTGTTTTACATGTAGTACTAAACCCTCAATTAGTTAGTATCAATCATTGTTTGACATGTAGTACTAAACCCTCCGTTGGTTAGTATCAATCATTGTTTGACATGTAGTACTAAACCCTCCATTGGTTAGTATCAATCATTGTTTGACATGTAGTACTAAACCCTCCGTTGGTTAGTATCAATCATTGTTTGACATGTAGTACTAAACCCTCCATTGGTTAGTATCAATCATTGTTTGACATGTAGTACTAAACCCTCCATTTGTTAATATCAATCATTGTTTTACTATAGTACTAAACCCTCCATTTGTTAATATCAATCATTGTTTTACTGTAGCACTAAACCCTCCGTTGGTTAATATCAATCATTGTTTTACATGTAGTACTAAACCCTCCATTTGTTACTATCAATCATTGTTTTACTGTAGTACTAAACCCTCCATTTGGTTAATATCAATCATTGTTTGACATGTAGTACTAAACCCTCCATTTGTTAATATCAATCATTGTTTGACATGTAGCACTAAACCCTCCATTGGTTAGTATCAATCATTGTTTTACATGTAGTACTAAACCCTCCATTTGTTAGTATCAATCATTGTTTTACATGTAGCACTAAACCCTCCATTGGTTAGTATCAATCATTGTTTGACATGTAGTACTAAACCCTCCATTGGTTAGTATCAATCATTGTTTGACATGTAGTACTAAACCCTCCATTGGTTGATATCAATCATTGTTTGACATGTAGTACTAAACCCTCCATTTGGTTAATATCAATCATTGTTTGACATGTAGCACTAAACCCTCCATTGGTTAATATCAATCATTGTTTGACATGTAGTACTAAACCCTCCATTTGGTTAATATCAATCATTGTTTTACATGTAGTACTAAACCCTCCATTTGGTTAATATCAATCATTGTTTGACATGTAGTACTAAACCCTCCATTTGGTTAATATCAATCATTGTTTGACATGTAGTACTAAACCCTCCATTGGTTAATATCAATCATTGTTTGACATGTAGTATTAAACCCTCCATTGGTTAGTATCAATCATTGTTTTACATGTAGTACTAAACCCTCCATTGGTTAATATCAATCATTGTTTGACATGTAGTATTAAACCCTCCATTGGTTAGTATCAATCATTGTTTTACATGTAGTACTAAACCCTCCATTGGTTAATATCAATCATTGTTTGACATGTAGTACTAAACCCTCCATTGGTTAATATCAATCATTGTTTTACTGTAGTACTAAACCCTCCATTGGTTAGTATCAATCATTGTTTTACATGTAGTACTAAACCCTCCATTTGGTTAATATCAATCATTGTTTGACATGTAGTATTAAACCCTCCATTGGTTAGTATCAATCATTGTTTTACATGTAGTACTAAACCCTCCATTTGTTAATATCAATCATTGTTTGACATGTAGTACTAAACCCTCCATTTGTTAATATCAATCATTGTTTGACATGAAGTACTAAACCCTCCGTTGGTTAATATCAATCATTGTTTGACATGTAATACTACACCCTCCATTTGGTTAGTATCAATCATTGTTTTACATGTAGTACTAAACCCTCCATTTGGTTAATATCAATCATTGTTTGACATGTAGTACTAAACCCTCCATTTGGTTAATATGAATCATTGTTTGACATGTAGTACTAAACCCTCCATTGGTTGATATCAATCATTGTTTTACATGTAGCACTAAACCCTCCATTTGGTTAATATCAATCATTGTTTGACATGTAGTACTAAACCCTCCATTGGTTAATATCAATCATTGTTTTACATGTAGTACTAAACCCTCCGCTGGTTGATATCAATCATTGTTTGACATGTAGTACTAAACCCTCCATTGGTTAGTATCAATCATTGTTTGACATGTAGTACTAAACCCTCCATTTGTTAATATCAATCATTGTTTGACATGTAGTACTAAACCTCCATTTGTTACTATCAATCATTGTTTGACATGTAGTACTAAACCCTCCATTGGTTGATATCAATCATGTTGTTTGACATGTAGTACTAAACCCTCCATTTGGTTAATATCAATCATTGTTTTACATGTAGTACTAACCCTCCATTTGGTTAGTATCAATCATTGTTTGACATGAAGTACTAAACCCTCCGTTGGTTAATATCAATCATTGTTTGACATGTAGTATTAAACCCTCCATTTGGTTAGTATCAATCATTGTTTGACATGTAGTACTAAACCCTCCATTTGGTTAATATCAATCATTGTTTTACATGTACTAAACCATCCATTTGTTACTATCAATCATTGTTTTACATGTAGTACTAAACCCTCCATTGGTTAATATCAATCATTGTTTGACATGTAGTACTAAACCCTCCATTGGTTAATATCAATCATTGTTTTACTGTAGTACTAAACCCTCCATTGGTTAGTATCAATCATTGTTTTACATGTAGTACTAAACCCTCCATTTGGTTAATATCAATCATTGTTTGACATGTAGTACTAAACCCTCCATTGGTTAGTATCAATCATTGTTTTACATGTAGTACTAAACCCTCCATTTGTTAATATCAATCATTGTTTGACATGTAGTACTAAACCCTCCATTTGTTAATATCAATCATTGTTTGACATGAAGTACTAAACCCTCCGTTGGTTAATATCAATCATTGTTTGACATGTAATACTACACCCTCCATTTGGTTAGTATCAATCATTGTTTTACATGTAGTACTAAACCCTCCATTTGGTTAATATCAATCATTGTTTGACATGTAGTACTAAACCCTCCATTTGGTTAATATGAATCATTGTTTGACATGTAGTACTAAACCCTCCATTGGTTGATATCAATCATTGTTTTACATGTAGCACTAAACCCTCCATTTGGTTAATATCAATCATTGTTTGACATGTAGTACTAAACCCTCCATTGGTTAATATCAATCATTGTTTTACATGTAGTACTAAACCCTCCGCTGGTTGATATCAATCATTGTTTGACATGTAGTACTAAACCCTCCATTGGTTAGTATCAATCATTGTTTGACATGTAGTACTAAACCCTCCATTTGTTAATATCAATCATTGTTTGACATGTAGTACTAAACCCTCCATTTGTTACTATCAATCATTGTTTGACATGTAGTACTAAACCCTCCATTGGTTGATATCAATCATGTTGTTTGACATGTAGTACTAAACCCTCCATTTGGTTAATATCAATCATTGTTTTACATGTAGTACTAAACCCTCCATTTGGTTAGTATCAATCATTGTTTGACATGAAGTACTAAACCCTCCGTTGGTTAATATCAATCATTGTTTGACATGTAGTACTAAACCCTCCATTTGGTTAGTATCAATCATTGTTTGACATGTAGTACTAAACCCTCCATTTGGTTAATATCAATCATTGTTTTACATGTACTAAACCATCCATTTGTTACTATCAATCATTGTTTTACATGTAGCACTAAACCCTCCATTTGTTAATATCAATCATTGTTTGACATGTAGTACTAAACCCTCCATTTGTTACTATCAATCATTGTTTTACATGTAGCACTAAACCCTCCATTGGTTAATATCAATCATTGTTTTACATGTACTAAACCATCCATTTGTTAATATCAGAAGCCTGATAATATTTACATGAAACATGAAAGTGTATTGGTTCAAAGAAAGCACTTATATTCTATATATCATTATTGTAGACAATAAAAACACAGGTAGAAGTGAAATAGTAGGAAACAATCAAAACTTTATCAAAGTATACTTGCATTCTGTAAGGGCCTGTCCCAAGACAGGAGCCTGTAATTCAGTGGTTTTCCTTTACTGCTGTATATCATATTTGTTTTTCATTCAATGTTTTGTACATTAATCAGGCCCTTAGTTTTCTGGTTTGAATTGTTATACATTATTCATTTTTTGGCCTAAAATAGCTTGATATGCGGTATGGGTTTTGCTCATTGTTGAAGGCCGTATTGTGACCTATAGTTATTAACTTCTATGTCATTTGGTCTATAGTGGAGTGTTGTCTCATTGGCAACCAAACCACATCTTCTCATTTTTATACTTGCAGTTACTATTAAAAAGCAAGCTCAAAGTACAGAACTTACATGCTTTCTTACACTTGTCTTTATGAATTACAAATATGTTTTAACTTTTTTGGTAGTGAGGCCACATCAATAACGGCAAACGCACAACACATACCCAGTCGTAAACCACCTTTTGACGTTGGTAGTGCCCAGGCTGCAGAACAGTTATCATCAGCACAATTTCCTGCCAGTAAAGGGCCAGTAACTTTGTATGAATTGCTGGAAACATTACAGGTACGTACCCACAATAAGTGTAAACACAGTAACTCTTGAGTTACTGGTACAATCGGATCCTGCAGATATGAACAATATGAATTATGGACCTGTCATTTTTTTTGAAATATGAAACTGTTCATAGGTATATCTTTGGTTTTAGTCTTATCAATATTTATTGCTATTAGGAGCAGTATTTTTTTCACAATCAAAGAGCTTGATTGCTCTGAGGGAAATGATAGCCATTGTTTCCATTGATATTAGTATTCTTTCTCAAAAGTAATTCAACTGCACATGTATTCCCTATTTAATTTAATCTGAATATAGTTTTCACTTTAAATAATGGCCAAAATAACTAAAAGTTAACAGTAAAAAAAAAACAACCAAGTCCAATTACTCAGAGTAATACACAGACAAATGCAATTTTTTTCTTCTAAATTTTGCTCTGGACACTGTCTTTAGATTACAACAAGTCTTCTATTCCATGAAGTTTTAACAGATTTTAACCCTGGACTTGAATGGAATAGTCTATCAACAAGTATACCCCTAACTTGAATGGAATAGTCTATCAACAAGTATACCCCTAACTTGAATGGAATAGTCTATCCACAGGTAATCTATTGATGGCTGAGTTCATTATTGATCTAACAAGATTTTTAACAAAACAGAAATAATAGAAAATTAACACACCTGATGATTACTTTTTTAAAAACATTTGATCAACAGTAAGCAACAAGTGGCATGTAAGTTTCTTAATGGCATTGATAATATGGAAGACTCCGTTTATGCTGAGGGGGTGCTTTACTTCTACTTCTATCATTACACTGTTTAACTACATTTTTCGAGTTAATAGTGAAACAACAATTACCCTAAATAGCGGATAAAAACACGGAAAGGATCTCTTGAGTTGCAAATCAATCAATGGCGTGGAGAATCCAGAGCAACCATTTATTGTGATGCCTCTCATGGTCAGGAAAACTAAGCATGCGCTTAATTACATAAAGAAACCGTAAGAATTATGTTTTGATTGAGGACAACATGTCAATTGAGGTTCTCCATTTCTTTATGGAAGTTCAATTTCAAAGTTTCATAAAGGTAACATAATAGGAACAACACCACTTCAGTATTTGTCTGACGGAAATAGTTTTATTTTGGAACAACTCTCGCATTTTAATAAAACAGCGAAATTCCCAGTCTGAAGTGTTGCTAAATATATAAAACCCTAAATATAGATACTGCTTAATACTGATTTCCGTATTGAAAAAATAAACTCAAATAAAAAAGGGAGATATCAAAACATGAAGATTATGAGAAGAAAAATAACAGAAAGTTGTATAAATTCAACCTGTTTGTTTGTTTTACTCTTTAAAACAGAACAATCTTAAGGATCTGAGTTGTTCCTTAATATAAAGCACAAAAGGTTGATGTGAGAGTCAATCCTAAAAGTCTACAGATTGCTAGACAGCAATCGTATCCCACAAATCTAAGAATTCTTTAATGTTTTTGTGTTTTCAAGCATGTAACTAGGGTCAATCCACAATATTTCCCATAGTTGAAAATATTAATGGGAGATAATTGTATTGGAAAAATGTTACTTTGGATGAATTGTTTGTCATGTTAGACCTAAGTATGCTTCATTACTTGTTGGGTGCTATAAATTCTGCTTAAAAAAGGGCTATCCAATTTTAATCAAAAACAGAATTGAAATTAAATTACTTTTATTTTAGTTTTCATTGCTTCCAATATGTAACATACAATTGACT
This sequence comes from Mytilus coruscus, assembly GCA_017311375.1. Lineage (NCBI taxonomy): Eukaryota > Metazoa > Mollusca > Bivalvia > Mytilida > Mytilidae > Mytilus > Mytilus coruscus. Next base: position 130,603,806 of record CM029596.1, read on the forward strand.
ATTCAAACAAATCGGCATATGTACGAAATTAAATAAAATTGAGAAACAGTTTTTGGGGAAAGACGGCTTCAAGCCGTCAATTCCCTATTTGGTTGGCCAGACTTCCAAGCTTCTCACGTCAATCATTTTGTTTTATAGTTGGAAAAACACCTCAAAATTTCATACTGAATTGATGAGAAGGAGACACACAAATGAACAGATTGACTTTAAACACTTTTTTACACATTTCCCTTCTGTTTCTCGTGAAATTATCGTATCTTGAGCTCTCCCTTACACTACTAGGAGAATAACCCTAGCCTGCAGTTCAGTGGTACAAAAAAAAATTAAAATATATTGTAGAAGTTATTAAATGATAGAATTCAATTGAATTTTAGATAATTAACTTTCAACTTTAATCAAATGTTTTGATTTAGAAGGTGCCGATCTCTTCCATTGGTCCAAATTGACTCCATGATGAATTCTTGACTAAGGAAATGAAATTACATTAAACAACAATTAATTTCAATATTGCCAACCTTCCTACATGTTCTAGCTGTTCTTTTGCTCATTCTTTGTATGAAGACTATCAAAAGATACCCCCCAAAAAAATAGAAACAATGGCCGTCTTTTCCCTCAGAGCTCCTAAGCTCTTTGATTATGAATTACTTTCCAAATGATGTTTATTGGTGTATTCAGGTTTTGAATGTTTGCTGATAACACCTCTGATATAAGAAAAAGGATGTCAGACAGCTGTGCAATATTCCCTGATCAGGAGACATTTCATTTAACAGGAAATTGCAAATATTTGAAAATGTTTACCAATCTAAGAATGGTTTGATGACATTTAATTATGGAAAAGGGGAACAAAATAATTTAAATATTTTGTTAATTGTCTAAAATAAGGACAGTTTACCATGGTTTCAAAAAGGCGCACCACAGAAGTGATTTGCTAAATGCATTTAAATGTCACAGAAATTTAAAAGTACCTGTTATTTCTATATGATGATTTATTGTGTTGTTTACAAACTATTTTCAAAAAAACAACTTATTACCATACCCATTTCTTTTCTGAGAGCATTTAATTGTGGAATGATTTACTCATAAGTGGAAAATTAGTATTAATTGGTGAAATGTCTCCAAATTGTGAAATTTCTCCTCAACAGATTCATGAAAATTAAACCAGGAAAATCAACAATTTACAATAAATATTTGATAAACACCTATATAACAAGAAAGTCCTCACTTCTTTTAAGAAAAACATATTAAGAGTTAAAAACTATATCATGCAAAGTCCGTACACATTTTACTGATGTCTTTTTTGTGAAAGCGAGAGTCTCCCAACAATTGAAATCACAATTTCACTTGTGAGGAAAATTTCTGATGGAACAATGTGTTATTAGTACATTTATAAGTTTTTCCTGATTTTTTTTTTAAAGGAAAATATAATATGCAAAACAAAACATTTTCCCCCTTGTTCTGATCAATTTTAAAATGGATAAATCAAAATGTTTTTAGGTTGCACCTTTATCAGACCATGGTTATCTGACCTTCATTTTCACCAATTATAAACAAGATGCAAAAATTATTTTCTGTCCTTTTTCCATAAATATATGCTTGCAAGTTATTTTTCTATTTAAATCTCCAAATCAGGAGACATGCTCACGCAATTGCAACTTCCTGTTCAATGGAATGCATTGCAATCTGCTCTATTATGTTTTTGGAAAGTTTGCTACTATAGCTTGCAAAAACATAATAGAGCAGATCATAATGCATTCCATATTGTTGATAGCAGTATACTTTCCTAAGGCATCGGCCTCAAACCGGAAGTAGGACAGACTATCTTACTAGAGGATGTGTGTTCTACTCCTAGATAATGTAGTATTAGTGTTTGAATACTAATTCTAGGAAGATGCTTTTGAAATTTTGAGTTACTATTTTTTTGATAAGCTTACAGCTTGAATGAAAATGGACTGAATGTTCGCCGACAATTCAAATGAATTCAACTTCATTTTGAAAATGGGTATCACAAACACTACTTCGCGGATCTGCCCTGCGTTAACGTAACAATAACACAACTAAACCTTAGACACCAATATTAATGTTACATTCATAATTCATCAGTGCCTTACCCAACCCTGCATTCCGGCAATTTGTCTCCAATGTAACAATAACTTTTTTATTATTGTTACATTTCAATGTAACTGTAGCCAGTGCCTTTCTATATATCTATGCCTATGACATTGCATACAAATAAAACAGATGGAGGCATGAATAAAACACTATACTTAAATTTTCTCTAAGTACTCAAAGAAAAGGTTAAATCATAGAAATGATTATGATAGTTGACTTTATCCAATTTGTGGCCGTTTCATAAAGTTTGTGCTTTAAACTTTGGTTATCAAACTCAGTGGGCAGTTGCATCATGGTCTTTGGACTTGTCATATCCCAAAGTCAGATCACTTTGACCTTGACTTTGTCCTTTGATACCTATGATAGTTGAACCTTGTACAATTCGTGTCTGGATCATACCTTTTGTACCTTAAAATTTTTGTTAACCTAGTAGTAACTGCATGGTATGCAGTTTACTGTTGCATTTGGGCTTGGGGTGCATCATATACCAAAGTCAGATCATTCTGACCTTTTTCATTTGACCCCTATGATAGTTAAACAGTGTATGGTTTGTGTTTGGTGCATTCGTTTTGAACTGTATGGACAAAACTTTGTAAGCAGAAGCATCATGCATGTCATACTGACCTTGACATTCAATTTTAGAACTACACTTATGAACCTCAAACTTTGTTCCTGGGTCAGTATGATTCTTTAAGATTGACCTATAATTAACAATGTGTCAACTCAACACAGAGGCAATGATTACATCAAATGAATGGCTGAAAACCAAAAATCTCAAAATGTCATTGCCTCAATGCTGAATTTCACAGCAGCAACTAAAATGTATTACATGGTTACATATTGCCATTGTTGATTAAAGCCTTTCATATAAAATCACTTTCATTACAGTTGTATTGATTTAAGTTTGCTGTCTTTAATATTTAAAATAGGAGATGTGGTATTTTATGCGAATGAACCAGCTATCCAAAAGAGTTCAAAAGAGGAAGATATATAAACAATTATAGGTCACCATACGGTAGTCAACAATAAGAAAAACTCATACCATATAGTAAGCTATAAAGGCCCTGATATGAAAAATGGATCAATCCAAACAAGAAAACTAACAGCTTAATTAGTAACAATACAATTTTTTTAAAACAAATATGAAGGACCTGAATCAATAAAAAATACTAAAATCACAGGCCCTTGATATGGGATGGGCACATAAAGAAAATAACAGAGCTTTCTGTATACTTGATTATTTTAAATCTACAGTTTAAGGTTGCAATAGAAAATATCAAAATTTTCGTGACAAACCAATGAAAAAAAAAGTTATTTTTGATAATTGCTGATAAGACAATCATTTAGTAAAAAAACATCAAAGCTGTGATTAAATACTGATTGAAATAATACACATCTACAACCTATTTCAAATAATACACATCTACCATTGCAAACTTTCAACAGGTGCTATCCAGCACTTTGATTTTCTCATTGTTGCAGATTTTTAACCGGATTTTCGAAGTTAAAATCGGTTATTGATTTGGGGATGTACGGCGTGCGGGCGGGCGGACGGCTGACTGCAAAACAGTGTCCGTTCAATAACATGAAAACGCTATGACCAAATTTTTTCAAATTTAGATATGTTGTTTCCTGTGACTAAATGAAGGTCAAGTTCAATTTTCACAATTTTAGGTTTTCTCCTTGTTGAGTTATCACCCTTTTTAATATCCAAAAGTGGTACTTCTAATGTGATTGAGTTATTGCCCTTCGAACAGAAATTGTGAATTATATATATAAAGTTTGATTACACTAAGTGTTTTTAAATGATTTTCACCTGTTATCAGATTACAAAGCATATGGTAAATGTCTTATGACACAATTATAATTGGAGTGACAGATTTATTTGAAAATTTTCTGTTTCCTAAGTACTGATGATTATAAGCTATATAGGACTGTATAAATATAGTAAGAAATTTACTGTTGATTTTAGACATTTTGAAGATAATTACAGATAAGTTTTATAGATTTTGTAAAAGACATTGTATTAATGATAAAATTTTGGATTTTTTTTTCTTTTCTTTGGTTGATTGTTTGAAGAATTTTGTGGTAGGTTTGTTTGTTATTCTGTAAAAACTAATTTTCTGAATGCTATATGTTTTTTTTTTTTTTGATGAAGTAACCTTCTTTAAAAACTAAGCTTATATTGTCTATTAATAAACATATATTTAGATTTCTGATTTTGGGCCATTTTCAAGTTAGTCCAAATCGGGGTCCAAAATTAAACTGTGTTTGATTTCAACATAAATTGAATATATATAGGGTTCTTTGAAATGCTGAATCTAAACCTGTATTTATTTTCATTATTAATTAGATAATACCACATTGAGGTCAAAAGGGTTCTAAATTAAACTTTTGTTTAATTTCATCAAAAATTGAATTCTTGAGGTTCTTTGATATGCTGATTCTAACAATGTTTTAGTGATTAAATCATATCTAATTTTAGAGAATTTAGTTATCACTGGTTGTTGTTATTATATTATTGAGTATAATTTACATCTAACATATAATTAACCCCGAATAATTCAGTCCCTCCCTGTGATCGACTCTCCCTCTCGCGAGGGCCTGAATTCTTTATACAATAAAAAAACGCTTCACAAATCCAGGATTTTGATTGGTGCTCTCTGTGAGAGAGAGAGCCAATCAGCTAATAGCACAATGTTATTGAGATAGGTAAATCCCGATCTAATTCCGAATGATAATTTGACGATTTTTTGTTGACAAGGCCTTCAGGCGTTAATGTAGCAATCTTAGAGCAGTGGAATATAACAATTGAATTATTCGGGTTAACATATAATATCTAATTTTAGAGAACTATTTATTCAGTTTGAGTTATTTCCCTTTGAACAGACAATTATATGGATAAAATTAAACTGTTTCATTTCAATATAGTTAAATATATATTTTTCTTTCAAATGCTGAATCTAAACCTGTATTTAAATATTAAATTTTTGGGCCCAGTTTTCAAGTTGGTCCAAATCAGGGTCCAAAATTAAACTTTTTTCAATTCAACAAAAAATGAATTTATGGGGTTCTTTGAAATGATGAATCTAACCATGTATTGAAAGATTTTGGATTGTGAGCTCCTTTATCAAATTGGTCCATGTTGAGGTCCAAAGGGTCCTAAATTGAACTTTTGTTTGATTTCATCAAAAATTGAATTCTTGGGGTTCTTTGATATGCTGATTCTAACAATGTACTTAGATTTTGGATATTGGACCATGGTAGGTAAATGTCCAATTTCAAATATTTCAGTTCTTTGACCACATTTATTTTGTGTCACAAACCTATGCTGTGTCAAATATTCAATCACAGTCCAAATTCAGAGCTGTTTTAAGCTTAAATGTAGTGTCCATACTTGCTCAACTGTTCAGGGTTCGACCTCTGCAGGAAAATCTGGTTTGCTGTCACTCTGACAGCCTCTTGTTGTTCAATAATTTAATTTTTTTTTTCTTTTTCAGCTATACAGATGTTCTATAGCATCCCACTCAGTATATGCCCCAGCCATAGAAAGAGTTATCCACAAACTCTGGCATCCAAGTCGAGAGGAGATAAACCAAGAACATATTCATCAGCAAGAAGTGACAATAAAACAGTTACATAATCAATCTGCTGTCAGATAACACTAATAAAATACCTAAATAAACATCTTTTTGCTTTCTGCATTTCTTATAGGGAAATCAAGCCATATAATATTGTGGTGAGATAAAGTGATCTGTCTGACTTTTCATCTGTTTACAGTTTGTAAATGCAATCAAACTTTTTTACCCAAGCTGAATGAAATTTGTACAGTAGTTTTTACATTGGTCTACATTGAAAAATGAATGCTAGTAAATAAATTTTGTATGAGTTATGCCATTGAAAACTTTTTAACAAATTGCAAACCCTACTTTGCAAGCACCTCCGCTGTTGCAATTTGCCATAATTACCATACAAGCTGTTCCACTGTTTCCATTTGTTGATGGATTTTTAATGAAATGGAAAAGCTTTATCCTAACTACATCTTGATCCAGATTGAAAAGGAATACTGATCAAAATTTTGATTACTTATGTTCCTTGAAAGTCTTTTTGAATTGCTAAAACATATACTGTAGTTTAGTATTACATCCCCACTCCTGAGTTGGTGTTAATCATGTACTGCAATGACATTGTCTGTCCGATCCTTTGTCTGTAATTTCAGTTGCATATTTCTCAGCTTTGTATTAAATGATTTGATATTTGGTCTATAACTTTATAATGTTGAGATATTCAGTTGTGCTAGGCACTGGCAGGCATTGAATTCCTGTTTGAAGTTTTATTACACCCACCGAGCAGTGAATTTTTTGTTAAATAATTCTTACCTTCTGTATTTAGGAATGATTTGAAGTGTGATCAGGAACTTCATGATATCGAGTTATACCATGCAAGCAATTTTTTAGGTCTGCCAGGCAGATTGTCTTAAGTGAAGATACTTTGAATTTTTATTATACCCACTTACTTAATGGAGTTTTAGTATGATTGCCAATGAGACACCTATCCACTAGAGTACAAATGATGTGGATGTAAGCAATTGAGCATGGAATTTTTCCTCAATGTCTAATAACAAGTGGGGTTATACTTTGCACAACATTGTATGCAACTCCTTCTTGATTATTGCTTACTTAGGTTGTAGGTAAAAAATTCAAGCAAGAGTTATGCCACTTGTTATATTTAACAAGAGTGCACATTCTGAAATGTCTCACCTTCTTTACTGACCATTGATTTTATGTTGATAGTCCTAAATATAAAGCTTAACTAAAAGTATCAAATAAACTTAACATGATCCAAGAAAATGAGGTCAAGGTCAGATAAACCAAACCGGCAATACATGTACACCTTACAATCATTCAATACACCAAATATAGTTGACCTATTGCTTATAGTTTCTAAGAAACAGACTTAAACAGGAAAACTAAACATTGACCAATGAACCATGAAAATAAGGATAAGGTCAGATGAACCATGTCAGACTGACATGTACACCTTACAATCAATCTATGCATTAAATATAGTTGACCTTTTGCTTATAGTATCTAAATAACAAACTTAAACATGAAAACTTAACATTGACCAATGAACCATGAAAATGAGGTCATGGTCAGATGATACCTGCCAAACAGACATATACACTTTTCAATCATTCCATGCATTAAATATAGTTGACCTATTGCTTATAGTATCTAAGAAACAAACTTAACCATGAAAACTTAACATTGACCAATAAACCATGAAAATGAGGTCAAGGTCAGATGATACCTGCCAGACAGACATATACACCTGACAATCAATCCATACAACAAATATAGTTGACCTTTTGGTTATAGTTTAAGAAAAACAGACCAAAACACAAAAACTAAACACTGAGCAATGAACTGTGAAAATGAGGTCAAGGTTAAATAAAACCTGCCAGACTGACATGTACATTGTAAAAATTTTTCCATACACCAAATATAGTTGACCTATTGCATATAGTATTAGAAAAAAAGACCAAAACACAAAAACTGAACTTTAACCACTGAACCATGAAAATGAGGTCAAGGTCAGATGACACCTGCCAATTGGACATGTACACCTTACAATCATTCCATACACCAAATATAGAAGACCTATTGCTTATAGTATCTGATATATGGACTTGACCACGAAAACTTAACCTTGTTCATTGATCCATGAAATGAGGTCTAGGTCAGATGAAAACTGTCTGACGGGCATGAGGACCTTGCAAGGTACGCACATATTGAATATAGTTATCCTATTACTCATAATACAAGAGAAATTAACATTACAAAAGATCTTAACTTTTTTTCAAGTAGTCACTGAACCATGAAAATGAGGTCAAGGACAATGGACATATGACAGACAGAAACTTCATAACATAAGGCATTTATATACATAGTATCAAGCATCCAGGTCTTCCACCTTGGAAAATATAAAGCTTTAAAGAAGTTAGCTAACGCTGCTGCCGCCACCGCCAGATCACTATCCCTATGTTGAGCTTTCTGCGACAAAAGTCTCAGGCTCGACAAAATTTGCCTGGTCAGAAACTAATCTGACCAAGGCTTTGAACTAACGAGAAACAAAGGTTCTAGCTATCCAGATGACATGAATAATTCTGTCTTATTTTCATTAGTCTGCCTAAAAGGCTTTCAAAGAAAATGACCTAGACCCTATCCATGTGACACAAATATACAAATCGCACAAGCTTACAGTGATTTGCACAACAGGAATAATATGTTAAATTGGTTTAAGTCTCCAATCAACTTTTCAAAGCAAACATAATGACTCACTATTTCTGATTTTTTTGGGGGTAAAGATTGCACAAGTGCAATTTTATCTATACAGTTGCTGTCTGGTTGTCTATATTTGAACCATCTTTGAAAGTATTTGAGAATTGATGAATGAAGGATGTGAAAACTTGATACTAAATTTCAAGAAAGCTCTGATTTGTAGTTCCGGCGGGAAAGTGCTGAAAATTTAGACATGGTTTTTATGTGTAAGAATATAGTAATTCAGTAAAGTTGATGAGCAATGGATATGAAAACACATAACAGGGTATAGCATTATGGCATGAGACTTTATACCAAATGTGGAGGTATGATAAGAGCCATTTATTGGCCCCTGAAATAGTAAACTTCTAAATTATGTTATTTTATTGATTAATGAACCAGTTGCTTTAATCTGAAAACTATATGGCAGAAAGGTCACTTGTGATATCACTTTTGATGTAAAAAAATGAAGAAATTTATGTATTTGTCCTACAATGGTCTTTCACACAAAGATTTTGGTCAAAATATATAAGAAGCTTTACCCAAAAAGATATTTTAATATTTGAAACATCTTTGTCAAATACATTTTGTAGAAAAATGTCTCTTTAGGTAAAGCTCTTGCTCATATCTAAGTATTAAAACAAGATCTCGATAAGAAGGTATTTTGGCAGTTTTTGCGGTTTTGCATTAAATGTAGGAAATCCTTAAAGCAAATAATTATTAAGACAAAATTAAAACTATAAATACAGATGTCTGACAGACGTCTTGATGCATTATTATTTGGTAGATTTACAATACTTTTTGATTTTCAAATTAAAGGAGCCAAAAAAAGTTGGTCTTATTATACCTTCTCATAGTACAGTATTTAGGTACTGACATCAAATTATCTTAAATCAAAGAATTTATCTACCTCATGCAAAGCTCCGCTTACTTGTCTTGGCTTTTGCTAATATGCTGTCAGCTCTGCAATCTCATTTAAAATTTTTTTTTTATTAGTTTATTATTGTACTGCTTTGTTATTTAGTGCTTATTTTCAACTTTTTATTTTTTACGCTGTTGACATGCTGTCAGGTGACCCATAGAGGCACTTGCCTCATGAGCTGCTAATGGTTTTTTGTCAAACAGTTCTATTTAAATTTTAAAATAAATTTATAAATTTTTATATAAGATTGCTAGTAATATGAAATTTTGGTTGTTGCATGGCTTTATTCAGCTGTATGTTTTATATGTGCATGATGCTTTGTTTTATTTGTTTTGTATACATTTTTATATTTAGTAAAAAGCTCATCAGAGCTTTTGTTTGCATGTTTTATGCTATGCTGAATCAAAAAAAAATTTTCTAGGTCTATGTAAATGTCTATGCTTTACTTTTTGCCCTTTTTGGTTTGTAAGCTCTTCATCTTTTTTAATAAGACACAATTATTGTCGAAATGGGCATCTAATGTTATTCTCCTCTCAGAAACTCTGATTTGTAGTTCCTGAGAAAAATCAAAGAGCTGATTGCTCTGAGGTGGAAGAAGATGCATAAAAGGTAACTTGAATTACCATAAAAGCAGCCTCCACCAACCCAGTCTGCTTTGTGCCATTATTGCTTTCGACGTATTTTTTTCTTCCAAAAATAATAATACTCATAACTCAACCCAAACTCACTATACTTAACATAAAAATCTGCAAATACTGTTGATTCAAATTAAATTTTCTATAGCTTAATTCCATACATTCGTCTCAGCATGGTCAACTTGATGCAATGCAATTTCGCCAAGCAATCATAACAGTAATTGATTTGGTTTCACTTGAAAGTTTTCTGTCAAAGGCAGATAGTTAACTTAAAAAAAAAAACTGGCCACCAAGATTTTAGTCAAGTTTGCTTAAACTAGGGTTTTTCATTATAAACATATTGAAAAATTCTAAATATATCCAATGCAGATATGTGTCAGGCCAAGGATTGACCAGTCATGTCAGGTGATGACCTTGTTATGTTATTGCGATAATTTAGCGCACACGTGAATCTGCTGGTGTTTTACACATCAAACGATGCACCGTCAGTTGACAGAACCACGTGTGCGCTTAACTCTTTTAGCATTTCAAACCCGTTCATTTAAAGTGCTTGACCCATATATCATATTTGTTTTTCATCTAATATTTTTACACAAAAGTATGAGGGTAGGAATGGCATTTTCCGTCAGCAGTCACACAGCCCTTTTCTGAAATTTTTCATGAAAATAAAACTATTGACAGCAACAAATTACTGGTTCCGTACTCGAGCCTCGATAATGTGTGTACCTTAATGAGGAATAATGGTACAGAGCTGGACTATTCAGTTATTAAATCTCGTTTTTTATCACTTCTAAAACTTTGAAATGTATTAAGGCAATAAAGGCAATCATTGGGGACATTCCGACAATGACCGACATGAAAACTATGTACTTTCGAAATGGAATCCGTCAACAGACATTAGTTTGTTCATTGATATTTCTGTCAACAAATGGTGCATCGTTTGATGTGTAAAACACCATCAGATTCACGTGTGCGCTTGACTCTTTATTATCGCAATAACATACTTAAATATTCTAACTTTCGTTTTAAAAAACACATGTTGTCTAAAACTGGAATATGACTTAATTGATTGCATTAAAGATCTGAACGCAGATGGAACAACTAAATCCATGTATTTTTTCAAGCATCATTGATTTGAAGTCGTACTCTCCACGTATATACTTGACTTTGACTCAAGATGGATTGTATGAATATATGACAATTCTGTTTATCAATATTTTGAAACTTTCAGATACACAATTAAATTTCCCATTTGTGCACATGTGCAGATACGTTACCAACGTGGTTTAAATTAACCCGAATAATCCAGTTGTTTTATTCCGATAATTCCAATTATTAATCTACCAAAGACAATTATTACAACAATCAGTGAGAATTATTATCATGACCTATTAATGCTCCAAAACAAGCCATCAACTTTTAATTAATTTTTCTTCATGTGTGTTCATGAATTTCGAGAATTTATACCATATAAATATCTGAATAATTTTATAAAACTTTAATGCCCATAATATTATTATTTTTTAATAATTGCAAGGACGTATAAAACGTCCTTGATAAAAGCAGTCAATATAATACTTCCACGATAAAAGTAAGGAGAAGGAACCCAGGGTGAACGTATTCTAAGGGGAAGAACTCAGGGCGAACGGACCAAGGGCGAACTGACCCGATACCAAATTCACGCATGCGTACTACAAACTCTACTTTAAAAACATCCGGTTACAAGTAAGCAAATAACGTTCAAGTAAGATGAGATGAAATCTACTAATTTACATAAATAAAAGGGTTGATATTAATACATTAAAACATGAGAAATTATAACACTAACGATAGTGATCGTTTTTCAAGCCTAACTAATAAATTAAATGATGCAGATGCTTAGATTATGTGTAAACATCGGTGTCAAGATATGGCACGGACGTTGTTATGAAATTGTAAAGCACAGAAAGGGATACGGCATACGTCCTGGTAACAGTTCAATGATTTTACAGCCGGCAGTAAAGGCTTTCAGAAGACTTGAAGTCTTCTTCCACCAAAAAATCCATGGAAAATAGATGAAAAAAATTTTACAGTGGTAAAGCAGGATACCCCTGCTCTGAATATATAATGAAAAAAAAACATTACATTACATAATATGATGTAAAATAGCACCTTTAATAAAAATGCCAGTATAATAATGCAGTTATCATCTAATATTGGACTGGTGAAATCAAAACAAAATTACAACTATAAATTAAGGCTACATCTGCATAATTATACAGTAACAGGGCTAACAATGACGACAGTGGTGAAATTTGTTCAACTAACTGCTAATGTGTAAATATAGCAGCAGAATCACACTGCACTAAAATGCCCATTCAGTGGCGGATCCAGAGGGGGGGTTCCGGGGGTTGGAACCCCCCCTTTTTTTCGTGACGATCAATGCATTTGAATGGGGACATATAGTTGGAACCCCCCTTTATCCTGGGTTGGGAACCCCCCTTTTAAAAATGGCTGGATCCCCCCTGCCATTGGAAGACATAAAACTAAACACAGATTAAAAAACAACCCACTTCATTAAATATAACATAGAAGGCATAGTAATAGAACATTCATACACATCCACATACATTACTGAGGAGAGCCAGAAACATTCTCAAAGAAAATTTGAGAATCTTTAATATGATTTTACACATCTAAGCAGCAGAAGAGGTTAAATAGCCCTCTAAATTTTGAGAAAAGAATTCCCAATTTGTAACCATTGTATGTGCCCTAAGAGTGTATTGCAGACATTAATCTTAGTTATCTTTCTTTATAAATTTGTCATTTTATTGTAGTATAGATGTTTGTTTACACAAAAAGTACAATCCAAACCATTATTCTGTAATCAGCTATTTTAACTGAGTTTCATGTTGGTTTTTTTTTTCTGAATTTGGCTCATGTTAGATTTTTTCTGCTCATTTAGAATATTATAATTAATTCTGTTAAAATAATTAGCGTTTAAGCAGTAGTACTGAAAGACTTATGATTAAGGTTGATATTAAAATATATTTTGGGTTTTAATATTTAAGTATTTCAGAAGAATATCATCATTCAAAATATTCCTTGGATGTTCGTAAAATTGTAATAAGGAGACCTCAGCTGATTAGAGTTGTGTATAGTTAATATCTCAGACAATCATTTATACTTAAATATGATCCTAAAATAATGTATTATTACATCTGCAATAAATCACATTTGCTATCATCCAGATTACATTTATTATTATGTGTTTATACAATATATCTAAGGGTATCCATGATGAAAATTTTCCATTCTGATCATTTTCATGATAATATTAACAATTTCCATTCATTTATCTATTACGAAGCAATCATATACTATAGATATATATATATATTGGTGAAGGATATTATTCACATGATCTCAATTTTTATTGCATTCATTCGACAATTCTAAAATTTCTTTTAATATTCAAAACCTATTGAAATCAGCCCTTTCTTCGAAAATACAGGCAACTTCTTTTTAGTGACATCAAGAGTCCACAAAATTTGGTATACTACAAGAAATAACATCTATCTAAGCACCTGTCAATGTAGTTGGCAAGGATTACTAATAAGCTTATCAACCTTTCTACAAAATATACTATTTGCTGCCAATAAACAGGCCAACTGCAGTTTCAAATGAAAGTTCTGCAATTTGATACCAGCATGACCAGTTGGAGAAATAAAGCAATTATATTAATGGAGACATAGTTTATCAAAAATATTTAAAAGCTAATTCAGGAGGTATATACTAGGAACATTCTTGTCATTTATAAAATTATGCATGCTATGCGATAATTGAAAACTTCATACTCTATCTTCACCCCTACTAATCCAGAAATAATAGCATAAGATCGGCGATTCATGCCTAGCAATCACACACAAGTTTTCTATTTCTAGCTAGAACAGGAATTACATGATGACGAGTGTATGTATCACATTAAATGGTAAGAATAAACAAATATATCACAATTTTGCTTGTACTGATCCAGCCATAAGATTTTTCATGTCAATTAGACTTTGCCGAACTGAGTTGGCCATTTTATTAGAGTCAGTTTCTGGACTACAGTTAAAGGCAGACACACCAAATATAATCTGTGATTCCTGAGGATTATAACACAGTCCATAGCCATTAGGAACTACTGGACCAAATACTAAAACAGCTTCTTCTTTTGATGGAACCTGAAATCATAAATGAGTTATTGGTGTTGACATAAGGATCTGAAAAGTTTTCTTCTTTTAGCATTGATTTTAATTTTACTGATGCAAATATATTAAAAGGCAATATCTAATAAACAGCTGCGCCATGAGGGCATGATACGCCCGTCGTCTTGTGTGTGAATTTTTATGCAATAATCATAAATAGTTTCTGACATACGGCCTGACATGCAAAAACCCCCTTTTTTTACAAAAAACTCAAATATCTCCAAAATAAAAATTTGAATCAAAACCAAAAAGTATACAGATCTGTAGATTAATATAACTAAGAAGTGTGTAAAATTTTAAGCAATAATCATAAATCGTTTTTGAGATATAGCGCGACATGTGAAAACCCCCCTTTTTAAAAAAAAAAAAATCAATATCTCAAAAATAAAATTTTGAGTCAAAACCAAAAAATATACAGATCTTTAGATTAATATAACTAAGAAGTGTGTAAAATTTTAAGCAATAATCATAAATCGTTTTTGAGATACAGCGCGACATGTGGAAAAACCCCTCCCCCTTTTTTTACAAAATACTCAATAACTCAAAAATAAAATTTTGAATCATCACCAAAAAGTAAACAGATCTTAAGATTAATATAAATAAGAAGTGTGTAAAGTTTTAAGCAATAATCATAAACTGTTTTTGAGATACGGCGCGACATGTGAAAAACCCCTCCCCCTTTTTTAACAAAATACTCAATATCTCTAAAATAAAATTTTGAATCATCACCAAAAGTATACAGATCTTAAGATTAATATAACTAAGAAGTGTGTAAAGTTTTAAGCAATAATCATAAATTGTTTTTAAGATACGGCGCGACATGTGAAAAAAAACACACACCTGTTTTAGTTACTAAGTCCCGCAACTCAAAAAGTTTTAATCTCATTTTCACCAAAAAATATACAGATTGTTTGACCATCATAAGAAACAACTATGTTAAGTTTCATGAAATTTGGATAAGTCGTTCTCAAGTTACGGTGCAACATGTTTACGCCAGACAGACAGACGGACAGACGACATTTGTATACCATAATACGTCCCGTCAAAATTTTGAAGGGCGTATAAAAATTTGAGAAATGAACTATATACACATGTAGTTATAAGGGGGGTTATGTAACATAACTCTGATATAAGTACTAGTAAATACTTATAAAGACTCTCAATATTCATGCAATGACCTTGTACTACTATGTACTTTTATATGAATTGTTGATAAAACACTAGAAGTTTTTCATATGTTTAATAATATTATTTTAAGCTAATGATTGAAGACCAAACAAATAAATTTTAGGGACTGATTTTACTGTGATTATCATTTTGAAAAAATTTTCTACACACACACCAACAAATAACAATATGTAATGTACGAATAAAATGAATACAATTGACTGAAATAAGAACATTCAATTTAATTGATACCCCCTTCATCCCCCAAAAAAAAAAACAACAACAAAAAAACACTTGTACAGTACAAAAACATTAAAGATAATTTACTGTTGGTGGTTTTTTTGTTTTGTTTTTTTATAATTCATAACTCATTATAATTTAACAAAAGCATCAAACTAAAATGTACCAACCTGACTGGTAGACAATTTAAAATGACAACTGGTACTGTATGTTTGGTCCATATGTAAATCAGGAACATTCATTCCACTCTTTATTGCAGCAAGTTTTAATCCTAACAAATGTCTATCAATACCTTGTCCATTTATAGCCTGTAAAAAATCGGATCAATTAACAGCAATTTTCCCCCCCTATTTAACACATATATACTTTACCATTTGACAGAGAGATAAACATACATAAGAACGCTATTTATACTGAATCCTGAATCATTGCTTATATTGTGCATTTGTATATTGAAATTGAACAGATTGTGTGGGGAATTTTTATTTGACCCCTTGCAACATCTATAACATACAATGTTAACACAGAGATATGTTTTGCCTGTCTGCAGACAAATTAAAAACAAGCATTCTGAGAGTATTGCATGGCAATACATAGTCCCCTGCCGGGTAAAAATTACATCATACTGGAACAAAATGCTAACCTGTTCTATAACTTGTCATGGTGTAAACAAAAAGTAAATATCAAGTCATTATATTTAAGCATGACTAAAAACAGTGTGAATAACTGATTATATGAGTGAATTTTTCAAGTCCAAGGACCATAACATGCAGAAAATTATCAGACCAAAACAAAAATTTGAACTTGTCTGGAACTTGTCATGATAAAACTATATACCAATTATCAATCAATATCTTCAAGCATGATGAAAAAAAGTGTGGAAAACACTCTTAACATTGGATATGATTAATAGTTCTATAAAATTAGATATGATGTAATACAATGTATATCTATTTTCAAATTATAATCAAATATAAATAATAGTTCCAAATATTTTTCTTCCATTTGTCACAAACTAATATAGATATGTAACTTATCTATAAAGTGTCAACAACCTTTAACTACACAATGTAATGTAATGAAATATATACCTTAATAAAATAGATTATTATCTAATTAAAGGATTTCACTTAATAATATTTTTATATATATATATCATTCAGAAAATTAGTTAATACAAAATAACAAACAAACAAACTGGCACAAATTTTTCAAACAACTTACTAAAGAATTTCTTTAAAAAAATTAGTTATCTCTCTTTGTATATAAATATGGTTTAACATAGTACTCAAACATTAGATATGGTTTTTTTTTATGGACCATAACTCTGGACTAAATCATCAGAATGGAACAAAATTCGAACTTGATCTATAACTTGTCATGATAAAACCATATAACAAATATTAAATCAATATCTTTAAGAATGAAGAAAAAAGTGTGAAAAGCTGATTTGCCGGACTGACAGATGGACAGACAGACAGACGGACAGACAGACGGACGGAGTGCAAACCTAAAGTCCACTTCGACTTCGTCAGTAGGGGACTAAAAAGACAATCTAATGAACAGCAACATTGTTAATTAATTCATGGACCATGACCTAGGGGACAGGGCCTTGAAATAGTAGTCAAACTGATATGTACTGATAGTAATGCAAATTTATAGAAAATATCATTGATCTATCACAAGTAGTTCCTATTAAACTGACTTAAGTAGAAAATTTAACATTGAAAATTGCTTATTAATTGAAAGTCGCTGGACCATGACCTAGGGGACAGGGCCTCAAAATAATCCTCAAACTGAGATGTATAGATAGTCATGCAACTTTACAGAAAATATCATTGATCTATGACCAGTAGTTCCTATCAAACTAACTTAAGCAGAATACTTAACAGTTGTTGAGGCCAACGGAAAAGCAACACTTTTGTCTCGCCTTCTGGGACTTTTGTCACAGGCGAGACAAAAACTACTTCTAATAAACCAATGAGGAATGAAAAAATTAAATTCAATATCACATCTTCCACTTTTAAATCAATACTATCAATATAACACTGGTGCTGGTATGTGAAGCATGGCTGCTGTTTTCCATTGTGATTGATGTTTGGCTGTCTATTTGAAACTGACTTTAATTGGATATAAGAAGATGTGGTATGAGTGCCAATGAGACAACTCTCCATCCAAGTCAAAATTTATAAATGTAAACCATTATAGGTCAAAGTACGGTCTTCAACATGGAGCCTAGGAGAACAGTAAGCTATAAAGGGCCCCAAAAATTACTAGTGTAAAACCATTCAAACGGGAAAACCAACGGTCTTATCTATATAAAAACGAGAAACGAGAAACACTTATGAACCACATTAACAAACGACAACTACTGAACATCACTCCACTTATACTGTAAATTCAGATATTCGATAATTTTCTATTGTGATTGTTGAACAATGAACTTAAAGAAAGATTAAAATATTATGATTTCAGGAAATGCTGCATGCAAATAATGCTTTAAAAATTTAAAGTTTTTATTTTTGCCAAACTTATTCTATTGAAATTTCACAATAATAAAAAAAATTGCAAATATTTTTTAATTTACACTTCTATCTGTGACTTAAAGAATCCCTTTTGTCCCATAAAAACAAATTATAAACTTGGACAATGCCATAACTGAAACAATTTCTTAGTATTTCTAGGGATAAAGCTAAGAATTGCAACTTCATATAATTAAGATGAGATGCTGTGTTTTCATCAATGAGACACAATCTAGAGATACAAAGAATCAAACGATATCTAGTCCAACGGTATACATACTTCATTAACATAATTTTTATGTGAGTTGACAGCTTTCTTCAGTAATTCTCTTTTCTGCTCATGTGGCACATTAGGATCACACATCCCTTTACAGAATTCTAATGATTCAATTGAACATGATCTTATTGTGTCTGTTCTCCCGTGTTGATATTTTCGTAAGGAAGCTGTTTCATATGTAGCACAGGGCTCGTTATATAACCTAAATAATACAGATAAAAATTGTTACATAAAAGTGGTCAAATTAACTACTTGTAGAATAATTGTGAAAGGGACATTAGCTGTGAAATTCTTGTGTACGGATTTCACTCAAATTCTTATATTTGATTTATAGCATACTCAAACATATATCCAAATTACAAAGAGCCCACAAGAAACAATTAACAATGGATGGACTAGTTATAATGTATAGGCATTTTCATGTGTATTTTGGATTATTTGGCACCTAATTAACCATCTAGATAACCGCTGAAGACTGCTGATGGTCATATGACCCTGCATAAACATAAATATATATAGACAGACAAGCACTTGCAAATGTATAATGATGATTTTGTAGGTATTTTTGATTTCATGTCTTAGATTTAAAAAAAAAAACATGTAAATCGTTTTACCTGTATATGTTTTTTGAGGGCTAAATCAGTGACCAAAATGACACACTTGTTTTACTATTTCAGGCTGGAATTCTTTTTGTTAAATAACTGAGCATGCTAAATACATGCACAACCCATCTCTAGCTAAGGGTAGGGCCTCAGTGGCCGAGTGGTCTAAGTAGTCGAACTACTGTATCACTAGCCAGTCAACACGGAGGTTGTGAGTTCGAATCCCGCACGTGGCAGGTGCACTTGACTTCAATCTTAATTGACTAGGATTGTCAGTTTTCCTACCGAAGTTTGGTGGTTCTCTCAGGGCACTCTGGCTTCCTCCACCAATAAAAACTAACCGCCTTAAAATAGCACAATAGTGTTGAAAGTAGCGTTAAACACCAATCAATCAATCAATCAATCCAGCTAAGGGTCAATTAAAGGTTGTATGAATAGGATTGAAATTTGTAAGGGTTCCACGGAACCAAGTGTCTCACCTACTTTTGCTGTTGTCTATGTTTTCAGTGTGATAGGGGAATGCACATAATAAATTTACAGTGAATGAAATAAAACGTTTGAAATGTATGAAAAAAGTTATGCTTGTAAAAAATGAATACAGTATGCAATCAAATCTATAGATTTATAAAAGAGTTGAAACATAAATTTTTCGAATAAACAAATGATAAAGAAGATAATTTTTACATTGCTTAATGATTTATCCCTTAATTCATCAATAACAATGCATGTAAATAGAACATGCAATTATAAAATTTTGTTCAAAATCATTGATGCAACTAAAAAAGTAAAATATATGTGCAAATAAGAAAATTGTGTGTTATAGGAAATATGGGAAGCATATCTTTCCTCATAAACAACATTGTCAATGATTATAGAGTCAATTAAAATAAAATGCTTAACGGCCAGGTGACATAAATATGAATATAAAAGTGTATTATCGCAAGATGTTATTTATCAGGAACTGAGTTGCCCTAAATAAAAGTAGTAAAGAATTTGTGGATGTGCCATTTGGTTTATGAATCTAATAAATGTTTTTTCAAAACTTTAACTGCAGACTGTATGTAATGTTAACTGGAAGAAAAACTAAGTCCATTGATAAGTAATATACGGATAAACAGGAAATAAATTTTTACAAAATTTCCTTCTAGATACTAGCTTATGATCATAAACAAGCTTCTGTCCAAGTTTGGTACAAATCCAGGATAGTTTAAGAAAGATTAAAATTTTAAAACTTTCACCACAGAGTGAATGTAATGTTAACTGGCAGAAAAACTAAGTCCATTTATAAGTAAAATAAGGATAAACAGGATTTTTTTTTTTTTACAAAATTTACTTCTGGATACTATCCTATGATCATAAACAAGCTTCTGTCCAAAGTTGGTAGAAATCCAGGATAGTTTAAGAAAGTTATTAAAATTTCAAAACTTTTAACCACAGAGTGACTATTTGTGGACGCCGCCGCTGATGGAATGTATGATCGCTACGCTCGCTTTTGCGACAAAAGTCGCAGGCTCGACAAAAATGATGTGAATTGTTGACTTGCAAGCCAATAATACATTAGTGTTGATCTATAGATGTTTCTGACCTTACTTGAACAAAATTGAATCACACCTACTAATAATATGGAAAAATAATATCAATATTCCTCTTTTATAAATGTTTGAAACAACAAAATTATTTTTTTTTCTTTTTTGTCTAAATCATAGCTAATGCCCTTTAACATATGAGATGTCTTTGTTTTTAAAAACAAGGTCAATCAATATTGATAATTTGCAAATAATTTTAAAATTAAAATAATTTGAGGAATCACATGGGTTATTGTTTTACTAGTAGTAAGAATCAATTCTAGTTATTATTTTATTTACCTGTGTTTAAAGTTATTGCAAATGGCTGATATTGTTTTCTTAAATTGTTTAACATTTCATACCTATATAACATGTTACTTTTATTATTCTTCCTTAGTTTATTTATTTTGAATTTACATTGTATCATAGGTCAAATTTATTTGTTCAGTGTATGTTCAATGGTGTTAATATGTCCTTTGATTGAGTTAAGCTATTTCAGTTGATATTTTATAGTGTGTCTTTCTATGTTGTGATGTTACACTATTGTTTCAGAAAAAGGGTGAAGGTTTGGTACCATTAAAACGTTTAAACCCGCTGCATTTGTTTGCACCTGTCCTAAGTCAGGAATCTGATTTTCAGTAGTTGTCGTTTGTTGATGTGGTTCATAAGTGTTTCTCGTTTCTCGTTTTATATAGATTAGACCGTTGGTTTTCCCGTTTGAATGGTTTTACACTAGTAATTTTGGGGCCCTTTATAGCTTACTGTTCGGTGTGAGCCTAGGCTCCGTGTTGAAGACCGTACTTTGACCTATAATGGTTTACATTTATAAATTTTGACTTGGATGGAGAGTTGTCTCATTGGCACTCATACCACATCTTCTTATATCTAGTAAATGGGAACAATCAAGTATAAAATCAGAAACAAACCACAGGATCTTTACATAAATTTTGGTTTCCATTTCCAATCTTAAGGATGTTAATGTGAACTTTTCCATCTTATGTTATGGTTGTTTTAAGTACCTCATTCTCTGAATGAATTAATGAAATGTGCAATTTAGATATCTGATGTAAATTCTACACTTTTTTTATTTAATATTTTGTAAGCTTTAGCGGACAATGCTTGTATTCTATAATAATTAAAAACCTTTATATATTAACTATCAGTATGATGAACAATGAACAAACTGTTGTTTTCATTATTGTATTTCACCTAGTGTAAAAATTTGTGAATATTTGATAATGACAGAGTGATACAAACCTATAGAAAGCTAACTGGAAAGCTATCTGTATATAACTATCTGGACTTAATTTTACAGATTTAGGAAATTTTTTTCCATAATCTGTAAATTTGGCTACTGTTAAATCTAGGTCTTTAACTTGTCTACAAATAACAAAATATTTCAATAAAACATTTGTTGACCCTATTATCTCTGACAGTAAATAATGTTTTAAATACGTTATTGTTAATATAAAGTTAGCATGTTCAACAATACATACATGTATATACATTGTACATGTAAATAATGTAATACTGTTACTTTTTCTAACAGCCGTACAGTTTACCCTACATTCTGAGTTAATAAACTATTCAATAAACAATTTTTAATATCAAATTTGAATCAAAGTCTTACCATATTAGGCAGATAAATTACTCCATGGTCATGTTCTAAACAAAGATGTGACAATTCCAAAAATTACAGTATTAATTGAATACCTTTACAACAACTGATCAGCTGTGTCATTAAGTTAATTTGGTGGGCGAGGGGTGCAATTAATGGGAGGCACTGACATTTATAATTACTTGTGGGTGGTTGCATTATCCTTAGAATTTTATAAGAACTGCATGTAAAATTAAAATCTAATATTATGGGTGGATGGGGTCTAATAAAAGTGCCTTTGATCCCCATGTGTTAAATTCTGGAACAGCCCTTAGCATTTGTTCCTTACAAACTTGTTCACTTACATATCTAAGTTTTTTTTGGCTTGGTCTATTGCCTCTAAAGATTTATTATCCAGGTTAAATTCTAGCTTCTCCACAGGTTTGACATTCTCTGCTGGCAGCCCTTTATCATGATCTGTTTTACTACAATACAGTCACAGATATATAGATTCTTACATTTGTACAAGTAAATTATTGGATTTAAAATTTTCAGATGTGATAAATTTAGCTATCGAGATTGGATAAATCTGATAATCTACAAGCAACTATGCAAGAATCTGTTTCCCTGCTGAAATTAAATAAATTTTCATTTTTTTCATTTTTGATAAATTAAAAATCCCCTTCGAGTGCCTTCCACATTTTGGATTTTTATGTCAAAATGTCAATTTCTCTAACACCTGTAAACACATTTCGATTCATCTAGAGAGCTGATAAAGGTTGTGACCTTTCAACTTAGCCAATAAACTACTGAGATCATGGGCAACCACACGTTGATTAAATGCTTTTAAACGATGGGTCCAGAAAGGGTTAAATTGTCAAAGAATTAGAGAAAAGTATTTATACAACCAACAACAAAGTTATCACTATAATACAGTAAGAAATAAGTATTTATACAAACAACAACAAGTTATTTCAATATTCACAAACAAATTTTCAATGAAAGAACCTTAGTGAGCGCGCTCACATACCCCACGTCCCAACATTGTCATTGGAGAAATAAAATAAGTGTAAGAAAAAAAATTGTATCATAATTTCCTGTCAATATGCACATCTACATAGTATGTCCTTATTATCTACACAGTTTCATGAAATTCTGTTGTGTGGTTTCAGAGAAGTTGCAATGACAAACTGTTGCAGAAGTACATTGAAGCAAATAAGTTCAAAGGCGTAACTCCTGGAAAAAAATTGAATCATAATTTCCTGTCGATATGCACATCTACATAGTATGTCCTTATTATCTGAAAAGGTTTCATGAAATTCTGTTGTGTGGTTTGAGAGGAGTTGCGATGACAAAAGGTTGCAGTAGTAAATTGGGCAAATAAGTTCAAAGGGCTTAACTCCTGGAAAAAAATTGAATCGTAATTTCCTGTCGATATGCACATCTACGTAGTATGTCCTTATTATCTAAAAGGTTTCATGAAATTCTGTTGTGTGGTTTGAGAGGAGTTGCGATGACAAAAGGTTGCAGTAGTATATTGGGCAAATAAGTTCAAAGGCGTAACTCCTGGAAAAAAATTGAATCGTAATTTCCTGTCGATATGCACCTCTCGTAGTATGTCCTTATTATCTGAAAAGGTTTCATGAAATTCTGTTGTGTGGTTTGAGAGGAGTTGCGATGACAAAAGGTTGCAGTAGTATATTGGGCAAATAAGTTCAAAGGGGCGTAACTCCTGGAAAAATAATTGAATCGTAATTTCCTGTCGATATGCACATCTACGTAGTATGTCCTTATTATCTGAAAAGGTTTCATGAAATTCTGTTGTGTGGTTTGAAAGAAATTGCGATGACAAACTGTTGCAGTAGTACATTAAAGTAAATAAGTTCAAAGGCGTAACTCCTAGAAAAGAATTGAATCGTAATTTCCTGTCGATATGCACAACTACATAGTATGTCCTTATTATCTATAAAGGTTTATTGAAATTCTGTTGTGTGGTTTGAGAGGAGTTGCGATGACAAGAAATAGGACTGACAGACGGACGGACTGACGGAAGGACGGGTCAAAAACATTATACCCTCCGCAACTCGTTGCTTGGGGTATAAAAATGTATACACTTTAAAAAAGGAAAAACTAACCTCGTTCAACAAGATTAATTCTATATGAAAATATTATGTTAGCGATTAGTCTATTGAAGATCACAGGAAAAGAAGGTCAACATTTACTTTTCACCATTCAGTCTTAAACATAGATAAAAGAAATGTTATACAGTAGTAACAGTACCCAAGAATACTACTACTTTTGTTCTAAGGAGGAGTTTCTCTGTCATTTTTTTTTTGCTACCTTAAGGTAGCACTACAGTCAGAATTTTCTGACTCCAACCAACAGTTTTTAAAGATTAATTTCTCCAAAACTACTCAATGGATTTTTAAATTTTAATCCATTTTAAATCTCAAAATATAGCTCATTAATTGCCAAAAAGTGGTCTTCCAACTTGGATGGAAATGGCACATTCAGGTCAAATGGTAGTAAAAATTTGTTTTCATCCCTTTAATCAACCATATACAAGCTGCAAAACCATGTCTCAGATTTTTTGATATATGCCTCCAGTATGAAGATATATTGATTTAACTGCTGGGTGCCAAACCTCATTTCACCTTTCATCTTTGGAGACCTATAAATTCATTTAGAAACAAATTATCCAAAAACTGGGACACGGTATTGTAGAAAATACTCCTTTAATTACATATATCAAAGTCAAGCCAAAGGGGTACCCATAAAGTTTATATTTTCATTTTTCCTAACAAATCTCATGAAAATTGTTCTGAGAAATGACCTAAAACGGAATTTCCCCTTAGAACCCCTATAAATGCAACATAAATACAAAATTCCACTGGGAACATCCCAGGAGTGTTCTGACACCATTACTTTATCAATAGAACCACACACTTTGTGTCTTTGATGCTCTAATGCTGTAAATTTTGCATTATGTGGCACTGTGCAACACTAACTTGGCATTTGGCGGAGTTTGACGTCACAGATTTGACCAATATCTGTGATGTAGTATATAAATATAGACAAAGCTCCGCCTCTGTCCAGACAGTCTAAGATAAGAGAATAACAGGATTGACCAGCTGCATATAATCAATATTTAACATAATTATTCTCACTATAAAAATAATATTCATTTGTATTTCAAAAGAAATATACTATTACTGATATAAGCTAGAACATTAAAATTGTGCATCAAAAGACATGTTCATAAAAAGATCCAAGACCATCCACTTCTTTAAAAAAAGACACTCCCACATGATCATGATGATTTTTGAGTTTTATGGAATTGAACGCATAAACTTAAAATTGGTTAAAATGCCTAAAACTGTATTTAAATGTAGAAGACCAAATAGAAGAAATTTATATAGGCAGTCAGAGGGTTTTAAAGATACTTTCACACTCTTATCCATATTTTTCGGTTTCATTTTTTGTAGATTTCTTCCCTTTAGATTTTTTCCTTTTAATATCTTTTTCTTTTTCTCTGTTTATAAACATGTTATATAAATTAATTTTGTTGCAATACAATGAGATAAGACCACAATATTTATCTTGTGGTCAGGGATTAACAGCTGGACACTGGTATCAACAGGTGATTGACATATAAGCCCCTCCCAAATGCCTATATATTAAGATTAATTACCATGTGCTTTTATTTACATAAGATCATTATCAATTTACTCCCTGTTGTGATATGATAATGACTTTGGGATTTTACAAACTGTGCAGAATAATACTTAATTCAAAATTATGTGATAAAAAATATCTTCAAACTAGAGGCTCCAAGGACCCTGTGTCGCTCACCTGATATTTTTATTTACAATTGATGCATGATAAATGCAACTGTTGTACTGTCGTTTAGTTTCAGAGATATAAGACTAAAAGTGCATTTTATTTCAGCCATGTGTGCCATGTTGGCAGGAGGGTCATCATACACAGTGGTCCCTGGATATCCTAGTGGTGATTTAAACCAAGTTTGGTTTAATTTGACAGTAGTTTCAGGGAGAATTTTGTAAAATTTATCTAACGAGAAATGCGAAGTGATGAGAAAGTTTGTTGTGAAGTTTTGTTGTTGCACAACCCCCCCCCAAAAAACAAAAAGGTAATAAAAAATTATCATTTAAGGGCAATCTTTCCTATTAATAATTTCTGCAAAATTCAGTTGATTGTGCAAGGGTTGTATAGCCACCTGAGGTCGTTAAAAACTCTCATTTGTTGTTGCAAAATTCAAGTGGTTTTTGAATTGCTTTGTTGATCTTTTTTTGTATTCAACTTTTAAACAACAAAGTACAACAAATATGATGACTGATACTCATGACACTGAAAATATGGTCTTCATTCTTGTGAAGAAAATGGTAAGGTTTGAAATATTTCTTAATTATTAATTCAATACCAATACTTTAATTTGTATTGGATTTATCCCAGGAAATGAGAACAAGGGACACAATTAAATTCAATTTTTTCCTAAATTTCTGATAAAATATAAAATGAAGAACTATATTTTTTAATGAGAATTTTTTTAATAGTTAATTGATAATTTGAACAATATTAATTAAGTTTTAGATCTTGCATGGTTGATTAATTTTCTCTCAAAATTTCTGATATTCTATTAAAGTTTTAAATATAATATGAGGCAGGCATTACCTGTGAAAGGGGATGAAGTCTGTATAAATTAGTGTAGGAATTCAAGCATCATTTGCACTTGAATCTGTAGAAAATGAAGCCAAAGTACTGAAACATATCTGACATTCGACCTATTGTTCGGGATTATAGTTGTGACATCATTTTCAATGTAAAGAAAGAAACACCATCATCAGGTATTAATGTGGTTTTTTTTTCATGTTATAGAATTATTAATTATTTTTATTGCCAGTACATTAGTAGATTGTTTTCTATATTAATTTTCTACTGCAGTTTCAGAAAAGAAGATTACAAAGGAAAACATTTTGTAAAAAATTCTGAAATTAATGAAAATTGTTAAAATTGATTATAAAGGGCAATAACTCCTTAAGGGGTCAACTGACCATTTTGGTCTTGTTGACTTATTTGAAGATCTTACTTTGCTGAACATTATTGCTGTTTACAGTTTATCTCTATCTGTAATAATTTTCAAGATAATAACTAAAAGCGGCAAAATTTCCTTAAAATTACCAATTCAGGGCAGCAACCCAACAACCAGTTGTCCAATTCATCTGAAAATTTGAGGGCAGATAGATATTTACTTGATAAACAAGTTAATCCCTGTAAGATTTGCTTTAAATGCTTTGGTTTCAGAGTTACAAGCCAAAATCTACATTTTACCCTATGTTCTATTTTTAGCCATGGCAGCCATCTTGGTTGGTTGGCTGGGTCACCTTACACATTTTTAAACTAAATACCTAATAATGATTGTGGCTAAGTTTGGTTGAATTTGGTCCAGTAGTTTCAGAGGAGAAGATTTTGTAAAGATTACAAAATTTACAAAAATTGGTAAAAATTACTTTAAAGGGCAATAACTCCTTAAGGGTCAACTGACCATTTTGATCATGTTGACTTATTTGAAGATCTTACTTTGCTGAACATTATTGCTGTTTACAGTTTATCTCTATCTGTAATAATTTTCAAGATAATAACCAAAACGGCAAAATTTCCTTAAAATTACCAATTCAGGGCAGCAACCCAACAACCAGTTGTCCAATTCATCTGAAAATTTGAGGGCAGATAGATATTTACTTGATAAACAAGTTAATCCCTGTAAGATTTGCTTTAAATGCTTTGGTTTCAGAGTTACAAGCCAAAATCTACATTTTACCCCTATGTTCTATTTTTAGCCATGGCAGCCATCTTGGTTGGTTGGCTGGGTCACCACATATTTTTAAACTAAATACCCTAATAATGATTGTGGCTAAGTTTGGTTGAATTTGGTCCAGTAGTTTCAGAGGAGAAGATTTTGTAAAGATTACAAAATTTACAAAAATTGGTAAAAATTACTTTAAAGGGCAATAACTCCTTAAGGGTCAACTGACCATTTTGATCATGTTGACTTATTTGTAGATCTTACTTTGCTGAACATTATTGCTGTTTACAGTTTATCTCTATCTATAATAATTTTCAAGATAATAACCGAAACGGAAAAAATCCTTAAAATTACTAATTCAGGGCAGCAACCCAACAACCCATTGTCCGATTCATCTGAAAATTTCAGGGCAGATAGATCTTGACTTGATCAACAATTTTACCCCTGTCAGATTTGCTCTAAATGCTTTGGTTTCAGAGATATAAGCCAAAATCTACATTTTACCCTATGTTCTATTTTTAGCCATGGCGGCCATCTTGGTTGGTTGACGGGTCACGGACACAATTTTAAACTAGATACCCCAATGATGATTGTGGCCAAGTTTGGTTAAATTTGGCCAAGTAGTTTCAGAGGAGAAGATTTTGTAAAGTTAACGGACTGACGACGACGGACGACGGACGACGGACGTAAGTGATGAGAAAAGCTCACTTGGCCCCTTGGGCCAGGTGAGCTAAAATCATTGTTAGTGCTACCTTAACTCACTGTAAACCAAATTATTTAAGCTGATTCTTTTTATGCATTTAATAGTCCCATTCTAGACCACTTAGTAGCAATTTGTTTTCAAGATTTTCTAAAGTGGTTGATGTAAGATCTAAGATAGACAGCTTCAAAACTCTGCTACAATATCAATGAGGCTACCAATAGGGATTCCTTTAGCTGAGAATGACTACATGATCCACAAGGCTGACAACAGGGCTATTGTATGACTTACCAAAATTCTACTACATGATCCATAAGGCTAACAACAGGGCTATTGTATGACTTACCAAAATTCTACTACATGATCCATAAGGCTGACAACAGGGCTATTGTATGACTTACCAAAATTCTGCTACATGATCCATGAGGCTGACAACAGGGCTATTGTATGACTTACCAAAATTCTACTACATGATCCATGAGGATGACAACAGGGAATCCTTTAGCTAGGTCTGACTTACCAAAATTCTGCTACATGATCCATGAGGCTGACAACAGGGGGTCCTTCAGCTGTTGTATGTTCATAACTTAAACCACAAATACCATTCCTACCAACCACAAACTGAAAAAGTGAAATAACTTTATTAACAGAACAGCAATCTCAGAAGGAGTTGCATTCACAAGGTGTTATTGTCACCAAAAATAAAAATAAAAGTCCCATAACTCTTGTAAATATGGAGACCATTACCATATCCCCTAGGACCCTTATACATACTGTTAATTCAGCTAAGTTCAGTTTGACAATGGGTAGATTTTACAAATCCTTTTTTCATACATAAATAAATTTGGACAATTGGATGATTCAAGCTAAAACTCTGTGTTAATATCTTTCTTTATAGTTATTTTACACCATGGTGCAAATTTTATCTGAATAGTTTGACCAAACCAAATGTTGCCTGCCACAAAGCCACTTACCTGTATAGTTTTATCGAACCATCTGTTGCCTGTATTTAATTGACTGCCACCACCGTGTAACATCATTTTAGCCGCTACACTCCTCTCGTCAGACATGTCAGCAGGCAAAAGTTCATCAAGGCAGAGTACAAAAATACTTCTCTTTATATTCTGTATTGATGCTTTGTTTGTTTTATCTGAAATACAAGTATTTCAGAACATGAGTAAGGTAGATGCTCATACTTAATTTTACCAAAACCTAAATACAAAATCCCCATAATTTGTCATATATGTTACGGAGATGTTGTTTACCGAGCCGGAAATTTAGACATGATCTGGGTAAACTTATCAATCCTTTAAATAAATTTATTTAAAAAGTTACCAATTCAACACTATAATTAGATCTTTGAATATTGTTTTTATTGGTATTGTTATCAGTTAATTAAAATCAAACTAAATATTATTTTTATATACATATGCACATTCATAGCTCTACTATCTGTCGTTACCTGTATCTTGGCATTGAACACGGTCATGTTCTTTCTGACTGTTAATAACGTCTTTACACTAAATCCATTGGCTGTTGGATGTGTACTGATTGATATTTTAGTCTTAGATGCATGATTTGTTTAATTTCTGTGTCATTTGGTCTCTTGTGGAGAGTTGTCTCATTGGCAATCATACAACATCTTCTTATTTCTATAATTATGACTGATGTACAGTACTATAAAAAAAGACCAATTACAATATTACATTAACAATAAAATTAACATTATTTTGAAAGGATTTAAGCCTGTTATTATTTTAGGAATTTCAGGAACTCTCATCTTACCCTGTGTAAAATCAGTCTGACTCTGACAGATTACATTGTCATTTGAAGAAAGCTAGGGGCAAACATGAGAAAAAAACTCTTTCATTTTTTACCTCTTATATAGCTTTAGAAGAGATAAGGAGAAAAGAGTTTGAGAGGAATGAGTGTAAATGGTTTAATACATTCAAAAAGTATCAAAACATTAAAATTTCAAAATACATGATTATTGATGCAATCTCTGAATTGTCAGTATAAGTGATTGAAATATTGATTATTTTCAATAGTACCTACCTTTAACTAAATGATTATAAGCTTTAGCCCAGGTGTTTCTATTCTCAGAAGTAAGAATGCCAACT
The DNA here is from genome assembly GCA_017311375.1 of Mytilus coruscus. Taxonomy (NCBI): domain Eukaryota; kingdom Metazoa; phylum Mollusca; class Bivalvia; order Mytilida; family Mytilidae; genus Mytilus; species Mytilus coruscus. The sequence goes on from CM029596.1 coordinate 130,634,638, forward strand.
GGTGTACTGGGATTTTTCGACATTTCAACTACTTTCTGCAGCTGGTTAAAAATCTGGTCTACACTTAGAGGCTTGTGGTTTTTACCATAAGCTTCTAATGAGAAAAACTGAACGAAAACAAAACAAGCATATTAGTTAATTGCAAAAAGAAAACGACCATTGTAAAATGTTCAGGCCTTTAAATAAGAGGCAGTACCTCATACAGTTACATTATACACTAATGATAAGTTTAACCTGAATCAAGTGCTTTTATATGTGGAATTCATAAAATATATGTAGAAAAGTACCTTCTGCAAATAAGAAAACTAACAAGTCATATGAAAGACACTGACACTCCTGGATGTTAAACAAAATATGGTTTGGTTGTTGTCTCATTGATGTATACCAACGTCTTCTTTCATTTTTTCTGTATACAAATAATGCAAATGTTTGAAAATTGACTTCAAAGTATTTATCAAATTTAACATATATTTATTTTTAAAGTAACAATAGCCCTACATTCTCATTATTTATGCATTAACTGGGAAGTATTTGTTTCTGAAGAAAAAAATTTTCAATGTCAACATCATTTATTTTGCCTCACAGAGATTTTTAACAAGTAAACATCATTTCCAAGTTACTTAGAACAACATGTATGATATCGTTGATGTTTTTCATTAAAGCTAAAAAAAAATTAGGTAATACCCAAGAACCAAACAGTGAGACGTTAACAGTATGTAATCTATGTAATCAACCAAACAGAGAGACGTTAACAGTATGTAATCAACCAAACAGAGAGACGTTAACAGTATGTAATCAACCACACAGAGAGACGTTAACAGTATGTAATCAACCAAACAGAGAGACGTTAACAGTATGTAATCAACCAAACAGAGAGACGTTAACAGTATGTAATCAACCAAACAGAGAGACCTTAACAGTATGTAATCAAACTATTATCACTTCAATTACCTGGAATTGATCCAACAGAATTTTCACAAATTATTTTTAAAAAAAACACCTGCTAACTCATTTTATCAAAACAAGTCTAGTTATTATGGACATGTTGTGATTGGTTATTGTGAAGAATTCTAAAGATTCCTATAAGGGTATTGAGTGTAGCTCCTAACTTTTGTACAAGTTTATACATCTCTGGTTGTCTAATGTTCAGGTTTGAGCGTTCCTGTGCGGGTATTGAGTGTAGCTCCTAACTTTTGTACAAGTTTATACATCTCTGGTTGTCTAATGTTCAGGTTTGAGCGTTCCTGTGCGGGTATTGAGTGTAGCTCTAACTTTTGTACAAGTTTATACATCTCTGGTTGTCTAATGTTCAGGTTTGAGCGTTCCTGTGCGGGTATTGAGTGTAGCTCTAACTTTTGTACAAGTTTATACATCTCTGGTTGTCTAATGTTCAGGTTTGAGCGTTCCTGTGCGGGTATTGAGTGTAGCTCCTAACTTTTGTACAAGTTTATACATCTCTGGTTGTCTAATGTTCAGGTTTGAGCGTTCCTGTGCGGGTATTGAGTGTAGCTCCTAACTTTTGTACAAGTTTATACATCTCTGGTTGTCTAATGTTCAGGTTTGAGCGTTCCTGATGAAGCCATAAACCCACTTCAGACGCATGACATTTAATAAGTGTTATTTTCTTTTATTAAAACAGCAGAATAGTTATAGGTTTCATAACAAGCGAAAAAACAGATATCACTTGATATCAACTCGATATCTAATTTCAATATAAACAACAAACAAGCCTTTGGCGAGAGTTGATATCAAGCGATATCTAACTATCATGAGTTGTAAAACCTATTTCTCTTAAGGTCAACACTCTCATTGTGTTAAATTACAAATTCCGTGCATCGTTGATCTAGTTATTGCACATACCAGCATGATGTCATATGTCCTGCTCCTGCATCAAACTTTAACATCTGACATTCTAAAACTTTTTGTACGCTTCAGAATGAAATAAAATTTGTCAAAAGAAGATTTCCAGGTGAAAAGTGTGCGTGTTTTGTATATTATTGAGGATATCACATATGTCTGTTGCCATGGATGAAATGTACATTGTCCTAACCTTTGAAAGTCATCAATGACCTAATGAATAGCCAATGGAAATGTTGTAATATCGTCTCATGATGCTGGATAAGCCAATCAAATAAACGCATTTTTCGTTTCACTACTTCGTATCACAATCCCTGCAGTGTGATACAAGAAATATCTCTTCATGTAAGAAATAGACAACAGGCTACAACCGTAAGAAAATTGCCTTTATGTCTTTTACAAATAAACAAATTTAGGGCCTTTTATAGCTTGCTATGCAGTATGGGTTTTGTTCACAGTTACATATAGTTGCTAACTTCTAAGTAATTTGGTATTTGGTAGTGAGTTGTCTCATTGGCAAAAATACCACATCTTCTTATTTTTAAATTCAAATAAAGTTTAAAATGAATTATGCACAAAAATTACATTTTTGAGTGTAGAGGAAGGGATAATGTTGAATTTTCATAATTCCAGAATAATTCACCTCAATGTAATTCCAATCAAATACTTACTGTATTATTATGAATGACTGTGACGTGGGTTGGTGGGCTAGGTTCATCGGGGGGAAAACACTCCCATGTATCCTTCTTTAGTCCAGGTGTGCGGCAGGCAGACAAGATTTTGTAAAACTGAGTCATGCACAAGGGATTCTTTCCCATATATTCTACTTCCAATGTCTGTCTGTAATTATATCATTTCATTATGCAATGTGGATATTCCTGGACATAGAACAAGAGGCTGTCAAGTGACAGCAAACCGGATTTTCCTGCAGAGGTCGAACCCTGAACAGTTGAGCAAGTATGGACACAACATTTAAGCTTAAAACAGCTCTGAATTTGGATTGTGATTGAATATTTATAATAGATTATTATCTAATTAATAATGAAAATGATATTTGCAAATCTGAACCCCAAACAGGATCATGTAAAAATTAAACATTAACACACACAACAAAAATAAAATACCACATAACAACTGTGACATCTACCTTCATAACACACATGACTTAAAAAAAATAGTTATAAAGAAATTTTGATGTTATCATTACTGGTTCATGGAATAAGTTTGAGTTATTTCCCTTTGAACAGAAATATGGTTTAACATAGTACTCTAACATTAGATATGATTTAATCACTAAAAATAGTTCTCTAAAATTAGATATGATGTAACACAATGTATATCTATTTTCAAATTATAATCAAATATAATTAATAGTTCCAAATATTTGTTCTTTCATTTGTCACAAACAAATATAGATCTGCAACTTATCTATCAACTTTATCTACACAATGTAATGTAATGAAATATATCCTTTAATAAAAATAGATTATTATCTAATTAAAGGAGTTCACTTCATAAAAAAAATTATATATATAGCATTCAGAAAATTAGTTTATACAGAATAAAAACAAACCTACCACAAAATTCTTCAAACAATTTACCAAAGAAAAGAAAAAAATCCAAAATGTCATTTATCATTAATACAATGTCTTTTAAAATTTTTAAAAAATGAGTTATTTCCTTTGAACAGAAATGGATTAATTCATCAAAATTGAATTCTTGGGGAAAGGGCTATAACTGAAAAACGAGAAAAGCTAAAATCGTGAAAATTGAACTTGACCTTCATTTAGTCACAGGAAACAACATATCTAAATTTGAAAAATTTCTTCAAAGTGTTTTCATGTAAATGAGCGGACACTGTTTGGCCTGCCCGCCCGCCATACATCCCCAAATCAATAACCGATTTTACTTGAAAATCTGGTTAAAATTAATAATGTGTTGTTCTGCATACACCAGTAACACCCTCATACTTAATACTGTCAGAAAACAGGAAGTAGGTATCCGGCATGTCTGACAGATTGGAAAAGCACTCACACATATCAACTCAAATAATAAATATTATTGTATAAATATCAAATATTACATGAATAAATATAAACCAATTGAAAAGAGAAACTAAAGGCCTGATTTATGTTAATAGAGATAAAAAGAACATTAATGGCAGACATAAACCAATAATAACTATAGTTATTGATATATTATGTTTATTGCAAACAGCCCTTTATCTTGTTTAATAAAGAAACATTTTCTTTTTTATCACGTGTCATAATGCATAAGGAAATTATTCAAACCTTATAGTAAATTAATTGGATGTTTAAGCTATTAACTTGGCATCAACACTTAGTTAATTACTATTTTTTTATAGCTTGCTATGCAGTATGGGTTTTGTTCACAGTTACATATAGTTGCTAACTTCTAAGTAATTTGGTATTTGGTAGTGAGTTGTCTCATTGGCAAAAATACCACATCTTCTTATTTTTAAATTCAAATAAAGTTTAAAATGAATTATGCACAAAAATTACATTTTTGAGTGTAGAGGAAGGGATAATGTTGAATTTTCATAATTCCAGAATAATTCACCTCAATGTAATTCCAATCAAATACTTACTGTATTATTATGAATGACTGTGACGTGGGTTGGTGGGCTAGGTTCATCGGGGGGAAAACACTCCCATGTATCCTTCTTTAGTCCAGGTGTGCGGCAGGCAGACAAGATTTTGTAAAACTGAGTCATGCACAAGGGATTCTTTCCCATATATTCTACTTCCAATGTCTGTCTGTAATTATATCATTTCATTATGCAATGTGGATATTCCTGGACATAGAACAAGAGGCTGTCAAGTGACAGCAAACCGGATTTTCCTGCAGAGGTCGAACCCTGAACAGTTGAGCAAGTATGGACACAACATTTAAGCTTAAAACAGCTCTGAATTTGGATTGTGATTGAATATTTATAATAGAATATTATCTAATTAGTAATGAAAATGATATTTGAAAATCTGAACCCCAAACAGGATCATGTAAAAATTAAACATTAACACACACAACAAAAATAAAATACCACATAACAATTGTGACATCTACCTTCATAACACACATGACTTAAAAAAATAGTTATAAAGAAATTTTCTTTTTTTATCACGTGTCATAATGTGCAAGGAAATTATTCAAACCTTATAGTAAATTAATTGGATGTTTAAGCTATTAACTTGGCATCAACACTTAGTTAATTACTATTTATCATATTGGAAGTGGTTTGTTTCTTTTTCTCATAATCTAAAGACATTTCCTTCTTTTGTCACAACCTGTGAATCATTTAAAAATCACTCTTGCAGCAAATTTTATTTGTAATTCTTCTGATTGTGGGCAATTCACTCTAAAATGTCTGTTTATTCCACAGGTAATATGTCAGAGACATAAATTAGAGTGAAATCAGGTCCAATCGCCTTCTTTCACATTAATCACTTGATACCAGCAAGAGAGACTTTTAACTGAATCACCTTGTGTGTTCTGTATTAATTCATGTATACTGACTATCAACAAACATACAACACCTTGTGTGTACTGTATTAATTCATGTATACTGACTATCAACAAACATACAACACATTGTGTGTACTGTATAAATACATAAAATTGAGAATGGAAATGGGGAATGTGTCAAAGAGACAACAGCCTGACCAAAGAGCAGAAAACAGCCAAAGGCCACCAATGGGTCTTCAACACAGGGAGAAAATCCCACACCTGGAGGCGGGCTTCAGCTGGCCACTAAACAAAAATGTGGACTAGTTCAGTGAAAATGGACATCACATTAAACTCCGAAACATATAAATGAATTAAATTTAAAAAAAAAACATACAAGACTAACAAAGGCCAGAGGCTCCTGACTTGGGACAGGCGCAAAAATGTGGCGGGGTTAAACATGTTTTGTGAGATCTCATTCCTCCCCCTTTACCTCTAGCCAATGTAGAATAAACAAACACACAGCAATACGCACAGTAAAACTCAGTTTAAAAGAAGTCTGAGTCCGATGTCAGAATAGGTAACAAAAGAAACTAAGCAAAATGACAATGATACATAAATTAACAAAGGACTACTAGCAGTTACTGACATGCCAGCTCCAGACCTCAATTAAACTGATTGAAAGATCATGTCTTCATCATATGAAAATCAAGCACAATCCCTCCCTTTAGGGGTTTAGTACCATACCATCATAAAATATATGAGAAGAACATAACCCGTATCATGCCAACAACTGGTTTTAGAATAAATGTGTTTATTTCCGATGCAAAGACCCTATGAGTGAATCAATATTAATTCTAAAATATGCCATCTTTAATGACCTGACAACAGTATCGTAACTATATCCTTTCTGAATAAGTCTGTTAAAAGGTTTGGTTAGCTTTTGAGGTGAATGACGACATTTTTGTGCTTTGTATAGAATATTACCATAAAAGATTGGATGTGAAATACCTGAACGTATAAGATGTCTGCATGTTGAGTTATATTCACGAATGATGTCCTTGTACCAATGATAAAATTTAGTAAATGTTTTGACTAGTTTGTGATATCGAAAACCCTGGTGTAATAATTTTTCAGTAATACAGATATTTCTTTCGTTAAAATCAAATACGTTGTTACATACACGAGCGAATTGAACAAATTGAGATATATAAACACCATAAGATGGTGACAAGGGAACGTCACCATCTAAAAATGGATTATTAACAATAAGAAATGAAAAATCATCTCTTTTATCGTAAATTTTGGTATTAAGCTTCCCGTTAAAGATATAGATATCAAGATCCAGGAAAGGGCAGTGTTCATTGTTAGTATTAGCTTTATTTAAAGTCAGTTCAGCAGGATAAATCTCTTTAGTGTACATACTGAAGTCGTCATTATTGAGAGCCAATATATCATCCAAATATCTAAAAGTGTTATTAAATTTTTGTTTCAGATGTTGTTTTGATGGGTCTTTGCTGATTTTAGTCAGAAATTGTAACTCATAACAATACAGAAACAGGTCTGCAATAAGTGGTGCACAGTTAGTCCCAATTGGAATTACGATAGCTTGATGATATACGGAATCTCCATAGCGAACAAACATGTTTTCTAGTAAAAATTCAACTGCAGTTATCGTATCAAAGCAGGTCCAATTGACATAGTTCTTTTGTTTGTTGTCACTAAAAAATGACCTAAAAGAGTTTGAACATATATATTCACATTCTGACTTTTTAAATGCCCATTTAATTAGATGTGTGAATTTTTTCTTGAGATTATGAGGCAAAGTGGTATATAGGGTAGAAAAATCAAAACTTTGAACAGATTCGCAATCACCAATGTAAGCATGCAATTTATCAAGTACTTCCAACGAATTTTTGACACTCCAAAAGTAATTAATTCCACTATTTTCAAAGGCCTTATTTGAACAATTTATTACCAGGTTTTTGATTGTACCAAGTGTACTAGTAAGTAGATTAGACAGTTTAGTAGTGGAACAATGGCTTGAAGACGAAATAAATCTATATTTGTAAGGTGTTTTGTGCAGCTTTGGAAGCCAGTACATAGTTGGAACTTTCATTGTATTTGGTTCTGCTTGTAAAGAGGTAGCTGTTTGTTACAGATGTCATTTGCCACATGTGGAGCAGGATCTGCTTACCCTTCCGAGCACCTGAGATCACCCCCAGTTTTTGGTGGGGTTCGTGTTGCTTAGTCTTTAGTTTTCTATGTTGTGTCATCTGTACTATTATTTGTCTGTTTGTCTTTTTATTTTTGGCCATGGCGTTGTCAGTTTGTTTTTGATCTATGAGTTTGACTGTCCCTCTGGTATCTTTCGTCCCTCTTTCTGAAAATGGAGTCGGTTTGAATGTTGGTGAATTCATGATTTCCTTTTGCAGAACCTCAATGTAAAATTTACGTCAAACAATAATGATATTACTGGCAGCCTTATCAGCCGGGACAAAAACAAATTCCTTGGCGAGTTCTTTTAGCTTATGTTTGATAGAGAAATAGGGCTATTATGGTTGTTAGGAGTAAAATGTTCTTTAAAATATTTAATACGAATATCGACTATGTTGATTACTAAATTAAAACTAGATGTGTCGGAACGACACGAATGGCCCTGTCTCAAAAAGTTGAAAAATCTGCAATTTCAACAACACATGTGGACACAAACATGCATGGATAGTATCAAGCTCTCAAGACCAATACTAGTTTGATGAAAAATTTCCTTGATGAATGAGTAATTAAATTTCAAACTATCAGTAAACAGGAAGAAGATGTACTGCAGATCTAACAAGATGTGTTGAAACGACATGAAAATCAGCATAGCGGAATGAAACATAAACTTGATTTGTAACTCATCATGGTAGTCTCACATATCAAAAATCAGCGCAAAATCTGAAGGCGTATAGAAAAAAAGTCAGTATAACTGTGTTTTCAACAATTTATCAAAGTCCAAAGCCCTTAATTTCAGCAAAAATCAGTGGAGCGGAACTAAACTTTAACTTGATCTGTAACTCATCATGGTTAACTCACATACCAAAAATCAGCCCAATATCTAAAGGCGTTTAGAAAAAAAGTCCGTATAACTGTGATTTTCAACAATTTATCAAAGTCCAAAGCCCGAAATCTGGCAAAAATTAGCGGAGCGGAATGAAACTTAAACTTGATCTGTAACTCATCACGGTTAACTCACATACCAAAAATCAGCCCAATATCTAAAGGCGTTTAGAAAAAAAGTCTGTATAACTGTGATTTTCAACAATTTATAAAGTCCAAAGCCCGTAATTTCGGCAAAAATTAGCGGAGCAGAACAAAACTTAAACTTGATCTGTAACTCATCATGGTCAACTCACATACCAAAAATCAGCCCAATATCTAAAGGCGTTTAGAAAAAAAGTCTGTATAACTGTGATTTTCAACAATTTATCAAAGTCCAAAGCCCGTAATTTCGGCAAAAATTAGTGGAGCGCCCAATATCTAAAGGCGTTTAGAAAAAAAGTCAGTATAACTGTGTTTTCAACAATTTATCAAAGTCCAAAGCCCTTAATTTCAGCAAAAATCAGTGGAGCGGAACTAAACTTAAACTTGATCTGTAACTCATCATGGTTAACTCACATACCAAAAATCAGCCCAATATCTAAAGGCGTTTAGAAAAAAAGTCCGTATAACTGTGATTTTCAACAATTTATCAAAGTCCAAAGCCTGTAATTTCGGCAAAAATTAGCGGAGCGGAACGAAACTTAAACTTGATCTGTAACTCATCATGGTTAACTCACATACCAAAAATCAGCCCATTATCTGAAGGCATTTAGAATAAAAGTCTGTATAACTGTGATTTTCAACAATTTATCAAAGTCCAAAGCCCGTAATATCGGCAAAAATTAGTGGAGCGGAACTAAACTAGACCGTACTTTGACCTATAATGGTTTACATTTATAAATTTTGACTTGGATGGAGAGTTGTCTCATTGGCACTCATACCACATCTTCTTATATCTATTTACTGCAGGGTTTGTTGCTCGTGCTGTGTGGATGCAGTAGAATGTGTCCCGTGCTTGTGGTGTATGCCCTTATATTTTCAATTATGGGTTGTTTGCCTGTGAGAGCTTTCACATGTTTATTATATCTTTGTTCTTTATTGTCGATTATATATTATGGTGTTTGGATGTATAAATACTCACCCACGCCTGCTATTTTATTATTGCCCCTGCTATGGTTTTACTAAGATTTCTTACAATCTCTGTTTTGCCCTGTGTTTGTTATATGTCAGTATTGTAATACTTAAGTCTTTACGTCGGGCCTTTTATAACAGTTTTGTAAGAGTTCTTTTACTGCTTTGCCTATTATTTCCTATTCCGTAATTGTGATCCTTATTCATTGTTACAACCTCCGGTCTTTTATTTTTCTTATACCCTATTTAATTATCATGATTTTACGTAATGGAAAGAAAATTATTAACAACACAACTTCTAGGATATCCACGTGCTTAAACAAACGTATTTGTAATGCCTCTACAGCCAGATTGTTTAACAAAATGCACGTGGGTATCCACAAATTTTCCTGCAATGCCAAAAAGTGACTAACCTGTTTTAGATTAACTTCACAAAATACTGTACGGTCAACAGTGAGCGGAGAGCTTTTCGCTCTCCTTTCCTGTGACATTACCTGAAAAACTCAAAACCTTATATATGTGGTAACTTGAACCCAACCTAAATGTGGTATTCAATATGTGGGACAGACGGACGAGCGTATTACAAAAGAAATCAAGAACACCTTTACGCTTTCAGAGACCTAAAAATTCAAAAGTTTGATATATCAACATTAAGATAAGCATAATCACAATCTAAAATTTATTAAATTCCAACCACTTAAAACCGTTCAGAAACAACCAGGAGAATCACACAAGCAATTTGAAAAATCACGTGAAATTCGCGAATTATTTTGGATAAAAGACTTCAAACTGCTTATCCTCTCGGTCTTAATGACAAAATATTAGGACAGGGAACATAACTAAAACTTCAATCGATGTCATTAATATTGTCGATAAACGACTTAGAAATAAAAGGTCTCATGGCAAACGCAAAACCGTAATCAACGTATTAAACATCGTATAAATTATACACTTGCTGATCTGTTATCTATAAAAAATAATGGCAGACATCAAGTATTATGCAAACTGGGTCAGATACCAATAAGTAAATTATATGCTATTTTTCTGGAGTGTAATACAATTTCTTTTTTAGCCCGATGTATGAATACACCGTATTATTACAGCCTTTTGTCATCATAGGCTATTTCCTAGTATCGATAAACCTGAAAATCATAAACGGTATTTTCTTAAATTAAAATATATAAATAGAGGTATTGATTTTATTAACTTATCTAGTATATTCAATGACTCTACCATCCAAAGCCAAATACCTCCATATTTTGATAATATAGAACCACCTATTATTTCATATTCTTATAAAAACCCAGCAGAAGTTTGATTTTTAATTATACGTCAGTTACATCAGACGTCAATATAGTAAATAATGTTCCTTCCACTTGAGATTGTGAAACATCTAGTTTTAGATATGTTCCTATGGTCATGTCCTTACAGGAGACCTCAACATTGTCGAAGACTGTGAGGTCATAACTTTTCTTAAGAAAGGACTGAAATATCGTCCTCCATCTAAAATAGATTGGAAACAGTGTCGTCAGGTTATTAAAGACGCTCTGTCTGTCTACTGTAAAATTGGTGTAAACGTGAAAAATCTGATAAAAATCTCTAGACAGTTATTTGAATAAAATTATGAATACTGTTAATATTCGTATATCTCATTTTGAAAACAATTCTGAAATTAGTAATAGGGTCCATGATATTCCCATTTCCAGAATAAAGAATAAACTCAAGTACTATAAGCGGTTTGTGTTCGTACCGGCAGATAAAGCAGCATATAATGTAGTGGTGGTGTGACGCATATACTACACGGAAGTTCTCCAAAACGAAATTCATCTACATTCAGGTCCGTACGCTCCACAGAGAGTCAAATTGTAAACAAGCATATCACTGCCACTACCCAGCTTAAAGCCTCTTCCGAACATTTGAAAGTCCCTACTATGTATTGGTTACCTAAATTGCACAAAACCATTTAAATTCCGTTTCATCTCCGCATCTAGTAAGTGTTCTACTACCAATCTATCAGTTCTTCTAACTACCTCCCTTACTACTATCAAAGAACTTGTTATTAACTTTTGTAATAAAGCTTATGAAAATAATGGTATTAATTATTTTTGGAGTGTTAAAAATTCTTTAGAGGTTTTAGATAAAATACATGCTTTTGATGGTCCTTTTAATTCTGTTGACAGTTATGATTTTTCTACTCTCTATACTACACTTCCACACAATCTTATCAAGAAAAGTTTTCATATTTAATTAAATGGTCTTTTGAAAAATCTCATTACAAATTTATTTGCTGTAACTCGTTTAAAGCCTTTTTCTGTAACGAAAAAGGAAAGTATGCTAGATACACTTACTGGAAATGTGAAGATATGATTGAAGCTTTAAATTTTCTCCTGGACAACATATATATACGTTTCGCGATAAAGTGTATCGACAGGTAGTAGGTATTCCTATGGGCACTAACTGCGCCTTTAATAGCAGATTTATTCCTGTATTGCTATGAATCTCAGTTTATGACCAAACTCAATAAAGACACGTCATTGTTACATTTGGTTGATACATTCAACAATACCTTCCGTTATCTAAATGATAATTTTTCGTTAAATAATCCAGAGTTCTCTAAATATACTACGAAATTTTCCCAATAGAACTTACTTTAACTAAATCTAACATAAACAGCAGTAGTTGTCCTTTTCTGGACTTGGACATTTCAATCTCTAAAGGAAAACTCCATACGAAAATTTACGACAAAAGAGACGATTTTTCATTCCCTATTGTTAATTTTCCTTTTTTAGACGGCGATGTTCCTTTGGCTCCATCATACGGTGTGTATATATCCCAACTCGTTCGTTATGCCCGTGTGTGTAGTGATGTCATAGATTTTAACCAACGTAATCAATGCATCACTAGTAAATTATTAAGTCAGGGATTTCGTTACCATAAATTACGTAAGTTCTTTCATAGATACAAAGATTTGATTAGTAAATTTGGCTGTACCTGTAGAAAACTGATTAAAAACGGTATTTCACATCCTAAATTTTACGGTAATATTGTACTTAAAGCGCGGAAATCACTATATGATCTGTGTAAACTCATCGAACCTTTAAATAAACTTATTAGTTCAGGTTATCTTACCAATGTTGTAATTAGATCTTTGAATATAGTTTACATTGGCACTAATATCGATTTTGTCATCAGCAAATTAAAACATAACTAAATTTGTATTCTTTTCAAACGGGATGTTTAAAGACACACCACGTTCATTTTGATCTATAAAGAGGTTAAACTCCTAACTATCCTACTGTCTGTCGATACATTTATTTTGGCATTGCACTAGTCATGTCTTCTTTGACTGTCCATGACGTTAAAATACTAAATCCCTGGGATGTGTTTTAGTTGATTTTAGTCTCTGATGCATGATTTTTATTATTAATTGTTTTGGCTTTTAACTAGCTGTCAGTACCTGTGAGTACTCTCAAATCGTACTTTCTTGTTTATTTGACCTGTTGATACTAATTGTAATGCTTTTTTGTTATTTAATGTTATTCAGGGTTATATCTGGTCTATATACCAGCTTTGATAAGTGTTTGGTACTAATATAAATTTCCACTTGTACTATGAACATCAAAATTATTTATTTTGTTAAAATATTTCCTTTCTCTATTGTAACTGTATACGTATACCTAACAACAAAATTATTTTATTTACCTGTGTTTAAAGTTATTGCAAATGGCTGATATTTTGTTCGAGCATATTGTTTTTCTTAAATTGTTTAACATTTCATACCGATATAACATGTTACTTTTATTATTCTTCCTTAGTTTATTTATTTTGAATTTACATTGTATCATAGATCAAATTTATTTGTTCAGTGTATGTTCAATGGTGTTAATATGTCCTTTGATTGAGTTAAGCTATTTCAGTTGATATTTTATAGTGTGTTTTCTATGTTGTGATGTTACACTATTGTTTCAGAAAAAGGGTGAAGGTTTGGTACCATTAAAACGTTTAAACCCGCTGCATTTGTTTGCACCTGTCCTAAGTCAGGAATCTGATGTTCAGTAGTTGTCGTTTGTTGATGTGGTTCATAAGTGTTTCTCGTTTCGTTTTATATAGATTAGACCGTTGGTTTTCCCGTTTGAATGGTTTTACACTAGTTATTTTTGGGGCCCTTTATAGCTTACTGTTCGGTGTGAGCCTAGGCTCCGTGTTGAAGACCGTACTTTGACCTATAATGGTTTACATTTTTAAATTTTGACTTGGATGGAGAGTTGTCTCATTGGCACTCATACCACATCTTCTTATATCTATTTACACTTGATCTGTAACTCATCACAGTTAACTCACATACCAAAAATCAGCCTAATATTTGTAGGCGTTTAGAAAAAAAGTCCGTATAACTGTGATTTTCAACAATTTATCAAAGTCCAAAGCCCGTAATTTCGGCAAAAATTAGCGAAGCGGAACGAAACTTAAACTTGATCTGTAACTCATCATGGTTAACTCATATACCAAAAATCAGCCCAATATCTGAAGGCGTTTAGAAAAAAAGTCTGTATAACTGTGATTTTCAACAATTTATCAAAGTCCAAAGCCCGTAATTTCAGCAAAAATTAGCGGAGCGGAACGAAACTTAAACTTGATCTGTAACTCATCATGGTTAACTCACATACCAAATACCAGCCCAATATCTGAAGGCATTTAGAAAAAAAGTTCGTATAATGGTTTGTTGCGGAATGACGGAATGACAGAATGACAGAATGACGGAATGACAGAATGACGGACAAGGGTAAAACTATATGGCACTCATTCCAATTAATAATTGACGGGGGACGATATTTAGGTCCTTTACTAAGGAAAGATTTCAACTCTTGGTCCTGGACGATGTTAATGTCTCCTGTTATAACATGGGAACTGGGGCCATAAATGTATTTGGAATTACTGCAATTTCATGACGTAGGTGTATTGTTACTGATATCAACATCTTTACACACCTCGCTATAATTAAACACATATTTTCGGGTAGATTTTTTATAAACATAACAAATTAGAGGGAGCTCAGTATTATGAAAATAACCAGGAATTTGCTCTTTTACGGAATGATCATTAAAAATACCGGCAATATTTACAAAATCAAAACCTTTATTGACATATTTGATTTTAATGAAATGTTTTTGTGGTCTTCAGGGTGATCAATTTTGGGAAACAGTTTAGAATAACAATATGCAATTATAATTTGGCAATTTCATACTTGGGACTGCATTTTGGAATTGTGTTGCAATCCTCCATAATTTGATGTAATTTATTAACAGGTAAAGAACAGAGCTTGGTTAACAGATAATGTCAGCCATTGTTTTTTGAAATAGTAATTAGGTCTGAAATATTTGTATTGTTAGTACGAAATTTCCTCTGATTGCGATTTATTCTACGTCCATGAGAACGGTGTATACTGACCATCAACAAACATACAACATCATATTCATCACATATCTCATAATTACAATAACTAAGATGAATTTTACTATACTTTATAGGGCCCTTTTGGTAATATAGCTCCTACATTTTTGCATATTCATACATCCCTGGCTTCCAAATGTTTGAGCGATGCAGAAGAAAGTTCACCCAGAAAAGCACTTCAGACGCATGGAATTTATTAAGTATTTTTTTTCATTTACATACTCACTCATCAACCATAATTTTATAGTCCAATACTCCAGCCACAAGTTTTGCAGCAAATCTGAAATAAATGACTGTTTAATGTTACATGTACATTTTTTTTTCAAAACAAATAACTGAACTAATGGTATTATCAAAGTTAGAAAATTAGCTATTCTTGTATCAGGTACCCTCTGCTATAAGAACTTGCTTGATACACATACACTTTCTGATCTTTTGCTGTTAATAATTTCTTGGTTGACATTGTTTAATGTTACTATTGCATTTATGTCCTTGTTAATGCTGAAATGATTCAATGATTATAAAACGACTTATATAAATGTGTGCCAGGCATATATTTTGTACAAAACTCTATGTCAAATATATCCATTGAAATAACACACGAGTAAGGGTATCTTATAATAAATACTTTTTTATATAGTTAATATGGAAAATTTTCTATCACATTCTGTAGTAACATGAATTAATGAGGTTAAAATGCTGTCAGATACTGCTTAAGTGTAGAAAGTGTATGTGATACAGATTTTGTGATACATTGTTCTCTTTATTTAAGACCTGTATCAAAAAAAAAATTTACAAAGAAAAAAATCTACAGGTATTCCAAAATTTTGTTATACATGTTATACTAATAGTAATGAACATGTTGGATTATAACATCATCCCACGTCCTTGTGTCTATGGAATCACTGTTTCAAACCTCAAATGTCAATCGATTTCTGTGTAATTCTGTTTTAAAAGTTCAATTCCATGATGACACCACCCCCTATTCTTATCCCTTTGTCCTGTAGAATCATTCTTCTATACCTCAGCTGTCATTCTGTATCTGTGTATTTTTTTACAGCACAATTTCAGGATAAACCCAAACCCACCAACCTCTAATTACAGCCCTCTGTCATGTAGCATCGTTATCTTATACCTCAGTTGTCCATCTGTATCTGTATAATTCTGTTTTGGTAGAACAATTCCAGGACTGACGTGAATTACTACAGGATTTCTGAATTCTAAATAAGCTACACTGGCCCACCATTCTGATAACTGAAAATCATACAATCAAATATTTTAACACTGCTTTTCTGGAATGACAAATGGGGAAAATTTTCAAAATTGAAAGGAAGTTTACTTTCACCAATCCAAAACACAATATACAATTGATCTAAAGATATTCAAGTTAGTGTTTGACATGTGAAAAAATGTCAAAGACCAATAACTCTGAAATAACAAATGAAATCTCATT
Organism: Mytilus coruscus; assembly: GCA_017311375.1. Taxonomy (NCBI): domain Eukaryota; kingdom Metazoa; phylum Mollusca; class Bivalvia; order Mytilida; family Mytilidae; genus Mytilus; species Mytilus coruscus. The sequence goes on from CM029596.1 coordinate 130,651,073, forward strand.
CTCACTTATGACTTCATCAATCATAACAGAATTTTGCACGGATATAAGTTTTTTTTTTTTTTTTTGTAGCTTTGAATTATAGAAATTTTAATGAAGAATAACAAACTACAAATGTGCATCAAAGCCTACCAATAACTGTAAAAGAATATAATCATTCTATAAATTGTTGAATAAACTTTATTCTGATCATCTGCACAAAGTATTGATCAGGTTAATTATGTACTACATGTGTAAGAAATTCATAAATAAATCATTACTAATTCTGACCCATGCTAGACTTGGGGAGCTTGACATATTGTGTAGACATTTGATCTTTTGTTGTTGACTGTATATTGACATCAAGATGTCCTTTGGGTATTCTGTGTTGGGTTGCTGTCTCATTTCACTTGCACTCCATATCTTTTTATTTTAATTCATATTAGAAGAAGATATACAAATTTTCTTCAAATCTTGATCTGTTTACAGCAATAAAGAAATCTTACCCAATTTACTTCCTTTGCTGCTCTTTCCTCTAAGAACTTCTGTAGTTTTGGTCCAGAATTCCTTCTAAACTCCTCAACATACTGTTAATATAAATGTATTTATGAACAATATCAAACCTACACATGGTAGACAATGGAGCTAGCAGTCTAAGAACATTTTGTTTTGTTTAAGAATATGGTACACCTACTTATCGTTCATTGTACAAATTTAAGAATCTAATGCATTAAGCCAAATTAGGAGCAAAAACTTGAAGGTCCACTTCAGACCAATCAAATGGCCCCTTTTCAAAATGTAACAAGAATGTGTCCATAGTACACGGATGCCCCACTCGCACTATCATTTTCTATGTTCAGTGGACCGTGAAATTGGGGTCAAAACTCTAATTTGGCATTCAAATTAGAAAGATCATATCATAGGGAACATGTGTACTAAGTTTCAAGTTGATTGGACTTCAACTTCATCAAAAACTACCTTGACCAAAAACTTTAACCTGAAAAACTTTAACCTGAAGCGGGACAGACGGACGAACGGACGCACAGACTGAAAAACATAATGCCCATAAATGGGGCATAAAAACATTAAATAATACAAATGTAGCACTAGTGTCAGCATTGAATATCTAATTCTGGTTGAAGGACAAAGTCTCCAAAGTGACATTATCTAAAATTGGTTAACTGGCTAGTGCATTAAGGTTTATAGTGTGCTATAAATTCTGAACCAAATTGTAGTCATTATTTGGATTAGAGCTAGGCTGAAATTTGAAATGATCCTTCTGAAGAGAAACATTTTGGTAATAAGAATTAAGAAAAAAAAAATGATTAACATGATTAATATGAGGACTTATAGAAGTATCTAATTTTCTTAATAAAAATATGTGTAATGAGAATTGAATAGTAAAACTTGACATGGTAAAAGTTTTTTTTCACTTCTGATTGTATATAAAAATAAGAAGATGTGGTATGATTGCCATTGAGACAATGTTTATGTTCTATATTTGCTAAAGATAGTTAACCTTTTTTGTTTGTTCAAAGTCTTCATCAGAAACCAATGGTCTAACAGTTCTAAGATACTTCTGCAGTGTGGCATCTAAGGCAGGGACGGGTAATTTAGGCAAGGATTCTTGCTGGGCAAACATTCTCCCAATTACTTTTGTGGGCTTCATTTTCTGTTGTTTTCCTATGATGTTTGTTATCTGAAATAATAAAAAAGCAATATGTGGTTATGATTGATTTATAGTTGTTTACTTATTCAGCAGCATAAATTCACTGGGTTTAATACAAATATAGTTGTGTTCCTTGCCTCCATACAAAACTTATCATGCTTATATAAACTCTATGTTGTGTTTTGTGTAAGTACTGTTGTTTGTCTTTTCATCGTTTTTTGTATTTTGCCATGGCATTGTACAATGTTGTAAGTTTGTTTTTGGACTTATGAGTTTGAATATCACTTTGGTAACTTTCGTCTCTTTTTTAAACATATTCTGGAAACTATTGGTTAAGCACTGTTGAAGTTCAGATATTTTTGGTGATCAGATCATTTCCCTTGAAATTCTTGAATACAGTCTTTGAGAATATGACCATTTTACCTACATACCTAATATTTTTTCTAGAAGGAGGCATGAAACAAGAATACATTTTTTTTAGCTTGAGGAATTTTTTTTAGTTAATTACGTTCTTTCAACAAACATGGCAAACATGTATTGAAAAATTCAAAGAATCTGCAAAATAGAAAGTAGGTATCTGATAAATCAGAAAAGTCATCAAAGGTTACAACCCATCAAGTGTTGTCAAGTTGCTGACCAAATATAAAGTCATTCTGTTTAGTAGTTTCTGAAAAAATGTGATGAAGATATTTGTTGAACAAACAGATTGAGGGACAGACTGATTGCAATATAATCCCAACTTTTGCAGTATAATCATGATAATTTTACAAAAGGCCAAACAAATTTCTAAATGTAAAGGTTACCTTGACCTTTGAACTGAAGTTTATCATGTTTATAGCCAAAATAAAGAGTCAGGGGTAATACTTATACAAGTCATTTTTATTTACTTGAAGATGCAAGTAATCATATACTTGCATATGTAAATTTGTAACATTTATATTTTCGTTTCAAGGTTTGAATAATCCCCCCTTAATCTTCTCCAAAAAACAAGTACATTAATGCTGAGAAAGGTTTATTTTTTCGTTTGAAGTGGAAATAACTTTATACTGCATTAATCAACAAGTTTTCAATGTGTTTAAAATTGAAAATGCTCTGCTCTATAGCTTCCATAGTCAGATACTAGTAGTTAAAATAATAAAACATTAAAGTATTTGTTAACTACTTCTAAAACTGTCATGCTTCACATGCAATTGTGTGTTACTTAGAGACATGTATCATTAAACTGTCAACCTTTTTTAAAAAAATCTTAAAAGCTACTACAAGCTACCATTGAGAAAATTTTTAACAATTTCATTGCAAGTTTAAATTTCTACATTTTCTTCAAGAGCAAAAATTGCTTGTAGTGTTGTAAAACATGTAAAATTTATACATTTGAAATTTGTGCTCAAATAGCTATAGGCTGTTAGAAATTACTCAGCACCAATGTACAATATACATGTGTCCATTAATCAAAAAGTTGCCATCGAATACTTGATATTCAAAAAATCCCATTACACTGTTATCTTAACAAATCTATCATAATAACTTGACAGGATGTTTTATTTCAGTATGTACTGGATAAATACAACTGTATGCAATAATCCCATTTTAGACTAGGTACCCCTATAACTGTATAAGCCTGGGAATCTAGTGGCTAGTCACATATCGACTTAAAAAGATGCTCGAATTACTCTTAAAAAAAAATTGTGATAAAAACTGCATTATACCTCAATTGGTCTATCTCACTGTCAAATGGATTATACATGAATTGAGTTATCATGGTTATAATCCATCAATAAATGGTTATTCCTGACTATTCCAAATAATTATGACATCTTGAAATGCTATTTTAATTGTTTGTTTTGACGCCCCAGGAAGGCCTTACAGCAAAAAATTAAAATTTAAATAATTATTTGGACTAATTCCTGACCTCTTATATACACCAATCTTGAGTTGTTTTTCATGAATGAGTTAAACCGGTTGACCCAGGGTATATCGGGGTAAACAACGTCATCCAACAATCGGTTCTTACTGTGACATTATAACAAAAGCATTGTGACATAGGAAATTTCCGGGAAAGTGCACCAAGCATTGCCAAGTCAAAAGTCAAATGTTGCCATTCTCTTATTTTCCAAAAAAAGTTAATATGAAAATAAAAAGAGTGGCAGCATATATAAAAGCTTTTATTCTAATATTGTATAGATAAGAGCAAGAAAACACTAAATAAAAGAAAAGAACCTAACACATTAAAGAATATTTACTAACAAAAGTTAAACAAAAAAATGGGTCCATGCCCCAAACGACTGTGACTTGATGTTAAACAAAAATGTCAGAGGTATGAGCTACCATAAACATGATAAACTTACCACAGAAGATCTAACTACCCGATGCATAACTGTGTCCTATATTTTTAACCCAGATAAAGTTCAAGTTATTCTGTTCTGTACACACGTACTAAATGGTTCAAAGTTCTACTTAGTCAACTACAGAAATTATCCCCCTTTGTTTATATTCCTCTTCAACTCGACCAATTTTGGCGGGAAATTAGAACCAGAGACATATAAACATTATATTGTATTGTATGTCTCTGTTAGAACCAATGATTTGTATTGTATAGTATACAAATCCTTGTTAGAACTAAAGAATTTTCAGGCTACATATATATTTTAATTTTAGTTATGGATTTAAATCATAATACTTTATGTACTTTGCCAAAATGAATTATTTTATCATACAATTTATAAAACTATAATTAAAATGAAAAGAATATGTCGGGGAGCTTTTTCAAGCTACAGGTGATCACAGGTTGTCTGAGACTACGAGGGACGACACTCTGCACACGGCACGCATATTGGACTTATATTATCGATCGGTCGCAGTGATAATGTGTCATTTATTACAGATTTTACAACTGAGCAGTTCGTGCTGTGAACATCAACTTTTTTAAGAAGCAGATTGAATATCACTTTGTACATTCTAAAATAATTCCTGAATTCGACCGGGTGTTGAAGGTACTTCTGTCTTCTTCTTAGCAACCAGTTTTTTGTCCCCTAGCTTTTCACTCTTGTGCACTTTATACTTCGCCTTATCCTAATGGTAATACACAGAATACACAGTGAAATTGCAAGCAATCATTCTGTGAGAAGTATATTAGGGACTTATTTATCTTTGTAAACATTGAACTCCCGCCTTTACTTTGAGAAGTTTTTGAAGAAAAACTTTGATAGTGACAGCAGATAACTTTGACCAAGTTTTTGATGGAAAACTTCAATAGTGACGACAGGGATTTATTTACCTAAAACATTTCATTTGGAAATTTGGAGTTAAGTGTCAAGTATACTCTGCATTCCAATTTAAACGGCTGATAAAATATTTTTTTCTGTTATAAGATTGAGCTGTAGAAATCTGTCCTATAAGAAAAAAAGACACTTTTACAAACAATACAACCGTCAGTTGAGTAAATGAAGAACATCAGTAACCGTTGTAATAGTTGATCACATAATAGAAAAGGAAATAACAAAAATACCGAACTCCAAGGTAAACGCGCATCTGGCGTCCAAATTTTAATCCTGGTATCTATGATGCGTTTATTATCAAAAAGGGAAAGTCCATGAAAACTGCCAAAACACAAACGCTCGACTGTACGTATTAACCAACGAACAATTTTGCCGGTTGTTGCTTTCAGGCACAAAAATGATTAAAAAAAAATACGAGAAACCTTTCGACCTTTTCGGATTTCATGAATTCTTGAATTGCATTTCGAGTCATATATAGCGTGCGTTTGACCAGAAATGGACTAGACGAAATTAAAGCTATGAAAGCAGTGAACATTTGAAATCATGTTCAAGAATATTGGACATTTCAAGCGACACTTTCAACAATTTGCATGAAACATTTGTAAAGTTCCTTTCGATTTTCATAAATTTTAGATTTTACATTTTTCGAGTTATGGTGTTTTATTCATTAAAAGGGGACTTTCCAGTTTTCGTACAGAACCTCAAAATGCTTTGAGCAGTTTTCGTGAAACTTTGCTGAATTGTTTATATATATTGATGTAAATAGATATAGGAAGATGTGGTATGAGTGCCAATGAGACAACTCTCCATCCAAGTAACAATTTATAAAAGTAAACCATTATAGGTCAAGGTACGGCCTTCAACACGGAGCATTGGCTCACACCGAACAGCAAGCTATAAAGGGCCCCAAAATTACTAGTGTAAAGCCATTCAAACGGGAAAACCAACGGTCTAATCTATATAAAACGAGAAACGAGAAACACGTATGAACTACATAAACAGACGACAACTACTGTACATCAGATTCCTGACTTAGGACAGGTGCAAACATTTGCAGCGGGATTAAACGTTTTAATGGTACCAAACCTGTAAGCTCCTTTTCGATTTTTATAAATTTTAGATTTTACCTTTTCGAGTTATGGGATTTTATTCATAAAAAGGGGATTTTACCGTTTTCGGACATTAAGTCAAGAGTGCTTGCCCGGTTTTCATGAGACTTTGGTGTTAGTTTTATACCTCCATCTTGTTATACTTTCTTTGTAGAACCGAACTTTATTGTAGACTGATTGATTTGTTTTCGTCTTGGAAATGTATGAAACATATACCGTATTGTCATCTTTAAAAGGCCCCGACATAAAAACTGTGAAACAACGTAGTCTCCTCACATACGCATGGTGCATAGACCCCTCTCCCCTTTTTTGTTGTTTTTTTCAGTTGTTAATATTTTTTTATATTTTGTTTCACATATTTTTAATTTTTTAATGTGTTCTTGCTCTTCGATCCATATGATATTACAATAATAATAGTTTATATATGCTAGCTGTCCCACTATACATATTGTCACAGAATAAGAGTAAAGGGGCATATAAAACAATTGCTATTTTAATATCCTATTGATAATAAAAATACGCATTAAGTAAATGTAAATAGGTTTTAATATTAAAGAAATTTTAACACAAAGAAAGGAAAAAAATGGGGGTAGCATGACAAGAAGACACCAATTTCAAAACTTCTTACTAAAGTAATATAACCAATGTTAAGATCAAGCACCCTGGGGTTTATCACTAATCAAATAAAGTTGTTCACATATGGATTACAACGATGTGTTAGCACTTATTTGTAACAATATAATATTTCCATGAACAAACTTTGGTTAGAAGATACCCCCTGTGTGATAAATCGGCAAATGCAAACATTTAATTAATTTAATCTAGAGATTAAAAAATCGAATTATTTTGGAACCAATTTCACAGCCGATCAGTGATTGCAAATTTCTTAGTATTCTAAATATTATCATTTATTATTATTATTAAATATTGTTTCAATATTGCATTCTAAGATATGAAAGTTTATCATTTCAAAAAACGAAAGTATAGGAATAAACAATGTGTTTATTTCCATTTATGGTTCAGATACCACGAATTAGGGAACTTATTTTTTATGAATTTCGTATTATTTTCCAGTTTTCATTATTTGTTATCTAAATAAAGATTCCTTTGTTGTTATCTTAATATATCTAAAAGAAATTTTGAGAAAACTCTGAATTTTAAATTGCTCACCGAGATATAAACCGTGAGATATAATTCCATTATGACACATGATATCTCGTATGCGTATTGAAAGTAAGTCTTTTTAATTTTGATAAAATGACTTAACCTCAATTTTGAATGCATATGTGTGTTGTTTTGGGTATTTTTTTTGTTCGAAAATAACGAAATATGACATGGTTAAATTCATTAACAAAAGACGTCATTTCATATATTTCTCTGTATCAAAGTTCTTTAAACTTTGATAGAATTTTCAATAATTACAGTCTCATGATTAATTACTATATATTTTTAAGAAATAATAAAATTGGACAGAGCGGAAACTATTATAAAGTCAACCTTTCTATTATGTCTCTATATTATGTCGAATCCGTCAATTGATATATTGTATACAACATCGATCGAACGGAAGTTTGGAGTTTCCATTTCAAAATGCAATTGACAATAGTAAACACTTATTTAAAATATTTTTTCTTTGATAATTAGATTGTTTTATCATTTGTGAAGCTTATCTGCTATGGAAAAATTAACTGAGACGAAAATTGAAGTTTTTATGATTTTTTAAAGAATCAACCCATAGACCAAAACACAATATCACAATATTGAAACATAGGGGGAAAAGAAAAATATGAACGCTATTTTCAAAAGGCTATTGACAACAGTAAACATTGACTTAAAGTTATTTTTTTTAAAGAATCATATTTGGAAATCCTTCTAGAAGTTCACTTGCTATGGAAAAATTTTATCACATTTTAGGTCAAAAAAATATGTTTAAAATAATAACAGTGTATAAGTTTTCCCCGTTTACATCAATGGTAACAATTTGTAAGATTTATCGATGACACAGCATGTGTACTGATAAGGCCGTTCGGATAAAATGTCCTTCATTCTTGTGTATGTCTTGGATAGCTGAGTGATTAACATACAAACGAAAAGATAAGTCTTTTTTGAGTTGATACGTGTCATAATTTGTCAATCTAATTCAAATAAAATTGATACCGTTAATGTCAACTTAATGCCTTGTTTTATAATATATATATAAACGGAAAAAGCGTTATAGCGCTATATTGCAATCAAATTAAGTGTTTATAAATCTTAAAGTTATATCTCATTAATTTGGCACTTCTAACGCGCTGTTCTGGATTTACAATCAGGGGCGGATTAAGGCGTGGGCGTGGCGGGCGTGCGCCCCTAAAATTTACAAGGCACTGGCTACGGTTACATTGAAATGTAACAATAATAAAATAGTTATTGTTACATTGGAGACTAATTGCCGGAATGAATTGTTGGGTAAGGAACTGATTAATGTAATGCTGCGTTCACACGTAATTCGAATTCGATTCGCATTAACTGATTCAATTTAGTTTAATTCGCATTCGAAACGTTTTACGTCCGAACGTAAATTCTAATTCGAATTGCAATGCGCGTCAAATTCGCTTTACTGTCCGAACGACGTTAACTTTTAATTCGCATTAACAATTAATTTATTATAATTTAATTCGAATTAAAATTTAGAAAGTGTCCACACCACAGTTTAATTCGAATTAATGCGAATTAACTAATTCGTATTGACGAAACCGCATTTCTAATGCGAATTGGATAATGCGAATTAGCCAATTCGAATTCGATTCGAATTAAAAAAAAGAAGAGTGTGTGAACTCGATTCGCATTCGATTCGCATTCGATTCGAATTCAATTCGAATTAAACGTACGTGTGAACGAGGCATTACAATAATATTCGTGTCTACGGTTACGTTGTGTTATTGTTACGTTAGATTTATTAAACTTTTAATCTTCTATAGTTTTGTCGCTTAATTCTTCGATATGTACTTGATAATAATAGTACTTATGATAATAATAATGATTATTATTATTATTATTATTATTATTATTATTATTATTATTATTATTCAACAAATAGTGTTTAAATAGTTTAAGTATTAATTGTTTTAATGTTCTTCAAAATACTACTACAGTTTAGTAGTGCCAAAGACGAACAATATGTCTAGGTTAGTCTATGAAAAGGTATATACTATGAAATTTAGAGCGAGGGGCTTGCCCCGAGCTCTTAATTTCATAGTATATACCTTTTCATAGACTATCCAATTTAGCACATATTTACAACTCGAGTAATCTTTTAATTGGTCTGTTGATAGTTTATTTTGGCTGACTACTTGTATCACAGGTAATTGTAAAACGGAGCTCATTAACGAAATTTTGTAAATCTACTCACTAGTATCAGTGTAGAATATGTTATTTCAAAAGGCCCTTGACTCCAGAATGAAAAGATGGTAGCTGCTGGTGTAAGTATGTTTATTGATATAAAGCGGTGTTTTACTATACATGTACTTCTTTACATGGTAAGATGACAAAATTAATTGACCAAAAGCAGGCAATAATTTAATTGCAGTGGAAGCTTTACATGTCTTGAAAACAATTTTCAATTTCACAGTAAAACTGAAGCTATAATAAATTTGAAACATATAGATAGTATGCAGTGGTGGATTTAGGGAGGGGAGGGTTGCAAACCCTTTATTTGGATGATCAATGCTTTTGAATGGGGACATATGGTTGGACCCCTGACCTTTATCCTGGGTTGGAAGCCCCTTTTGAAAATGGCTGGATCCGCCCCTGGTATGTCCCAATAGATAGTCTAGCGGATAGTCATTAAAAGCAACTACCAATAGATCAAAGTTACAAGGGTTTATGTTTATTTTATTCATTTCAAAGTAAAACTAAAAGATTTATCAGAACAAATATATATATATAGGTGGCACATTCTCTTCAGACATTATCACGGTTTTTCGACTAATGACATCGTCCTGAACGTGCATGAAATATTTGCCACCGGACATTAAGCAACCAATAATCAATCAATCAATCAATTCATGACGAAATAGATCAAGTTGCCTTAATTTCCCTTCACAGGTTTCATAGTACACACTTTTGGTGTACAAAGTAATTGCATGGATGACACAATTTTAAGATGGCGTTGTACTCTAATCAAGGTATAAAGAACTATATTTGTTACTCTTTATTTAAATGAAAGAAACTTGCAATCGTCAAAAACATTTTTTAGATCCAAAGATTTTAATAGCAGGATATTTAAAAATCAATGTGAAAACTAATTACAAACTATTTAATTTAATTTGGAACACAGCATTTTATTTCAAAATAGCCAGTGGCAAATTTTGTTTTAATATCTTGATTACGATACAATGAAATCTTACCCTTGTAGTCATTCATGCGTAGTTACTTAGTACACGGAAAAAGTATGTACTATGAAAATTAGAAGGCAAATTCAAGCAACTTGATTGGACGAGAAGTTGTAAGTATGTGCTAAAGTGCAATGGTTCGATGTTAAGAAGAAAGGTGTTCACTTCTATGTATTTAACTACACACCCACCCTTATTACTGTCATTATACTTTGAACAATGGATGAGGTGATTCCTATTACAAAATTTGTTTTGGTGAAAAATTTAAAACTTGGGATGCGTTTGAATCGAAACTAAAACAATATCAAGACTCAAATTGTATACAGTTATACAAAGTTTAACGCAGTTCTAGAAAAATTGATACGTCAAAAGCAAAGTTTGCTAGCAGTGAACTAAAAATCGGAGGTGAACATAACATCAGTAATGGACGGCAATGAAATTATATTAAAAGACAACTTGAAACAACATCACATGTTTCCAACAAAAATATTGGGCGAAAATATAAACATCGCAAGAGTAAATTAATATTTTTCACCTGAAGACATTGCAGACATTGAAAGTTTCTATAACTTCAAAAAGGATCATCATATTGCAGAGTGGAATTGTACAGTCTGCAAAACCGACGTGCACATTGCTGCATCACTCGTTTGTGATGGCTGCCTAGAGTGGTTCCACCAAAAATGCGTCGGACTGAAACATGCTCCCAAAACAACATACTGGATTTGTAGAAACTGCCTTTGTAAATAAAAATTTAAAAAATTGTATGCAATATTGTAAAATTCAAATAAAAGATTTGAAGTTTTATTTTAATACATATTACTAGTCCCAGCATACATTGAAGTGCATTAACGTAACAATAACACAATGTAACCGTAGACACAAATATTATTGTTACATTCGTAATTAATCGGTTCCTTACCCGACCCTGCATTCCGGCAATTAGTCTCCAATGTAACAATAACATTTTTATTATTGTTACATTTCAATGTAACCGTAGCCAGTGCCAATTTGCAAACCATGGGTTATCCACCCACTCTAGAAGAATATTCGATAATTTTACCTCAAAAAAATATCTTTATATGAAGTAAATTAACATTTAAGTTTGCGCCCCTAACCTAAAATTCTGGATCCGCCCCTGACAATCAGGAACCCTCACGACCAAAACTGTAGCACTGGGGATGTATAAATACTCGAGGAGCTATAATGATAAAAATTTAAAGGTATGTTCAACAGCCATGACAATGGAGATTTATTTAACACACTTGTAATTTATTTGTTTTTTTTTTCCTTTTAAAATGGTTACACTTCTTTGGTTTTTTACACGTAGGTCTCATTAATGCTATAAATAAATCGAAATGCTGTAATTGCATTTAAATTTTGTGTGAAGCCGATATAAAGGACAAATACACACGAGTTCCAAAGAATTTTACCTGAATAAAAATACGACAAAAATCAATATATATACCTATTTAAAATTATTCGGTCGTGGAATGAATATATAATGATGAAGTAAATTAACATTTAACTAACAAGTGTGTATATGAGGTTTCAACATGGCGCAGACAGCTCTAAAGACGTGTGAAATTTGTGTGAGTTCTGCTGGAACAAAATACTGCACCACATGTGAACAATTTTTCTGTGATAACTGCAAAGCTATGCATAACAGACAAAAGATTTCCAAAGATCACACATTTAAAGATAGTGTAAACGTTGTACAGGGTATCAAAACAACAACATCTAAGTGTAAGGAGCACAAAGAAGACACGATTTTTGTCTGTAATGACTGTTATGTGTCGGTATGTTCAAAATGCATTACAGGTAAACACAATGGACATAAACTGTCTGATATTGACGAATCGGTGTCAAGTCTAACTAAAGTAACAAGAACTGAAATCCGTTCAATATTAGATTCTGCAGCTAGTAATGTTACTGTTGTAGAAAAAAGTCTAAAGAAATTTGATTCGGAAGTAGAAGTATCTGTTAAAGCAATTCAAGAACATGGCAGCAAATTGAAAAAGTTAATTGACCGGGAAGTCGACGAAATGGTCGTTACTATAAAAAAGAAAGCCAGTGTGGAGAAAGAACGAATAAGAAAGATTCTTACAGAGGTCAGGACTGTTCTTGAAAAGGCATCAGTTTTAGAACAAAAACAGAATGAATTACAGAAAAACAAAAATGATTCGTCAACTTTACTTTCTAAGCTTCTTATTCTAGCTGGGGAAATTGAAAAACTTCAAACAATACATTTTGTAGCAGGTCCAACTAGTTCATACACACCAGGAGTAACAACAAAAAATTATTTGACTGAACTCCTCGGAAAAAGTGATTTTAGGCAAGTATGGTATATCATTTTTTGAATTGCCGACAATTTGTTAAAACCCAAACAAAACATACCCGTTTCGAAGAGTTTTGGAATTAACTTCACCAGAAACTATCATTGTCAGATGCAGATATAGTCAAAGATAGATAAATGTACATAGAGTTATATAACCATAAGGGTTCTTAATAGAAGTGGCATGACCATATATTGCATTGGGAAGTAGCAATCCTATTTTTTATGGATTTTCGACATTTACCAGATGAGGTCGAATTCATAAGAATAGAATTTTATAGAAATGTAAAATAACCTCATAGGGGGCGATGATATCTTAGGGCGCTTACACGCAGCCATTGGTAGTATCGGCCTAGTGGTAGAAGTATATTAACGTGAAACTTTATTACGATTTGATGTACAAATTTTATGATTTACCTACCTGGGGTAGGGATGGGGTGGGTGAGAATATTTAAGGGCGCTAACATTCAGCCAGTGGTAGTATCGGCCTAGTGGTAGAAGTATATTAACGCTAAACTTTTACTATTGTAGCATTCGATGTACATTTCATGATTTAACCTACCAAAGTGTGTGTGTGTGTGCTCTTAGGGCCCATGCCAGTTGTAATATAGTATAAATGTTACAGTAAATTTGTATAATAAGGGATTATGTAGCATTCCTGATTTTTCACAGATTTTGTATAATTGGCCATCATACCACATCTCCTTATTTTTATATCAAATGCACATTCGTATGTATTCTGAATGTAAATGCACTGCAAGTGCATGTAGTTTGCTGTAAAAACAGGCATTGATTGTTATTGAATATTTGTTTTCTGTTTTCTATTATCCAATGAACACGGAATTAAAGCTTAGCAAACAAATGCAACTAAACGTACAGAAAACGAACAGAACACATGCTTGACAGATTGAACACAATTTTGGAGGAGACAAACATTGGCTGTATTGATTCGATACAGATTCTGCATGTTGATTGCAGAAAGTAAGATCCAAAAAATATAATGGCCATTGTTCATGAAATGACTGAAAAGGATATTGTCTGGCTACGAAACAGAATTTTGCTCGGGTCCTACACAAGAAATCAATTTGAGGTGGCTGATTCACTTTTTTGGTACCTTCTTATAAACATTTTTTTCTCTTCGACATTCGATTAAATTAGATGCAATATATATGTGAAGGACAAGGTTTTTTTTAAAGTGGATGTTGTTGCAAAAAAAAAAAAAAAAAAAGGAGCATGAAAATGATTGATAAGTAAATGTGCAATTATATAAGATGTCATCCAAATTTACAACGTAGTGTGTGAAAATAAATGATTTGTATTAAAGTATTGTGCTTAACATTTTTATATTCATGTTTATAAAGATGTTTAAATATTTTTTTATAGAATAAAATACATTGTCTCATCATTCCAGTTATTATGTACAATCCCTGACATTTTTGCTAGTGATTATGCATAGTTCCTGAAAATTTTAGTGATTATATATAATTTTAAAAATAAAGTTGCCAGTAATTATACATTTTCCCTAACAATTTCAGGGATTATACATAATCCCTAATTATACACATTTACTGTAACATATAAATAAACTCATCATAGATACCAGGATTGAAATTTTGTATTTGCGCCAGACGCGCGTTTCGTCTACAAAAGACTCATCAGTGACGCTCGAACCAAAACAAATTAAAAAGGCCAAATAAAGTACGAAGTTGAAGAGCATTGAGGACCAAAAGTTCCTAAAAGTTTTGCCAAATACAGCTAAGGTAATCTATTCCTTAGGTAGAAAAGCCTTATTTCAAAAATGTAAAGTTTTGTAAACAGTTAATTTATAATTATGACCATATCAATGATAATTCATGTCAACACAGAAGTGCTAACTACTGGGCTGGTGATACCCTCGGGGAATAAAAACTCAATCAGCAACGTTACACTTTATTTGTATTGTTGCGTTCGAAGTACATTTCATGATTTACCTACCAGGGGAGTGATGCTATCTTAGGGCACCAATGCTTTAACACTCTTCCGGTGGAGGTATCGGCCCAGTGCATGGTAGTAGAACATTAATGTTGATATTTATTTCTATTGTTGCGTTTGAAGTACATTCCTTGATTTATCTACCAGGGGAGCATCAATATGTTAGGGCAAAAACACTCGAACACTCTGCCGGTTGAAGTATCGGTCCAGTGCATGGTAGTAGTGCATAAACATTAATCTTTATTACGATTGATGCATTCGAAGTACATTTCATAATTTACCTGCCAGGGTAGGATGTGATAATATCTCGTAACTGTTTAATGCCAATATTAATTGACCACAGTTGATATCTATATCTCCTGTATTACATAATTGAACAGACCCTTTATCACACAACTCAATGCTCAACTTAATACACAATTTTTGACCTGAATAAATATTATGTTAGATAGTCGATGTATAGAAATGATAGATATCATTAAATACCTATAATTACTTTTGATCTATACTACATAAAACTGTAATGTAAATTATGTTCCAAGATGAAAGATTAAGGATTAATAAAATACCTTTTTTGTCAAAGAAAAGAACAAATAAAGATATGTATAAGAAAATGCAAGCAGGGTCTATTTAACAGTTCAATGAAATAAAAACTTTTTAAATTTTCGTGCCTTCTGAATATACCTTCATCACAACGCTCAAAGTAAAACATTTAAAAGCGTGAGTAGCTATATGACCTTAAAGGACACAAAAAGAATAACCAAAACTCATCTTAAGGTTAACCTTGCCTTTTTTAAGGTATTAATACAAAGTCATGTATATTTTTGATACAGGAATGAATTTTTCCAATGAAGAAAACAAGCAAAAGAATGAACATTCGAATAAAAATTAGTGACGTTATATTGTGTTGTTGAAAAAGTGTATTTTCATTACCTCTTTCTAGAAATTATTAAGAAAAACTTCAATAAAAAATGTACGATATCCTTTCATTTTCTACGATACCACCTTTGAAGATTCCTTTGTCCAACCATATCAAAATCATTAAATTAGAAATATGTTGAAAACAGAAGTTGTAAAAAATAAATCTCTGCAACTGTATTTATCACACTCATGGTTTTTATACTCTCTCTCTCTCTCTCTCTCTCTCTCTCTCTCTCTGAACAGGAAAAAAAGTTCGTCTAGCTAAATAGCTGGCTCACAGCACCAACGATGCTTTGATTTTGATTTTTTTTATTTTTGTCAATGATACTACGTTCATGTATACTATTTATTTTCAGTGAGACGCATGTAACTTATATTGAAGGTGGAACTAGAATGTAAGTTAAGATACTATCGATATCGTAATGGTCTTATATTTTGTTTCTACGCTACAATGTCCGTCCATATATAGTTAACTATTACATATGCGTTGCAAACAGGTGTGCGCAAAATCTGCATGCAAATTCTGGACGATAACTATATTAATGTCATAAGACTTTAGGCTTTTTTACAACACCGACATACTAGCTTTTTTTAATGTACAAAGCCCTTAAGCGAACAGTCCACATGATGCCATGACAGCATACCTGGACATATCAATATAAAAAAGAAGATGTGGTATGATTGCCAATGAGACAACTGTCCACAAGAGACCAAAATGACACAGAAATTAACAACTATAGGTCACCGTACGGCCTTCAACAAAGACATTTGACAGCATACCTGGACATATCAAAGACATTTGACAGCATACCTGGACATATCAAAGACATTCGACAGCATACCTGGACATATCAAAGACATTTGGCAGCATACCTGGACATATCAAAGACATTTTGATTCCTAGCTGTCAATATATCTTTGTCGTTTCTTGCTTAGCGAAAAAGCAACGAATACTAATTTTCGTGTCTTCGGTTGACACTAACGGAAATTCATCTACAACCTCTCAAACTCAAGGCAAGCACGCTACCATGTGAAAGAGATAATTTGAATTATTAAATGTATCCAAATGAATATGCAATAAGTATATATTATGGTTTTAAGACAAAATGAAAACAAATAGATCGATGAAAATAACACTCGTTCGAAGCACTAAATATTCTCACACACGAAATAAAACGTTGATTTACGTGAAATACGTTAAAATCTTTAACTCACTTAGTAACAGACATAATTTGATGAGACTATGTGTTGAAAACAATTGAAAAGACATTGACATGCATCTACATAACAGTACATGGACTGGTATAGTAGACTGTTTCTGTAGTTAAGATGGTTTTAGCCGATAAGAGCCCCATTCCCCCTAAAAAGAATAAAAAATAAAATAAAAAGGACTGTCCGTTCAAGTGGCATGCATTTCCTGGTCTGGAATAGTTGTTCACAACTGAAACCAATACGTTGGACTGTTAAAGTCTGTTTGTTCTTTTCACATTGATTCAAACACCACAATACTTGGTAGACCCCTAAAGCAGATATCTAGTTAACAATGTGTATATCACATTCACTAACAGTTCAGGTTAAAATGTCTTGGACGGACAGATACTTTTGATTAAAACAACTGGCGATTTTCCTGATTGTCCGAATTTATGATGTGATATTTATGAATAATCTGTCTACATTTTCACAATGAAATACATTTTCATTTCTAACCTTGCAGGCCCATCCTTACAAAAGATACCACACATGGACATTTATATCAATGCAGATGTGGGTAAGTATTTTTTAAAGAAAGCTTATTATAAGATAAAAAAAAAACAATAAAAGGTAAAATACATAATGCATAATAAAACGAGCCAATTTGTTTGCGAGCGCCCAACCCTCCTCTAACCTGGGACAAAGGTATTACAGCAAAACATAAGAACAACATAAAAACAAACTGGAAAACAGTTAGAAATGGCTTAACTCAGTAGAACTGTTAGAAGCACGTAAAACAATAGACATACAACACAGATTTTAGAGTACTTACAGTTACTGAAAGCTAGTTCAAAACCAATAAAACTATAATACATAAATCATGTTCTCATAGACTAAAAGTCTATCTCCATATTTCGCTTGCTATCAAAGAACCAGAAAACAAAGTTTGATGTTTACTTTTAATTTCAGACATGAAATGATTTCTGCATCACAGTGAGTATATTTATATGAAAGCACTAGTTCATATTATAATACCTATAATCCTTGATCAAAACTGAGCTGAGACAACATTCCATTTTCTCTGATCGTTCAGAACCAATAATAAATCAAGGCACAAACCGAGGAACAATATCAAAATATAACACATGTTGAATAAATTGAGGATATAGCTTATTATAGTTAAATTCATTTCCAAAGTGAATTCACTGATATAATTTTCAAGATCGCCTATAGAACAAATACGTCAAATCAGTCAAAGGTCTTTAGACACGCTCTGTAGCCTATTCTAAAGTTAGAATACAAATACCTCTTGAAGTAAATTGTAATTGGTTCTGGTTGTAATGGTGTAGATTATAAGTCAATAAAAAGTGGGTTTTTTACCAGACAGAAGATGCATATTTCACCTGTAGGCGCACCATGGTTTTGTTTCCGTTGGACAGATACTGATGATTCTCCTCAAGAATGATAGGGTGGTATTTGCCTTCCTGGTGACATCAATTTATGGAACCCATTTGATATTGCTGTCTATGGGTATTTAACCTTGTATGCCATTTGCAATGTATGACCGTAGATCGAATAATCGGTCTCGATGATATTCCGTGTGTTGTTTCTGCGGATCTCTTCCCATTTATTGGCATTGAAGCCCATCATTTAGTTTAATATGAAGTTTGTCTAGGTCCTGATGAAGGGTGTTAGTGACATTTTTTAGTGTTGACAGTTTTATACAGCACACAATCATTTTGAAACCTTGTCATTAATATTTAGTTATAAGCAAGAGTTTACCAAAAAGATGGTTTGCTACAAATGTGTTTTACAAAGATGTCAATGTGTTAAAATATCTTTTTGGTTATATCTCTTGCTCATATTTATTTAGACCAACAACTATGCGTTAAATGACAATTTTAGGTCAAACACGTAAATTTCGACATGAATTTGACGTCATAGCAACATCACAAGTGACTTTCAGCACTACAGTTTCCAGAATAAAGCATTTGGTTAATTTACCAAAACATTTAACATAATATTGAAAGCCTTGAGTCAATTCCAGTGATCAAATAATGGCTCTTATCATACATTATCCTTTCTTGTTTGTTTTATCCTCTGAGATCACGTTGTTTATATGGACTTTTTTCAAGCTTCTCTGCTTTCTGTCTACATTTTATGGTACCATTCCCAATCTGATTTCATGTTGTTAAGTTTTGCCTTGTAATGGTTCCTCTTATTTGTCTTGCTGTTACGATTGTACAATGGTTGACTATATCTGGTTATAGTATATTTTGACGATGTAGTTCATACTGATTTTAACTCATTCCATAGCGTGTTACTTGTAATTATTGGTGTTGTATTCAGCTCAAGGTCTTCGTTCATAGGTTCAATCTTAGCCCTGGATCATATGGTTCTGTACATGCCTTCTCCTTTAAGGGATTTAGCTACTATCTATAAGGACTACATCATGAGCACTGAGACCAGCTAGTAATGATCATTCACCTTCTAATGAGGGGCGGTTTGTAGAGAAGATATCTAACGTGTTATTATGACGAGTTGGAACATTGATGATCTGTTCACAACTTATGTCTCCGAACCTGTCGACGAATGATTGGTTATTGGTGTTAAATATTGATGACTTTTGATGGTGTTGCTTTTCCAGTTGATATTCGGAAGATTGATGTCACTACCTTTCCAGGTAATGTGACCTCGATGACTTATGTCAATGTCCTACATAGTGTTGAACAGGAGTTTTGTGTATACAACATTTTTATCTGTTGGTTTCAGATGATATATGTTTCCTCTAATGCTTTGAAAGTTAATTAATTTTCTGCTCTTCTTTTGAATGGAATTGTTTATCCCGTTCTGTACATTTCTTCCTATCATAGGTGTGGACTGGGTTGCCAAAATATATGTCGGATGTACCTGAGTTAAGTGAGTGTTCCACTCAAGAAATCAATTTGGACGTAGAAGCGCTGACTTTTATTTACTCAAATTCAGTTTGGTATACCGCAACAATACCAAATAAATCATATAGATTCTTATGACTCGTACACTGCTGTTTTCATACCAAGACAGTCAAGTGAAGTCAAATTTTGCATTCAGTACAAGCTACTGATCACACTGTTGTTGACCAGCACACTGTTTTACCGCATAATCCACATGGATATTTAGGGCTCTTGGGCCTGGGTTAGGATAATAATAAGATGAGAACATGATCGTAAATTGAAAAATGTATCTTGCGTGAAACGAAGCTCTATCATGCGTATAATAAACATGTGCTTCAACATATTGTATCGCTGATATTCATAACATTTGGGGCAGATCTAAGCACTTCTTTCTATTGTGGTGTTAATATCTGGTTTTATGATACATCTAGATCTCTCTAATTTCAATATAAAACGCTTTTAGAACGAAATAATCATAATACTAGAAACACAAACTTAAGACGCACCTGGTCTCAATCTTTTTGGAGTTCAAGGGGTTCCCTCAGTTTTTGTTTGTTCCCTTGATTTACCTATTTCTAATCGATTTACGAAATTTGAACATCGGTAAACTACTGTCGCATTCATTAATTACTCACCACTTGCATCAACTGCATGCGCAACACCTCCATTTCGAGGCTTGAGGAAAATATAAAATCTATTATCAAGTAAATCAATAATTGTAAATATCAAATAATGCAAAAAGTATCTATCTTCGTTATAAAAAAAATGAAGATGAAAATGAAAATAAATAAAATAATCGAGATATGATATATATTGCGAATGAGATGACTATCCATCAACCACATGTACCAAAGTAACGAACGCTACTATAGACATAATTACTGTACAGCGTACATGAACTTACACTTAGTAATCTAATACTAAAAAAAAATCCTGTTTTACACCTTTCTAACTTACCTCCTAACATGAAAACTTATTCCATCAAACGTTACATGTCATGTTTGTGCAATTAAGAATATTTTCAAATATCAGTTCGTAATTTACAATATTTTTTTTCAGTGAGTAAGTATCAAGCAAGATTAAGATGAGTATTGTATAGATATCTAGCTATTGTTTAAGACTGTTGCCCTCTAGATGTTTTTGTTGGTTTATTTTATGATTGGTTTGCTGTTTCATAGATGTACAATCCGCCTTATTTTGTTTATACGTAGATTCTTAAAAAAATACAATATACCAATAGAACTGCTCGATGCAAATCATATTATAATTGAAATGACATAGCATTGTCTCAGTGAGGGAATGACGAAAATGTCACAAACGAGACAAAAGTTAAATCACAAAAATACTGAACTCCGAGGAAAATTCAAAACGGAAAGTCCCTAATCAAATGGCAAAATCAAAAGCACAAACACATCAAACGAATGGACAACAACTGTCATATTCCTGACTTGGTACAGGCATTTTCTTATGTAGAAAATGGTGGATTGAACCTGGTTTTATAGTGCTAAACCTCTAACTTGTATGACAGTCGCATCAAATTTCATTATATTGACAACGATGCGTGAATAAAACAAACCGACATAATAGGTAAAAATGTCAAAATAGGGGTACAGCAGTCAACACCGTGTCACAATCTTAATCACAACAAAAACAAACAAATATTTAACAAAGAAGCACAAAAAAGCATATATCACATTTAACAACCTCGTTCATTGCTTACTTATTTTTGTATTTTATTTATGTATGCCAAATCAACCCATAAAGGATCGAGGGATTTTAAGCACTGAGACCGAATCGTAATTTTAACATTAACTCTGGCGTAGAATCGCGTGTTTGACGTCATAATGTAAACGTCACACAGGTAGAGATATAAAATAATTTTGTCGTTCAAAGTATGCAAAGATTATAATAGAACAATAACACAATGGCGGGATGTTTAAAGTACAGAGACACGTCATATGTATCAAAGAAACGCGGACAAAGTACACAAGTAAAAATGAAAAATATTACAAACAACACAATGACGGGATGCATAAGTACAGAGCCACGTCAAATGTATATCACCAAAAACAGACCAAACAGTAAAAGTAATATTAATAAAAACAAATAAAAGAACACTTTAACACGTTATTAAGATGATAAACAGCGTCAGTACGCAGAATCTATACTTCAAGACCATCATGTATTATTTGTGAAGTTGATACGGAATATTTATCAACAAGGTCTTGGTACCTTCCGATGAAAAAGGACGAGACGTTCTTTGACATACCCCTGGTTCATCAACTTTCTGCTCAGACACTGGTGACGTTTTACAAAGTCTGAGTAGGAGCTGCAAGCTCTTGCATACCGAATAAGTTGCAGGTGAAGTTGGTATATTGCTACTAAGGTGGGGGAATTTATAATTTTAAAATTAAAATCGTCTCGTTTTGCGCTTTACAATGATCTATCAGCTCATTATCAAAATATACAGAATTCAGAAGATATATCATTTTAAAATCTAATACTTTTTACTATATTATGTTGTGTAAATTCATGAGCAGATAGATTGTGTATATAAGTAAAATAGAGATGATTATGTCAATTATCTACTTCTTGAGATCAAATTCCTGTTTACCACCGCGCACAATAAAAACGCAAGGTATCAATTTTAGCGGACGAAACGTCTTTCTCGTTGGAGGCCAAAAGTTTGGGAAGACATATACATTCAACACTATTAAACCTAATCGAACACAAACATAACATTCAAACATCGCCCTAGATAAATAAACTTTGTCTGAGGGAGTTGCAACCTTAAATCTTATACATGTAATTTATTCAATAATTAAAATTACAATAACAATGTATCATTAACACAAAGGCATCGTATACTAGACGGGTGGTACTAACAGAATAAGACAATTCATCTGCAGCTGTCAAATCATAGTGGTAATATAAACGTATCATGCCACTAGTGGAGTAGGATCAGCTTACCCTTCCGGAGCATCTGAGACAATCTCGGGTTTTTGTGGGCTTCATGTTGTTCTTTCTTTAGTTTCCAATATAGTGTTTTGTGGAATTGTTTGTATTTTCGTTGTTAATCGTTTTTTGTTTCATGGCGTAGTCAGTTCTCTTCGACGTGTAGGTTTTGAATGTCTCCTAGGTGTCTTCCTCCCTTTTTCTATGCGCATGACACGTGTTTATTGTTTAACCTTCAACAAGGTCGGCCGAGAACAAAAAATTGGAAACCAAATAAATAATAATGTTAATACAAAAATACTAAACTCCTAGTAAAATTCAAAAAGGAGGAGTATGACAAAATCAAACGCTCGACTATATCAACCAACGTAGCGACTGAAAAACAACTGTCATATTCCTGACTTGGTGCAGGTATTTTCCAAGGAAAATGGTGGTTTAAACTGGTTTTGAAGCTAGGTAAACCTACCACTTGTAATCGAGTATATGCATATCAAAGGAAATATATATGACAACCATCAACGTCTAATGTCAACCTTGCTTGGGTAGGTTACAACCTGTTAGTACAACATCGTTATTGATAAATTGAATAAAATTATAGCGTATAGTATATTGTATCAATTTTTCCTGTTGTATTTTTTTCAGTCTGTAAGTACAAGGCAAATAACAGATAAGTATATTTTGTATATGTATGTAATTTGACTCCAGTCATTAATTGTATTAATAAAATCAAACAAAACTTAGATATGCTTACACCCAGTGTGTTCAGATCAACTACCTTGAACATATATCAGGATTGTTTTATATTGCGGTCATCGAAGTGGATAAAAAAAAGCATGATTATTTCTCCATAACTTAACTATGCATTTAAATTTAAGAAAAAATGTGATGTCGTTTACCAAACACTTGATATACTCTTGATACTATTCATCCATTGATGTCAGTCGTTGAAAAATAAGCAATGGTCATGGATATAGATCAGGATAAAACACATTATTAGCTCGTGTTATATCGTCCCATCGCCTAGTTTAACCATGAATTTTAGAATAGGTCATTTTGAATCTAAAATTGATTGAAATATTATACTATGAATGTCATCATTTTCAATGTGAACCACACTTTTGACTGTAATAACTATATAATTCTTCAATTATGGTGTTATGGATCAGTATGTTAGGGAACACCACTACCAAACAGGACCTATACAGGACAACCAAAAAATTCTATGACGAACTTAAAAATAGATTAACATTTTCTGATCTGTTGACATACTATTAAAGAATCCATATTTTCATATTGGATATATATGCGTTCGTAGTTCGTGTTCTTCAATCTTTCGTTTTCTATGTAGTTTTCTTTTGTTGGTTCCGCTTTATTTCTTTTGGTCATTGTGATGTATGTTTTTCTTCGACTTATGTTTTTTTTTATTGAATCCTTTGTAACTTCTTTCCTTTTTTTGTACAAATACTACTGGACCAATGACAAATTGTGCATAGATTAGACATGTATGTTGATTGTTGCTTTAACCTGGCAATCTTATTAATATTGTAGTGAATGAACTGTTATATACAATGTATTTCATGCAGTATTCTCTTTTTTTCAGACCGTAAGTATCTAGAGAAAGATAAGTATACAATTTAACTTCAATGAAAATCATTTGTTAACGAAATCTTATACTGTAGAACACTACTCAAAGTCATTGAAAACCAAAGTCAACAATTTTGTTAAAAAGATATGGAGAAATAAAACCCTCATGCCCACTTGACATGCAGATCTTATTAAAGAGGCATTTTAATGGAAACCATACTGAAAACCATTGTCCTGAATCTGGCAATACAACATACAAAAACCTTAGTGAGATCCGATACCCAATTAAATAATATCGTTTTGAAATTAAAATGTATTTGTAGTAACATAAGAAAGAATACTTTAACTTTTTAGGTCAAATATGCTTACAACGCAGCTGTCCTAAAGTGCCATAATCAATTGCCATCACTTGGCGTCCGTCGTCCGTCGTCGTAATCAACTTCAAAAACAAATCTTCTTCTATGAAACGACTGAACCAATTTCAATCAAATATGACTGAATGATCCTTAGGGTATCTAGTATAAAGTTTGTGTAATTGATCCTGCCAATCGACCAACATGCCCGTCATAGCTAAAAATAATACAAAGGTAAAATGAATTTATTGTCTAACATCATGAAAAACTTAATAAATAGAGAAAATCTGACAGGACAAAAATGCTCAAAATATCAACATCTGCCTCCTTCTTATTACGCAAAAATTATCAGATGACTTCTTAATGGAGTTATTGCCCTTGAAAAACTATGTTTGACTAATTTTCTAGTATTTGCCTATATTATCTTGAAAATATAATAGTTAGGTAAAAACTGTGCATAGCAAAAATGATCAGAAAGGCAAGATCTACAAAAATACCTAATGACCGAAACAATTGAATGACTTCTTATGGTAGTAATTGCCCTTGAAAGCAATTTTTCACCAATATTTCAGTTTTTGACTATATTCTTGAAACAAAAGGTAGGTAGAAACTGAACACAGTAAAAAGGGTCAGCAATACAAACTTAAATCTACAAAAATGCTAATATAACCAAATCCATTTGATGACTCCGTTTATGAGTTATTGCCCTTAAATGACGATTTTTGACTAAGTGTTTTGTATTCATTTCAATTTTTGACAGGTGAGCAATTCAGACTCTTACATCCGCCTGGTATAAGGATTTTGTGGTCTGTTGGCAAATATAACACAAGAAATATTTCAGAAAACCTTTCGAACATCAAGAATTGGGATTTTTTTAATGGATGTTTGAACTTTAGTCATATCTATGTCCTAAATTGTTATTTGCTTCGAAATAGAAAAAAAAGAACATATTGAGCAAGGTACAATTTGCTAAATAAATTAATTGAGCAGGAATGATTTTAATGCCAAAAATGGTGTTAAACTGTATATCATACTAGTTATTGGTGTGTTTTTATTGTCGCGTCTGCGACGATAGTGAAGGTGAGACATAGCTATCATACATTCCGTCCAATTGTCTTTGACGTCTTCATGCAACATTTAGGTTCAGTCTATGGTAAAAGTTTTATAGACAAATAATGCTATCAAACCTTCATGGAATTTTTCAAAACTTTAACAGAAGCTTCTTCATTTTTGGGGACAGTATTCAGATAAACATTATATATATTTTTTTACGTATTCGTACTAATAAATTTACTTAGGTTATTTTGCATTTAAAATTTAGATACACTCAGAGTTTAATGTTTTAAGACATCAAAAACTTTGTCAAACCTTCATAGAATTTTACTTAATTTGGACTGAATATTATTGATGATTGAAGTAATTTTGCCATGGCGTTGTCAATTTCTCTTCAACTATTAGTTTTGAATGTTCCCATGGTATCTTCCGCCTCTTTTTTAACATTTAGAGCACAATTTTTTCTTATTAATTTTTCTGTATTGTATTGAAAGAATAGACCTATTTTTTTAGCATTTAACATTAAACTTTCTCTCCGACAGCAGCAATCGTAGGCGATACAAAGGGCTCAGCTGAAGCCTTTACGAATATTTAAGAACATGGTTTCCTTTTAGACAATCATAGCGATATGACCTTTTTGCGCTGATGCAGTGTAAAGCAATCCCCAATCAATCAATCAACCCTTCCGAAAAGGCTTTTGGTAAGTTTTATGTACAGTGGCAATTGACAATATTTGCAAAATAATACCCTTAAATCAATTATATTATATAGCGATTTTTAGGTTGCAATATATAGTTGTATTAAACTATAATGTGTCTTGATAAATAAATTATTCTCATGACTATTACATTTTTCAGGATGTAAGTATCAAGAAAGAGTAGATAAGTAAATTTAAAATAAAAAGAAAACTGGCATGACAGAAAATTATACAGAAGTAACTCATAGTGTAATTAAAAAGCCCAATGCATAGTTAAGTTGAATAATAGATTTTAAACAATAAACATTCGAAAAGGTCATCATATAGTTTTTGAAATATATAAACATGTAAAAAAAGAAGACAACTTTAAACAAGAAAATTTCATTGGCACTATAAACAATCATAAGTCGAAGAAATACAATTAACACAATCACCTGAAGAAAAAGGACAAAAAGACAGCCAATATTGCACAGAAAGCGACAGACTGAACAGCACAATGCAACTCCGTGAACTCAGGTGCTCTGGAAGGGAAAGCATGAGCAATATACATTCCGATTGATTTGATCGTTTACTACGTGTTGTTAAATAGGTAAGGTACAAATAAACTCATCATAGATACCAAGATTAAAATTTTGTATGCAAGACGATTCTTAAAAGACTTATCAGTAATGTTCGAATCAAAAAAGTAAAAAAGGCCGAATAAAGTACGAAGTTGAAGAGCATTGATGACCCAAATTTCTGTAAGGTTTTGCCAAATACTGCTTAGGTAATCTATTCCTGGCGTAGAAATTCCTTAGTTTTTCGAAGTTGATTTATAATTATGACCAAATTATTTCATTTCGACTTGATTTTTTCAGATGTAAACGTTGCTGGAAGTAAGTATTCTTAACAATAATCGACAAAGTATGTATTTCAGCATGTATTCGTTTAAAATAAAGCTGACTGTACTTGAGATTGGTATAGAATGGTAATATCTAAATAAGAGAAGTTTTGCAGATCGTGCGGACAATGCATTCTTGAAAATCCACTAATAATGCAATAATTTTTTTAACAGGAAGAACAATTCAAATAAATTCAACTTCATCATTGTACATTCCAACTTATTTCCAAAATTTGAAAGTCGTATGACATATTCCTCCGTCTGCAAGTATTTTTCTAAGGTACTTTTATAGTCATATATTGTCATAAAATAAGAATTTTTTTTCTATTTTTAGACACAACTGGAAACATATCAAAGACGTTTGAACCAATTGACTTACACGTTAAGAAACTGTACTAACAGTTGGAGTGTTGCTATGTAGAATATATTAGTTAGATATGAACATTTTTTATAGTTTGAAAATGTATTACACAGAAAAATATAACCTGTAAATAAAGAGGTAAAATATCAAAATTAGTGTATATGGACATTATTCTAAAATATATATTATACTTTAATTCAAGATGTGCGTAATTGAATGCCTGTAGCTGAATTTGGGTTAAAATTCGTGGGTCGTAAATTACGCGATGTACTGAACACCCTTTCTCCAGGAAACTATAAATTTACGCACAAGCAAAAAGATTTTGGACAGTTTATTTTAAAAAGAACCCTTGTTCTATGTCAATACTGCATCATATTTCAAATTTATCTGGGTATGCTCAAAGTCTAGTTATAACTGGACGGATGGAAGAATTCAGTAACTTTTCCCAAAATTGGGACATAAGGACGGCTTAGCGGACAAACTGACGAACGAACATTTCCTCGTGGTTCAATATTCATTAATTAGACAAAATTGTTTCCGCACTTACTGAGCATTTATCATTCATAATATCATATCTGAAACTAGAAAAGGAACAAAAGCACGTG
This sequence comes from Mytilus coruscus, assembly GCA_017311375.1. NCBI lineage: Eukaryota > Metazoa > Mollusca > Bivalvia > Mytilida > Mytilidae > Mytilus > Mytilus coruscus. Next base: position 130,679,311 of record CM029596.1, read on the forward strand.
GAAATAGTTGGCCAGAATATTGGTATGGCCTGAAATGATATTCCAAGATCATCATGCAAGGTTTTTCAAAGCTTCGCAAGTTTTTAAATTTTCTACAACAAAAAAATAGGATCATATTTACTTTGTCTGTTTGAAAAAAAGTATATGTGTTGAACAATATGCTACCTAGCTAGCCTTTCAAAATGACGTCATGAGTAATAACCTTTCCGACGCCATTTTGGATTCTCTAAATAGCATGATTTGTTTGGGCTATCAAGATCTACTTAGCGGCTGGGCTAGCTATATGTTCAGTGGTCAAAATCTACATAGCCCTACGATATTGAACGCAACCAAATGTTTTGTTTTTTCTTGTTTTTGCTATCTTCTGGACCGTTATTTACGAGTTAAGTTCCTGTACTGATTTTAAGTGCACATAAAATAAGGATATGTGGTATGAATGTCAATGAGACAATTATCCACCAGAGGCCAAATGACGTAGATGCTAGGAACTATAGGTCACCATACGGCCTTCAACAATGAGCAAAACCCATACCTCATAATAAGCTATAAAAGTCCCGTACATAACAAAATGTAAAACAATTCAGACTAGAAATCCAACCGCCAGATCTATGTACAAAACAACAAACGCAAAACAAATATATACAACAACAAACGACAACCACTGAATGACTTTGTAACCTTTGTTATTTCACTGTTCGGAATTAAGAAGAAGGTTGAGATCTCAGAAAATAGTTTATCTTCATCATTTATGCAAGATCCTGTTAGAAACCTCATCAGTAGTTGTCCTATGTCATACTTAAGAGAATTTGGAGAATTTTTTGTTGACTTGTTATTTGTGTCTGATTATTGAATCCTTGACATGCTGGGTCTAAATAAAGAGCGTTCATGGCCACGTCCTATATAGTTCATTACCTTGTTAATATTTATCATATCATTTTCACCGTGCTCTATTCATCTTATAGATTATTATTTCATTTAAAAAATGACAGTTTGTTTGCAGTGAGAAAAAAACTGTTATTGACTTTGTACAATATTTCGAACTAAAAATATGAATAAAAGGAGACATGGGTTACGCGTTTAGATGGCAATAATTTATAACAAACATTTTCTACTTAAGCCTACGGCACCCCTAATATATCTTAAAGGCCTGTAGTAAATATGACATTAAAACATGCAGTGCAATAACCAAAAACATTTTATTTCTGTCAATAGACAGTTTAATGATGATAAGAAGTTATATATGAACAAATACTTTAAGGCCAAGGTGTATCAAAATCACGACTTCGTTCTAGTTATTATGACTACTTTTTCACAGTTAAGCCTCCCTCACCGTTTATGATGGGTGCCTTGATTGCCTTTTGTCTTTCCATAAGTTTTCTTGGTAAGTATTTTCTAAGTAGTCTTTAAGTAACGCCCAATATAAGAATGTAGAATGACATGATTCCTATATCAGAAGATCAACAGAGATTACTTGTGGTAACGGCAAGCATTCAATGATACAGTCGTATTTATTATTGTGTTAGATGTACATGTGTTTTTGAAGTATTAAAGAGCAAACTACCTTGTATTGTATACTTTTACTCAACTAATTGAGATGAAAATGGCATTAGGGGGTTAATATCACCAAAAAAAGGCTAATTTAACCCTGTCACAATTTAAACTGCCCTTTTGAAGTAAGGGAGTTTAAGAAGTTTTTGTTTTTGCATAAAGAATTGGTGTTGATGACAAACGTTTAGTGGTTCTTGTTAAAATATAAAGAAAAGAACTTACAATGACTATCTTTGAAGATAACATTTTCTTTCCAATAAACAAGTTAATCAAAAGTATAATTTATATATATATAATAACAATAATAAAAAAACGTAATCCATTCCTTTTTTTATTATAATTATTAATCAGAACCCTTAATACTAATGTAAGGTGGTGATAAAAATGGACTGTAAAAGGCTGAATTGAAAAAAAAAAATCAAAACGATAGAAGTAGCTGTTATCCTGTTATAGACCTTGTTATTAGAATGTCTTATGGTAATCCTCAGTTCAAAATATATGAAAAACGGGATGACCTTTTCTATCGTTAATTTGTCTTTCCTAATGGTGATAATTAGTTGGCTCCTTGGTATGGAGTATTTATATGTCACAGGCATTTACATTTTTCTAATTCAGGTATTTTATATATGGAATAAATTTGTGTCAGGTATTTAACAAAATGCCAGACAATTCAAAGGCATTTTACAAAATGCCAGGCAAATCCAAAGGCATTTTACAAAATGCCTAAAATTATAAAAAAATGAAATGTTGACAAAAACTGAACCACTGAAATAATTGAACAGAGCAGTGAACTCTGCGATAATAAAACGAATTCAACAGCATACAACTTTTGCGTGATGCTTATTCACTTGACATAAATTATCAACATATATTACATGAGGAAAACGACGAGTTTCGCATGTGGAGTAGGATATGTTTATCTTTCTGAATCACATGAGATCACTCACGGTTGGGTTTGTTGTATGACTCAATCTTTAGTTTTCTATATTGGGCTTTTCTGACTGTTTTTTCGCCGTTTTCCATTTTTTTTTTTACTATGGCATTGTCGGTTTGCTTTCGATTTATGCGTTTCAATATTCCTTTGGTATCTTCCACCTTCCTTTCAATATTCTTTATAATTAAAAAGTGCACAAAATATTTACTATTTTCATATGATGAACATATTGCTATGAAATACAATGGCTCAATGGCAGGGACTTTTACACATTTGTCGTTTTTTTTTTATATTTTATTTTTGCAAAGACAACATTTGGTGTTACATCTGGTCTTACTACTAGCTATATGACCACATATGATGAAACCCGGACCATCTCACATTTAGCTCAATATTCAGATAAAACACTCAATATTCGAAAAACACGGTTTTCGCAATCAGCACATAAAAGCATATCTACTACTATAATCTAAAATGTAAAAAAACCAACAAATTAACATTTTAAAATAGCATAATCAGGTTGCCTAACTTTGTTCGTCTTTTTGATTATCAGAGTGTTCAAGAGGCTGAACAAGATCCTTATCAAATTGTAAAAAGACTAAAGATTAAACTGAGGAAGACTTAGTGAAGATGTGAATGACCCTATAATTGCGTCACAATCAAACATGGCTAAGGACTGACTGGGGTAAAGAAACACAGACTTCTCCCGTTCGTCAGAGGGGAATCTGTTTGGCTGTGAGGGATGTGTTAATTCTAATCATATTTAAATGGGGACGTTACATCAATTGCCTTAATTAAGAAAAGTGACGCACATACTGAACGTTACGAACACTTTGACGGGTACGTACGTGTGACCTACTGAAAGGCAACATTTCTGTCCCTATCTTAAAAGTAAAATAACAAAAATACCGAACTCCAAGGAAAATTCAAAACGGTAAGTCCCTTACCAAATATTAAAATTAAAAGCTCAAACACATCAAACGAATGGAAAACAACTGTCATATTTCTGACTTGGTACAGGCATTTCCTTATGTAGAACATGGTGGATTAAACCTGGTTTTATAGCTAGCTAAATCTCTCACTTGTATGACAGTTGCATAACATTCCATTATATTGACAACAATGTGTGAACAAATAAAACAGACACAATAGGTAAAAATGTCAAAAACAGGGGTACAGCAGTCAACATGGTTAACAGTCTAACATTAATTATCTAGAGGCAGTCTAGTTTCATGTCCTTTATCTTGTATCTCAATGATATACTTGTTTCTTCAAATTAAGTGTAACTGAGCAGACAACTGGTTGAATTTCAGTCATTTACAAAACTTCTAGGTTTTTTAGTCATTTTATTTAGTCACGGTTAGGTATTTAATAAGTTGCCTAAAATTTCAGACATTTTACAAAATGCATAAATTTAGAAAATGCCTGTAACGTATACATTTATCTCGGTTTGTTATGCATATATTTGCAGTGACGTCTCATATTTCACTCGTAATGACCAGTATACTTTATAGCAGGGATATATGTATATACACACATTGGTCTAAAATGTTACTTTTATTATTTTAGGGGAGGGGGAGGGGGGTGAGGAACATCAATCCGATAATGTATAGATTAATGCGAGGCTGAAACGTTCCGTTTGTTTTTTCTGCATTGTTAGTCTGTACAGATTTGTGTGGGTGTTGTATAAAGTCGTGTCTTCCTGTCTGTTCATAATGGTTGAGCACTGTAAGACGTTATGATTTGATAATAGCAGGTCGAGTACTTTGGACTTTCTATCAATAACTGCTAGTATTCTTCGAAACACCATTGTTTATTCTTGTTTCGTTTGTAGTTGTTAGTTTGTTATTAATAATATAAAAATAAGAAGATGTGGTATGATTGACATGGAGACAATTCTAAACCAGAGACCAAATCACATAGAAATATTATTATCATAGAGTTAAAAGAGATGCGAAAGACACCAACATAGAAAACTAAAGACTGAGCAACACGAGCTCATTCAGGGTAAGCAGATCATGCTCCACATGTGGGAACCATGCGTTTCTAATACTAATCTTAATTATATGTTCTTTTATGTCCCATTTGTAATCCACTAATTGAGATTCAAATGTATAGAGTTGAGAATCCTAGACGCTAATTAAACTCTACTGTATGTTCATTTGTCTGTTTAAATTAAGAAATCTCATTCATTTAGTGGATGATGATTTATTTTGGGGAACTTAGTGTTGATAGAAGATCGTTGATGTTCTCTGTTAAATTCAACAACAACTTCTCCAGATAATGGGTGATTTAGTAGCTGTATCACTGTAAAGCCACCTTTCTATTTAAAAAGACCATATGTTGGCCTCTGGATGTCTTTTGGTTTTTCTGTGCAATTAAATTTGGGTTGATGCCTTTTTGACGTAAAATTTCACATATTATTTTATCAATCTTTACATGAAGAAATAAAATGAAACGAAATAATTAGCATTCATTTCATAATTTGATCAGGAAAATTCCAAAAATAAAATATCAATCAAGAAACAGATCACAGCAAATGTGTAAAATAACAAAAATACCGAACTCCAAGGGAAATTCAAAACGGAAAGTCCTTTATAAAATGGCAAAATCAAAATCTCAAACACACCAAAACCAATAGAAAACAACTGTCATATTCCTGACTTAGTAGAGGCATTTCCTTATGTAGAAAATGGTGGATTAAACCATAAATATGACAACACTACGTGACAGGAATACAGTACAAACAAACGCAAGAACACTCAGCACTGAGAAATACATAAATAGATAATATCATAGTACATTACAACATGTAATCCGCAGAATAACAACGGACACTTCCCATGAATTACGACAGCACACCAAGACACCACAAACGAAATATAAACTGTGCGTCACATGAATGGATCAACGTCACAAAAAGTGACGTATTTTATGTGACGTTTATATTATCACAGGTAAATTTCTAAAAATAAAATAAATTTGTTTTATTTATAGACACGTTCAAGAATATTAAATTGGGATTGAGTTTCTAATGGTGTTATTTTATGTATTTTCTAACCATGACAAGAATATTAAAATTGAATTGTGTTTGTAATGGTGTTATTATTTGTATTTTCTAATCATGACAAGAATATCAAAATGGAATGGTGTTTGTAATGGTTTTATTATTTGTATTTTCTAACCATGTCTGTTTTTTTTTTCTAAATCAAAACTGTGTATAAACAAAAAAATCCCGTGCATATAGTTGCTTTAAACTTAAAATGATATTAATGAAGTAGCTGGTTTTTTATCTTAACTTTTACATACATATAGAAAATAAAAATAAAATAACTGTAATAACACAAAACTATTTCATTGAAATGACCATTAAATATGATTTACATCCCTTTTACTAACCATATCAACACTTGAATTGAGCTAAAATCAAAGTTTGAGTATTACAATGAGAGGCTAATTTTGTTATGTCACTCGAATGTGTGAATATGTTCTAAATTAGTCAGACAATACTTGGTCATGTTTTATGAACATAAAATTCAGGCGAAAGGAGTTTACCGATGTTTTAATTTCGTTAACCGATGGAGAAAAGACAAAACAGGGTAACAAACAAAAACTGCGAGTAATTGATACGTAAAGCACTCTACAGAATTACGCTTTTCATTATACTCTCTATAGAAATTCAGAGCTATGTTTGGCCTGAATATTAAAAAAAAAAATAATGCAGAAACGACGTCGTTTGAAAAATGAAATAGATTAAAAGATTGAATATTACAATGGTTTTTTTTTATGTTAGAAGGCGAAAAATCTCAAAGCAGTAACATTTATGTTACTGGTAGATAAATTAAACACATCAGTTCATCAGTTCATCTGAAGGTCATGTAATATATATCAGTGATGTATGAGTTATTGTTACTGTTACTTACAACTTCCTGAATTGTCCACTCCGCCTTCAATGCCAGCCTTAAAACGAAAATACCGATTATTACAATAAAGTTTTGTTTTAAAGTTTATAAATAATATATTTTTTATATTTCTTTTATTTATATTCTTTTATAAGATTGATGGGACTTAACATATATGCGTGTTTTTTGCACAATCGGAGGCTCCGCAAAAAACCAAATCATTATGACTGCGTTTAGAACTCCGTAGTCTACTGCGAAAGATATGTGGAAAATGATTGTATATTAACTTCTCGTCCAATCAAATTGCTTGAATGTCCCATCTTATTTTCATAGTACATAGTTTTATCCGTGTACTAAGTACCTATGCAAGGATGTCCACCATGCTAACATTTAACTGTATCGTAATCAAGAAATACAGGGAAACAATTAAGTGCAACGGTTATTTTGGAATACAATTTTGCGTTTAAGTGCTGGTAACTAGTTTTCACAATGATTTTATTATATCCTACTATTTCTTGGCTTTCAATAAATACGTTAAAAGTAACATTTATGTTACTGGTAGATAAATTAAACACATCAGTTCATCAGTTCATCTGAAGGTCATGTAATATATATCAGTGATGTATGAGTTATTGTTACTGTTACTTACAACTTCCTGAATTGTCCACTCCGCCTTCAATGCCAGCCTTAAAACGAAAATACCGATTATTACAATAAAGTTTTGTTTTAAAGTTTATAAATAATATATTTTTTATATTTCTTTTATTTATATTCTTTTATAAGATTGATGGGACTTAACATATATGCGTGTTTTTTTGCACAATCGGAGGCTCCGCAAAAAAACTAAATCATTATGACTGCGTTTAGAACTCCGTAGTCTACTGCGAAAGATATGTGGAAAATGATTGTATATTAACTTCTCGTCCAATCAAATGGCTTGAATGTCCCATCTTATTTTCATAGTACATAGTTTTATCCGTGTACTAAGTACCTATGCAAGGATGTCCACCATGCTAACATTTAACTGTATCGTAATCAAGAAATACAGGGAAACAATTAAGTGCAACGGTTATTTTGGAATACAATTTTGCGTCCCAAATTTAAGTGCTGGTAACTAGTTTTCACAATGATTTTATTATATCCTACTATTTCTTGGCTTTCAATAAATACGTTAAAAAGTCATTATACTTCATTTACAAAAAAAAAATGAATAAATAATTGTTCTTAATACCTTGATTACTATACAATATAATCTTACTATAATTGTGGTCATCAATCTGATTGGACGAGGAGTTGTGCAAATACTTCAGTAAATTGATATTAATGTCACATTAAATTGACAATGATAACACGATATTTCTTAAGGAACTTAATCCTTTTCATCATGAATTGATTGCAGTGATGATATCTGAAGGAAATGCACCACCTATATATCTATATTCTGATAAATTAACATAGCTTTAGTTTTACTGTGAAATTAAAAAAAAAAAAACGTTTTTCAAATATTTTATCTTATAATTATTATTTAGATAGTTGCTTTTGAAATGCCTATGCCACTTGACCATCTATGGGTCAAATATATCAATAATTGCTTTTTTTTAAATTAACATAGCTTAAGTGTTACTGTAATTAAAAATTGTTTTCAAAACATGTATATTGCCCACTACCACTTGACCGTCTGCGTCTGTTTTTCGTCCATTTATGTTGAAAGAATTTTTCAACTCTTTATCTCAAAATACATACCTACACCAGCATCTACAGTGTTGGTCTTTTCAAAACCCCTGTAAACTCGAGGTCTGGTCAATCAATAAAATAAGATAAGATACTCATTATATATATGACAAAAATATTCTGTCTGAACATGATAAATGGTTAAAATTTACAAAATTAATTATAGTTACTGATACAGTAATGATACAAGCGATAAGACTACATTTATACAAAACTTATTTAATGAAATATTTTTGTTGACTCCTTTTACAAACACTTTTGAACAAGTAGACAACAAAAATAAACTATCAATAGATCAATTATAGGATTACCAAAGTTGTGAATATGTTCTAAATTTGATAGTCAACGGAAAGGTATAAACTATGAAATAAAGTGCTCAATTCACAGCCCCTCGCACTGAATTTCGTGGTATCAAACTTTCCAATGACTGACCGTTACATAAAATAATGATATAATTTGATTTACAGTGGAGGACATGCTTGAACCAGAAATAATATTAGATTCCAAACCTAGCACGTCAAGAAGGAAACTACCCACATTTTGAAGTATAAATAACAGCAACCTCAAGGAAAGGGAGATAAGAAAATAAAAAAAAACGCATTTTAAACTAATTAAAGTTGTTTTGCAGAACACACATACACTTTTGCGTTTTTCTCATTAGATTTAGATTAGATTTCTACACGTGTAGTCACTGAGATAAAACACGTTTGCTGTAATTTGTATTTGTTTTGGTACATTCACATATGAGCATTTAATTCATAACATCCATTAACCGTGGTTTTGATTTCGGTTAAGACTTCGGTGTCGGCTTGTGGTGATAATGTCTCCTAAGATGTATTTATCTTTGGACTAAAACATAGTTTAAATAAATATAATCCCCCGAAGAACAAGTGTACACATATAAAGTAAAAAAAAACCTCTACGAGAAGTTATACTTGGTTTGCTATGGCTGTCCAAGAGGGAGAGCTCTGTAAAACGTTTAGGTTTTGATCAGTTTCGATACGAAAGCGAATAGAACTAAATGAAGAATAAAACAACTATGAGCTTAATTGGGATATCAAACACTTTGTGGTATACTTTATCTACACAACGCCAATTACTATTACCAAACGTAGAACAAATAGCTTTAATCATTTTTGTCTTTCGTCTGTCATTTTATCCATAAGCTTATTGCAATTAGAAAAGAATTGTAATGACTACAACAGAAACAGTTACCGCTGTATTTATCGATATACTATTTTATTAAAAGGAAAATGTCATGTTGATAAGAGTGTGGAAAAATAATAACTGTCAACAGAGACAACCGGCTTTCAAACGAATGCAGCTTCAGCAAGACTTTCACACTCAAGTTACAGCTAATACCGATATAAACATAGTCTTTCTCAGAATATGTATAGCAACTTGCATAACGGTTGTAAGATCACAAGTCAGAAGAAACCGACACATATGCAGCTGAACATTTACTAGATGCAGATGTAAAAGAAGAATTATAAAGATTTCTGTGTAATTACGGATTTTGTGTTATTAAAATTTGCTGTTACAAAATTTTGGAAATTATTTAAAATTAAGGAATGTATCTCCCTCATGCAAAGCTCTGATTCCTTGCCCAGCTTTGACTATACTTTTTGTCCTTTTTGGTTTATAGCTGTTCATATTTTTTAAAAAGCTTTGGATTTTCAAATATTTTAGCCTCGAGCATCAATGAAGAGGCATTGATTGTCGAAATGTGCATCTGGTGCAGAAAATTGGTACCGTTTATGTTATTAAGAAGCCAGTACATAGTTTTGATTTTCAGTATTTGAAATTTTCGAACTGATTGTCGCGATCTTCAATTCACTAATTGCAGAAGGATGAAAGATAAAGAAACAACATTTATATAGTCAAAAAGTATAACAAAAATACTGAACTCCAAGGTAAATTCAAAAAGGGGAAGTCCAAACTAACTGACAAAATCAAACGTTATCAATTAACGGAACGAGTGAAAAACAACTGTCATATTTTGAAATGTTTCGCACACTTCCGTTTTAATCGTTACGAATGATTTTAATCCCAAAAAATGCAAGTCGTAAAACCTTATCAGACTGTTTTCAAGTGACTTTCGCGACGGTTTATTCCCCAAAGACAATCTAATTACTGCTTAAGATGGGATAACACAACTTCTTTAGCAAATATATGGTTAACTCCTAGGTTTTAACAAATATACAACGGAACACCATTTGGTATATTTTTGGCAATACCTGCAAATACTTGGACGATATATTTTCTGTAAACAATCAGAATAATATTTTAATGTGAATAAAAGGAGATGTCTTCAACAATAGTGGTGTATATGCAATATGTCAGGTTTCAATCCCTCCGAGTCTATAAAAGTTATCAATTATTTATCAGAAATTATCAAAGATCTGATATCAAAACCAACATATTCTTTTAAACATAATAATATACAGTACAGGAAAAGCAATCAACTAAACTCAATAAGTAACAAACAGAGTATACTCAAATCAACAATACACTAAGCCATATAAAAATGATCATTGTTATTGGATGCAAGCACACATAATTGAATCTCTAATATCAGTCATTGTTCTCCGTAGAAAAATACGTTTAGAAACGTAATGAATAGTGTAAGAACTAAAATCCTGACGTCAATCACTCTCAATTTGGTTTTGCCATTGCACAAGATCGTGTCCTCCTGAACTGTTTATAACGTTGTTGCACGAAATATTCTGTGTTAAACAGCAGTTTACGAGTATATGACAGCATGATTTCGATAGAAATCGTTTTCATATACGATATGTTTTGGTTAGATTTGGCGTCGTAGCTTACAAAAGGCTGTTATTTCTATTGTTCTTCTTTCGAAAATGTTGAACAAATAAGTTCAACATTTAAATACAGACACGGGTTCTTCTTCAACAATTTCATCATCTTCATTCTGAACGAAGTTAAATGACGGATCAGCTGCAAAATATACAATTACATGTTTTTAATCATTAATAAAAAAAAATATCTTATATTTTAAGATCGGCGGGTAAATCTTTTCACACGAACATTTGTCACACTTACTATTCAAATGAAAGAAGATACCAACATTTAACTGATATTACAAAGTTGCAATTACTCACATTTAAGGTAATGTGTTTGAAGTCTCATACAAACAATATGTTACAACGTACATTTTATGACTTTGAAGAGACAATTATCGGAATTGTTTCTTTAAATTCCTTTTTTTTCATTTTTTTATTTGTCTTTTTTATCTTGAAATTTGTCTTTTTCATTGTAACCTTAACAATTTGTTTACCTGGCTAGACACGTTGATAATGGTTAAAATTATATAAAGATCAGATAAACAACTTTTTTTTCGATAAGAAAAAATGATAATAAGTTTATATTGTCATACAAGTAAAACAAGATACTTGTGAAAAATACTAATGATAAACAACAACAACAAATAAACTGATTTAACCATATATATATATATATATATATAAATGCACACAAGCAAAACTAACTAAGAGTCCCCTGTCCTCAGCTGCATTAATAACAGCATTATATTTAAGTGTTTATAGCAAATATGAGTGTCTAGAGCCTCTTCTTAGTTAACTTTTCAAGTTATCCTGTTTATATTTGAATGATGATTTATTTCGTTTTTTGCGAGTCTTGAATCTTAATTGGTCAAACTTATTTTCGTATTCGAGATTAATTATAATGTCTTATTTTGAATTGACAATCATAGTTAAAAGAGAAATCATTTACATCATTTATTGAAACTTACCTCGTTTCTTGTAGCAGCTTATTTTGCCTTCAATTCTATTTAATTTCCTAGCTATGGAGTAATGGTGATTTTCGTCAGCATACATTGCAGCTGTCCATCCGTATACATCTAGTTTGGAAATGCAACTTCCATTTTGTAGGAGAAAGTTAACGAATTGTTCTCTTTCCTTTTCAGATTCGGAGTGTCTGTTACCACGACAGGTTTCAATAAGTGGTGTATGACCTTCAAAATCAATACAATTAATAATATTACCTTTCGAAAACAAATCCTTGGCTCTTTTAAACCTCTTGTCTCTTATAGCCAGAAAAACCAAAGCCACTTGTACGTTTTCATTATATTTTGTAGCTGCTGATCCCATTGCTTTTGTTTTTATCAACTGCTGGTAGATGGTATCCGAACGTGATATATTCAATCTGTTTCCTTGGCTTGTTTCAAAGAAGACAAAAAATCTTAAAAATTCAAATTTGTTTTCATTTCAAATAAGTATATACAAACAAAACTATGCGGTCTAGTCAGTTAATTAAGATACCAATATTACGACTTTCACTAGGTCGCACAGTCAAATTTGTGTGATGTTTCTTAAGTAATATTAGAGAATATATGATCTTTCTCAACGTAAGGGGATTGTCGTGAAAGGTGTCGTTTACGTCAGATAGTATTGATTTTTATAGAAAATGTAAAGATGACGTTCCATATCTTAGAAGTAGCCTCTGACCCACTCATGGAACCCGTGGTGTTCTTCGTATCAAGTCGCATTCATTAATGTGTGGGAAAGCATCATTTATTTATTAGTTGTATTTGACTTTAGCTTTAATTTACTGTAAGTACTCCTATATTGATGCTTCATGTCTATTGTTTTTAATGTATTTGGTTTATTTGTGCTTCGTGATTTAATGAGTTAAGCCATTTACAACTGATTTGTTCTTGTATTGTGCTTTAACACTACTGTCCCAGGTTAAAGGAGGGTTGATCGCTCATAAACATGTTTAACCCCGCAATATTCTTTATGTGTCTGTCCCAAGTCAGGAGCCTATAATTCAGTGATTGTTGTTGGTTGATTTTCTCATATTTGTATTTCGTAAATTGTAGCATATAAATTAGACCGTTAGTTTTCTTGTTTGAACTGTTTCGCATTTTTCATGTCGGGGCCTTTTATAGATGACTATACGATGTGTTTTTTTCTCATTGTTGAAGGTTGTGCGGTGACTAATACTTGCATTTAGGTCGTCATTTAAACTCTGATGGATGGTTGTATCATTGGCAATCATACCACATCTCCTTATTTTTATAACTAAAGAGGACGGGATGCGGTTTCGAAAACTTGGTTCAGTAGCTTCCTTGTAAGCAGCAAATGTCTCAAGATAAAGTCATGTTTCACGATGAACTATATTACCAACTATAAAATCGTCTTTTATATGTACAGTCCTATACGGATGTCTCTTAAGACGCTTAATACACATGCATTAACATTCTTATGTTTTCTGTAATTTTCGGTTTTTTTTTAATTATGCAAAAAATAGTCAAAAGTAGTTTAGGTATTTTCAAACCTACGTTCAAACGAAAACGATATGAATAAGGATAAACCAATTTATTTCATCATGAACGTTTTGTTAAATTATTATTTTGTCTTTTATAAATATTATAAAAAAATTTATTTGTACTTTTCCGTCTGATATGAGAAGAAATGGCAATGGATGGCACATGTGAACATCAGAAATGACAATTTGCTCTTTCCCATTTTATATGAAGATCAGACAGCTGTTTTAACCAGAAATGTTAAAATATGTTAAATCCTCCAAATGCCGTTAGATGAAAAACTCATTTTATTGGGATAATATTAAAACAACTGGGAGACCTGATGAGAATATAAAAAGGTGAAATTGAAAACCCCCTCGTCGGGGTGATATTAAAACAACTGGGTTAACTGAATAGAATATAAAGACTGAAATTTACACGTATTGCGAATCTTCTTTTGTGAACTATAAAGAACCCATAGCGTACTCTTTCAACATCAATTTGGTGCAAATTGCATTAGATACACCCTATTGTTCAAATCAAATCATATTTATTTAAACGTGTTTTAAGAGACTGAAAGGTTTTTACATAATGGTTTGGTTTTCGATGCTTAACAATTTTGTATACTCTCAACTTCGACTCGTAAGTATGAAAAATTACAGAAAAGTATAATATGGTGCACATAAAAACTGTCTGTAGGTCATGATATTGGAGATCTACAGTAGTGTTTAATTTGTTTTAAATTTTAAACTGTGTTTTTGGAAAGAAAAAAAATGAAACAAGTTTAAGTTATATTTTCTATTGAAAAGTTTATGAAAAGTAATGATTTGGGAAGTGAGGAAATAACATTGGACACAGACTAAAAGAAAACACACAAACATATAATTCATTTAAGAAAAAAAACATTATAAAAACGTTCATCATATATGCCACAATTAAAACTGTGTACAAAAAACTCATCAGTGACACTCGAATCAAAACAGTAAAAAATGCAAAATAAATAAAAAACAAAGTTGAAGAGCTTTGAGGATCCAAAATTCCGAAAGTTTTTGCCAAATACAGCTTGGAAAATCTATTCCTGGTGTAGAAAATCCTTAGTATTTCGAAAAAATTCAAAGTTGTGTAAACAGTTAATATATAATGATGACCATATCAATGATAACAAATGTAAACACAGAAGTGCTGATTACTGGGTTAATATAACCTTTTCTAAAGGATAACAAAGATCAACAAGCAAAGCTAAAGAGAATAGTAAACCGACCGGACAGAAGAAAATAATGCAACCGTTTCTGACTAATATAACCTGACAAAAGCATCTCAAATGTTGAATTAAGTTTGCCACAATTGACTTAAATCTGTATAAAAAGTGTATGTATTAAGAAGTTCTTCACCAATTCTATTTTTCAGACAATTTGACATTTTCACTGATTTTCCAGCTGTCTAATGGCATTCATAGAGTTTGATAAATATGTTTTAATTTCAATAAATATCGCGTTACAGAAACAAAATTGTTATTTATACAGTTGTTCTTCATAATCTATCGTTTCTTGACAGAACATTTGAAATTTTCAGCTTGTCTCTAGCTGTTTGCTGACATTCAAAGAATTTTTTATTGTTTTGACATCACTTCAAAGAATAAAATGCTGTATTAAAATGAATCATATCATGCTCAATTTGAACTTTTCTTATCTGGTATATTTTGGTTTCCAAGAAAAGAAATTCAACATCAATTTGGAATCCTACTAGTTAATATTCTTAAAAAAAACTTTCGATACTACTATATACTGCATTTAAGTATACAATAGGTTATGTTATATATAAATTGTTCACACAGTGTTTGTAAACATAATATATATAACACATTGGAAATATGAACATGAAAATAGTAATGGTGTCATAAAAACATGAAATTGCAGATATGGAAATAACATAAAACTACTTTTACTGGCTTATTCAATAAAGCTCAACATTAATATTTTTTTTTTTTTTTTTTTTGGTTATTTTTCTTTAGAAAAAAGAATCCTTTGGAAACAGTCCTATAATACCAAAGTTCTCAAATGGCGAAAGTATATATTTGCAAAATCATTTTGAACATGCTTTACATTGAAAATTTCAGGTAGCCTTCGTGTAATTACTTAATTATTTTTATCAATTGATCAGTTTGACTGGATCAATGTTACTGACTTCAAAAAAAAAAAAAAACCAAACAGAATATACCAAAGGGATATTCAAACTCATTAGTCGAAAACAAACTGACAATGTCATAGCAAAAAAACGAAAACGACCAAAAGACAAACAACAGTACACAAACACAACATAGAAAACCAAAGACTGTCCAACATGAACCTCATAAAAAAACCGGGGAGCAGGCGCAGATTCAGCCATGCGAAGGAGCAACTGCGAAGAACTAATTTAAATAAGATTGTTTCTTGAGATAATCTGTTGGCATTTGTTGAAATTACCACGTAACTACGTCTTCCAATACGCAATATGTAGCTTTATCGACATGCGGTTAGGGTTTTGTGTCATGAATTAATACGCAGCAAAATGCACATAATTTAAAAAGATTTTAGGAAATTGAAATAAAACATACCATGTGTTTTTAATAAAATTTCAGCAAAAATGATAAATTTTTGTTTGATTTTTTGTAGTCAATTGTGTTGTAGTATGTGATGTATGTTTACACAGTTTTGGCTGCTGGATCCCAATTATTGTCACATCATTCTATTATGTCTCACCCAAGTTTGTCAATATAACGGAACTATAAGAACGGCATACAAGTGGGAGGTTTAGCTAGCTAAAAAACAGGTTTAACCTACCATTTTTTTTTTCGCAAAATGCCTGTACCAAGTCAGTAATATGGCAGTTGTTTTTCACTTGTGCCATTGATTGATAGCGTTTTCTTTTGTTATTTTTATTGACTTCCCCTTTTCGAATTAACCTTAGAGTTCGGTATTTTTGATATACTTTTTTTAACAATGAGAGAGACAGACAGCCATGGATGCACAAAGGGATACATAGAGGTATTTGAAACCTTCTGCTAGAAAAGAAACTTCTTATAAACATCTGATTGCGTTTATTCTCTGAAGTGATTGCAGTTCATTTTACTAATTTGGAGCTTATACTGAACTATAGTTTTAAATTAGGAAAAGTAGTGAACAAAAACATAGTTTTTACTGGTTATCATATCACTGTAAAGAGAGAAATGTCTATATGATAAGAAGACTTACAAATTAGACAAAAAAATATATGTTGTATTTTTGACCCGTTTAACTGTTGTTTCTTTGAATCAAAATTTAAGTCTCAGTTTATAATAAACAAACAAACAAACAAATGGAAAGAAAATATTCAAACAAACAAATAAACAAAATAAAATATAATATTGTCTTTTAGATTGCATTTTAGGGATTTAATGTTACAAATTTGGAATATAAAGTTTTATTTTCTTTGTCAAATTATATGAAATTTGATTAAAACGAAATAGCTGTATATATTCCAAAAGGATCGTGGAAGAAAAAAAATCATCAAATTTACTTATTGTTTCTGTTATTTGACTGTATATACATGTTTGCGTTAAAAGGCCAATCATTCAAAAAGTTACGTTCTACACAACTTATATTGTACTATTATTTGTCTGTTTATTTTTAGCCATGGCGTTGTCAGTTTATTTTTAATCTTTTAGTTTGACTGTCCCTCTGGTATCTTTCGTCCCTCTTTTAGATAAACAATTTCTATCACCAACGATTGTTTTCTAAGATAACAAAATGTATACATTATCAAATATTGCAATCATATGGAACATAATATTAGGATTAATAATCATATTTGTATGATTATAATCTTAGTAACAATTTTAGATCTTATAAAAGTGGACAATAGACTTCATGTGTTGAAATTTGTACAATTTTATTACTTTGTTTTGTCCTTGCAAATTCAGTCCGATTGAATCTATCAATTCATATAATATAAACATCTCTTTGTGACTCTCTGCTTGTCGACTTGTTCTCTTATTTTTATGAGATAAACTTCATGCATCAGCTCTGAAGAAATATGAAAAGAAGCTGGACTTATCACTTAAGGTAATTATCCGCTGTATGTAAGATGTCCTTTCACGGAATAATACAAAGTTTGGTGACTATATTGACTGCATCATATCACAATGAACTTGAATTAAATGACAATATAGATACAGTTAAGTCATAATTTGACTTACATCTAGAAATTGAAAATAAGGGTTGGTTGAGAACTAATAGTTACGACAAAAGAGTTGATTTCAATTTTCCTTTGTGAACTTTCAATTGCTGTGTGGCAACATTCCCACAGCGCCTGCATATGGATCATACATTTCCTTGAAGATAAGATATTCCTGGGCTTGCGTTTTTTATTACTTTCTTTATTTTGGATAACTACTTACATGTAAGCTGTTGCGACAAGGATATCAATTGGTAAAGTTAATGTCATCCCTTCGTAAGTGTTAAGGACGCCATCACGAGTTGGTTGGCCGTTATGGAATATCGGTTTCACAGAAGACGACAGATTTGCTCTAATTGTCATAATCCCGTCCTCTTTTTTTGTATCCGACTTTACCGAATTAGATTTATCATCGAGTGTGTACTTACATGAACAACACGACGGATGCAACATTTGGAGCAGGAACTGTGTACCTTTCCGGCACACATGTTTGCACAGCAAGCTTTTAGTGGGAGTCTTTAGTCTTTTTACGTAATATTTTTTTATTGTTGTGTGTTTTTTCGTAGTTTTTTTGGTCATAGTTTGTCTGTTTTTATTGGACTTATGGTAAATGATTATTATTATTATTATTATTATAGCGATTACAATAACTATTATAATGACTATAGTTATGATTATTTTTGTCATTGTTATTATATATTATTATTATTCAATGCACTATCTGTAAGAATACTCGTTGATAATAAAGATTCTTAATTTTGGCATAGAGTTAAACTAAATTATTTTCAAAAAAGCGTTCCATTGCCCGACAGTCTGCTATCAATAGTTTGCGTTCGACCCGTCATTCATAAAAATGCTTGATTTCCTCACGGAAAATGACACATATAGTTTAGACGATTAGTTGTGCGGATGTGACAAGAATAATCGACGATTTTAACTCTTAGGTACGAAATAAGATATATAAAAAGTTTTCTTCGGTTTTATGCTATAATTCTAAAAATTGATATTTTGAGATTATTGCTTTAAGATTACGTTAAAAATTGAAAGTTAGTATAATAATAAGAATAATGTTCAGGATTGACTACAAAAAATAGGCGCCTCCGTTGAAGACGTGTCTGATGAGGTAAAAACTGTCTATGTTTACATATATTTGTAACTTTGATAAAGTTAAATGAAACGTGTTCATGTCATTTTCGTGATATTAAAATAATACATAGATTATGACTAGCGACAGAAACCTTAATATCAAAAGTAAAACAATGTACTCAAACAAGTAACTACATATATCTATTAAAATTTGTTCTGGAAGACCATGGAATACTTAAAATAGAATTAAAGGCTAATTTAATTGATTAGTAAGATATATAGTTACAGTACGACAGAAGATAACTAAATCAAATCAATGTGTAACATAATTATGTATGTATTAGAAAGACCCATGCGGGCGATAGATTATTTAGCCTGGTTTTACTTTGGTCTTTAGTTTTTTTTTCCAGAACAATTTCTTATTCTAAATTATTTCAATCAGGTATATAATTTAACTGTCGCCTCTGATCAATAATAACCTTTTTGCGTATCAAGATTCAAGCATATAAGGCTCCGATGATTTCTTATATAAATAACAAATACAAAGTATACAATAAATTATATTACGTTAACGTCCCTTAGAATACAGTGAATCTTATTTCAAGGCAGGATGAGGTTTAATAATAAATTGCAATTTTCTTTAATAAATGTGTGTAAAATAACTACAATTTTTCTATTGTATAAAACCATGGTAATAGCATTTTAAACAATCAAATTTCTAACATTCAACTTTTAATGGAATATTTGATGAGAATATATATAAACGTAATATAAACGTTTGTTAATCAAACAAGAATAAACATTTTGTTTAAAATTAACAAAATTGACAATTGATTTTTTTCCAATTTACTGCTAGAAGATGGCTACTACGAATACGAACTATTAATAACTTGTCTTCAAAAGGTATGTTATAAACGGTATTTCTTCCAAAATAAAGGTTTGTAAAGTTTGTCAACACCAACAAATGTAAGTAAAGATGGTCTTAAAAATGCAAATACTGGTAGATTCATATTCAAACAACACAAATAAATAAACTGCCTTTGATTTTTTATTAACATTCTTTCTTAAAACATTGACTTTAAGGTCTCGTATATAAATTATATTTAATATTACATATATTTTACCTACACCTTTACCCCCTTTTTGGGGGTGGGGGTTCTATATATGTACCATTAAATAACATTTACAATGTTGAAATCTATATTAAAATGTTTTTATAGTTTTATTTTCCTGATTTCATTTATAATAATTAGACAAACAATTATAGTACTCATGATTTTATTTTCTTTTGCTCCTTTCCTTTGGAAATTGCCTTTGGGGATTGTTCACTTCGTTAGTGTAGTTTTTAAGAGTTCACTTTCATAGTTAATCTACAATGAAATGTAATTCATGTATAGCATTTCATAGTGCATGGAAAGCCATGTACTATGGAAAAAAAAGTGGAAAATACTGATTTTCCATTGGACGATAATTGGTGAGTATGTACTAATCAACACTTAAACTGAACTCTATTACGTTCCAATTGATAAAAATCAATGTTTACATGTAGTATAAAACAGGTTTAGACTACATGCAGTCGATAGTCAATGAAGTCCTTGTGTGAGTTAAGTGTACATCAAACTAGATGTTAAGAACGCGGATTTTCTGATGAAAATTTAAAGAAGTTACATGTATTGAATAATACTGATTATAATAATATTATGAATTAAGTCATTTACCTATTTATATGACAAAAACTCAAAAAATTCTTAGTTAAAAACATGATTTAATTTAATATCCTGTTTGACATCCCCATTCTAATTACTTTTCTGTGTTCACATCATTACTGGAAAATTATTTTTATTTCTTTCATTCAAGTACTTAATGTAATTTGGATGCAAACATCTTATGATCAATGAGTTCATTAAAGATTTTGTCTGTTAATTGTCAATGCCTTAGGAACACATTAAAAAGAAAAGACGTATTGATATGTTGAAGTCAAAGAACTGAATATATATTGTATTCAGGATACTCATTTCACAAATGATATAGAAAACATAGTGAGATCTATGTGGGGTTATGAGTGTTACTTTTCATCTGTTAGCTCAAACTCTAGAGGTGTAGCTATTTTGTTCAATAATAATTTTGAATGGAAAGTGTTAAAAGAAAAAAAAAGATATAAATGGAAACTATTTAATTTTAGATATTCTTGTACAAAATAGAAAGATAACTCTTGAATGTCTATACGGACCAAATACAGACAATCCAGATTTTCTTTCCAATATTATGTCTGTTATTGATGATTTTGAAAATGAATACAATGTTATTTGTGGTGATTTTAATCTTGTCTAAAACCCATGTATAGATTATTGCAACTATGTGAATATTAAAAATCCGCAAGCTAGGGAAAATGTTCTTGAATTTATTGAAGAAAGAAATTTGATAGACCCATACAGAGAACTTTTTTCTAGATGTACTGCGATACACTTTGAGGAAAAGAAACCTTTTAAACAGGCTAGATAAGACTTTTTTCTTCTCACCGAAGACTTTCTAAACAGTCTCAAAAATTGTAATGTTCTTCCAAGCTATCGGTCAGATCACTCTATGATTTTGCTCGATTTAGAATTTAACCCTTTCATTAGGGAAAAGGTTTGTTGAAGTTTAACAACTCTTAATTATATGATATAGATTATATAAATACTATTAAACAAAAAATACAGGAAGTGAAAAAACAATATTGTGCTTTAGTTTATAATTTAGAAAATATTGACAAAATAGATATTACAGACATTCATTTTAGAATTAACTGTCAACTTTTGCTTGAGACTCTTCTTTTGGAAATTAGGGGGAAAACAATTTCATATTCGAGTTATAAAAAAAGCAAGACGAAAAAAGGAAATAAATATCCGAAATGAAGTAACTCATTGAGAGGAAAGAGTTGATGAACGTTCAATAAACGAATTAGAAGCAAAAAAACACGAGCTTGAAAGTTTACAAATACAAAAACTAAAAGGGAAATTAGTAAGATCACGTGTCCAATGGATACAGGAAGGGAAAACCTACCAATTATTTCTGTGGCTTAGAATCACGAAATTTTATGAGCAAAATTATTCCTAAAGTAGAGAAGGAAAATGGGGAAATTATAACAAAACAGAAAGATATTTTGAATGAAGTAAAATATTTTTATGACAATCTTTATAAAAAAAAAGGGATACCAAAAGTACTGATAGTAGCGATCTGAAAAAAGGCTTGAAAAATTTAACTGTTCCTGTACTTTCATCTCAGGAAAAAGAAAGACTGGAAGGTATAATTACTGTCAAAGAAGCTGGAAAAACATTGAAAAAATGAAAACAACAAAACTCCTGGAACTGATGGTTTTTCAGCAGAGTTTTATAATTTTTTGGAAGGATCTTCAAATTTTTATTGTGAATTCTTTAAATTATGGTGCAAAAACAGGGGAACTATCTGTTACACAAAAACAAGGGATTATTACTTGTTTACCGAAAGGGAATAAACCCCACCACTTTTTGAAAAACAGGCGCCAAATATCTCTACTGAATACTGTGTATAAAATTGGATCAGCAGCTATTGCAAACAGCTTTAAGAGTGTCCTCGATAAATTAGTTAATTTTGATCAGTCTGGTTTTATTAGTGGTAGGTATATTGGGGAAAATATAAGACTTATTTATGATATATTACAGTACACTGAGGAACATGAAATACCAGGGTTATTACTATTGACTGATTTTGAAAAAGCTTTCAATTCCATATCATGGGATTTTTTTATGAATGTTTTGAAATTTTTTAATTTTGGCGAATCTATCATTAACTGGGTTAAGTTTTTTATAATAATATCAACTCTGCTGTCATCCTGGAGGGGAACCTTTCAGATTGTTTTACTATTGGAAGAGGTTGTAGACAAGGGGACCCCTGTCTCCTTATCTTTTTATTTTATGTGTTGAGTTTCTGGCATTGAAAATAGTGACATTAGTGGTATAAAGGTCACACGGGTTGAGCATAAATTATCACAATTTGCTGATGACACCTCTTTGATTTTGGATGGGAGTGAAAAATCTCTGCAAGAATCACTATTAGAATTAGACTGGTTTGCAAAAATATCTGGACTGAATATTAACTTCACAAAAACACAAGTTATTTGGTTTGGGAGCAAAAAATATAGTGCAGATACATTATGTCCTGACAGAAATCTGTCTTGGGGTGAAACTACTTTTGAATTATTAGATATCAATTTTGATGTAGATCTTGAAACAATTGTTAAGATAAATTATTCTGAAAGAATTGTACAGATTAAAAATACTTTAAATCAATGGTCTAAAAGGAATCTTACTTTTATAGGTAAAATGACTGTGGTTAAAACTCTAGTCTTGCCTATTGTAAACCATCTCATTATCTCTCTACCAAATCCTTCAGATGATATTGTTAAGAGAGTAAATGAACTTATTTATACATACATATGGAACTCACCTATACATAGAGTTAAGAAGGATATCATAATCAAAGAATATTTGGAGGGAGGTTTGAAAATGCTTGATTTGAATATGTTTATTACAGCACTTAAATCAACATGGATTAGAATGATTTTGCAGAGAGATAGTAAATGGCAAAATATTTTCATGTCAAATATAGATATAAGAAAGTTGTTTTGTTGTGGTGTTGATGATATTAGACAACTTTATATGAAAGTTACCAACTGTTTTTGGAAAGATGTACTAAGATCCTGGGAAATGATTATTCAAAAAGAGAGAAATTTCACTTATGATTCATTTTTATTAAATCCACTGTGGCTAAATAATAATATTAAGATTGGTCATAAATCAGTAATTTATCAAGAATGGTTCAAAAGTGGTATTAGATTTGTAAATGATTTAATAGACCAAAATGGATCTTATATTTCATTTGACCAATTTAAGCAAAACTATAACATTAACACAGATTTTCTTAAATTTAACAGGGTTATTTCGGCAGTGAAAGAGGCATCAAAATCTTTCACTAAAGGATCTTACAAACAATTTTGTCCTTTTATACCATCATGTCTGGTAGTATTTTTAAAACATTATAAAGGATCAAAAGATATGTATTCTGTACTAAAAAGAAATAATGTTATTCCTACTGGACAGCTTAAGTGGGTTAAAATTTTAGGTGAACAGATTCTGAACTGGAAAAAGATTTTCAGACTACCTTTTGCTGTTATTAGAAATAGTAAATTACAGTGGTTGTAATATAAGATTAACCATTGCATTATTGCAACAAATCAGTATTTAGTTAAAATAAAATTGACCAATGATCCTTTATGTACATTTTGTAAATCAGAGAACGAGTCTATAGAACACCTATTTTGGAATTGCAATACTGTACAAAATTTTCTACAGGATATTCATAACCGGTTTTTTTCTGGTGGAATAAATCTGCCAATGAATAAACTAAACTTTCTTTTTGGAGACTTATCCAAGATATTCCCCAACAACCCATTCAACTTGATTTTTCTTAAACAATATATGTATAACTCTAGATGCTTTAAAAAGAATCTCTCATTACAAGCAATTATAATAAAGCTGAAAGATATGTATAAATTAGAGAGTATGATAGCTGTAACAAATAAAAAGATAACTGAATTTGACAATGTATGGAGAATGTTTTTGAAAAACTGCTATTGAATACTAGCTAATGTTTATTTTTTTTTACAATTACTTATCACTATTTACTTATAATCTATTTTAAAGAAAATATTATTGTCATGTTATGTCCTTGATCTGTGTTGATGGCTATTACGAAAGAAATATGTCTAGTTAATTTTGCATAATTTATCAACATGAATATGTTACATTTAAAATTAAAAAAAATATATAGATAGGGATGTAACTTTTTTTTTTTGTGTTTTCCTGTTTTGTTTGTTTTTTTTTTTTTTTTTGTTTTTTGTTTTTTTCCTTTTCTTTATTTTCAACTCCTGTACTCCTATCTGTTAATTATTATTATCTATTTATTTATTAACTCTTTATATTTTTGGAACATTTTCATTTGATCTATTCTATAGAAAATGTAAAATATTTCCAATTATGATGTATTTATAATACTGACATTGTATATATCTTACATGTATTATATTGTATGTATGTCATGTATATGTTTTAATTGTTGGAAATAAAAAAAAACAATAGTTAAAAAAAAAAAATTAATATCCTTAGTGGACAATTTGATTTTCAGTGGAAGGGGGATTGTTTGATGATTTATTTAGCGCGAACATAATTTTCACTTTTTGTACACAACTATTTCTTGCAAAGTTCAACATTTTGTGGGACAAACTATTCATTTTCATCATGTCTTGGACACGAAAATTTTTACGGCTAGTTCTTGTCCACACTATGGGTGTTTGGGGAATAGAAATATGATCATTCAGGTCTTCTTCCGATTTGCCGTAAAACCCTTGCCAAAGTGGGGCGTCCGTTTGGCTGTGCGGGATGTATAAGTACACAGCAACGTCCAGTCAGAATGGGGACGTTAAATCCGATGCCACATGTAGAGAGAGTGCCAAGCTCTATGTACGTTAAGAACCTTTGCCACAACTCAATGATGGGTCTGTAGGTGACCTGTTGCAAGGCAAAATTTCTGTCCCTATCCAATATACTTTCATTTTCCAATGGCAGCCCAAATTCCCGATCTTCATCTGGGACGGCCTCTGTTACAGGACCTATCTATTGTATTTATTGTGAATTTGTTTTCGTCCTGAACATGCATGAAATATTTGCCCTGGATGTTAAACAACCAACAATCAATCAATCACTGAATTATTTTAAAATCCTGTTTTCGCCTATTGTTAAGCTGTTGTAGCATGCGTAATCGTGACTTCTTTAGAACTCTTAAAGTACACAAAATTGATAGAACGATTTTCTTAAGGAACCGACCATCCATCTTCGTGGGACAAGCCATTTAGCCACCAGAGACCAAATGACGTAGATGTTAGGAACTATAAGTAACCATACGGCCTTCAACAATAAGCAAAACCCATACCGCATAATAAACTATAAAAGTCCCGTTCATAACAAAATGTAAAACAATTCAGACTAGAAATCCAACTGTCTGATTTATGTAAAAAACAACAAAGGCAAAACAAATATATACAACAACAAACGACAACCACTGAATGACAGGCTTCTGACTTTGTAACCTATGTTATTCCACTGTTCGGAATACAGAAGAAGGCTGAGATCCCAGAATATAGTTTATCTCCACCATTTATTCACGAGCCTGTCAGAAACTCCATCAGTAGTTGTCCTATGTCATATCTAAAAAAATGTTATTTGGAGAATTTTGTGTTGATGACAGATCTTTGATCATAGTTTCTGTTTACATTATTCACTATTATTTAGGGATTGACATATTGTACAGACGCTTGTCTAATTGTGTGAAGACCTTAATGTTGACTTGTTATTTGTGTCTGATTATTGAATCCTTGACATGCTGGGTCTAAATAAAAAGCGTTCATGGCCACGTCCTATATAGTTCATTACCTTGTTAATATGTATCATATTATTTTCACCGTGCTCTATTCATCTTACAGATTTTTATTACATTAAAAGAATGTCAGTTTGTTTGCAGTGAGAACAAAAACTGTTACTGACTTTGTACAATAGTTCGAACTAAAAATATGAATAAAAACAGACATGGGTTATGCGTTTAGATGACAACAATTTACAACAAATATTTTCGACTTAAGCCTATGGCACCTCCAAACATATCTTAAAGGCCTGTAGTAAATATGGCATTAAAAAATGCAGTGCAATAAACAAAACCACCTTTTATTTCTGTCAATAGCCAGTATATAGATGATAAGAAGTGATATAGGAACAAATACTTTCAGGCCAAGGTTTATCAAAATCACGTTCTAGTTATTAGGACTACTTTTTCACAGTTAAGCCTCCCTCACCGTTTATGATGGCTGCCTTGATTGCCTTTTGTCTTTCCATAAGTTTTCTTGGTAAGTATTTTCTGAATAGTCTTTAATTAGCGGCCCATATAAGAATGTAGAATAAAATGATTCCTATATCATAGATCAACAGTGATTACTTTCGGTAACGGCAAGCATTCCATGATACAGTAGTATATATTATTGTGTTACATGTATTTGTGTTTTTGAAGTTTGGAGGGTGTTAATATCACAAAAAAAGGCTAACCTAACCTTGTCACATTTTAAACTGCCCTTTTAAAGTAAGGGAGTTTATAAGTTTTGTTTTGCATATATCCTAGTGTTTTATGACTTTTCTATTATCCATAAAAGAATTGGTGTTGATGACAAACGTTAAGTGGATCTTGTTAAAATATTCAAAACTTGTTTAAACACGGTTGGCATAAACTCATCATAGATACCAAGATTAAAAAAAATACGCCAGACGAGCGTTTCGTACAAAAGACGCACCATAGAAAAAATGGTACAAACATTTTGTTTCAAAATTTTGAGCCCCAGTAGATTATATGTTTACTAAGTAATATCAGTTACTTTAAATCAATAAGGATATAAAGAAAAGAACTTACAATGACTATGTTTGAAGATAACATTTTCTTTGCAATAAACAAGTTGATCAGAAGTATAATTTTTATATATATATATAATTACAATAATAAAGAAATGTAATTAATTCTTTTTTTATTATTATTATAAATCAAAACCCTTAACACTATTGTGAGGTGTCAATAAAAATGGACTGTAAAAGCTAGAATACTGAAAAACGAAAAACAAAAACGATAGAAGTAACTGTTATCCTGTTATAGACCTTGATATTAGAGTGTCTCATGGTAATCTTTAATTCAAAATATATGAAAAACGGGATGACTTTCTCTATCATTATTTTGTCTTTCCTAATGGTGATAATTCGTTGGCTCCTTGGAGTTTTTATATGTCACAGGCATTTACTTTTTTTCTAATTCAGGTATTTAGTATATGGAATAAATTTGTATCAGGCTTTTAAGAAAATGCCAGACAAATGTAATGGCATTTTACAAAATGCCAGGCAAATTTAAAGGCATTTTGCAAAATGCCTACAATTATTAAAAGGAATGAAATGTTGACAAAAACTGAGCCACTGAAATAATTGAACAGAGCTGTTTATTTTGCGATAATAAAAAGAATTCAACAGCACACAACTTTTGCGTGATGTTTATTCACTTGATATAAATTATCAACATATATTACATGAGGAAAGAGGAGTTTCACATGTGGAGTATGATATGTTTATCCTTCCGAATCACATGAGACGGTTGGGTTTGTGTGACTCTATCTTTAATTGTCTATATTATGCTTTTCTGACTGTTTTTTTTCGCCGTTTTCCAATGTTTTTGTTGCTATGACGTTGTCAATTTATGCGTTTCAATATTCCATTGGTATCTTCCACCTCTCTTTCAAATATTCTTTATTTATTAAAAAGTGCCCAAAATATTTACTATTTTCATATTCTGAACTCTATTGTTATCAAATGCAATGGCTGAATGCCAGGGACTGTTACACATTTGTCGTTTTTTTATATTTAATTTTTGCAAACACAACATTTGGTGTTACATCTGGTCTGACCACTAGCTATACAACCACATATGGTGAAACCCTGACCATCTTACATTTAGCTCAATATTCAGATAATGCACTCATACCACATCTTCTAATTTCTATAAAACACACAATATTCGAAAAACACGGTTTTCGCAATCAGCACATAAATGAACATCTACTTATATAATTTAAAATGTAAAAAAAAAACTGATTTACATTTTAAAATAGTATAATCAGGTTGGCTAACTTGGTTCGTCCTTTTGATTATCAGAGTGTTCAAGAGGCTAAACAAGATTCTTAACAAATTGTAATAAGACTAAAGATTAAACTGGGGAAGACTTAGTGAAGATGTGAATGACCCTATATTTGCGTCACAATCAAACATGGCTAAGGACTGACTGGGTAAAGAAATGCAGACTTCTCCCGTTCGTCAGTAAAAACCATGCTGAAGAGGGAAATCTGTTTGGCTGTGAGGGATGTGATAATTCTAATCATTTTTAAATGGGGACATCACATCAATTGCCTTATGTAAGGAAAGTGACACAAATACTGAACGTTACGAACACTTTGACGGGTCTGTATGTGGCCTACTGAAAGGCAACATTTCTGTCCCTATCTAAAAAGTAAATAACAAAGATATCGAACTCCAAGGAAAATTCAAAAGGGAAAGTCCCTTATAAAATGGCAAATTCAAAAGCTCAAACACATCAAACGAACGGAAAACAACTGTCATATTCTTCACTTGGTACAGGCATTTCCTTACGTAGAAAATGGTGGATTAAACCTGGTTTTGTAGCTAGCTAAACCTCTCACTTGTATGACAGTCGCATAAAATTCTATTATATTGACAACAATGTGTGAACAAACAAAACAGATATAATAGGTAAAAATGTCAAAAATAAGGGTACAGCAGTCAACATTGTTAACAGTCTAACATTCATTATCTAGTGGCAGTCTAGTTTCATGCCCTTTATCTTGTATCTCAATGATATACTTGTTTCTTCAAATCTAGCGTAACTGACAATTTGTTGAATTTCAGTCATTTACAAAACTTCTAGGTTTTTTAGTAATAGTAAAAGTTCAAAGATAAGTTAATATTGACATTAAAAGACCTTCGAACAAAAAGGGATGTTGTGAACAGCCCTTTTTGTGAGAAGGTCTTTTAATGTCAATATTAACTTAATCATTGAACTTTTACTGACTTACAAACCATCAAAACATAAGAAAAGTACGTAAAAACACTTGCAGAAGCCTAATTACCCTGAATTGGACGAGTCTAAATATATTCAACTTAAATAATAGTTAAACAGTATCCCGACTGATATATACAAGTAACAGTTACCAAATTGCATTGGAAACGGACTGATTAAATGGCAGTACATCATTTAGTTATTTATTTATTGTATTTTTTTTAGCAACAAAATACTACCAAAGGGTAGTTTTATAAAATTAAGGGGTTAATTAATATTTTTGAGTTCCAACTTTTTAAAATAACGATTTTTATTTTATAAATGAGTAAATGAAAACCCTATACAGGACTCTTTGGTAACAGACCAATGAATGTTCTGTACAAAAACTTCTTCTTATATATATTTGATGTTTTTGATCTGTCAGTAATCATGAAATAGATTCGTAAAGACCAGACCATATGAAAACAGTAAGTAAACTTTTCCAACAATTAGTTATTTAAATAGCTTGTTTCAAAACTCATAATCGAACAGACGCATAAGGTCCTTCACAATATTCAGGTAAATGTTCATTTTGGTTTTGATTCTGTAATTTTCCTACTCTACGTTACATGCAAATGAAAAATAATTTGTTTAGTCTGTTCAGTCCAATTAATAAATAAATTTTGTTTTGTTTGGGGTTTTATATATATATATATATATATATATATAAACTAGGTCTGTATACTTCAATGAAACAAAATCGTATTAAATAGTCTAAATGTAACATCTTTAGCATCAAGTTATGTAGGCTTGAGAGGCTCGATCAAAACGTGTATAGATGAGATATTTTCGCAAGGTTGATCATCATTCTTAAATTGAAATACAATGTATTATATGAAAACAAATACTTTTTTAGTCGTCCATCATTCCCTTTTTACGTCTAAATGAAGCATAACACCTTGGAAAAACCTTCTACCTTGCCTAGTTTTATAATCACCTGACATAATCATATATTATAATTATCAATTATTGACTTTTGACGAGGTCGATACGTTATATATGGACTTGGTCAGATTATATTGACCGAGGACGAAGTCTGAGATTCAATATAATCTACCAGGTCCATATATAACGTATTGACTGAGTAAAAGGTCTTAATTTATATATTACACATGTAAATACTGTAAGTTTGAAAATGATATTGACTCGATGTTCCTATTTTTGGAAATTATATTGACTCGATGTTACTATTCTCAGTAACATGGAGTCAATATCATTTTAAAAAGGAACGTCGAGTCAATACGTCAAAATAGTGAAAAAATACAAAAGATATAATGGGAAACACGTGACCAATATACCAATGAGAAACAAGAAACATCAGACCATATGTAATATATCGTAATAAAACAGAAGATAAGTTATGAAGTTGATTGATTGTTGTTTGCTTTACGTCCAGGGGCAAATATTTCATGAATGTTCATGACGAGAACACATAAATTTTAAATACAATAAGTAGGTCTTGCAATAGGAGGTTAACAGTCCGGCTCAGCGTGTCGTCTTGTACAAAGCAGGATTAATATTCATATTACATTTACATGTTTTCGTCCTGAATATGCATTTAATTTTCCGCTGGACGTTATATATTATCATCATTTATTTTACCGTTACTAAACATTGAAATGTTTTCTTCTACTGGTTTATATTACACCTTCCTTTATTTCCACCGATCGAAATTACAAAGGGGCAGGTGATTTTTTTCAACCAAACACTTGTGCCTGTTGGGATATCTTTGACGGTATATATTATTAAATTAACTCTGTAAAGGCATCTTTCTATTGCAAAAGACTGTATATTGACTCTTAATGTTTGGATTTGTCTGTGTCGTTGGGTTGCTGTCGCATTAATGTATACCTTTATATCCTTTTATTCAAAACCAAAGGATTGACTTTGGTATAGAAATATTCACCCTTGCTACTGGGGTGCGTCCGTTTGGCTGTTCGGATTTATAAATACGCAGTGTAACGTGTCGGGGGTCCGAACCCGAGTTGATTCTCGAGATCTGAGACTTGTGTATATATTTTCTTTTATTTATAACTCCTCTTTAACTCTCTCGGCTCATTAAAGCTCCTCCAGCTCAATTATTATTCAGCTCAACTGGCTTACTGACTCTATAGGTCAATTAAATAGCAAGATCTACTTGCTCACTAGCTCTGTAGCTCTTAGCTCAACAGACTCACTAGCGCTGTAGCTCAGCTGGCTCACAATACTTCTATCCCAAATAGTTAGCTCAACAGGCTCGCAATATTGTTGCTCTTTCCGCTATGTCTATCTTAATCAACGAAGCTCTCTTAGCTATCTAGCTCTTCCGTTTCTCTCGATGCAGCTCACTTATAGTTTAATGGGAACCAATTGTGCCCCTCTTCTTGCCGACTTGTTTCTTTATTATTTTGAGGCTGACTTCATACAGGAACTTCTTAGGAAGAAAGATAAGAAGTTAGCAATATCCTTTAAATCTACGTTCCGTTATATAGATGATGTTCTCTCACTAAATAATACAAAATTTGGTGACTATGTTGAACGAATCTATCCCATCGAACTAGAGATAAAGGATACTACAGATACAGTTAAGTCTGCCTCATATCTTGACTTACATCTAGAAATTGACAATGAGGGTCGGTTGAAAACAAAACTTTACGACAAAAGAGATGATTTCAGCTTCCCAATTGTAAACTTTCCATTTCTATGTAGCAACATTCCAGCAGCGCCTGCATACGGAGTATATATCTCCCAATTGATACGATATTCCCGGGCTTGTGTTTCCTATCATGATTTCCTTGATAGAGGATTGCTGCTCACAAGGGAGCTATTAAACCAAGAGTTCCAAATGGTGAAGTTGAAATCATCCCTTTGTAAATTTTACGGACGCCATCACGAGTTGGTTGACCGTTATGGAATAACCGTTTCACAGATGATATCGGATATGTTCCTTATGTCGTAACTACAATACCCTTCCCTTTTCACGAATGTGACTTACCGAATTAGACTATTTGCCGGATTTGTAATAACATAAGCAACACGACGGGTGCCACATGTGGAGCACGATCTGCTTACCCTTCCGGAGCACCTGAGATCACCCCCAGTTTTTGGTGGGATTCGTGTTGCTTATATATATATAGTCTTTAGTTTTCTATGTTGTGTCATCTGTACTATTATTTGTCTGTTTGTCTTTTTATTTTTGGCCATGGCGTTGTCAGTTTGTTTTCGATCTGTGAGTTTGACTGTCCCTCTGGTATCTTTCGTCCCTCTTTTAAGATAATTCTTCTACTACGTTTCAGTTATTGGAAACACTTGAGCAGTGAATCCAATGTTTGGAACAATAAGCAGGTATTTATCTTATCACTTATACGTGTGATCTGATCGTAATACCGACCCTGACTGACTGCTGACGGCTGTTTATATACTCCTGGGTGATTGGGATATACCACTATTGGACAATACCATTACCCTGTATTGCCTAGTAACAAGGGTGTTTTAACCCTGGACGAGTCCACCTTTATTGGACTGTGCCATATAGAGCATATCATAGTAACAAGGGATGTCAAGTTATTAAACGATAATATCTTATCTCAAGGAAGATATTATGGTACCGGATAACAATCAAAATACCAATTATATTGTAATTGCCTCACAAGCCGATCATTCTTCGTACAAGTTCACTCATTTGCCAGTTTATAAGATAGTCAGAGATATGCATAAGCACTCGCATTGGAAAGTGGAATATAGTCCGAAATAATGCAAGTTATCAAATGATTAACCTCACTGTAACTTTAATAAAATGTAACTTATTTATACGATGAAGTTTAAGGTAAGTATTATGTCAGATAGAGAAATTGTTACTGTACCTTTTAATTCCAATGTTTCTCTGTTTTGAATTACGAAAGGGGACAGTAACTACTGACTTCGCCCTTTATAATGCATATTCGTCCCAAAACCATTCGTCACAGCAGCTTTGTCTGGCCGGAATAGAAATGTCGTATATCCATTGCCTGGTGTAGTGAGAGTTTCACGCTATCTATACGTTAAAGAACCATTTGAATAACTCGTTGAGGGGGAAATACGATCTACGTACAAGTTATATGATTGAAATCTCCAAACAACAACAAAGGTCAGCTAAATCTTCAAATAAGTCGCATGGCTGATTTTAACACATTGTTTGCGCATTTTACAAGGACAATTGTAGATGAAAAATAAACTAAAAATTAACAAAACCGACCAGTAAAACAATATCTAAAGAACAAATAAAACGTTCAAAATAAGTTGAATCCTTCTATAAACTGTTGCCAACATTTTTTTATCCATTTTTGCTTTTATGACAATTATATATACCAGACTGAACACAGCAAATTTTGACACCTAGACGAGATTGCCATCGTTGTACGCAAGATATGAGTTATTGCCACTCAATGAAGATTTTTTTTCATTTCTACTCCCTTCCTCATAGTTTAGCTGGATAGGATACAATGTAACCCCTGATATGGACATTATCAATTATGTTATTCAATGTTAGAAAAAACATAAATGCAAAGAGAAAAATGAGGAGAGTAATGATAAAATTTACACTTAAAGTCAAATATAAATAAAAAATCAAATATATAAAAAATTAGAAAACAATTTGAGACAATTATCAGCTGAAGAATAATGATTATACACAACTTATCGAAGCTGATTAATTGATTTCTCCCTTAATGTCCAGTGGAAAATGTGTCATGCATATTCACGACGAGATGCAAAGTGGATCGACCTGAAGCAAATGATAACAGGTCGAGCGACACTTTAATAAGATAGAGCGTTGGCTAGAGGTATAACGTACTAAAATAAAAATTGACCATGATCAAAATTGTAAGTTAAGCTCTAACTCCCCTCTCTTTTTTCTCCACGTTAAACGAATGCCAAAAACAAAACGACATGAATTTACAATCAATAACGGACACTATAAGATGATGATGTGGTGGGTTTTTAACTACCTTGACTACCCATGAGGGTCTTGCACAATTGGCCCTGGCTTGTGCCTTTTAGGGCATTTAATAATTTATTTTTACCTTAAGATAATTGATATAATTGAGTGACAAAAATAAACAACACATAGCATGAATATAAAGTAAAATGAACAATTATTCGATAGAAAAAATTAAATAAATAAATAAACATTTCCCGGTTTCGGACAGGTTTGTATTCCAACTCAAATACCGTCTGATTATTGATCGGAGATAATCAACCAAAAGCACTTGGAATCTCTGAAATTGTAAATTATGGTATTTCGCTGAATCCTATTTTAGAATCCCTGATTCTAAGAAGGCGTGTCTAATTAGTCATGCCCGATTAACTTTTAGTAAATTGAACCTCAACATAAAGACCTACACCGGGTTAATAAGTTTTAGGTACAATAAGTAAACAAAAGAGATTCTTTATGAAATGAGATCGTCCCAGGTATCTTAGATAATTATTTTGCATTGAATAATGAAAAATGCACAAACAGGTTTGTAAGTCATTTAATATAGCCACGGTTAGGTATTTTATAAGTTGGCTTAAATTTCAGACATTTACAAAATGCCTTAATTTAGAAAATACCTGTAACATATACATTTAGCTCGGTTTGTTATGCATATATTTGCAGTGACGTCTCATATTTCACTCGTAATGACTGGTATACTACAAGGTTATAGTTGTCTTTTTGACATTGTGTCATAGATCAAATTTATTCGTTCAGTGTATGTTTACCTGTTTTTGGTATTACGTCTTTTTGATTGAGTTAAGCCATTTCATTTGATATTCTATAGTGTGTCTTCTATGTTGTAATGTTACACTACTATTTCAGGTTCGGGTGAAGGTTGGCGCCTGTTAAAACGTGTGAACACGCTGCATTTGTTTGCACCTGTCCTAAGTCAGATACTGTTTCAGTGATTGTCGTTTGTTGATGTGGTTCTTAAGTGTTTCTTGTTCCTCGGTTTTTAATATAGATTAGACCGTTGGTTTTTCTGTTTGAATTGTTTTACAATTGTCATTTTGGGGCTCTTTATATTCGCTGATGTATAGATTAAAGCGAGGCTTAAACGTTCCGTTTGGGTTTCTTTTCTGCATTGTTAATCTGTACAGATTTGTGCGGGTATTGTATAAAATCGTGTCTTCACTGTAAGAAATTCGGTTTAGGACGTTTTGATTTGATAAAAGCAGGTCGAGTAAATTGTACTTTCTATCAATAACTGCTAGTATTTTTCGAAACATCATTGATTGAACAGCGGTTTACTACTGTTGCCTTTATTCTTGTTTCGTTTGTAGTTGTTAGTCTGTTATTATTAATATAGAAACAAGAAGATGTGGTATGATTGACATGGAAACAATTATAGACCAGACACCAAATGACATAGAAATACCATTATCATAGAGTTAAAAGAGATGCGAAAGACACCAAATGAATATTCAAACTCATAAGTGGCAGAAAACAAACTGACAATGTCATGGCAAAAAAAAAACCCAAAAACTGCAGTACACAAACACAGCATAGAAAACTGATGACTGAGCAACACGAGCTCCATCAGGGTAAGCAGATCATGCTCCACATGTGGCAACCGTGCGTTTCTTATGCTAATCTTTATAATATGTTCTTTTATGTCCCATTTGTAATCCACTAAATGAGATTCAAATGTATAGAGTTGAGAGTCCTAGACGCTAGATACCCCGATGCATGTTCATTTGTCTGTTTAAAGAAATCTCATTTATTTAGTGGATGATGATTTATTTTGGGGAACTTAATGTTGATAGAAGATCGTTGATATTCTCTGTTAAATTCAACAACAACTTCTCCAGATAATGGGTGATTTAGTAGCTGTAACACTGTAAAGCCACTTGTCTATTTAAAAAGACAATATGTTGGGCTCTGGATGTCTTTAGGTTTTTCTGTGCCATTCAATTTGGGTTGATGTCTTATTGACGTAAATCCACATATTATTTTACATGAAGAAATAAAATGAAACGAAATAATTAGCCTGGATTTCATAATTTGATTAGGATTTATCACTAGAATCAAGAAACAGATCGCAGAAAATGTGTAAAAAGTAAAATAACAAAAATGCCGAACTCCAAGGGAATTTCAAAACTGAAAGTCCTCTATCAAATGGGAAAACCAAAAGCTCAAACACACCAAACGAATGGAAAACAACTGTCATATTTCTGACTTGGTACAGTAATTTCCTTGTGTATAAAACGGTGGATTAAACATGGTTTTATAGCTAGCTAAACGAGGCTTGATATGTTGAATTGTTTCATGGTTTACCAAAACTAATTAAAACTGAAATTAAAATTTTATCTATTTTTTTTTTCAGTTCGGACCAGTACATCACTGTCCTGTTTCAGTGAAACATGTAATCCACCAATGGTAAGTTTTGATACTTGCATGAATTTTATAAACAAAATGTAAACAAGTGAAAACAATTCAAATTAACATAGTTACGGACATTATTTTACGCTTATTTCTTTTAAGGATGTTCGATCTTCTTTTTTTTTTTAAATAATAAGCTTTTTAAAAGACTGTTGATAACTTAAAAGAAAAAAAAATGACAGGTCCGTGCCTTTGTTTTTGAGAAATGATTAATTGAAAATTTGGCGGGAAATGATTCTCTCTAGATTATTCATACATTTAACATTGGCACCTTTTTTCTTTCAAAAACTATGAAAAAAATAATAAGGATTTTATAAGATTTTCAAAAATGGGGTTTTAAACTATATGTAATAAAATTATGAAAAGAAAAGTAGGGATAGCGGACAAAAGTTTTATTTGCACTACATGGATAAAATAACAGAATTCCGATTATCTGACAAAAAAGTCAAAAACGAGAGTAGCAAACATCCTTCAGGCCAAATACAAACCAATTTAAGAATTACAAGTAAATGTAGAATTAGACATTTTATTTTTATATTGGAGAAATAATAACATTAATGGTACCAATTTTTCTGCACCAGATGCGCATTTTGACAATAGATGTCTATTCAGTATGCTCGAGGCCCAAATATTTGAAAATCGAAAACTTATTAAAAAAAATTAAAAGCTTATAAACCAAAATGAACAACAAGTATAGCCAAAGCAGGGCAAGGAAGCAGAGTTTGCATGAGGGAGATACAATGTTCGATCATCTATTTTGTTTAATTGGTTTTATTCGAAGAAAATAGTAAATAACTTTGATCGCATTTGTAGACTTTATATGAAGAAACCGATGATTCAGATTCTTTATTGGTTTATTACAGTCTTATTCTGTTGATAAATATATCTGTAGTTAAATACTTACATTTTGATGAATATGTTCATGGTCCGGGAAATTGAAACTTAAATTTGATCGTGACAGGTATGCAAGGTAGAATTTGCAAACGGGTACCCACATGGAGGAAACTGCGATACACAGCATCAGGTCAGTTATGCAGGAATGTTGTTACTAGTGTGTAGTTGTCTTTTTATAATCGCACAACAAAGCTTCGCTTTACCAAGATATTTGTTTGTATATTGATATTTACAATACTAAAAAGTAAAGAGATTTCAATGAGACAATCAAATTTTGGGGTTGGATAGACGGATAGAAAACAGCTTTGCTAAATGAAAAAAAAAAAAAAACAAAAAAACCAAACGCAAAGAGATAAACAAATGAGTTCTATTTTCTTTGCCATAAGCATAAACAGGATATTCTACTGGCAGATTAGGAGGTGGTTTTGTGCTAAGTAACATAAAGTTTTATTCGTTTCTGTAAACAATCTGTCTTTAACTGCATGTGCTTAGACAGAATTTCAATAATTCAAAGTAAATGTAATGCTTCTTATGCGCATTTAAAAACTCTTCATTTCATCAGGGATGCTTGAAACTGAATGATGGAAATCTGAACATATAATGGTTATAAATATAAGTATATATGGTCAATGAAACAACTCTCCACAAGAGACCAAATGACACAGAAATTAACCTATAGGTCACCGTACGGTCTTCAACAATGAGTAAAACCAATGGGTCAATTTTCGACTAGGAAATATAACCTTGTAATTCTAACATTTTTAATCTCTTCAAGAGAACTAGAAACTTCTCAGTTATCAAAATATTAGTTATATCATGCAACAAAAGCATTGACTACCTGCATAGTTATACCATCGAGCACTTACACGTTATATAAAATTGTAGATCCAGTGGTAATAGCACCGGATTACAAGATAATAAAATGAATATAAAACAAAGCGTGTTGTGCCTTGTCATTTACCCAAGATCGTTTGAAAGCAAAACCTATATTCATGCCTTCATGTGACCTTAAATGATATTTATTAACAAAATCATATGAATATATGTAAGACTCAGATCGACGTCCGGTCTCTAATCGACGTCCGTTCCTCAAACCGACGTCCAAATCTGACGTCATAATAAAATAACATTCCAAAACGACGGCCAATTTTCTGATCCTCTAATCGACGTCTTTTTTGTTGTCCTCAAAACGAAGTCCAATTGTTGGCTTCTCTAATCGACGTCCGTGTTATGGACGTGCCACAATGACGTCATAACTTTATTGAATAATGATAATATTTCATTTAAAGAGAGTTACACATTTAGCTATAAAACTAATCTTCCCTGACGCCCCCTGTCAACTTTTGAGAAATCAAATTTTGCATGCAGAAAAGTGTTATTCAGTTAAAAAAAATATAACTAGTATTGAATGTATAAACTTAAAATGGTTTTGTTAATATATGTATATCTTTTTTTTTAATTAGGAATAATTGCATTGTAAACAATATAACCCTGATAAGAATTACTCAAAAATACTCATGAAAAAATCTGCTTTCACAAAAAAATGATGTTGTTGATGGCTTCAACAATGAAACAAGACACAGTTTCTAAGGAAGGATATGATTCAAAGAGAAAAAGGGAAAAAAGGAATAAACAAAGATCCAAACGCCGAGACATTTTAGGCCGACATCTCGGTGATTGTCTTATTGTCATTACATTTTCAAAAAAGATATAAGAAAACAATTCGTTTCTTTATGCAGCATTACAAAACGATTAGAGACCGGACGTCGATCTGAGTCTATCATATATACTGTATGTTAAATATATTGTTCGTTTGTTTTTCAATATACCGTAGCATGGACATCATCCAATATGTGGACATTCACTTCCTGACCATGGACACTGTCATTGTGATGATCAAGCCTGTATGAGCCGTGTTTGTAAGTCTGTCGAAAAAAACACATTAGCTTACTTTTTGTAAAAACTGGAAATGAACTACGAGTAT
The DNA here is from genome assembly GCA_017311375.1 of Mytilus coruscus. Classification (NCBI taxonomy): domain Eukaryota; kingdom Metazoa; phylum Mollusca; class Bivalvia; order Mytilida; family Mytilidae; genus Mytilus; species Mytilus coruscus. The sequence goes on from CM029596.1 coordinate 130,719,007, forward strand.
ATTAGATGTAAAGGAATGAATGAATGAATGAATGAATGAATGAATGAATGAATGAATGAATGAATAAATGAATGAATGAATGAATGAATGAATGAATGAATGAATGAATTAATTAATTAATTAATTAATTAATAAGAGGGAAGGAAGATAGAAATAACGAAATAGCAATTTGTGGGACACTCAATTGTAGTTGATTGACGTTTCATTTTAAGAGTTCTTTTTTTTTTATTAAATATTCATGACAATGTTTTAAAACCCTTTATTGGGATTTAAAGTCTCTCCACCGCCCCAAATGAAGTTAAAAAACATTAAGTGGCAACTGTGTCTTCTTCTTCTGTTTTAACGTTATTTTTTCAATTGTAAATAGGTTTGATAAGGCCCCAACATGGCCCCTATTTCTAGGTTAAATTAAAAAAAAAATGGAAATGATAATCATTATTATAATGTATCATATCTTAAATGATGTTTAGATTTAAAATGTCTTTTGTTAATTTACGTATCAGAGTTTATTAAAATATCAACATTAGCATAAATTCTAATTTTTCAGTTCAATGAAAGCAAACCAATTTCCATTGGTTTTTAGGATGGGGACATATATCCCATGCGTCCACAAAACAAAATCTTTTGAAATCAAAGTTGTAATAACAAACAACATATCTGACTTGAAATTTAATTTAATCGAATCTTTTTGCTCTGTTTTCTTGGCATACAATGTTTGACATCGAAAAGATTTCGTGAACTTTCATGAAAATCTCTTATATTTGGCCTATTTGTGCTTTTTTTTTTTTGCAATCATAGTAGATTGACCTTTTCCTATTGCAGTGTAAATCAATCTAAGTGATTATATTTTTAGATGCGTTGACGACTCCTGGTGTCAATCCCGTCACAACGGCTGTACCTACAGTGACAACTACAACAACTCAAGGTTTCTTACAAAAATGATATATATAACTATTTAAGATAATGCATGACAAATGACATAATGTGTAAACTTGTTTTAACAGCATTTCTGTCAAAAAAAAAAATTCACACATCATGTCAATTATTCATTACATATTTTTAATGATTTTGAGTTATATATCATTTTTAATTGCCACAGTGCTCTATATTTTTTCTCTATGTGCACGCTTTATGGCTCAACATTGCTGGCTACCAAATCTAATTTGATATGCAATATTATTATGTGAAATGTATTTTGCACCAGTGAAGCTCGAAACCCATATATTGGTAAACAAAGGACAACAGACCAAGCGAAGAAAACATTGTACATCTACAGGATAACTTTGGAATGTATCAAGTTATATATATAAATAAAAGGACTAATTGAAAAGTCATCGAGATAGCAACCAACTAGACAAGATAATCAAAGAAGACATTCAAAAATATCATAAAACTTTTGCAATGACAAATGGACAACTATCAGTAAAAAAGTATAACAAAAATACCAAGCTCCAAGGTAAATTAAAAAAAGGAAGAAGTCCATGAAAAATGACAAAATCAAACGTTATCAACCAACGGAACGAGTGAAATTGCAAGTACTTCTCAGATTTGTAGTTTGTACATTTGTGTTTTTGTTAGTTGCTTTTGTGCTTTGTATCTACCTGATGCGAAGTCGTTTTCAGCTGATTTTATGGTTTGTTCATATGTTGTGCTGTTACACCACTTCCCATGTTAGGGGGAAGAATATACCAAATATACAAATTTAGAGTAGTGTTCGAAATCGAATACTAGAAATTCAACCATATACATATTTGAATACGCTTTATTGATTATCAAAACAATATGTCAAAACCACCAAAGTTACATCTTTAGAAAGGTTGACTGACTACAGGGCTTGTGGTACCAATATACAGCTTTGCCAATGTACAAATTAAAATATATTATTATCCGATTAAATGTTGAATATAAAGTAAGAATCAATTGCTATTGTTGTGTTTTGTTAGCACCCGTTGTGACCTTCTGTGTTGATAATGAGGATGCAACGTTCAATTGTAAGACATATCAAGATAATTATGCCATGTGTCAAGCCACAGCTGGAACACTCAAGACAATAGCAAATAACAGGTGTCAAAAATACTGTGGTATTTGTGGATGTAAGTACATGTTTTTGTAAAATTCCAAAATGAAAGAGTAGATAAAGAAGAAGGGTTTTGTTTATACATTTGTTTTAATTTTGTGAAGTTCCCAGATAAATATGTGGTAATAACTTTCATATATGTATTACGGTTTTGTCACGTTGAATGTTTTTGTATTTTTTAAGTGACGATAATGATTTGTTAATTAGTTAGTTACAAACAATTTTTGCGCTTGATATCAGCACACTCGTAGCCACAAGTTGAAATATTCATTATGTAAAACAAGATCCTTTTTCAAAGTTTGTATCTAACTGATCAATATTCATAAAAAGGAAGAACTTGCAAGAAGACGATTTAGCAAACTTTGACAGGGAAATTAAAACAATCTTTTTTAAAAGATAGAAATATTTATTTCGTCAATTCATTATTAATTCAAACATACCTAACATGAATTTCACTTCTGTTTAAACATCAAAAACCTGCATACGATAGAAACCTTACATACTCAAAATAATTTACATGCGTCGAAAACAATTTGACGATGAAAAAATATTGCCTTATCATCATCATCTTCTTCTTCTTCTTCTTCTTCTTCTTCTTCTTCTACGTAGTCGTCTTCCTTATCATCATCATCATCTTCTTCTTCTTCTTCTTCTTCTTCTTCTTCTTCTTCTTCTTCTTCTTCTTCTTCTTCTTCTTCTTCTTCTTCTTCTTCTTCTTCTTCTACGTAGTCGTCTTCCTTATCATCATCATCATCATCTTCTTCTTCTTCTTCTTCTTCTTCTTCTTCTTCTTCTTCTTCTTTTCTTCTTCTTCTTCTACGTAGTCGTCTTCATCCTCAATATAGATAGATAATCAATAGATACACAAATAAGTGCAATGAAAGGCAAAACAAAAAGTGAATGTCATGCTACGCATTTCCCTCATAGATCTATGAATAGATATGGTATAAGTTACCGATACAAAGAGAAAAAAGAGAGTGAACTGATAGGTTATACTTATTTACTTCTCTAATTATTTGTTTTATCAGCCAATACAGCACCACCAGCACCAAGTACTACAGGTAAGTTTTCTCGGTACCATATCTTAAACTTGTCTTGGGAACTGTGAAAATTTCTTTAGCTTCAAACAACAATAATATGTAAGCCCTCCTAAATCCTATTCTGTGAACTATGCTGGTTGTTGCTTTTTAAAATTTTTAAAACATATGTTAAAGTAAAATTAGGAATCCGATTTCATTAATTTTATGTAGGATTCGCATATAATTATAATTATGATTGACATTTTAACCCTAAAAATTTACTTATATTTTTACCTAAAAATTAATTTTGTACCTACAATGTTCCAACAAAATCCAAGTGTGTTCATAAGTTCACATTACAAATATCATTACTAATAGCTTAAATACTTGTTAATGCTTTTGTTATACTGACATGTATTAGAGGCAACAGTAATTTAACGATGTTGAAAATGCATCATTTCATTTGGAATATAAAAACAAGAAAAGAAAAGGAAACGACAAATCACATGATCCACTGACAGAGACAAGGTACGTCCATTGGTTTGGTGTCTCTTGCTATCCACGCATCATTTATCATTCGAATTCATACTCTGTCAGAAATTTAACGATAGAGAAAAGAGTATGCTTTTCCCATCAAATGATTTTTTAGTGTCCAAGATCGCCAAAATGTATGTCGTGAGTTAAAAAAAAAATCTAAACAAACTGTTCAATAACTATTCAATCCACAACTTTTACAGTTAGTTTATTATAATGATTCTGAAGAACAATGAATAAACTCGCCATAGATACCAGGTTTAAATTTTGAACACAAGACGCGCGTTTCGTCTACAAAAGACTCATTAGTGACGCTCAAATAAAAAAAAAAAACTTCTAGAGGCCAAATAAAAAACGAATTTGAAGAACACTGAACATATTTCTGCTTTTACACGCTTGAGTTACAAGACAGTTTTCTATATGTTTGTGTAAAGTTGACAATTTTATGTTTAACTTAGCGTCAACTGCACAAACATCGTGTATTGACCATGAGGTGAAGTGTAGTGACCAAGCATACATAAATATTATATGTTCATCGTCTCATCAAGCAACTAAAGATTACGCAATAGCCATTTGTCCAAAGTCTTGCAACTTATGTACTGAACATTTTGGTAAGTGTAGAAATTAAAATATCTTATAAATATCTATTTGATTTTAAGACAGTGTTTTGTTTTCCTTAATGTCATAATCGTTATTGAATACCGTGTGTTGATCTCTTGATTTTTAAGGTTAATTATGTCGTTTGGTCTCTTTGATGTATACTCCACATCTCCTTTCACTATATCAATAAGCTTCTTATTGAGGTAAGAATTGTAATATTTCTGAAAATTGAATACACCTTGTCACTTTTTGAACGCAACTACTGAACATTTGAGACGTTCCGGTAACATTTGGATGTCGTAAGAGAAAATGTTTGACACCATAAAGCAGAGTTGATTGTTATATGACGTCAGTAGTTTAAGTGTTACTATGTCGCACAAAATGTGTCAATGTCGTAGAATCTCAAATAGTGATAAGGTCTATATGCATAGATCGTTCATTACGTATTACAAATAAAGTTGTGAAACGAGTCAATCGTTTGACTTGACTAATAATCATGACGGCATTTTATCTAGAAGCCTTCCCTTTCACCTAACTCCAAGTAATCTATATTTGTTTGAAATATTCGCAGTAATGTCTGTTTAATGTTACTTCAATATTAAGAACCGCATTGAATTACAGATATTTAATTACAACCATGAAATAAATTTATAGTTCAGCATATTGTATAGACACTGGTCTAATATTAATGATCGTTCCTTGCCACGTTTGTATTAGGTTTTGGACTTTCAAATATTTTGTCCTCGAGCATCACTGAAAAGACATTGGTAGCGTTAATGATTTTGCCTAGTAGAGGTATTTTCGTTTTTGTGTGTCATATGATTGCTGTATCATTGACATTTCCCCTCCTATCCGTAAATTCATAAATATCTTACTACTAATAATCAATTTAAATGTGATTTTTGAAAATCTTTCTATACACCGATTTGATTAAAAAACATATCCTGTGTTTACACTTCGCTGAAAAGGATCTGTCAACGGTAAATTCTAATTTCTGTTTTAAAAATTTTAATGATACACATCTGACATTTCATTTGCTGATGTGATAATTACCAGAACAGAAAATAGAACTGAGAGTTGTCAGATCCTTGTAAGCGAAGCGTGGACACGGGTCCCGTATTTCATTCAACCAGATTTACATTATTTATACACGTGTTCAGTTTTCATGTTAAGTATGAACAAGGATGTAGGATAATCGTCAATGTGATAGCAAAACCAACAAAAATAATAATCACAAACAGACAACTTCTGTAGTAGTGATGATACTTATTCAACAATGGATAAGCGCAAATACTCTATGTGAATGAATTTAACAAAGACGACCTATGTAAAATTCCTAATTCGGGACAGGCATATGGAAAGTTCTGCGAGTATACTTGCCTTCCGTCGTATTATTTCGATGCTATAAAGTCCACTATAATAAAATAATTTACTTTCTAAAAGTGTTTGCTATAATGAGAGAAACTTGTATGAAGGTTTGTCTGTATTTTCAGCATCTATCAATCCAGGTTTTGGGTAAGTTTTGAGAGAAAAAAATATACGGATTTCATTTTATATCCTATACATTTCATATGCTCGAACTGCACTTTGGGTTGTTTTGAATATTTAGCCCAACTATTCGTTAGATGTCAACACAAATAACAAAATATAAACTTCCGTTTCGATAAACAATGATTGATTTGTAACTTTTGTTTCGTTATTTGTGTTGTTTGAATACGAATCTATCAGTATATGCATTTTAAGACCATCGTCACTTACGTTTGTTTATGTTAACACACTCTACAAACCTTTATTTTTGTAAGACTGACCGATAATTACATACCTTTTGAAGACAAGTTTATAGTTCGTGTTATTCATCGTCTTGCAGTAAAGCATTAGTTTATGTTGTTTATTATTTTTTAAGGTTATTCTTTATGATTTCAAAACGTTTATAGTACGTTTAAATATAATGTTATTAAATATTCCATTAAAATGAAATGCAAGGTATTTAATTGGTTATAACGCTGTTACCATGGTTTTTATACAATAGAAAATATGTAATTAATTTATAAACATTTATTATTCGCATTGAAGAAAATTGAAATTTATTATCAAACCTCATTCTTCCTAGAAGTAAGATTCACTGTTTTTCAAAGGACGTCAACTTCGTAGCAGAATTTTTGGCTGCTTTTGTCTCTAATATTCATAAATAATCATTGTATACAATAGATCATAATAGTATTAAATCTTGGTACATAACATGGCTATTATTGAACAGAGGCGATGGTTAAGTTATACGAATATTAAAACTGATAAAAATAATTCAGAATAAGAAACAGTTCTTGGAAAACAAAAGTAAAGCAGGCAAGATAATCTAACGCCCGCATGGGTGTATCTAATGCATACATAATTATTTATGTTACATATGATTTATTTTAGTTATATTCTGTTGTACTATAACTATTTATCTTAGTATTTATTTTACGTATTCCACGTGTTCTAGAACAATATGTAGTAGAAATGTGTAGTTACTTTTTTTTAGTAAATTTGAGCTTTACTTTGATATTCAGGTCATACTCTATCCATTGCCCCAATCAAAATCACATGTACACGTTTCTTTTAGCTTTATCAATGTCACAAATATAATTAATGTTAATAAGACGGGTTTAACGTCACCAGTCACGTCTTCAACCGCGGCTACTATTTTGAATAGTCAATCTTGAACACAACATTAATCTTATTATTATACTGACTTGCAATTACTTTACAAAAATCTCAAAATATCCATTTTAAAACTATGGCATGAAACAAGAGAAAACTTTAGTTTTTATTTCGTACATTTAAGTGAAAATCGTCGATTATTTTTCTAGTTGTTACTTTCGAAAAACAAATCGTCAAAACTATATGTGTCCTTTTTCGTGATGAAATCATGCATTTTTTTTGGCAGATCGGTTTTCTTTTACTTTAGATTTTTTCTTATTCCAAACACAAGAGAACTGTTAAATTATTTCTTAACTCATATGATTACTAGCACACAATAATATTGATTAACGGGTCGAACTATTGATAAAAGACAATGGACCACTCTTTCGAAAAAAAACACTATGCCATAATTAAGAATCTTTATTATCAAAGAATATTCTTTCAGAGAGTTTAATTAATAATAAGGATAATAATGATAAAATTATAATAATAATAATAATAATTATAAACATTGTTTAATCATAATTGCAGGAAATAAAACACGGTAAGCATTTAACTTGTATTATTTTATTTATGATATCCTCATTTGCATACAACTTTGTTATCTATCAAATTTACATCAGTATACATATTATATACATACATTTTATAACTGAAAATCCCCTTCTTGTACCTACATCTGTTTCTGAAATAACCTTCATCACGAAAATTTTCTTTACCTTTTTGAGATCATTAAACCCATGGGGGCAAAATAGTACATGCAAACGTGAACGATTTTTTTTTTTTTTTTATTATTTGCCGATTGATGAAATTAAAATGTGATTAAGTTTTTATCATTGGTAGGCATATGCGCACAGATATTACTCACATGAAATGCATAGACAACAAAAATGTGGCAATCTCTAACCATATGTCAAATAAAAACAGATGAAACCATTGCAATAAAATAAACGACGAAAAGACTTACAACAAAACAATACACACAAAACTAAAGATTGAGCAACTTAAACCTCACCTCAAACTAGGGGTGAAATCATGTGACCAGAAGGGTAGGCAGTTCCCACCCAAAATATGGCACTAGTAGTATTGATCATGCATTGCCAGGTCAAATTCCGGCGACAAGTCTCATTCGGTAATGTCACAGTCGAGGAAAAGAGAAAAGGAATGTTGTTACGACAAGTGAAACATATCGAAGTTTCTTGTAAGCAGTAGCCCTATATAAGGGAAGTTATAGAAAGTAAACGTGTAGCTACCGTCATGAAACAATAAGTAAATCTGATGATCTTTTTCTCTTCCAGGATCATTATGGACTATGTACAGCTGTTTGTTTTTGAATCAAATTCGATATAATTTGACGAAGAAAACAAAACTATTTTTTTCCAAATTTGATAAATGAAATCAATAAAATAGACACTTGATTATTTAATTTAATTTTGTTTGTTTGTTTGAGTATTTCTTTCCATGTGTTTGTTTGTTTATTTATTTATAAACGGAGATTTAAATTATAAGTCAAAGAAACAACAGCCGAGAGAGTCGAAGATAAAACATTTTTGTTTAATTTGTATACTTTATTATCATATAGACATTACTCACTATAAAGTGATAAATTAACCGGTTAGAACTATGCAAAGAGGTAATGTTTTTGTTCACTACTTTTCCAAATGAAAATCTATAGTTCAGTATGAGCCCCAATTAGTAAAAAAAATGCAATCACTTCAAAGAATTAACACAATCAGATGTTTATATTGATAATCTATTGAAATATCTGCATTCTAAATAATTGACAATGAAGAGTTATTCATTATTGCAATTATTGTCCGTTCCGTAAGGAATAGAAGTGATACTGCGTATTAATTCATGACTCAAAATCCCTACATGCACGTCAAAAAGCTACATATTGTGCATTGAAAGACGTAGTTACGTGGTAATATCAACAAATGTCAACAGATTATCTCAAGAATCAATCTTTTTGAGCTTAGTTCTACGCACTTGCTCCTAGTTTTCGTTCGGGTGTTTAAACAACCGAACGAAAATCAAGCAAGTGCAAAAAACTAATTGTAATAAGATTGTGTCTCGATAATAGAAATGACATTAACTGTGAACATATCAGAATTTACACGTAGAAAGAAACTTTCTAACCTCCACATAGAGGATAAAGAATCTAAGTCAATGTTAAGGAAAATAAACGCACAGATGATAGGCAGATGCAATCCTCAGATAATAAAATTAATGGTAATTCTCATTTTTTTTTATAATGAATTTTCTTTATTGTAACAATTAGACTAGCACAACATGTTGGAACAAAGGTATACAGAATGGCATATTCACACAAAGGAAATATTAAATAATAAAACAGCAACTGAATATATAATGTTGCAACAATAAGTTGAACATAAATGATTATCTAATAACAATGGAATCTAATTCGTTCTTGCAATATCTATTTGTGGTGTTTAAATCAAAATTCGACATTTATTAATTATTCTATAATAGGGGCCCAGGGACTCCAGTATTTGTAATATTCCTCTACAGAGAGGGTTTTAAATGAAATGTATTTTTCTAAGTTCAAGTGTTCCTTTAAATAGTTTTTTAAAGCATTTAAATTTGGAATACTTCTTGTAATTTGTTCGGTAAATATAGTATTTTGTAAGCAGAATAATCTTATTTTTAACAAAATTCAATTTAACATTTTCGTAGTTCCCAAATAGAATAATCTTAATATTCAAAGGTAATTCAATATTTGTCATTTCACAAATCCAGTTGTTGAGTGCATGCCAGAGACTGGCGACCATCGGACAGCTCCAAAATAAATGTTCTATGGTCTCTGGTTCTTCTCTGCAAAATTTACATATGTTGCTACTATTTATTTTCATCTTGTAAAGTAGTAAATTGGTTCTTAAAATTCTATGGATAATTCTATATTGGAACCAGCAAAGCTTAGTGCTTCTAGTATATTTTGTACACGAGGTGTGTATTTTTTTCCAGTTAATACGAGTCATATTAAGATGGTTCTTCCATTTTTCCTTTGCCGCAAAAGTAATATATTTTTCATTCAATACTTTGTACATTTTCTGTGAACCTTTTTTTGATTCAAAGAAAATTATATTTTAAAAGGTAGTATTGCTTTACTTCAATATTGATCGTGTTTAACCACTCATTAAGCGAGTGTGCTATTCCATAATAATGTAAAACATTTGACCTAAATTGATATAATTGTTGGAAATTTTGAAATGACATAATTTTGCCCTGATAATCTAACAGGTCATACACTGTCCAAATTCCAGCTTTAGCCCATTTTTTATAGTAGACACTTGAATCACCAATTTTAATGTTTTCTCCCTCCCTTAAAGGATAAGATAGAACTTCATCAATACAATTTGGTTTTCTAATTTGATTAAGGGTTTTCCAAGCATCAAAAACCTCTTGCCAAAATTTATTTGATGACCTTTAAATAAGCCCAATATAACTTAGTTCAAAAAATTTATTTGCTCCACAATAGAGACTAATCTCACCCACTTTGAATTCGAGTTATACAGCTGTCTTACCCATGTAAGTTTCAGTCCCTGTATAAATGCTTTTAAATTCAGCATTTTTAAACAACCCATATAATAATCTTGACATAAAAGATCTCGCTTGACCTTATCTGGTTTATTATCCCAGATAAAAGCATACATTCTATTTGTTAAATTACGTAACATATCCTCCCCTGGACTAGGGAGAGATAGAAAGAGATGATTTAATTTAGATATGACCAAAGTTTTTAAAATGGTAATCTTTCCAAAGGGGGTGAGATACTGTTTTGACCATTTTTTCAAAGTGTTGTCCATATCATCTAACACTGGACTATAATTTAAATTAATCATTCTATCTAGGTCAACTGCAAAAGTAATTCCAAGGAGTTTAAATGTACTGGAGCCCCATTTCAATCCCCACTTTACACAAATTTGATCTTGGCTATGTTTTTTGCTACCTATCCAAATAACACTTTTTTTTTTCTATGTTAGTCTTAAGTCCCGAGATTTCAGCATAGAATTGGAGAACACGAAGAGATGCATCGAGCGATTCTGGCGAGCCATCTAATATCAATGATGTATCATCTGCATATTGTGAAAGTACAAATTCTGTATCATCTATAGTAATACCCTTTATCTCCTTACTATTTCTTACTAAAATGCCTAATATTTCTGCACATAGCAAGAAAATATAAGGGGATAAAGGATCTCCCTGTCTACAGCCTCTCTCTACAGTGAAGAATTCTGACAGAAAACAGTTTTGTGTCACTGCAGATGTTATATTATTATAGAAGGTTTTAACCCAGGATATAACTGAATCACCAAAATTAAAATATCTTAATGTATCTTAAAGAAAGGACAAGATATGGAATCAAATGCCTTCTCAAAATCAATCAGCAAGAGAATTCCTGGAATATTATTTTCTTCAGTAAAATGTAGAGTATCATATATCAATCGACAATTTTCGCCTATATATCTACCTGGAATAAAACCAGTTTGATCAGAACTTATTAATTTTGACAAAACAGATTTTATTCTCTCTGCTATACAGCTTGATGCCAATTTATATGTCGAATTTAGAAGAGTAATGGGTCTCCAATTTTAAAGAAATTGTTTTGATTTACCTTCTTTCGGAATACATGCATGTAATCCCTCCCTGCCTCTGGGTGACAGACATTTGACCCTTCCCATATCCAAAGTTTATAAATCTAAGAACAAATTTACCAATATCAATCCAAAACTTTTTAAAATTCTGCAGTGTAGCCATCAGATCCTGGACTCTTGTTATTTTTCACTCTCTTTAATGCTGCAGTTAATTCAGAAAAACTAATATTTTCCTCCAATAACTGCTTTTTGTTCTCGCTCAGCTTCGGTATATCATCATTTAAATTGTCCCGTGTTAAATCAAGCCTCTTCAAACAATCTTGTTTTTTATAAAGTTTCTCATAAAACACCTTTGTCTGATTTAAGATTTCTTTTTGTTCTTCCACTACAACCCCATTTTCTAAAGTAAGTTTTTGAATAGTCTTATTAATATAATTTCTAGTCTCTAGATTTAAAAAAAAGTTGGTAGGTTTTTCTCCTTCTTCAATGCACTGACTTCTTGACCTAACATATTATCCCTGAACCTTATTTTGTCTATACATTTTAAGTTCTGCTTTTTTCTGATCAATCTCTTTCAGATTTTCTTCTGTTAGTGCATTTTCTTCTTATTGTTTTAATTTTAAAATAATCTCATTTTCAAGTTTTTATTCTCTCCTTTTTTTTATAAGAGGCATATGAAATAGTTTTACCGCGTATTTCTGTGAGTAAAGATTCGAAAAAATAACTGGTCATCTACAGTAAATTCAATTTCAGAGTTGTCAATATTTTGTAAATTTTCATTTCTATATATCTTGACGGCATATTGTTCTTTTACTGTACTTATTTTTTTTTTTTTTTTTTTTTTTTTTTTTTTTTAATCTCTTTAACAAAGTCAGTATCATGAAGAAGGGAATTATTAAACTGCCAAAGGCCTCTCCCTTTCTTTTATAAATTCATTAATCTTGAATGAAAAGATCACTGGTGAATGATCAGACCTGTAACTATTATCGTTTTAACATGACTAACAAAGTGAAAAATATAATAAGAAATCAGAAAAAAGTCTAAACGAGATTGTTTAAAGTTTTTTTTAAATTTTTTCCTCCATGTAAATCTTTTCACATTGGGGTATAATTCTCTAAATGGATCAACTAGATTAAAGTCTTCCATTATATGTAATACTTTTTCTCTAGACTTTGGGTTGTTGATATTAAGATAATTATGAGTGTCAAGATTGAAACTTTGAATTAGGTTAAAATCACCACAAAGAATACAAGACTGGTTATCAAATTCCTCAATAATGTCTGCCACCTTTTGATAAAAGCAAGGAGCGTCTACATTTGGCCCATAAATGTTAACTAAGGTAATTCTTTGTTCTTCAATTGTAATATCCAATCCAAGAAGGTTTCCACCCTCATCTTTTTTAACTTTGTGAATTTGATGATCAAAGTTTTCATTAAAAAAGATGACCACACCTCTCTGATTGGATGTAAATGAATTGAAAAGGCATTCTCCCTTCCACTGATTTTTAATGTTTAATTCGTCTTGTTCTGTAAAATGTGTGTCCTGAAGACAGTAGATATTAAAATTCTTTGACTTTAAATAATTCAAAACATCTCTCCGTTTCTCCTTTGTATAAAGACCTTGACAATTATAAGAATTATTTTAAGTATATTACCCTTCATACATGTGTTTAGCTGTATCAATATTTATTACTCTAATGATGAGTGAATATACATGAATATACCATGATATTTGTGGAATCAAGAGACTTTTTAGAATTCTTTTCCTTTAAAACTGTTTCATTTTTAAAGATCTGTGACACCTTAAGACACATTTATAATGTAAAATAAATGCATATATATGAAAACATAAAATACAATAGTGAGACAGAGTCCAACATTAAAATCAAATATTAAATCTGCACTCTGAGACATTCACTGTTGTTGTATATAATCCAACAGTGAATATCTGTATAATTCATGTTATGTACATATTTTGAAAAATGATTTCATTCCTATAATAATAGAATGAAGTTCAGGATTTATTCATTTGGTTTTGGGTAAAACTGTTTTTCATCTCTCTCATTAAGTTCATCAGGTTCAAGAGTACGTAGCTGATGCATCCAGAACATCCACTACCCTTTGTTGGTACACGATGAGCATTAGCAATTGGAATGGCGTTTGCTTTTCTATGTTCAATTTTTAGATTTTGGCTAAACAACTGACGAGTAACTGAATAGATGTTCTGGTCTGCGTTACTGTCATCAACACCATAAATCTTAATATTATATTTCCTTTCATGTTTTAAATTTTCAAGCAATGTTACCTGATCCTTTATTTCATTCATCTGGGTTTGAAGCTCATATTTTTGTTTTTGTAGTTTTTCACCTTCAATTGATTGTATTTGTAAATCCATACCTGCAACACCCTGTTCTAATTCTGTAAAGTTTTGTCTTAAACTGGTTATTTCTAATTGAGATGCATCATATTTTGTTTTTAAGATATTGACGTCAGTTTTCACTTCATTGATCATACCCGTTAAGTTATGTTCAACTTTTTTAAGTTGCTGTGAAAAATCACTTACTTTTTTATCAACTCCCATTATGAGGCTCTTGAGCTCTTTAAATTCTGCTGATGCCATATTTATTTTAATATGTAAATATATTTTTAAAATTCTAAGAAAAGTTCCTATATAAGTCTGATTACTTTTATATTTTTAGACAAAATAGTTGCACACACTTGAAACTACATGTAAATAGTTGCTGCTACATGTATTTGCAGCTATATTGTTCACCTATGTATGATACAAGAGTTTAGTCGTATATATGGCTCGTTACTCAAAGTTAATCAAAGTTATGTATACTATATATAATTCATATCAAGTGGTCATGAAAGTCAAGCATACATAACAAAAACAGTTTCAATAGTCATGATAGTGTACATGTAATATGGACATCGTAGCGATCAGGAATATCATTGAAAATCATAAATTATGTAGTTTTTTTTGTACTATATTGTTTTAACACGCACTGCCTTCACTGCACACAATGTTATCTAACACATACATAGTGCCTCTGTCCCACTCAACAGTATAAATGCCTCAAAAACTAACTGTTATAAAAATATCATGGGCGCATCCATTACAGGGGCGATAATCTGTTAATGGTAATTCTCTTAATGATTTTCATATTTGGTAATTCACAAAATAAAATGTCTGTAATTCACTGATATGAGATTACTTTTGGAATCAATACTATCAAATGATGTGACCATTTTACAGATTTTTAAGTTTTGTCACTTTTCAATTTTAACGGAGCATGTCTAAATCAATGTAAACAATAAGTCAATGGTACTAGGCTTATATTTTGTACGCCAGACGGGTGTTTCGTCTACAAAAGATTAGTACAGATACGCCCAAATGAAACAAGAAAAGAAGACAAGGAGGAAATGGAACCAATTACGCATGTTTACAGTGACTTTTTAAAGAAGGTGAAGAAATTGTGTAATATAATGCGTATTTGTGGTAATTGATCTGAGTTTTATTCTCCTTATCGTGCGTACGTTTTAATGTTCTGTCTATCTTCTGCTATTAGAAGACTTATGTTACCGAATTTAAATACTGTACTTCCACGAGCAACACAACTGGTGCCACTTGTAAAGCAGGATCTGCTTACCATTCCACAGCACAAGAGACCACCCTAGGGGGTGTTCTGGGGGTGTAAACCCCTACTTTTTTAATTATGTGAACGTTTTATGGTGTTCCAGGGATTGGAACCCCCTTTTCAAAATGACTGGATCTGCGCATACTCCCCCGTTTTTTATAGGGTTCGTGTTTGAAAGTCTTTGTTTTTCTATGTTGTTTTTGTGTTCTGTTGTTTGTCTTTTAGTCGTTTTCAGTTTTTTGCCATGACATTGTCAGTTTGTTTTCGACTTTTGATGAGTATGAATATCCCTTTGGTATCTTTCGCTTGTCCTTTTGAAGTCCGAAACATTAATCAAATAAAAATAATTAAGTAATTACACGAAGGTTGAAGGAAATTATCAATGTAAAGCATGTGTAAAATGATATTGCAAATATGTGCTCTCGCCTTTTGGCTCGTTGTGTACACTCGCCTTTCAACACGTTGTGTTCATTGACGTTCTTTACCTGCAGAGCTATTGGATACAAGAGTACCTGAACTTGTTAAATCAGTTTCGAGAACTTTGGTATTATAGGACTGTTTCCCAGAATTATTTTGTCTAAAGAAATCAAACCAAAAAATACTAATGTTCAGCTTCATTGAATTATCCAGTAAAAGTAGTGTTACGTTATTTCTTGGTCTGCATTTTCATGGCTTTATGACGGCATTATTACTTCCATGTTCATATTTCCAATGTTTTATATATATTATGTTTACAAACACTCTCTGAACAATTTATATTTAGCATAACCTGTTGTATACTTAAATGCAGTATACAGTAATATCGAAAGTTTTATTTAAGAATATTACCTAGTAGGATTTCAAAGTGATGAAGAATTTCTTTTCTTGGAAACCAAGATATGCCAGATAAGAAAAGTTCAAATTGACCATGATATGATTTATGTTAAAACATTTCATTTTTTGAAGCAATGCCAAAACAAATTAAGTAATTCTTTGAATGTCTTTGAAAATTCCATATTTTCTGTCAAGAAAGGATAGATTATGAAGAACAACTGTATAAATAACAATTTTGTTTCTTTAACGCGATATTTATCAAAATTAAAACATATTTATCAAACTCTATGAATGCCATTAGACAGCTGGAAAAAGCACTGAAAATGTCAAATCGTCTGCAAAACAGAATTGGTGATGAATTACTTATTACATACACTTTGGTTACAGTTTTAGGTCAATTGTGGAAAACTTAATTCAACATTTGAGATGCTTTTTTCAAGTTATTCTAATCAGAACGGTTGCATTATTTTTCTTCTGTCAGGTTGGTTTACTATTCTTTTCTGCTTTGCTTGTTGATATTTTGTTCTCCCTTGGGAGGGGTATTACCAGCCAAGTAATCAGCACTTCTGTGTTTACATGAGTTATCATTAATATGGTCATTATTGTAAATTAACTGTTTACACAACTTTGATTTTTTTCGAAACCTTAAGGATTTTCTATCCAAGGAATAGATATCCCTAGCTGTATTTGCCAAAACCTTTCGGAATTTTGGGTCCTCAAAGCTCTTTAACTTCGTATTTTATTTATTTTGCGATTTTACTGTTTTGATTCGAGCGTCACTGTTGAGTCTTTTGTAAACGAAACACGTGTCTGGCGTACACACTTTAAATCCTGGTATCTATGATGAATTTATTTATAATCTTCTTTTCTTCAATGAATTATCTGTTTGTGTGTTTTCTTTTAATCTGTGTCCAATGTTCTTTCCTCACTTCCCAAATCATTACTTTTCATATGCTTTTCCACAGTAAATATAACTGAAACTTTTTTCAATTTTTTGTTAAAAAAACACTGTTTAAAATTAAAAAAAAAACAAATAAAACACTACTGTAGATCTCCAATATCATGACCTACGGGCGGTTTTTGCGTGCAACATATTATACTTTTCTGTAATTTTTCATACTTACGAGCCGAAGTTGAGAGTATATAAACTAATAAAGCAGCGAAAACCAAACAAATTCAAAGGAATTTAAGATTGTTTATTCACGAAAAACCATTATTTAAAAACCTTTCAGTCTCTTAAAACACGTATGAATTAATATGCTTTGATTTGAACAATTGGGTGTTCAAAATGCAATTTGCACCTACTAAATGTTGAAAGAGTACGCTATGGGTATGTTTTATATAATTCATAAAATTAAAGAAGATTTGCATAACGTGTAAACTTCTTTTTAGTCTCACCACTGTATATTCTATTCAGTTAACCTATTTAATTTAATATCATCCCGATGAGGGTGTTTTCGATTTTTTTTATATTCTCTTTAGGACTCCCAGTTGTTTTAATATTATCCCAATTAGATGAGGGTTTTGCAGTTTTCATCTAACGGATCGCTAATCGGCTTTTAGACGATTTGATATGTTTCAACATTTCTGGTTGAAACAGCTGTCGCTTTCTGATATTCTCATATAAAATGGGAAAGAGCAAATTGACATTTCTGATGTTCAAAGGTGCCATTCATTGCCACTTCTTCTCATATCAGACGGGAAAGTGCAAACAATATTTTTAAAATATTTATAAAGTACAAAATAATGATTTAACATTATGAAATAAGTTAGATTATCCTTATTCATATCGTTTTCGTTTTAACGTAGGTTTGAATTTGACCAATAAGCAGATCTCTCACATTTTGGCACCCATGCGATTCCCTCCGATTTTGTTTGTTACCTTAATTTTTCTCTACTTTTTCGATTTAAGAGATTTCATCATCGGTAAACTACTGTCGGCTTAATTTAGCGAAGAAAATACTTGAACTACTTTTGACAATTTTTTTCATTATTTCAAACACCTTAACAGAAAAGATCGAAAATTAAAGAAAACGTAAGAATATTAAAAATCCATGTGTGTTAAGTGTCTTTAGAAGCATCTATATAGGACTTTACATATAAAAGAGGATTTTATAGTTGGTAATATAGTTCATCGTTAGTGTTCAAATGACAACAATAAATTCAAGTATTGGGCACCGCACAACCTTAAACAATGAGAAAAACCCACACCCTATAGTCAGCTATAAAAGGCCCCGACATGAAAAATGTGAAACAATTCAAATAAGAATACTAACGGCCTATTCATACGATACAATTTATGATAAAAAAAAAATATGACAAACATGAACCAACAACAACCACTAAATAAAAGGCTCCTGACTTGGGACACGCACATAAAGAATATGGCGGGGTTAACATGCTGATGAGAGCTCAACACAATATAAGAACAATCTGTAAAAAACAATTGTAAATGGCTTAACTAATTAAATCAGTACGAAGCACAAATTAACCAAGTAAAATAAAAACAACAGACACGAAACACCGATATAAGAGTACTTGCAGTTAATTAAAGCTAGTGCATAGTCAAATACAACATACTTTCCGAGACATTAATGAATTCGACTTGATACGAAGAACACCACGAGTGCCATGAGTGCGTCAGAGACTACTTCTAAGACATGGAACGTCATCTTTACATTTTCTATATAAAATCAATGCTCTCTGACGTAAGCAACACCTTTCAAGACAATAAACTTACGTTGAAAAAGAGCTTATATTCTCCAATGTTAACAAATAAACATCATACAAATCTGACTGTGCGACATAGTGAAAGTCGTAATATTGGTATCTAAATTAACTGACTAGACCGCATAGTTTTGTTTGTATATACTTATTTGAATTGAAAACAAATTTGAGTTTTTAAGATTGTTTTTCTTCTTTGAAACAAGCCAAGGATACATATTGAATATAATACGTTCGGATATCGTCAATATACAATTGATCGAAACAAAAGCAATGGGATCAGCATCTTCAAAATATAATGAAAACGTACAAGTGGCCTCGGTTTTTCTGGCTATAAGAGACAAGAAGTTTAAAAGAGCTGCGGATTTGTTTTCGAAAGGTAATATTATTAATTGTATTGATTTTGAAGGTCATACACCACTTATTGAAGCCTGTCGTGGTGACAGACACTCCGCATCCGAAAATGAAAGAGAACAATTCGTTACCTTTCTCCTACAAAATGGAAGCAACATTTCCAAACAAGATGTATACGGATGGACAGCTGCAATGTATGCTGACGAAAATCACCATTACTCCATAGCTAGGAAATTAAAACGAATTGAAGGCAAAATAAGTTGCTACAAGAAACGAGGTAAGTTTCAATAAATTATTTAATTAATTTCTCTTTAAACGATGATTCCAAATTCAAAATAAGACATTATAATCTATCTCGAATACGAAAATAAAATTTGACCAATTAAGATTCAAGACTCGCAAAAGCGAAAAACATCATCAATCAAATATAAACAGGAGAACCTGAAAAGTTAACTCAGAAGAGGTTCTGGACACCATTATTTGCTACAAACACTTAAATATAATGCTATTATTAATGCAGCTGAGGACAGGGGACTCTTAGTTATTTTGCTTGTATATATATATATGAATTTAAATCAGTTTATTTTTTGTTGTTGTTTATCATTTGTATGTGTCACAAGTATCTTGTTTTACTTGTATGACAATAAAGAATTATTATCAATTTTTCTTATCGAAGACAAAGTTATTTATTTGAGCTTTATATAATTTTAACCATTGTCAACTTTTCTAGTCAGGAAAATGCATTGTTAAGGTTACAATGAAAAAGACAAATTTGAGGATAAAAAGACAAATAAAAATAACAAAAAGAATTAAAAGAAACAATTCTGATAATTGTGATTCCATATCGTTTCAAAGTCATAAAATGCACGTTGTAACATATTGTTTGTTTGAAACTTCAAACACATTACCTTAAATGTGAGAAATTGCAACTTTGTAATATCGAGTTAAATGTTGGTAACTTCTTTCACATGAATAGTTAGTGTGACAAATGTTCGTGTGGAAAGATTTACCCGCGGATCTTAAATTTAAGATATTTTTTTATTAATGATTAAAAACATGTAATTGTATATTTTGCAGCTGATCCGCCATTTAATTTCGTTCAGAATGAAGATGATGAAATTGTTGAAGAAGAACCCGTGTCAGTATTTAATTGTTGACCTTATTTGTTAAACATTTTCAAAAGAAGTACAATAGAAATAACAGCCTTTTGTAAGCTACGAAGCTACCGAATTTAAACAAAACGTTACGCATATTAAAACAATTTCTATTGAAGTCGTGCTGTCATATACTCGTAAACTTCTGTTTAAAGAGAAGATTTCTTGCAACAACGTTATAAACAGTCGAGGAGGACACGATCTTGTGCACTTGCAAAAAGAAATGGCGCGTGATAGACGCCATGATTTTAGTTCTTACCTATTCATTACGTTTCTAAATGTATTATTCAAAGAAGAACGATGCCCGATATTAGAGAGTTATAATTAACGATTTTAGAACAGCTGTTTCAACTATGTGCGCTTGCATCCGATAACAATGAGCACTTTATACGGCATAGCATATTGTTGATTTGAAAATACTGTGTTTGTTACTGATTATGATGAGTTGAGTGTTTTCCTGTACTGTTTATTATTATGTATAAAAGAATGTGTTGGTTTTGATATCAGATCTTTGATAATTTCTGATAAATAATTCAAAACTTTTATAGTCTCGGAATGATTGAAACCTGACATATTGGATACACACCACTATTGGTAAAGACATCTCCTTTTATTCACATTAAAATATAATTTTTGATTGTTTACAGAAAATATATCGTCTAAGTATTTGCAGGTATTGCCAAAAATATACCAAACGGTGTTCCGTTGAAGCTTTGTTAAACCTAGGAGTGTAATTGTAATTGGGGAACAAGCCATCGTGAGAGTCACTTGAATACAGTCTGATAGTGTTTTACGACTTGCATTTTTGGAATTAAAATCCTTCGTAGTAACCCAAAACCGGAATTGTGCCAAATATTGCAAAATATGACAGTTGTTTTTTGCTCGTTCTGTTAATTGATAACGTTTGATTTTGTGAGTTTGTTTGGACTTCCCCTTTTATGAATTTAACTTGCAGTTCAGTATTTTTGTTATACTTTTTTGACTATATACATTTTGTTTCCTTATCTTTCATCTTTCTGTAATTAGTGGATTAGAGGTCGCGGCAATCAGTTCGAAAATTTATATTTCTGAACATCGAAAGGTTCCCACTATGTACTGGCTTCTTAAATGACACAGAAAACCTGATGAGTTTTCTTTTACATCTGCATCTAGTAAATGTTCAGCTACATATGTGTCGGTTTCTTCTGACTTGTGCTCTTATAACCGTTATTCAACTTGCTATAAATATGCTGATAAAGCCTATGTAAATAGCGGTATTAACTGTATCTGGAGTGTGAAAAACTTTTTGAAGTTTAGATGAAGCTGCATTCCTTTGAAAGTAGTTTTTTTTTTTTTTTTTTTCATTGACAGTTATTATTTTTCTACACTGTATGCTATAATGCAACACACTCTTATTAGTGGAGTGACCAAGCCAATAAATTTTCAACTTTAATGGACCACGCTACCTGCAGGCTAAATCATGACTTTTTGGAAAGAGAAATGTTTATACTAGTACTTTAATTTTTGCCTGGTCGTAGAATCGAAATATGGTGCATTTGTTTTTACAATAAGGTCAAAGGTTAGTGATTGAGTTTTTCACTAGTGTCAATTTATTTCACAAGAGGTTATAAAAAGTCAGCAAATAATATCTGAATTGTTACTAAACAAGAAATTAATAATGAAATAAACTGTGACACTTCATTTTCGACTAAAGTTGAAAATAACGAAAGCACCAAATGCCCATTTTTAGGGGAATTCAGACAAGCAACAATAAGAAAATACAAGACGGAACAACAACGGACTCTCAATTCATTTTTTTACATTGCATGTACTTCCAAAGATATATTTCTTAGTTTCACGGCTTTTTTAAAAAAAAATCGAAGTCAATTTGGTTTTTCCTTTGATGTATATTTATTGCCAGTTACAAATGTTTCACAAGGCAATGTAATCAAATGAGTTAAAAGACTGAAGGTTCAGCATATATTCTAGCTCTATGAACTTTTGAGGTTTTATTTGATTGTGCCTTACAAAAGCACACATGGAACCTCAGAAAGGTTGGTTGTAGGGGTATTTTTACAAACAAACGGCATGACAATTTTCGAATACCTGACATGAGTCATCGTTTTCATCGTCGTCTTCTTCCAATATTGCTAGCTGAGTTTAATAATTTCTACAACCATCAGACCCTTCACATGAACAAATATTGGTACACGCTAAATTCTGTTGGTTGCATACGCAGTTTTTATTGCAAGCTGGACTTGGATGAAGAGTTGTCTCATTGGCACTCATACCACATCTTCTTATTTATATTTATACCTTTCCATTAACTATCCAATGTAGAACATATTCACAACTCAGGTAATCCTATAATTAATCTATAGATAGTTGATTTTTGTTGACTTCTTGTTTCACAAGTGTTTGTACAGGATTTCATTAAATAAGTTTTGCATAAATGTACAACAGTCTTATCGCTTGTATCATAACTGTATCAATAACTATAATTAATATTGTAAATTCAACAATATGTCATGCTCAGACCGAATATTTTTGTCATGTATATATATATATATATATGGACCGTTTGAGTCTGAAATACAGATTATCGTATCTTATCTTAGTGATTAACGAGATATCGAGTTTATAAATTCCGCAAACAGGGGTCCGGAACATGTCTGTTTATATGTTATTCTCACATAAAAAGTGATGATTTTTAAAAGAACAATACTGTAGATGCTGGTGTAGGTATGTATATTGAGATTAAGAGATGCATAATTCTTTCAACATAAATGGACGAAAAACAGACGCAGATGGTCCAGTTGTAGTGGGCAATCTCCATGTTTTGAAAACAACTTTGAATTAAAGTAACACTAAACCTATGCTACTTTTAGAAAAAAACATATAGATATATGTGACCCATAGAAGTTAAGTGGCATGGGCATTTCAAAATTAACTATCTTTAGATTAATAATCAGATAAAATGTTTGAAAAACATTTTGTTTTAAATTGCACAGTAAAACTAAAGCTATGTTAAATTATCAGAATATAAATATAGGTATAGGTGTTGCATTTCCTTCAGATATCATCACAGCGATCAATTCATGATGAAAAGGATTAAGTTCCTTAAGAAATATTGTTATCATTATCATTTTATGTGACATTATTATCATTTTTCTCAAGTATTTTTACAACTCCTCGTCCAATCAGATCGATGACCAGCAAGTAAGATTATATTGAATTGTAATCAAGGTATTAAGAACAATAATTTATTTATTTTTTTGTAAATGATAGTATAATGACTTTTTAATGTATTATTGAAAGCCAAGAATTTAAATAGTAGGATTTAATGAAATCATTGTGAAAACTAGTAACCAGCACTTAAATTTGGGATACAAAATTTTATTCCAAAATTACCTTAGCACTTAATTGTAGTCCTGTATTTCTTGATTACAATACAATGAAATGTTAGCATTGTGGTCATCTATGCATAAGTACTTAGTACACAGAAAACTATGTTCTATGAAAATAAGAAGGGACATTCAAGCAATTTGATTGGACGAGAATTTGTAAAATGTGCTGAATATTTTTCAAACAAACATAAACTTGAAAATAGAAACTCATTAATATACAATCATTGTCAACATATCTTTCACAGTAGACAACGGAGTTCTAAACGCAGTAAAATTTTGCGGAGCCTCCGTTTGTGCAAAAAACACTCATATCATGTTAAGTCCCATCAATCTTATAAAAGAATATAATTAATAGGAAATATTAAAAAATATATTATTTATAAACTTTAAAACAAAACTTTATTGTAATAATCGGTATTTTCGTTTTAAGGCTGGCATTGAAGGCGGAGTGGACAATTCAGGAAGTTGTAAGTAACAGTAACAATAACTCATACATCACTGATATATATTACATGACCTTCAGATGAACTGATGAACTGATGTGTTTAATTTATCTACCAGTAACATAAATGTTACTGCTTTGAGATTTTTCGCCTTCTAACATAAAAAAAACCATTGTAATATTCAATCTTTTAATCTATTTCATTTTTCAAACGACGTCGTTTCTGCATTTTTTTTTTTTTTTAATATTCTGGCCAAACATAGCTCTGAATTCCTATCGAAAGTATAATGAAAAGCGCAATTCTGTACGTTTCAATTACTCGCAGCTTTTGTTTGTACCCTGTTTTGTCTTTTCTCCATCGGTTAACGAGATTAAAATATCGGTAAACTCCTTTCGCTTGAATATTAAAAACAGATAATTAATAAATATAAGGCCGTTTCACATTGAGCTAAACTCGGTGTAGTGTAAGTGTACTCAACACTTAAACTGAACTCTATTACGTTCCCATTGATAAAAATCAATGTTCAAATGTAGTTTAAAACAGCTTTAGACTACATGCAGTCGATAGTCAATGTAGTCCTTGTGTGGGTTAAATGTACATAAAACTAGATATTAAGAACGTGGATTTTATTATGAATATTAAAGAATTTACATTTGAATAATAATGATCACAATATTATCATGAATTTAGTCATTTACCTATTTATATGACAAAAACTCAAAAATTTCTCAGTTAAAACATGATTCAATTTAATATACCTAGTGGACAATTTGATTTCAAAGGGAGGATTGTTCGAAGATTTTTTAAGCACGAAAAAAATATTCATTTTCATCATGTCTTGGACAAGATTATTTTTTACAGTTAGTTCCAGTCCACACTATGGGTGTTTGGGGAATCGAAATATGATCATTTAGGTCGGCCGTAAAACCCTTGCAAAAGTGGGGCGTCCGTTTAGCAGTGTGAGATGTACAAGTACCCAACCACGTCCAATCAGAATGGGGACATTGAATCCGATGCCTCATGTAGAGAGAGTGCCACGCTCAATGTACGTGAAGAACCGTTGCTATAACTCTTTGATGGGTCCGTTGGTGACCTGTTGCAAGGGCAAGTTTAGGTCCCTATCCAAAATACCGTCATTTTTCAATGGCATTTAAAATTGCCCCGATCATTTGTATCTATTGTGAATTTGTTCTCGTCCTGAACATGTATGAAATATTTGCCACTGGACGTTAAGCAACCAACCATCAATCAATCAATAATTTTCAAAATCCCTTTTTCTCTTATTGACCGTATGCCATGCCGATTAATATGCAGTATATGCAATGCTGTGAGTTTTGATATTAATATGTTTCTGATTGAAGAACAAGTTTTGTACTACTTATGGTATTATTTCGAAATCCCAAAATATATTTCGGTACCTTAATTTTCATCATTGATATTCTTTTTCTTGAAAAGCACCAGTAAATTTGGTATCCAACTCTTGCCTTCATGCTTTTTTATGTTCTCGGATAAAATCCAGCTGCTATTGAATAATGTATACAGGCATATACTTCAAGAAATTTACGAAATCAACGTCCAATAATCAGCGATCAACGCAAACTTGTCAACGAAAAGATTCGTGCAAGCTTATGTGAATTGTTACAATAAACGAAATAAAATTTATAGAATTTTAGGTTCTTACAGACGGTATTGCTCCAATCGTCATGTATGTGCACATCAGTCCCTTCGACGAAACATGCTTCATGATTAATGATCATCATAAATAATTTTTTTCGACATGTTAAATTGTATTTTTTTTTTTTTTTTTTAATTCAGCCCTCCCTTTATTTTTAACACGACCAGTAGATTATATCATCGTACAATAATGAACATATAATACAAACCAGTAAACAAAACACTTAATTCTAAAATAATGGCTTAAAAGTTATAAAAATATATATATATATATATTTCAAAATACGTTATAGCCACCCTACTCATTGAACACAAGGAAAATCTAGCAAACATTATGACGTAGCATGAATTCTACTGTTGGTGAAAATGATTACACTGGGTCGTCTTTCCTTCAAAGAAGGTTGGTTAAGAGACGTAGACAGTTTGCATTTATATAATTAAAGATTAAATTGAAAAAAAGACCATTTAAAGGGCTTTCGTGACAGGTTTTGATGAGCAGGTGATTAAACAAATTATTAGAGTGTAAGTATTTGTAGATATACTATATAAAAAAAGATGTTGTTGCAAATTTCAAGAAATATAAAAAGAGAAAGCTGTGCTATGATCACCAATGAGACAACTATCCACCAGAGACTAAAGGACTCAGATGTAATCAATTATAGGTCATATAACGGCATTAAACAAAATACATTGGCAAAACCCATACCGTTTAGCGAGCTTCATAAGGTTCCGGCAGGGCAAAATGTGAAATAGTTCAAAGGAGAAAGTAAACAGCCTGCAATATGTACTAAATAAAGTTATGAGTGTATTCCGGCTGTGGAATTGATACCTGTTATAATGGGAAAGCGTTGGTCCCTTAAAAACCATGAACCTTTGAGAGAAATAAGCATGTTTTTCAATTTGCATTTTTTCTTTTTGTGCTGACTTTTGTAATTTTGGGTTTGCAATGCTCTTAACCTTTCTAATTGATTTGGCTTTCAAACTGTTCAGTGCTTCGAGGTGAGCGCCATTGAGACACACAAACACGAGTGCTAAATTATAAGTCTGTTGTCTCTGGTAATGTTTTGTATCGTATATTTCAACTGCATACTAACGATCTTTGAAGACATGGTTGTCAGATAAATTTAATATAGAAAATCATGGTTGCTTTCTTTTTTAACGAAATTTGTTCAAATAAGATTAATGGAGTCCTTTTCAACCCATGTCACATTTTTTAGAAAATTAAGGTAATAAATAAATTGTCTTTATTGTATGAATTCTTATTTATTACTACATTTTAAATTTCTAAATGTCATACAAGAGAGTTAAAAACCCTCTTTAATACGTAAGTATTAAAGCAGATGTGGATGTGGGTCTCAATAGAAAATGAAAGGATATGGAGTAAATGTACATGGGACAAAATCGCACACAATACATAGAAAACATAGAAAATTATCAATGAACAGGGCTTTTATTCCTGTGCTTCATCTTGACAGTTGATGTAGGGTCTTCAACAATGAACAAATCATTCATACCCTACAACAAGGTCAAGACGGCCCCTAGCGTCGACTTAAGCGGTACTATTGATAAAAATAAAGTAATTTGAAAGACATCGATCGCCGCTAAAATATGCCTTGAAGTTACACATGTCGGGAGCGGTCAATGAATTACATAATTTATAATTACGGGCGAGGTTTTTTCAAATGCAACAGCAGGCAAACGATGAAAAAACCAAAACACATAGAAAGATAACTTAGTATATTAACATAGATGATTCAAGCTTTTCAAATTGTTTGGAATTTAATAAAGATCTGTTTTGGAGAGGCTGGATTCTTACAAGTATGCTACTGAAAGAAGAATTCCAAATATTCAGTTGTTTTGGTCGGCTGAAATCAAACTTTTCGACCAAAGGAATGAACATGCCATTTCTATGCAGCAACATCCAGCATCGCCTACATATGATACTATATCATAGAGGTTGCGTTTCTAATAAGGATTTCCTTGATACAGAGTTACAAGAAAGCTATTAAACCAAGGGATTCAAGTGGTTAAGTTAAAGTCACCTCTTCGAAAGTTTGACAGACTCTATTACGAGTTAGTTGAAAGTTATGAAATATCTGTGTCATAGAAGACCACGGATATGTCCCAATTGTCGTAACCAAAATCCCGTTCTCTTTTCCTCGTTTGCCAGCCTGTTATCTATTAATGAATTTAGAATATGTCCTTCGTATCTCCCTCCTCTTTCTAGAAGCCATTTCTTCTTAAGTTTACAGGAACCAAATCATTTTTGTCTTGGTTAACCGTTATGGAATATTTGCTACACATATGTGACTACTAGTGACGCAAACTAACTTTACGAAATTTATTTGATTTGAACATTGGTAAACTACCGTTACCCAAAGTTATAAGAATAGAGATGACAATTTAATTCCTCAATGTTATTTTTCCATTTAAAGAAGCAAGGTTCTTTCAGCGGCTTGTTAAAGATATATACCTCCTAGACAATACGATATTCAAGATTCCGATTTTCATTGGTATTTCCTTTGAACCGTAATGATGTTTACAATAGGCTACTGAATCAAGGTCTTTATGTTATTGGTTGAATTTAAACAGTATCTTCGAAACTTTTAAAAGCGCAATCATGATTTGTTAACTTTGATATATCAACGTAATTTCCCTTCCTATGTTATGACATCATCGATTATGACGAACACCTGATTTGTACTTGCAATGAACAACTTGACAGGTTACACATACAAATCAGTTAATGCTTAACATCTTGAGCACATGAGCACACGCTCTGTTTGTTAGGGGTTCATACTGCTCACTCTTTATCTATCTGTGTGGTGCTTTGTGGATTGTTGTTTGCAAATATTTTTTATGTTGTCTGTTTCCTGTGTGCTTATGATTCTGTGAAGACATCATCACGAATTTATGAACCATTTGTGAATTTGTTTGCCCCATGTAACTAAAGATTTTTAATTTTTGAAGCCAGACTTAGTCCTTCTTTGCTCTTTTATGATTTATCAGTGAAAGGATCACAGGATTTTTCCTTGTCATTACCAAAACAATACAAGAACTTCCAACCCTTTAAGTGGTCCTGAATTCAGTGTAACTTTTTTTTAAAATGTCCTGTACCCAGTCATGAAAATGGCAGTTGTTATCTTATAGTTCGTTTCTGCGTATGTTGCATTGTCGTTTGTTTTTTTGTTCACTTCAGTGTTTCTGTTGTTTCGTTGTTTTCCTGTTATAGTTGATGTGCTTCCCTCGGTTTTAGTTTGTAACCCGGATTTGTTTTTGTCTCAATCGATTTATGACTTTCGAACAGCGATATACTACTGTTGCCTTTATTTGATAGTTTCATGATGATAAATCACTACATTAAAAAGCGCAGTTGTGGTATGATTGGCAATGAGACAACTTGCCACCAGAGACCAAAATGATATAGTAGTTAGCAATTATATGTCATCGTACGGCCTTCACCAATGAGCAATTGGTCGATTGCTTTTTGTAGTTGCTTTTGGGGGGGCGATGGTGTTTGATGTTACCTTTTCAAAGTCCAATGGCATTGTCTTATGGTTTAGAACAAATAGTGTTCTGTGGTCTAATTAACATCTTAATACGACATTCCTGACCTTTTAAATATTGTTCAAGGAGTGATTTTCCAGCACAAAGCGAAATGTTTAACACATTGGCCTATATCGACTAAACAATTTAGATAAGATATATTGTCAAAGTCCGAATACTTCTTCTATTAAATAACAGAATAATTGGACACTTTTGTGTATGAAGCGTGTTTTTACTTGAATCCAAAACAAATCATTTGTCATCATTGAAACAAAGTCAATAAAACAGATATACATAATAAATTGGAATACATCGATCATATTAACATCAATGGGATCAGCAGCTACAAAAGAATATCAAAATGTATATGTTCCTTCATTGTTTCAGGCTATTAGGAACAGGAAGTTTAAAAATGCCAGCAAGTTGATTCGAAATTCAAAATATGTTATCATCAACTGTATTGATTTTGAAGGTCACACACCACTTATAGAAGCCTGTCGTGGTACCAGACATTCCAAAACTGAAAGTGAAAGGGAACAATTTGTCAACTTTTTGCTACAAAACGGATGCGATATTTCCAAACCAGATGTACACGGATGGACAGCTGTGATGTATGCTGAAGAAAAAAAGCATTACTCCATTGCTGCAAAATTAAACAGAATTGAAAGCAAATCAAGCTGCTTCAAACAACGAGGTAAGTCTCTTATTAGTTAATGGCAATAGGTTCACTATTAGTTATGATAACATTAACCGGAAAAAATTATAACCTTCTCAAAATGGGAATAATTAAAAACCTCGTTATGGAAGATCAATCAAATCTCCTACTTGACGAACTTCACGATCAGTTGTGATACTCAAC
This sequence comes from Mytilus coruscus, assembly GCA_017311375.1. Lineage (NCBI taxonomy): Eukaryota > Metazoa > Mollusca > Bivalvia > Mytilida > Mytilidae > Mytilus > Mytilus coruscus. The sequence goes on from CM029596.1 coordinate 130,749,128, forward strand.
TAACAAACCCATATGTATGCATAACTCAATAACAAATAGGTCATCCATACAAATGCATAAACCAAATAATTATGAACTCGATAATTTAATTCATATTTAATCAGGCTTACTCAAATATAAACAGTGCTACTTAAGACAAGATAAACAAAATAAATGATCTCGACAATTAGATCGCTACAGGCATTAAGAAATGTTTGTATTGTCAGATCATTTATTGATAATTTTAATAAGTGTTGGGATATGTTATTCTAATCATAGCTAATCCGTCTATACTGGTAACATGATATAGTATGTATAGTATTCCAAAGTTGAAGCAAAAAAGGAAACAAAAATAAAAATATTTGGACAAAATCATATCATCAGACTGTTCTTAAAAAATGAATCCCTATTTTGTCTTCAATCAGCTTTCCCAATTTCATTAGATCAATTGTTAGGCATATTTCTTTTAGATCACCCCTAGTTTTGTTTAAATGTATTTGTCAAACTTTCCGGAATTTTGGGCCCCCAATGCCCTCCACCATCGTACTTTATTTGGACTTTTTACTGATTTGATTCGAGTGTCACAGATGAGTCTTTTGTAGACGAAACGCGAATTTGGCGAAATTACGAAATTTTGATCCTGGTATCTATGATTATTTGTTTACAACGGGTTTGTATTGGTCTTGCTTTAGTTTTAAGTGGTTTTGTGTGCCTTACATTTTTTCACATGTGACATGAGAAACGTGTTTCAACTCAATATTAAAATTGCACTCGGTCATGCTTCAAAGCAAGGACATTAACGTGACCGATGGTTTACGAATTTGGTGATGTCAAATGGTTAGATAAGATTCAATTATCAATACGCTTTTGCGTGATGCCTAATCACTTGATATACTAGTACCTTATCAGCTTATTTTATATGAGTAACATAACGGATGTGACATAATGAGCGGGACCTGCTTACCCTTCAGGACTACTTGAGAACATCCGCGGGTTTTGGTGTGGTTCGTGTTGCTCAGTCTTCAGTTTTGTAGACTGTTGTTTGTCTTTGGTCGTTTTTCGTTTTTATTCAAGACGTTGTCAGTTTATCTTCGACTTATGAGTTTGTATATCCCTTTTGTATCTTCTGCCTCTCCATATGTTTTCATTTTTTCAGTACCTCACAAAGACATGCATCATCAGATACATTAATAATAATAATAATAATAATAATAATAATAATAATAATAATTCTTTATTTAAAGAGGGTTTCACAGTAGCTATAACACTAATCTTCCCTGTGGCCCTCATGAAATGCAATGAAATACAACAAACATAGTTCGTTCTTATGTTGTACTGTTATATCATTGTCCCATGAAATGCAATGAAATACAACAAACATAGTTCGTTCTTATGTTGTACTGTTATATCACTGTCCCAGGTTAGGGGGAGGGTTGGGATCCCGCTAACATGTTTAACCCCGCCACATTATGTATGTATGTGCCTGTCCCAAGTCAGGAGCCTGTAATTCTGTGGTTGTCGTTTGTTTATGTGTTACATATTTGTTTTTCGTTCATTTTTATACATAAATAAGGCCGTTAGTTTTCTCGTTTGAATTGTTTTACATTGTCATTTCGGGGCCTTTTATAGCTGACTATGCGGTATGGGCTTTGCTCATTGTTGAAGGCCGTACGGTGACCTATAGTTGTTAATTTCTGTGTCATTTTGGTCTCTTGTGGACAGTTGTCTCATTGGCAATCATACCACATCTTCTTTTTTATATAAACAAACAATTTACAAAATAATCAAACTAACACACACACATATAAGAAAAATCAAATAAGAAACTGTTATGAAATACACAATTTTCAAAATAGATAAAAATTACGAATTCATATAGTATTGGCATCATTCATATTATACCTTAACAATATTTAAAGTTTAAGTAATTGAGAAAATTATTATGCATATAAAATTACGCAGCTTCTTTATGTTCCAATAAGTAATTTTTCAAATCTTTTTTGAATGAGCTTGTACTTGAGGTTGTTTTTTTCAGGGATATTGGTAAGTTATTCCATAAAATAGATCCTGGATGTATAAAAGATTTCCTATACAGCTCTGTTTTGGCTTTTGGAACTTGTAATTTTTTTGCAAGACGTTTTCCTCGAACAATATTTCTGCCATTTCTTTAAATTTTTCAATTAAATGTACAGGGGCTTCATTCTTAAGGCATTTTTGGATCAAAACAGATTTGTGGTATGAGATTCTGTTCTCTACTGTCATCCACCCAAGAAGTTTAAACAGAGGTGCTGATGATGAAAGAGGATCAGCATCTAAAATTAGTCTTGCAGCCCTTTTCTGCAATTTTATTATTCTGACTAGCTCATTTTTAGCACAACCACTCCAAATAATGCAACAATAATCTATCAATGGGAGAATATAACCATTATAAATTAATTTTCTTGAATCAATGTTCAGAAATTTCTTGATCTTAGAGAGTAAATGAAAAAGTCTAGATGATATTGATGAACATAAATAATTAACATGGCCTGTCCATGACAGATTAGAGTCATTGCTAACACCCAAAAGTTTTTCAATTGATGATTTTTGAAGAATATTATTTTAATAGTTAGAACTGGTACTGCTTGATTTAAACGCAGCCTTTGTCTTCTACCTATAACCATACATTTTATTTTATCCGAATTTATGAACATGTTATTTTCTCGACACCATTTTTCAACACATTGGAGATCGTCTTGTACTTTTAATTGCATATCAACAATACTCTTTCCTGATGTATGCATAGTTATGTTATCAGCATACAAGTCTGTGTGGCGGTTTTGATGTGTAATGGAAGGTCATTTATGTACAAAGCAAACAAAATGGGACCAAGTATTGAGCCCTGTGGAACACCAAAATTTACAGACTTTTTTATCAGAATACTGATTACTTATATGGACTTGCTGTGTTCTTTCTTTCAAATATGATTTTAAAAAGTCAATAGTATTGTCATTGAAGCCATAAATTTGAAGTTTTTGACCTACAATTTCATGATCAACAACATCAAAAGCCTTTTTAAAATCCAGGACTGCCAAATTGATATTTCCATTATTCATTTCATGTAGCCATTTGTCAATGATATTAATATGGGCAGTTTGACATGAATGGTTAGGTTTAAAACCAGACTGGGAAGGGTGTAAAATTTGAAACTTTGTCAAATAATTATACAGATGTTTAGATACATGTCTCTCTATTAATTTTGATAATGTTGGCAGAACAGATATTGGTCTGTAATTGCAAGCTACATTTTTTTCACCTGATTTGAAAATAGGAGCTACCTTAGCATTTTTTAAAACACATGGATAAATACCAGTATCAATCATTCGATTAAAAATATATGTAAAGGAAGATGATATGAAAGCAGCACTCAGTTCTAAAATCTTTGGACCTATATTGTCAGAACCAGAAGATGTCATAACATCTAGTTTGATTATTTCATCAAATAGTTCTGAACCTTTTACTGCAGGAATGATGAATTTATTGTGCCTTTTTAGCAAAACTTTCATTTGTACATAGTTTGTCAGAGTATTAAAATTTGAGTTGCTTGGTGCCCTGCTATGCCTTAATTTTTCAACACATTGGGTGAAATATTTGTAGAATGTATTAGCAATTTCTTTATGATCTGTAGTTTTCTGGTCTTCAGTTGTAATAGGTTCATGTAGTTTTGATGGATTAGAGGGATTTAGACTGTGAATACATTTCCAAAGTGTTTTAGATTTTTTGAGTCTTTTATCATATCATTATAATATTTTTGTTTACATGTATCAATGATTTGCTTTGTTCTGTTTCTCCAGAATCTATATTCTACCCACAATCCAAGAGAATTATATTTGTCTCTCATTTTTCTTGTATATGAAATTTCTTTATTGTACCATTCTGGCTGTCTGTCATTTTTTGCCCTCTTTGTCACAATAGGAGCATGTCTATTTAAAATGTTATTAAAAATGTTGTACCACATTTCAATACAAACAGATGGGTCATTTTCAAATTCAAGGTGCACTTTTTAAATCTTTTAAATAATTTTGCTCATTAAAAGTTTTAAAATTTATATAAGTGATCGTTGAATGAGTATGTTTTTTGTCATATGTTTTCTCTTGTCTTGTCATACATATTGGATAGTGATCGCTGATGGAATATTTAGAAACTGAGCCTCTTTAACCATGCTTAAGTGGGTGACATATATATGGTCAATCAAAGTTGTTGATTCATTTGTTACTCTGGTTGGTTCCTTAATTAACTGTTGAAAGTTACAAGTTTCTAGAGCATTTAACCATTTTTGTGGTATTTTATGAGGTTGTAAACAATTAATGTTAAAATCTCCCATAAGGATTACATCCGAATTATATTTCATTGCCACCTTAATCTCATCCTCAAATTTATCTATCCAACCTATTAGTGACTTGGGTGGCCTTTAAACAAAGCACAATAAAAAGGATTTCTTATAGCTAGGTTTAACTTCAAACCAAATAGTGTCAATGTTACCTGTTTCAAAATCAAATTTTTCTAGAAAAGGAAGTGGTTTTTGTTAAATATACAGCCCAGCCACCCCCACCATCTGTTAATCTATCTTTCCTTAGTAAAATATATCCAGGAATGTCTATTTCTCTATCAGAAGTATTTCCGTCCAAAAAAGTTTCACAGTAACCAATTATATCTGGGGGACTTGGAGTGGACATTAGATTGTATTTAATCTCATCAAACTTGCATTTCAATCTATTCACATTGTGGGAACATATTTTTACGAAAAAAATAAAACATGTTCATCACTACATGCGTCATAAACCTGAATAGAAATTCATAGCAAATCCTGCTTTAACAATAGTGATTGAGTTTGTAGGGCGAATACATCTAAAGGAGAAATGTATGTTATAACCTACTCTCTAATTTGTTTTAAATAATCCCACATATGAATAGTGCTTACAGATATTCATCAGAAATTTATATATAGCTTCATATTCCTCAACTGCAAAAAATATACCAGTCAGTAGTATGTTTAACAGTAAACATATTCTATAATTTATTAGTCCACAGAATTTAAAAAAACATATTGATATATGATTTTTAAAGAATCTATTGGTGCAAAAAAGGTTCTTAGCAATCTTTTTCAAGCTATTATCTGTGAAAATTTGAATTCTTAAAACTTTCGGCGATGTTTTTGTTTGTCTCCGGGACATCGCTTCTATTGACGCTCTTGTGCCACTGTCGTATGATAGGAATGAGGGTTTCGCTGCCTTTTACAAAATTATTTGAAATTTTAAAGAATATTCGATTAATTGGAAAATATAGTTTATACAAATTTATTTCCCGTATCAGAAAATGATAAAAGTACTGAAAAAAAAAATTGGACTAATAAAAAATACTGAAAGCAAGTAAAAAAACTCATCAAAGATACCTGGCTTATAATTTTGTATGCCAGACGCGCGTTTCATCTATCAAAGACTCATCAATGCACTCTGTTAGTGTTCAGTAGTTTCAAAAATTTCTTCATAATGGGACAGTAAGGCAAAATCAATATCTTACTTGCTGCCGGTTGGAATATTGTTATCGCAATGATACGTCTATTGTGTTGAGATATTTAGGTATTTATTCATTAAAGTATGCATCGTCTTCTTCATTCCTTGAATATATAATTTCAACTGTTATCAAGTTAAAGTTTGTAGAAAAGGCACGCAAGTCTAGTCCACATTCATTTCGACTTCTACTGGTTACGTACGAGCACGCAATATAAAATTTTCTGACTTGATCGTCAAAGATCGAAATAATGAAAAAGCGAACCGTAGAATGAATTTGCAAGCTATGCTTGCAGTGCCAAACTAAAATATTACTTGAAATCCTAAAGTATTCAATAGAACAACAAGAACGACTGGAAATGAAAAGAAAACAAAACATGAAACAAGTGTCAGTGGATTTAATTTACGAAACCTCTATTTAGCACCTTTATTAAGGCGACAGTTGTTTATCAGTTTTGACATCTCCTAAATCGATTAAGTAAATACACCAATGTAGGAAACACAACCAATGGAATTGCTTGAATGTCGACAGAGTAATTGTCCCCTGCTTTGCATGCATCACCCGCAATGCAAATTCACTCTCAATCAAAATGTCAAAAATCGGGATAATGGACACGATTGGTAAAATAACAGATCACACGACTTTAATGATATCTAAAGATATAAGACATAAGACCGCAAAAACATGTCGCTAGTGAGTTGAGACACCAACATATCGTATCGATCAACCATTTCGTGATAGTAACCGTAAAACTTATGGAGTATTGATTTCGTTCATCCAAGTATGGGTTATTGAGTAAGAGAACATCATAATTATATCCGAACTTTAAAATAAAGCACTTTACAAAATGCTTTTTCTTTTTGTCATTGAGAAGGTTCTGTATGAACTTTACTTCAAATCTTCAAATCAGTATTAAAACAAGTCTACTAGTTCTGTTGCAAAATAACTATCCAGTGGAATACTGACTGTCTTCTGAAATATCAATCCACCAAACTCAATAAATATGTCGTCGGTCAAAAATTAAAACAATCTGATGATATTATATTCGGTGGATTTGTTGTGGGAATCAATGATTCTCCTTTTAAGATAATAAAAAGAGCTCCGTTTAAGATGACGATGTAGTCGATCTTTCAATTGAGCATCGGTAATAGAACTGTAAATCGTAGAAAAATCAAAGGTTTTGATATAACTGTAAATTGTTAAGATTGTGATTAAAGATTTTGGAGTAGATCTTTAAAGTTTTGACACGGCTGATTGAATAGACCTCATCTCAATATTTCTGACGGCCATCTTATACTGTAGAAATAATGGTGGTAATATCTATAGAAAGATCGTTAGTCGAACATCTTGACGACCCGTAATGTATTTTCTTTATAAGAATTTTATGAAGTTTGGTGTATAAGTTGGAGTCCTAGTTTTGCTGTGATTTGCTAGTTCATTAGTGAGACATTCCAACTAATGGTTTTTGCAGCATATAAAAAAACAATATTGATTGAAGCTTTGTATGATGAAACAACAACATATTTGTAAAGAACAGAGGAAAAAGCAACCCCGGATTTTTGATAGGGTCAGAAACCCGTGTGCGCATTGTACATCGTACATTTTGAATGCGCTTCTGAATGCATGACCGAACAACTTTAATCCATTCAAATAATATGTCCAGGTATGGTTCATCTGGCTAGAGCTTTACATATTTTCTGGCATAGTTCTCAACTGCATCCATCAGTTACCTGAATTGTTTCTTCCATTTGATAGGAATTTTATGTGTCAGGACTTTGGATAACAACTCTGTTAGTTGTTCATTGTTTACCACGCCAAGGTCTCCAGTTAAAACATGATCATCGGGACTATATTTGTATGGGGGCAATGCACAAGAGTAGTCGAGAGGCTTGGCGTTACATTTATTGTTTTCTGCACAAATTTGGGGTGGAAATATTGCTAATATTGATGGCATTCAAATCCTTATTTCCGAATTATACTTGAAATGAATACGTTTGTCATCATCTTTTAAAGTAGTTGTCACGGTTTTGAATAGTCCATTGTTAGCAAAGTCCATAAATATTGCAACCAATCTGTAGAATTTTAATCAATAACGGAACTGTTTTGGGTCTCTTGAAATAGTGAATTGAGCTTTGAAAATAAAATGGAAAATAATTTTGAAAAATTGTGAAATCCCAATGGTTTATGAACAGAGGATAACAAACAGTGTGAACTGCAGGTTCGTCTTTGCATCCTCGAGGGAGGACTGTTTCCATTTCAAGAATCGAGAAATCTTCTCTTTGTAACCGAAATGGTGTACTCAATATGGGATCAATGAGATTTGTGATGGAAAATTTGACATAATAATATTATCTTTCAAATAACAAGCCAGTTTGTAATACTGTTTAAAAAAAAGGAGACTATTTTTTTTCTCTCAAATATACTACTGCTATCATGAGTATTGTTGATGATAATAATCACAATCATTATCATGCTCAAAACCAAAAGTAAAATCGTCTGTCATATTTGTTTTTTTTTTTTGTGTATTGATTTTTTATTATAAATCAGACCGTCTGTTTTTTGTTTTGAATTTATAACATTTTGTCATGCCATACCTTTTATTATAAATTTTTATTCGGCATGGGTTTCGCTCATTGTTGAAGGCCGTATGGTGACCTATAGTTGTTTACATTCCCTTCCTTTGGTCACTATTGGATATTTGTCTCACTGGCAATCATACTACATCTATTTTTTTTTCATATGTATATTGTTGTAAACCAATCCCACAAATCTCCTCACAATTAGAATTTGAAGATCATTTAGTTTGTGTTCTATTTTTATCATACAAAGTCCTTAATTTTCCCTAACGATTCTGTAACAAACAAAGAAAAACTTTTTACTTCCAACCGTCCAGTCTCCCACATTTTCTGGCATCTCCAAATTATTTCCATTTATCAGCTGACTTTATACAGTCGTTCATTCCAGTTCGTGGATCATTATTTTTCTCCTATATAAATAGTAGGCATATTGACAATATAACAAATATAACGTTTGAAATACATTTGTTGTTTTACTACAAACTTATTTCCGTTTTTGAAAAAATAATTGAATACTTCTTTATTTAAATCCTACATATAAGACACGTTTATTCTATAAACCGTTTTCTAGCAAACAGAAATAGACAACATACAAATTTCGAATTCCTTTCAAATCTCTACGCTCCGTTACTGTAAACCAACTAATTTTCGGGAGCGATTTATTTTTGCAACTTTCGCGAGTAGAAAAATAACGAGAATATAAATCGTCGCGAATAGGTTAAACTTTGATCTTTTCTTATTAAACTACATCTGGTTAATTAGAAAATCACGAAATTAAAAAGCCGCGAAGTGGACTAGAAAGTGTTAAACGCGAAATAAAGTATCCGCCAAAATAAGTTGGTTTACAGTATTTTTTATTTTACTGATGATGATCTATTTTAAAGTCTCGCCAGTCGTTTCATTTTTGTTAAAATTACACTTAGCTTGCCGTAAATGATGGCGTTTGTAAACCTAATGTTAAATTGACGTTACAAATTCAACACTATTGTTTAAACCAGTTATCCTTTCTCTTTTTGGTGTTGTTCTCTCAAACTTGGTCCTTCAATCATTACATATTATATTTCAAAGTTGACTTTATATTTGGATATGTTTGCCTCCTTTTAAAATACAGTTTGAATCCTTTGTATAATAATTCTCATAGTTAAAATGAACTATTTTAACAGATAATTAGTATAGAAAGTATAACTAGATTTTAAAAACAATATGTCTTAATTATAATATCTGAAACAAAATTTCTCAATTGTGTTGTACTTTTCAAGCATATCTGTTCTTTTTTAATTTTTACTTTATTTCAAAAGTTGAGGTTCCAAAATACATATTAGAATATGATGTCTGTAATTTGGTAATAATTCTGAGCTACAGTGTCAGGGAGGCTTTCAGTTTTTTACATCATCTGGTTACAAACACTATATCTACGACTAAAGTATGGGGGACTACAATGTCAATTGACTTTCGACACAAAAATAACACGAAGAGCAAACGACATCTAGAGATAAAAATAACTGTTGTAAACAATAGATAAATGTAAAGCTACAATTCGCCCGGGCATAGAAAAACCCGTATGATATGTTTTCCATGCGAACAACAAATAAGAAAAGTTGCGAGTAAGAAACAGACATTTTCATAGCTTTTTATTCAACACCAAATCAATTCTTAAAGTGTTATTGTCATATTTATAACATAAATGTCAAAAACAAGAAAAACACTGACATGGCACGGCATGTGGTGCAATTTGAGCATTTTTTTTCTCATCCTTTATCTTTTCATTATTAATGGATTAAAAAAAAAAATGAAAGAACGTCGATCAAAATCTGTTCAGAAAATAAACACCTCTTAAAACATAAAATAATACACGTTAAAAAATGTAAGATTGATAAACAAAGTATCGGCAATTTAAAACAATCGCGCTATACTTAGTTTTATACATGTATTGAGGTCCACACAGAAAAATGGGATAGGCTGCAATACTTTAGATGATTTCTATTACAATATAACATAGTTTCTGTATTTTTTAATTTAAATCAATCTAACACCATGCTACAATTATCAATGTTTGATAATTTTGCATATCAATTCAATTTTCTTAGTGAACTTTCCATTTGTATCTCGCAACATCAATCCAGGCCCTGCATAAGGAACATAAATATTTCATTTGACATGATATGATAATGAACTAATTGATCCTCATGAAAACATTACACTTCATCTATTAAAAGAGTTTTACAATAAACCTCATGATTTGGTTAACGGCTACATACCATTTGTCACATCCTCAATCCGTTTATCCTTTTCTCGTTCAAGACATCATCAATGTTGAATTATCCCAAAAAAAAGTTCTTATCATGGGTACTACGATGGTAAACATGATCAGAGAAAGAACAATTAACTCTTCCGAAACTCCAGACTTTTATTCACTTCAGGTTTTGGGTTCGTTGCTCTGTATACTGTTTTGTGTTTTCTTCTTATTATTTTTCTCCGTTTGACATGCCACATGTGAAGCAGTATTTGCTTACCCTTCCGGATAACATCCGATTTTTGGTAGGGTTCGTGCTGCCCAGTCTCTATGTTGTGTTATGTATACTGTGGTTTGTCTTTGGTCATTATTCGCCATGGTATTTTCAGTTGGTTTTTTGACAAATGAGTTTGATTATCCCTTTGGTATCTTTGGCCTCTCTTTTATCGTCTAATGTTAGTCAACTTGCAGTTTCGTATTGTCCCCTTTGTATCTTCCTACTTAATTATAGCAGAAAAACTCGTACAAGGAATCCTACTTATCTATAGCGGAAACTCATACAGGGATCATTTAGAAGATATCCGACAACAGGGTCAAAGACAAATTACTAGAATTCAGCTGCAATATAATATTAGGTAGGGATAAAATTGGCTTTTAAGAATCTAAACCTTATTAATTTTTCACCGAAAAAAACGTCTTACTTTTATAATTTTAAACATGTTTTCTATTATATATAACATGTTAAGTTTTACATATTTACTTATGATCTCGTACCTTACCGATTTTGTTTCGGAACCTTTCAACACTAGATAGTTGTATGTAGTACGCGGATCGGAACTGAAACTACCGGAGAGTAAGTCATATCAAAAGTTTATGTTGTAGTTCTAAATTCATTTTAAGAGATTAACAAGATTTAGACATTTAAATACAAGAAAATTAAAAATCAAGCAAAAAAAAAAAAAAAAAAAACACAATAAAAATGATAAACCAAAACACACAAAAAATATAAAAATGAATGAGTGAATTTGGCTATAGAGTCTTTGCTTACCTAAAAAACTTTCAAAAAAGAATCCTATTATTAAGCTTACGTATTCCCAACCTCCTTATTATCGATAATCTTATATAATGTTAGAGTATTCGGGTGAAAATTGTCTTATCATGTATGAAAGGGTTAGATGCAGGAAAAATCCTTACTTTCTACCTAACAGGGTGTTATTGACCAGGCTTTGTAATCAAATCTCGACAAAAGTATCATCGGATCATTTTCTCAGATAACATATGTATCAACTTGAAACACTTTTCATCTTCAAATAATAGATTTAATAGTTGACCTTAATTCTAAAACTAAATGGGGCAGTAACGGCCATTTTTAAATCAAATTTAATGTGTTTGTTGCATATTAAGGTAGACCTGGTGTTTACTGCTTTCTATAATTGTAAAATAGCAGAAACCAATCGGTCTAGATCCCTAATAAAATATGCAGAAAGTAATGTTATTAATTTGCAATACGATTCATCTAAATGACAACAAGCATGTGTGTCTTCTAATCATTGTGACTGTTCTTTTTTTTTTACAAATACAGAATACAGAATAGTTTTTGTTTATTCCAAAAAGTATAACAAAAGTGCCGAACTCCAAGGTCAATTCAAAAAGGGCAAGTCCATAAAAACTGACAAAATCAAACGTTATCAATCAATGAACGGAACACATTAATTTTTCATAGATTACAAAAAAAATGATTCACTCAATCGAACTTAAAATTAAGATACCACAAAAAAGTTATATCTGCCTCATATCTCGAATAACATCTAGAAATTGACAATGGGGGCCGGTTGAAAACAAAACGATACGACAAAGTAGATGATTCAGATTTCCAATTGTGAACTTTCCATTCCTACGTAGCAATACTCCAGCAGCGACTGCATATTATATTTTCCAGTTGACAAGATATTTTTCTACCATGATTTCCTTGATAGAAGGTGTTACTTACAAGGAGATTATAACCGTAGGATCTTAATGATCAAGTTAAAGTTGTTCTTTTTCAATTTTTACGGATGCTATCATTGGTTGAGCGTTATGGAATATCTATGTGACGATGACAACGAATATTTTCCAATTGTCGTAACCATATTTCCGTCTATTTTATCTCGATTGTGACATCAGTGAATTAAACGAATTACGAATTTGTACTTACCATGGGTAGCACGACGGGTGCAACAGTAGAGGAGGAAAATGAATATATCAATGATATTTCATGTATAAACACAAAAGTGCTGACTTCATGGCTGATGAAACCATAGGGAAAAAAACGTCAACATTAGTGGCATCAACCAAGACGTTGTTAAAACTCATCACAGATACCACTTTATAGCAGTTATAACTCATTATCTTCATATATATCATTCTTATTTTCACTATAACTATTACTATTGTTATTATTATGAGTATTATCAAAAGTTTTATAATAATCAATATCATTGTTATTATAAATATCATTCATAAAGGCGTGTTCTTTTGTATTTTCAGAAGATCCTCCGTTTAACCTGATTCAAAAGGAAGAAAATAAAGATGTGCAAGAAGAAAATCTTTCTGTTTTAGGGTTATGACCTTAATTTACGAAAAGTAAATATCGAATATATAATTTGTAGCTAATGGTATCTTGAATGAAGGCGATTTCTGTTGACAAGGTTTTGTCAAATATATCATCTTATTCAATGAATGGTTGTTCATTGTGTTATGGTAATGTGATAGCTCATGAAGCAATTCCTTACGGCAGCTTGTTTGGGTACTGTCAACTATTACCTGAATACAGTTCCAATATAAGACCAAAACACAAGAAACACTCACAAACACACACACACAAAACAGAACAACAAAAACCAAAGCAAAACAAAAAATATGTCCATGAGCATTGACACATCGAGTCATAGTTTAACCAATCGTTATTTGCTTAATCTTCATAATATTAACATTATAAATTATATTAAAATAGAACATCCCTTTTCTAGTTGTCTACTTCAAAAGACTCATTACTTCAGTGGATAAATATGTATTGACCAAACATCATATTATAACAAGACAAGCAAATTATCGAATTTGCTAATTTGCTGATATGCTGAATTTTTTTTAAATGCACACATTCACACACACACAAGTCTAACATTCATATAGAATTTATCATGTTTATGCTACTTTCAAACAAATCAATCGATATTGGTTTACAGAAAAAAAATCTTAATTATTTGATCAATATAAGTAAGTTCATAAAATAACTAGTGAGAGAAGCTAGCTGTATATTCAGCAAAATCATTTACTGTTGGGTGCAAAGAAGAGGGAATTGTGATTTTTATAGGATATTACAATATAACGTGCTAACCTGTATTTTGTTATATATTTCATAGGTCAAAATAATATAAGGTGTCGAAACCTTTAGCTTTATACTTATTGAACTGTAAGATGGATACCACATTTTTCAAAGTATTTAATTCCTTATCGACAGCTAAATCCGATGAAAACAATATAAATCTCACAATAGGGAATAAGAAATAATCGGTAAAATTACAGAAAGGACGACTTTTCTGGTATATAAAGACATAAGACTGCAAAAACATGTGGCTAGTAAAATGCATTTTTTTTTTTTTTTTTGTAAAATAAAGACTAACTTTGATTTTAAGATTGTTGTTTTCATTTTTTAAAGGCAACAATTTTTTTTAGCTTTTCGTTGTTTAATAAGGTTGGCAGAACTCTGCAGTTGATAATATAAAAGAATAGTAATAATTAAAGAACCTTAGTGAGCGCGCTCACATACCCCCACGTCCCCACATTGTCATTGGAGAAATAAAATAAGCAAATTCATTTACTGTTGGGTGCAAAGAAGAGGGAATTGTGATTTTAATAGGATATTACAATATAACGTGCTAACCTGTATTTTGTTATTTATTTCATAGGTCAAATTAATATAGGAGTCGAAACCTTTAGCTTTATACTTATTGAACTGTAAGATGGATACCACATTTTTCAAAGTATTTAATTCCTTATCGACAGCTAAATCCGATGAAAACAATATAAATCTCACAATAGGGAATAAGAAATAATTGGTAAAATTACAGAAAGGACGACTTTTCTGGTATATAAAGACATAAGACTGCAAAAACATGTGGCTAGTAAAATGCATTTTTTTTTTTTTTTTTTTTTTTTTTTTGTAAAATAAAGACTACTAACTTTGATTTTAAGATTGTTGTTTTCATTTTTTAAAGGCAGCAATTTTTTTAGCTTTTCGTTGTTTAATAAGGTTGGCAGAACTCTGCAGTTGATTATAAAAGAATAGTAATAGTTAAAGAACCTTAGTGAGCGCGCTCACATACCCCACGTCCTCACATTTTCATTGGAGAAAAAAAATAAGTGTAAGGAAAAAACTGAATCATAATTTCCTGTCGATATGCACATCTACATAGTATGTCCTTATTATCTACAAAGTTTCATGAAATTCTGTGGTGTGGTTTCAGAGGAGTTGCGATGACAAACTGTTGCAGTAGTACATTGAAGCAAATAAGTTCAAAGGGGCGTAACTCCTAGAAAAAAATTGAATCGTAATTTCCTGTCGATATGCACATCTACATAGTATGTCCTTATTATCTACAAAGTTTCATGAAATTCTATGGTGTGGTTTCAGAGGAGTTGCGATGACAAACTGTTGCAGTAGTACATTGAAGCAAATAAGTTCAAAGGGATGTAACTCCTAGAAAAAAAATTGAATCGTAATTTCCTGTCGATTTGCACAACTACATAGTAAGTCCTTATTATCTAAAAAGATTTCATGAAATTCTGTTGTAAGGTTTGAGAGGACTTGCGATGACAAGAAACAGGACTGACGGACGGACGGACAGACAGACAGACAGACGGACGGGTCAAAAACATTATACCCTCCGCAACTTCGTTGCGTGGGGTATAAATAGATGCATACAGTGAATGTTACTGTAAGGTACTGGGGAATGTTATATTGAAACAAATAGGTATTAAATTGTGCGGTGTAATTTATAAGTAAATACTTAATTTGTGGCAAGATTGACAAATATTTTATAATGACTTTTTACAATTGTGGCAGTAATCCACTATACTTATAACTATGATCACAAGTCAAAATTCAAGTTTTTACCAAATAAAAAGGGGGGAAGCATTTCATCAGCTATGATATAAATTTCTAGTTCATGTTTGTACATAGGTTCAAGATGATGATGATAATTATCAAGTTTATCAAATTTTTAATGTGTAAAACACTGGAAGTGAAATGAATTTTTCATTTGTTTACATTTTTGTTGTACAAGTGTTACGGCAGGGAATGTAAGTAATTACTCATCGGTTACCTTCTTCATGCTATATATCATGTAATTCCCGTATTAAAGATCATTTCTTGTAACCAAATATTCATATCTAAACGTCCGATATGCCTGATATACATAGGAAAATACTTCAACTGCAATTGTTTGTTTACGGAGACTTTGTCGTCTGCCATTTTGTGGGGACCGCAACATGTGTTTTTATATCTTTAAATACCAATTCGTCCCCTTGACAATTGATCTAATTTTGTATTTTTCGTACCACAGATAAGATATTTTATAAGTATACCCTGCCGGACACAAATATATTGTAAATATTTTAGATGGTTGTAATGAACTATGTTATATGTTATTTACTTTGTATGTTCTTACGCAGATCGTCTGCTAAATCAATGCGCGCGCAGTGGTGTCCGATTGTTTATTTCAAGCTTCTTTATCTATATTTTAGATGCTATGGCTTTGTTTTAATATTTTATGCATAAGGACAATCTTCGGACAACTCAAGATGATATGTATATTATGTTTTTCATTATCTGAAATTTGTATAGTTCCAGCTACCCGGAAAGGACAAGTAACCATTGGATTAGTATGTCACGTGACACTTACAATTTAGTATATAAACGCGCGAGCACTCAGCAATGGCAGATAGCCCAAAGTTTTGCTGGCGGCAAGTTTGAACTAGAAAACAATAAATTTCCAAATAAAGCAGTAATAACCTTTAGGTGAGAATAAGGATAACATAATGAAGTTTAATTAGCCGTCTTTTGTACAGTAAGCTATCTCCCACCACGTCGGACACCACAAATATGTATTTTAGGATTTATTATTCAGTACACTTGAACGCTATTGTTTATTTATATAAAATTATATAATGTTATATGATTTTAACAGTTCAGCAAATAAAACTGTAAGCATTGAAAAGATCACTTTATTTTATCAAACTTGGATACATTCAAAAGTACATGCATTTACACTGATGAAAACAATAGATGCTGGAGGACGCTCGTTCAAACATAAAAACTACGGAAAGCCGTTAGGAACAAAATTAGCTCAGTAACACTCGAATACAAGGGATCGCTCAATACACACATATTAAACATTCCGAGGACCATACCTGACAAAGTAATTAAGGATGTTTAATACAAATGTAGAGGTGCTCGAGGAGTCATATACTGTATTTAAGTGTTAATAAAGTAAACTACAGAGTATAGAACAGGATGCTCTCGGGTGGCTTACAATTTGGTGTCAGAAGTGGGATGCTAAAATTCTAATTAGCATCCAGGATACGAACCTTGGAATAACCTGTCAGCTTAACATTGTGGTTTAAGCCCGACGTGGTGGATTTACTGTACAAAAATTAATTATAACTATAAAATATGAAACAACAAATAAAATTAAGTCTTTATTTAGAATATGGCTGATGCTGGTAGGAACTCCCCAGACCCTGAAATAAATTTCCGTAGGGAAAGGGATTAGATGACTTAGGACAAGGGGACCAAATACATACTGATGACAATGACGACTTTGATAGGGAATCTATTTTACAAGGTCATGGTGATGAAATAGCTCAGAGACCTAAAGGACGGGATGAATATCAGAGACATGATTTTGATGATAGGAATGATAGGGGTAATCATAACATGCAACCAGAACGCTGGCTCAATAGGTCGTGAGTTAGTGACAGAAAATAAAAGGCCTGATATAAAGGGAGAAAAACATGTCCGGACAGGACATATAGGGGAAACAGATGATAATTGGGATAATGGGTTTTATACAAACGGATTAATTTATGGGTTTCCTGTCAACTTTTTAATTAACAGTGGCTCAACAGCGTCAATATTATCTATTGATGTTTACGAAAAATTGCCTTCTAATGTTTGGTGTTCTTTAGTACCAAACAAGTCCGAAATATTTGACGTTAATGGCAATAAAGTTTTTGCCATTGGATCAATCATATTAGAACTAATGCTTGGTCAAGAAATTTTCAGTCAAAACTTTATGATATGCAATATTAATCAGGATGGAATACTTGGACAGGATTTCTTACTTAAGGAAGTAAGTAAAGTTAATTATCAGCGCATGGTCTTACACACGATCCACAACCAGAAAATACAATGTTGGATTGGAGGGAAGGCAATTATGATTTGCAGAGTAGAAATTAAAGACAACATGACAATTCCTCCAATGACGAGTACTATGATGCCTGTAGAAATACCGGGAGTCAATCATTTAACAGAATACGGATTTATAGAGGGCACAACAGGAACAGCAAAGTCTACATTAACAATACCTGGGATTATAAATACACAAGATCAAGCACACTTTGTAAATGTTGTCAACTATGGTGACAACGAAGTAAAACTGTATAAAGAGGAAACAATAGGAACATGTGAATCATATACTGAGCATCATTTGAACCCAGAGCAGATTAGAACATTACAGAAAGATTGCTTTACTGCTAGTGAGGAAATACCAGAACATCTTACTGACTTATTACAAAGGAGTTCAACTTATTTAATTGAGGACCAAAGACAACAACTTTCCAGACTCCTTTCACAGTACCAAAATGTCTTTTCAAGGACAGATGATGACATAGGGAGGAGAGACCTGGTAACACATAGAATAAATACAGGAAATGCAATACCCTTTAGGCAAAGATCTAGACGTATGCCACTTGGAAAACAAGAGATGGAAAAATCAGAAGTCAGCCGGATGTTGGACAAAGGAATCATTGAACCATCTTCTAGTCCTTGGGCATCGAATATTGTCCTTGTAATGAAGAAAAATGGCAGCCCTAGGTGCTGTGTTGATTACAGGATTTTGAATGACGTCACAAAAAAAGATTCCTACCCGATTCCGAGGGTAGACGAGTGCCTAGAATCGCTCGCTGGGGGGAAATTCTTCGGATCAATGGACCTAAATTCAGGATTTTGGCAAATCGGCATGGCTCCCGAGGACAAGGAAAAGACCGCATTTCTGACAAGTTTAGGGTTATATCAATTCACTGTCATGCCCTTTGGACTTGTAAATTCACCATGTACTTTTGAGCGTCTAATGGAAAATGTTCTCAGAGGGCTACAGTGGAAACTATTACTCTATATGGACGACATCATATCAGTAAGTTCAACATTTGAAGAGAGTCTTGGAAGGTTAGAAAGAATCTTTATACGCCTACACAATGCACATCTAAAATTGAAACCTGCCAAATGCATTTTCTTTCAAAAACAAGTCAGGTTCCTTGGACATATCGTGTCTGAGGAGGGGATTTGCACTGATCTAGAGAAAACAAAAGCAATAGATGACTGGCCAGTCCCCAAATCTGCAAAACAGGTGCGCAGCTTTTTAGGACTCTGCTCTTACTATAGGCGATTTGTTAAGGGATTTGCAGCAATTGCAAGACCAATGCACAAAATTTGCGAAAAGAATAGCCGTTTTGCTTGGAATGATGAGTGTCAAAAGGCATTTGAACAGTTGAAAAATGCTTTAACAAGTACACCTGTGCTTGCCTACCCTCTTCCAAATTTGCCATTCATACTTGACACAGATGCAAGTGATAAGGCTGTCGGAGCAGTTTTGTCACAAATTCAAGATGGTCTTGAACCAGTTATAGCATACATGAGTAAATCTATGAATATACATGAACAGGCATACTGTGTAACCCGAAAAGAGCTACTTGTTGTAATTATAGAACTAAAGACCTTTCATCATTATTTATATGGCCAGGAAGTTTTGCTGCGCACAGATAACGCAGCTGTATCATGGATGAAAAATCTAAAGAAACCCACTGGTCAAACAGCCAGATGGCTCGAAGAACTGGGAACGTACAATTTGACAGTGACACACAGGGCTGGAAGGAAACATTCAAATGCTGATGCCCTATCAAGGAGACCTTGTAAATCCTGTGAAAGACAAGAATCAGGGAACCACATAAGCGACGATGAAACAGACGAAATTCAACTTGAAGAATCAGATTTTGTTAACTAGGAGTTACATGAAAATGAGGAGCCAACACCAAGAATAGAAATTGTGCGAGTATGTACAAGAAGTCAGACAGGAAATCAGTCTAGTGCTACACCAAGTGGCTATTGCATAGAAGGATGGGACCCTGACAGTATTAGACAATGCCAATTGGAAGACCCAGACATGTCACTCATTGTGACATATCTTCAAGAAAAGGAAAATAAACCTGACTGGGACCAAGTATCAAAAGGAACATCATACTAGAAAACAATATGGCGACAATGGGATAGGCTGACAATAAACAATGGCATGCTTTATAGAAAATTTTATTGTTCTGATAAAGACGATGTAGACAACTTCAAATTGCAGCTCCTGGTACCAAAATCACACCAAAAGACAGTCTTTAAGTATTTCCATGACGTTCCATCTGCAGGTCATTTAGGACCAGATAAAATGCTAAGCAGGATCCAGCAGCTCTTTTACTGGCCAGCTATGAGAAGCTCAATTACAAGGTACTGCAAAGAATGTGACCAATGTGCTGCTAGGAAATCACTTAAACGAAACAAGGCTCCATTAGGTCAATACTTGGTTGGCGAGCCTATGGAACGTGTTGCAATTGATATTCTTGGTCCACTTCCGTTAACAAAACGACAAAACCGTTATGTTCTTGTCCTTTGTGACTGCTTTTCTAAATGGACTGAAGCATATGCTATTCCGGACCAGGAATCCCTAACCATTGCCCGTACCATCGTGAATGAATTTATTTGTAGGTTTGGTTCACCATTACAGCTCCACTCTGATCAAGGAAGGTCTTTTGAAGCAAAGCTGTTCCAAGATCTGTGTGATCTCCTGAAAATTGACAAAACTAGAAGTACAAGTCAACACCCCCAATGGAAAGATTTAACAGAACACTGCTAAGCATGCTAACATTTTATTGTCAAAATGATCAGAGAAACTGGGATGAGATTTTGCCACAGGTTATGATGGCATACAGATCATCCGCCAGCACAGGACAGACTCCTAACATGATGATGTTTGGCAGAAACATATTTATTCCTATGGAAGCTGTAATTCCACGTCCTGATGGACCAGATGAATCCACTACCCTGAAACAGATAAATATATAAATGAATTACAGGACGCTATGTCAAAGTCACATGTTCTGGCTAGGAAACATCTTAGGCAGAATTCTGAGTTTCAAAAACGTCACTATGACTTGAAAGCAGTAAAGCGCGAATTACAAATAGGTCAAGCTGTATGGCTTTATGATGCATCAAAGAGAAAAAGAATTTGTCATAAGTTGACACCAAAATGGAAAGGACCATATGTTGTCACAAGGAAAATTGATGACATCACTTACCTTGTAAAAGGTCAAAGAAACAGCCAGGAAGGTCTACCACATCGATAGACTGCTGCCCTACCAAGGACGAAATCCGCTCACTTGGTTCTCCAGTAGGAAGGCCTGAGATGCATTTCATAGTTGTTGTTTGAATAGCCGAAATTAGTTGTACAAGTTGTTACGTTTTCAATTGTTTTGATGAGTTACTATGTTTAAGAGTAACTGTATGACTTATCTCAGACTGGAGAAAGTCATGTTGGAATTCTAGAATTGGATCCACTCTGGAAGAATATGTAAGGAGACAAATGGCCATTGTTTCTCAGGACATATTATTGGCTGTAAGGAAGGATGATCCTTCCTGCCAGGGAATGGCAGATTAAACTGTACTGCCAAGCGTTTTATTGTATGCGCAAGTTGCGCGGCGGAAAGCAATTAAAGACAACCTTTGTCTTGAGGAGGCTTGAGATTTTTTGGAATAGGGAGACCAAGGGGTGGATATCATATTTTATTGAAATGTAGGCTGATCCATTTACTACCAGCATATGCCATATGGGGAGGATTTTAAACACATAAGCAAATATAGTCACACAACAGCACACAACATACATATCTTTTATTGTATATGCTATATAAATGGTGGAGGGATTTTGAAGATTTGATTCGATTTCAGAATGAGACCATCATCACAAGTGGAGGTGAAGTGTTGGCTGTGTCCCATGACGTTTAGGACAAGGAGACAACTAAAGAACCATCTGGCAGCTGCCCCACACAAACGGCTTTCAGTCGTTTGTGTTTGGTGTCCTGAGGAGAAGTCGTACAGGAGGATGGTTGACCTAAAGGAGCACATCATGGCCAACCACCGCAGCAAAATAGAGATCATGCCATACAGTTTCTTGAGCGAGAACAATGGGTTTTGGATGTCGAATTACCCAGAGACATATGCAAAGTTAATCTCACCATCAAATGAAAACTCCCAAGAGGCCATGAAAGCCAGGATTGAGGTCCTAGAATTCCTAAACAGGGTTGGAAACACCAACAGGAAGAAGGAGGATTGGACTCTAGGGTGGAAGTGTCCTAGGGAAATGGTTAGAGCAGGAGAAAACCAATGGGTCATATTCACCAACACGCCCCACCATCTATGAAGGGCTGGCCCTCCAGCAACTTACATTAGGACTTGGGGATTCCACAGCCATCTTCAAATTAGACCTTGGAGTGTCTATACGATTCTATCAGATAAGTTTGAATGACTTGGTTCTAAGAGATCACAAAATGCTTGATGCTTTAATAAGGAGGATGACGGCACTGGTAAACATCAAGTATGCAGGATCACATACCTTCTCTGCCTCGATAGACGGTAAATTAAAGTCTATAGTGACGCCAGTAGTAGCTAGGAAACTATCCATCTCAGAGGAATATATAGCAGATATAAAAACGTCAGATGAACTCTTCCCAGGGAAACAGACAAAAGCCATCACAAATCCGTTATCACCACTTAAAACACCATCAACCTCAGATATTATATTGGAAGATGACAGTGACAATGAGGAATCAGAGATTCTGAACGAGAAAGCAACAAGCCCGAAGAAAAGTAAGAAGACAGAGAATGAAGGAGAGAAAAATGGAGAGAAAAGAAAGAAAAAGAATAACCACCAGGAACAGAAGGCTAAGAAAATAAAGCAAGGAAAGGGTGACAAGAAACAGGACGAGGAAATCAGACTTAAAGAGGAAGAACAAAGGAAGCAGGAAAAACAAAAACAGGATGAAGTAATGAGACTAAAGGAGGAAGAACAAAAGAGAAGGGAAGAACAGAAACAGGAGGAAATTAGACTGAAGGAGGAAGAACAAAAGAAGCAGGAAAAACGAAAACAGGATGAGGAAGTCAGACTAAAGGAGGCAGAAGTAAAGAGAAAGTAAAAACAGAAACAGGAGGAGGAAATCAGACGGAAGAAGGAAGAACAAAGGAAGCAGGAACAACAGAAACAGGACGAGGAAGTCAGACTAAAGGAGGCAGAACAAAAGAGAAAGGAAAAACAGAAACAGGAGGAAGAACAACAGAGAACAAAAGAACAGAAACAGGAGGAAATTAGACTGAAGGAGGAAGAACAAGAGAAGCAGGACAAACGAAAACAGGACGAGGATGTCAGACTAAAGGAGGCAGAACTAAAGAGAAAGGAAAAACAGAAACAGGATGAGGAAATTAGACTGAAGGGGGAAGAACAAAGGAAGCAGGGAAAACAGAAACAGGACGAAGAAGAAAGGTTGAAGGAGGAAAAGAGGATACAAGAAGAAAAACACAATGAAGAAAGTAAAAGAAAGGAACTGGAAGCATCAGAAGATCGGGGCATAGATTGTACAACTCTAAACGGCAACATAACCGCAAGAGAACGTGCAAGGACACTCCTGAGGAAAGGTGGCATGCCACTTTTCCCAGCTGGAAGAAGAGAGTGGAACCAAGAAGAAGTCATCCCATTGATTACCATCCCAGCAGTTGTTAGTTGGCCACCTAAAAATTGGAAAAAGATGACTCCAGAGCAAAAGTATCTTAATTGGGAGTATGCCAGTATTGCTCTGGAGTTGAACTCAGGAAAACAATTGCAATTCTCAAAGGAAGAGTTGCTTCTCAAGTACCACTTTTTAGCATTACCAGGCACAAAAACACCGACAGGAAGTGAAGAAAACACAATGGCAACCAAATCTCGGTTTTATTTATATCAAGCTTTGGCTTACATAATAAAGAGTGACAAAGAAGATGCATCAACTGTACAAACATTAAAGATGTTAGAAACTGCAGTGAAGGAGAGAGATAACTCCACAGACGATGTGATAAAGAGAATAGATGCTCTTGATATTCCATTGAGACTTGGAGAAGACAATTGAACACTAACATTTTAGATCTCAAAACTTCATTATAATTATGTGCTAAAATTTTCAATTCAGGAGAATTCATTGTCTTTAAAGGTGGGGGAAGTGTAAGGTACTGGGGAATGTTATATTGAAACAAATAGGTATTAAATTGTGCGGTGTAATTTATAAGTAAATACTTAATTTGTGGCAAGATTGACAAATATTTTATAATGACTTTTTACAATTGTGGCAGTAATCCACTATACTTATAACTATGATCACAAGTCAAAATTCAAGTTTTTACCAAATAAAAAGGGGGGAAGCATTTCATCAGCTATGATATAAATTTCTAGTTCATGTTTATAGGTTCAAGATGATGATGATAATTATCAAGTTTATCAAATTTTTAATGTGTAAAACACTGGAAGTGAAATGAATTTTTCATTTGTTTACATTTTTGTTGTACAAGTGTTACGGCAAGGAATGTATGTAATTACTCATCGGTTACCTTCTTCATGCTATATATCATGTAATTCCCGTATTAAAGATCATTTCTTGTAACCAAATATTCATATCTAAACGTCCGATATGCCTGATATACATAGGAAAATACTTCAACTGCAATTGTTTATTTACGGAGACTTTGTCGTCTGCCATTTTGTGGGGACCGCAACATGTGTTTTTATATCTTTAAATACCAATTCGTCCCCTTGACAATTGATCTAATATTGTATTTTTCGTACCACAGATAAGATATTTTATAAGTATACCCTGCCGGACACAAATATATTGTAAATATTTTAGATGGTTGTAATGAACTATGTTATATGTTATTTACTTTGTATGTTCTTACGCAGATCGTCTGCTAAATCAATGCGCGCAGTGGTGTCCTATTGTTTATTTCAAGCTTCTTTATCTATATTTTAGATGCTATGGCTTTGTTTTAATATTTTATGCATAAGGACAATCTTCGGACAACTCAAGATGATATGCATATTATGTTTTTCATTATCTGAAATTTGTATAGTTCCAGCTACCCGGAAAGGACAAGTAACCATTGGATAAGTATGTCACGTGACACTTACAATTTAGTATATAAACGCGCGAGCACTCAGCAATGGCAGATAGCCCAAAGTTTTGCTGGCGGCAAGTTTGAACTAGAAAACAATAAATTTCCTAATAAAGCAGTAATAACCTTTAGGTGAGAATAAGGATAACATAATGAAGTTTAATTAGTCTTTTGTACAGTAAGCTATCTCCCACCACGTCGGACACCACAA
Organism: Mytilus coruscus; assembly: GCA_017311375.1. NCBI lineage: Eukaryota > Metazoa > Mollusca > Bivalvia > Mytilida > Mytilidae > Mytilus > Mytilus coruscus. Next base: position 130,774,225 of record CM029596.1, read on the forward strand.
ATATGTATTTTAGGATTTATTATCCAGTACATTTGAACGCTATCGTTTATTTATATAAAATTATATAATGTTATATGATTTTAACAGTTTAGCAAATAAAACTGTTAGCATTGAAAAGATCACTTTATTTTTATCAAACTTGGATACATTCAAAAAGTACATGCATTTACACTGATGAAAACAATAGATGCTGGAGGACGCTCGTTCAAACATAAAAACTACGGAAAGCCGTTAAGAACAAAATTAGCTCAGTAACACTCGAATACAAGGGATCGCTCAATACACACATATTAAACATTCCGAGGACCATACCTGACAAAGTAATTAAGGATGTTTAATACAAATGTAGAGGTGCTCCAGGAGTCATATGCTGTATTTAAGTGTTAATAAAGTAAACTACAGAGTATAGGACAGGATGCTCTCGGGTGGCTTACATTACTAATATTAAAATTAGCTTTAATTAATTGGATGCTTGATCAACAGTATGTAAAACAGATTGGTTGTTTGTGGAACAATAATTTGCATTTCTAGTCAACTAACCAAAATACTGTCCGCTGCGACTTTCATTGGAGATCGTCAATCTTATCAAGGACATTTGAAGGATCCACATATACGATTTTTTTTTTCGTTAAATTTTTGGAAAAAGAACTTATCAAAGATACCAGGCTAATAATCTTAGTACGCCATACTCTTTGTCTATATAATACTCATCAGTGACGCAGATCAAATATTTGGAAGGACAAATTTCGCACCACGTTGCAGGGCTTTGAAAACAAAAAATGCAAAAATATAAAATCTGGCTAAGGTTATCAATGAAAGCCTTATCTGATACAGGTAATGAATATCATGCAATACAATACTTTTGCCCGAAGTAATGATAAATATTGTTAAATATCTGTAGAGTTTACAGAAATGACTATAGATATACCTATGTTTATAATTGAAACGTCCGAAAAAAGGTAATTATTTCTAGTCGAAGTTTATTAAACCAAGAGTTCCAAGTGTTGAAGTTGAAATCATTCCTTCATAAATTTCATTATGGAATATTTGTTTCACAGATGACGACGAATATGTTCCCATTGTCGTAACTTCAATACTGTGCCCTTTTCACTGAATGTGACAGACATAACTTTGACCTATAATGGTTTACATTTATAAATTTTGACTTGGATGGAGAGTTGTCTCATTGGCACTCATACCACATCTTCTTATATCTATATAATTAGTATTATCACCGGGTTTGTACTTGCATGAGTAACACGACGGGTACCACATGTGGAGCAGAATCTGCTTACACTTCCGGAGCACCTGAGGTCACCCCAGTGTTGAATTGTCCTTGGAGTTTGGTTTTTTGTTATTTTACTTTTTTTAAATGAATATTATAAATGTAAATGATGCCGAAGCGTTTTTTGTTGATTTAATTTCCTCAGAACTGCTCAAATATAAACATTTGAATTTCAGGGGTGCGTAAATACGCGACAATGTTAGAAACTATAAGACCAAGAAGAACCTTAACAGAATAGCCAATTTCATCTAAGGTCAACTATGTCTGAATGAGTTTGGACCTTTATTTGAGTTTCTTAACAATTTCTTTATTTATGAACGGGGAATTTTAAATAAGTATATATTATATTAAAATCTTGTCAGTACCAAAGCACTGATTATTGAGCTGATGATAACATGAAAGCCTAAGGAATAACAGTCCACCAGCAACGGTTTAGACCAGTGCTAGTAATGAAACGTTCAATTTATAAGTCAATTGTGGAAAAACAATGATTTTCATCTACCTGTATCATTGATTTGCCTTTTCCAAAGGTCACTTTGAAAGAAAGATGACATCGTATCCTTGTAGTACAAATACGAAGCATCAAGGTCCGTATGTGACAGTGAATTACAGGGTCACCTGGATGACAACTTGCTTATTATCCCAACAGGTAGCATTGTTGAACTCACTGAGCAATACACTTTTATATGCAATTACACAAATCTTTAGACTTTTAGTTGTTTCCTGTTTGCACAGTATCGTCCCATTTTGTCGATCCGTTACTTGTTAAATTATCCGGTTCACCTTCGTTTTTTTAGACTCTTATGTGTAAAGAAGCCTAAGACTGAATTATAATTTATTACGTAATTTACAAAGTTTCTAAAGATAACTATTTCGAAAGTTCAATAATTGTTTTGCACTGTGACACTGATGAAATCTGGTGTTAGCGAATTGTCCTTCTAGTCCGTAGCGGGATCTTACATAGTTCAGAGGGTCACCAATCATCTTTAAACATTTGCCCATAACTATTGGCAGTGTGCTGAGTAGTCTTGCTATTGAATAATACCTGTACGAGGTTAAACATCGGACAATGCAATTAACATCTGCAGGATACATGTTAATTAAGCCGTGGACCTTGTCATTAATTGCCTGCAGGGTATATGTACTATAATATTCGTGCACATTGTTATTAAGTGTCTGCAGGATACATGTACTTGTATCGGTTAAGTTATATTTAAATACAGATTGGTAAATATTGTTCTCTCCCCAATTGTGTGACATATCAAGAAATATACAGAAAGGCCAAGCATACATTTTTGTTTATACATAGTTGACAACAATGGTTATTGTACCGAATACATTTGCAAACTGATGTTTTGACATTTAAGATTAAAAAGATGACAAAAAGAAATTTCATTATAAAGTATACATTTTCTGTACTAAATCTATGAAAGAAGAAAAATTGTATTAAAACCATTTCTTTTGAAATTTATAATGATTAATTTATCTCAGTTTTTGATCAAATTACCAGATGTTAAACTTAAATGGGAATTAGCTTTTGAAAAACTATCATCCCTCATATATATTCATATACAAGTTTATCACTACCATTTACACCTGTCTCACTATTTCATCTCATTCTACAGTATGGTTCAGACTTGGTTTACTAAAACTTAAGATTTGTCAAGTATGATTCAGACTTAAGTCGAAAAAAATTAAAACAACACGTTATAAATTTCATGCGTCCGAAGCGCATTTCTGGATTCGCCCTCACGCTCAAAGCCGAATATTTGAAATCCAATGATGTATAGGAACCAAAACAGTGAAAGAGCTATATGACCAAAAATTCGTAAGGGTTCCGCGGAACCCAGTGTCTCGCCTACTTTTGCTGTTAGTCGCAGGCTCAACAAAAATGGGGAAAAAATTATCTAAAATTTTCATCTAGATACTATCTTTTGATTGTAAGAAGTTATGTTCAAGTTTGGTAAAAATCCAAGAAGGTTTATGAATCTAATAAATGTTTTAAAAACTGTAACTGCAGACTCTACGTTATGTTAGCTGGAATAAAACTAAGTCCATTTATAAGTAATATACGGAAAAACAGGAAATAAATTTTTACCAAATTTCCCTCTAGATACTAGCTTTTGATCATAAACAAGCTTCTGTCCAAGTTTGGTACAAATCCAGGATAGTTTAAGAAAGTTATTAAAATTTTGAAAGCTTTAACCACAGAGTGAATGTAATGTTAACTGGCAGAAAAACTAAGTCCATATATAAGTAAAATACAGATAAACAGGATTTTTTTTTTTTTTTTTTTAACAAAATTTACTTTTAAATACTATCTTATGATCACAAACAAGCTTCTGTCCAAGTGTGGTACAAATCCAGAATAGTTTAAGAAAGTTATTAAAATCTGAAAAACTTTAACCACAGAGTGAATGCTATGTTAACTGGCAGAAAAACTAAGTCCATATATGAGTAAAATACGGATAAACAGGATTTTTTTCTTAGAAAATTTTCTTCTGGATACTATCTTATGATTATAAACAAGCTTCTGTCCAAATTTGGTACAAATCTAGGATAATTTAAGAAAGTTATTAAAATTTGAAAAACTACGGAGTGAATGTAATATTAACTGGCAGAAAAACTAAGTCCATTTATGAGTAAAATACGCATAAACAGGATTTTTTTTTTTAACAAAATGTACTTCTGGATACTATCTTATGATCATAAACAAGCTTCTGTCCAAGTTTGGTTGAAATGCAGGATAGTTTAAGAAAGTTATTAAAATTTGAAAACTTTAACCACTGAGTGAATATTTGTGGACGCCCCGACGACGACGACGACGACGCCGACGGAATGTAGGATCGTTATGTCTCGCTTTCGCGACAAAAGTCGCAGGCTCGACAAAAAGGACCTAAAACAAATAGCGAGTATGTCGAGTAGCGTCGAGATTGCATGAAATGGTTGAGTAAACGTAGAAGCAACAGCAAACCTAGCGAATTTCAGGTACTCAAAAGAGGGAAGATCGGATGAGTTTACACCGTCGACGCACCCGATCTTCCCTCTTTTGAGTACCTGCGATTCACTAGGTTTGCTTGTTACACTGATTCGTATCTTTTTAATCGATTATTGAGATTTGTACATCGGTACATTACTGTTGGCTATATTGACTGATGTTCAAATCTCATAAATCCCTTAAAAACAGACTAATTCAGAATAATCGAGTGAAAATCATTACAGTTCAGTGAAATATTGCGCATTTCAGTGATTTAGAAAACTAGGGTTAGAGACAATAAAATTCTGGTTAGAAAAATATCCCAATGAAAAAGTCCCTGGATACTTTATCTTAATAGCTTTTTTTTTTCTTTGATGATCGATTTTTGTTATATATCAAAGTTGTATCATTTCTGACAAACTTTTAGTATAAAACTCACCAGTTTTGTTTCAATTTCAAGAATACTGTGCACAGATTTATAAAGAGCACAAAGCCATTCAAGTATATATTAGAGATGATTAAGATAATCACAAAGCAAATAATTCCTTCATAAATGACTTTTCAAATTAAAGAAGCTTTGTGAGCACGCTCACTTACCCCATGTCCCCACCTTGTCACTGGTCAAACAAAATATCATCAGATTCCTAAGTTCAAAGACTCATATCTCGTCCAAAGTCAACTGATAAAAATTTCTTATGGATATGTATCATTGATTTGCCTTCATGACTTTGTATCCTTGTAAAATTTCTTATGGATATGCACATCTACATATTATGTCCTCACTAACTAAAAGTTTCATGAAATTCTTTTTCGTGGTTTCAGAGGAGTTGTAATGACAAACCGAAGCAGTAGTATATTTAAGCCAAAATTCTAAATTCAAAGGGGCACAATTATAGCAAACATGGACGGACGGACAGGTCAAAAACATTATACCATACGCAACTTTGTAGCATGGGGTATAATGAAGGATATGTTTTTAGATATCCTTTGTCACATTTTTGAATAAATCTGTAATAAATTAAGATTTTGGTTAAGCGTCAAAGAGACGTCAACCCAGCAAAAGAAACAAAACATCTAGAGAGATCAACATACGGTCTTCAACAATAAAAAGATATTTATCCAATACGTCAATTTCTTATTCCCAACGCGCCTTGAGAAGTTTTGAATTGATTTAAATGGGATTATCAAAGAAATGATACAACACGTTAATCCATAAATGACAAAAACATCAAAATTTGATAAATATTTTATTGTTTTTTTAACGATATCTTATTAATGTTTACCCATATTTTTGTTCTATAGATGTTTACTACCGTATGTTTTGACATTTTTACCTATTATGTCTGTTTGTTTTGTTCACACATCGTTGTCAATATAATGGAATTTTATGTGACTGTTAGCTATAAAACCAGGTTTAATCCACCATTTTCTACATACGAAAATGCCTGTGCCAAGTCAGGAATATGACAGTTGTTATCCATTCGTTTGATGTGTTTGAGCTTTTGATTTTGCCATTTGATAAGGGACTTTCCGTTTAGAGTTTTCCTCGGAGTTCGGTGTTTTGTTATTTTACTTTTCCCGTATTTTTGTTCAACAGATGTTCACTACCGTATTTTTATGTATTTTATGGAGAAGGTTCTCCTTTTCTATGAATTTATCATCATTATCAAATGAAGAATGTCCAACCATACTTAAAGTATAAGCACGTTTGTTTTTAACAAATAATTTATGGGGCTGAGGTCCATTTGACCCGAAATGTCACTTAACAAATAATGTATGGGGACGAGGTTCATTTGACCCAAAATGTCACTAACTAATATATCAATGAGGTGTTTTTCAAACCTCAGTCGGACGTCTGTACCCACATGTGTAGGTTGAGACCCCTGTGGTGTCGGCTAGCCACATTTTGACCGGTTGGTGTTTAAAAAAAACGCAATACAAGTATTAAGTACAGTATAAAAATATTTTAATAAGTAAAAGAAAAATATATAATAACAAAACAATAATTAACAACATCTGTTACTAAAAAGCAGGGCGAGAAAGAGGGGAAGATATATGACAAAAAGGGGATGAGGTCTCGTCATTCTCGTAAATAAAAAAATAATGATGTTTTCTTAAAATGTATCGCTCATGTGGTAGATTCGTTATAGTGTCTGTTCAATGAATTCAAAGCCGCCTGATAAGGTTTCAAATTATAGATGAGACTAAGTTCACCAAGTTAGAATAGACGACTTTCAAATTCGTGCCCTTTCCCGTACATTTCCTATGTCACAATGCTAATGACAATACGTCACAGTAAGAACAGATTTTTCAATGACGTCATTTACCCCGATTGACCGGTGACCCGGTGTCACTCATTCATAAAAAAACAACTCGAGATTGGTCTATAAAACAAATTTGTTAATATATCGTCCGTCAGTCCGTCAGTCCTGTTTCTTGTCAACAGTACAATAATAATACAATTTTGTAATTAGATAAGTAAAGTTCCCTACTTGGATTCAATACTCGTTTTTATTCCAAACATGTCTATACGCGTGTCATTTCATTACTTGTGCAATTTTATATATTTCTTAGGCGTCACAGTGAATAGAATTCCAAAACATTGTGAGGTAACCAAAAAGCTTGTTTTAGCGACGGGTAGTCACTTTAGCTGGAACTCTTGGTCAAATAAGCTGTCAATTGAGTATAAGGTCGATAATCGATAATTATTCCGATATACATTTTAAAAGAGGCTCTGAACTAGATTTTTTTTAGTTGGAAACATATGATGATAGTGGCGACGACATGTAAAAAAGCAAAATATACTACAGAGGCATACCTTTAAAATATGAGCTTAAAGAAAGGAAAAAATCATAATATGAGAAACATTATTGATGAAAGTGTAATTATAAGACGTATGATGTTTTTGTGGTTTAGGACTCGACTGGCACTTCCTGATCCGCCTCCGTCAGTTGTTGAAACATTGAAATTGAACACTCCTTTCCCATCCGATACTCCAACGACATCAACACCACTACCTACAGTCAAATGCTTTGGTATAATATAATTTTAAATCTATCTTATTACATCAAACATTTATATAACACTGTTTACTAAAATGTAACATGAAGATCAAGTGAAACCCCGCTTTGAAGTTTTAATCCACCATTTTCTACATAAGGAAATGTCTGTACCAAGTCAGGAATATGACGGTTGTTTTCCATTCGTTTGATGTGTTTGAGTTTTTGATTTTGCCATTTGGTGAGGGACTTTCCGTTTTGAATTTTCCTTGGGAGTTCGGTATTTTTTTTTATTTCATTTTTTTTGTATGATTTTTGTTGACTTTAACAGTGCTTATCTAATTCTTTCTATATACACGCAGAATTGTTTTCCTTTATTCAGCAACCTACCATATGTAAACGGTCTACAGAAAAAGCACTATACAGATAAGTTGTTAATGATGAACATGTTTACTTAAAGACAAAAACAATCGGGTCTCCCAGTAGGTAAATGACCAATATAAGCGCATGTCGTTAATAAGATAATGTTTGTCGATGCCGTTTAAAGTACAGTAGAACTCAGGAGTTGAAGAAATGAAAAGCGTTATAGTGTATTGAAGGGCAATGTTATTGTGTGTGTGTTGGAAGACAAGTATAGAGTTACACAAACACCTTAGAACATTACGTCGTCCAATATAACAGTATTTCAAATGCAAATTTAATTACGTGTTTGTGTGAATTCGGCAGGCCGGGTGATTCATGCCTTGCAGGAGACGCTTACCCTGTCGATGCACCCATTTCGCTCCTTTTGGAGTTCATGCGATTCCCTCATTCTTTATTTGTTTCCTTGGTTTGTCTCTTTACGAGATTTTAACATCTGTCAACTATTGTCAACTTAATTTGTGCTATTTTGTTCAAACAAGGACCTCATTCTCCAACCAGAAAAAAAAAGATAGATGAAAGTTAGCAAAATAAACATTACAAAAAAGTTTGATCATTTTAGTTTAACATTACATTACTTACTTGGACAGATATTACACATGTGTGGACAGTCCATGGGAACATTACGTTACTTACTTGGACAGATATTACACATGTGTGGACAGTCCATGGGAACATTACGTTACTTACTTGGACAGATATTACACATGTGTGGACAGTCCATGGGAACATTTCGTTACTTACTTGGACAGATATTACACATGTGTGGACAGTCCATGGGAACATTACGTTACTTACTTGGACAGATATTGCACATGTGTGGACAGTCCATGGGAACATTTCGTTACTTACTTGGACAGATATTACACATGTGTGGACAGTCCATGGAAACATTACGTTACTTACTTGGACAGATATTACACATGTGTGGACAGTCCATAGGAACATTACGTTACTTACTTGGACAGATATTACACATGTGGACAGTCCATAGGAACATTACGTTACTTACTTGGACAGATATTACACATGTGTGGACAGTCCATAGGAACATTACGTTACTTACTTGGACAGATATTACACATGTGTGGACAGTCCATAGGAACATTACGTTACTTACTTGGACCACGTGTGGACAGTCCATAGGAACATTACGTTACTTACTTGGACAGATATTACACATGTGGACAGTCCATAGGAACATTACGTTACTTACTTGGACAGATATTACACATGTGGACAGTCCATAGGAACATTACGTTACTTACTTGGACAGATATTGCACATGTGTGGACAGTCCATAGGAACATTACGTTACTTACTTGGACAGATATTGCACATGTGTGGACAGTCCATAGGAACATTACGTTACTTACTTGGACAGATATTACACATGTGGACAGTCCATAGGAACATTACGTTACTTACTTGGACAGATATTACACATGTGTGGACAGTCCATAGGAACATTACGTTACTTACTTGGACAGATATTGCACGTGTGGACAGTCCATAGGAACATTACGTTACTTACTTGGACAGATATTACACATGTGTGGACAGTCCATAGGAACATTACGTTACTTACTTGGACAGATATTGCACATGTGGACAGTCCATAGGAACATTACGTTACTTACTTGGACAGATATTACACATGTGTGGACAGTCCATGGGAACATTTCGTTACTTACTTGGACAGATATTGCACATGTGTGGACAGTCCATGGGAACATTTCGTTACTTACTTGGACAGATATTACACATGTGTGGACAGTCCATGGGAACATTACGTTACTTACTTGGACAGATATTACACATGTGTGGACAGTCCATGGGAACATTACGTTACTTACTTGGACAGATATTACACATGTGTGGACAGTCCATGGGAACATTTCCGTGCGTGTTACATTTACTGGCGCCCCAGGAAATACAACCACCTGAGTCGGCTTTCTGTGTACAGTTTACTATAAATATACACCAATTAGGAAAACAAGACGTTTTTTTCTGGTGTAATTTTTAATTTTTTTATAACAAATTGAAGTACACCATGAAATCCATAATTTCTATCAATTTTCTTAAGTTCACATAACTGTGCTGTAAAATCAATATATGTTTTGACTAAAAACAAGTAAAGAGTTCTCATTTATATACATGTATAACAATGCATGTTGCCTTCTCTTACAATATCTAGTTTATATAAAAAAACATTGATTTAAAAATTCAAGAAAGCCTCCTAGCTTCTTTGTTAAAATATTTTGAAAATTAAAGAAGAAGTAGATCTAATTGTATAGTTTATTGCTGTTCTTTGGTTGCATAATTCTGATTTCATGACAGCTATAGTATTACAGCATAACGTGTATGGTTGTGAGAAAGAACTAAATATTACTTCTATCTCAGCTCAAGAAGTATTTTAAAGTAAAATATCTGACCAATTAAAGTCCCAAAACAAAACAGCACCTAAACCTCTATGCCTAAGAAATCGGAGTCTTTTTTCATTGTTTCTGTCAGAAGAGATATGAAAATCAATGTTTCGTACCAGATTTGTATTGATATAAGAATACCCAGAATAATAGATTTTATGAGGATAGAAATGATTTTAATCGGCAAACGTAGAAAAACTCTCTTTGACTTGTGACCTGCCAGTGCACATGTTGCAGGGTTAACTAGTTTCGTCGTGTCTCATTTTCCCTCCTTTTAAATCTCTATCAGCGGAATAAGTGCATAAAAGAACATACATTAAAATATCATGCATGAATAATATCGGTATAATTTATAATACTGCGCTGAATAATTTGTAATGAATGATTAGCTTTTGTTACCTTTTTCTGAGCATTACTGTTGAGATGAAGAACATCAATAAAAGTCGGTTTTTAAAGGATTTTTTTGTCATTAAATATATGCGCCTTTTGTTTCTTTTCTGTAATAAATGTTAATACTCACATGAACAATCAGGAGCAGTATAACCGGTTTTACAATTGCATGTACAAGTTGATATATCAAGAGTTCCACCATTCAAACAAATCTTATCGCAATCTTAAAAGACAATACCAGTTATGTAATGCAAAACATACTTCTATGTCATTTGGTCTCATACCACATCTAATTGGTTTTTTTTTTCAAAGATATGTACACAATACAGTTTTGGGATAGCGTAGCATGTTGAAAGCTTTGACAAAAAAAAATTACACAAAATAGTTCACCTGCTTGTCTTTTGGTTTAATTTCTAACTAGCAATCACACCACATTCTTTAAATGTTTTATCACGTTTGTTGTGAATTTGATCATTATTGATGAGTTTTGTTTAAGAAATTTTTTTTTTTTCATGCCATGCTCATTTTAACATGGGTAGGCATTATATTTTTCAATATCTGTATACAGAGCGTAAGCTAGTCGTTAAAATGTTGACAAATGTAATGCCAACCCATGTCAAAATTAGCATAGAAAATGACTATAATTGCTTACATCCACTTCATTTGAACTTTGGTGGATAGTTGTCTCATTAGCAATTATACCACATCTCCTTATTTTTATATGATAGAATTATTTCGATTCTAATAGGAAATGCTAGAACTTTTGTACTTCGAAGCGGACCTATTATACACGTTCGAAAGGCAGCCATTTTGATTTAATGAAGCCAAAACGTTACAGAAAATCAACTGGTTCACGATAACAAAAATGAACAGATACATGTAAACTTACTTTTAGAATGATTGTTTTTAATTTCCTAGCGAGAAACACCAACAAAATGTCCATTTTGATCTCCGGCGTTGTTCTAAATACAACTGACGTTGCAATTTCAATTGTGACGGCAATCACATGCAGCCCATGTGCTATATTGGAATTAAAACGTGGCTTTGTTTATAGGTTGCACTTTGTAAATACAGCTGTTTCTCAAACCACGCCTCATTTGGGGAGATATATAATATTCATAGATAATTAATTCTGTTTACGTACTGGTTCCCAGATATGATCTCTATGTTTCATCTCGTAGAGACATAATTTGGAAACGTTACCAGTAAATATACATATGCATATCGGTCAAATTGAAATCTGTGGAAACCATAAAGTCAAGGTAGGGGTAGTAAAGAATTTTAGTGTAGGCTTAAACTCTTAGAAGTTCGGGGCATATGTGATTAAATTTTGATATTAGAAATAAAATATAAATTCAAGCTGCCATGAATTATTTCCTCATCATCACCCACATGGAAAGACAATTATTTTTACTACGTTGAAATTTAAGTACCTACCACATAAATTGTTTACACAACGTCCTTGTTGGCAATCTTGACACGGTGTTCCTTGTTTGTAAGGTTTGTACCTTTCATTTCCATTGCCGCTGTTAAGAATATACAAAGTGATTCAAAATTAAAGTGCAGAATTCTTTCATAAAAACATCGCATGTAAAGACAGAAATTTATTAGTCATTCAGATAAATAAAAAACTAGTATCAAAAAAAAATTGTTAACCTATATTTTTAAATCAAAAATGTTAGATCAATGTAAGATAGTATGAGAGAGTAGCAGTAAAGATTACAGATTCTTTATATACTTTAATAAATATTACACCGGATGAGACTCATCGCCGAATTTGTACTGAACATGATCAACTAGACGGGAGACGCTAGTGGAGCAGGATTTGCTTTCCCTTCCGGAGCACCTGAGATCAACCCTAGTTTTTGATGGGGTTCATGTTGCTCAGTATGTAGTGTTTTATGAACTTGTTTGTCTTTTCGTCGTCTTCCGTTTTTTGCCATGGCGTCGTCAGTTTATCTCGACTTATGAGTTTTTAATGTCCCCTTGCTGGCGTCGTCAGTTTATCTCGACTTATGAGTTTTGAATGTCACCTTGGTGGCGTCGTCAGTTTATCTCGACTTATGAGTTTTGAATGTCACTTTGGTGGCGTCGTCAGTATATCTCGACTTATGAGTTTTTAATGTCCCCTTGGTGGCGTCGTCAGTTTATCTCGACTTATGAGTTTTTAATGTCCCCTTGGTGGCGTCGTCAGTTTATCTTGACTTATGAGTTTTTAATGTCCCCTTGGTGGCGTCGTCAGTTTATCTCGACTTATGAGTTTTTAATGTCCCCTTGGTATCGTCCGCCTCTTTTTGCCAAAATGTAGTTTATATCTTTTTCAATACTGGTATTTCAAAAATATAATAAATGTTTTAGGTCACCGAGTTTGTTTATTAAGCTACAAGTATGGAAAAATTTATACATTTCGTTAGAATTATACAATGAAAAGGCAATATTAAAGAAAATATATAAACAAAATATGAGAAGATACTCTTATGAATTGGTGGAGGAAACCGAAGTACCCGGAGAGAACCACCGACCTTCTGCGGGAAAACAAGTTATCATTGTCAATTAAGATTGGAGTCAATCACATCTTGTCAAGAGCAGGGCTCGAAGTGTTGACAGGGTAGTGACTGTTTACTTTCCCCAAATACAGACTTATATTGTCTACCAAATGTTGACTATTTGTACATGTAATAGAGGATGTCTGCCCCAAAATGTAATACTTACGGTGGACCATAATTACACACAAATAAATGTCGATTGTTACTCTTGCAATAGGCATATCCACAGCCTATTTTGATTGATTTTGCCCAAACAACCTACAATAGTACAAGATTTGTATTTTCTTTGCCAAGGTATTATACTGTTAACAATAAAATTTAATCTTCATGTGCTTTTTTTCACCGAAATATTTGTTCAAATGACTTCTATGAAAAGATTACGGTTAAAGTGATTTTTTTTAATCTTGAATTAGGATTAAGCATCCAAGTTAATAACTTCTTTGGCTGAAAACACAACTTGTTGGAGATTAAACCGACAAGATGTATTAAACGGTTTTCATAAAAGCAACACTACATAGAATGAACACTGGAAAACAAATTTTAACAATTCAAGGAGTTATGATGATAATAGAAGTTAAACAACCACCGATGCATTAATAAGCAACAACAATATACTGTTTTGTTGAACGGTGTCAAATTAATCATAGAAAAACATTTGACAATAACAAATCGAAAAAGGTCAATAATTCACATTCGGGAAATACCAATTTCGAGTTGGAATGTTGTCGATAAGTATATGTGTAAATTGATTTTGCCGTTTTAATATTAACAACTTTCACGCAGCTAGAGAGCAAACTGATTGACAGGGAAGAAAGTGGTTTGTGAATAATTCCATATTTGGTGCAAAAGCAGTTTCACGCAGTACAAATAGAGCAAAAATGGAGAGTGGCATAAGAAAAAAAACCAAATACAAACAAACTAAAATCACAACTGTATAAAGCGGTCTTAAAATTAGAAATAAGGCTACTGTAAATATTAAGAGAATGAGATAAAATCTAACAGCATCTACGATACGATAAAAAAACAAACGGTTTAGTTCCCTCGGGTGAAATTGAATAAAAGTTGTTATATTGGTTCTTGGGTTTTTGTTTTGTTTTGTTTTGTTATTGTTTTGTTGTTTTTTTTTAGGGGGAGTATTTTGAATGCATAATTCATATGCTAATATGATGAATTAAATCTTAAATTTATCTTTCAAATGTAATTGTTCATGGTAAGGTAGATCCAGATATCTGCAACAATCGAAATCGGTACGTATATAGAAATAAGAAGATGTGGTATGAGTGCAAATGAGACAACTCTCCATCCAAGTCTCAATGTGTAAAAAGTAAACAGTAGGTCCAAGTACGGCATTCATCACGGAGCCTTGGCTTACATCGAACAGCAAGTTATAAAGGGCCCCAAAATGACTAGTGTAAAACAATTCAAACAGGAAAACCAACGGTCTAATCTATATAAAAACGTGAAACGAGAAACACTCAAGAACCACATCAACAAATGACAACCACTGAAACAGGTTATTACTTAAAACTAGATGCTCTCAAGAGCCTGTTTCGCTCACCTGTATCTACTATGTTTTGGAAATCATGTAAAATAAGGTTAAATAATAAATAGCATTATATACCCTAATAATGATTGAGGCCAAGTTTGGTTTAATTTGGCCCAGTAGTTAAATTAAAAGCAGGTCATCCCATTGTAGTCTTACAATAGTTACTGAAGACCCCTTATCATTATTTAAATTAGTTTTCAAGTTGTGACCATATGAAATTGTTTTTTTACAATTTTCCCATAGACTTCTATAGTAAACCCCTTTTTTCTATTTTTAGCCATGGTGGCCATGTTGGTTGGATGGCAGGGTCATCTGATACATTTTTCAATCAAGATACCCTATCGAAAATTGTGGCTTAGTTTAATTCTATTTTGCCCAGTAGATTAAGTGGAGAAGATTTTTGTAAAAGATTACAAAAATTTAAGAAAAATTGTTAAAAATGACTATAAAGGGCAATAACTCCTTAAGGGGTCAATTGACAATTTTGGTCATATTGACTTATTTGTAGATCGTACTTTGCTGAACATTAATGCTGCGTACAGTTTATCTTTATTTATAATAATATTTAAGATAATAAGCAAAAACTGCAAAATTTCCTTAAAATTAATAATTCAGGGGCAGCAACCCAACAACGGATTGTCTGATTTATCTGAAAATTTCAGAGCAGATAGATCTTAACCTGATGAACATTTTTATTAGATGTCAGATTTGCTCTAAATGCTTTAGTTTCAGAGATATAAGCCGAAAACTGTATTTTACCCCTGTGTTCTATTTTTAACCATTTCCGCCATGTTGTTTAGCAGGCGGGTCATCGGACACATTTTTGAAACAAGATAGCCTAATGATGATTGTGGCCAAGTTTGGTTAAATTTTTCGTAGTAGTTTCATAGGAGAAGATTTTTGTTAAACGATTACAAAAATTTACGAAAAATGTTAAAAATTGACTATAAAGGGCAATAACTCCTTAGAGGTCAATTAACAATTTTGGTCATGTTGACTTATTTGTAGATCTTACTTTGCTGAACATTATTGCTGTTTACAGTTTATATATATCTATCATAATATTCAAGATAATAACCAAAAACTGCAAAATTTCCTTAAAATTACCAATTTAGGGGCAGCAACCCAACAACGGCTTGTTTGGTTCGTCTGATAATTTCAGAGCAGATAAATCTGAACCTGATGAACATTTTTACCCCCAGTCAGATTTACTCTAAATGCTTTAGTTTCAAAGATATAAGCCAAAAACTGCATTTTACCCCTATGTTCTATTTTTAACCATGGCGGCCATGATGGTTGGTAGGCGGGGTCAGCGGACATATTTTTAAATTAAATACCCCAATAATGATTGTGGCCAAGTTTGGTTAAATCTGGCCCAGTAGTTTTAGAGGAGATTTTTGTAAAAGTTAACGACGACGACGACGGAAAACGGACGCCAAGTGATGAGAAACGCTCACTTGGCCTTTTAGGCCAGGTGGGCTAAAAACCAGCATATATCAAATGCCTGCAACTCCCGTTTTCAAAATTTTACAATAATGAACTTTTGATGAAGATTAATTACAGAAGTAGAACTATAGAGAACGGATAACATCTTATCAAATTATATTTGAAATTAAAAAATAGATGTTATGGCCTTTTTTATTCGACTTTTGTATATAAAATTGTCATCTCTTGAAAATCAGGTCTGACAGTAAAACATTGCTAAAGTGGATTGTCATTCCTTGACTTTTCCCGTCCGACAGTAAAACCATTGCTAAGATGGATTGTCATTCCTTGACATCTCTCATCCGACAGTCAAACCATTGCTAAGGTAGATTGTCAACCTTTGACTTCTCCCTTTCAACAGTAAAACCATTGCTAAGGTGGATTGTCATCCCTTGACTTATCCCGTCCGACAGTAAGCCTATTGCTTAGGTGGATTGCCAACCCTTGACTTCTCTCGTCTGACAGTAAATTCATTGCTTAGGTGGAATGTCATTCCTTGACTTATCCCGTCCGACGGTAAAACCATTGCTAAGGTGGGTTGTCATCCCTTGACCTCTCCCGTCCGACAGTAAAACCATTGCTAAGGTGGAATGTCATTCCTTGACGTATCCTGTCCGACGGTAAAACCATTGCTAAGGTGGATTGTCATCCCTTGATTTCTCCCGTCCGACTGTAAAGTGGAATCCAGGATTGTCCCTTTGCTGTACGGGATAGATAATTACAGTCTCGCACTGTTAAAATGGAGACGTGATATACCGTATACCTTGTGTAAGGAGAGTACCAACCTATCTGAACTTTAAAGAACCATTGCAACTCTGAGGGTCCGTATGTGGTTTTTTTTTTTACATCTAAAGACATGGAGATAAGAATCCTAAATGTATTTTGTCTTCACATTTACAAAGATGTCTTAAGAAAAAACTGGACTCATTTTCAACTTTAAATTACTACAAAATATCTAGTTGTAGAATTAATTTAACACTTTATAAGTTTCGTGCGGTCAAAGGGCTTTTCTGGATTTACTTACACAAGAAACGCTAAAACCTAAAGATGTGAAAGCCAGGGATACGTATATAGGAGTTAATGACTAGAAAGGGCCTAAACAGAATGACCAAATTCATCTAAGCTCAACTTTAATTGAGGGAGTTGGAAGCTTAGTTTTTCGATAATTTATTCATGTTCCAAACCTGAGTGTAATGACCAACTTTAAGGAAATCGTTTGCATCACCACCATCGTATGTGAAATCCTTAATCTCATCGTACCAATACTTCACAGCTTCACTCCATGTACCATGTGATCCCCAGAACAGATTTTGACCCATTCTGAATCTTCCTAAAACAATATAATAAATATATTTATACTGCAACTAGAATGTAGTTGTGTTTATTTCCTAAATATAGTAACACAGCTATATTTTGTGCAATGTCAATTTCATCATGGATCACTTTTTCCACAATCAGGGGTTCATTAAGGGATGGAAATAAGTTTGAAATTTGTGTTACAATTTAAAAGCTATCAATGTATTAATTTAAGTTGCAGTATAAAAACAATATTAAGTCAATGTCAGAAAAATATAAACTGGTTTGTATTCGGCACAAAACTGGAGAAGGCTCGGTAAAACCTCGCCCTGCTCCAGTTTCTCAGCCTCATACAAAAAAGTTCATATTTTTCTGACATTGACCTAATTTTGTATATAAATAAAATTATTCTATTATTCAAATACTATATTAAAAAGCTATACAATGTGGCGAAAAAGTACAGAAATGTTACGTATTTTCAAATGGCAATATATTTGGGAAAAGTTCTAAAGGAAAAGCATTGTTTTTAATCGTTTTGTATTTTCTAAATTCGACGTTATGAAAGGAGATGTGGGATATATTTTAATGAGACAATTTTGCTGAAGCTATGCGGTACTTTTTATTACCATTTATTCTTTCAAATAACAATATGTAATTGGAAATTAAGATTATGAAAGTAGTATGTTCACACAGATTTTGTAAAAAGTGTCTGGTTTTACGGCGATAATACAATATACCAACATACAGACATTTGAAAGGCAGCAAAAAAACTTATGTTAAAGAATATACTTGTAGCGCCATTCCAAGAGATCAAAAAATAAAATTTAAAACCCAAAAATCAGAAAATCAGAAAATAATTCTGAATATATTGATGAATTCTATGTTTTTCTTAACGTAAGGAGAAGGTACAATTTGGATTCATTGCTCCAGTTTATTGGCCATGAATTTTCAATAATAATTCTAAAAAGCCATGTTTTACATATCTCATCTGATCTGTTTTTTTTTATATACATCTTTGGCTTTATATGTGTTTGGGCGTTCCTGCTGAATCCAGAAACGTTTGTATAGTGTTAATCTGATAACAACTGATTATAACACAAATATTAATATAGATTCACCATTTTACTATACGTAGATTCGATGACTTGTTGACATTAATAATCATGATGTTTAATTCGCACTTTGGTTTGAAACGTTACCTTTCATAAACACCTCAGAACTACTTCGTTTTCTTTAAACAAGTATATAGCTCATAATTAAGAAAAGTTGAATTAAATGATATAAATACATTTAGATTTTTCTTATTTCTGTCCATTGAACGGAAAATTCTATACCAAAGTTGTATACTAGTATCTTTAATTATGCACCAAAAAAATGTATCAAAGAATAAACATGCATGTATTTAATGAAAAGACTTCTTGATCGTTCAATTGACAACGTAAACTACATTATGGATTATAGTATAGTTAGTACCTGGAATTCTCCTCTTCATACCTCCATCGTGCACAGTTTCGCAATTTTCTGCCCATTTCTGGGCTATGTATGCAACTTCGGCATCCCAACTCTGAAATATTTTAGGTTATGTTATCCATGATTTTTAGGAACAAATTTTAAAAAAGAAACAGCTGTTTGCCACATTTCTTAATTTCCCACTATGTTATCAACAATAAAGGTCGCAGGGTTTAAGAAATATAAACTCGGACTGTATATTTGATTCGATCAACTTTCTACCAAAAGAGATAACCATACTATTATTACTATACTATATAATAAAATATTAATTTTCGCGAACCATTTAGGTCACAGAAATTCCAAAAATGGCATCAGTAAGGAGAGTTATACAAATGATGTGAATACACAGAACCCGGATCCAAATTATCTTTCACTAAAAGTATTCATCCTTTTCTGTTTTGTATGTACTAACAACATTTCATTTTCTACAATTTCGATTAAAATATTATAAAACCTGCAGTTCAATAGGTCACATGCCCCAAATAAACATTCCCCGATTGGTCGAACTACTGTGGCCTCGGTGTAAAGCAACGCAAGCCTCGATGTAAAGATCACGCTTCCAAAAATAGAGGTATGTCCCAACTTAACATTCCCCGATTGGTTGAATTGCTGCTCGATGTAAAGCAACGGAAGCCTTGATGCAATGAAGAAAAGGGGTTGACAGGATAAATGTAATCGTTATAAATTTTAACTTCATGGTTCTTATACAAGCAAATTTAATAAACAATGATTTTATACAGTTGTGTTATTGTTTTCACCTTACATAGGGCTTTATTTCTGATCTTATTTCTGTGTACACAATTCTGAATTTACATATTTCACCTATATCAATATTAGGTAATCCGTTTGGACGATTCCATATACTATTATTTTAGGGTTTTTAGCTTCAGTGTCGAGTTGGTGTATAGTATTGAGGGCTGTCTGCGAGAAATAAATCCTTTTTCTGATAGATTAAATAAATTCAAAACCAATATAAAAATAGTTAACACATATATTTTATTTAACTGAGTAAATTGATCGGAATGTGAATGATACACAAACCTAAAATTCGTTTTGGTCTATCCCAGTGATGACATTTGCGCGGGAATTTAGTCCATTGACTTCGCAATATAATTTACTTTGGATTATAATTATCTTTAGATGTAATGTTACAGGATTCAATGTGAAATTATTTGTCTCTTCTTCTATAGTACACGAGTTTGACGTCAGGTTTGTACACATTAAGTCTCTGGTCTAAAAAGCCAGTGACAGAACGATAAACAGATAAGCAACTGTCTATAGGGCCAAGTAAGGAGGTGAAAAGCCAGTATTACGCAGAACGATAAACCGTTACATAGACGGATCCAGGGGAAATTTGGTTGATTTTATAGGGAAGCAGGGCGGATCCAGCCATTTTATAAAGGGGTTCCCAACTCGGGACAAAGGGTGGGTGGGGTGTTCCAACTGTGTCCCCATTCAAATGCATTGATCGTCCAAAAAGGGGGTCCAACCCCGGAGCCCTCCCGGATCCGCCACTGGGAAGCATGACGGGAGTGGGCGACCCTTAGGTCAGTCAGCAGCCACCCCTTTTATGAAAAGTGGTGGATCCGCCACTGAGATTTATATAAGCAGGTTTTCTTTGTGTAGATACCTTAAAATATCACCAACTGTGACTGAGTACACAATTTGATTCATTTCAGCTCATTAGCTGGGTTCACTCGCTAAAAGGTTCATTGCGGGCCTGCTCACTGGCTAACATTTTACGATATTCATGACTCATGTAGAAAAGCCGATAATCTATACATGTGTGTGAGGAATAGTTATCAAGCTTGCTTTCGTCTGTAAAACTGTCTTAGGCTAAGTTGGGGAGGTGAAAAGCCAGTAATAGAACGATAAACAAATGATCAGGTTTTCTTCATATAGATCCCTTAAAATATCCCCAACTGAGGACACAATTTGATTCATTTTAGCTCATAAGCTGCGCTCACTCGCCATAATAGGTTCATTGCGGCTTACTGGCTAATATGTGTAGAAAAGCTGATAACCTATACATACATGTACATGTATATGGTCAGATCATATGTTTTTGACGTCATATGAATTTGTACTATGCATGCCTTTTCAATGGAAATTGAGACGACAGTATGCATTCTTAATAGCACGAAAACGATGAGAAGAGGATACATATGTCATCCAAAATTTTTCAGCAATGTCAAAATATGTGAGGACACCCTATCCAGATCTATCAAGCTTGCGTTCATGTTGCGTTAAAACTGTTTCAGGAAGGTGAAAATACCAACAATATAACAATAAATAGATAATCGATATTGTAAAATATCAATGTGTTGGAAAGCCAATGATCTACATATATACTTAAATATGTCAACCATAAAATAAAACTGATTTAATTTACACCACAACTGTTGAAAAACCTTTATGTTTCTATAACTTATCTCATTCTAGTCCATTCAACTGACAGAATGGGTGTACATTTCATGAACTCTTTAATAACAAGAATCATCATGGACTATTCTTTATAGCAATATCTGTTAGCCATTTAGGGGTCTTTTGCATTCAAAGTTTAGTTTTAGTGGGTTTATTTTGCGAAAAAGAACTCAATTTCCAGATCATAGTTAACATTTTCTATATATTTTGCTGTGTCAAAATGACCTAATAAATATAAAGGACAGTATATAGACCCAAAAATGGTATATCACATTCTACACATGACATTTTAGCAGGAAAGACTGCCATTGGAGTATATAACCACTGCGACTTTGTAACTTTATCTCATCCACTAAAGTCATTCAAGTAGAATATTTGATGTAGGTTTGTCCACATTTTGGAATATATTATATATGTATAGAATTAATGTTGAGTCTGTTCCCAGATGCCTGAGATAGACTTCAATATTTATTATTTATTGAAAATAAGTGGAATCATCTTTCAGAAAAGTTTTTTCTATGGTAATGAATCCCCCCTATTATAAGTTAAAAAGGCTACATTCCCCCTCTTTTTATTTGAGGGAGAGTTCTAACCTGTTTATTAGTGGAATAGTGAATCAGGCCTTAACTCTTCTCAATTGTATTGATGCATACTTTTCATGTCAGGACAGTTTCCTCATTTTTGAAGGCTGTATGGTTGCCTTTTATTGCTTTCTCATTTGAACCTCATTTAGAAAAGTTGTTCCGAATGTAATGAGTCCTGTCCAGATCCCCTTTATAAGTTAAAAAGGCTTCATCTACTTTTTATCTTCATTAGAACATTTTTTTTGGGGGTTCCAAACCTGTTGTTTATAAGTTGTAAATCAGGCCATTACTTTTCTTAATTTAATTGTTGCATACTTAACATGTCTGGACTGTTTTTTCTCATTTTTTAAGGCTGTATGGCTGCCTATAATTACTTTGTTATTTAAACCTATGTGGAAAGTTGTCTCATTGGCAATTATACCACATATATGTATATACAGATTTTATATGGATTGCAGACCTGAAAAGATGTTCAAAGTTGAATATGCTGCAAACTTCAAACAAGCTACTACTTATTTACCATGTTTACCATGAAACTGTTGATCAGAACTATATATAAGTTATTTCACCCAGTCCTCATACATGTATATATGTACCACTATCAATCAACAGAACAAATGCAAATACTTTTTTTTATTTACATGCATATGGTTGCCTATAATTTCTTACATCTATTTTATTTGAATTTAAGGAAATAGTTGTTATTTATATAAACAAATCTCACGTCGATATATAACATGTACAACAATCAAACATCAACCCAAACCAAACTGGATGTATTTGAAAGACATCTAGAGGTCAATATACAGTCTCGAACAAAAGACAAAAAAAAGGAAAAATATAGTGAACTTTGGAGAATTTATATTATTACATATACATGCATTTGAATTATTTGGAATATATTGTTTCAAATTTTTTAGTCTTAGGTTCCACCTACCATTTTAGAAAACTGGGATTTCAATGCTAGTCTATTAGAGTGGTATTTCATTGGTTGTAGATATGGAATCTTATTTTATCATGAAGTCAGATTTGAACACGACTTGGGGAATGAAGATGTAGTAAAGACCAAATGTCAATTTTAGTCTTGCATGTATATATGTATACTTATATTATTGATTCAGTGGTGATGGTAAATAGACACTGACAAGTCTTAGATAACATTTTATAGTTTTGAATGTTTCTTCATCAGTTAACTAAAATTAGGTGGAGGTATGTTCTTATTTTGACAGAGGGCAATCAACCTATATCAATTTGTACATGAAGAGATTGATAGTTGCTAGATACTGAATGATTTCACCACAAATTTGTGAAAGTTTTAACCTGTGTATATATAATTAAAATACAATAATAAAATTCATGTCTTTTCAGGACTTCTGATCCAACCATGTAGTATGGCATGTTTGTGAGATATGGTTTTGGTGGATAGGATGTTCATGAAGGACATGTAGTACAAAGTATATCACTGGATTGAGCTCTTTGTCTAAGTGTATTATTAAAGTGCTTTGCTTTGAGCTCAGTTCATTGTTATGCAATTCATTCTTTGTGAAATAAAGATTTGACAGACAACTATCATGTACAAGGATTTGTCAGGGTAGTAGCCATTCTATGTACAATGTAAGTAATAAGGAGATAAAAGCATTTTATTATGATTTGAACCAAACATTTTTGTCCATTAACCAAATTTAAAAAAAGAACAAATTTACCCGACAATGCTACACTCGCTACTAGCAATATGATGCTAGGTTTTAATACATCTGTACTGCCTACTGATGACTTGGTCCTGAGTGTAAATGGTCATTCAGTATGTTAAACAAAAGACCAAAATTTATAAGGCCTATCTGGCCTAATTGATTTCTAAAACTATATTTCATTATACATATTCAACATTTTCATTCATTTGTTTATTTCTTAATTTGTGTGAATTAAAATTGTTACAGTAAATGTTAATTACTACACTTTCATACCACAACAAATACTGTATTGGTATCACTTATATTTGTATCCATATAACAAAAAAATTGAAAAGAGAATAATTTTGCAATACCTTTTTCATATTGAATACTATAACTTTTTTGATATTTAGACATATTAAGTAGATTTTCATAATACCCACTTGACATGCTTGAAATTCTATCAGATTACTTTTGGAGCAGTTATGAGTCTTTGAAGCATGCTCACAAAGGTTTTTTTGTTGATATCATTTTCATATTGGTCAAAACTTTTTTTGCTTCGGCCAGCTTTGGAGGAGATGTTATCAAAGAATTGATAAAAAAACAACACAGAAGTTTACTTTCTAGCTCATCTAGCCCCAAGCATCATGTCAGGCATTGTCATTACTAAAAACCAATAAATGTCTTCTAATCTGAGAAACAATTTCGACATTTTAACAAAATATTTTACTAATGATACTGACAATCCACCACAAAGTAATATAAATAGAACCATACAAATAGTGAGCAAATACATATAAAAAAGATGTGGTATGATTGCCAATGAGAAAATTCTCCACAACAGACCAAAATGACACAGAAATTAACAACTACGGGTCACCGTACAGCCTTCAACAATGAGCAAAGCCCATAATGCATAGTCATTTATGTACACAAAATAAACGAAAAAACAAATATTATGTAACACATAGACAAACACAACCATTGAGTTACAGCCTCCTGATATCATGTTCTCAGATATCATCTATTTTAAAAAATCATATGAAAAATGAACCTATTATGTGTTGCTCTCCTAGCTACAAAATGTATCCAAAATCAAAGATTTGGAAAATATTCTATCATAATCATTTGGTAATTAATGCAATTAGTGTCTCTTCCATGCCCGTCTTGAACATAAAATCTAAATATTAAATAAACAACACTCCTAATGCTCAGGTTGGTTGTCATCGTGCAACACAGTTAATAACACCATATAGGAAAAACATAGAACTCCTTTTGTCATATAAAACACTGTCAAACATCCAAACATACTATCCACATTCATCTGTGTCCACACTTGTAATTATATGAAAATATGTCACAATAAAACATACTGTTTTTCTTCTTCTAGTTAATCTTTTCTTGCTAATGTCACACCACAAAGGGTTGACTGGAGTATGGAAACATGTCTATCTCTGGGCTTCCCCCGTTTTGGTGATAAAACCCTTGCTTAAGCGTGACGTCAGTATGGGATGTATAAACTCGTAACAATGAACGGTCGAAAGTGGAAGTAAAACCGATACTTCGTGTAAGAAGAATGCAACGCTCTTTGCACGATGAAAAACCCTTGCAACAACTTATTGAGGAGTCCGTATGTTACTTGTTTCATATTTGTTTTGCCCTGTCGGACTTACCCTCATTTCTGGTGGCAGGTTACATTACCTCCCCTTTGTTTCGATCGGTTTACCTTACAGGATCTACATATTGTGTAAATGTTGATTATTTCTCGCCCTAAATATGTATGAAATAATTGCCCCTGGACTCTAAACAAGCAACAATCAATCAATCAATCTGATGTACCGCTATTTGTAGGTCTGATTTTTTTCTAATTTTTCACACTATCAGTCTAGGCAATATCTCGTGATTTGACTTGTATGTCTTTACGCTAAAACTTCTTTATGGTGTTCATCGAGTGATACGAAAATAACCACACAAAAAAAAGCAACAACTGGGAAGTACTTTAAACATACAATATTTCAATGGTTAGATAATCAGGTACAATATAGAATAAGTAGATGTGGTATAATTACAAATGAGACAAATATCCAACAGAATTCAAATTATGCGGATTTAAGCAATTCAAAATACAAGCATATTATTCAAAATAGATGTTTTCACACACATTTACATGTGTATGCAATAAAACAGCATTTTCAAGGTTAGGTTTTTTGATAGATAATTTTTATTTTATGAAAATGCTTATTTTCTAAGTTGTTTCTATCAGTAAGTCAATATTGTTATGTTGCAGAATAATTTTATGAATCAATATTACAAATATATGGTAACTCGTATTGTGATTTGAGGATAGACATTTGTTTCATTAGAAATAATACATATAAAAATAAGAAGATGTCAGTGGTATGATTGCCAATGAGACAACTATCCACCAAAGTTCAAATGGAGTGGATGTTAGCAATTATAGGCAACCGTACGGCCTTGAACAATAAGAAAAAACCCATACCGTATAGTCAGCTATAAAAGGCCCCGACATGAAAAATATGAAAAAATTCAATTGCGAAAACTAACGGCCTAATTTATAACAAAACAATTTATGAAAAAACAAATATGATAGACATGAATCGCCGACAATATTCTTATGTTTAAATTCATGAAATTGAAAACAACAAAAAAAACAAAATTGATAGATAATTAGAGAAACTGCAACACGTATTATATCAGACTGAATTATTGAACAGGCTTAAAGACGTTTTATTGTTCTCAACATATATTTTGTTCCACAATACTGCAGTTTTAATATAAATCTATTCATCTACCAACGTAGAATCGTTTCTATGTTTATTCACATGGTGCGGTTTTTGTTTTTTTTTTTTTCTTTCTGATTGGAAAATATATATCTATAATGTCAAAGGTTTTTTTCAGGAAAACGCGTGACTCGAACTGAAATAGAAGTTGTCCTAACTGTCCCATTTCAGACTTGCGTCAAAAATAAAACATGCGATCAATTTGTAAAACAAATTACAATTTTTCAAAATTCATAAGAGTTCATGGGCTACACGCGTTACCTTATACCGGTATGAGTTAGATAAGAAAAATACTTCTTAAAAGCAACATATTTAAATATATTTGTTCTATTTTTGTAAGAAAAAAGGTCGGATGTTTTTGCATTTCGTCTCTCTCTCTCTCTCTCTCTCTCTCTCTCTCTCTCTCTCTCGCGAAATTTTCAGAATGTTCTTCTTACCGTATTGTATATAAACATAAGAAGATGTAGTATAATTGCCAATGAGACAACACACCACCAGAGACCAAATAGCATGGAAGTTAACAGCTATAGGTCACCGTATACGTACGGCCTTCGAAAATAAGCAAAACTCATACCGCATAGTCAGCTATAAAAGGCCCCTAAATGACAAATGTAAAACAATTCAAACGAGAAAACTAACGGCCTGATTTATGTGCAAAATAATTTACGGAAAACAAATATGATAGACATGAACCACCGACAATAATATTATTTTTAAATTCCTGAAATTAAAAAAAAAATCAAATTTGATAGATAATTAGAGAAACTGCAACACATATTATATCAGACTGATTTATTGAACATGCTAATAGACGTTTTATTGTTCTCAACATATATTTTCTTCCACAATACTGCAGTTTGTAATATAAATCTATTCATCTACCTACGTAGAATCGTTGCTACCTTTGTGCACAGTGATAATGGAAGTATTTAGAGTATCTTGTACGGTTTTTGTTTTGTTTTTTTTTTTTTTTTTCTTTCTTTCTGATTGGAAAATTTATATAATTATGAGCGATAAGTATCTATAATGTCAAAGGTTTTTTCTGGAAAACGCGTGGCTCGAACTGAAATAGAAGTCCATTTTAGACTTGCGTCAAAAATCTTACATGCGATCAATTTGTAAAAAAAAATACTATTTTTCAAAATTCAAAAGAGTTCATGGGCTACATGCGTTACCCTAATACGCGTTGAAATTTCTTTTGGAACCTGATTTAACATTGGTTCAAGTTAGATTGTATATACCACATCTCTTTTAATGCGTACACTGTCAACATGGTACATAGTCAAAGGTCTTCAAGAAACACGAACGATGGGCGCTTAAATCATGATGGTGTTTTATATACTAGTTACTTCATATGAACTAAAAATAAGAAACACATTTTTTTTCCCAACACCGATCCCTTCTGCTGTGGTGTCGTAGTACTCTGAAGTGTACTTCATACCAGCGCTTGCTCGTGTTTCTAGTTGTTTAGAAAAATATAGAATGCTTTGATCAGTATTCAGGCGATAAACACTTCGATACTTAATAGGGGTCAATACAAAAACCCAAAGATTGAATATAATAAATTAAGACAGTAACCACGATATTTCCGGGCTTATGGGGTATTAAGTCAAAAATTCGTTCATTGTATATGTATCAAGTGTAAGCTGACAAACTCGCTCTATCAGGATATTTTGACAGATTCGTTGAAAACCTTTTGTTTTTGTTTTGTTTTGTTTTTTTTTTTTTTTTTGCCATAAAGAGTGACCGTTTGACCTTTTAATCATGCACATTGAAGTTGAAGAACATATGGAAAATACCCGTATTGTAAGTCGCTGTCAGGGGTACTATTCTATTTTAAAAGCAGTGGCTTACAAGTTTGGAGCAGGATCAAATGACGCTTTATTTCATTTCTTTAGGTATCTTACTTGATTTTGTATTCAATGATTGTTATTTCTTGTAAGACTGTGTACATGTTCACGTCTGTTTTGACTTTAGTGTGTTGTCTGTAGGATATTTACATTTTTAAAAGTTGATTTAGTATCCTTCTTTTTTTATTAAAAAAATATGTTATACATTAATTATAATGGAAACCGTCAACACTTATCTACCAATTGTAAAAGTACGTGAAGATATTGAATTATTTCAAACCAAGCTTAAAGTTTTAACCTTAAATAAGTTTAATCGTTAACCATTTTTTAGCTCACCTGGCCAAAAAGGTCCAAGATAGCTTTTCTCATCACTTGGCGTCCATTGTCCGTCGTCGTCGTCGTCGTCGTCCGTTAACTTTTACAAAAATCTTCTCCTCTGAAACTACTTGACCAAATAAAAAATATTGGCCTAAATCATCCTTAGGGTATCTAGTTTAAAAAATGTATCCGATGACCCCGCCCATCAAACAAGATGGCCGCCGTTGCTAAAAATAGAACATGGGGGCAAAATGCACTTTTTGGCCTATATCTCTGAAACTAAAGCATTTAGAGCAAATCTGACCGAGGTAAAAATGTTCATCAGGTCAAGACCTATCTGCCCTGAAATTTCCGACGTATCAGATAACCCGTTGTTGGGTTGCTGCCTCTGAATTGGTAATTTTAAGGAAATTTTGCAGTTTTTTGGTTATAATCTTGAATATTATAATAGATAGAGATAAACTGTACACAGCAAAATTATTCAGCAAAGTACGATCTACAAATAAGTCAACATGACCAAAATTGTCATTTGACCTCATAAAGAGTTATTGCCCTTTAAAGTCATTTTTTTCTCAATTTTCTTAAATTTTTGTTATCTTTTACAAAAATCGTCTCCTCTGAAACTACTGGGCCAAATTAAACCAAACTTGACCTAAATCATCCTTAGGTTATATAGTTTTAAGAATGTATCCGATGACCACGTCCATCAAACAAGACGGCCGTCGTGGTTAAAAATAGAACATGGGGTAAAATGCAGTTTTTGGCTTGTATCTCTGAAACTGAAGCATTTAGAGCAAATCTGACCTGGGGGGGGGGGGGGATGTTCATCAGGTCAAGATCTATCTGCTGTAAACGTTTCAGACGCATCAGACAACCCGTTGTTGGGTGGCTGCCTCTGAATTGGTAATTTTATGGAATTTTGCAGTTTTTGGTTATTATCTTGAATATTATTATAGATAGAGATAAACTGTAAAGAGCAAAAATGTTCAACAAAGTAAGATCTACAAATAAGTTAACATGACCAAAATTGTCAATTGACCCTTTCAGGAGTTATTGCCTTTTAAAGTCAATTTTTCACAATTTTTCGTATTTTTTTTCATTGAAACTACTGGGCCAAGTATAGATAACTGTAAACAGCAAGAATGTTCAGTAAAGTAAGATCTACAAACAAGTCACCATCACCAAAACAGAGAATTTTGTCATGAACTCTATTCTTGTCTTTAATGTTGTAGTGTGTCCTTTGTTTGATATGCACTGCAGCACATTTACCAAGGTGAGCGACACAGGCTCTTTAGAGCCTCTAGTTATATTTACCATTTTCATCATGTTGGTAGCCTGTGTACCAGATCTGTATGTGTTGTGTGAATTGACTATCTCTATTATTTCAGCATCTGATACTCCTGTAAAGGAAGAATACTTATTATATTTGCGAATAACATAATATCTAAACTATTTGAAACTTTGACACAACGGGTGCCATAAGTGGAGCAGAAAATGCTGATCTTTTGTGAGCATCTGAATTCGCCCCGATGTGTTGATTTAGTTCGTTAAGTATTCTGTCTAATGTTTTTGTGCTGTTTGACATTTGGTCGTATTACTTTTCCGCATTGGGGTTGTCTGTTTTTATACGACTTGCAATTTTTCGTTTGCTCTTCCTCTTTATTCAATGGGGTAGTTAGTTTTTAGTTCTTTATTATGGATTTGTTACTTTTGTTTTTATTTTGGATCTTCTTTCGCCATTTTTTGCATTTATATATCTTGTTATGTCATCGTTATAAATGCATATTCAACAGACTTAATCAACTTTTCACGATCACTTAGTTTGAAGAAAAAATAAATGAGATTTTAAATACGAGCTGTTTTCAGTTCAGTGATAATTTGCCTCAATCGTTGTATCTTTGATAATTTTGTTATTCACTGAACCGTTTCTGTAATTTGTTATGAATTCATGCTGTAATTGAAGATAGTTCAATGTTTGGTCCTTATCTCCATGGAATTTCCGAATATTTACTTACTTACTAATGCCATCAGCTGTCTGTTACCTATTTACAATAATACTTTAAATTTGAGTTTTTCAAAATCAAGTGTGTATTCATATATCTTCAACATTATTTACCTGCAGTTGTCAAGTTGGCTTCAGATGATGGAGCTATACATGCAGTGTGTTCAACATATATTTTATATTTTTTCAG
The DNA here is from genome assembly GCA_017311375.1 of Mytilus coruscus. Taxonomy (NCBI): domain Eukaryota; kingdom Metazoa; phylum Mollusca; class Bivalvia; order Mytilida; family Mytilidae; genus Mytilus; species Mytilus coruscus. Next base: position 130,804,946 of record CM029596.1, read on the forward strand.
AGATGGCGTGGTATTGCAGCTTGCCTGTGAACGATACAGTTTAAACACAACTGATAAGTATGTGTTAGCCTCTTTATTGTGTATATATTTAAATTGTAAATAAAGATGTGTAATAATAAAAAAGAAATAAAAAGACAAAACATGTCTTTTCTAACTTTTGATTATATTGAAAGTTTGTTAAACGTTTCTATACAATATCGACGTATTGTTGAATATTCATGGTTCTTTGGATTTCAAGTAATCTATTGGTTGATTTGAAGTTATACACTGTTGAATATCCCAGTATGTACATTTCAAATGGTTTGTGCCATAGTACTTACTAATACTTCTTGCTCCACAAGTTGGGTGTTTAAATAATATCATGAACCCTAAACGACTTGAGATTATAAGAACCCCAAAAGTCAGCTATAATATAATTACAATTGCAATACAGAAATATCACGATAGTACGGTTTCTCTCTAAAATATGATAACAATATAAATAAATATATTCACACATAAATAAAGCTTTTGGTAAAAATGTGTTTTAATAAACAATTAATGATTTTTTTAGACAAGGAAATATATATATATTTAGAATTATATAGTGTTGTAACTAGCATCGTGATTATCTTTGAAAAAAAATATATTGCATGTAAAAATTCAATATGAAATTGAAAATAAAAAATGTCTTTTATTACAGTTTACATCTTGATTATATGCGAGACCTCAATTTTTAAATCCGTTAACTGACAGAACGGAATGAAAGTCAAATCTATAATTTAAATTGTTGATACAAGAGTATACGGAACTTGTTTAAGTGACAATGCGTCCATTTGAAATGAGCGTCATAATATATATAGAAAGTCAATGTCAAAGGGTCTTTAATTTAAATGTTTTTTTTTTTCTTTAAAAAAATGGCCCCATTATTAAGGCCAAGTCATATTTAATATATTCATAATATATAAATATAATGTTGTGTATATTAAAATGCATTCAATTAATATGAAATTCGTTCTGTGCGTTTTGTCATAATTAGATCTAGTTTTACATTGTTTTGTCATTTGAATTGACATTACTTTATATGAATGAATGAATAAATAATTTATTAAAGTGCAACCTGAATTGACATAATATAATACAAATGTTATGCTCATTTATATTTTCAGCCAGCCTTATAGGCTTACGATGCACTGTCATTTTTAAAACATAATTATACATGTAGCTACATTTGATTTGATATGAAAAATGAAGTTTTACAGTTTTTACGTCGTGTAGTTTTGGTAAAGTAAAAGTGTTTATATAACATCTTGTCTTATCTTTAAACATTTATAAATAGTACCGACATTACTTTATCCTACACTTATGTCTTTTATTACGTTTCATAAATAAAAGTATTTATGAAATCAGGTATGAATGTCCAGTCGTTTTGATTTTTAAAAACACCATTATTTCAGTGACACGTAATCATAATAATAGCGGGTTATTAAAAATTTACAGTAAATCGCTGTCATCTCAATAAATGAGAAAGTTGAATTGAAAATAAAATAATAACAAATCATATTTGTCAAATGTCAGAAAAAAATCGCTTGTCAATACGTTAAAACTATTTTATTAAGACATGGCATATGGTTTAAACTGTCAACCGATAAAAATAACAAAGTATTTCGACCATTATTTTAAAAGGGTCTTTCGACAATTTCCTTATACTAACGATCTAAGGCAAACTTGACCCTTGCCGTTAATAATTAATCAGCACTATTTCGTTTACTTTAAACTACAGCTACAAACAGTGATATTGTATCGTATACATTTGTATTTCAATTGCTTCTAACTATATTTTGGGAGAAATACGGACAGAAAAACTGATATTATCAAAAGACAGCAAATTCCGCGCTTTTTGCGTTTGATTTAAACTAAATGAATTGAGGTTAAACACATGCAAGTTAGGAACTATAAAACAAATGCACAAAAATGTACAAATTTGCATCAAGACTAATACAATATATAAATCAGATGATTGATTGTCGCTTTCGTGTATTTTATTTTTGGCGGTGGGGGTCTAACATATATATATATAATTATATACCAATAAATGATATATTCAGGAAACGTCAATGGGACAGCAACCTAACGACAAAAACAATGCATCAGTTGACAAACTCTTTATCGTCCTCTAAATCCAAAATCGTTATGAATTTATTTAACAGAAACTATCAACCAATCCTAAATTAGCGATTGTTTTCCAAGAGTAACCTTCACCAGTAACGACCACTACTAAAAATATAAAAAAGAAGGTCCGACGAGTCGGAGATATAGATTGAAAATTACCAAAACCTACGGTTAACATCCCTTTAAGGAATTGTAACCTATAGATTTTTGATTTTATCTCCTTAGCATGAAAATCATATACTAGTAGTCAATATAATACTTCAATGGTCAGACTGAAATTGAGAGAACACATTTTATAACGAGGGCAACACCAGTCCAGTAGCCAGTACCGAAGTACTGGCATGAAATCAGATACCGTTTGATTAAAATTTGCTGTTATAAAATTTGGGAAATTATTTTAAATTAAGGATATATATCTCCCTCATGTAAAGCCATGATTCCTTGTCCGAATTTGGCTATACTTTTAAATTAGGTCAATTTTGGTTTGATCCGCTCTTCAACATTTGTAGCAGATCTTGGATATTCCAGTATATTTTAGCCTCGAGCATCACTGAAGAGACATTATTTGTCAAATGGTGCATCTGGTGCATCAAAATTGGTACCGTTTATGTTATTAACTGAGCTACAGGAGGGGACGCAATTACCGACTGTAAGTCAGTAAGTAAGTGAATAATTATAGTGACATGTGTAAATATGTGCAAATTATAAAGTATACGAGCAATATGAATACACCCAGCCAATCGGACCAATAAGTCATCATAAATACATGTAATATCAACCATTTTCAAATGTTAAATTGTTCGTGAATGTTTCTTACTGTTCATTAAAATTGATTATTCGTATGATGGTTATTCAGAATTGATTAACATATTAGTATAGTTCTGTAGTCTTTTGACAATCAACTGGATACACTATTTAAACCTTCAACTATTGTATTTAATTTTGTACGGTCTATGAGTAGGCATTCTGCCAAGTAAAAATATATCACATTTTTATCATAAAACAAACTTCGAAACTGTTTCAGGTTCATAACTGAAACTAATAGTAATTATTTTAAAAGGAAATGAAATTTTGAACTTCTACGTGTCACGTATATGCCTTTTGTCTCATAATAAGTTTTCTATCAAATACTAACTTGCAAAAACAAAACAGACAGTATTTGATCAATACTTTGAAGAATTGATACATCTTCTTATAGCAAAAACTATTTAGTTGAAATGATGCTCTAAAATCAGATACAGACCCTTTTGTTGGATTATAAGATACGTATATTTTTTAAGTGTGATTTGGTTGGCTGCAAAAAGACTTTACACAAGTTTCCATTACTATAGCATGTGTATTTTCAAAACAAATATATTAAGAAAAATATCTATCTGATTATCTTGATATTGCATTTTTTATTTAACGTCACGTTAAAATGCCAAATTTTGTTTGGTTAATATGAGGAAGATGTTCTACTCTATCCAATGGCTTATATCCTATTACCCTTTACGGATACACTTGATCATTTGTTTTCTTATAAAATACGGATAGTTGTTATGATTATGAGATCATAGTATATTATTTTCAATTTAAAATTTTAAAGACAATAATATGGAACATTCAGTAAAATAAATTGAATAACACAATTGAGACGGTGAAAGAAACCAAATTAGATTGTTAACCCTCGATGCTTTTACGTCAACCTTGGCTTCGCCTCAGTTGACAAAGCTATATCGGTGTAAAAATCTGCTCGCCAAACTTGACAATAGTTTTTCGAGGGTCACAATCTTCTCTATCATCCTCACAGCTTTTCTTATTTATATAAAGTCTTTACTGGAGATATCAAAATGAACAATTGCAATGCAAATGTTGTCCATTTTATTACTTATATTTTCAACTCTTTCATAAGATCATTATTTTATGAACATTTAATTGAAATCATACATGCATAACTTACAGATCGTTTATGTCTAGTATGTAACTCTTCAACAAAGTCGTCATCTCCATCAATACTTTGTCCTGTAAATGGAATAAATATTTATCAAATAATTATGTAATACGTGTATCGCTTATGTAATGTACTTTGTTTAATTATGAATGACGATCAAAATATAAATATGTATCATTTAAGCTGATAAAAATCTTAATAAATAAATCGGATTTAATTAAAAAGGGGCGTATCGGCTTTAATGTATCTACATTGGAAACATGAATTATTTACCTCGTGCTAGAATAAGAAGGCTCAGTAAAGGTTCGAACTTTGGGCTATTTCAAAAAGTAAAGGGCTTAAAGAAGTACAAATTATTTCAAGTGCCAAAAAGATTATAAACCGATTCTCAGATGCTTTGAAAAAAAATTGAAATTGAAATGTGTAACAAGAAAATGCATATTCACTTAAAATTTGAAATTAATTTAACGCTGTAATATATTTTGTGTCACACTTCGTTGTATTCTGTGAGAAATTTGATTTTGAACTAATTTTCTTTTCCTTGTTACAATCCTCTTACATAGTTGTGGGTTATATATAGTCCTAAGTTCGTTGACTTATCAATTCAGCCCCAGCTGTGCTACTTGTTAACTTTGAAGGAAAAAATCTGATGTACGCATAAAAGAAGATGTAAGGTATACGCCATTGAGGCAGCAACACAACTACAAAAATAACACAAAAGATGAAGACCATAGTTCTTTATATCCTTGTCCCTTGGTCTTTGATAGATATTTATCTCACTGGATATCATACCACATCTGCCATTTTTATTTATTGTGTTCTTTTCATAATAAAAAAAACTAGCTTATATCTCATGTATATACAAAATATGTAAGTAAGTATTTTAAACACCCGAACAGTTTTAGAGGTATCTAATTTTAATATTCAATGAAAAGGGAGAATGTAATTTGTTAAGTAGTCAAGGAAATAAATCCGAAACAGGGTGATGAATAAATGATATTTTGAAGTTTATCTAAAGTCATATGTAACTTTTTTGTATCACATTTAGAGACACATTTGTTTAAGCGATGTTAACATTCACTATAAAGTCCAAGATTGATCTAAGGTCAGGTTGCTTTTTGGGGGACTTGGTTAGGCTGTGTTACTCCCCAGCGACTCCACATAAAAGGTAATCAGACGTCAGAGCTCTTCCGCCGTCCCTAGCAAATCACAAAATGAAAATAAGACACCACAACAATCTTGGACTACTCCCTGAATGAGTTTTATAAACTTCTGAACAATAATATTTCCTAATGGTGTACCTGTGACGCTCTTTAGCACATCGCTTTAGTGTTTTACTATGCGTAATTCAAAATTTCCAAATTTGGTCTACAAAATACAGAATCTGGCTAGTAAAACGTACACTAACCAAGGTGACATCTAGCTATATATAATGCAGACATTTTCATCAATATGTATATTTAGACAATAAAAAAAGACAGTTAGGAATTTTCAAAAGAAAACCCTTTCTCTTTTTTTTTTTTTTTTTTTTGCAATTGCATTGTCAGTTTGTTTTCGAAAATCACATTTCAAGACAAGAAAGGTCACACTACCAGATTTCTGAGCTAAATCTTGACAATAAATAACTCCAGGGTCAAAATTTCTATTGTTTCGTAATGTCTTTTTTAGGTTTTGAGGATCTCAAGCTTTCCTGATGAAGGTCATTTGAGAAACGGGTGTCATGAGAAGTGACCGTTTCAATACTTTTATCGTTGTTAAATTGTTATAATTCGATGTTGAAAAATGAAAATGACGATGCAAGAATTTATTTTCAGTTATCGATTTAAAAGTTACAAAAGTATGAAATGTGTTTTCTTCAGTGAAGTAATTTGAGCATAAAGTAAAATTATACGCTTAACTTGTATTTTGAAGTTATAATACATGGCTAGCTGAATTTATGACAAAACGAAAATATACTGTTCCCATAGTCTGAATTCAGTGCTTTCAGTAATTTAGAGGCAATAACTTCCCTTCATTTGTAGTATATTCTTCTTCCATTTGGCTGTGAGGAGAAAGTTTTTAAAGACTTGTTCAGAAATTAAGTAACATCAAAACTTCCCGATAAAACACATTTCTACAACAGTCCATGTCAGCCATTTTTTATTAGTCAGTGTATTTGTTTAATATCTTATTTACAGGCAATCCAATAGATGATAGTATGAAAATAATTACCGTTTGAATTAGTTTTGTAGGCGTTGGTCTATACGGGATATATCTGTTCTCATTTCCTGTTCATGTTTATTATTTAATACGGTTTGAACATCAAATCAAATAGTTTGAATTCTATACGTAAAAGGTATATCCGTGTACATTGTAGACTATTTCAATTTGATAAGGAAAATAAATTCTAAAACGTAAAAAGTAAGGAATAAGATCTGTAAAGTGTCAACGTATTGTCATATAAAGTTAGAATGCTAAGTTTAATTATAAGAGTCGCCTTTCCTTGTTTCCTAGGACTAATATATTAACAGTTATAATAGTTCCCGGTTTCACCTAGGACTAATATATTAACAGTTATAATAGTTCCCGGTTTCACCTAGGACTAATATATTAACAGTTATAATAGTTCCCGGTTTCACCTAGGACTAATATATTAACAGTTATAATAGTTCCCGGTCAGGTTTCACCTAGGACTAATATATTAACAGTTATAATAGTTCCCGGTTTCACCTAGAACTAATATATTAACAGTTATAATAGTTCCCGGTTTCACCTAGAACTAATATATTAACAGTTATAATAGTTCCCGGTTTCACCTAGGACTAATATATTGACAGTTATAATAGTTCCCGGTCAGGTTTCACCTAGGACTAATATATTAACAGTTATAATAGTTCCCGGTTTCACGTAGGTCTAATGTATTAACAGTTATAATAGTTCCAGGTTTCACATACAGAGTATATTTATGTTTATTCTATATCTTCCTGGAGTTAAAACTTTGAAATCTGAATAATGTAGACCTTGACATTTTGTAAAGGCACCTGTATATTTTTTAACACTACTTGTTGACCCTTGATATCTTTTGCAATTGTGTTTGTCGTTTGGTAGCTGTCTCGTTGACATACCCACATCATCTATTATTAATATCAAAAGATTGTTCACCATTTTCAGAAGATGTGACGTTACATGGATAAAATACCACTTAAAAGTTTGAAGTTGAGCCAGACTTTTACATTTATTTCACAATACATGTATATAAAATATATATGGCCTTACTTGAAGAACAGAACAGAGATTTTGCAAAATTTCAATATAAATGAAATTCTTGTGTCTTTTTTTTAATTTTTTTTATTTTCATATTAATAAAATGTTCTTGATCTATCGAAACTAGTTGTTAAAAATCTGTAGGCAATCATAGTTTTATGAAAAAAGTTAAATACTAATTACGATTTAAACTCATAGAGTAAATTATGAGCAATGGCCATATTTGTTTTTAAAAATGCTGCTGCTAATAAAATGAATATATATATGTTAATGAGGGTAACAACATTAAAACGAAAAGGGGAATTGGATGGTGGAGATGGTTTGACAACAAAATTACATTGCACTGAAAGGATCTTGTAATAAGAAGAAAAATAAATAATGAGTTTTAAGCATGAAGAAAGGAAATTTGGGCAATACATTAATATGACAGCGATGTCCTTTACTACCTTTTTGCAATATATATACCTACACAAACCCAAATGGTAATATTAATACAGTCAGACATTCATTAGAGCAAGACTCGAAATAAATTGCTGCAATTAGAAAATAAATTGAGGATGATAATTTTGAACTATTGACATTATATGCCCTCTGTAGGGATTAATGGATAATCACAGGACCTTGACAGAAAATGATTTAAAATTTGTATTGGATAGATTAAGTAACTCTTCTGTGAAGGTTTTCTATTGAAAAGTATCAATTGACTTTAACTTCATAAATATAATGCAAGCACTTTTACTTTAATGAAAAGTTGCAACAGAAGGTAAATGATAGGGTATTCAGTACTCTGCTAAAATTATTTAACATTGATGTACTAGAAATACAATGCAGATTTTATTTTCTAATTATCGTACTCATATTCACAAACCGACATTCATTAAGACAACACCCAAACTCCCAAACTGCAGTTGTCCCGACACTTTATTTAGTTGACTAATTTTTAGTAAAGCACATAATTGATTAAGATACCAGTGACTTTTCATTGCTAGTAAAACTTATTGATATTTTGATAATCAAGTAGAGAAGGTAAAGATTTGGAGCTAAATCGACCCTGAAAACAAATTTAGTACTGAACTATAAAAAAGAAGATGTGGTATGATTGCCAATGAGACAACTGTCCACAAGAGACCAAAATGACATAGAAATTAACAACTATAGGTCACCGTACGGCCTTCAACAATGAGCAAAGCCCATACCGCATAGTCAGCTATAAAAGGCCCCGAAATGACAATGTAAAACAATTAAAACGAGAAAACTAACGGCCGTATTTATGTACAAAAATGAACGAAAACAAATATGTAACACATAAACAAACGACAACCACTGAACTACAGGCTCCTGACTTGGGACAGGCACATACATACATAATGTGGCGGGGTTAAACATGTTAGCGGGATCCCAACCCTCCCCCTAACCTGGGACAGTGGTATAACAGTACAACATAAGAACGAACTATAAAAATCAGTTGAAAAAGGCTTAACTCATCAGATGGACAAAAATACAAGTGGACGTGGCAGGGTACTTGTACATCCAAACAACAAAAAGACACTAGGAACAGATCTGAGAGTACTCGCAGTTATCGGACAGCTAGTTCAAAGCCACTAACAACTGATAAAAAAATCATGTATCTAAGACTAAATAGTATACATTATTGTAAAGGGGCCAGCTGAACCCCAACTCCGGGTGCAGGATTTTCTTGTTGTGTTGAAGACCCAATAGTTGGGTTGTTTTCTGCTCTTTGGTCGTGTAGTTGTCTCTTTGACACATTTCCGTTTCCTTTCTCAATTTTATAAACTCCATTTGTCATAGAATTGCAGAATCAAATGTTGAATCTATGTACTTAAATAATTTGACCATTCAAACGAGAAAACTAACGACCTGATTTATGTACAAAACAATAAACGAAAAACAAATATGATATGCAACAACAAACGACACCTAGTGAATTACAGGCTCCTGACTTGGGATAGGCACATACAGAATGTGGCATTATAACACATGTTTGCGGGCGACTAACCCTCCCCTAACCTTGAACAGTTGTGTAAACGCTCGACATAAGAACAAACTATAAAATTAGTTGAAAAGGGCTTAACTCATTAGATCGATACAAAGCACAAAAAATAAATAACACTAAGCACTAACTTTAAACACAATAAACAAAAAGAGCAGATATGAGAATAATTGCAGTTGCTGAAAGCTAGGTCATAGCCAATAACAACTTATACGAAAATCATGTACTAGTATCTAAGACTAAAATATCAATCAGTGCATATCCAACTTTCAATGGAATTAGTGTGAAGACGATATTAACATTCACAGAAAAAAAATGCCCTTGTGAAATGTCAAAATATAGGTATCGACAGATTGTAGGACCGTGAATGAACATATGTGGTTAACGATAATATTTAGTTGGGTTTTAATTTATTGATAAAATTAACAAAGTCCGTATTTATACCGATAAAAACAATATTCAAAGATCTAATAACAGTAATGAACTGGTATTCTTTTGACTAAGTGTATTTAAATGATCAATAAGTAATCTAGGATCAAGTATTTGTGATTGATTGATTTATAAGTCTGACGTAAGTTCCTTTAGGTAAATTTCGGCAGTATATTTAGAGAATTCTTGATTATTATATATATTGAAATATCATCATGATAACGATATGTGTTGTTGAATTCATCAATTAAAGTGAATTTATACGGGTCTTTACTGAGCTTTGCAATACTCTATGATTCGTTACAGTAGAGGAACACGTCTGCTATTAAAGGGGCGCAATTGGTAAAGGTTTCAAGTAAATTATTGTGGTAACGAAAACCTTTACATATCAATTTACCAGTAATACATAGATTACCATCAATGAAATCAAAACGTCACTACAGACACGGGCATAGCGAACGAGTTGGGAATTATAAACATAGCATATTTAATTTACCTTTCTCATCACAGAAAAAGACTGTAGATGAGACGCAGCAGATACATAATTTGCAATCAGACCTTTCAAACAACTCTTTGGTTAGACAGGAAAAAATTTGTTTAAGATTTTGTGGAAGTGAAGTGCAACGAGTTTAAAAGTCAAAACTGTCCATCGAATTAAAAGGAGTATCAAAAGCACGTAATTTATTTAAAACATCCAAATTTTGTCACACTCCAAAATTAGTTATTTCCCCTTTTTACATATGCTTCATTACAAAAGCTGATGATAAGTTCTTTACTAGTTGTTATGGAACTAGTTAAAAACACTAAGAGAATCATTGTAGAACACTTACAAGAGGCAGAAATGAAACGGTATCTTACGGTTTTTTAGTAGTTTAGATAAACAATTCACAGTGGGGACCTTCAAATGTTCAAAAGAGGCCTCAAGATGATATGTGGTGATGATATGATTGTTTACTATATGACTCTCTGTGGAGCGCACGGATCTGAATGTAGAAGAATTTATAATTTCATTTTAAGAACTTCGTGTAGTATTTACGCCATTCCACCACCACATTGTTGACTGCTTTGTCGGCCAGTACGAACACAAACCGCTTTGCTAGTAATTGAAGTTCGTTCATTTTGTAATACTTAGGGGGATTTATCCGCAAAAACGATTAGTAGTTAGGCGTGTAAATGTTCTGTAAAACCAAAGACTAATCTTATGGAGTAAAAGCACTTATTGTATAAATGTTGGTAATAATATAAGAAATAATGGCACAGTGAATGGTGCAAGATCTTTCCGTGAATTGCTATATTTAGATTACCGGTTAAGAAAACTGTCGAAGTTTGTTTCCTTATATAAAATTCAACAAAATCTGCAGTAATTATAGCACAGACTTGTCTTTGGTGGGATAATCAGTTCAATCAACGACTTAATCAAATCCAAATACTTTAAATTTCTTCTGGTGAAAAAGAAATATTTTATGAAATACTGTTCACTGGACGGAAATAAAACATACAAAAAATCTGGTCATTTGGACTACTACGCGCTGAACGGAAATAAAATTACAACAAAGTATCATGTTTTTCTGAAATTCTGTCATCTGCACGACCATAAGATATCAAGAAAAAACCTCGAATTTTGAAACATTGTCTACTGGACGGACATTATACACGAAAAAGCCTTATTTTTATGAAATTCTACCGCTGGTCGGACATAAAACATCCAGAAAATAACCCTTGTCTTTCAAAATAATGTCCACTGGACGGACACACATCATCGAGGAAAGGCCCTGGTTTGATGAAATACTACACGTATTCGGAAAACAAAATATTAGAAAAAAAATTCTTGTTTTTTATTGAATAATACAAAATTCAGAAAAGAACCCTGGTCTTATGGACTACTGTCCACCGGACGGATATATAGTATCATTATGCAAGCTCGTGTCTTACATTAACTATTGGGCAATGATTTGGTAATCTTTACTCATTATGACATTCTATTCCATTATATGAATTAAAAGTCGATTTTGAAATATAGCACTTGTTGTTTGATAATTTAAACAAAAAAAAACAAAAAATACTTGAAAATTGATAAATAGAAATAAGAAATATACAACAGAAAACTCACCGTTTACCGGAATTTCAGAAATAACGGCAAAATAGATGATGACCAGTTGTCTAAACATTCCTGATTGATATATAGTGTATGTTTGGTTTTGTTCATTAGCTGTTTATCTTTATATACCACTCAAAACCTATACGGTCACGCCCTGTCGTTTCCGACAATGCAACATGAAACAGTAAACTTGCTGTCTAGTTATATGTATAAAATTCATCTTGCACAATGTATACAATAGTTCAACGCTTGGGTGGTTATAGTTTCATAGCCTCGAACTGTATCAAAATTTACTTTTTACAATATCAGATACAAAATTTTTTGATTGCTTGTAATTTGGTATACAGTATCAATAATACTGAAATTAATTGACTTAAATGTGAAAAGCAGAAATATTTTCTAGCTTTTTATCATATGTTATACATAGATTCTCATTTAATACATTCTGTAAGCCAGGTTCTTTGGTGAGTTTTTATCAGATTTAACCCATCATAAACATCAGCGATAAACAAAATGAATACTAAATAGAAGTATCAAATATCCTTTCAAGGTTGTTTTCCATTGTAGTGACGGTGATATTTTTTAATGATGAAAAAATTTAATCAGTGTTAAGATAAAATAAATTGATGGTCATATTTTACAAAATTGTGATCTTATCGTATAAGAATTGACTTAAGTGGAAACATAGAAAAAATGTATTTGGACGTTTAGAAGTTTTGGAAATTTTTGAAGAAGGGTACATCGATATCTAGATATAAAAAAGAAGAGGACATCGATATTTAGAGAACAAAAAAAGAAGGGGGTCCAGGATATTTAGAGCAAAAAACAAAAGATCAGGACACGGATATCTAGAGAACAAAAAATAAAAGATGGGGGACATGGAGATTAAGTGAACAAAAAACAAAAGATGGGGGACATGAATATTTAGAGAACAAAACACAAAAGATGGGGGACATGGAGTACAAAATTTGTGCTCGAAATACCAAATCAGGTATTTGTGATTGATTGATTTATGATTCTGATTACGAGAATTGTAATCGAAATATTTATGACAAGTACTGTTAGGCCAGAAATTTCGAGTAAGAGTTTTCAACTAGGGACAATACTAAATATTTCATTTTGCTTTTTTCAACAGAGGAAAAAATGGGTTTTTTATCGAATTGTATACAAATGATAACATACTACACATATAAATCTCACTGAAAAAAATCGTGATAATTATTAGACAAATGTACTAAACATTGGAGGCAAACTTCAAAGAAAATATCAATTCATTAAACTAGATAAATAAATAAATAAAATCAATTATAAAAAAACCACAATATTTGTTTGCTTTTTTATATGCTTTTGTTATATACAAAACGTATAATGCAGGGCAGTTCATAACTTAAATGTGGTTTTTGATGTTGGGTTGCTGTCTTATTGACGTGTTAATCACGTTTTCTTTCAATCGTTATTGTATTCTGATATTCTGTAAGTCAGGTTTACTTCCTATATTTGATCAATAAATACACACCTGGTGACTCAAAGGTAATGAATAGATGTTCTATCATACCCGGTAATCAGCCTTCATTACGACATCAGTCATCAGGTACTATTCTGTTGTGACAATACACGAGGGCACTGACCAAGAAATCTCATAACTTTAATCCTCAAATATTTGTAATTTCAATTAAACGAACTGATCTTACACTAAAGCAGTGCATCCGTTATTAGTTTGACTACTAATATGTTAGTTTTGTTGTGTTTTAACTTACAGAACTATTTATTTTTTTAATTGAAATTAGATATGAGCATCGGAAAAATATTTGAATAATGTTTCAAGACCAACGCTGACGTTTATATTCCTTGAGAACATACAATCATCTAAACCAGCAAAGAAAGATTGTTCGTGTGGTGCTACACGTATAAATATTATTTATTCATGACCAGAACATGTCAAAATATATATTAATGAGTATGACCTGAAGTAGTAGTTGAAGGGGAGACCGGTGGATAATGTAAATAGTCACTGGAAGACAATATCGCACTGTGTAGCATTGGATACTTAATTTTACAACAATTCACTAACGGATCCCTTAGAAGGGATGTAACAGGCCTTTTTAACGCACAATGACCTCGGCACTCTTCAAACTGAGAACGGTTAGTACGTGTTGGAAATTCGATTTCGCCATGAACGGGACTTATGCACTTAAGTTTGAAATGCAAATGATCCGTATTGGGTTAGGGTGCTTTGTTACATTAACCCTGACATATCTTAAAAGTTCGCCAAAGTGGTAACTGAAATATGTACGAATTGTTAGTGAAAGGTAAAAGAAAAACAAAAAATATTAAAAATTTTAGGTGGGTCGTGCCGATCCACATCTTCTGGAAAGTTTAGCTTACTCGGGGTTAAAATATTCTGTTTAAATGTAATTATGAACACAGTAGAACTAAGTCTATTCTACAGGCAAATCAGACCAAACATAATTACAAGAACTGTATAATAACATAAACGTACCAATTTTTCGGCACCAGATGCGCATTTCGACAATAAATGTCTCTTCAGTGATGCTTGAGGCTTATTAAAAAATGAAGAGCTTTTTATAAACCAAAAAAAGGACAAAAAAGTATAGCCAAAGTCGGGCAAATTTTAATAACACAAAATCCGTCTTTTCATGACAGTAACGAAGTACTTGCTACTGGTCTGGTGAGTGTAAATACTAGAACCAGTATTGTACAAGGAAAATGCAGGGAAACTTCTTGTTATCATCAATAGTCCCTTTTGTTTTGATATACAATGTAATGTGAATAAATATAATGTTTAAAATTCTTTAGAAAATAATTCATCCATAATGAATCAATCAAAGATGCTGCATATCGTGTCACAATGGTCTATTATGTCAGCACTCCGGGGACAATTTAGACGGGGCGTGAGGTGTTAGCGCATCCCAAACGGCGATCCCAAGACCTCTCGCTTATTTTTCACACACTTTAAATTCTGGATTTGACCATGGTATTTCTCAAAATTTTGTTCACATTAAAATTAGATATGCATACCCTGAATCATTGTTAAAAGCGCTGATTGTTAGATTTGTGAAATTAAACTATTTGGAATAGTCACGATGAAGTATTAAAGGCAGTAGAATGATCGCATACGGGTATTGAGACACAAATACCAATGCGACTAAACTTATTATCATATGTAAATGTATTCACTTATTTCAAAGAGAGAGAGACCTTCCTTTGTAAAATTGACAAAACGCCCTTCGTTGATTTGATCTTTTACGTGTGTACTTTGAAGATATATACACCAGGGTAAAATCTTATGTCATAAGACAAATTTTGAGTTCATCAAATTGGTGTTTTAAGTGCAACTTAAAGACATAATTTGGAAAAATATTGCACCCTGACTCATTATCCTGGTTTAACACTAAAGACCCCTTTTCTATAACAATCGAATAATAGAACTTTGCCAGATAAAACAATATAAGACTTTGTCTCTGGTGCGATTTTCACTATACTACTGTTTTCTGTTTTTTAATTCATAAATTTTGACTCTGCCTTAACATTTACTGATGGTTTTTGTTGGGGTTTTTTTCTTCGTTTTGCTGTTGTTAATTGATAACTCTGCCGTTCTCGCGCCGGATTAAAAATCCCAACAAAATCCGCTAATAAAATCGTCGGATGCCAATCATCCAAAAATTCAATATATACAGTAGAATTGACGCTTGAGTAAAGATGGTTTTTTTTAGAAGAAGATCCTTCCACACAGAACGATTTGAATATTTATCATTCTCATCATACAGAATATGAAGCCATTAAAATTTGTATATTACCGTGTGTGAATTACAAATGTAAACAAATAGATATGGATTGATCATTTGCATAGATGTGTAAATTCGACGCGTATCAGTCCTGTACTCATGTCGTAAAGGCATCTTTAATTACACCTAGAAGTATCCCGGATGTATCATTTTGAATTGTATGTCTTAAGTGCTAGTTTTAGTATCATACTTTTAAAACTATATGTTATTTTGATTATACAATTTCTTTCAAGTGTTTTCACAGCCTTAGGTACATTCTTCTTTATTTGAAAACGGAAGAAATATTGTTTGAACATTAAACATAGCAGACTGATTTAAAATTATAATTTGTAACATTTGCTGTATACAAATGTTTATATTTATTCTGATTATTTAAAAATACGCTATGAATTTTAACTACATTTTCATTAATTTCTAGAACAGAATTGAAAAAAGTCAATTACTCACTCCTGCTTCAAAATGTGTGGAAGCTCGTGCACTTAGCACTAAAGGTTGTTAATTATTATTTGACATTTCTAACTTTCCTGCAAAGAACAATATGGGGTTCACTCCGCATTGGTCTGTGTTAAGGACCAAGCCATATTACTAAATGTCACACTCCTCCACGTCACATAAGACTTGTTTTTTTTTATATATATAAATCGTCTTCACAGAAATCTTTGAACCAATAAGAACCAATTTTCGCACATTATCCTTAAGAAGAAAAGTAAGGATAGATGACCAAGTCGTCGAACCACATTTTTATTATTACTATTGCTGAAACATATAATTGATTACAAAAAAAAAGTCTGTAACAGGCCAATTGAGGAAATAATACATTTGAGACCCCCTTTGCCAATTATGATGAACCAATAACTACCAATCATATTAAGTTAAATAATACATTTATGAGCGTCTTTAAGATTTATTATTTTCTATTTACATGTTCTCTATATATTTTGTTGTTTTCAAGTTGATAACCAAAAAGTTAAAAGTTAATAAAACGCATATCAAAAGCTCCTCTCAGATTTTTTCCATCTCATGCAGTTTCAAGATATTAGACAATTATTTGCATTTTAACAATATGTTCAAGCGGTCGAGTCGGTTGAAAGATCGTAGTTATAATCTCCAAACAAAAATTGAAAAACAAACATTAATGATCGTTCATGCCAAGTTTGGTATAAATTATGACAGGTTTTTTTAGGTGAAGAATGCAAATAAGTTAAAAAATTATCGTCATACTATATCTCCTTATTTTAATATTTTCAGACAAACTCCAGTAAAGAGTCAATTGACAGATTTCGCAATGAAACTTTCTTGTATATCTAGTGTTGCTGGTCATATTTGCTGTTTACAGTTCAGTCTATCTATAAAAGTTTTCAAGATAAAAGCACAAAAAAAATATGTTGGCAAAACTCGTCTTTAAAGGGCAATAACTTCGAATTTCTATAAGGAATCGTCTGATATTTGTGTTTGAAAAAAGAGAGCATACAGATTTTGACATTTTGAAGAAAAAAATCTGTCAGATTTTCGAATTCTAGACATCATATTTATCAATCATGTCAAATTTTAGTGCAATTGGTTCTGTTGTTTCGGAGACATTCTTTGAAAAATTTACGGATAACGAATGGACGATAGACAACCGATTTCGAATCATAGCAAAATAACTCGTAATTATGAGATAAAAAACTGAATCAAAAATCATTACAAAAAAAAAGAGTAATATTTTTTTTCATAAGGAGTCGTGAACAAGCAATAATCGCCTTCGGTTAATGGTATCATCCCAATGTTTAAGAATTTTTGTTGTTAAATATAGATTCTACAACTGCATTTAGTGTGATACGATATTTATCCAATCGAGACAGTTAAATTTTCAATTTTAAAACGCGAGGCTCGCCGAGCGTTTTAGACAGTTAAACTTTGAATCAACTTTAACTGTCAAGAGTGGATAAATATTGTATTGCACGATATTTTGTTGTGGAATCTGTTTCTCTAATAATTTGAATCGAATTACAGACAATCCTAATCCTTCTTTTTGAATGATCTGCAAAAGGATGTGTTCTTTCTAAATGACGTCAAAGGGCATGGTCGCCTTTTTTCATGACGTCACAATAGGAAATTCAGAGGAAAGCAAGAAAATTTGACGTCATAATCGAGTTTTGACCAATGAAGAACTAAGATTAAACAAACCACACGTTGATTAAATAAAAATAATCAACAGGTCAGGAAAAGGATAAATCGACAAAGATTTAGAGGAAACTATATATAGTATTTTAATCAGTATCAAGATTTATATACCAGTACTATCGTAAATGCCTTACGGGTGCTAGACACAGGACGAATAACGTCTATTAATAAAAAAAAACTTTATGTTCGGTGAGTAAATACAAGTCTCTAGAGAAAATTAGGATAGTATCTCATTAAGTTCCATCCAGCAATCGTGCTTGAATAATAAAATGTAAATTGGCAGAGAAAAAGGGACACACAAATTAAATTTTATTAAAATGAAATTAAATAGATAAAGATTTGAAAAAAAAGAACATACATCATATCTTAAATAAAGAATTGACACAGTTAATATCAGAATGGCGATAAATCTAAGACTAGATGTTCAAAAGACAAAAATATATAAAAATCCCATTTAATATCAATAACTATTTGCATACTTATTTTCATTTAATAAGTTTTAGGTTAACCATAATTAATATTTATGAAAAGTGTAACTAAAATTTGAAACAAATCTTTTAATATCGTTCACCATGGGGTTTGGTATTTGTATAACTTAAATAAGCAATTTACAAACATAATGATGGTGTTTCATAATTTCGTATTTTTTATGACTTTAAAAATATGAAATTTTGTCATATGTCTGACGTGTAATAAACATATGTATTTTTTTTTTTTTATTTTACGACATGACTCGTTTTTCCAATTAAGAATTTTTACTTAGCATGTTTTAAAATTCCGAATTCGAGTCAACAGGACAGAGAGAAAGAATCATGTCATTAAATAATTTGTAATATTCCTCCTAACTTTAGCAATCTTCAGTCATACAGGGAGACACTTTTTGGTATTTGACGTAGAGAAAATAAAGCACGTATTTAATAAATTAATCGAAAAATTAAACCTAATTCGTTTTGCAGAGTCACTAACGTTAATGATTAAAGCCTTCGACAGAGACAAAAAATACTTACATGTCAGTATATACTGTAACAAAGTGTTATTATACTATGAAATAAGTAAAAAGTGTCCTAAAGTTTAATTAAAATCCAAGTATTAAAAATGATTATACAATATTTACTTTACTTCTTGGCATGTTAAGTAACTTGTAAATTTGTGTAATTATTCAAATCATTTTTTAAGCATATAGTTAAAAAAAAATGTTTTATTAAGCAAAACCTTGAACAAATATTTCCGTAATCTAGTTCGAAATATTAACTAAATGTTCCTCTCATTCCTCTCATCAAAGAAAATACTATATGATTGAGATTTTACAGAAGTCATAATTGCCTGAGTAAAAGTGCCGAGGGAGCAATGACAACCCACATGTCCCTCAATAGCAATCATCGTGTTAATCATGGCAAGTAAACATTCGGTGATTATTCTCATTAGGGATGCAAAAATCGAGAAGAAGAGGACGGGACTTCGACTAATACCAACGGTTCATGTGACACATATATTTCATTAAGGTATACCAAATCATGATGACGTCTGTGAAACTGTCGAAGGGATGACTTAAATTGTACCATCTAACCCTTCGGTCAATATCTCCCCTATAAGCAGTTATTGTCTAAAAATGAGATGGTAAAATATATAAATCACAACCTGTAATTTCAGTTAAAAAGTACTAATGATTTTCATTTCAATATCACAATACTTTTGATTGATAAAAGATATAAAAAAAATACAAGCAAATGTTTTGACTTCCTTATATTCAAAATAAAGTATTTGATTTTTTTTATCTTTCTTTGTTACTATTCAAATTTGATTTACGAGATTTGAACATCTGTAAGCTGTCCTCTTATTTAACATTTAAAAGAAACCCTCAATGTCAGATATTTGGACAGCCAAATATATTGGTTCTGTATCTTCATCCATCATAGTTAAATACATAATTACATTTATCAGGCTATTTCATTACATATGGTTATCTAATGCATAAAATTGTCAATTATAGCATATCTCATTATTTTGATATGTTTGCTAATCCAAACCTTAAGAATCTGAAAAAAAGCAAAATATGCTATTGTCAACTTTATTTGAGGAAACTGAAACCTTAATTTCTACAAGCATTTCACGAATTTTTCAACAGTAGTTTTTATTAAAATATATGAATTTTATATTTCACGGTTCAGAAGAAACGATTCACCAAAGGCCAAATTGATGAACAAGCACTGATAGCTATGTGGTATATACATTTTGATATAGATAATCTTGAGGCCACAGTGCTGACTTGGTGGAAGCTTATCAACACAAACAGACCTAAATTAGAACACCCAATTCCATCTTTTAATCATCAATAGAAACTGTTAGAGCCGAAGTTCATGAGGCAAAGATGAAGTACCATCAGTAAAGTGTCATCGAGAAGTGTTGCAGACATATTCCTCTAATTTGTCTCATAATTATGTCGTTGTCAACACATTATCGAGAATTATTTGCTATGTTTGCTTGGAAATTTCACCCAACATTAAAACGAGATATCTTTATCCCACAGAGGTACGTAATAATTGACTGTATTTAGAACGCCATACGCGTGTTTCCTCATCATAAGACTCATTAGTGGCGGTCGACTCAATTCAGTTAAAAAGCAAAATAATTATGAAGTTAAAAAGCGTTGGAAACTAAAAATTCCGAAATGTTGTGCCAAATACGACTAACCCTTTTATGCCTGGGATAGAACACTTAAGGTTTCGACTAATCTTACCCTCAAGGACGAAAGATCCACCAGCAACGACATCGACCTAGTGTTTAACCAGACAATCTCTTTCAAGTTTTTGGTTTGTTTTCTTATTTGAATTGTATGCTGGTCAGCAGCATGTCTCGACTTTTTATCGTTCTAAGTTTTTTTCAATTTTGTTTGACTTCAGTTATACTTCATTGATAATTTTATCAATCCGTTATACAGTGGAAGTCTATATATATTTTTCATCTTGTCTAAGGGAGGGAATAATCGTACTTTGTAAACAAAATAACTCTAATTCAAACAAAAAATTCACTGAAACTGACATTAGCAAGATCCTTGATTTCTTGATTGACAGCATATTTATTACTTTCGGAAGACGTGTTTTTCAACAAACAATCGAAATGAATGAAAAGAAGTTAGCATTATCCTTTAATTTCACGTTCCGCCTATAGATGATGTTCTCTCACTAAATAATTTAAAGATTGGTGCCTATATTAAACGCATCTATTCAATCGAACTTGAAATATAGGATACAACTGATACAGACAAGCCTGCCTTATATCTTGATTTACATCTAGAAATTGATAATGAGGGTCGGTTGAGAATAAATTTTCAAACAAAAGAGATGATTTTAGCTTTCTAAATGTGAACTCTCCATTTCTGTGTAGCAAAAATGCAGCAAGTGCCTGCATATGGAGCATATATCTTCAAGTTGATACGATATTCCAGAGCGTGTATTTCCTATCATGATTTCCTTGATAAAGGATGAAGTTGAAATCATCCCTTCAAAATTTTACGGACACCATCATAGATGGGTGACCGTTATGGAAAATCCATGAATTATCTTGGTGAATAACGTCATGTCAAAACATGACGTCATACGAATAAAGATTCTCAAGCCGAAAGTAATTCCGTTAATTGTATGCTCCAAGTTCGGATTTAGTCGGATTGAAATGAAGTTTTGAGATAGGTGTTGTTTCATTTTCTCTCAATTTTAGATAATTGTCAAAGAAAAAAAAATCAAATATTTTGGTTTAGAATTATAAGGATTAAATCCATTTTTTATAGAGGTAATTTAAGAAAAAGATCAGGAAAGCCGTGGATTTACTAGAAAATAAAAGATCATACAGGGGATGAAACACACACGGCACATTTATCTTCATTTCATTTTTTTTTATTATCGTATTTTCCTCCTAGAATCAAAATAATTCATTCACTTAGTTCATTGTTGTCTTATCAATCATATATAATACTTTCTTATTCATAATTAATTATAAGTCGTTTTCTAAGTGTTTTAATTCTTCAGAGAGTTTCTCAGATCTTTTTATTTGGTAATTTTGAAAACTAAACAAAACTATAATCTTATACTTTCATTTCACATTGAAAACGTCATGTACACCAGCACTTGATTTGTTTTTAATATCTTTCATTTGTCAGCCAAAGACTTTTTCAATCATTTTGATGGCTTCCAATTCCCATTTTTCAATTTAACTTATCCTTGTAATTAATGAAAATCTAATATACAAGAGTCATCGAAAATTAACACCTCTTTCAAACAATATGAAATAATGAATTGACTGTCATTTAAATGGCGTGATTAATCATAAAACAAAATATTCGTAATATCAGCTGCAATTTAAACTTATAGAAATGTCAAATTTACTTAAACCTTTTAATTTTGCTATATTACATTATTAATATATATAATAAGCAATATTAAAACATAAAAATGCAAGTGAAAGATTAAAAATTTAAAAGTGTCCATTTATCTGAATAATTGTCACTTCTTTCATCCCTTCAATAAACTCTTTTAATCTTGCATTTCAACATTAAATTATTTCAAATGAACTTGCAATAACTCTTTTTAAAAACGGTTCATATATTGCAATTATTATTGAGAAATGATACATTGATCAGATAGTAAATATTTTTTGCTTCGAAATTTCTTCTTTTCAACAGGATTAGTGACCTCCCATTGAGAGTTTAAGGAGCTAAATTAGGCTTGAAATTAAATAATGTCAAAATCAGATTGATGTTTACGCAGGAGGAACAATTTATTTAATTGAATAGATCAATTTTGAATTGTTAAAAAATATGGGATTAAATTTGTAAATACAAAATGCACCGCATGCGTTACATGCAAGCTTTCATTTTGAGCGATGGGAAATCATTTATCAGTTCTGTGAGAATCTTCTGATACTTTCATTTTTATTAGAATGTTTCATTTCCAATTATACTTCAATTTTAATTCAATTCATCAAAATTAAAAATTGACGAGAATAGTTTGTTTACCGCATTTTGGCGTTTTGTTTAACGTTATTCATTTCTATTTTTAAGCAGTTTTATGAAGGCCATCTTGTAAAACGATTAATTCGTATATATTTTATAATACAGTTAGAAACTAAAAAACACGATATATTCTGTTGCGCTCTCTTCCTTTTTTATTGAATTATAAAAAAAAAAAATCCGTTTTAATGAAAAATTTGATCGCACGATTTTCGAATATGTTTTGCTATAGATGACTACAGATCAATAAAACACCATTAATAGTATATTACTCATCTTCGTTATGTATGCTACCATGCTAAAAACTAGTTATCCTTGCGAAATAACATATTAAATGATAATACATAAGAGTACAACTTGGAGCTACTTTAAAGTTATGTAAATTAATTACGACTAGGATATCAGTTATAGTCCTTCCTATGGTCTTCTTGCCAGTGGACGTTAAGCAACCAACAATCAATCAATCAATCCTAAGGTCTTCGGAACTATTGGAAAGATGTATGGACAAAGAATATATAAATATAATATTTTGATTAATTTCAGAATATGTACTTACCAAAAACTATCACTGTATGATATCACATCCCGTTTATGTATACTTTTCGATTTTCCTGTAAGTTCTCCCATTTATTTGTATTGTAATCCTGTCATGTAATCTTGTCATTTTAATGTTATATTTAACATTGCCATAAAAGCGGGAGGAATGGCTAGCCACAAAACCAGGTTCAACCCACCATTTTTCTAAAAAATGTCCTGTACCAAGTCAGGAAAATGGCAATTGTTATCGTATAGTTTGTTTCTGTGTGTGTTGCATTGTCGTTTGTTTTTTGTTCGCTTCAGTGTTTCTGCTGTTTCGTTGTCGAAATGTACTATTTTGTATTGTTAATTGCGTAATTCTCTGTCCTGAATGTTGTTGCATTTATCTGTACTGTATTCCTGTCATGTAATGGTGTCATTTTAGTGTTATATTTAACATTGCCATAAAATTGCTAGGTTTGGCTAGCCGCAAAACCAGGTTCAACCCACCATTTTTTCTTAAAATGTCCTGTACCAAGTCAGGAAAATGGTCATTCTTATATTATAGTTCGTTTCTGTGTGTGTTGCATTTTAGTGTTGATTTTCTGTTGTGTCGTTGTTCTCCTCTTATATTTGATGTGTTTCCCTCAGTTTTAGTTTGTAACCCGGATTTGTTTTTTTCTCAATCGATTTATGAATTTCGAATAGCGGTATACTACTGTTGCCTTTATTTGAAATAATCTTTTTATCTATGATGAACGTAACATACATTTATTTCAGAAATTAGAAATAAGTATGGATATTTTTATTTGCTTGTTTCGTTTATATATCACTTTTTAAACACTATTGAAGACATAATTTTCAATTACTGTTCAGTTTATATTTTAAATCAGGTCCTTTTTGTTTATATTGCTGTGTTCTAGTAGTAAAAGATACTTGTCTTGAACTTTTTAGTTTTGATTGTTTCTGATGAAGTTAAATCCAAAATAGCTCTTCAGATGCAACAAAATAATAAAGTGTTATTATTGTTTACTGTGTTCGATAAAACGAAAAAACACTTTCAATATCAATGTCAAATGTAAATTTAGAGTACAGCAGTTTACCGATGTTAAATTTCTCATAAAATAATTCAGAAGATACAAATTAAGGAAACAAAAACAAAAAACGGAGTAGAACGCATTTTCTCCAAAAGAAGCTACACTGGGCGCGTCGACAAGGTAAGGTTTTTTTTTCTATCATGTATCACTTACCATGTGAATCCACACTCAGTCAAAATGTCACAATCGGGAATGGGACACAATCGGTACAGTTACATATCAAATGCATAATCGAATATTTTATAATCTAAGACCGTTAACACACGAGAAACAAACACATTGTATCGGTCAACCATAACATGCGTAAGTATAAGTAAGATATTTTGTTGTGAAAATTTTGGTTTATAAAGTATGCAATTGTGCGCAAACTATGACCGTTATTCTCGCAGACATAAGTTGAAATTGGAGGCAGTTTGATTTATCCTTTTATACAACATTTATATTTTGATAACTTGAAATGTATTTTGTTACCTACACTATTAGTCTCGAGCATGCTTGATGGAAGTTATTGACGAAACATTTGTCGTGCTCACTGAACTTATACATACGTTTATATAGAAAAATTAACAATAACTAGTATGAAAATAACGAGGTATGAAAAATTTGAATGAGTTAAAATAATAAATTCAAGGAACTTTTAATTCTCAATTTTCCCAATCATTGGTTAAGCTTAAATCAAAATTATATTTAAAAAATTATAATTTTGACTGTTTGTTCCCTCTAACAGCTTAAACTTATACGAATCATTACTCATTATTCTACATATATCGATTTAATGTTACAGAAAAGGTTACAAAAAGTTCATGTAAACAATTGATTATTACCATTAATAAATTAGGCATATGATGAATTTTACTTAATTGTCCGTATGTCGATACAAAATATTTATAAAAAGGAAGACATTTTTATATTTAATCAACGAGATTCAGATCATCTGTTTTTGAGTATATTGAATTTATGTTTTGTGTACTGTGTTTGAACAATATTAAAATCATCTAAAGGTCATTCAACATTTATCCTTGAAAATGTGATTACACAAATACCTATTTATCTATAATTTTCACAATAACAACTTTTTGTGTCAATGTAAAGTAGTTCTTTTTTCAATGTTTAAGGCATTTGAAATTGATTTTTTACCCCACTGTTGTGTAAGTTCACGAAAAACTGAAGATAAACTAGTGAAAATTTTTTCAGTTATTTTATTTCTAATGTAGTGTACCCTTCGGAGTAAAAACGCCTATTTTACACGTATGAACTATACAAGGCAATAAATCAATTTCCTAACAAAATCATAACAGGAGATGAATATACCTGTTTTTTTTTATTATTGTTTAATTTTTTTCATGATCTATATAACTGCATTTAATTTCATGTTATTCATCATTATAACCATCAATAAAATGGGATTAAGTTTAACTTCATCTTGTATTTGTTTTCTATCAATAAATACAAAAATGTACAAACTATATATATTTTTCACGTAATTAATGATTTTGAAATTGCACTTAACAATTTAACATCAACACTTCAACACAAACTTTTTTTTTTTATTGTAATGTAGTGTAGCCCTTGGAGTAAAAGACGCATATTTTACACGTATACATTATATAAGACAATAAATCAATTTTCCAACAAAAATTTACGAGTTTTGAACATCGAAAAACTACTGTCGACTGAATTTAACAGCAAAATATTTGTAAGTGACACTTTTACACTATGTTCATGTTTTAAACTACTTTTTTTTTAAATAAAATTTTAACCTTTATTGAATTCATCAATCAACACATATTTAATATCAGTTGCATAGTCCCTCTTTTTCATTTACCGTCCCTGCTGATTTAACAGGCAACATCTTTATTTAGTTATGTACCTTTCATTTCAACATTTTAAACAATGCAACAGATGTTCCATGGTAATCTCTGATATTCACAAAAAACTAATTATTACTCAATTTACACCGAATAAAATATTTCACACAATTTCCTTCAATAGACGTACACTGTATTTTTAATGTCAAACTGTGGTTACATATACTTTACATAAAAACTTTGGTCTTATTTTATAACAAAAATATCAGAAGTTTAAGACATGTCCGAAAATGCAAGGTTGCTTGCAGTTTCTACTTATATTTCATGATTTTTTTTTTATATCGTTACAATATAGAAGTTGCCAAGCGCGTTATTAAAATTATTTGTTTTTTTTTTTTGTAATACTTTTGACGTTGCTGTGTGGAATCTTTTATCAAGTACAGACACAGTCATAAGAATGTAGGACGACATGACATCTTATCAGCATGTTTAGTAATCTGTGTTTGCTTTCAGCAAGTGATAGCATTCTTTGATATGTCATATTATTGTTTATTATTAATTAATTTGTTTGTATTTGTGTTTTATGTTTTATTTTTTACTCTTACATACCATTATTTTAGAGTCAAGTGTTTTTTTAATAGGGTTCTATTGTATGTTTTTTTATTTGCCTTTTTAGTGCAAGAATCAAGATTAAAAGGGGAGGGATAAGAATTAGGAAAAAAAAATATGTTAACCCCGCCACATGTGCATATGCCTATCCCAAAGTAGGAACATCGTTATCGGTTGTCCTTAGTTATATCCTAATGATTTTTTGTCATTTTGGGAAATTTGTTGTTGATTGCAGAACTTTTTAAGTCTTTTGATTTATTTACTACTTTTATAGACTACGGCGATTCGAACCTGACTATTGTGTAGGCAACAGTCAATTGTCGTAGACCATATGTTGTTCTCAAGATGTCGTTTGGTTTTTGTGTTGTAAGGTTGCTGTCTGATTGACACATACCCTAAAGATCCTTTTATTCATAGTTTTTCTTCATTATAATCTTAAAATGAGCTTCATGCAATATAAATCCAACCAATGAACTCCTTATATTATTACAATAAACCGCTTTATGAAACTGAACATTCTTGTCGAGGAATGTCTTTCCTTCGTAGTTTAAAGATCTACATATTTGCTAATAAGATTCTGTTTGGCTTTATTTATCTAAAGAACATGCAAAACCAATAGTGTTACATCAAAATTGTCTGGACCTTACAATTATTATTATCCTTACAAATAATATTTTTTTTAGTTACAAACCAAAGTAACTGAAATAATAGTTCTTTAATGTTTCTATTTTTTCTAAGTGAACGATAAATCTGCACATACAAGGTGCTGGAATGTGAAAACCCAACATTAAAATCCATCGGTTACTTTCATGCTAACAGTAAAAAAAAAATTAAAGGTAAATCAGAGGTTCAATTATTACCTACCTCTATTGTTTCTGAATCTACTTATGTGCAACATAGTGGACTTTATGGTACAATGAAAATTCTTATGTTTTATTTTTAAGGCGTACATGGTAGTGTTTTTTATCTTGGTGATAAATGTAGCAATATTTAGAAAATAGTGTAGTAGATGGGTATTAATTTTAAATATAACTTTCGCAACTTTGTGATTGATATGGGGGCGCTATTGCGAGCACATGTTTTAAGATTCTGCATCTTTTTGGAATAGCTGATGAAGGAAGAACATACAGAAAATTGGTGACACTCAATTTCGTACAAAATGTAATCCCCTCCTCCTCCCTAGCTTCTACCTGAAAATTAGTAGTTTCATTTACCATTGAGATTTATATGTTATGATTTGGCTATTTTAACAAACATGGCATTGGCGGTATCTGCTCCCTAAAGTTGAGATGTCATATTTGTGGCCTACATCATAATAATTTGTGTTATTTGTTATTTGCCAGTGGACCATAACGATAATATTACGACTAATAGGTTTAGAGTGGTAAAAATGCTCTTCAATTTACTACTTTTTTCGGCCTTTTAACTTTTTTTACTTGAGCGTCACTGATGAGTCTTTTGTAGACGAGAAGTCTGACGTACAAAATTATAAGCCTGCGATTGATGAGTTTTTTGTTTGTATTTTTTAAGAACAATGAAATAAATAATGAAAATCACACATGAATAATTTTAATGCATTTTGGGCTGTATTCAAATATAACAACTAAAAACATTAGTCCATAAGAATTAATAGTTAACAACAAAAACTATATAACTAATAGATTGCTTATTTCTTCCTACCTTGTCCAGTTAAACATATACATTCTTTTTTAAGTCGAACAGCTTTGTTTCTCATTTAAGATAATTGAACTAATATTAAAAACGCATTTTTTAGACACTTTGATATAAGTTTTTATGTAAAGTTTTTAAATTCAATTGCAATATCTGTAGGGTTTTGACATGATCATAAATTGTATTGTATCAATCATAGTCAATGCTACTAGGGCATGCTATTTCTAACCAATCTAGTCCGTGATTTTTTTCTCTTACGAAATCAATATATCATACTTCTCATTTATTCGAGATTGTAAAGTTAACAAATAAGCATATACATGTAACCATTGTTCCTGGAACAAAGTAATATATTGATAGCTCTGTCATTCGCATTGTTTGATTTACAATCTATCTTTTTCTAATAAGTGTAAAGAACTTAAAACAGACAAAAGAGACCAAAGTAATTATACAGCATCATAAGTCGATAAAAAAAAAACGACAAAACCATAATAAGGTGACAGTAGTAAACAAATGCTCAAATCTCGTAAATCGATTAGAAAGAGACAAATCAAGGTAGCAAACAAAACCTTAGGGAATCGCATGAACTACAAAAGATGTGAGACAGGGTGCGTCGACAGGGTAAGCGTTGCTATCCATGTATCATCCGCCGCGCAAATCCACACTAAGTAAAAATGTGTCACAATCGTGAATAGGACGCAATCGGTAACATTACATATCAGACGACAATACTGGAATCAAAAGATCTAAAACAGTGAACACATTTCGCTAGTGAGTTCAGACACCGACACATTGTATCTGTAAACTAATTCAAAGAAATAAAAGGCGCACACCCCTGTTAACAAAGTCCTTATAGTGTGAACATTCACGAGGGTTTCCTAGTAGTTGAGATATATATGTTAACGCAATATATATGTAAAGAGACGATGCAGCCGATCTGTCAGTTGAATAAGGCTAATATTACTGTAAAGCGTAGAACTATCAATGATTTTGATATCACTGTAAAATTATAAAGATTGTGATTGAAGATTTTGGAGAAGATCGTTAAAATTTGTAAGATTTCACATCTGATTGCCATCACTGGTTGAATGTACCTCATCACAATATTTCAGACGGGCATTTTTAGTGTAAAAAGAATAGTAGAAATAACTTTAAAAAAGATGTCTAACGTTCTTTATATGTATTTTGTGACGTTTTGGTATCCAGTATGAAAATGAGACATTTGTATTGTCTTGTTTATGCTAACATCAAAGGAGAGAAAAAAGATTCTTGATTTTCTAACTACTCCTATTTCGTGAATGATGAAGGGGTATACATGATATTCTCAGTTTTAGTGTGAAGTCCAAAGTTCTTAAGTGGGACATTCTTAATAAGTATTTTTGCACATAAAAAACAGATTGTTTGAGGCTTTGTCTGCTGGAACAACATATTTTTCTCGAAGAGAAGATAAAACATCCACAACCTTGGGCTTTTTGAAAGGTTAAGAAACCCATGAGTTCATCATACAACGTAGTTTTTAAATGCATTTCTGAAGCATGACTGAACTGCCTTTATCGAATCAGATAAAGCGTCAAGTTTTGGTTCATCTGGCTCGCGATTTACCCATTTTCTGGCATAGTCCTCAACTGCATCCACAAGTAACATGAAGTTGGTCTGGGGAATTCGGTATTTCGTGTCTTTGGCTAACAACTCTTTAAGTTGTTTCTTGTTTACAATGTCAAGATCTACAGTTATGACATGGCCAGTGGGAGTATATTTTAATTTGACCGAAGCCGAAACAAATAGGGAGGTTTTGATTTTACATCCCTGAGGGTAAAGTTCTCTAACACTATCATGCGGCTGAAAATTTTGCATGCACTAAGATTAGTGTAGGTACATAAAATGACAGGTGTAGTTTTATCTTTCAAGTAAGTAGGTATTATTTTCTGCACAGATTTTTTATGGAAAATGTTGCTAATATTGATTGCATCCAACCCATATAAGGAAATTCTACGTTTTTCATCACCTTAGAAGCATTTGTCACGGGTTTCAATAGCATAAAGTAAAATAACAAAAATACTGAACTCCGAGGAAAATTCAAAAAGGAAAGTCCCCAATCAAATGGCAAAATCAAAAGTTCAAACACATCAAACGAATGGATAACAACTGTCATATTCCTGACTTGATACAGGCATTTTCTTATGTAGAAAATGGTGGATTGAACCTGGTTTTAAAGCTAGCTAAACCTCTCACTTGTATGACAGTCGCATCAAATTCCATTATATTGACAACCAACGATGTGTCAGCTATGTCAATAATTATTGCAACCAATCTATACTTAGCAGAATTTGTATAAATAACGGAAGTGTGTTGGGGCACATGGAATGAGCCTTTTAAAGGTATTGTAAACAAGAAAAACGACAAACAACAGTCTGCAAAACACTTCAAAGAAAATTAGAGCCCGTTCAGAACGAACCCACACAAAAACCGGTGATGATCTCAGATGGACAAGAAAAATTATGCGCTCGTCGTGGTGTTAATGGCAAGTACAAAATGCATAATAAGTCTAATTCGATGATGTAACAATCGAGGAATGAACATGGGATTGTTGCTACAACAATTGAAACATAAACCTGGTTATCGTGGCGTGCGTGAGACTTGTGAAGGGATGAAATCAATTTAACCACTAAGAACCCTTGGTGCAAAAGCTTATAATTACTTGTGAGCCGAAAACATCTATCAACGAAACCAAGGAAATCAAGCTCGGAAATATCGTTATTAGATATAAGAAGATGTGGTATGAGTGCCAATGAGACAACTCTCCATCCAAGTCAAAATTTATAAATGTAAACCATTATAGGTCAAAGTACGGTCTTCAACACGGAGCCTAGGCTCACACCGAACAGTAAGCTATATAGGGCCCCAAAAATTACTAGTGTAAAACCATTCAAACGGGAAAACCAACGGTCTAATCTATATAAAAACGAGAAACGAGAAACACTTATGAACCACATCAAAAACGACAACTACTGAACATCAGATTCCTGACTTAGGACAGGTGCAAACAAATGCAGCGGGTTTAAACGTTTTAATGGTACCAAACCTTCACCCTTTTTCTGAAACAATAGTGTAACATTACAACATAGAAAACACACTATAAAATATCAACTGAAATAGCTTAACTCAATCAAAGGACATATTAACACCATTGAACATACACTGAACAAATAAATTTGACCTATGATACAATGTAAATTCAAAATAAATAAACTAAGGAAGAATAATAAAAGTAACATATTATATCGGTATGAAATGTTAAACAATTTAAGAAAAACAATATGCTCGAACAAAAATATCAGCCATTTGCAATAACTTTAAACACAGGTAAATAAAATAATTTTGATGTTAGGTATACGTATACAGATACAATAGAGAAAGGAAATATTTTAACAAAATAAATAATTTTGATGTTCATAGTAAGTGGAAATTTATATTAGTACCAAACACTTATCAAAGCTGGTATATAGACCAGATATAACCCTGAATAACATTAAATAACAAAAAAATCATTACAATTAGTATCAACAGGTCAAATAAACAAGAAAGTACGATTTGAGAGTACTCGCAGTTACTGACAGCTAGTTAAAAGCCAAAACAATTAATAATAAAAATCATGCATCAGAGACTAAAATCAACTAAAACACATCCCAGGGATTTAGTATTTTAACGTCATGGACAGTCAAAGAAGACATGACTAGTGCAATGCCAAAAATAAATGTATCGACAGACAGTAGGATAGTTAGGAGTTTAACCTCTTTATAGATCAAAATGAACGTGGGTGTGTCTTTAAACATCCCGTTTGAAAAGAATACAAATTTAGTTATGTTTTAATTTGCTGATGACAAAATCGATATTAGTGCCAATGTAAACTATATTCAAAGATCTAATTACAACATTGGTAAGATAACCTGAACTAATAAGTTTATTTAAAGGTTCGATGAGTTTACACGGATCATATAGTGATTTCCGCGCTTTAAGTACATCCATATGCTAGCGCTACATAGAAATTGAAATTTCACGGTAGAAAAGTTGAAATCGCTTTTTATTCGTAAATTTCAATTATTAAACTACCCTCATTGTCATTTTCTAAAGGTAAGTAAGTATATGAGGCAGACTTAAATGTGTCTATAGTATCCTTTATTGCATGTTCAATGCGATAGATGTGTTCAACTTAAACATAGTCACCAAACTTTGAATTATTTGGTAAGAGAAATCATCTATATAGCAGAACGTGAGGAATAATGCTAGCTTCTATTCATTCTTTGCAATAAGCTCCTATATGAAGCCAGCTTAGTATGAGTAAAGGAAATAGTATCTAAGAAGAGAATCACCCTTAATCCCCATAGGAATGTCTGTTGTCTTTTGTAAAACATGTTCTCCAAACGTAATCAATATGTTTTTTTTTTTAAATGTCAGCATCTTGGAGATGTCAGTTTGTCACTTTACTACATGTAGAAGATTTGCGAAAGGCAAATGTTTATGTTAGTTATTTCTTTTCGTTTACATTTAACATCTTGAATGATACTAACAGCCCAAAGTTTTAATTTAGATTCGATCACTAGCTATGTACCTCAATATTGAAAACCTATCAATTACTTTAAAATTACACTTATAAACATGAATTAACAAAGGGTAGACAGATGTTCAATGATTAACTATATCGTTTCTAAAGATCAAATTATGACTCAGTTTATACTGAACAAAATATTTCACTCGTTTCAATTGGATAGACAGTAAATCTATACTGACTGATAAAAAAACTCATCAAAGATACCAGTCTTATAACTTTGTTTCGTCGTCTACATAAGACTCATCATTAAACAGTTCAATAAAGTACTTTAAATCTTGAACAAGTTTGAATGAATTTGCAACCATAATAATAACAAATAATTCATTAACAACTATAAGACTGAATTCCTAGAAATGAAAGGTAAAATATGGAAAGTAACGCACAACAGTCTGACGTTAACAAAAAACCGCTTACAACTGCTGTTGTAAATACATAAAACTAATGTATGCCGTACTTTTACGTCCATTCATTGAAAAAAAACTATGTTGTTTGATTGAAATGCAGTTCATTTAAAAGAAAATTAAAGAAATCTAAGGTAGGTAAATGAAAAAAAAAAAGCAATTTAGAAAGAAGGCGTCTTTTTGTTGTAGTCTTCTCTTATATATATCATAATATGCACCAAGATAGTATTAGTTGTTAAATGTAATTAGTTACATTTCAATCACAAAATGGACAATAAAACGTAGTCTCATTTAGGTATTGTTAATTTTTGTCATGACAAAGGACTTGTTTATATTTTACTAATATGTTAGGTTGTGTTGTATAAAAGAATTACAAAGGTTTGAGACATTTCAAGGTGCAAATGCAGATATAATTCGAGGATTTTAATATACTACAATTGGGACACCCCAATAAATTCGGGAAAAAATATTATGAAAAATATTCATATTTTACTAAACTCTTCACGTTTCACTTCTGCGGCTTGACATTTTGTATCCTCTCAAAAAATTTATGGTACATTTTTTATAGTTTATTAAAAAAAAAAAGTCTGTGGTATAATCTTTAATATGTGCATTGGTATTAAACTTAACCTCCTTTTAAATGTTGGGTTGCTCACTAGCGTTCAATCGTTGTTTGCCAATGGCAAATGCGTAAATTGGCTAGTTTGATCCTAATTATCTAATAATAAATGGTCAAATTGGCTGTCACAAAAAAGTTTATTCTTTTCTTATTCAATAGACACATGGAAAGTATCCACAAATAGCATAGCTGAAAGTACAACTTAGACAATTACAAAAATTCTACGGATGGTGGAGTTTTGTTTTCTATCCTACCTTGTACTATGAATCCCACGAACACAAAGGTATGTAGAATCATTTCTCAAGTCAAACGCTTTAGCCTACTTTATTTATGTGAACTGTCTCTTTATAAAGGTTGTTCCGCTTTTGTAGTACTCCGTCTTAACTAATCTATAAATCTTCATTTCACATGTGTATTCAAGGTTAATGCATTAGACATTAAGTTAAGTACTGAAAAATAATTACTTCAATACCGGAAAGAAATATACTTTTATGTCAACGACACATCTTGAATTATACTTTATTGATTCAAACTCAAAAGTGACAGACGATATAATTGCAAAGTTATCTTGTATTTTTTTCTTCTTTTTCTGTTTATGAATTTGTATTATTGTATATTTCCCGTGTGTTCAAGAAACTAGTTTTGATGAATTATGGTAGATTAACTGTATACCGGCATCTTGGATAATAAATAGTAGTACATAATTGGTCAATGTCTTTGTTTAAATCTACAATTTTTGAGACATATTGGCAATTAATGTGTAAGACTGTTTTATTTAAATCAACAACAAAAATAGCGTTTATTTGCATTATTTAAACTGTTTAAACAAATACCAAAATATTCGTTTTTGTTCGATCCAATTTTTCTTCTTTGTCATATAATGGGAGATAAACCTTACAGTAAAACTTTATGAAATTACTTGTAGCAAGAAAACAAGTTCGGTGACACCATTTTTTCTGGGTTTTT
The DNA here is from genome assembly GCA_017311375.1 of Mytilus coruscus. Taxonomy (NCBI): domain Eukaryota; kingdom Metazoa; phylum Mollusca; class Bivalvia; order Mytilida; family Mytilidae; genus Mytilus; species Mytilus coruscus. The sequence continues at coordinate 130,840,078 of CM029596.1, forward strand.
TTTCTTAAAGCATATTATTAAACATACCTTCTAATGTTTGATTTCAAAATTCTACCTGAAAGTGACCCATACGTTTTATTATATTTTTGAAAAAAGCATAGTGAATACTAATTTTCGTGGATTTCGTGGTTATATGTTAACCACGAAATTAGAAGTTCAACGAATGGCAGATTTACTATAGGCTTGTATGCAAACATAGTCAAAAACCACGAAATCAAATATCCACGAACATGTAAGTTTTCCTTAATCCACGAAATTTGGTACCTACGAAAATAAATGAATCCACAGTACCTAATATGTACGTTCCGCCTCTGTCAGGCGCACGGTGTATTTGGAATTTGCTTTAGTAACACGGGTCATAATCACACCTGAACTATGTCATTAGACAGGGATTGACACTACTAAATTCAATCATTGTCACATGTAGTTTCTGTTTGTATTATTTTATATAGCATGTAAGATGATAATACGAATACTAAAAAATCCAGACTAAAAATACGGCGTAGGTACTTTCCAATTTGTTAGCCGGCATGACGTAAAAACGGCGAATCAAAAAATTAAACTTTATATATAAATAATATAGGACAATGGTGTTGACTAAAAATTACACCATCCCAGGCCCTTTAGTTTTCCAAATAATTAATATAACCAATATTTAACAAGTTGCGGGTCGACGGTTTCAAACAGAAAGATTTGGAGAGCAGAGAAAACTGTGCACCTTATAACCAGCATGACTTTATCAGAAGACAATACGAATACTAAAAATCCAGGAAAAAAATAAGGCTTATATATAATTAGATACTTTGATTCAGTCACGGACCCGTGGATGTCGCGGGTGTGTTCTAGTTAATTGTTCTTGCTAAGACTTGATACCTTGTCGGGGTTGACTACAATTTTGGTCTATTTTGGTATTCAACGGTTCTATGAGGATTAAGACTATCAAATATTTCGACCTTAACATACCTGAAGTGACATTATTTGTCGATATGTGCATCTGGTGAGGTAATATTAGTTTCTTTATATCATTCATCAACATTCATCAGTAAGTCCATAAAAGAAAACTAAAAATATCGTGTAAAGCCTCATGCAAAAGTCTGCATTTTATTTGTTTTCCTGCATGTCTTGTCTGTGACCTACAATTTGTTTGTGAGTCAAAGCAGTTATTCCACAACCGCTCACATGGGCATAGGAGCGATATCGCAAAGAATCTACATCTACTAGTGAGCCAACTCATCAACCAGTCAGACCACAACCTCTGCGATTTTAAGTTCTAGTGATTTATCGGAACATCCACTGGAATGATGCTCAAGAGGAGGATTGGGAAATATTATTGAGAAATGATTGTAATGTGTTTCATCCAAATAACATTGACGGAAAAAATGTCAGGTTTTAAGATGAATTTCCTGCATATAAAGTATAAACTTGTGCGTGTACTATTACATTTCGACAGTTTGGGATGTGTAACTATGCACATACGACTTCAGTATGTAGGTAAGAAACAAAACAAAGGTATGTAGATTCATTTCTCAAGTCAAACGCACTGCTTTATTCATGTGAACTGTCTCTTTACAAAGACTTTTAATGTGTTTCGATTTTTTTGTTTTATGATGTTTAGGGTTATGTATAAATGGTTAAATTTACCTGTGTATATAAGCATTTTGCACACTGAAAAATGATCAAAGATACCAGGCTTTTAACTTGGTACGCTGGACGCGCGCCTCGTCTACATAAGACCCATCAACGGCGCTCATATCAAAACAGTAGAAAGCTAAATCAAAGTTGAAGAGATTTACAAAACCAACAGTTCTGGCATGTTTACACAAAAGTGCTAACTTCTTAGATGTTTATATCCTCTGGAACGAAACGTGGGACAGCAGAGGCATCGACCCAGTGGTTGTTAAAACGCTTCAAAGATACTAGGCTTATTATTTGGTACATCATCCGCGCGCCTCGTCTAGAGTAGATGAGTGACTAGTAAAACTTTACTTGGATTCTACAGATGAACAAATATTTCAAACGTAATATGTCATTACGATATCATTTCATGTTATTCTAGTTAACTAGTAGGGTGTTGATTTGGAACGGGGACCCAATTATTTCTTCCATTACTTCAATATAATTTTATCATAATTGAAGGGAAGATTTCTTATTTTTCTATATTTTCCTACCAAATTTCAATAACTTTCTAACACTATTAGCACCATTCATGGTTTCGTTGAGAATTCTTGAAGGGTCATGACTGACATTTAAGACAGCAAATCTGTTTTGAGCATTAATGGGGTCACTTAACTTCCTTATCAAAATTGAAATTTGGACCATTTACAAATAGAATCATCCACAACATACATTTCAGAAACACATAAAATTTAAGTATTAGTATTTTTACACAATTTTTATTTCGTTACAATATCCCATTTAAGAGATGGTAGATTTATTTAGGGACGCTGGTGGGTCATGGACTGGTATCTTTTAACTTGGATTTTATTCCATTTAAATCGTACTTCTTCTTAACATATTTAACAACACTAAAAAAATCATACAGTCACAGAATGCAGACATCAATTGCATAATAGTTTGTTTCATACCGGGAAATCTGCATAATTCATTCTCCATTATAATATAGTACGGCCTTTCATTAACAACATAAACGAACTGTATCTTCTTATAAAAGATTAAAAGATAAAACATTGTATTATGGTCGGTGTATCAGCGGTACTTATGTAGTTGTCAGCATAAATTCTATTTATGGACAAATTATATCAGAAAAGTTAAAGGCTAAAATAAAGACTTAGTTCTACCATGGATTATTACATAATTCTAAAAATGATTCAAATTGTGAATTTATTATTTATAAGTAATAACTCTTGTCCTTCATGGATCTCAAACATCGTGGGATAATTAGTTTTGCGTGTGTCTGAGTCTATTTTTTCCGATGTATATGGTCTTCGATTTCTAACACAACTTTTCTCTATTAATAAGCCTAGTATGTCTGTTTGCATAATCATCCACAGAAAATATAGATTTTGGTATAAAATGGGCTTACTTTTATAAATCTTAATACAAATGTGTGTGATATGATTCTTTTGACATATCCCTCATGCAGTTTTCGAGGTTTGAGATATGTTTGGCAATATTTTCAACAACAAGACTGTTGGTATAAAAAAGAAGATGTGGTATGATTGCTAATGAGACAACTGTCCACAAGAGACCAAAATGACACAGAAATTAACAACTATAGGTCACCGTACGGCCTTCAACAATGAGCAAAGCCCATACCGCATAGTCAGCTATAAAAGGCCCCGAAATGACAAGGTAAAACAATTCAAACGAGAAAACTAACGGCCTTATTTATGTACAAAAAATGAACGAAAAACAAATATGTAATACATAAACAAACGACAACCACTGAATTACAGGCTTCTGACTAGGGACAGGCACATACATACATAATGTGGCGGGGTTAAACATGTTAGCGGGATCCCAACCCTCCCCCTAACCTGGGACAGTGATATAACAGTACAACATAAGAACGAACTATAAAAATCAGTTGAAAACGGCTTAACTCATCAGATGGACAAAAATACAAGTGGACGTGGCAGGGTACTTGTACATCCCAACAACAAAAAGACACTAGGAACAGATCTGAGAGTACTCGCAGTTATCTGACAGCTAGTTCAAAGCCACTAACAACTAATAAAAAAATCATGCATCTAAGACTAAATTATCAATCCGTACACATCCAACATCCAACGGATTTAGTGTAAAGACGTCATAAACAGTCAGAGAAAAACATGACCTTGTGCAATGCCAAGATACAGGTATCGACAGATTGTAGATCCATGAATGTGTATATGTATAAAATATACTAGTAATATTTAGTTTGCTTTTAATTTACTGATAACAAAATCAATATTTATACCAATAAAAACAATATTCAATGATCTTATTACAGTGTTGAATTGGTAACCTTTTAGAATAAGTTTATTTAAAGGAGCGATAAGTTTACAAGGATCATTTCTAAATTTCCGGGCACGGTTAACAACATTTCCGTAAAAATGAGGATGTGCTATCCCGTTTAAAATAAGTTTTCTACAGGTACAACCAAACTTCAAAACCAAATCTTTATATCTATGGAAAAATTTAGTAAAGGTTTTAAGTAATTTATGGTAACGATATCCCTGGTTTAGTAATTTACCAGTAATACATAGATTACGTTCGTTAAAATCAAAAACGTCACAACAGACACGGGAATAGCGAACGAGCTGTGAAATATAAACACCGTAAGATGGTGCCAAAGGAACATCACTTTGGTGTATTTTTGAGAAAAAAATCTACATGTGCTATCACACGCACACATATCATGGCTTATAATTCAACCCATCAGGAATTTTCACTAATGCTGTAAATGTCCTTTGTAAAAAAGCTTTAAAGGCATTGTTTTGTATTAAAAAATGCTTTATTCAGATAAGATGGATGTTTCATCCCATATGAAACCTTTTAATTCTTGTGTTAGCCCAATATCACTGTATTGTAGTCAGATATGGTCACTAAATATTGTGAAGAATAACAAAACTATTGAATCTCAATACTTATCAATGGACTCAGTAAAACTCCAAATCAAATTTGCAAAAAACCTACTTGGAGTAAATTCAAAGGCAATAAATACAGCTGTATTAGCTGAATTGGGAATGTACGCTATTGGTATACAGATCCTAAAGTCTTCTGTAGGATTTTGGTTGCATATTTTAAACTGAAATGAAAAAGAGTGTTTATAAAGTTAACAAGCAGTTAAATGATGGATTTGCTCCAAAAATTTAAATGCTACTATTTTAATTGAATTTCACTTATGTTTGGGAAAATCAATGTACCTTTTCTAAAAAACGAGTACTTTCAGCCCTAAAGAAGAAGCTTAATGAAAATTACAATATATTTTGGAAAAATTGTCTCTTTAATGATGATAATTCAATAAATAGAAATAAACAAAGGACCTACAGAAATATTAAAGTAAAGTATGAACTTAAAAAGTACCTGTTATTGAAATTTGGAAAAATGTTACAAATAATTATGCAAAAATAATGCTATTGAACGTGGTCGATACAATAAAACAGCCTTAGAAAATAGAATATGTCCCTTATGCCATAAAGAGGTGGAAGATGAATTTCATTTTATCATAATATGTACAGAACTCAATAAACCTAGGATCAAAATGTTTCATTGAAATTTCTAATATTGTTCCCTGTTTTAATTCAATTAGTAATGAAAACAAATTAGATTTTATATTTTCTTGCGAAGAATGTGATATATTAGTTATCATTGTTAACAGTGTAAGTGTATAATGAGAGAAACAACTATGATGTCAATACAAGAACTGTGTATGAATCATGACTAATATTATAATATATATGATCAAAATATTTGAAATGATAACTTTATAGAGGAGGCATGTTGTCAAAAATAGTATTGTAATAAATATTAACATTTTCTTTTTTTTTTTCAATACTACATGTTCGTATTGTTTTCTGTCTATCGTTTTGTTATTTATATGTTTTTCTTTAGTAACAATTCTATTGCTTGGATTTTAAACTTATAAAATTCTTATTCTTATTCTTGTTCACACACACAGAGAGAGCATGGGTTACAATTTGCTTATCTAAATTTCAGATAATTTTTTTTATTCAGTAAGGGATGAGCTATCACATGACACTACTTTCAACCAAATAGGGCACTTCGTATCATCTTGTTGACAAAAAATTCCTAGTACCAAATATTTTTGAGATCAAAATACTATATATTCTATGGATGATTATGGAAGTCCGACATAAACATTTTATGAACTGAGAAAAATTGTGTAAACAATCGTAGACCAAATCTACAGAGGATAGACTCCGACAAATGCAAAACTAATTATTCCACGCTGTGTTAGCGCCCTGAGGTGCAAGAGTTATTACTCATATGTAATAAATTTACATTTTGAATCATTAATAGAATTATGTAATAATACATATGTGTGAAGTAAGCGGCTGGTTTGTTATTCGTTATTCGATATTCAAAACCCAACCTGTCTCTAGCAGACGCATCGATATTCAAAATGTCTCAGTAAATAATCATAAATTTTGAATTAAAAAAATATGAATTTATTGCTGGCGATCGGTTGGATATTCACATACATTAGTAATACACGGTAGAATTAAGTCTTTATTTTACTTTTTACCTAATCGGATGTTTCTTGTCCATAAAACTGGATGATTATTAATCATTGCACCAGATATGGTGAGACAGAGACCGTGTTGTAAGATTTGAAACATCTAGTTTAGAAAATCTATTGCTTATGTGACAACTTGGTATAATTCAATGGTTTGGGGTTTTTTATAGATAAACCGTTCGTTTTTTTTTTTCATTTGAATAATTTTATACTTTCTCATATTCTATTTAAAATTAAATAGATGTGGTATAATTGCTTATGGAAAAACTTTCCATCAAAGACCAAATGACATAGATGTTAGAAACTATAGATTTCCGTTAAAAACCATACCGCATAACAAAAAAGTATAACAAAAATACTGAACTCAAAGGCAAATTCAAATAAAGTCCATAAAAACTGACAAAATCGAACGCTATCAATAAATAACAATAAAGAATATCTTATGTATGAACAGAATTTTGAATAATTAAAATGCTATCTATGAACACATGTTACAGATGTAGGTTATATACGTTAAAATGTCAACATTTTGTTGATTGTTCAATATAGTGCGTGCATGCTTTTGACATTAGTTATTATTATTTAAGCAATATATTTTCATGATTTTGATAATTACAGAAGACATTTTTTTCTTGAATAAAAAAATGAGAGAGCTGTGAAAAACAACTGCCATATTCCTGACTTGGTACAGGCATTTGCCGAAGAAAATGGAGGGTTAAACCTGATTGCATGGCTAGATAAACCTCCCACTTGTATAACAAGTGTTTAGAGTCCGTTACAATGATAAAATTGGGTTATCAACCCAAACAGATATAATAGATGAATGTGACAATAATTGGGATACAGCAGTCAAAACTGTGTAAACATACAACACAACTGACTAAAAAATTCAAGCGATGTCCATTTCAACATGGTTGGATTACTTTTTGTAAATACTTTTGTACCGAACGTTAGAATAGGAAAATTCATTTTTTTTTTTTTTTTAGTTTTCGTTGGAAGTGGACCTTAATGATACATCCGTCGATTGAAAAAATAATCTAGCAATAAGTTGTGATTTCAATCTGTAGTTTTTACGAATGTGTCCTGCAGCTAATCCTGAATATTCCGGAGTGAACGGAATTTTAAATAATGGACATGGTAATGCCGCAGTGAGGGATTCTGGATTCACTTCAACTCTGAAATATTACGGAGTAGGGAAACCAAGTTTAACGCCGGTCCGAAATACTACGGAGTGACTCAAGAATATTCCGGATAGAAGGAACGGGATTCAGCGGTAGATCAGAGGGTCCCAAAACATACCATTGAAATTATTGGAGTACCGAAGCACTAACTATTTAGCCTCTGATATCCTTAGATTGATCTCTGTAACTCTCTCTAAACAGTAAGAAGACTCCAAGCCGGACGATTAAAACCATAATTTGAAAGGGAAAAAAACAATGGTTCACAGAAGTAAAAACAGAATCCGTCCATATTACACAGCTGTTTCCACCTCCATTATGAATGCATGGGGTAGCCTCCGTTATGTAATTAAGAAAGGGATGTTACTTAAAATAGCGCCAATGAGGGCAATAAATGCATACACACTTTACATAAACCATCTTCTTTAAGCTACTATATATGATATTGTAAATTTCAGTAACCTGGAAACTACCAGCACCAACGGAATAACTCCCACAGGACAAGTATAGGATTTGAAGAGCAATAACTTCAATAACGAGTCATTGTATATATTGTCTTGATGATCATTTTTGCTATCATAATTTTGGAAACAAAATTGGTAAAAATCATAATTAAAGGCCAATAACTCCAATAAGGTGTCGTCGCACATTTCGACCATTTGACCTTTTTATAGATCTTGTCTTGCTGATCGTTTTTTTGTATTTAAAGTTTTTCTTCGTCTATTATTGTTTTCCAGAAAAATTTTCAAAAACGAAAAAATGGTAAATTCGTGATTTAAGAGAAATAACTCCTAAAAGAAGCCGTCTGACAGTTTTGATGTAAATGAACAGTAGGTAGATCTCAATATTCTGAACATGTCTGTCCTTCTCAGATTTTCTCTACTCATCGTGGATTTCAAGATATTATTTTACACCTATGTTCTATTTTTAGCCATGGCGGCCATGTTGGTTGACAGTTTGAGTCATCAGACAATATTTTCAAAACTAAATACCCAAATGATGATTGTGACCGAGTTTGGTTAAATTTGGCCTAGTTGTTTCAGGTTTTTGTAAAAGTTATCGACGACGACTGACGATGACAATGACGACGGACGACGGACAACGGACCCCAAGTGATGAAAAAAGCTCACTTGGCCCAGTGGGTCAGTGGGTCAGTTGAGCTTCAAAAATGAAAATTAATTCTTAGGAAATTAAGATGAGGTGCAAACGACAGATACTTGTATGAATGAAATAATGGCAAACACAAAGTGATGGCAATGTCTAGAACTAATTTATCATGGAATTATATATCAATATATCTTCTGTTGTGCAAACAAAACGTTCATCATAACTAAAAGTTTTCATTTTCGCCAAAACATGTTTCAATGGAAGGACAAACAAATGTTTCTGTGGATGCCAAATGTTTGTAAGAATCGTTTCCGGCCAGGACTGGAGTTAGATAAAAAGAAATATGCTTAGGAAAGAAAGGTGAGAACGATAGACACTTCTATGACAGAGCTAAAGGCAGACAATGTACATTCTATACAGAGATAATTTTTCATTTCATATTGTTAATTATCCATTTTTAGATGCTGACTTTCCCTTGGCACCATCTTATGGTGTTTACATATCTCAACTTGTTCGATTTGCTCGTGTAAGTAACAACGTATTTGATTTTAACGAAAGAAATCTCTGTATTACTGAAAAATTGTTACATCAGGGTTTTCGATATCACAAACTTGTTAAAACATTTACTATATCTTATCATTGGTACAAGGACATCATTCATAAATATAAATCAACGTGCAGACATTTTATACGTTCAGGTATTTCACAACCCATCTTTTATGGTAATATCCTATACAAAGCACAAAAATGTCGTCATTCACATCAAAAGCTAACCAAACCTTTAGACAGACTTATTCAGAAGGGATATAGTTACAATACTGTTGTAAGGTAATTAAAGATGGCATTTTTTAAATTAATATTGATTCACTCATAGGGTCTTTACATTAAAAATAAACACATTTAGTTTAAAACCAGTTGTTGGCATGATACGGGTTATTGAAATAAGGAGATTTGGTATGATGCCAATGAGACAACTATCAACCGAAATTCAGTGAAGTGGATGTAAGCAATTATAGGCAACCGTATAGCCTTCAACAATGAGAAAAACCCATACCGTATAGTCGGTTATAGAAGGCTCCGACATGAAAAATATGAATCAATTCAATTGAGAAAACTAACGACCTAATTTATAATAAAACAATTTACGAAAAACACATTTGACAGACATGAACCAACGACAACCACTGAACTACTGGCTCCTGACTTGGGACAGGCACATAAATAATGTGGCGGAGTTAAACATGTTTGTGAGCGCTCAACCCTCATAAGAACAAACTATAAAAATCAGTTGAAAAAGGCTTAACTCATCAGATCGATACAAAAAAGAAAAACATCCCCCTCTCCCCCAAAAAAAACAGACAGGACATGGCAGGGTATTTATCCATCCTTCATCCTTAACAACAAAAAAGACGCTATGTACAGATCTGAGAATACTCGCAATTACTGACAGCTAGTTCAAAGCCAATAACAACTATAAAAAATCATGTTTTCTAAGACTTTAATATCAATCAGTACACATCAGACATCGGATGGATTTAGTGTAAAGACGTCATTAACAGTCAGAGAAAAACATGACCTTGCGCAATGCCAAACTATAGGTATCGAAAAAAAGTTAAATCACAAAAATACTGAACTCCGAGGAAAATTCAAAACGGAAAGTCCCTAATCAATTGGCAAAATCAAAAGCACAAACACATCAAACGAATGGACAACTGTCATATTCCTGACTTGGTACAGGCATTTTCTTATGTAGAAAATGGTGGATTAAACCTGGTTTTATAGCGCTAAACCTCTCACTTGTATGACAGTCGCATCAAATTCCATTATATTGACAACGATGCGTGAATAAAACAAACAGACATAATAGGTAAAAATGTCAAAATAGACAGATTGTAGTACCGTGAAAGTACATATGTGTATAACAATTATATTAAGTATGGTTTTGATTTACTGATAACAAAATCAATATTTATACAATAAAAACAATGTTCAACGATTTAATTACATTGTTAAATTGGTAACCTTTTAGAATAAGTTTATTTAAAGGATTGATAAGTTTACCCGGATCGTATTTATATTTCCGGGCTCGGTTAACAACATCACCGTAAAATTTAGGATGTGCTTTTCCGTTTGAAATAAGTTTTCTACAGGTACAGCCAAACTTGCACACCAAATATTTGTATCTATAGAAGAATTTAGTAAAGGTTTTAAGTAATTTGTGGTAATGAAATCCCTGACTTAATAATTTACTAGTAATACATAGATTACGCTCATTGAAATCTAAAACGTCACTACAGACACGGGCATAGCGAACGAGTTGGGATATATAAACACCGTAAGACGGTACCAAAGGAACATCACCGTCCCAAAAAAGGAAAATTAACAATAGGGATAGGGAAAGACAAATCATCCCTTTTGTCGTAAATTTTTGTGTAGTGTTTCTGGTGTAACACTTGAATATCTAAATCTAGGAAAGGAAAGTTATTGCTGTTAATATTTGATTTATTTAAAGTAGGTTCCTTTGGGTAAATTTTATCACTATGATTAGAGAGAATTCTTGATTATTTAACGAAAAAATATAAGCAAGATAGCCTAGTGTTGTTGAATTTATCAATTTAATGGAATTTAGACGGGTCTTTACCGAGTTTGGCCATAAGCTGTGATTCACAACAGTATAGGAACAAGTCTGCTATTAAGGGACACAATTAGTGCCCATAGGAATATCTACAACCTGTCGATAACTTGGTTGTCGAAACGTATATAAATGTTGTCAAGGAGAAAATTTACGGCTTTAATCATCTCATCACGACTCCAGTAAGTATATCTAGCATATTTACCTTTCTCATTTGAGAAAAAGGCTTTATATGAGTTGCAGCAATAAATTTGCATTCAGATTTATCAAACGACCATTAAATCAAATAGGAAAACTTGTGTTTGATAGGATCGTGAGGAATTGTAGTATAAAGAGTGGAAAAGTCAAAACTGTCAACCGAATCAAAAGAACCATCAAAAGCACGTAAATTTATCTGAAACACCCAAAGAATTTTTTACACTCCAAAAATGGTTAATTCCACTATTTTCATAATGTTTTATTACAAAAATTAATGATAAGTTCTTGATAGTAGTTAAGGAACCCGTTGCAAGCACCGACAGATTAGTAGTAGAACACTTACTAGAGGCCGAGATGAAACGATATTTTACGGTTTTTTTTTTTTTTGTGAAGTTTAGGTAACCAATACATAGTGGGGATCTTCAAATGTTCAGAGGAGGCCTTAAGATGAGCTGTGGTAGTGACATGGAGCACAGCGTTGAATGTAGTTCTTATGTTCTTCTCGTATATTTTATGATGTTACGAAACTAAACCCCCAACGGGAGGTGTTGTGCTTGATTTTCATATGATGAAGACATAATCTTTCAATTAGTTTAATTGAGGTCTGAAAGTGGCATGTAAGTAACTGTTATTAGTCCTTTGTTAATTTATGTTGATCATTGTCATTTTGCTTAGTTTCTTCTGTTACCTATTACTCTCAAATCGTACTTTCGTGTTAATTTGACCTGTTGACACAATTTGTAATGCATTTCTGTAATTCAATGTTTACTTATTTTGTGTTATATCTCGTCTCACTATTTTTATATATGTACCACCTTTGATAAGTATTTGATATGACGATAAATTCACTTGTGTACTCGTAATGTGAATAACGAATTTATTAATTTTGTGAAAAAAGGTTTACTTCCGTACTCCTAACAACAAAATAATTATACTTAAATTTACCTGTGTACGTTGTTTTATTTGACGTCATTTTTTCCCAGGTTAGAGTTGTCTTTTTGACGCTGTTCCTACATCTTTTTTATTAATATTGCATTTATATTCTGTCAAAGAACAAACTTATTCGTTCAGTGTATGTTTACTTGTTTTTGTTTAAATGTCGTTTTGATCGAGTTCAGCCATTTCAATTGATATTTTATAGTGTGTCTTTTTATGTTGTAATGTTACACTACTGTCTCAGGTTAGGGTGAAGGTTGGCGCCTGTTAAAACGTTTAAACCAGCGGTATTCGTATGCATCTGTCCTAAGTCAGGAGCCTGTTGTTCAGTGGTTGTCGTTTGTTGGTGTGGTTCATAAGTGTTTCTCGTTTCTCGTTTTTTATATTGATTAGACCGTTGGTTTTCCTGTTTGAATTGTTTTACACTAGTCATTTTTGGGCCCTTTATAGCTTGCTGTTCGGTTTGAGCCAAGGCTCCGTGTTGAAGGCCGTACTTTGACCTATAATTGTTAACTTTTATACATTGTTACTTGGATGTAGAGTTGTCTCATTGGCACTCATACCACATCTTCTTATTTATATCAAAATCGGACTCTGACTTCTTTTAAACTGAGCTTTACTGTGCGTATTGCTGTAAGTTTGTTTATTCCCCATTGGCTAGAGGTATAGGGGGAGGTTTAAGATCTCACAAAACATGTTTAACCCCGCCGCATTTTTTGCGTCTGTCCCAAGTCTGGTACCTCTTGCCTTTGTTAGTCTTGTATGTTTTTTTAAGTTTTGGTTCATTTATATGTTTGGGAGTTTAGTGTAACATCAATTTTCGCTGAACCAGTATACATTATTGTTTAGGGGCCAGCTGAAGTCCGCCTCCGGGTGCGGAATTTTCTCGCTGTGTTGAAGACACATTGGTCGTCTTGGGCTGTTTTCTGCTCTTTGGTCGGGTTTTTGTCTCTTTGACACATTCCCCGTTTCCATTCTCAATTTTGTATATGTTAGACTCAGATCGACGTCCGGTCTCTAATCGACGTCCGTTCCTCAAATCGACGTCCAAATTTGACGTCACATCTCAAATCAGTGTCCAATATTTTAACCCTTTAATCGACGTCCAATGTGACGTTATGAATCACAAAAACGACGTCTGATCGATGAGAGTCTCCTCTCATCGCGATGTCTATAAATTTCATAGAATCATTTATTTTCAAATTGATTTTTGTTTATATTATCTGTATCTTTTTGTCTTTTTGAAAAAATAAAACAACATGTTATAAATTTAATGCGTCCGAAGCGCTTTTCTGGATTTACCTTCATCAAGAACTATTAGCTTACCGAAACTATAACTGTTTGTTTTCTTTTATTGGTATAAAATAAAAGGACATATTTAACATCAGAAAATTACAATAAGACGATCACCGACATCATTATTACTTTTACATGTACATGCATAATAATATTTTGGTGAAAGACGTTCATATTCTCGACCTACGTTGTCGTTTTCTTTTCTTGTTCATATAAACAAATAAATGTGGGTATACATTGTACGACAATGAGACAACAACCCAAAGACAAAGATAATCGAAAGACATCTAGAGGGCAGTACATCTATAGCCCTCTATAATGCTATATAGACTCAAACAATAGAAAGAATAAAAACGTACGGTAAATTGTTGAAAAGTATTATAATTTGGTCTTAATATGTTTTTCACCAACTTTTTGAGTTTTAGGTTCAACCCACCCTTTAATAAAGATGAGATTTCACTGCGACATGTCCATAAAACAGACGTCGATTTGAGAAGCAAAAAAATGGACGTCGATTTAAGAACAACAAAAAAGACGTCGATTAGAGGGACATAAAATTGGCCGTCGATTTGGAATGTTATTTTATTGTGACGTCAGATTTGGACGTCGATTTGAGGAACGGACGTCGATCTGAGTCTTACATATATACAAAATGTTCTCTCTTTCATTGTCATTGCTTTGCACCAATTAGCCGAAATATAAACAGACCAACTGTTATATTTTTACTTTTTGTTTGTTTTTTTTTCCAGTTCTTTGTAAACAGATGTCCCATACATTCTATCATGTTTATCAAATAAACATTCTTGTATACGCGTAATTATAATTCATGATATTTGATAAATTTTTGTTATTATCAAATTATGAATTGTGCATTCGTTAGTTACTGATAGTAGTATATCTATACACTAACTTAACCTTCGCTAGAGTTACTGCTTCAACAATTACAGAACTCAAAACTTATCAATTACAAGTCAATACACTATTAATTTTGTTAGCAACTTATTACAAAGTATAAAAAGAAAACGTGTATTGACTTAGCTTGAAGGTTTGAGTCGAAAGTTCTAGTCAAAATTTTAGTTATGCTTGATTTCCAACTCGAAGTTTATTTCAATGCGTGAAGTGTAATTCGAAACGAAACTCGAACTCTAATTCGACCTGGAATTTGACTCGGACTCTTACTCGAACATCAACTCAAAGTCTAACTAGAAGAAATTGGACTTCAACTCAAACTTTGATTCGAACTCTAACTAAAATCGTTGCATCACTCACAGCTTGGGTAGAGGAATTTAATATCAAATTTGTCATTTAGCACTGGAAATTAATTTTCTATATTTCATACCACATACTTAACACTACTGTGCTTGTCTTACGAAGTTTTGAGTTCGTTTATCAACCCTAAAACAATTATAAATCCGTTTTTAAAATTCAGTTCTACCTTATTTTTTTGTAGATTGGACAAAAGTTATTCAAACCTAAATTCTTCCTCAACTGACATTCTTTACATATGATATTATATTTAATAAAGCAGAACATATTGAGTGAAGACAGTAATGTCCAAAACTGTTTAAGTTCGTGACCTTGACTTTTGACGTCAAGAAACGGTTTCATGCAATTTAAACTTTTTATGTTGCCATGACGATCACCAATAAAATAAGACTTAACATACAATATTTGAGTTACCTCAGTTCAAGAAGGGAGACGAAAGATACCAAAAGGACATTCAAACTCATAAGTCGAAAATAAATGACAACGCCATGTCAATAAAAGAAAAAGACCAACAGACAAACAACAATATACAAAACTAAAGACTGAGAAATCAATGAAATTATAAGTATATTTTAGTTTTGAATCGCACCCCCATTTTTTTCAGATACAGTACAGACCATTTCTGGTGTAATGAAGGGTTATGAATTATAAATAAATATGAGGTGGACCTATTTATCCCTTCCCTTATCTTTGATAACTATTTAAGATTGTCAGAAATTTTCAGAATATTTATACCCCATTTATGGGCAATTATGCCCCATTTATGGGCATTATGTTTTCTGGTCTGTGCGTCCGTCCGTCCGTTCGTTCGTTCGTCTGTTCGTCCGTCCGTCCGTCCGTTCGTTCCGCTTCAGGTTAAAGTTTTTGGTCGAGGTAGTTTTTGATGAAGTTGAAGTCCAATCAACTTGAAACTTAGAATATATGTTCCCTTTGATATGATCTTTCTAATTTTAATGCCAAATTAGAGATTTTCCCCCATTTTCACGGTCCACTGAACATAGAAAATGATAGTGCGGATGGGGCATCCGTGTACTGGGGACACATTCTTGTTTCATTTTGTTTTTTGCTTTTCAATTTTTTTAAACTTTAGTAACGAACAAACATTAACCACATTTTTTATCTTTGGGACGTTTTGGGTTTTTTTTCACAATGTTATTACTGATATTTCAATTATTATTTTTTTAGAATGGTTGCGGTCAGATTATTTTAAAAATCATTTTAAGACTGACTAGATGATCAGCTACAACTTTAGAAAATGATTTTCTAATCATAGCCAAGTTTTGAAGCAGATCGTCCATTTTAGAATTTTTCAGATTTAGTAATCAAGGTCGCAGTCATTTAAAAAGGCTGTCGTGTGACCAAAGATCAGCCCGAAATTCTCACAACTTATTCATTCAAATTAGATTTGGTTCATAACGTAATTTTTCATTTTTTTTCTTTCTTTCTTGTTTTATCGGGATTCTTACAGCAATAAGACCTAACAGGGTTTTTTTTCAAAATTCAACATTTATTTTATCATATTTTCTATTTTTAGCGATGGTGGCGATGAAGATTGATCTGCATGACCATCGTTTAAAATATGAAAGGAGACATTTAAAGAATGATAATGGCCAAGTTTTGATTCGTCCAGGTGTTTAACAGAATATATGTTAACAGTTTACGACAGACAACGGACACCAAGTGACGAAAATAATGGTCCTTTCATCTACAATATTTTATTTCGTTTGTTGTTTAAGAATAAATCAGGCCGTTAGTTTTCCGTTTGAATTGATTCAAATTTTTCACGTCGAAGCCGTTCATATCTTACTTTACGGTATGGGTTTTGCTAATTGTTGATGGCCATATGGTGACCAATATAACTAACTTCCATGTCATTTAGATTTTGGTGGAAAGTTGTCGTATTGTCATTCATACCATATGTCATTTTTATGGCATACAACAGTGGTTTTGTTATGTGCAAAATTTTAAGAATATAACAACTAATTAAGATACTTATTAACATATTCGAAAAGATTTTTTCAATCTGCATTTTTTGTCAAATACGATTCTCGTACCTAGGCTAAAGGGTCAGATATTTCTATCACACATTTTTGTAATTATAATCAGAGAACACCACAAGATCATTTTCAGTGTTCAAAATTGTCAGTGTACAGTGAAATCGAGAAAAAAATACACATATCGTATCATTATTATCTTAACAGCTAATATTTCATAAACTGACATAACAAATATTGTTTAAACTACTTATTAATCATCAAAATTGACAGTAGTTTGACACATTACGTTTTATAAATATTGATAGATGAACAATTGTTGTTTATAACTAACAGTTCTCTCGTTTCACAGTTGTAAGATAAACCGGTCGGCAGATTGATACCATCGGCTGCTGTCAGGACAATATCATGTTTCTGTCCGTCATTAGATATTCTATGAATGTTGTTTGAACCTTTCCCTGATACATACACATCACCACGGTCGTCTACAGCCAAATCACGAGTATCTTTCAGGTCAGGACTGTTGTATATCTCACGTTCTCTGCCATCCAATGTTACACCGAAGACTTCATCACTATCACGGTCAGTCAGGCGCGTAGCAACCCGTACGCAAAAACGCAGTTGCGTACACATCGAAAATGTTACAAAAATAAAAAATATGGTAAATCTAGTAAGAATAAAACTAAAGTAATAAATTAAATTAAAAACTATAATACAAACATGTTAATAATCACTTTGTAGCTATATTCCGTTCCAAAATAACTTTTCATTTACGGAACCAGCATTATGATTATGTTGCTGATGCAAACAATTAAAATGGTCCTCGAGGTGTCCAGCAGAAGACAATTATATGCCTCCTTTCCTAGTCCTGATATCTATTCTGAAGATTTCAAAATAACTGACGAAATAAAATATGACGTTCTAAAGAGACCATGGACAACGATTCATTCTCGTGATTTTCCTCTGAGGTATGGATAGTCTTAATTCATACCGGTCGTCATTACAGATTTTTTAAACAGCCCAGTCAAACTTAAGTTTAACGGGGGTGGTAAAGGGTAATTTTCGTGCATCGTGTTTACCGGTTTTTGTTTTTTTTTTTTTTTTAATTGACGATCAACGTGTTTTTACTTTTTTTTTTATTTTTACGTTCGGTTGTGCAAGACGGGTGCCTCGTTCAAAGTGTTTCCCCAACTTAATTATACGTGCTTCGAGATTAAAAATGCTTATTTTCTATGCTTCGAGATTTAAAGTGCTTGCTTTCCGTGCTTGGTAAAATTAAAAGACTATCGTTTTGGAAGTTAATAAAAAGAAATCAGAAATAATTTGATGATTTTCCTTATAGATTTTGAGACTTCAAACGTATATATTATATACTTGCCAGTTAAAGGTTTCCAACCTATGATATGCATTCGTTATAGTATTTTTTTTATCACGTTCATTGACGAAATTATTTCACGTTCACCGTGAAATTGTTATTCCTTCTTTGTATTCAACGTTTTTTTCCGTGCAAGTACCACCCTTTACCACCCTTTTAATCTAGACTCTCTTAACTAACTAGTAACGAATATTATTTTTAATCTAATTTAATCAAGCTCAACCAACTACACAGTAGAAAATCCAAATTCCTAAGCCAACAGTACTTGTTTGTTTTTCTCTAATAAATATTTTTTTTTAATTTTTTTTTCAAAAGTTGACTTGTTACTCATGAAAATAAGATTTCCGTGAGGTCATTTTAAGTCCCAGGAAATTGCGAGAATGCAGGATTTTGCACCATTTACCCCAGAGCTTCTGGGGGACTTAAGGACCCAGACCCCCTGCCGTTTGACTTTCTCCGCCGGCATTGAGTACACATCATATTGGCCTAGCTACGCCCCTGTCAGTACAATAGACATCACCATCTTTGTTGGCACAAATAACCCAAGGATAAAATGTTGTTTGAATTGTATTTAGTATGACGTCCATTATCACTGAACTAGTATACATTTTTGTTTCGGGGCCGGCTGAAGCACGCCTCCGGGTGCGGGAGTTTCTCGCTGCATTGAAGACCCATTGGTAGCCTTCGGTTGTTGTCTGCTCGGGTTGTTGTCTCTTTGACACATTCTCCATTTCCATTCTCAATTTTATTTACCATTGATATCCACTATGGTTAGAGTGAAGCGTTGATTGTTTACCCAGATCTTATCCTTTACACTGGTGATTCCTCTACAACATTCTTCAACGTTAATTATCCCACCAGGCTTTAATGTTGTCAGGTCAATGATCTGGATAACTTCATCACTTACAGATACTTTAGCATGGTTGTTGCCATACAAGGTAATATTAAATGGTAAATCATCCAAATTAATCACTTTGGGTTTGGATCCATCAAGTTGGCAAACATAAAGTTGTCTACCCCCGTTCTGACAAACGAGTAACCTGTGACCAGGAATAAAGCAACCTGGGAAAATACTCACACCATCACCTAATTGTTTGGTCTGGAATGAACTTGTCAATGCTAAAATTTTTTCGTCTCTGACAAGAAACTGACCTTGTAAATCGATATATAGTACAGACATTGGTACTGGGACAGTGTCTACCGTTATTGCACCCAAGTCTGGGATAAACTTCTTTATGTTCGACGCTGACTCTGAAGGATGATATGTTAGTATAGGAACAGTTGCTGTTTGAATTTCTCTCATTTCTAATTCTTTTTGGTGGGTTTTTGCATCTAGATATTTTACTGCCTGGAATAAATGAATTTCAGATGTATGTTGCTTCAGTGATTTTAGATCTTTCTTCCATATTGACAGTGAGTCAGTGCTGGACTTGATTTTATCTTTATTTCGGGACACTGTCTCGTTACATTGTTTATACTTATTATCAATGCCTTTATGTATATCTGCTTTTAATTTATCCAAATGAGCAATAAATTTCTGTTTGATTTCCGACACTCTTTTCTTGATTTCATTTCGACATTTTGACAAATCTTCAAGTGTCATCTCAGTTTGACTCAGTATGTTCTCTGTAACTTGACTTATGTTGTCCATCCTTCTCTCTAGGTCAGAAATAGCGGTGCCATCTTTAGCCCCTAGCAGCTATTTCGAGTGAGATTATGGGCTTGCAATTTTAATGTGATACAGGTACACATGAAACACAGATAACATTATCATGTTGGCAGCAGTACAGTACAATCTTTTGATCGGGATAATTCTCACAGTTCTTTGGACAATTTAAGAAGCGAATAACTGAGTTGTATTTCTTTTATTGGTACTACTTGTGAGGCGGGGACATCCTTTCATGAACTCTGGCACATACCTTACATACAAGTTGACTGCAATCACTGTACCAGGATACGGCTTCTGTGTCTTCATCACCACGCTGACAACTGGTACAGAATTTACTTTCCGCCATTTCTAACCTGCATGTACAAAATAATACATTAAATATATATGAAAACAGTGGCGTCTTATTTCGACCACAAATTGTAGCTAAGATTAAACTGTTTATTATATGTTTGTGTATAATTGTGGAATTAATGTACAAACATTTACTGTCAAATGAAGGTTTTAATTCGGAAAGAAAGATGGCGACTTTGGTTCTGATATTTTCTACTACAAAAATAACGAAAAGACATCTGTTAATAGATTAAGGACCTCTTGAAATGTTTTTCTTTATGTAGGGGTTTTTAAAGGTCAGCTTTGACTTCACTTTAAATCAGTTGGATTCTTTATTTTAATCAAGTTGTTTTATCATTTCTTTTTTTTTTTTTATATCATTATTTTTATGAAATTCGCCTTATATCGTAATATCTGGTGATTTACCGTCGAATGATTGTTATGTACAAAGTTTCATAAAACTTTTTCAATATTAATCTGCGTTTGATAATACAATTGAAACTTCAATATTTGATTCAAAATCAACATCGCCCGGGGGAAATGCGTCAATAGTCCTCGGATTAATGTTAAACATGTTTTATTGTTGATTATCAATTATCTAATGTTAATAATAAATTTAAAACACTTGATTTTGTTGGTCATGACTTGAGCAAAAGTAGAAAAAACTGTCGACACTAGTCGCAGATTATACACTGTCAATGGTATTTTCATATGCAGTGTGAATATCAAAGACTTTTCAGATCTTGAATAAATTCTTTTCTGAAACTGTAAGTAATTACATGGTTTACCGAGATGTAACAGGTTGGCCAATCTTCTTGCTAAAGATACATGTTTGAACTTAATTCTAAAAATTTCCTGCTCAATAAATTAAATGAAGTTTCAATTTTGTGTAAAGTCCCGAGAGAATGAATTACATTGAACGAATAGGAAAGTTTGAGTTTAAAAAAAGAAACTCCTAACACAATATAGTTAACTCAAATATTACTTATTAGATTCTCTATCACAGTATCTTTTACAAATTTCTCAGTTCTATTCAGAGAATTTTGGGAGATAATTTTTATGATTAATCATTCCCTGCGACCTTACATTGTCTCATTTCGCTGTGAGAAGACGAAATAATTTACGTTTTAACTACTTGGAAGGCCCGATTCGAATGATTCCGACAACAGCAATAAGCGTGTCCTACATCATTTTGTAGATACATCAATGCAGATTTACGACATAACATGATATAGTTGGATAGACAGAATCGAAATATAACGAAACTTCGCGACCGAGAATCAATTCTCAAAAATGCAAATTAAGTACCTTGTGTTATATAAAGGTATGCATGTGGGTTTTTTTAAGAGACAAGTGCTTGCGATTTTATCATATTTTTCGAATCATTTATGAGTTTTAAAAAGAGTAATTCTCTATTGATGATTTAAAACGCCGCACAATGTGTAATCCACATGAGCACTTATACATGGAATTAAGAATCGAATTGAAAATAGAAAAAACTGGTTTGCTGATTGTCGGAATTCCAGCTTTTATACTAATTTTATCAAAACTTTTCATTTTTACTCAAATAAATGGTTCGCTAAATATATTAAAAACAATTTCTTCAGTGTATAATTGCAGTAAAACTTGCAGTTAATAGATATAAGAAGATGTGGTATGAGTGCAAATGAGACAACTCTCCATCCAAGTCACAATTTGTAAAAGTTAACCATTATAGGTCAAGGTACGACCTTCATTAAGTAATAATTTAATAAACATCTTTTAAAGGGTCAACAGTTTGAAAATAAAAATGAATGAAAAGGCTACAGTCGGAAATATATTTAAAACTTGACATGTCTCAAGGTGTCTTTCAGATGGAGAACAGCAATAAAAGCGCTGTTCCTTTGCTTTTTGATTTTATTCAGTGGGTATATAGATTTTTTTCGTATTTCGTTGGCTAATTTAATAAACACACACTTAACTCTGGGTACACAATCTGACATGATTTTTTTTCTTTCAAAAAGAACGAGAGAAAATACTGATTTTTAAAATTACTACTATACACGACTCTAATAAAATACTTAAAATGAAAATGGTATATAATCCATAAACTATAGTCTTTTTACGGTTTTATTTATATTTTGAGGTTTACTATTGCTGCATTAGTGTAAATCCAAAATAGCTAGGTCATATTCATTTGAAAACTAGTGACAGAAATACATACGCAGTCGCGTTGTGGTATAGGCCAAGGAACAAAAAAGTGTGTTTTAGTACATTTTTGTGAATTTCATTTCCCCCTTTTATTTTTCATTGGTGCGTTTAACCGGTCAATAGTTTCCAACTATTTTCCCTAGATGAAACTATTTGACTGCAAGCTTCACTAAATTTCGCGGAATTTCAACTGCAGCTACAATATTGGCCAACATGTTTAAAACAATTCATTCGGGACTATCGGAATTCATCTGAATTAATAACGTCCATTCCTAAAGTAGTTCGAACACACACCAATTCGCATCAGACGACAGGATCATGGCTCGGTCAGGGCAATTTGAATCGCTTTCAGATGAAGATTTGGAAGATTTAATTAAGGACAATGATGCCAAAAACACAAAATCAGTCACCCGAACTGCTGAAAAGATTACTTCCGACTATCTTAAAGAAAGACGACGAATGAAAATTAATGGTCAGCTGTGTCGTTCAGTCCTTGGCATACCATTGTGTTTGTTGTCTCTTTCTGTATAATAAAACACTTACTGTAGCGAATTGAAAGACATTCTCTGTAAACTTAATTTAGAACATTATTTTGATTCAAAAACTGCTATTAATTTGAAAACTGTAGAAGTGAACATTCAGCGCCTTTATTCAAACATATGGAATGATAATATACAACAAGTGCCAAAACTTCGTACTTATATAACTTTCAAATCTGCCTTTAATCAAGAACAGTATGTAAAAATCAATTTAACCAAAGTCGAACGCTCGCATTTAGCACAATTCAGATGTGGAATATTACTCTGAGGACTGAAACAGGACGATATATAGGTGAAAGACCAGAAGAAAGACTGCAAATTTTGCACTGCAGACGTGACCGAAACTGAAACTCATTTTTTACTAGACTGTACATTCTATTCTGATATACGAGAACATGTGTTTGGTGAACTTTTATTAACTACTTCCTTTATATCTATGGACAATAATGAAAAGCTTATTTTTTTAATTATAAGTCATATTCGAAAACTAGCCAAATATATCGTAGCCAAATATATCTGTTGAGATTACAGGCCTGGGACTATTATATAATAGTCCCAGTACAGGACATATATATAATAGTTCAAAAGACGCAATTCTGTTTACAAATAGCTTAATATCTTTATATTTTTAAAATTAACATTCGTCAACAAAAGATAATTTCATGAATCATTAGTTATTTTCAAGAACGTGATATAATTGTTTTATAATTATTTAATTTCATTTGAGGTGACTTATAGGTCCATTGGGCCGGGTGTATTAATATTTATCATATATTGTATGTTTATAATCTGTACATATTTACACATGTCACTATAATAAATAATTTACTTACTTACTTACTTACTTACTGACTGGATATTCGTGGAATAGTAAGTTTATTTCCCCTCAGATACAGCTATTGCCCTCGGCTACGCCTCAGGGCAATAGTTTCGCCTCGGGCACAATGAACTTACTATTCCACTAATACCCAGTCAATAAGTATAAAACATTGAAATTGAACATCGATTTTATAATCTGTGTGATAAACATCTGACTGAAGATGAAAATCATATTTTAGTAGGGGGTGGGGGGGGTCTTGTCCTGATTTTCACCCAGTTTGCCCCCAATACCTTTAATTGATGTTATTTTCTAAAAAATACCACACAATACCAAGTCCTATTCCCACATACAAGAGTATTTCTAATAGTGTCCACCTATGCAGCTGACAGAAACCAGGTGCGTAGAGCTACGTTTACGTCAAAACGCCGGGGCGTACACATGAATTTCGGAGAAATACATTAAATCTAGATATTGGTTAAAAGCACATAGACTTGTAATTCTTTCTTCAATGACTTGTAAATTTACTTTTAATCAGATTGTATCCTATTAAATATATTTTTTTTTTTTTTCATTTTTGTCATAGTCTGAATCTCTTCAGGTTCACACAAAACAGGAAAATGTCTATGCTATACTGATACTGACTGTAATTCAAATATATTTTATTTATTTAGTATTAACTGTCTATAGTCATGCTCTCTATGCAGTGATTTATAAAATTCTGGTAACTTTTATTAACGACATTGTACAAACCTTTTCATTTGATTAATTTGTGTACCTGCTATTTGTACAATAGTTGGCTGATTGCAGAATAAAACAATTATATGTATTTTTTCTACTAAAGAAGGAAACAATACATGTTTAATAATTATGACCTGTCAGTGTCAGCGCTTATATTATAATAACAGTCACACACTCCCCTCCAAAAAAAAAAAAACAACAAAAAAAAAACATTTACTTATATCTTATATCTGATAGTAGTATCACTTTATATTCATATATGATTAAATTGATATTATTAGAATAGATTATTATTGACCCAACATATTTAAAACATATAGTGACATATTTTGTTGTTATTTTCTCTTACAAATGTAGAAAAAATACATTTTTTTTTTACATAAGTATATATTTAGGTATTTTTTTATTTTACTTTCTACCAGGGCTCCGCCGAGGTGCGGTCGTACACGTAAAGATGATCTTGCTACACAACTGGAAACTATTCGTACAATTTATTCTGATTGTTAGAGGCGAAGGAAATTTGGTGCTTCCAGGATTTATTTTGTCATTTACATTGGTGTGTAACCACAGGCACTCGCCTCCGAATTTTGTTTTATCTATATACCGTTTTATAAAGTTGTATAAGTATTTTTCAAGTGAAGCGATGTCGACCTATTGCTAGTAAATAATAATAACTAAAAACTTTATAAATTGGTGCGTCCGATGCTTTTAAGGGACAAAAAACAGAACTGTGTGCCAGGGTTGGCAAAGTATTACCCGCCCGGGAAACCCCAGGTGGGAAAACCCGGGTTTTCCCGGGCTGGGCATTACTCCTTGAAACGGGTAATACTGGGCAATACTGGGCAATATGATTTTTTAAGCTTATTTTAACACAAAATAGTAAAGACTTGTTGCAGTTTCATAGTATTATAGCTAAATATATACATTTTATAACAAGGAATTATTTGAATCTGGAATAATTTTGAATTCTGGATAATTGATAAGAAATGTAGGATGAAAACTAGCCAAGCTAAAGAGGGTTAGCCATGCGTGCATGGTCGGGTTGTTGTCTCTTTGACACATTCCCCATTTCCATTCTCAATTTTATTCAGACTGGGTTGCCTGGGTTTGAAACCCCTTTTGTAGTGATTTCACTTTAAACTCATTTCAAGGCCATATCAGAATAAGAAAATAACTCGATTGTTTAGTCAGACGCTAAGCAAAGTCAGTAAATCAAATGATTTAAAAATCCATAAGACTTCACCGGTCAAATCGCCCGGTCATTGGGGTACTTTTTTATAATTTCGATTCGTATACTTTTGTCCTTATCCTTGCTTACTTTTGTAGATAGCTCATCTACCGGTTACGTGTTGATACACACTGTCAACAGTTGTAACATCTTTGTATGTAATACATTTTTCCCCACTAAGAAAAATACTTGGATTTTAGCAACAATAGCTCACTGTACGGCCTTCGACAACGAACAAAACTCATACAGTTTAGACATCTATTAAAGACCATGGCATGACGAGAAAAGCGAGAAAACCACCGTGCTGATCTCATTATAGTGTGTGATAACATTTTGCGAGGGAATTCAATGTTTGCTATACCACGGTTCATTTCAACGCACTTTATGACAATACCACTATACCAATCAGAATGAATTATTTTGCAGTGTTCTAAGAAATGATTTTACTTTGTATCTATGTACTATTTGTGAAACATTAAATGTAGTAAAAGGGCGTGTTTTCTGTATAAAGTCAATAATTATGTATACTTTTGAAGCCAAAACTTTCTATTGCCTTAAATACGCATTGAAAGTTCTGAAAACTATACCAATACAGAATGACATATTTTTGAAATTATAGCAACACTTTTGGTTGACAATTTTGTATTCGTTATTGCAATAAACAGCTGCGCCACGAGCGCATGATACGCCCGTCGTCTTGTGTGTGAGGTTTTATGCAATAATCATAAATCGTTTCTGAGATACGGCGCGACATGTGAAAACCCCCCTTTTAAAAAAAAAATCAATTACTCTAAAATAAAATAAATGAATCATCACCAAAAAGTATACAGATCTTAAGATTAATATAATTAAGAAGTGTGTAAAGTTTTAAGCAATAATCATAAATCGTTTTTGAGATACGGCGCGACATGTGAAAAAAACACCCCCTGTTTTAGGTACAAAGTCCCGTAACTCAAGTTTTAATCTTATTTTCACCAAAAAGTATACAGATCGTTTGACCATCATAAGAAACAACTATGTTAAGTTTCATGAAAATTGGATAAGTCGTTCTCAAGTTACGGTGCGACATGTGGACGCCGGGCAGACGGACAGACAGGCAGACAGACGGACGCCGGACATTTGTATACCATAATACGTCCCGTCAAAATTTTGACGGGCGTATAAAAAAGGAACTTAAAATATCTGGCATTTTCTCTCTACCCAGTTTACCCCTATTACTTATTATAATGTGGACCGGTCATTGTTATTGAATCTTGCGCAATTTGATTGGATAAAGTTAATATTAGTTTACCTTCAAACAGCTTTTTTTCAAACATGTGTATTTATTAGATCAGAAATAACATGCATGAATGTGTACAGTAACTTAAATTCCTTCAAACTGGACACTGGGCGAGTCCATATTATTTTTTATCAAAGAAACTAAAGGTATGAAGGGTAAGAATTGCCACTTCTTATATTTTCACAAAATTTTCCACAAATAGTGTAGATGAAATTATTTTCTAATAGCCTATTCCGGAGAAAAAAGAGAAAGTTTACAAATCAGACGTTTTATTCCATTACACAAGTCATTTTTCGAAGAGAAATGCCGAAATACATTTTACGCACGGCTACGCCAGGTAAAATATATTGTTTTTCATAACAAACAAACAAAAATTTTTCAGTCTCATTATAATGTTATAATTAAAATTAATCCCAAACAAAAGTAGTCAGTATATAAAGTCAAAATATGTCAGATCTGCCTTATTTTGGACATCAAAATTCAATACGATCGTTTTAAGGTCAATTTCGTCTACCTCACAAAATCTTGTTAGGCACTATGGTGGCAAAGCAATAAGCGAAACAAACAGACTAGGGGACTTAACTGTTTGTAATAAATTCTGATACATTACAAACAGATACTGTCAAAGCAAAAAAAAAAACAACATTATTTATGAAAGTAATTTACAAAAATAAACATGCAACAGTATGAAGATTTTGTTATTCGCTTCTTATCTACACGAGGCTCACAAGAGCCTGTATCAATCACCTGGTAAGATATATGCCTATTTGATATTCATTTTTACCTGTGTTACAATCAGTTATTTTTTTCTTATTTGTTAATCTTTTAAAGCGGCTTTTTTTGGTAGATGTTGTATTGATGCATTTTTTATCCATCTAATAAATTTTCGAGATAAAACGCAAAAAAAAAAAAAAAAAAAAAAAACAATAGAAAAACTGTCATTTGATGGCAATTGATCCTATAAGGAATCTGACAATGTTGGCCATGTTCACTAACTTGTAGATCTTTTCATGCTGATCTGCTTTCTGACTATCTCTCTATCTACTAAAGATTTTGACAAAACTGTAAACAAAAGAGCTTGAATTCGTCATTCAGGGGCAATATCTCCTACAGAGAGTCAGCTGACAAGTTTCAACTTTGGCTTATTGACTTAAGCGCTGAATATTTTTTGCAACTGACAGTATCTCTCTATCATGGTTTATGTGAAAAATACAAAATAGGATAAAAATCATCTTTCGAGGTCCATAACTACTATCTTGGGGTCGAATAATTATTTTGATTATTTTGACTTTTTGTTGATCTTTTTTTCGTTGAACTTTTTTGTCGTTAATTCCTTTAAAGGGTAAATTTTTTATCTCGGCCATTTTAACTTATTTGTAGATCTTATGATATTGAAGATTTCCTCTACTCAACAAGTTATGTCTATTATAGTTATTATAGTTAATTCATAAATAAGTTGTCAGATTTTTTTGTATGAGTATTCTATATGAGATAGACCTTGATCTGCTGGTAGTGCTACCCTGTGTCAGATTTGCTCTATCTGCATTATTTTTTATTTTTAGAAATTTGAGTAAAAACAAGAACCTTACATGAATAGGATGTCCAGTGTTGGACATGTTAACCTTGTCAGTTTTATTGTTACTGCATTATTTTTTTTTTTTTAAAGAAATAAGCCGAAAACTGCATTTTGAACCTTTATTATTAGCAGTCATTTATCATTTTTGTTGATGGATCAAAGTTCGGATATAATTTTTTAACTAGATTCCCTTATGAACATTCGGCTTAATTTTTGTTACAGTATACCCTGTAGTTGCAGAGGACAATATTTATTAAACGTTTACGACGACGGACGCCAAAGTGATGGCAAAAGCTCACTTGTTATATATAAGGTCATGTGAGCTTAAAAAAAAGGAAACGGAAATTACAGCATAACTTCACAATCTTATAAACTATAAATTAAAGTATACTTTATCAGGTGACCTTAACCATGACCGATGACCTTCAAATGGGTGCGGTTCAACAATTCCTAATGTCTATAATTGGTCCATGTTTGATGAAATTGAACAAAAGATTCAACTTCAAAGTTGCAAACAAAATAAATTCCAAATACATGCTGTGATCCTGATTATTTACATAGTGATGATGATATTGGGTTTAAATCTTCGAATGGTATGACATAAGATTATGTATGATGTGCCGCTTATCTAGAGCTATACCGTGAACACTTTTTTATGTTCAATATGGTTCAAACTTCCCCATTGAAAAGCATTGGATGATATATTAAGATTATTGATAGGTCCTTTTTATTTAAAATTTCACGATACCTCCTTGAGGGTGATTTAAATCTTTTACACAAAGGGGTAAGACTTAGTATGGAAAAGTTTTTTTTCTTACCATGTTCAGCTTCTCATCCCTTAAACCTAAATTCAAACTGTGATTTTTTTATGTTTTCCTTTCGAATGCATAAATTTCGAGAATTATTCAAATAATAGGACTTAAAGTTACTATAGATTAAAACAACATCCGACAACAACATACCAACAGAACAGTTAATAAGAGATAGTAAAATACAATTGTTTTCCCCATAGGCGACAATAGTAGCATTTTATCGAGAAACAGATTAAAAATGAAACATTTAAAGAACTATATACTCTAAAGACCCTGTGTCGCTCACCTGCATCTTCAATAATAGCCACTTTTTGGTAAAAATTATCTTGAAAGGGCAATAACTCTATAAAGAGTTAACTGAAAATTTCAGAACAAAACTTTGCTAGATTTAAAGAAGAGATGTTAAGAATGTGTTTTTTAACTAAAAAATAAGTTCTCGTTGCTTTTTTAACGCAATGTTTACTTAACTTCCTTGTCTATAAATTCTGCACTCATATATGTCTTTTGTTACAGCGTAGAAAGACTTCTTATTTCCCTAAGAACTTAGGAAAATATATTATTTTGGCTTTGATCTAATGCAAAGTAGACGGAGTACCTAGTAATAAAAAAAATCGGCTGGATTCAACAACCAATCGGAATTAGTCATACCCTTTATTCTGAATACCATGTTATAGCTGCGCACATTTTAATCATTGGTTATTGTAACCTATACTATTAACCAACAAAGATTCAAATATAAAAGCAACAAAAATGTGGTTGTTGTTTGCTTAGCATTCAGTTGCACCTAAGAAAATATTTATTCGAACTGGAAACCATTGATATAAATTCAATTACAAAAAGAAGAAAGAACTTAAGATTGATGAAAATCTTTTACTTAATTACCCCAACAGTCGTTATTACTGAATATATCAGTTGGGAATTTCAAATAATGAAAATCTGAAATAATTCAATTCAAGTGCTTGCGATTTCAATCGTGTCGCCTAGTCTGAAATGATTTGTAATGTCATACAATTAATTTTAATCAAGAACAATTTGGTGTATATTCCAATGAGACAGTAAACCAAAAACGAAAAGCAAAAGATAAATTTTTGAATTCTATCATTGATAAAATTTATTTAAATTTATATAAAAAGTTTTTTAAAAAGAGACTAGAATATATATACAATGAAACACAATCATATTTCAGTCCAGTGTCTGTTTTTCAAAGTCCAAAAAGAAATGTCTTAAATATCACATCTCATTTCACAAGACATCTAATATCACTGTATATAGGTCTCTGTCATTACTAACAGGAACTGGAAAATAAAACAAAAGAAACATTTAACATTGAACTGAATGGTTTAGTAAATAAGATAATCACCCATTGCTTCGCATACATGTAGCATAAAATATTTTTCAAATTTTATATGCTTACGTGTAATGTACAAAGAAGTATAATTATCCCTAAATTTATTATTTTTACCTATCCATATCAATTGTGTAGTCATCACTTCTGTGTTGACATGAGTTATCATTGATATGGCCATAATTATAAATTAACTGCTAACGAAATTTTTGAAATACTAAGGCTTTTCTACCTCAGAAACAGATTACCTTAGCTGTATTTGGTAAAACGTTTAAGAATTTTTGGTCCTCAATGCTCTTCAACTTCGTACTTTATTTGGCCTTTTTTAACTTTTTTTATTCGAGCGTCACTGATGAGTCTTTTGTAGACGAAACGCGCGTCTGGCGCAAATACAAAATTTCATTCCTGGTATCTATGATGAGTTTATTTACTGCATGTACTTATTCAAATAAATGGAAATGTGTTTGCTGCCATTCTTGTTGTATATTGCCAAGTCATGATGACAATCTTTCTTTGAGATTTTTTACTCATTATTTTCAGGAATAATACTTTATTGCACAGGCAATTGCATCAGATTTTTTTAATATACAAATATACAAATGTATACGTATACAGTAAAAAAAAGGTCTGGGACAAGCGCCTGTGCTTTATTTGTTTAAACACTAGAACCATTGTTGCTAAATGTGAATTTCACGATTTTTTTGTGATGAAAAATTTTAAGTATAAGATTTCAGTATCAAGTAGATTGATTTATTAACAACCAGTGACAAATATTTCATTCATATTTAAGTAGATTGATTACTGCTTATAGTTTATTGGTGTATAGCTTTGTTTATTGTTGGTTGTTTCGGTCTCCTTGGGCTGTTTTCGGTGGCATTGGGCTGTTTTCTGCTCTTTGGTCGGGTTGATTGTTCTTTGGCCCATTCCCCGTTTCCATTCTAAATTTTATCGTAAAAAATAATTCAAACATGAAATAAACAAATTCTCATTTTCATAATTCTCGTTGAAGTTTAGGCGTCATCGCAATTGACATGTTGTTAAAAAAAAACACAAGAACCCAAATGACATTCGTCTAGAACAATGGCAATCCCATTATTTATCACCAGGTTTTGCTACTTTCATTGGCCTAGGGATTTCCATTTATTGGGTTTATTTCGTTATCGTTATCTAGATTATTTTGTTTACATCAGCATGCATAGTACAAACTTAATATTCTTTATAAAGCACTAAAATGTCAGTATTCACCTCAGAAGCTAACAAAACCTTTAAATAGACTTATTAAGAAGGGATATAGTTACGATACTGTTGTCAGGTCATTAAAGATTGCATATTTTGGCTTTAATATTGATTCACTAATAGGGTCTTTGCATCGGAACTAAACACATTTATTAAAAACCAGTTGTTGGCATGACACGGGTTATGCTCTTCTCATATATTTTATGATGGTATGATACTAAACCCCTAACGGGAGGGATTGTGCCTGATATTCATATGATGAAGACATAATCTTTCAATCAGTTTAATTGAGGTCTGGAGCTGGCATGTCAGTTAACTGCTAGTAGTCTGTTGTTATTTATGTATTATTGTCATTTTGTTTATTTTCTTTTGTTACATCTTCTGACATCGGACTCGGACTTCTCTTTAACTGACTTTTAATGTGCGTATTGTTATGCGTTTACTTTTCTACATTGGCTAGAGGTATAGGGGAGGTTGAGATCTCATAAACATGTTTAACCCCGCCGCATTTTGCGCCTGTCCCAAGTCAGGAGCCTCTGGCCTTTGTTAGTCTTGTATTATTTTTACTTTTAGTTTCTTGTGTATAATTTGGAGTTTAGTATGACGTCCATTATCACTGAACTAGTATATATATTTGTTTAGGGGCCAGCTTAAAGACGCCTCCGGGTGCGGAATTTCTCGCTGCATTGAAGACCTATTGGTGACCTTCTGTTGTTGTCTGTTCTGTGGTCGGGTTGTTGTCTCTTTGACACATTCCCATTTCCATTCTCAATTTTATTTTTACAGAGTTTGTCTTTAGTGCCGTGTGGAGACAGTAGAGTGCCTCCCGTGCTTCAGGTTTATGCTCTTATAATATACTAGATTATGGAGTGTGTGTCCGAGCGAGAACTTCTTTAGTTCATTACTTTAGGAATATTTATCAAAAGTAGTATTTCAATTTTCAGCCCCATTCTACTATTTAGTCAGACGTCAGTCGCTACCCTAATATACCCATCTTTTGTTTTATTTTTCGGGTAATTAATGACGGATAGCGTTTGACATCTTTAGCCGAACAGAATTATCATTTTACATAATTTAATTGATTGTATGCTGGTTCATATTCTGGACGCCAGTCTTTGCTCCTTTCTAATAAAATCCACAAACAAAAAACAAATATGAAGCTTAGAAATGGAAAAATATTAAATACTAAACTCGTTCAAAGGGTATCTATACGTCTCAATCTTCAGAATCGCTTATCTAAAAATACTACCATCGCTAACATTTTTAACAATAAAAATCGTGGTTACCCTTCTATCGATAAGTGTCATGCCAAAAAATGACTTACATGTCCCCGTCTTTCCACCAACAATATGGTAAGGTCCACGTTTAATGGTCGCACATTTTCTTTAAATTTTGAAACTGATATAACTTGAAAAACAAACAGTATTATTTATTTACTCACATGAAACAAACCGGGATGCGGTATTCAGTACGTAGGTGAAACTGGGCGATTTTATCTAAACGCACGCAAGAACACCTGTATCGTTTTAAAAGACCCAATAAATTCAAAAGTATCATTTATCAACACCTTAAAAGCACAATCATCCTATTAAATATTTAACAGTTCAACCTTTAGAAGTAGTAAATAAGCAGCCTGGTGAATCTCATTCAAAGTTTGTACGATCACGGAAAATAATTGAATTAAATTGGATTAAAAATTACAGACAGTCTACCCTCTCGGTCTTAATGATAATATCATGGGAATTGGTAATATATCAAGAACCGATTCTGTTAACATTTTGGATATAGTTTCTAAAACTGTTCGTAAAACCGTTCTCATGGTCGTAGAAAAATCGCAATCAAAGAAAATTTCGGACCAATCATACCAATATTTCGGACCTAATTTCTATTTCAAAAACAATGGCAGACATTATCTGTTAACAAAGCTCTGTTCATTACCGGTTAATAAGTTAAATAAAATTTTAGAGGATTGCAACACAATTTCATATAGCAGTCCTAAGTATGAAATCGTTCAAATTATAATGGCATATTGTTATTCTAAACTGTTTCCCAAAATTGATCGCCCTGAAGATCATAAAAACATTTAATTAAAATAAAGTATGTCAATAAAGGTTTTGATTTTGTAAATATTGCCGGTATTTTAACGACCATTCTGTTAAAGAACAAATTCCTGGATATTTTGACAATACTGAGCTCCCTCTTATTTGTTATATTTACAAGAAATCTACCGGAAATATGTGTTTAATTATAGCCAATTGTGTAAAGATGTTAATATCAGTGAAAATACACCTACTTCATGTAATTGCAGTAATTCCGAATACATTTATGGACCCATTTCCCATGTTATAACAGGAGATCTTAACATCGTTCAAGACCGAGAGTTAAAATCATTCCTCAGTAAAGGACCTAAATATCGTCCCCCGTCAATCATTAATTGGAATGAGTGTCGTAATATCATCCACGACTCACTCCGTACTTACTGTTTAAAATGGATAAAACGGGAAAAAGCTGACAAAAATCTTTGGACTCTTTTTAATTCAGTAATGAACATAGTTGATATACGTATTCAACATTTTAAAGAACATTTTACTCTTAACAACAACCATAATAAACCTATTTCTCGTATCAAACATAAACTTAAAGAACTAGCCAAGGAATTTGTTTTGTCCCGGCCGATAAAGCTGCTAATAATATCATTATTGTTTGACGTAAATTTTACATTGAGGTTCTGAAAAAGAAATCACCAATTCACCAACATTCCAACTGACTCCATTTTCAGAAAACGACATCTGTAACAAACATAAACTTTTAGCTACCTCTTTACAAGCAGAACCAAATACAATGAAAGTCCCAACTATGTACTGGCTTCCGAAGCTACATAAAACACCTTACAAATATAGATTTATTTCGTCTTCAAGCCATTGTTCCACTACTGAATTGTCTATTCTTCTTACCAGTTCACTTGGTACAATCAAAAACCTGATAATAAATTGTTCAAATAAGGCCTTTGAAAATAGTGGAATTAATTACTTTTGGAGTGTCAAAAACTCGTGAGAAGTACTTGATAAATTGCATGCTTATATTGGTGATTTTGAATCTGTTCAAAGTTTTGATTTTTCTACCCTGTATACCACATTGCCTCACATTCTCATTAAGAAAAATTCACACACCTAATTAAATGGGCATTTAAAAGTCAGAATGTGAATACATATGTTCTAACTCTTTTAGGTCATTTTTAGTAGCAATAAACAAAAGAACTATGTCAATTGGACATGCTTTGATACTATATCTGCCCTTGAATTTTTACTAGATAATATTTTTGTTCGCTTTGGAGATTCCGTATATCGTCAGGTTATCGGAATTCCAATGGGGACTAACTATGCACCACTTATTGCGGACCTGTTTTTGTATTGCTATGAGTTACAATTTATGACTAAAATCAGCAAAGACCCATCGAAACAACATCTGATACAAAATTTAATAATACTTTTAGATATTTGGATGATATATTGGCTCTCAATAATGACGACTTCAGTATGTATACTAAAGAAATTTATCCTGTTGAACTTACTTTAAATAAAGCTAATACTAACAATGACCACTGCCCTTTCCTCGATCTTGATATCTATATCATTAACGGAAAGCTTAATACAAAATTTATGATAAAAGAGATGATTTTCATTTCCTATCGTTAATTATCCATTTTAGATGGTGACGTTCCTTGTCACCATCTTACGGTGTTATATATCTCAACTTGTACGATTCGCTCGTGTATGTAACAACGTTTCAGATTTTAACGAAAGAAATTTATGTATTACAGAAAATTATTACACCAGGGTTTTCGATATCACAAACTAGTCAAAACATTTACTAAATTTTATCATCGGTACAAGGACATCATTCGTAAATATAGCTCAACATGCAGACTTCTTATACGTTCAGGTATTTCACATCCAATCTTTTATGGTAATATTCTTTATAAAGCACTAAAATGTCAGTATTCACCTCAGAAGCTAACAAAACCTTTAAATAGACTTATTAAGAAGGGATATAGTTACGATACTGTTGTCAGGTCATTAAAGATTGCATATTTTGGCTTTAATATTGATTCACTAATAGGGTCTTTGCATCGGAACTAAACACATTTATTAAAAACCAGTTGTTGGCATGACACGGGTTATGCTCTTCTCATATATTTTATGATGGTATGATACTAAACCCCTAACGGGAGGGATTGTGCCTGATATTCATATGATGAAGACATAATCTTTCAATCAGTTTAATTGAGGTCTGGAGCTGGCATGTCAGTTAACTGCTAGTAGTCTGTTGTTATTTATGTATTATTGTCATTTTGTTTATTTTCTTTTGTTACATCTTCTGACATCGGACTCGGACTTCTCTTTAACTGACTTTTAATGTGCGTATTGTTATGCGTTTACTTTTCTACATTGGCTAGAGGTATAGGGGAGGTTGAGATCTCATAAACATGTTTAACCCCGCCGCATTTTTGCGCCTGTCCCAAGTCAGGAGCCTCTGGCCTTTGTTAGTCTTGTATTATTTTTACTTTTAGTTTCTTGTGTATAATTTGGAGTTTAGTATGACGTCCATTATCACTGAACTAGTATATATATTTGTTTAGGGGCCAGCTTAAAGACGCCTCCGGGTGCGGGAATTTCTCGCTGCATTGAAGACCTATTGGTGACCTTCTGTTGTTGTCTGTTCTGTGGTCGGGTTGTTGTCTCTTTGACACATTCCCCATTTCCATTCTCAATTTTATTAATTTTACTATAAAATACCTTTTCTCACAGATGTAATTTATCTTATTCGTACACGTCTGATCATCCCAAAGGAAATTTGCCCAAGCCCACATCTGGAGGCAGTCTTGACCATAGTTATTATCAGGCTTATTTGGTGCCCAGTTTGTGTATTGTTCTAAAGTGTTGCCTGATGTCCAATGCCACTGACCTTTATTTGCCTCATCTGATGCACCTAACCACCAATCTGTTTAAAACATATATAATCTACATCGACAATCGATGAATTTATTTTTTTGCCTGTTCTGTTACCCGATTGTGATGAGAATTTTTTACAGAAAATGTAATGATATAAATATTTTCATACGGCAAAATCCTTAATTTGTGCGATGACACATCTGACCGACATGCAGATCCTGTAACGAAGCGTGGTCACATGTGTATGATCTGTATTTCTGTTAGATTGGAAGCTTGTTGATAGTCAAAGGGAGATCTCAATGACAAATTTGAAAAAAAACCTGTAAGATAACGATATCTAAAATATGTGGCAACAAAAGGAACACGTTCTTTTTCAGCATTGTAAGTACTATATCTAAGGTTAAGCATATGTTAACATGAAAGATAATTTTTTTAACCGATATCGGTATTCAATATATGTTTTAATGTAAAACCGTCTCAATTTCATCTAGCAATTTTTTAAAGACCATAGTTTGTCTAAATTTCATCCAGAAATTTTCCAAAGAGCATAGTTTGTTCAAGACAAGTTTGTTTTAATCAGAAAAGCATAAAACGTCTACGTCGATTATCCAATGCCCAATTTAGTAAAAATAGAAACATGTAAAATATTTAATACAACTTTTAAGTTTTATGCTTGTATGCTTTATCTTGCAACAGTTGAGTGAAGTAGGATATATCACAATCAATCACAGTAGTGGATACAAAGTACATGATGTAAGCTTCCCACACAATGAATTGAACAGTCTTTGTGTTATCGTGCCAAAAAGACAGATAACACCAAAGGGACAATTAAAAATCACAAGTCGAGGAAAACACAACAATGTGACAAAAAAAAAAACAAACATAAAAGACACACAACAGTTTCAAAATCAATATATATATAACAAACTAAATATAACGAAACACGAACCCCACAAAAAAAACAAGGGGTGACTTCAGATGCGCTGGAAGGGTAAGAAGATCATCGGTGGAAAGTATCGTTCGATGATGTCCTAATTGAGAAAAAGAGAATGGTCGATAGTTTAATGACAATGTTGAGTCTTTGAGCAATATAAGACATGAAGTTGAAAGATGTCAAAAAAAAAAAAAAATGGCAAGCGTACCTATGATAACGCAAGATTAACTGATTCACCTCCCAAGTCAATGTTGCTGGTTTTTTTCTTCATTTGGAGGCATTTAAAGGGTGGTTTCTATTACAGTAACAATGGCTTTGATCTAGGGGTGGGGTGGGGCGGAATCTGTTTCGTACATTTGTTTTTTGATTATCACAACATATGATATTTTTTAAGGAAAGCAATGTGGATTTTGCGAAATAAATTTAACATACCTCCACCTTTTCGGCGAGCTTGATTTTTTAACCATTGTCCTTCATCACGTGATTGAACCTCTGCTAATCTTGCACCAAAATACCTGCAATCTTCCTTCATTGTCAGTATAAAAAGTTTGTTAGAAGGTTAAATTTATTACAGAGTTTATCTGTCAATATTTAATAATGCGACGATCACTTCATTTTGGTTGGACACGGAGAGTTGAAAAGTGTTTAAATACATGCATAATTAAAATTGTAAAATATGTTTGCCCAACAAAAGACTTAAATGTACATAACGAAGAGGAATAACGTGATGTCAAAGACATAAGGACATATAAAAAGGAAATTGATATTATTCGTGATAGTTTTATTTGTTCTCCACACGTATTAACTTCTAGGAGCTAATAACAATATTCGCAATCTGCAAAGAGGATCACTAGAGGCTCTCAAGAGCCTGTGTCGCTCACCTGATTCTACTTTGGTTTTGGAAATCATGTAAAAATAGATTAAAATCATAATAGATACTCTAATAATGATTGAGGCCAAATTTGGTTTAATATTGGCCCCGTAATTTAATCAAAAGCAGAAGACTTTTGTAAAGTTTATAGAAATTAACAATAAATTCATTGAAATTGTAGAAAATGACTTTATAAAGACAATAACTCTAACAAGATGTCAATTGACAATTTTGCTCATGTTGTTTTATGTGTCGATTGATCTTCTTTTCTTGATATTTCTGCAGTTTACAGTATATCTCAATCTATAAAGATACATGTATTAAGGTCTTCATCAGCACCTCATAAGGAACATTTATGCCATGTTTGGTTTCATTCCATTAAATGCTGCTCTAGAAGAAGCATTTGTATGTATTTCCCATAGGGTCTTGTGTTAAACCAAGTCCCCTGCTGGCGGCCATCTTGGATGATGGTTCGGCTACAAAGTACTTGGTCAGCACCTCATTAGGAACATTTATGCCATGTTTGGTTTCATTCTATTCAGTGGTTCTCTAGAAAAAATATTTGAATGTATTTTCCATATGGTCCTATGTTAAACTTATCC
Organism: Mytilus coruscus; assembly: GCA_017311375.1. NCBI lineage: Eukaryota > Metazoa > Mollusca > Bivalvia > Mytilida > Mytilidae > Mytilus > Mytilus coruscus. The sequence continues at coordinate 130,879,383 of CM029596.1, forward strand.
CCCTGCTGGCAGCCATCTTGGATGACTAATCAGCTACAAAGTAACAACACTTGATCAGCACCTCAAAAGAAATATTCATATCATGTTTAGTTTCAATCCATTAAAGGGTTTTCTAGAAGAAGACATTTGTATATATTTCCCATAGGGTCCTTTGTTAAACTAAGTCCCCTGTTGGCAACCATCTTGTTTGATGGATTTGCTACAAAGTAACAACACTTGGTCAGCACCTCATTAGGAACATTCATGCCATGTTTGAATTCATTCCATTCAGTGGTTCTCTAAAAGAAAACATTTGTATGTATTTCCCATAGGGTCCTATGTTAAACTAAGTCCCCGCTGGCGGCCATATTGAATGATTGATTGACTGCAAAGTAACAACACTTGGTCAGCACCTCATTAGGAACATTCATGCCATGTTTGAATTCATTCCATTCAGTGGTTCTCTAAAAGAAAACATTTGTATGTATTTCCCATAGGGTCCTATGTTAAACTAAGTCCCCGCTGGCGGCCATCTTGAATGATTGATCGCCTATCAAGTTAAAACATTTGGTCAGCACCTCATAAGGAACATTCATGCTTTTTTATTTCATTCCATTTAGTTGTTCTCTAAAAGAAGACATTTGTATGTATTTCCTATAGGGTCCTATGTTAAACTAAGTCCCTCTCTTGCGACCATCTTAGATGATAGATCGGCTTCAAAGTAACAACACTTGGTCAGCATCTCATAAGGACCATTCATGCCATGTTTGGTTTCATTCCATTCAGTAGTTCTCAAAAAGAAGACATTTTTATGTATTGTCTTAAGGGTCCTATGTTAAACGAAGTCCCCCGCTGGCGGCCATATTGGATGATTGATCAGCTACAAAGTAACAACACTTGGTCAACACATCATAAGGAACATTCATGCCATGTTTGGTTTCATTCTATTCAGTGGTTCTCTAGAAGAAGTTCAAAATGTAAAAAGTTAACGACGACGTCGACGATGGACGACGACGACGACGACGGACGACGACGAATAACGGACGTCAAGTGATGAGAAAGCTCACTTGGCCCCGAAGGGCCAAGTTAGCTAATAAAAGAATACGTATGATGTTTCGAAGGTATATATATTGTAATCTATGTTGTTACGATGAATAATATAAATTAGGATAACAGAGACACATACAAGATTGAAAAGAGTCAATAAATATCCATTCTTAATTTCTAACCAATGGTTTGGAAATGTGAAGCACAATTGAAAGTTGTTAAAATGTATCAATGTTTATTTACTTTTAAGACAACCCAATAGGCATTGAACGTTGAGGTAAGCAGATTTTTTTTGTAAGATTCATTTTTCTGATTATAATCAATCATAGATCTTGGCCATCACTTTGGCCATGAGCGTACTTATCTATGAGGGTCTGGGTGAGGTTTACAGAACAGAGAACAATGAGTAAAAAGTCCAGAATAAAGGGAGAAAAACAATAGACAAAAGTATGATTAATGGAGAATAATGGGGTGCTGAAATATAATGATTAGAAATAATGGTCAAAACAAATAAAGAATAGAGAAAAATTATCTAAAAATCTAAAGAATAACGAAATGAAGAGCTCCCATTCAGACCCTCAAATATGAAAATAAATTGCTTCGCCGAGCGCAGCTGTATATGACCGCAGAGGTCCAACCCTGAACAGTTGGGGCAAAAATGGACACAATATTCGCGCTTGATACAGGTCTGAATTTGGATTGTAATTAGATATTTGACTATTTGACACATAATAGGTTTCTGACACAGAATGACTGTAGTCAAAGAACTTAGAATTGGTTATACGATTTGATTTGAATTTATATTCAATTTTTTGCTTTTGTGCAATACACTATGCCGTCGCGAATTGACACCCCCTAAAAAAATTTAAAAATTTTACCCCCCTTTTTTGCTTTTGTGCAAAACACTATGCTGTTGCGAATTGACCCTCCCAACCCCTCCAAAAAACATGTTTACCACCGCCTTTTTGGCCGAAAAAATTATATTGGAAGAAATTTTTTTTTTCACCTCCCCCCACACGCACACACTCCCTTTCCCCCAAAAAATTCTTCTCCCCCACACACACTCCCTTTCCCCCAAAAAAAATCTTTCCCTCAAGATATGGTCATAATCTCAATTCAAATTTCTAATGGAGTTTACAACAATAATTACCCATTTAAATACATCATAAAAGTCTTAAAATAGAAAATGAAATACATAATCATGGCTAAAATTAATATTCCTTAATCAGCATTTAAATAATAGTAACTTCTAAAAATAAATTGACAGGTAATCACCTCAAGACAATACAACATTTCTTTATACATAATTTAAAAGCAGTGTAAGGGAGGTAATCCAAGCATAATATTGTACTTTTTTTCTAATTGTCCATTAACCAGGACACCCTTGTTTTTCACCTTTTTTTGCCCCTAATTCCTAAACGGTTTGAGGCATAACCCCCCAAAGCCAATTCTAACCATTCCTTTGTGGTATGGAAACTTGTGGTATAATTTCAAAGAGATCCATACACCGTTCCACAAGTTATTGTCTGGAGACTAGAAAAATGCTTATTTGGGCCCCTTTTGGCCCCTAATTCCTAAACTGTTAGGACCATAACCCCAAAAATCAATCCCAACCTTCTTTTGTGGTTATACACCTTGTGTTTAAATTTCATAGATTTCTATTCACATTTACTAAAGTTATTGTCCGGTAACCAAATGTCTTCGGACGACGACGACGACGACGACGACGTGATACCAATATACGACCGCAAAATTTTTTGCGGTCGTATAAAAAATATATGTGAGTGTGAACGTCAATGAGAAAGTAACCCAACGACGCAAAATACACAAAAACCAACTAAAAGTCAATACAGAAGTCTTAAATCAGCAAAAGATAAGACAGTGCTTAAACAGTATGCCAAATACTAAATCACACTGAGGTGAGAAGGGTTAAGGACATTAAACGAATTGCAAATACGTTGACCCAGCCTTAATAACCTTGACCCGGACATATCACCGACGTCATAATATATGAACCGACGTTGATAAGTCTGACCCGAAATGATCACGCCATCTTCCGGTTTACTGTTGAAACGAAGAAAATACTTGTTTCTATCAAACAAAATGCACAAATACAACCCGATAAATCGATTATCTGGATGTCTGCATATTGATATTGTAAAATATCAGCTGCTCGACACAATAGGAAGCCTTTTTGATCTCGATCAATGCACTCACTCGACAAAAAAGCTTCATATTGTGACTCGCAGCTGATATTTTACAATATCAATATGCGGACAACCTGATAATCGGTACATATCAACGCCAAATTCCCAAACCCCTTTATATTTATAATTTCATTTTTTTCAATTAGATGTTTTAAGAGATCAAAGATGATTTTGCTTTGTTCTTTATTTTTAAATATACGACCTAGTTCCTAGTTGTTGTGTTTTTTGTTTTTTTTTAACTGTTGGCATATATAATTACCTCGGCATTTTCCCATGTTTTAACAGTTGTTATAAAAATATAATAATGACCTTTAAAATTTTTCCAACCATCTTTTAGTAATCCACATGGTTCTGAAATCAAAAAAGATTTTACATTGCATTCTCTAACTTCCCTTCTATTTTCTTCCATTTTTACATTGAATATATGCCGGACTACTATTTTAATTTCTGAATATGTCAAGCATTCCATTTCAAACAGATTTTTTTTTTCAAATTATCAGATTTTACAACCAATTAAGACAATAATTTCATGTTTAAGGGCATAAAGATGAATTAATTGGATCATATAAATTGCACCAGACACCGATTCATTCTATTGCACCATAAACCTATTCATTCTACAGATACGCCAAATAAAACTGACCAATGCTTAACTGACCTAATAAACAAATAAATTTAAACAATGAATAATGAAAACAAATGGCAAGTTCAGTTTACCCTGTGATATGTACTCGTCACCTTAAATTATGGTTTACCTGTTGATCATAGCAACGGGAAACTGATCTAATTACGTTTACCTTAAAGTTCAACACTATGCCAATTTGCAACTGCTTCTATAGACCACACATTAATGTGTACCGATTATTACAAAACGTCCATGCATTAGGTATATGTGTACCGATTATTACAAAAAGTCCATGCATTAAGTATATGTGTACCGATTATTACAAAACGTCCATGCATTAAGTATACATGTATGTGTACCGATTATCACAAAACACCAATGCATTCAGTAAACATGATCAATGTGTACCGATTATCACAAAACGCCAAATGCATTAAGTAGATGTGTACTGATTATCACCAAAGGCCAATGCATTAAGTAAATGTGTACCGATTATCAAGAAAAGTTCATGCCTTCAATAACTGTGTAGCAATTCTCACAAAACTGCAGTGTATTCTGTATACGTGTAAAGATTATCACAAAAAGCCCATGCATTAAGTAAATGTGTGACGATTATCATGAAAAGCCAATTAATTAAGTAAATGTGTATCAATTATCAAACAAAAACATCCACTAAGTTCATGTTAACTACGATTATCATAAAAAGGAACATGCATAAAGCTGATGTGTACCGATTACCAAAAAACGCACAGGCATTCAATTAATGTAAGCCAATAATCAAAAATCAAACATGCATTACGTGAATGTAGACCGATTATCAGGAAACGCCAATGCATTTAGTAAATGTGTACCGATTATCATTAAACGCACAGGCATAAAGTAAATTCTATCGAGATTACAGTAAAAACAAGAGTCGAATATAAAACTATCATGTCATTATTTTTTGTCAAAGTTTGCACTACTTTTGTCCAACAATGTCGTTAGGTAATATATCCTCTTATTCCCAACACTGGAAGTTAAACTCAAATTAATTTGAAATTCATATTAAAATACCTAGTTGTCATTTCACTAACCAGTTTTCATTCGTAATACCTACTATCAACAGTGACTGTTGTAAATGCACTTTGTCCAGTCCCAGCATTATTTTCAGCAAAACACTGATACTGTCCAGCATCTTTTAAATTAGCATTATCAATAGTCAGAGATGGAATAGAAGGTGTACTTCCACTATATTTGAAGACATTGATCTGTATCACAGTGACATCATTGTCAACTGTTCTCTGCCAAAAGACGTTATTTATATTTGTACTAGATGATACAATGCAGTTTAAAGTAACAGAACTTCCAGCTTTTACTGTGTAAGCTGACTTCAAAACAGTCACTGCAGGGACATCTGAAATATAAGAGACGATAAAATCGACATTCGTAGGCCAGTGTTCACGAAAGTAGACTGATCGTTATATTGTGTTCTTGAAGGTTGGTATATAACATTTAATTTAAAATACTAAAAACGATTGCCTTGTTGCAATATATTAATGGATTTTAAACCGTTTCCATATTGCGTGGGATATATCACAAAACGTCAATGCATTTAGAAAATGTGAACCGATTATCACTTAAACGCACATGCATTAAATGAATATGAACTGATTATCAAAAAAAAGCCCACGAATTAAGTGTATGTTTACTGGTGCCTATTTTCGCAAAATATCAATACATTAAGTAAAAAGTAAAAAACAAAATACCGAACTCCGAGGAAAATTCAAAACGGAAAGTCCATAATCAAATGGCAAAATCAAAAGCTCAAACACATCAAACGAAAGAATAACAACTGTCATATTCCTGACTTGGTACAGTCATTTTCGTATGTAGAAAATGGTGGATTAAACCTGGTTTTATAGCTAACTTAACCTCTTACTTGTATGACAGTCGCATAAAATTCCATTATATTGACAACGATGTGTGAACAAAACAGACATAATAGGTAAACATGTCAAAAATAGGGGTACAGCAGTCAACATTGTGTTATAATCTTAATCACTATAAAAACAAACAAATGTGTAAATGTGTGCCGATTACCACAAAACACCCATGCATTAGGTAAGGAAAATGTGAACCGATTAGCAGAACAAAACACCATGCATTAAGTAAATTTGTACCGATTATTACAAAAAGCGCCTAGCATTAAGTAGATGTGTACTCATTTTCACAAAACGTCCAGGCATTTAGTAAATATGAACCGATCATCACTAAAACGCACATACATTAAGTAAATCTGTACCGATTATCACAAATCACCTTTGCATAATTGAATTTGTACCGATTATCACACAACGCACATGCTTTAAAAAAGGGAACATATTATCACAAAACGTACATGCATTAAGTAAATGGGAGCCAATTATCACTAAACGTCCATTTATTACGGAGTAAATGTGAACCGATTATCACAAATCGTCCATGCATTAAGTAAATGTGAACCGATTATCACAAAACATTCACTTATTACTGAGTAAATGTGAACTGATTATCACAATACGAACATGCATTAAGTATATATGTACCGATTATCACAAAACGTTCATGCATTAATTAGATGTGAACCAATTATCACAAAACGTTCATGCATTTAGTATCACATTTACTTCTGAGTAAATGTGTACCGAGCTAACAGTACAATAAAAAGCAAATCGAAGATAAAACCACCATGTTATCAGACGATAGAATATATATACTATTTGTCCACTCATATATTGTAATACATACTATCAACAGTGACGGTTGTAAACGCACTTTGTCCAGTGCCAGCATCATTTTCAGCAAAACACTGATACTGTCCATCATCTCTTAAATCAGCATTATTAATGGTCAGAGATGGAATAGAAGGTGTACTTCCACTATATTTGACGGTATTGATCTGTATCACAGTGACGTCATTGTCAACTGTTCTTTGCCAAAAGACGTTATTTATATTTGCACTGAATGATACAATGCAGTTTAATGTTACAGAACTTCCCGGTTTTACAGTGTAAGCTGACTTCGAAATAGTTACTGCAGGTAAACCTGGAATATTTGAGACAACAAAAAATGTACTCGTAGGACAGATAGTGTTAACGAAAGAAACTGGTCGTCATAGTTTGTTCTTGAAACACACAATATCAAAACTATGATTTCCATCTCACAATTATACGTTAACGGCTTTTATAAATTATCCGCAATGCGTGGATTTATATCAAAAAAGACCTACCGTTTTAATAAATGTGAACGGATTATCGCAAAACGCACAGGCATTAAGTAATTGGGAACCATTTATTACAAAACGCACATGGATAAAGTAAAAGTGAACTGATTATCACAAAATGCTCTTACATTAAGTAAATGTGAACCAATTATCACAAAACGCCAATTCATTACTAGGTAAATGTGAACCGATTATCACAAAACGCTCGTACATTAAGTAAATGTGAACCAATTATCACAAAACGCAAACGCATTAAGTAAATGTGAACCGATTATCACAAAAAGGCAATAACTGAATGTGAAACGATTATCACAAAACACACATACATAAGGCAAATGTGAACCGATTATCACACAACGCGCATTCATTACCGAGTAAATTGGAACCGATTATTCCAAAACGCTCATGCAGTAAGGAAATGTAAACCAATTATCACAAAACGCCTATTCATTACTGAGTAAAATGTGAACTGATTATCACAAAACACACATGCAAGAAGTAAATGTGAACCGAATATCACAAAAAGGCATTAACTGAATGTGAAACGATTAACACAAAAACGCACATGCATGAGGTAAAGGTGAACCGATTATCACACAACGCGCATTCATTACCGAGTAAATTGGAACCGATTATCACAAAACGCTCATGCAGTAATTAAATGTAAACCAATTATCATAAAACGCCTATTCATTACTGAGTAAATATGAACCGATTATCACACAACGCGCATTCATTACCGAGTAAATTGGAACCGATTATCACAAAACGCTAATGCAGTAAGTAAATGTAAACCAATTATCACAAAACGCCCATTCATTACTGAGTAAATGTGAACCGATTATCACAAAACGCTCGTACATTAAGTAAATGTGAACCAATTATCACAAAACGCACATGCATTAAGTAAATGTGAACCGATTTTCACAAAAAGGCATTAACTAAATGTGAACCAATTATCACAAAACGACCATTCATTACTGCGTAAAATGTGAACTGACTATCACAAAACCCACATGCATAAGGTAAATGTGAACCGATTATCACACAACGCCCATTCTTTACTGGGTAAATTGGAACCGATTATCACAAAACGCACATGCATTAAGTAAATGTGAACCGAATATCACAAAAAGGCATTAACTGAATGTGAACCGATTATCACAAAACGCACATGCATTAAGTAAATGTGAACCAATTATCACAAAACGCCAATTCATTACTAAGTAAATGTGAACCTATTATCACAAAACGCTCGTACATTAAGTAAATGTGAACCAATTATCACAAAACGCTCGTACATTAAGTAAATGTAAACCAATTATCACAAAACACACATGCATTAAGTAAATGTGAACCGATTATCACAAAAAGGAATTAACTAAATGTGAACCAATTATCACAAAACGCAAACGCATTAAGTAAATGTGAACCGATTATCACAAAAAGGCAATAACTGAATGTGAAACGATTATCACAAAACACACATACATAAGGCAAATGTGAACCGATTATCACACAGCGCGCATTCATTACCGAGTAAATTGGAACCGATTATTCCAAAACGCTCATGCAGTAAGGAAATGTAAACCAATTATCACAAAACGCCTATTCATTACTGAGTAAAATGTGAACTGATTATCACAAAACACACATGCAAGAAGTAAATGTGAACCGAATATCACAAAAAGGCATTAACTGAATGTGAAACGATTAACACAAAAACGCACATGCATGAGGTAAAGGTGAACCGATTATCACACAACGCGCATTCATTACCGAGTAAATTGGAACCGATTATCACAAAACGCTCATGCAGTAATTAAATGTAAACCAATTATCATAAAACGCCTATTCATTACTGAGTAAATATGAACCGATTATCACACAACGCGCATTCATTACCGAGTAAATTGGAACCGATTATCACAAAACGCTAATGCAGTAAGTAAATGTAAACCAATTATCACAAAACGCCCATTCATTACTGAGTAAATGTGAACCGATTATCACAAAACGCTCGTACATTAAGTAAATGTGAACCAATTATCACAAAACGCACATGCATTAAGTAAATGTGAACCGATTTTCACAAAAAGGCATTAACTAAATGTGAACCAATTATCACAAAACGACCATTCATTACTGCGTAAAATGTGAACTGACTATCACAAAACCCACATGCATAAGGTAAATGTGAACCGATTATCACACAACGCCCATTCTTTACTGGGTAAATTGGAACCGATTATCACAAAACGCACATGCATTAAGTAAATGTGAACCGAATATCACAAAAAGGCATTAACTGAATGTGAACCGATTATCACAAAACGCACATGCATTAAGTAAATGTGAACCAATTATCACAAAACGCCAATTCATTACTAAGTAAATGTGAACCTATTATCACAAAACGCTCGTACATTAAGTAAATGTGAACCAATTATCACAAAACGCTCGTACATTAAGTAAATGTAAACCAATTATCACAAAACACACATGCATTAAGTAAATGTGAACCGATTATCACAAAAAGGAATTAACTAAATGTGAACCAATTATCACAAAACGACCATTCATTACTGTGTAAAATGTGAACTGACTATCACAAAACGCACATGCATAAGGTAAATGTGAACCGATTATCACACAACGCCCATTCTTTACTGGGTAAATTGGAACCGATTATCACAAAACACACATGCATTCAGTAAATGTGACCGAATATCACAAAAAGGCATTAACTGAATGTGAACCGATTATCACAAAACGCAAATGCATAAGGTAAATGAGAACCGATTATCACACAACGCGCATTCATTACCGAGTAAATTGAAACCGATTATCACAAAACGCTAATGTAGTAAGTAAATGTAAACCAATTATCATAAAACGCCCATTCATTACTGAGTAAATGTGAACCGATTATCACAAAACGCTCGTACATTAAATAAATGTGAACCAATTATCACAAAACGCACATGCATTAAGTAAATGTGAACCGATTTTCACAAAAAGGCATTAACTAAATGTGAACCAATTATCACAAAACGACCATTCATTACTGTGTAAAATGTGAACTGACTATCTCAAAACGCACATGCATAAGGTAAATGTGAACCGATTATCACACAACGCCCATTCGTTACTAGGTAAATTGGAACCGATTATCACAAAACACACATGCATTCAGTAAATGTGAACCGAATATCACAAAAAGGCATTAACTGAATGTGAACCGATTATCACAAAACGCAAATGCATAAGGTAAATGTGAACCGATTATCACACAACGCGCATTCATTACCGAGTAAATTGAAACCGATTATCACAAAACGCTCATGCATTAAGTAAATGTAAACCAATTATCACAAAACGTCCATTCATTACTGAGTAAAATGTGAACTGATTATCACAAAACGCACATGCAAGAAGTAAATGTGAACCGATTATCCCAAAACTCCTATTCATTACTGAGTAAATTGGAACCGATTATCACAAAACGCACATGCATTAAGTAAACGTGAACCAATTATCACAAAATCCATTCATAACTGAGTTAAATGTGAACTGATTATCACAAAACCCACATGCATTAAGTAAATGTAAACCGATTATCACAAAACGCTCATTCATTACCAAGTAAAAGTTTACCAAGATAAGAGTATAATAAAAAAAAAAATACAAATCATTTTGTGATAATCTGTTCACATTTTTTTTTATTCCACGTGCCCTATATATATTCTCCAGAAAAAAAACTGTCAAAATATATTCCAACTATATTTTCTTTATATTTTTTAGATCAAGTACTTAGGCCACTCGATCCTCCGATGGACTACCATGCAAGATTAATCATTTAGACTATCGATCAATCGGTAATTCCTTATCACGTAACAAAAAGCTATAACAAGGAAGGAAAATTGTTTTAAAAAAACTAAACTTTGAAAACAGTGAAAATATACTGAATTGAAATCTTGAGACTACTTACTGTTTGCTTCATGCTCTTCGGTTTTACTCGAGGAAACAAGAATACCCACGGTCATACCAACAACCAAACACCCAACAACAACAGCAACACATATTCCTATCAGTACTCTTTTATTTATCTTAGTATTTACGTGACTGGCGTTTGACGTGGGTAAAATTACATTCTCTGCAGAAGAAAAAGAAACTTAGAATAAAACACGCCTCGTGTCTATTAACACGAATATTCAATTTAAAATGAGAAGATGTGGTATGATTACCAATGAGACAAATATCCACTAGAGTTAAAATGAAGTGGTAGCAAATATAAACCACCAATCGGCCTTTAACAATGAGTAAAAAACATACCGTATGTCGGCTATAAAAGGCCTCGACATGAAAAATGTGAAACAATTCAAACAATTTAAACTAGAAAACTAACGGTCTAATTCATAACAAAACAATTTACGAAAAAAAATAGGACAAACATGAAACAACGATAACCACTTTAATAGAGGCTCTTTTCCTCACATACTATAAACAATTTTATTTTCGGAAGATCAGGGTCTATTGTTATAAAACAGGCGAAACTTCACCAGTGGCGCTTTCCTTTTTATTTACAATTACAGTAATTTACGTGTTGTCCCTCTATTCAAAATGTGGAAAATAGAATAGAAAGGACAGTGCGTATAATCTACTGTTCTTATATATGATCATATGGATAAAATATAATGGTCAGTGCAATAATTTAACTTTATGCCCAAGTTTTGCCAAATCAACCAATGAACTGTTGCATTCCCACGACGATGTTTCTCACAAAGTCCATAACCGTTTTTGTATGCACTAAAGGTCTATCGACTTAAGACCTTGTCCTAAGGATTCAGCTGCTGATTTCATATCATCTACAACACAATATAAGTACTCTTTTCAACTGATCTTCATCGTTTGTTATTATGTTGGGCTGTTTCACTACTGTCACACACAGGTTAGGAGAGGTTGAGGTGCCAGCAAACATGTTTAACCCCGCCGACTCTGTATGACTTTGTCTGACCGATGTCGGGAGCCCCGCCGACTCTGTGTGACTTTGTCTGACCGATTTCGGGTGATTGTAGTTTGTTGCTATAACATATATTTGTTTTTCGTAAATTGTTTTTAACGTAAATCAAGCCGTTAGTTTTTACTGTTCAATTGTTTTACATTTGTCTTGTTGGGACATCATTTAATAACCTGCTATGTGGATTGTGTTTTAGGCTTATTGTTGAATGCCTAACATTTACATATAGTAAGTTAGTTGCCATCTGCTACGATATTTGGTCTCCAGTTGAAATGTGTCTCATTTATAATCATACCACATCTTCTTAATTTTATAAATATCATCTGCAAATATTTTGTTTGCAACAACAAAAGGTCTTACCTAATGATTGCGTCGTCACCGAATTTCGAGTCTTCTTGTCTTTATACTGCATCTCCTTAACAACAAGGTTTTCGATGGATTTCAAACGGTTTGGTGGTAACTTAGGTTTGCTATTATTCATCAATTCTAAGTAAATATGGTCATCTGTATCCCTTGTGGCAGGGAGGGTTTCGTAATGGTCCTCCATATGAATGACACTCCTGTTTTCTTCTAATAAGAAGGCATACCTATTTCCAGGTCAACTCAGTTAACTTGAAATAACTTGACAATTGGTTGTTTGTGAAATCCTGTGAATATGGTATCCTGTCTCGTTTACATATAGTGAGTAGTTTTCGCCGTCATTCGTCCTTAAATATATATCGTTGTGTAGGTTAGGGTTAGGTATTAGTCGAATACCCCATGGCTTTTAATGTTCATTATCACATGATGGTCGACCAGTTTTGTATAGACTTTAAAATTACCTTTCTTGTTAAAACATTAAAAACTGTTTTTCAATTGCTATTTCTACGTCGTTTGGTCTCTGAGTGGAGAGGTGTCTCCTTATTTTCATTTTGATATTTTATCCGCATTTTTTTTTTTAATGAATTTTAAACGTTTTTAAAAAATAGTACTGAATGAATAGTAATAATAATTAGATATACAAACATTTTGTCTAAATAAATACACTTAAGGTATCAGGATGCTTTACCTTACCAAGTTCTTACCTTGAGACGAACAAGTAGATGAAATGCCTTTTATTGTTTTTCGTCATTGATACTGGGGGGCCTCGGTGGCCGAGTGGTCTAAGTAGTTACTACTGTAATCACTAGCCAGTCAACACTGAGGTTGTGAGTTCGAACCCCGCTCGTGCGGGTGCACTCGACTCCAATCTTAATTGACTAGGATTGTCAGTTTTCCTATCGAAGGTCGGTGGTTTTCTCCGGGCACTCCGGCTTCCTCCACCAATAAAAACTGGCCGCCACGAAATAGCCCAAAAGCGGTGCTTAAAAGTGGCGTTAAAACACCAAAAATCAAAATCAAATCATTGATACTGATTATCATTAAAATTTCCGTCACCTAAAACACTGTATAATTACAAGGATAATATATAAAAATGATTGCCAATGAGACAACTATCCACCAGAATTCAAATCAAGTAAATTAAATCGATTACAGGCAACCGTACGGTCTTCAACAATGAGAAAAACTCATACAGTATACATGTAGTCGGCTATAAAAGGCCCCTAGTGCTCAACCCTCCCCTAACCTGTGACAGATGTGTAACAGCACAAAATAAGAACAAAATTAACTCAAAAGATCGATAAGAGAAAAAAAGTTTAACAGACATACCGAACTCCAAGGTAAATTTAAAAATGGGGAGGTCCATAAAAACCGACATAATCAAACATTATCAACCAACGGAACGAATGAAAAATAAATGTCATATTCCTGACTTGGTGCGGGCGTTTTCAAAAGAAATGGTGGGCTCAACCTGGCTTTATAGCTAGCTAAACCTCCCACTTCCATGACAGTTGCTTATAGTTCCGTTATATTGACAAAATTGGGTGAGCAACCCAAACAGACATAATAGGTTAATGTGACAATAATAGGAATCCAGCAGCCAAAACTTTGTAAACATACATCACAGTCATGCAACACATGTGAATGAAAGTTTCAAAAAATCTAAATAATTAAGATTTGATTACTATTTTTAAATATAAAGTCCAGTTAGGTACTATTTTGGAACCGAGTCTAAAGTATGTACCTAAACAGGAAAAATAAATAAGATGCCAATCTGACCTGACCATTACAGTAAAGAGAACATCTGAAAATAAAGAATACTACAATGTGTAGCCATTCAAACAAGTACAATCAATTTCAAACTCTATTAGCGTTATGGGGAAAAAAAGAAGTATTTCATTTTTCTGGCATTGATAGTTGGCCTTTGTGTACTCAAGGCATGTAAGAGAGACTGGATGGGGTCCCTAAATTCTATATTCTTTAATTTTTTTAAGCCATTTTTCTCTATAATTTTTTTTTTACCATTATTCTCTATTCCCTACATTTTAACACCCCATTATTTTCTATTCTATATTTGTTTGACCGATTTATCTCTATTATTTATTTGTTGACCCATTTTTCTGTAGTATTTCTCTATTCTGTAAACCTCATTCAGACCCTCATGTGAGGGAAGTCAACTTTGGAGAGTTTTGATTGGTTGTGAGGATATGATGTATATTTTAAATTCATGTAACCACATATTTGCATATATGTCTCTGATGAAATACTTATATGATTATTTAAAAAATAAATTTTGAAGCACATGGAAACATTTTCTTGAGAGACGTCGCAAGATACTGGTGTCACTTACCGTAACACGCTTACGCCGTTTTTGTTTGTTTTTTGTTTGTTGTTTTTTTTTTTATTATTTTAAACGTCAAAAATGGATTTTCTGCAGAAGATTTATATAACGTTTCTTTCACTAAATAAAGTAATTATATATTTTGAAATTTAAGTTTTATTTACACACTTCGGTTATGATCTATATGTAATCATCGAGACCTTGTTAAATATCTTAACGTAATGATTCTTGTATCAAAATGTCATTATGTGTGTCAATTTCGGAACAGATAAAATCACCCGATGCAGCAGGTATAATGGCCGTTTTACCTGTTACGATTTTGTAATCGTCAGTAACATGGAAACTAAAGAACCGACGGACACTAGGGATTTCAACGGTAGAGCTGCTTCTTTTTATTATTCATCTTTCGGATCTGCATCCGATTGCTGCCTTTTCATAGAATGAATACGAATTCTACCAATTTTGGATTGATTTAAGCATACACCGCGGTAGTTTCGGTTCACACAAATATCACACGTAAAACATGTTTTAAATTTCCTGAAATTAGGAAGTTTTTTTATAAGTGATTTATTTGTATTAACACCAGTGCGCTATATATTATATGCTGTGGCATTCACGCGTCTCGACGTTCACAACTGTTTGGACACAACTGTTTTTTGATATTTTTTTTATTCTGTAGCGCAAGATCGACATACGTGTATCAATACGTACTTGGGTATTTGTACTTTTCAAGCCATGACATTCATGAACGGAGGGGAAATGGAGTAATTTCGCGAAAAAAAGAATCCACTATACTTGTTTTATGTCGAACAGCATCAAGCAAAATGTAACGCGGGACAGGACAAACTTTACAATTTTACGAGCTTTAGACTTTTATTTTTCAAAACCTTATCATCGCACTGCATAATGCTTGCAATATTTAAAAAGAGAATTAAATAAGATTTCTTTTGATATATCGCATGTTAGCAGTTCAATGCTATTGAGACATTTTTTAGAATAGGTAGCGCATGTTTTTCTCGAAGTAACACCATGCAGTATCTTGCGACGTCTCTTCAAGAGAAGTATTCCAAAAGGCTTCCAAGAGTTAAAAAAATTACGGTGTCCATGCATGAATACTATAAACAAGCTCTCTAGGAAGACAAAGACAGAACAATAAAGTACTAATATCACGCACAACTGTCAACTGGTTTAATTATAAAAAGTGACAAATTGGGAAAATGTTAGAATTGTCGCATATGGAGGAATATGTACTACAGTACTGTTTTCAATTTAAGGAATGACTGTAATATTTTTTCTGTCTATGAAGAAATAACATCAAAAATGTGGTGCACACTGAATAACCCGCGTAGCGGGTTATTTTAAAGTGTGCACCACATTTTTTATGTTATTTCGAATAGACAGAAAAAATATGACAGTCATTTCTTATAATTTAATTCTTAATTCCATTTTAAACCGGTGTAAATCATGAAAAAACGTTGATGACGTCAAGGTCACATGACAAAATTATGTCTATGAGCTGATAAACAAAACAACGTCAGCCAATCGGAAGACGCGTTACATCCAAAATTAAATTATATAGGTATAACGTTAAACACATTATAACAATTTAAGTACACTTGATCACGATACGACAGACAGAAAAATCGTTAATACACACAGTATAATGTATATACAGAACTCTACCAAATTAGAATTTTAACGAATCAGAAACAACTGTTTCTAAGTTTCTATACACGAAGTATTTATGTATTTTCCAAGATTACACAGTGAGTTACCCTGACAATTAAACTAAACTATGCTCGATTTTTTAGTTACCTTTATTACGAATCTTAAACATATAATCAGGTACATAAGATAAGATCAAATAGCTTTATTAGCACTAACACATTAACAACAAACTGGTTCAATTTGTTTTATATCATCTAACTTGTGTCTCTGACATAATCGACAAAAAATATTGAAAACGAAGATATACATTTATCAGTCAGTTCTGAGGATACAGTGAATATCTATTGGGTCCTACAAGGACTTGTATTGAGATGTCACTATAAAAATCCTTGGTCCCCATCAGCTAATAGACATTTTCGAAAAGTTATCTACACGGACACTTATATCGACACGATACCTACACTGACTAAAAAAATAGAGGGACCGTATCAAAATGTCAAAATACACAAAATGAATTTAATTTAACATTTGTAACTATATCAACGAGGTAAATTATATTTAAAAATAAACGAATATATTTTTAATGTGGTGACCCTACAAATAGGATGATATCTCATAAAAGAAAAAGACTCCCCTCGTAAAACTTTGTTAAGAAAAAAATATAAATTCATTATTCGTTAGTTCGACTATAATTTTCTATATTTTTTTATTCGGAATCTGAGCTAGAAACACAAAGTGCTTTCATCAGTTTTGGAATTTTTTTAGTGATGATTTGTGATATTCCAACTGTTTTCTTCTAATTGTCGAATTATACTGATTGATCTTTTTCAAGCAGTAAATTACATTTCATGTAGTTTTTGGGGTAAAATAACCAAAAAGGGTATTCATCTTATCAAAAGAGAAAATCGGGTACATCTTTTTACGTTCAAGCGTGTTTGATTTGACTGTTTTGTCCTGAATACGTATAAAGCAAAAATATTTGATACATCAGTCTCGCTTCAGATCCATTATTTTTTTTTATATATAGGCTACATTTTTATATAATAACATTACACATTCACAGTACCAAAACAGGAAATATATGGGTCAAGTGAAATACCTTTCTAATGTGTCACAACAACAGAGTAGGTGTGTTTGAATAAAATAAGAAAAGCTTCGTGCTATTTAAAATGTTTAAACTGGAAGTGTATTTCTTAGTTGTGTTTAATTTGTTTTACTTTCGTTCAATGATTTTTTAGTGAAAAATTTAGGCATATTAAATATTTTGTTTATGAAATGTATAAAAAAAAGTGGGACAAATGTTGTTCATTAACTCCTTGGATTTTTACAAAAAGTCCACGACTTTATATGTGGATCTTAAAATGCATAACATTTGAGTGAGTGTTATCTAGGTTAATTATTCTTCAACCTCTGCAAATATTTAGTCTGCCCTTCCACATAATACTTTTTAAAATAGAATTTTTTAATGTTTTTTTTTAACTTTCAAAATTTCCCTCTGACAACCAACCAGACGTTGACAAAAGGCCTAAAAGTACATGAGATGCTTTATAGCTAGTAGATACATTTGTTTTTTAAAACACAACTGTCATGTAAGGATCGTAATTATGCCAAGTGGATAAATTTATCGGTTTTCAAGAGCTAAGTTGACAGCGCGGGTCATCCCTACAATGGCTTCCATTTTCATGATTGAAAAAATTAATCGGCGTAATTGAGAGATAATTTTGACGAAGTAGAATCCTGACTTTCTGTGTAAAGTTCTACTAATTTACACAAAGCCGCCCCCCTTTTAAAAAATATAATATGAAGATCGGTCAATTCTCAGCTTCTAAGCAGAGCCAATAAATCAACAAATCATTGAAAATAATTTCTTTATACAGTATTCAAAATGTAAATTATAATTTTTTTACATATATTTTATAAATGCCTGTGCCCATTGTACACCTTGAGATGCCCCCACCTAAAAAGGTTACCTGTCGTCCTAGGTATAGTTGTAAGCGTCAGAGTCGATAAGTTTTCGAAAATGTCTAATAGACACACAAAATAGCTGATAGACACAACGACAAAAATGAACAATTTCCAGTTCATTGCTTTCCCCCTTCTCTTTCAAACCCCATGAGGAATGGAGTCCACAGTCATTACACAAACAGTAATTGTAGGCGCAGGCCTAAGTGGTTAGAATTATTTAACCGTTTAAAAAGCATTTAGAATATTATAAGATAGCTGCAAACCTGCCAACTTTTACAAATATTCATGGGTGATTTAAAGCACAAGAGGACCTAATGCTTACCTATACATGTCATTAGTGTACTTTATTAGAACATCTATGGTTTTGAATAAGTATACATGTGTTTAAATGTAGGCACTGGCTAGGGTTACATGGAAATGTAACAATACTAAAATAATTATTGTTACATTGGAGACTAATTGACGGAATACAGGGTTGGGTAAGGATCCGATTAATTACTAATGTAACAATAATATTTGTGTCTACGGTTACATCATGTTATTGTTACATTAATGTACTTCAATTTACACTAGATTTATCAAACTTAAACCTTTTATAGTTTTGTTGCTTAATTTTTTTCGCCAATAACAACGAAATTACGATCACAAAATATCTGGACTCTGAAAATGAAAACACTGTTTCCACCAGTTTCAACCTGTCGGTAAATGTTAAAATCAGTTGCCTTCACAATTGACTTGTATTTTTACTTTAATTTGTTTTTCCTGCTATTCTTAGTTGGATATTGAAATAGGAAGTGAACTTAAAATCAGTAATAGACGCCAATGAAATAATATTAAAAGACAACATGAAACAACCTCACATGCTTCCAACAAAAATATTGGACGAAAATATTAAAATCGCAAGAGTAAAAAAAAATTTCACCTGAAGCATTGCAGACATTGGCACTCATACCACATCTTCTTATATCTATTGAAAGTTTCTTTAACTTCAAAAAAGGGAAAGTGCAGAATGGAATTGTACAGTATGCATTTACAGACATGCACATTGTTGCATCACTCATTTGTGATGGCTGATTTAAATGGTTTCACCAAAATGCGTCAGACTAAAACATGCCGAGTCCCAAAACAACATACTGGATTTGTAGAAAATTGTATGCAATATTGTAAAAAATTCAAATAAAAAAGCTTTATTTAAATACTAATAGTCCCACCGTACATTGAATTGCATTAATGTAACAATAACGCAATGTAACTGTAAACACAATTATTATTGTTACATTCGTAATTAATCGATTACTTACCCAGCCCTGCATTCCGGCAATTAGTCTCCAATGTAACAATAGTTATTTTATTATTGTACATTTCCATGTAACCGTAGACAGTGCCTTAAATGTATTTCTTACTCCTCTGAATGCCTTTTTTCCCACTTGATTCGGCCAAAGACATTTCATAAGTGTCTGTGTTGGCACAATCAGCGTTTCTCGTCCCTAAGCGATCAATATTTATACTAAACAGTCAAGAGAAAATTAACACACATTTGTTATTGTTGACTAAAAAATTCCAAAACATATGCATGTTACATGTGTCAAAGGGGCAGTATACATCCTTTGTTTTGTTAAAATAGTTCTATTGATATTATTATTGTCTATTGACTCTATATGCATACTAAACTTATAGAAAGATATAGTTTGCCAATCATGCATCTGTGTTATTACAGAAAAAAATATACCTGTTATAACTAAAGGGTGTTATAACAGCTACTCTAAATCATTTCAAAGCCTTTGCTCAGACATTTATCATGCTTAATCACAATGTATTTTAATATATTGTAATAAATAATAATCAGAGCATAAAATGAGGTACAAGCTTCCAAGTAATTCCCAAGTGTCCCATTCTAAATTATATGCCTGTAAAAACTTAGCCTTGTTATTACAGCTAAGTTTCATCACTAAAAAGCCTTGTCTCATTGATTTACCATGGTTGATCAAAAATTATTTAATTTAATTGGAAAATGAGTTATCCAGTCTACGTATTAAGTTTCTGTGCAAATGTTCAAGAATTCCCGAGTTCCCAATAAAAAGTAAAATGTTTAAGATTTGTTTTAACAAATAACAAACATGTAGAAGGTCCTATAACAACAACATTTTAAGGAATGCTCCAGTAATTTATTGAGATCGACATGTTTCGGTGGCTAGGCCACCGTCATCAGGATAGAAAACAATACAAAAAATCATGCTGACGAACAAAATCGGGTTGAGAAAATTAAAACGTCACAATGTTGCTATGGTGAGTAACGTTATAAATAGCAATTGAAAGAGAAAGTGAAAGTAAGTATATATGGAAGTAAACTATTTAGATAAAATAAAATCAAATGAAAATACAATGTTTTTGTTGTTAAAATGTTTGTTTAAATTATTCTGCCATCATGTGTTAGCACTCTTGCACAGTGGAACGAATTATACAATAAATTATTGTCAGTTGTGTTCTGTGTAAACTTTGTGTTCAATTAAGGTAGCAATACACAATTAGGAAAAAATCTTAAAATTGACACTCATAATTTTTAACCACCCTCTTTTCCTTCCTATCTAAGAAATAAGGCTTACTATTTGTGTTATGCATGTGTATATTTCTGGAAAGAGCATCTTCCATAGATTTCATTTTCAATAGTTAAAAAGGTGAAATATAATCTCTTTTTTGGTGTAACCATGGCAACAATCTGCATTTATTTGATACAAAATATTGCAAAAAGGGGGGTGAAAATGTCACAAAAGTCTACAAAATTTGTTCCAAAGGAAAATTTCAATCAATTAGAGTGATACCTTTCCTGAAACTATAGACATTTATCTATCAAGAGGTCCAAAAAAATTCATATGCCTTTCTGCTCGTTTTTCCATAAAATTGAATTGAAAAGTTTGAGCGTCAAATCTTTGTTGATAAACACTACAATAATTTCTGGACCTATGGACGGTAGGGATAACAAAATACGGACTGTCAAACAGAAAAATGGCCTATAAAACATGCTAAAAACAATCTAAATGTTCATATAAACCCACTTCGAAGGCTATATTATTCTTCAACTATCTAAAAATCAATTTTATTGTACTAAAACTTTCATTTAAAAAATTCACCATGGCCATAATGCGAAACTAAACTTCTAACTGTGTATTGCTACCTTAAGGATAAACATTTTTTTTTCAAATTCCACTTTAAATGGATATCTGTGTTCTGCTAGCTAAGCCGAGCAAATTGGCCTGCTAGTTTTGAAAATTGGTTCAGAAATGAATATTTTATGAAGGTTAGCAGTTGCCACTGATATGCAACAAAAAAGAGATTTGAAGAAACATGCCATGTCAAAGTGTAAATTCTCCTTTTTTAGTCAAATTTCTAAAACTATACCTTCTGTGCTTGTCTTTTCTTGTTTAAAAACTTAAATTAACCTTAACAGTAGACAAATTTTACAAATTAAAGCTATTTTAAAGCTCTAGAATGTCAATTTTGTTGTGTATTAGCACACCAAAGCCTTGGTTAAAATTTAGCAAATACTGAATTAATCTATAACAGCGGGAACAAATTAAGACTTAATTCATGCTAAATTGTAACTTTATACTTGCTAAAATAATAAATTTGATTTATTTGCATGAAAAAATATAAAGCGTTCCCTATTTAGGTTTCTACATAATGCGCATTCTTTCTTTTCCTAGGGGTAGCCAATAAAGTATCAATTTATGACCGAACCAAGTCTTTGTGTCAAAATGTCTATGTTGGTTGCTAAGGACAATAAACAACAAAACTAACATATATTGTCATACTAAAAGATGTTTCTCCCTCAGAATTGTATCTACAATCTAAATATCAATAGATTTGTGGTATGATTTGTCTAAAAATAAGCAATTCTGTATTTTGTCAAATGCCATAAGGTAGCAATACACAGTTAGGAAAAAATCTTAAAATTGACACTCATAATTTTTAACCACCCTCTTTTCCTTCCTATCTAATAAATAAGGCTTACTATTTGTGTTATGCATGTGTTTATTTCTGGAAAGAGTATCTTCCATAGATTTCATTTTCAATAGTTAAAAAGGTGAAATATAATCTCTTTTTGGTGTAACCATGGCAACAATCTGCATTTATGTGATACAAAATATTGCAAAAAGGGGGATGAAAATGTCACAAAAGTCTACAAAATTTGTTCCAAAGGAAAATTTCAATCAATTAGAGTGATACCTTTCCTGAAACCATAGACATTTATCTATCAAGAGGTCCAAAAAAATTCATATGCCTTTCTGCTCGTTTTTCCATAAAATTGAATTGAAAAGTTTGAGCGTCAAATCTTTGTTGATAAACACTACAATAATTTCTGGACCTATGGGCGGTACGGATAACAAAATACAGACTGTCAAACAGAAAAATGGACTATAAAATATGCTAAAAACAATCTAAATGTTCATATAAACCCACTTCGAAGGCTATATTATTCTTCAACTATCTAAAAATCAATTTTATTGTACAAAAACTTTCATATTTAAAAAATTCACCATGGCCATAATGCGAAACTAAACTTTAAACTGTGTATTGCTACCTATATATAACGTCTTTATTTCCAAATATAGACGACACTTTTCTAGCAATTCCGTACCATTTTGACTGACTTCCCTTGGCCAGAGGTACTGCTCCCAGTCGCGTCGGGAATGCTGTAAAGTGTTTGACCGCCGAAGGTATAGGGAAAATAAAATAAAATATCACTAGTCTATACTGAATTTAAACGCTGTATTCCTTCATTAAACTGACGGAAGTGGCAGGTAATCTGGTAAAGTTATCGTAACGACCCTGCATACTTGAGGTAGCCACTTTACAGAATCTACTGACAGAAGATTTACCAGGCGTTGGTTCACTTGTGTTTAATTTTTCAATTTTTTATCGTGAACCCCTGCGTCCTTCGAGGAACAGCTATTGCAACCTGCGCTAATCTTGTTAGCCATCCGCACGCAGTAATACAAACAATTATATCATTGAGGCACCAACAGGGACTGGCCTTCCTAAAATGCTATCAGGCATTCAACAGCTGCAAAGAAAGTAAATTTGATGAACCATCTCAACCATAAACGAGTCCAAAGGAGGAAAAGAACTGTGATACGATAATTTTTCTCTTACAGAATTTATTTGCAATTATAAGCACCAGACTTCTTATTATGAAATTCACTTTGAAGTTCCAGAAAATACATTAATCAAACACAGTACTACCAACTTTACCAGATTACCAGCCACTTCCGACAGTTTAATGAAGGAATACAGCGTTTAAATTCAGTATAGACTAGTGATATTTTATTTTATTTTCCCCATACCTGCGGCGGTCAAACACTTTACAGCATTCCCGACGCGATTGGGAGCAGTACCTCTGGCCAAGGGAAGCCAGTCGAAATGGTTCGGAATTGCTAGTAAAGTGTCGTCTATATTTGGAAATAAAGACGTTAATTGAACACAAAGTTTACACAGAACACAACTGACAATAATTTATTGTATAATTCGTTCCACTGTGCAAGAGTGCTAACACATGATGGCAGAATAATTTAAACAAACATTTTAACAACAAAAACATTGTATTTTCATTTTATTTTATTTTATCTAAATAGTTCACTTCCATATATACTTACTTTCACTTTCTCTTTCAATTGCTATTTATAACGTTACTCACCATAGCAACATTGTGACATTTTAATTTTCTCAACCCGATTTTGTACATCAGCATGATTTAATGTATTGTTTTCTATCCTGATGACAGTGGCCTAGCCACCGAAACATGTCGATCTCAATAAATTACTGGAGCATTCCTTAAAGTGTTGTTGTTATAGGACCTTCTACATTTGATGTTTTTATCGTAACGACCCTGCATAAATGAGGTATCCACTTTACGGAATCTACTGACAAAAGATTTACCAGGCGTTGGTTCACTTGTGTTTAATTTAAAAAAAATAACAAACATGTTACCAAGATTAAGAACATTTTAGGAACAAATCGTAGACAACTCATGAAAGCATATATGTAATAACACATGTGTATTATTTTTTTCTAATCACTTATTTAAGTTAGACCCTTGACTGCTAAATAGGTTATTCACATTTTGTCAAACATTAATTTACTAGGGGCCTGTTAACCTATGAAATTTTGAAAAAACAACAATATTATTGTCACCTACAATTTCTGTATGAAATCCGTGTCGCCTGGAAATACATTTGGGCAATTAGTCTCTGAAGTAATAATAATTATTTCTTATTGTTACTTTTTGAAGGTAACCGTAGCTAGTGCCTATTCATTATGATAAACTTAATCATGTTAATAAAATAGCTGTGGGTGATGACATGGATCATGCATATCAATTTATGGGGCAAGAAGACTTTCAAGTCTTCTGAAACCCTACATGGCTGGCTGTTTCTGAAATCATTTGACCTTTTCCAGGAGGATTACAATATCCCTTTCTGTGCTTTACAACATACATTTGTAACTTTCAAGCCTCATCTTGTCACCAATTACATATACAAATTTGTCATGTCTACAAACGTCAAATTTTTGCATAATACTGATTACCAGTATATTTTTCTCAAGATAGGGAACCAGTTAATAACTGTGCTGACAAAAATTTTACCTGCATATAAAAGGGGACATTTAAATGATATTTCTATCCTATTTTGCTAAAACTGAAAGTTTCACTCACATGCATTTATTGATCCCAACTGAAGTTCTGGCTAATATGAAATTTCTATAGGCCCAATGGGCGCACGTAGATTGAGAATTCACAGGCTCAACAATCATTTTACATGACACGGGCGTAGGAACAACCCCTTAAATTAGAAGACTGACGATTAGTACACATGATCAGTTGCAGGTTTGTAAAATACCATCTGCATTATTTTTATGAAACATAAACTGAGAAACAAATGTACATGTACAGTCAGATTAAAAAACAATCACAGACTCACTTGCATTAGTTTTCTAGATTTTCATGTTTTATTTTTTTTATATCTCTCATTTTATTTAGGTTGATTTTTATAGTCCATCTTTCTTACTTAGGCGAGTATGTGAGTCCTGGACTCATCATTTTCAAAACTGTTGAGTCCAAAAAAAGAGGCAAAAGATGCCAAAGGGACATTCAAACTTCAGTCGAAAATAAACTGACAACACCATGCCAAAATACGATAAAAGAAAAAAAGACTAAAAGGCAAACACCAGTATACAAAACACAGCATAGAAAACTAAAGACTGAGCAACACGAACCACACCAAACACCAGTATACAAAACACAACATAGAAAACTAAAGACTGAGCAACACGAACACCACCAAACAACAGTATACAAAACACAACATAGAAAACTGAAGACTGAGCAACAGGAACACCACCAAACAACAGTATACAAAACACAACATAGAAAACTGAAGACAGAGCAACACGAACACCACCAAACAACATTATACAAAACACAACATAGAAAACTGAAGACAGAGCAACACGAACACCACCAAACACCAGTATACAAAACACAACATAGAAAACTAAAGACTGAGCAACACGAACACCACCAAACTACAGTATACAAAACACAACATAGAAAACTTAGGACTGAGCAACACAAATAATGAAATAAAGATGCATCAAGATTGTAGAATGTTGTATCATCTGAGCACATTTATCATCAATGTACAACTTTAAAGATAATATAAATATGGTGTCATTTCCTGGCTCTATTTTGTCATAGGAACTGAAATAATGAATTATACAGCATTTCATCTTCTCACTGTTGGACTCACCTTGTCCAAAAATGACTAGTTCGTGGACTTGCCTTCAAAAATCCTTAGTGAGAACCCTGATCTTTCTTATCTTCAATCTCATGCAATTCAAATTTTTCTATTTACTGTAACGAGATGTTTTTAATGTAGATTTGGTAGAACGCATGCATTGATTAAATTTGAAAGTACAGTGACAATTTGGCTAGACTACTACTCAATCCTTTGTATAAAAATCAAACTTTTACTGCTAAAATAGACTGCTCCAACGATGTAAAAAGATACCATCATTATCATACATTTGGAGCCAGTTTGCAGACTCTACTCTCTGCTTTGATAATTATATTTCTCTTATTTTTGAGTGGCTAAGTTCATGTCGGGGCCTTTTATAGCCAACTCTGCGGTATGGGTTTTTCTCATTGTTGAAGGCCATACCGTTGCCAATATTGCTTACATCCACTTTTCATAGTTATTTGTTAAAGATAGTCATCAAAATAATGTGTTTTGGATATATTTGAAATAGGACTAACTGCAGCTAAGTTTTTGATAGAGAATGGTGTAGAAGTAACTGTTTTAGAAGCAAGAGACAGAGTTGGAGGCAGGACTTGTACAATTAAAGTAAGTCTCATATAGCAATATGGTCAATCAAAGTGGTAGCATGCTTGCCTCAAGTGTGTCCTGGGGTGGGGGTGGGGGGTCATGGATTACGTCAATGGCTAGGTTAAACCAAATACTTTGAAATTGGTATTTGCTGTTTCTCCAATAAGCATGCAACATTTAAAAGAAAAAGGAAAGATTGGTTGGAATAATGTGTCCAGGTAAGGGAACATAAAAATAAGAAGATGTGGTATCACTATGATTGCCAATGATACAACTCTCCACCAGAGACCAAATGACATGGAAGTTAACTACTATAGGTCACCCTACGGCCTATAAGAAGGAGTAAAACCCTTATGCATAGTAAGCTATAAAAGGCCCCAAAAAGGACAAATGTAAAACAACTCAAACGAGAAAACTAAAGGCCTGAATTTTGTATGAAATAAAAGAAAGACAAATATGATATACAGCAACAAACAACAACCACTGAATTACAGGCTCCTGACTTTGGGATAGGCACATACAGAATGTGGCAGGGTTAAAATAGTTTGCTGGTGCCAAACCCTCCCCTTACTTGGCACAGTGATGTAACAATACAACATAAGAACAAACTATAAAAATCAGTTGAAAAGGTCTTAACTCAGATCGATACAAAGCAGAAAAAACAACTAACAAAACACAAAAGACAGTTACTGAAAGCTAGTTCAAGGCCAATAACAACAAATAAAAAATCATGTGTCTAAGACTAAAATATCAATCAGTACACATCCAACATCAGATGTCTTCTTGTGGACTGTTACCATGTGAGCTAGTAGGTTAAAATCTAGCTCAGGATTTTGGGCTAGTGCAAAGAAGGGTTCATATTCATATTACATTTACTACACCTTAGCATCACTGCATGTCTCCATCCTTAATATGCATTGAATTTGCCACTGGACATTAAACAACCATCCATCATCATCATAATATTATTATATTACATGTATACACCTTATTGCTATTTGTCTGCCATTACTGTATCTTTTATGTATTTTAGGACCCCATCCATGGTAAGTCGGACCTTGGAGGTGCCTATGTAGGACCAACTCAAGATAATGTATATAGACTGGCAGAGGAATATGGGCTCCAGTTTTATGACGTGAATGACAAGGAAAAAACTGTACTTAATTTCAAAGTAATTGTGTTGGTATAATTATATAGTAAATATTAAATTTCAGCATCTTTTCAACATCTTAACAGCTGTGAACAAATATT
Organism: Mytilus coruscus; assembly: GCA_017311375.1. Classification (NCBI taxonomy): domain Eukaryota; kingdom Metazoa; phylum Mollusca; class Bivalvia; order Mytilida; family Mytilidae; genus Mytilus; species Mytilus coruscus. Next base: position 130,907,465 of record CM029596.1, read on the forward strand.
TCATTTCCTTTAACAATTTGATTGAATCTGAAAACTAAACCTTATATAAAGATGGCAAATGTTATCATTGTTATTATTACAAATAGAAAAGATGCCATGAAATTTATACCATAATTCAAGTATAATCCACCATTGCACATACCATCTTAAGCTTTGATGAATATTCAATGCAAAATGGTTTTTTAAAATGAAGGCTTTTAGCAACTTGTAAAAATTGCCAAATTGAAATGCCAAGTTTACAATACCAATTAGGCCTTGCTGTCATAAACATTTGGAGTACGATTATCTTACTCAGATTCAGAATTCAACCAATCAAAATACTAGATTTGATGTTTTGAGCACACATTTTGTACTCAGAGTACTGAGTACAGTTTTATGATCAAGGGCCAAGATGTTTACTTCATTGACCTTTGAACTTTGGTTGATAACTGTTTCATTGCTAATCATATTTATATTTTTATTTTAACAGAATTGTTGGTACAAGTATAAAGGAGTTATACCACCAGTGACAAACCCATTTGTTTTATTAGATTTAAACCATGCAATTAGAACCATAGATTCTATGGCAATCCAGGTGTGTAGATAAAAACATGTTTTTTTTTTCTTTATTAATTGTAGTGGGCTTGCAGAAATTTTATTAGTCAATTGCATTATTTTAATGTTCTATTTTGACAAAATTTGTGGCCCATATATGCTGACGTTATTTTATTATTTATTATTACTCTGTGGTATGAAAATTTCTTTTTAAATCGCAAAAAAGATGAAATGATTTTTTTGTTAAAAGGGTCATTAGCTGCAAGATATAAACAAAAATAAAATATGATTTTTTTTTTTGTTCAATCATTAATGAAAGTGAAATAGTGAAATAATACCGGTGTCATATGGTATTTTGAACCCCCTAAAAAGTGAACCCAGGTCAAAATACCATACATTTTTCCCATATGGTATTTTGAACCCCACCATGGAAAATTGAACCCCCCCTGTTTTAGATAGTATTGCAGATTATCTTATTTACAATTTTTTGGCTATGACTTTTTTTTTAAACGAGCTATAGGGGGTTCAATATACCATGGTAGAGGGGGTCAAAATACAATGGCTAAGAAAATTTTCAAAATATCTTTTCATGAAATGTAAAATACATACCAACTACTTATTGGAGTATAATTACTATTTAAAGGAGTAACAGTAGCTTGAATTTTGAAATTGGAGGTGTAAAAGAGGGGGTCAATATACCATGGCAGGGTGTCAAAATACCATGGCAAAATAAAATTTTCAAAGAGCTTTTCAAGCAAGTAAAATACATACCATCTACTTATTGGAGTATAATTTCTATGTAAAAGAGTTATAACAGCTACAATTTTTAAATGTAAAGGTCTATAATAGGGGGTTCAATATACCATGGTAGGGGGGTCAAAATATCATGGCAAAGTAAAAATTTCAAAATATCTTTTCATGCATGTGAAATACATACAAACTACTAATTGGAGTATAATTACTATGTCAAGGAGTTTAATAGCTAGAAATTTGAAATTGGAGGTGTAAAAAGTGGGGATTCAATATACAATGGCAGGCGGGTCAAAATACCATGGCTAAATAAAATTTTCAAAATATCTTTTCATGAAATATAAAATACATACAAACTACTTATTGGAGTATAATTACTATGTCAAGGAGTAACAGTAGCTAGAATTTGGAATTGGAGGTGTAAAAAGGGGGGTCAAGATACCATGGCAGGGGGGTCAAAATACTATGGCTGAATAAAATTTTCAAAACATCTTTTCAAGCAAGTAAAATACATACCAACTACTTATTGGAGTATAATTACTATGTAAAAGAGTTATAACAGCTAGAATTTTTAAATTTAAATGTCTAGAGTAGGGGGTTCAATATTCCATGGCAGGAGGGGTCAAAATACCATGGCAAAGTAAAATTTTCAAAATATCTTTTCATGAAATATAAAATACATACAAACTTCTTATTGGAGTATAATTACTATGTCAAGGAGTAACAGTAGCTAGAATTTGGAATTGGAGGTGTAAAAGGGGGTCAATATACCATGGCAGGGGGTCAAAATACCATGGCTGAATAAAATTTTCAAAACATCTTTTCAAGCAAGTAAAATACATACCAACTACTTATTGGAGTATAATTACTATGTAAAAGAGTTATAATAGCTAGAATTTTGAAATAGGAGGTGTAAAAAGGGGGGGTCAGTATACCATGGCAGGGGGTCAAAATACCATGGCTAAATAAAATTTTCAAAACATCTTTTCAAGAAAAGAAAATACATACCAACTACTTATTGGAGTATAATTACTATGTAAAAGAGTTAGTACAGCTAGAATTTTTAAATTTACAGGTCTATAGTAGGGGGTTCAATATACCATGGCAGGGGGTCAAAATACCATGGCAAAGTAAAATTTTCAAAATATATTTTAATGAAATGTAAATTACATACCAACTACTTATTGGAGTATAATAAATATGTAAAGGAGTAACAGTAGCTAGAATTTTGAAATTGGAGGTGTAAAAAGGGAGGGGGGTTCAATATACCATGGCAGGGGGTCAAAATACCGTGGCAAAGTAAAATTTTCAAAATATCTTTTCATGAAATGTAAAATACATACAAACTACTTATTGGAGTATAATTACTATGTCAAGGAGTAACAGTAGCTAGAATTTTTGAAATTGGAGGTGTAAAGGGGGTCAATAAACCATGGCAGGGGGGTCAAAATACCATGGCTAAATAAAATTTTCAAAACATCTTTTCAAGAAAATAAAATACATACCAACTACTTATTGGAGTATAATTACTATGTAAAAGAGTTATAACAGCTAGAATTTTTAAATTTAAATGTCTATAGTAGGGGGTTCAATATACCATGGCAGGAGGGTCAAAATACCATGGCAAAGTAAAATTTTCAAAATATCTTTTCATGAAATATAAAATACATACAAACTTCTTATTGGAGTATAATTACTATTTCAAGGAGTAACAGTAGCTAGAATTTGGAATTGGAGGTGTAAAAAATGGGGGGTCAAGATACCATGGCAAGGGGGTCAAAATACCATGGCTGAATAAAATTTTCAAAACATCTTTTCAAGCAAGTAAAATACATACCAACTACTTATTGGAGTATAATTACTATGTAAAAGAGTTATAACAGCTAGAATTTTTAAATTTAAAGGTCTATAGTAGGGGGTTCAATATACCATGGCAGGAGGGGTCAAAATACCATGGCAAAGTAAAATTTTCAAAATATCTTTTCCGTCAAGTTAAATACATACAAACTACTTATTTGAGAATAATAACAATGAAAAGGAGTTATAATAGCTAGAATTTTGAAATTGAGGTGTAAAGGGAGTCAATATACCATGATAGGGGTCAAAATACCATGGCAAAGTAAAATTTTAACTTGCTGGAAAAGATATTTTGAAAATTTTACTTTGTCATGGTATTTTGACCCCCTGCCATGGTATATTGAACCCCTACTACAGACCTTTAATTTCAATAATTCTAACAAATGTAACTATTGTATACCGTAATAATACTCCAATAAGTATTTTGTATGTATTTTACTCGCTTGAAAAGATGTTTTGAAAATTTTATTTAGCCACGGTATTTTGATAACCTTGCCATGGTATATTGAACCCCTTTACACCTTTAATTTCAAAAATTTTATCTAGCTATGGTATTTTGACCCCTACTATAGACCTTTGATTTTAAAATTATAACTGTTATAACTCTTTACATAGTAATTATACTCAATAAGTAGTTGGTATGTATTTTACTTGCTTGAAAAGATGTTTTGAAAATTTTATTTAGCCATGGTATTTTGACCCCTGCCATGGAATATTGAACCCCTTTACACCTCCAATTTCAAAATTCTAGCTATTCTATATCTGTTACATAGTAATAATACTTCAATAAGTAGTTTGTATGTATTTAACTAGCTGGAAAATATATTTTGAAAATTTTACTTTGCCATGGTATTTTGACACCCCCACCCCCTTGCCACGGTATAATGAACTCCCTACTTACTATAGACCTTTAATTTTAAAGATTCTAGCAAGTCTAACTCTTGTATATAGTTATAATACTCCAATAAGTAGTTTGTATGTATTTTACTTGCTTGAAAAGATGTTTTGAAAATTTTATTTAGCCACGGTATTTTGACAACCTTGCCATGGTATATTGAACCCCCCCTTTTACACCTTTAATTTCAAAAATTCTAGCAGTTCTAACTCTTGTATATAGTTATAATACTCCAATATGTAGTTTGTATGTATTTAACTTGCTGGAAAAGATATTTTGAAAAATTTACTTTGCCATGGTATTTTGACCCCCCTGCCATGGTATATTGAACCCCCTACCATAGACCTTTAATTTCTAAAATTCTAGCAATTCTAACTCTTGTATATAGTAATAATACTCCAATAAGTAGTTTGTATGTTTTTAACTTGCTGGAAAAGATATTTTGAAAGTTTTATATATGTTTTAATTTCAAATAATTAAAGCCTTCAAGCTACATGGTCTAGTTATAATGCCTCAATAAGTATTTTGAATGAAATTTTGTTGGTAAAGACTTCAGAGCACTTATACCAAGCAAAGATATATCTTTTAACCAATCATGGAAAAATTGACCTCCCCTTCTTGTATGAATGATTTTTAATCTATGATAAGCTTTAGAATAATGTATAATGTTCTAATAATCATCTAGAATGAAAAAAACAGGGGGGTTCAATTTACCAATGGGGGGTCAATTTTCCATACAGGGGGGGTTCAATATACCATGGGGGGATTCAATTTACCATAGCGGTATTTTGACCTCGGGGTCAATTTACCATGGGGTTCAAAATACCATATGACACCGGGTAATTCGCTTTTAGCAGCCAGTTTGGTTTTCTCCAAATGTTTCTGAATTTACAATATAACAGGCATGGGGTGAATTACATTGCAATGTAATGCATTATATTACAATTACTTTGACAAAACCATGCATTAAATTACAATTACAGTTACAGGCAATTATCAAAGTAATGCATTAAATTACAATTACTTTTGAAAAGTAATGCATTGAATTACACATTACATTTGTAAATTTTATTATCAAGTGAAAAGAAAAATCAAAACATTTTGAAAAACAACATGAAGTCACAAAAGATTCTAGCATATGCAGTAACTGTTCCATGTATTGAATTTAAGTACAAAATGTAAACATGTAAAAGTCTATTCATTATAAGTGTTTTCTCTGAAAAGAAATTACAGAGATGAAGTTTAATACTTATTTTAACTTAATGTTAACTTACTTTTATAAATATACATTAGTTTTTTAATTTCAATCAAAATATTTACTGAGAATTTCTTTCCTAATTATATAACAAACAGTTCATTCCTCCTATTCCCACTTTTATAAATCTGGTAAGAACAGTTAAATTTTCATGTGGGAATAGGGGAAAACTTGTGGAAACAAAGGATTATACTGTATAAACATTGTTTAATCAACTTTTAATTGACAAGTGTTTTTTAGGACAGGTAATAGGTTATTTTTGTATGTGTATGAATTCTGTGTTTTTAATTAAAACAAATATGAAAGAAATGGAAACGAATATAAGTAAATTATTTTATTTCTTTTATAACACAAATTCAACCGTAGATTCAAGCAAGCATTATAATATGAAACAAATAGTACAACAGCACTAAAACAAATGTCATATTGTAGCACACACATTAGAAATTTACTGTATATAAGTCTATTGAAGTTTCCAGACATTCAAAATTGTCATCCAAACAAATAAATTGATGAACAAAATATAATCTTAAGATGTGAAATAATGTTACTTGGACCAATATATAATCAAAGATGTGAAATAATGGGTGAAAATCTATCTTTTCAACGCGAAGAAGGTTGGAGGCTGCATCACCAAACTGTACTGTTGTGACTTCCTGGTTGCTGTGTCTAACCTTAAGCTCTTCTAAATATGTTGTTGACTTCGAAATACTTTCGTTTTTGAGCCACTCTCTTCCCACCAGCTGCATACTGGATCATGGTCAGGGCGTTGAAAGCTTCCTCATGTTTCAGTAGTTTTATGAGTTTAAAGATGTTTGGATGTGGGTGCTGGACGTGTTTCTTCAGCTTGCTGTGCCACCCCTCTAGATGATTTGTAGTTCTCCGTCTCTGTGTTGTGTAATGGTTCCAAAGGTGACTGTTCTGTTAGACTAAGTATGTTGTTACATAGTCTGTAAAGGGCGTGTAGTTGATGTTAGTATTAATCTGATCTATGTCTGTTAGGGCTAAACCACACATCTTCAATCTCAGCAGTAGGTACAAGTGGAAGGACAGCGGCACGGCGTACTAGTTGATGAATGTTGTTGTCTTCCTTGTATGGAACCTGAAGACCTGTTTCTTGTGCTTTTCTCCAGATGCATTGTAAGTAGTGGAAAAAACAGCATTTGCATTTGATGCCAGGAAATTGTTCTGATTTTTTCAGCTTGGATAACTCAGTCAGTTAAAATCAATCAAATCTGATTGCTGTCCATTTATTATTCATGCTTAGAAGTAAAGTGAACAGTTTTCACCCATTATTTCACATCTTTGATTATATATTGGTCCAAGTAACATTATTTCACATCTTAAGATTATATTTTGTTCATCAATTTATTTGTTTGGATGACAATTTTTAAGTTTACAAATTCAATGATTTTTAATCTTACATCTATTTATCTGACTTATTCTTTATTTTAAAGTATTTCTTTGAAGAAAAAAACATTACAATTAAACATTGTATTGATTTTTTTTTAAATAATATTATACTTACTGGTAAGCATTGTAAGAAACATGTTTTCTTTAAAAATAAAATACAGGTAAATCTTAGGTGAATTTTAATTAACCTTGATTGTTATAAAAACAAATTATTTATCAAAACATCTATTGTTATTTGCATGTGGGAATAGAAGGAATAGTGATTTTTAAACGTGGGAATAGGAGGAAGACACCTAACAAACATAGCGCTTAATTTATGACCAAGTGACACAATGGTGAAAAGATTAATTGTAAAACAAACTAATTAGTGTTTTATGACAATGTTTAATTATCTGTTATTTAATCATGACAAGGTATTCATTGATCTTTTGACAACAATGGAACACTTTTACAGTAATGCTTTTCAAATATCAATCTTTTTATGCAGGAAAATGTATGAAATAAAATGAAATAAAAAAATGGAACTCAATCTGATATACAGTGTTATGTTATGTTATTCATTCAGAATTGTAATTTGGTCATTCTAGTATTTATGCCACTTTATTTTTATTTTTCAAATACATATGTGTGAAATATTTCAGACATAATTATACAATATCTTGATATAGATATGTAGTATGTGAAAAAAGTAATGCCATGTAATGCAATGTAATGCAAGAAATTACACAACTTTTTGCTTAAGTAATGCATTAAATTACAATTACATGTAATGCAAAAATTGCTGCATTACACATTACATGCAATTACTTGGCAAAATGTAATGCATTACCATGCATTACAATTACAAATTTGCATTACTCCATGCCTGCAATATAAGTGAACACAGTTTACCTGAACAATATTCTAATGTATGGGTATAGTAAGAGGGCCCACTAAAATGTTAAGTACTAATGACTTTCCATTATCTACCCCATCCCATCCCCTCTCCCTACCTTCAATCCAGTCCCATAACAAAAACAGATGAAAAACAATAAAAATGTGATAAATCATGAAGATTTCTATATTTGTTCAAACAATATGTCTGGGCCTTTTATAGCCGACTATACGGTATGGGTTTTTTTCTCATTATTGAAGGCTGTACAGTTGCCTATAATTGCTTACATCCACTTTATTTGATCTTTATTGGATAGTTGTCTCATTGGCAATCATATCACATCTCCTTATTTTTATAATGAAAGTGTAAGGGATTATTTTGTCAAGAAAAGTAAGGCAAAAATAATTAATTTGAAAAAATTGGACAATGTGGTAGATCTTCAATATATAGACTTATTGAAGAACCTTTTATTTTTGATATATTCATGCAAAACAATTGGGCTTTAGTGTCAGTTGAAAGGTGTGGTGACACATTAGGGATCACTTCTTTTGTCTTGCTTTGTTGTAATTGACAGAGTTTAGCTGTAGTGACACACTAGGGATCACTTCTTTTGTTTTCTTGCTTTGTTGTAGTTGACAGAGTTTAGCTGTAGTGACACATTAGGGATCACTTCTTTTGTCTTGCTTTGTTGTAGTTGACAGAGTTTAGCTGTAGTGACACATTAGGGATCACTTCTTTTGTCTTGCTTTGTTGTAGTTGACAGGTGTGGTGACACATTAGGGATCACTTCTTTTGTCTTGCTTTGTTGTAGTTGACAGGTGTGGTGACACATTAGGGATCACTTCTTTTGTCTTGCTTTGTTGTAGTTGACAGGTGTGGTGACACATTAGGGATCACTTCTTTTGTCTTGCTTTGTTGTAGTTGACAGAGTTTAGCTGTGGTGACACATTAGGGATCACTTCTTTTGTCTTGCTTTGTTGTAGTTGACAGAGTTTAGCTGTGGTGACACATTAGGGATCACTTCTTTTGTCTTGCTTTGTTGTTGTCTGCATTATACTTTGTAAGGCTTTGATAGCTGCTTAACAGAATTCCATCAAACTTTCACAGATTCTTCTTCAAGACATGAAGTTCGGCAACACTTATATCCTATTTTTGTCTCGCCTTGACAAAGTCAAAAAGCGAGACTTAGGTATGCTGTTTCCGGCGTCGACGTCGACGGCGACGGCGGCGTCAACAATGTATTAGTTTGTGATTAGGTCTAGTTCATGGTGAACCACTAGTGGTAGGTCAATGATATTTGGTATGCAGTTGTACTAGCATTGGCACATCTCATTACCATGGAGATTATTTGGCCCTGCCCCTCAGTCAAGGTCTATTGACTTTGAAACTTTCCATTGTTTACATGTATTAGTTTTGATTAGGTCAATTTATGGGGAACCGCTAGTGGTAGGTCAATGATATTTGGTATGCAGTTGTATAAGCATTGGCATATCTCATTTCCATGGAAATTATTTGGCTCCGCCCCTTAGTCATGGTCTATAGACTTTGAAAATTTTGCTAAGTTAACATGTATTAGTTTGTGATTAGGTTAGTTCAAGGGGAACCATTAGTGGAAGGCCAATGTTAATTGGTGTTAAGTTGTATAAGCATTAGCACATCTCATTTCCATGGAGAATATTTGGCCCCGCCTCCTCAGTCATGGTCTATTGACTTTGAAACTTTTGCTTAGTTTACATGTATTAGTTTGTGATTAGATCAGTTTAAGATGAATTGCTAATGTTAAGTCAATGATATTTGGTATGCAAATGTATCGGCATTTGCAAGTATCGTTCCATGGAGATTATATAGCCCCACCCTGATCATGGTTCATTGACTTTGAAACTTTTACATAGTTTACAAGTTAATGTTTGTGTTTAGGTTTGTTTAAAGGGAACGACTTATAAATAAGTCAATGGTATTTGGTATGCAGTTGTATTAGCATTGGCACATCTCATTCCATGGAGATTGTTTAGCCATGTACCTTCAGTCATGGTTCATCGACTTTAAATATTTGCATAACTTACATGTTAAAGTATTGCTGTTTTAATTTCAACATTTGCATTATCAAAATTACAAGAAGGCGAGACATATCTCTGTGATAACAGTTTATTTTATATGAGTGATATATTGAGGTTTCCATACCAAAACATAGACTTATCATTTCTGCTTATATCAGTTTGTTAATGAACTTTACCATGTCTGCTTGTATTATTTGGAGACAGCACACTACAAAAATTTTCCTTAAACTTGTAACACTAACACTTTTTTATGCCCTGCCTACGATAGTCCTAGAGCATTATGTTTTCTGGAATGTGTGTCCATCATTCCGTAAGTCTGTCTTGGATAATCAGGTAAGACTAAGTCTTTATATTAGGTTTCAAGGCAGTTTTATACCATGAAGTTGTGGTCACACCTACCAGAAACTTAGCACTTATGTTCATTATGATGTGAAATTTTTAAATTTATGCCAAATTAGTGTTTTTTGACCCAGATTTATTGGTTCACTGATCGGGTTAGAGGTTTGGTTTAAGGTAGTCAACCATGAAATTGTGGTCACATCAACTTGAAACTTTGTACACATTATGATGTGAAATTTTTTAAATATTTACCAAATTAGGGTATTGACCAAGATTTCACGGTTCACTGAACATAAAATGTTATAGTAGCAGTGGGTTATAGTGTTCTTTGGACAAATATTCTTGATAAAGATAAAATTTCTGGAAGTTCTTGCTTATTTACTTCTTTATAAATGTGTGTGTATGGAAGCACCAATGTACCTAGTTCAAAAGTTTAAACTGAAATCAGATAATAATCCTTACTCCTTGAGAGGTGTTACTCAAGGTAATCTGATAGTTCCTAAGCCAAAAGTTGAGCTGTTGAAGAATCTTTTGTTTATTCTGGATCAGTGCTATGGAATGGATTACCACACAAAATGCATAAAGCCCAAAACACTTTTACTTTTATTCACGGTATCAAGCAGTACTTGACACAATCCTGATAAGATTCTGTTTTCTGCAATGTATTATTTTTCAGTTTTCCGCACTTTTTTTCTTCGTGCTTGAAAATATTGATTTGATATTTGGTATATAGTTTGACCATGGCACGTTACAGTTCAGATTTTGTTCGGTTAGGATGATTATTTTGCAGAGTTATGGTCCTCGGACTTAGAAAATTCACGCAAGTAATCAGTTTTCCGCACTTTTTTCTGTCATGCTTAAAGATATTGATTTGATATTTGGTATATAGCTTGACCATGACAAGTTACAAATCAAGTTTGAATTTTGTTCCGGTCTGATGATTTAATTTTGTGCAGAGTTATGGTCATTGGACTTAGAAAATTCATGCAAATAATCAGTTTTCAACACTTTTTTCATCATGCTTGGAAGATATTGATTTGATATTTCTTATATAGTTTAAACCATGACAAGTTATAGATCAAGTTAGCATTTTGTTCCAGTACAACAAATTTTTAACCGGTAGGGGACTATGTATTGCCATGCAATACTCTCAGAATGCTTGTTTTATTTTTATTTTTATTATTTTAATTTTTTTTTCTACATGTACCTCTTGAACAATTTTATCTCTTATCATGTTTATAATAACACTTTGAACTACTTGACAGTAAATTAACTATGTGTAAATACCAGTTTTTGATTGTATTGTTACTTTTATGTGAGGGCCTCTAACTATTGTGTTTACCCTCTTTAAATAAAGAATTTATAATTATTATTATTATTATATTTATTCATGATATATAATAGTATATATATTTATCAAGTAGGCCTATTAAAGTAGTACAGTACTAAGATTTACAGGTACCTAAACATGCTCCTTGGTTGGCAAAGAAGGCTGAAGAATGGGACTGTATGACAGTAAAAGAATTCCTGGACAAAATTTGCTGGACACAGTAAGTAAAACAATAGTACCACTACAAGTCTGACAAGGGAATAAGTTATCATGTAAATAATTCCAGCTACTACAAGCCTGACAAGGGAATAAGTTATCATGTAAATAATTCCAGCTACTACAAGTCTGACAAGGGAATAAGTTATCAGATAAATAATTCCAGCTACTACAAGTCTGACAAGGGAATAAGTTATCATGTAAACAATTCCAGCTACTACAAGTCTGACAAGGGAATAAGTTATCATGTAAACAATTCCAGCTACTACAAGTCTGACAAGGGAATAAGTTATCATGTAAATAATTCCAGCTACTACAAGTCTGACAAGGGAATAAGTTATCAGTTAAATAATTCCAGCTACTACAAGTCTGACAAGGGAATAAGTTATCATGTAAACAATTCCAGCTACTACAAGTCTGACAAGGGAATAAGTTATCATGTAAATAATTCCAGCATTTTTCGCTGTTTTCACTGTGACAGCACATCTGTGATTATTACACTGTATGAATGAAATCAAACACTGATTTTTATAATTTGTTCATATGTTGTGCTGTTACAAGATTGTCCTAGGTTTGGAGGAGGGTTGATCGCTAACAAAAATGTTTAATCCTGCCACATTCTTTTTGTGCCTCACCTAAGTCAGGAGCCTCTAATTCAGTGGTTGTCTTAGGTTACTGTCTATCACATTAGGTTTTTTTTCTTGTATTGTTTTTAGCAAAATAAGGCTGTTGATTCTTTCCCTGAATTGTTTCACACTTTGTCAAACAGGGGCCTTTTATAGCTTACTATACAGTATATGTTTTGCTCATTGTTGAAGGCTGTACAGAAGTGAAATAATGCAAAACACAAAATTTGAAAATTGCATAAAAGCAGTTTGTCAAGATTTCCGGGGCAAGGAAAGTTTAAATAGATGCAAAGATGTGTAGCGTAGTGTATTATTTGTGATGCATTGTGTTTTATTAGTGAAGGGTTGTGTATTATTTGTGAAGCATTGTGTATTATTTGTGTATATTCTTGTCCTTCCAGATTTGCAAGAGACAGTATAGATATATTTATAAAGGGATTATACTGTGTTGAGCCTCATGAATTATCTTTGTTATTTGCATTATGGTATATTCATAGCGGAGGAGGTGTGGCCAAGATGTCTGACACAAGCGGAGGGGCTCAGGTGAGATATACTGGTTTTGCTCTCAAACATTTGTAGTTTGTTCAATTTAACATTCAGCTGATTCACTATATCGATCCATCTTTTATGGGAAAAGGGGGAGGGGTCATGAGGTTTTCAATGCCTTTCTTCCCCTAATTTTCAAATGAAAGGAACGTTTTTGGCTTCCCATCTGAACCAAATTACAAAAATAGGAATAGGTGCTTCCTTATATGCCTTCATAAAGTCAACACTGAGCTGGTTTTAGCTCACCTGGCCCAAAGGGCCAAGTGAGCTTTCTCATCACTTGGCGTCCGTCATCCGTTGTCGTCCGTCGTCCGTTAACTTTACAAAATCTTCTCCTCTGAAACTACTTGGCCAAATTTAACCAAACTTGGCCACAATCATCATTGGGGTATCTAGTTTAAAATTGTGTCCGGTGACCCGCCAACCAACCAAGATGGCCGCCATGGCTAAAAATAGAACATAGGGTAAAATGTAGATTTTGGCTTATATCTCTGAAACCAAAGCATTTAGAGCAAATCTGACGGAGTAAAATTGTTGATCAAGTCAAGATCTATCTGCCCTGAAATTTTCAGATGAATCAGACAATGGGTTGTTGGGTTGCTGCCCCTAAATTAGTAATTTTAAGGATTTTTTTCATTTTCGGTTATTATCTTGAAAATTATTATAGATAGAGATAAACTGTAAACAGCAATAATGTTCAGCAAAGTAAGATCTACAAATAAGTCAACATGATCAAAATGGTCAGTTGACCCCTTAAGGAGTTATTGCCCTTTAAAGTAATTTTTACCAATTTTTGTAAATTTTGTAATCTTTACAAAATCTTCTCCTCTGAAACTACTGGACCAAATTCAACCAAACTTAGCCACAATCATTATTAGGGTATTTAGTTTAAAAATGTGTGCGGTGACCCAGCCAACCAACCAAGATGGCTGCCATGGCTAAAAATAGAACATAGGGTAAAATGTAGATTTTGGCATGTAACTCTGAAACCAAAGCATTTAAAGCAAATCTTACAGGGATTAACTTGTTTATCAAGTAAATATCTATCTGCCCTCAAATTTTCAGATGAATTGGACAACTGGTTGTTGGGTTGCTGACACTGAATTGGTAATTTTAAGGAAATTTTGCCGTTTTGGTTATTATCTTGAAAATTATTACAGATAGAGATAAACTGTAAACAGCAATAATGTTCAGCAAAGTAAGATCTTCAAATAAATCAACATGATCAAAATGGTCAGTTGACCCCTTAAGGAGTTATTGCCCTTTAAAGTAATTTTTACCAATTTTTGTAAATTTTGTAATCTTTTACAAAATCTTCTCCTCTGAAACTACTGGACCAAATTCAACCAAACTTAGCCACAATCATTATTAGGGTATTTAGTTTAAAAATGTGTGCGGTGACCCAGCCAACAAACCAAGATGGCTGCCATGGCTAAAAATAGAACATAGGGTAAAATGTAGATTTTGGCTTGTAACTCTGAAACCAAAGCATTTAAAGCAAATCTTACAGGGATTAACTTGTTTATCAAGTAAATATCTATCTGCCCTCAAATTTTCAGATGAATTGGACAACTGGTTGTTTGGTTGCTGCCCTGAATTGGTAATTTTTAAGGAAATTTTGCCGTTTTTGGTTATTATCTTGAAAATTATTACAGATAGAGATAAACTGTAAACAGCAATAATGTTCAACAAAGTAAGATCTTCAAATAAGTCAACATGACCAAAATGGTCAGTTGACCCTTAAGGAGTTATTGCCCTTTATAGTCAATTTTAACAATTTTCATTAATTTGGTAAATTTTGGTAAGTTTTACAAAATGTTTTCCTTTTGTAATCTTCTTTTCTGAAACTGCAGTAGAAAATCAATATAGAAAACAATCTACTAATGTACTGGCAATAAAAATAATTGATAATTCTATAACATGAAAAAAACACATTAATACCTGATGATGGTGTTTCTTTCTTTACATTGAAAATGATGTCACAACTATAATCCCGAACAATGGGTCGAATGTCAGATATGTTTCAGTACTTTGGCTTCATTTTCTACAGATTCAAGTGCAAATGATGCTTGAATTCCTACACTAATTTATACAGACTTCATCCCCTTTCACAGGTAATGCCTGCCTCATATTATATTTAAAACTTTAATAGAATATCAGAAATTTTGAGAGAAAATTAATCAACCATGCAAGATCTAAAACTTAATTAATATTGTTCAAATTATCAATTAACTATTAAAAAGAAAATTCTCATTAAAAAATATAGTTCTTCATTTTATATTTTATCAGAAATTTAGGAAAAAATTGAATTTAATTGTGTCCCTTGTTCTCATTTCCTGGGATAAATCCAATACAAATTAAAGTATTGGTATTGAATTAATATTTAAGAAATATTTCAAACCTTATCATTTTCTTCACAAGAATCAAGACCATATTTTCAGTGTCATGAGTATCAGTCATCATATTTGTTGTACTTTGTTGTTTAAAAGTTGAATACAAAAAGATCAACAAAGCAATTCAAAACCACTTGAATTTTGCAACAACAAATGAGAGTTTTAACGACCTCAGCTGGCTATACAACCCTTGCACAATCAACTGAATTTTGCAGAAATCATTAAAAGGAAAGATTGCCCTTAAATGATAATTTTTTTTTTTTTTGGGGGTGTTGCAACAACAAAACTTCACAACAAACTTTCTCATCACTTAGCATTTCTCGTTAGATAAATTTTACAAAAATTCTCCCTGAAACTACTATCAAATTAAACCAAACTTGGTTTAAATCACCACTAGGATATCCAGGGACCACTGTGTATGATGACCCTGCCTGCCAACATGGCACACATGGCTGAAATAAAATGCACTTTTAGTCTTATATCTCTGAAACTAAACGACAGTACAACAGTTGCATTTATCATGCATCAATTGTAAATAAAAATATCAGGTGAGCGACACAGGGTCCTTGGAGCCTCTAGTTATCTTTCTGTAAAGTGTGATTTCCTTAGCTCATCACTGAGTGTCAGGATGGGAACAGCAATAAAAGGAAATATGACATCCTAAATATTACTTTTATACAAAATTAACAAAGTCAATGATTCACTACAAAAATTAGGACATTTTTATGTGAAGTATATATCTTAAGAGAAGTTCTTTATCCCATTTGAATATAAATTAAAAGTGAACGTTATTGAGAAACAAACTCGTTAGTACCGTTACACTGTAAAGGGAAGTGAAGCAGTTTCAAATTTTGAGCTTGTTTTACTTAAAACAAGGAATTATTTGAATCTGGAATAATTTTTGATTCTGGAAAATAGATATGTATGATGAAACTAACCCAATTCAGGAGAGTTAGCCATTCATGCATGGGTAATGGGGGTTAACTAGTTCATACTGAAATATCAGTGAAGGTAACTTAAACCTTAGCCATGCGAGCATACTTGGGTTAATTTTCATGATATATTTCTTATCAATTTTCCAGAATTCAAAATTATTCCAGATTCAAATTATTCCCTTGTGTTGAGAACAAACCTTATAACCTTTGGTTTATTTTATGATTTTTATATGATCTCACCCAGTTCATGTAGTTTTATAACACATCTCAAAATTGCAAATATGACATTTTTCAATGTTAATTGTATTGACTCTTCTCAACAGTTTCATAATAATTGTTCTTACAAAATCATATCATAAATCATAAATTCACAGAAGTTAATGGTTGAAATAATTCAAAGGTAGTTTCAATGCACTTTTTTGATTGGACAAGTTAAAATTTTAACAAACTAAAAAAAAAAATAGAATATGTCATGTACACTGGTTTCTAATAAATAATTCAAATTGTGTCTTATTGACCACACTGACAATTTCTCTAATTTTTAGGTTGGTGAATTTCACCCTGGTAATTTGATTTCTTTTTAGCTTGCGACATTTTGTTGTGGAAAAAATGTGATGGAAGAGAGACATAGCCATCTAACATGGCGATGGTGTTGTCAACATTTAGAATCAGTTTGTGCCTAGTGTGGTTCAAATTTTAGTAGGCATCAATAATCTTCTCAAACATCATAGAATTTATATATAAATTGGTCAGCAGCTTTTTTATGATCAAAAAGACAGTATCCAGAGTAAAATTTTGAATTTTTGTTTTTCCTTTTTACTGTGTTTGACTGATAAATGTTTTTATCGGTAATTTGGGCATTTTTCCTTTGATGTGTACTCTCTGATAATGTCAGTATCAGTGGACTGGTCGTGATATAAGAATTATTGGGTCAGTTCGCAATTGACATGCGCGGGTGCACCTCGTAAGGATCTACTTTCCCTTTCATTCACAAAATCGCGTGATTTTTTCGCAGAAACGCACGAGTTTTTTGGTGAATGAAACACTTGTCATTGTTTGAACATTTCAGTAGAGTTAGTTTAGCCTTTTGACCGATTTTGTGAATATTTGAACAGAAAATGTATGAAAACCCGATAAACTTTTAAAAATTGCGTTATCTGCACTATTATTGATAGCTTTTCTTGCTATTCACAAGGACATATAACTAACATATCGTCCATGCCGATCTGAGTTTTTATTCATACATAGCCTGGTGCTGTTCCAAGTAGTTTTCTTTTCTGTTTCTTGAGAAGTATTTGTTTTACCTGTTCAGTCACTATAAAGTGTTACAATTCATATTTATCGCAACACATAAATAGTGACCAAAAGGTACCGCTATCGCATGAGATCAGCTAGAAAAAAATGAAATGTACACATTTTCGACATTTTTGTGGGACCATCATATACAATTATAATAAGGAGATGTGGTTTCATTGTCAATATACATGTATAGACAGATATTCATAGAACAAAGAACAAATAAGCAAACAAATTCAAATGCGGATCTAGGATAAATTTTGAAAAAAGGGGTGCCCGGGGTCCCAAAACTAGACAACGTTTGGTGTGGAACAGGTATAAATAAAGTCTGAATTAACCATAAATGTAGTCTTAATAAGGGATGTCCCGGTCGCCTTCCCTAAATACGCTTCTGAAATTAAAAGTAACAGTAGGGCCTTCAAAGTTTCATATTTCTGGTCCGGGTTGAAAAATAAATGAACATGACTTTAAAAAAAGCAAGAGTTTTAAGCTAAAGAAATAGACCAAAGTTGAGTAACATCTATTAAAATGTTTGATGCAATTATGAAGTCGACAAGAAATGAGCTTGTTCAGATAATTTACAGTCAGCCTACAGACTGGTTGCCTCCTGAAATGTCTGCTTACACAGTGCTTTCATAAAATGATTTGAAATCGATGTGATCGTTTTCATGATGAATGCTGAGCGTATAATGACAAGATAAATGTAATTTTATCCACCCAACTATAAGTAAAATATAACTTGTCGTTGAACTTCTAAAATAATGATAAATCTGCTGATTCATATCGTATCATTCTATGCTGATGCTTTTTTGAAAATAAAGAAATTTAACTTACCGGTATGCTACCATTATATTCGGCATTGTTAAAGTCATGCCCACAGCAGAATTAATGAAACGCATGCAATAATTCATTTTCAATACTTTGTGCAAGAGAACGCCATGTTTTCTGCACTGTGACAAAATTTCAAATGACGTAATGCAGCCTGTGACGTCAAGTGTGATTCGCCGTGATTCGACGCAAAAAAGTAGTTCGTTTGCTATTTTCTCTATTGTTGTAGTGATTTTTATTTTTTCATAATTACCGATAAAAAGAATAAAGGACTTTTTGTTATTGATACCTACTTTATCACAGTAAATTTACTG
This sequence comes from Mytilus coruscus, assembly GCA_017311375.1. NCBI lineage: Eukaryota > Metazoa > Mollusca > Bivalvia > Mytilida > Mytilidae > Mytilus > Mytilus coruscus. The sequence goes on from CM029596.1 coordinate 130,925,923, forward strand.
TGATAAAGTCAGTATCAAAAACAAAAAGTCCTTTATTCTATATTTATTTTTTTATTTTTTGTGCAGTTTATATTAAGATACACCTGTGGTTAAAGTTTTTGGAAAGTTTGCTATAGCTTGCTATAGCAATAAACTTTCCTATGGCATCGGCCTCAAACCAGAAGTTGGACAGACTATCTTTCTATAGGATGTGTGTTCTACCCCTAGATAATGTAGTACTAGTGTTTGAATACAAATTAAATAAAAAAGCTTTTGAAATTTTGAGTAACTTCTATTTTGATAAGCTTACAGCTTGAATAAAATTAATTAAAAATTGGACTGAAGGTTCATCGACAATTCAGATGAATCCAACTTTATTTTGAAAATGGGTATCACAAACACTACTTCTCGGAGCTGCCCTGTGCGGAAGATAAAATCAATGCACATCAACACGAGGCAGCAGTTTCTACGTTTAATAAATTGAAAATTAAGCGGGCCTGATATTTATTTCGAGGTGTGTGTTGGTTTTTTTTTTTACATTTATTCATGAAATTAAAGAATTCTTATTGTTAAGAATGTCGTAATCTTTTCAATTTTTATGTTTGTAAATGGTATTAGGCATGTTAGGTGTGACCTCTATAAATTATGCATACTTTGAACTGTCACTGTTTATGTTACCTGTATGTTTTCCTATGGGATTCCCCAGACATGCTTTTAATCCATATATGTGACCCTCCTGACGGGAGTACAATAATCCCGGTGTCAGGGGTCTCCCCCATCCTTTGATCGAAGAGAAAATAAATACCGTGGTAAAAATTTTTCATGAATGAACATTTTCCGGCGCCATTTTTACGATATTTACAAATGTTTATTGAAGATGTAAAAGCCCGAGTGTATTGAAAGTATCCTCATATCTCGGCCCATAACAAACTCTGCCTATATAAACATATAATCGGCCTCACAAAATCGCATTATAAATTTTTTAAATTTTCAAATGACTATAACTCGAAAACAGTAAGTGATAGACACACACGGTCTCCAGAAATGATCACAGGACAATAAATCAAATCAAATAAAATAAAGGATGAGTCCCTGTGGGTCACCCCCACCCCCTTCAATTTGAGAATGTGCTTTTATCTTGTAAACAGTCGAGATCCCCACCCCTAAACCATATATATTCTTGTATGAGACAATAAAACAAATCAAATGAAATATTGGGGGAGTCCCTGTGGGTCACCCCACCCCCTTTTGTTTGAGAATTTGTAAATGTCGAGATCCCCACCCCTAAACCATAAATATTCTTGTATCGTACAAGAAAACAAATCAAATGAAATATAGGGGAAGTCCACGGGGGTCACCCCACCCCTTATATATATACAACGTGTAAACGGTCGAGGTTCCAAACCCTAAACCATATATATTCATGTATGGGACAATAAAACAAATCAAATGAAATATAGGGCGAGTCCCTTGGGGTCACCCCACCCCCTCCTGTTTGAGAACTTGTAAACAGTCGAGATCCCCACCCCTAAACCATAAATATTCTTGTATGGGACAATAAAACAAATCAAATAAAATATAGGGGTGTCCTTGGGGGTCACCCCTACCCCCTCCTGTTTTAGAACTTGTAAACGGTCAAGATCCCCACCCCAAAACCATATATATTCTTGTATGGGACAATAAAACAAATCAAATAAAATATAGGGGTGTCCCTGGGGGTCACCCCTACCCCCTCCTGTTTTAGAACTTGTAAACGGTCAAGATCCCCACCCCAAAACCATATATATTCTTGTATGGGACAATAAAACAAATCAAATCAAATAAAGGGCAAGTCCCCTGGGAATCCCCCCCTTTTTGAGAACTTGTAAACGGTAGAGATCCCCCACCCTAAACCATATATATTCCTGTTCGTCATTTCAAGAAGATTTGAATGACATGAATTGATTTAAATTTGCTATCTTATTTAAATTAAGAGATGTGGTAATTTTTGCGAATGAACCTGCTATTCAAAAGAGTTCAAAGGAGGAAGATATATAAACAATTATAGGTCACCATACGGTCGTCAACAATGAGAAAAACTCATACCTTATAGTAAGCTATAAAAGGCCCTGATATAAAAAAATGTGGAACAATTCAAACAAGAAAACTAACTGCTTAATTAGTAATAATACAATTTACTAAAAACAAATATGAAGGACCTAAATCAATAAAAAATACTAAAATCATAGGCCCTTTACATGGGATGGGCACAGAAAGAAATTAACAGAGCTTTCTGTATATTTGATTATTTAAAATCTACAGTTTAAGTTTGCAATAGAAATTATCAAACTTTTACATGACAAACATATGAACAAAAGTGATTTTTGATAATTTGCTGATGAGACAATGGTTTCGGAAAAACATGTGATTAAATACATATTTGAAATAATACACATCTACAACCTATTTAAAATAATACACATCTACCGTTGCAAACTTTCCACAGGTGCTATCCAGCACTTTGATTTGTTGAGCCTGCAACATTTATGTTACGAAACCGAGACATAGCGATCCTAGATTCCGTAGTCCTCGGCGTAAATATTTAGGTTCAGTCTGTGGTTAAAGTTTTTTTAGACATCAATAACTTTGTCAAACCTTTCCTGGAATTTAAGGAAATTTGGACAGAAGCTCGTTTATGACCAAAATACAGTATCCAGAGCAAAATTTGAAAATATTTATTTTCATTTTCCGTATTTTACTGATAAATGGACTTAATTTTTTTACAGCTAACATTCAAATTTAGTATGTGGTTAAAGTTTTTCAGTCATCAATAACTTTGTCAAACCTTCATGGAATTTAAGGAAATTTGGACAGTTTGGGGTTAAAGTTTGTTACACATCAATTACATTACCAAACCTTCATAGAATTTTATGAAACTTTGGCAGAAGCTTTTTTATGATTAAGAGATAACTGTCTGAAGCAAACTTTTAAAAATAGATATTTTTCATTTTGAGTATTTTGCTGATAGATGGACTTAGTTTTTAACAGTTAACATTTACAGACTTAGTTTTTAACAGTTAACATTTACAGACAGTCTGGGATTAAACTTTTTGACATGATAAATTTGTAAACCTTCATGGATTGTTATGAAACTTGGAACGAAGCTAATCTTTAAGACCATGAAATAGCATGTAAAGAAAAAGTTTGAATTGTTTTTTAAATTCTGCATTTTACTGATAAATGGACTCACTTTTTAAGTCAACATTACACTTTTACACTGATAGCAGCAATCACAGGCAAGACACAGGGTTCCAGGGAACCCCTAAAGAATTTTTTTACACATCAATAACTTTGTCCAACCTTCATTGAATTTAAAAAAAAAAATAGAAGAAAATCTTTTTCATTATTTAAATGACAGAATCCATAGCAAAATTTTCTAAATTTTTTTTTCATTTTTCTGTATTTTACTTTATAAAAGGACTTAGTTTTTTTTTTGGCTGTTAACACTTAGATACAGTTTAGGTGTTAAAGACATCATTAACAATGTCAAACCTTAGTAGAATTTTACCTTATTGTGGCAGAAGCTTTTTTATGATTAAGTGATAATTGTATGAAGCAAAACTTTGAAAATATATATTTTTTTCATTTTTCCGTATTTTACTGACAGATGGACTTATTTTTTGCAGTCGGAGGAAATTTTGAAAACATCAATAACTTTTAACTGTCATAAAATGTTATGAAATTTGGCATCTTCAAAATCAAGAAACATCAGAAAAAAGTGCAAGTTGAAAAAAAAATCCATATTTTACTGATAAATGGCCTTGGATTTAGTCAGCAAAACACTGTTTTACTGTTAGTGAGAATCGCATAGAGACAGTCAGTTCTGCAAAACACTTTTATACTGACAGCAGGAATCGCATGGAGACAGTCAGTTCTGCAAAACACTTTTATACTGACAGCAGGAATCGCATGGAGACAGTCAGTTCTCCAAAACACTTTTATACAGTCACCAGGAGTCGCAGGGGAGATAATCGGTTCTGCAAAACACTTTCATACTGACAGCATGAATCACAGGGGAGACAGTCAGTTCTGCAAAACACTTTTATACTGACAGAAGGAATCGCAGCGAAGACAGTCAGTTCTGCAAAACACTTTTATACTGATAGAAGGAATCGCAGGGAAGACAGTCAGTTTTGCAAAACACTTTTATACTGACAGAAGGAATCGCAGCGAAGACAGTCAGTTCTGCAAAACACTTTTATACGGACAGCAGGAATCACAGGAGAGACAATCAGTTCTGCAAAACACTTTTATACTGACAGCAGGAATCACAGGAGAGACAATCGGTTCTGCAAAACATTTAATACTGACAGTAGGAATCTCAGGGGAGGCAGTCTGTTCTATGAAACCCTTTTATACTGACAGCAGGAATCGCAGGGGAGACAATCGGTTCTGCAAAACACTTTTATACTGACAGCAGGAATCGCAGGGGAGACAGTCAGTTCTGCAAAACACTTTTATACCGACAGCAGGAATCGCAGGGGAGACAGTTGGTTCTGCAAAACACTTTTATAGTGACAGCAAGAATTGCAGGAAGACAATTGGTTCTGCAAAACATTTAATACTAACAGCAGGAATCTCAGGGGAGGCAGTCGGTTCTATGAAACCCTTTTATACTGACAGAAGGAATCGCAGGGGAGACAGTTGGTTCTGCAAAACACTTTTATACCGACAGCAGGAATCGCAGGGGAGGCAGTCGGTTCTATGAAACCCTTTTATACTGACAGCAGGAATCACAGGGGAGACAGTCGGTTCTGCAAAACACTTTTATACTGACAGCAGGAATCGCAGGGGAGACAGTTGGTTCTGCAAAACACTTTTATACTGACAGCAGGAATAGCAGGGGAGACAATCGTTTCTGCAAAACACTTTTATACTGACAGCAGGAATAGCAGGGGAGACAATCGTTTCTGCAAAACACATTTATACTGACAGAAGGAATTGCAGGGGAGACATTCGGTTCTGCAAAACACTTTTATAGGGGTAAATTTAGTAAATAAATATATGTCATCAGGGACCGCCCATTTGGGGTGGAGCTTTCTGTATAACACTGAAGTCCTGTGCTCTTCTGATTGGTAGATTATGTTTGTAATAAATATTTTTTGATAGATGGATCAAAACTAGAGTTAAAAAAAGTAAAAAAAATGAATGCTGAATGCAATTAATTTGTATAGGAATTAAGTACGAATCTACAGTGTTTGTAAACAAGGCCATGTGAATGCCCAAAAATGCCACATGACCCTATGTTTTTATTGTTGCAAAACATGGGGCTACATTTATACTTTATTTGAAAGCTCCTGATTTCTAAAGGTAAACCAGGTATAAATTTAATTCAAGACATTTTCTATGATGTGATGTTATACTATTGTTTCAGAAAAAGGGAGAAGATTTGGTACCATTAAAACGTTTAATCCTGCTGCAAATGTTTGCACCTGTCCTAAGTCAGGAATCTGATGTACAGTAGTTGTCGTTTGTTTATGTAATTTATACGTGTTTCTCGTTTCTCGTTTTTTATATAGACTAGACTGTTGGTTTTCCCGTTTGAATGGTTTTACACTAGTAATTTTGGGGCCCTTTATAGCTTGTTATTCGGTGTGAGCCAAGGCTTCGTGTTGAAGGCCGTACATTGACCTATAATGGTTTACTTTTATAAATTGTTATTTGGATGGAGAGTTGTCTCATTGGCATTCACACCACATCTTCCTATATCTGTAGATTTGCATTAAAGTCAATGGGAGATTTTTTACAGAATTTACCCCTATACTGACAGCAGGAATAGCAGGGGAGATAATTGGTTCTGCAAAATCCTTTTATACTAACAGCAGTAATAGCAGGGGAGACAATCGGTTCTGCAAAACACTTTCATACTGACAGCATGAATCACAGGGGAGACAGTCAGTTCTGCAAAACACTTTTATACTGACAGAAGGAATCGCAGCGAAGACAGTCAGTTCTGCAAAACACTTTTATACTGACAGAAGGAATCGCAGGGAAGACAGTCAGTTCTGCAAAACACTTTTATACTGACAGAAGGAATCGCAGCGAAGACAGTTAGTTCTGCAAAACACTTTTATACTGACAGCAGGAATCACAGGAGAGACAATCGGTTCTGCAAAACAATTTTATACTGACAGCAGGAATCTCAGGGGAGGCAGTTGGTTCTATGAAACCCTTTTATACTGACAGTAGGAATCACAGGGGAGACAATCAGTTCTGCAAAACCCTTTTATACTGACAGCAGAAATTGCAGGGGAGACAGTCAGTTCTGCAAAACACTTTTATACTGACAGCAGGAATCGCTGGGGACACAGTCGGTTCTGCAAAACCCTTTTATACTGACAGCAGGAATCGCAGGGGAGACAGTCAGTTCTGCAAAACACTTTTATACTGACAGCAGGAATCGCAGGGGAGACAATCAGTTCTGCAAAACACTTTTATACTGACAGCAAGATTTGCAGGGAGACAATCGGTTCTACAAAACACTTTTATACTGACAATCGGTTCTGCAAAACACTTTTATACTGACAGCAAGATTTGCAGGGAAGACAATCGGTTCTACAAAACACTTTTATACTGACAGCAGGAATAGCAGGGGAGACAATCGTTTCTGCAAAACACTTTTATACTGACAGCAGGAATCGCAGGGGAGACATTCGGTTCTGGAAAACACTTTTATAGGGGTAAATTTAGTAAATAAATATATGTCATCAGGGACCGCCCATTTGGGGTGGAGCTTTCTGTATAACACTGAAGTCCTGTGCTCTTCTGATTGGTAGATTATGTTTGTAATAAATATTTTTTGATAGATGGATCAAAACTAGAGTTAAAAAAGTAAAAAAATGAATGCTGAATGCAATTTTTATAGGAATTAAGTACAAATCTACAGTGTTTGTAAACAAGGCCATATGAATGCCCAAAAATGCTGCATGACCCTATGTTTTTATTGTTGCAAAAGATGGGGCTACATTTATACTTTATTTGAAAGCTCCTGATTTCTAAAGGTAAACCAGGTATAAATTTTAATTCAAGACATAGATTTGCATTGAAGTCAGTGGGAGATTTTTTACTGAATTTACCCCTATACTGACAGCAGGAATAGCAGGGGAGACAATTGGTTCTGCAAAATCCTTTTATACTGACAGCAGGAATAGCAGGGGAGATAATTGGTTCTGCAAAACACTTTTATACTGATAGCAGGGGAGACAGTTGGTTCTGCAAAACTCTTTACAAATATTTTGATAGTTACATTTCTTGTACATTTTTTCCACTATATTCCTTATATTACATTTCTGGGGAAATGAAGATTTATACAAGTGGCATTATCTATCTGACAAGTGAAATTTCATTTACACTTGTATAAAAGTTCAAGTTGATTAAAGTTACTGGTAATGTTAAATGTCCAACTCTGTCCATTTGTGTCAGTAATACAACCAAATCTTTTGAAGTTTTACTAAGTGTCAAGGACCAACAGTACAGATGAACTTTGGTTAAAGCAGTTTTGATATTATGATGAAAAAAATGTTAATTTATATGTCTTTTGATGATATTCAATAAATCCCCTCTTGACCATGCAAATGTTTTGAAACCTTAATTATGTCTAGAGATATGATGGTTGATTGTGTGAAAGCTTCTGAATTTTTTACATAATTGCAATTGACCACTTTTAAAGATTGAATGTCTGAAAATTTTTCTTCAAAATGTAAATATTAAAGTGAATTTTAGATTACAGAACCACATGTTTTTTTGGGGCTTGTAAGCTTTACAGAGTTTGAGATTTTTTTTTCTTGATTAGATGCCTGGTCTTCAAAGTATATTTAAGTTACCTTTTAATCATAAAATACAACACCAGTAATTTTTTTTCTTATGGGTTGAGTTTACTTTTTGTCAGTTTGATATTTTTCAACCTACAATTATGACTTTAAGTTCTAAATAATGATACATATATAAATAGGAAAACAGTTAATACCAAAAGTTTTGGATGGTACAACAGACAACCACCAACACTCGGCTCCTCCAAAAAAATAGATGAACAGACAAGAATGAACAACACATGGCCAGTCCAGATAGCCTAACTTTGTCTTATGTAGACAAAACATGCATTTTGTGTATGAAATTTTAAGCCTGGTTTTCATTGATTAGTTTTTGTTTTGCCTTGACGGAGTCAAAAAGTGAGACATAGATATGCTGTTTCCGGCGGCAGCACCGGCAGCGTCAACAATGTATTAGTTTGTGATTAGGTCTAGTTTATGGTGAACCACAAGTGGTAGGTCAATCATATTTGGTATGCAGTTGTATTAGCATTGGCACATCTCATTTCCATGGAGATCATTTGGCCCTGCCCCCTCAGTCATGGTCTATTGACTTTGACACTTTTGCTTAGTTTACATATATTAGTTTGTGATTAGGTCAGTTTATAGGGAACCACTAGTGGTAGGTCAATGATATTTGGTGTGCAGTTGTATAAGCATTGGCATATCTCATTTCCATGGAGATTATTTGTCTCCGCCCCCTTAGTCATGGTCTATTGACTTTGAAACCTTTGCTTAGTTTACATGTATTAGTTTGTGATTAGGTCAGTTCAAGGGGAACTGTAGGTGTAATTTCATTCCACCTTGTTTTTATTCCGGGTAACTGTTTTTTTACTAGAGAATATTGGTGTAAATAGAATGAAAGCGTAGATCTTGATATCGTTGTTTTGTTTATATTAGACCGGTTTATTTCAAGGAACGAGTTTAATTAATAGATATTGACATAGAAGATATGTTTTTATCTTCAAGTCGACCAAAACGCAAATGCAAAGAAAAACTTCAGCAATCAAGTATATATGAATATCACAATTAGTAACAATTTAAAAGCATATATGATTTGATGGATTTGCATAGAAAAATTATTTAAATCTAATTCGTAAATAAAGCATTATTGTGTTATCATGTGTTCAAAATGAATACTAAAACACTTCATCAATGTATGGATCTAAAACACTAGTTTAATAAATCCCGGCTCAAAATAACCAGTGCAATCATTCCAAGTACAAAATCACTAGTGTAATCATTCCTGGTTCAAAACACTTGTGTGAACATTTCTTGGATGAAAAACACTAGTTTACTTTGTCCATTTTTTTTTTTACATAAATCAACTATGCAAGTTTTAGTTTATTCAAATACCCCCCAAAAAATACCAAGCCTCATTTTTTATATCATTCCCCTTCAAAAAACTCTCTTTAGAATCTTATGATGAGTGGTGGATATTTTACACTGGACCCGGATTAAAAAACCTAGTGAATTTTTTTTGGTGGATAAAACACACTAGGAATTTTCAACCTCCAAATAAAGTACACTGGCGGAATCAAACCACTGTTACAGAACCACTAGTGGTAGGTCAGTGATATTTGGTGTGCAGTTGTATAAGCATTGGCATATCTCATTTCCATGGAGATTATTTGGCTCCGCCCCCTTAGTCATGGTCTATTGACATTGAAAATTTTACTTAGTTTACATGTACAAAGTATAAGTTTGTGATAAGTTCAGTTCAAGGGGAACCATTAGTGGTAGAGCAATGTTAATTGGTATTCAGGTGTATAAGCATTAGCAAATCTCATTTCCATGAAGAATATTTGGCCCCGCCTCCTCAGTCATGGTCTATTGACTTTGAAACTTTTGCTTAGTTTACATGTATTAATTTGTGATTAGATCAGTTTAAGATGAACTGCTTATGTTAAGTCAATGATATTTGGTATGCAAATTTATTGGCATTTGCAAGTATCGTTTCCATGGAGATTATATAGCCCCACCCCCTCATCATGGTTAATTGACTTTGAAACTTTTACATAGTTTACAAGTTAATGTTTGTGTTTAGGTTTGTTTAAAGGGAATGACTTATAATAAGTCAATGGTATTTGGTATGCAGTTGTATTAGCATTGGCACATCTCATTTCCATGGAGATTGTTTAGCAATGTACCTTCAGTCATGGTTCATTGACTTTGAATATTTGCATAACTTACATGTTAAAGTATTGCTATTTTAATTTCAACATTTGCATTATCAAAATTACAAAAAGGCGAGACATATCTCTGTGATAACAGTTTATCACAACTGGGTCGATGCAACTGCTGGTGGTTGTTTTGTCCCCAAGAGTTTTTTAAAACTTTTTTTTCTGTAAATTTACTGTTTATAAAATGTTGAATTATTTGAAACTAGTTAGCCTCATTTGACACAACTTTTTGGAATTTTCAGTTTTCAATGCTCTTCAACTTTTATTTGAATTTCCATACAATTTTTAAAACGAGCATCACTGAAGAGTCTTATGTAAACAAAACACGCATCTGGCATACAATATTGTAAGCCTGGTATCTTTGAAGAGGTTTTTTGTTTGTACAAGCACAAAATTTGTTGGGGATTAACCATTTGTATATGGATTTAAATGTTTGGAGGTTGCTTTGGGGGATATCTATGATAATGAGATCACCTAATTAATGCTAGTTGAAATAAAAAGGATTTTTTAAGACATTTTGCAACAATTTTGAGGCATGAAGTTGGCATTGTCCATATAAAATGTCAATGGATGAAACACTGTATTCATTAGATATAATTTTGTGTAATACTTGGAGACTGTTTTTTTTTTCAGGAAAAGAAATTTATAGATGGTAGTCAGAAATTATCAGACAAAATTGCTGAAAGTCTTTGGGATCGTGTAAGATTGTCTAGTCCTGTTACAAGCATTACACAGACTGACTCTATGGTAACAGTTGCAAGCCAGAATGGAAATACATACAAAGTAAGATTTTTTCTGTATGAAGGGATACTTGTGTGTTTGATGTTACTGGGCATTTCTAAGGGTCAGTATTATTAATACATGTGCCTATATCTTGGCAATGGATGAGTTTGATTTACACACAACTGCTAAGCTCTCTTTTTATGACAATGTTTATAAAAATACGACAATGTGGTATGATTGCCAATGAGACAACTTTCCACCAGAGACTTAACAAACAATTAGACAACTTTCCACCAGAGACTTAACAACGTAAAAGTAAGAAAATATAGATCATCATATGGCTTTCAACAATGAGCAAAACCCATTATGCATAGCAAGCTATAAAAGGTCCTGACATGACAAATGTAAAACAGTTCAATATGTTCAAACTAGAAAACTAATGGCCTGATTTTTTACAAAACAATAAACAAATATCAAATACAAGTACATAGTCCATATATAACTTCATTGGAAGTTTAACTACCTTAAATCAGTTAGTATTATTTTCCTTCTAACACAGGCAACTTTCCAACTTTTGTTAATAAGCATACCTGGAAAGGTTTATTCCAGAACGTTTATGCAGGGAAAGTGATTTCTTACATCTTTGTTATACTGTCACTTTTAACTTTGATTTTATGATGTGAAAGTTTATTGTTTTTGAAAAGAATTGAATAGTGGTATATGGGCACATAATAATAACATACTTGATAGTTATTTATTTACTTACATGTGTTTGACAACAGTACACTATACAATCCCAAATGATATCTAGTGCAGACTTTAAAATAAATTACTCAGCTGTTTTAATTATTTCAAAATAAGTGAACGGACATCCATTGGATAAATAAAAATTCACATTTCTAATATATTAGTAATGTTCTTGGTTGGAGAATATAGTTTTAAGTCACTTCATCATTAAAGATGGTCATAAGAAATATGCAGTAAATTGACACATTAATTTTTGAATTTATAGCAATTGTGATGATTTACAAAAAAGAATTCCATATCGATTTATTTACAATTCTTTCTGAAGTAGAAAAATAAAGCAAATATAAATTGTCCAGGATATTGCAAACTATGATCTTCCCTAATGTAAATACAGTAACAAAGTCAAAAAAATAAAAACACAAAAATAAGTCACTGATGAGGATAGAAAGGGCTACACATGAAATAAAGTATCCCTGAATATAGGTTTGTTTACAGATGTAACTATTTCATTTTGGATATTAGGTATATAAATGTAGATTATGTGATATGCCAGCCATTGATAAATTGATGTTGCATTGTATGGCAGGCTATGTGATTGATATTAGCCAATCCATTATTGTTTTCTAGATAATTATGAATATCTTTTTATAGGCTGATTATGTGATACTAGCCATTATTGATATCTTTCTATAGGCTGATTATGTGATACTAGCCTTTATTGATATCTTTCTATAGGCAGATTATGTGATAATAGCCATTGCTTTATTGATATTTTTGTGTAGGCAGATAATGTGATACTAGCCATTGCTTTATGTCTTTTTATAGGCAGATCATGTGATACTAGCCTTAATTGATATATTTCTATAGGCAGATCATGTGGTACTAGCCATTGCTTTAAATCTTTCTATAGGCAGATCTGTGATACTAGCCATTGCTTTATATCTTTGTGTTGGCAGATTATGTGATAATAGCCATTGCTATATTGATATCTTTGTGTAGGCAGATTATGTGATAATAGCCATTGCTTTATTGATATTTTTGTGTAGGCAGAGTATGTGATACTATAGCCATTGCTTTATTGATGTGGTACTAGCCTTTGCTTTAATGATATCTTTGTGTATGCAGATTATATGATACTAGCCATTGCTTTATTGATATTTGTCGTAGGCAGAGTGTTTGTGGAGGCATATTATGTGAAACTAGACATTATTAATATCTTTGTATTGGCAGATTATGTGATACTAGTCATTGCTTTATATCTTGGTATGGGCAGATTGTGTGATACCAGCCAAATAATTTTTGCTTTATTGATATCTTTGTATAGGCAGATTGCTTTATTGATATTTTTGTGTAGGCAGAGTATGTGATACTATAGCCATTGCTTTATGGATGTTATACTAGCCATTGCTTTATTGATATTTTGCGTAGGCAGAGTATGTGACAATAGCCATTGCTTTATTGATATTTTTGTGTACGCAGATAATGTGATACTAGCCATTGCTTTATATCTTTTTATAGGCAGATCATGTGATACTAGCTTTAATTGATATATTTCTATAGGCAGATCATGTGATACTAGCCATTGCTTTATAACTTTGTGTTGGCAGATTATGTGATACTAGCCATTGCTTTATTGATATCTTTGTATAAGCAGATTATGTGATACTAGCCATTGCTTTATTGATATTTTTGTGTAGGCAGATTATGTGACAATAGCCATTGCTTTATTGATATCTTTGTGTAGGCAGATTATGTTATACTAGCCATTATTAATATCTTTGTGTAGATATATTATGTGATACTAGCCATTGCTTTATTGATATCTTTGTGAAGGCAAATTATTTGATACTAGCCATTATTAATATCTTTGTGTAGACATATTATGTGATACTAGCCATTGCTTTATTGATTTCTTTGTGTAGGCAGATTATGTGACAATAGCCATTGCTTTATTGATATCTTTGTGGAGGCATATTATGTGAAACTAGACATTATTAATATCTTTGTATTGGCAGATTATGTGATACTAGCCATTGCTTTATATCTTGGTATGGGCAGATTGTGTGATACCAGCCAAATAATTTTTGCTTTATTGATATCTTTGTATAGGCAGATTATGTGATACTAGCCATTGCTTTATTGATACATTTGTATAGACAGATTATGTGATACTAGCCATTGCTCTATTAATGTCTTTGTATATTCATATTATGTGATACTAGCCATTGCTTTATTGATATCTTTCTGTAGGCAGATTATGTGATACTAGCCATTCCTCTACCACTGTTGTCCAGAATATCATTTGATCCTACACTTCCTGGTGACAAAATACAACTGATACAAAAAATGCCAATGGGATCTATTATCAAAACAGTCATGTATTATGAGGAAGCTTTCTGGAGAAAAATGGGTAAGAATGACAAGAAATTATACCCCCAGCTTTTCAAAGAGTGTAAATATAGTGATGGGGTTGTACCTCCTTTTTATTATGCCCCTGCTGCTGCGGGAGGGGGGGGCATTAAGTGTTACACTTGTCCATCTGTACGTCCGTCCGTACATCTGTATGTATGTCCCTAAATTGGTTTCTGTTCTCCAACTTAAGTTTGCCTCAACCAAATGTTATGAAACTTATACACAATGATTATTACCACAAAACTCAGATCAAGATGAAATTTGGGTGGCGTCACTTTTACCGTTCTTGAGTTATGTCCCTTTATAACATTATATCCAAGCGGGGGCATCATCTGTGTCCTATGGACACATTCTCCATTTATTTTTTTTGTTTCTCCTTCTGTTCCACTTTCATATCAGCTACTGCCCTGAACTGCTTGAGAAAATTTTGTGAAACATTTCTTGCATGATGTTCAATTACACATCTTATTTCAATTTTTTATTCAAATGTTTTTTAGGGTTTGCTTTGGCATGAATTTGACTCATATTTGCATACTGCAATGCATGTTTGTACCCATGCACTTCTCTTCCTAAATTCCTCACCAGACTTGAATGAAACTTTCTCAGACTTTTCACCATAAGATGACATTGTTCACCTATTTTTTTTTTTTTTTTTTTTTTTTTTTATATTGACAAGATACACTTTTGCTTTCCTGATAAATGAAATTGTCAATTCAATTACTTTATTTTTCATCCATTAGGCATAATGTTCAAGATTGCTCTGGTGTCCGGGCCTGTTAAGTGGACTGGTCATGGCAATGGGTCTATATTGTTATGTCAAAGTAATTAAGGTGTGATACAGATTCCTTACTTTTGCAGATTTGATACAGTCAAACCTGCTATAAAGGCCACCTCTTTTAAGCGAAAACCTGTCTTGTCAGGTCACCCTCCTCGTCTTTCTGAAGTAATATCTGTAATTCAAAGGTCACCTCTCTTAAAAGGTCAGTTTTCTCTGGTCCCAAGGGCTTTATATACATATTTAGTTTTCTCTGGTCCCAAAAGCTTTATATACATATTTAGTTTTCTCTGGTCCCAAAGGCTTTATATACATATTTAGTTTTCTCTGGTCCCAAGAGCTTTATATACATATTTAGTTTTCTCTGGTCCCAAAGGCTTTATATACATATTTAGTTTTCTCTGGTCCCAAAGGCTTTATATACATATTTAGTTTTCTCTGGTCCCAAAGGCTTTATATACATATTTAGTTTTCTCTGGTCCCAAGGGCTTTATATACATATTTAGTTTTCTGTGGTCCCAAGGGCTTTATATACATATTTAGTTTTCTCTGGTCCCAAGGGCTTTATATACATATTTAGTTTTATTGGTAGCTTTTTACTCTGGTCCCAAAGGCTTTATATACATATTTAGTTTTCTCTGGTCCCAATTTAGGCTCTGGTCCCAAATATACATATTTAGTTTTCTCTGGTCCCAAGGGCTTTATATACATATTTGACTGTACATCTAATAAAGATCCAAATTAAAAGGCAGAAACATTTGTGTGTTATCATTGATTGTATTCATTGTAGAAGCACTTGAGTTGTAGCTTATCATTGACAAATGTTATAGAATATTGTTATAAGTATGGTGACATTTAACTTTTTGACACCGTCTAGTAAGTTTTGTGTTAATAGCATTCTCAACTCAAGTATGAAATTAAAAAGGGTAGGAACCATAGACTTTAAAACTAACATTTGCTGTGTATCCACTAAGCACACAGCATTTAGGAGTAAGAGAAAAAAATGACTTGTACTGACTGGTTCTGAGTCAGAATAATATGACCATGTAGGATGATATGACTTCCTACTGACTATTACATTTAGAGCTAGCATATTGGATCATATTGAAATCAGGATCGGTTTGTCAGTGTAATACATTGAAGCAGAGTATATTAATATGATATTTCTTTGTTATCATCCTCATTATGCACACAACATTTTCTGTAGACAATGAAAATCAATTTTGTCATCCCATTTTTTTAAAGTGCGGATTTCAATAAGTAATTTTAAATTTTAATGAGTCCTAAAATGTTCTGTCAAATTGATATGAATCATGCGGTTATATTAAACATTCAATACATGTTTTATTATAAATTCCCAAGCTTGATATTTAATCACAAACAACTCCTGAGTGATGTGTTTTAGTTGAGAAACTAAAGACTTATGGTATATACCTCCAGTATTAGTATAGTAATGTCATAAACCTTTTTGTGTGGTACAATCATCAGATGGCAAATGGTATTGAATTAGGGGTACTTTTTTACTGTTAAATTTTAGTTTGTGATTTAATTCATGTTTCTATGTCAAGTAGCAAACAGTAAAATATTATGTTTCTGTATACACTTTGGGGTTTGTATGAGGCTCTGGTTGGAGTTTACAGAATAAAGAATAATGGACAAAAAATAGAGAATAGGGAATATGGACAAAAACAATTTGGAATAGAAAAAAATAACGAATATAGAAATATCCTAGTGTTGATTACGTACACCATACTGGTGTAAAGAGAATTAGAAAAAGACCCATTATAACAATGGTTTTAAAATGAAATACTATACCCAAAATAGTTTTATTTGCATTATATTTTCATATTTCTAACAATAGGAATTATCTATATTTATTACTTTAACCAGATGTTTCAACACTGCACATCCTATTGGCACGGTTCATTTTTTTTTTTTTTGCTTGATTTTGCAGGTACTCATTTTTTATAGTTGATGGGATGAGTTGTTTTGTACTTGAGGGGAAATTGATAATACACAAGAAAAAAATTGTGGAAACATAAACAATTCATATTTTAAAAACACGTTCATAATTTTCCTTTTGTCATTTTTTTTTGTTCTGAATTTTTTAATTTCCTGCAGACAATTCAAGTGAGGAAGGCAGGTGACCTTAGCGTAATAGATTTTAGAAGTGCCTGACATCAAATGTAAATGTAATTACCGAGTTGACTTTTGTTTACTTTCTACCTATTGTTTGAATTGATTACATTAGTAGTTTTGATGCATTAACTGAACTATGCCTTGTCATACCAGAGTTATGGGAATTTAACTCTAAGTGAAGCTTTGCAGACATCCATCAGTAGTTTTACTGTTGAAAATTGAGTTTACCTGGCGATGCATTGCGTAGTAATTATTTCGAGGTAAAATTTTCATTAAACAAAAATTCCGCAAAATGATGTTTTCTTCTTTAGTAAACTACATGATGTCATAGGTAAGTTTCCGTTGTCAAATGTAAACACCGGGTGTTTTCTTGCTTTTTGTCTGCTTCAGAACTAATTAAAATTTGATAAAAAGATGATTTCTAGGTG
Organism: Mytilus coruscus; assembly: GCA_017311375.1. Taxonomy (NCBI): domain Eukaryota; kingdom Metazoa; phylum Mollusca; class Bivalvia; order Mytilida; family Mytilidae; genus Mytilus; species Mytilus coruscus. The sequence continues at coordinate 130,943,156 of CM029596.1, forward strand.
CAAAATGTGATTTTTTTTTTGCTTATTATTGAATAAATTTCATGTTAATACATTCCAGAATTCAAAATGTCTGTTTCCTTTAGCTACAGTCACGTAGATAGAGAATTTTACGCAAATTGTCAATCAGAACCAATGGTACAAAATAATTTGCATTAAAATTTGTGCTCTTTAAATTGGAAATGGAATTCCATGAGCATTTGTTTGCAGTATATGCATACTTTAAGTGTGTTTAACACTTGTACAATGCTGTAGTGCACCTTGGCCTTTTGGAAAACATAGAAATAAGGGATGTAATATTCATTGTCAATGAGACAGCTATCCACCAAAGACCAAATCACCTGGATGTAGGCAACTATAGATCACAGCATGGCTATCAGCATTAAGCAAAACAAATTCCACATAGTATTAAGGATCCATGACAAAATGTGAAACTTTCTAAATGAGAAAACTAAATGCCTAATTTATAATAAAACAATATCACTAGTTTGTTATACAGGCATTAGTGGGATACAGACTCCATTGAGCCTTTGGTTTTATTGCGTTGCCTGACAGAATCCAGCTGCAGCAACACATAGTGATCACTTTTGTCTTCATCAGTGTCACACTTTGTTAATATGCAACTCTTTGAAAACGACTGGACAGAATTATCCAAACCAAAGTAAATTTTATACAGGACATAATTTTGTGCACCTGCTATTTAAATTTTTGATCTCAACAAATTTCAGAGTTTCAAATCATTGACCTTTTCATTTTTGCATATATTATTCAGAGACAGAAGAAAAAACTCACTTCTTTCTTGGAAGACTTTCATTTTTTTGTTTCTAAAGTAGTTCTGTAATTATTAGGTTCACAAAACATCTGTATTATTACTACAGTCCTTTTAACATATTTCTCTTGACAGACATGTGTGGTAGTGCTGTTTCAAACTTTGGTCCTATAGCTTATTGCATGGATGACACTAAACCTGATGGAACACACCCAGCTATCATGGGGTTTGTTCTAGCCAATAAAGCTAGAGAACTGATGCACCAATCAGAGTCTAAAAGGTATGATATCATACCCAGCTATCATGGGGTTTGTTCTAGCCAATAAAACTAGAGAACTGATGCACCAATTAGAGTCTAAAAGGTATGAAATCACACCCAGCTATCATGAGGTTTGCTTTAACCAATCAAGCTAGAGAACTGATGCACCAATCAGAGTCTAAAAGGTATGATATCACACCCAGCTATCATGGGGTATGCTTTAGCCAATCAAGCTAGAGAACTGATGCACCAATCTGAATCCAAAAGTATGATATCACACCCAGCTATCATGGGGTTTGCTTTAGCCAATCAAGCTAGAGAACTGGTGCAACAATCAGAGTCAAAAAGGTATGATATCACACCCAGCTATAATGGGGTTTGTTTTAGCCAATCAAGCTAGAGGTCTGATGTACCAATCAGAGTCCAAAAGGTATGATATCACACCCAGCTATCATTGGGTTTGTTTTAGCCAATCAAGCTAGAGGTCTGATGTACCAATCAGTGTCCAAAAGGTATGATATCTCACCCAGTTATCATGGGGTTTGTTTTAGCCAATCAAGCTAGAGAACTGATGCAACAATCACAGTCCAAAAGGTATGATATCACACCCAGCTATCATGGGGTTTGTTTAAGCCAATCAAGCTAGAGGTCTGATGTACCAATCAGAGTCCAAAAGGTATGATATCTCACCAGTTATCATGGGGTTTGTTTTAGCCAATCAAGCTAGAGGTCTGATGTACCAATCAGAGTCCTAAAGGTATGATATCTCACCCAGTTATCATGGGGTTTGTTTTAGCCAATCAAGCTAGAGGTCTGATGTACCAATCAGAGTCCAAAAGGTATGATATCTCACCAGTTATCATGGGGTTTGTTTTAGCCAATCAAGCAAGAGAACTAATAAACCTATCAAGAGACCAAAAGTTAAGTAATCACAACCAGCTATCATGGGATTTTTTTTAATCATGAACCTAAGCACTTTCTAAAGATATATACTTATTAGTTTTTTAAGCCAATCAAACTGAAGAATCTTTGATCAAAAGGTACAATATCGCATCCAATTACCGGTACAACTTACAAATGGTTACAAGGGTAACATATCCCATACTGGTCAACCAAATCTTAATGGCATTTGAAAACTTTTCAATATGGAAACCTAGATGCAAAAGCTTTCTAGTAGAAGCAACTACCTATTAATGAAATTATGATGATAAATGATCTTTCAAGAATACAAAAGAACATTCTTTGTGTGAATTGAACATAAACGTAAAAAAAGGTAAAAATGTTGATTTGGAAAAAAAAATACATCTCGATAATAAGTCATATTATATTCATACAAGCTCAAATTTGAATGTATTAAAAACATGGATGACTTTTAACACTTTATTAGCTAATTTACTTATTATTCCAAAAAAATGCAAAAAATTGCAGTTAAATAATTATTCGTTGGATTCCAACTTTTATGGATTTTGTGTGTTAAGGGTTAACCACATATTTAAATGTTCTATGAGGTACACAATTTTCTGTTATGCTGGCTTTGGCAAAACCACAAAATCAAATATCCACGAAAAAAAAATTTTCCCTCAATCCACGAAAATTGGTATCCATGAAAATAATGGAATCCACAGGGATACTTATTGGTTGCCATGATGATGCTCACCAACAAATTAAGACATCAGATACTGTGAATTCATTTATTTTCATTGATTGAGGAAATTTTGTATTTTCGTTGATATTTGATTTCATGGTTTTGCTGAAGTCTGCATAACAGCCTGTTACAAATTGATACCTTGTTGAACATTTAAATTCATGGTTTATGTTTACCCACAAAAATCCATGAAAATTGATATCCTACGAATAATACACCTTATCGCTATTCCCGCTTGACCCGAGAATCTGTCCTGCTTGAACTTTTGACGTCATACAACAATCACTTTTCCATTGTGGCATCAGATATTTTCTATTATGACGTCAAAATTTTACGGGAGCTTTTGTGATGTCTAGTAATGGTGGCCAAATAGCGATAAGGTGTATAATGAATCCACAGTACATATATTGAACAACAATCATACCACATATTTTACTACAAGGTGTCTTATTTAAAGAAGTCAATGAAGGTAAAAATATCTCTATGTTATAGCCTTTGTTCATGTTTTTTCTTAAACTATGTGTGAAATAGCCATTTTAGGTATGTTTAATTTGGAAATGTGTCAAACACTGGTGACATCACAAGTGATATTTCTGTTCTAAAGTCTCCAGATAATTTTGTCCCATTCATTTATCATTAACAATATTAATTTGGAAAGCTTGAAATATTTTAGTATTTTAAAAAAGGTTTGGGGCTTCTAATTGGCTCCATGTCAAAAGTGAGCGATTTTGTTCCCAAAATATCTTTTTGATTTATTTTTGTCTCCAAATAATGGCCCGTATAGAACCTCCTTTCTTGCAAGATTTTACGATATGATCTTCCAACCACAAATATATGTATAGATTAATAAATTTAATGTTGTATATGATGAGTCTTTTTTCCTTGGCAACCAAAATGTATAAACCTCTTTCATGAAGAGTATGATTTTCTGCACAGGTGACCCATTTCTTTAAATTAAAGGTTTTTAATCACTGAAATGTGATTTAATTTTAAATTGATTATTTGTAGAAAGGATGCAATTTGTCAACACTATGCACAAACATTTAAGTGTGAGCAGTTTCTTAAGGTAAAATTTTATCTTGTTATAGAATTTTGCTTGATTAGTTTAAACATTTTATTGTCAAAAATTATATAAAATGATTGGATACAAATAAAAAAAACAACAAAATATTAGTCTCACTAGAACTAAACTAATGCATTGCTATGTTTCTATCGATTTTTATCAGTAAAATATAAGGTCATGGTGAAATATTATTGTCTAGTCAGAAATTTGCTGACTAACAGGTTTGTTGAAATAAAAAATTATTGAAAAACAAATTTGTTGATCCAATTGCACTAAACACTGAAAAAACCTCATCTTTATAGATAAAAAGAACATGTACAGCTACAACAATATTGGTCTTGTCAATTGATTAATTCATATTTTAGATAAAAAGAACATGAGCTGCGTCAGATAGAAATCAACCTTATGCAAATTAATACAAATACATGTAGTTTGCTATATTTGATGGAAAATTTGCATGCAAATGCTGGAACCGTTTCTAAATTTGGATATTTTGTAAGAATCTTAGAACTCAGACCAACACGGACCTTAAATGTCAGAATTTTACTTCCCAATCAATCACAGTGTAATGCATGTGTATGTAATATCCCCACTTGTATCAGGTCGATTTCTATCAGATGCAGCTCATATATAGCTACATCACTTTAGGTTTTGTCAATTGATCGACTCATCTTTTTAGATGAAAAGAACATGTATAGCTACAATACTTTTGGTCTTGTCAATTGATCCGCTGAATCTTTTCTGATGACAAGAACATGTATAGCTACAATACTTTTAGTCTTGTCAATTGATTGACCCATCTTTTTTTAGATGAAAAGAACATGTATACATGTAACTACATCACTTTTGTTTTTGTCAATAGAACGACTCATCTTTTTTGGATAAACAAAAACAAGCATATCTCAAACAATTTTTTAATTTTTCAAATAGCACAACCTTTCTGAAATAACAAAACAAGATTCATACAAAGGAGTACCGGTAGAGCCAGGAACCCCAATAAACGGCCCTGTAAAGGTGTTTTTTAAAACTTCAATTATTAAAGTAAATCTAATGGGTATCCCGGAAATTTAGATACGATCCAGGTAAACTTATCGATCTTTTAAATAAACTTATTCTACAAGGTTACCAATTCAATACTATAATTAGATCTTTGAATATTGTTTTTATTGGTATTAATATTGATTTTGTTATCAGTAGATTAAAATCAAACTAAATATTATTTTTATATACATATGCACATTCAATCTGTCGAGGTCATGTTTTTCTTTGACTGTTAATGACGTCTTTACACTAAATCCATTGGATTTTGGATGTGTACTGATTGATATTTAAGTCTTAGATGCATTATTTTTTTTATTAGTTGTTATTGGCTTTGAACTAGCTGTCAGTAACTGTGAGTACTCTCAAATCTGTACTTAGTCTTTGGTTCCAGCATTTGCATGCAAATTTTCCATCAAATATAGCATACTACATGTATTTGTATTAATTTGCATAAGGTTGATTTCTATCTGACTCAGCTCATATGTTCTTTTTATCTAAAAATGGAGAGTTGTCTCATTGGCACTCATACCACATCTTCTTATTTATATAAGTGTCTTTTTGTTGTTGGGATGTATAAGTACCCTGCCACATCCACTCTGTGTTTTTGTTGGATGTATTTCTGCTTTGTATCCATCTGATGAGTTAAGCCCTTTGCAACTGATTTTTATGGTTGTTCTTAATAATGTTGAACTGTTACACCACTGTCCTGGGTTAGGGGGAGAGTTGTTATCTTCAAACTAGTTTAACCCCGCCACATTCTGTATGTGCCTGTCCCAAGTTACAAGGAGCCTGTAATTCAGTATTTGTTGTTTGTTGCTGTATATCATATTTGATTTTCGTTCATTATTTTGTACATAAATCAGGCCATTAGTTTTCTTGTTTGAAATGTTTTACATTTGTCATTTCGGGGTCTTTTATAGCTGACTATGTGGTATGGGTTGTACTCATTGTTGAAGGCTGTACAGTGACCTATAGTTGTTAATTTCTGTGTCATTTGGTCTCTTGTGGAGAGTTGTCTCATTGGCAATCATACCACATCTTCTTATTTTTATATTTATTGCTTAATGTATAATATTTAAAAGTATAATACGAAATTTTATATCTGCTTCATATTTATAAATATATTAGCCTGAAATAGAAGATTTCATTTTCGTCCATTTTTCTAGAAATTTGTCAACTTTTTTCGCTTTTTTTCACGATTTTGTATGTGGCGCCACCCCTCGCTCATTGAAATTTTTGTTGAAAAGTAAAGAATATGGTATATAAAGAATATTTCAGCAAAAATATTTGTCGGCGAAGGGTGGCGCCACTTAATTTTTCAGAAAACTGTCATAGATTTTGCAGAATTCTGCAAAATATCAGGTTTTTACAAAATTCACCTGTATTATGACATCACAAATACGTCACTAATGATGCAATTGGTGCTTAATGTTTTAACTGAAACAATTGGACATTTTGACATGTTTTAATCAAATTTTCAGTACATTATCATAGTGTAAAATTTTCAGATTCTTAGGGCCAAAATAATGAGTTAGTTGACCAAGTCCTTTAAGTAGTTCTTGTGAATTATACAGTGAATTTCCGATGTTTACAACATCAACATCTAGTCCTCTTTTTATCTTCCTGGTAACAAATAATTGATTATTTGTTAACTGTAACGTGTTTTAACACATATACAACTGGGAACAGAGTATATCTCTACAGTGTTCACACACACAATTTTGCATTTGCAATATTTCTTGACAAGTAGACCTGGGAAATATCTGCTCCAATTTTTCACAGATTATCGTTTTATATAACTGATCATGAAAAGATCCTGAAAAGATAAAAAAATATTTTTATTTGCTACAATATAACATTGTAATTTTTCAAAACAGTTGACTAAGCTTAATTACCTGTTAATTGCATACCTTTTAATTGCATACCTGTTAATTGCATACCTTTTAATTGCATAACAGTTCAAAATGCTAAACCATCAGGATGTTATAATCTCTTTTATGTGAAAACAACAATTCCTTATCATGGCATTAGCATATTTGACAGATGATAAAATATGTACTGTTTTGGAATTTTATAAATGGGGATAAATTTATAATAAATATAAATATAAGAAGTTGCAAAAGAATGATTTTAAAAGTGTCTGCTGTAACAATTATTTGAAGTTGTGATTATGTTAAAGAACAAGACATATCTCTTTTATTATTACTATAAAAATGTTCTGATCTTTCCTTATGAAAGCAAATCCCCTTTTGTACGCCTGTCTTTAAAGACGGGACATACTATGGTATACTGTCATCTGTCTGTCCGTCACCAACACTTCAGACAATAACTCAAAAATTCTTTTACCTATTTTCATGAAACTTTGTTGAATTGTTTATATCTATTGACGTAAGACTCCTTTCTATTTTTATAGATTTTACGTTTCTGAGTTATTGGATTTTATTCATAAAAAAAATTGGGAATTTTCCAGTTTTGGACAATAATTCAAAAATGCTTTGAGCAGTTTTTTTTGAAACTTTGGTGACTTGTTTATATCTATTGAAATAAGCTCCCTTTTTTTTTTTATAAATTTCTGATATGACATTGCTGAGTTATTGAACTTTATTCATTAAAACATCTGGATATCCTTGTTATCAGCATAAAATGGTTTGTGAATCTGTAATATATAGAACTACTTGGTCTCAGGGTTTAAGCTAGGATTTTTAGGGCTTCAGTCACTTTTGTGTGATAAGAAAATCAACTTTTCTTGGGTCGCAGCTTAACATGATAATACTAAAGTAGTTATTGCATATGGTTAAATGCATGAGAAAAATACCATGAGCATTTTCTTTTAGAGAAAAAAGGGCAAAAAAATGAACAAGAGAGAATATTTGGTGCTTTAATATACAGAAAAGAGAAAATTTGTGAAAAATGATGAACCAAGCTCCGGCCTCCCTAACCCCCTACCAAGACCCTTTTAACTTTGCACCATAACTCAAAAGACCTAAACCTGTACATCCTAAAGTCAGAAGTATGAACACAAACAATGTCCGACTATTGATATTTTAATGTCATAATTATATATATAAGTGAGGGCAGTCAAAGACAAAATACATCTGAATTTAACATTTTTAACGAAATTCAAAAAACATGATGTTTTTTACTTTAAGTTCATTACAGTTTTTGTCATTCGGGCAATTACGTTTTCATCATAAATCTAAGTGACGAAATTTATCCGAATACTTTCAGCATTTCGAATATCATTTCGTAAATGGTGAAAATGACGAGCGCAAGCAAAATCACTGCATGGTCTATCATATCTGCAGCCGGTTGTACGAACGTTTCATTAGTCTAATGAGTCATTAAGTCTTCATTAGCCTAATGCATCATAAAGGCTTAATGAAGACTTAATGACTCATTAGGTTAATGCCACGTTCGTACAACCGGCTGCTGACCTATAACTTTTATATGATGTATATGCCTTGATAGATATTGACGATACTTGGTAACAATGTCATGTTCAGTAGTTGTCGTTTTTATATAGATTAGACCGTTGGTTTTCCCGTTTGAATGGTTTTACACTAGTAATTTTTGGGGCCCTTTATAGCTTACTGTTCGGTGTGAGCCAAGGCTCTGTGTTGAAGACCGTACTTTGACCTATAATGGTTTACTTTTATAAATTTTGACTTGGATGGAGAGTTGTCTCATTGGCACTCATACCACATCTTCTTATATCCATTGATGTTCATCGCCAGAAGGTATGTTGTGAACAAGATAGAACTGTATAGGTGAAAAATCAAGGCCACAAACTTAGTTAAACTTGAGGTAGCCTTAATAATGCCATATTATTCATGTGTTGTGTCAATTGCTACCACTGTGCATGCATACCCTTTTTTTCGGGAGGAGGGTTGATCATATAAATTCATTTAAAGCATAAATAGGAGCTAAAAGAGGGGCCTGATGGGTTATTTTCGTTCTTCGTGATCGGCGCATTTTCGCTATCATGATCCGTTTTTCTACAGATTTATACTCTTTTTATATTTTCGTGATCCGTAATCATGGAAATTTATTTTCTGTGAATCATGATTGACAAAAAAATCAACTCGTGAATCGTGATGATACCCCCCCCATCAGGCCCCTCCTAAAAGGGCGATGGGCATATCATGCGCTCATGGCGCAGCTCTTTATTATCATCATTTGTTGCCTTGTAAATGTTAACAGGATTCAATGCCTATTTCTAAAATTAACCTGCCATCCAAGTGTAGTATAGTCTTAGCATGCTCACCTTAAGTGAGAGAGGACATGCGTTGGATCACTGGCTGGCCATGGTCAAACCAAACACTGGAAAATTGGTATGTGTTGCTTCTCCACAAAGCATGATACACTGAGGAGTAAGATCAAAGACTGGTTAGGTTTGAGTCAAAATAATGTGTCTGGGTAGGTTAACATGTCTTTGTGTTGGCTAGTGTTGACTTTTGGCCTAGCAAGTTCAAAATCAGACTCTTTGTCATACTTGTACAAAACATGGTATATTCATACTATATTCACATGGTATCCTCATGATTATGCATCTTGATGTTAAGAAGCCATCATTAAAAATTGACAGCCTTTTAAACAAAAATTACTTAATCTTATTTTATACCAAGATAAAGATACATAATTCAAGCTTCAATTTCAAGTAATTAAATGTAATGTGTAATTTAGCAGGTTTTCAATTACATGTAATTGAAAGTAATAAATTACGTTTCTTTTTTGACATGTTACTGTGAATTACTTTTCAATTACTTTTAGTTACATAACAGTTTTAGCTGAAAAAATATTTCTCTTGTGCAATTACAAGTAAATTGTATTTTTTTTTTAATTTCTTTTTTGTCTATATTTCATAATAGATGGTGGCGTCGGTGACATCAACATTTATGTTCAGTCTGTGGTTAAATTTTGATAGACTCAGTAACTTTTTGACAGTTAACATTAAAATACAGTCTAAGTTTAAAGGTTTTCAGTCATCAATAACTTTGTCAAGCCTCATGGAATTTTATGAAATTCGGACAGAAGCTTTTTTCTGACCAAAAGACCGTAGTATCCAGAGCAAAATTTTGATATTTATTTTCATTTTTCCATATTCTACTGAGAAATGGACTGGTTTTTGTCTCGCCTACAACAAAAGTAGCAGAATGCAAGACATAGGGATTTCAATCCGGCAGTGGTGATTTCATGTGAAATACTCACTTATTTCGAGTAATAGGATAACTATATTCTGTCAGACAGGGTTAACCTGACCTCAGGTGATCAAGGAGAAGTGTTCCTCAGGTCAAGTCTGATACTATAAGCAATAGGTCAACTATATTTGGTGTATGGAATGATTGTGAGGTGCACATGTCTAACTGACTGACTGTCTGACTGGCAAGATCAAGAAAAAGCATCTAAAGAAAAATTTTATTTATTAATTTTAAATTCTATATTTTACTGATAAATGTACGTACTCTCATTTTGTCTCCCGTGCAACACGTTAGGGGAATTAAAATATCAGACATCCGGGCATCCGGCCATCCGTCCATCCGGTCTTGTTAGCGCTCTCACATGAACAATTCTTGCCAGATTTTCATGAAACTTATATCATAGGTTTATATCAGCAATGTCTAGGACAAGTTCAAAAATCAGTGCTGATCAGTTATTTTTAAAAGAGTTATGCCCTTGGAAACATTAATTATATTGAAAATTGCACATTAGCACTCTCATTTGTACATTCCTGCCAGATTTTTATGAAACTTATATCATAGGTTTATATCAGCAATTTCTTGGATGAGTTCGAAAATCAGTGCCGATCAATTACTTTTAAAAGATTTATGCCCCTTAGAAACATTAATTATATGGAAAATTGCATTGTTAGCGCTCTCATGTGTACAATTCTTGCCAGATTTTAATGAAACTTATATCATAGATTTATATTACCAATGTTTTGGACGAGTTCAAAAATCGAAAATAAGTGCTGGTCAAATATTTTTAATGAGTTATGCCCCTTGGAAATATTAATTATACCGGAAATCACATGGCATTTGCTCTGAAGCCTTCATTTCTCTATAAAAGTTTTAAAGAACAACAAAAAAGTGTTTATTTTAGCTATTGCCCTTGTATCTTGGATAGATAAAATATGTGCAAAGCGGGGACATTGGAACTCTGTTCTTTTATTACAGTCAACATTACACCACTTGCAGGCGAGACACAGGTTCCATACAAATATTTGAACTTAGATTGCATACATGTACATATTTCTTTCTTTATAAGGGAAATTAATTCATAATTAGATATTTCAACAATTTAACATGTATGTTAATCTCACCACCATTTTCCCCCATGCGACTGGTTGTGGGGGACACAAAACTATGGGTGTCTGTCCGTCTGGTCTTGTAATCTTTCTCACATGTACAATCAATTCTTGCCAGATTCTTATCAAACCTATATCTGAGTTTTACATCAGCAATGTCTTGGACAATTTCGAAAATCAGTGCCGATCAACTATTTTAAAAAGAGTTATGCTCCTTGGAAAATTAGTTATATGGAAAATTGCATTGTAATGGATTTAACCTTTAATTTCTTTAAGATACATTTTTATAAAACAGTTTTAAACAACAAAAAGATTTTTTTTAGGTATTGCCATTGGACAGATATGGTATGTGCAACACAGGGGACATTGGAACTCTGTTCTTTTATTTAATTTATTAATTATTTTCTTCACATTTGAAACAGTCAAGAGCTTAAAAACAATATCAATTTATGGGCGATATCTTTTTGCGCCAAAAATGAACTCATTTGCGCCACAACTTATTTGCGCCTATGCTACTTTTGCGCCACTCCAATTTAAAAATAATAGGTATCATTTGCGCAAAAAAAACCCATCTAATTGCGCCAATTTTATGAATTTATTTATTTTTTCTTATATATATCAACTAAATAATTAACTTTCCTCCTCTGATATCCATGCTTAGGACCAGCAATTTACCGCCTGGCAGAGTTAAAGTCATTTTAAATTTTTTTCTGATTGATTTTTTGGTTGAGCTGGATGCAGTTTCATTCTTTCTCTGTCCATGGATTGACAAAATATTTCAAATCTTTCTTTTTCTTTCTCTTCTAAATGTTCTTCATCAATTTTGAAGAGCTCTGAATTAATTATTGTAGAAGGTCGCTCAGATAACATATCAGTTGCTTTTTCGTTTGCATGCTGTTCTCAAAATCTGTCTTTCTAGTTTCTGAGTATTAGTTTCATGTTAATAATCTAAAAGCCTAGCACAACTTGACTATCTGTACATCTCTATCTAATTTCTCTAACAAATGCCTGACGAAATGTGTGTTTTTTGACAACAATGACAGGATTTTCTCTATCAGACTCTTTTTTCTCAAACCATGTATTATCAGACATCTTTATATGTAAAAAACTATTCTATTACTGAACAATTTATTTATCTGTGACTTTTCTTTATTTTGATGAGACAGTGTTCGGTTTAATCTATAGTGAAGGGTTAATTATATTACATGTTACATGTATGCTATAGGTAAAAAATATACAGGTAAATGTGGCGCAATTTGATTCCATTTACTGGCGCAATTAATACCATCAGAAAATAGAGAGTTGCGCAATTGATACCTTTTCAAAACTTTAATTGGCGGAAATTGATTCTGCCCCAATTTATTTACATTTTAATTTTTAGTCTGTCTTCCTTTTTCTAAACATTAATGATAAGCTTAGCCTCAGGATATATCCTTCCACTAAACTAATTAAACGATTCAACAATGTCCCTTTGATTATTATGCCTAAAGCATAATAAAGATCTTCCTTGCTAATTATTTAATTTATTTACATATTGATTTGATAGGTGCAAACCTACACATCCTCATCCTTAAAGTGAAATTCTGTGGGTTTTTTTTTTTACTTCTTGATTTCATGAAAAAACGTGATTCCAAAAAAAAAAAATTTTAAAGTAAAAAAAAAACAAAACATGAGGAATTTAGATGAATTAAATTTTTTTTTAAAAACACTTAAATGCTACATACTAGCTGGTTCACATTTTTATGATAATATAGTTCTTGCACAAAAGTAATTGAAATGTAATTAATTACATTGAAAATGTAATTGTGATGTAATTGTAATGTAATTGATTACATTTGATAATTTTTGAAAATGCAATTTTGGTAAAAAAAAAACAGTATGTAATTGAAATTGCTTATATTAGAACCATGGTCTGATTTGCTCACAAACTTTTTTTTTTCTGTAGCACTCTCTGAGTGTATAATGTAAAATAAATCAGGGGCAATCACCACGCCCAATGATTTTATGATCTATCTTAACAGAATTGATGATTGTGGACCTTTAATTTGCATTCATTTAGTTCATATCGTTAATCTTCACATGAAATATTTAAATAAATAAATGAAAATTTGAATAATATGCTTTAAGTAAAGTCTGTAGTAACATCCTTTAGAATGAGGAAACTGACCTACAAATTTCTGTAAACATTTTTCATGATAGGAAAAAAATTCTTACCTAAGATTTGATGCCTAATAATAATAAAGCTGCTGATCACAAGCATTAAAATAAATTTAGTGCATGAAGCCATTCCAAATCCTATTCTGTTTATACTACCAAGCTTCGATGTAATAATAATTTGCTTGATATATGTTTCTTCACCTTGGAATTGCTAGCTTGTAAAGACAGGGTTGTTTTGCAGTTCGAAATTCAAACTGCTTATATATAATTACGTGTATAACAAAACATTTAATATTATAATTAAAATTTCTATTATGTAATTGGAGAAAAAGCTGCTTTTATAGAAAAATAGGGATGATTGGCATTTTTTTATTATCTTGCTGAATATCAAACATTGTGTTTATCTGCTAATATTACAACACCGCAAGAGGGATTTAAATCAAATTCAATCATATTAATGCCAAGTATTTGTTTCTTATTCACGGAATGGGTTTTGACAATAAAAATCATAAATAGTTAATAGGCACAGCTATCTATAATCCAGCTAGCTATCCTTCTGGGGAAAATTTTTCAAATTGAAATTTATGGTAAATCTTTTTTTTTTTTTAATTTTCATAATATTTTATTTCATTTTTGCTTTTAAAATATTAATTATTAAAATGTTTTTACAGTCAACATCCAGATCAGTCTAGTCATGACTGACATCAGCAATTTTTCTAGCAGGATTGGCACAGTATGCGGACAAAAGCTGTTCCTTTTTTATTTTTTCCCTGTATATATATTCTATATAAATCAATATGTTTTGCAAAAAACTAATTGTGGCTGATTTCTTCTCAAATTTATATTGCTCTCGTATAAATTATAATATTTGAAATATTTGCCTTTGCTGATGATTTGTGGAACATAATTTTTTAATTTTCAAGAGTTTATCGAGTCTTTTCCATATATAGTAACTTGTGATGTTGTTCCATATGGTAACATTTGATGTCAAAAACTTAAGTTGATGTTTTACTTTACAATTCTTGAAACATAAAACTAAAACAAAAAGAATCAAAAAATTTTAAAATGAGAAAAAATCAGGAAAATTGGTTAAAAAATTAGTTCATAGTATTTTTTGAAAATTCACAAATTTATATAAATTAGTAAGAAAACTATTTAAAAGAGAATGAATTGTGTCCCTTGATGTTTATTGTGTAAAGTAATAGTGTACTGACAATAATGTGTTAATCTAAAAAAACACACCACCACTTCATATTTAATGAAATAAAAATAAATTGGGAAGAAAAAGAGAGATTAAAAGCCCTTCTCCAAATTTGGAGATTTTACTCCCTTTCAGAAAACTGTAAAGTCATAGGGAGATTTCCACATGTTTGATAAAATACTGAGATGCTTCCACAGAATCTTGAAAGTCGACACCTACAGTACAGTGATTAATTATGTACCATAGATCCATTGTGTCTCTAACTTGAACTATTGTGTTGATGTCTTTTCACAATTAAAGCCTTTTCTTAATTAGAAGGTATTGTAAGTGAGTTTAAACAACCCTGTTATCATGTTCAACGATGCACTAATAAATCAAAGTTCACAATTGATTGGTTAGAGAAATGCTAATATAATATAACACGTCTGTCTTTGAATTATTATGCATCTGGATATTATCCATCATTTACAAAATAAGACATATTCGAACTAATCTTTAAGTATATATATAATAAGTATGTTACCAAAATTTCTAGCAAGAAACCTTAATATACATGTAGATATAAAAAAGAAGATGTGGTATGATTGCCGATGAGACAACTGTCCACAAGAGACCAAAATGACATAGAAATTAACAACTATAGGTCACCGTACGGCCTTCAACAATGAGCAAAGCCCATACCGCATAGTCAGCTATAAAAGGCCCGAAATGACAATGTAAAACAATTCAAACGAGAAAACTAACGGCCTTATTTATGTACAAAAATGAACGAAAACAAATATGTAACACATAAACAAACGACAACCACTGAACTACAGGCTCCTGACTTGGGACAGGCACATACATACATAATGTGGCGGGGTTAAACATGTTAGCGGGATCCCAACCCTCCCCCTAACCTGGGACAGTGATATAACAGTACAACATAAGAACGAACTATAAAAATCAGTTGAAAAAGGCTTAACTCATCAGATGGACAAAAATACAAGTGGACGTGGCAGGGTACTTGTACATCCAAATAACAAAAAGACACTAGGAACAGATCTGAGAGTACTCGCAGTTATCTGACAGCTAGTTCAAAGCCACTAACAACTGATAAAAAATCATGTATCTAAGACTAAATTATCAATCCGTACACATCCAACATCCAATGGATTTAGTGTAAAGACGTCATAAACATAATTAATATAGGCACATCACGATTTACTCGCATAGAGATTTGCGAATAAACATTTGTAAAGATAGTAAAACAGATGAAATCAACCTATATTTATAAAACAAAAAAGGACAAATTGAATGTAATAGTTTTCTTTTCAAATACCTGAAATAGCCAATAATAATCCAAAAATAAACGAGAAAACCCGCTATTATTACAAAAATATCCACAATAACATACAAAATAAGAAAAACGGAAAAACTAAAGAATAGGGACAACAAAGAGAAAACAGGAATTCACACCTAATCCGACAAGTCTCTACTTCTAACTTGACTCTATAACTTATTGATCTTAACCTCATGGCTACCAACTTATACTATACGATTGTCTATTATGTATACACGTACTGTGTGTCCATTGTACCAATATGTATCATATGTTCATTTATATATATAAAATAGACATCTAAATTGCAACCCATTGGTAGCCGAGAGGTTTCGACGATGTGTTGATGTCAGTCACACATAACAAATTTCAAAGAGGGGTTCGATTCCCAGTGAAGGCATTTAAAAATTACAGAAATCAGTAATTAGGTACACAAAGATAAAATTGAATATAATTTGATGAGCCCATTTCAGCAACAGATTTAGGAAGGGTTGATTCTAGAAAAAGAATCCACGGTAAATGAATAAGCTGATGTCACAGCAATGGTTTAAACTAATATATGACTTACAGTATTCTCTATTGTAAAATCTGAAAGCAATTTCTGTAACTCCCTGTTACTGTATATGTTAATTTACATGAATTATATCAGAATCAAATTCTTTTTTCTTCCTGTAGTTTAATTGGGCTGTAAAAGTGTTGACTGAAGCATATTTGTTAATAATTTTCAAACCTATTAAACCACAAAAGAAACATTTAATTCTTAAAATAACATTTTATTGCTAAAAACAGAAAAAATACAACTTCAATCAAGTTTCTTTTTTTAGGGAGCCCAACCCTGCCATTTCAGATATTGATTCCTTTTTGAGAGACATGTATAAAACAACACTTCAAAACACCACATGACTGCTGTCTGCAAATCAAAATCATCCTTAAGAAACATAGATCTGTGTAATGTAATTATAGACCAATAACATATTTTGTTTCATATCCTGTTTTGGTATACTTCAGTCCACCATTTTCTACATAAGGAAATGCTGTACCAAGTCAAGAGTACGACAATTGGTTTCCATTCGTTTGATGTGTTTGAGTTTTTTTGATTTTGCCATTTGATAAGGGACTTACCGTTATGAATTTTCCTTGGATTTCTGTATTTTTGTTATTTTACTTTTTACCTGGTATGATTTTTTTTGTTTTATTTTTATTAGCTATTGATCTGATTTTCATCAGTGGTAACAACATTTGTTTTATATTTTGAATCAAGTGACTAGTCTTTACCAAAGTTGGATGAGCAAGTCTGTAGGATGAGGAAATCTTCCATTGATTTTGAGCAATAAGTGAAGCCATTCAATATGAATAAGAAAATATCATAAATGATGAAAATAGATGTTCCTTCAGAAAAATGTCCTCCTAGCACCTAGTTAACAATTCTGCTTGTACCTGTCCCAAGTGACCGCTGTAAATTCAGTAGTTGTCCTGTCCCAAGTGACCCCTGTAATTTCAGTAGTTGTCCTGTCCCAAAAGACCCCTGTAAATTCAGTAGTTGTCCTGTCCCAAGTGATCCCTGTAAATTCAGTAGTTGTCCTGTCCCAAGTGACCCCTGTAAATTCAGTAGTTGTCCTGTCCCAAGTGACCCCTGTAAATTCAGTAGTTGTCCTGTCCCAAGTGACCCCTGTAATTTCAGTAGTTGTCCTGTCCCAAGTGACCACTTTAATTCAGTAGTTGTCCTGTCCCAAGTGACTACTTTAATTCAGTAGTTGTCCTGTCCCAAGTGACTACTTTAATTCAGTAGTTGTCCTGTCCCAAGTGACCACTTTTATTCAGAAGTTGTCCTGTCCCAAGTGACCACTTTAATTCAGTAGTTGTCCTGTCCCAAGTGACCACTTTAATTTAGTAGTTGTCTTTGGTCGTTGTCTTTCATAAATTGTTTATCATTTATTGTTGGGTATAAAAACCAGACCTTGGTTTTCATGTTTAAATTGCTTTACATTTTGTCATGTTGAAACTTTTATAGCTAAACTCTATGGGTTTTGCTCATTATTGACATATAGTCGCTTACATCTACATCATTTGGTTTCTAGTCAATAGTTGTCTCATTGGCAATCATACCATATCTTCTTATTTTTATGCCCCACCTACGATAGTAGTAGGGGCATTATGTTTTCTGGTCTGTGCGTCCGTTCGTTCGTCTGTCCGTCTGTCCCGCTTCAGGTTAAAGTTTTTGGTCAAGGTAGTATTTGATGAAGTTGAAGTCCAATCAACTTGAAACTTAGTACACATGTTCCCTATGATATGATCTTTCTAATTTTAATGCCAAATTAGAGTTTTGACCCCAATTTCACGGTCCACTGAAAATAGAAAATGATAGTGCGAGTGGGGCATCCATGTACTATGGACACATTCTTGCTTATATTTATTGTAAATTTATTTATTTTCGTGGGTACTAATTTTCGTGGATTGAGGAAAACTTGCATGTTCCTGGATATTTGATTTTAGTGGTTTTGCGAAAGTCTGCATAAAACCTTATAGAAAATTTGTATTTCATTGAACATTTAATTAAGTGGTTTACCTGAAATCCACAGAATTTGGTATCCAACGAATAATAATGGACCCACAGTATAGAGATATTTATTTTAAAGGGTTATTGACAGATTATTGGTGAATTATAATTAGTCATCACTTTTGAAGTATATTGTGTGATTCACGTTAAATTTAAGATTTATTTTTCAGCCAATAGGTTATTTGGAGAAAAATTGGATGGCTGAAGAATTTTCTGGTGGATGTTATTCTTCTAATATGCCACCTGGTGTACTGACAACTATGGGCAGGTAACTAGACCATTTTATTTATGATCGATCATCCTATGGTAATTGTCTGGACATGAAAATTATCACAGTTAAAGCAAAACCAGGCATGCATGTTACGTCCATTTCATTTCTAAAGAGAACATGTTAATACAGCCACAAAAAATTGGGTCCATTATAATGCATTATTCAGTAAGTGAGAAGAGGCTTTAATCTTTGATATTATAGGTTCCATAGATAGATAACAATCTTTTAATTAAGTAACTTTTAATAATTTTTTTCAATAAGAGAAATCAATCTTAAACTTGGTAGGACTATTTTTCCATGGAAGTTTTGTTTTTGATAAAATGATAAATATAGAACAAAACCACAATGATGTATGCTGTTAAAATCCAGTATTGGTAGTCACTATCACACAAACTATTATTGTCAGGTTTTTGTGAAAATTATACCAAAGGTGTTATTTGATCAATGTCTTGGATAAGTTCAAAAATCAGTGCTGATCAGGTAATTTTAAAGGAAATATGTCCCATAGAAATAAAAAAATGAATTTGAATTGCTTTGCACCCGTTTTCAAGGCTACATTTCATGTAGTTCATGTAGAAATGTAAGAAATTTGTATCAAATGTTTATAATCAGCTGTCATATATGAGTTCAAAAATATGTGATGATCATTAATTAATCAGGTTTTATGTCTCTAAGAAATGTAAATTCTATGGAAAATTGCATTGTCAGTGACCTAAAGCCTCATTTCTTGTGCAATTTTGATAAAAATAATATCAGGTTTATACCAGTATTGTCAATGTTTCCTTGAAATAAAAGAAAGTGTATATGGAAAATTAAATTCAAACTGTTCTCACCCATACATTCCTTGAATAATATTTATAAAAATGAATTAACAAGAACCCCAAAAATATAATTTAGTCCTTACCTTTGGACAGATAAAGTTTGTGCATCAGTTGGGGATAAAGTGGTCCGCCGTTCCATCTAAATCTCGGCACAGAAGTTAGTGTAGCGATAAATGAACACAACAGGGGTCCAGTTTACAGTTGGGGACAGTGGAGCGGCTGTTCTTTTATAGATAATAAATCAAAACAATTGAATACCTGGAGTTGCCTATTCAATTCTCTCATAACATGACAAGACACAAAACATGCTATAAATAATTATGTACAGGGTAACGCAGAACTTTTTAGGAATATTTCATTTGTCTAAAATTAATTCACTCAATCGGCACAGTTAATAAAAGTAATCTCCCTTTGATTTGATTAGTAATTTCTGATTTTTGAGACTTTTATCATCAAAAACTCTGCAATTTTTCATATGAACCTCAACTTAGTTCCTGATGAAATTTTACACACTGACTGTTTTGATCAGTCATACACATATTAAATCTACATAAAATGTCTACTCTCACTGATTTGTAGATAGGCATATCATGCTCTATTGGTACAGCTGCTTATCGAAATATTTTTGACCCTGAATTTCTTTTCAGTTTTAAACTTCAAAAATCAGTCAGATAATAACTAAAGTAATTTAGAGTTATGGTCAAATTGTAAAAGTTTAACTAACTCTTGCTGCATATGTTTACACTAACTTTTGCAGATGTTTGCGAGAACCACATGGAAGAATTCATTTTGCTGGATCGGAAACAGCAACAAAATGGGCAGGATATATGGATGGTGCAATTCAGGCAGGATACAGAGCAGCTAAAGAGGTCTGTACACTTTAATAGAAATATTATTTTGTATCTTGTCATATTCTGTCGGGCCAAGGACCCTTGTCCAATTTGTTAAAAACCAAATTGCAAACTCTCCATGTTTATTGTGTCAGTGGGTTTGGTTTTTTTTTCATTTATTTTGGTCCCTTACTCCCTTTTACAAAAATTGTAATCATATTAATGACCATATGAAATTCAATGTAGGAATGGACGTAATGGTCAAACATCAAATTCCCCCTTTTTAAAAACCAACTGTAAGTATAAAGTGAGCCTAAAATTTGTATTGTCATTTGTGACTAGTCACATGCTATTTTTGAGATACAATTAGCTTCAAACATAGTAAATGTTAATTACGAACATTATTTTATCAAAATAATTAGTGTTATCATCATGTAGGGTACGCCATTCCCATCCTCCTATAGAGTGATATATTGTTATGACATGTTTGCATCCTCTGTACATAAATAAATTATTAAATGTGTAATATTTCTGTATTAGTGTTGTTTTCTTCTCTAAGGGAGCTACCATTTGATTTTTATGGGGGGGGGGCTAGGATGAAATTTGAAAAAAATAGGCAGGACAGGAGTTTTGAGTAAAAAAAAAGTCAGGACGACAATTTAGGTAAAAAAAGTCAGGATAAACTAAAAAAAAAAAGGCAGGACCGAATAGAGTGAAAAATAAAAATGCAGGACAGAGATTACAACTAAAAAAAAATGCAGGACAAAATTTTTCATCCTAGCCCCCCCATAAAAATCAAATGGTAGCTCCCTAAGCAAAGAAATATCAACAATTTAAATCTATCTAAAGTTTCTTATCAGAGCATGATAATTTAGTTATTTAGTTTAAAGGTTATAGAAGAAATGTTATATTAATTGAAGCTATTTTTACAAATTTTGGCATAAATTTTACTTTTACATAATTGACTTTTGAATTTTTTATACAATGACTCTGTCATTCATTCAAATTGCCCCTGACAGCATATTGTAAATACTATATAGGACTTCATAGAATTGTACAATAAGATGACTCTTTTGAAACTATTACCCGTATTCATTTAAACCAGAGTAGACCTGAATTAAAATGCTAAATTATATTCACTTGTATGGCCTGCCACGGAAGAACATTGTTTTAATTTTGCTGGTACTTTATTTGAACTAATAGTATTATTATTAAATGTCAATAAGGTATAGTCTTCTAAATGACTTCTTGGATTTTTTTTCCCTATAAAGATCTTACCATATACCTTTTTGAGAATACTTTGTTGGAAATTTTAAGATGAAATGTTTTCTGTTTAGGAGACTTTTCATTTATTGGTTGATTGGTTGTTGCTTGCTTAATGTCCAGTGTTAATTATTTCATACAAATTCACAACAAATTAATAACAACTAAGACAATAGTTAGGTAGGTTCTACAAGTGTTTGTGGTATAGGTTACAAATTGTGCCTCACAAAAGGCCTTGTGGTCATAAAAAATAAGAGACCGATTACAGTGCTCAGACTCAAAAATCAACCAATCAGTATACTGGATTTGGTGTTTCAAGCACAAATTTGGTACTCCTAGTTCTGAGTAAAGTTTTATGACCGAAAGCCCTGGTCACCTACTGACCACTCAGAGATATGTTACAAGGCTTATAAATTGCAGATTGTGACAGTCTCCCCATCTGATTAAGGTCCCTATGTTCACCAGAAGCGGCTGCAAATTTATACATCCCACACAGCCAAATGTATGACCTTAGGATTTTGCTGCCATACCAGGAGAAGACCAGGGTTGACCATATTTTGTTTTACCCCAATCAACCCTTTAGTTTACACAGACGTTGTTGTGTATGTTTATATCAAACTATATATAAAAGGCTTTATGAACACATCACCAAAGATGAAAAAAAATTACTTGTTTGTATATGACAGGTGATACAGAGGAAAGAAGGAAAAGCCATTCCAGTTATAGATGAAGAACCACCCATGGTTGTAGAGAGAGACTGGATAGAGAATTGGTTACCTTCAGTGAAAGGATTACTCTTTTCTGTAACTGTTGGAGTGTTTAGTGTTGGTGCATTTTTCTTGTGGAAATCAATATAAACTTCTATTTTTCTTGCAATGACAATCAGAAAAAAATCAGTTCAAACTGTCATATTTTTTTTTTAAATCTATAGGCCTTTAGTTGTTGAAAGCACTTATTAATAATCAAGAATTTTGTATGAATATTTAGTTGTTTAACATGTTTTTTCTTCATTTATTTACATGTAAATTTGTAGACTGCTTAAGAAGGAGTCTTTTTGTTAATGATATTGAGTTGACAACTGAAACTCATAAATAATTATTTGGAAATATTTCTCAAGTTCTTCATAACAAGGTAATACATTGGACTATTGAAGAAACACAATTAGTTCAGTTTTTTGCAATTAGGCATTTTTTTAAACATTTTTTTTCATTGAATTATGAAAGTAAAACAATGTTTATTTGCAAGTATATTTCAAATTACATAGTCAAACCTGATATAAGGGTCAAAACTTTAAAGGGAAAACCTGTTTTGGTAGGTCATCTTCTTTTTGTCCTGCTGTTGTATTACTCTAGAACCACAATTCAAAGGTCATCACTCTTAAAAGTATTTTAATTTTTATTCTATCTGATCGGTTTTTGGAAATCTGTTTCCCATCTTTACAAGAACTTTATGAATGTGCCTATGGATTTTGCTTAGATCTTGGAAAATTTAGCTTGCAGGAAGCCCATACCATTGTTTTGTGTAATGCTGCACTTGGTGTAGCTCATTTTTACTTTTTACATACCCTGTACAGGCTGTACTTTGATACTGAAAATAATTGAATATTATTATGATTGTTTTTTTTGGCCAAAGCAAAAAGTTAGCACAGTCAAAAGCCTCAGTTCTAGCATATTTTGCAACTCATTTCTATCTTACCCATCCAGAAGGGCCTGTGTGAAATGCTGTCATCATTTGGCCCATTGTCCCTTCTTTTACTTTTTCTTGTTTTCCTCATCTCCTAAGAAAGTACTTTCCAAAATTGATTTAGACATGGCAGAAATAATGTAAAAATAAGAAACAAGATCTTTTACAAAGAAAGTACTCATTCCATTAATTGTTTTGCGAATTTATTGAGTAATTTTTGAATTTTAACTCTAGGTGTTGGTACTGTGTATATCATCTTGTTAACAAGGCAAAATCAAACTGTTTAGGAAGGACCATTTGTAGACACCTCATTTTTGCTGTTGAAATACATTGCTGCACATGTCCATTTATAGACCATTCTTTGTTGTTTAAAAAACATTCTGTGTAACTCATCCATTAAAGTCTCATTCCTATCAGATTGAAAGAACGTACGTGACGGCTAGAAGCAGTTCTTAATATGTTTTATTTGGTTGCTTGGAATTTGACATTGATACCAGCTGTGTAATGCATGCTCTCTGAATCTTCTACATAAACTTCAGATTTACTCTCCCACTGCCCAACCTGAACAATATAAACTATGTTTTCCTCTACTGAAACCAGCCATCCAATAAGTTATATACTACAACAGTAGTATTACAAGACAGGGATTCAGTTGACTGCATATTGTATATTGTTGAGATGCATGATGAATAAATAAGAGATCACTATTAATGAAGTTAGTTGAAATGAAAGATCAGCCATCAGTTGTCAGCTAATTTTGTTTCACCTGCATATTGGGAAATGGTTATTCAAAGTGACTTGAAATAAGTTTTGTAATCTTACACCATGATCTTTTTTTAAATTTAAGTAAATTGTTATTCAATACTCTGTTTTAATGACTTTTAAATTTTAATGGTTTTTTATGAAATTTTACTGTCATTGTTATAATTATATATGTATATTGTATACAGATGTTAATTCTCAACTATTTTTTTCACATATCATTAAAAATTATTGAATTTTAAATCTTAAGCCTTCCTTACAAAGTATAATTGTATGGTATTCCAATAAGACAACTCTCCACCAGAGATCAAATAAGTCAAAAATAAACTAACAAGGCCATGGCAAAAAAATAAAAAGACCAAAAGACAAACAACAGTATACAAAACACAACATGGAAAATTAAAGACTGAGCGACACGAACCCCACTGGAAAGGTAAGCAGATCCTGCTGTACATGTGGCACCTGTCATTTTGCCAGTACAAAGCCAGTGATAAGTCTTGTGCGGTAGTTCACATTCCAGGAAAAGAAGGGGTTTGTTGTTAAGACGATTTGAACATATCCGTCATCATCTGTGAAACAGATATTCCATAATGGTCAACCAACTCGTGATGGCGTCTGTAAAGTTTTTGGAAGGGATGATTTCAACTTCACCACTTGGAACTCTTAGTTTAATAGCTTCCTTGTGAGCAGCAACCCTCTATGATCAAGGAAATCATGATAGGAAAAGCAATGCCTGGAATATCAACTGGGAGATAAATACTCTGCCTGAATGTTGCTAAATAAAAATAGAAAGTTCACAATTGGGATGCTGAAATCATATCTTTTTTCATAAAGTTTTATTCTCAACTGAGCCTCATTGTCAGTTTCTAGATGTAAGTGAAGATATGAGACAGACTTAATTGTACCTGTTGTATCCTTTATTTCAAGTTCGATGGGATAGATGCGTTCAACATAGTCACCAAACTTTGGAAAGTGAAGCTAAGGGATAATGCTAGCTTCTCTTCATTCTTCCTAAGAAGCTCCTGTATGAAGTCAGCCTCATATGAATAAAGGAACAAGTCGGCCAGAAAAGGAGCACAGTTGGTTCCCATGGGAATACCGATTTCTTGTTGAAAAACAGGTCCTCCAAATGTAACAAATATGTTGTAAATCAAGAAATCAAGCCTCTTGATAATGTCAGTTTCAGATAATTTTTTTGTTTGAATCAGAGTGACTTTATACAAAGTAAGATTTATCCCTCCCTAAGGCAAGATATTTGTATCTACGTTGGTTTTTTTTTACGAAAAAAAGTGGGACCAACTCTTTTAGTTTGGAATGGGGAATACTTGTGTAAAGTGTAGAAAAGTCAAATGTTTTATACTAGTTAGCATCTATAGGTCACTGCATAGCCTTCATCAATGAGCAAAACCTATACCAAACAGTAAGCTATAAAAGGCCATGAAATGGCCTTTTAAATGACCAAAGTTCTTTTATCTTATTGGTTTCATTATTCATGGTAAATCCAAGTATTAATTAATAATTTTGAGGTTTGAGAATATTGGTTGGATGCAAATGTAACCCTGGGAAAAGTTAATCAATGCTATACTCACTTACCGTAAGCTTTTCACAGAAAAAAAGATGTATAATATAGTTCTTAGTTTGATGCAGGTCTGCAACCATTACTCAGAGACCAATAAACATAAACCAATAAAATTTGGTGTGCAGAATGCAGATGCATCTTGGGAAGACTGGCCATGTCCCATAAGATGATCAAGGTCAAATAGCATATACATATATGTCAGTGTTCAGAGACTTTTATCAAGCTTTTAAGCAATAGAAAATCATTTTTTTTTGTGATTTACACTAGTTTATGGTAAGGAACCTGCAGTGATTACTCGATCATATTACCTTGAATTTTATTATTCTACGTTACAAATGTCATATAGAACAGAGAGGAAGCCTTTCTATTTACATGAACTTTGTTGAACATAAAAAGGAAAAATTGCATGCCCTTAGTATTTGGCTATACTCAATGTTAGTTATTATGTAGAACTGTCCGATAATTGATTGATTGCAATTTGCTCAAATGTCCAGTGGCAAATTATCTTGCAAATTCAAGACCAGAACAAATTTGACAAACCCCATTTAGGTTTTTTTTTTCAAAATGGATTGATTGTGATAGAGGATAGGACATTTGGACTGTCAAGGGAAAAGGGTGTGTTTGGTAGCAGAAATGTCTTGTATGTGCAAAGAGAATGGCTTTTTCTCCAACACATAGCGTCCTATTAAACATTTCCACTTCTATATTACATGTGATGTGTGATTAATGAACTATAAAAAGATTTATTTATGTAATTTATCATGCCATCCAGGCACATTTTTGTAGATATTTTATAATATTCATCCAAATGAAAATAACACTTAATAAATGTTGTGCGTCTGAACCACTTTTCTTGATTTACCTTCATCCGGATCGGTCAAACCATGGAAGTAATATTGAAATATTACTTCCATGGTCAAACCCAAGAATTTGTCTGAACCACTTTTCTGGATTTACCTTCATCCAGATCGGTCAAACCCAAGAATTTGAAAACCATGGATGATAAATACTTAAAACTATTCAGGAGCTTATAAGACCAAAAATTACACATAAATAAGAATAGCCAAATCCATCTAAGGTTAGTGAAAACTTAAAAATTCAAATATGGAAAGAAAGGCATTCTTTCAGGTACAGTAACTTGTGGTTGTCAGGATGGATGTGTTCAAAAATCTGCAATGTTCTTGAAATTTAACGAAACCAAGATCAGTTCCAGTAGCAATTAATGATAATAACCTCGATTGTAGATCTAAATACCAAGGTTTTAGTATGTCTTTTCTCTCTTTATCTCGCTAAGCAGTGAAAAAAATAAATAATATTAGTTCATATCTTATCTGAACAAACTTAACTGTTATTTTGTGGATGGTAGCAAGTGACTAATTCACTTCAGTCTGAAAAATATCCACATCTTATATAAGTTGCTCACTTAAATGATACGAAATATGATGTGAATGTTCCTGTACTTTTACAGTACTATTGGTCAGTTTTATTGAGTCTCCCAAGGTTGAAGTGTATTGATTTCAAGTTAAAATGAGGGAAGAAAATATACTTCACAAATGCAGATTTGAGAAAAAATGATAAAACTGGAATGGTCGGCAAATCAAAGTATCTAATGGATCTAAGTTCCTAATGGATAAATGGTCCGCAAATTGTCACAAAAATATAAGGACCATAAGAGATACGGTTTCTACTTACTAATGACACGCCTGCTGTACAATACCTTACTCTTGAATTTAAAATAGACAAAACTTAAAGAATACATACTTGAATGAACTGCTCCAATAATATTTAACCCAATTGCTTTCACATTTAATATGTGCCTATACACAGACATGGGAATTATTGGGAACTATATTTCAGTGTGTATACATTTTGTAGATTTAGTAGCTAACCTATGGTACTCCATATTTGGGAGGCCGATGCCTAAGGAAAGAATTGGAGTTTGCAATCTTGATTTCATATAACCAGCAAAGAAACAAACACAGAATTACCCAGAAACACTGTTCAACATACACATTCGATCCAAAGTCCAATAGCAAATACTAAATGCGCACATACTCAGGGCAATGACATGTCACCTACATTTGTTTAATATAATGAAACTATGGATGAATCGTTCTTTCGGGTAGCCCGACATTCATTGGTAAATTATGTGCATTTATTAACCAACTTACTACAATATGTATAGAAATGCCCATGCTTTATAAAAGGAAAATTTCGACAACTGGTCATTATGAACGGAGAAATTGCTACAGCCATGCATTACGAAATCTCAGTCATGCATTACGAAATCACACCCGTGCATTACGAAATCACAGCCATGCATTATGAACAGATGAAACGGGCATCGATTAAATCAAAATGTCGTTTATTTCTTCAAATAAGTGACAACTTTTTCAATTTTTTTTTAACTTAATATCATAAAAAAAAGTTTAATAAATGTTCAGTATTTTGTAACGACTTGAAACGGAAATATTACACAGCCTTTTCGAGTACGACTTTCGATTATTATCACTGTTTCATTTCCGTTGATCAATTATCAGAACGCAGACTACTCAAAGTAAGAATAGTTAAACTCTTACTCTTTGTTTAATCGAAGAATTAAAACCATTTACGGTAATAAAAGTGTTATGAACTGGCTTTTTTTTTGTATTGGTCCTGTTATAGATTCGTGGTTAGCTGTATTTGGATCCGACACTCGAAGACTGTTCTTGAATGAAGTTGCCTTAGGCAGCAACCATTTGATTTTCTGGGGGGGGGGCTATGGATTTTTTTCCGGACAAACTTTTTTTTTCGCCTTCGGCGAAAAACAATCTATTTTTTTGGCGATAAGTCGAAAACAATTTTTTTCTTTCAATTTTAGCATTACATATAGTGGCAGCTGAGGGTGAAACAAACAATTTTTTTTCTCAGGGTCAAAAACAAATTATTTTTTCTCCAAAACTGAAACAAACTTTTTTCCAAAAATCCATAGCCCCCAGAAAATCAAATGGTTGCTGCCTTAGTTGGTTAATGAAAGTATACACCAAGATCATTGATGATAAAACACAATGCTCCTACTTTCAAGTTAATTTACATTACAGATTTAGTAATTAAGGTTACATGTGCTAGTATTAGACCTCTCATATTTAACAGTGTATGTGTTATAAATTTCGATTTCGAATTAAATCTTTAAAGTAAACAAAAAAGCTAGTGCTTGGAACATTACATGGTAAATACAATGACTGATTTTACAGCATAATCCATGAATGTGTTGTCTTTCAATTGCTAAAACCAATATTGTTCATGCATGACAGCTTTATTTATTTTGCTTTACTACGAAGTTAGGTTTAGTCACGTTTCTCCAACATTTGATAATTTGACTAAAACAACATTAGGGATTAAGGGGTCCTCAAAAGGACTGGCATCTAGATAATCACCTGTAATTCACCTATATCAGTTCTTAACTAAAGTAATGTAAGAAGGAAAATTGTTTAAAGATATATATCTAGGCATTGAAAATCTTTTTTTTTTTATAATTATCGGTTTTTCATTTATATTTGGTCGAATATAACCAGAAATTTGAATTACAAAATTAAAAAGTTTTTCAACTTAAAACTCCATGAATAATTCAAATCAAACTCAAAATTTAATAAAAATTATCAAGAAATAATCTCAAAATTGTATTTTTTAAATGAATTTTTATTGAAAATAACATCAACAATCGAAATGTTCATTGACTGTACATCATTTTAGTAATTTATTCTATTACTCGATATATTTTTGTATTTGTGTTACATGTAGATGTTCAAATCTAAAACGATGCGCAACAACAAAGTTTTATTTAAGGATGTTCGCTTGTCATGTTTTGGAATTTTTGTCAGATTTTCGGAATCCTCTGGTTTTATCCATGTAAATGCCTTAAAAAATTATGCCCATTGACCCCCATTTTCTTTTTATAAATCTTTTACATGTATAATTATAAGCCATCTATAAAAGTCTTATAAAATCTTTGTTATTTTTTAATAGTTTTTGAGAACTTGAACTTTTCAATGATAAGGCTATGAAAAATCAAGAGAGAACATTTTCCCGCCAAAATTTCAATGGCTAATATCTCGAAAACAAGCACATTGACCTATATTTTTTTGTTGCTCTTTTGGTTCATTTAATAATCCCCTATCAATTTATACTAGTGTTATGAAAAGCTTGTTATTTTGAAACTGAGTAGCGAACCTCCTTAAGTAGAAAGTCACCTAAAGCTGTTGTCTTCTAGTGCGAAGAACCATATATCTACCTAGTCGTTCTGTCTGTATATCATAAGAACCGAAGTCAGTGTTCCTGTCTAAGCAGATGGAAGAGTCAATCGTATATATGTCCACTTTCTCCACAAAAAAGGGAGAATACAAATTGGGTACATCACGTCGTGGACTATAGGGTGATTTACAATTATTTTTCACTTACTAATAAGCTATGGACAATATATGCAAGTTGACTACAATATGTAAGTTGACTAAGAAATTTGAATATACTACATCTTTAATACTAAGCAGCGCTTGATAATTTTATAAAAGCTTAAAAGTCGTTTGTTGGTGTGGTTTATAAGTGTGTCTCGTTTCTCGTTTTTATATTGATTAAACCGTTGATTTTTCTGTTTTAATTGTTTAACACTAGTCATGTTGGGGCCCTTTATAGCTTACTGTTCGGTGTGAGACAAGGTTCCGTGTTGAGGCCGTGCTATGACCTATAATTGTTCACTTTTTATACATTGCGACTTGGATGGAGAGCTGTCTCATTGGCACTCATACAACATCTTCTTATTTATAAATAATGCCTCAAGCCATTATAAATTCTCAATAGCTCTCAGAATATAAAATGTTTATTTATATTCAAGATCGCAAAATTGTAATAAAAAAATCATTTTATTATAAAAAATAGAGAAAAAATATGAAAACAAATTAAATTAAAAATTTACATTACTGTGCTAGATTATATCGACTTTTAAAATCTTGGAAAAATATTTAGATTTTTTTATGAAAAACCAATTATTGTAAAAAAAAATGTCAATGTTTTAATATATAACTTTATAACTTTTAAAAAATACCCTTTTTAACAATATTTTAGTTAAGAACAGATGAATTATAGGTAAATATCAAGATGGCAGTCCTTCAGAGGACCCCCTAATCCCTAATGTTGTTTTAGTCTAATTATCAAATGTTGGAGAACCGTGATCACACCTATCGGAGTTCAACCGAAGCAAGTTTTCTTTTCTACACCAGGCATTTTTATAACAACTTTTAATCAAATCTTTGCAAGAAAACTAGACAGCACATATCTGTTTTGTGCTGCACTTTAAACAGTTGATGAATAATTGTCTATGAATTCAATCAAATCCTAATCTACAAAGGCATAAATTCTCCCCACCATCAGTCTCATTCCAGATTTTGTTGCGTTCCTATAACTGTATATCCTTGCATCTGTGCTAGTTGCACTTCATTAGGGCCGCTTCCTGGAGGAGGTAGCTGGAAGAAACAACGATTTGATACCCAATCTATTTTCTTTTTTTTTTCAAAAAAGCTATTGGGCTTGAAAACTACCATGCTTCATGAACAATTTCATATTTTACCGATATTTCGTCATTTTTATATAAACGTAAATTTACTATAACGCTGTCAGTCTTTGAAGCAACAGCGTTTTTGGAAAAAAAAACAACCACATAATCAATCATTGGAGATGGTTACATTACTGAAATATACAATGCCAAACCCTTTCACACAAGACACAAATTGGAACAGTTCGTTTATCTTCTAAGTAAAATTGTAGCTATAAGTTTTTATTATTTTGCTTTAATTTTGTGATATCATGTTGCTTTATATGCCTGTTTGCTTGCTGTACTAAAGCGCCGCCTTAAAAGATCTTTTTGTATTGTCATTGAACATTCATAAAGGTACCAGAATGTGCTTTGAGTTTTATATGTAGCGTTTGATACTATTGGCACTCAAGATATTTAACACTGAGTTTAATATTGACGTTTTTTTTATTCCCTTTATTTGATCTTTATTTCTCATATTGTCTACTTACTGGTATACTTTTCTGCGACACTCCGCTTAGTGAGGCTCTTGGGTCATATATGTTTTCCTTAGTACAGTCTTGTCAGTCTAAAATATTGATATGAGAATTTTAGATGCACTAATGGAAAAATTTCAACTTTTTAGTGCATATGTATTGATGTAAAGACAAGATGTGGTATGATTGCCAATGATACAACTATCCACAAGAGCCCAATCGGTGTAGATGTACTATAGGTGACCACACGACCTTCAACTCTATAACAAGGCATGATACAGTTGTTTTGTCAAATAAAGCTAATTATACCAGTGAATAAAATTAAACAACGAGAAATGAGGTTAATCATTCTGTCACTTGTTCTATCTAATTACATGTAATACTTTTTTCCCTAACTTTTATCTAGATATATGCATTATACAGGTGATATAGAATTCGGATGGTTTTGTCAATTGATAAGATCTCGCTTCATCTATATAGGATTTGGTATTCAAAATGTTCGTTTCAAACAATATCAATACTGAACAAAGTATTTTTTAAATTCCATATTATAATCAATTTATGCATTATTCGCGGTTTTCCAAGAGTTTTTTAAACTTACACCAGGTTGTTAAGGATAATTTTGACAGTCGTTGTTCTGATGTGGGTAGCCTGGAATTAGATAAATAATATAGATGGAAAATTATCAGAAGTAACTTCATAGAAAGGCCAAATAATTGTTCCTTCTGTCAAACGAAACTTATGGTTTACTGTTTCTTTTAGATGAACAGCATCAAACTGGCATCGAGCATCAGTATTATAGTTTTTAACTAATTTGAGAACTTAAGTGGTAGAAATGAGAATATTTACCATTACCAGACATTATGCAAGTCTTGGTGTTGAGATAATTTATATACAATATTAATAATGAAATATATAAGAGGACGGCGGATCAATCGCGTGTTCAGATGTAAAACGAAAGAATAATATTTGTCATTTAACCATAATCCGATCACACTACAAATTTAAGCTATAATTAAATAGTCGGGATATGCACGTTTGGGCTAAATGATTTAGCCCAAATGTCTTGCGCCAAATAAGTCGCCGGATATTTTGAACTTATATATAAAAGGGAAAGAAAAATGTACTTTCTAACAATGCAACATGATTATTAATATATACTACCCGTTTGTTCAGACGTTGTATATAATAAATGTTCATAAAATTAAAAACAGATTTAGCATCAGAATTTTTCATTTAAATTTTTTTTGTATTTTTCTGACTGAGGGAATAATAAAAAAACAGAATTATTTGACTCTTTACCGAATTTTTACTTGAGAATGAGAAACACGACGGGTGCCACAAATAGAACAGGATACGAGATCACCCCCGGTTGTGGATGGGATTGCTCAACTATCATATAAAAATCAGATATGATTACCAATCAAACTCAAATGAAGTGGTAGTGCATGCGTAATTATAAGCCACCTATCATGTCTTAGTTTTCTGTGTAGTGATTTGTTAAGTGATTTTGTCTTTTTGTCGCTTCTCTTTTTATTTTTTGCAATGGTCTTGTCTGTTTTTCTTCGACTTACGATTTCTGATTGTCCCTTTGGTGTCTTCTGCATTTTTTTACCATATAATGCTATATATACTCTGAAAAAAAGAAACGCATAATGGATTTTTAAGAATTTTAATACATGTATTTTGAATGGAAATTTTACAATTACTAATAAAGATATTCACTCAAAACGTGTTTGATTGAGAAGAGGACAGTCAATTTCTTCGAGATTGATGAATAAAAGTCAATTTATCACAATTAGAGTTACTTCCGGTGCCATTAAAGTTAGTACCGTGTATGACCACCATTCGTTGCTAAGACTGCTACGTATCTCCTCGGCATGGATGCTATCAATGTTCTAATGTTGTTGCATTGAATGCTCGCCATTCCTGTTGCAACATTTGTCGGAGCTGATCAAGGGTCTGAGGCGGGGTTTGACGCTGGCGCACACGTTTATCCAGTTGGTCCCTTAGATGCTCAATAGGAATCAAGTCCAGTGATTTTGAAGGCCAAGGTAGCACATTGATATTATTCTTCTCAAGTAGTCTATTGTTAAACGTGCTGTGCGAGGACTAGTATTGTCCTGCTGGAATAACTCCCTCTGTCGGTCAATAACATGCATAGGGTGAGGTTCGAGAATTTCGTCTCTGTACCTTTGAGCCGTTAAATTACCCGGAACATGTACCAATTCCGTTTTACGGTCATTAGAGATAGCCGCCCACATCATGACACTTCTTTCACCGAAGCTGTCCACTTCCTGGACACACGAGGAAGCAAAACGTTCATTCATGCGCCGGTAGACACGAGTTCTTGAAGCATAAAACGGGACTCATCACTGAACCAGATTATGCGCCAGTTGCGGAATGTCCAGCCCCTCAATCTGTTGCACCATTGGACTCTATTCCGTCTGTGTAATGGCCTCAAAACGGGTCCAAAATACGGCCTCCTGGGTTTAATGCCGTATTGTCGCAGTCGATTGCGGACTGTTTGTGAGCTGATTCTTCTCAATCCTGGTATCTCAACTGCAGTGGCTGTTGCGGCAACGGTTCGATTCCGTAGATGAAATACCCGGATGTAGCGATCTTGTCCAGGAGTCGTTAGGCGAGGTCATCCACTCCTCGGGCGGTCATTAGTACAGCCAGTCTGCTGTTATCTGTTCCAAAGTCGCGAAATTGTGCTCTGGTTAACATTTTCAGTTCTTGCTACTTCACTTTGGGACACTCCGGCCTAGAGACGGCCGATAACTATATTTCGAATGGCAGCGTTTTAACGTTGTGATGAATTAAATCTTCAAACTTGGTCCTTATATGCGCAAAAGTGTAACAGTTGAGTTGTCTTGACCACAAAATTCTCGTGAAAAACGTTAGCAAAATTTCGCGGCGAAAAAGGTCATATGCACTTTTAGCGAGTCGCAAATTACATGTGGTAGAGAGCCAAATTAAAAGAACGGGCATTTAAAGTTTAAAACTTACCTGTCAAAATTCGAAGATGCAATTGACCGTTTCATTTTACCTTGTAAAATATATATTTTACATTTTGAAAATTCATCCGAGCTATGCGTTTCTTTTTTTGAACAGTATATTATAATAACATTTGACAAGAACAGCAGGCTTATACGACAGTTTTGTGCAAAATTGTTTTGAAATGTTTCTTTGGGAATAAATTCCTGAAGTACCAACCTAAATTTATCACAGAAAATATTTTGTATTAATAACTGTATTGAACATTCCCGTGACTATGAACGGACTGCCGTGCTCTACAAAACTTGGTTATCATGATAAGAACTATTTTCAAACACTTAGAAAATTTGGAAGGTGGAAAGAGGTTTTACATATTTTTTGCATTTACTGTGCCTCTACTTTTTGTTACCGAAGAAATAACCAAATCAAGATTCTTGTAAAAAAAAGTTTATCAACTGTTGTAGGACATGGGACCAATAGACAGACAACTGATACCTTTATCTCCTAAAATTAACATGTTAATGGTTGGTACTTTTTGGAGAATTGGAAGTTCAAACAAAGGTAAATCACTTTCCTCCTCCAGGGAATGCTCATTGATTTTGTCAAATGATGGTGTAGTTTTTTTTTTTTTTATTGATTTAAAATTTCATTTTATCCAGAAAGAGGAATTGGAAAATGTACTTAAAAAAATTAAGTAATACATTTTTATATAAATGGGTTTCTTTTTCCATTGCCAAACATACGATTTCTTTATTTTAATATACAAATATACCTTATAGTGTTAAAAAGCAATGTAATGAGAAATAAACATAAGTTTTATTACAAGTTCTTCGAGTTAATAGTTGTTTATATTTTCAAGTGAGACTGATCATTGTTACCTAAATTATTGACTGGTCACAGATTTGTATGGCACTGATTTTTATAAAAGTAAAATATCGACCCCAATTGAATATTTTAATTTTATACGTTATTTTCATTTGCATTTTCTTTTAAATCATAATGGTCATTTTACCCGTTACTATTTTAATAGATTTTTCTTTATTTTCGTTAACCTTTCCACTCTGAGCTTGAAAGTTCGAACCCTACTCATGTAGAAGTGTTTTCAAATCTGATCTTAATTGACAAGTTGGTGATTATCTCTGATTACTCCTGCTCCCTCCACACAAACACAACAACAAAAAACTGGTTGCCATGACAATCAATATTGCTGAAAGTGACGTTAAACACAAACAAGCAAACAAGCTAATGTTTTATTTTAATAACATCAGCCATTTTGGTTGGGCATATAGATAATCCGATGTTCATCTGGAAAGAGATAATGTCAAAACAATCCCAGAGATTTTTGCTGGTGGGGTGCTTTATTTACTATTTTTTACAAACGATAGTGGCTATGTTTAATATTGATTGGGTACATCCACAATAACATCTGGTTAAACCTCTGCAAACGAATTGCATACCCCTTTTGACAATCATATTTCAAATTCATGAACCTCCTAGGTGGTCTCGTGGAACTGACTCACCTTGAGCACGAAGTATTTAGGAGTCAGATCAAAGACTGGTCGACTCGGTGTCAGAATAAGGTGCCATTTTAAGGTCACATATCTTCCTGGGGACTGTTATCTTATGAACTAGCACGACAAAAAAAATCCAGCTACGTTTGTATGTAGGTAAAATCTGGTTTATTTGGAGCATATTTCCTGGGAATCGGATCCAGATTTTACTTACATACCGTTACAAACTGTTCATTAACTGGTCCTCGGGATTCGTATCCCTCCGTGGTTTCTGATCTGGATACCCGATGTGTTTTGTATAATGTTCCGATGCTGGAAACATTCAATTTCATATATTATCACCTACTAAAAGAGTCCTCCCAAAAAATTGGAGCAAATTCTAAAACCTGTCTTGTCATCAAACAACAAACACCATAGTAATACAAGCCTTAATTATTTCAAAATTTATGAAATAAAAATCTAAAACAAACATTTTACAGTTTTTTCTTGTGTTTCAAATGCTATTTATGTAAACTGTCCAAGGTTGGAGATATTTGAGCGCTCACAATCATGCTTTACCTCGCAACACTCCGGGGCTTTATGTGTCTGTCTCAAATTAGAAGCCTGTTATTCAGTGGTTGTTGTTGGTTGCTGTCTGTCGTAATTGTTTTTCTTTATTGATTATGAATACATCAGACCATTGATTTTCTTGTTTGAATTGTTTTTGCATATTGACCTATCGGTGAATTTACTAGCTTACTACACTGTATAGGTTTGGCTCATTGTTTGGGTTGTACGGCTACCTATAATTTGCTTACGTTAATCATTGGCAATCATATAACATTTCGTTATTTTCCTAAAATAAAGA
This sequence comes from Mytilus coruscus, assembly GCA_017311375.1. NCBI lineage: Eukaryota > Metazoa > Mollusca > Bivalvia > Mytilida > Mytilidae > Mytilus > Mytilus coruscus. Next base: position 130,980,076 of record CM029596.1, read on the forward strand.
AAATCACATGTCACAATAATATAAATAGACGGTAGTATTCATAATCAGGGGCGGGTCGAGGGTCCGAGGACTGGGTATGGGGATAACTGACCGAAATGGTAACAAAAACGCCAGTGGCGGATCCAGAGGGGGGGTTCCGGGGGTTGGAACACCTTTTTTGGACGATCAATGCATTTGAATGGGGACATATAGTTGGAACCCCCCTTTATCCTGGGTTGGGACCCTTTTTTTAAATGGCTGGATCCGCCCCTGAACGCTGATCGTAGTTATGTGATTTTTTAACGATTTTAAGCAAATATTGAATTTTTTACCGCTCTCTTCCCCCTCGCCTTTTTTGAATGCACCACTGATAATGATTGTATAAACAATTATATAAACGATATATTAGTAATCTAATTTAAGCAAGTGAACATCTCAATTTATAATTCTCACGAATCCCTTTCATGCAACACTTGAAAACGTTATTTTAACCGTGATATGTAGAGAGGCAGAGTTGTCAATATATATTTGTTCCGCCGACCAGAGGTTCCCCTGGAAACTTTGTTATAAACAATGCCATAAAATCTATTTCTGATGGAACCAATATTCTATACCCTTTGTTCTGTTAGGAACAAATACTGTAATATTTATTCCAGTGGAAATAATATTACATAATATTTCTTCCTTTTTGAAATTTCTTTTTATTAAAGAACTTATAGTCCAGTCGATTTGTGCAGATTTTAAGCAAAATTGCTCAGATTGTGGTAAAAGCGTGAAATTTTGCATAATAGTAGTATGGGTTATGGACAACATTTTCAGCTATGGACCCAATCTTTAAGTCGAAATTGGCGGGAAAGGTGGCCATTTTAAAATGGCGGACGTTGGATTTCTAAAAAATACTTCAAACATTCGTGAAAATTACATTAGTTAAGCTATTGACATAAAACCTGGTAAATTGAGTGACAGTGCTCACACTAATTGCTATGTTGAACAAAATTCATTAAAATGTTACTCATATTGAATGGCGGCCATCTTGAAAAATCTTGAAATTTTGAAGCCAAAATTGGTGGAGCTCCAAATTCAAAATTTGATGAAAATGAATTGTTTGGTTGATATTGTTTATCTGAAAACATCTTTCAAAAACCCGCCATTGCATGCAGACGTAAAGAGAATCATATCATACAAGTAATGACATAAGGAAATCATAATGCTAAAATGTTCTCAATTGACGACTTAAATATCAAACAATAACTTAGAAGTACATGTTTTGCAAATCATACAATTACGGTCACTCTCTATTTTATCCTATCACATTGACCCCTACATTTAAACAGAGCAGTACAACTTAATGTTGCTTTTACACATTTGCATCTTCCTCGGCAACCGTTTTCCCTTTTTCATTCACATTTTATTAGTTTAGCGCAGGACTCCGACGCTTGCTGTAGACATGTCCAGAAAGGTTCCCATATAGTCCAGTTGATTTGTGCAACAATTATTCTGATGGTGGTAATAGTATCAAACTTTGCAGAGTTTTAGTTTAGGTCATAGCAAAAATTTACACCTATGGACACATTTCAGGAAATCAAAATGGCTGCTCTGGGCGGCCATTTTAATGCAACCAGAAAATCAATACAAATACAATGACAATAACAATGCCCCTGTTAATAACAGACATAGACAGTGGATCTGGTAATAAATCCTTCGATTCTAGCATATAAAGATGTTGCGCATTGAATTGGTTTCCCCCATCAATCAACAAGCAATGGCACAGTTGAATGAAGGCCATGGAATTGCAGAAACATTCCAGAATCACTAGGCAAATTGGCACAAATCCTGTCGAAACGAATGATCACATCTCAAAATATCTTGTCAGGAGACACGAAAACTTACTTCTGAAGTTAGAAGACGAGTCACTTATTGCAAAAAAACAGTAAAATAATCAGACACATTTGTGGTGAATCAACAAAAACAATGACTGCACGGTGTTTTTCTGTGGTAATCTATCTGACAATCTTTACGGTGCATCGATATTTATGATGGACAAAAAGAGTATGTGACTGTGAACTACAAGACACTGTTCTCTTAGCAAAACTAAGTGCTGGAGATTTAATATCACAGAAGGCTTAGTATCATGGTAAGTGTTTGATAAAACTTTACAACATGACAACTAGGCAGAATCAAAAGACAAAGAAAGAATCTGTTATCCATGGAATTGTGCTTGCCGAATTAATATAGTACACCAAGGGCTCATGGTCTGAAACAGATATTGTGTCAATCTTCAAGCTTGCTGATCTCGCTGAATTATACAGTAAACGCCTTGAGGTACTCGGAGTTGTCATGGAAGGAATGATTAATACAACACATCTGAAAAATTAGATACTAGCCGCCATAGCAGATCTGCAAGCACACAAGCAAGGTAGAGACGTTCACCTCATTTTCAGCGAAGATGTTGGTGAAGCTTTAAAATAGGCAACATGTTATAGTCGTGACGATGAAGGCATCATCATAGACGAAAGCAGCAAACATAGTTCGAAGAGATATGCCTTATACTAAGAATAGCTTAACAGGGACATTCAATGACAGCTATCAACTTGAATCAGTTCCACAGATACTAGTTTCCTTAGTACGAATGATTCTAGATGGGCCAAACATCTAGACACAGTCCAGTAATATCGTTGAGTCGTAGACAAGGTTAACCATTTCTCAGCTATTACAGTTCAATTGCGCAATTCGTCGTCGAAAGGATACAATTGCAACTTATCACTCCTCAGATAGAGAGCCATGTGTTTCGATGTTTTTCCCACTTAGTATCATTCATACTAAAGAAAAAAGGCTGTGTAACTGATTCATGTTGACAGCTGTCATTGAACATCCCTGTTAAGCTATTCTTAGTATCAAGCATATCTCTTTGAATTATGTTAGCTGCCTAGGCTATGATGATGCCCTCATCGTCAAGACTATCCCCAATATCTTCATTGAAAATGAGGAGAACAAATCTACCTTGCTTATGTGCTTACAGATCTGCTATGGCAGCTAGTATCCAATTGTTCAGATGCATCGTATTAATCATTCCTTCCATGACAACTCCGAGTTGCCCAAGACGTTTTCCGTACAATTTAGCGAGATCAGCAAGCTTGAAGATTGGCACAATATCTATTTCAGACCGTGAGCCGTAGATGTACTATATTAATTCGGCAAGCACAATTCCATGGATAACAGATGATTGGTAATCGTTCTTGTCTTTGAATTCTGTCTACTTGCCTTGTTGTTAGGTTTTATCAAATATTTAGCATACTACTTGGCTTCCAGTGATATTAAATCTCCAACACTTAGTTTCGCTAAAAGAACAGTTGCTTGTAGTTCTAGTTCACATTCACGTACTCTTTTGTCGATCATAAATGTCGATGCATCGTGACGATCGTTAGATATATTACCACAGAAAAACACCCTGCAGTCATTGTTCTTGTTGATTCACCACAACTGTGTCTGATTATTTTACTGGTATTTTCAATCGTGGACTCATCTTCTAACTTCAGTAAAATGTTTTCGTGTTTCCTGACGAGATATTTTGAGATGTGATCATTTGTTTCAACAGGATTTGTGCCATTTTGCTTAGTGATTATGGAATGTTTTTGCAATTCCATTGTCTTCATTAAACTGTTCCAAGTTGGGTGATGGGGAAACCAATGTCTTTGTCTATTTTGTTGTTATCTGCAGGGCCCTGTAAATCCTCACATGTCCCTCACATGTCCTCTGTTGGCATATCACACATCCTTTTCGACATAGTATGGTCATATATTACGTATTTTTGGTTGTAAAAGTTACTTAAACAACTATGTAAGTAAAAGAAATTTTGCATTAGATACCTTCATTTCGTCATTATGTGCATGACTTATTTGACCACTTGGTGAATAAAAGATATAAATGGCAACATTCCTATAACAATGATTTGCAAAACTTGTTGTAAATGCATAAAAACTTTACTATAAATGCAAATAACAAAATAATGAAAATAGAAAATAATATGTTGGAAATTATTGTTTTCAAAATAGCCACCATTCAAGATGGCCACCAATACTTTAATATCTGAAGTCCTCAGATGATAGTTCTTGTCATTAGTGATAAATATACCAAGTTTTATCAAAATTGGTAAAGCCATTAATTTTTCATGATTTTTTTATGACGTTTTTATAAATTTTCTGGCAGCCATTTTGATTTTCTGAAATGGGTCCATAGCTATAAATGTTTGATATGACCTAAACTATAACTTTGCAAAGTTTGATGCTTTTACCACCATCTGAACAATTGTTTCACAAATCGACTGGACTATTATATATGTTTCATGACAGAGATATACATTGACAGTCTTAATTTGTTTTAAAAAGATCAATATTAATTCTGTCAAAGTTTTAGTTTTTATTTTGTCACATGGTTTTCATTGTGAAAAAAGAATTTTATTTCAAGATATAGTTTGTTTATATTTTGATCTTTTATCATAAACACATGAGTAAACTATTTAGATTTTAGCGCACATTAAGTCACCTGTGAAATATTTAAAAAATATTTAGATTGTCTCCCTTTAATCAAATAGGAACTAGCTCCTACTGAAAACGAAAGTAATCTGTTTAAAACAAAAAAGACAAAGTTCATTAAATCCAATTGACTAGGTAAGTTACCTAAACAAACAGGAAAGACTTACTTATGAACCCCTCGCATTGAAAGAATAAGCATAGATATACATCATACATGAAGGGGTGGGAAGGATTTTTTGCCGTTTATTTAAATATGATCTGTATTTGTCACAAGTATAATTATATGTATGCTTATATATGACAATAAATGTATTAGTGGAAACTATCAAAGACGACATTCCAAATAAAGTTTCTTTTTTTAAATGCTAGAGCTTCATGACTACAAATACCCTCCCCCCACCGAGAGAAATCCTGGCTTAGTGGCTGAAAACTTACAGAGGCGGATTGAGGGGTCTAGGGCCCCTTGTAGAGCTTTATATATGATTAATTCATAGACTTTTTACATCTCTTATTCTAAACGTTGCCTAGTTTTTCCCCTGGTTCATAATCCTAGGATCCTCACGTGACTTATACATGTACATGTATATAATATACTGAAGTTCAAAGTTATTCCATGGGTACAAATGTAGTCACGTTGATAACTGAATGTAATCTATCAGAATCAATCTCAGTGTCTGGCTAAAGAATTGTTTTTAACAAAACTTTTATATTAATCTGTGCACTAACAGGATACTACATCATAATTTGCAATATGGGGTCAGGTTTTCTAACTGATAAAATTCTGAGGGCCAGTGCGACTACTTATCTATGATCTGACTTAATAAAAGGATGTTAGACTTTAATGGTTTCTTAAAATAATCAATCTGAGGAACAATTGTCAATTTGGTATTTATATAGATAGCACGTACCTGAACTTTCTCAATTCAAGGTTATGGATTATTGTAAGACTTTTTAATGATTTGTGGAATGCAACATTCATGACAGATTTTGATGCCTGACACCAACTTGCAATTCCTCAGAAACCGCCATGATACTCTAGTCCTATAACATATAACTTCACATTCTTATTCAATTTTTAACGTTTTTATATTGATATTTTAATTTTTTTTTAATGCACATTGATAGTTAAAAAAATTGGCAAAATTAGTAAAAAAAATTATCAGAAATAAATAGAAATAGAAAATAATGCCCCCGAGGTCATATGTTATAGGACTACATGATGCTCGAGTCTGAGACAATAAACAAAGACTTGAAATTTCAATATGATTATGAATTCTCTTGTAACAAACTTCATTCTGTATTCAAAAAACAGAATTACTACTCAATGCCGTCTCATATACCATATACCACAAATACTTCGTATTGGTCTCATATACCATATACCACAAATACTTCGTATTGATGAAATTGTAAATGACATACTGCTAAACAGTATGAAGAAAACAATAAACTCATAAATAAAGTGCAAAGCCACACGACAACGCCGCTGCTCAGTTTATTAAATATATGAAACAATTCATATAACTTGTATACACAATACAACATTTCAACAATATAATTTATAATTTTCCAAACATAAAAACTACCCTCCAGTTCTATCAATCATATAATTACAATAAAAGGGGACTTATAAATAAAATTTACCAACTTACTTAAGAATTAAACTTTAGATAAATGTGTGTTGACGATTCGGCGCTGTCGTGCTGAATGACCAAAACCCCGTTTTGGCGGGAAAATGACCGTGCGATAAGCACGACACCTACATACATCATGAACAAACAAGAAAATAATTTCACTCTTATTCACTACGTTCAAACGAAAGAAATTATATTTCTCTTGTAACAAACTTCATTCTGTATTCAAAAAACAGAATTACTACTCAATGCCGTCTCATATACCATATACCACAAATACTTCGTATTGGTCTCATATACCATATACCACAAATACTTCGTATTGATGAAATTGTAAATGACATACTGCTAAACAGTATGAAGAAAACAATAAACTCATAAATAAAGTGCAAAGCCACACGACAACGCCGCTGCTGAACCAAAGAAAGGGACAATATGTAAAAAAGGACTAATAATTTAATTTTTGAAAAAATATACTAAAGACCCAAATTTTGTGAAACTAACATTCTGTCCGAAAACGAGTCCTTAACGTAACCGTCTTTTGCTGTCTCCGACCTCCAACGTCCATGCCTTTTGAAAAGTCTATCAGAAATACCAAAATTACAAGCTGCAGAAGCTCCACCAGACCTTAGACTGTGAAGGCCAAAAGATTTTATATTTGGCACAATCGGAGAAAATGCTTCTATAAATAGCTCTCGCATTCTTGTATAAGAAAGAGGTTTGTTTTCTTTTCGGAACACATAATTTTCCTTGGTTTTTGTCAAATTCTGAAATACGAAAACATCAGTATCAAGTGGATTATTGCTCCATTCTAAAAAACTCTCCAAGTTCTTCACAGGACATAATTTATTCCCGGTTCTCGCAATGATTATTCGATCACCATCTCTGTAAATATCCGTTTTACTTTTCTGTATGAATACTGACATATGACTTAGAAAAAATTGAATATCACAGGTTTTCAAATTCAGCAATTCAGAAACACGTAAAAAACCAGAATAAGATAACAAACAAGCAGAAATAGTACGCTGGTTGTAAAGGTTAGTTTCACAATATAACCTGTCGAACATCTGTGAAAGCATATCTGGAGTGATCGGTTCTTTCTTTTAATCGGAACAGATAGACGTCTCTTAGCTCCTTCAAGAATATTTTCACTAAATCAGAATCTGTAGGAGAAATAACACTAATAATTTTATGTGCCCATCTAATACTATAAAACGCTTGATTGATAGGACTGGGCGTACGATTTTGTTGCACTAAACATGCTAAATATATAGCCACATGTATTGGTTTGGCCGGTAAAATAAATTCACTAGATATTCCATTAGATAAAGCCCATTTTTTCCATCTCAAAAAACCATAATAATAATTTTGAACGGTGTTGTTAGATTTACTTTCGGTTAACAGATCAGGAAGTAAATGGATTTTCTCAATCAAAGTATCAGGTAATTCCAACAGATCGCTTTGGAAAGCCTGCAAAAACATATGTAAAAATAAAAATCACATTAAAACATAATGTACAAAGCACATACAATTTGTATATAAACAATTTCACAATCTAATGTTCACATAACTCGTCTCGCATTTCACTTAAGATTAAACCACCACCACAGCCCCTCAGGCCTACTGTAACATTACCGCCACCAACTCAAGAACTTTAATATTAGTTGTTAAAAAGGTTCAAAATCAAGTCTCAAAGCCAACACCCTGAAGGGTAAATCAATATTTCCAAATACTGATTTATTCCCTTTACCAGAAGTATAGAATTTCTTGTTAGTAGGTAAATCTATACAGCCTTTCACCTCTTTAATGAACCCTTCACCCGTAGGACATAGCATCGGCCAAAAGCTTGCCGACTTCCATAAAGGTAAAACAAGTGTCCCATGAGCAAAACATTGCCTCATGTAACTTATTACTTTAGACACTAAACATACAGGTGGTACAAACCAACCATTGGCACCTTGCCAGTTAATAGTGAATGCATCGATACCCATCGAGTTCACCGTCCAATAACGGGAATAAAATACCGTTAACTTATGATTGTCATCATTTGCAAACCAGTCTATCTCATGAGGTCCCCATAGGAAATCTACATACATAAATAACTGTTCGTCAATACCCCAATCGTCATAATCAATAATACGACTGATGAAATCCGCTTTCTCATTCAAGGTTCTAGGAACCCAAACTACATCGATAGATATATTATGTATCAAACAATTCTCAAAAATACACATAGAATATCCTGTAACTCGGGTTTCATACTACCTTTTTCCACAATAGTTACTACATTCTGGTTATCACTGAACCATTTAATTCGTTTATCTTTTAATACATTGATCATAGATAATAGAATATTTCTAACAGCATTTAGCTCTTTCCACGTAGAACTCTTTGAAGCCTCACATTCGGACCACATACCATGTGCTATATTAAAAGGTGTTTCTACAACATAGCCACCATATCCTGTATTGCTTGCATCACTATAAACTACAGATTGACATGACACATCTGAAGAAAACTTTTTAACATTTACGTGTTCTAAATTTTCTCTCCAAAATTTAATTTGTATCAAGCTTTCTGTTGATAAAACAATACAACTATTCCACGAAGTCATACTTAAAATATCAATGCTTAAATGTTTAGACATGATATAAGCAACGTTACCAATGACGTATGACATGGACACTATTTGTCCCACTAAAGAAGCAACCAATCGTGCATGGACTTTGCCATGTTTAGATACATAATATTCAACGTCAGCAATAGTTTTAAAACCTTTTGAACTCTTTCGTTCGGAATGGTTATAGTGCCACGGTTTGTGTCAATTGAATAACCCAAAAATACCAAAAGTTTCATAGGTGACCATTTAGATTTTTCATTTTTAGGAACAAATCCACTCTGAATTAAATCTTGTCTCACTTGATTGGACATAGTTTTGCAAGTTTCTTCGTCCGTATGAGTGCCTAAACCATCATCTAGGTACATTAAAACTTGTTTACCTTCACCCCTCCACTTTTTTATAAGTGGTCTTGTGATCTTAGTAAATATATAACATGCTGACGAAAGTCCAAACGGGAGAACCAAAACTTATACCATTTTCGGTGTTTTCATGCCTCCAGGAAAACCCTAAAAATTCTGTATGTGGCATAAAAATATTAACATGGTGATATGCCGACACAATATCAAACTGGAAACAAAAAGAATTGTTTGTGATAAACTGCATGGCTATGCGAACATCTTCAAATTTTACACTTGATTTCCAAAGATGTTTGTTAACATGACGGAGGTCTAAAATAAGGCGTTTTTTCCTACCGTCCGACGCTGAAACTGTAAGAGGATTTACAACACGAGGTTGAAATTCACATTCCTCAATCAAACCCCTTATAAGAAGATCATGTATAGCTTCGGTAACAAACTCGCTATGGATGATAGCCGATCGATTGTTTTTTAAGCATATAGAAGGAGGGGTACTGTAAAAAGGAATTTTGTAACCATTCAAAATAGTATCTAAAATATAATCATAACAACCAATATTTTTCCAAAAAGAATAGTGACTTTTAAGCCTGTCCTTCACAATAATATGTGCCTGTCCCTGTTCATACTCGTAGTAATCATTAGTGAGATTATCCGAGTCACTTATCGAAGATACTCTAGTTGTATTATTTTCAATTAAATAATCTATGCTACAATTATACTCATCTTTTATAAAGTCTGTACTATTTCGATTTTGGCTGGATAGGTCTGGGATTGAAAGGACACTGGCTTCTCCAGTGCTGGAACGATCCACAACCATAACATGCACCTTGTCTATTTTGTCGTTGATATCCACTCGTGCTGGGTTGATTTTGATACAAGGCTTGACCATTGTACCATGACTGGGGTTCACGAAAGGGCTGATTTTTTGTTTGGAAAGTATCAACAAATTGAGAAGGAGTTCTAGGAGCAGAATAATTAGCCTTCTTAGAAGCAGACTTTTTTCCTTTTGCATTACGTTTACGTATCGCCCTACTCTCAGCTTTATTAATTTTGCTCTCATCGTCGGAGTTACTGGCCACTGGATTACTTTCATATTGCCTAACAGTCTCCCAACCCCCTTCACTACTATCGGCAATCTTTACAAGTTTATTTCGTCTTTTAATCTTGTCAATTACTTCAGTAATAGTTTCCCGTGCGTAGTCGGCCCAAATAGCTTGTGTCAGGTCTTCTAAAAATTCAGTATTTAGTAGAAATTGAACCTTATTTCCCTCATATTTCCAAATATATTGAGATTCAGTTTTTAACTTTTTAACCTGGGAAGCAACTGCAACGGTAGACCCGTGAACTTCATGTTTTAATTCGGAAATGTCTTTCCTAAGTTTTTCGTTAAATTCACCCTGGGTTTTAACAGCTTTCATAACGTCTCTAAGAGACACCTCCTGTTCTGGGGTTTCCCTCTCTTCAGGGTCCGACATTACAAAAAATTTACCAACTTACTTAAGAATTAAACTTTAGATAAATGTGTGTTGACGATTCGGCGCTGTCGTGCTGAATGACCAAAACCCCCGTTTTGGCGGGAAAAATGACCGTGCGATAAGCACGACACCTACATACATCATGAACAAACAAGAGAAAATAATTTCACTCTTATTCACTACGTTCAAACGAAAGAAATTATATTTAAGGTGTATGTGTGAAAATTGATTCATGACGCCACGTTCCTTTGACTATATCAAGTGGTAGTAAATCATTGTATTTCATATTTCATACTGGTAAAAGTGTTTTAACATAACTGATAATGGTTATACAGGTGATATTTGTTATGAAATTATGAAATTATTTCGTGACATATGACAAAGGATCTCATCATGAATTAGTTCAAAAATTGGAACACTTGCATACATGCGTATTGCTTATTGTACGACAAAATATAAAAATAAGAAGATGTGGTATGATTGCCAATGAGACAACTCTCCACAAGAGACCAAATGACACAGAAATTAACAACTATAAGTCACCGTACGGCCTTCAACAATGAGCAAAGCCCATGCCTTTTTAGCGCATTCGCGCTTTGAATTTTGTTTCTGTCATGGTAAGGTCTGCCTTTCCACGACTTATAGTTTTTGATAGCACCTTGTACCTTCTGTCTACTTTTAGGCAAAGTATTCTTGAACGACCCATCTTTAAAACTATGGTATTTATGTATCATATTTATTGAACTTTATTACTTAGTTTGTGTTGTATAACACATGATTTATAACAAACATTTCTAAAATTGTCCGTTTATATAATTTTGAAATTATTTAGAAACTAAGGTTTCAACTCCCTCAGGCAAAGTTGACCTTAGATGGATTTGGCTATTTTAGGTCCTTTTTGGTCGTATAGCTCTTCAACTGTTTCGGTTCTTATACATCCTTGGCTTTCAAATATTCCTGATGAAGGTAAATCCAGAAAAGCGCTTCGGACGCATGAAATTTATAACGTGTTGTTTTCATTTTCACGAAGAAACACAATGATCAGATGTAAATCACAATAATATGCATACTTATAAAACTGAAATATACAAATATTGTACTGTTTCAGAAGTTTAACAAGTTATGCGGATGTGCTTCTGTAATTTTTTTTGCGAAGTCCCGTGATCTCTTAACATACTAATGTAACGGGTCTTTATTCTTTCTATTTTGGAACTATGACATTATTTCGGATGCACGTATCCGGGATCGATTTATCCATGTTTGCCCGTGAACATAGTGAACCAGCTATTGCAATATTTCATCGTAAGCTCACTACTGTCTATATACTGATAACGAAGTCCGTTTAATGTTCAAATGTTCACATGTTTATTCGTATAGAAATTCATATAGCAGTACATGTATGATATAAATATATAGGTTCACAATATAATTTCCAATTTAATTTGTTACTTCATTCTCATCTATATAACAACTGTTACTTCATTCTCGTCCATATGACAACTGACCAATACATAAAGTTTCTCACAAGATCGTGCTAAAACATCTGTTCTTAATTTAGATTAAACATTGCTTTATGGTCTTAGATTATTTTGATAAACTTCTAAAATGTTATTGCAACTGTACTATGTACCGTATAAACTGTCACATTAATCAAAAGAGAAAGATCATTAAACTGATTAAGTATTGACCATCAAATCTTTGATGTTATTGACCACGCCACACTAATCTATCATGCAATAATCCTCCTCATTATTAATTTTATGTCTGTCCTTAACCTTAGACTTTTTTTTCACAATTTTATGTATTCGGTATTTTTTTTCTTATAAGCTGATTTGGTCCAAAGGTCCATCTGAATTTTGCTCATCACTTGGCGTCCGTCGTCTGCCGTCGTCCGTTAACTTTTACAAAAATATTCTCCTCTGAAACTACAGAGCAAATTGGAACCAAAATAGATCGCAATTCTTAAGGTATCTTGTTGAAAAAGTGTGTCCGATGATCCCGTCTGACAACCAACATGGCTGCCAATGCTAAAAATAGAACATGGGGGTAAAACGAAAGTATTGTCCATTATCTTTAAAACCGTTATGAATAGAGAAAATCTGAGAGGCATAAATGTTAAAAAAGTAACAAAATCTACCTTCCGCCTATTTCGACCAAAATTGTCGAACAACTACGCATATGAGTTGTTGCCCTTAAATGACATATTTTACCAATGTTTTGCAATTTTGGTTATTATCGCTAAAACTTTAATAGATACAGTGAAACTGTAAATTGGAAAAAGATGAAAGACGATTTAAACCCATGCTTGTGATTTTGCGGAATGTATAGTAGTTGGAGAGACACTGTAACCATCAAAAATTTCAAGAAGGTACAATACAGATAAATCAACACCGACGATATCGTCAGACGACCTTTCATATGAATATTTGCCCTTGAATGACACTTTTTACCAATTCGTTGCTTTCATGCCAGTAATTATCAGAAGTATTCGTATAGCATTGTATCATTTTTTTGAAAATGCCAGAGGAGCGATTCAGGCTCCTTCGAGTCGCTTGTCTTTAGAACATTTTCCCCTTCCTCATTCTTCATATCAACGTTTAGTATAAAGATAAAAACTAAATGAGAAGCAACTTGAAGGTTCACCATATCTCTTGTCCTTACGTATAATGATAATGTATAAGTAAATACATTAGTCAGATTTTGTCCAATGGTTCTAAATTTGTAAGTTTTTCGCACTGATAACTTTGGCCACAAGCTTTGATCCAGAAAATTATTCTGTCTAGGGATTTAATATCAATATTGGCACATTTTGGCTGCAGACCATTTGGGATCCTAGGTGGCGGCAAAAACTTTTCTGAAGCTTTTAGGTCCACAAATTGGACAAAATCATTATATTTTGACAACATTACCGGAATGTACTCAGACTTTGGAGTATATAATGTACGTACTCTAAAAAGAGATTTGTTCTGGCTAACATTACGAGTTTGAAATAGACCCATTTAAGAACCAAAGTCTGGTCTGTTATATATTTTATGATGCATTTGAAATTTTGGCATGGGTGAACCTTGTCCTTTTATGTCACAAACGATCATCCAAATGTGTGATTTAGTGTGGAGATTTTTGTAAGCTCTAATTGTGTTATATTGAGATTTAACATCATTATCAAATTGCCAAATTCTTCTTGAAGATACAACTTTTAGATTTTTTGTTATTAGTCGGTCATTATAAGATAAGCAGATGATACATTTCAGAGTGAAAACGCTTGTTTAAAAAAAAGTTATTAATTTCCACAAATGCCATAAGATGAAATGATATAAATGTCTATATTTAACTGAACATTCTTTACAGACCATTTGAGGCCAAAGATGACCATAATTATCATCCTTGTACTGCATATTTCTATTCTTACAGTATGGCGGACAGTAAATTCTGTGCTGGGTGTCAGCGTGGTAACGAGGACGTTCAAGCCATATCCTGGTGCAGTGACTGTACTGAACTTGTATGTAAAGCATGTGCCAGAGTTCATAAAAAGATGTCCCCACCTCACAAGATAGTGCCAATGAAAGAGATACAACAACTCAGTTCTTCTCTTCTTAACTTGTCAAAAAACTGCGAAAATCACCCCGATCAAAAGATTGTACTGTTCTGTTGTCAACATGACAAAGTGATCTGCGATTCATGTGTACCTGTATCACATCAGAATTGCAAGTCTATCATTTCAATTGAAAAAGCTGCTAGAAGTGTGAACGATGGTACAGCTATTTCTGACTTAGAGAGAAGGATGGATGATCTAAGGCAAGTTACAGAGAACATACTTAGTCAAACTGAGGCAATACTAGGAGATTTGTCAAAAAGTCGAAATAATATCAAGAAAAGAGTATCGGAAATCAAACAGAAACTAGTTGTTCATTTAGATAAGTTAGAAGCAGAAATACATAAAGACATAAATTCTCAGTATAAATACTGTACTGAGATGGTCGCTCGAACTAAAGATAGCGCCCGGTCCAGCACTGACTCGCTGTCTACATGGAAAAGTGATCTGAAATCACTAAAACAACATGCATCAGAAATCCATTTATTCCAGGTGGTAAAATTTCTAGATGCAAAAACCCACGAGAAAGAATTGGAAATCAGAGAAATTCAAACAGCAACAGTTCCTATACTAGCATACCATCCTTCAGAGTCAGAGTCCAACATAAAGAAATTACTCCCAGACTTGGGTACAATAACGATAGATAATGTCCAAGTACCAACGCCTGTTCTAAATATTGATCAACAATGTCAGTTTCTGGTCAGAGACAAGAGAAAATTGTCTTTGACACATTCTTTCCAGACCACGAAATTAGGTGATGGAGTGAGTATTTTAGAGGTTGTTTTATTCCTGGTGATAAGTTACTCCTTGGTAATAACAGAGATGATAAACTTTATGTTTCTAAACTTGATGGATCCAAACCCAAGGTAATTAATTTGGATTATTCACCAGACCATATTACCTTGTATGACAACAACCATGCTGTAGTATCTGTAGGTGATGGAGGTATCCAGATCATCGACCTGACAACATTAAAGCCTGGTAGGATAATTAAAGTTGGAGGAAGTTGTAGAGGAATCACCAGTGTAAAGGATAAGATCTGGCTAAAAATCAACCCAACACTCTAACCATAGTGGATATCAAGGGTAAAGTTCTGAATACAATACATACAACAGTTGATCCTTATGAAATCAGTGCCAACAAAGATGGTGACGTATATTGTACAGACTTTTATAGTGATGAAGTATACGTCGTAACATCGGATGGCAAAGAACGTGAGATATACAGCAGTTCTGACCTGAAAGGTGCTGAGGGTGTGGCTGTAGATTACCGTGGTGATGTGTATTTAACAGGAAAAGGATCAAACAACGTACATAGAATATCTAATGATGGACAGAAACATGGCATTGTCCTGACAGCTGACGATGGTATCAAACAACCGACCGGTTTATCTTACAACAATAAAACAAACGAACTATTAGTTGTAAATGACGATCGAGAAGCTATCAATATTTACAAAACACAATGAACACTGACTAAGGAACATTGACTGTAAGCCTGGTAACTATTAATTAGCATTGATGAGTAGCATAAATATAAAACAATAAGTTTTTTGTAATTTGGTGAAATTTTGATATACTAGTATAAGTTACATGGGGTTATATAATGTGCGTGAATTTTGAACAGATATATCATGTTATGGGGGGGTATTTGCGAAAAATACCAGTCGAGGGACTGTTAAATTTCCCGAGCCGCTAGGCAAGGGAATTAGGTCCCAAGACTGGTATTTTTCTCAAATACCCCTCCATAACATGATATATCTGTTTAATTACACCGAATAGATTTTGATTGAAACGCTATGTACTGGTGAAAGGAACTATTTTTTTTACTAGTAAGCTGTAATCCATAAACATGTTTATGCATTATTTTGAGGATAAGCAGATACTATCATAATACCGCGGGAAATATACACGTACTTATACGCGTTATCGCTGTCTTTATGTAACGTCATTACCCAATAATTTTGGCGGGAAGATAAAATTTCTCTTGTCACTAATTATTCACAGAATAAATATCTACAAAATGAAATGAAATAAAATGAAAAAAATATCATCCCAATTTGGCAATAAGAGTTAAAACCTAAATTCCATGAAACATGGTCTACAGTTACTGAAAAAAAACGATAAGGGTGCGGTTTAAAACTATTTCGGAATTTATTTTTTTTCAGACTTATACTGACTAGAATGCAGTAACAAGAACCCAAGACAGTGGTCATTTCTATATGAACAGATTTTACTACTGACTTTGTCAAAAGATCTATTGAAAAAGTCAAAACTTCATTTCATACTATTATCATGACACATTGCAAAATACTCAAAAAATTGTTTTGTATTGTACTGAAAAACTTAATTCAGTTAGTACTTTCTTTTTGCATACAATAAGTGAGAATCAAATACAGTTATCGTCCAATTCAGTGGCGGATCCAGAAATTTTCATAAGTGGGGCCCACTGACTGCCTAAGAGGGGGGCCCGCTCCGGTTAAGCTCCAGTGATTCCCTATATAATCAACCAAATTTTTCCCAGAAAAGGGGGGGCTCGGGCCCCCTGGGCCCCCTCTAAATCCGCCTCTGCAATTTGTGTCTTGAATATTCTCTTGTGTTTTAATATAGGTGTGGATGAACACATTTATATGAGTTCTTGAAAAATAAAAAGTGAAATATCACATATATTTGAGTCAGGTTTCAGATGAGTTCGTTCATGTAAAACTACTCTGACCAAACTAATTGATGAAAGGCTAACATATTTAGTTAATGCAGAAATAGTTGGAATCGTGTTGTTTGGATTTTAGTTAGACTTTTTATCTTATTTACCATGACATACTCTTAGAAAAGCTCAGACTTTATTATATCGGAGAACACATGATTTGTTGGATAAGTTCGTATATATATATATATGATAGGCAGCTAGAAAATCAATGTGCGAATATTAAATCTGATAGAAAGTTTATAAAATATGGAGTGCCTAAAGGTTCCATTTTAGGTCCTCTGTCATTTCAATTCAAATCAAATTACTACTTCATGTCAAAACATCCAACATGGATTTATAGACTGGTGATTCAACAATGCTGTTTTATACGTAGCCCCTTCAGTGTCAGGTAAATATAAATATTTTCATTTCCCGGAGATTTAATATGGTGGTCACCAGTTTGAAAAATCCTGTGCACGACTATGAAACTATAAAACTCGTGCGCACGACATTTTTAAACAGGTGTGCACCACTTTCAAACTGGTGCAGTAGCTTTATGATACTTAAACACATTGAAAATACAAATAGTACTTTGCAAAATGATTTGAATGCTGTTCAGGATTGCAAAGGATGTGCAGTGTTTCCAACTAAGTTCGAAAAAAAAGACTAAAACAACTATCAAAATTATTTATTACCATAAATAAAACCTGTATTGAGAATACTGATTATTTCAAATAACTTGGAATTGACATTGATGAACATTTAAGCTGGGAGGAACATATTGATCGTATATGTAAGATCGTTTTTTTACTTTAAAAATTTGACTTTTATATAAACTTAAAGAATGTTTGCCTGAACACATAAAACAATTCTACAATACATTGTATATTGAATTTGTTTTTTGGAGTATGTATTACAAAAAGATTCCGGTATAATAATAAATCTCCAGAAAATAGCAATAATAATTGCACTTGAATACGATATTTGGTTCTGTTTCATTAAATTTTGTTTTCTTTTAATAAAAAGGTTATCATTTACTGAGAGTAAAATACTATCCAATATATTTTTATGTATAAAATTGTAAATAAATAGACTAACCGATAACTTATGAATACCAGGGACTTTCATAGACTAACCTAGACTTAGTATAGAAAGTCCCTGTGAATACTTATCAATAATGTTGTTCCCCATTACAATTTACGATCTGTCTCTAATAACGATCTATTTTTAACAAAGCTTTGAATTGAATTGAACTATTTTTACCTTTTCCAAAACATTAATCTTTACAAGAAATCGTTTATTATTCTGTAGCCAAGGTTTGGAATGATTTACCAATCACAAACAACAGTTGTCGTAATGTAGAATTAATCTGGGAATTCAATTCAATTTGAACCTTGATTGTCATAGTGAATCAACGTATTTGATTTGAGACAAAATAAACACCTGTCCTAAGTCAGGAATCTGATGTTCAGTAGTTGTCGTTTGTTGATGTGGTTCATAAGTGTTTCTCGTTTCTCGTTTTTTATATAGATTAGACCGTTGGTTTTCCCGTTTGAATGGTTTTACACTAGTAATTTTTGGGGCCCTTTATAGCTTACTGTTCGGTGTGAGCCAAGGCTCCATGTTGAAGACCGTACTTTGACCTATAATGGTTTACTTTTATAAATTTTGACTTGGATGGAGAGTTGTCTCATTGGCACTCATACCACATCTTCTTATATCTATAAAACATAGTATAACCATGGAAATATTATATTTTTATTTTACTTCAATGGTATAGCAAACATGTATAAATGACAAGAAGAAAGCATGTATAATTAAACAAACATATAATTATATATAATAATATAGCTTTTAAGGATTACTAATATAGTTTATAATAAATAATGATATAGTGTATTCCCCTACCGTTAGCACTATCGACTATTTTATAAAGGAACATGTGCTTTGAAGTTTCTACAGAACCTGTTTTTGTATTAAAGAGCAGAGAATATATTTCATTTTTGCAGTATACAAAGTTTGAAAGAGCTTAAAGACATATCATGGATTTAATAACATTTTCAAATTAGAAAAATATTTAAGTTGTTTTAGATCACCTGGCCCAATGGATCAAGTGAGCTTTTCTTATCACTTGGCGTCCGTCGTCGTCGTCGTCGTCCGGTTACCTTTAACAAAAATCTTCTCCTCTGAAACTACTGGGCCAAATTTAACCAAACTTGGCCACGATCATCATTGGAGTATCTAGTTTAAAAAATGTGTCCGATGACCCCGCCTGCCAACCAAGATGGTCCGGCGACATGGCTAAAAATAGAACATTGGGTAAAATGCAAGTTTTGTCTATTATTTTGAAAACCGTTATGAATAAGGAAAATCTGACAGGAGCAAACATGTTCAGAATGTTGAGCTTACCATTTGTCCTATACGTCAAAACCGACAACTTCTTATAGGAGTTGTTGCCCTTAAATGACAAATTTTCCCATTTTTTTTCATTATTGCCTATAATCTTGAAAACTGTAATAGATAAAGAGAAACTTTGAATTGCAAGAATGATCAGCAAGACAAATAAATGAGGATTTGTTTTTACCCTGTTTTGTGTTTTGAGCAAAACCTAAAGAAGATAGAGAGAAACTAAACAGACTAAATGATCAGCAATACAACATCAACAAAACAGATTTTTGTCGTGAATTCTGTTATCGTCTTCAATGTTGGAGAGTGTCTTTTGTTGAATATGCACATAGACCAAGGTGATCGACACAGGCTCTTTAGAGCCTCTAGTTACCTTACAATTTCATTTATAAATTATGCAAATTTAGATGTGGTAGTCACCATCTCCCGATTGAATCTGGAAGGTGGCAGGGTTTACCGAGGGAAGACCCAGTCTGCCGTCTCTGTGACTCAAACGACATTGGTGACGAGCACCATTACATTATGAATTGTAGAACATTTGAGTTAGAAAGAAAGAAATTTTTAAAGCAATACTGTTTGTCAAACCCTAATATCTATAAATTTGATCAACTGTTTAACTCATCAAATATTGTAATATTAGAAAAATTATGTAAATTTATCAAAGTTATAAATGTGAAAGTCAGTCCTCCAAGTTAATTTCATTGTATTGTTCACACATGCATGTAATACATGTACCTTATAGTTATGTTTATAATATGTTCTCTATAACTATGTAATTGTAGTTTTATGAGATATATATATATATATATATATATATATATATATATATATATATATATATATATATATATGGTACTGAAAATGAAATAAGATTCTGAAGTAAATTTAGAGTAAGCTCATTTAACCTCAACATTGAGAACAGAAGATATTATAACATAGATATTAGTGAAAAAAATGTAATTTATGTAAAAATTATGTTGAAGATGAAATCCATTTGTTGATTCAATGCCCATGCTTAAGAACAGTACGCGTACCATACTTTGATCAAGTAAATAGTAATAAGAATCATAGTAAACTTTCTGATGAAAAAACTAATTTGGCTTTTAAAGAAACTGGGAAACAAATATCATATACATAATTCATAAACTATTAAAAAAAGAGATCGATGCACTAGTAAATAATTGACTGAAGATCTGTCCCCCTTTATTATATGTATTGTTTGTGTTCCAAGTGGAATCAGTATTGCTGGTTTTTTTTATATTTGTATTCTCCAGAATATTATATGCAGTTCTTTTCTTTAATAAATGTATATATGTGTTGAATGTTTTAATCTCCTTAATCATTGAAATCATGTTGCATGTTTTGTCTGGTAGCGATAATTAAACTGTAATTATTCTGCTACCATGAGGGCACTTTGATTAGTCAATATAATTAGTGTATTGTATTATACTCCAAATCATTCAAATCTTCTATACAATTAACCTTGATTATTTTTTTCAGTAAAAGCTGGTCTAATGGTTGAGTTTTCCTTGCAATACAAAAGAAAATGTTTCCTATCTTCAACTTGTAGGTCTGACATAATCGTTTTTCTCTCGGAATTTAAAAGCGATTTTTAGGCGTCTCCCTTTTTCAGTAAATAAATTGCATGAATGATTTTACATATATATATTGAATGTGTACTTGTAAGCATGTGTTTGTTTGAAAAATATACAAGTTGTAAATGACCCTCTTGAAATAAAAAAAAAATATTATAATTATTATCATTTTTAATGTTCAGAGTCAAAATCAGGTACTAGTATATTTCAAATATTATCACAAATCATTTGTCAATATCAAGAAAACAGTCTAGAAAACCAAATGATCACATAATCAAAATCACCATGCAGTCTCGTCGATTTTAGCGGTAAATATTAGACAACCAATCACTGTATACTATTAGTATGAATCAGTTGCAATTTTCTATGACTTCAGAAATCTTTGCACTAGCAATAACATTAAAATAGTGGATTTCACCGCTCTTTACCACATGCGTTTGGGGCATGGGCCCTTTTTTCTGTTTTCCCCTTGTTTATTTTTTGTTAAAAGAAAATTAACTTTTTTAATATTTCAATTTATTTTCACTTATGGCACTAGCAGATATAGATTTTGAACCTACTAAATCGATTCGTTGTAATTATGTGTACCTATATAATATGATATCGTTTAATTACACGCGATTTATTATGGCAGTGTGGTAAAAATTTATTGGTGCATTTTCGTTCTTTGCCTATATAACACTAATAAAAATAACATATAATTAAATATATATATAATAGGATTAAACGTCACTGGTGAGCAAAAGTATGGTTTTGGTCCCCCCAATTTTTGTCAAAATTTTTTTCCCGAAAAAATATTGTATATGCATTATATAATAACTCGACTATGTGGACCTTTTTTCTTCTTCTTTTTTTTGCTTGTCACTTTTAAAGCTCCCCCCTCCCTAACTCACTTTTCAGTTCACTCCTTCGCCAATGAACGTGTACTTGAACAAGAACTGTTTTATTATTAGTAAGTGGTTCTTCGCCTAAATGATTACGTTCCCTTTTTACTGTTCTTTGATTTTTGTGAGGGGAAAAAACACAGGCTTTTTAAGCTTTTAAAAAGCTCAGTCATACAGCATAATTTATATGAGCGGTTTGCTTGGCTTGCTACGTATAGAATCGAAATGCAAAAGCGACACATATTTCTTAGAGTGCAGTGCAGTTAAATTAAAATAGAGAAATAATATTCACCTTGGAGCAAATATCTTTTCTCTTTCTTTGATTGTAACAGTTTATTTTTATTTTTCAAACTACTCTCTTTTCTGCTGTTTACTTTTATCTGCTTTTGATAGTTTCAAAATTTACAACAACAAAAATGATTTAATCTAATTTGCCAACTGCAAATAAAAGGAAATGTAATCTCAATTATGAACAAGTAAACGGATACAGTTATTAATTTTAATTAGATTCAATAAAAATTTGTTAAGAAATTGTTTCCAAAAAAAAATCTCAAAAATCATGCTTTTGCATGAAATATGTAGGGGGGAATATATGCGACGTTAGGCACTTCATGTGATTGTCAAGTTATACATAACGTACCGTCAAAACGAGTAAAAAGGGAATTAAGGTGTGACACGGTAGGTAGAGTGTCCGGCTGAGATCGTGTTTTTTTCGAGTGATTCGGGCCACTTTTTTCGAGTGTAGATCAGGTTTTTTTGAGTGATATTACATGCGATCAGATTGGTTTACTGCTATTTCGCGAATACAATAGTTGTATTCGTGACTGATCATCTTATTCTGACTGCTACACATGTTTTGAGTACAAACGACGCACTATTTCCATGTAGTTCACTCACAATTCAGTGTTTTATATTGTCCGTGCTTTTTGGAGAGCAATATCTAAAACGTCCGGGTTTTTCAACAAATGGTCCGGGTTTTTTTAAGAAAATGTGAATAAGAAAGAAGACAAAGACAATCTTGGGCTTAAAAGCTGACTTTTTCTAGTTTGTAACTGTTATTTAGCGACGGACAATATTATTTATTCTTAGTAAATCACAAAAACATATTACTATGTTGATCACTGTTCGTAAAACTAAATTGTTGTTAATTTAACTGAACATTTTGGAATAAACTGAAGTATCAAACAATTAACTCATAAAAAGAGAAGCTTGGTCCTTTTTATTTGAATATCCCGCAAAGCAAAACGGACTCCTCACTTTAGAAAGGGTTTTACTGCCGGTCGGAAGAGGACCTAAGTGACAATATTTCTATTCCCCAGTCCCCCTTGGAGATAAACAATTTTAGAAAGGTTTGTTATAAATCATGTCAGTACCGAAGTACTGACTACTCAGCTGATGATAAACTCGGAGACTTATCCAATATATTTAAAAAAAACAACGAAATGTATAATCTGTAAGCTATAATAAGATCCTATTCTAATAAAAAACAAAGCGAAAAGTGCATATAATATGCATAAACTAGCTCACAAATATAATTCTTTTAATTTCTGGTGGAAATAAAGCTATGATAGTTCTTTATTTCTATGTGACCAAGTATAGTATATGCTTGATCAGACTCCTCTTCACAGTAGGAGTATTTGAACATTGTTCTTGATTTCCATTTTTAGAAAGATAAAATATATTATCATCAAGACAAACAGTAAATGAAACATTTAGGATGTATTTACTGTTAAAAAGCACATATTTACCCGCTTTACTCACTATGTGTACGTACGTCTCAATCCAACATGTCTGGGTTCACATACAGATTGTTTACATCACGAAATGTTTACTGTATGAAATCCATATCGGTACACTTACATGCAGATAATATTATCTGAATACAAGTGAACGATGCCTTTTTATGAAACGTACGTGTTAATACAGCATTATCAAACTGGTTTATTGCATTGTTTCGTGCTTTGAAAGTACTTTATTTGAAGCTTTTCCTTGTTTTTTAAACGTAAATGCACTGACATATTACATTTTTCGCCATAGGAATTTTGTTTTCTCACTCGATAAAATCGAAAAAAAACACGGACTGCTCTCGAAAAAACACGGACATATTAGAATGAATTTACTCTCCAAAATGTACTTTTCAATGCAAAAACAAGATTTTGTGTATAGTGTCTGTATATCTAAGTATAATTAGATTCCATGTAAGTATTTCCGTTGACATTTGCATTGGTATGTGTAAAATAATGGCTTTAATCTATGTTTTGAAATAAAGCATTGTAAGGCTAAATTAAACGCTTTTAAAACAACTCAATATTAGGTTGATAATAAATTTTTATCACAAATACTAATTTACCTTCTATGATATTAGATATAAGGTTCTGGCATCTTTGTTTACGTCTTACCAGAAAAGAAGTCTTTTTGTTTACATTTTTGATCATATTCACTCGAAAAAACGTGGTCACACTCGAAAAAAACCGATCAAATCACTCGAAAAAACACGATTCCAGTCGGACACTATATCTACCGTCATTATGACTAGACAAAAGTAGTCGCTGACTGTGTCGTTAATATTTTCGTCATATAGTCGAAAATAGGTTCAAATAAATCCCTCAAATGTAGATTTTTATGTTATATAGTATTTTTTGTGCTATAATTTCATTCTTGCCCCCAAAAAAAAACAAAAAAAAACTATTTTATATTAATTATCATACTTTTAACTAAAATGTAAAAAAAAAAAGGCGTTTTGTGACATTTGACTAGACACAAACAAAAAGATCGTGTTTATTTTCTTTTTAATATTTTCCCTAGCTTGAAACGTCTACATATTTTTTTATACACATAAAAAAACACATTTTCATTTTTAAATAAAATTTCAGATCGTAAAAAAAGACCGCAAATGCCTATATTGTTCATTGGATACTTAACAAATACTCCGAACACGTCAAAATCGGCAAGTGTGACATTTCAACGGATTTAATAAAAGGAACAATATAGGACATAATTTAAACAATATTTACTAATGGAAGATAGAGAAAGTTTTATATTTATTATATAATTTTGACACAGGAAGGGTGGATATGTAAATTGTGATTTGTGTCTGCAGCATTCGTTCGAATTTTGAAGAGCTCTTATTTAAGATGAGAGATTTGTGTTTTGTGACAGAAATAAAAATTTCAAGTTATCGTAAATTCTGCGACGATCTTTTGACATATTGTAAGAAAACTTTTTATTGTCATATACGGAATAAAATGATATATTATTTTCGGAAAAATCTTTTTGAACTATTTTTTGATATTATTCTTACCGTCTCCCCTATCCATATTTTTTTACTTTTGAACTTTCGTCCTGGTCAGACGCGTCCAGTTAACGATGACTGTCATAAGTAAAACATACGCCATTAACACCAAAGACTGCTCTTTCTGTGAATACCTCTTTTTTTTTCTAAGTTTAAACACAGACGAGAATAGCATTAAAACAACGCTAGTCACAGGTTGCGGTGTTACTTGTCCACACGCGCAAAATCAGTGCTATTTGGGATCATTCGAGTTACAAAATGAAAAAGTATTGATTTTAATGCATATTCCATTCCTACTTTTAATTACGCACATTTTGATATATAATTTATATAGCTATCAATTCCGATACTTCGAACAAATACAATAAAGGCAAACTGGAAAGCAAACCCCGCGTATTATCACCAACACCGTATAGAGTTAACGCAAATGGTATTTAGGAACAAGCTAAAACATGAATGTCTTGTTCATGGTCCTACATATTGACCAATGTCCATTTAATTATTGATTAACCTGGGCATTTATTATAACGGTCATGTGAATATTATTTTGTTCACGGGTGAAAAGAGTATTGATTTGTTTTCAGTTGTAGTCAATACTTAACGAAATCCAAAATGTCGGGTAAGATTTTATATATTATTATTTATGTTCCTCTTTCTTTGTGCGATCAAGAAACATGAAATCATATGGATACTCTTTTGAGTTTAACTACTATATCTAAGAAGAAGAAGAAGGATAGTATCATCGTATTTATTGGCATTTTGAATTTTATTATATATTTCAATATACATAGTTCTATTGTTGGAACCGCAACACACAATTGGGCCAATCGAAACATCAAACATTATTTCATGATGGACAACCTATTTTATAATAACGTTATGGAATATCCGTTTCACAGATGATAGCGGATATGTTCCAAATGTCGTAACTACAATCACGTCCCCGTTTCCCCGAATGTGACCTACCGTATTAGACTTATTACCGGGTTTGTACTAACATGAGCAACACGACGGGTGTCACATGTGGAGCAGGATCTGCTTACCCTTCTGAGATTTCCCAGTGTTTGGTGGGGTTCGTGTTGCTCAGTCTTTAGTTTTCTATGTTGTGTTTTGTGTACTATTGTTGGCCATTTTCTTTTTTAACCATGGCGTTGTCAGCTTATTTTCGACTTTTAAGTTTGAATGTCCATTTGGTATCTTTCGCCTCTCTTTTGTCCCTTGATTCAATATGCTTTCTCTTTGATGACAACATTTGATTTGGGTAAACATTTATAGCTTGCTATGTGGTGTGTGTTTTGTTCATTGTTGAAGGCCGGCATGCTTTGATCTATAGTTCTAACTTCTACATAAAAAAACGATCATTTGGTCTCTGATGCAGATTTGTCTTATTGGCAATCAAACCACATGTCCTTATTTTTATATTTACTTGGATTGGTATTTCCAGACTGTTTGACCATCTCCTTATTTTTATATTTACTTGGATTGGTATTTCCAGACTGTTTGACCATCTCCTTATTTTTATATTAACCTGGATTAGTATTTCCAGACTGCTTGACCATCTCCATATTTTTATATGGCAGTTATTTCTTTTTGTTGATTTTTAGGTTATCCTCAACAGAACTATGGAAATGGAGGCTATCCACAACAGCAATACCCTCAACAACAGTATATCCAACAGCCTCCTGGATATTGTAAGTCTATATACATGTAGTTCTAGTATTGTTGAGTCTCAGTGTGGTTGTTACGGTAATCAAATAATAAAAAAAAAATAAGTAAACAGCTTTTAAAGTACCAAATTAAAACATTTAAAACCAACGTAGAGGTTCAAGCCATGTTTGTTTTTGTTAGGGTTTTTTTGGCATTTGTTTTGCGTCTTAAAATTTTAAGACCTTCCAGTCAGTCAGGGAGAGAAACAAAAACAAAATATAAATTAAAATGCACCAGTCAAAAAATTCCATTCATGCAAATGTTCTCTTGGGAATCTTGTTTCTTAATTTTGTAATGATTTTCTGATTGATTTGTTTAATTTATTTTACCTCAGACCATAAAAAAAACAAAACGTTCGAACCAATAAGGGTTACTGTCTCGTTAACTTTTACTACACATAACTTTTTATTCGTATTGAATAGAGTAAAGATAACATGACCTTCCATATGTTCTGACCTAATGCAAAAGTGTTTCTTTTTTATAGATGTTCAGCCAACTCCACCAGCACCAATGTCATCACAGCCGTATCAACCACCGCCGCCATACGCCTATGTAAGTTTTCAAGTATTCCATATTTCGTATCTTCTTAGTAACGTTCCATGGGAAATTGAACACACTCAATTGTGCTGGTCAGTTGCGGGTTCATGCAGGGGCGCACCCACCGCCCCTCCCTAAAAACTATTTTGTGTCAAAATATAAGGTAGCAATACACAGTTAGAAGTTTAGTTTCGCATTATGGCCATGGTGAATTTTTAAATATGAAAGTTTTGTACAATAAAATTGATTTTAGATAGTTGAAGAATAATATAGCCTTCCAAGTGGGTTTATATGATCATTTAGATTGTTTTAGCATGTTTTATAGGCCATTTTTCTGTTTGACAGTCCGTATTTTCCTATCCGCACCGCCCTAAATCTAGAAATTATTGTAGTGTTTTCAACAAAGAATTGTTGCTCGATCTTTTCAATATTCAATTTTATGGAAAAACAAGCAGAAATGCATATGATTTTTTTGGACCTCTTGATAGATATAGGTCTGTGGTTTCTTGAAAGGTATCACTCTAATTGATTGAAATTTTCCTTTGACCAAATTTTTGAGACTTTTGTGACATGCTCACCCCCTTTTTGCAATATTTTGTATCAAATAAATGCAGATTGTTGCCATGGTTACACCAAAAGAGATTATATTTCACCTTTTAACTATTAAAATGAAATCTATGGAAGATGCTCTTTCAGAAATATACACATGCATAACACAAATAGTAAGCCTTATTTATTAGATATGAAGGAAAAAAGGTGGTTAAAAATTATGAGTGTCAATTTTAAGATTTTTTCCTAACTGTGTATTGCTACCTAAGGTCTAATTCCTAAAATCCTGGATCCGGGCCTGCTGTTAAAATGGATATTTTAAGTTTTGTAACATTTTATACATTCTAAAATTCCATCTAAAATTCCATCACAAAATATGTGTATAAGTTTCACGTTTCGACAATGTTCAAAGTTCTTTTATTGTGTAAGTTTACCTCACCCTTATACAAGTAAATAAAATAATCCCTATCACAGTTTTATACAAACACGATTTCGAATTCATTAGTCACTTTGTGTACTAACATTTGAAGACAGTTGTAAGAGCTCCTTAGAGCTTGTGTTCATTTTAGTTTTGTATATATGTGCCGACTTTAAATAAACATTACTTATATACGACAATGTTGGTTTTTAATATATGTAAGTTAAAATTTAGAAAAAAATAATAAACTTGTCTGCCTCCCAATAACGTCTAGTTTTTGGCGCTTTAGATTTTGGCATATAGTATAGGCCTATCTTGGTAGACCGTACGGTCTACGTTTATCTTTGGACGTCTTTTGGGGTTTCTATTGTAACT
This sequence comes from Mytilus coruscus, assembly GCA_017311375.1. Lineage (NCBI taxonomy): Eukaryota > Metazoa > Mollusca > Bivalvia > Mytilida > Mytilidae > Mytilus > Mytilus coruscus. The sequence continues at coordinate 131,008,712 of CM029596.1, forward strand.
TGAATGTTATCTCAGAAAGGTTAACCCATATTTCTTATTCATATCGATTAATTCATTCACAACTTGTCTAGACTTGAGGCAAACTAGACCTTTGGACTAGTGTCTAGACTAGGGTTGGATAAGACCTTTGGACTAGTGTCTAGACTTGGGGTAAATAAGACCTTTGGACTAGTGCCTAGACTTGGGTTAGATAAGACCTTTGGACTAGTGTCTAGACTTGGGTTAGATAAGACCTTTGGACTAGTGTCTAGACTAGGGTTGGATAAGACCTTTGGACTAGTGTCTAGACTTGGGTTAGATAAGACCTTTGGACTAGTGCCTAGACTTGGGTTAGATAAGACTTTTGACTTGTGTCTAGACTTGGGTTAGATAAGACCTTTGGATTAGTGTCTATACTTGGGTTGATAAGACATTTTGACTGTTGTCTAGATTTGGGTTAGATAAAACCTTTGGACTAGTGTCTAGACTTGGGTTAGATAAGACCTTTGGACTAGTGTCTAGACTTGGGTTAGATAAGACCTTTGGACTAGTGCCTAGACTTGGGTTAGATAAGACTTTTGGACTTGTGTCTAGACTTGGGTTAGATAAGACCTTTGGACTAGTGTCTAGACTTGGGTTAGATAAGACATTTAGGCTAGTGTCTAGACCTGGGTTAGATAAGACCTTTGGACTAGTGTCTAGACTTGGGTTAGAATAGACCTTTGGACTAGTGTCTAGACTTGGGTTAGATAAGACCTTTGGACTAGTGTCTATATAATTGAAGATCGAATGTTGACCTATAGATGTCTTCTTCTATTTGATGTTGTTGGGTTATTGTCTCAATGACGTTTATTCTGTACTTCCTTCTATTCATATCAATATTCATTGAGTTTACGGTAAATATGATCAACTGTTGCTTCATATGTATATACTTATTAAAAGTCAGATGCGGGTCGATGTTTTCAAATAATGGGTCTGGACATCCCGCGCACCTCAATCCACCGGATCCAACCCCCTGTAAGTGTTTATGTGTATCCTTCCGTAAGAAACATATAATCTTCAATTATATGTTTCTTACATGTTTTGCTTCTTCGTTGTATAATGGCACATTGAATCCAACAAAGTTATATTCAGTGCTTCTTCGTATTGTTGCCAGTTTTGCATTCACACACAGAAACACGCACAAAACAGGCTTACGCTATGCTATGCCTTTATATGTTGGAAAACTCCAGTATAGGACAAATTCGTATCTAAAACAGTTTTGGTCTCTCAAACTTTTAGCCTCGAGTGTACCTGATGAGATTGATTTCACAAACGTGTCGTTTGTTAGTGAGATCCGGTAGCAGTTAACATGAGGTATAGATATACTTCTTGAAAAACTAACGTCAGAATAAAGATACTCATATAAGAGGGTCTGGATGGGGTTTTGCAGAATAGAGAATCATGCGCCAAATCTACAGGAAAAAGAAAAAAAATAGAGAAAATAGAGAAAAATTAGGCAAATTAATAAAGAACAGACAATAGTGGGTAACAACAGAGAAAAATGACATAAAAAGAATACAGAAATGAAGGACCCCATCCAGACCCCCGTGTAATATTATTCAGTTATCACATCAAAACAGTTTAAAAACCTTGTCTACACAAATGACAGGAGCTGTGTAGCGAGGCACTATTACCTGTTGGGCTTAACATATTCTTGTTTTTATTATTCTAATTAGGCACCCCCTCAACAGTATGCACAGCAAAGTCCGACAATGATGGTTCAACACACTACAGCTAGCAATATACCGGTAAGAATGATTTTTATTTATAAATATTGAAGACATAAATGGGAATCACAGTACTGGAATGATAGGAGCCCGTCATTACTAAAGTTCTTAAACTTTTTCTGACGTTATGTAATTGAACATATGATTTTGACTTTTAAGAAATGTAAGATCAATTTTGTTTTCATATATTTGTTATTCAAGCATCGTCGTTATGTTACAGCTTGTATTTTGTTGATCAGAAATAGCGGTTTTTCAGCGTACTGTGTCTGAGCAAATCTTCCAAAATCAAGTGTCACCCAATTCTGATATTTTTAATGGGGATCAATATGCAATCGTGGCATGACATTCAGTAAATGAAAACAAGCAATTGATAATGGAAACGGCAGTATCTTGTATAATTTTGTTTTAACATTTTTAATTATATAATACTTATTTCCCCATTAAAATTATCATGATATGCGACAATGCAACCGACCTTATATATAAAATTTGTATATCTTCGACATAAATTTGGTAATATCTTAGAAATGTTCCCAGTTCAATCAGTTTGTTACTATTACTAAACGAATACAATTTAGATATGACAAAAAGAACAAACGTTAGCACATATTAGTGTTTTGTTGAAAAAGATAATATTACATGCAGTACACGTTATGGTGTTTATGGTGTAAAATTAATTTGATTCATATTTCATTTCAATGGGACTCTTCCGAATTTTATAAGCTTATCTGACCAAAGGTACCATCTGATATTTTGCCATCACTTTCCGTCGTTCCGTCATCTTTGCTAGCCAAGAGTAACGATCCAGTCCCTTCCTCCCCACCTTTGGCTGGCGAAGATGTCGTTCCGTCCATTCAGGTGAATTTTGCATATTTACATCTCTGGAAACTTGAAATATAGCCATAATATAGCCAAACTCGCAAGAATTCCTGATCGTTCATGGTATGCCCTTAACAACAAACTTTCATTTATTTAAGATCGATTTAAAAACATGGCCTGGTAGACAGATGAATTCTTTAATTCTAATTGACAAACCACCCTCTTAAACTACACAGCGGATGTGAACCGAATTTTGTCGAAATTAATAAAGCACTTTTATTACACGGCATACTTCTGTATCTTAATAAGAGAGTAAGAAGGAAATACATTTAATTAAAGTTAATCGTTACGAAATATCTGTTTTACAGATGACGACAGATATGTTCCAGTTGTCTTAACCACAATTCCGTCCTCTTTCCCTTAAACATGACATCACCGAATGATACTTATCACCGAATTTGTACTTCCATCGTCTTTCATTTTTTGCCATATCGATGTCAGTTTGTCTTCCGTGACTTATGAGTTTTAATATTTCTTTGGTGTCTTCCGCTTCTCTTAAGAAGATAATCAAACAATAGTTTTAACATCTTGAGTGGTCACGTGGTGGCGTGCTCGCCTCAATTGCAGGACTGAGGTCACCGTTTCGATACCTGGTCAAACAAGAACTTGAAAATTTATAGTTTCTGCTTCCCCCAATTAACGGTATTAAGGAGGAAGAGCAACAACTTGTCTGATCAGAGTCGGAATAATGTGTCCTTGTAAAGTGAAATTTCGTCTTGCGGGCTTTTTCTTGGTGCAGTAACACATAAAAGGCGACTCATCATATAAGAATTAGAAGATGTGGTATGATTGCCAATGAGACAACTTCTCCATAGAAGTAAACAACTATAGGTCATCGTACGGCCTTCAACAATGAGCAAAAAAACATACAGCACAGTCAGCTATAAAAGATCCCAATGTGAATCCTATATGTAAAACAATTCAAACGAAAAAATAAACGGCCTGATTTATGTACAAAACAAGGAACGAAAAACAAATATGATATACAGCAACAAACTGCAACCACTGAATCGCAGGCTCCTGACTTGGGACAGGCACTTACAGAATGTGGTGGGGTTAAACATGTTTGCGGGCGTTTGATACTCCCCTTAACTTGGGACAGTGGTGTAACAGCACACCATATGAACAAACTATATAAATCCGTCACGTGAAAAGGGCTTTGCTCATCAGATCGATACAAAGCAGAAAAACAAGTAACAAAAAACACAGACCGGACGTGACAGGGTATTTGTACATCCCCACAACACAAAATTCACTATGTACAGATTTGAGAGTGCTCGCAGTTGATGACAGCTAGTTCAAAGCCAAGAGCAACTAATAAAAAATCATGTATCTAAGACTGAAATCTTCATGTCGGTCTTGTAAAAATCGGGGTTCATATTCAAAACACCATAACGTGTTCTCGTTCATATATAAATGTAATATTTTTCACTGGACGTTATCACTATCATCCAAATGCTTCTTATTAACAATCCATTCTAAGGCTTAAAATGCAAAAGGAGAGAATATATATAGTTCATTTTGTTAGTATAATATATTTGATTAATTTTGATTTGATTTCGTTTTATTTCTTTTCTTTTCGTTGATTCCTATTTCGTTACGTTTGTTTTTTCTGTGATTTCGTTTGTTTTTGTTTTATTTCATTTCGTTTCGTTTCGTTTCGTTTTTATTTCGTTTCGCACTTAATATTACGCATCAGATAACTATTTCAGATTATTTCCTGAATTCCAATTTCCCCTATGCAGAACAAAAATATACCAGTAGTGTACATAAGTGTATGTTCACACAAAAAAATATACCAGTAGTTATATAAGTGTATGTACACATTAAAAATATATACCAGCAGTTATATAAGTGTATGTACACATAAAAAATGAACCAGCAGTTATATTAGTGTATGTACACATAACTGTCAGCGACAGAAGGTAATGCAACCCCTGCAAATCAATTTCACCATATCTTTTATTCATTTTATATTTCAGCCGCCTCCTCCTGGGTGTTCACCCAATTTGGCTCAAATGTCACAAGGATATTCGCAACAAGGATATTCGAATGGACCACAAAGAAATCCAAATCTTTGGGATAACGACGGTGGAGTAAATTTCGGGCTTTAACTTTTGACATTTTGCATGTTTGTATTCAAGCTCTTTCAGACTCAATATGTCAAATCATATTGACAAGATTTTTTGAACGATGGGTGAGGTTCTGGATGGCTTCTCTTAATTTCTGTACTCTTAATTTTGAGGCAATTCTTCTCTAATAAATATCATTTTGCTTATTATTATCGAATTCTTTATATTTTTGCACCCCGTTGTTTCTATTCTTATTTTTTTTATCCATTATTCTCTATTCTGTAAACCCCACCCTAATGGGTTCTGGTCATGAAACTAAATTCTAATGCTTCATTTGCACTGTATGTCGCCAATAAACGTGAGTTTATTTGTCTTTAAGTCTTTCAAAGAAAACAATTATAAACGAATAAATGATTCATATGAACACAAGAAGATGTGGCTTGATTGATTATGTGCGAGGGCTTTATAGCCAGTCAAAGTCTTTAAACACAGTCATCATCATTTGTTTGATAACGAGACAACTATCAGACAGAGACCAATTGAGGTGGATTTAAGCAACCATAGGTCAAAGTACGGCCTCTAACAATGAGAAAACCTTTACTGTATAGTTAGCTATAAAAGGCCCCGACATTTAAAAAAACAATTCAAACGAGAAAACAAACTACCTAATTTATATTAAAACAATAAGTGGAAACAAATATGACAGACAAAAACCAACGTCCAACACTGAATGATAGGCTCGTGACATGAGACCGGCAAATACAGAATGTGGCGGGTTTAACATGTTTGCGAGCGCTCATCCCTCCACTAACCTGGGACAGTGGTGCAACAGCACAACATAAGAACAAACTGTAAACAAACTTTTGGAAAGGACTGGATTCATCAAGTCGACACGAAAAAACAAACACGTAATCCATCAAACAAAAAGTCAGATATAAAGAGTACTCGTAGCAACAGAAAGCTAGTTCAAAGTCAATAGACAAACCATGTTTTCACAGTCTTAAACATTGTTAAGTATTTTATAAGTATGTCATTTTTCTGTTTTAAATTGATAACCTTTAAATAAAAGTTTATTCAAATGATCAATAAATTTACATGGATCGTATCTAAGCTTACGGGCTCTATAAACAACATCACCGTAAAAAATATATTTATGCAAAAATTTCACCAAGTGATAGTTGTTGAGTATGTATTATCTGTGATACATATACTATATGTCTAAAAACAAGAATTTAATTGTAGACTTAGTCTACTGACATTCTTTTGTCATACATTGATTGACTGGCATGACAATAGAAACTTCTGAATTTCACATGGTTATGGTAATATTGATTCCATGGTCAATGGACCTGGTCGATTATTAAAAAATATTTTAAGACTTTAAAGAGTTAATGACAGATCTTCAGGTTCGTTTTAATCTAAACACTGTTATAGACTCGTAAGACATATTGTGCACATATATCTCTCAATAGTCGGACTGAATTGTCCTCTACATCTTTTTGGTTATTTTATTCCTAAGGTTACTGTCTCATTGACGTTTACCCAAATCCTCCTTTCACTTACGTTAAAACAAAGCTATGTTCACTGTATTTTCACGAAATAGCACTACAGTGCTGAAAATGGCGTTAAACAAAAATCAATTAATCAATGAATCATTTAAGATGTATGAGTGAAAAACAAGATGAAGAACAAATCTAAAATAAAACAGAACTTTTTTGGGGTATCAAAGAAGTATTTATTCCACATACTTGGCTGCTAATTTTGATAATATGATAATGACAATAGGAAGGTCCATAAAAAAAGGTAACTGAAATGTGGTATCATGCCCACTGTGAAAGTAAGAGGTCACATGTTTGATGACTTACAAAGTAAAACCAAAGATTGTATCATTCATATAAAACAAGAACAAACTTGAGTTCAGGTAGCTAGGAAGGTATATTCTTACGTTACAGCTTTGCAAAATTAAAACGTTGGCATAAGCAATGCAGTCTGGTACTCATATGACATTTATATGTTATTATACTGAATTTGTACGTAACATTTGACACTGAATGGTAAACACCAATCAGTCATTCGTTAACTTTGAAATAATATATTCTTCTACTCTTGATACGAATACATTATTGATATAGAAATAAGATTGATAATGAGACAACTATCCACCCGAGACGAAATAAAGTGGATTAAAGCAACCATAGGTCAACGTTCAGCCTTCAACATAGCAAAACCCATACCGTATAGTTAGCCATAAAATGCCCCGACATTACAAAATGTGAAACAGTTCAAACGAGAAAACCAGAAACCTGATTTATACTAAAACAATAAAGAAAATAGATATGACAGACAACAACAAACGACCAGCACTGAATTACAGGCTAATGGCTTTGAGACAGATACGTACAGTGATATGAACAGAAAAATCGACTTTTAATTGTAGCCAACAAAAGACACAAATCAATAATAAAATTTAACAAGATTTATTATACACAAGTTTACAAGAAGTATTATATAAAAAGAAATGTCAACTTAACTGTCAAAATATATGTCCAATCTTTTATCTTTTCTTTATCCGGAAATCTTCTCGGAATCCACAGAATATTATATCCAATTGGTCACAATCTAGTATGATGTAGTTTGTAAATAAAAATGTCAATCCAACTGCTGAGAATGTTGATGTCTATCGATGTCTAAGTCTATCTATGTCCATGTCTGTAGGGTCTGCATACTTATATATATACTCAAACGGAAACTTCTAGACAACGCTAGAAATTTAAATTACGCATCTTTTGTTATGATCATTCTGGAAACGTTATGTAAGTGAAATAGAAAGTTCTAATCATTCCATGAGTATCAATGATTGTTCCAGTGATTTCTAAACTTCACAGTTGTAACACAATGTGTATAATTTTGTACACAATGTATATAATAGGCCACACAAAACAAATTAGGCCAACTAAATAAATATGATAGTTGCAATATCATAACACCTCCCCCCTTAAAAAAAGTGAGTGTAACAAAAACTTTTCATGAATAATATGTACAAAAATACATAGTATATACAAAGTGTTTCAATAAGTTCTAGATAAAGCATCTGCTATTACATTATCTTTACCTTTAATATGTTTTACAATAACATCATATTCCTGTAACAATAAACTCTACCTAGTCAACCTCTGGTTCTTGTTTCTCATTTTATGTATGAAGGTGAGAGGATTATGATCAGTATCAACAAGAACAGGATGCACAGTGGGATTTAAATATACATCAAAATTTTGAAGTGCAGACAACAGTGCAAAACACTCTTTTTCAATAGTTGAATATTTTTTCTGATGTTTATCTAATTTCTTTTTCTTAGAAAATATGATAGAGGTTTCTCAACATTATCATCTGTCTCTTGATATAAAACAGCTCCAACTCCTACATCGCTTGCATCAACGACAAGTTTGAATTGTTTTTCAAAGTCTGGAGTGATCAGAACTGGACTATTAATTAAAAGTGATTTGCTATTTTCAAAAGCGTTTTGACAATTTTCACTCCAGATGAATTTAGAATCTTTCCGTAAAAGATGAGTCAATGGTTGAACAACAGTAGCAAAATTTGAACAGAATTTTCTGTAAAACCCAATCATGCCTAAATATCTCATAAGTTGTTTTTTATTTGTAGGAGGAGGAAATTTGGTAATTGCATCCACTTTAGCCATAATAGGTTTCACTTGACCTTGGCCAACTGTATGCCCTAAATAATCAACAGTGGCCTGGCAAAATTCACTTTTACCAAGATTAACAGTCAAATTTTATTGTGACAATATCAAAAGTATCATATAAATGTGTTAAATGCTCTTCCCAGCTATCACTACATACAATAAGATCATCAATATAAGCATAACAACAGTCTAAATCTTTTATAACATTATTGATCATTCTTTGAAATGTAGCTGGAGCACTTTTCATGCCAAACGGCATTACAGTATGTTGAAATAAGCCGTCTGGTGTTACAAAAGCTGATATTTCACGAGCTCTCTGTGTCAATGGAACTTGCCAGTAACCTTTCAATAAATCAAATTTGCTCACAAATTTTGCGTTTCCAATATTATCAATGCAATCGTCTATCCTTGGAATCGGATAGGAATCAGATTTTGAAACAGAATTTACTTTTCTGAAATCAGTTGCGAAACGAAAGGTTTTATCTGGTTTGGGCACAAGCAGACAAGGAGAGCTCCATTCACTGTTACTCGGCTCAATAATATCATTGTCAAGCATATATTTAATTTCTTGTCTCATAAATTCAAGTCTGAGTGGATTGAGCCGGTAAGGATGTTGCTTAATTGGAGAAGCATCACCTACATCGACATCATGACAAACAGCAGTGGTTTTGTTTGACACATCTGGAAACAGATTTTTAAAAGAAAATACCAAAGCTTTTAATTTTTCTCTACGATCAAAAGACAGATGTCCAAGTTTTGAATCTAAATTTGACAAAATTTCTGAATTTTTTAATCTAACTGTCTCTTCCATAGTTTTAAAACTAAAAGGTGGTTCAATTATATCTGGTTTGTCATAATTGTTCTCCAATTTAACCAAGGCTAAAGTGGCAACTGGTTTACTCTCACCTTAACATATTAATGTGACACACTCTATTTTGTTTACGCCGACCTGGTGTTTCTACAATATAATTCAAATCATTGATTTTACTCTCTATGGTATAAGGACCACAATATTTAGTTTGTAATGGATGTCCAGGGAATGGCAAAAATACAAGTACCTTATCACCAGGCTAAAAAAATCTGTCCCTGGCATCTTTGTCATACCATATTTTCATCTTATTCTGAACAGTTTTTAAATTGTTCTGAGCAATTTGACAAGCAGTATACAATTTTTCTTTAAATCTAGATACATAGTCTAGAAGATTCAAGTCAGTGTGTTCAGTAAGCCATTTTTCCTTAATCAATTTTAAAGGTCCCCTTACAGTGTGACCAAATACCAACTCAAAGGGACTAAAACCAAGGGATTCTTGAACAGCCTCTCGGACCGCTAAAAGTAAAAAGTGAACACCATCATCCCAGTCCCTGTCAAATTGAAGACAAAAGTTCTAATCATGTTCTTCAATGTTTGATGAAAACGTTCTAAGGCACCTTGAGATTCTGGATGATAAGCACTTGACTTAAACTGAGCAATCCCTAACTGGTACACGACTTGATGAAATAAACCCCACATGAAATTTGAACCCTGGTCGGACTGTATAGACTTTGGAAGTCCTACTAGCGTGAAAAATTTGATCAGAGCTTTGACAATAGTAGGTGTCTTGATATTCCTTAACGGAATAGCCTCTGGAAAGCGCGTGGAGGTACACATGATTGTCAATAAATACGCATTTCCGGTCTTGGTCTTCGGTAAAGGTCCAACGCAATCAATGAGTACTCGGCTGAATGGTTCTTCAAAGGCTGGAATAGGCAGAAGTGGTGCTGGTGGTATTTTCTGGTTAGGCTTACCAACAACCTGGCATATATGGCATGATTTGCAGTATTCTCCGACATCACTTCTTAATCTTGGCCAGTAGAAATGCTGTAAGATCTTAAGGCAAGTCTTCCTTATACCTAAGTGTCCAGCCAAGGGGGTGTCATGAGCAAGACCAATAATGTCTTGCCTATAAACTTTAGGCACCACCACTTGGTATACCACTCTCCATTCCTCCTCTGGGGTAGCATCAGGGGGCCTCCACTTTCTCATTAAAATGCCGTCTTGATGGTAATAGCATTCGGCCACTTTGTCTGCTTCTTCCTGTGGTTGAGCCCTCTTGCAGAGCTGAAGAACCTCAGGGTCTTTATTTTGTTCTTCGACAAATTTCCTTCGGTCTAATGAATGGCTGTTTACGTCTGGCCATGTCATGATTACATTCTTGCTAATACTAGGTGGTCTTATTAAGGCCTTCTCTGAGCTACCGGGACCTTCAGTGTTGGCTAGAAAGGTATCAGAAAGGTCCATGTAATCAAACTGGTCTTCTTGCAAATCCTCATTTTGTTGTTTTCTAGCCATCGCCCTAGTAACGACACAAGCTGGATACAGTTCAGCATCATCTTCAGGTGATTTAACATCCACTGCTGGTTCACTGATAACAATTGGTTCAGCAACCACTTTGTTCCTAGCTAGATCATTTCCTAGCAATAACGAAACACCCTCAACAGGGAGAGTAGGACGAACACCCACAACAACTGGTCCAGTAATCAAATCTGACTTCAGATAAATACGATGGAGGGGAACATCTATACAACCTAACTCCACACCTTGTAACAAAACGGAGGCACCAACAGGAGTCTCCTCGGACAAAGGCAACACACCTTCTAACAATAAAGACTGAGAAGCTCCAGTGTCCCGTAAAATCTTAATAGGCTGAGGAGTAGTATTATCAACAACAGAAACAAACCCATCAAACATTAAAGGTTTATATAATCCTCCATGTAATCGCAAAAACTGGACTTTAAAGCATGACTCGCAGGACATTCCAACGTATTGGTAACACGGGGTGTCGTACAAGCACTGGTCTTGGGCTTATTATCTCTTTCATTCTTCTTCTGGAGTCTAAAACAATCAGCCATCAGGTGACCATTCTTCTTACAATAAGCACAAGTCAGTGACTTCTTCTCAAAAGTATCAAATTTTGGACTAGATATATCATAACTAGACTGACTCTTATTCTTTGCAACATGCTTGGTATCAGTACGCTCAGTGCTTTGATTCTTGTAATTTCCACTCGAAGTATTAAAATTTTGACCTTTGAAACTTCTCTTATGTGAAAGGGTATAATTATCGGAAATAACAGCTGTATCTTGTAATGTCTCAACAGTTTTGTCATCTAAATGTGTTTTTAAGTCTTAATGAACACACTGCTTGAACTCTTCTTATAACATCAATAGTCTTAAATTATCAAAATTTTTATCTATTTTCTTTGACGTAAGCCATTTATCAAATAGATCTTCTTTTTCCCTAGCAAATTCAACATAGGTTTGTGAATCAAACTTTTTATAAGACCTACATTCTGGCACTAGCTCATAAGCTTTCAAAACTTCCTTTTTAACCGTGTCATAATCAGAACTATTTTCTGATGAAAGTGCTGAGTAAATTTCAGCGGCCTTGCCCTCAAAAACACTTTGCAGAACTGTAGTCCAAAAAGGTTTCTGTCATTTCAAATTTTGAGCAATTTTCTCAAACTGTGGAAAAAATTTGTCAACTGTTTTTTCACAAAATTTGGGAACCAAACGTATATTTTTTGCTGCATCAAAATTAAAATGTTCTGATTTTGACTGGAATTTAGTGTTTCTTTCTTCTTTAACCATTTCAATTTTCATTTTCTCAATCTCTAACCTTTCCCTCATTTCAAGTTCTGCCTGTTTTAATTTAAATTCATCTTCTTTTTCTTTTTCTTTCATCTTCTCCATCTCTAACCTTTCCTTCATTTCAAGTTCTGCCTGCCTTTCTTCTTTTTCTTTTTCCAATTGTTTTAATTTAAGTTCATGTTCTAATTCAAGCTGTTTTAATTTGAAAGCATCAACATTTTTGACCTTGAGTTCAAGAGCCTCTTCACCAAAAATTTCTGCGTCAACTAGTTTGTCTATTACCAAATTTTTTATAATTTGTTTTCTCATAGATACTCTAAAGTCTAATTTCAGATGTTAAGCAAGCAACACTAATTCCTCTTTCTTTAAATTATCAAACCCTTCCAGGTCTGGCGTTTTCAAAAATTTACCGGCATCAAATGCCATTTTGTAGAATTTTGTTGGCTAGTTCTAATAGAAATACTGAAAAAAAATTTAATAAGATATTAACGTTGTTATCCCGGAAACGAGCCCCCAATTTCTGTTATGAACAGAAAAATCGACTTTCAATTGTAGCCAACAAAAGACACAAATCAATAATAAAATTTAACAAGATTTATTATACACAAGTTTACAAGAAGTATTACATAAGAGAAATGTCAACTTAACTGTCAAAATATATGTCCAATCTTTTATCTTTTCTTTATCCGGAAATCTTCTCGGAATCCACAAAATATCATATCCAATTGGTCACAATCCAAGGCGTATTTGTTACAGAAAAACTGGTTTTAGATTTAGGTTTTGGTTTAAAACTGGTTTGGTTTGGTTTTGGGTTAGGTTTCAAAACTGGTTTAGGTTAAGATATTTGTCAACAAATGTAAAGTTTATTTTTAAAAATATGGTGTAAAAGCTACTTTTCAGCTCTTTAATAAAAATAATGACATGAATGAATACATTGAAGACCGGCTGAGGGGTTAGGAGATAGAAGAAATAAATAACTTTTTTAATGTACATAATACTTCTGACACTGTATAGTCGAAGAGGTGTATTTTTTTCTTAAAAGTTTCAGTATTCAGTTCATAGACCAATTGCAGAATGGAGCCAATTTTTTTTTTTTTTTCACAATGAGTTCTGCTTAGCTTAATGCAACAACATATATACCAAATATCACTGATCTAGAAATGAAGACCTAATCACAAATTTTAACAATTCTAACAATTTAATTAGCTCTGTCAGACTAGAAAAAATAGCAATAACAGTAACAAATGAATGAACAAAACAAATGGTGTTCAGAATTAACATTAATTATCTATATGAAACAATGTGTAGCTAAAAAACACCAAACATAAAAAGGTTATACATTAGTATTGAAAATCCATTAAAAAATCAATTTGACCATAGAATCTGCATAATTTTTTTCGCGACCACTACACTGCGTCAACATTGCCGCCATTTTAAATCCTAAACCGAAACCACAAACCACCCATGAACGTGGTTTGAATAGTTTCTGGAACCAGTTTCGGTTTGAGAATAACAAACGGCAAACCAGTTTAGGTTCGAAACTAGTTTCAAACTGGTTCTCATTAACAAATGGAAAGTTTAACAAACTGAAACTGGTTTTGCACTAACAAATACGCCTCTAGTATGATGTAGTTTGTAAATAAAAATGTCAATCCAACTGCTGAGAATGTTGATGTCCATCTCTTTAGAGTCTGCATACTTATATATATACTCAAACGGAAACTTCTAGACAACGCTAGATATTTAAATTACGCATCTTTTGTTATGATCATTCTGGAAACGTTATGTAAGTGAAATAGAAAGTTCTAAACATTCCATGTGTATCAATGTTTGTTCCAGTGATTTCTAAACTGCATAGTTGTAACACAATGTGTATAATTTTGTACACCATGTATATAATAGGCCACACAAAAACAAGTTAGGCCAACTAAATAAATATGATAGTTACAATATCATAACAACAGAATATAAACTTGTTTGTGATCGCGCTCAACCCTCTCCTTAGCTGGGACAGTGGTGCTATAGCTCAACTTTAGAACAATTTGTAACTAAACTTTCGCAATATTGCTTAAAAGATTTTTCAAAGTTTTCAAAAGCACAAAAAGATAAGGCACTGGCTACGATTACCTGCAAAAAGTAACAATAAGAAATAATTATTGTTACTTCGCAGACAATTGCGAAAACGTATATCCGGACAGTGTCGTTGAGTATATTTTTGTATGTATATTTCTGTATGTCCTCCACAGAATTAAAGTTTTCTTATTTGTATACTGTTCAGCTATCTATGGTACATGTAGAAACAATAATTGAATTGTAAAATCGTGTCTACGGATATTCTTTTGTCATCTGTAATCACTTTTGAATTTCACATGGGTATGGTAATATTGATTCAATAGTCAATGGACCTCGTCGATTTTCTAAATATTTTGAGACTGTTAAGTGTTAATGACAGATCTTTAGATTCGGTTTGATTTAAACACTGTTATAGACTCGGGATGAATGAGACCAAGGCATATTATGCACATATCTGTGAATAGTCGGACTGAATTGTCCTCTACATCTTTTTGGTTATTTTATTGGTAAGGTTACTGTCTCATAGACGTTTAACCAAATCCTCCTTTCATTTACGTTTAAACAAAGCTATGTTCACTGCACGAAATGGCACTATAGTGCTGAAAATGGCGTTAAACAACAATCAATTAATCAATCAATCATTTAAGATATATGAGTGAAAAACAAGATGAAGAACAAATACAAAACGAAACAGAACTTTTTTTGGTTATCAAAGAAATATTTATTCCACATACTTGACTTCTAATTTTGATAATATAATAAGGACGATAGGAAGGTCCCAAAAAAAAGGTAACTCAAATGTGGTAGCATGCCCACTGTGAAAGTAAGAGGTCACATGTTTGATGACTTACAAGGTAAAACCAAAGATTGTATCATTCATATTAAGCAAGAAAAAACTTTTCAGGGTAGCTAGGGTGATATATTCTTAAGTATACAGTTTTGCAAACATTAAAACGTTGGTATATAAGCAATGCAGTCTGGTACCCATATGACATTTATATGTTATTATACTGAACTTGTAGGTAATATTTGCCACTGGATGGTAAGGACCAATCAGTCATTCATTCATCTTGAAATAATATATTCTTCTACTCTTGATACGAATACATTGTTGATATAGAAATAAGATTGATAATGAGACAACTATCCACCCGAGACGAAATAAAGTGAATTAAAGCAACAATAGGTCAACGTTTAGCCTTTAACATAGCAAAACCCATACCGTATAGTTAGCCATAAAAGGCCCCGACATTACAATATATGAAACAGTTCAAACGAGAAAAACAGAAACCTGATTTATACTAAAACAATAAAGAAAATAGATATGACAGACAACAACAAACGACCAACACTGAATTACAGGCTAATGGCTTTGAGACAGACACATACAGAATATAAACTTGTTTGTGATCGCGCTCAATCCTCTCCTTAGCTGGGACAGTGGTGATATAGCTCAACTTAAGAACAATTTGTAACTAAACTTTTGCAATATTGCTTAAAAGATTTTCAAAGTCTTCAAAAGCACAAAAAGATAAGGCACTGGCTACGATTACCTGCAAAAAGTAACAATAAGAAATAATTATTGTTACCTCGCAGACAATTGCGAAAACGTATATCCGGACAGTGTTGTTGAGTACATTTTTGTATGTATATTTCTGTATGTCCTCCACAGAATTAAAGTTTTCTTATTTGTATACTGTTTAACTATCAATGGCACATGTAGAAACAATAATTGAATTGTAAGACCTTGTCTACGGACATTCTTTTGTCATCTGTAATCCATTTATTCACAGGTATGACAATGGTAACTTCTGAATTTCACATGGTTATGGTAATATTAATTCAATGGTCAATGGACCTCGTCGATTTTTTAAATATTTTGAGACTTTTAAGTGTTAATGTCAGCTCTTTAGGTTCGGTTTGATTTAAGCACTCTTATAGACTCGGGATGAATTAGACCAAGACATATTGTGCACATATCTGTGAATAGTCGGACTGAATTGTCCTCTACATCTTTTGGTTATTTTATTCCTAAGGTTACTGTCTCAAAGACTTTACCCAAATCCTCCTTTCACCTACGTTTAAACAAAGCTATGTTCACTGTATGTTGTAGCTTAGAAAGTTTAGCATTTACACGAGGGGCCATCTTTAACTTGTTTCTGAATGTGGGTAATCACCTTGTCATTTCAGGTATATAAGTGAATAACAAGATGAAGAACAAATCTTTAAAAAACCAAAGCTTAAGTGTTTATCAAAAAATATTTATTCCCCATACCTGATTGCTAATTTTAATAATAGATTAAGGACATTAGAAATAAAAATAGAAAAAGTAAATCAAATGTGGAATCATGCTCACACCGAAAGTGAGAGGTCACATGTTTGATGACTTACAGGATAAAACCCTGTATCATTCGTATAAGCAAGAAAAACTTGTCATGAGTCAAAATAATGTGTTCAGGGAAGCTAGGATGATATATTCTGAAGTATACAGTTTTGCAAGCATTAAAACGTAAGTATAAGCAATGTAGTCTGGTACTCATAAGACATTAATATGTTACTATACTGAACTTGTAGGTAATATTTGCCATTGAATGTAAAGGACCCATCAATCATTCATTATCCTTGTTTAACTGTTATTATCACAAGACCTAAATATTTAGATACAGGGCCAAACAATTTCATTGGAAATTAGATATACCAATGTTAATACAACTGCCTGCAATACATAGCAAATATCATTATCATAAGGGGTCCCCCTTAACTTGACCTAATCACAAACTTTAAGATGTAAACTATGAAAAAGTTTCAAAGTCAATGAATCGTGACTAAGGGGGCGGGGCCAACAATCTCCATGGCAATAGGAGGAGCTAATGCTAATACAACTTCATAGCAAATAACATATACTTATCATAAGTGGTTCATCTAAAACCACAAAGTTTTAACAAATTGATGAAGACCCCCCAAGCAGAATATCGAAGTCTCGCTTTTTGACTTCCTGACATGTGTATTAGCATGTTAAATGACCATGACTATACAAGTAGGTCTTACTAATCTGTTGTACTGATGCTAAAGCATAACCAACTATTAATGTCGGACATCAAAGTTACCTAACCTTAACTCTAACCTATCAGGAATTGCTTTGTAGCTATGATATGTACAATTGTTTTTGGCTTTGAACTAGCTGTAAGTAACTGCGAGTACTCTCAAATCGTACTCTCTTGTTTATTTGATAAGTGTTTGGTATTACTATAAATTTTCACTTCTTCGTACTATAAACATCAAAATTATTTATTTTGTAAAAATATTTCCTTTCTCCATTTGAACTGTACACATATACCTAACAACAAAATTATTTTCATTTACCTGTGTTTTAAGTAATTGCCAATGGCTGATATTTTTGTTCAAGCATATTGTTTTTCTTAAATTGTTTAACATTTCACAGCGGTATAACATGTTACTTTATTATTCTTCCCTTAGTTTATTTATTTTGTATTAACATTGTATCATAGATCAAATTTATTTCTTCAGTGTATGTTCACTGGTATTAATATGTCTTTTTATTGAGTTATGCCATTTCAGTTGATATTTTATAGTGTGTCTTTCTATGTTGTGATGTTACACTATTGTTTCAGATAAGGGTGAAGGTTTGGTACCATTAAAACGTTTAAACCCGCTGCAATTGTTTGCACCTGTTCTAAGTCAGGAATCTGATGTTCAGTAGTTGTCATTTGTTGATGTGGTTTATAAGTGTTTCTCGTTTTTTATGTAGATTAGACCGTTGGTTTTCCCGTTTGAATGGTTTTACACTAGTAATTTTTGGGGCCCTTTATAGCTTGCTGTTCGGTGTGAGCCAAGGCTCCGTGTTGAAGACCGTACTGTGACCTATAATGGTTTACTTTTATAAATTTTGACTTGGATGGAGAGTTGTCTCATTGGCACTCATACCACATCTTATATCTATAGGTATCACATTAATCAAACCATATGATGCCATTTTCATTACATTGGATGACTAACACATATTTCTGGATAACCTACAATAAGCACTCAATTTTGTTTCTAATTTATTTCACATCTCAATTGTTTCACATTTTGCTATAACTGACCTTATATAGTTTATATAGTTTACTATACATTATAAGTTTTGCTCATTGTTGAAGGCTGTACAATGACCTGTAGTTACTTGTCACTTTCCATTGTCATTTAATCTCTGTTAGAAAGTTGCCTCATTGGCAATCATACCACATCTCCTCATTTTTATATAAATCCAAAGTGAAGACCGTAAATGTGTTTACATATATAAGGAGATATGTTTCTTAAAGGGACCAAAAAAAGGCCAAAACCCTTGAAGGTAAATTTGGCCTCAGAGAATTGAAACCCTTGTTGTTTGGCAAAGAATTCATTACCATAAAAACATACCCATACATACACTGAAAAACTTGAATCTCATTAATTCAGTCTAGAAACTTGTAAGTTTTTGATGTATTCTCAAATTATGCAGATAACTTTGGTGAATCCAAGATGAAAAGGGAAAATCCCCAAATTTGTCTTAATGAGCTGCAATGATCTTGTGTACCATTATTGTATGTATAATACTTTACAATGTCCATCTTATCAATAAAAAATATTGAATTTCGGATACAGATAATTTTTGTCATGCCCAAAAACTTCATTAATTTAATAAATCAAAACAAATTATATAAAGTTGTGGTTTCAGTTCTGTAGACATAAAGGACCAATAAACCAAATGTGTGTCAATTCTTTTTTCAATATATCAGTTTACAGGGAAGAAAAGATTTTATTTTACTACATAAAGACAATGGAATTTTCTGCAACTTTATTGAAAAATTATTTATATCACAGAAAACAGTAACAATTAAAATATACAATAAATCAACAATAATTAATATATACAATAAAGACATCAAAAGTATCTTAAATAGCAGATACATATAATTACAAAAAATGAAACTTTGATCTTAAAGATAGAACATTTATTTTATAACCTTAAACAACAAAATTGCAACAACAGGCACTTTAAAAAACTCTGTTTACTATGTCATGTTTGACAAAAAATAACTATCAAAAATATTTTAACATATTAAAGAAAAGATATAAAACTATATAATAATGGATACATTACAATGTGATTAAATAGGTGAAATAGTTAATACCATTTCTTGCTTTCATTGTAAATTTTTCATTTTTTAATTTTGGTACTGCAAAATGCAAGTTTTACTAAAAAAATTTCAGATGTGTTTAGTGTATGATCATACAAATATTCCATCAGATTAAAATACTAATTCGGTCACAATCATGTGTCCATGCTCTGCTTTCAAGGATCTGTCAACATTCCATTCTAATTTCTGTTCTGGTAATTAAAACATCAGTCAATGAAATTCCAGACTTCAAATTTTTGAAGATGTTGTCATTGTGACATAACCAGTGAATCCTGAAAGTTCTTAATAAACTGCTTCGCTGAGCGCAGCTGGATACGCCCGCAGAGGTCCAACCCCCAACAGTTGGGGCAAAAATGGACACAATATTCAAGCTTGATTGTCTGAATTTGGATTGTAATTAAATATTTGACATATTATAGGTTTCTGAATAAATGTAGTCAAAGAACTTGAAATTGGTTATATGAATTGAATTTATATTCAATTAAAGATTTCTTGCTGTTGTACAATACACTGTGCTGTTGCGCAATACTTAGTAAATCTGTTGTCAGACTATAAACAAATAAAATCTTATAACTCGGAAACATAAAATTGAAAATTTATAAAAATCAAAAGGGAGCTTACATCAATGGATATAAACAGTTTACCAAAGTTTCATAAAAAATGCTTTCAGCATTTTTGAATTATTGTCCGAAAACTTGAAAATCCCCCTTTTTTGTAATGAAAAAAACCCATAAATCGGAAACATATAGTCTAAAATTTATAAAAATCAAAAGGGAGCTCATGTCGATAGAAATAAACAATTCACCAAAGTTTCTTGCAAATTGGCGAAATTGTTTTTGAGTTATTGTCCAAAAACTGGAAAATCCCCCATTTTTTAATAAATAAAACCCCAAAACTCGGAAATGGTAAATCTGAAATTTATAAAAAACGAAAAGGGAGCTCATGTCAATAGATATAAACAATTCACAAAAGTTTCATGTAAATTGGTGAAATTGTTTTCGAGTTATTGTCCGAAAACTGGAAAATCCCCCCTTTTTTAATGAATAAAACCCCTAAACTCGGAAACAGTAAATCCAAAATTTATAAAAAACGAAAGGGAGCACACATCAATAGATATAAACAATTTACCAAAGTTTCATGCATATCGGTTAAAGCGTTTTTGAATTAATGTCCGACATGTTGACGACGGACAAACAGACGGACGGACAACGGTATACCATAATACGTCCCGTAAACAGGCATATAAAAATAGAAGTTAGAACGGAGTGCTGTCAAATCCTTGTTAGCAAAGCATGGACACATTATCTGTATCTCAATCAGACTTACAAATATTCCAATATACCCTAAAAATACACACATATATTTTGAATAACACAACAGCTCAATCTACCTAAATGTCTAAAAGAAGCTTTGTAATTTTAAATTTCCAATCACCTATAAAAAAAAAAAAAAAAAAAAAACTAATATTCATTTCATGCAGTCCTTAGAATGCTGAAGATTTGACATTGCTGTGAACCGATAATGGGTTACATAGTAACAAAATTAGAGTCCTCCAAGTGTGTATCCACCACCGCTTCCTCCGGTCCAGAAGTTACTCCTTTGTTGTGTTCCTATTACAGTCTGCCCCTGCATCTGGGCATATTGGGCAGCATTAGGTGCACATCCTGGAGGAGGAGGCTGAAAAAAAGGCGAAAATTAATACTTCTGATAATTCAGAAATTTATGTGATATCCTTATCAATGCGAATAATATTACCAGATTTAAATAACACTGTTTAATCAATTTCATGTTTTATTTAATTATGGATATTTTGATATAAGATCTAGCTGAGTCGCATTTTAAATTACTTCACATTTCAGTAAATTTTTGATAAATTGCATTCATAAATGAACACATCATTTTCTTAATGTATATAGTATACCATGATTAACCCTGTTGTAGATTTCAAGGAAAACTCATTTTCTGTCTAAAGAAAACATGGTGAAGTGAAGGATGAATGAATTTTTTTCACTGATAAAATTAAATTCAGAATCAAATAAATGCATTTCTCTAATTCTTTGGTAATTGAACCCTTTCTGGACACATTGTTTAAAAATTTTCTTCAACGTGTGGTTGCTGATGATCTCGACAATAGATCATGTTTGTAGATGATTGGCTAAGTTCAAAGGTCAAAATCTTTACCAGCTCGCGGATGAATCGAAATGTGCTAACAGGTGTTAGAGAAATTGACAACTTTACACCTGTATAACATAGAAATCAGGAATGTGGAATGCACTTGAAGGGGATTTTTGCTTATCAAGAATGATGATTTATTTTAATAATCATTAGAGAAACAGATTCTTTCATAGATACTCGTGGATTACTGTATTTAACCAATCTCGATAGTTAAATTATCCAGATCGGATAAATCTGATAATCCACTGGTACCAATGTAAGAATCTATATGGCATTGTACTAAAAAAACAAGAGTGCACACGCTGAAATGTCTCGTCTTCTTTACTAATAATTGATATTATGTTGATAGTCCTAAATATAAAGCTTTATTACAACTGTCACATAAACTTAACATTAACCAAGAAAACTAAACATTGACCAGTGAACCATAAAAATGAGGTCAAGGTCAGATGAACCATGCCAGGCAGACATGTACAGCTAACAATTCTTCCATACAACAAATATAGTTGACCTATTGATTATAGTTTAAGAAAAAAAGACCAAAACACAAAAACTAAACACTGAGCAATGAACTGTGAAAATGAGATCAAGGTCAAATAAAACCTGCGTGACTGACATATAGATCATAAAATATTTCCATACACCAAATATAGTTGACCTATTGCATATAGTATTAGAAAAAAAGACCAAAACTCAAAAACTTAACTTTGACCACTGAACCATGAAAATGAGGTTAAGGTCAGATGACACCTGCCAGCTAGACATGTACACCTTACAATCATTCCATACACCAAATATAGTAGACCTACTGCATACAGTATAAGAAAAACATACCGAAACACAAACTTAACTATAACCACTGAACCATGCAAATGAGGTCAAGGTCAGATGACACCTGCCAGTTGGACATGTACACCTTACAGTCCTTCCACACACCAAATATACTAGACCTATTGCTTATAGTATCTGAGATATGGACTTGACCACCAAAACTTAACCTTGTTCACTGATCCATGAAATGAGGTCGAGGTCAAATGAAAACTGTCTGACGGGCATGAGGACCTTGCAAGGTACGCACATACCAAATATAGTTATCCTATTACTTATAATAAGAGAGAATTTAACATTACAAACTAGAGGCTCTCAAGAGCCTGTGTCGTTCACCTATATTTACTGATGCTTTGGAAATCATGTAAAATAAGGTTAAAATCATAATTAATAGTATTAGATATTAGATATTATAATGATATCTAAGATAATAACAAAAAACTGTAAAATTTCTGTAAAATTACTAACTCGGGGGCAGCAACCCAACAAAGGGTTGTCGGATTCGTCTGAAAATTTCAGGGCAGATAAATCTAAATCTGATGAAAATTTTTGGCCCCTGTCAGATTTGCTCTAAATGCTTTAGTTTCAGAGATATAAACCAAAACTGCATTTTTCCCTATGTTCTATTTTTAACAAGTCGGCCATGATGGTTGGAAGGTGGAGTCATCGGACAAATTTTTAAACAAGATACCCTAATAATGATTATGGCTAAGTATGGTTAAATTTATCTCTAAGTATGGTTAAATTTATCTCAGTAGTTTCAGAGAAGAAGATTTTGTAAAGATTACAAAATTTACAAAAATTGTTAAAATTGACTATAAAGGGCAATAACTCCTCAAGGGGTCGACTGACAATTTTGGTCATGACGACTTATTTGTAGATCTTACTTTGCTGAACATTATTGCTGTTTACAGTTTATCTCTATCTATAATAATATTCAAGATAATAACCAAAACTGCAAAATTTCCTTAAAATAACCAATTCAGGGCAGCAACCCAACAACAGGTTGTCAGATTTGTCTGAAAATTTCAGGGCAGATAGATCTTGACCTGATAATCAGTTTTACCCGATATCAGATTTACTCTAAATGCTTTGGTTTCAGAGATATAAGCCAAAATCTACATTTTACCTCTATGTTCTATTTTTAGCCATGGCCGCCATCTTGGTTGGTTGGCGGGGTCATCAGACATATTTTTTTAAACTAGATACCCTAATGATGATTGTGGCCAAGTTTGGTTAAATTTGGCCCAGTGGTTTCAGAGGAGAAGATTTTTGTAAAAAGCTAACTTCGTAACATGAGGCATCTATATACAAAGTATGAAGCATCCAGGTCTTCCACCTTCTAAAATATAAAGCTTTTAAGAAGTTAGCTAACGCCGCCGTAGTTGCCGGATCACTATCCCTATGTTGAGCTTTCTGCAGGCTCGACAAAAACTCTAAAAAAACATGACCCAATAATGATCAATCGTAAGTACTCCCAAATATACCCTATCACACAAAACTTAACATTGTAGGTTGTTAAAGATAAAAGGCAATGAAGCACAACCACTAAATGGCTTAATATTAATGTGGTTACAAACAGATCATTACAGGAAATAATTTATAGAGTATGTTAGAAAGGACAGGATTTTAGATTGGCTTGCTTGTTAGATGAACAATGAAATTGTTACGAGCTCTGGAACTACCTACCTTCCTTGGGAGGAGTCAACTGTCAGACAAAAAGCCACCACAAAAATAGAAGGGGCTATATATATAAACATTATGAAAACCAGTTTTAGAAGTAGGTCTTTCATGGAAATGAAATTTTCCAAGAGGCACTGCAAGCAAAGCTCACAAAATGTATTCATCTGAATAATAATAAATAGTGACCTTGACCTTGCAGACATATATACCTACTTTGATAATGCCTGGTACAGAACAATGGCTATTGATTGTATTACTCTAAACTTACAGGTATATTTGGCTGTGCTATTCCATCAAATCTGGCACATGAATCGTAGACATTATTGGCTATGAATGGTTGTGGATGTTGTGTTGGATAAGCTCCTTGTTGTGGAGGTGCCTAAAATATAAATTTTTTTACAATATGTAGGTAAAAGATCAAACTGAAATGAAAGATATACAAATTTTCTACAAAAGTAGTCTGCTCAATTCAATTGTTTATAGATATTGAACCAAAAATGAGAAATGATGGCTTTCTGCATCTGATATATCAGCCATTTAAAGAGAAAGATTTAGCAGGGTGTGGACTCCTTCTTAATAAACAAGAAACTGCTTTCTTTGTTCTGACATAAATATTATGAAAGACTGTTAAGAAGTCGAACCTAAACAGTTAGGGTAAGTATGGACACTACATTTAAGCTTGATACAGCTCTGAAATTGGATTGTGATTACATATTTGACACAGCATAGGTTTCTGACACAGAATGAATGTGGTCAAAGAACTCAAAAATTTGAAATTGGACTTATACCTATTATGGTCCAATATCCAAAATCAACACGGTTAGATTCAGCATATCCAAGTACACCAAGAATTTAATTTATTTATTTGTTAATGGTCAATATAAGCTAAGTTTTTAAATGGGTTCGCTTCATCAAAAAAAAATATATACAGCACTCTGAAAATTAATTAAAAAAGGATAACAAACAAACCAACCACGAAGTTCTTCAAAAAATTTACAAAAAAATGAAAAAAACAATTTCCAAAATATCATTCATCATTATTACAATGTCTTTAAAAATCTATAAAATTACCTATATTTTTCAAAATATCTAATAATGAACTGTAAATTTCAAACTTTATTTATACATAATGTCTTCTCTAAAATAAGAATTTGATGCAATATCTATTTTAGCTATGAATCTACTTATTGTGCGATACAGCTCTGAATTTGTGGTTAAATATTTGACATAGCATAGGTTTCTGACAAAGAATGAATGTGGTCTAAGAACTTAAAAAAATTGAAATTGAACATTTACCTATTATGGTCCAATATCCAAAATCAAATACATGGTTAGATTCGGCATATCAAAGAACCCTAAGAATTCAATTTTTGATGAAATCAAACAAAGTTTCATTTTAGACCCTTTGGATCTTAATGTGGACCAATTTAATAACGGGACCAAAAATCCAAAATCTAAATACACGGTTAGATTCAGCATATCAAAGAACACCATATATTAAATTTTTCTTGAAATCAAACAAAGTTTAATTTGGACCCCGAGTTGGACCAACTTGAAAACAGGGTACAAAATCAAAAATCTAAATACATGTTTGAGTTCAGCATATCATAGAATTAAACCCCATTGAAATTGGTCAGAAAATAAGCAATTTATACAAAGTATTAGAAACGTATTGCTTTTGGCCCCTTTTTCCTAAACTGTATGGGCAATAACCCCCAAAACCAATCACAACCTTCCTTTTGTGGTATGGAACCATTTGGTACAATTTCATAGAGATCCATACACTAATACACAAGTTATTGTTCTGACACAAGAAAAATGCTTGTTTTGGCCCCTAATTCCTAAACAGGTAGGACAAGAACCCCCAAAATCAATCTCAACCTTCCTTTTGTGGTATAATTTCATAGAGATCCATACACTTATACTCAATTTATTGTCTGGAAACTAAATGTCTTCGAACGATGAGGATGACGACGACAAAGTCATAACATTATAAGATTTTGCGATCGTATAAAAACAATAGAATATTTAGACAATAAACAAAGTATAAACTCTTATTTTTTATGATAAAATTTATTTCATACTCCTCAATATTTACTTTATATATCAAAATTGCTTATGCTGTTAAAACTTCTGCTCAACAATAGCGAACATTTAAGTTATTACAAAAGTATTCAGAAAAATCAACAGGTAAATGGATGGTAAACTCACAAACATGTTTTACCCTGCAATATTCTTTATTTGCCTGTCCCAAGTTAGAATCCTGTAATTTGGTAGTTGTCTTTGGTTGCTGTCTGTCATATTCAATTTTCATTTTTGTTATGTGATAAATCAGGCCATATGTTTTCTTGTTTGAATGTTTTAACATTTTGTCATGTCTGTGCCTTTTACAGCTGGCTATATGGTATAGGTTTTTTGCTCATTGTTGAAAACGGTATGGTGACCTATAGTTGATTACATCAGTGTCAATTGGACGCTTGTAGATAGTTGTCTCATTGGCGATCATTCAAATCTCTTTATTTTTATATTGTATACTTTTTATTTCCATTTCTGCCCTGCCTCTTAATAATATTGTAACATTTCATAAAATTTTAGTGTTATCATATTTAGCCTTATATATATACATTTTCTACATGTACTGTACCATCAATAATTTTGTCAATTGTATAAGGTTGTCCATTAATTTTCAAGTAAAACAAATGTATTGACTAACCAGACTACATAAACTAATGAAATAAACTGATATAAACATGTCAGTGCAGTCATTATGGGAAACCCTTAAATATATTGTGATTAAAGGAATAAAAGGACAACAAGTAACTATATACATGTTATTAAAGATACTTACATATGAATAGGGTGGTGGTGGTCCCTGGGGTGGTGCACCATAGGCTCCAGGTGATTGATAAGATTGTGCCATGTGTGTGACTGTCATACCTGGAGCTGGTGAACCATCTGTTAAATACAAAGGTTTTTACTTTAAGTTAAAACCAACTTTCATTTTCATCAAAAATTCATTGGACATTATGCAAAATCATGTTTTCTGCATTGTTCATAATTTTGCTTTATGAAATCTGATTTGAAGTAAGCAGCTGGTATAAAAGAGGAAAAAGGAATGATTTTTAAATGCACATCATTAGATTAAGTACATTAAAACTTTGAGCTAAATTTGCCTGTCAGTAAGTGCAATCACACTTTCATAAGTTATACTATTATTTAGCATTTTAGTATTGATTTACTTGTATCTGAGGTTTTTTTGTCATTAATAGAATGTAAAGGAGGAGGTATGATCAGATGATTAAAGCCATTATTTAGCCCCTGAAATCACAAAATGATTGATGTCCAACCATGAAAAGTTTCGCCAAAATGGACACATTATTCGCGCTTGATACAGGTCTGAATTTGAATTGTAATTAAATATTTGACACATAATAGGTTTCTGACACAGAATAAGTGTAGTCAAAGAACTTAAAATTGGTTATATGATTTGAATTTATATTCAATTTTTTGCTTTTGTGCAATACACTATGCTGTTGAATATTAACCCCCTTTTCCCCAAAAAAAATATTTGAAGAAATTTTCTTTTAATTTCTGAAATCTGTAATGAGAAAATTATAGCCCCCACAAATTTTTATTTACCCCTCCAAAATTTTTTTTTCTCAACTCCCCCTTTCCCTTATTCCAAAAATAATCTCAATTCAAATTTCTAATGGAGTTTGCAACCATAACTACTCATTTAAATACATCATAAAATATTAAAATATAAAATGACATACAGTCATGGTTAAAATTAATATTAATTAATAGTAACTTCTAAAAATAAATTTACAGCTAATCATCTCAAGACAATCATCATTTCTTAATACACATAATTTACAAGCAGTGTAAGGGAGGTAATCAAACATATATACAACAGCATTCTTTAAATGGATTGGATTACCTCCCTTACACTGCTTTTAAATTGTCTAAATTGTCCTTTAACCATAAAAACCCTTGTTTTTCCCGTTTTTTTGCCCCTCATTGCTAAATGGTTTGAGCCATAACCCCCTCCCCCATAACCATCCCTTTGTTGTATGGAAACTTGTGGTATAATTTCAGAGAGATTCATACACTTAAACACAAGTTATTGTCTGGAAACTGCAAAAATGCTTATTTGGGCCCCTTTTTTGGCACCTAATTCCTAAACCTATGGGACCATAACCCCCAAAATCAATCCCAACCTTCCTTTTGCAGTTATAAACCTTGTGTTAAAATTTTATTGATTTCTATTTATTTATACTTAAGTTACTATCCAGAAACCATCTGTCTTCGGACGACGCTGACGACGACGACGATGACAACGTGATACCAATATACGACCAAAAATTTTTAATTTTGCGGTCGTATAAAAATCTTTTATTCATATCAAATACAAAAGATGATCATGAAATGCTCATAACCCATAATTAATGCTCTTTCGTATTCACATATGATATAGATTGTTAGTGTTAATAAACAGTGTGTAACTATATATGTTGTCTGATGAAATGGCTCACAAGGCCTTTGGGAAAGAAAATCAAAATGTATATGTATATCATGTATATATGACACATCAATAAAACATTCCATATAAATACTTACGAACAAAACTGCTAGTGTATCCTGGTGGCCCTTGCTGATATTGTTGTGTAGGGTATCCAGCAGTGGGATAACCCTGGGTAGGGTAACCAGGTGTTTGGTAAGGTGACTTATTTGATTTTCCTGGAGAAAAACAGTAACAGAATTATTGTCATACATATAACTCAATGATAAATAATACCAATAGTTACAGGCAGAGCACAAAAATCAGGATAGGTGAAAAACACAAAAGAAGTATGTTTGCAGAGGATACAATGTACATGTATATATGTAGCAGAAAAAAAAAACTGTTTCTAATAAGACACACTTTTGCAGGATTCCCAGTTTCTCAAAAATGCCAGATGACCAACAATTTATTTTAATGACCCAGATTTAATCATACATGTAGACCTAGGTTTTTTTCACAAATCATCTGCATAACACCTAAATAAATAGGGAATGTGTCCATGGGACACAGATGATGCCCCCACTTGTATATCATGTAAAGTTATAAAGGGACATAACTGAAGAACGGTAAAAGTTACACTACCTAAATTTGTACTTGATCTGAGTTTTGTGGTAATAAGTATTGTGTAAGTTTCATACCATTTGGTTGAGGCAAACTTAAGTTGGAGAACGGAATAATCGGAATTGAAAAATTCAGCAATTTTTCAATTTGTAAAGGGGCGTAACTCTAGTACGGTTAAAGTGACGCCACCAAAATTCATGCTGTCATGTCTAACCATGCTGACTCAAAACTACAGACATGACAGAAGAGATCCCCATGTGTTGCCCAAGCTGGACACTGACAAGTGACATTATATTGGTAACTAATATATAGCTAAATACAGCAATTTTTTTAGTTATAACATTTACATTCATGACATTACAGATTGTAGCAAGGATAACCAGATAAGTTCTGACAGCATTTTAAGATAACTATCATGAAAATATAGATTCCACTACTGAAACAAGTGTGTTACAATATTTCTCCACTCGAGACAGTTAAATTTTAATATTTAAAGTGCAAGGCTTGCCGAGCTTTTTAAATAATAAAAATTTAACTGTTGAGAGTGGAGAAATATCGTAATACACGAGTTATACGTGTAGTGGTGGAATCTGTTTCTCTAATGAATTTTATCCTTCCTTTTCAAAGAATTGCAGAAAGTTGTGTTCTTTATATGTGACGTTATCAGGTATGGTCGCCTTTTTTCATGAGGTCACAATAGGAAAACTCAGAACAAAGAAAATTTGACGTCATAATTAAATTTCGACCAATCATTTGCCAAGAACAGATATTTCACTAGTAAGAAGAAATATTTTTCTCACACCGATCAAGAAATGTGAAAAAAAAGAACAAAAATTAGAGAAACAGAGAAACGGAACATGTTTTTTGTGAAAATGCAATCTTATCATGCTTATATTGAGGATTCATTAATTATTGTTCCTGGGATACCCATATTCATATATTTTTTGGGGTATAGATAAACCATGAAATATTCAACAATGTCAGAATTTTCTATAGGTTTGTATGTACATGTAGACTTTGACAAAACCAGAAAATCAAATATCCATGAAAATACCATTTTTTCTCAATCCAAAAAAAATAAATGACTCCAGAGTGGTAAATGTCATTCAAAAAAGGTGATTGATCGCAATTCTGAAACTTATGCATTATTTAAGTGGTTTAACATCACAACCATCATGGTTAACAAGGCATCAATAGCAGAGCTGCTGTACTTATAGATTATCGTTGGTCATCTCAACGAGATTGATTTTCTCGCTTGAGCCGGTATGGCGAAAGCGAGAAAAGCAATCGAGTTGAGTTGACTAATGATAATCTGTTTATCGCTATTTTACCTATGACGACGTTGTCAATTTCATGTCAATTTCATTAGCAACGCCACGTGCCTCCTTAGTTTCTAGCGATAATTTTCCATCTCAAGCGAGTAGCATGATATGAAAAATTATCACAAAAAAAAGATTAAAGGAAAAATGCACAAAATAGCGATAATAATATATATCATGTATATCTGGACAACTGATCTCTGATGGAACTGCTACAAAAATGTAGCTGACATGAACATGAACCAATAATGAGATGACTGTAACTGACTAAACCTCTACTTCAGTGACCAACAGTGACTGTGCAATATGTGTTTAAAATTGTGGGTTTGTTACAATGACTTGTATATACATGTATCAATTTGTTTATTACCCATTTTTTTTCATGATTTCTTGATTATAAAGAAGCTTCTCTCTAATTTTTTCATTATTCCATGAAGGCAAATTAAAGTTGTTCAAGTTTTAACCACAGATTGTACCTTAATGCTGACTGCTAAAAAAAATCTATATAATTCCATGTACATGATGTATTAGTAAAATTTATAGATTGTCAGGTACATTTGTATGAATAAAAACTAATGCTTTAACAAATGTAGATTCACAAACTTAGCAGCAGTTCATTGTAATGTATTGGCTGATGTAATAGTCTTCATGAAAAACTTGTTTACTTACAAGCTTGAAATAGGTTCTAGATTTTTTTTCAAATTCACGTGTTTAAGTGTCACACAGTTCAGAAAACCTGTGGCTCTTTTCACAAAAAAATCTTACAACAAAAATTGATCCCAAGTTATTTATACGTATGAAATGACTTAATCACTGTATGGAAGCGACACTGGATATTTCGGGTACTAGCTGTAGCAGTGAGAATTTTGTAGTCAAAGCAAAGGATTCCAATTTTTTCATGCATTTGTAATTATTGCATGTGTCTAAAGATTTGTGCAATGATATGTTGGGAAGTGACCTGTTCTCCAAATCATTTAGGAATGTTAGACTTCAGTGTAAATTAAATCTGGATATAAAAAACTACCATCTAGCTAGTACGAAAAAAAGAGGCACTGATTGCTTCAGATCAAGAAAAGTAGTGTCTAAAGATTGGATATTTCTTCCTATTATTCAATTATGACCCACTATAAATATTTTCAGAAATTGGTTTTGAAATGATGTAAATCACAAAGACAAAGTTTCTATAGTGTACAGCAACTTATGTATTGATATGTACCACAGCTTGCACTTTACAACTCATCGCTTCAGCTAGTACCAATATACAGTGTCACTCTCATATTATTAATTTATAGTAAAATTTTGTGAAATTAGTCCCTGGTAGGTCTCTTTATCATGAACTTTATTTGTCAGAATTCAAACATGCTCAAAATTATGTTCCACTACACAAAAATGTTTTAATTCTAATTCAACACATACATGTACAATAACCAGAGTTTACAACATTTGCCTTACTGTTACATGTATTATACAGGCAAACATCTATGTTGTTGTCTTTGTCAACAAGGATGTAGATTGATAAACAAAATAATAAGTAGAAACATGAGAAATAAGCATGATCTTTTCTCCTCTCCTTTTTACAGACAGTAATCATTCATATGTTAACTTAATAATTTTAGCAGATCTTCAACACTGGGGTACATCTCTTACCTGACATTCTGAAATTTCGTAATAATATTGTTTACAATATTCTCTTGTGAGCTTGGATCATCAGTTATGGTTGACTGATTTCTCACGATTCTTTGTAAAAGATAACAAAAAATATCAGAAAATCTGTATAAAAAGTACTTCTACAAGTTTCTTGATTTGAGATGTATTTTAATACAGATTATTTTGTTTAATTGTCCTAAACTTTTAATGTTTGGATAATAGATTTGTTAAATATTTTAAGATTTGTTATCAGGTAGCTTAACATTTAACGCCCTCTGTGGGGAATTTTTCTACAAACGGGAGACAATCCAAATGAGGTCAATCGCTATTGATTCCATAATGAAATGAAATTCAATAGTAAACGACTACATAATTGGTAAAAAAAACTTCAAATAATGTAACAAAGTTTCCATTTGTATATATTAGTCATATTTCATAACAGTTTAGTATTTGAGTACAATAGATTTCTCGAAAATAAACGCACTTTTGTCAAAAATGATATGGACGGTCGCCATTTTGAAGAGGTTATCTTTTAAAACAACGGATTTTGTGTATAAGTTCTTTGTAATTCAAACATCTTAACCTATCAGATAGTATTCCTTTGAATGGTTAAATTTCACTTTGAACAAATAATGTACTTTTTTTACATTAAATTTAAAAATGAAACAGAAATATACTATTCAACAGATAAAGGAAGACCAAGGAACTGATTATTCATCTTTATTTTTATCAATGACACTTTTAACAACAGGGAAAATAAAAAGAGTTAAACATCTTGAATTTTACTGATTTTGACAGTTAGTTGGTTAATTTTATGAGAAAGAATGAGAACCTGTTTCAAGTTGAGATGCAACAAATGTTTACACAATATACTTGTGTACCTTGCCATATTGTCAGCTCTTCATTGTCAGTATGCACTTTACAAGACAAAAACAGATTTTGTTTTGTGTGTTTCCAGAAACAAAACAAACGATGAGAAGGATACCTCAATCAGATATTTTTTTCTTTAACTTTCTAATTTAAACTGAACATACTAAATATGTCAATCATTGTCATGATTGCAGACATGTGACAGAGTTGTTAAGCCACAACTGGAGATTTGGAAATTTTCAGCTGTAGTTTGGGTCTCATAACTGGAGATTTTTTATCGACCTTTTTATCGACGGACGCAATGTTTTTTTTGTGTGTTTAAACTGCATATCTTCCTTTTTTTTGTTAAAAGAACAATAATTCCATACCTTTAAACACCTGCATATCCATATTTACTCGATACAAATAGAAGATAAGGGGTTTTCAAATATTTATTCATTATGTATAATTCAAGATAAAGTGATCAACAATCATACATAGTTGGCAAAAAGTACCACTTCTGAACATGCTTGTAACAGAAGGTGTTAAATTGATAAGAGTTGTAGGCTTGCTGGTTGGTAGCTGTCTCCATAAGTTTGGTCAAGGCATTAGGGCCACCATAGTCAGCTTTGCATGAAGTGTAGTAAGCATGGTCTTGACCCTTGGTACTGGATCTGCACCATTTGAAAACAGATCTCCAGGCAGAGTTGAATTTGGCTAGATACTTGGTCTTCTTTATTTGCTGCTGGGGTATTTGGTGATAAAATACGGTTTGCATTTTGTCAAATTCTAAAATTTTAGAATAGTCCAAGACATCTATACTTATATAGGTATTCCATTGGCTTGGATAGAAAACAAGCCATAAATATCATATTTGAGTTGATTTCATTTGTCTTTGAGGTTCAGTAAATGTTCCATGTTTTCAACAGCATCAAATAAATCGTTGTTTATACAACTTGTACAAATTAGTCCATTAAATCCTTTGTCAGTATTTCACTTTTAATCAACCAGGCTTGTGTCTTAAACTAGCTAGTTGATCACCCGGTAATTGCCTATTATCTTTAATTTATTGTTGTATATACAGTTTAATCCTAAACACCTCAGGCTGATTTTACCTATTTTACAACCTCATTTTACCTTTTGACACAAACAGGAAACTTCCGTTTTTCTCGGACTTTTCCCATATCAATTTCGAGTTTCTCGGACTTTTTCTCTGTCCCTATCGATTTTGTAAACAAAAATGTGGACTGAAAATTTTACGAGGTTGACATTTTCAAAAAGCGGAAGATTTCAAATTTAAACGGGAGGGACGGAAGAGGGTCTGAAAAGTGGGAGATTTTGACTCCCGCCGGAAGAATCACATGTATGTGATTGTCAATGTGTCAATGACGACTTTGGAAAAAGACAGCTGTGACATTCATGCATTTTCCCATTACATTTCCAATGTAACAATGCATGTTATTACTTCATAGTAAGCTGATTATTCAATGAGGTCATTTATATCAATAGACCTCTGGCCAACTAATGAAACTAATTCCTAAAGAAAAATCTTGAAATTGGTCTATGCAATTTAAGGCCAAATAAAATATATGCATGTTTCTGGTTACTCGACCGACCCTTTTTTTTTGCGACTGTTTTGCTGACCTTAACATTTTTATCCCGATTTCTGAAATTTTTCAACTGACGAAAACAAACGACTCCTTTCCAGCGACATCTGATGTTTTATATTTATCAAAACAAGTTGATGAAACAGGATGTTTTTAATTTCTATTAAAGATATTCAAAGATACAGACAATTTATTTCTTTAGAAACGTGTTGAAACCATTGACTTTGTGGATTGATTATTTCAAAGAAACAACAATGTTTCTGTGCAAACAAATCAGATTATTTTCTTAACTCCGGCACTCGTTACTTCCAGATTGCTTGTGAAAGATTATTATTGTTATTTCTTAATTATTCTGTGTCGGCCATTGAAAAATTTATACAAATCAACGATCGGATTCAGACCAACCATGATGGAAATCCATATTTTTATGATAAAAACTACAGACTCATGAATGGCACAGCTGAAAGATGAATAACGATCCCAAAGTGAAAAATACACAGCAAGCAAATAATTAACATTTGTTTGAACTCCTCGTAGTTACATGTATTTATATTACTGTAATGCAAATGCATTCAGTGTTCTCCCAGGCCGTTTTAGCGTCGCGGTGCTGCGACGCTATATTTTTTCCGTGATGCTATAATAATTTCGCGACGCTATAATTATTTTGAGGATGCTATTTTCTTGTCTCTATCGTAAAACCATGTCCGAAATTTTGAACTTTCATCTAATTACCGCTTGTGATCATAAAAATTATGTCACCTTTAATTGTAATCCCTGCAAGTCGGACACTAGAGACAATTTAGAGTGATTAAATAGGTGTTAATTGCCCTTTGGGTGATAACTGTTTGGATACAAATACCCCAAGCTGACACTTGTGACATGACTTATACCACGTGGTCCAATCGCAAATTTCGACATGCAGAAAATGTAATCAGAAAATCATAAAACAATTCGAAATCTACGTTTGCATAATGAAAATTCAACGATACAAACGATTTATCTCTTTAGAAAAGAGGTTTGGTCGTATGTTTTACTACTTTCAAAAATTACTTTCCTTCCTTCCTGTACTACTTGTCAATCAAGACCGTATATAAAACATTTCGATTTTGATCTAAATAAGTTTGATACTTATTTAGAAAGTGATCATAATTGGCTTTGGTTAATGTTTCATCCCTTTAATGCATTAAAAGCGTCATATGCATTCCCAATCTCTTGTCAAATATTGTTTATTTTCGTAAATTTTCCTTTCGGCCGACATTGAAATATTTGTGTAAACTACGGATCGGAACCGGGCCAGATACGATAAAAATCCGCACAAATGGTACAGTTGACAGAAAAATTATCTCAAAAGAGAAAACTACGATTTCAAACGCATTAACTGACTAATTGTTAGAACTTCTTACTAAATGTATTCTTTTGAAAATGCATTGTTTCAATATACTGATTAAAGTAGCACAACTTTTGTTAAAAATATATATCATTTTGATATAAAGAAGCAACTGGGACTAATTCATTGAGTACCATGAAACAATGAATTTCATAGACATGACAAAGAAAAATTGAAATTTTATTGCTATATGATACTTTCTCTTCCCTTTTATATAAAATTCATTCATTCACTCATTCTTTAGTTGGGTAGGTAGGGTAACTGGAACCACACATTTATTTATATTTGGCCCAAGAGGAAAAAATAACTATAAATGGATATAGAAAACATAAATTGAAACAACTGTTATCATGGGTATAGTTTAATTGTATTCTCAGTTATGATTTGAACAATATAAACATATAACATAAAGGAAATAGAGCATCGCCGCGACACGACAAATGACATTGAAAAAATAGTTTTTTACGCCAAATGTGATGCTATCTAAAATTTCTGGGAGAACACTGGCATTGTTCCAATTCATTGATTCAAGTTGCTTTTAAAGTTGTTAAATTTATATATCTTTTAATGAGAAACAATGCATATCATAATAGATATAAGAAGATTAGGTATGAGTGCCAATGAGACAACTCTTAACCATTATAGGTCAAAGTACGGCCTTCAACACGGAGCCTTGGCTCACACCGAACAGCAAGCTATAAAGGGCCCCAAAAATGACTAGTGTAAAACCATTAGTCATCACTGAACATCAGGTCCCTGACTTAGGACAGGTGCAAAAAAATGCAGCGGGTTTAAACGTTTTAATAGATTTGAATAGTTTGGTATTTTAATAATTGATGAGTGAAAATTACTTTTCCTTTTATTTTTTTTCTTTCAAAATGCAATATTGCTAGATATTTTGTTGGTAGTTCCTAACAGGAACTAGTGGAAAAATATAATTGTGTAACTAGTCTATAAATGACAATTTAAGACATAAACTATGACAACTGTTACTGTAATGTTAACTTTCCTTTTTTAAAAGTCTCACCACTTTTCCTTATCAGTTTATAAAGTTCAGAAGTCGCTTCACCCTATGATACTGAAGTAGTGTGAGCCTTCCACCTGCTAGTGGCCTGCATATAATGGGAGGGACATATACATTCCATTTGATTTTCATATTTCTATAACCATTCCAGAGCATCTGAGATCACCATTGGTTTTTGTTGAGGTTCATATGTTGCTATCAAACCACCACACAAACCGTACATATAGCTGTATTAACATATTCATGGCATGATACCACACTATTAGATATAAATGAATATGCAGGTTTGCAAAGATTAAAGATGCAAATTAAAACCAATTATAAAGCAGTGATATATAGAACTCACTCAGTCACAGTCGAATCTATGTGTGACGTCACCCCCACCAACCCCCCTCGAATAGAAAAATATAAAAAATTACCTACCTACCTACCCTATTTTTAAAACTGATGTAATAGGAAACACACATATTTTTTGTTGTTGGCCTAATTGCTTAATAAATGTGTCAGACTAGTCTGATAATTATGCTGTGAAAGACAAATATTGGCAACACACTTTTCTGAATGTCTGTTTAGCAAAAAAATTGTGATCTCATATTGGCAGCCAAGATCATATAAAATATAATGAAAGGTTTAAATACAGGTTTTCGCTTTCCCTTTATCATTTTTATTGTGTTTACAGCTTAAATATTGTACCCACTAACTTCATGAACTTTTTCTGTATGAATTTTCAGATTTTTATGTAAAAAAAAAGAAATTGATTGTAAAAACATCATTTTGTGTTTAATTTTTACAGAACATGTGCTTAATTTTGGATATATCATATATCGAATTTTACAGAAAAAATATTTTCTTCAAAAATTTTTTGTCTCACTGTTTTTTGGTTAGTCAGATGACTGAGTTGACTCAATGTCTGACAGTCCTTTGATGAATTTTGGGAAGCTTGACTAACTAAGCAAATCAGTTTTAAGTTAATCCTTTTGAATGAATTTCCTTTATATCTGAGCTAAATGCCATTGGTCTAACAGTTCTGTCTGTCAAAATTTATGTTGGACTGCCAAGATAATTGTCTGTTTGAGTGTACTATTGTGAAGACCATAGGATTATATATATATATAGATGTCTTATTTTTTTTTTTTTTGGTGTTGTTAAGTTACTGTCTCACAAGCTCCACAAATTTCATCAAAAACTGTCAGACATTTGGCCAGAAAGACGGCAATGATTCTTCTGATCAAATATATTTTTTGGGAAACATTTGTTAAGAAAAAGATCCTTTTTCCCTGTTCCCAGTTCTGATTCTGTATCTGGTATTTAGGACATACGTGTACTCTGTACGCTATAAAATAAGCACAAAGTAGTAATGTTTCAAAGAATTTAGATGTTTTCTACATGATGAACTGTGAATTTAAAAGAAAAAGTTCGCCGTTACTATATTTAAGGTATAATCACAATTGACAATGAGACCAATGTGTGTTTACTCTAACCGTCTGGAAAAAAATATGGTGGGTATTTTTTCATTGGATTGACAAACCCATGCCAGATATAGCATTATCAGGTTCCAGAATCAGATCTTGTAGTCACTACTACATTTCCTTACTTCTCATTAGCAGCCATTTGTTGACATTGTTTTGTCAGTCAGACATGTTTTTACTCAGTATATACAACACATGTTGGCAATTTTTGGCATTACGCTAGTGGTTGAATAATATTTGTGAAAACATTATTTACCAATTTTCAATGAAAAAAAGTTAGGGTCGGCTATGGAAAATTAGGGTCAGTTGGGGTAAAGTATACTGGGTTTTTTTTTTTGCCTGACAAGAAAACAATAATGCTTCATTGTTTTGATGCTTGGCTGCAAATTATGAGGTCACACATTTTTGTTAACCAGTCATTAGGTCTGGTGAGTTGGCAAAATTTATCCAAAGGAATTTGAGAAGCCTGTTCTCATCGACATATTTTGTATACCAATAATGAATATCTTCCAAAGTTTATACCAATTCTGTATATTTGTATGCATTTTAAACATGTCTTCAACACTGAACATTTGCTGAATGTATTGTTTCTTATGTTATTTCCTTTTGTTTGAATTTTAGATCCAGATTTTATTAATTATAAGTTCCCAATATGGATATCAACTGACATTGATGTGATAAATTTCTTCTTGTGACATTAAACTGAAGATTTGGATAAGATTTTAAAAATGGCAGGATCACGTCAGAATCCACATGGATTGAAGCAAATTGGATTAGACCAGATTTGGGATGATCTGAGAGGAGGAATCAAACATGTATACAACAGACAGAGCATGGCTAGAAACAGATACATGGAACTATACACGTATCCTTTTACATTGTGTGTGTGACTTTGTGATTCGTCCAAGGTTAATTATATCAAGTATTTTCAGTTAAAACTGTTCAATCCCATCTACATGATCTATGTGTTCCACTGTATATTAAACTGGGTTTTTAAATGTTAAATGGATCCATGGAAAAATGTAAAGTTTGGCTCAGAATAAATTTTTTGTTATAAGGAACTTTGTGGTTCAATTGGATTTAATTAATACCAGTGAACTTAGTTAGAAAAACAAGGTTTAAACTTAAATGGAAAATGCTCTGAACTTTTTGTATTGCATCAATACATTTGAAAATATGAGTCCAATATAAAACATTATATAAATAACACATAGCTGAGAGGGTGATAGAGCAGATTGTTACCCCGAGAAAACATTGTCAACTGAGGCGAAGCCAAGGTTGACAATGTCTTTTGGAGGGGTAACAATCTGCTCTATCACCCTCTCAGATATGTGTTATTTAATTTATTATACTGAATGTTCTGTTATTACTGTCGATTAAATTTCAAATTCAAAGTAATAAACTATGACGTCTTGTACATAAAAACCATCCGTATTTAATAAAGTGCACACTTGATCAAGCGTCTCCATGAAGGGTAATAGAGTAAATTAACACCCTCATATTAGTTATTCAAAATATGGCATTTTAACGTGAAGTATAATAAATCATTTTTGTCCCCTGCGCAATGCGTTGGGGGGACATAGAAATACTGGGCTTCCGTCAGGTCTTGTTAGCGCTTTAATGTGTACAATTCTTGCTAGATTTTTATGAAATTTATATTATAGGTTTATATCATCAATGTTTTTGACGAGTTTGAAAATCAGTGCCAATCAATTATTTTTAAAAGAGTTATATCCTTTGGAAATATTGATTTTTATGGAAAATTGCATTGTTAGCACTCTCATGTGAACAATTCTTGCCAGATTTTTATGAAATTTATATTGTAGGTTTATATCATCAATGTTTCAAAAAAATTCGAAAATCAGTTTCGATCAAATATTTTCAATGAGTTATGCCCCGTGGGAAAATTAATTATAACAGAAATGGCATTGCATTTGCTCAGAAGCCTTCATTTCTCTAAGATATTTATTAATTTTTTTTAAAGAACAACAAAAAAAGTGTTTTTTTTTAGTTATTGCCCTTGTACCTTGGATAAATAAAATATGTGCAACGTGGGGGACATTGGAACTCTGTTCTTTTATTTTATTTGAATTTTCCTTTTAACATGAACATTGCAAACTAAATGTCTATCATGTAAACTTGTCATTAAAACAAATATTGCTTCCTTAATGTTTACTTAGACATGTTTACAATTACTGCACAAGTGTTCATCAGTCTGGACAAGCTGGTCAACAGTCCTCTTCAAGGGCTCAAGGTGGGCGTCGCCCAAAACCACCCACAGGAGGAGCCCAGTTTGTTGGATTTGAACTGTATAAAAGACTGAAAGATTTTCTTAAATCCTACCTGGTGACAGTGTTGAGGGTATGTTACACATGTTATACATGTACTTTGTTTTGCTTGAAATCAGGCTAATCAAGTTGATTTATATTGAATATTATCCAATATTAATTTTATGTACATGTAATAAAAAGTCCTAGACAATTTTTCTAGCCAATACAACAAATGCATACAGAAAAAAATCTACCTTTGACTTTTTCTTGAAATTTTGACACAATATTCTTCTTAAAGCAGTACATAGTTGATTGCAAAAGAAAAAAAATGGGGGTCCATGTGCTCATTTTTATGCCCCCGCTGTAGCGGAAGGGGCATTAAGTTTAACCCGTAAATCCCAAAATTGGTTTCCATTCTCTAACTTTAGTTAGCCTCAGCCAAATGTTATGAAACTTATACACAAAGCTTATTAACACAAAACACAGATAAAGTTTGAATTTGGGTGGCGTTATTTTTACCTTACTAGAGTTATGCCCTTTACAAATGGAAAAATTGCTAAATTTTCGTTTCAGTTCTCTAACTTAAGTTTGCCTAAACCAAATGTTATGAGTCTTATACATAATGCTTATTTCCACAAAACACAGATCAAGTTTGAATTTTGGTGGCGTCACTTTTACCGTTCTAGAGTTATGCCCCTATACAAATGGAAAAATTCAGCATTTCCGTTCTCTAACTTAAGTTGCCTCAACAAATGTTATGAATCTTATACACAATGCTTATAACCACAAAAAACAGATCAAGTTAGAATTTTGGTGGCATCACTTTTACCGTTCTAGAGTTATGCCCCTTTACAAATAGAAAAATTGCTTAATTTTTTTGTTTCCGTTCTCTAATTTAAGTTTGCCTCAACCAAATGTTATGAAACTTATACACAATGCTTATTAGCACAAAACTCAGATTAAGGATGAATTTGGGTAGCGTCACTTTACCGTTCTTGATTATGTCCCTTTATAACGTTATTTGCAAGCAGGGCATCATTTGTATCCCATGGACACATTCCACATTTATTTAGTTATAAATAGAAAACCAATTACTTATAACATTTTCTTCAACAGGACGGACAAGATTTTCTTGATGAACAGGTATTATCTTTCTATACCAAACAATGGGAGGATTATCAGTTTTCCAGTAAGGTATTAAATGGAGTGTGTGCCTATCTGAACAGACACTGGGTCAGAAGAGAATGTGATGAAGGAACTAAAGGCATTTATGAAATTTATTCTGTAAGTACAAACAGAAGAATAAATAGGTTATTAATTAGTTCATGTGCAAATCCTGGAAATCTCAGCCTGGTTGTAAGTCTCCTGAACTCAGCTTGTCTGACTGACACAGAGACGACTGGAAATTTTATCAAGGGGATTTCCAAGTCTTTCATTCTTTGTACCCATCCGATGTTAAAATGGATTTGATAACAACAACATGGTGTGAAATGGTGAGCTTCAAAGAGTTGAATAATATTAATCCTTTCCACCTATCCACATGGCAGTTTATTTGGCTGCTGTCACCTTATACTAAATCCACCTAGATATTTCTGTAAAACGATAACATTACAGCTTAAAGATACATCCAATTATAATTTTATGTTGTTAATAGGATCTACATAAGATTTGTAATGACAGACAACTTTGCCACCTCAATCAGTTTTGACAAACTTATAAAAAATAAAAAGATGTGCTATAGTTGCCAATGAGACAACTCTCTACCAGAGACCAAATGACATAGAAATTAACAACTATTGGTCACCGTTCTATTATTAGTATTGCTTGTGACAAACTAAATTTGGTGAGGGCCAGTTAGTCTTGACAGGCAAAAAAAGGTATGGCTTTTTAGCATATTAATATTGTTTCCCTTTGAATTTGGACAAATGCATTTAAAGATTTATGTCAATACTGCATTGATATCATTTTAGCCAGATTTTGTAAGTTAATGGATTGTAGTGAGGATTAAAGTAGCTGTTTATTTTAGGAAATAGGGAGAAAACTAAAAAAAATAGAGGAAAATTGCTTTACGCACTATCTTTGTTTGTTTCAGCTTGCATTAATTATATGGAGAGACAATTTATTCAAACCGCTGAATAAACAAGTAACAAATGCTGTGCTTAAACTGATAGAAAAGGAGAGATATGGTGAAACTATTAACACTAGACTTGTCAGTGGTGTAATTAATTGTTATGGTGAGTAAATATGGTGAAACACTTAACACTAGACTTGTCAGGCCACAATTAAAAATATTTCAGTTTGACCAAACCCGACCCATGATGACTGGGTGTGGGTAGGTAGGTAGGCAAATTCTTTTTTTTTTTATCAGAATTTGCATGAAAATATTAAAACAGTATTTTTTTCCGTCAAACCTTTGTAGAGACAATCAAAAGCCATGAATTTAAGACCTCTATAAATTAGTCTACTATATAGAATTAAATCACTCAACAATAAACTGAACTTTATGATTTTCCTTTTCTTTGTTGACATTGTTATTTTCCTCTTCGTCCGATTCAGAATGGTATCTTTCACAGTAAAAGTAGCAAACTTAAGTTTATTGTCAAATCCCTGTACAACCTCGATAGGTTCACTCATGTCAGGCTCGAAAGTTTGTAGCCCGCTCTTGTCGGATACAGTAACAACGACTTCATCGGTTTTCCGCATGTCCATCTCATCAGGATCGGCAACCTCATCAAAAACATCATTCCAGGTTTTCTTATTGTTAAAGCGATAAAGCCTATTAGACACAATAGGCTTTATTTTTGGTTTATTTTAAGTAGTACAGACGACGACAGCGTAAAAAAACTGTTTGTCATTTTCACATGTTTTACTTCTTTACGTTCATTAAATCAGAAGATAAAAACCGAGAACATCGAATATCGATTAACTGTGTCTCTTACATGCTTTCTTTCAATCTTATTCACAGTTACTTTCAAATGCAAAGACGAGGAACATTAAGTTTTATATGATGACGGAGCAGACACGAAAAAAATCTGAAAAAAAAATTCTTCAAAAAAAAACGGCAAAAAAAGAATTTGAGTCAGCGGGTTTTTTTTGGGTCGGTCGTGTTTGGGCAAACATACAATATTTTTATTTTGGCCTCAGTGGTGTAATTAATTGTTATGGTGAGTAAATATGGTGAAACCCTTAAAGAGGTACTAAACGCACATAACAAGTAATTCTTATCTAAAAGTTCAAATAACCTATTTAATAATTTTATTGCTCTTATATTTCTACGAAATAGGTTTTATATCTTATTTTCTAGTAACAAAAAAAATTAATATATATTTACATATAAAATAGGCCTGAGATTTAGGACACAGACATAGATTATAATTGTATAATTTGTCTCTATGGCAAACGTACTGAAAGTTACAGGACAGAAAGTAACAAATGTGTTAGTACAAAAGTCACACATACTATTTGTTTAGTTTTATTGAAAACATAGGAAAAATTTTGACAATTTTTTAGGTTACTTGCAATATTCCTTTTTTCAATTTATGAAATAGTTCATTTAAACCTTGAGTAATGAATAGATGTCAAATTTTATGCATGAAAAGGATAAATTTATTTGCACTATGTCACAATGAAACCATTTAGGTACCAAGCCACTTTAACAAATTGTTATCTTTACAATTATTTTTCATTATTGTTTTTTTTTCAGAATAAATTTTTGTTTACACAGTTGCCATATATATAAAAGTTATAGAAAAATACAAAAATATTTTGACAAATATCTTCTAATATTAAAAAAAGAATAAACTAATAACTGAATTGTGAATTTTGTATTGTGACTTTCTATCCTACATTCGTCCGTAGGTAGGACTATGCTCGTGATGCTGGTGTCTGATATAACGTTAGTATATATATGACACATATAACAATGTTTTACATAAGGTCCAAAGACTATGACCATCATGTATACTTATACTGATTTCAGTCCATTTAAAAATTTTGCTTGATGTGTAAATCTCGTATAGGTTAATTACAGGTCTATTCGGTATTTTACTTTTA
This sequence comes from Mytilus coruscus, assembly GCA_017311375.1. Lineage (NCBI taxonomy): Eukaryota > Metazoa > Mollusca > Bivalvia > Mytilida > Mytilidae > Mytilus > Mytilus coruscus. The sequence continues at coordinate 131,053,430 of CM029596.1, forward strand.
ATGAAAAATAGCTTAATCAATACATATTCAGGTTTTGCTAAACCAGTCAAGCAGATTACTGTGACTGACAGTACTCAATTCTCCACATTATCTGGATTATAAACTTATATAATTTTGAAATGCTGCTGACACTAAAGTCCTTCGGTAACTAAGTAAGTTAGAAAATTTTATTGTTTTGTAGCTCAGAAAACCCACATAGTTTAATTTAACAAATCAACAAGTTATGCCCTCCATCGCCTTTTGGAAGCACGTGTCGGGAGTGTCCTACTTTGAATGCCGTTTTCGCCATGGAAGACAACATGCACGGTTCTACTTCTGCTTCTACCGTCACTTTAGGATGCACATGTTAATATTTTAAAGAAAAAGGTTGATTTGTCTTCTTCCAAATACTGTCCATATTCAACATGATGAATATTCTGGCAAGTTGTGCTTTTGGGTTTCTAATGATAAACATTTGTTTAAAATATTTATGCAATTATCAAGCCTCGATTAATGTATAACAATATTCTCAATGTAATAATTGTCACCGATATATATCAAAACTGTTATTTTACTTAAGCAAGCCGTGATCTGTTTACATACGATATAACACTTGTATTTGATCAGGGTGACCCACTGTGCGCCACGGTTGGGTATAAGTAGTGAGTCGTGAGTGGCGTGTTTTACTAAATCGTTCAGGTGTTTTCAAATGACAAACTGACAGTAATTTGCAAATATCTCGATAATTACAAGATGAAATTTTATCGGGTTTTTTGCATTCTTAAACATTAATTAGGTACTCTAGAATAAGACAAACATGATTTTAGTGGTTTAGTACCTCTTTAACACTAGACTTGTCAGTGGTGTAATTAATTGTTATGGTGAGTAAATATGATGAAACCTTTAACACTAGACTTGTCAGTGGTGTAATTAATTGTTATGGTGAGTAAATATGGTGAAACCCTTAGCACTAGACTTGTCAGTGGTGTAATTAATTGTTATGGTGAGTAAATATGGTGAGTGAAACCCTTAACACTAGATTTGTCAGTGGTGTAATTAATTGTTATGGTGAGTAAATATGGTGAAACCCATTACACAAGACTTGTCAGTGGTGTAATTATTTGTAACGGTGAGTTTTTATTGTTAAAAAAATATACACACAAAAAAATGTTTTAAAAAAACCAACATTTTAGTTTTTCTATTTTTGTAAGCATCTGATATTTTGGCGTAAATTGATTTTGTTGTTGATTTTTACCCATTTTTATACGACCGCAAAAAATTTTGTGGTCGATATTGGTATAACGTTGGCGTCGTCGTCGTCGTCGTCGTCGCCGCCGTCGTCCGGCGTCGCCGTAAATCGTCGTCCAAGACGCATTGGTTTCGCACTCTAACTTTAGTTTAAGTGAATGGATCTCTATGAAATTTTACCATAAGGTTCAATATCACAAAGGAAGGTTGGGATTGATTTTGGGGTTATGGTACCAACAGTTAAGGAATTAGGGGCCAAAAAGGGGCCAAAAATAAGCATTTTTGTAACTTCCAGACATAACTTGTGTGTTAGTGTATGGATCTCTCTGACTTTGTACCACAAGGTTCCATATCACAAAGGAATGCTGGGATTGATTTTTGGGGGTAATTGCCTCAAAATTTTAGGAATTAGGGGCCAAAAAAGGGGCAAAAAACAAGCATTTTTCTAGTTTCATGACAATAACTTGTGTGTAAGTGTATGGATCTTTCTGAAATTGTACTACAAGGTTCCATATCACAAAGGGAAAGCTGGAATTGAGTTTTGGGGTAATTGCCTGAAACGTTTAGGAATTAGGGGCCAAAAAGGGGCCAAAATAAGCATTTTCTAGTTTCTAGACAATAACTTGTGTTCAAGTGTATGGATCTCTGAAATTGTACTGCAAGGTACCATACCTCAAAGGAAGGCTGGGATTGAGTTTGGGGTGATGAATCATAAGGGGTTCAAAAATTTGGGGGATTTTTTTCCTTTTTCCTTTTTTTCTTTAAAATTTTCCATTTTAAATTGGTTATTTCTGATTTATATTTAAAAGCAAATAATAATGATATGGCAGGAGATACACACCAAACAGGATGTGTAAATTATTATATAATAAGTATTGTGCAATAGCAAGAAATTTTCAATTGCACAGTATTGCAATAGCAAGAAATCTTCAATTGCACAGTATTGCACAATAGCAAGAAAAATCCAATAGCACAATATTGCGCAATAGCAAGAAATTGTCAATTGTACAGTATTTGCAATAGCAATAATTATTCAATTGCACAGTATTGCACAATTGCAAGAAATATTCAATTGCACAGTATTGTGCAAAAGAAGATACTTTGTATAAATTGCTTATTTCTTGACCAATTTCAATGGGGTTTTATTCTTGAATTCTTGTGGTTCTTTAATATGCTGAATCTAACCGTGTATTAAGTTTTTGGATTTTGGGCCCGTTTTAAATTGGTCCACATTGAGGTCCAAAGGGTCCAAAATTAAACTTTGTTTGATTTCATCAAAATTGAATTGTTCAGGTTCTTTGATATGCGAATCTAACGTTTCAGCTTGCATTAATTATATGGAGAGACAATTTATTCAAACCGCTGAATAAACAAGTAACAAATGCTGTGCTTAAACTGATAGAAAAGGAGATATGGTGAAACTATTAACACTAGACTTGTCAGTGGTGTAATTAATTGTTATGGTGAGTAAATATGGTGAAACACTTAACACTAGACTTGTCAGGCCACAATTAAAATATTTCAGTTTGACCAAACCCGACCCATGATGACTGGGTGTGGGTAGGTAGGTAGGCAAATTCTTTTTTTTTTTATCAGAATTTGCATGAAAATATTAAAACAGTATTTTTTTCCGTCAAACCTTTGTAGAGACAATCAAAAGCCATGAATTTAAGACCTCTATAAATTAGTCTACTATATAGAATTAAATCACTCAACAATAAACTGAACTTTATGATTTTCCTTTTTCTTTGTTGACATTGTTATTTTCCTCTTCGTCCGATTCAGAATGGTATCTTTTCACAGTAAAAGTAGCAAACTTAAGTTTATTGTCAAATCCCTGTACAACCTCAATAGTTTCACTCATGTCAGGCTCGAAAGTTTGTAGCCCGCTCTTGTCGGATACAGTAACAACGACTTCATCGGTTTTCCGCATGTCCATCTCATCAGGATCGGCAACCTCATCAAAAACATCATTCCAGGTTTTCTTATTGTTAAAGCGATAAAGCCTATTAGACACAATAGGCTTTATTTTTTTGTTTATTTTAAGTAGTACAGACGACGACAGCGTAAAAACTGTTTGTCATTTTCACATGTTTTACTTCTTTACGTTCGTTAAATCAGAAGATAAAACCGAGAACATCGAATATCGATTAACTGCGTCTCTTACATGCTTTCTTTTAATCTTATTCACAGTTACTTTCAAATGCAAAGGCGAGGAACATTAAGTTTTATATGATGACGGAGTGGACACGAAAAAATCTGAAAAAATTCTTCAACGGCAAAAAAGAATTTGAGTCGGCAGGGTTTTTTGGGTCGGTCGTGTTTGGGCAAACATACAATATTTTTATTTTGGCCTCAGTGGTGTAATTAATTGTTATGGTGAGTAAATATGGTGAAACCCTTAAAGAGGTACTAAAACGCACATAACAAGTAATTCTTATCTAAAAGTTGAAATAACGTATTTAATAATTTTATTGCTCTTATATTTCTACGAAATAGGTTTTATATCTTATTTTCTAGTAACAAAAAAAATTAATATATATTTACATATAAAATAGGCCTGAGATTTAGGACACAGACATAGATTATAATTGTATAATTTGTCTCTATGGCAAACGTACTGAAAGTTACAGGACAGAAAGTAACAAATGTGTTAGTACAAAAGTCACACATACTATTTGTTTAGTTTTATTGAAAACATAGGAAAAATTTTGACAATTTTTAGGTTACTTGCATATATTCCTTTTTCAATTTATGAAATAGTTCATTTAAACCTTGAGTAATGAATAGATGTCAAATTTTATGCATGAAAAGGATAAATTTATTTGCACTATGTCACAATGAAACCATTTAGGTACCAAGCCACTTTAACAAATTGTTATCTTTACAATTATTTTTCATTATTGTTTTTTTTTCAGAATAAATTTTTGTTTACACAGTTGCCATATATATAAAAGTTAAAGAAAAAATACAAAAAATATTTTGACAAATATCTTCTAATATTAAAAAAAAAAGAATAAACTAATAACTGAATTGTGAATTTTGTATTGTGACTTTCTATCCTACATTCGTCCGTAGGTAGGACTATGCTCGTGATGCTGGTGTCTGATATAACGTTAGTATATATATGACACATATAACAATGTTTTTACATAAGGTCCAAAGACTATGACCATCATGTATACTTATACTGATTTCAGTCCATTTAAAAATTTTGCTTGATGTGTAAATCTCGTATAGGTTAATTCAGGTCTATTCGGTATTTTACTTTTAATGAAAATAGCTTAATCAATACATATTCAGGTTTTGCTAAACCAGTCAAGCAGATTACTGTGACTGACAGTACTCAATTCTCCACATTATCTGGATTATAAACTTATATAATTTTGAAATGCTGCTGAACTAAAGTCCTTCGGTAACTAAGTAAGTTAGAAAATTTTATTGTTTTGTAGCTCAGAAAAACCCACATAGTTTAATTTAACAAATCAACAAGTTATGCCCTCCATCGTCTTTTGGAAGCACGTGTCGGGAGTGTCCTACTTTGAATGCCGTTTTTCGCCATGGAAGACAACATGCACGGTTCTACTTCTGCTTCTACCGTCACTTTAGGATGCACATGTTAATATTTTAAAGAAAAAAAGGTTGATTTGTCTTCTTCCAAATACTGTCCATATTCAACATGATGAATATTCTGGCAAGTTGTGCTTTTGGGTTTTCTAATGATAAACATTTGTTTAAAATATTTATGCAATTATCAAGCCGCGATTAATGTATAACAATATTCTCAATGTAATAATTGTCACCGATATATATCAAAACTGTTATTTTACTTAAGCAAGCCGTGATCTGTTTACATACGATATAACACTTGTATTTGATCAGGGTGACCCACTGTCGTCACCGGTTGGGTATAAGTAGTGAGTTGTAGTGGCGTGTTTTACTAAATCGTTCAGGTGTTTTCAAATGACAAACTGACAGTAATTTGCAAATATCTTGATAATTACAAGATGAAATTTTATCGGGTTTTTTGCATTCTTAAACATTAATTAGGTACTCTAGAATAAGACAAACATGATTTTAGTGGTTTAGTACCTCTTTAACACTAGACTTGTCAGTGGTGTAATTAATTGTTATGGTGAGTAAATATGATGAAACCTTTAACACTAGACTTGTCAGTGGTGTAATTAATTGTTATGGTGAGTAAATATGGTGAAACCCTTAGCACTAGACTTGTCAGTGGTGTAATTAATTGTTATGGTGAGTAAATATGGTGAGTGAAACCCTTAACACTAGATTTGTCAGTGGTGTAATTAATTGTTATGGTGAGTTATGCCACTGCCGTGACAGAGGGGCATTAAGTTTTACCCTTGTCTGTCTGTCATCCGTATGTCCCAAAATTAGTTTCCATCCTCTAACTTAAGCTTGCTTCAATCAAATGTACAATGCTTATAAACGCCAAACACAGATCAAGTGTAACTTTGGGTGTCATCACTTTCACTGTTGTGTCCCTTTATAAATAGAAAAATTGGCAAATTTGGCGTTTCTGCACTCTAACTTTATTTTGCTTTAACCAAATGTTATGAAAACTTCCACACAATGCTTATTACCACCAAACAAGTTAGAATTTGGGGCCGTTCTTAAGTTTGCCTTATATTTACAAGTGGGGGCATCTGTGTCTCATGGACACATTCTTCATTAATTTTGGTGCATATTATTCAAAAACTTTAAAAGATAAAAGATGAATGTTAACAGCAAATAAAGGATCAGAAAAGATCAACAAGGTTGTGATTAGGTCAATTTTTTGGGGAACCACTGCTGGAAGGTCAATGATATTTAGTATACAGTTTTATAAGCATTTGAATGTCTCATATATTGAGATTATAAGGCCCCCCTCCTCAGTCATGTCTTTTGACTTTAAAACTTTTGCATACTATACATACTAAATTTTATGTTTTGGTAAGTTCAAAGAGAACCACTAATAGTTAGTCAATGGTAATTGGTATGCATTGGTATTAGCATTGGCATTTCTCATTTCCACTAAGATCTTTTGGGCCTTCACTGTACCTTTAGTCATGGTTCATTGAATTTGAATGTTTTGCCCTGTTTATATGATAAAGTATTGCCATTTACATTTCAATATTTTCTTTACACTATCAAAGTTACATAAAGGTGTAACATCACTATATCTAGGATATTTAGTATATTAATTCTCCCCATACATACAGTTGTGCCCCTTTGAACTTCTTCGCAATTTAAGTATAAGCAGCTAGTACTGTCCAGTGAAAAAAACAGTTGAAACCTTTTGCTGTTATGTTGGCCAATATTTGGTGCCAATCCCTTAAATTATTGCATTTAATACACTTCAAAATAAGTGAAAAATACTATATTTTCTCACCATAACATTTCTTATTCATTAGCAAGAAAGGCAATATATATATATTTTCTCAAAACCCCAATTCAAAGCCCTTATGAATTATTCCTGAAAATATCTTTGTTTACAAATGATCTACATTTTAGTCAAGCTTTGCTTGATTGAAGATGACCTATCAATACAAAGGTCATATATTGAGTGTTTTAACAAATACATTGAGAATATGTTTCTTTTAAGGGCCAAATATCCTATATTCTCGAATCCCTATTTAAGGCCCTCTATCATGTCTATGAATTATGTGTTCAAATAGGATGTCAACAAATTTTGTCCATTTTAGTTGAACTTGGCTTGAATGAAGATGACCCATCTACTAAAGGTCCAACATTAAGTGTTTATAAAGATCACTTTGAGAATCCATTCTTGGATGATACAGAACAGTTCTATACAAGAGAAAGTACAGAGTTCCTCAGACAAAATCCTGTAACAGAATATATGAAAAAGGTACAGTAATTGACACAACTTACTGGTTGAATATAGGAGATTGCGTAAATGTATGAAGTTAAAATTCATTTAGAATGATCCTTGTTATTTCAAATTATACAAGTCATCTTGCATACTGAACTCTTGATTGATTATTTGTAGTGGGGAAAAATATTTCGGTAGAAAAAATCCCTGAATACAACTAATATCCAATTAAATCAAGGTTCACCTTAGGCTATTTATTTATTAACCATAGGGGCTGTCATCCTTTTAAAAATCTGTCTAATGATCCTCTCCTTGAGTTATCCAAATGCAAAGTTGCATTATGTGGAAGACAAATATATATATATAAAAAAATCAAAATAAGGAGATGTGGTATCCTTATTTTGACTATAAATGCCAATTAGACAATTTTCCACCATAAAAAAAAACAATGTAAACAATTACATATCACTGTACTGCATATCATAAAGTAAGCTATAACGGTCCCTTGAATAGCAGAAAGTGACACTGTTCTCCCCAGGCCCTTAAAGGACCTCGGGCCCGCAATGTATAATTTTTTACCGTGTTGGTATCGTTCTTACCGCGATGTATAATTTTTCTCTGTGGTTCTAAAATTTTCAGTGAAAAAAAACGTAAATCGGTAAAGTTTTAAAAGACTTGTTTAAAAATCTTTTCTGTGCGGTATAAAATTTCAGGTGAAATTTGACCTGTTCAAACCAGTTCAACTTCAGTTGTAAAGATTGTTTACATCACATGATCGATTTACCTTATGAGGTTAACCTTGTTGATTGGATTTAATCGATGTTATTAACACTTGTAACATGATTCTTTTGTGTTTTAATTAAGAGATCATAACTTTATGATCACAGATAACTATTTAATGGCTTCACTCACCACCCAAGCGCTGACCTGTGACAAGTCGGCAAATATACTTTATACACAAACAGTGTGGACCCGATAGTTTTACACACGCCAGCAAAATAAAGTTGGATCTTTTGCGTATAAATCACAATTATACATTTCTCAATTCTTATATTATAGTATTATATGTATGATTAAACCATGGCCAAAATTATCTTTAATTATGTCAATATGACATATAGTTATTGGATGATAGTCGGGTTTCAAACTATTATCGTATCTGTCAACAGACATTGTACATATTACATTTTCATTTTAAATACATATTCCAACGAAAGTTTTAACCATTTCATAACCAGTAAGAGCAACTTTCCTTTCACTGTTTTAGCCATTTTAGACTTGTTGTTCTTGAGTTGTGGAACTTCACTGATGGAAATATGGGGGACAAGTGTATCATGTTCTTATGGTTTAGCTATTTTTTCAGTGTTCGTCATAATACCTCAAAATTGGCAGATGCCTTTAATATTTAAAATTGTGTATTATAGGCTGAAGCCAGACTAATGGAAGAACACAAGAGAGTACAGTTGTATTTACATGAAAGTACACAGGATGTTTTAGCCAGAAAGTGTGAGAAAGTTCTCATAGAGAAACATCTGGAAATATTCCACTGTGAATTCCAGAATCTCTTACATGATGATAAAAATGATGGTTAGTATTAGAAAATAAGAAAACATTTTGAAGAAATAAGAGGGTTTGCTCCAAAATATTTCCATTGGAAGTGTCAGCAGAAATTTTACCCTTACTCTAGAAGTGGAGCTATATTGCAATCATCTTCTATCTGTCTGTTCATCAAACAGATATTTTTGTCACACTTTTCTCAGAAACTGCTAGACAGGTTGATCTCATATTAGGTCAGCAGCTGGACATGGGTGAGTTGTAATGTGTGAGCACTTTTCCAATCTGGAAGATACATACTTATGTTTGCTAGTAATTCGATTTTTTTGATATGTTAAATGAACTTAATAACTTGAATGTTAGTTGTTCATTGTGTCGATCTTGTAAATAAAGCTTTTTCCAACTAACTTTTACACTTATCCAATTGTCTGTCAGTCTGTCTTTAAGTCCTATCCAAATTTCCTCCTAAATTAATGAATAGATTTTACAAAACTCTCATAAAATGTTCAGTATACAGTGTAAATATGCATTTATTTAATTTATTTTCCTCAGGTTGATTTGTATTGTGTTTTCAGTAGCAAAAAATACGATTTGTCATATCACAAAGAATTTACATGTAGAACCACAAAAGTTTTTCTTTCTTTGTGGATTACAATGACTGAATTTAATTTATACTATACACATTTTCTTTTAGATTTAGGAAGAATGTACCAGTTGGTATCTAGGATACAGGATGGTCTGGGAGAACTGAAGAATTTGTTAGAAACACATATATATAACCAAGGAATGGAAGCTATAGATAAATGTGGAGAGGCTGGTCTGAATGTAAGTGCTTTTCCTTTAAAGGAGTAAGTTTATGAAGGGTTAAAATCCACCCTATGATTTGATGTTTTTTTAATCAGACCAAAATACTACAAATTTCACATAGAAATAGTTGTGCTATAACTATAAATACATAGATACAGTGTTCTCCCCAGAAATTTTTTAAGGCGCAAAATTTCAAGGGCGCATAACTCTATTTTAGAGTGAACTATTGTGACCTGAAGCAATCGGTCATAAATCATTACATGCAATAATGCACAGTATTAATAAACATGATAAAGAATAAGAATATATATATATGAAATAAATTCATTTTAAACACAAAAAGCATTTATATCACAGTCAATTAAATAAGTCAAAATGTATATATAGTTCAAGAAAAATCCTCATGTTCTTCTGGGCCTTCCAATGCTGAACAGCTCCAGAAATATTTATTTCTTCATTTCTGTTCCTTCTAGAGATATAGTAACAAGACAGTTTGTAATTTTGTTGGACAGCCTGTTCCTCAGTCTTTATCTTCTTTAGGGTTGAAAACATCATCTGCCTTTCGCTTAACCCATTTTTTCTTTGCAAAGAACATGTTGATTCAGCATTAAAATTGATTATGTTTAAGATGTTTGGTATACAACTTTTTAAAACAAAAAAATTGTAATGAACCAGCTGACCAGTGTCCGTAGTTTGACATTACGCTTCCGTGTGTATAATTGTCAAAACGTTTCTTTGGCAGGTAGATTGAAACTTGACAAATTCTTCAAAGTTAAAATCAGTGAAATTTTTTACTAGTGACATTATACAAATGCTGCAGCGATTCCGTACATATATTTCCGATGGACGAACTTAACGATCGATGTTAAAAAATTATTTTATTTCTAAAACGTGACAGTTGACAGACGAATTTTACTTGCAAGCAACAATTTTTCACTTTCTAATAAAATAAATCACTCCTAGTTATCTTTGATAAAAGTTTATTTTACTTTTTTGACGTACAAATACTCTCATTCATAAATTTCATCGTAAATTTCTTTAGTAATGTGTATTCAAATTTATCACGTGTATTCATCATGTTCATTGGTCGTGTTTAAATAGATTCTTCTTCTTGACCAATGAAAAAATTTGTTGCTTAAATGGCCAAGTATCGCACACAGACGATGCGTAAATACAATGTATTTGCGATCTATTTCTTCAATTTTTGCACTGAAGTTTTTAAAAACTTTTATTTTCTACTAAAAATATCTATCTTCTTGATGATCATTTATGCTTTAACATGATTACATGGTCTGATAAGGCTGGAACAGGTAAATCAGAGACTTTTGCTAGTTATCACTTATTGCGCAACATCGACCGACCTCTCAGCGGTAATGATCAACTTGACAATTTTAACCAACATTTATAATTAAAATGTGAAAATTAACACGCTGCGGGATCAAGTATTAAGGGACAGCGGCCAATTAAGGCGCTGCAGGATCAACGAAAATATTTTGAAGGCGCTGCGGGACCACAGCGTCATATCGACCTGGGGAGAACACTTTAGATACAAAATAACTTTTTTTTGGCACATCATATTAAAAATGACACAAGTATGCATTATTTGTGTTGTAACGTCAGTTTTGGTCAAATTTTCAATAAATCTTAATAATTTTTAACATATAAATTTACTTTTGCTTTTAGGTCCGAAAAATGCACAAAATCATGTTTTTTGACAATATATCCAAAATGTGCTGAATTTGAAGCCAAGAATGTACTCTAATAAAGAGATTTGTTTGACGTAGTGATAACGCTTTTAAATGGACCCATTTAAGAAACAATTTATGGCCATTTTGAAATTTTATGATAAATTTGAAATTCAAGGCCATATTTGGCCTAAAGTTAACCTTGTCCTTTGATCGTCACTACATTCTATGCCTGTGGATTTCACTCTTTTTACCTGTCCACAATGGGCATCTGATTCACATCCACCTAGTTGTTGTTATCTCTTATTATGTAGTTGTATTAAATACAAAATTAGATCCTAAGAGAATGAACATAAACATGATTTTAAATGTTCAATGTGACAAAATATTTTTGTTTTTCAATTTTGGCTATGAAATATATGAGGGCTGATGCCTAAAATTAAAAGAGTTGTGTAACTGTAAAACATGTAAACAGACCTTTAATCATATGTTTTGGCGAAAGAAAAAGATGTAAATTATTCCAATAGAGACTCCGGGCCAAAATAAAAAATAGGTTTGTTTCCCCACGCCCTGATTGACTGGAAAAAAGGCTGCCGACTCAAAAAAAAAATTTCATCTAACCAAACTCTGATTTCTGGAAATAGCGATCTGGATTCCACTTCTTATTTAATGTGTCTCTGCGTCCAATCCGAACTTCTCAGCCATGTCCGCTACACAAAAATCAAAAAGGGCAGAGAAGTTCCGATTGATCTGTGTCAATGACAGACAAAATTACCTTTCTTTGTGTGTAAGGATAAAATAATATTATTAAAGTTCTTTGTTAAAGTTGATTTTTTTCTTTGTGTAAAAAGAATATCAACATGTAACACACTGCCTTAAGGGTTTACATTGCCAGTTGATTGCATTTATTTACATTGTCTCGCATAGTTGAACTATGTGAACATCGGATGACTAAGTTTCTCAGAGTTAAAAATTAAAAAAATTTATGCAAACTATTCTTTAAATGCAAATGCTTGCCTGTACCTTAAATTGAATATCTATATCCAAATTAAATTAATCAAAGCATTAATCATGCAAGCAACTCATAATCACATGCAAAAGTTGTGTGTTTACATTTGTTGGTAGCCATGTGCTTTTTGTCAGGAAAATATGAGAAAATCCCTAGATCAAGGATAAACACTGCAGTGATATTGTTGTCTCTTTATAAAATTACCTCTACCGTTTTTTTTGGGGGGAAAATGCATAGTTTTTATTAAAATTGGGAAGTTGGTTTATTTTTATACGCCCGTTTACGGGACTTATTATGGTATACTGTTGTCCGTCTGTCCATCCGTCATCAACATGTCGGACATCAACTCAAAAACGCTTTAACCAATTTGCATAAAACTTTGATGAATTGTTTATATCTATTGACATGAGCTCCCTTTCGTTTTTTATAAATTTTAGATTTTACGTTTCCAAGTTATGGGGTTTTATTCATTAAAAAAAGTTGGATTTTCCAGTTTTCAGACAATTACTCAAGAATGCTTTCACCAACTTGCAAGAAATTTTGGTTAATTGTTTATATCTATTGACATGAACTCCCTTTTGATTTTTATAAATTTTAGATTTTACATTTCCAAGTTACAGGGTTTTATTTATAAAAAAAAGGGGGATTTTCCAGTTTTCGGACAATAACTCAAAAATGCTTTCAGCAGTTCTCATGAAACTTTGATGAATATTTGATATCTATTGATGTAAGCTCCCTTTAGAATTTTATAAATTTTATTTGTTTATAGTCTGACAACAGATTTACTAAGTATTGCGCAACAGCATAGTGTATTGCACAACAGCAAGAAATCTTTAATTGAAAAAAAATCCAATTCATATAACCAATTTCAAGTTCTTTGGCTACATTTATTCAGAAACCTATAACATGTCAAATATTTAATTATTTTTTAAACACATCTCTGATTTTTTTCTAAACTTTACTGTCTTTTTTTTCACAGTTTTATCACATATATTTTGATTGTCAGACATTTTAGGTTACAATACACCATTAGATTTTATGGGCAGCCATTTTATGAGCATAACATGGTATTCAGAATTAAGAGTATAGCTAATCCTGATTGGTTGATATGTGCGCCGTTATTTTTGTTATTAGAGACTTTGTGCATTCTGCATTATACCAAAGGCCAAATAAATTATTTTCCTTAGCCCTAACGGAACTGAGATGTCTTTTAAACGCTACGATGAGACACGCATTTTAAGTGCAAAATTGATAGGCATGGGAGATAAATACAAATTACGCTAAGAAAAGCAGCGAACCTATATTTTTGGACCAAAAATACTGTCCTAATAACTTTTCTTTAATTCTAGCAAGGTTTTGTTTAAAAATCAACTTTCTAAAGTCTGTATCTCGAAAAAGGCTATCATTGTCGCCTATGGGAAATTAATTGTTTATTTCAATCTTTAAACCTGAAAGGTACTTTTTGGGGAGGGGAAAGAGACGAAATTTACATTCATGTATACCAATGCCATCACTTTTGGGGAAAATGTAAAACTTATTGGGAGGAATTTTAAGCCATTTTTTTTTCAGTAATTGGGAATTTTCTCTAGGGGAAAAAGCCGAATTTCGGATGTAATTTGAGGCAAACAATATCACTGCACTGTATCTGGTTATTTATAGCCAGTAAAGAATATCAATCTGATTAACAGTTGAAATTGGAGTGCCATTTAGATTCATTTAAGGAGGCTCACGGGTACAAAAATTTCAGCGAAAAATTAAACATTTGCTTTTTTCATTACAAATTTTATTTATTGCACTATTAGTTATTACTTTATGATATGGTACAAAAATCAACCGAAAAAATCGATTCGGTTTGGCCCCAGATGACTTTTAAAATGTTCATATGATTGAAAAAGCTCCAAATTATCTCCCTTTGGTGCAAAAATGCCATTTTTTGGCATTAAAATTGAAATATATTTTATAACTCATCGGTGACCTATATTTTTTATTATTGTTTTCAAATAAGCTGTACATAAACTAAATAATTGTAAAATTTAAGCGATTTCTGTAATTTAGTTCTTTTTTTATTTCGATATTACCTCTATTTCTCCTATTAGTTCAACAGAAAAAAAGGACATTAACAAAAATGTATGCTTCTTTTGGAGGCAGATTGTGAGCTTAAATGAACGGTGACCCCATTTTTTATTTCATTTTTTTCTATTAAATATATGATAAAGTTCATTTATAAAAAAATATAGAGAAATCCTATATTAAAAAATAAATTTGATTTATACCTGTGAGCCCCCTTAAAGAGTAAATATTATCTGGGGGACAGAGTGAAACTTGAGAATCTTAGTATATACTTACTTTACATCAATCTATGATTTTTTTTTTGGAGGAGGGTGGATTTTATAATATTAAATTGTCATTTTACATTATAATAAATTTACTAATCTGAACAGTCTCGTTTGAAATGGCTTTGAAACCACTAAAAGGACCAATTATGCATGATTCCCCTTGAATTTGATATATATGGCAACAACTTAGAGGGCACAAAATTAGCAACAAATCAGGGACAGTTTGAATACATAGAGCGATGAAATCCAATGCTATACGTGATCTGTAATTTGTTGATTTTCCTCTTTCATTCTGTGATGAACCCTGTTACTGTAACACAAAAACTGCACAATTACACGGTCAGAAATGAGAATGTTTTGTATCCAATACAGCAGTTACCAAAATGTACATAGCTGCTTATCAATAACAGGGTATAATTCACAGTAAAGGTGGACACAAAGATTGATGAATCAACACATCTACCCTGAGTGTAGTTGCCAATTTTTCACACATTATGTATTCTATATGTATGTCTGACAAATACATTTTCAGAAAAAAAACAAAACACCTACCTACCTACCAACCAGCAAAAGTCTGGGTAGGGGTGTGGGGAAACAAAGATTTTTTTAATTGCGGCCCAACAAAATATGAATACTAAAAGTTATATTAATAAACCAACTACAAAATGAGACTTTTATAACATGCTTTCAAATGGGTCAAAAATTGGGATAAGATCATGAATAGCTTTTCCATGTCTTATTATTGATTATTGTCTTATTTTTACAGGACCCTAAAATATATGTACAGACAATTTTAGATGTTCATAAGAAATATCATGCCTTAGTGCTGACGGCATTTAGTAATGACTCAGGGTTTGTGGCAGCCTTAGATAAGGTAAGTTATCATATAGACCATTAGACACTATCAAGACATCTTGTGTAGGAATTAGACAAAATTTAAGAGCAGTCCATTTTTATAACATCTGTACCATTGGGTCATTGTTGAAAAGAAAATCATCCATATGAGATTAGGGATATTCCGTTATAATGGATGTGGGTGGGTAGGAATGGAAGTTTAATTTTTGGATAGGGGTCATCGGTCATTTATGGTTGTTTGTCTATTTGATGTATTCCAAATTTTAATAAAAAAGTTTGATGTGGAGGGATTTTGGACCTGCAATGGAAAAGTTTCATGGAACTGTTGCTGTATAAATATAAAAATAAGATTTGGAATGATTGCCAATGAGACAACTATCCACCAGAGTTCAAATGAAGTGGATGTAAGCAATTATAGGTTACTATACAGCCTTTAACAATAAGAAAAACTCATATTGTATAGTCTGCTTTAAAAGGCCCCAACATGAAAAATGTGAAACAATTCAAACAAGAAAACTAACGACCAAATTTATAACAAAACAATTTATGAAAAACAAATATGACAGACATAAACAAACGACAATTACTGAACTACAGGCTCCTGACTTGGGACAGGCACATGAAGAATGTGGCAGGGTTAAACATGTTTGTGAGGGATCAACCCTCCCCTAACCTGGGATAAAGCTTTGTTATATTGAGCAATTAATGTTCATTTTATTTGCAATGTTGTAAGGGCTCTATCAAAACAAAAACAGGTTGATATTTTTCTATTTTAATTTGAAAAAAAGAAAGCTTCACCTGAGTATAAACAAAAAACTATTGTTTTATATTTCAGGCATGAAATTGATAATAAATTATGATCAAGTTACAAAATTAACTTTTACATTCAAGTTTTTTTGGTAGATTTATATACAAATGATTATAAATGAAACTATTATTTTTTTAGGGGTATAAAAGATAAAGTGAGCAACCTAAGTTTTATATTTCAGGCGTGTGGTAGATTTATAAATAATAATTCAGTAACGAAATTGGCTAATTCTTCCAGTAAATCACCAGAATTGTTAGCCAGATACTGTGATCTTTTACTTAAAAAGAGGTAGGTCATTTCTGTCAGCGAGATACTGTGATCTTTTACTTGAAAAGAGGTAGGTCATTTCTGTTAGCCAGATACTGTGATCTTTTACTTAAAAAGAGGTAGGTCATTTCTGTTATAATTTACAATCTTTTTCCATTATGTTTTAATTTTGGCGGCATTACACGACAAAACAATTAAACTTAATTACAATAAGTATGAGTATTTTTGTGAATAAAGGGACAATGTCTGACAAATATTTCAACATCTTTATATTCAACCTCAGTCAAATGAGTTCAGAAGCTTTGGAAATAAAAAGATTCTGGTAATATCAGGTCTATGCATTGTTTATTGCTGTTAAAATTACATTTGGCTTGGTAACCTTTGGCCTTATATATTAATTTGAACTCTTAAATGGAACATTTTCATACAAAAGTTGAAAAAAATCAAGCACTTAAGAACTTATAACTATATAATGATAGTAATTTTGAATGAAATTTTCTTTATTATTTGCTGCCATGAATGAAGTGTTCAGATACTGACAATACTTATTTTTGACAGTTCCAAGAACCCAGAGGAAGCTGAATTAGAAGATACATTAAATCAAGTGGTATGAAATTTCATTTATTATACAATAAATGTAACAGAAATATCTACAAGAAAAACTTTAATCTATTGTTTAACTATTAAGAAAAGTAGGTGACTGATTATCATATACGTGTATTAAAATTTAGAAAAATCAAGTTCGGAATTGGAAAAAAAGAGTATGGTAAGAGGGAGAAAATATACTCTTAATTGTTAATTTAACATTTCATGCATTCACAGTCATTTCAAATATGATTACATTCATGAAAATAAAATCTATCTTTTATTCATGATCCACTTGGTCAATGTTGAAAATAGAGCCCGTTTTATAACAACACTTGTATGAAATTAAGTTACCTGTTGAATTTATATGCCATCTACAAATATATATATTGATAAAAAGAAGTCGGAAATATATTTTGCTGCTTCTGGTGCATTCTATGGACTGCTAGATGAACAAGGTTTGTGTTAAGACTTTTTTTCTGAATAAAAGATATCTTGTACATCTTAATTTTTGTTCATTACTCTTTATACGACCATAAAAATTTTTTGTGGTCGTATATTGGTATGACGTTGGCGTCGTCGTCGTCCGAAGACACATTGGTTTTCGCACTCTAACTTTAGTTTAAGTAAATGGATCTCTAGGAAATTTTACCATAAGGTTCAATACCACAAAAGGAAGGTTGGGATTGATTTTGGGGGTTATGGTACCAACAGTTAAGGAATTAGGGGCCAAAAATAAGCATTTTTGTAACTTCCAGACAATAACTTGTGTGTAAGTGTATGGATCTCTGACATTGTACCACAAGGTTCCATATCACAAAGGGAATGCTGGGATTGATTTTGGGGGTAATTGCCTCAAAATTTTAGGAATTAGGGGCCAAAAAAGGGGCAAAAAATAAGCATTTTTCTAGTTTCAGGACAATAACTTGTGTGTAAGTGTATGGATCTTTCTGAAATTGTACTACAAGGTTCCATATCTCAAAGGAAAGCTGGAATTGAGTTTGGGGTAATTGCCCTAAACGTTTAGGAATTAGGGGCCAAAAGGGCCAAAATAAGCATTTTCTTGTTTCAGACAATAACTTGTGTTTAAGTGTATGGATCTCTCTGAAATTGTACTGCAAGGTACCATACCTCATTGAAGGCTGGGATTGAGTTTGGGGTTGATGAATCATAAGGGGTTCAAAAATTGGGGGTTTTTCCCCTTTTTCTTCCTTTTTTTTCTTTAAAATTTTCCATTTTAAGTTGGTTATTTCTGATTTATATTTAAAAGCAAATAATAATGATATGGCAGGAGATACACACCAAACAGGATGTGTAAATTATTATATAATAAGTATTGTGCAATAGCAAGAAATTTTCAATTGCACAGTATTGCTTAATAGCAAGAAATCTTCAATTGCACAGTATTGCGCAATAGCAAGAAATATCCAATAGCACAATATTGCACAATAGGAAGAAATTGTCAATTGTACAGTATTGCACAATAGCAAGAAATATTCAATTGCACAGTATTGCGCAATTGCAAGAAATATTTGATTGCACAGTATTGTGCAAAGAAGATACTTTGTATAAATTGCTTATTTCTTGACCAATTTCAATGGGGTTTTATTCTTGAATTCTTGGGGTTCTTTAATATGCTGAATCTAACCGTGTATTAAGTTTTTGGATATTGGGCCCGTTTTTAAATTGGTCCACATTGAGGTCCAAAGGGTCCAAAATTAAACTTTGTTTGATTTCATCAAAATTGAATTATTGGGGTTCTTTGATATGCCGAATCTTACCGTGTATTTAGATTCTTAATTTTGGTCCGTTTTCAAATTGGTCTACATTAAGGTCCAAAGGGTCCAAAATTAAACTTAGTTTGATTTTAACAAAAATTGAATTCTTAGGGTTCTTTGATATGCTGAATCTAATCATGTATTTAGATTTTTGATCATTGGCCCAGTTTTCAAGTTGGTCCAAATTGGGGTCCAAAATTAAACTTTGTTTGATTTCAACAAAAATTGAATATATGGGGTTCTTTGATATGCTGAATCTAATCATGTATTTAGATTCTTAATTTTTGGTCCCGTTTTCAAATTGGTCTACATTAAGGTCCAAAGGGTCCAAAATTAAACTTAATTTGATTTTAACAAAAATTTAATTCTTAGGGTTCTTTGATATGCTGAATCTAAACATGTCTTTAAATTTTTGATTATGGGCCCAGTTTTCAAGTTGGTCCAAATCGGGTTCAAAATTAAACTTTGTTTGATTTCAACAAAAATTGAATATATGGGGTTCTTTGATATGCTGAATCTAACCGTGTATTTAGATTCTTAATTTTTGGTCCCGTTTTCAAATTGGTATACATTAAGGTCCAAAGGGTCCAAAATTAAACTTAGTTTGATTTTAACAAAATTGAATTCTTAGGGTTCTTAGATATGCTGAATCTAATCATGTATTTAGATTTTTGATTATGGGCCCAGTTTTAAGTTGGTCCAAATTGGGGTCCAAAATTAAACTTTGTTTGATTTCAACAAAATTGAATATATGGGGTTCTTTGATATGCTGAATCTAACCATGTATTTAGATTCTTAATTTTTGGTCCTGTTTTCAAATTGGTCTACATTAAGGTCCAAAGGGTCCAAAATTAAACTTAATTTGATTTTAACAAAAATTGAATTCTTAGGGTTCTTTGATATGATGAGTCTAAACATGTCTTTAAATTTTGATTATGGGCCCAGTTTTCAAGTTGGTCCAAATCGGGTCCAAAATTAAACTTTGTTTGATTTCAACAAAAATTGAATATATGGGGTTCTTTGATATGCTGAATCTAACCATGTATTTAGATTTTTGATTTTTGGGCCCCGTTATCAACTTTGTCCACATTGAGGTCAAAAGGGTCCAAAATTAAACTTTGTTTGATTTCAACAAAAATTGAATATATGGGGTTCTTTGATATGCTGAATCTAACCATGTATTTAGATTTTTGATTTTTGGGCCCGTTATCAACTTTGTCCACATTGAGGTCAAAAGGGTCCAAAATTAAACTTTGTTTGATTTCATCAAAATTGAACTCTTAGGGTTCTTTGATATGCTGAATCTAACCATTTATTTAGATTTTGGATATTGGACCATAATAGGTGAATGTCCAATTTAAAATTTTAAGTTCTTAGACCACATTCATTCTGTGTCAGAAACCTATGCTGTGTCAAATAGTCAATCACAATCCAAATTCAGAGCTGTATCAAGCTTGAATGTTGTGTCCATACTTGCCCCAACTGTTCAGGGTTCGACCTCTGCGGTCGTATCAAGCTGCGCCCTGGAGCATTTTATTTTAAGTTCAACCAGTATTTAAAATAGTGGCACAACTAAATATTTGTATCTCTATAATGTTTTCTCCTCCTTTTTTAGATGATAGTATTTAAATATATAGAAGATAAAGATGTGTTCCAGAAATTCTATAGTAAAATGTTGGCTAAGAGATTAGTACAACATATGTCTGCTAGTGATGATGCTGAAGCCAGTATGATCTCAAAATTAAAGGTAATATTTATTATACTCCTGCTCCGAAAGGAGGGGGTAAAATAGTTTGTGTGTCCATCCCATGAAATGTTTGTCAGACTTTTCTCAGGAACTACAATTCAGAGCTTCCTGAAATTTTGGAATCAAACTTCGTGTGAACATGCTTGACTGTGTGATACAAAGCAGCATCCATTTTCGTATCACATTAATATGGTCTTGATCTAATTTGCATGTAACATTTGCCACTGGATGTTCAACACCAAACCAGCATCTTCATCTTTATCTACCTTGGTCTTAACAAATATTTAATGAAAAGTGAAGGGTTACGTTGCATTAATTTATGACACAAAATGACGAAACCTAAATCAAAGGAGTAATGCTTTTGTAAATGTCTTCCCTTTAACTTCAATGTTTTATTAGATCATTACTGGAATGCAGTTTTATAAAGCCCGCATTATTGTTTATACGATTGCTGTCGTATATTGGTATGACTTGGTGGCATCGTCGTCGCGTCAGTCCGAAGACACATTGGTTTTCGCACAATAACTTTAAGTGAATGGATCTCTATGAAATTTTACCATAAGGTTCAATACCACAAAGGAAGGTTGGGATTGATTTTGGGGTTATGGTACCAACAGTTAAGGAATTAGGGGCCAAGGGCCAAAATAAGCATTTTTGTAACTTCCAGACAATAACTTGTGTGTTAGTGTATGGATCTCTCTGACATTGTACCACAAGGTTCCATATCACAAAGGGAATGCTGGGATTGATTTTGGGGGTAATTGCCACAAAATTTTAGGAATTAGGGGCCAAAAATAAGCATTTTTCTAGTTTCCAGACATTAACTTGTATCCAAGTGTATGGATCTCTCTGAAATTGTACTGCAAGGTACCATACCACAAAGGGAAGGCTGGGATTGATTTTGGGGGTAGTTGCCTCAAAATTTTAGGAATTAGGGGCAAAAAACAAGCATTTTTCTAGTTTCAGGACAATAACCTGTGTGTAAGTGTATGGATCTTTATGAAATTGTACTACAAGGTTCCATATCACAAAGGGAAAGCTGGAATTGAGTTTGGGGGTAGTTGCCCAAAATGTTTAGGAATAAAGGGCCAAAAAGGGGCCAAAAATAAGAATTTTTCTAGTTTCCAGACAATAACTTGTGTTCAAGTGTATGGATCTCTCTGAAATTGTACTGCAAGGTACCATACCACAAAGGGAAGGCTGGGATTGATTTTGGGGGTAGTTGCCTCAAAATTTTAGGAATTAGGGGCAAAAAAGGGGCAAAAAACAAGCATTTTCTAGTTTCAGGACAGTAACTTGTGTGTAAGTGTATGGATCTTTATGAAATTGTACTACAAGGTTCCATATCACAAAGGGAAAGCTGGGTTTGAGTTTGGGGGTAATTGCTCTAAACGTTTAGGAATTTGGGGCCAAAAAACAAGCATTTTTCTAGTTTCCAGACAATAATTTGTGTTCAAGTGTATGGATCTCTCTGAAATTGTACTGCAAGGTACCATACCACAAAGGGAAGGCTGGGATTGAGTTTGGGGGTGATGAATCATAAGGGATTTCAAAAATTTGGGGGGGGGGTTCCTTTTTCCTTTTTTTCTTTAAAATTTTCCATTGTAAGTTGCTTATTTCTGATTTATATATAGATTTCATCAAAAATTGAATTCTTTGGATTCTTTGATATGCAGAATCTAACCATGTATTTAGATTTTGGATATTGGACCATAATAGGTAAATTAAAATTTTTAAGTTCTTAGACCACATTCGTTCTGTGTCAGAAACCTATGCTGTGTCAAATATTTAATCACAATCCAAATTCAGAGCTGTATCAAGCTTGAATGTTGTGTCCATACTTGCCCCAACTGTTCAGGGTTCGACCTCTGCAGTCGTATCAAGCTGCGCCCCAGCGGAGCATTTTATTTGGTTGAAGTTTGAATGATTTAATGTATATTTATTTTTCTTTAATATTTTTCAGGCCTCCACATTTCAAATAGCCGTCCTTTTACAGTTTAATTTAGAAAATAGTTTAACAGTTCAACAATTACTGGATAGTACACAAATCAAATTGGTAAGTATATGCACAATACTGGGATAAGGATAAGAACAGAACTGAGATCAAAGAAAATTGAAATAGCAACCCAACAAGAAGGAATTGTAAAATAAGAATATCAATATTTTCATTTTACTCTATGCACATATAGCTCAATATTAAGTTACTTTTGTATTAATGTTGTATAACATGTTCTACAGATACTCCTTATTCAGAGCTTCCTGAAATTTTGGAATCAAACTTGGTGAACATGCTTTACTGTGTGATACAAAGCAGCATCCATTTTCGTATCACATTAATATGGTCTTGATCTAATTTGCATGTAACATTTGCCACTGGATGTTCAACACCAAACCAGCATCTTCATCTTTATCTACCTGAACAGAGCAAAATGTTTCAAAAACTTTATAGAATTACATAGTAATTCAGTACATTTTATACAATAAATTAGTGTTTTAAAAACATTTTGTAAACACTAACTGTTATCTTATACTTTTTCAGAGTTGAGCAAAAGGTAATTATACACAAATTACTTAAGATGCCAAATTTTCAATTGTTTCATTATAGTTAAATTCAAACTTGATATGTTTTTTTTTTATAGCAAGCCTGTGGATTTGAGTATACGTCCAAACTACAAAGAATGTTTCAGGATATCAGCGTCAGTAAAGAACTTAACGATCAATTCAGGGAACATCTCAAAAAATCTCCTGCTGAAGACCAGCTGGATAGTAAGTTATAATTCACGCACCATATATAATGATAATTGAAAAAACATCAGTCCATTTCTGCATGAAATTATATGCTTAGGGCTATTCGAGGAAAAATGTATTGGGAGTTGGACAAAACTATATTTTATACCCCATCATCCATAATTTTATTTTCACTTGTAAAAGAAATGAATTTACAATTGTTGTTATTACAAATGACAAGAATTTTTTCTTTGATATGTTCTGTAAAATGCTTTAATTTTTTTGTTGTAGTCGATTTCAGCGTACAGGTGCTAAGCTCAGGGTCATGGCCTTTTCAACAGTCTTGTACATTCGCTCTGCCACAAGAGGTAAGCTGACTTAAAACAAATAAAATCAACTGAATAAGATCAATATTAAACCCCCATTATAAAAGTGAGGGCTATATTGCTATTTTGTTGGTGTCTGTCTGTTCGTTTGTCCAACAATATTTTCATACTCTTTTCCGAGGAACCATTTAACAGCATGACTTCATATTTGGTCAGCAGCTAACAGTGATGAGAACTTTTGGATCTGTGGGACACCTACTTCCTGTATGCCAATGCTCAATACAAGGGGTATGCTTAGCATGACCAGGCGTACAATCTTGTTAATATTGATTATAGATAGTAGAATTAAAACAAATGAGATATAGTTACAGTAGTGAACTGTTGAATGGATGTTTTGAATAGGTAGTCATTGTAAAATACAGATAATTTTCATTAGGAAAAATTGCTTTGTTAGATCTTCTGACATAACTGATGCCGTGAATGTTTCCATAGTTCTAAATTGTTCCTTGATTAGTATTGAATGAATTTAAATTCTGCCATTAGAACTTACTTCCTCTCAAAACAATAAGATACAATCTCTGATAACCACTGACAAGGTTCCTGACTTAAACAGACAGAATCCAGATTTAACAAAATCTGGAATATTTTTTATATTTTTGAGTAATCAGTTGAAGATAACACATTTTCTCTAGTGTACAATACAGAATCCTATATGTAAGTTATTGAATAATTTAAAGATAACTGTTGAATATATATTTAAGATTTATCACAACATCATTTAGATGGTTGGGCAAAATAAAACTCTGAATAACTATGAATTTCATGTATTTTGTTAATTTCAGATGGAGAGAAGTTTTCAAAGATTTACCTGTTTCTATAGTAACCGCCACAGTGGCAGAAAATTGAATTGGTTGTATCATATGTCTAAAGGAGAGTTGGTCACGCATTGTTTTAAAAATAGATATACATTACAGGTGGGTTTTACGTAACAGATTGTATCAAACTGTTTCATTATCATCTTAATTCATATACCGGTCTCTTAATTGCTCTTGCTGAATTAACAAGTTATTCGTTTTCTCACTGAAAAGAATGGTCTTAACAAATATTTAATGAAAAGTGAAGGGTTACGTTGGATTAATTTATGACACAAAATGACGAAACCTAAATCAAAGGAGTAATGCTTTTGTAAATGTCTTCCCCTTTAACTTCAATGTTTTATTAGATCATTACTGGAATGCAGTTTTATAAAGCCTGCATTATTTTTTATACGATTGCTGTCGTATATTGGTATGACGTTGGTGGCATCGTCGTCGTCGTCGTCCGAAGACACATTGGTTTTCGCACAATAACTTTAGTTTAAGTGAATGGATCTCTATGAAATTTTACCATAAGGTTCAATACCACAAAAGGAAGGTTGGGATTGATTTTGGGGTTATGGTACCAACAGTTAAGGAATTAGGGCCAACTTGTGTGTTAGTGTATGGATCTCTCTGACATTGTACCACAAGGTTCCATATCACAAAGGGAATGCTGGGATTGATTTTGGGGTAATTGCCACAAAATTTTAGGAATTAGGGGCCAAAAAAGGGGCCAAAAATAAGCATTTTTCTAGTTTCCAGACATTAACTTGTATCCAAGTGTATGGATCTCTCTGAAATTGTACTGCAAGGTACCATACCACAAAGGGAAAGCTGGGAATGTATATTTATTTTTCTTTAATATTTTCAGGCCTCCACATTTCAAATAGCCGTCCTTTTACAGTTTAATTTAGAAAATAGTTTAACAGTTCAACAATTACTGGATAGTACACAAATCAAATTGGTAAGTATATGCACAATACTGGGATAAGGATAAGAACAGAACTGAGATCAAAGAAAATTGAAATAGCAACCCAACAAGAAGGAATTGTAAAATAAGAATATCAATATTTTCATTTTACTCTATGCACATATAGCTCAATATTAAGTTACTTTTGTATTAATGTTGTATAACATGTTCTACAGATACTCCTTATTCTATATGTTTGGAATATGTCTTTTTGTAAATATTCAAAGCTTTGTAGATACCAAAATTTTGAATCACTGTAATTTTGAATTTAGGAAATGTCACTTTAAGATATAGATACTGTTCAATTCTAAGAAACTGAAATACTCTGTTTACTTGTACAAATACTGCTTGATATAACTTTAGTATATGTTCTGTTTTAGGATATGTTACAGCAAGTTCTCCAGATACTGCTCAAATCTAAATTACTAGTTACAGACGATGATGAAAATGAACTTGTCCCTATGTCACAACTGTCTCTTTTCTTTGGATACAAAAAGTAAGCCTTGACAAACAAATAACACTCCTTTCAAAATGGAAGTTGTGTTTCTATTACATGACCAACCTTCTTTGATTTTAAATTTTGACTCAATATTCTTATTGTTAATTCTTAAAGAAATTTCTGGGGAGTTACTCAAATTTCCTAACAAAATTAAGTTCTAGATTGTTAAACATTTCTGCATCTAATGTCTGAACTTTAGGTAATCTTTTCTAAGAGTTATTCTTGAGTTAAAGGATAAACAAATGTTGAGTAACTTTATTTTTATGCCCCTGCCGTAGTTTGCCTCAACCAAATGTTATGAAACTTATACACAATGGTCATTACCACAAAACACAGATCAAGTTTGAATTTTGCTGGCGTCACTTTTACCGTTCTAGAGTTATGCCCCTTTACAAATGGAAAAATTGCTGAAATATTCGTTTCTGTTCTCTAACTTTAGTTTGCCTCAACCAAATGTTATGAAACTTATGCACAATGCTAATTAACACAAAACACAGATCAAGTTCAAATTTTGGTGGCGTCACATTTACCGTTCTAGAGTTCTGCCTCTTTACGAATGGAAAAAATGCTGAATTTTTCATTTTACTTGAGTTTGCCTCATCTAAATGTAATGAAATGTATACACAATGCTTATTACCACAAAACTCAGATCAAGTACAAATTTGGGTAGCGTCACTTTTATAGTTCTTGAGTTATATCCCTTTTTAACGTTATATGCAAGCGGGGCCATCATCTGTGTCCCATGGACACATTCCCCATTTATTTAATAAAATTTGATCTTGATATAATGACTGAAGAAATGTGAATAGTAAGACATAAGCTACAATAGTTTCGTGACATATATAGTGAAGAAATAAAAAAAAAATTCTGGAATATGAGAATCTGTGAACTTTGTTCAAAATAATGACCTGATATATTTATGAAGAAAAACAAATAAAATAAAGGATATGAGATATCCATCCATGACACTAATTCAGTATATGCACAGCAAAAACACACAAAAAGAAAGGATATGAGATATCCATCCATGACACTAATTCAGTACATGCACAGCAAAATAGACACAAAAGAAAGGATATGAGATATCCATCCATGACACTAATTCAATACATGCACAGCAAAATAGACACAAAAATAAAGGATATGAGATATCCATCCATGACACTAATTCAGTACATGCACAGCAAAAAACACACAAAAATAAAGGATATGAGATATCCATCCATGACACTAATTCAGTACATGCACAGCAAAAAACACACAAAAAGAAAGGATATGAGATATCCATCCATGACACTAATTCAGTACATGCACAGCAAAATAGACACAAAAAGAAAGGATATGAGATATCCATCCATGACACTAATTCAATACATGCACAGCAAAATAGACACAAAAATAAAGGATATGAGATATCCATCCATGACACTAATTTAGTACATGCACAGCAAAAACACACAAAAGAAAGGATATGAGATATCCATCCATGACACTAATTCAGTACATGCACAGCAAAACACACAAAAAGAAAGGATATGAGATATCCATCCATGACACTAATTCAGTACATGCACAGCAAAAACACACAAAAAGAAAGGATATGAGATATCCATCCATGACACTAATTCAGTACATGCACAGCAAAAACACACAAAAGAAAGGATATGAGATATCCATCCATGACACTAATTCAGTACATGCACAGCAAAAAACACACAAAAATAAAGGATATGAGATATCCATCCATGACACTAATTCAGTACATGCACAGCAAAAAACACACAAAAATAAAGGATATGAGATATCCATCCATGACACTAATTCAGTACATGCACAGCAAAAAACACACAAAAATAAAGGATATGAGATATCCATCCATGACACTAATTCAGTACATGCACAGCAAAAAACACACAAAAATAAAGGATATGAGATATCCATCCATGACACTAATTCAGTACATGCACAGCAAAATAGACACAAAAATAAAGGATATGAGATATCCATCCATGACACTAATTCAGTACATGCACAGCAAAATAGACACAAAAATAAAGGATATGAGATATCCATCCATGACACTAATTCAGTACATGCACAGCAAAAATGCAAATCACTTTGTACAAGCATTTTAAAAGAATGAAAACCACCTTTGCAAACTTGCAACCAAACAATTACATATACAACAAAAAATGGCATGTATAATTGTTTTTTTAATGAAATTTTTTGCCTATAGTCATTTAAAATGATGCATCATGAGGAGCATAGCTGCTTCTCCAAATAAAGGTAACTTTGACCTATATTTCAAGCTTCATTGTTTTGGATTACTTTAATGTCCTTTAAAGTAGTAAATTCAATTTTATTTTCTATAGAACTGTTTACTAAAATATTGGGAATTAACATCAAAATTCCTGAGATTGAATTTGGGTATATTTAACTTCTACAAGTTTAGATAAAACCGTTTTATGTTAAGTCAATGAAAAAAACAACAAACGTGATATTTATGTATTCATTTCTTGCATATTTATAGGCAGCCATAGTACGTATAATGAAAATGAGGAAGACATCAAAACATCAACAGCTTTTAGGAGAAGTTTTGAACCAGCTATCATCTAGATTTAAACCCAGAGTTCCTGTGATTAAGGTACTTTATTTTGCACAAATCTAAAGTTATGTGAAAATTTCTGCCGAGCTGTACACTTCAAATGCATATTATGCATTTATTCATGTTTGCATAGTCTGTAACCAATAATTTTATGAGTGAACAAGATGTATGTAAAATTGAATTTCAAGTGTTAAGGAAGATATGAGATACTTGCATTAATCAAGAATATAATATCTTAGTATAATTAGCACAAATTAAAAAAAATGCTATTGATAAGATTGAACATTTTATTTTACCCCAGCTGCATTTCAATCTGTAAAGAATGGAATTACCCACTCCTGAACTATTTTAATCTTCAGTGTCAGCGTTTTCTATTTTTCATTAAGCGGTGGGGCCTCAGGGATCAAGTGGTCTATGTACTAAGTATTTCATGTACTTTATCACTAGCCTGTCAACACTGAGGTTGTGTTTGCATCTCCCACCTTTTGACTCCAATCATAAATTGACTAAGATTGTCAGATTTCTTACCGAAAGTCATTGGTTTTCCCAGGAAAGTCCGGCTTCATCCACCAATAAAAACTGGTCCCCATGAAGTAGCCAATAGTGCTGAAAGTGCTATCAAAATACCAACAATCAATCAATCATAAAGATGGATGTTGTGACCACCCATATTGCAAAACACCACAGGGAACAAGGTAAAGGGAATCATATTAACTGCTCTAACATAATTATAAACTTTTTGGAAGTATATTTTGTTTATTTTTCTCTTTCAGAAATGTATAGACATTTTGATAGAGAAGGAATATCTAGAACGTGTTGAAGGACAGAAGGATACATACAGTTACTTAGCATAAATTTAAACTCACTGCTGTTTTGTTAATTCACCTTAAAATGTCTGCCAGTGACAAGGAAGTGAATTCATCAAAGTGTGAAAGGGAGATAACTGATTTTTGTTTTTGTTTGAGTAAGAGGAATTGAGGAAATGATGAATTTGCAGAATGTTTGTCAGTTGTGAATGCAGACAAGTTTCTACTAAATTTCCTAACAAAATTAAGTTCTAGATTGTTAAACATTTCTGCATCTAATGTCTGAACTTTAGGTAATCTTTTCTAAGAGTTATTCTTGAGTTAAAGGAGAAACAAATGTTGAGTAACTTTATTTTATGCCCCTGCCGTAGTTTGCCTCAACCAAATGTTATGAAACTTATACACAATGGTCATTACCACAAAACACAGATCAAGTTTGAATTTTGCTGGCGTCACTTTTACCGTTCTAGAGTTATGCCCTTTACAAATGGAAAAATTGCTGAAATATTCGTTTCTGTTCTCTAACTTTAGTTTGCCTCAACCACATGTTATGAAACTTATGCACAATGCTAATTAACACAAAACACAGATCAAGTTCAAATTTTGGTGGCGTCACATTTACCGTTCTAGAGTTCTGCCTCTTTGCGAATGGAAAAATGCTGAATTTTTCATTTTACTTGAGTTTGCCTCATCTAAATGTAATGAAATGTATACACAATGCTTATTACCACAAAACTCAGATCAAGTACAAATTTGGGTAGCGTCACTTTTATAGTTCTTGAGTTATATCCCTTTTTAACGTTATATGCAAGCGGGGCCATCATCTGTGTCCCATGGACACATTCCCCATTTATTTAATAAAATTTGATCTTGATATAATGACTGAAGAAATGTGAATAGTAAGACATAAGCTACAATAGTTTCGTGACATATATAGTGAAGAAATAAAAAAAAAATTCTGGAATATGAGAATCTGTGAACTTTGTTCAAAATAATGACCTGATATATTTATGAAGAAAAAACAAATATTTATGTTTTAATAATTTGATATGATATGATATATTTTCAGTAAAAAGTTACGTGTAAATATAAATGTTCCAATGAAACAAGAGGTGAAAATAGAACAGGAAGCTACACACAAACACATTGAAGAAGACCGAAAACTTCTAATTCAGGTATATATAATGAAGTATAAAATACCTAAAATGGGAGCATGTTATTATACTGTCATGTACAATTGAATTGCAAAGTCATTATAGGACTTGAGGCTTAAGAATATTCTCTTTTCAACTTTTATTTTTTATTTTGCGTTTTTATTTTGCAACCCATTGACTTTTTCCTAAACATAACATTAAAACTTTAAGATTTAAAATTTATTTCTAATATATTTATCCTACAATAAAGTATTAATTTTTAACCAGGAATTTCAAAAAAAATTCAAGCACCTTTTTCTTGAAAAAAAATTGAATGTTTCAAATGCATACATCTCATATGAACCTATCTGTATTTATTCATAATTATCAGATGGAAGGTTATTATAGAAAGTGTATCATGCATGCTGAAATCAGTGTAACAGAATAGAAAAATAAAGGATATGGGGTATCAATCCATGACACAAAATCAACACATGCACAGCAAAAAACACACAAAAACAAAGGATATGGGATATCAGTCCATGACACAAAATCAACAAATGCACAGCAAAAAACACACAAATAGCAAAGGATATGGGGTATCAATCCATGACACAAAATCAACACATGCACAGCAAAAAACACAAAAAAAATAAAGGATATGGGGTATCAATCCATGAGACAAAATCAACACATGCACAGCAAAAAACACAAAAAAAATAAAGGATATGGGGTATCAATCCATGATGCAAAATCAACACATGCACAGCAAAAAACACAAAAAAAAATAAAGGATATGGGGTATCAATCCATGAGACAAAATCAACACATGCACAGCAAAAACACACAAATAGCAAAGGATATGGGGTATCAATCCATGACACAAAATCAACACATGCACAGCAAAAAACACAAAAAAAATAAAGGATATGGGGTATCAATCCATGACACAAAATCAACAAATGCACAGCAAAAAACACACAAATAGCAAAGGATATGGGGTATCAGTCCATGACACAAAATCAACACATGCACAGCAAAAAACACAAAAAAAATAAAGGATATGGGGTATCAATCCATGACACAAAATCAACACATGCACAGCAAAAACACACAAATAGCAAAGGATATGGGGTATCAATCTATGACACAAAATCAACACATGCACAGCAAAAAACACACAAATAGCAAAGGATATGGGATATCAGTCCATGACACAAAATCAACACATGCACAGCAAAAAACAAAAAATAAAGGATATGGGTATCAATCCATGAGACAAAATCAACACATGCACAGCAAAAACACAAAAAACAAAGGATATGGGGTATCAATCCATGACGCAAAATCAACACATGCACAGCAAAAACACAAAAAATAAAGGATATGGGTATCAATCCAAGACGCAAAATCAACACATGCACAGCAAAAACACAAAAAATAAAGGATACGGGTATCAATCCATGACACAAAATCAACACATGCACAGCAAAAAACACAAAAAAAATAAAGGATATGGGGTATCAATCCATGACACAAAATCAACAAATGCACAGCAAAAAACACAAATAGCAAAGGATATGGGGTATCAGTCCATGACACAAAATCAACACATGCACAGCAAAAAATACACAAATAGCAAAGGATATGGGGTATCAATCCATGACACAAAACACATGCACAGCAAAAAATACACAAATAGCAAAGGAACAGCGTTATATTCATTTGTATATTCATTTTTTCGTATTTATTGAATGCAAATCACTTTGTACAAGCATTTTTAAAAAGTATGAAAACCACCTTTGCAAACTTGCAACCAAACAATTACATATACAACAAAAAAATGGCATGTATAATTGTTTTTTTAATGAAATTTTTTGCCTATAGTCATTTAAAATGATGCATCATGAGGAGCATAGCTGCTTCTCCAAATAAAGGTAACTTTGACCTATATTTCAAGCTTCATTGTTTTGGATTACTTTAATGTCCTTTAAAGTAGTAAATTCAATTTTATTTTCTATAGAACTGTTTACTTAAATATTGGGAATTAACACCAAAATTCCTGAGATTGAACTTGGGTAAATTTAACTTCTACAAGTTTAGATAAAACCGTTTTATGTTAAGTCAATGAAAAAAGCAACAAACGTGATATTTATGTATTCATTTCTTGCATATTTATAGGCAGCCATAGTACGTATAATGAAAATGAGGAAGACATCAAAACATCAACAGCTTTTAGGAGAAGTTTTGAACCAGCTATCATCTAGATTTAAACCCAGAGTTCCTGTGATTAAGGTACTTTATTTTGCACAAATCTAAAGTTATGTGAGAAATTTCTGCCGAGCTGTACACTTCAAATGCATATTATGCATTTATTCATGTTTGCACAGTCTGTAACCAATAATTTTATGAGTGAACAAGATGTATGTAAAAA
Source organism: Mytilus coruscus (assembly GCA_017311375.1). Classification (NCBI taxonomy): domain Eukaryota; kingdom Metazoa; phylum Mollusca; class Bivalvia; order Mytilida; family Mytilidae; genus Mytilus; species Mytilus coruscus. The sequence goes on from CM029596.1 coordinate 131,086,281, forward strand.
TTGAATTTCAAGTGTTAAGGAAGATATGAGATACTTGCATTAATCTGGAATATAATATCTTAGTATAATTAGCACAAATTAAAAAAAAATGCTATTGATAAGATTGAACATTTTTATTTTACCCCAGCTGCATTTCAATCTGTAAAGGATGGAATTACCCACTCCTGAACTATTTTAATCTTCAGTGTCAGCGTTTTTCTATTTTTCATTAAAACGGTGGGGGCCTCAGGGATCAAGTGGTCTATGTACTAAGTATTTCATGTACTTTATCACTAGCCTGTCAACACTGAGGTTGTGTTTGCATCTCCCACCTTTTGACTCCAATCATAAATTGACTAAGATTGTCAGATTTCTTACCGAAAGTCATTGGTTTTCCCAGGAAAGTCCGGCTTCATCCACCAATAAAAACTGGTCCCCATGAAGTAGCCAATAGTGCTGAAAGTGCTATCAAAATACCAACAATCAATCAATCATAAAGATGGATGTTGTGACCACCCATATTGCAAAACACCACAGGGGAACAAGGTAAAAGGGAATCATATTAACTGCTCTAACATAATTATAAACTTTTTGGAAGTATATTTTGTTTATTTTTCTCTTTCAGAAATGTATAGACATTTTGATAGAGAAGGAATATCTAGAACGTGTTGAAGGACAGAAGGATACATACAGTTACTTAGCATAAATTTAAACTCACTGCTGTTTTGTTAATTCACCTTAAAATGTCTGCCAGTGACAAGGAAGTGAATTCATCAAAGTGTGAAAGGGAGATAACTGATTTTTGTTTTTGTTTGAGTAAGAGGAATTGAGGAAATGATGAATTTGCAGAATGTTTGTCAGTTGTGAATGCAGACAAGTTTCTACTAAATTTCAATAGTTTAGTATGTTACATCCTCGGATACAAAAAAATACTTTTTGCTGGACTGTTTGTTTTTTCTCTATTTTATTCTTAAATTAGATTTTGAACATACTTTGTACTTGATCTAGACTGTTTGTGCCAACAATGTATAACTCTTTTCTGATTGTATATCTTTTACCTATATATTCTATACTAGGGCTATATAAGTGAAATAACAAACACACTTAGAAAAGGTGTGTAATACAAATATGATAATATAACAAAGATATTCTAGTGAAAGAAAACTGGCATTAGATTCCTGGTAAGGCAAAATTTAGTCTATTATTTTAAAAATTGATGTCATCATCCAATTATCCTATAAATTGCTCCTGCATCGCTATGTTTCTGTCAGATATTTTGTTCTTGAATAATAAAAAAAAAAAATTGTTTAGCAATTAAAGATTTCCTTGATAAAAGGAGATTTTTGTCCAGTTTTTATCAGATTACTTTTTCATTTAATACATCTAACAGTGACATCTTTTAGAAGATGAGGTGAGTTTCTGTTTACAAATTCTTGCTGTCAAATATCATAGCAGATACCAAAATAGAAACTTTCATCAATCAGTTTAGAGTTTATTTGTTAGGTTTTAGATAATATGTTCTACTTGTGTCAACTTTATCCACCACTCAGTTTTTTGGCAGCAAAGTCACAAAAATTATTTTCTGTTTTAGTTACACTCTTGGAAAATGATTTGACATGGGAATTTTTTGGCAGATGTAGCAGTTGTAAAATAATTAGTTTTCTTTTATATGCACAGCAGTACATCACACAAGGGGTGTTAAAATACATAAATTCCATTTACAGTAAATAATACTTTGGTTTAATTTCATTATTATTAATTGAAAAACAAATAACTATTACTAAGAATATTTTAGAAAAAGATTTGGTGATGTTGGAGTTTACATTTCTTTAACCTGATTTTTTTATGCCCCACCTAGGGGCATTATGTATTTTGGTCTGTGCGTCCGTTTGTCCTTCCGTCTGTCTGTCCTACTTCAGGTTAAAGTTTTTGGTCAAGGTAGTTTTTGATGAAGTTGAAGTCCACTCAACTTGAAACTTAGTACACATGTTCCCTATGATATGATCTTTCTAATTTTAATGCCAAATTAGAGTTTTGACCCCAATTTCACGGTCCACTGAACATAGAAAATGATAGTGCGAGTGGGGCATCCGTGTCCTATGGACACATTTTTGTTTTTTGTATATTTTGTTTACCACATCAAAACAGCATTTTGTATTAATTTTGCTGTTTATCCTAAGTTGTGCAATGTACATTTTTAATTTGTTTTATTTATTTATGGTTTTTATATCTGAGATGGTAGTGCAAGCAGTTTGTACACATAGACTGCTTGTATTACACTGAAGAAAAACCAAAAAGTGCTTGTTGTGTGCTTAATTAGTTTGCTTTTTCAACAAAGGAAGAGCCTAGATTGCTCCTCTGATTTGAAACATAAGATTTTCAAATAAAACATAAACTGCATTTTATAAACTTGATTCCGTTAGTGTTTGACTTGTAAAATTCATAAATTTCACTTTTTTTTTCTTTCATTTTAAGATAAGATAAGAATTAGCCAAATTAAGTTGTGTGGATGTTGATGAAAGTGTGTAATGCATTTTGCAGTTGAGAAAAGAACAGTATTTGAGTGTAACTGTGATGTCATTTCCGTTTATAGAATTCTTTTGTTATGCAAGAAGTTTATGATCTAAATATATATATGACTACCATTAAATTTAACAATACCTCAAATATTGATATAAGTTTATTTATTTGTTAAAATCAACCCATATTTACTTTTAATTGTGGGAATCAAAACCAATTTTCAAAATTACGTAGTTGTATTTAAAATCCTAATACTTGTTTGGATTATAGGACATTTGAAGAATTTAAAATTTATTAAGTTTAACTGTACATTTTTTTTTTTTATGTTCATTTTGCAAATGTAAACTGAATTTCAAATACCAGATTTTAATACGATTGCAAAAATTCAGGTTCTTTAATTGTATCAGCATATCGTCCATGTAGTTTACTCATTTCTGTGGAGTAATGTGTTCTGGAAATTAAACTAAAATAAGATTTAAACCGTATCCTTTACAGAAAATTAAAAAAAAATATGAGTTTTTCCATACAGAATAGATATTTTCACCAATTTAAAAAGCAAATTTATAACAGAATTGACATCTTGTACCAAAATTGAAACAAGTCCAATAAACACTGCATTGGTTCTCCATTTTGAAGAGTTCTTTAGATCAACTTTGATATCAGTAGAATAACTATGTAACCATCTTAGCTCAGCTTTGTTGATCTTTACATGGTGGTGTCATATCATGCTGTGCTAGACACAGCTCCCCATTTATTATTTCCCAATTACTGTTATAATTTTTTTCATTGTAGTATAAGATGAAAATCTATTTTACGATGTACATATATTTAATTGCCAAATACATATATTGCAGTGTTGACCAATCACTAGGCAATTCTATCTGGTTCAGACTATTGTTTTTGTTTGTTGAATATTCTCAAATTTTATATTCTCTTTGAGTATTCTGTGTTTTTAAAAATTATCTTAAATGTTTTTGTCTTTCATATCATTTTGTTCCTGTTTCCTTAGAATTCAGAAAAAAACTTTAATTCTACAGCTTTTAATATCGACCATGAAGTTATTTGTTATAACAACATATTGTTGTGTTACTTTAGATAGTGTTGTAACTGACTTTTTTATATTTTTACAAACCGCCTTGGTGGTCTTGTAGCCTTCTTGCCTCAATGGCAGAAGTCTTAGTTTATATCCTGGACTAGGTAAAACCAAAACTGCTTCTTAATCAAGCACCGCACATTAAGGTGTAAGAATTCAAAACGGGTCGACTCGTGTGTGAGGTAGATGATATAAAATTAAAAAATTGATTTGACATTTACTTTTCTATGTACAAATGTATGTTTGATAATTTTCTTTTTCTGATTGATTTTCAGTTATGTTACTAGAACTTTCGAGAGCTAAAACTATTATTTAAGTAATATCTTAAAGATCCAATTTTAAGGAATAATAATAATGTTTGGTTGAACTTGTTACTTTTGCCCCTTTCCAACTTATTCTCAATTCTCTTGACATTCCAAATTCCATACCTATTATATTTATTGTTAATTTGTACTTATTCTGAATATGCATAGAATCAACCAATCATCGTTGCACACATGCTTATATATAAGGTTATCCTATTTTTAACACCCCTTAAAAAAAAATGAGATGCAACACTATATTTTTTGACACAACAATATGAAGAATAAATTAATATTTATATACCTAGTTTACTTTGACAATTTCTTTTCCTCATTTAGAAATTAACATACCAGATTACAGCTGTGCTGTATAAACAACACTAGTTAGGTCACAAATATTTTCATGGTAAAAAATTCAGACTGGCTGTACAAAATAAAAGCAATTACCAAGAATCTCTTGCACCAATAATTGATATAATTTATTAATCTGTTCTTTTTCATCTGAATAAAAAAATGACATATTGCTGATTTCATTCTTTTATTTTTGTGTCGACTGTCAAGAACGCCAAAATCGTATTTTGACCCTTTGTAGTTTTTTGTCCTTGATTGAGGATTTTTACCTAATTTTGTCGATTCTATAATGATTGGCTGAAACTGTAAACAGTAAAAGTGATCTGCAATACAAGATATACAAAATGTCAAAAATGACTGAAAAAATTGGTTGAGTTCGTATAGAAGTAATTGGCTTTAAAGGGCATTAGCTGTCAAATTCATATTCACCGAGGGCCTCGGTGGCCGAGTGGTCTAAGTAGTTACTACTGTAATCACTAGCCAGTCAACACTGAGGTTGTGAGTTCGAACCCGCCGTGCAGGTGCACTCGACTCAATCTTAATTGACTAGGATTGTCAGTTTTCCTATCGAAGGTCGGTGGTTTTCTCCGGCTTCCTCCACCAATAAAAACTGACCGCCACGAAATAGCCCAAAAGCGGTGCTTAAAAGTGGCGTTAAAACACCAAAAATCAAAATCAAATCATATTTACCGATTTGACTCAAATTATCATATTTGATTTATAACATACTAAAAGGTGTATCCAAATTATAAAGAGTCTAAAATAAGCAATTTACGATGCATGTACTCGATAATATGTATCAACATGTCATGTATATTTGAGTCTAGACGCCATCTAATTAACCATCGAGGTGACCTCAGAAGCTTGCCGACGGTTATATCACCCGATATAAACATAAATATAGATATAAATAGATAGCGGACTCGTGCATTTGAATTTTTCTAGGTCTTGTTTGATTTCATATTATAGGTTATAAAAATATGCTAATCTAATTTGTTTTATTTATTTATGGTTTTATATCTGAGATGGTAGTGCAAGCAGTTTGTACACATAGACTGCTTGTATTACACTGAAGAAAAACCAAAAAGTGCTTGTTGTGTGCTTAATTAGTTTGCTTTTTCAACAAAGGAAGAGCCTAGATTGCTCCTCTGATTTGAAACATAAGATTTTCAAATAAAACATAAACTGCATTTTATAAACTTGATTCCGTTAGTGTTTGACTTGTAAAAATTCATAAATTTCACTTTTTTTTTCTTTCATTTTAAGATAAGATAAGAATTAGCCAAATTAAGTTGTGTGGATGTTGATGAAAGTGTGTAATGCATTTTTGCAGTTGAGAAAAAGAACAGTATTTGAGTGTAACTGTGATGTCATTTCCGTTTTATAGAATTCTTTTTGTTATGCAAGAAGTTTATGATCTAAATATATATATGACTACCATTAAATTTAACAATACCTCAAATATTGATATAAGTTTATTTATTTGTTAAAAATCAACCCATATTTACTTTTAATTGTGGGAATCAAAACCAATTTTCAAAATTACGTAGTTGTATTTAAAATCCTAATACTTGTTTGGATTATAGGACATTTGAAGAATTTAAAATTTATTAAGTTTAACTGTACATTTTTTTTTATGTTCATTTTGCAAATGTAAACTGAATTTCAAATACCAGATTTTAATACGATTGCAAAATTCAGGTTCTTTAATTGTATCAGCATATCGTCCATGTAGTTTACTCATTTCTGTGGAGTAATGTGTTCTGGAAATTAAACTAAAATAAGATTTAAACCGTATCCTTTACAGAAAATAAAAAAAAAATATGAGTTTTTCCATACAGAATAGATATTTTCACCAATTTAAAAAGCAAATTTATAACAGAATTGACATCTTGTACCAAAATTGAAACAAGTCCAATAAACACTGCATTGGTTCTCCATTTTGAAGAGTTCTTTAGATCAACTTTGATATCAGTAGAATAACTATGTAACCATCTTAGCTCAGCTTTGTTGATCTTTACATGGTGGTGTCATATCATGCTGTGCTAGACACAGCTCCCCATTTATTATTTCCCAATTACTGTTATAATTTTTTTCATTGTAGTATAAGATGAAAATCTATTTTACGATGTACATATATTTAATTGCCAAATACATATATTGCAGTGTTGACCAATCACTAGGCAATTCTATCTGGTTCAGACTATTGTTTTTGTTTGTTGAATATTCTCAAATTTTATATTCTCTTTGAGTATTCTGTGTTTTAAAAATTATCTTAAATGTTTTTGTCTTTCATATCATTTTGTTCCTGTTTCCTTAGAATTCAGAAAAACTTTAATTCTACAGCTTTTAATATCGACCATGAAGTTATTTGTTATAACAACATATTGTTGTGTTACTTTAGATAGTGTTGTAACTGACTTTTTATATTTTACAAACCGCCTTGGTGGTCTTGTAGCCTTCTTGCCTCAATGGCAGAAGTCTTAGTTTATATCCTGGACTAGGTAAAACCAAAACTGCTTCTTAATCAAGCACCGCACATTAAGGTGTAAGAATTCAAAAACGGGTCGACTCGTGTGTGAGGTAGATGATATAAAATTTAAAAAAATTGATTTGACATTTACTTTTCTATGTACAAATGTATGTTTGATAATTTTCTTTTTTCTGATTGATTTTCAGTTATGTTACTAGAACTTTCGAGAGCTAAAAACTATGTATTTAAGTAATATCTTAAAGATCCAATTTTAAGGAATAATAATAATGTTTGGTTGAACTTGTTACTTTTTGCCCCTTTCCAACTTATTCTCAATTCTCTTGACATTCCAAATTCCATACCTATTATATTTATTGTTAATTTGTACTTATTCTGAATATGCATAGAATCAACCAATCATCGTTGCCACACATGCTTATATATAAGGTTATCCTATTTTTTTTAACACCCCCCCCTTAAAAAAAAAATGAGATGCAACACTATATTTTTTTGACACAACAATATGAAGAATAAATTAATATTTATATACCTAGTTTACTTTGACAATTTCTTTTCCCTCATTTAGAAATAACATACCAGATTACAGCTGTGCTGTATAAACAACACTAGTTAGGTCACAAATATTTTCATGGTAAAAAATTCAGACTGGCTGTACAAAATAAAAGCAATTACCAAGAATCTCTTGCACCAATAATTGATATAATTTATTAATCTGTTCTTTTTCATCTGAATAAAAAAAAATGACATATTGCTGATTTCATTCTTTTATTTTTGTGTCGACTGTCAAGAACGCCAAAATCGTATTTTGACCCTTTGTAGTTTTTTGTCCTTGATTGAGGATTTTTACCTAATTTTGTCGATTCTATAATGATTGGCTGAAACTGTAAACAGTAAAAGTGATCTGCAATACAAGATATACAAAAATGTCAAAAATGACTGAAAAAATTGGTTGAGTTCGTATAGAAGTAATTGGCTTTAAAGGGCATTAGCTGTCAAATTCATATTCACCGAGGGGCCTCGGTGGCCGAGTGGTCTAAGTAGTTACTACTGTAATCACTAGCCAGTCAACACTGAGGTTGTGAGTTCGAACCCCGCTCGTGCGGGTGCACTCGACTCCAATCTTAATTGACTAGGATTGTCAGTTTTCCTATCGAAGGTCGGTGGTTTTCTCCGGCTTCCTCCACCAATAAAAACTGACCGCCACGAAATAGCCCAAAAGCGGTGCTTAAAAGTGGCGTTAAAACACCAAAAATCAAAATCAAATCATATTTACCGATTTGACTCAAATTATCATATTTGATTTATAACATACTAAAAGGTGTATCCAAATTATAAAGAGTCTAAAATAAGCAATTTACGATGCATGTACTCGATAATATGTATCAACATGTCATGTATATTTGAGTCTAGACGCCATCTAATTAACCATCGAGGTGACCTCAGAAGCTTGCCGACGGTTATATCACCCGATATAAACATAAATATAGATATAAATAGATAGCGGACTCGTGCATTTGAATTTTTCTAGGTCTTGTTTGATTTCATATTATAGGTTATAAAAATATGCTAATCATCGTTTACCTGTATGAGAATGAGTTTTTATGGATCGAATCAGTCAACCAAATGGTTTATCCTTGTTTCACTTTCAATGTTGACATTCTTTTCCTTTTAATAGCTGAACACGCCTAGTTCATACGTAACCCATTTGTAGCTAAGGGGTTAAATTGAAGGTCAGATGAATACGGAATTAATGAGGTTGATTTATTCACTTCCAAGTGAATAATTCATCAGGGATGTTTCTTATCTTATTTTGACAATATTGATCCAAACTGGCTGCTAAAAGTGAATTATTATTTCACTATTTCACTTTCATTAATGATTAAACGAAAAAAATCGTACTTTATTATGCCCCTGCCGAAGTGGAGGGGGCATTAAGTTTTACTCTTGTCTGTCTGTACGTCCGTACTTCTGTCCGTACGTCCCAAAGTTGGTTTCTGTTCTCTAACTTTAGTTTGCCTTGACCAAATGTTATGAAACTTATACACAATGCATATTACTACATAATACAGATCAAGTTCAAATTTGGGTGGCGTCACTTTTACGGTTCTTGAGTTGTGCCCCTTTATAAACAAAAAATTGCTGAATTTTTCGTTTCCGTTCTCTAACTTTAGTTTGCCTCAACCAAATGTTATGAAACTTATACACAATGCTTATTACTACATAATACAGATCAAATTCAAATTTGGGTGGCGTCACTTTTACCATTCTCAAGTTATGTCCCTTTATAAACATAAAAATTGCTGATTTTTTAGTTTCCATTCTCCAAATTTAGTTTGCCTCAACCAAATGTTATGAAACTTATACACAATGCTTATTAACACATAATACAGATCAAGTTCGAAATTGGATGGCGTCACTTTTACCGTTCTTGAGTTATGCTCCTTTAAAAACATAAAAATTGCTGAATTTCCCTTTTTCGTTCTCTAACTTTAGTTTGCCTCAACCAAATGATAAGAAACTTATACACAATGCTTATTACCATAAAATACAGGTCAAGTTTGAATTTTGGTGGTGTCACTTTTACCGTAGTAGAGTTATGTCTGTTTGCAAATGGAAAAATTGATGAATTTGTTTTGTTTCTGTTCTGTAACTTTAGTTTGCTTCAACCAAATGTTATGAACAATACTTATTACCACAAAACTCAGATCAAGCACAAATTTGGGTAGCGTCACTTTTACTGTGTCAGTTATATCCCTTTATAACTTTATATGATATGCAAGCGAGGGCATCATCTGTGTCCCATGGACACATTCCCCATTTATTTTTATACTACCGCAAACAAATTTTTGGGATCGTATAATGGTATGATGTCGTCGTCTGAAGACACATTTGGTTTCCGGACAATAACTTTAGTTTAAGTAAATGGATCTCTCTGAAATTTTTGAAGAAGGTTCAATACCACAAAAGGAAGGTTGGGATTGATTTTGGGGATGATGGTCCCAACCGTTTAGGAGTTGGGGGCCCAAAAGGGGCCCAAAACAAGCATTTTTCTAGTTTCAGGATAATAACTTCTGTATAAGTATTTTGATTGCTCGGAAATTGTATCACAATGTTTAATACCACATGTAGAAGGTTGGGATTCATTTTGGGGGTTATCCAAATTCAGACAGTATCAAGCTTGAATATTGTGTCCAAATTTGCCCCAACTGTTCAGGGTTCGACCTCTGCGGTCGTATCAGGCTGCGCTCAGCGAAGCATTTTATTTTTATATCTGGTAGCTTATGCCCCTTTAAATAACGATTTTTGACAAATTTTTCAGGTGGGTGTATTTTCTCAAAAAGCTATAACCTGTAGAACACACAGCAAAATTGATTAAAGATATATAATTTTTGACTGGTGACAATTCAGGCTCTTAGAAGCCTCTTGTTCATACTGATATTGGAAATGAAAGCAAATGCAAAGAAAAAAGTTTGCCCCTAATTCCTAAATGGTTTGAGCCATAACCCCCCAAAGCCAATCCTAACCATCCCTTTGTGGTATGGAAACTTGTGGTATAATTTCAGAGATATCCATACACTGTTCCACAAGTTATTGTCATGAAACTAGAAAAATGCTTATTTGGGCCCCTTTTTGGCCCCAATCCCTAAACTGTTGGGACCATAACCCCCAAAATCAATCCCAACCTTCCTTTTGTGGTTATAAACATTATGTTTAAATTTCATAGATTTCTATTTACTAATACTTAAGTTATTGTCCGGAAACCAAATGTCTTCGGACGACGCTGACGACGATGTGATACCAATATATGACCGCAAAATTTTTTGTGGTTGTATAAAAACTGTTCAAATATGATTGCCTGAATTTCCAGAATGATGGAGAGTGGAGAAATTTCGTTGATTTAGTGGGTATACTCCATTATTCCTATGTATCATGACCAGGATTTGACCTAAATCGTTCACCAGGTCTCTGATATCAATATGTAATCATTCTCTCCTATGTATCATGACCAGGATTTGACCTAAATCCTTCACCAGGTCTCTGATATCACTCTACTATGTATCATGACCAGGATTTGACCTAAATCCTTCTTCAGGTCTCTGAAATCACTCTACTATGTATCATGACCAGGATTTGACCTAAATCCTTCACCAGGTCTCTGATATCAATAGGTAATCATTCTCTCCTATGTATCATGATTAGGATTTGACCTAAATCCTTCACAGGTCTCTGATATCAATAGGTAATCATTCTCTCCTATGTATCATGACTAGGATTTGACCTAAATCATTCGCCAGGTCTCTGATATCAATAGGTAATCATTCTCTACTATGTATCATGACAAGGATTTGACCTAAATCCTTCACCAGGTCTCTGATATCAATAGGTAATCATTCTCCCCTATGTATCATGACCAGGATTTGACCTAAATCATTCACCAGGTCTCAGATATCACTCTACTATGTATCATGACCAGGATTTTACCTAAATCATTCACCAGGTCTCTGATATCACTCTACTATGTATCATGACCAGGATTTTACCTAAATCATTCACCAGGTCTTTGATATCACTCTACATATAGATATAGGAAGATGTGGTGTGAGTGCCAATGAGACAACTCTACATCCAAATAACAATTTATAAAAGTAAACCATTATAGGTCAATGTACGGCCTTCAACACGGAGCCTTGGCTCACACCGAACAACAAGCTATAAAGGGCCCCAAAAGTACTAGTGTAAAACCATTCAAACGGTAAAACCAACGGTCTAGTCTATATAAAAAACGAGAAACAAGAAACACGTATAAATTACATAAACAAACGACAACTACTGTACATCAGATTCCTGACTTAGGACAGGTGCAAACATTTGCTACTATGTATCATGACCAGGATTTGACCTAAATCATTCACCAGGTCTATGATATCACTCTACTATGTATCATGACCAGGATATTTGACCTAAATCCTTCACCAGGTCTCTGATATAACTCTACTATGTATCATGACCAGGATTTTACCTAAATCATTCACCAGGTCTCTGATATCACTATAGTATGTATCATGACCAGGATTTTACCTAAATCATTCGCCAGGCCTCTGATATCAATAGGTAATTATTCTCTCCTATGTATTATGACCAGGATTTGACCTAAATCATTCGCCAGGTCTCTGATATCAATAGGTAATCATTCTCTCCTATAATAGGAGTCCTATGGTGGAAAAAAATTCATTTTGCCTAAAGCACTAAAGCATTAAGTCTTTGGATGAATATGATATTGACAATTGACCGAAAGTTCCTCAACTAGTTCTCTTCTGATAAGGTTTGATTACACAGTTTTTTACGTTTGACAGATGTCATGATGGCCGACATAGCTGTTTTGTCAATATCCTAGTGAAAAGCACTTCAAGGTTTTGAAATGGATTTTGGAGAGATTGTGAAATTTGCCAAAATTATTATATCTGTAGGTTGAAAAAAGGATATTAATAATCCTCGTGTTTAAATTCTTATCCTTTTCATACTGAAAGTTCTTACTGGTACTTAACTAGGATGTTCTCACTGGTACTTAACTAGGATGTTCTCACTGCTACATAACATTCATACTGGTACATAACTAGGATGTTCTTACTGGCACTTAACTTGGATGTTCTTACTGGTACATAACTTTGATGTTCTTACTGGTACTTAACTAGGATGTTCTCACTGGTACTTAACTAGGATGTTCTCACTGCTACATAATGTTCTTACTGCTACATAACTAGGATGTTCTTACTGGTACTTAACTTGGATGTTCTTACTGGTACATAACTAGGATGTTCTTACTGGTACATAACTAGGATGTTCTTACTGGTACATAACTAGGATGTTCTCACTGGTACTTAACTTGGATGTTCTCACTGGTACTTAACTAGGATGTTCTCACTGGTACTTAACTAGGATGTTCTCACTGGTACATAACTAGGATGTTCTCACTGGTACATAACTAGGATGTTCTTACTGGTACTTAACTTGGATGTTCTTACTGGTACATAACTAGGATGTTCTTACTGGTACTTAGCTAGGATGTTCTTACTGGTACTTAACTTGGGTGTCCTTACTGGTACATGACTAGGATGTTCTTACTGGTACTTGACTAGGTTGTTCTTACTGGTACATAACTAGGATGTTCTCACTGGTACTTAACTAGGATGTTCTTACTGGTACATAACTAGGATGTTCTTACTGGTACATAACTAGGATGTTCTTACTGGTACATAACTAGGATGTTCTCACTGGTACTTAACTTGGATGTTCTCACTGGTACTTAACTAGGATGTTCTTACTGGTACTTAACTAGGATGTTCTTACTGGTACATAACTAGGATGTTCTTATTGGTACATAACTAGGATGTTCTTACTGGTACTTAACTTGGATGTTCTTACTGGTACATAACTAGGATGTTCTTACTGGTACTTAGCTAGGATGTTCTTACTGATACTTAACTTGGATGTCCTTACTGGTACATAACTAGGATGTTCTTACTGGTACTTGACTAGGTTGTTCTTACTGGTACATAACTAGGATGTTCTCACTGGTACTTAACTAGGATGTTCTTACTGGTACATAACTAGGATGTTCTTACTGGTACATAACTAGGATGTTCTTACTGGTACTTAACTTGGATGTTCTTACTGGTACTTAACAAGGATGTTAAGCAAGCAAAAATTAATCAATAATATTAGTTTTCTGGTTTCCTCAGGGTTATAAATAAGATTAATGTAACTGTCAATTTGTGAAATAAATGGATAAACATCTAACTTTGGATGGACAGATTCTGCATTACAAAAACAAGGAGAGGTGGTTTGATAATCAAGGACACATTTATGTCTGCAGCAAATCCCCCCCCACTAAATCCATCTCTGAAACCCATATTTATCTGATTCTCTATCAATGAAATCATTGGGTAAAGGATTTTTTCATTAACTTGTTGTTGATGTGTGTTATTGAATATAATCTGAATAGGACATTTGATAAATATGGCAGCTGCCTTGTCAACAGAATTTAATATGATTTATTTTTAAAAATGGGGAATGTGTCCATGGGACACAGACAATGCCCCCGCTAGCGTATCATATAAAGTTATAAAGTGACACAACCCAAATTTGTACTTGATCTGAGTTTTGTGGTAATAAGTATTGTGTATAAGTTTCATAAAATTTGGTTGAGGCAAACTTTAGCTAGAGAACGGAAACGATAAATTCAGCAATTTTTCCATTTGTAAAAGGGCATAACTCGAACAATAAAAGTGACACCCCCAAAATTGAAACTTAATCTGTATTTTGTGGTACATTGTAATAAGCATTTTGTATAAGTTTCATTACATTTGGTTGAGGCTAACTTAAGTTAGAGAACGGAAACAAAAAATTCAGCAATTTTTCCATTTGTAAAGGAGCACAACTCTAGAACTGTATAAGTGACACCACTAAAATTCTAACTTTATCTGTGTTTTGTGGTAATAAGCATTGTGTATAAGTTTTGTAGCATTTGGTTAAAGCAAACTAAAGTTAGAGAACGGAAACGAAAAATTCAGCAATTTTTCCATTTGTAAAGGGGCATAACTCTAGAACGGTTAAAGTGACACCACCAAAATTCAAACTTGATCTGCGTTTTGTGGTAATAAGCATTGTGTATAAGTTTCATAACATTTGGTTGAGGCAAACTAAAGTTAAAGACCAACTTTGGGACGTACGTACAGACGGACAAGGGTAAAACTTAATGCCCCCTCCGCTACGGCATAAAAATTCAGTAGATAGCAATCTAACTTCCCTTATTAAAACAGGAAAATGTATTTTATTACTCTTTGTTAAAGTTAAATATTCTGTTTACCATAGCATTTTGATATGGTTTCCTCACATACCTTTGAAACAAGCCTAACAGGGCTAAACAGTATTCCAAGTAATCAGAGGGCATTACACTTATTCAAAGCAGCAGTGGCAATTGACTACACTCCCTCTCTTCTAGGCAACAATTTTAGCCCACTTAAACTATGGTAGTTTGTATTCCTAATTTGCACAGTAAATACACTTTCACAAAAAATAAGATATTTTTAATCAATAATCACAAACAATTTTCTTGCACCTTTTCCTCTCTCATGATGACTGAATTAAGAATCACTCTTGGTGGAGTGTTTTCACACTCTTATTCATGAAATATCTGTGTGTATTACACAGATAATACATGACAGGGTCATAAATTAGTGTACTTCTAAATACATGTTTTATTGGTTTGACCAAATGAATTTGTCAACTATGATAAAACGTCAAAGCCATTGGTCTATTACAAAGAGAAAGGAGGTAAATTATCATAGAAATACAGTCAACCACTAATGTAACTGTATGCTAAATATCATTGACTGAAGTGCCTGTTACGTTGACATAATTAAAACAACTGTTGATGCTAGTACCTACTATGGGTTCATTTTTTTCATAGGATAGCAATTTTCAGATTTTGTGGTTAAAGATGAAGCAGGAATACGAGTGTCCAATGAAGTTCAAATTTTCTTTTCTATAGGCTTGTATAGACAGACTTTGGAAAAAACCATGAAATCAAATACCCACAAAAATACAATTTTTTTGTCCACAATAATAAATGAATCCACAATATTTCACTTCTACTCTTGACTTTTGTTGCATATGGAACAACAATCTTGAGGGATAATTGGTCATGCAATAAAATTTAATCAGTACATTTATTTTAATTTACAACATATTACATAAGAGCTCATTTTAAACAGTTGTGACAAAAATCTATTGTATATATGTTTAAATAAATCCACAACAATAACAAAAAAATAAATAAAATATCTGTCTCTTTAATATCAACAGAATATTTGTCACAATGAATTTTTAAATGAATGTGTTGAAAGTCAGTTTTTTTTGCAGTGGTAAAAATATGAACATGGACTTTATTTGTAGTCACACTCGTTCCTTTAATGATCTGTCATTAATGATTTTCATTCCTTCAAAAACAAATATATTGAAAATTTCTGTTTAATAGCTGACTTCTTTGCTAAATTTAAATGTTTATATTTTTTATCCAAATTCAAAGTAAAAATGATGAAATGATGAGGTGGATTCTGTTTGCTTATACTGTCAATAAATCAGGATCCTCTGAAAAAATGAAAGAAAATAAATTAGTTAATAGTTATCAAAGGTACCAGGATTATAATTTAATACACCAGATGTGCATTTCGTCTACATAAGACTCATCAGTGGCACCCAGATCAAAATAGTTATAAAGCCAAACAAGTACAGAGTTGAAGAGCACTGAGGACCCAAAATTCCAAACAGTTGTGCCAAATGCCAGCACATTTGTACCGTATTAAGTTTCTTTAAGTTATCCATTTAGATACATTCTAAAACTCTGGACAAAAGTACAAATATTTCATACTAAATTGTACAGCCCAAAATCCTCATTACAATAATTTAATTCTTAAATGTGAGGAAATGAGAGTTGCACAACCTTGTTTTTTACTAGATATAAAATTATCTTCATAAATATGTGTGAAACATTTGTTACTTCATATATGACTTTACAAGAAGATTCTTTATGAAAGTACATGTAACTCTTATACATGTTCCTATGACAAACTTATCTAACATTAACTCTACCAATGACACACAATTTTCTTCATATAATTATATCATCTTTAAATCATTTTGTTTAGCATCATATACTGACAGATATTGATATATTTAATACATTGTAGTACAATAAATGAAATTACATACAATCTTACAGAAAATAACATACATATATACAGGTAAATATATACATGTATCTTTTGTTAAACTTACACAATGATGTTGTTGATTGGGATGTGTATCAACTTAACAAAGAATCCGATGAATCCCATTATACCAAAACCTATTGCTGTTGCCATGGCAATTTTCTGAAATTCTAAAAAAAAAAGATAAGAGTTTAACAATGAATTCTTAATTCTGTATGTATGATAAAATGTATATAAATTATCTATATAGGTATATTTTGTAAATATAGAAAACTAGTGTTTTCAGAGGTGTAGCTAAGCATGATACTCAATTGGAATGAGGGGTCTGTGTCTACTTTGTTTGCACCCACTCTCCACTTAATGGTGTATACTTCAGGCTAACTTGTACATCTTCCAGATGTTTGACAACCATACATGTATCTGTCCGTACTGACATATTTGAAAACTATTAGATCTAGTCCCACTTTTGGAATGACTTCAATTTAAACAAATAAACTTTTTGCCAATTGATATTCATAATTATGCATCTTTGAAAAAAACCCAATGAACAAATAGGCACCTTTTAAAGATGTTTCATCAAATTTATGTTAGTATTTGAAGACCATGTGCATTCCATTCACACTTATTTTAGACATGTATCTTGAAGTATAATAAATACATCAGTAGATAGAGAACAAGAATGTAAGGTGTAGAACCTGAAATAAATATAGACATATAACTAAATACAGAAATGCATTACTAACTCTATACATGCACCCACCTTTCCTATCTGGCTTTGTACATCTTTTAACTAATCTGATGGAATCTTTGGCAAATTGCTTAGCTGGGTCAACTAATTGCATAACCTGATCCATGACTATAATAAAGAAAATAAGTAGCTGTCAAAGCTTGGTATGGTATACATGGTATATGCAAACAAATGCTCAAATATCATTTTAAAATTTATTGTGAAAAATACTGCTTTATACCTCAAGGCTCAATTGGTCAATCTCAATTTACATAAAATTGTGGATTATGTGTGAATCAAGGTATAATCCACCATTTATTTGTTATTCCTAATCTGTAGATATTACATGTACATGTGTCTAAAAAAATTAAAATCATATCCACAAATATTTAACATACAAGAAAAGGTACTTTTAAAAAATTATGATAGGGTTATTCAGTTATTTGTTTTGCTTCCTCTGCACAAATATCATTTTCTTTGGGCAGTAAAAATATAAAATTAAACATACTTCCCTCCTTATACTGATAAGACAAAATATCACTTAGGTTATCTTTCTTTGTAAATCTTGATTATTAATTTACATAGACAAAGTATTTATCAAGAGACATAAACAAAATGTGGTAAGTGCAGATACATTTCTATAGAATATAGATTTATTCTTCGTGTAAGTAGAGATGTTTCAACAGCATATGTGAGAACAAATTTGTGTTACACCTGATGAAATATCTGTATATTGAAGAATTGACACGTCATAATCATACAAATTTTGAAAGGCTAAATATTCATTATGAGACTAAAATACAAAAAAATATTATTTTAAAATCAAAACAATTGAAACCAAATATGAGAAAGTCTTTTACCTTTGTCTTTTAGCTCCTGTTTCTGTTAAAATATAAATAATAAAATGCACGGTACAATCGTCGACACAAGCCGGAAGTTGCTGGCGATCAAAAAGACTTGCCCCGGAGACAAAAATATCGTTGTTTTTATTGGATGAAATTTATAACTGGGAGCTTCTAAAATAAATATGGTGTACCGAACTACATTTCAAAATACTTTTGGTATTGAAAAAGGTAAAAACAATGTATGAACATTTAATACTTGCAGGTACTTAGCAAAGTACAAATGTATAGAATACATGTTATCTTAGATCATCATAACAGTATATTCATACTTGAGCTTCATGTATGCACCTAAGGTTTTGACATTATGTAATGTTTTTTTCCAAAATAAATGACCCAATTAAAAATGCATAAACATGGTTAAAAACGGCACTTTTTTATATTTTGGCATATTTTAAATATTTATCATAAAAATGCATACTAAGATGAAACTGAAAGACATTATTGACTAAAACAGCATTCTGTTGGAACATAAAGTCATTTACTATCTTAAGAAATAAATTAATTCGTTTTGGTTAAAGAAGGCCTTCAATGCCAAATTCTATTATACTTCTAAAATTTGCAAAATTGTCTTCAATATCATTGTGAGATGAGCAATAACAGTTTGATTTTATAATGGAAATATATGAAATTTATTGCTTGTAAATTTTTCTTTAATATTTGAGTTCCATTATGTTTTAACAATTTTGTTAATTTGACCCTGTGAGTGATACATTCCTTTTAGGCGTTTTTCTTTTTTTTTTCTTTCTAAGTTGTGCATGCTAATTCGGTGACCTCTAAACATTTTATATCATTAAGACGGAAATTTTATTTACAGTAACATACAAATTTCAAAGAAAAATCGTAGAATTGATTTTCGTGGGATGTATTACAAAATTTCGATTTTATCACACTCTTATATGAACTACAACTTAACAAGTTATCGTCCTGATATGAATGTAATGTTTGTCACTGGACGTTAAACAC
Source organism: Mytilus coruscus (assembly GCA_017311375.1). Classification (NCBI taxonomy): domain Eukaryota; kingdom Metazoa; phylum Mollusca; class Bivalvia; order Mytilida; family Mytilidae; genus Mytilus; species Mytilus coruscus. The sequence continues at coordinate 131,105,385 of CM029596.1, forward strand.
CATCCGTCTATCCATCCATTAAAAGGTAATTTCATGATTGCAGGTAAGTATAGAAAGCTTCCACTCCCCAGTTAACACAAAACACATTTCGTCTATGTTTTGAAAACATTTAGAAAATGTTATAAAATATCACAGAAAAATATCAATTATCATTGGTTCTAACGGCAGAATTTAAGGAATGTGTAGTGTCAGGCTGCCTGTCATGGTCACCGGGACACCAGTGTCAGATTAACAGAAGTGATATCGAGCAAGGTTTCATTGAGTTGCGTAAAAAGTACAAACTTAAAAATAAGAAGATGTGGTATGATTGCCAATGAGACAACTCTCTACAAGAGACCAAATGACACAGAAATTAACAACTATAGGTCACCGTACAGCCTTCAACAATGAGCAAAGCCCATACCGCATAGTCAGCTATAAAAGGCACCGAAATGACAAATGTAAAACAATTCAAACGAGAAAACTACCGGCCTAATTTATGTACAAAATAATGAACGAAAACAAATATGTTACACAGCAACAAACGACAACCACTGAATTACAGGCTCCTGACTTGGGATAATCACATACAGAATGTGGCGGGGTTAAACTCGTTTGAAGGCGCCAACCCTCCCCCTAACCTGGGACAGTGGTGTAACAATACAACATAAGAACAAACTATAAAAATCAGTTAAAAAAGGCTTAACTCATCAGATGGATACAAATAGAAATACATCTAACAAAAACACAGTGTTCATTCTTACCTTGACAACAAGTGACGAAAAATGTACCCACCAAAACCATTGGCGGATCCCCAAAAATAGGCGCCCGGGTGTTTGGACACTACCTTTTTTGAAATTTAAATTTTTATCATACATAGATCGAAGAAAACTATGTTTGATTTCTTCTTTTCCAATTGAACTCCCTTCGCGACCGCCCTCTGATCTGTACCTGATAATTAAAATACATGTATGTTTTATGAAATGTCGTGTTCAGTTTTCTCATGTAAATAGTGTTTCCTTCAAACGCGGGTAGTTCTTTAGAGAAATAGACGAATATGGACGTAGACGTGAGGGCATATTATATGATCCAATAAAGGAATGTATTAGTCGAGTCACGCTTTTGTGCTTATTTCTTATTCTGAGCATTTCTGAATTTTTTTCGATAATAACCAAGTAAAATATTACGAACAGGCAAAAAGACTACGGCATACTAATCTTCACCCGTTACCCGCTATATGTACTAAAGATACAACAAATATTACAGGTCGAAATCTGATGTACACGATTACAAAATCCACTGTATTGTAATGGCAAACGGAACGAAGGATAAAAGTCTGCTATAATACACGATAGTAAAAACAATTGTTTTGAATGTTAATAGGTAACACATATCCTATGGTATCTGTCGTAATAATCGGGTGATCATAACTGTTTATTAATATTGTTTTAACTTTCTTCATTTGCATAAGAAGCTAAAAAGCGCAACAGAGATACACACCCCCGCCCTCTCCTGAGTCTTATTGTATTTCCCTGTTTGCCTGGCTATTTGAAATTCTGGAAATGACAGTGAAAATAAAATAAGAGGTGTTCAACTTTAACACTGGTAAGGTGTCAATGAAAATTTATTGTAAACTAATTTCACCTTGGATGGTATAATAAAGTAATCGTTTTCTTATACAAACAACCAAACCATGTGGCTCAGTCGCATATACATGTATATGCTCACTAAATGAGTTAAGCTATTCTGTAGAGATTCTCACATCTATAATGTGCCAACAGTATCGTCTGTAAATAGAGAGAATATATTTCGAAATAATTTATTTACAACATATTAATAACTGTTTGGAGATAAGCAAACTGTTTTATGTTTTTTTTCTGTCTTTCTTCTGACAGATTCTGCTACAATATTTGGAAATTTTGCAGGCACCGCACACCTTCAAAGACGGTTCACTTTTATTGCAATTCCAGCAATTATTAAACACACTATCAGAAATGTCCGCCACGTCTACCTTGTACTTGGATAACATATACTGAATCATTAATCTGAAATACTGATCCAGTTGAATTTTATTCTTGGAGAGAGCAAGGGCTTTATCAGAGTTGGACAACAACCATTCAAATTGAGAAACGTCGTGGTCTTCAATGCCGTGTTGTTTAGTCACGTGGTCTCCCATATATAACCCGTCCGTATCTTTGACAGATTTTTGGGTATATTTCCCGAATCGCTTTGTTTTAATGAAAATGGGTTGTGGTATATTCTCGACAGAAGTATTATCAACAATATTATCTTCGATGTTTAACCAAACATGAGGTAAATGTATTCCATCCGGATCTACGGTACCATTCGGTTGATGAACCCCATAGACTATTTTAGCTTTTACACCTACTGCTTCTAGACAACGATTAAGAACAAGATTAACTATTGCACATGCATTCGTTACGCGCAGTGTTCCTTGCATATGGAAACTTGTTTTTAAAATTTCATTGATTTTTTCTGCATTCCTCACAATTTGTGGTACTCCAAATGGAAATTCTGCGAAATTCATTTTCTAGAAATGTATAACTCTGAAAAATAAAATAAAATCTTTATGAGACGATTATATTGTATACATTGAAGAAAAAAATAGATTATTAGAAAAACTAAGTCTCTAACTCCCTCAGGCAAAGTTGACGTTAGATGATTGTTTCTATTTCTTTAAGGTCACTATTGATCACATAGCTCCTCACCTCCCTCAGGCAAAGTTGACGTTAGATGATTGTTTCTATTTCTTTAAGGTCCCTATTGGTCAGAAAGTTGACGTTAGATGATTGTTTCTATTTCTTTAAGGTCCCTATTGGTCAGAAAGTTGACGTTAGATGATTGTTTCTTTTTCTTTTAGGTCCCTATTGATCACATAGCTCATCACGTATATCATATCCTTGGCTTTTAAATGTTTGGCCGGTTTCAAAGAATTGTACGTCGGATGCACCAAATTTATAAAGAATTAACCAGACAATGAGATTCTGATTTAAATGGCAACGCAAATCTCGTTATTTGAAATAAAAAATCAAATAACATATAACAAGCTGTAGCTTCAGATAGTACCGGTCACAATTGAAACCTGACAAACATATATATATATAAATGTATTCAATTGACCTCAAGCTATAAGGATTAAGAAACTAATTATGTACATCCGGCTTGTCTTAAGTAAGCAAAACCAGACTGACAGAATAATTGCAAGAAGTACAACATATAAAAGGGGTTTATAGACTAAATGTCAGTTATGTACGTCCTTGGTCAATAAAACGTCGAACAACTTTAAATATTAAGAAATGCTGCAAGGCATTTGTTTTTGTCTTTGTTTGCGTCCGCGTTTGTTTATATGATTGTGGTCAGGTGGTTTGAGGTAAAATAACAACAACATATATATGGAAGTTTTTAACGACCTTAACAACAACCAGGCATGGGGCGAATTACATTGCAATGTAATGCATTATATTACAATTACTTTGAAAAAAAACATGCATTAAATTACAATAACAATTACATGCATTTAAGTAATGCATTATATAACAATTACTTTGGCAAAGTAATTAGATATAGGAAGATGTGGTGAGAGTGCCAATGAGACAACTCTCCATCCAAATAACAATTTATAAAAGTAAACCATTATAGGTCAATGTACGGCCTTCAACACGGAGCCTTGGCTCACACCGAACAACAAGCTATAAAGGGCCCCAAATCTATTAATGTAAAACCATTCAAACGGGAAAACCAATGGTCTAGTCTATATGAAAAACGAGAAACGAGAAACACGTATAAATTACATAAACAAACGAAAACTACTGTACATCAGATTCCTGACTTAGGACAGGTGCAAACATTTGCAGCGGGATTAAACGTTTTAATGGTACCAAACCTTCTCCCTTTTTTTGAAACAATAGTATAACATCACAACATAGAAAAACACACGATAAAATATCAATTGGAAGGCTTAACTCAATCAAAAAACGTAAATGCACTGAATTACACATTACATTTTGTAAAAAAAATTATCAAGTGAAAAGAAAAATCAAACTTTTTGAAAAACAACATGAAGTCACAAAAGATTCTAGCATATGTATTAAATTAAAGTAGACATGTAAAAGCTCCATTCAATACGAATATAACATTTTTACATTATAAGGATTTCAAAAGGTTTCATCCTTCATGCACATTCTATCAGCCTGAACACTTTCAAATGATATTTCTGAGTACCCTACTGTTTCACAAAACCTATCAAAGTTGATTGCTCTTCTATCTTTGGTTTTAATGTTTTAAGGTATTCATCTCTGTGTTTTCTCTAAAAAGAAATTTCTGAGATGAAGTTTAATGCTTATTTTAACTTAACTATTATAAATATACATATTTTTTTATTTCAATCAAAATATTTACTGGCAATTTCTTTACTAATTAAATTATAAAATTATATAATAAAAACATAGAGCTTAATCTGTGCAAACTAAGTGTCAAAGTGGTGAAAAGATTAATTGTAAAACAAAACTAATTAGTGTTTTATGTCAATGTTCAATTATCTTTTATTTAATAAGGACAAGGTATTCATTGATTTTTTAACAATAATGGAACACTTTTACAGTGATGATTTTCAATTATAATCTTTTTATGCTGGAAAATGTATGAATTAAAATGAAATACAAAAATACTTAATCTGATATACAGTATTGCGTTATTCCAGCTAGTGATTTATGTAAAGTGTGAAAAATAAATAGAAAAATCAATATTCCAAATGATTATGTTCTTCAATAGTTAATCAAGAAATTTTAAATACAGTTTGAGTTAGATATCCAACAATCTGTTAAAGAGTATGCGAAAAAGTAATGCCATGTTATGATATGTAATGCATGAAAATACATAACTTTTTGTTAAAGTAATGCATTAAATTACAATTACATGTAATGCAAAAATTGCTGCATTACACATTACATGCAATTACTTAGAAAAATGTAATGCATTACCCTGCATTACAATTACAAATTTGCCTTACCCTATGCCTGACAACAACACTACTTGTTTTCTATGTTTTATAGTCAGGTGTATAGGTAGTTAATGTGATCTGTTGTACTGGCTAGTATTCAGTTTGGTGATGACTTTTCTGTTTTACAGAAACATATTTTAAGAAAATCTTTTGAAAATCAAGAAATTAGTGGTTTCTTAAGTGGAGCCCTAGACATTTGATTTTTAGCAATGTGTATGTCTTTCATCATTATTTGGTTTCAAATAAGAACATTATTAATATATACTGATGTGTACTAGTATTTAATTTCAATAAGCATTTTTCAAATTTCTGAATTATTTCGATTGTTTAAGAATTAAGTAAAATTGTATCATGTGTATATGAAATGTTTGGTTTATCAGAAAGTTTTTTAGTAAGTGTGTGTTTTACTACTTGGCCAAGTTAGCTGGTAAGATCTTGAAAATTTGATCTGACGGAAAAATAATAATAAAAAAAAAAAACAGACATGGCCTAGCTTTCAGGAAAGTTGTTTTAATGCACGTAAATGGGATTTCAGTTTGCAATGATCTTTTCCAAAGATTTCTCTATTTTGTCAACTTACCTGAACTCGTTTTCCTGTTTTCCTGTTCTATTCATCCAGCATCCAGACGCAGCACAAAATTCATTGACCGTTGAATTTGTAAATAACATTAAAGGTCGACGGTCACGGTGGTAATTCACCAATCATACCGCCAAAACCTATATACATATATGCCAGTGGATTATAACCACGTGACATTAAGATTTTTTTACGAAACAGAGAAAGTGATTATTTTTACCAGAGACATATAATACATTGTATTATATGTCTCTGTTTTTACTGAGTGACCTAATGTGGGTTTAGAGCCAAGATGAAAAACTGACTACGATCAAGGATTATACAAATCCTTGTTACGATATATATGTACAAAGAAATAATTTCTGTTTTATCAGGACTAATTATTTCAATTGTATTTAAAACATTACAATGATTGTCATAAATTACATTATGGTCTTGCATTATCACTTCTATTTATCATAAAAGAGTCGTAAATATATTAAAATTAATAATTAGGATCCATGTAACATCTGGTGATCAATTTATTTGGCAATCGCCAATGACAGTCAGCAGGGTTTAAGAACATCAGTTGTTCGACCTGTTAGTCCAATGCGTTTTGTTAAAATATACTTTTCACTTTTTGGTCTTTTGGAAAATGTTGTTTGTGCTGACCCCTCTACCAAGAAATTTGTTTTACATGCACACGTATAAAAATTGCGGTTTTTATCCAACGCAATCATAGGTTTGAACGTTGTTTTCAATTTAGAGTTGTTTATTTTTTTTTCGTTTGGGCTTGTATTATATTTTCCTTCGGGTTAATATGATCCGTTCATCCTATTTCGACCCTTAAAATTCAAGAGTCTATCCTAAATTGAGATAAATTATATGGCCTTCCAAAAACCGTTTCGATCCCTAACATCACTGAAGAGACATTAATTGTCGAAATCCGGATATGGTGTATAAAAAATTTGTTTGCACCTCATGTTTGCGATAAACCATCTTTTCGCAAGTTTATTGTTTTCTGTTTGGTATTAAAATTGATAATTAAGATCCATGTAACATCTGGTGATCAATTTATTTGGCAATCGCCAATGGCAGTCAGCAGGGTTTAAGAACACCAGTTGTTCGACCTGTTAGTCAAATGCGTTTTGTCAAAATATACTTTTCACTTTTTGGTCTTTTGGAAAATGTTGTTTGTGCTGTATTTAGACCCCTTTACCAAGAAATTTGTTTTACATGCACACGTATAAAAATTGCGGTTTTTATCCAACGCAATCATAGGTTTGAACGTTGTTATCAATTTAGAGTTGTATATACAATCACTGTATACACACACTGGCACTTTTTTTATATATACATCCTGGGACTATTTATATACTTACAATATATTATTTCCCAGATACATCATAAACCCGAATCAAAATCCTTGTGTGCATCCACTAATTAGTTTATTTTTAAGTATAAATCATTATTCAGGAAGTTGCAAAATCCATTGAGGAAAAAAAAAAAGTTCATTAACAGATTATGAATATCCTTCTGAAGATATTTGACAGCCGAAGTTTGCGTTATTTTTTGTTCGGAGTCAAGTGATTTATTTTGGGTAAAAGTGAACGGTTGGATTTTCCCTATAACCTCGTTTTCATCTGTCAACACACAGTTCAAGAAATGGTTACATCAACACTAAGGTTATGTAAGTTTCAATGTATGTGTTTTACAGCATCCGTAACCATTTATTTGTGATAGTTGTTTACTGTATTCTTAAATAAGATAGGATGCACTGTCAGTAATTCTGAGGAAACTAAGGCTTTTGTCTGAATGGCAATCATACCACATTTCCTTATTTTATCAGAGTGACATAATAGTTTCTCTGGTTTTATAATGAAGCTTATGCAACCACACAAAGTAAATTTATTAATATCCGCCAAAATTATACAGTCTTATTGATCAATAATGCTACACCTCTGTAATGTTATATATAGTGTATTAACACATGACATAGGTAAACTGCACAGGTAAGGTGTACAATTAAGGAAGATCCCATATACATCAGGCTTCATCTGGATATATCATACCATGTGACACACTTTTAGTGTTAGTAATGATACAAAAGGAGCATCATCTAATAGTCTGAATCAGCTCTTTTATTGATTTTGAATTACAGGAATCTTTTCCCACGAAGTGCCTCATTGTTTATAGTTGTAACACAGTTATTTAAGACAGGACCACCAACAGCAAGTTTCTTTTCTATGGGAGAAATGTCATCAAAGATTCAGATGCCTCAGAAGGATGAAGCCCTTCCAGGTAAAACAACCTTTCTGTACAGTTATATATACAACTAAAATCAGTATTCATTATCAATGGGTTAACTATTCCAATGGAATTCACATGAAATATTCGTTTACTGGAAGAAAATTTGTTTGTGTCCTGACAAACTACTGGTACCTCAATCAGACCTTGATCAACATTATTCTATTTGATTTACCATCTAATGTTTTAGTATGAACTTGACTTCAACAGTAATATAATCATTGTAACAGTCATGTCAAAAAGATAAGTTTCAAGAAAACCTCATTTTTTAAGATTTATTAATGGTAAAGATTGAATTTCCTTTTTTGGTGCTATAGATAACATAACAGTGTATTATTTATACAACATCATTGTGAAGCGATAATTTATGTAAGGAATGTACAGGTAAGTTTTCTACTTGTGTTATGTAGCAAGAAAAAAAGGTATGTTGACCCTATTTCTCTTTTTATTTTCAAAAAGCATTTTATAAGATATATAATGTATATATATATAAAATTGAGAATGGAAATGGGGAATGTGTCAAAGAGACAACAACCCGACCATAGAGCAGACAACAGCCGAAGGCCACCAATGGGTCTTCAATGCAGCAAGAAACTCCCGCACCCGGAGGCGTCCTTCAGCTGGCCCCTTAACAAATAAGTATACTAGTTCAGTGATAATGGACGTCATACTAAACTCCAAATTATACACAGGAAACTAAAACTTAAAATGATACAAGACTAAAAAAGGCCAGGGGCTCCTGACTTGGGACAGGTGCAAAAATGCGACGTGGTTAAACATGTTTTTTGAGATCTCAACCCTCCCCCTATACCTCTAGCCAATGTAGAAAAAACAAACGCACAGTAAAACTCAGTATAAGAGAAGTCCGAGTCCGATGTCAGAAAAGGAAACTAAAGAAAATAAACAAAATGACAATAATACATAAATAACAACAGACTACTAGCAGTTACTGACATGCCAGCTCCAGACCTCAATTAAACTGATTGAAAGATTATGTCTTCATCATATGAATATCAGGCACAATCCCTCCTGTTAGGGGTTTAGTATTATACCGTCATAAAATATATGAGAAGAACATAACCTGTGTCATGCATATATGATCATATTTTGTTTCAAAATTCTGTCCCTTTTTTTTTCTTTCTATTGACATAATAACACTTTTACCCTGAAATATCTTTACAAAATGTGTCAATTTTCCCCAACCTTTAGCTTGGTGACCTATCAATTTTATTATATTTTTGAAAATATCACTACAAAAACTACATTTTGGGAAAAGTATGAGAACACTCTAAAAATTTGTTTACACCCTCATACTTCTTTGAATCGAAAAAAAAAGATTGGTTGGCAAAAAAAATCCATGCCTCCCCACATTAGATGAATGGTTGACCCTAAGTACATATGGAAATTTGAAAGCTTAACCTGTGTACATGGTGTATGCTGATGAAATTTTCCATTTTAGGAAGACCAGAGAAAATGGCAGTATCTCCCAAACATGCTGTTAATGGTAACACTATCAAAGAACCATTCCCTGAAGGCATGGAAATGGCGATGTTTGGTAAGTACATCTACTGTTAATGGTCACACTATTATAGAACCATTCTCTGAAGGCATGGAAATAGCTCAGTTGGTTAGTTCTTCTATTGTTAATGTTCACTCTATCATAGAACCATTCACCGAAGGCATGGAAATGGCTATGTTTGGTTAGTACTTTTACTGTTAATGGTCACTCTATCATAGAACCATTCACCGAAGGCATGGAAATGGCTATGTTTGGTTAGTACTTTTACTGTTAATGGTCACTCTATCATAGAACCATTCCCTTAAGGCATGGAAATGGCTATGTTTGGTTAGTTCTTCTATTGTTAATGGTCACTCTATCATAGAACCATTCCATGAAGGCAAGGAAATGGCTATGGTTGGTAAGTACAACTACCGTTAATGACCACACTATCATAGAACAATTCCAGAAGGCATGGAAATGGCTATGTTTGGTAAGTTTATCCATTGTTAATGGTCACACTATCATAGAATTATTATCTGAAGGTATGGCAATGGCTAGACCATGTATGTTTGGTAAGAACATCGATGTATTAGACTACTACTATGGTTGTTGAACAACAATAAATTCTTTCTCAAAAAAATTTCTTTCTTATATTTTATGTAAAAAAAAAAAAATAATGCAATAAGTTCTTAAACCTATGCACCTAAGGGATTATAAAAGGTACGAAAAACAAAGTTCAACCATATTATTTTTTCCAATGACTTATCTAGTCATAAAATAAAAAGTTAAAGAATAATATTTTGTGTTTGCATTAGAAAAATTAAGTGATATATATGACATAAATATGATTGACAGTAATCATTGTGACCAATTGGAAACTAATGAATATCAGAATGCAGAACAAATATCATTATATGTAGTTTTTATTCTATTTTCAGGATTGGGATGCTTCTGGGGAGCAGAAAGAAAGTTTTGGAAACACAATGGAGTATATTCTACCATGGTTTGTGTTTTACGATAAGCAGTTGTTCAAAAAGTTACATCTTTGTTAATGTCACAAATTTGTGTTTTAATGTAACATTACATGTTTGATATGTTGAGATGTTCCCTGTCAAAGAATGGCAAAGTTATTAGATCAGTAACTATGGTCCTGTATACAGATTTTCTCTTTTTGTTTAAAAAAAGGAGATGTTGTCTGATTTCACATGAGAAAACCATCTTTCAGAGTCCAATTTGTGTGGATGTAAGCAATAGGTCACTGTACTGCCTTTAACAATGAAAAACCCCTTCCAGTATATAAAATTCTTATCATGACAAAATGTGAAACAATTCAAATGAGAAAAACCAATAGCCTGATTTATGACTGCAACCAATTAATTACAGGCTTCTGACTTGGGACAGGCACAAAAAGAATGTGGTGGGCTTAATACGCAAATTTCCATTGTATGTAGTCAAATGTTTGGTAATTATAATTTGTAAAAGTTATTATATCTTTTTTATTAGGAAATGTGAGAATTCTTAATTATGTAAACAATTTTTTGACATTTATATCAGTTCATCTATCCCTTAAACCTTAAATTCTGCAGAATTTCATTTTCTTTTTTTACAAAACTCTACTACAGCATTTAATTTCCACTTCTTGTCTTAATCCAACCCCTTAAACAATCTCATGATTTTTCAACCCCTAAGAAACCTCTTTTGAACTAAATTCTGAAGGAAAGACATTCTAAGACTTTGTATAGTTTTTCTCTTCTTACACATTGAAGACAATATGACTGTGTAATGACATCTAAAACTGAAATACCAAAGTTAAATTCACCATTTTGAGAGAAAGATTTGATTAAATGATGTGTTTTTTTTTCAGGTAGGATACTCTGGTGGATTTACACCTAACCCTACATACAAAGAAGTTTGTTCAGGTGGAACTGGTCATAATGAAGTAGTTAGACTTGTGTTTGATCCCAAGAAAACATCTTATGCAGACATTTTAAAGGTAATGGTATAGAACATTTCCTCAAAATTAAACTACCAGTGCTTGTACTTTTGAAAGTCATCAGTGTTTGTACTTTTTTAAGTCATCATTGTTTGTACTTTTGAAAGTCATTGTTGTTTGTACTTTTGAAAGTCAGCAGTGTTTGTACTTTTAAAAGCCATTGTTGTTTGTACTTTTGAAAGTCATCAGTGTTTGTACTTTTGAAAGTCAGTAGTATTTGTGCTTTTGAAAGTCATCAGTGTTTGTACTTTTGAAAGTCAGTAGTGTTTGTGCTTTTGAAAGTCATCAGTGTTTGTACTTTTGAAAGTCAGTAGTGTTTGTGCTTTTGAAAGTCAGCAGTGTTTGTACTTTTGAAAGTCATCAGTGTTTGTACTTTTGAAAGTCAGCAGTGTTTGTACTTTTAAAAGCCATCGTTGTTTGTACTTTTGAAAGTCATCAGTGTTTGTACTTTTGAAAGTCAGTAGTATTTGTGCTTTTGAAAGTCATCAGTGTTTGTACTTTTGAAAGTCAGTAGTGTTTGTGCTTTTGAAAGTCATCAGTGTTTGTACTTTTGAAAGTCAGCAGTGTTTGTACTTTTGAAAGTCAGTAGTGTTTGTGCTTTTGAAAGTCAGCAGTGTTTGTACTTTTGAAAGTCATCAGTGTTTGTACTTTTGAAAGTCAGTAGTGTTTGTGCTTTTGAAAGTCAGCAGTGTTTGTGCTTTTGAAAGTCATCAGTGTTTGTACTTTTGAAAGTCAGCAGTGTTTGTACTTTTGAAAGTCAGTAGTGTTTGTGCTTTTGAAAGTCATCAGTGTTTGTACTTTTGAAAGTCAGCAGTGTTTGTACTTTTGAAAGTCAGTAGTGTTTGTGCTTTTGAAAGTCATCAGTGTTTGTACTTTGAAAGTCAGCAGTGTTTGTACTTTGAAAGTCAGTAGTGTTTGTGCTTTTGAAAGTCATCAGTGTTTGTACTTTTGAAAGTCAGCAGTGTTTGTACTTTTGAAAGTCAGCAGTGTTTGTGCTTTTGAAAGTCATCAGTGTTTGTACTTTTGAAAGTCAGCAGTGTTTGTACTTTTGAAAGTCAGTAGTGTTTGTGCTTTTGAAAGTCATCAGTGTTTGTACTTTTGAAAGTCATCAGTGTTTGTACTTTTGAAAGTCAGCAGTGTTTGAACTTTACTGAATGAGGTACACAACAAGCTAGGATATTTTATTTGTTGAGTTAAGATACACCAAAGGTGTTTATTTAGTGCAGGGGAAATTCACAAACTACACTTTGCTAAAATATTGGAATGTTTAAGTTTATATGGCTTTTAACAAAGGGAAATTTCGGTAATTGATAAAGAATAGTCATTTAGAATTTGCTTAAGACAAAAAAGTTAATATTTCAGTTTGGTAAAATTCAAAACATTTAAGGTAAAGTTTTTAAGAGATGGCTTTGCTTAAGATGAAAATAGTGTAGATGCATATATACATGATACTATAAAACAAAAAAAAACTTGGAATATTATTGATTCAGTTAATTTGTTTCCCTCATAAAATTTCTAAAAGGGCAATAAATTTGTTTCTCCTGACTTCCTCTGATTTCAATTTGGTCAGATTTTGGACATGAAAAAGAATAAAAAAATATGTAGGTGTGCATAATTAAACAATTAAATCAAGCATTGATGATCCTGAGTTACATGAAAAACTCATATCATATCTCATAAACCTACCCCAGGGTAACAATCCATGTATTATACTGAACTGAAAATGGTACTAGCACTTTTGAGGCATCATTTACCATTCAGTGAAGCTTGCATGTTACTTCACTAATGATTTTTGAGAAGAAAAGTACCCCAATATGTTTTTGATATGAAAAGAAATAATTGAAAGTAACAACTCTTACTTCTGCTTTTAATTTTCATAATAACTGCATTAATGTTAGAGAGTTTCAAACAAAGAAATGAATAGCTCTTTCAATAACTACTTGCATAGCTCCTGGTATGGCAGGTGCGATTTGGGTCATACCTCCTAAAGGCTACCATAATAAAAATTGTACAAAATCAAGCATTGATGATCCTGAGTTACATGAAAAACTCATATCACTTTTCTTAGTTACTTTGCCCTTTGATATAGCTATAGTAAGATACTGTGGATTCATTTATTTTCATGGTTGCCAATTTTCATAGTTTGAAGAAAAAGGTATTTTCGTGGAAACTTGAATTCGTTGTTTTGCCAAAGTTTGCATACAATAGAAAAACAAAGGATATGAGTATCCATCCATGACACAAGATCAGTACATGGACATCAAAAAACACACAAAAAAAAAGTAAAGAAACTGTGCTTTTATTGCTGTTCTTCATCTTAATAAGCCTATATAAAATGTATACCTCATTGAACATTTCAATTCATGGTTTATCTATTCCCACGGTAATAAGTACTCAACGAATAATAATGAATCTACAACAACTCTTTAAAAAAATATCTTGCTTGAACATTGTAAATCATGGTTCAGGATGTTTAACATAATTTGTAGCTGAGTATCTAACATTAAACAATACAAGTAATTACTTATTTACTTCTTTTTCAGTTATTTTGGGAAAGTCACAACCCAACACATGGAATGAGACAAGGTAATGATGTTGGCACCCAGTACAGATCAGGAATTTATTACTATGGCGAACAGCAAGGACTGGAGGCTAAGGAATCTCGTACTGCCTATCAAAAACTTTTAACGGAAAAAGGCCACGATAAAATAACAACTGAAATATTACCTGCTGAAGAGTTTTACTACGCTGAGGACTATCATCAGCAATATTTACATAAAAATCCAAACGGATATTGTGGACTTGGGGGCACTGGTGTTTCATGTCCTATAGGTCTGTTTGCAAAAAAGTCAAATGCCAAAGAGGAATTGTGATTGAAATCTTTTTTCCCAAGAATTTACATTCATAACATAGTTAAAATAATGTATTTCTTGATTTGAATAATAACCCATGATTATCTAATATTTTTTATCGTTATAAACATAAACTATGTTACATTAAATTTCCATTACAGAAAAAGAGCATAGAATATTTCATTCAAACAATAGCAATATTTTGAATTGTTTGGTATAATGCAGATTAAATTAGTACATAGAAGAAAACTGTACATCTTGGAAAATTATAATTTAAAAAAAATCAATTGATTTTCATGTGCAATCTGCTTATTTTGCCATTTTATGTTCTGTTGTTGTTAGTTCAGGAAATATTGTGTTTGGGTATTTTTTTGTCAATCAATCAGTGTTTAAATCTTGTTATAAATTGGAAGTGAAACATTATAGTATATGATTCTGGTGATTGCATACTATCAATGACAGAAAAATATGTATGACTATTGAAGAAAGCTATTTGTTTTTTGTTATTTGCTGTGTTTTCAACAGGCATTAATTTATTCGTAAAATAAAACAAATCAAAAAGGCTATACTTCCTTTCTTTGAATTTTTTTAATGTTAATAATATTAGGATGGTCTACTTTCATAAAAATAAGAAAATGTGGTATAATTGCCAATGAGACATCTCTTCAACAGAGAACAAATGACGTAGAAGTTAACAACTATAGGTCACCGATCTACCTTCAACAATGAGCAAAGCCCATACAGCATAGTTAGCTATAAAAGGTATAGGTTTTATGACTCATAAAAAAGAGGCAGCAGATACCAGAGTGACATTCCAAATTCATAAAACACTACATAGAAATCTGAAGACAGAGAAACCTGTACACCACCAAAAACCGGGTGATCTCAGGTACTCATGTCATTATGATTCAGAGAAGTCACAATTGAGGTAATAAGGACAGGATTGTGATTACAACACTTGGAACATATGTGTGGTCATCTGTTACACAGATATTCCACAACAGTCTGTCAGGTGTACATTGTCCTTGACCAAATTTTCATTGTTTAACGACTACTAAAAACAAGAGGCTCTAAACAGCCTATTTTGCTCACCTAGGTATATGTGCATAATCAACAATGGACTCTCTCCAACGTTGTAGACAAGAATAGAGTTCATGACAAAAATTTCTTTTTTGTTGATCTTGTATTGCTAATCATTTTGTCTGTTTAGTTTCTCTCTCTCTTTTTTTTAGTTTTTGCTCAAAACACAAAAGAGGGTAAAAAAATCCTTATTTTAGGGCAATCACTCCGATGAAGAGTGACAGTCTACTAACTATATCGGCAAAATTTGACTTGTTTGTGGATCATGCCTTGCTGATCATTTTTGTTATTTAAAGTTTCTATTTATAAATTATAATTTTTATCATTTAATGCAAAATGCAAAAAAATTGTAAAAATCGTCATTAAAGGGCATCGGAAATTTATTTAAGTTTCTATCTATCTATTATAATTTTAAAGATATAAGGCAAAAACACAAAAAAATGGTAAAAATTGTCATCAAAGGGCAATAACTCTAATTAGGAGTCAACTGACGATCTCAACCATGCAATACTTATTCGTAGATCTTGTCTTGCAGATCATTTTTGCAACTTAAAGTTTCTCTCCATCTATTTTAGTTTTCAAGATAAAAGACAAAAATGAAAAAAAAAATTGTAAAATTTGTCATTCAAGGGCAATAACTCCTATAAGAAGTCGCCTGACAGTTTTGACGCCAATGAACAATTGGTAGTTCTCAACATTCTGAACATTTTTGCTCATGTCAGAATTTCTCTATTTATAACTATTTTCAAAATAATAGACAAAACTTGCATTTTACCCCTATGTGTTATTTTTAGCCATGCCAGCCATCTTGGTTGGCGGGCGGGGTCATCGGAGACTTTTTAACAAGATACCCCAATAATGATTATGGCACAGTTTGGTTAAATTTGGCCCAGTAGTTTCAGAGGAAAAGATTTTTGTGAAAGTAAACGACGATGAACGACGACAGACGACGGACGTCAAGTGATGAGAAAAGCTCACTTGGCCCTTTTGGCCAGGTGAGCTAAAAAGAGTGCATATGCTGAAATGTCTCTCCTGTTTTAGTGACCATTGATTTTTATATTGATAGTCCTAAATATAAAGTTTTACTAAAAAAGAGAGGCGAAAGGTACCAAAGGGACATTCAAACACATAAGTCGAAAATAAACTAACAACACCATGGCTAAAAAAGAAAAAGACCAACAGACAAACAATAGTACACAAAACACAACATAGAAAACTAAAGACTGAGCAACACGAACCCCACCAAAAACTGGCACATAAACTTTACATGATCCAAGAAAATGGGGTCAAGGTCAGACAAACCAAACCAGAAATACATGTTCACCTAACAATCATTCCATACGCTAAATGTAGTTATCCTATTGCTAATAATATACAAGAAATAGACCAAACCATAAAAACTTTATATTGAACAATGAACCATGAAAATGAGGTCAAAGTCAGGTGATACCTGACAGACATGTACACCTTACAATCATTCCATACACCAAATAAAGTTGACCTTTTGCTTATAGTTTGGGCAAAACAGACCAAAACACAAAAACTTAAAATTGAGAAATGAACCATGAAAATGAGGTCAGGGTCAAATAAAACCTGCCAGACTGACATGTGCATCATAAAACATTTCCATACACCAACTATAGTTTACCTATTGCAAACAGTATTAGAAAAACAGACCAAAACACACAAACTTAACTGTTACCACTGAACCATGAAAATGAGGTCAAGATCAGATGACACCTGCCAGTTGGACATGTTCACCTTACAATCATTCCATACACCAAATATAGTGGACATATTGCTTATATTATCTGACATATAGACTTGACCATAAAAAGTTAACCTTGTTCACTGATCCATGAAATGAGGTCGATGTCAAGTGAAAACTGTCTGACAGACATGAGAACCTTGCAAGGTACGCACATACCAAATTAAGTTATCTTATTACCCATAATAATAGAGAAATTAATATTACAAAAAATCTTCACTTTTTTAAAGAAGACACTGAAACATGAAAATGAGGTCAAGGACAATGGATATATGACCGACGGAAACTTCATAACATAAGGCATCTATATACAAAGTATCAAGCATCCAGCTCTTCTATCTTCTGAAATATATAGCTTTTAAGTACATGTAGTTAGTTGACGCCGCCGCTGCCGGATCACTATCCATATGTCTCGCTTTCTGCGACAGAAGTCCCAGGCTCGACAAAAACTATGATGTGAATTTGTCATTTATGCCTGGCAGGGTTATTTGACCTTGATGTCATTTTCATGGTTCATTGGTTAATGTTAAGTTTTTATGCTTAAGTCTGTTTCTCACATACTATTAACAATTGGTCAACTCTATTTGGTGCATGGAATGATTTAAGAAGTGCATGTCTGTCTGACAGTGTTCATCTGACCTTGACCTCATTTAAAGGACCATTGATGTTTACAGTTTATGCTATACTTGAAGAGAAACCTTTATCTTTAAGACTCAACATAAATCTTATCATGATCAGTAAAACAGACAAGACATATCAGTGTTTGCACTGTTGTGTAATATAAAAGTTTTGACCTTTTCCTTTGAGTAAATTCATGCAGAAAATTTTGTATTATGTATTTCTTTAATACTGTTATAGTTCATTTAACATTCAAAGGTCAATGTACTTTAAAGCTGTGGTCAAGGTCAATGAATTTTAAAACTGCTGTGGTCAAGGTCAATGAACTTTAAAGCTGCTGTGGTCAAGGTCAATGAACTTTAAAGCTGTGGTAAAGGTAAAATGACAACTGTCATATGCACATGATCAACATAATGTTTCCCTAAAAAATATGAGGTAATTAGGTACAATGTATAGGACCAATAGATACATTTGCGTTTTCAGGTCAAGCTGTCAAGGCCATATTTATAACATACATTCCTGAAAAGTTGAACCCAATATTAAGAGAATGGAAACTAGAGGATCCTAAGAGCCTGGATTGCTAACAAAAATACTGATCATTTTTGCTCTTTACAGATTCTCTCTATCATGAAAATAGCCAAAACATCAAAATGTTTTCAAATGGTCATCCATGTGCAGTAAATCTTATAAGAAGTCAATGGACAATTTCAGTAATGTGACTTATTTGTAGATCTTTGTTTGCTCAGCATTTTTACTCGGTACAGTTTTTCTCTATCTATTCTAGTTTTTAGGACAATTGGCAAAAAATGGTAGAATAAATCATCATTTGGGGGCAATAACTCCTGTAAGAAGTCAATTGACAATTTTGGTCATGTTGACTTACATGTAGATGTTATGTTTCTTTGCTCATTACAGAACCAGGGTATTCTTATTTTCAAGACAATGCCATAAATACAAAATTTGGATATTTGTCATTTAAAGGCGTTGATTCACAATTTGGGTATATTGACTTATACGTTCATCTTATCTTGATGATTTTATTTTTTTGCTAAAAGTTTCTGTCCTTTTGTTAAAGTTTTCAAGGTAAAAGCCCCAAAAATATAGTAGAACTTGTAACTAAAGGACAATAACTTCTTAATGATTCAATTGACAATTTTCCTCATGATAACTAATTATAGAGTTTGTTTTGCTGATCATTTTTACAGTCTACTGTTGCACTCTTTCTTTTGTATTTGTCAAGGTGATTGCCGAAAAAAAAATAATCCAAAAATTCAAACAAATCATCAATTAAGGGCAATTACTTCTATACCGAGTTGTCTGATAATTTTTGGAAAAATAGAAAGTAGGTAAATTGTCCCATTCTGAGCATATTAACCTGTCAGATCTCCATCAGTTATAGTTGGTTGATTGGCAGGAACAAAAAAACACAATATTTATAAAGATCAAAATTTCTCCAGTTATTCCAGAAAAGACCAATAACAGCAAGTGAGCTAAAGTTTTCATTGTCAAATAGCTAATAGACATACACCCTTACAATAAATCCATTAACAAACAAGAAATGATTGTAACAGGATGCTGTAACGAAGTCTCCTAAACAAAGTTCCCATAATTACAGTCATTCCCAAGGTCGCTTGACATTGGGCAAAGTCCAGCAAACATTGGTTTGGTCCAGTAAAATGATATGCATTAGTGTCCCCGGGGGACTGACCCTTCATATCATTCAAATCTTCGTGACGTGACGAACAGGAATATATATGGTTTAGGGGTGGGGATTTCGACCATTTTCTAAGTTATTTGAATATATTAAAATGACAGGGGTGGGGATGACTCCTTGGGACTGACCCTATACATCATTCAAATCTTTGTGATGTGACAAACAGGAATATATATGGTTTAGGGGTGGGGATCTCGACCATTTACAGGATATTTGAACATATTCAAATGACAGGGGGTGGCGATGAACCCTAGGGACTGACTTTATATGTCATTCAAATCTTCGTGACATGACGAACAGGAATATATATGGTTTAGGGGTGGGGATTTCGACCATTTTCTAAGTTATTTGAATATATTAAAATGACAGGGGTGGGGATGACTCCTTGGGACTGACCCTATACATCATTCAAATCTTTGTGATGTGACAAACAGGAATATATATGGTTTAGGGGTGGGGATCTCGACCATTTACAGGATATTTGAACATATTCAAATGACAGGGGGTGGCGATGAACCCTAGGGACTGACTTTATATGTCATTCAAATCTTCGTGACATGACGAACAGGAATATATATGGTTTAGGGGTGGGGATCTCGACCATTTACAAGATATTAGAACATTGGCGGTGGGGGAAACCCCTGGGGATTGACCCTATATATCATTCAAATCTTCTTGACATGACAAACAGGAATATATATATGGTTTAGGGGTGTGGATCTCGACCATTTACAAGATTTTTTAACATATTCAAATGACAGGGGGTGGGGATGACCCCTTGGGTATTACCCTGTATATCATTCAAACCATCTTGGCATGACAAACCAGAACATATATGGTTTAGGGGTGGGGATCTTGACCACTTACAAGTTATTAGAACCTTCTCAAATGGCAGGGGGTGGGACTGACCCCTGGGAACTAACCCTTTATTTCATTTGATGTGCTTTATCATATAGAACATTTTCAATTATAAAGATTGTGTCTATTATCAACTGTTTTCAAGTTATAATAAAAAATTTGAAAAAATAAAATCCCAAAGGGTTCTATAGTAAATCCCTCCTTTTTCTTGGTCCCTCAAAGTACCCTTTATAAACCCCATTGCACAAACAAAACCCTGATTGCACCACTAGATATGTTAGTCTAACATATTGTGGAACCCTAAGTTAATCTGACTAGCGGTTTTGGAGAACGGGTGCGGACAAGTTCAAATTAAAAAGCGGCGGAAGAGGAAGAAGAAGAAGAACTAGATTTGTAATTGCTAGCAATAACGGATGGCACCCTCGTCCCCCCATTGCCAGGATAATGGCAGCCATTTTGAAAATTTCAAAGTCGAACAGAGCATCTACACATGCCAATTAACATTGTTGTAAAGTTTCAATAATTTTGGAGCATTTTGAAAATTTTGAATGTTTTCCTGTTTTCATGGTAACAGTGACTTTTTCCAAAATTCCAAAGACACATGCCACATTGGTTCATGCCATTTTACATATCTCTAAAGTTTTATTGGGTTTGATCTTATATTCTTTAAGAAAATGCAGCTTTAATGTGTTTTCACATAGGTTCAATGTTATACGTTCGCCCTTTTTCCATGACAATGGCGGCCATTTTAGAATTTCTAAAGACTGTCTGCACATCTAGGCATACCATGTAACATTTCCATAAAGTTTCATCATGTTGGGTCTTCTAATAAAAGTTTTAGAATTTTGAAATTTTTCATATTTCACCAGTTTCCATGGCAACGGCAGCTATCTTGGAAATGCCATACACCGTTTGCAAATCTGCACATGCTGGTTAACATTCCTTTAAAATTGGTTCATACAATTCCGAGATATAAGCTGGACAAAAAAGTGGAAGAAAAATAATAAGACGAAAAGACACGTAGAATAACAATATGGCATCCCAACTCCGTTGAGGGTGCCATAATAATATCAAGAACTGAGCAAAACCAACAAGTCTCAAAACTTTGTTTGGAAGACCGAAATATTTTTCAGCAATCATATTTAGTCACTGAAGAACAGACTCAACCCTGAAAAAAGAACTGATCACTGGAATGTGCAGACCATGTAACATGTGGCAGATGGACATAATGTATACTCCTCACAACCAATCCACATACACCATACCAAAGAGATCTAATCCTGAAAATCTACCATGAGAATAATTAAGTTGTAAAGGACATATGAGAAAGGTCATAAAGACATTTACTCTTTAAAACAAAAATCCATATCAAATCATATATAATACTGAGGGACATACCAAATCCAAAAACCAAAACCAGGCAGTAAGAAAATTGAAATACAATTGAGGGCAAGGTCAATTGACAATGACTCACTGACAAGGTCTTTTTTTGTTTAAGCCACCTACATGTCAAATTTGGTAAACATACGTGGAAGAAAGGATAAGACAAAGACATTTGTAATTGTTAATGCTGTTACCAACATGCAGTAGATACAGAAAAGTAATACCAGTACTATAGACTTTTATTGTACCTCAGTATGTTTTTTTCTATATAAAAAAAATTGAAATATTTGTGCTATTTCATTCAACAGACTATTTGCCAGTCAATAGTTTCAAAGACTATTACCCCAGTCAATAGTCTTATAAACATTTTTCCCGTACTTTTTCATACTGATTTGTTATTGGACAACAGTGACGTCATTGAATATTCTGCTTGGATTTGTGTACTTTGCAACGTTAAACTCTGAAATATCGTAAACGATATAATCTGTATGTGTCTCAGTCTGTCATCGTAATTTCAAATGATCATATAATAAATAAATTTGGTGTATTTACTGTCTTCTGATTGGTTAAAAGTATTACCTTTATTTTCAATGTTGTCAAGTTTTATGGCGCATGCCCACTCTGACGTTGTATATTCATACGCCAACATGTGTGTACGTTGTTATTGTTAATATGAATAATATAAAAGTTCTTTGAGCCTTATTTTGATAGAAATTTATTTATAATGAATCAATAATTTATTTTATTTATTGAACATAAAATTACTTTGACTCTTCATTTTACATAATCCGCTTCGCGGATTATTCAATGTGAAGAGTCAAAAAATTTTATGGTTCAATAAATCAAAATAAATAATAGCCATTCAATTATACCAAAAGCAATTAAAAAGAAAAAGAAAATCAACATGACATATCTTAAAAACTAAAACACAACAAATATATGGTATGGGTCTGTCGTCGTCTTCATAATCTGGGATTGCTTTGGTGTATGCATGGTAATATATTTTAGCTAACGTGTATTATTATACCTCAGTATGTTTTTTTCTATATAAAAAAGAATGAAATATTTGTGCTATTTCATTCCACAGACTATTTCCCAAGCAATAGTTTCAAAGACTATTACCCCAGTCAATAGTCTTATAAACATATTTCCCGTACTTTTCATACTAATTTTTCATTGGACAAGAATGACGTCATTGACTATTTTGCTTGGCAACGTCAAACTCTGCAATATCGTAAACGGCATAATCTATATGTGTCTGTCGTCGTAATTTCAAATTAATATATTACTTACCAGAAGCAATTAAAAAGAAAGAGAAAATCTAGGTGACATATTCCAATAACTAAAACAAAACAAATGTATGGTATGGGTCGTCGTCGTCTTCATAATCTGGGATTGCTTTAGTGTACGGTAATACATTTTAGCTAGCGTTTATTATATGCACGGGAATTTTTACACAAGGATTCCTCGTCTTGATTACAGTAAATAAAATATTGACAAATACCATACGGGCAAAAAAAAAAAAAAAACCCTGATAGTTCATCTTGTGTATGTTAATGTAACTATTTGTTTTTTTTTCCCAAGTGATGTACGTAGTCTTTTTAGAAAGTTGTTTTGTTCGGTATAATAAAACACTAAATGACTGGTTATGAGTGTAATAGTAAGTTTGTTGTCCCTTTGATACTAACTATTGCCCTCGCCTTCGCCTCGAGCAATAGTTGGTATCTCAGGGACAACAAATTTGCTATTACCCTCATAACCAGTCAAAAGGTGTATATTATATGCACGGGAATTTTTACACAAGGATTCCTTATCTTGATTGAAGTAAATAGATTATTGACAAATACCACCGGGCAAACAAAAACTCCCGATAGTTCATCTTGTACAGGTTTATATGACTATTTGGTTTTTTTTTCCAAGTGTTGTATGTAGTCTTTTGAAAGTTGTTTTGTTCGGTATAATAAAACACTTAATGACATGTTATGAGTGTAATAGCAAGTTTATTGTCCCTTTGATACCAACTATTACCCTCATCTTCGCCTTGAGCAGTAGTTGGTATCTCAGGGACAACAAACTTGCTATTACAGTCATAACCAGTCAACAGGTGTATATTATTGCATGCAAGACAAAAGTACCATATGACAAAAAAAAATCTGGTTGTATACAGTAAATTTGGAAATTATTGCGATGTTTTTATTATTGTGAAAAATGCGACAGGGTTGTAATCACAATAATTTAAACTCGCATTTTGGATTTTTTTTATATAAAAGAAGCAGGATGTTTCTCAGTATCGCAAAAATAATAATTGCATTATGTTTTAAAATGACAAAATCGTAATAATAAATGCATGCAATAATTTGTGAATTTACAGTAATCAATACCAGTACCATAGATTTGTATTGCAGGTACGACAAAAGTATCATATAACAAAAAATGTGATTGTATAATTAATACAAGGCTGTTACATAATTTTTTATTGCAGGCAATACCATGTAACATAACATATATGACTATAATTTATAAAGTTCTCGGAAATAATTAAACATGCTTCATTGTATTTAAAAAAGTAACAATGTAAATATATCATTAACAATTTTGGCACAGTTTTGTAGTAAAGATAAAACAAACAATTGTAGTTATCACATGAATAAAATATAGAATTAAATCGTCACTCAATCTCAAGTTCAGTTTAATTTTTGTATCATTTAACAGACAAGGTATCTCCAACACGAATCCTCTTCCCGACAGCAGAATCATCATGTCTTAGATGTATCCCAAAAGGAATCTGAAAAATAAACAGAGAATCCTGGTCAAACCCACTTAATTATAGTATCGACTGTTGATTTATACTCCCCATGCTAGTACGGGAATCAGATGGATATACACAAAGAAGACCTAAAATATAACATAAGGCCATAATATAGAAAAAGGCTGGTACTATGGATGATACTGAGGATTTATTCATTTTCGTGCATACCAATTTTCGTTGATTGAGGGAAAATTGTATGTTCGGAGATATTTGATTTGAGGTTTTGCCAAAGTCTGCATATAGGCCTATAGTTAATTTGTACTTGTAGAACATTTGAATTTGTGGTTCAGGTATACCCACGAAATCCAAGAACATTAGTATCCTACAAATAATAATGAATGCACAGTGTACAAAATACATTGCAATGATAAATTATATTTGAAGAAATCTTTTTAAACACAACTTTTGTTAATAACAATATAACTTTTCACAATATCAATTGCAAACATGTATGTGTTTGTTCTATTATATGAAACAAATTTCTATTTACTATAGACTGATTAATATTCTTTGTACCATATGGATACCAATTTTGATGGATTTTGTAGATACAGGTGATTCACAAATTTATGTATTCAATGATTACAAATTTTCCACAGCTTGAATGCAGGCTTTGGCATAACCACAAAATAAAATATTCATGAAAATGCAAGTTTTCCTTAATCCTTGAAAATTGGTATCCAAGAAACTAAATGAAACACAGTACAACATTTCAGGTACTAATACTTGAAAAGGCTCAACTCGTGTATGGTCAATAGTGAAAGTGGACATTTGTAGAACAAATGTAATGTGAATTCACTAATATTTATAGGAGACCAGTTTTTATGGATTTCTTTGTTATTCAGGGGGAAAACCATGAATTTGAATATTCAATAAAATATTAATTTTTTTGTTACTTTGAAAGGGGTAAATGAATTTGGAATTGAATTCCCTATAACCTCGTTTTCATCTGTCAACAAACAGTTCAAGAAATGGTTTATACATCAACACTTAGGTTATGTAAGTTTCAATATATGTGTTTTACAGCATCCGTAACCATTTATTTGTGACATTTGTTTATACTGTATTCTTAAATAAGATAGGACGCACTGTCTTTCATTCCGGTCACTGAGGAAAATAATTAAGGCTTTTATTTGATTGGCAATCATACCACATCTCCTTATGTTATCTTAGACATTCGAGATCTCTGCTTTTATAATTAAGCTTATGCAATCCCACAAGGTAAATTAAATCTTAAATAAGATAGGACGCACTGTCTTTCATTCCGGTCACTGAGGAAAATAATTAAGGCTTTTATTTGATTGGCAATCATACCACATCTCCTTATGTTATCTTAGACATTCGAGATCTCTGCTTTTATAATTAAGCTTATGCAATCCCACAAGGTAAATTAATTTGTAGAGTATAATTGATCAATAGTGCTACACCTCTGTAATACCATATATAGTGTAATTAGCACATTCCTACGAATGCCAATTTGGTTACTCGTACCCGCATGCGGGGTCGCGCAGACACTGCCTAAGTAAAATGCACAGGTATTAAAGGTGTACAAGGAAGATATACGACATCATGCTTCATCTGGTTATATCATACCATGTGACATATATTATAAGTGTTACTGATACATAAGGCAGGACCATTTCCTAATGGTTTGAATCATCTATTTTTATAATTTTGAAATACAAGAATCTTTTCCGACGAAGTGCCGCCCCGTTGTTTATAGTTGTGACACAGTTATTTGAGACAGGACCACCAACAGCAAGTTTCTTTTCTGTGGGAGACATGTCATCAAATATTCAGATGCCTCAGAAGGATGAAGCCCTTCCAGGATCTTCCAGGTAAATTTACCACCATTCTGTGCACTTTTATATACAAACTTAAATCAAGATTCATTTTTCATTATTAATGGGTTTCCTAGTTCAATATTATGTTTTTTTCTGTCCCTATTGTATGGGGAAAACTTTTTTTGCTCTACACAAGTAAATTCTGTTCACATGAAATTCAGGTAAAGTTTACGTGAAATTCATGTAAAAGTCAAAATTCACTTGAAAAAAAAAATTGCCTGTGTACAGACTACCTCAATCAGACCTTAAATCAACATAATTACTCTATATAATTTACCACTAATGTTTTATAAAGGACTTTCCGTTTTGAATATCCCTTGGAATTCGGTATCTTTACTTTTTAGTATGACACTTGACTTCAACTGTAATCATGGTAATAGTCATGTCAAAAAGACAAGTTTCAAGAAAACTTGATTTTTTTAATGTTAAAGATTGAATTTCCAATTTTGGTGCTATAAGTAACATAATAGTGTATTAGTCATGCAACATCATTGTGTAGCAATAATTTCATAAAGAAATGTTACAGTGAATATTTAGAAAGAAAAAATAGTATGGTGACTCCATTTCTCTTTTCATTAACAAAAGCATTTTATAAGATATATATATATATATATTATCATATTTTATTTCAAAATTCGGTCATTTTGTTTTCTTTCTATTGACAATATAACACTTTCCCTCTGAATAAACTTTACAAAATATAACCGCCTCGGTGGTCTCGTGGTAGCGTGTTCACCTTGAGTGCGGGAGGTTGTGGGTTTGAACCCCGGCCGGCTCAAACAAAAGACTATAAAGTTGGTTTTTGCTGCTTCTCCGCTATGAACGTGGCATTAAGGAGTTACAGCAAAGACTGGTTGGCTCGGAGTCAGAATATTGTGTCTGGGTAAGGTAACATATCTTCCTGCGGACTGTTACCTTGTAAACTAGTACGTTAAAAATCCGGCTCAGCGTGTCGGTTTAGCACAAAGCAGGTTTAATTGTCATACCACATTAACATGTTCTCGTCCTGAATATGCATATCAATTTGCCGTTGGACGTTAAACAGCCATCCATCATTATCATCTTTACAAAATGTGTCAATTTTCCCCAACTTTTAGTTTGGTGACCTATCATTTTTAATATATTTTTGAAAATATGACTATAAAAACTACATTTGACAGTATGAGAAAAAGAACAAAATGGTTTGTACCCTCATACAACTTATTCACTTTGGTAGTGGTGAATATAATAATAACTAGTTTCATCCGTGAACTCCAAAGGGTTTTAAAGTTGAAGAGCAGAAACAATATTTGTTAAACTAAGTTTCTGACCATTACTTTCACTATAATGTTTTCTTCTGTCTACGCGACACACCTAGCTTCTAGAAGTGGTAAATGATAATGTCTAGTTTCATCCATTAACTCCAAGGGGCTTAAAAGTTATAGCGAGAAAACAAATTTTGTACATATGCACATGGGTGACTAGTTGAATTTTTTACATGACTTTCATTGTACAGTTTTCTCCCTTGTACCCAGCACACATCTTTTCTGGTAGTGTTGAATGATCATGCCAGTTTCATCACTGAACTCAGAACTATTTTTTAACAGACAGATGAACCACTTTATTGGTTGGGCCCTATAAATCATAGAAATGTCTTTTATTTATTAATAGTTGTCCTACCATGCAAAAATGCTTTAGGGAAAAGACTGCAAAATGGAAAATCTTGTTATAACAATTTAGCTGAAGTGCAATAGTGTTCGCAATTTCCAATCTCTGTATGTCTGTTTTCTTGCTGGTGAAAGTTTCTATAACTGATCTTGATAACTGTAAATTAATTGCAAAACAATGATTACTGGTATAAATGCGAGATCTTATTAACGCTATTGCAAAAACGTTGTGTAGGAAAAAACTGCTCAAATCATGAATGCAAGTTTTTATTATTGCAAATTTGATAATGTCACATTTTTGCATTAAAAAAAAACATAATAATAACTTCCGAATTTACAGTATTTTGTGTTCTTGCTTGAGAAAGGTTTGATTAAATTTTGTGTTTTTGTTTTAAGGTAGGATACTCTGGTGGATTTACACCTAACCCTACATACAAAGAAGTTTGTACAGGTGGAACTGGTCATACTGAAGTAGTTAGACTTGTATTTGATCACAGGAAAACATCTGATGCAGACATTTTAAAGGTAATGATATAGGACTTTTCCTTAAAATTAAACTACCAGTGTTTTTACTTTTGAAAGTCATCAGTGTTTTACTTTTGAAAGTCATCAGTGTTTGTACTTTTGAAAGTCATCAGTGTTTGTGCTTTTGAAAGTCATCAGTGTTTTACTTTTGAAAGTCATCAGTGTTTTGCTTTTGAAAGTCATCAGTGTTTGTACTTTTGAAAGTCATCAGTGTTTTGCTTTTGAAAGTCATCAGTGTTTGTACTTTGAAAGTCATCAGTGTTTTACTTTTGAAAGTCATCAGTGTTTTTACTTTTGAAAGTCATCAGTGTTTTACTTTTGAAAGTCATCAGTGTTTGTACTTTTGAAAGTCATCAGTGTTTGTGCTTTTGAAAGTCATCAGTGTTTGTACTTTTGAAAGTCATCAGTGTTTTACTTTTGAAAGTCATCAGTGTTTTTACTTTTGAAAGTCATCAGTGTTTGTACTTTTGAATAGTCATCACTTTACTGAATGAGGTAAACAACAAGCTAGGACATTTGAGTTAAGATACACCAAAGGTTTTATTTGGTGCAGGGAAATTCACAAACCACATTTTGCGAAAAAATAATTATCAAAGTTTAAGCTGTTGCCCCTTTAAACAAAGGGAAATTGATTGATAAGGAATAGTCAACTCGAAGCTGCTTAGTACACACATGTTCCGCTTTCCTTTCAGTAAAATTTAAAATATTGAAGTTAAAGTTTTCAAGAGTTGCTTTGCTTAAGATGAAAATAGTGTAGATGCATACACGATACCATATTAAAAAAATCACTTGTAATATATGATTGATTCAATTAATTTGTTTCCCTTCATAAAATTGTTTCTCCTGACTTCCTCTGGTTTCAATTTGGTCAGATTTCGGACTTGAAAAAAGAATAAGAAAATATGTACCGGATAGACATGCATCATAAGCACCCTCTTTCTCATAAACCTATCCCAGGGTAACAATCCATGTATTATACACAACTGAAAATGGTACTAGCTCTTTGATGCATCATTTACCAGTCAGTGAAGCTTGCATGTTACTTCACTAAGGTTTCTTGACAAGAAAAGTGCCCTTTATAATACTTCTGGTTATCGTTTGTATAGTAATACTAGAGGGTTTCAATTCAAACAGGGTAGTGAATAGCCATTTTAATAACTACTGGCGTTGCACCTAGGATGGCTGGTATTGTTTGGGCCAAACCTCCTTAAGGCTACAATAATAGAAATAATACAAAATCAAACATTCATGATCCTGAGTTACATGAAAAACCCATATCACTTTTATAGTTACTTTGCCTTTTGATATAGCTATAGCAAGATACTGTGGATTCATTTATTTTCATGGTTGCCAATTTTCGTAGTTTGAAGAAAAAGGTATTTTTGTGGAAACTTGAATTCGTTCTTTTGCCAAAGTTTGCATACAAGCCTATATAAAATGTATACAGAATTAAACATATCAATTCATGGTTCATCGATACCCACGAAATCCATGAAAATTAGAACCCAACGAATAATAATGAATCTACTGTAACTCTAAATATCTTGCTTGAATATTGTAAATAATAGTTTAGGATGTTTAACATAATTGATAACTGAGTCTCTAACATTTAACAATAAAAGTAATTACTTAGCTGTTTCAGTTATTTTGGGAAAATCACAACCCAACACATAGAATGAGACAAGGTAATGATGTTGGCACCCAGTACAGATCAGGAATCTATTACTATGGCGAACAGCAAGGACTGGAGGCTTAGGAATCTCGTACTGCCTATCAAAAACTTTTAACGGAAAAAGGCCACGATAAAATAACAACTGAAATATTACCTGCTGAAGAGTTTTACTACGCTGAGGACTATCATCAGCAATATTTACATAAAAATCCAAACGGATATTGTGGACTTGGGGGCACTGGTGTTTCATGTCCTATAGGTCTGTTTGCAAAAAAGTCAAATGCCAAAGAGGAATTGTGATTGGTCTTGTTTTCCCAAGAATTTACATTGATAACATAGTTAAAATAATGTATTTCTTGATTTGAATAATAACCAATACTTATTTAATATTTTTTTTATTATTATAAACATGAATTATGTAACATTAAATTTCCATTACAGAAAAGAGCATAGAATATTTTATTCAAACAATAGCAATATTTTCAATTGTTTGGTATAATGCAGATTAAATTAGTACATAGAAGAAAACTGTACATCTTGGAAAGTTTCAGTTTTAAAAATTAATGGATTTTGATGTGCCGACTTCTTATTTTGCCACTTTATGTTTTTGTTTTAGTTCAGGGACTATTGTGTTTGGGTATTTTTATGTCAATTAATCAGTGAACAGATCTAGTAACTGATTAGGAGTGAATAATTATAGTATTTACTGATCTTGATAACTGTAAATTAATTGCAAAACAATGATTACTGGTATAAATGCGAGATCTTATTAACGCTATTGCAAAAACGTTGTGTAGGAAAAAACTGCTCAAATCATGAATGCAAGTTTTTATTATTGCAAATTTGATAATGTCACATTTTTGCATTAAAAAAAAACATAATAATAACTTCCGAATTTACAGTATTTTGTGTTCTTGCTTGAGAAAGGTTTGATTAAATTTTGTGTTTTTGTTTTAAGGTAGGATACTCTGGTGGATTTACACCTAACCCTACATACAAAGAAGTTTGTACAGGTGGAACTGGTCATACTGAAGTAGTTAGACTTGTATTTGATCACAGGAAAACATCTGATGCAGACATTTTAAAGGTAATGATATAGGACTTTTTCCTTAAAAATTAAACTACCAGTGTTTTTACTTTTGAAAGTCATCAGTGTTTTTACTTTTGAAAGTCATCAGTGTTTGTACTTTTGAAAGTCATCAGTGTTTGTGCTTTTGAAAGTCATCAGTGTTTTTACTTTTGAAAGTCATCAGTGTTTTTGCTTTTGAAAGTCATCAGTGTTTGTACTTTTGAAAGTCATCAGTGTTTTTGCTTTTGAAAGTCATCAGTGTTTGTACTTTTGAAAGTCATCAGTGTTTTTACTTTTGAAAGTCATCAGTGTTTTTACTTTTGAAAGTCATCAGTGTTTTTACTTTTGAAAGTCATCAGTGTTTGTACTTTTGAAAGTCATCAGTGTTTGTGCTTTTGAAAGTCATCAGTGTTTGTACTTTTGAAAGTCATCAGTGTTTTTACTTTTGAAAGTCATCAGTGTTTTTACTTTTGAAAGTCATCAGTGTTTGTACTTTTGAATAGTCATCACTTTACTGAATGAGGTAAACAACAAGCTAGGACATTTGAGTTAAGATACACCAAAGGTTTTTATTTGGTGCAGGGGAAATTCACAAACCACATTTTGCGAAAAAAATAATTATCAAAGTTTAAGCTGTTGCCCCTTTTAAACAAAGGGAAATTGATTGATAAGGAATAGTCAACTCGAAGCTGCTTAGTACACACATGTTCCGCTTTCCTTTCAGTAAAATTTAAAATATTGAAGTTAAAGTTTTCAAGAGTTGCTTTGCTTAAGATGAAAATAGTGTAGATGCATACACGATACCATATTAAAAAAATCACTTGTAATATATGATTGATTCAATTAATTTGTTTCCCTTCATAAAATTGTTTCTCCTGACTTCCTCTGGTTTCAATTTGGTCAGATTTCGGACTTGAAAAAAGAATAAGAAAATATGTACCGGATAGACATGCATCATAAGCACCCTCTTTCTCATAAACCTATCCCAGGGTAACAATCCATGTATTATACACAACTGAAAATGGTACTAGCTCTTTTGATGCATCATTTACCAGTCAGTGAAGCTTGCATGTTACTTCACTAAGGTTTCTTGACAAGAAAAGTGCCCTTTATAATACTTCTGGTTATCGTTTGTATAGTAATACTAGAGGGTTTCAATTCAAACAGGGTAGTGAATAGCCATTTTAATAACTACTGGCGTTGCACCTAGGATGGCTGGTATTGTTTGGGCCAAACCTCCTTAAGGCTACAATAATAGAAATAATACAAAATCAAACATTCATGATCCTGAGTTACATGAAAAACCCATATCACTTTTATAGTTACTTTGCCTTTTGATATAGCTATAGCAAGATACTGTGGATTCATTTATTTTCATGGTTGCCAATTTTCGTAGTTTGAAGAAAAGGTATTTTGTGGAAACTTGAATTCGTTCTTTGCCAAAGTTTGCATACAAGCCTATATAAAATGTATACAGAATTAAACATATCAATTCATGGTTCATCGATACCCACGAAATCCATGAAAATTAGAACCCAACGAATAATAATGAATCTACTGTAACTCTAAATATCTTGCTTGAATATTGTAAATAATAGTTTAGGATGTTTAACATAATTGATAACTGAGTCTCTAACATTTAACAATAAAAGTAATTACTTAGCTGTTTCAGTTATTTTGGGAAAATCACAACCCAACACATAGAATGAGACAAGGTAATGATGTTGGCACCCAGTACAGATCAGGAATCTATTACTATGGCGAACAGCAAGGACTGGAGGCTTAGGAATCTCGTACTGCCTATCAAAAACTTTTAACGGAAAAAGGCCACGATAAAATAACAACTGAAATATTACCTGCTGAAGAGTTTTACTACGCTGAGGACTGTCATCAGCAATATTTACATAAAATCCAAACGGATATTGTGGACTTGGGGGCACTGGTGTTTCATGTCCTATAGGTCTGTTTGCAAAAAGTCAAATGCCAAAGAGGAATTGTGATTGGTCTTGTTTTCCCAAGAATTTACATTGATAACATAGTTAAAATAATGTATTTCTTGATTTGAATAATAACCAATACTTATTTAATATTTTTTATTATTATAAACATGAATTATGTAACATTAAATTTCCATTACAGAAAAGAGCATAGAATATTTTATTCAAACAATAGCAATATTTTCAATTGTTTGGTATAATGCAGATTAAATTAGTACATAGAAGAAAACTGTACATCTTGGAAAGTTTCAGTTTTAAAAATTAATGGATTTTGATGTGCCGACTTCTTATTTTGCCACTTTATGTTTTTTGTTTTTAGTTCAGGGACTATTGTGTTTGGGTATTTTTTATGTCAATTAATCAGTGAACAGATCTAGTAACTGATTAGGAGTGAATAATTATAGTATTTAGCCCTGACGATTGCATACTATCAGTGATAGTAAAGATATGTATGACTATTGAAGAAGCGATTCGTATTCACATTTTATGTATTTTGTTATTTGCTGTGTATTCATTTGGCATAATTTATTTGTCAAATAAAACAAATCTAAACAGCTGTACTTCTAGTCTTTGATATTTTTTTTAATGTTAATCATATAAGGATGGTCTACTTTTGTACATTTAATTTGTGAATTGGTTTTATCTAACAACAAAAAAAGGCACACGATACCAAAATGACATTCAAAATTCATAATCACTACATAGAAAACTAAAGACAGCAACAGAACTTGAACACCACTAAACACTGGGTGATCTCAGGTACTCTGTCATTTGCTCATGGTACGTACTGATTCAGAGATGTCAAAATTGAGAAAAACTTTAGTTAATTTGTCATGTGAATTTCTCATTTATTATGAATAATAGGATAAACTATAAAGGGTATATGGGTTCCTTGCAAAGTCTACATGTCCTTCAGACAGGGTTCACTACCATTACCTCATTAAATTATTAGAAACTAAGGTTTCAACTCCCTCAGGCAAAGTTGACCTTAGATGAATTTGGCTATTTTTTTAGGTCCTTTTTGTTTATATAGCTCTTCAACTGTTTAGGTTCTTATACATCCTTGGCTTTCAAATATTTGGCTTTGAGCATTCCTGATGGAGGTAAATCCAGAAAAGCGCTTTGGACTCATGAAATTTATAACGTGTTGTTTTCAATTTTTTTCATGGATCAGTATTCAATGTTTAGCCAAGTATATATCTCTGACATTAGAACATCTAATACTTGGTGTATGGAATGACTGAAAGGTGTACATATCTGCCTGGCAGGGTTATTTGACATTTGCATATATTTCATGGTTCATTGGTTAATGTTAAGTTTTTATGGTTAAGTCTGTTTCTCAGATACTTAAAGCAATTGGTTAACTCTCTTTGGTAAATGTAATGATTGTAAGAGGTACATGTCTGTTTGGCAGAGTAAATCTGACACTGACTTCATTTAAAATGGACCACTGATAATGTTAAGTTTATGTAATAATTGTAGCAAAACCTTTATATTTAAGACTTTCAACAATTTAATCATGATCAGTAAAGCAGGCAAGACATATCAGTGTTTGCACTGTTGTGTAATATAACTGTTTTTACCTTGTCCTGTGAATACAATTCATGCAGAAAATTTGAATTATGTATATCTTTAATACTGTTTTAGTTCATTTATCATTCAAGGTCAATGAACTTTAAAGCTGTGGTCAAAGTCAAATGACACCTGCCATATGCACAAGATCAAGATATTGTTGACCTCTCATATAATTTTCGAAAAATCATATACATGAATCAAAAACATAAACATGATAATTAGAGCGTAAATATGAGGTCATTAGGTACAATTTCTAGGACCAATAGATACGTTTGTGCATTGAGGCCAAGCTGTCAATGCCATATTTAAACCATACATACCTTACCTCTCATAGTCACTGATAAATAGCCCCATTCCACAATTGAACCCAATGATAGAATGAAAACTAGAGGATCCCAAGAGCCTGATTGCTTACAGAGCAAACAAAAAAGTTTATTCTTACTCTTTACAGTTTTTCCCTTATCATGACAATAGCCAAAATTTCAAAAATGTTTAAAATGGTCATCCATGGGCAGTTACTCCTATAAGGAGTCAATTGACAATTTCAGTAATGCACTGACTTATTTGTAGATCTTTGTTTGCTCAGCATTTTTGCTGTTTATACAGTTTCTATATATTCTAGTTTTCAGAAATAACTGGCAAAAAAAAGGTAAAAACAAATTCATCATTTAAGGGCAATAACTCCTATTAGTAGTCAATTGACAATTTTGGTCATGTTGACTTATATGTAGATTTAATGTTTCTTTGCTGATTTCAGTATCTATGTAT
The DNA here is from genome assembly GCA_017311375.1 of Mytilus coruscus. NCBI lineage: Eukaryota > Metazoa > Mollusca > Bivalvia > Mytilida > Mytilidae > Mytilus > Mytilus coruscus. The sequence continues at coordinate 131,140,919 of CM029596.1, forward strand.
TATACTTTTCAAGATAAATTTGGATACTTGTCATTTTTAAAAAGAAGTTGGTTCACAATTTTGGGTATGTTGACTTATATGTACATCTTATCTTGCTGATTTATTTGCTAAAAGTTCTTGTCCTTCTATTTTAGTTTTCAAGGTCAAAGCGAAAAACTAGAAGAAAAAAAATATGGTAGAACTTGTAACTAAAGGGCATTAAGTCCTTAAGGATTTGATTGACAATTTTGGTCAAGCCTACAAATTTATAGACTTTTTATTTTGCTGATAATTTTCACTGTTAACTGTTGCTCTTTCTATTATAGTTTTCAAAATAATGCGACAGGGTTGTAATTGCAATAATTTAAACTTGCATTTTGGATTTTGTTTATATGAATGAAGCAGGATTTTTCTAAGTATCCCAAAAATAATAATTACATTTTGGTCTAAAATGACAAAATCGCAATAATAAATGCATCCAATAATTTCTGATTTTACAGTAATCAATACCAGTACCATACAATTGCAGGTACGACAAAAGTACCATATAACAAAAAATTGTGATTGTATAATTAATACCTGGCAATACCATAATTTTTATTGCAGGCAAGACCATGTAACATTACAAATCTGACTATAATTTATAAAGTTCTCTGAAATAATTAAACATGCTTCATTGTATTTAAAAAAGTAACAGTAACAATGTAAATATATCATTAACAATTTTGGCACAGTTTTGTAGTAAAGATAAAACAACCAATTCTAGTTATCACATGATTAAAATATAGAATCAAAATTGTCACACAAATCTCATTTTAATTTCTCTATCATCTAACAGACAGGGTATCTCCAACATGAATCCTCTTCCCAACAGCAGCATCATCATGTCTTAGATGTATTCCAAAGGGAATCTGAAAAATAAATAGAGAATCATGGTCAAAACCATTTATTGTGGATTCAATATTATTCGTTGAATACCAATTTTCGTAGATTTTGTGGTGTAATTCAAATCTTCTACGGAGTACAAATTTATCTGAGTTATGCCTCATCTGAGGTTGAGTGTGTTGTCATAACTTTGAATGCATAAAATATTGTATGAGATTTGTGTAAACTAGATATTTCAAACAGTGTGCCTTTTTTCTATATGACGATTTATGATTGTGTAGTCAAGTTCCATATTTTTGGTTCTGCATAAAAACTGAACACATGAGAACAGATGCAAAACATTCACAAATAAAATTAATACACAAATATTTACAATGGTCAGTCACTATAAACAATGGAATCACTCCCAGAATAAAAAAAGTCCTCAAAAATATTTAATAACTGTTTTATCTTTAAGTCTGCACTTTTCGAAATTTCTTACTTTTGAATTCGAGACAAAGGTGTCAATTTACTTTAATATAACATCAAGGGGACTATAAATTAACTCGACTTAATCGAGAATTTGATTCAACCGAGTTCAACTTATCAGAGGTTAAAAATTAAATGCATTTAACAAACAGGAATTTTACTAGACTGAGAAATTACTTCGACTCATCCGATTTTTCAACACTATTAGGTTCGACTGTATTATATAATTCAATAAGAATGTTAGATATAACCATGGTAATTTGTATTTTTATCACAAACATCAACTTCATGTACATTTTTGTCAAAAGCCTTCCTGTTGTAAAAGAAAAGAGTTATGAAAGGTTAATATTACATCATTAAAGTTAATGAATATCTTATATATGATAAAAAATAATAACAAAAAGTAACATTTACTCAAGGAGTTACTTAGCAAGTCTTCGAATTTATTACAAATTGGTCTGTTGTGATTATTTTTTAATAATTTCTCACCTTCTTGCCCTCCATGCTGCTAATGTTACAGATCAGGAATCTATTACTATGGCGAACAGCAAGGACTGGAGGCTTAGGAATCTCGTACTGCCTATCAAAAACTTTTAACGGAAAAAGGCCACGATAAAATAACAACTGAAATATTACCTGCTGAAGAGTTTTACTACGCTGAGGACTATCATCAGCAATATTTACATAAAATCCAAACGGATATTGTGGACTTGGGGGCACTGGTGTTTCATGTCCTATAGGTCTGTTTGCAAAAAGTCAAATGCCAAAGAGGAATTGTGATTGGTCTTGTTTTCCCAAGAATTTACATTGATAACATAGTTAAAATAATGTATTTCTTGATTTGAATAATAACCAATACTTATTTAATATTTTTTATTATTATAAACATGAATTATGTAACATTAAATTTCCATTACAGAAAAGAGCATAGAATATTTTATTCAAACAATAGCAATATTTTCAATTGTTTGGTATAATGCAGATTAAATTAGTACATAGAAGAAAACTGTACATCTTGGAAAGTTTCAGTTTTAAAAATTAATGGATTTTGATGTGCCGACTTCTTATTTTGCCACTTTATGTTTTTGTTTTAGTTCAGGGACTATTGTGTTTGGGTATTTTTATGTCAATTAATCAGTGAACAGATCTAGTAACTGATTAGGAGTGAATAATTATAGTATTTAGCCCTGACGATTGCATACTATCAGTGATAGTAAAGATATGTATGACCATTGAAGAAGCGATTCGTATTCACATTTTATGTATTTTGTTATTTGCTGTGTATTCATTTGGCATTAATTTATTTGTCAAATAAAACAAATCTAAACAGCTGTACTTCTAGTCTTTGATATTTTTTTTAATGTTAATCATATAAGGATGGTCTACTTTTGTACGTTTAATTTGTGAATTGGTTTTATCTAACAACAAAAAAAGGCACACGATACCAAAAGGACATTCAAAATTCATAAACACTACATAGAAAACCAAAGACAGCAACAGAACTTGAACACCACTAAACATTGGGTGACCTCAGGTACTCTGTCATTTGCTCATGGTACGTACTGATTCAGAGATGTAAAAATTGAGAAAAAACTTTAGTTAATTTGTCATGTGAATTTCTCATTTATTATGAATAATAGGATAAACTATAAAGGGTATATGGGTCTGCATGTCCTTCAGACAGGGTTCACTACCATTACCTCATTAAATTATTAGAAACTAAGGTTTCAACTCCCTCAGGCAAAGTTGACCTTAGATGAATTTGACTATTTTTTTAGGTTCTTTTTGTTTATATAGCTCTTCAACTGTTTAGGTTCTTATACATCCTTGGCTTTCAAATATTTGGCTTTGAGCATTCCTGATGAAGGTAAATCCAGAAAAGCGCATCGGACTCATGAAATTTATAACGTGTTGTTTCCAATTTTTTTCATGGATCAGTATTCAATGTTTAGCCAAGTATATATCTCTGACATTAGAACATCTAATACTTGGTGTATGGAATGACTGAAAGGTGTACATATCTGCCTGGCAAGGTTATTTGACATTGGCATATATTTCATGGTTCATTGGTTAATGTTAAGTTTTTATGGTTAAGTCTGTTTCTCAGATACTTAAAGCAATTGGTTAACTCTCTTTGGTAAATGTAATGATTGTAAGAGGTACATGTCTGTTTGGCAGAGTAAATCTGACATTGACTTCATTTAAAATGGACCATTGATAATGTTAAGTTTATGTAATAATTGTAGCAAAACCTTTATATTTAAGACTTTCAACAATTTAATCATGATCAGTAAAGCAGGCAAGACATATCAGTGTTTGCACTGTTGTGTAATATAACTGTTTTTACCTTGTCCTGTGAATACAATTCATGCAGAAAATTTGAATTATGTATATCTTTAATACTGTTTTAGTTCATTTATCATTCAAGGTCAATGAACTTTAAAGCTGTGGTCAAAGTCAAATGACACCTGCCATATGCACATGATCAAGATATTGTTGACCTCTCATATAATTTTCGAAAAATCATATACATGAATCAAAAACATAAACATGATAATTAGAGTGTAAATATGAGGTCATTAGGTACAATTTCTAGGACCAATAGATACGTTTGTGCATTGAGGCCAAGCTGTCAATGCCATATTTAAACCATACATACCTTACCTCTCATAGTCACTGATAAATAGCCCCATTCCACAATTGAACCCAATCATAGAATGAAAACTAGAGGATCCCAAGAGCCTGATTGCTTACAGAGCAAACAAAAAGTTTATTCTTACTCTTTACAGTTTTTCCCTTATCATGACAATAGCCAAAATTTCAAAATGTTTAAAATGGTCATCCATGGGCAGTTACTCCTATAAGGAGTCAATTGACAATTTCAGTAATGCACTGACTTATTTGTAGATCTTTGTTTGCTCAGCATTTTTGCTGTTTATACAGTTTCTATATATTCTAGTTTTCAGAAATAATTGGCAAAAAACAGGTAAAAACAAATTCATCATTTAAGGGCAATAACTCCTATTAGTAGTCAATTGACAATTTTGGTCATGTTGACTTATATGTAGATTTAATGTTTCTTTGCTGATTTCAGTATCTATGTATTATACTTTTCAAGATAAATTTGGATACTTGTCATTTTTAAAAAGAAGTTGGTTCACAATTTTGGGTATGTTGACTTATATGTACATCTTATCTTGCTGATTTATTTGCTAAAAGTTCTTGTCCTTCTATTTTAGTTTTCAAGGTCAAAGCGAAAACTAGAAGAAAAAATATGGTAGAACTTGTAACTAAAGGGCATTAAGTCCTTAAGGATTTGATTGACAATTTTGGTCAAGCCTACAAATTTGTAGACTTTTTATTTTGCTGATAATTTTCACTGTTAACTGTTGCTCTTTCTATAATAGTTTTCAAGATAATGCGACAGGGTTGTAATTGCAATAACTTAAACTTGCATTTCGGATTTTTTTATATGAATGAAGCAGGATTTTTCTAAGTATCCCAAAAATAATAATTACATTTTGGTCTAAAATGACAAAATCGCAATAATAAATGCATCCAATAATTTCTGATTTTACAGCAATCAATACCAGTACCATACAATTGCAGGTACGACAAAAGTACCATATAACAAAAAATTGTGATTGTATAATTAATACCAGGCAATACCATAACTTTTTTATTGCAGGCAAGACCATGTAACATTACAAATCTGACTATAATTTATAAAGTTCTCTGAAATAATTAAACATGCTTCATTGTATTTAAAAAAGTAACAGTAACAATGTAAATATATCATTAACAATTTTGGCACAGTTTTGTAGTAAAGATAAAACAACCAATTCTAGTTATCACATGATTAAAATATAGAATCAAAATTGTCACTCATATCTCATTTTAATTTCTCTATCATCTAACAGACAGGGTATCTCCAACATGAATCCTCTTCCGAACAGCAGCATCATCATGTCTTAGATGTATTCCAAAGGGAATCTGAAAAATAAATAGAGAATCATTGTCAAAACCATTTATTGTGGATTCAATATTATTCGTTGAATACCAATTTTCGTAGATTTTGTGGTGTAATTTAAATCTTCAACGGAGTACAAATTTATCTGAGTTATGCCTCATCTGAGGTTGAGTGTGTTGTCATAACTTTGAATGCATAAAATATTGTATGAGATTTGTGTAAACTAGATATTTCAAACAGTGTGCCTTTTTTCTATATGACGATTTATGATTGTGTAGTCAAGTTCCATATTTTTGGTCCTGCATAATAATTGAACACATGAGAACAGATACAAAACATTCACAAATAAAATTAATACACAAATATTTACAATGGTCAGTCACTATAAACAATGGAATCACTCCCAGAATAAAACAAGTCCTCAAAAATATTTAATAACTGTTTTATCTTTAAGGCTGCACTTTTCGAAATTTCTTACTTTTGAATTTCGAGACAAAGGTGTCAATTTACTTTAATATAACATCAAGGGGACTATAAATTAACTCGACTTAATCGAGAATTTGATTCAACCGAGTTCAACTTATCAGAGGTTAAAAATTAAATGCATTTAACAAACAGGAATTTTACTAGACTGAGAAATTACTTCGACTCATCCGATTTTTCAACACAACGAGGTTCGACTGTATTATATAATTCAATAAGAATGTTAGATATAACCATGGTAATTTGTATTTTTTATCACAAACATCAACTTCATGTACATTTTTTGTCAAAAAGCCTTCCTGTTGTAAAAGAAAAGAGTTATGAAAGGTTAATATTACATCATTAAAGTTAATGAATATCTTATATATGATAAAAAAATAATAACAAAAAAAGTAACATTTACTCAAGGAGTTACTTAGCAAGTCTTCGAATTTATTACAAATTGGTCTATTGTGATTATTTTTTTAATAATTTCTCACCTTCTTGCCCCTCCATGCTGCTAATGTTTTTAGGGGTTCCTTACTTCTTTCACTTGTTTCCTGATCTAAACAGACCATTTGACATCTAGTACAACTACCCTGACTCTGTTAACAACAAAAAATAATAAATACAGGACAGTTTATTATTTTTATTACGGATAAATATTTTTTTATATTTGCACAGATTTAAACTTGTACACTACAATGCTATTGTCATCATGTTATATTTGACAACACTTTACAAATTTGATAATATAATGGAAGGCAAAAGAAATGCCCAACCTCCATTAATTTCTTTGAAGTAAAGTTTCTATTGCATATATCTTTTTTAAAAAAAGATTGAAATAAGTCAAAATTTTGACACAATAGATGAAATCCCCATTTTCTTGTCAAAAAAATGTCTGTGTAAACTGTAGATTAATTTCAATGTTATGCATAAAATATGCTTGATTTCTGCAAATTCTTAGCAAAGACAATTTTTGAAATTTCTATATATGGGAGGAAGTGGTGCTGTTTTTGTGTTGCTAAATATAATTCCCACTTTCCAAGGGAAGTCAATATCTAGAAGAATTGGGTGATATAGGGATTATAAGAAATATAATACCGAATACTGAATGTTAAATGACTTTTAAATGACAAAGATTTACCACCAAGAATATCATATTGGATATAGTCTGAGGTATATAACTTTTCTTGAATTTATAAATCTTTAAAATCTGACCTGTATTTTATGGTTAATGACATTGTGCTAAAATCGAGAAAGATTTTGTCATATGGTATTTTTATTACCACCTGGAAACCATAAAAATTCCAATTTTTAAGGGAAATTGGGGCATAGCTCTTTACCAGTAAATGCCAAAAACCATCTAAATCAAACTTAACCTGTATTTTATGGTCAATGACATTGTAGTAAAATTCCAGACTATTTTAGTTGTGTTTTTTTTAATCATCATCAAGACATCAAAAGTGTGCTGGACAGACGGATGAGCAATATTCTTGTGTCTCTTTATTTGGAGTATTAGGTTTTGATAAGAGATCTTTTGATTTTTTCATTATTATTCACAGCTTATAAGGACAGATGATTTAAAGCTGGACCTATTGTGTAGACACATGTCTATTGCTGAAGATAGTATGTTGCCCTTATGATGTGTATTGGTTATTTTTATTGTTTGGTTGCTGTCTCATTTACATTTACCTTACACCTCCTTTTTTTTCATTTGTGCAACACTATATTTCACCACCTGTAAGGCTGGGGTTTAGCAAGTGCTGATACTATTAAAGGCTAGTGTATAACAATCATGCAAGTTCTTAGCTTATTAACACAATGGATTAAATATTAAATTACCAAGAATTTGTTATTTCCAATAAAAACTGTTGCCCAACTGTCTTCTTCAAAAGACAAGCCACCACCTATAATAATATTAGCACGGAATCTGTTTAACAAGTTGTCCAGTTCTGTAAATGGAAAATTTGTCAGTTTTATTTTTTTCTCGTTAAAAATAATTCTTTGTGCTTCATCTAAAAGTCACAACATGGATAAAAGTTCACAACTTACTGCAATTTCATGATGGTCCCTAGCACCTGTTCACTTCAATCATTTGGAAAAATCCCCTCTAATATCTTACATGTTATGCAGTAATTCATTAATTCAAAAAGTTTGACATTCAAAAACATCTGATTTAGCTAAATACCAAAATTAGGATACTCTTCATTCTGTTGAATTCTCTGTTGTAAATCTTCAACACTCTGTCTACATATCAGTAAATATTGGGACTCATTGGCTAAGGAAAGTTTAGAAACATTTTCTGTATCTGAAAGACAAATAAAATCTTTGAAGTACTTATAATCTATTACATGTGCAACTCTCCTGCATTTCAGTAATAAGTCACAGCAAAATAAAATTGAGACAAACCTTTAAACTGACACCTAAGCAGATTTCTGTTATGAGGTTTGAAGTTGAATACTGTAAATTCAGAGATTATTATGTGCATTTATCATTGCCATTTTTAAAGAATGTACAAAAATGCGAGATTAATCATTGCGATTTCGGGAAAAGCTGCATACAGATATAAATGCGAGTTCTTATTATTGGGACACTCACCCAGTTGCATTATTTGCATTAATAAAAACTTCGCAATAATTTCTGAATTTACAGTTTGTTCACTTTTGATGTCTTTGAGTGTAGTTCTGTTTATGAATGGTGTATTTATGTAATCACATGTAGTTGTGATGTATCTGACATGCAAAACCACATTCATGATTTAATACATTGTAAGTGGTTTATTTTATAATTGAAAGATAAACACAACACATTTTTTCAAAGATAATTGTTTTATGTAACAATGGGTCTGCCTATACTGTGACTTTATTATAATTTTTGGGCATTAAGATTTATATTTCGCCAAATAAGGGCTTTATCATCTCCTACTCATTGTCCATATCCCTGATATCAAGTATCCACAAAAGTATAAAATTTCCTTAATCCAGACAAATTGTGTGCGATAAAAAAATGAATCCAAAGCGTAAATACATAAGATACAGAGTTCAACAAAACACGAAATAGGTACACATGAAAATAAATGAATAAAGAGTACATACATTTGTATATGAAAATTTATGCAACAAAAATATGAAGATTGTGTTCTTCTAATGAGGAATTTGAATAAGTGATTTACAAAAAAGAAAACTTTTCAACAAAATAACATAAAATTAATTCTGTTATGAAAAAACTTTTAAAATTAGGACAATCACATATAAATTGAATTCAGAAAAAAAACTTTTGAAAATTTACACTTTTAAATCATCGAGATGGCAACCAAATACCACAAGTTTACTAAATTAATAATCTTCTTAGTTTTTTACCATTAGATGTTTTATCCAGTTTACACTTTCTTGATCTTGTTCTATCTTGCTGGATTAGTCTACATCCTGGTTTATCTAAAACTTCACTGATCCACTGTCCTACTGTATCTCCACAATCTACACCAGTAACTCTGTAAAACAAATGTCAAGATTTTTAATTCATCAACAGACATCAATTTTATAAACTCAATACTAGTGCTCAAATGACAAAATATATTGTTGTAAAAATAAAGAGATGTGGTATGATGCTAATGAGACAAGTTTTCACCAGAGTGCAAATAAAGTGGATATAAGCAACTATAGGCCACTGTAAGACCTTCAACAATGAGAAAAACTCATACCGTATAGATGCCTATAAAAAGCCCCAACATGAAAAATGTTTCTTCTTCAGCTGAGACAATATAGTGCCTAAAAGTTGCTCTATAATTTGTTTGTTACTTGCACTGAAGTATTAAAGCACATGGAAATGAGAATAAGTCCATATATATCAAGTCTAACTTATGGTAGGGGAGATAATTACAACAAATCTTGAAAATAAATTGAGGCCAGTGGTAACATTTTGTTAGCATTCCCACAATACCTCTATTTCATGACAAAGTTTTGTTACTGCCTAGATGGGATAATTGCTTTGACTGTAGGTAGAAGATGATAACATTTTACTGTTATCTCCCATCCTCTGAGTTAGCAAATGTAAATTTCCTCTGGGAAAGATAGCCTTCAATGGCTTGTCTTTTTATGTCCTATTTGATCATGTTACACTTCATGTTTTCAAGTACTTATACATCCTTGGCTGTCAAATTTTCTGGTTTGAGCGTTTCTGATGGTTAATCCAGTAAAGTGCTTTGGACTCACCTAATCATAAAGTGTTATCTTCATTTCATTGGTCATCAAAATTAGAAAATGATACTAATACATGTAATACACAACTTTGCAAGAAGTGTATAGATTCTAGTATGGTCATTGATGTCACAATTACACAATGTCATGAAGCAACACATTGGCAAAGAAAATGTCAGATTCATTGTTTCCTGGTATTTAGAAAGTCAGCACAAAACTGTTACCTAAATAATATTAACCTTATCACATGAAAAACATGCCAATATTCTAAATAATTAGTCTGGTTCAAATTCAACAGCTGTTTTCATGGTAGTGTGCTAAATTTCTATCTGATTATAAATACATTTCAAGACTAGTGATCTTTTGTACTGACAGGTTTAAAATCAAGGTTCAATGTAATATGTAAATGGTCATACCTGTCTCCGCACACCTTCCCAACACAAGGTAAGATTGATTGCAGACCTTGATCTTGGTCACTGCTGTCTAAAGGAACTGTTACTGAACACAAATCTGAAAGAGTAAAATCACAAAGATGAATGGGTCAAAAGGAATTTGATATTAATGGTAAATTTTATCAAAAGAAAAAGTAAGCACACAGAGCAATGTCAAAATTATGGAAAGAAGAGCTCGAACAGAGTTTTAACATTTTGGGGTATGTTTTAATCTTTATCATGGTACCAATATCTAAGCTAAATGAGAAAATTTGCTTTGAAAATGCTCAGCTTTCTTTTTAGGCAATGCCTAGTTCATATATTCTATTTATTTTATAAAAAAAACAAAACAAAAAGTAGGCCAATCTATCAGTAAAATACTAAAATAAAGGAAAATAAAAATTTTTCAAAATTTTGCTCTAGATGCTTTCTCTTGATCGATAAGAAGTTTCTATCTAAGTTTTATAAAATTTCATGCCGGTTTGACATACTTATAAATTCCTAAAAAAAAATTTAAACTTATACTGCATCTAAATGATACATGAAAAAAAAAATACATTAAGCAGGGAAAGACTGAAAAATAAAAAAAGTATTTTCTAAATTTTGCCCTGGATGCTGTCTTTTAATCTCATGAAAAGCTTCTTTCCAAAGTTTGTAAAACTCCATGAAGGTTTGACAATGTTATTTATGCCTAAAACAAGAATGTGTCCATAGTACACGGATGCCCCACTCGCACTATCATTTTCTATGTTCAGTTGACCATGAAATTGGGGTCAAAACTTTAATTTGGCATTAAAATTAGAGAGATCATATCATAGGGAACATGTGTACTAAGTTTCAAGTTGATTGGACTTCAACTTCATCAAAAACTACCTTAACCAAAAACTTTAACCTGAATCAGAACAGATGGACGAACGGACGGACGAACGAACGAACGAACGAACAAACAGATGCACAGACCGAAAAACATAATGCCTGTCTACTATCGTAGGTGGGGCATAAAAACAAAAAACACAGAATTGTTGCAGACACAGACCCTTGCAACAGAAATTATGATCACTATGTGTCAATTCTGTGACTTTCGTTGCAAGTGAGACATCAAATGGAATACTGTAAAAGGCTTTAAATCAAAAGTCAGTAGTATTACACAACAGAGATCTTTTATAGCTGACTATACAGTATGGGATTTGTCCATTTTTGAAGGCTGTGTGATGACCTATAGTTGGCTTACATCCACATCATACCACATCTCCCTATTCTTATAAACCTAAGTTAGTGTGTGACATGTGAAAAATTGCCTTAAATGAGATGGTTAAATTTCTTGGAATGACATATCAAAAAATTAAATAAGATTGAAGCATTGCTTACTTTTAATTATCCCACCAATTTTGATGTTTTAAGACAAATAATGTTAGCATACTTAAGTTCATACAGATCTTGTGAAAAATTTACCCAAATTTTATGGTTAAAGTCCATTCACGCTGGAAAGACAAACCAGGAAATTTCCAAAATAAAAAGAAAGAAAACTTTAACTAAACTTTCAAGCATTTCCAGATAGTATGTGATACGAGAAAAATTGCCTTAAAGGGAAATCACACTATTGTTTATACGCATCGCTCTCGGCGCCGCTATAGTGTCGTGACCGTATTATGACGTCGCCGTTTTCGAGTATGTCTTCAAGGTTGGTAATTTCTAAACGATGGCGGCCCGCTCAAAGGGACGTTCACTAAAGCAGGAGAAAGCAAATGACGTTTTGATTTAAGTGCAAAAATGAAAATGCTACTCGAAACGGACAAAATGTATGGCAAAAAAATAGCCGAAAGTGGTCTTGATATGGTCTTGATATGAATTACCTTACGATTGGGTTTAATTCAAACAAGTTTCTCTCTTTAAATAAAGATACTATTATTATTATTATTATTGTTGAGTTAGTATTTACATACAATACCATTTATACAATTATTTTTCTTCAAGGTTTATTAATTTCACCGAAAAATGTTGTTAGATATGAGAAATATCAACATTTTTTGTTGATCTGGTCTTTATTATTTGTAGCGAAATCCGTCAGCTCAACTTTTTTGTAGAAAAACTTTTTTTATTTACTGTAAAGTTTATATTTTCATAAATTAACATATTTATTGATCTCGCAGATTTCTTAGTCTCACGAAGAAAAAAAATATTTAAAAACAAAAGAGATATTTATAACACTTTTTGTCGATCATTTCAGTATAATCAAAGCGTACATCGGTGAATGTGAAATCCGTCCGGTCAACTTTTTTTTTAGAAAAACATTTTGTTTTACTATAAAGTTTAAATTTTCATATAAGATAACTATTAATCTCACAGATTTCTTAGTTGTATGAAAAAATATTGTAAAACAAAGAGATATTACTAGTAACACTTTTTGTCGATCAGTTCAATATATGATTTGATTTTTGATTTTTGGAGTTTTAACGCCACTTTTAAGCACTGCTTTTGGGCTATTTCGTGGCGGCTAATTTTATTGGTGGAGGAAGCCGGAGTGCCCGGAGAAAACCACCGACCTTCCATAGGAAAACTGACAATCCTAGTCAATTAAGATTGGAGTCGAGTGCAATCGCACGAGCGGGGTTCGAACTCACAACCTCAGTGTTGACTGGCTAGTGATTACAGTAGTAACTACTTAGACCACTCGGCCACCGAGGCCCCCCAGTTCAATATATGTAAAGCGTACATCAGTGAGTGTGAAATCTGTCCGGCCAACTTTTTTTGTTAGATTTTCATAAAATATATTTCTAAGGTCTTCAAATATTAAAATAATCTATCAAATAACAAAAAAGTTCTGGCTATTTATATCTCATCCGGTCAATACGGGCAATTGTCCTGTCATTAGTGTAACCCAACTGTTGGCAGCATATCGTCGCGATGCGGTATATGGGAATATACTGGAAAAAAATAACAATATACCAAGAGTAACAGCATGTAAGTGTACAGCTTCTGGAATTTGTAGTTTTCTGTCCAACAGAGGGATGTAAATAAGAACAATGAGTTTCAATGTTCCTTTGGTATCAAACGACTCTCTCTCTCTCTCTGTCTCTCTCTTTCTTTTTTCTTTTTGGGAAGGGGGTATGGGGGCACAAACACATGAACACGAGTGATTCCTAGAGTAATCATATTTGTTGAAATATCAAACGTTATTTAAGAATAACGCCAGTTAAACATCACTGTAAAAGAAGCATACAAAATTTTACATCGGTTGCTGGCTGTCGAAATCAAAGAAAATTTAGCACTGTATTATATAGTACATTGTACTCAATCTTCTTTTAATGCTTTGTACAGTCTTACATAATTTGGGCAGGCTTACATAAAAAAAAAATCATATTTTGTAGTATTTCTTCAAACTGTCAATTATAATGAACTGTCAACCAGCAAGTTAAAAAATAAGGCCGCTAGACGTCAGAGCAATCTGGTATCAAACACTATGCCTAGTTATTTTATGTCCTATTGATGACCGTACTGCCTACAACAACAACAAAACATCCATACTGTATATTTGGCTTTACAAGTCTCCAACAAGAGAAATATTTAACACACACACATGTGTAGAGTAACATGTCTTTTAGAGTGCTAAACTGTAACCATCACATTAAGGTCCGTCTTGTGAAAGAGTATTCATCCCATATAGAAAAAAATTTTGTGCTGATATTCATGCAATATTTGCCACTGAAAGTTTTGCAAAAATCAAGAAAAAAACAAAACAAAAACTAGTAGTTCAGATGTAGGTTCGTGTTCAGATCACTCAATGTGATCACTTGCATGTCAACAAACACTGATATAGGGAGATTGTCAGATTCCGATCATGACTGTAAAGGACAATCATTTGTTTAATACAAAGGTAGCTGATTTACTCTTGATACCTTGGTTCTTTAAAAAAAAAGGGCCAACATGATATAGCAGAGTGCTGAAAGTGGCACACACAATCAATCAGTTATTTTCAAATTACCTATCATTAATCAGTTTTGGCAAAAAAAAGTATATAGGCTATACCATACTGAAACATAAATGTGATAAAAGAATATACAATTCAAGAAAGAGAGGTGCACCAACAGAAAATAGAAACTGCAATCTTTCTTTTAATTTCATCGGATCTCAAAATTTTAACTCTTACGAGAATTTATTCTATCTTACAGTATAACTCGGAAGTTTCTAAGTGGAACTCGAGCTTTAACTAGAACTCTTACTCGAATTAACATTTGAACTAAAAATAAAACTGGAACTTTGACTCAAAATTTAGCTGGCACTCGAACTCTTATTCTACCTCAAAGGTTATCCACACTCTCATTTGTCATCTGATCAAAAAATCATAAGGGTTCCACAGAACCCAGTGTCTCGCCTACTTTTCCTGTTAATCGCAGGCTCAACAAAAATGAGGAAAAAAATCAATAAAAATATTCCTCTCGATACTATCTTTTGATTGTAAGAAGCTTCTGTCCAAGTTTGGTATAAATCTAGGATAGTTTATGGATCTAATAAATGTTTTAAAAACTTTATCTACAGACTGTTTGTAATGTTAACTGGAAGAAAACTAAGTCCATTTATAAGTAAAATACGGATAAACAGGTACAAAATTTTTACCAAATTTCCTTCGAGATACAAGCTTTTGATCATAAACAAGCTGCTGTCCAAGTTTGGTACATATCCAGGAAAGTTTAAGAAAGTTATTAAAATTTTAAAAACTTTAACCACAGAGTGAATGTATTGTTTCCTGGCAGAAAAACTAAGTCAATTTATAAGTAAAATACGGAAAAAATAGATTTTTTTTTTACAAAATTTACTTTTGGATACTATCTAATGATCATAAACAAGCTTCTGACCAAGTTTGGTACAAATACATGATAGTTTAAGAAAGTTATTAAAATTTTAAAAACTGTAACCACAGAGTGAATGTATTGTTTCCTGGCAGAAAAACTATGTCCATTTATAAGTAAAATATGGAAAAACAGGAATTTTATTTTTACAAAATTTACTTCTGGATACTATCTTATGATCATAAACAAGCTTCTGTCCAAGTTTGGTAGAAATCCAGGATAGTTTAAGAAAGTTATTAAAACTTCAAAAACTTTAACCACAGAGTGAATATTTGTGGCCGCCGCCGGAATGTAGGATCGCTATGGCTCGACAAAAAACTAGAGTTAGATAAAATATATCAACATGACCACAGAAACACGGATAGATGTAGCAGTACAAGAAAAAAAAACTAGATCCGTTTATTACAAATTAAAAGATTTTTTGATCACATATCAACTGGGAACATTATATGTTCCTGATATCAATATGGCGATGTGTATTTTATTGTCAATCAACTCTAAATTATCAGATGCATTGTATTTCTCATAACATACCAAAGTTGAGCGATTAATCGAACGGTAATAAAATATACGTAATACATAAAGTTTTAAATCACAGGCGATGAACATTAAACATATTATGTACAATGAACATGAAACGATGTATGAAAAATGGGTGCGGGATGATAGAACTCAGAAAAAAAATTTGGTTTCCACAGTTCCAATAAATCATGAAGCGTTGTGTAATTGCGGAAATGTTAACCAATTTTAAATTCCTACCGAAAATAGGTTTCTTTTAACATGCTGAGTTTGTGGCATTTTTAACACGGCATTTCAGGTTTTATCTTCCCGGTGCGAATGGACAAGCTAGTGAAATTACGGTAACGAAATTATTCTGCCTGCAGTCTAAAAGGAACGTGTTACTTTTCAGCCAGGATACCCTCAGTCTTCCCAGGTAGAAGATTCTTTATCTGGAAGCCGAACATTATTTCTTTAATACGGCATGAGGCAAACATTTGTTTTCCCCTTACAACAAATGCAATTAAAATAAAATGCTCCGCAGGGCGCAGCTTGATACGACCGCAGAGGTCGAACCCTGAATAGTTGGGGCAAATATGGACACAACATTCAAGCTTGATACAGCTCTGAATTTGGATTGTGATTAAATATTTGACACACAATAGGTTTCTGACACAGAATGAATGTGGTCTAAGAACTTAAAATTTTAAATTGGACATTCACCTATCATGGTCCAATATCCAAAATCTAAATACATGGTTAGATTCAGCATATCAAAGAACCCCAAGAGTTCAATTTTGATGAAATCAAACAAAGTTTAATTTTGGACCCTTTTGACCTCAATGTGGACAAAGTTGATAATGGGGCCCAAAATCAAAAATCTAAATACATGGTTAGATTCAGCATATCAAAGAACCCCATATATTCAATTCTTGTTGAAATCAAACAAAGTTTAATTTTGGACCCGATTTGGACCAACTTGAAAACTGGGCCCATAATCAAAAATCTAAATACATGTTTAGATTCAGCATATCAAAGAACCCGAAGAATTCAATTTTGTTAAAATCAAACTAAGTTTTATTTTGGACCCTTTGGACCTTAATGTAGACCAATTTGAAAATGGGACCAAAAATTAAGAATCTAAATACACGGTTAGATTCGGCATATCAAAGAACCCCAATAATTCAATTTTTGATGAAATCAAACAAAGTTTAATTTTGGACCCTTTTGACCTCAATGTGGAAAAATTGATAACGGGCCCAAAAATCAAAAATCTAAATACATGGTTAGATTCAGCATATCAAAGAACCCCATATATATTCAATTTTGTTGAAATCAAACAAAGTTTAATTTTGGACCCCGATTTGGACCAACTTGAAAACTGGACCCATAATTAAAAATCTAAATACATGTTTAGATTCAGCATATCAAAGAACCCTAAGAATTCAATTTTTGTTAAAATCAAACTAAGTTTAATTTTGGACCCTTTGGACCTTAATGTAGACCAATTTGAAAACGGGACCAAAAATTAAGAATCTAAATACACGGTTAGATTCGCATATCAAAGAACCCCAATAATTCAATTTTTGATGAAATCAAACAAAGTTTAATTTTGGACCCTTTGGACCTCAATGTGGACCAATTTAAAACGGGCCCAAAATCCAAAAACTTAATACACGATTAGATTCAGCATATTAAAGAACCCCAAGAGTTCAAGAATAAAATCCCATTGAAATTGGTCAAGAAACAAGCAATTTATACAAAGTATCTTCTTTTGCACAATACTGTGCAATTGAATATTTTTGCAATTGCGCAATACTGTGCAATTGAATATTTTTGCTATTGCGCAATACTGTAAAATTGACAATTTCTTGCTATTGCGCAATATTGTGCTATTGGATATTTCTTGCTATTGCGCAATACTGTGCAATTGAAGATTTCTTGCTATTGCAATACTGTGCAATTGAAAATTTCTTGCTATTGCACAATACTTATTATATAATCATTTACACATCCTGTTAGGTGTGTATCTCCTGCCATATTATTATTATTTGCTTTTAAATATAAATCAGAAATAACCAACTTAAAATGGAAAATTTTAAAGAAAAAAAAGGAAAAAAGAACACCCCCAAATTTTTGAACCCCTTATGATTCATCACCCCAAACTCAATCCCAGCCTTCCTTTGAGGTATGGTACCTTGCAGTACAATTTCAGAGATCCATACACTTGAACACAAGTTATTGTCTGGAAACTAGAAAATGCTTATTTTTGGCCCCTTTTCGCCCCTAATTCCTAAACGTTTCAGGCAATTACCCCAAACTAATTCCAGCTTTCCTTTGTGATATGGAACCTTGTAGTACAATTTCAGAAAGATCCATACACTTACACACAAGTTATTGTCATGAAACTAGAAAATGCTTGTTTTTGGCCCTTTTGGCCCCTAATTCCTAAACGTTTCAGGCAATTACCCCAAACTCAATTCCAGCTTTCCTTTGTGATATGAAACCTTGTAGTACAATTTCAGAAAGATCCATACACTTACACACAAGTTATTGTCATGAAACTAGAAAAATGCTTGTTTTTTGCCCCTTTTTTGGCCCCTAATTCCTAAAATTTGGAGGCAATTACCCCCAAAATCAATCCCAGCATTCCCTGTGTGATATGGAACCTTGTGGTACAATGTCAGAGAGATCCATACACTAACACACAAGTTATGTCTGGAAGTTACAAAATGCTTATTTTGGCCCCTTTTGGCCCCTAATTCCTTAACTGTTGGTACCATAACCCCCAAAATCAATCCCAACCTTCCTTTTGTGATATTGAACCTTATGGTAAAATTTCATAGAGATCCATTCACTTAAACTAAAGTTAGAGTGCGAAAACCAATGCGTCTTCGGACGACGACGCCTAACGTCATAGCAATATCGACCACAAAAATTTTTTGCGGTCGTATAAAAATGAGATGACTTCAACTTTGACAATTACTTTATAATAAACTGTTATTATATCTATGTTTAACGATTCGATAGATTGATAAAAATATCAATGAATAATCAGAATTCCTTAAAAAATGTTCAAACATGATATTATAGTTTGTAGTGAAAAGGTTTAATTCAACCCAAGCATTGCAAGAAATGCTGTTATGCCCGCAACGTCGTTCTATAACGTTAACAGAAAAGGTTATAGTTCCCGCCAAAATTCAATAATAAGATTATTTCTGTTTTAGCGGATTTAAAACATCGGTGACCCCCCTTTTTTATTTATGCTTTTAAAATCTTCCCTGAAGCTGCAACTTATGAAGAAGTTTGAAGGGAAAAACATTAGTAGATTTTTTTTGTTTCAAGAAAAATCTATTATAAATAGCAATTAAAAATGGCGGGAAATGTTCAAAGGCCTTCAAAAATAAGGAAACCGAGACAAATAAATGTTCATAAGGTACAAGTTACATTTGACTGTTTTTGTTATTCCAGTTTAACATCGTTTTTCAATAAGTTTGTCTTTTTTTTAGCAATTTAGAGCGCTATTTCTATATTTCGTTATAACACGATTCTTTAAGTTTTGATGAAGTCATATCTCGAAAACAACATCGGTGACCCCAATTTTTTTTCGCCTAAAATATTGTAATAAGTACGATCTGTCTACATGCAAAATTTCAATGAATTATTATTAGTAGTATAAATAGTGTGATTTCCCTTTAAATCTATCAGGTGTATAAAAACCAAGTTGCTTTGTCATAAAATAATTTTATACCTGGATACCTAAGAACCAAACATTTTCTGACTAGATCAATCTGTGGTTTGATGAGACAAAGTTTGGGTTCCCTCTTCTGACTGACGGTAACACCACTCTCTGAGACAATCATCCATTCTCGGTCAAACTTTAGTCCTGTTTCACAAATCTCCCAATCTCTTACCTACATGTAAATGACAGAATTATTTATATGACTCTTTAGTTTCAATATGAAACATTTTTTAAATAATTATAAATTGCCAACTGAATGAGCCAATTGTGGAGATGTAAGATACACAATTAACTAGACAGCGACCAAACAAAGTCACTTAACCTATGATTCTTTAATAAACTGTTAACACAGAGATATGTCTCGCCTTTTGTAATTTCAATAATGCAAATGTTGAAATTAAAATAGCAACACTTTAACATGTAAGTTTTGTAAATATTAGAAGTCAATGAAACATGACTGAAGGTACATGGCTAAACAATATCCATGGAAATGAGATGTTCCAATGCTAATACAACTGAATACCAAATACAATTGACTTATCATAAGTAGTTCCCTTTATACAAACCTAAACACAAACTAATACATGTAAACTAAATAATATTTCAAAGTCAATAGACCATAACTGAGGGGGCAGGGCAAAATTATCTCCATGGAAATGAGATGTGCCAATGCTAATACAACTGCATACCAAATATCATTGACCTACCAATAGTGGTTTCTCTATAAACTGACCTAATCACAAACTAATACATGAAAACTAAGCAAAAGTGTCAAAGTCAATAGACGATAACTGAGGGGGCAGGGTCAGATAATCTCCATGGTACTGAGATATGCTAATGCTAATACAATTGCATACCAAATATCATTGACCTACCACGAGTGGTTCCCCATAAACTGACCTAATCACAAACTAATACATGAAAACTAAGCAAAAGTTTCAAAGTCAATAAACCATGACTGAGGGGGCTGGGCCATATAATCTCCATGGAAATGAGATATGCCAACACTTATACAACTGCATACCAATCATCATTAACTTACCACTAGTGGTTCCCTATAAACTGACCTAATCACAAACTAATACATTTAAACTAAGCAAAATTTCAAAGTCAATAGACCATAACTGAGGGAGTGGGGCCAAATAATCTCCATGGAAATGAGATGTGCCAATGCTTATAAAACTGCATACCAAATATCATTGACCTAAAACTAGTGGTTCCCCATAAACTGACCTAATCACAAACTAATACATGAAAACTAAGCAAAAGTTTCAAAGTCAATAGACCATAACTGAGGGGGCAGGGCCAAATAATCTCCATGGTAATGAGATGTGCCAATGCTTATACAACTGCATACCAAATATCATTGACCTACTTCTAGTGGTTCACCATAAACTAGACCTAATCACAAACTAATACATTGTTGACGCCGCCACCGTTGACGCTGGAAACAGCATACCTATGTCTCGCTTTTTGACTCTGTCAAGGCGGGACAAAAATGAATGAATGACGAAAAAATTAAGAGAGATTTGCTAGTTTGCTTACGGGACCATTTTGTCTATTTTCAAATAAAGAAGCATAAATCCCACAAACAGAAAAAGAATTTATCTTTGAAATTGTTACAAGGAAGCAAAAAGTAAACATTTTATCAATAAACTGTTACCACAGAGATATGTCTCGCTTTTTTGTAATTTCAATAATGCAAATGTTGAAATTAAAATAGCAACACTTTAACATGTAAGTTTTGCAAATATTCAAAGTCAATGAACCATGACTGAAGGTACATGGCTAAACAATCTCCATGGAAATCAGATGTGCCAATGCTAATACAACTGCATACCAAATACCATTGACTTGTCATAAGAAGTTCCCTTTAAACAAACCTAAACACAAACAAATACATGTAAACTAAGCAAAATTTCAAAGTCAATAAACCATAACTGAGGAGGCGGGTCAAATAATCTCCATGGTAATGAGATGTGCCAATGCTAATACAACTGCATACTAAATATCATTGACCTACCACTAGTGGTTCCCCATAACCGACCTAATCACAAACTAATACATGAAAACTAAGCGAAAGTTTCAAAGTCAATAGACTATGACTGAGGGGGCCGGGCCAAATAATCTCCATGGAAATGAGATATGCCAATGCTTATACAACTGCATACCAATTATCATTAACTTACCACTAGTGGTTCCCCATAAACTGACCTAATCACAAACTAATACATGAAAACTAAGCAAAAGTTTCAAAGTCAATAGACCGTAATTGAGGGGGCGGGGCCATATAATCTCCATGGTAATGAGATGTGCTAATACTAATACAACTGCATACCAAATATCATTGACTTACCACTAGTGGTTCACCATAAACTAGACCTAATCACAAACTAATACATTGTTGACGATGCCGTTGCCGCTGACACCGGAAACAGCATACCTATGTCTCGCTTTTTGACTCTGTCAAGTGAGACAAAAACTAAAAAGCAATAAATCTGCTAATGGTTAAATAAATGACAGAGGAATGCCTGGCATTACCATATCAATGGGACGAAAAAAAAATATTGTTACATGCATTGACTTAAACTCAGTATGTGAGTTATGTCCAAGACTTCACTATTATAAGATGGAAATGGTCTAAAGTGGTAATCTAAAACTTTTTACATTTATCAAAACATTAATTATTCAAAACAAATATTGAATTGTCCATTAACATAAGCATTTGAAGCATAAGGTTTGCACATATTAAAAAAATACCTTACCTCAAAAGCACCACATGATTTAACAGGATAGAGGCAAATATTTGTTACAATATGATTGGCTGGTGAACATGCCTGCAAAACTAAGTGCAAGTCTTTTGTCCAATGACATTCTGTCTTTTGATCAGAAGCTTTGTTTGAGCAGAAGGTTTGATCAATATCTTGTTTTTCATTGGATATCACAGATTTCATACTAGAGGACAACCAATCAGAACATTCGCTGTCCATAGACACATCTGGCTGTTCCTCAGTTATCACAGAATCTAATGTTATATCCACAGCAGATTTAAATTGATTGGAATGTACATCTTGAGAGAAATTTGGTTTGTTTTTATTTTCCATAAAACAGTCACATATAAACTTTAGACAATACTGAGCATCTTCAATGGTGGACATGTAACCAAATGATATGCGAACTGATCCTGTTGGTTTACCATTTATAAGATCTTTGTCATCACCACACACATGACCTGCCTGCACAAAAAAAGATTATTCAAATTCAATTATTCAAAAGTTCCTATAATTAGTCTCATCTATTTTATGATTACCTAAGCGGTATTTGGCAAAACATTACAGAATTTTGGGTGCTCAATGCTCTTCCAGGGCTCACGCTACCAGGCGACTAGGGCAAAGAAGTCGCTTTCCGTCAGTCACTTCGCTTTGCCCGACCCTCAAAAGCGAAGACAAGTCGCCCTGTGGTTTACGATACTTGCTTTCAGTCGTCATCGGCAATATTCAATTTTTACCAAGACATTGAAACAGCAATTTTTCATTTAAAAGTAAAGAAATTCAAGGCATAAACGATTTATTTTCTTCAGAAAAGAGGTTAAAGCATTGATTTCAAAGTTGGTGGCATGATATTTCATAAAAACAATTTTTATCCCTTCCGGTACTTGTTACTCGACAGCGTACATCAAATCATTCTAACTTTCGGCAAAATAAGTTGTTACTTCATTAGAACTTGATGAAATTTGTCTGAAGTAAATTTGTTATCCTTGTATTGCATTAAAAACGTCATATTCCTTTCCAAATAGCGTGTCAAACATCGTTTATTTTTTGTAAATTTTTCTTTGTCCGCCATTTAAATTAAATCACAGTTGGGATTTCATCGGTAACAGACCTGCTATGACCGAAATCCGGATTTTTACGCTAATTACTACGGACGCATAAATGGCACTGCTGACAGACAAAAATTGATCCAAAAAGGAAAAATTACGCATTCCACACACATTAACATACTTTTGGTTAGATCTTCTTGATTAATGTATATATTTCCATGTACATGCATTGTTTCAATTTATAAGTTAAAGTTGCTCAACTCTGGGACTATTACACTAATATAATTATATTATGTCCAAGCTTAACTGTTAAATTTATATATCTTTTTAATGAGAAATACTCAGTTTCATGAACATGATAACAGAGTAGTTTTTTAATTGATATAACAACTTTCCTTTCCTTTTTGATATAAAAAAAATCTTTTTTATTAGTGCCAGATATTCAATTGTTTTTTCTGAAAAGAGGACTCAGTCAGGAGCCTGTAGTTCAGTGGTTGTCGTTTGTTTATGTGTTACATATTTGTTTTCGTTCATTTTTGTACATAAATAAGGCCGTTAGTTTTCTTGTTTGAATTGTTTTACATTGTCATTTCGGGCCTTTATAGCTGACTATGCGGTATGGGCTTTGCTCATTGTTGAAGGCCGACGGTGACCTATAGTTGTTAATTTCTATGTCATTTTGGTCTCTTGTGGACAGTTGTCTCATTGGCAATCATACCACAACTTCTTTTTTATATCATATGGTTGTGCAACTAGATATGATAAAATTAAACAACTTTAAATTTGAACAGTTACTTTAATTGTATACCCAGGTACAAATTGAACAATATTAAAAAAAATAAGATACATATGGCCCTTAATGTTTTATAGTAAAAACCAAACATTGTAGCGCCACGAAGTGAACAAGCACTTCTCTTTCAAATCTCATCACTTCTCCCTCCCAATTTCAAAAAGAGAAGTCATTTCTCCCTATGATTCTGAAGAAGTGTGAGCCCTGCTCTTCAACTACATACTTTATTTGGCCTTTTTAACTTTGATCATTAGAGCGTCACTTTTTAGTCTTTAGTAGACGAAACACCCGTCTGACATACACAATTTTAATCTTGGTATTTACGATAAGTTTATTATGAATATTCAGGCAACCAGGTGAGTTTTAATTTAATTCTTAAAAACTGTAAACCATCATAACTGCCAAGGCAATCTAAAAATAGCTCACACAGTACAACTCAAAATTATAATATATTAGACCAAATATAGAATCTTTCCTTATCACAAAAGCTGAGCAATATGTAACCAAATTTAGATGAACTGACAGATGGGTTGACTAATGGGAAAATGGCCAGAAAAGGTCAATGGAGAGTACCAAACACTCTTTAATAATACATAAATAAGTGGTCAGTCATATCATTATTTTCAAAAAATGTAGAAGGTCCTATAACAACAACACTTTAAGGAATGCTCCAGTAATTTATTGAGATCGACATGTTTTGGTGGCTAGGCCACCGTCATCAGGATAGAAAACAATACATAAAATCAAGCTGATGTACAAAATCGGGTTGAGAAAATTAAAACGTCACAATGTTGCTATGGTGAGTAACGTTATAAATAGCAATTGAAAGAGAAAGTGAAAGTAAGTATATATGGAAGTAAACTATTTAAATAAAATAAAATAAAATGAAAATACAATGTTTTTGTTGTTAAAATGTTTGTTAAAATTATTCTGCCATCATGTGTTAGCACTCTTGCACAGTGGAACGAATTATACAATAAATTATTGTCAGTTGTGTTCTGTGTAAACTTTGTGTTCAATTAACGTCTTTATTTTCAAATTTTACTAGCAATTCCGTACCATTTCGACTGGCTACGGAATTGCTAGTAAATGTCGTCTATATTGGAAATAAAGACGTTAATTGAACACAAAGTCGATCTCAATAAATTACTGGAGCATTCCTTAAAGTGTTGTTGTTATAGGACCTTCTACATTTGATGTTTTTATCGAACGACCCTGCATACCTGAGGTATCCACTTTACGGAATCTACTGACAGAAGATTTACCAGGCGTTGGTTCAATTGTGTTTTATTTTCAAAAAAGAAGTCTTAAAATTTCTATTGAAACACTGTACCTCAAAGTTATCTTTAATTTGTTCTGAAGTTAGTCCTAAGTATTTCTGACAGGCTCCTATGTTACAGAAGCAACCAGTCCTCAAATGTATATTATATAACTGTGCCATTTTATCTACCTACAAATTAAGATTGGAATCAGAGATGTAGCATAACAATTTATTCCTTTTATTTACATATTCAGAGTTCCTGAAAACAGTTAAGTAATCAAAAATAATCAAATTAAAACAAACCCTTTTTCAATTTTTGTTTGACAAACTAAAAAAAATAGAAGAAAAAAGAGAAAGTTTGGATGAAGTAAAAAAAGTGTCTCTATTTGAAGTGGTGCATGCTCATTATTATTTTTCCACTAGCTATGTAATGTCTATTCATGAGATAATTTTGTATGGTAATACTTTTCTTCATCTTGAACATCAGTGAAAGGTCCAAAGCCATGAACTCTCACCTCACATAGTCTCTGTGTGTGTGGTGTATGCTCATTATTTTTCTAAAGATACAGATTATTTCTTCAAAGAATTATTGTTTATGGTTATACTACCAGTACATCATTATATTTCATACCAGGCATATTTGTGGATTACTATTTATTTATTTATCAATCTATCTGCTGTTAGTGTCTGTCTCAACAGCCATGAGCATATCTTTTTAAAATTTTCTTACAAATGTCTTGACAATGATATGTAATTGTCTGTTTGTTTGTAACTCCCAGTTTCATAATCTTATGCATTCTGAGTAATATTTTCAAAGCTTACAACAAAATGTTGTGATTGTTAACAGTATCCTAAAGTATTGATTTTATTGGCAGGATATATTCTTATTTTTGATAAACTGTGTTCACCAGACTTCTTTTGTAACCAATAATAACATGCAGGATTGAATTCACGTTACACAATTATATAATAGTAGTTCAATAAAAAGAAATTTTAAGAATTATAAGGATTAAATCTCGTACTAGGGTAGGAGCTCATTGCTGAGGACCTTCTACCAACTGTGATATTTCCATATTGATAAAAATTATTAATATTAAAAAATATTAAGAAAGATATCTATCATTTAACTACACGACAATTCATGTACTGAATGGAGAACACAAATCAAAATTCAAAAAATCAAAATAAAAGTTTGGCTTTTAACTTATTTTTTCTTCAATATTCTAACAGTTATTTTCCCTAATAATTTTGATTACATTGTAATTGACTTCCTGTTCATGTCTGAATAATACTTAGCTTGCAGCTGATTACCAAGAAAATGTGCAAAATTACAAATAATTAAATTTGATATTTTCTGCAACTTTCATTACCTCAGCAAATCCAATATAACTACCATCTGATCTTTTAAGATTAAAGTTCACAATTGGTCCTTGCTTTGATGGATCAGAAAAATCTCCATGACAATAAATGTCTGCTACTTGTTGGCCATTACCATGGTGAAGACCTTGAAGATAATGATGGAAGTACTGTGCCACAATAAATGTATGTCTAGATATAGACTTCATTCCACCTATAATAAATTACAAGAATTTAAGCCTATTTATATATATATATATATGCCTCACAAAAATTGGAATAAATTAAAACTTGACTCATTTTGAGATCTTATTGTTACTATTCATGTAGGAGCAAACAGCCTAATCAAAAATGGATATTTTCCCAGAAGGAAAAGTTTACAACAACATTTTTTGGGAAAGATATAAGATTTTTTTTTATTGGAAATGGTCAATTTTTTGTAAAAAATGCCAATCATGCCATGTTTGTTATGTCGAAGCAATATCACAATCACTTTACATTTAAGTGGCAAGACATCCTCTTCAGTTATTGATAAAATTAATGAATATCTAAAAGGATTGAAGAATCTTACTATTTTTGCAATCCTACCACATCTCCTTGTTTTTATAAACATGTATAGTCCATCTGTCAACATATATTTGTTCTGCTTAACAGAAGTTCCCCTGGACACTTTGTTATAAACAATGTCATAATATGTGTTCCTGTTAGAACAAATATTCTATACCCTTTATTCCGTAAGGAACAAATACTGTAATATTTGTTCCAGTGGAAATAATATTACATAATATTTTTTCCACTTGGAACTTTTATTATGAAGAAACTTCTATTCCGTGACACGTCCACCCTTTAGTCACTGCCTGTACAAGGAGGATTAACTGATATAGTCAGATTCAAAACTTTCAGTAAATAAGTTATTTCATTGTTTTAAAACTAAGATTACATTCCCCTCAGGGCAGATTGCCCTTATACTATTCCATAAAACAATTTTACTACTTTTTAACAATTTTAAGAACAGGTTTTCACGTTTTTGTGCATACATGAGGAGTCTCCTCACAGTATTTGTAAGAAATGATCACATCAGAATATGATATGTTTGAATTTGCATAGTAACCTAGATTCAAAAGTGTTAATAATTGCTGCATACCAATCGATTTTGTCGAGAATTTTTTTCATGCACCACTTTGGACTTGCTGCTTGTATGTACAGAGAATTGGTGTGGTCCAGAGAAGTATACAGCCAATAAAAAAATTAATTAACTGAGGTTGGTACTTGAGGAATTCATTCTAATATCAACATTTCAAACCAATTCTGGGGACCTAGGCATCCAAGTGGTCTAAGTAGTTAAACTTCTGTATCACTAGCCTGTTAACACTGAGGTTGTGAATCCCGCACGTGCGCTTGACTCCAATCTTAATTGACTAGGATTGTCAGTTTTCCTAACCGAAGGTCAGTGGTTCTCTCAGGGTACTGTGGCTTCCTCCAACAATTAAAACTGACTGCTACAAAATAGCACAAGAGTGATGAAAGTGGTGTTAAACACCAATCAATCAATCAAAACCAATTCCACACAAAACTCTTATAGCCTCTTTTCCTAATCAATTGATAACATTATATGGACATAATGGTAATTCTGTTTTTATTCAATTTTTTTCAATAGGACTATTTACCAAAATCGTTTACCTGTGAACCTATAATAAGAAGCATCTTCACGGGGAACTTGCAAAACTTTGAAGCGGGTCAGTTTCTCAGTGTTTCAGGGTAGGTGATTTTTTGTCACTGGATTTTCCACTGTTTAGTTTTAAGTGCTCACAAATGTTTTCAAGCTTCCTAAAGCTTTGGTCTTGAGCTTATCTGATACAGGTTATTCCAGAAACAATTTTGTGTCATGTACATTGAAAACATGTATCACATGTTTATTAAAGGTAAACAATGTGTTACATTTACCTCCAAGGTTCTTGAGAGAATCAAACCATGTCTCAATGCTATTATATCCAAAAATGGAACAGTGCCATCTTCAAACCTGAAAAAAAAATCATAACTTTTCAATTACAATAAAATAACAATGTTTATGTAATCTTCACAGATAGATGCTAAAGGATGCTCTTGTTTAAAATAGACAATTCAATTTTTCATATAAACTCATTTTACACCTAAAGCCGTGCCACTTTTAAAATGATGTTTCATAAAAAAAATCATATACTGCAATTGAAAGTTCACATGCAAAGGTCAAAACATAAGGTTCTGCATTGTTTTTTTTTAACATTTATATGACTCCTTTTTCTTTGAGTTTAAGTTTGTACTACCCTTCCCTCCTGATTTTTTTATGACTGCTGTCCCACTGTATTTATGTTGGTACAATTCCCAAGTTTTGTCTCTATAAGATGAAACATGGAGATCATATCTGGGAACCAGTAGGTAAACATAACAAATTATTAATAAATATTAAGAACCTTCCCAAAAGAGGTGTGTTTGTGAATCAGTTATATTTTTAATCGTGCTTTTTGGATGTGTACTATAACTACACTCAGCACATAACATTTACTGTAAATTCAGAAATTATTGTGTGCATTTATTATTGCCATTTTTGAAGAATGGACAAAAATGTGAGATTAATTATTGCAATTTCAGGAAAATCTGCATACAGATATATATATTAGATATCAGAATGGGAGTTCTTATTATTGTGATATTCACCTAGTCACATTATTCGCATTAATAAAAACCTTGCAATAATTTCTGAAGTTACAGTATAATAAAGCCTATCAGCACTTTGGAAATATGTATGACTCAAGCAATTATTCCCCTCCCAAAGCATATGAACATATTGCTTATAGATTAACAATTTCTTAGGCTAATGTTTTTTGCAAACAAATTTGTAACGCATTAAATAAAATTTTAAGATTTACAAGAAAATTTGATTGATTCTTCCAAAATATGATAAAATAATTTATATATCTATAAAATAAAATGAAACAATCAATTTATGGAATTGTGTAATGACAGTTTTCTTAATCTTAATAAAAACAATAAAATCTGTTATCACCCATTTTCCATGACCAATTAAAGATTTTTTCACCATTTAATCATTTAATAAAACTAGTTTTTCATTGATGCACTTTTAATCTGTTTTAAAAATTGTCATGACGACTTGAAAGTTAAAATGAATTCAAACCTTTAATGGTATGTTTAGGTTGTGTTATTTATCAGCCAATTCTAATTAAATCCATCAAAGTCAACTAAAGAAAGCCAATTACGTAGGGGAGCTAATTTCAGGATATACTTTTATATCCTAGCGTGGAAAAACAACATAATCTCCGAAATTACAATTATAGAAAAAAATGCTGTTGTTTAAACTTCACTATTTTCCTTTTGAAATTCAATTACCTTACGTCATTCGCTGTATAAAAGCAGCATTAAAAATAAGAGGATCTTGTTTTTAACTTAATGTTTACGTAATTAGCAATTAATCTTTAATAAAAGAGAAGCTATTACGTTGGAATTTTTCTGCATTCAAAAGATTTCCATGGTTTTGAATACTATTGATCTAAATTAGTTTCTATCCATAACATTTCTAAAATAAAATAAGAACATTTTACGTCAGCTGATATTGGCTCTGTACTACTCATCGGTACTTTATATTACAATATGCAAGCCTTAACAATTAAATAGTGATTACAGTCATATGTTTTGATTTCCAAATTTAAATGAGGAAACCAAAATAATAATTTTCTGCAGGTACAGGTGTACTGTCAGAAATTTTATCTAAAGGTTCGGAAATTGGTCATCTATTATACAACCCAATTGTTGCCATCCGAAATGTAAATGCAACTCCTAATTAAAATTAAAGGTGGCAGCAATCGTCCAATTGTTACAGTAGAGAACAAGAAACCTCTTAAACAGCAAACAAAGACAGAAACCACCAATATATACATACAGGTACATTAGATGTATGTTTCATAAGAATTAGTATTATGATTGGCTGAAAGCATTTGCAAGGCATTCCCATATAAAATTGTATTTCTCAATAATGTTCAACACTGATGACAGCGCATGCTTCTCATGACAACATTACAACAATGCATTCTCGTTTCATCAATTGTTTTACATTTGTCACACAAAAACCATACAGCCTTCAACAATAAGTAAAAACCAATACCGTATGGTCAGCTATAAAAGGCCTGACATAAACTAGAGGCTCTAAAGAGCCTGTGTCGCTCACCTTGGTCTATGTGCATATTAAACAAAGGACACAGATGGATTCATGACAAAATTGTGTTTTGGTGATGGTGATGTGTTTGTAGATCTTACTTTACTGAACATTCTTGCTGTTTACAATTATCTCTATCTATAATGAACTTGGCCCAGTAGTTACAGTGGAGAATATTTTGTAAAATTTACAAAATTTACAAAATTTATGAAAATTGTAAAAATTGACTATAAAGGGCAATAACTCCTTAAGGGGTCAATTGACAATTTTGGTCATGTTGACTTATTTGTAGATCTTATTCTGCTGTACATTATTGCTGTTTACAGTTTATCTATAATAATATTCAAGATAATAACCAAAAGCTGCAAAATTTTCTTAAAATTACCAATTCAGGAGCAGCAACCCAACGTGTTGAAGGCCTGATTGGTCTGAAAATTTCAGGGCAGATAGAGCTTCACCTAATGAACAATTTTATCCCATCAGATTTGCTCTAAATGCTTTGGTTTCAGAGATATGAGCCAAAACTGCATTTTACCCTATGTACTATTTTTTAGCCATGTCGGCCATCTTGGTTCACGGGCAGGGTCATCAGACACATTTTTTTAAACTAGATACCCTAATGATGATTGTGGACAAGTTTGGTTAAATTTGTCTTAGTAGTTTCAGAGGAGAAGATTTTTGTAAAAGATTACAAAAATTTGCGAAAAATGGTTAAAAATTGACTATAAAGGGCAATAACTCCTTAAGGGGTCAACTGACCATTTTGGTCAAGTTGACTTATTTGTAGATCTTACTTTGCTGAACATTATTGCTGTTTACAGTTTATCTCTATCTATAATAATATTCAAGATAATAACCAAAAACAAAATTTCCTTAAAATTACCAATTCAGGGGCAGCAACCCAACAACGGGTTGTCCGATTCATCTGAAAATTTCAGGGCAGATAGATCTTGACCTGATAAACAATTTTACCTCGTCAGATTTGCTCTAAATGCTTTGGTTTCAGAGATATAAGCCAAAATCTACATTTAACCCCTATGTTCTATTTTTAGCCATGGTGGCCATCTTGGTTGGTTGGTTGGTTGGCGGTTCACCTGACACATTTTTAAACTAGATACCCCAATGATGATTGTGGCCAAGTTTGGTTAAATTTGGCAAGGTAGTTTCAGAGGAGAAGATTTTGTAAAAGTTAACGGATGACGGACGACGGACGCCAAGTGATGAGAAAAGCTCATTTGGCCCTTTGGGCCAGGTGAGCTAAAAATATGAAACAATTCAATTGAGAAAACTAACATGTATCCCATCGAACTTGAGATAAAGGATACAACAGTTATAGTTAAGTCTGCCTCATATCTTGACTAACATCAAGAAATTGACAATGAGGGTCAGTTGAAAACGAAACTTTATGACAAAAAAGATGATTTCAGCTTCCCAATTATGAACTTTCCATTTCTATGTAGCAACATTCCAGCAGCGCCTGTATACAGAGTATATATCTCCCATATGATACGATATTCTAGGGCTTGTATTTCCTATTATGATTTCCTTGATAGAGGGTTGCTGCTCACAAGGAAGCTATTAAACCAAGAGTTCCAAGTGGTGAAGTTGAAATCATCCCTTCATAAATTTTATGGACTCCGTCACAAGTTAGTTAACTGTTATGAAATATCTATTTCACAGATGACGACAGATATGTTCCAATTGTCGTAACTACAATCCTGTCCCCTTTTCCCCGAATGTGACCTACTGAATTAGACTTATCACTGGGTGTATACTTACATGAGCAACATGATGGGTGCCACATGTGGAGCAGGATCTGCTTACCCTTATGGAGCACCTGAGATCACCCGAGTTTTTGGTGGGGTTCGTGTTGCTGTCTTTAGTTTTCTATGTTGTGTTTTGTGTACTGTTGTTTGTCTTTCTCCTTTGTAACCATTGCGTTGTCAGTTTTTGGTATTTTTGACTTGTGAGTTTGAATGTCCCTTTGGTACCTTTCATCTCTCTTTTGTAAGCAATATTTGAATTGGAGTTATCTTCCTTTGTCCATGGCTACAATTTATAGTTGATCCTATTTTTAGAACAGAGAGATTTATACACCTTGAACAACTTATGTAATTTTAAATTAAATTGAATTTTTGATGAGTATGGTTATACATATACACATCGTTACTTGAAAATTTGAATATATATATCAATAATAAATTGCTTGACATGAACACTGATATGATCAAAAGAACATTCACCTTACTGCACTAAGTTGTTTGTGCTCTCAAAGATTGAGATGAAGCCTGGAAAGACAAAATCTTTACTCAAATAAAACTGGATAATTTATAATATGCAATGATTAAAAAACATTTCAATTAAAAATCATATGTACAAATAATCTGGCAAAATGTATTTTAGGCCTATCAGAAATTTAACTAGCAAGTCCTGGACCTTTTAATAATCATGGTTTCATTCCCTGTCCAGAATTTGGTCAGTCTGGAGCTAACTATTAAGAGTACATGAAAATTGCTTGTGAAATCCTAAATCACATGAACTTTACAGTTTATCTATAATAATATTCAAGATAATAACCAAAAGCTGCAAAATTTTCTTAAAATTACCAATTCAGGGGCAGCAACTCAACGTGTTGCCTGATTGGTCAGAAAATTTCAGGGCAGATAGAGCTTGACATAATAAACAATTTTATCCCATCAGATTTGCTCTAAATGCTTTGGTTTCAGAGATATGAGCCAAAACTGCATTTTACCCTATGTACTATTTTTTAGCCATGTCGGCCATCTTGGTTCGCAGGCAGGGTCATCAGACACATTTTTTTAAACTAGATACCATAATGATGATTGTGGACAAGTTTGGTTAAATTTGTCTTAGTAGTTTCAGAGGAGAAGATTTTTGTAAAAGATTACAAAAATTTACGCAAAAATGCTTAAAAATTGACTATAAAGGGCAATAACTCCTTAAGGGGTCAACTGACCATTTTGGTCAAGTTGACTTATTTGTAGATCTTACTTTGCTGAACATTATTGCTGTTTACAGTTTATCTCTATCTATAATAATATTCAAGATAATAACCAAAACGGCAAAATTTCCTTATAATTACCAATTCAGGGGCAGCAACCCAACAACAGGTTGTCCGATTCATCTGAAAATTTCAGGGCAGATAGATCTTGACCTGATAAACAATTTTACCTATGTCAGATTTGCTCTAAATGCTTTGGTTTCAGAGATATAAGCCAAAATCTACATTTTACCCCTATGTTCTATTTTTAGCCATGGTGGCCATCTTGGTTGGTTGGTTGGTTGGCGTTCACCTGACACATTTTTAAACTAGATACCCCAATGATGATTGTGGCCAAGTTTGGTTAAATTTGGCAAGGTAGTTTCAGAGGAGAAGATTTTTGTAAAAGTTAACGGATGATGGACGACAGACAACGGACGGCAAGTGATGAGAAAAGCTCATTTGGCCCTTTGGGCCAGGTGAGCTAAAAATATGAAACAATTCAATTGAGAAAACTAACATGTATCCCATCGAACTTGAGATAAAGGATACAACAGTTACAGTTAAGTCTGCCTCATATCTTGACTAACATCAAGAAATTGACAATGAGGGTCAGTTGAAAACGAAACTTTATGACAAAAAAAGATGATTTCAGCTTCCCAATTGTGAACTTTCCATTTCTATGTAGCAACATTCCAGCAGCGCCTGTATACAGAGTATATATCTCCCATATGATACGATATTCTAGGGCTTGTATTTCCTATTATGATTTCCTTGATAGAGGGTTGCTGCTCACAAGGAAGCTATTAAACCAAGAGTTCCAAGTGGTGAAGTTGAAATCATCCCTTCATAAATTTTATGGACTCCATCACAAGTTGGTTAACTGTTATGAAATATCTATTTCACAGATGACGACAAATATGTTCCAATTGTTGTAACTACAATCCTGTCCCCTTTTCCCCGAATGTGACCTACTGAATTAGACTTATCACTGGGTGTGTACTTACATGAGCAACATGATGGGTGTCACATGTGGAGCAGGATCTGCTTACCCTTACGGAGCACCTGAGATCACCGCCAGTTTTTGGTGGGGTTCGTGTTGCTCAATCTTTTGTTTTCTATGTTGTGTTTTGTGTACTGTTGTTTGTCTTTCTCCTTTGTAACCATTGCGTTGTCAGTTTTTGGTATTTTTGACTTGTGAGTTTGAATGTCCCTTTGGTACCTTTCATCTCTCTTTTGTAAGCAATATTTGAATTGGAGTTATCTTCCTTTGTCCATGGCTACAATTTACAGTTGATCCTATTTTTAGAACAGAGAGATTTATACACCTTGAACAACTTATGTAATTTTAAATTAAATTGAATTTTTGATGAGTATGGTTATACATATACACATCGTTACTTGAAAATTTGAATATATATATCAATAATAAATTGCTTGACATGAACATTGATATAATCAAAAGAACATTCACCTTACTGCACTAAGTTGTTTGTGCTCTCAAAGATTGAGATGAAGCCTGGAAAGTGAAAATCTTTACTGAAATAAAAACTGGATAATTTATAATATGCAATGATTAAAAAACCATTTCAATTAAAAATCATATGTACAAATAATCTGGCAAAATGTATTTTAGGCCTATCAGAAATTTAACTAGGAAGTCCT
Organism: Mytilus coruscus; assembly: GCA_017311375.1. NCBI lineage: Eukaryota > Metazoa > Mollusca > Bivalvia > Mytilida > Mytilidae > Mytilus > Mytilus coruscus. The sequence goes on from CM029596.1 coordinate 131,176,500, forward strand.
GGACCTTTTTAATAATCATGCTTTCATTCCCTGTCCAGAATTTGGTCAGTCTGGAGCTAACTATTAAGAGTACATGAAAATTGCTTGTGAAATCCTAAATCACATGAACTCATAACACCATACTCCCAATTTTTTTGTTCACCAAATTAATAGCATTTTCAATTATCTATAACATGTCTGCTTCATCTACTTTGGCTTTCAGAAGCTCAATAATTCTATAAAGAATCAATGATTAATTCATTACAAAGTAAATAGATATATAGATACCTACGAGGCAAGTCATTCTTAGAGAAGCAGAAAAAATTTAATCAGCAAATATTAGTCAGCTGAAAATAGTTTAATTAGATTTTCATGAGAAAATAGTGACAAAAATCAATACTTCACAAGTTAACTGAATTTTCCATGCCTCCTCCATACATTGATAGATACAACAAACTATCCTCAGGACTTGTGGAGACTGGAAAAGTAGCCTATTTTATTATTTTAAGTACCTTATCTGCACAAGAAACTTAAAAAAGAAGTGCTGAACATACTGTAAATTCAGAAACTAATGCATGCATTTATTACTGCAAATCCTGGACTACTGGCAAAAATGCCAAATCTAATTAATACTATTGCGAAAATTTTATAAAGGAATATCACTACTTAAATTATAGATGTAAGTTTTTATTATTGCAAACCTGATACTGTTGCCTTTTTTGCATTAACAGCAACATTTGAATGTTGACCAATCATTTTTAGTTAAGAATTGTTTTTTTTCTTCACCTGAACCGAACCACAAAAATAAAAACTCTCAATCATTATTCCAGTCAATTCGGTTTATATATCAGCCTTGTAATTTCATGGAAGAATATAAAAATATGATTTCCTGAATGGTTCAACAGAAATCTATAATACATTATGGCTATCATTGGCACCAAATGAGGTATCTTGGTAGCCACTCATCACACTATCATCCTACCTCCATATGTTGGAAAGATTTGGTCTTTAAAAGGTTTACTAAGAATCAAGAATTGCCTTTTCACTTTTTTTTAAATGATACAAAGAAATCATACAAAAGGACTTTACATATTATTCTTGAAATATTAAAGGGTCTCATAGGCCTAGGATTTTCAGAAAAGATGTAAACCTGATTTCCATAGCATTAAATGGGGTCAAATGTCACCAAATATATGACCGAATCAGCATGAAATGATTAATCTTTGTTAAAGGAATCTCAGTCATTAATACTACAAAGAAAAAGACTTTTATTTGTAGTTTCATAGCACTTTGAGGAGAAATTTGAAAATTAATGAATAAAATCAAGAATTTCTCATTGTTCATGTGATTTGCTTGACTGTAACAAAATTACAATAATAATGCAGAAATTTCAGGTAATCTGAAGTTAACCAAAATTGTGGTTAAAGTAGACAAATGCCACACAGACAGCTCTGCTTATTATTTGCATTAAAAGTATTTTGTTTGTCACATGGCGTTGACCTGTATTGTGGCATATTTCCTTCTGAAATATTCTTTGAAGTTGTATCCACAGTGTACCCTTTAACCATGACCCTACTTCTCCTTTAAAATTCAACTATAAATTCTAGTAAAAAAAACCCTGTTTTTCTAGATTGAGAAACTTTGTACTTTCAATAGACATTTAATTTAGTGATTTTGCAAAGTCTGCATACAAAACTTTAGAACATTTGTAACCGTTGAATATCTAAATTTGTGGTTTACTTATACCCATGACTGAGGACAAATAACTACCATAACTCAGGACAACTAACTACCCTAACTCAGGACAAATAACTATCATAACTAAGGATAACTAACTACCATAACTCAGGACAACTAACTACCATAACTCAGGACAACTAACTATCATAACTCAGGACAACTAACTATCATAACTAAGGATAACTAATTACCATAATGTTTGTGCTCTCAAAGATTGAGATGAAGCCTGGAAAGTGAAAATCTTTACTGAAATAAAACTGGATAATTTATAATATGCAATGATTAAAAAACCATTTCAATTAAAAATCATATGTACAAATAATCTGGCAAAATGTATTTTAGGCCTATCAGAAATTTAACTAGGAAGTCCTGGACCTTTTTAATAATCATGCTTTCATTCCCTGTCCAGAATTTGGTCAGTCTGGAGCTAACTATTAAGAGTACATGAAAATTGCTTGTGAAATCCTAAATCACATGAACTCATAACACCATACTCCCAATTTTTTTGTTCACCAAATTAATAGCATTTTCAATTATCTATAACATGTCTGCTTCATCTACTTTGGCTTTCAGAAGCTCAATAATTCTATAAAGAATCAATGATTAATTCATTACAAAGTAAATAGATATATAGATACCTACGAGGCAAGTCATTCTTAGAGAAGCAGAAAAAATTTAATCAGCAAATATTAGTCAGCTGAAAATAGTTTAATTAGATTTTCATGAGAAAATAGTGACAAAAATCAATACTTCACAAGTTAACTGAATTTTCCATGCCTCCTCCATACATTGATAGATACAACAAACTATCCTCAGGACTTGTGGAGACTGGAAAAGTAGCCTATTTTATTATTTTAAGTACCTTATCTGCACAAGAAACTTAAAAAAGAAGTGCTGAACATACTGTAAATTCAGAAACTAATGCATGCATTTATTACTGCAAATCCTGGACTACTGGCAAAAATGCCAAATCTAATTAATACTATTGCGAAAATTTTATAAAGGAATATCACTACTTAAATTATAGATGTAAGTTTTTATTATTGCAAACCTGATACTGTTGCCTTTTTTGCATTAACAGCAACATTTGAATGTTGACCAATCATTTTTAGTTAAGAATTGTTTTTTTTCACCTGAACCGAACCACAAAAATAAAAACTCTCAATCATTATTCCAGTCAATTCGGTTTATATATCAGCCTTGTAATTTCATGGAAGAATATAAAAATATGATTTCCTGAATGGTTCAACAGAAATCTATAATACATTATGGCTATCATTGGCACCAAATGAGGTATCTTGGTAGCCACCCATCACACTATCATCCTACCTCCATATGTTGGAAAGATTTGGTCTTTAAAAGGTTTACTAAGAATCAAGAATTGCCTTTTTCACTGTTTTTTTTAAATGATACAAAGAAATCATACAAAAGGACTTTACATATTATTCTTGAAATATTAAAGGGTCTCATAGGCCTAGGATTTTCAGAAAAGATGTAAACCTGATTTCCCATAGCATTAAATGGGGTCAAATGTCACCAAATATATGACCGAATCAGCATGAAATGATTAATCTTTGTTAAAGGAATCTCAGTCATTAATACTACAAAGAAAAAGACTTTTATTTGTAGTTTCATAGCACTTTGAGGAGAAATTTGAAAATTAATGAATAAAATCAAGAATTTCTCATTGTTCATGTGATTTGCTTGACTGTAACAAAAATTACAATAATAATGCAGAAATTTCAGGTAATCTGAAGTTAACCAAAAATTGTGGTTAAAGTAGACAAATGCCACACAGACAGCTCTGCTTATTATTTGCATTAAAAGTATTTTGTTTGTCACATGGCGTTGACCTGTATTGTGGCATATTTCCTTCTGAAATATTCTTTGAAGTTGTATCCACAGTGTACCCTTTAACCATGACCCTACTTCTCCTTTAAAAATTCAACTATAAATTCTAGTAAAAAAAACCCTGTTTTTCTAGATTGAGGAAACTTTGTACTTTCAATAGACATTTAATTTAGTGATTTTGCAAAGTCTGCATACAAAACTTTAGAACATTTGTAACTTCGTTGAATATCTAAATTTGTGGTTTACTTATACCCATGACTGAGGACAAATAACTACCATAACTCAGGACAACTAACTACCCTAACTCAGGACAAATAACTATCATAACTAAGGATAACTAACTACCATAACTCAGGACAACTAACTACCATAACTCAGGACAACTAACTATCATAACTCAGGACAACTAACTATCATAACTAAGGATAACTAACTACCATAACTCAGGACAACTAACTACCATAACTCAGGACAACTAACTACCATAACTCAGGACAACTAACTATCATAACTCAGGACAACTACCATACCTGAGGACAAATAACTACCATAACTGAGGACAAATAACTACCATAACTGAGTACAAACAACTATCATAACTCAGGACAACTAACTACCATAACTCAGGATAACTAACTACCATAACTCAGGACAACTAACTACCATAACTCAGGACAACTAACTACCATAACTCAGGACAAACAACTACCATAACTCAGGACAACTAACTACCATAACTCAGGACAAACAACTACCATAACTCAGGACAACTAACCACCATAACTCAGGACAACTAACTACCATAACTCAGGGTAACTAACTATCATAACTCAGGACAACTATCTACCATAACTCAGGACAACTAACTATCATAACTCAGGACAACTAACTACCATATTCAGGACAACTAACTACCATAACTCAGGACAACTAACTACCATAACTCAGGACAACTAACTACCATAACTCAGGGTAACTAACTACCATAACTCAGGGTAACTAACTATCATAACTCAGGACAACTATCTACCATAACTCAGGACAACTAACTATCATAACTAAGGATAACTAACTACCATAACTCAGGACAAATAACTATCATAACTAAGGATAACTAACTACCATAACTCAGGACAACTAACTACCATAACTCAGGACAACTAACTATCATAACTCAGGACAACTATCTACCATAACTCAGGACAACTAACTATCATAACTAAGGATAACTAACTACCATAACTCAGGACAAATAACTATCATAACTAAGGATAACAAACTACCATAACTCAGGACAACTAACTACCATAACTCAGGACAACTAACTATCATAACTCAGGACAACTAACTATCATAACTAAGGATAACTAACTACCATAACTCAGGACAACTAACTACCATAACTCAGGACAACTAACTATCATAACTCAGGACAACTACCATACCTGAGGACAAATAACTACCATAACTGAGTACAAACAACTATCATAACTCAGGACAACTAACTACCATAACTCAGGACAACTAACTACCATAACTCAGGACAACTACCTACCATAACTCAGGACAACTACCTATCATAACTCAGGGTAACTAACTACCATAACTCAGGGTAACTAACTATCATAACTCAGGGTAACTAACTATCATAACTCAGGGTAACTTACTATCATAACTCAGGACAACTATCTACCATAACTCAGGACAACTAACTATCATAACTAAGGATAACTAACTACCATAACTCAGGACAAATAACTATCATAACTAAGGATAACTAACTACCATAACTCAGGACAACTAACTACCATAACTCAGGACAACTAACTATCATAACTCAGGACAACTAACTATCATAACTAAGGATAACTAACTACCATAACTCAGGACAACTAACTACCATAACTCAGGACAACTAACTATCATAACTCAGGACAACTACCATACCTGAGGACAAATAACTACCATAACTGAGGACAAATAACTACCATAACTGAGTACAAACAACTATCATAACTCAGGACAACTAACTACCATAACTCAGGATAACTAACTACCATAACTCAGGACAAACAACTACCATAACTCAGGACAACTAACTACCATAACTCAGGATAACTAACTACTATAACTCAAGACAAACAACTACCATAACTCAGGACAACTAACTACCATAACTCAGGACAACTAACTACCATAACTCAGGATAACTAACTACCATAACTCAGGACAACTAACTACCATAACTCAGGACAACTAACTACCATAACTCAGGACAAACAACTACCATAACTCAGGACAACTAACTACCATAACTCAGGACAAACAACTACCATAACTCAGGACAACTAACCACCATAACTCAGGACAACTAACTATCATAACTCAGGGTAACTAACTACCATATCTCAGGACAACTAACTACCATAACTCAACTAACCACCATAACTCAGGACAACTAACTACCATAACTCAGGACAACTAACTACCATAACTCAGGACAACTAACTACCATAACTCAGGATAACTAACTACTATAACTCAAGACAAACAACTACCATAACTCAGGATAACTAACATAACTCAGGATAACTAACTACCATAACTCAGGATAACTATCATAACTCAGGATAACTACCTACCATAACTCAGGACAACTAACTACCATAACTCAGGACAAACAACTACCATAACTCAGGACAACTAACTACCATAACTCAGGACAAACAACTAACATAACTCAGGACAACTAACCACCATAACTCAGGACAACTAACTACCATAACTCAGGGTAACTAACTATCATAACTCAGGACAACTATCTACCATAACTCAGGACAACTAACTATCATAACTCAGGACAACTAACTACCATATTCAGGACAACTAACTACCATAACTCAGGACAACTAACTACCATAACTCAGGACAACTAACTACCATAACTCAGGGTAACTAACTACCATAACTCAGGACAACTAACTATCATAACTCAGGACAACTAACTACCATATTCAGGACAACTAACTACCATAACTCAGGACAACTAACTACCATAACTCAGGACAACTAACTAACATAACTCAGGGTAACTAACTACCATATCTCAGGACAACTAACTACCATAACTCAACTAACCACCATAACTCAGGACAACTAACTACCATAACTCAGGACAACTAACTACCATAACTCAACTAACTACCATATCTCAGGACAACTAACTACCATAACTCAGGACAACTAACTACCATAACTCAGGACAACTAACTACCATAACTCAGGGTAACTAACTACCATATCTTGATAACTACCATAAATCAGGACAACTACCTACCATAACTCAACTAACCACCATAACTCAGGATAACTAACATAACTCAGGATAACTATCATAACTCAGGATAACTATCATAACTCAGGATAACTACCTACCATAACTCAGGACAACTACCTACCATAACTCAACTAACCACCATAACTCAGGACAACTAACTACCATAACTCAGGACAACTAACTACCATAACTCAGGACAACTAACTACCATAACTCAGGATAACTAACTACTATAACTCAAGACAAACAACTACCATAACTCAGGATAACTAACTACTATAACTCAAGACAAACAACTACCATAACTCAGGATAACTAACATAACTCAGGATAACTAACTACCATAACTCAGGATAACTATCATAACTCAGGATAACTACCTACCATAACTCAGGACAACTAACTACCATAACTAAGAACAAAAATAAAATTTATTATGTCCCCTGATTTAAAACAAACAGGACAAAAACATAATTAAATTTTATTAATTGACAGAGAGTAATTGTAAAACAAACAAGTATCATTTATCTTCTACCATATAAAGGGGAAATTGTTTTTTGTCAACATTATTGTAAAATCAGGGACATAGCATTTACACATCAAACAGAAATATGCATTTTGAATATATATTAATAAAGGAACAGACTAACGAGGCCATACTTTTATCCAGATATATCAACAAAGTTATATTTTTTTTTATGAATTTTAACTCTGGACCATAACATAAGGGTATTTAGGATAGGTACACGAAATACACAAAGTAAACACATGTAAGGTGACAAAAATTAACAAAATATTTAGGCTGACTATGCAGTATGGGTTTTGCGCATTGTTGAAGACCGTACAGTGACCTACAGGTGTTAACTTCTATGTCATTGGTCTCTGGTACAGAATTGTCTCATTGGCTTTTATACATCTTATTTTTTAAATTAAAATATTGGTACATATACAAGTTACAACCCATATGAAAGAAGATGACCATGTATACTTAATTGTCTCAGTTATCATCATTCCCCAAATAACATGAATAAAGTACCAAACCCCTGGAAAATCCAATTCTACAGCTTTTTGTCATCTGTCATTTCTAACTAACAAAATGAATGGGAATCTAACATTAATTTGTTTACAGGCCTGGGATACTATGTATTCAATATCACGGCAACTGATTGGAAAACGACATGAGACTAAAAAACATTTTATCAACGATGTCTTGCTGATTCTAATCTCGATCGGTACCTCTATTATTGTTCCGTTATGGCTGCATTTCTTTCAATTTACATTGTGCTTCTAACAATAATGAAATTTCTAAAAATATAATATGATATTCCCAATGAGATTGACATACAGTTATCGATGATAACAGATTAATTATCTCCCCTTACAAAGCTTTGGAAGGCGATCTGTTTTAGAATGTAAAAGCCATCACTCATTAATGTCTTCAAATTAAACCATAGATGCAGTTTTCATCAAAGACATATTATATCCCGTGGAGAAGGAATGAAATTGCAACAGGAGGAAACAGCATCATATTCTATGTGACAAACAACTTGAATTATCTGGTTCAACAGTTTTGTTTGTGCATTTTGAAAAATCAATAATTAATTGTTAACTTATTTTTCTGTGGAAATTGCCAATTAAGCTGTAAAAAAGATTATCTAAAGCAGACAAACACCTGAGATTGTTGAGTTTGATGGAACAGATGACTTAATAGCAACTTTTCTAACCTGATAAACAAATGAAATATTTTTATGAAAGATGTTGACCTGCAAATTTGGATGATGTAATTTTTAAACGAAAATCTAACAGAATAATGACATTTTTAGATTCCACAACGGGTATAATTCTTTAATGCCAAATTCAGTGGGTTTTCTTTGTTGTTTGATTGTATTGTGTATTGTCATCAGTATCTATTGTTCTTCAATTGATCCTTATAAGTGAAAAGAAATGAAACTCAAATTTAATCTACTACTACTAATATATATCAGATATGTTGGCTGATAAAAACTTACTTTCGTGATTTTTTTATTTCTTAGGGCTATAAATAGGTCCAATGTTGATCAGCAGAACTAAATTCACACTTTGTATGTCACTATAAATTGTTACATAACTGTTAATAAGAAACAAGCTTTATATTTTACAGGAACAGCTGTAAATACAAACCATTTTGTCTTTTTTTATGTTCTATTTATAGTAACAACATCCATGTTGGTTTATGAGGGCAAAAATCACAAACTTTAACTTCATAGGAATTTTTCAGGTGAAGCCAACATGGTTAAGGTGGATTCTGGTTTCAGTTTTTTTTAATTTATTTCATGATGGACAATCAAGTCATCATGTGATGAGCAAAATCTCTCAAAAATCACATTTTATATAAACTGGTAAAATTATGGTAAAACCTTCATTTGGGATGATTAGTCAGTGAGAAGAACCATTGTCAGATAAACTGTTCCTGTTCATATGGAAACTTGCAGTAGGGATAACTTCAAAGGTCAACCCCATGTAACTTACCTGTCAGATAAACTGGAACGGTTGATATGTGTACATTCAGTAGGGGAGCTAACTCCAACAGTACCACCACCAAAGTATGTTTTCTTGAGAATGTCTGCAGACTCATTTTTCACAAGTAAAGCTCCTGAATAATAAAAAAAAATGATATCATAAATAAAAGAAAATAATTGAACAGCGTTCAAATATCACCTGCTGCACATATTTAATGTCAAAGGCCAATAGCTCTTATAATTTTTTATTGTTTAATAAACTTTCCATAAAATTTGACAAGAGATTTGGGCATAAGAGTGCTCAATTCAAAGCAATTTTTCAAATAATTTTAATTTCCATGAGGTATTCCTCCTGTAAAGATAGTTGATCTGGTCTGATTTTTAACAAATCTAAATTTCATTAATATCTGAGTGAATCCCACCACATTATGTAATAGCCTATCACAAGTCAGGAGCCTGTAATTCTGTAGTTGTTGTTGCTTGTTGTCTGCCATTTTATTCTTAATCATAAATTAGGAATTAATTTTCTCATTTGAATTGTTTTACACTTTATCATATCAGGGCCTTTTAAAGCTGACTATACAGTTTGGGTTTTGCTCATTTTTGAAGGCCTACAGTGCCCTAAAATTGCATAACATCAATGTCATTTGGTTTCATGTGGCTAGGTCTTATTAGCAATCATATCACATCTCCTTATTTTTATAGTAAGAGCAATTACAATGCAATTTTTCAAAAATATTTACATTTGGAAGGTAATTACTCCCATTGTCCTAAAAAGTTGATCAGCCCTAAATTTTGAACTCGTCCAAAAATTGCTAAAATAAACCTTAGATAGGAATTTCATAAAAATTGTACATAAATTTGGCTTAAGAGAACTTCCAATGCAATTTTCAATATAATTTACATTTACAAGGGCACAACTCCTGCTAAAATAGTTGATTGGACTAATTTTCTAACTAGTCAGAGACATTACTGAAATAAAACTTTGATATAAATGTCATAAAAATTCTAAAGGGGTTTCTCGGAACCCTGTGTCTCGCCTGCAATTGCCGATGTCAGTGTAAAAGTGTAATGATGACTTAAAAAGTGAGTCCATTTATCAGTAAAATACAGAATTTAAAAAAAAAATCAAACTTTTCTTTAGATGCTATTTCTTGGTCTTGAAGATTAGCTTCTGTCAAAGTTTCATAACAATCATGAAGGTTTACAAATGTATCATGTCTAAAAAATCTAATACCAGACTGTCTGTAAATGTTAACTGTTAAAAACTAATTCCATCTATCATAATAATAATGAAAATGTAAATATATATTTTCAAAAGTTCGCTTCAGACATTATCTCTTAATCATAAAAAAGCTTCTGCCAAAGTTTCATAAAATTCTATGAAGGTTTGACAAAGTGATTGATGTGTAACGAATTTTAACCCGACTGTATCTACTTGTTAACAGTAAAGAAAAACTAAGTCCATTTATCAGTAAAATACGGGAAATTTTGCTCTGGATACTGTATTTTGGTAATAAACAAGCTTCTGTTCAAATTTCATAAGATTCCATGAAGGTTTGACAAAGTTATTGATGACTGAATAACTTTAAACTCAGACTGAATCTGAATGTTAACTGTAAAATAACCTAAGTCCATTTATCAGTAAATTACAGAAAAATGAAATTGAATATTTTCAACATTTTGCTCTGGATACTGTGTTTTTGTCATAAGCAAGTTTCGTCCAAATTTCATAAAATTCCATGAAGATTTGACAAAGTTATTGATGACTGAAAAACTTTAATCTCAGACTGAATCTGAATGTTAACTGTAAAAAAAATTTAAGTCTATTTATCAGTAAAATACGAAAAAATGAAAATAAATATTTCTTTAACTTTGATTTGGATACTGTCTTTGGTCATAAGCAAGCTTTTGACCAAATTTCTTAAAATTCCATGAAGATTTGACAAAGTTATTGATTTAAATAAAAACTTTAACCACAGACTGAACCTAAATATTGATACTGCTGCCGCTGACGACAAAGAATCTAGGACTGCTATGCCTTGCTTTTAAGACATAAATGTTGCAGGCTTGATAAAAAGCAGACAAAATATGTTGCACCCTCACAAGACAGAACATAGGCCTGGGTAGGCACACAGATGGGTGGACCCACAGATGCCTCAAATTTCTATGTCCACTGCTCCATGTTGTGGTTGGGTTCAATATGTTGCATAGATAAATAATTTCTGAATAACTTAAGTTATAAATTTGTGACTAAACTGCTTTATCAGTGGTATTAATTACACTCTAGCAGCTACTCACAATCTAGCCGTCCAAAGAAACAATAACTTAAAGCATCTCAAAATTGTACTACGAAGACAGTACAATAGCTTACCTCAGGTTATCTTAAGCCAATAAGTTTAATCATTCTCTGTGAATGTTTTCCTTGACCTGTTGGTTGTTGATGGTTTTTTACATTTTGCCGAATGTCTCAAATTTTGACTATTAATCTCCATTTATAGTATACAGTGGATTCATTATTATTTGTGGAATACCAATTTTCGTGGATTTCATGGGTAAACGTGAACCACGAATTTAAATGTTTAACAAAGTACACATTTCCTATTATAGGTTTGTATGCAAAACTTGAATTCAAAATATCTATGAAAATACAATTTTCCCTCAATCCACGAAAATTGGTACCCACGAAAATAATTATGAATCCAAAGGTATATAATATTTGTACATACTGTAGATTCAGCACTTTTTGTGGAAAACGGATTTCATGGGTAAAGTGTTACGGAAAGTACCAGGATTTCATGGGTAAAGTGTTAAGGAAAGTACCAGGATTTCATGGGTAAAGTGTTAAAGAAAGTACCAGGATTTCATGGGTAAAGTGTTAAAGAAAGTACCAGGATTTCATGGGTAAAGTGCTAAGGAAAGTACCAGGATTTCATGGGTAAAGTGCTAAGGAAAGTACCAATTTCCTATAGGCTTGTATGCAAAAATTGTCAAAACCAGAATAATCAAGTACTAGAATCCAGGGAAATACAATTTGTCATCAATCCAGGAGTATTGGCATCAACAGACCTTATCTGTTCATATATAAATATCCCTTGACCTGTTCATCTAACACATCATCATCATAAACTTTGTATCAGTAGAAATAATAATTACATAAATCAAATCTTTCATCTACGATATCAGTAGGATATCAATGATACATGATCAGTGAAGGAAATCAATGGAAAAATAAATCTATGTGTATCATATATATTGCACTATTACAGAAATACAGGACATTATGTAGTGCTGGGAGATACATCCATTATTTCTAAACTTTGTTCTCTTTAATTTACCAGTCTACATCATCTATTGACAAATGTTTAGTTTATTATAACAGCTTATAATATAAGATAGCTGTTCCATAATGTAAACTACGTTAAATAGACAGAATGTATTACATAGAAAATAATACCACATGCTGTATCAACCTGAGACCAAAGGGATGATGGCTGATATGGATTGAAGTTTTGTCCCTTATCCCCTGAAGGGTATCAAAGTCAAATCCATCCTCTCAAAAAAAATAAATATAAAAAAAAAAAAAAAATGAAAAATGAAATATAATGGAGTCAATGTGAAGCTCGAAATAAAGTTTTATCTAATGACTGTAAATAGACAGAATGCAAACACAATTAAAACAAACAAAAGTTGGCATGTCAGATGCTCTTCAAATGGCACGCTGGTAGTAAAGTCAAAATAATTAAAGGCCTTTAAGATCCTAGCTCATAGCAAATTAATGTTATAATCTGGTAATTAAATAATCAATTTCACAATTTAGAAGCAACTCAAATAAAATATCTCTGATACAAATTTATTAGATTGGAGTTTATAGCAAACTAACATTATCATCTGGTTTTTTTTTTTTTACTAAGGGAGATAACTCTGGAACTATAATTGTGGCATCTGTGGAAATCAGCTTTGACCTATATTTCATATTTGGGAATTATTTTGCAAAGTAAGGAGGTTGTACTTAGAAGCTAACTCAAGTTACAATTCTAGGGCGTAACTTCTTGGTGATAACTGTGGCGACAGTAAAAAATTGGAATAAAAGTAATTTCGTGGTAGGTAGTAATGTTGCAGCAGAGATATGAGGTCTTACTTTATAATCCTAAACCAGTTTGATCATTTTTAGACAATTCGAGGAACACTATTCTGAAATGGTTACATCAGCAAAATAGAAATTTAATATAAGCTGCATTCGTGCTCGATTGCTTAAATGTCCTATTGCAGAGTGAGCATTAATTATCATATAGAAAATTGAAGGTATCACTTTTGAAGGACTATTGTTTTACAACAGTGAAAATTAACCTTGACCTGCATTTCTTGGTAGGTCATAATGTTGCAAAGCTATAAGGCTTAATTCTGAAGCAAATTAAAGTTATCTTCCAGGAACTATTTGTTTCTGAAATACAGGCCTACATAGGCACAACTATCTGTTCCCTAAATTTGTTTGACAAGCATGAAACCACTAAATGATATGAATAGCAAACAAAAAACATGTATTGAACACTATCTTCTTATATGACTGAAAAAAACATAGTGTTAAAAAAGGTGTGTATAACAGCAATAAAAGTGCTGTTCCTTTGCTTACTGTGTGTTTTTTGCTGTGCATGTACTGATTTTGTGTCATGGATGGATACCCCATATCCTCTGTTTTTCTATAGTTATTGTATTTATAAGTGTGTTTCAAAGATATAAGGCTTAGGAAAGTCGCACAAAAGACCTGTGGTTTCTAATACATTAAACACTGTTTCTTAATCATACTTTTCCAGCATTTAACATTTTATTGTAGTTTTGGAGAATGAATGTGAAACTATTTCTTAGAAATAAGTATGTAAGAAGTGAAAAAAACATATTTTAGTTTGTTTTGCCTAACGAAAATGAAAAAAAAAATAATAGAATAAAAACATGCAGTTTTTTGGAAGGCTGTTAGAAATAAGCAGCAGATTCTTTCAATCAAACATTTTTTGTGTATTATAGCAAACTAATATTACATAATATAATATACCTTAATGACGCGTCAATCATACCTAAACATACCTAGGAGTGTTTCTAACATTTTATACCTTGTGCCAATTAGTACATCCCAGTAACAAATTAACAACATCCATACCATGATAGAAAGAACAAATAGACAAACTGAAGTATTTAAAGTTTTACTAAGCAATAAAAATGTCAAACATGATTTGATCTTTAAAGTTTAAAACTTTAATGTTAAAAAGGAAGCATCAAAGGCTGATTAATTTTCATTCTCTTTTCATTGGATTAGCAATTGCCAAGGAAACAGATCTATACAAAAAGCAATTGCCAAGGAGACAGATCTATACAAAAAGCAATTGCCAAGGAAACAGATCTATACAAAAAGCAATTGCCAGAGAGACAGATCTATACAAAAAGCAATTGCCAAGGAGACAGATCTATACAAAAAGCAATTGCCAAGGAGACAGATCTATACAAAGATCTATACAGATCTATACAAAAAGCAATTGCCAGAGAGACAGATCTATACAAAAAGCAATTGCCAAGGAGACAGATCTATACAAAAAGCAATTGCCAAGGAGACAGATCTATACAAAAAGCAATTGCCAAGGAGACAGAACTATACAAAAAGCAATTGCCAGAGAGACAGATCTATACAAAAAGCAATTGCCAAGGAGACAGAACTATACAAAAAAGCAATTGCCAGAGAGACAGATCTATACAAAAAGCAATTGCCAAGGAGACAGAACTATACAAAAAGCAACTTACAAGGAGACAGATCTATACAAAAAGCAATTGCCAAGGAGACAGATCTATACAAAAAGCAATTGCCAAGGAGACAGATCTATACAAAAAGCAATTGCCAAGGAGACAGAACTATACAAAAAGCAATTGCCAAGGAGACAGATCTATACAAAAAGCAATTGCCAAGGAGACAGAACTATACAAAAAAGCAATTGCCAGAGAGACAGATCTTTGCCAAGGAGTCAGCTCTATACAAAAAGCAATTGCCAAGGAGACAGATCAGAAAGGGGGACAGAGTAAACAAAATCCGGATTAAGACATACTCTATGATTCTGAAGTAGTGTGAGCCCTGAAACTTATAACAAAAACCAGTCAATCTTCCAAAAGACCTAAATGCAAAAGTAACCTGCTAAACAGCAGTTTAATGTAAACAATGAACATAAGATAAAAATTCATTATACAACCTGCATTGCATTGATCATCCATATTTAAAATAATTGTTTATATCCACGTCATTTGAACTCTGGTGGATAGTTGTCCCATTGGCAATCATACCACATCTCTTAAATTGTGTATAGGATACTTCTTAGACCTACATGTATATATGTAACTTCAACTATTGGCAGTAATACACCAGTGGTTTGAGTGCCTACATATAAGGGTACTTCTTGAGAAGGCTAAAACTCAATACAATATGATCTTTTTATAATAAGAGTTATGTCCCTTGTTTTTTTTTTTTTTTTTTTGTTTTTTTATTCTGGAAGCCAACTTACCTATTCCTGTTGGAAATCCAAACATTTTGTAGAATGATAGTGTGACAAAATCAGGTTTGTTAAGGCTAAGATTGAGGTGACTTGTACTGACATAAGATGCTGCATCCAGTACAACAAACCATTTCCATGGAAACAACCTCTGAAATGGCATTTGACCTTGATGTATTTTGTCGATCCATTTCATTGGATATTTACGTCCACAATAATTAGACTGGGCTGGATACACAAACAGTGAGTTTCCTTCTTTACTTTTCCCTTTTTTAACATGATGTATCTTAAAATTTTCATTTGTAGTTTCTTCAACACATAAAATGTCCTCTGCATTTACGATTTCTCTCATCCCCTGTACAGAAGTGTGGTTATCTAATAAATAGGCAAAACATCCTGATTTGACCTTGAACTTATGATTTCCTGGGTCATCAACTACTACATCAGCTTTCTCTTTGTCACATTTTTCTATTCCACTGATTTCCTTTGTGCTCCTATGGCAACTGTTTTCTATGTAAAAGTCAAAGGACTCTGCTACAAGCTTAAGTGCACCAGTGCACCCAGATGTAAATATCACTGTATAATCCTCACTTGTTGTATTAAACAGCTGCAAAACTCTAAACATAAATGAATAAATGTTTTAGAATAAGAATAATATCTAGAACTTCGAGATATTTGTGCATTTCTTTCTAACACAAACAATACAAACAGTTCAGCGTGCACACGTTTACATCATTTATTTCTAACATACGTTTGCACAGTTTGCATAAATTTTGACAAACTATGCACTAGCTAAAAATGCGTCTATAGTTTGTCGTTCGCTGTTTGTTAGTTCAAACACTGCATTTCTTTCTAACTTTTAACATTGAATTAATTATCTACACATGTTTTTCCCACAAAAAAAAGATGGATTCTGACAAAAGAAAAAGAGGTATGTTCTTGATTGACAATACTCAAGACTATGTCACAAATTACTCCAATTTAGGTATTGCCCTCAATTCTTTCATTGCTGCTATTTTTAATAAAAAGGCTTTATTATCACTACCTTCATACTTTCATCAGTTTAAGAGGATGAACTGTCAATAAAATTATATATAAATAGAAGAGTTAAAAGAGTGATGTCCTCTGTGTCTCTTCTGCAGCAGCTATTTCCCGCATAATAAATTTGATCACCAAAAAAATGTGCATGCATTTTTGACAGTTCAAACAGGGTCAGTAAACACCGATTAAATGATGCATTTTTTTCTACTTTTGTAACGTTTAGCAAACTATTATATAACAAACGGCATACAACATTTACAAAACTTTGGTTAGAAAGAAATGCACTTCAAATTTCAGGTCTGATTCATTGTTAATGTTAACCACTGCTCAACATCTCAAAATGGTGAACAAAATTGTTATTTTAATGAAATGTTCTAAGTGAATGGGATGAAATTATAAAAGAAATCTTTGACTACTTATTACACAACTACAAACTGAAAAGAAGCAAAATTTACAAGGAAGCAAGAAATATTGCATGTTTTATTGCATGTTTTACCCTGTGTTCTATTTTTAGTAGTAATGGTGGCCATATTGGTTGATTGACAGATCAGGATAAATCTAACAGTAAGCACCTTATACACTATTTTGATTAAGGCATGTGATAGCAACAGCTCACACTGTCAGTTGTAAATCAGCATATGTACTTAAAACTACTGAGTGGTTCAAGTCTGACTTGAATGTCAACAAAGTACTTGCTTACATACAATATTTTGTACAGTCTGAAAGCTAAATAACCATATTGTTTTTATAATAAATAATGTACTTGTACCTGTATCTAATTTGATCAATGGCATCAGTTGTTAAACGACTACTTTGGCTACGACTGTGTGGATTACCATACAGGTTACTAAGTAATTCTTTATGATAAGCCTCAATCTGAGTTTTACAGTACAATGTTGTTCCAGCGTGGTCAACATACACAGCATCTGAAACAGTCAAGAATTTGACATACTGTGGATTCATTCATTTTCGTGGATTGCAAAAAAATACACACTCTCATGGATATTTCTTGGTTTGGCCAAAGTCTGCATACAGGCATATAGAAAATATAAGCTTAGTTGGACATTTTATTTTACCCCCTTTTCCAAAAAATTCTTTCCCTCAAGATATGGTCATAATCTCAATTCAAATTTCCAATGGAGTCTGCAACCATAAAAACTAATTTAAATACATCAAAAAGTATTAAAATAGAAAATGACATACATAATTATGGCTAAAATTAATATACCTTCATCAGCATTTAATAGTAACTTCTAAAAATAAATTGAAAGCTAATCACCTCAAGACAATACAACATTTCTTTGATTAGTTGGACATTTAAATTCATGGTTAACAATTACCCACAAAATCCACAAATATTGGTATCCCATGATTGATAATGAATTCACAGTATTTGAAAATGAATATTCAAATAGAAATGGAAAATATGGAGCTTCACAAATAAGTACTAGCATACATTTGAATAACAGTGTTTTTTTAATAATTCTGCAATATTATGCCATTATCTTGGTGCATGCTTGTGAGACTTTTGAATGATGCAGGTGAATACTCATTTTTTTTACCTTTAAGCTAATAAATGAGAGTCCTTCCTATTATGCTGTAGAATATCATTAGTACAATAATATTTAAATCAAGAGTTAACAACTCAGTCATAATCTTCCCTGCTATACCAATTACAATAGTTGAATTTTGTGTTGAAAGTCTTTAAGATAAAGTTTTATAATAGGTATCATATGAACTCAATATCATCAAAAATCAAGGTCTGATGAACACCTTGTTCACATTACAATCATTCCATTCACCAATAGCTGACATATTGTTTATAGTATCTTAGAAATGGACCCCTAGGGCCAAATAAAAATATATTTGTGGTTCAAGTTACATCCTGAAAAAAAATAGGGTCGGTAGGTCAATATTTTTTTTTCTTTTTTCGGATTGTCAAAATCAGGAAAAAAAATTGTGTGTTCACCGAGTCAGATATTCTAGCCCCTACGGGAAGTTCGCCATTTTCTATATGTTTGATTGTAAAATAAACAGACATTTATATGTTTTGGAGTTTAGTATGACGTCCATTTCCACTGAACTAGTACACAATTTTTATTTAGGGGCCAGCTGAAGCCCACCTCCGGTTGCTGGATTTTCTCGCTGTGTTGAAGACCCATTGGTGGCCTTCGGCTGTTTTCTGCTGTTTGGTCGGTTTGTTGTCTCTTTGATATATTCCACATTTCCATTCTCAATTTTATGTTAAGTTTTTAATTTATTTTGTTGCATTTTTAGCCGTAGTGGATACTTTTAATGGAAATTCAGATGACAGAAGTCTCTGAATTTAATTATTGAAATTCACCTTCCACAAAATGGGATTGTTCAAAATTTAATTTTCAGAAATGGAAAAAAGAGTTCTAGGGTGGGGGGTTTAAACTAGGGTCGATCGGGTAACTGGAACCATACATATATTTTTATTTGGTCTAACAACCATTCCATAAATAGATGATATTTTGCTTAAAGTATATGAGAAACAGATCTTGCCAGGAAAAATTACGGTAGCAGTCTTGTAATTGACTGCTCCATAGGCTTACATGCAAAACAGATCAGTGTTCCAGCTAGGCCATTTTCACAGGGCGGTCCGCCCGCCCTTTCCCGAGTGCCGCCCTGTGCCTTTTTTTGCAGTTTTCAGGGCGCCCTGCCTTTTTGCCGATCGATTGTATTTTATTTTGTTCTTTATATAAATGTTATGATCCGCCGTTACAAAATTTTACCTTGCGGCAAGTTTATGATTTTGTTTACGACCCCAAGCTAATCAACGCTTACAACAGGTGTCACAATCTGTTGTTACAGGTAATCCGTTTATCGGATGGGTCATTAATGATCATCAACATTAATTCATTCAAATAGAATTGGTCAGTCGGCATGAAGAAATGTTTCTACGACAACACAATTTGCGATGTTTACCGTAGTTTAATGGAGAAAATGTAATTGACAGAAAGTCGAAAACCATAATCAACTTGTTAAAAACATCGTTTTACTTGTTTTCCGTAAAAATATTTAGCAAATTCAGAAGTATTTGTCTTTGCCTGCCCTCACTTTTGATACGTAAATAACAAAACCGGCCGCCATTGTTGATCTTATTTACTTCTTCTATGTACTGTGTATAATCCTCCAAAGAAGGAGCACACCCAAATAAAGAAAGATAACTCATTTCTATTTTTTCCTAGCATTGACAGGGATCACCACAGGCTATTTAAGGGTGGAGCTCCTCCACCCTTAAATTTTCAGCTCCACCCTTAAATCTCCAGCACCACTCTTGAATTTCTCAGCACCACCCTTGAATTTTTGAAAAATGTGATGAAAAGGTAAAATTTTGAAAATGTTTACTTCAGAAGTATAAATTCATGCCTTAATTACAATTTTTTTTTACAATGGCTTTAATTTGTTTATCTTTTTCCTAATTAACAGATTATAATCTACAATAAAGATCTTGTGTGATTGTAAAATATATTTTTTTTTAAACACCACCCTTAAAATAAATTCTGTGGTGATCCCTGTTTGAGTTACCTACTTCAGATATTCTAAGATATATCTAATACTTCTAGCTTTATAATTTATATGTTTAGGTCTTTTGAATAATGGGAAAAGTTAAAGAGGGTGTTTGTAGCAGGGTGGGTAGGATGCCTTGGTCATCTTTTCTGTATTCTTTATTTTTAATACAAATTTTCACTGTTCACTATATCCTAACATTGTGCATTTACTGAGCACAGCTGCTGTATTGCCATTAAGCACAGCCGAGACAGAAAGGGTCTTTCCCAGGTATAACTTGTATGACCATAGAAACAGAATGAAGCAGGAAACCCTGCAAAACATACTGCATATAAAGCTTAGCTGTGACAAGCAATGCCTTGAAAACTTGTGTGACAAAGTTTTTCAGCATAAAAGTAGACAGATAGAGTTTATCTGGGCTAATCATGTTGTTCTTGTATATATATAACCAGTGATTCAATGAATAAAGACAATGTTTGATTAATATCTTTATTAAAACATGCCCTTTTCATATAATCATATCACCCGTTAAATGCCCTTTTTCAGAACTGGCACCCTGCCCTTTTGAAATCCTAGCTGGAACACTGCAGATGACCTTTGAAATTTTTTAAAAACAAAATGCTTCATAGAAAAAAAATTTCATGTACATATCATGTATGTCATGTATGTAGTAATGTGAAATTATGATTTAATGGAAAAAAAAGTGGGTCATGCCACGAATAATAAAAGTTATGAAACCCTGAAGTCAAAACTACTTTTTCTATTTTCTGTTTGCTGCTTTTACAAGGCCGCTTTCACTTCCAGTCAACATAATATCCTTCCATTTATGATAAGCCTCAATCTGAGTTTTACAGTACAATGTTGTTCCAGCGTGGTCAACATACACAGAATCTGAAACAGTCAAGAATTTGACATACTGTGGATTCATTCATTTTCGTGGATTGCAAAAAAATACACACTCTTGGATATTTCTTGGTTTGGCCAAAGTCTGCATACAGGCATATAGAAAATATATGCTTAGTTGGACATTTTATTTTACCCCCTCCCCTTTCCAAAAAAAAATTCTTTCCCTCAAGATATGGTCATAATCTCAATTCAAATTTCCAATGGAGTCTGCAACCATAAAAACTAATTTAAATACATCATAAAAGTATTAAAATAGAAAATGACATACATAATTATGGCTAAAATTAATATACCTTCATCAGCATTTAATAGTAACTTCTAAAAATAAATTGAAAGCTAATCACCTCAAGACAATACAACATTTCTTTGATTAGTTGGACATTCAAATTCATGGTTAACAATTACCCACAAAATCCACAAATATTGGTATCCCATGATTGATAATGAATTCACAGTATTTGAAAATGAATATTCAAATAGAAATGGAAAATATGGAGCTTCACAAATAAGTACTAGGATACATTTGAATAACAGTGTTTTTTTAATAATTCTGCAATATTATGCCATTATCTTGGTGCATGCTTGTGAGACCTTTGAATGATGCAGGTGAATACTCATTTTTTTTTACCTTTAAGCTAATAAATGAGAGTCCTTCCTATTATGCTGTAGAATATCATTAGTACAATAATATTTAAATCAAGAGTTAACAACTCAGTCATAATCTTCCCTGCTATACCAATTACAATAGTTGAATTTTGTGTTGAAAGTCTTTAAGATAAAGTTTTATAATAGGTATCACATGAACACAATATCATCAAAAATCAGGGTCTGATGAACTCTGCCACATGTTCACATTACAATCATTCCATTCACCAATAGCTGACATATTGTTTATAGTATCTTAGAAATGGACCCCTAAGGCCAAATAAAAATATATTTGTGGTTCAAGTTACATCCTGAAAAAAAAATAGGGTCGGTAGGTCAATATTTTTTTTTCTTTTTTCGGATTGTCAAAATCAGGAAAAAAAATTGTGTGTTCACCGAGTCAGATATTCTACAGCCCCTATGGGAAGTTCGCCATTTTCTATATGTTTGGTTGTAAAATAAACAGACATTTATATGTTTTGGAGTTTAGTATGACGTCCATTTCCACTGAACTAGTACACAATTTTTATTTAGGGGCCAGCTGAAGCCCGCCTCCGGTTGCTGGATTTTCTCGCTGTGTTGAAGACCCATTGGTGGCCTTTGGCTGTTTTCTGCTGTTTGGTCGGGTTGTTGTCTCTTTGATATATTCCACATTTCCATTCTCAATTTTATGTTAAGTTTTTAATTTATTTTGTTGCATTTTTAGCCGTAGTGGATACTTTTAATGGAAATTCAGATGACAGAAGTCTCTGAATTTAATTATTGAAATTCACCTTCCACAAAATGGGATTGTTCAAAATTTAATTTTCAGAAATGGAAAAAAGAGTTCTAGGGTGGGGGGGGTTTAAACTAGGGTCGATCAGGTAACTGGAACCATACATATATTTTTATTTGGTCTAACAACTATTCCATAAATAGATGATATTTTGCTTAAAGTATATGAGAAACAGATCTTGCCAGGAAAAATTACGGTAGCAGTCTTGTAATTGACTGCTCCATACGCTTACATGCAAAACAGATAACCTTTGAAATTTTTTAAAAACAAAATGCTACATAGAAAAAAAATTTCATGTACATATCATGTATGTCATGTATGTAGTAATGTGAAATTATGATTTAATGGAGAAAAAAAGTGGGTCATGCCACGAATAATAAAAGTTATGAAACCCTGAAGTCAAAACTACTTTTTTCTATTTTCTGTTTGCTGCTTTTACAAGGCACCACTTCCAGTCAACATAATATCCTTCCACTTTCCTGGTTTGATATCCCCAAAAAGATGCAATACTTTTTAAAAATCTAAATACATGTTTCAATTCAGCATAAACTTTAAATCAAACAGAAAAAATTGAGTCCAGAAAAAGAATTCAGAAAAAAATGGACTATTTTATTTCACTCCATGTTTTGACATGTACTGGAAACTGGAGTTGTAATACAAGACTGACCAGTACCTTAATGTTGACCATAGATGTATATACATCTATGTGTTGACCAAAGAACCATAATAATAAGTTAATGGTCAGATGAACAATGCCAGACAGACATGTGCCCCTCACAATCATTCCATACATCAATTATAGTTGATTTATGGCTTTGAGTATCTGAGATACTGACTTTACCCTGAAAATAAATGCTGACCTTGATGAACCATAAAAAATTAGGTCATTGTCAGATGAACATTGTCAAACAGACATGTACACCTTACCATACACAAAATAAACCTAGTTAACCTATTGCATATATAATATCCGAGAAATAGACCTAACATTAATAACTGATCCATGAAATAAGGTCAAGGTTAGGTGAATCCTGTCTCAAGGACATGTTTACCTGACAATGATTCTATATACCAAAAATAGTTATCCTTTTACTCATAACCAGTGAGAGAATCACATGATATAGGTTTTTAAGCAGTCGCTGAACAATGAAAATGAGGTCAACGACAATAGACATATGCCAGATGAAAAAGCAAAACTGATGCATCTGTAGTATTTAGGCAGGTCTTCTTATTCTGAATATAAAGCTTTCTGCCAATATTTTAGGCTGTTAGCTCTTTTTGTAAAGCAACCAACAGCCCCATGTCTCGCAATTTGTGACATACATTGCAGAAGATACATATAACAACCCATTAAAATCAATTGCAATATATATGTGCACTCACAACTATTTTTCATTCATAAATATTAAGAACTTAAATTTTTTAGATTTGTCATTTGATTGCTCATCATTCATTATGTCATCTGGAAGAGTAACAGACTGCAGAGTAATTAAAATTGAATACTCCTGATGGACATCTAAGTCAAAAGCCTATCCCTTGTTAGCCTTCTCTTTAACAAATATATATTCAACAATCATTACTCGATTTTTGATTTATTGATTAATAGGAAGAAGGTAGGCTTTACAAATGTTAAATTTAGTCTTCTATTCTACATGACACAAACAAAACAAAAAGAAAAATTAAAAGTTTAAGTACTTAACCACTTTGAATTTACCTAAAAACTAAAATTAAACTTATTTTACCAGTTTTTACATGCCTACATTTAACTAGAGGCTCTAAAGAGCCTGTGTCGCTCACCTTGGCCTATGTGCATATTAAACAAAGGACACAGATGGATTCATGACAAAATTGTATTTTGGTGATGGTGATGTGTTTGTAGATCTTACTTTATTGAACATTCTTGCTGCTTACAATTATCTCTATCTATAATGAACTTGGCCCAGTAGTTACAGTGGAAAATATTTTGTAAAAATTTACAAAAATTTACAAAATTTATGAAAATTGTAAAAAAATGACTATAAAGGGCAATAACTCCTTAAGGGGTCAATTGACAATTTTGGTCATGTTGACTTATTTGTAGATCTTACTTTGCTGTACATTATTGCTGTTTACATTTTATCTCTATCTATTATTGCCAGTTCATTAGTAGATTGTTTTCTATATTGATTTTCTACTGCAGTTTCAGAAAAGAAGATTACAAAAGGAAAACATTTTGTAAAACTTACAAAATTTACCAAATTAATGAAAATTGTTAAAATTGACTATAAAGGGCAATAACTCCTTAAGGGGTCAACTGACCATTTTGGTCATGTTGACTTTTGAAGATCTTACTTTGCTGAACATTATTGCTGTTTACAGTTTATCTCTATCTGTAATAATTTTCAAGATAATAACCAAAACGGCAAAATTTCCTTACAAATTACCAATTCAGGGTAGCAACCCAACAACCAGTTGTCCAATTCATCTGAACATTTGAGGGCAGATAGATATTTACTTGATAAACAAGTTAATCCCTGTAAGATATGCTTTAAATGCTTTGGTTTCAGAGTTACAAGCCAAAATCTACATTTTACCCTATGTTCTATTTTTAGCCATGGCAGCCATCTTGGTTGGTTGGCTGGGTCACCGCACACAATTTTTAAACTAAATACCCTAATAATGATTGTGGCTAAGTTTAGTTGAATTTGGTCCAGTAGTTTCAGAGGAGAAAACTTTTGTAAAGATTACAAAATTTACAAAAATTGGTAAAAATTACTTTAAAGGGTAATAACTCCTTAAGGGTCAACTGACCATTTTGATCATGTTGACTTATTTGAAGATCTTACTTTGCTGAACATTATTGCTGTTTACAGTTTATCTCTATCTGTAATAATTTTCAAGATAATAACCAAAACGACAAAATTTCCTTAAAATTACCAATTCAGGGCAGCAACCCAACAACCAGTTGTCCAATTCATCTGAAAATTTGAGGGCAGATAGATATTTACTTGATAAACAAGTTAATCCCTGTAAGATTTGCTTTAAATGCTTTGGTTTCAGAGTTACAAGCCAAAATCTACATTTTACCCTATGTTCTATTTTTAGCAATGGTAGCCATCTTGGTTGGTTGGCTGGGTCACCACACATTTTTAAACTAAATACTCTAATAATGATTGTGGCTAAGTTTGGTAGAATTTGGTCCAGTAGTTTCAGAGGAGAAGATTTTGTAAAGATTACAAAATTTACAAAAATTGGTAAAAATTACTTTAAAGGGCAATAACTCCTTAAGGGTCCACTGACCATTTTGATCATGTTGACTTATCTGTAGATCTTACTTTGCTGAACATTATTGCTGTTTACAGTTTATCTCTATCTGTAATAATTTTCAAGATAATAACCAAAAACGACAAAATTTCCTTAAAAATTACCAATTCAGGGGCAGCAACCCAACAACCAGTTGTCCAATTCATCTGAAAATTTGAGGGCAGATAGATATTTACTTGATAAACAAGTTAATCCCTGTAAGATTTGCTTTAAATGCTTTGGTTTCAGAGTTACAAGCCAAAATCTACGTTTTACCCCTATGTTCTATTTTTAGCAATGGTAGCCATCTTGGTTGGTTGGCTGGGTCACCACACATATTTTTTAAACTAAATACCCTAATAATGATTGTGGCTAAGTTTGGTAGAATTTGGTCCAGTAGTTTCAGAGGAGAAGATTTTGTAAAAGATTACAAAATTTACAAAAATTGGTAAAAATTACTTTAAAGGGCAATAACTCCTTAAGGGGTCCACTGACCATTTTGATCATGTTGACTTATCTGTAGATCTTACTTTGCTGAACATTATTGCTGTTTACAGTTTATCTCTATCTGTAATAATTTTCAAGATAATAACCGAAAACGGAAAAAAATCCTTAAAATTACTAATTTAGGGACAGCAACCCAACAACCCATTGTCCGATTCATCTGAAAATTTCAGGGCAGATAGATCTTGACTTGATCAACAATTTTACCCCTGTCAGATTTGCTCTAAATGCTTTGGTTTCAGAGTTATAAGCCAAAATATACATTTTACCCCTATGTTCTATTTTTAGCCATGGCGGCCATCTTGGTTGGTTTGGCAGGTCACCGGACACAATTTTTAAACTAGATACCCCAATGATGATTGTGGCCAAGTTTGGTTAAATTTGGCCCAGTAGTTTCAGAGGAGAAGATTTTTGTAAAAGTTAACGACGACGGACGCCAAGTGATGAGAAAAGCTCACTTGGCCCTTTGGGCCAGGTGAGCTAAAAATGTACATATGTACATCAAATAGTTGTGACTGGTTAAAAACATCGATAACAAAGGATATTCAACCAATGGGGTAACATTATGATCATTTCAGTGATGAAATTATTCACAATCCTTTCAGATTTTGAAACTGATTAATTAATCCCATATAATAAAAGAATAAGTGAGGTGAGGTAAACATTAATAAGTGAACAAAAGACAATACATCTTGAACCACTCATGACACAACATAAAATCAAAGAAACAGCACTAGGGGCTGCTAGGAGCCTGAACTTATCAACCAGAGATATCAAAAGCTCTTAATTGCTCAAGAGAAGAGAACTTCTTACAAATTAAGCATAGAATGGCTATGTTTTCATTGATCCTTAAAATTACTTATCATTAGAGCTTGTAGTTTCAGAGGAGAACAGTTTTGACAGTTGGAACAAAGAGTCAAAGATTACCTCTGACAGCAATTTTTTAACCTTATTCAAATAAAGAGAGAATCATCTTTGCAGGTCTTCCATTCATACAGAGACTTCATACAGAAGGAAGACATCAACTTAGATGTTGTGCAAAGCTTTTCAGATCATGTGGTACATCTTAAATGTCCCTTTATTCATTTTAAATATGGAACAAGATTGATTTGTTGATGCTTTTATACTGAATGCACTCCTTTGCATGCATGGAAAATATTGGAAGTTTTCACATAAAAATATGTATCAACATTCAATGATCACTTTCACATAAAATTTTACTTCATTTTTACTTTTTTAGTGCTAAGTTTTATTATAAAAGGAGCTGTCCCATAATGGCCAGAATTTTTTTTATCTCTGTAAATAACATGCATTGTTGTAAACATTTAAAAAAATTTGTCATGTGTCAAAAATTGAAATTTATATCGGTGAAAGAATATTGTTCATCCATTCTTAAATTTAAAAAGTCTGCTTAATTCTCCATCCATGACTGCATAATTAGTTGCCAAATATAACTTTTCTTCCAGTAAGATGTTTCCAATGAAATTTCCTCAAGCTGGTCAAATCTCTGAATAAATATGTTAACCTAACCCACACAAAGATCATTTAAGATTAAATCAAAATTATGCATTCTGAAAATCATGCAAAATAGATTTTTATTTCAATATTGTGCAGAATGTCCTCCTTCCTCTACATTCACCAGTAATCATTTTGCCATGTTTGGTTACAAAATTGGCCCAAGTAGATATTAAACATCCAACAAACAATCACTAAATCAACTTAAATGTCCATGCAATATCAAAATATTATATTGTCAAGTCCCAGTCTAGCCCCTCAAACCTAGATTATTTATTTATTTAAATATTACAATGCTAATATTGATTCCTGTAATATTCCATTGATTTTCTGACCTTGATAAGATAGATAAGCGATGGTCTATAGTTATCTTTCAAATGCCTTAAAATTTGACGAAAATAAACAGCAGGCGATAAAATTCAACCTTGCACAGTTCAGGTGTTATAATCTACTGTACTGTAGTTCGCAGGTATCATTCCTGTGTTACCTTCCAGTTGAGGAAACTCGACAACCCTGTCAAAGTTGAGAAAACTGTTGAATAAACCATCTATAGCCGTCATAATCAATTTGAAAGTTTTAAAACTAAATCATTATTGTAAAATTTGCCATAACAACTTTCTCCCAGTTTGCAATCGTGGAGGCTGCCATTTGTTTGGTCATGTGACAAGCACCTGTCCGTGGTGACCTCAAACATGGGGTTCAATGTATTCATCCGCGTTTCATTAATTAAGTCTCAAAACATAGCCAAATAAATGAAATACATAATGAAATATTCTAATAATTAGCCTTTTGACTATCAATGCATGATTATGGTTCATTAAAGTTTACAAGTCTTGTAAATAATTAGCTCCCCTATGAACTAGCGGAATAATCGATTTGAGTAATTCGGTCTTCTACACATGATTATTATATTCCCGCACTGCTCACCTAATTGCATCTTTTCCCTGGCTGTGTATTCTTGTGTGTTATATTTACTGTCAACCAACCTGCCTATCCCTTGCTAGTTTATCCAAAGGTATGTTACATCACATTTCCTTTTTAGCTTTTTACCTTTCACTTTGTTAACATGTTTTCTTTTATTTTTCCATTCATTTTTTTTTTCATCATGCGCGCACGTTGCCATGAACGCACGTGCATTAGTGGTGTATTAGAATAGCTAAATATATTCACGTTGCTTTTCATAAAACTGTTTACCTTGCATGTGTGTACTGTAAAACACCTTTTTAATTCTTATTAAAATCACGGTAAATGGAAAAAAATCAATTCTTCTTTTCCTAAGATATTTTCCCGTAGAAAAATAAATCTGTACATTTGTATATATATATCGAACATACGCATTCCTTCCTATAATCCCGTTATTTAATTTTTTGTTACCCTGTCTTAATCCTGAAACCTTTCCTACCGATCGCGACCATCTTGAGGATTACAACGAAGATTCAGCATGCAACGGAAAATCCTTCCTCACCTTATACTAACTAACCAAGAGCTTTTACCTAGCCTAAGAGCAGTGCACTTGCAGGATATCTACTAAAGTGAATACACAAACTGAGAGGAATACACAAAACTGGAGGACAAAAATGTGTATTGGTGACAATTGTGACAATGTGACATTAATTGGGAAATCTTATTTGTTAAAATCAATTTTAAGTTTGGAATAAATTTGCCATTAAAGGTGGAGTATTTTTGTTATTTGTTTGTCATTAAACTTGTGAAAAGTGTTTACAACACAAATAACTGGATTTAATCCTATCCACATGTTACCTCAGCTGGTGATTTTGTTGTGAATAATAAGTCTCTGGAAAAGTTTTACTTTCTCAGTGGTGAGTGAAAATTTATCCTGTGAAAAAAGTTGAAATAAAAACCTCAATGAGATTTTTAATCAGATCAAAACATTTTAAAGAAATATGTTATATTATTAAAATAGAATAAAAGTTAAAATATTTCAATCATAGGGAAATCATTTCAATTACTTGGTTAAGCTTTAAATGAGATGTCTATATTTTATGAAATTGTTAAAAGCAACCATTATCTCCTTAAGATAATAGTAAGTGTCAATGAGACAGTCTCCAAACAATAACAACAAACAAACAAATTTGCAAGAAATTTACCACATGTACATCCAGCCTAGGTCTTTTCTTATATATATGAATGTCCACTTTTACTTGTGTAAGTCTATTCACCCTATCCCCTAGATCCATTTTTTAAAAAAGTTGATACTGAATCAATTGGGTACTTATTTAAGTTTTTCAACTGAATCAGAAGGTGAACCTATATTTTGACCTAAAAATCTTTTCTGTTTTGTTAGAGTTGCTTTCTACTTAATCTTATTTGGTTCATTTGAACATTTTATAGTTAATATATAAAGAAGGTAGGACTTGTATTTCCTAAGAATACATAAATTAAAGGAAGCATTTGGTTGAGTCCCAGTGTCACACTATTACATTATTACTTTAGAATCCTGAAACTGATTTTTCTGCCCAAAGTTCGACTTTAATTTCTGTATTTAAAGGGACAAGAACACCAGACACTATAAGCATAGATTGAATGCTACAGGTAATAAATTTCGAAAACTAAAATTGTTTTAATAATGGCAATACATATATTTGGTGAGAAAAAGACAACAGCGATGACTTTTTTCCTGTGTTTTTTCAGAATATCTGGTGTAAAATTTGTAATTACTTGCAAACCATAGTACTTAGTCAGGTTTAGCGTGCTGTAAGCATAAAGGAGAACATTGAAGTACCGGTATGGTAAAAACAAACTGCTGACTTTGAAGAAAAGTTTTGCTTATAACAAATCAAAATAGTTTGTCTGTATATCCTCAACAGTTTACTAAAAACATTGACAAAAAACACAAAACAATGCAGATAAAAAAAGATAAGATAGTTTTTTTGCAGTTCTACATACAAGATAAAAGATGGATAATTACTGTGTAATACACAATACATACATATGTATAAAACTGAAGTTAACACCTGAGTTAGACCATTTATTATACAGTTATAATTACCTACTGAGCATTATATGTCATCAGTAATGATTACTATGTCAGATTTGATTATCAAGAACAAAAGAAGTGATCAGTCATAAAATTTGGGCCAATTCTTGTTGTTTTTATGAGGTTATTTATTGTTAAGTTCTTGTGGTTTCTGTTTTTTTGCTCTGTACAACTTCTGGCTATTGTCAAGTAAGATTTACACCGGCTGTATCTGCTTGCACATGTATCATTAAGAGTCTACAGGCATAACCATTGAAATAACCCTCCTTCCATAGAAACAGAACTAAATACAAAACCCTGGAAAAAGATTTTTAAATCCATTGGTGATAAAAATCTACATCACAAAAATTGGTGTATGGAGATGAATAGAACTTGTTTCTAACATGATCAATGTGAATTTGATAAAAAAAAAAAAAAACATTAGTTATGACAATGTAATATTTTATAAAAAATATCATGACTAAGTTGAGCTGAAATTTTATATTGTCATAACTTTAATAACTATGTTCTTTGTAAGACACAAACTTGTGACAAAGTCTATATGGACTCCATGAGACAGTACAGTAACCAAGTGACACAAAAACCCAAAAGACATATAAAAGTCAACTCAATGCATAGTCATCAACAGTAAAGACTGATGCTTTGAGATGCAAAATGTTTTGTGGAGAAATAAAAGCATTGTTTTTTTAATGCCCCAATATCATTATTTTTATAGCTTTTAATATTCTCATTGTTATTAAGGAAATAGCAGATGTCGACATATTTATATAATAAAAATTGAAATACAGAAGAAATATGTTGCATGAAAAAAACACACTTGAAATAACATTCATTGAAGAGCTTCAGCTGTGGGTTGTAATTATTTGATGAATAATATGAAAATCTATCATTATACCATTTTTGAAAAGCCTATTAAATGAATATAAAGGTATTCATTTGAACATTTAAGGATTTGAAATGCATCATGGCATCTGAAAGTACATTGAAGTTTAATGTAAGATATTCTATAGAGGAATTATGAGATTTTAGACTTGGAAAATAGAATTGTTTGACTAAAAATATTTACTAATTTATAAAATATATGGTACAAGTCCATATTTGTTAACATTAATTAACATACATATATTTCTTATGTTAATCTAAATGTATAATTAGAATAAGTTTTAATCCTTATTAAATAAAATCTCCATAATATTTATAGCTATTGAAATAGTTGTATGTATTTAAATTCTGTTCATTAACATCAGATGTTATATAACTTTTAACTCTTTAGAAGTTTTATTGATTTATGGTTATTAGGTTTTGTTAAAAAGTATCATTTTCTGACTGAAGTAACAAAAGTTTTATCTATTGTGAACTAATTTAACAACTGATTGCCTCTTTTGTTAAAAGGTGTTAAAATTTAAGATCTACATCTGATTTCAATATTGAATGTGTCTTGCAACTCATAAAAAAGATCTTTATTGAATGTTATCTCATTGTGAATCAAAGCTCAAGTTTCATTTAAATCTAATAATTTCATTTCCTCTACCCATCTATCCCTTCAATCTTCTCCCTTGAGGTAATTTGGTTTTGAATAAAATTTGAATGATGAACTGTATAAGTATGCATAAAAATGCATTCAAAACTGTATTGTTGTTATATTGTTGAAATTCTGGCAAGTTTTTTTAGTGAGAATTTAAAGATACCACACTGGCATTTAATCGATATTGTAAGTCACCGAGGTAAGAAACTTAAATGTGATAATGTCTGGAATTTCTTGGAGTAAATTACAAAAAAGAAAAAAATACTATGTGTTTTGGCAGTAATATAAGGATTAAGGTCTTAAAGAAACGAGAGGGAAGCAATATGAGGGAGAAGCAACTTCATTTTTTTTTGCTATAATAACATATATTTAATTAAAGTTATAATTTTAAGAAGTGTATAATAAGTTAATCTTGGTTTGCCATCAAATGGTATATTAGTCATGTCATAAAATAATATTTGTTCTAAATTTTATCAAAGTTTAGAGGGGATTGTGAAGTTTAAATCCAAATATTATTCAAACAAAGTGAACATAAGTACCTAATTCACTGAGATGGTTTTCCACTTTAAAGGGAGACAATTAACAGTTAAATTTATGTAGATGAAAGCAATGTTTAAGGTTTAAAGTTAAGTTTAGAAGGGATATTGGACATTAAACCTAATCTTTTCTTTTGATAGTAAATATTTGTACTGGAAATATCCAGATTTTTAGTTTTTACATGTACTTGTTGTAGAATTAAGAGGATTTTTATAATACATATATCCTTGGTATAATCTTTCATTTGGGTCACAATAACTATTTGAAAAAAATATAAATGGCTATTTATAGGTTTATCCAACCATGCATTCAAAATCTTTTTCCACAATATGTTCAGATATTTAGAAGTAAACAAACTCCTTTAGTTCATGACGTGGAAAGATAAAAAAAAATAATGGTCAAGTACATTTTTTGGCTGATGTTATTTTTTTTTGTCATTTTGCCTTAAAGCATCTATAACATTTAATACATCCTGGCAGGACTGAAACATAAACTTTAATTTTTTCCTGTAACTTTTTAGGGATTCAGGAAATGTGTCATTGCAACCTTCTCCATTCAAGACTCTACCTAGATTCTTTTACAAGTAAAAGGATAGGTCAATATTAGACAGCAATCCAACAAAAATAACCATAAGACATCTAGAGGGCAACATGCAGGCTTCAATAATAGACATGTGTCTTTAATATGTTCAGCTTTGAATTGTCTTTAATCTATATATGTTCCATTGTTCTCTTACAGAAAATTAAAGAAAATTGTATAGTTATTATGATCATTATTTTTAAATTTCATTTTTTAAAGAGACAAAAAAATATTAATTTGAAAAAATTATTTCATGTATACATGCATGTTAAAGTCCTCAAATATTTTATGTCAGCTGCCAGAAAGAAGTCTGACAGAATTTTCATTGATCTCAAGTATGTTAGTTTCTGTACCAGTCGAAAATGTAATTTTACAAGGGCCCCTTGTTCTGGAGAAGTACAAGATAAGAGGGGAGATTATATTTCTCTCTTGAGACAAGAGGTCATGTGCTTCAGTTGACTTTATCAAGGACATTACTTCCTTAAATTAAGCTTGCATAAACAGGTCAGAGGTCAGAAGTTCAAACTTGGAATACTTATAATACTTCAGAAACTCTGTTTGTTACATATCTTATAAACAACTTAATGCAGGGGTTTTATTAGCATGCAGAAGCATCATCATATTAAAGTCACTGGACATTGAGTTATGACAACATAATTATCAATCAATTTTTATTACCCAGTATATATATAAGATACAGAATCCACATTTTGTCAAGATTTGCAATATACATACACTAAACTCATACAACAACTGGTATCATAATTCAAAATCTGTTTTGGCAGTAATTTGTTGTTTTCCTCCGGACAATGATGACCTCTAAAACTTTCCTTTTCACCTTCACATGTTTGTGATTCTTTACAGATTTTCTTTAACATTTTATCAAGATGAACAGCTCTTATGCGAAAAGTGACTGTTTATTTCTTCACAAGTGTGAAATTAATTAATGGTATGTTTTTCTCATTTATGTATGCCTCTCAGTACAACATTATGAGAAAACCTTCATTTTTCTTTATTTGAGGATTTATTTTCTAACGATGTGCTTTTGATGCTTTCTGGAATAAAAATTGAGGCTCCAGTGGGTTGCCATTTCTTTTTTGATACATGTATCAGGAATCACTCAAAACAATTTCAGGAGTGGATATAAGTTGAAAAATGTTGATACATTTTATACCTTTTACAATGCAATACTCATACATGTCTTAAATATATATATATATATATATGTTTGTATCATAATTTTATTAGGAAAAAAAAAACAATAATTAATCAGTCTTTCAAAATCAATGAAATTTGTACTGATGAAGAAATATTTTTCAAACTCATTATCTGGTATAATATCATAAATTATTATGGTTTGTGCTGCAAAAAACAAGAGATGCGCTGGAAATCCAAGGGTGGTGCTAAAATATTTAATGGTGGAAAAGCATGGTATTTTTATTCTGGGGTCTGGTTTATATGATTTCATGGAGTATTGGCATTGTTATACGACCGAAAAATTTTTGGGTTCGTATAATGGTATGATATCGTCATCGTCATCGAAGAAAAATTTGGTTTCCGTACAATAACTTTAGTGTAAGCGAATGGACCTCTATGAAATTTTACAAGAAGGTTCAATACCACAAAAGTAAGGTTAGGATTGATTTTGGGGGTTACTGTACCAACAGTTTAGGAATTAGGGGTCAAAAGGGGAAAAAACAAGCATTTTGTAGTTTCCGGACAATAAATTGTGTGTAAGTGTATGGATCTCTATGAAATTGTACCACAATGTTCCATATCACAAAGGGAAGACTGGGATTCAGTTTGGGGGTAATTGCCCCAAACATGCAGGAATTAGGGGCATAAAAGGGGCCAAAAACAAGCATTTTCTAGGTTCTAGACAATAACTTGTGTTTAAGTGTATGGATCTCCTTAAAATTGTACTACAAGGTTCCATACTACAGAGGGAAGGCTGGGATTGAGTTTGGAGGGGGGATTTTTTTTCCAATTTTATTTTCTTCAAAATTTTTCAAATTTCAAATTTTTTGAAAAGTTTCAAGAGAAATCTTCAATTGCACAGTATTGCGCAATAGATTTTAAAGATCTTTGACCACATTTATTTTGTGTCAGAAACATATATTATGTCAAAAATTTGATCACAATCCAAATTCAGACAGTATCAAGCTTGAATATTTTGTCCAAATTTGCCCCAACTGTTCAGGGTTCGACCTCTACAAAGGTATCAAGCTGCGCTCAACGAAGCATTTTATTTTTATATTATAATGCCCTGAGTCTACAAAAGTAAGGGGCATTGTGTTTTCCTGTCTGTGAATTAGTAATATAGTGTTTTAAGGTAACTAACCACACATTAGGGATTTTGACCCAGAATTTGCACTTTACTTAACATGGAAATGTGATAGTGAAGCAAGGCATATTATGTCCTATGGACACATATTCTTGTTTGGTTTCATAACAAGTATCCAGATATTAATACAGGTATGATTTTGACAGTTCGATAAGGCCCATGAAGATCGAGGGTAAATGGTATTTTATAAAATGTCATGTTGTTAAAATTTCCTCCTAAATGGTATGGTGGTATCAGAAAAATAATCTTTAGGTGGCTCTTAACTGTTGATTGTCATATGGCATATATGGTATTATAGATAATACAAGATTTGAAATTAAATAAAAAATGTTTGCTGAGATTGAATCATATGCTGCAGTTGATATATTTTCATATTTTATGAATAATGTTGCAGTATTTTTCAATCTTTTTTTGTGTGAAATTTGAAATCATTATTTGAAAGCATTGAGTTATCTCCCTTTTAAAATCCCCGTTTTATTGTATGTTTTCTGATACCTGACATGGTTTCTGAAACCATTAAGAGAGATTATTTACACATGATTTTAGTCTGGAACATCTTATTATTCAATACTTTAATATTTCTAGTCCTGTTGAATGGAAACTTGAAAGGGTAAGTTTTAAAGGGATTAACGAGGTTCACTGCAGGGAATAGACTAGTCATTAAAATATGATATATGTCAAGGATTTCTTAAAAGTTCATATGAGGATTTTGTACTTATTCACATAAGATTTAATCTATTCATGTAGATTTGTTTTGATTAGTAGTACTATGAGCAGAGTGTGATGGTGATTAGCATACTTTTGGTCATTAAAGAATACCAAATGTGAATGAAACATGCTTGCTGATGAGTGACCTGTGATTTAAAAAAATAGAAAACTGTTGATTGAATTTAGGAAATCTTCAAAAAAAAAAAAGATTCATGATGAAAATTATAGTATCATGGTACTCTTATGCTTAAATTACCAAGGGAGAAGCCTGGAAACATTGATTTTAGTGTCAGAAGCCAAAATGTTTAAACTCATCCTAGATAAAAAAAAAAAAAGTAAAAAAGATTAAAAAAAATGAGGCAATTTAACTATGAAGTATATTTCACTTTATTTTGAAATTCCTTATACAGTTGGTACAATCTTGTTTGACATGTTCACTCTACTCCAAAGCAATCGTTGTATAACAAATTCTAAACTGGCCCAGTGCTTATTTTTCTATATCGAGGAATAAATTGCAAAATTCATATGGGGATCCATGTTTTAGCTCACCGTTCCAAAGGAACGGTGAGCTTTTGCCATCACTTGGCGTCCGTCCGTCCGGTGTAAATTATTTCAAACATCTTCTCCTCTGACACAACTGAACCAGTTCCAACCAAACTTAAGCTGAATGATCCTGAGGGTATCTAGAATAAAGTTTGTGTTTTATTTTTTGTTTGGTCAAAAAACATGGCCACCATGGCTAGAAATAGAAGATAGGGGTAAAATGCAGTTTTTGGTTTATATCTCAAAAACCAAAGCATTTAGAGCAAATCTGACAAAGGGTCATAATGTTCATTAGGTCAAGTTTTATCAGCCCTGAAATTTTCAGATGAATCTAATAACCCATTATTGGGTTGCTGCCACTTAATTGGTAATTATAAGGAAATTTTGCAGTTTTTGGTCATTATCTTGCATATTATTATAGATAAAGATAAACTGTAAACAGCAAAAATGTTCAGCGAAGTAAGATCTACAAATAAGTTTTATATGACCAAAATTATCAATTGACCCCTTAAGGAGTTATTGCCGTTTAAGGACAATTTTACACAATTTGCTCATCATATTTTCTAACTTTAAAAACTACTGAACCAAATTAAACCAAACTTAAGCAAAATGATTCTTAGATTATCTAGAATAAAGTTTGTGTTTATTTTCTGTTTCCTCAGAAAACATGGCCACCATGGCTAAAAATAGATAATAGGGTTAAATGCAGTTTTTGACTTGTATCTCAAAAACTAAAGCATTTACAGCAAATCAGACAAGAACTTAAAGTATTCATTAGGTCAAGGTCTACCTGCCCTGAAATTATCAGCCAAATCAGGTATCTGATTTTTAGGTTATTGCCCCTGAATTGATGATTTAAAGGAAATTTTGCAGTTTTCGGTTATTATCTTGAATATTATTATAGATAAAGATAAACTGTAAAATGTCCAGCAAAGTAAGATCTACAAATAAAGTTTTATGACCAAAATTGTCAATTGACCCCTTAAGGAGTTATTGTCCTTTAAAGACAATTTTTCACAATTTGTTCATCTAATCTAGTTTGCTTACTTGGGCTGAATGAGTTTCAGAGTATCTTGTATAAATTTTGTATTTTATTTCTTGTACAGTACAACCTGTGACTTCCTCTTAGTTATGTCCACCCTCTTGTATGGTCACCATCGAATGGTGGCCATTTATTGGGGTATTCAATCTTGAGGTGTTGGCCATTTATTGGGGTCATAAAACATAGATTGATGTTTTATCTAATTATGTTACCTGTTGAAATCAGTCAGGGTTGAAGTTTTCAGCTTGTATGTTTCATTAAAATTTACCTGTACAGGTAACTCAGGTTTCTTCTCAAATTGACATTTCACCTTTTCTTGAAAATGTAGAATAGATTGTTGTTTTGATCTTTGTTAATTAATATCATTTGTTGATTTTTCTGTCTATTTTCCTTTTTTTCTAATGTTTTCATTTTTTTATGTTATTTTTATTTGTTTTTTTGCTTCTTATTTTTTTAATTTCTTCTTTGAAAGAATATTGAGTGGAAATGACAAAAATTCAAAGATAAGTTATTTACTAGCATTTGAAAACAAAACAGTATCCTTTAAATAATTATTTTTTCAGTAAAAAAAAGTTATTGTACATGATGTACATGGTATTCAATTGTTCGTTTGCATTATTAAATGAATTATTATTAATTATAACTTATAATCATGCAAATGATATGTTTAAAGGAACCATGAAGCAAGTAATTTAACAAGCCTGTTTCTTAACTAATTAGAATTATCAATGTCATGAATATCAATCCCTTTACAATAAATTTTGTTAACAAAGTTGTACAATCTATTATCATGATTATTATTCAGGAAAACTACAAATAATATTATATGGTATAGGAATAAACTATTT
Source organism: Mytilus coruscus (assembly GCA_017311375.1). NCBI lineage: Eukaryota > Metazoa > Mollusca > Bivalvia > Mytilida > Mytilidae > Mytilus > Mytilus coruscus. The sequence continues at coordinate 131,215,758 of CM029596.1, forward strand.
TTGTTTAACTTTTATATTTTTCAAATCTCAAAACTGGAGTTGTGCATGAAGAATCACTAAAGAGACTTAAACTTTTCAAATGGCTACCTAGTTATCATCAAATTTTGATAAATGCTAATCATAATGCTAATCAAAATAAAAAATGTTCTTATCTCTGAATAAAGTAAATCTTATGAAAAGAAATTATTTAAAGAAAAAATTGTCTTGCTTTTTGAAACAATTGTAAACTTATCAAATATGTTATCTTCAGTTTGACTAATTTTGTCAGTTAACAGGCAAAATTTGTCTCCAGAAAAAATAAAGTACACTTCTATATAGATTGTGACATTTTTATGGTCTATTAATTAAATCACTTTTTGTTCTGTGTATTATATTGTCGAAACTGCAGGACTGGCATATGCATGATACATATTCTTGGTATACATTTGCAAAGAATATTTCACTCAACTCAGGCCTTTTAGATAAAATTAATAATTGCAGGGACTTGAATGAATTAGATTCTTTAACAATGTTTAAAGCCCTTGATTAAAAATGAATTTTAAGGAAAAAAAATAAGAATATTTTTGAAAATAAAATAAAAACTTATGATGAAAACAGTAAACTCAAATGCTTCACTATGGAAAGAATTAGTGGTCATAATTTTGAAATAGAAAATGGTGGATAAAAATTCCTATAAAGGATAGAATTGTCTGTAAAATTAACATATCAACTTAGAGATAATCTATTTGAAAATTGTTTACCTTCTCATAATAATGTCTCTGACCAGTTTACATGGTTTATGAATAAAATTTTGAATCTTATAAATAAAATCTTAACCAAGAAAAAAAAGCAAAAGAAATGCTAAACCTCTATAACATGGAACATGTTTAAAATATTGGCTCCTTTATAAAAAAAAGTCATTAGAATTGAGGGCAGAACCTAATAATTTTTTTCCATGTGTTTTGATTTCTTTTAGAATTGTTATTTCTTTGCATTATAATATTTGTTTTTGTTGTTTTTTTTTTCAGAAACTTGATAAGATTGTAATATGTTCATATGACAAGAAAAATATTATCAAATTTTTCTGTAATGAATATTTTGAATATACATGTATTTATTCAATAGAGAAATAAGGAAATTGCCTAAATTTTATTTAGAATAAGTCCTAAAGATAATCTTAAACATTTGTTAAACAATGTTAAATGCAGCAAGTATAAACAATTTTGATTTTAGAAAATTAATTTGAGAAACACCTTTTCAATGGAAAAAGGCAGGCGTTGTGAAAGTTTGCATTACATGTATATTAGAAGATGATATTCATTTATTATTCACGTGCCAAAAAATACATGTAAAAAATAACTTAAATTGATAAGATTATTTAAACATGTTAAAAGGTATAACATCAAAACAAACAGTTATGAGAAAATTTTTACAAAAAAAAAGTTAGGAAGCTATATGTTCAACTAGTTTTATTATTTCATTTTATTTTAGAATTTTCTTGTCATAATCACAGTTATTAAATTTGACAAACACATATATTTTACCTGAGACACTTTACCTGTAAGTTTTATAATTTTAACACTTCAATGCAGTCATGATTTCCTTTATACTTGACTTGTTCTTGATTAATAACTTGTGTATTAATTAAGCAACAGGAGGTATAATGATGGACATTTAGGGCCATCATGGTGACCATATTTTTTATGGCCACCATTAATAAGATAATGTCACAGGTAGTACTGTACATCAAGAAACATAGCCACTATGGCTAAAATGGAACATAGGGGTAAAATACATTTTTTTGTTTTTGAAGAAAATATGACAGATACAAAGAACATTTAAATGGCATTTTTAAGCCACTCATTAATATATATTGAAAAGCAAAAATAATCATTGAAAAAAGATTTCAGCAAAAATTACAGGTGAGCGATTCAGGCTCTAGAGAGCCTCTTGTTTTTTAAATGAACCTTTGGACAGTTTTGATGTAGCAGAAAATATTTTGGTCTAAAAGTCTGATACTGAATCATGACTGAGGACCCTTCTTCAATGATCTGATACATGTATTTGAGGATTTAAACTTGGTTAAGTCTTTTATTATTATAATATAGCTGAATAATCAGAGGAGATTTACATTTATATGAGATTTTAAATGTGGTTTATTGTATTTGAATGTAACGGAACTCGGTAACCCTTATATAAATTAATTTCTGCTTTATTCTTAAATAAAATTAAGTATATTCAAAGGTTAATTCTTCTGTTATTTTCTTCAGTTCTGAATGAGTATGCAAATTTATTCTGGTTAAATTTTGTTTCATTTGATGAAAAACCGAACATGCCGAAGCATAAGTAGTGAGTAACAATGTTCCATCTCTTTTTACATTGTGTATTAACCTGATATATTTGATATACACCCAGACCAGGTGGTTTTGATAATAATAAAAAACTGTCTGAACATGTTAAGCCTAGTTTAAAATTAGGAACAGCCAAATTTACAATTTTAATCTGAAGTATACCCTGCAAATTGCTTTCATATACTTTATTCATACAAAGATAACAGTTTTGAACATCTGACATATTTTTACCACATATACTTTTTTTCATATAGAAATAATAATTTTTTGCCGAATAATAGCATGAATACACAACAAATTTTGGGGTAGGCTTTATTTAAATCTAAAAATGCACTTTACACAACTTTTGATAAGCTATTACATAATTTTAATATCATCATGATTTCATTGATCCCCTAGTGATATGATAAAGGTCAACTCAGTGCTAAAAAAACTAAATGGATTAGAATTTAAAGAACCCACACACAAAAGAAAATATCTTGAGATACATTGTTTACATTACATGCAAGTTAACGCCTTTCTTCCTAACCTATATTGGCCCGTTGGGGCCCCTTGAAACCCCTGTCTGTGTGTGGTGATAATTACAATTCCTACCTGTAATTATCACAAAGAAATACAGACTTTTATTTATTATTATATAACTTTATCACTTATCAACCAAAATGTTTTAACCTTGGGTAGTGAAATTAAAAAATATTCAAAACAAAATGTATTCTGTAATACCCGATAGAAAGAAGAGACAAAATAAATTGTGTTGGGTTCACAGTTGTTTCATAAATGTGTACCCTTGTATGGTCATAGATTTAGAGACATTTTTCTAAGGTCAAATTTCAACCTTTTTCGCATTTGACTATAATGAAAAAGAAAGGGCATGGTGTGTCAATTCATGACTTGACAAAAGCAAAGGTACATCCTTTTTATTGTGGTTCTTCATCTTAAAATTACAGTGAGGATGATAACTTGGAGCAAATGCTCACATCTCACTGTGGTTAAAGACGGCACTGCACCATGTATGCCTGTTTCAAGCCATTACACATGCATTGTCAATATGTTTGCGTTGTTCAGGAGGTGTGTTCTAATTTTGTACGATTGACTAAAATATTCAATTATGTCTTGTATTATGTATACGAAATATATGCTGTAATTGTTGGTTAACTAATATTTATAAACCTCTTACTTAAATTGTTTTTGATAAGCATGATTAGAATTTATGAATAATTTGAAGAAAAAAAATTAAGTACCCATCTTTAATAAGAAAAACCCATAAGCTTAATACACCCCGTGTTTCATAGTTCAAATACATCAAAAGAATATTTCCCATAATGCAACAGTCAGTCTAAATGGAAGTTTTTATAGGGATCCCAGTGTAAAGCAATGAAACTTTATAACACTATAATCACACTATCTTCATTGAGGATTCAGTGAGCGAGGCTAACAGATTATTTATGAATCAATATGATATCAGGCAACTTGGATTTACATGGGAGAGACACTGGTACATAATCTAAGAAAATAGATTTTCTATAAAAATTCTTCTAGACCTTAAATCTTTCAATTACCTGGTAACAGGAATAATTACGGCTCTCTCATGTTATTCTATTGATTCTTTGGTCATGTAATGACAGATTTACTTTTTTTGTCTCCTGTAGGGCATGTTTGTTGGATAAAAATGTCTTTTCTCTAAGAATTACAAATGAAGAGATAATACCCAACTTGTACAGTACTTAGGGTTTCCTATCATTTACTATAAAAAATGTTATAATCAAAGTAAGATTTTTTTTAAAACATGACAAAAACGGTTTTATTTTTAAATTTGTCCATCTGGAGCATATTTGGAAAATTAACATTAAAATATTTTAAAGAAATTAATGACTGTATCATTCTTTCATAGATTTCTCACTCAATACATTTTGTGCATTGTATCAGGCTGAATTTAAGTTCAAAGATGGTCTTTTAGAATAAAAGTCCATTTAGAACAAAGAAAAGCACTATAGATGTATCTTTATGTCTTAGTTTTGGTTTTGAAAGGCACTGGGAACTATAATGGGCCAGCGTTTTTAAAGTTTTTAAGTTCCAGCTTAAATGGAACCATATAAAAACTACTGACCTTTGAAGGTACTAATGAAAGTAATTATAAGTAAAACTAGCAGATATGAGAAAATTCTGAGTCTAAATGTATCCTCTAATAGTTATTCATAATTATGATGTTGACAAGGATAGAAAAATCAACATATACTGAAAAATTTACATCATTTATGCAGATCAAAAATAGCAATAAATATGATGGAATACCATAATGCTACAGGATATATCTTTGCTGTCAGATAATAGGTTGTTAATTTTCCACTCCTATTTTTTCAGCTGCATTCTCTACAAGTCCAGGTCTTTTACAGCACTTGTAATCCAAAAAGTCCAATAATAACCTGGTAATAATTTGTATTCCAAAAATAGGCCTTAATCTGACACACTAAACTAAAGAGTAGACTAAGACTGTGATGATGGTGGTAATACAGAGATGGCACAGAATTTGGATAATTACTGTTACTGAACATTTTCTACATTTCTGTGTCCTATATAAGATGAGATCTTATGATAGTTGCATAATATAAGTAACATTTTTATTGGATTATATAAGGTGGATGTTCATTCTTTCTTTACTGAGATTCTTAAGAGTAAATCTTGTCAAAATGTCAGTGCCCTGACTCTGAATTTGTGAAAGGGGATGAAAACACTGTAATTCAGATCGTTTAGGAAATTAATATTTGTCATTTTTTATAATTATACTTGCCAATGCAGTCAGATACCCTGATTTTTTTATTGTCTCAGTGGCAAAGTGACTGAAGTAGCCGATTTACCTATTCCTGTACAAATAACCACTGCCAACAGGCATTTAGATCTAGATCAGGTCTGACAGGTGCCCCTATTGAAGTAGGTACTGCTTACCTGGTTTTAATGGGTTTTTTGTTGATCAATCTTTGTTTCTGTGTAGTGTTTTGTAGACTGATGTGTGCTTGTTTATCTCTTTTCCTTTGGCAGTAAATTTTGTCTGTCATTTTGTTTTCTGCTTTTTAGCTCACCTGGCCCGAAGGGCCAAGTGAGCTTTTCTCATCACTTGGCATCCGTCAGTCGTCATCGTCCGTCTGTACTGGGGTTAACTTTTATTGGGGTATTTAAAATCTTCTCCTCTGAAACTACTGGGCCAAATTTAACCAAACTTGGCCACAATCATCATTGGGGTATTTAGTTTGAAAAATTGTGTCCAGCAGTGACCAAGCCAACCAACCAAGATGGCCACCATGGCTAAAAATAGAACATAGGGATAAAATGTAGATTTTGGCTTATATCTCTAAAACCAAAGCATTTAGAGCAAATCTGACATGGGGTAGAATTGTTTATCAGGTCAAGATCTATCTACCCTGTAATTTTCAGATGAATCGGACAACCCGTTGTTGGGTTGTTGCCCTGAATTGGCAATTTTAGGAAATTTTGCAGTTTTGGTTATTATCTTGAACATTATTATAGATAGAGATAAACTGTAAACAGCAATAATGTTCAGCAAAGTAAGATCTACAAATAAGTCAACATGACCAAAATGGTCAGTTGACCCCTTAAGGAGTTATTGCCCTTTAAAGTCAATTTTAACAATTTTGGTAAATTTTGTAATCTTTACAAAATCTTCCTCTGAAACAACTGAGACACTTAACCATTTAACCAAACTTGGTCACAATCGTCATTAGGGTATTTAGTTTAAAAAATGTGTCCGATGACCCTGCCTGCCGACCAACATGGCAGACATGGCTAAAAATAGAACATAGGGGTAAAATGCAGTTTTTGGCTTATATCTCTGAAACTAAAGCAAAAGTATAACGGTTGCATTGATTTATGCATCACTTGTAATTAAAATTTCAGGTGAGCGACACAGGTTCCTTGGAGCCTCTAGTTAATTTTTTCCTTTGGTATTTCTTCCTTTTTGCAAAAATATAGATGGTACACTAAGTCTGGTTGTGTCATAAAAGACTTTCATATACAGGCAACATTGAGGTGTTAGACAGAAGTTATATTCTATGTTTACTATTTTTTGCTGATTTTAGCTCACCTGGCCCAAAGGGCCAAGTGAGCTTTCTCATCACTTACGTCCGTCGTCCGTCGTCAGTCCGTCGTCCGTTAACTTTACAAAAATCTTCTCCTCTGAAACTACTTGGCCAAATTTAACCAAACTTGGCCACAATCATCATTGGGGTATCTAGTTTAAAATTGTGTCCGGTGACCCGCCAACCAACCAAGATGGCCGCCATGGCTAAAAATAGAACATAGGGGTAAAATGTAGATTTTGGCTTATATCTCTGAAACCAAAGCATTTAGAGCAAATCTGACATGGGGTAAAATTGTTGATCAAGTCAAGATCTATCTGCCCTGAAATTTTCAGATGAATCGGACAATGGGTTGTTGGGTTGCTGCCCTGAATTAGTAATTTTAAGGATTTTTTCCGTTTCGGTTATTATCTTGAAAATTATTATAGATAGAGATAAACTGTAAACAGCAATAATGTTCAGCAAAGTAAGATCTACAAATAAGTCAACATGATCAAAATGGTCAGTTGACCCCTTAAGGAGTTATTGCCCTTTAAAGTAATTTTTACCAATTTTTGTAAATTTTGTAATCTTTACAAAATCTTCTCCTCTGAAACTACTGGACCAAATTCAACCAAACTTAGCCACAATCATTATTAGGGTATTTAGTTTAAAAATGTGTGCGGTGACCCAGCCAACCAACCAAGATGGCTGCCATGGCTAAAAATAGAACATAGGGTAAAATGTAGATTTTGGCTTGTAACTCTGAAACCAAAGCATTTAAAGCAAATCTTACAGGGATTAACTTGTTTATCAAGTAAATATCTATCTGCCCTCAAATTTTCAGATGAATTGGACAACTGGTTGTTGGGTTGCTGCCCTGAATTGGTAATTTTAAGGAAATTTTGCCGTTTTGGTTATTATCTTGAAAATTATTACAGATAGAGATAAACTGTAAACAGCAATAATGTTCAGCAAAGTAAGATCTTCAAATAAGTCAACATGATCAAAATGGTCAGTTGACCCCTTAAGGAGTTATTGCCCTTTAAAGTAATTTTTTACCAATTTTTTGTAAATTTTTGTAATCTTTTACAAAAATCTTCTCCTCTGAAACTACTGGACCAAATTCAACCAAACTTAGCCACAATCATTATTAGGGTATTTAGTTTAAAAAATGTGTGCGGTGACCCAGTCAACCAACCAAGATGGCTGCCATGGCTAAAAATAGAACAATGTAGATTTTGGCTTGTAACTCTGAAACCAAAGCATTTAAAGCAAATCTTACAGGGATTAACTTGTTTATCAAGTAAATATCTATCTGCCCTCAAATTTTCAGATGAATTGGACAACTGGTTGTTGGGTTGCTGCCCCTGAATTGGTAATTTTTAAGGTAATTTTGCTGTTTTTGGTTATTATCTTGAAAATTATTACAGATAGAGATAAACTGTAAACAGCAATAATGTTCAGCAAAGTAAGATCTTCAAATAAGTCAACATGACCAAAATGGTCAGTTGACCCTTAAGGAGTTATTGCCCTTTATAGTCAATTTTTAACAATTTTCATTAATTTGGTAAATTTTGGTAAGTTTTTACAAAATGTTTTCCTTTTGTAATCTTCTTTTCTGAAACTGCAGTAGAAAATCAATATAGAAAACAATCTTCTAATGTAGTGGCAATAAAAATAATTGATAATTCTATAACATGAAAAAAAACCACATTAATACCTGATGATGGTGTTTCTTTCTTTACATTGAAAATGATGTCACAACTATAATCCCGAACAATAGGTTGAATGTCAGGTATGTTTCAGTACTTTGGCTTCATTTTCTACAGATTCCAAGTGCAAATGATGCTTGAATTCCTACACTAATTTATACAGACTTCATCCCCTTTCACAGGTAATGCCTGCCTCATATTATATTTAAAACTTTAATAGAATATCAGAAATTTTGAGAGAAAATTAATCAACCATGCAAGATCTAAAACTTAATTAATATTGTTCAAATTATCAATTAACTATTAAAAAAAAATTCTCATTAAAAATATAGTTCTTCATTTTATATTTTATCAGAAATTTAGGGAAAAATTGAATTTAATTGTGTCCCTTGTTCTCATTTCCTGGGATAAATCCAATACAAATTAAAGTATTGGTATTGAATAAATATTTAAGAAATATTTCAAACCTTACCATTTTCTTCACAAGAATGAAGACCATATTTTCAGTGTCATGAGTATCAGTCATCATATTTGTTGTACTTTGTTGTTTAAAAGTTGAATACAAAAAGATCAACAAAGCAATTCAAAACCACTTGAATTTTGCAACAACAAATGAGAGTTTTAACGACCTCAGCTGGCTATACAACCCTTGCACAATCAACTGAATTTTGCAGAAATCATTAATAGGAAAGATTGCCCTTAAATGATAATTTTTATTACCTTTTGTTTTTTTGGGGGCTGTTGCGCAACAACAAAACTTCACAACAAACTTTCTCATCACTCAGATTTCGTTAGATAAATTTTACAAAATTCTCCCTGAAACTACTGTCAAATTAAACCAAACTTGGTTTAAATCACCACTAGGATATCCAGGGACCTCTGTGTATGATGACCCTGCCTGCCAACATGGCACACATGGCTGAAATAAAACACACTTTTAGTCTTATATCTCTGAAACTAAACGACAGTACAACAGTTGCATTTATCATGCATCAATTGTAAATAAAATATCAGGTGAGCGACACAGGGTCCTTGGAGCCTCTAGTTTTTTTCAGCAAAATGCGGCAAAGATTAACATACATAAAAAAATCTAAATAATTTTCTCTATTAATAATGGAAGGAATATCAACACTATGTATTTGCAAGTATATTTCAAATGATACAATTGAACAGATAATTTAAAAAAAAACATCATATTAACAAAATCAGCCATATTTAGAGTACCCAGTTTAAACTATTGACTCAACCTTTATCACAAAAAGATTTACTTTTCTGTTGTTTCGACTCCCTTAAGTTATGAACTTATCACACTTATAAAGCACTTTGCCGCAGATTAAGAGTGCTGATGGTATCACAGATGACACAGAAATTAGCTATAACTGTTACTGCAAATTTTGTCTATTTCTTTGTTGTATACAAGATGAGATCTTATGATAGTTGTGCAAGATGAGATTTATGATAGTTGCATAATATAACTAACCTTTTTATTTGATTATATAAGAAATATGTCTGTAATTTCAGAAATTATTGTGATTTTTTAAGATTGGACACCAATGCGAGATTAATTATTGCGATTTCAGAAAAATCTGTGTACATATATATATGCATCAGTTATCATAATGCGAGTTCTTATTATTGCGATACTCACCTAGTCGCATTATTCGCATTATAAAAACTTCGCAATAATTTCTGAATATACAGTACATCTGTGGATCTAAATAAGAGTATATCTGTGGATAGGTCAGTACCCTGACTTTAAATTTGTAAAAGTGGAGGAAAATTCATTTATGAAATTAATGTTTGTCATTTATATTATTCTTGTAAATGCAGTGATCCACTGATTTTTTGATTGTCTCATAGGCAATTAGTCACTGAAGTAGCTGATTTACCTATTCTCATACGAATGACCACTGCTATAGGCATTTAGATCTTGGATCAGGTCAGGGGCTTAGCTAGTGAAACAGGAGCATTTCAAATAGCACCATTAAACAGAATTTAAGAAACAAAACAAAAACAGTGGTATTTGAAGTACCAGTAAACTATTGACTTTTTACCTCAATCCCAAAAAAGAGTTACTTTTTTCTGTGGTTTTTTACTCCCTAGTCATCACACTTATAATGCACTTTACAAACATAAGTTGTAGAACAATTTTTTCAGTCATATTCAAGTTTTGGTTGATGAAGAATCCTTAAATTGTACGTAAAGATAGGCAATAGTTTGCTTAACAAAATGCATTACACATATAGAAATTAGGGATCATGAATTCAAGAATCCACAACCAGCACTTTTCATCTTCAAACTTTGTTGCTTAGAGTCTTTAGTTTTCTATGTTGGTTTTTCGTTATGAGTTTGAATATTTCTTTGGTATCTTTCACATCAATCTTGAAAGCACTCCATTACAAATGAAAAATACTCTTTGGGATAATTTACTTAACTATAGATCAGCTCTATTTACTCTGTATAGTTATGATTTTGAAGAGGTATGTACATACATAAACTAGTGTATACAAATCATTTAGTATTTACATATATGGCGACTGATTATAACAATAAAGTGTTTGATCTGGATAATAACGGTCATTTGTCCAGTAAATCAATGGGATTGTTGTGGTCAGTTGTTCACCTTTATGATTATTGTCAATTATGGACTGTAATTGACCAAAGAATTTAGAAATAGTATTTAAAATGTATATATATATAGAGTTTGTGATATTTGATTAGTGGAGATTTCTGACGTTTTGGATCAAATAATGTAAATCCAATGTTTGTCCTGTAAAATGAAGAAGTGCATTTATCTCACTGACAAAAGGACATGTAAAGAAAATGTCCAGACAGCAATCCAACACGATAAAAAAAAGATGCGAGATTTTGATTCTCAGAATGAAAATGATAGATCAGGTGGGTTTAAGCTATGATGGAGCTGCAACCCTATACAAAGTAAACACAAAAAGAAAGCTACAATTAAAAATTTTGATAATTTTTTTAACTGTACACAGACCAATGTAATATATAAAGAAGACGTGGAACAATTTCCAATGAGACACCTATTTTTTGTTCTACAAAATGTGTATATAAATGCCATGTCACCCATCAAGGGCCCTTAATTGGAACTATAATTATTGTTATTCTTATAATCCAGCAGAGTCCAAAATGAAGTGAATTAAAGCAACTATAGGGGACTGTACAGTCTTTATCAATGGGTAAAACCACTACCATAAAGCCAGCTATAAAATGTGAAAAAAAACCAACAGCCTGATTTATTGAAAAACAAATTTGGTCGACAGCAACAAAAAAACTATGATCATAAAGACAAAAAACACAAAGTGACAATCAGAAGAGTACTGAGAGTTACCGAAAGCTAGTTACAATAAAACCAATAGCAACTAATTAACAAATCATGTTCTTTAAGATTAAAGTATCAGTCGGTACACATGCCACAGATTTAGTGTAAAACATTAAGGTACTGGCTTTATTTGCTGTAATAATCAGGAGGTGATATATTTTTAATAAGAACTTTACATTTGCAGCCAAATTTTTTATCTTATAAAAAATTAAGTAAAAGTTTAAAGTAACTTACGGTAACAAAATCTTTTAAGCTACTAGTGATACATAGAATGTTCATTGAAATCTGAAAAGTCACTACAGACAAGAGTACATGAATTGCAAACCAGTTGGGAAATATGCACACCATATACAAATATAAAAACAGGTTCAAGGAAACATCATCATCAAAGAAAGGAAAATTAACTATAATGAAATGAAAAATCTGGTCTTTCATCGAACATTTAAATCCAAAACTGGATTTCATTATTGGTTGTCATCATTGACGATTTAAGGAAATTGGAGTTGATGGCTGACTATATGATATTCTCTGTTCAATTCATTCACAGCTGGGCTAGACCAAACTTTGGCAATTGTATGCACCTTAGTCTGTCATTGAAGATTGCATTGTAACTTGAACATGTGTGATTTTGGATTGATTTTGTTGTGTGTAGCTGTAAATATTTTTACCCCACAGGTCCTTTTATTTATATTGAATCCTTTCGATACTTAAAAGATCTTCATGTGAAGGAAGAATAGTTGGAAGAGACCAGAAACTTTAAAAAAGTATAGATGTAGATCGATGTTATCGACACACACAAACTGCATGTAAATGTCTTAAGATTGTAATAGACAGTTTGACATCCTTATTAAGGTCTTTCCACTCTGTTAGGAAAGACCTTACTGTTTTTCTTCTGTTTTTCTTTTTTTTTCCAACTTTTTTTTCTTCCAATTAAATTTTTTTGACATGACCTCATCATGAAGTATTACCAGATGTCAATCCCAAAAAGAGTTACTTTTTCTGTGGTTTTTACTCCTAGTCATCACACTTATAATGCACTTTACAAACATAAGTTGTAGAACAATTTTTTCAGTCATATTCAAGTTTTGGTTGATGAAGAATCCTTAAATTGTACGTAAAGATAGACAATAGTTTGCTTAACAAAATGCATTACACATATAGAAATTAGGGATCTTGAATTCAAGAATCAACAACCAGCACTTTTCATCTTCAAACTTTGTTGCTTAGAGTCTTTAGTTTTCTTTGTTGGTTTTTCGTTTACTGGTGTTCGACTTTTGATTATTTTTGGTTTTTTCCCACATGGCATTGTCAGTTTGTTTTTGACTTATGAGTTTGAATATTTCTTTGGTATCTTTCACATCAATCTTGAAAGCACTCCATTACAAATGAAAAATACTCTTTGGGATAATTTACTTAACTTTAGATCAGCTCTGTTTACTCTGTATAGTTATGATTTTGAAGAGGTATGTACATACATAAACTAGTGTATACAAATCATTTAGTATTTACATATATGGCGACTGATTATAACAATAGAGTATTTGATCTGGATAATAACGTCATTTGTCCAGTAAATCAATGGGATTGTTGTGGTCAGTTGTTCACCTTTATGATTATTGTCAATTATGGACTGTAATTGACCAAAGAATTTAGAAATAGTATTTAAAATGTATATATATATAGAGTTTGTGATATTTGATTAGTGGAGATTTCTGACGTTTTGGATCAAATAATGTAAATCCAATGTTTGTCCTGTAAAATGAAGACATGTAAAGAAAATGTCCAGACAGCAATCCAACACGACAAAAAAAAAGATGCGAGATTTTGATTCTCAGAATGAAAATGATAGATCAGGTGGGTTTAAGCTGTGATGGAGCTGCAACCCTATACAAAGTAAACACAAAAAGAAAGCTACAATTAAAAATTTTGATAATTTTTTTAACTGTACACAGACCAATGTAATATATAAAGAAGACGTGGAACAATTTCCAATGAGACACCTATTTTTTGTTCTACAAAATGTGTATATAAATGCCATGTCACCCATCAAGGGCCCTTAATTGGAACTATAATTATTGTTATTCTTATAATCCAGCAGAGTCCAAAATGAAGTGAATTAAAGCAACTATAGGGGACTGTACAGTCTTTATCAATGGGTAAAACCACTACCATAAAGCCAGCTATAAAATGTGAAAAAAACCAACAGCCTGATTTATTGAAAAACAAATTTGGTCGACAGCAACAAAAAAACTATGATCATAAAGACAAAAACACAAAGTGACAATCTGAAGAGTACTGAGAGTTACTGAAAGCTAGTTACAGTAAAACCAATAGCAACTAATTAACAAATCATGTTCTTTAAGATTAAAGTATCAATCTAACAAATCATGTTCTTTAAGATTAAAGTATCAGTCGGTACACATGCCACAGATTTAGTGTAAAAACATCAAGTTACTGGCTTTATTTGCTGTAATAATCAGGAGGTGATATGTTTTTAATAAGAACTTTACATTTGCGGCCAAATTTTTTATCTTATGAAAAAATTAAGTAAAAGTTTAAAGTAACTTACGGTAACAAAATCTTTTAAGTTACTAGTGATACATAGAATGTTCATTGAAATCTGAAAAGTCACTACAGACACGAGTACATGAATTGCAAACCAGTTGGGAAATATGCACACCCATATACAAATATAAAAACAGGTTCAAGGAAACATCATCATCAAAGAAAGGAAAATTAACTATAATGAAATGAAAAATCTGGTCTTTCATCGAACATTTAAATCCAAAACTGGATTTCATTATTGGTTGTCATCATTGACGATTTAAGGAAATTGGAGTTGATGGTTGACTATATGATATTCTCTGTTCAATTCATTCACAGCTGGGCTAGACCAAACTTTGGCAATTGTATGCACCTTAGTCTGTCATTGAAGATTGCATTGTAACTTGAACATGTGTGATTTTGGATTGATTTTGTTGTGTGTAGCTGTAAATATTTTTACCCCACAGGTCCTTTTATTTATATTGAATCCTTTCGATACTTAAAAGATCTTCATGTGAAGGAAGAATAGTTGGAAGAGACCAGAAACTTTAAAAAAGTATAGATGTAGATTGATGTTATCGACACACACAAACTGCATGTAAATGTCTTAAGATTGTTATAGACAGTTTGACATCCTTTATTAAGGTCTTTCCACTCTGTTAGGAAAGACCTTACTGTTTTTCTTCTGTTTTTTTCTTTTTTTTCTTCCAACATTTTTTGACATGCCCTCCCCTCGTTTCTATTAAATTTATCAGGACCAAATTTGAACCCCCGATAGACCTCATCATGAAGTATTACCAGATGACCCTGTTAAGGATTTCATCATCCACTCTAGAAGTTATCTCCCTTTTATTGTTTTTTTTTCAACATGGCCCCCTAGTTGTTATACGACCGCAAACAAATTTTTGTGGTCGATATTGGTATGACGTTACGCGTCGTCGTCGTCGTCGTCGTCCAAGACGCATTGGTTTTCGCACTCTAACTTTAGTTTAAGTAAATGGATCTCTATGAAATTTTACCATAAGGTTCAATATCACAAAAGGAAGGTTGGGATTGATTTTGGGGTTATGGTACCAACAGTTAAGGAATTAGGGGCCAAAAGGGGCCAAAAATAAGCATTTTGTAACTTCCAGACATAACTTGTGTGTTAGTGTATGGATCTCTGACATTGTACCACAAGGTTCCATATCACAAAGGAATGCTGGGATTGATTTTGGGGTAATTGCCTCAAAATTTTAGGAATTAGGGGCCAAAAGGGCAAAAACAAGCATTTTCTAGTTTCATGACAATAACTTGTGTGTAAGTGTATGGATATTTCTGAAATTGTACTACAAGGTTCCATATCACAAAGGAAAGCTGGAATTGAGTTTGGGGTAATGCCTAATTGCCTGAAACGTTTAGGAATTAGGGGCCAAAAAGGGCAAAAACATGCATTTTCTAGTTTCATGACAATAACTTGTGTGTAAGTGTATGGATCTTTCTGAAATTGTAATACAAGGTTCCATATCACAAAGGAAAGCCGGAATTGAGTTTGGGGTAATTGCCTGAAACGTTTAGGAATTAGGGGCCAAAAGGGCCAAAAATAAGCATTTTCTAGTTTCCAGACAATAACTTGTGTTCAAGTGTATGGATCTCTGAAATTGTACTGCAAGGTACCATACCTCAAAGGGAAGGCTGGGATTGAGTTTGGGGTGATGAATCATAAGGGGTTCAAAAATTTGGAGGGGGTTTCTTTTTTCCTTTTTTTCTTTAAAATTTTCCATTTTAAGTTGGTTATTTCTGATTTATATTAAAAAGCAAATAATAATGATATGGCAGGAGATACACACCTAACAGGATGTGTAAATTATTATATAATAAGTATTGTGCAATAGCAAGAAATTTTCAATTGCACAGTATTGTGCAATAGCAAGAAATCTTCAATTGCACAGTATTGCGCAATAGCAAGAAATATCCAATAGCACAATATTGCGCAATAGCAAGAAATTGTCAATTGTACATTGGGGTTCTTTAATATGCTGAATCTAATCGTGTATTAAGTTTTTGGATTTTGGGCCCGTTTTAAATTGGTCCACATTGAGGTCCAAAGGGTCCAAAATTAAACTTTGTTTGATTTCATCAAAATTGAATTATTGGGGTTCTTTGATATGCCGAATCTAACCGTGTATTTAGATTCTTAATTTTGGTCCCGTTTTCAAATTGGTCTACATTAAGGTCCAAAGGGTCCAAAATTAAACTTAGTTTGATTTTAACAAAATTGAATTCTTAGGGTTCTTTGATATGCTGAATCTAAACATGTATTTAGATTTTTGATTATGGGCCCAGTTTTCAAGTTGGTCCAAATCGGGTCCAAAATTAAACTTTGTTTGATTTCAACAAAATTGAATATATGGGGTTCTTCGATATGCTGAATCTAACCATGTATTTAGATTTTGATTTTGGGCCCGTTATCAATTTTTTCCACATTGAGGTCAAAAGGGTCCAAAATTAAACTTTTTGTTTGATTTCATCAAAATTGAATTATTGGGGTTCTTTGATATGCCGAATCTAACTGTATATAGATTCTTAATTTTGGTCCCATTTTCAAATTGGTCTACATTAAGGTCCAAAGGGTCCAAAATTAAACTTAGTTTGATTTTAACAAAATTGAATTCATAGGGTTCTTTGATATGCTGAATCTAAACATGTATTTAGATTTTGATTATGGGCCCAGTTTTCAAGTTGGTCCAAATCGGGTCCAAAATTAAACTTTGTTTGATTTCAACAAAAATTGAATATATGGGGTTCTTTGATATGCTGAATCTAACCATGTATTTAGATTTTTGATTTTTGGGCCCTGTTTTCAACTTTGTCCACATTGAGGTCAAAAGGGTCCAAAATTAAACTTTGTTTGATTTCATCAAAATTGAACTCTTGGGGTTCTTTGATATGCTGAATCTAACCATGTATTTTGATTTTGGATATTGGACCATAATAGGTGAATGTCCAATTTAAAATTTTAAGTTCTTAGACCACATTCATTCTGTGTCAGAAACCTATGCTGTGTCAAATATTTAATCACAATCCAAATTCAGAGCTGTATCAAGCTTGAATGTTGTGTCCATACTTGCCCCAACTATTCACGGTTCGACCTCTGCGGTCGTATCAAGCTGCGCCTCATGGAGCATTTTATTTTAAAGATATCATGACCCTATTTGTACTATAGGTAGATCTTATGATGTATTACCATATGAGGCTGTGTAGGATTTCATCAACTCCTTTGAGAGTTGCATCCCCTTGAAGCAATTTCTTTTACTTGCATTTTTCTTAAAAAGTATTAGAGATAGAATCGAACTGAAAATGGCAGCATCTACAGGAACAAATGGCAATGTTAATAAACATAAACAATTAGTATGTTATCAATCCTTATAAGGAGTTATTTCCCTTGAAAAAATTTACTCAATTTAAAAAAAATTGTATTTCGAGAACCAGAAGTCGTAGAGACTTGGGACCTTCACCAATAATCTTTAATTCATGTGACCTTTAATTTGCACCCAAGGTCAAAGGTCACTGAGTGCAAAAAAAATTTACGCTGCAATTTCAAGCTTACATATTAAGAAAACGATTAGAGTTTGCTGCATACAAACTGTGTATAAAATGTTCCTCTCGACGAGCTCTACATTTTATTCATTAAGCTCAAAACAGTCCGACTGTGTTCAAAAGTTACGACGAGATAATTCTTAAAAGTATAGTATTGTGTGTAGATCTTTTTAAAGGTAACAGATATCAACCTACTATAAATTGGAAAAATGATCAGTATTTTAAGACCTTCAATTTGAGGTCAGTGTCAGGTCATGATGAAATTTTACCTTGACCTTCAAAGTGTACTATGACCTTGACCTTGTGGTATTTGAAAGGTCAAGTTGTCTTAAGTTGAATGGTGGTAGTCCCATGTCTCTACGACTTCCGGTTCTCAAGTTTGGTATTGCATCATATATTTGATGATTCATTGTGACCTTGATGAACTTTGGAATTGTCCCAAATTCAATTTTTATACAATATTGCCCTTCAACTGCAGATCATTTATCATTTAACAGATTTGAGATATCTATTGTTGTTTTAGAGATAATGCAGTTTAAAATTTTGCGAGCGGAGGCATGTATTTCTGAATGAACAACAGCTTACCACCTGAAATTTTCAGAAATTGAAGAGTTTAACATGGTTATATGTTTGACTAATTACCAAAAACTTTCAATGAAAAACTAAAAAAAAAATCAATTTGAAATTTTTTCATCTTTTACATTGGCTTTGTAAGTTTCATAAGTTCTATTTATATAATTGATATTGCATCATTTTTGACACTATGCCAAATGCGGTCATTATGTATATCAAAATGAAGGTCTAAATGACCTCTACTGAAAAATGAAAATTTCAAACCCCTTTTTCATCCCAGTGAAAAGGGTGGGGTCATTTAGTGCAAAAAATTCAAACTTCTCAGATGGTTAGATTGTCGCATATCAAATGAAAGTCCAGAAAGCGTACATTTCAAATACCAAATTGACGTCCCCAAAAAATGGGTTGGGTGGGGTCATTGAGCGCAAAACATAAATTTTCTTTTAAGACAAGGTTGTTGTATATCAAATGAAAGGTCACCACGTGTACATTTCAAATATCAAATTCCTGTTCTCCTAAAACTAGTTGGATGGGGTTATTAAGTGCAAAAATCAAACTTTCTAGAAGATGCATATCAAATGAAAGATCATCAAGTCTACATTACATATATCATACTTCCGATCTCTAAAATTAGGCAGATGGGGTCATTAAGTGTAAAAAGCGAAAAGTTTCAGAAGGTATGCTTGTCGTATATCAAATGAAAGGTCATAAAAATACATTACAAAAACATCACTTTTACAGGAAAGACCTTTCAATTGTTTTACAAACAATTGAGATACTAGTTTTACAATACTCTTCTTAAATAACTTAAAAGATCCATTTGGACCATAAATAAAACAAGCAATGGCTTGATCAGCATGTGAATAACAGGCAAGTTAACCATATTGAGATTTTATTGACAGGTTTCGCACCTCTTTATCTGACAGGAGATTATTGTTGTATTGTCCTAGATGTTAGGTCATTATTTACTTGTCATTTACAAAGTCGTTAAAGGTGAGATGTTGTCAATTTCTAGTCAGTTGTTTCCTGTATGTTGTCCATGTATATATGAGTTTGATTGATTTTGTAATTCTCAAATTTTCAAAACGCAGTTCTGTAAATTGATATCATCAACCTAAAAAAGAAGGGTTAAGTTTTTGATTATCTTGAGCCATTTTGAGTATACAATCACAAATTTGCATTGCGTTCATGTGAAGTTGTTCTTAAATATGGGTGAAATTAATATAACTGATTTCTTCAATAATCAGTCCTAGATTTTTAATTCAACTAATCTAATAAAGTGTAAAATTAATTTATTTTTGATATACAAAATTAAATTAGCTGTTTAATTCACTTTACAAATTTAACCATACAAAATAAATTAACATAACTGCTAATGTAGATTGTAACAATAAAACAGAATAGTTCTATGGACAGTCCAAACATTGCAGTGTATTGATGAACAAATAGCTAAAGGTGTTTCATTTGCTTTTCACATGGCATATACCTTTCACATGTAAACAGACCTTTCATTGGTTTTCAATGAGATGGGTAAACAAAACTGGGCCAGATTTATTATTAGGTGTTTGTCAAGTAAATACTTTTTCAATGTGTCGAGAGGTTTTATATAGAAAAGAAAATATTTGAGTTTATATAAACCTATAAAGTAAATTATATCTTAAGTACAGAAATAATGATGTAAATTGAAAAATAATGTTTTGATATTATATATACTATGTCTGGCCACTTTTAGCCTTTCTTACAGGATAAAGTGCAAATTTATTTATTAAATGGGCAAATATTTGTATAAAAAAATGATAAAAATCAAAATGCTGTCATGAGGTATTAGTAAGAATAAACATTTTTTAAAATTATAATCATAGCTGTATTGACATAATGAGTTATCTCCACTTTGTGTGTTTGTGATTTATGCCTTTTGTCAATTTGTTCCTTTATTGTCCGAAAAAGTCAAACATTAGCAAATTTTAATTCTATCTTTGCAGGAATAAAGAAATAAATGTCTTTTTCCTGCAATAAAATTTTATTAGATTAGTGGAGTTTTTTTGTTTGTTTTTATAACATATTTAATTTGATATACAATATTTCTTCATATCCATGATTATTTCTGATAAAGTACAAATTTTGAATTTTGTCTGATGTAGAAAACTAAATGGTATTAAAATTCTCCAATGGTTTCTAAAATGATGATTCCAAATAATAATGAATAAAGCCTGAATAATTTGACATTGACAAAAGTGTATAGAGATCTCCAGCTGTTTACAAAACAATTATTTGATATTTTATGGTTATTTTGAACATTGGCTAATTCATATGAAGAACTCCAACTGTTTGTATTATTACATAAAATCTTAGGTTTTATTTTGAGTGTTGAGTTTTCCTCCTTCAAATTTTGATAAAGTAAGGTGTAAATAGTGTATTTTCTAAATTACATGTACAAATTTTCAATTTTTAAAAAGAAAGTTTATTTACTCAAAGTTACAGAATAAAGTTACTATTGGTTATTAAATAAGTTCACTCTTGGTTATTAAATAAGTTTACTATTGGTAATTAAATAAGTTTACTATTGGTTATTAAATAAGTTTACTATTGGTTATTAAATAAGTTTACTATTGGTTATTAAATAAGTTTACTATTGGTTATCATGTGTTCATTCTCTATCCAGCAGTATTTAAGTATTCAGACTCATTTGAGGTCTTCTGTGGAAAAGCTGTATACCGTTTGGTATTATAGATGCTGCGTCTTTTGTGAGTGAGGGGCCTCTGCGGCAGAGTGGTCTAAGTAGTCTAACTACTGTATCTGTGACTAGCCTGTCAACACTGAGGTTGTGAGTTTGAATCCCGCACGGGGCAGGTGCACTCGACTCCAATCTTAATTTACTAGGATTGTCAGTTTTCCTACCAAAGGTCGTGGTTCTCTCCGGGCACTCTGACTTCCTCCACCAATAAAAACTGACCGCCACGACATAGCACAATAGTGGTGAAAGTGGCGTTAACCACCAGTCAATCAATCAATCTTTTTTGATTGAGATGATATTTCTCTCTTCTTATTTTGTTATTTTCGTCATGCAAGCTTTACCTGGTCAGTTACTATATTTTTGATTTGATAGTTTCTTTTCTTAAAAAGTTTAAAATATTATGGTAGAAATCTGTTATACAAGTATTTTAGTATATGAGAAAGGGTGCTAAATCATATAAACTAACTCTGTTACTTTAAAAAAGTAGATTACTTGGTATATACAGATGAGGCAAACATGGGTTAATATCACACCCTAGTTTTTGGATACAATTGCAAGAAATATGACCTGCAATGTAATGAGAAGTACAATGCAGACGTCAATCTCAAGGATATCCCATTAGAACAGTAAGTTAAAACATCTGTTCTTTAAAATGTAGGTATTTGTTTTATCTATATACCTGGATATCTGTGATCGAAATCTAATCAGCTCGGCTCTCTTTTTTGTATTCAAGATCAAGATGACCTTTTCAAATAGAAGTTATTTTTACATCAGCATTTAGACAATAAGATTATTTTTATGGGAACTTGGCTGTTTACTTTGGCTATACCTGGTTTTAAGTGGTTGTCATTATGACAAGTCTTTATATTCCAAAGTATCTCTATCATATGAGACAAAAGCCTGGAAAACCACTCAACAGAGTGCCAGGTAGACTGATTTATGATCTATTAATTTTTTCAAGAACATCACATGCAACTTGGAGATGAATATTAATAGTCCTGTAGACAGTTTAACTTGCCTAGCAAGGGCAGATCCAGGATTTTTGAAAGAGGGGGAATAATTCCCAATAATTGATTATTTTTTGGACAATTTTGTACTAAAAGTTTATATATATATCATGAAAAACTTGAGATTTTATGTATGTTTTTATCTCGGTCTGTCTTGCCAAATGGGCCATGATGAGCAAATTTTGGCTATCACTTTGGGGGATTTTCTCAATGTGGTAGATAGAAAATCTAGAAATAATACCAAACAACTAAAACTTCAAACCATCATACTCTTTATAGGAGTTATTTTTAGCATTTTGAAAACTCGGTCAATATACATGGAAATTTTTGTTTATCCGATCTTTAATGTTTATTAATATGGCATAGCTTCCAGTTTGTTCATCTGTCCTGGTTCTTTTCAGCTGTCTCAGTCTCATTCACAGTAATAACTTGATATCAATAGAATGTTTTTTGAAAATTCTTCAGATTTTTCTTTTGGCCTCATTCTTATTTTAAATCCCTTTCTAACTTGATTAAGTCTTCTGTTGATAAGTAATATGCTATTCCTTTGTTAAACAAAAATGTAGTCAGGAAATTTTATAATTATTGTATTTACCTATCATAGTATTCAATGTCTTGTCTTAAACCAATTCCAAGTAACAAATATAAGTGATCCAACATCATGATTCTGTTGCAGATATGGATTTATTGTAAATTTTATTTTACACATATTCTAAAAAGTGTATAAATTTAACAAACTGTAAAAGATGTTTTAGACCCTCACTGAATTTAAAGGCTTTTATTGTTATTACATTCTGAATATGTTTACATGATAATTTTTCAGACTCCTACACAGTCTTTTTGTGGACCAGTTTCTATAATTGTCAGATTGTAGGTGTATTTCTATTGGAAAATAGTTTTTCAAGGTTTCATTGATATCTCATTAAAGACAAAGAAACATAAGGCTTCAGAACAAATCTCCCAAGAAGTTAATTCCTATAGAAACATGAACTTTCCTTTCATCAGTGATTCTTGCAAAAAAAATAATATCTAGATTATGAAAACATATGTTTTTACGGTAGATTTCATACCAATTAATATAATGAGAAAGTTCACCTTTGCAAGGACATTCTGTCAACACCAAAACACAAAATGATAATGCACCTGTACATGATATATCTTTTGGAAGATACTATTTCTGGGTTTCATTTCCATAATTGGCCAGTAGAAATAAGGTATCAGATGAAATATCAAACACTTCTTCCATCAGGGTAATTCTGAGGAGAGAAAAAAACAATTCCTAGAATGAAAAAAAACACATGTTTTTTAACAGTAGATTTCATACCAATTAGTATAATGAAAAAAATAACCTTTGCATGGACAATCTGTCAACACAATGTTATGAAAATACTTATACAACATGTTGATAAACGAAACATGAGCAATCACCTGTCACCCATTCTTCTATGAGAAATGAAAATTCCTCCCACCTTCCATTGAATAGAAAGAAGTGATTCAAAATCTTGAAGAATCATAGATTTCTTCTTCTTCCATTCACTTATGATTTTGTTCTCTATGATGGCTTTGTTGCTTGGGTTTTTGTAAGTTATGGAACTATGTCATGCTTTCTGTGATAAAGCATCTTCTTCCATGCCAAGGTTGAGCTATATTGTTATAGAAGGAATACTGTAATTTCAGAAATTATTGCAAGGTTTTTATCAATGCGAATAATGCAACTCACATTCTGATATCTGATACATATATCTGAATGTAGATTTTTTCTGAAATCATTAATCATGCATTTTTGTCACTTATTCAAAAATCGCAATAATAAATACACACAATAATTTCTGAATTTACAGTAATGTACTGGATGAAGTTTATTGTATTACTGTGTTGAGATAAACAAGTATTTACAGAACTACATGACTTTTATTGTCACAGTCATAGACTGTGGTGTGAAAAACAGATGGAATAGGAATTCGAAGGAAAACATCTTTGTACATAGCTCACTACACAGCTGATATCCAGCAATTTAAAAAAAACTGCAGTTATTGCATGTTCAGATTGTTGATTAAGCATTGAAAACCGTAAAAGAAACATGAAATCACAATCTACTTTTAATAGTTGATTATGATCTTAGGTAACTGGTAAATCAGAAATCAATATAATTTGATGAATGCATGAGAAGCTGGGTCATTTCAGCAGAAAATATTACAGAATTCTATATGGTGTCAGAATATACAACTCTGCATTTTACACTGGTTGCTGAGGTGAATTGAAAGAGGCAGTAGAATTATCAATTAGGTTGTTGACAGGTTTATTTCATTTTCAAGGTTAAATTTACTTTGACCTGGCTTCATGGACTGTATTGCAACCATAAGTTCCAAAGGGAAACCTTTAAGGGTTGCAACCTGAGACTTCCATGATTGGTCCAGTGGGTTAGTCTTAATCTGGGTTGCATAAATAAAGAAAAGAAGACCTGTTGAAAAATGGTGTATGTCAAACTTTAGGTTTAAGTCAAACTATAACTGCAGTTTCGTTCAATAAGGTAATAATTTTTGCCAGCATGATTATTTTATACTGAACACCCTACCAAGTCTATAGATAGCTCTGACAAAGTAACATGATATGATGGTTGAGGTTCAGAACAGCCCATACTACAAAGGTTTATATTCTTATAAAATTTGGCCTAAACTGCTTTACCTGATAGTCCTAACGGAGTAGTACAGTTAAAGATGAGTTGGTCATCCTTATAGTCCTATAATATAAGCCTTTGTAGGTCCATATCATTTGTTTTCAACATTTTATTATCAGATAGCATTGATAGTAAAAAAAATATCAGATAAAGACTGTTGAACGCAAACGATATGGACTAAAGACTGTTGAACGCAAACGATATGGACTAAAGACTGTTGAACGCAAACGATATGGACTAAAGACTGTTGAACGCAAACGATATGGACTAAAGACTGTTGAACGCAAACGATATGGACTAAAGACTGTTGAACGCAAACGATATGGACTAAAGACTGTTGAACGCAAACGATATGGACAAAAGACTGTTGAACACAAAGGATATGGACTAAAGACTGTTGAACACAAACGATATGGACTAAAGACTTGAACACAAACGATATGGACTAAAGACTTTTGAACGCAAACGATATGGACTAAAGACTGTTGAACGCAAACGATATGGACTAAAGACTGTTGAACGCAAACGATATGGACAAAAGACTGTTGAACACAAAGGATATGGACAAAAGACTGTTGAACACAAAGGATATGGACTAAAGACTGTTGAACACAAATGATATGGACTAAAGACTGTTGAACACAAACGATATGGACTAAAGACTGTTGAACGCAAACGATATGGACTAAAGACTGTTGAACGCAAACGATATGGACTAAAGACTGTTGAACGCAAACGATATGGACTAAAGACTGTTGAACGCAAACGATATGGACTAAAGACTGTTGAACACAAACGATATGGACTAAAGACTGTTGAACACAAACGATATGGACTAAAGACTGTTGAACACAAACGATATGGACTAAAGACTGTTGAACACAAACGATATGGACTAAAGACTGTTGAACACAAACGATATGGACCTACATTTAAGGTTTATATTTTAGTACTACTCATCCTTAATTTTGATATTTACAATAGATTATAAGTTACTATAATTTCAGAAATTTGTGTGTGCATTAATTACTCCAATTTGTTCAAAAATGGACATAAATGCGAGATTTATTATTGCAACTCCTGGAAATGCTGCAAACAAATGCAAGCCTATTTTGAAGAGATAGTTCGTTTTTAGTCTTTCCAAAGAGTATGTAGGTATAAACACCTACAAGTAGACTATGAGTTATAAACAAGACTGGATGACTTTGATGTTTAATTGATATGAGATGAAGATAGAAGGAGGACCCATTATCACCTGTCATGTAACTTTTTATGTAGGATTATCAAATAAAATGACATTTATCTACACAATTATACAGTTATCACTAGTTAATGGGGGAAATTTGAGTATTTGATGGAAGTTTAATTCTCTGTGATTAAATGATATTTGTGAATGAAATGTGTATATGAAAAGTAGATTGAAGTGTGTCTATGTAATTATAGGGAAGTTAATGTACTAAATATTAATAATAAAATTATATGTATTTATTGGGCGTGACATTTAAATGTTTTGTGATAATAGTAATGGATCTGTTTGAGTACTCAGAGTTTCCATATAACTATATTTGCTGGATTCTCTAGTGGCAGTTCAATTTTACAGCAATCAATTCCAAAAAATAAAATTATTTAAAATATTATTATTCAGTGAGGGAACCTCCTTTTACCTTATGATTGACTAAAACTGCATGTTATTATTAAAAAAGAAAACTGGCTCCTGGTGAGCTCCCGGTGAAGCCCTGACGTTTTTATCAATTTATTTAACAGTGATTGAAACTTTGAATTAAAAAAAGAAAAAAGAAAGAAACAAGAAACAACCAGGTTTTCTTAAACTGTATTCTTTTTTTTAACTGTAATTGAGGGTCAGCTAGTACCCATATTATTTCTTTATAAACATTTCATCATTAGACAAAGAAACATCAGACCTCATTAATCAATTTCACAAATAGTACTTCGTAGAGAGTTGTATGATTTTAGAAATGTTTCATCTAAATTTTAATGTATGATAAAATGCAGTCTTCATATAACCTTTGATGTTTCTTTTCATGGATGTACATTCTTTTTTATTATGAATTATCATTAAATGAATGAATGCATATTATTAATCACTGATCTACTAAGATCAGATTTGTATGTGAACTGATAGTAAGACAACTAAAGGTTATGAATACAGATTTTTATGGATGTTCACTTGTGCTATGTAGGAATTTGGCATACTCTTATGTAGGGTTGGAATGTTGGACTGGAATACAAAAAATGAATATGAAGAAATAACAGCTATTTGTTATGTCTTAATTTATTCATTTATTCAGAAGTGCCCTTTCTGAATGAATTATAGAAATTAGAGCAAAATTATCAGCAAAGTTTGGATTCAACTTTCTGCATTAATGTGAGAAGTGTTATTGTGTACTTAACCATCATTTGTTCTTTTACATATTGTCGTATTCACTTGTTTACTTAGAATATTGTTAATGTAAATCCATGTGTACCATTTAAGTTCATGTCAAAGTGACTTGTGTCCTGACAAGTTGCTGTAATTGTACGAAATTTTAGAAGGAAGGCGAAAGATACAAAGAAACATTCAAACTCATAAGTCGAAAATAAACTGCCATGGCTAAAAAAGGAAAAAACAACAGACAAACAACAGTATACAAAACACAACATAGAAAATTAGACTGAGCAACACGAACCCTACCAAAAAAATGGGGGTGATCTCCGGTGCTCCAGAAGGGTAAGCAAATCCTGCTCCACATGTGGCACCTGTCATGTTGCTCATGAAAGTACTAACCCGGTGATAAATCTTATTCAGTAGGTCACATTCGGGAAAAGGCACAGGATTAAAGTTACAACAATTGGAATATATCTGTCGTCATGTGTGAAACAGATATTCCATAGCGGTGAACCAACTCCATCCATAAAATTTATGAAGGAATGATTACAACATCACATATTTAGGTTTATTACTGAAGACTTTAATGAAATTATTCAAAAGGAAGAACTGAGCAATAAAAATGTTGGTGTTCCTTTGACATATTGTTATTTATCTTATTTCACAGACTTCTTGTTGGTACTAAAACATCAGCTTTATGTTTTGTTCTGCTTCTAAGTCAGCTTGTCTGGACAATGTGATTTGTTTATACATCTTTATTTTGAACAGAGCAGTCAGGTGTTGGTGATTTATGTGGCCTTCAGTCATTTCCAAGGTCGCCTGACATTGGACAAAGTCCAGCAAAAATTGTTTGGTCCAGTTAAGTGATATGCATTACTGGACCAAATGACCAGTAAAATTTTTAATTTTGTCCAAATTATATGTGTAAATGTCCTGTTTAAAAAAGTTTGTTCCAGTTAAGAATGGTTTACTGGACCAAATGTCCAGTTGATTTCTGAAAGCCTTGGGAACAACTGGGCCTCTTGTACTTTCAAGAATTTTAAGTTATTCCTGTTATCCTTTTCATTTTTGATGATGCCCTGTTTTCATTGTATTTTGAGGAACAGAATGATTTCTCCAGTCCATTACACCATACAACATTTTAGTGCATATCAGATGTTCTGCTGATGATACAGGTTTGCTATCAGTTAATAATTACATAGATAAAAGTCTTAGTGCTGTTATATACTTAATCAGTGTTATAAATCAAAAGCAGTAGCAGTATTGCTGGATAATCTTATCATATTCCATCAATTTCTTACAAATTAAACTCCCATTAAGAATTTCTTCTTTTTCAAACAGATCGAGATAAGTTACATAAAATTATTAGCTGCATGCAATTTACTGCAAACAAAGCTATTCTAAAATGAGAAAATAATTATGTTTTAATGTGCATGGCAGTAATTAATGCCAGGATCTGAATCAGAAACAAAAAATCCCAACTCTAGTGATAATAAAATTCATTTGTTCAAAAAGTTGTGAATGCTAGCGTTAGCTTGAATTATTCAATCTTTAAACGATGTCATCTTCCTCGGAATTGTGGAAACAGTATCATGCTCTCCTGGCACAGCGGTTTTATATAACTCATTTAATATTTTGGCTTGCAAAAATGATATCAACAAGAATATTATTAAACTGACGTGCAAAATTATCAAAGAATTCAACATGCGTCAAATATGATTTATATATAGATTAAACTATTTGAAGCCAGCATGATCAAAGAGACCAGCTAAATTTTTGTTACTTTATCTTTTCCCAAAAGTTCAAGAAGTATTCATTTTGAAGAAGTGCCATGTTTTTGTTAAAAGAGTCTATTAAAAAAAGCAAATATTAGCAGCATTAACCAATTTTCTTGCAAGTGGTTAATTCTATTATAATTTAGAATTGATCAATTTAAATACTTTCTGAAATAAAGTTGATGAAACCATGTGGAATTTAAGGTAGCCCTAAGCCCCACATTGATCTAATAATTTCTCATCTGAAAGGATAACACATACATGGCTTATACTGTATAAAACATTTAGTTATAATTGTGTAGCTGGTTTCATGAATTTATCATGTACCTATATGGATTTTATCACTGTTTCAAATACATTTAGGGAAATTTGTTATGGGCCGGCACTAAGCCGGTCCATTATATGATATGGGTATGAGATTGTTATATGATTTTCTGCGGATCTATAATTATTTTCTGTATATGCAAAATTAAAGATTTTATGTTAATTGAAATAAATACATTTTTTTATTAATTTTTATAAAGAAGAAGATGCAAAAAAAAAAAACTGAAACATATTTATAACAATGAATGTTCATTGTTTTATTATGCACAGAATGCGTGACCCATATTTGGGGAATTCCCAAACCAAGTTATTTTTCGAAATTTAAACAAGGTACCATGTTCTTACAAAAACTCATCGTCGGAAGATGGGAAATGATTTATAGTTTGCGATAATTTTTCACAAAATATTTTATAATCTGTTTTGATTATTATATATACAGTTTTCATCATTTAGAAAAATAATCATAATAAAGATATGTTTACTTTCAATGTAAACGATCTCGGGAGTTTTTATAGGTAACATGTTTCAGTAACTGAAAGTGATTTTCAAACCTCTCAAATATCCACTTGGTGTTTGTTAATACTTTGCAATTTTACTGCAACCAAACAGAAATGAAAACATTTTGTCAGGAATTTCTACGAAGAGAATAATTTGCTATACTGTCTGAAGCTTTCCGATTTTAGTTGTAGTATGTAAGCAGTTTTTAGTTTGTCGATACCCAATGAAAATATAAAGGGATATGGAGTAAATGTACATGAGACAATATTAATATCAATTCATGGTAAAACCCCAACGTTTTATTGTTGTCCTTCATCTTCAAGTCACCATTAGGCATTCAACAATGATCAATATTTCTCACAACAGGTAGTAAGTTCAAGTTGACCCCTCGCATCGGTTTGTGCAGAATTCATTGTTTAATATCATACAAAGCTACATTCATATTTTTATGACTATTTGTTGATACTTTTAAATTTCACCAAAACCAAATTGAAATGAAAACATTATGTCCAGGATTTATCAACCTTTACTGAGACGAATAATTTTACATTTGTTTGCTTTAAGATTTTTATATCTTTTGTCAAACGAAGTTGGGGTAGGGATATAGTGTTTCGTCTGTCCGTCACAAAGTTATAGTTCATCTATCTGTGGAAGTATAAGTCATAGTTCATGAGATTTTGTTCATAGATGCGTCCTGATAAAAATAAGGTAATGTTAACCTACATTTCATATATGAGTGACTGATTAAAGTTTGCCTTAGTGTCCATATCTGAGGTACAACTCGTGGAGAAATAATATTGTCAGTAGATGCGTCTTTAATAGTCAGGAGGGTCCTAAAAAGTATGTCATCTTGACATAAAATTCATTGATGAGTAAAGAGGTGAAAGGCTGCATTAAAGTCATATCTGAGATGAGGAATACAAATATTTTGTCAGTAGATGCAGCTTTGATAGTCACGAGTTTCAAAATCAAGTCTTGAAAATGAATAAAATGATATTCCATTTCATCAACTGCACTTAAAAGATATTTGATTTCATCAACTGCACAATAAAGTTATATTTTATAGCATTGAACATTTCTTGCAATTGAGGATTTAAGTCAACTCAATGTACAATCATATACAGATTGTTTATATAATATTTTGCACTTTTTTTACACCAAAAACCTCCATTTTTTCGGCCCAAAAATTTGGTGCGTGCACCAATTAACTCTCTTTCTTGATACTCTCAGACAGGGCCCCGAAATTAGTGGTTCTATATATAAAAAGATATTTAATATGAAGAGTTTATATAGGCAAATGGTAATAGATTGAGCCAAAAGTTTATATGGTCAATCCATAGAACTTTGAGGCAAGAGTCACACATTGTATTGGTTGGTGATTGGCACACTTATTTTGTTCGTCAGAATTATGATCCTTTTACCGATTGGTCGGTAATGATCCTTAACCAGTCAGTTGATTGTTTTCCTTTAACCAGTCATTCTATTATAATCCCTTAACCAGTCAGTTGATATTTTCCTTTAACCAGTTAGACCATTATGATCCCTTAACCAGTCAGTTGATTATTTTCCTTTAACCAGTTAGA
Source organism: Mytilus coruscus (assembly GCA_017311375.1). Taxonomy (NCBI): domain Eukaryota; kingdom Metazoa; phylum Mollusca; class Bivalvia; order Mytilida; family Mytilidae; genus Mytilus; species Mytilus coruscus. The sequence goes on from CM029596.1 coordinate 131,246,896, forward strand.
CCATAATGATCCCTTAACCAGTTGATTATTTTTCTTTAACCAGTTAGACCATTATGATCCCTTAACCAGTTAGACCACTATGATCCCTTAACCAGTTAGACCACTATGTTCCCTTAACCAGTTAGACCACTATGATCCCTTAACCAGTCAGTTGATTATTTTTCTTTAACCAGTTAGACCATTATGATCCCTTAACCAGTTAGACCACTATGATCCCTTAACCAATTAGAACATTATGGATCCCTTAACCAGTCAGTTGATTATTTTCCTTTAACCAGTTAGAACATTATGATCCTTTAACCAGTTAAGCCATTATGATCCCTTAACCAGTCCATCCATAATGATCCTGTATTTTCCGACTTTCTGGATATTTATTACCATGCTGAACAATTTTATTGTAACAATTAAGTTCTGATACGAGTCTGTCTCCATATTTTCATCACAATTTATCTTTAAATGTCTTCAACTTAATTGATGAAATATGCTATTTGTGGACAATTTTGAAAAATAGTACCTGTAACAATTCAGCACTTGTACTGTAAAGGGAGATAATTCTCCTGACAATCCAACTGTTGTGATTTTATGGCAAGACTGATTACATTTTTCATAGCCTGTGGTGTTATTTCTACTCTGTATTCATGTCCTCATTGTCAACTGCTTATATTGATTTTAGGTTTAATTCAAATCACTCTTGCAGAAAAAAATACATTTCATATAATATTGTGTGTCAAATGAGAATGAAAAACCAAATAAATTCCCTTTCATTTGATTACTCAAATGTGCAATAGGAAATTTTTATTTATTATCTGTATGTGTTCTCCTGTGGTACTTCAATCATCAGGTTTTGTATTGAATGTGTATTGGGGAAATTGTGGGAAGCTTAAGTCTACAAACGGTTTATTTGCAGAGCAATTTTCCCAAACCCCTCAAATTATCTTCCTCTGTCCACTAATGAATTCCATCTATTGGAATTTGAAATTGAAGCTTTTGTATGTTATTTGTTACATTTTCAAAGCATGCAAATTTCGGTGAAACAAAGTGGATATAATATGTACCAAACTGATGCCATTTTGATTCAGCGCCATTATTGTTTTATGTGATGACCTAACTGTACTTATCAAAGCACACTTTTAGTAGGCAATTAAAGTATCCCACATGTAATGCTTTGCTGTCACATAAGAATTGGGTAAAGTATAAAAAACAACATGATAGATTTTAATGTTTAAGGTGCCATTAAGGATAATAATATCTTGGGTTATGTAGGAGTGGGAGTTTGTCTTCCAGTTCATTCATGTTGACTCTAATTAACGCTGTTATATTGGCATGAGTCGTTTGTCCTTGTAAAATGTTTGTTCTGCCATTATAATATCAAGATTATTTTTAACATAGAAATTTTATCAATAAATCTCAGAACCTGAAAAATTTAAGGCAAAATGTAAAATAGGGCAAACTTGTTTTTGCTTTAAAAATTTGAAATCTTCCCTTTGGACTTATCACCTGCAGTGCAAAATCTCCCTCCGACTAAAAAAGTCACCCTATTTCCAGTATTATATTTCAATTTGCATGATTGGCTTGCCTGATGATCTTAGGTTAAAGTAATCTGCTGCATCTACCACTTATGAGGTTGACAGTTTGAATTTTGTTGGAATTTGTATGACAGAAATGGCTAGGGATGGACACGGGTCTGACAGTCAAAATCATTAATACACATGGTGTGACCATCAAAATGAGATTTATGCTTGACAGAATGTTTTTGTTACTGTGGATTCATTATTCGCGGGATAAGAATTTTCGTGGATTTCATTAATACAGGTGAACAACGAATTTATATGTTCAACGAAGTTTAAATTTTCTATAAAATTGTACGTAGACTTTGGCAAAACCATGAAACCATATGTTGACATTTAGTTGTCTTTGTGTCATTAGGTCGCTGTCTCACTGATCTATACCACACATCTCCATTTATTTATATCAATTGATGTAGCCACCAATGAACCATACCGCTATCATTAGGACAGATGTAAAAGGATCTGTGTTTCTGATGGCTATTGAAAACAATTGTTTTTGCTATCTTGTACAACAGATTTTTGTGATACAAGGGATTGTACATCTTGTTACCTATTGTGTCTGCAGTACCAATAAGGCCAAAAATAACATATAGACTGTTTGATGTTGCCGGCTACCTTCCCATCTAAAGCAGCTTACCGGAAAATTTTTATGACACAAATCAATAATTTTTTTTTAAAAGATATTTTCCTGCTCTAACCTTGTTTTCTTGTCTAAAACATGTAACTAATATGTTGTTGGCCAAAAAAAAAAAAAAAAAATATCCCTACCTACCTGCCCAACCCTACAAGGCATGATGAGTAGTAGGCAACATCACACAAAGGATTTCTTAAGGGTGGCCTAGCTGGTAATATGGTGCCATGAACATTTCATTGTGGATCCTATCAAGTACATATTTTCAAGGGAGACACTTGAGGACGATTAGCTTAAGGCAATAACTAAATGTTACGATTGTATAAGATTTTGAATAAGCACATGCCTGTTCTGTTTATAATTCTGCAATATGTCTGCCGCACTTTTGGCAGGTTTTCTTGTAGTATATTTTATTTTATTTCACATGTGTTACAATAACATGATGTTGATCTGTCTGTTCTGTTGAAAACCATGATTTGTATCTTTGAACTATATAGTGTTATTAATTCACATTTGTTTTTATACTGTCTACAGCATGCAGGCTAGCCAAAGCCATTGTGTTTTCTCATATATGGTTGTTTGTGTCTTGACCAACGAACTAGACAGTTGATCCAGTCATATCAGTCATCATATATTTTTGTGGGGAGAACAGTCTGTTTAACTGTTGCCTTTTTGAATTGATTGAGATGATTTATATTATGTTTGACACATCCTCCCTTATTTGTTTTCCAAGGACACAGAGACACCACTTGGAAAGTAAAGTGAAATGTCTGTATAGAGATACCCATGGATGAATAGCAATTTGATGTCGCCACTGAAATATCACCTATATGTTTAATGTCTAGAGAGATTGTTGACATGCTTGTAGAGTAAATAGCAGGTGTAATTAACAAGTTATTAATTACTAAAAAAAAATGTAGATCAATACTTATCTATGCCAATAAATCGGGATATGTATAAACAGTCTAATTCATATGTTGCCCACGCTCATAATCCACACGTAAAATATTTAATGTTTGCACATCATTGAAGAGTAAATGGTATCAGATTAAATAAGAAATAGATGTACTGAAGAATATCAGTGGATAGCACTCATATTGCTTGTAAGATGTACTTCTGATATCAGATTCAGACTGTCGATGTTTACAAGACATGAGTGCATGGCTTCCCTTTGATTTGAAGGGATACCATTTTCTGCGTAAAAACAATCATTTTGATACAAATTACTGTCACTTGTTCAGAGTTATAATTATGACACTAGAATGTGGAACATTTGTAAGAAGGGGAATAATATATATTTATAATTGCATGAAAAGTACATAGTAGAATAGTCATAAATTAGCCACTAAATAATTCTCCCCAATAGAGGGTTAAAGCTGTAATGTATTTAGCCACTGCAAATAATTCTCCCTAATAGAGAGTTGAAGCTGTAACGTATTAGCCACTAAATAATTCTCCCCAATAGAGGGTTGAAGCTGTTACGTATTATCCACTAAATAATTCTCCCAAGAGAGAGTTGAAACTGTAATGTATTAGCCACTAAATAATTCTTCCCAATAGAGGGTAGAAGCTGTAACTTAATAGCCACTAAATAATTCTCCCCAATAGAGAGTTGAAGCTGTAACGTATTAGCCACTAAATAATTCTTCCCAATAGAGGGTTGAAGCTGTAACGTATTTGCAACTAAATAATTCTCCCCAATAGAGAGTTGAAGCTGTAACGTATTAGCCAGTAAATAATTTTCCCCGATAGAGGGTTGAAGCTGTATTCTTAGTATATTCATTTGTCATGGCTTTTTTGTAGAAATTAAATGCAGCTTAAGTCTGAGTTATTTCAAGAAAATTTGGGTCTATTTGACATACATTTCAGTCTATTCCTTTGAACACCAAATATAGCTTAGCATCGTAACTTATCATTTCAAGCCATTTCATTTTAGTGAAACACATCAGTAATATTTATCCATTACAATTCCAGCTTAAATTCGGTATCTGCTATGGTAGGGCAACTATAGAAGATTCTTCTGGGCACATAAGTTAATTGTCTAATTGATTTGTGTAGATGGTTTGTAATCAGAATATCTTATCGTTCTATTTTTTTTATATAGCAGAGCGAGAAAAATAATAGCCCTTGGTAACACACTTTTTTACCCTACTGTTTCCAAGGTTATCAGATCACTTGATTTATCAAATATCAAGGTCAGCATACCATGTAATAGTACTGTATGGTTTATATTATGCTTGAAATCTGCAAAAGTCTGACCTTTGTTTAAAATGACATCTTCTGATTACATCACAGGAATCACCATCTTTTCTGGTACATTGTATTAGCTATCTGTTTTAATGTAGATATTCTGCTTGTCAGTATCAAGGAGTTGTCTATCTTCTGTCTGGGTTGCTTCCCTTGGGGTGTATAAAATGTGAAATCCGGTAGAAATTAAGAAAATGTTTGACGTCAAGAGTGGATGGTACAGTTAGAATTATGTATAATTTCTATCAAATGAGCTGTAAGTTGGAGCAATTGATTTAAGTGGAATATATTTGAGGGCATATTAACTTTTGGTGTATATGCAGTATCAACAGATAAGTTTAAAAAAAGCCTATCATAGCGATAGTTAAAAAATGTAGCTGATTCTTTTGCCTTATGTGACCTCAAATTGCAAAACCAATTTTCAGTAACTATATTTTCTCCAATATGTCCATGATTAAATAGATTTAATTAAACATATGTGTTAGCTCTATAACTGAACAAGTGAAACAGAAAATGAAGTTTATATTTACTCCTTTCATAATTAAGTTTCAGCAGTGTGGATTTTCCATAATGGTGTAACTCTTATACTTGTTAAACATAAAGTGAATTAGTTTGCTTAATGAAAAATCCAGGAGTTTGGCATCTATGGCTGATAATGATGGCATATTTCAGTGCTAAATACTGTGTAATTAATACAAAAGCAGGAAAGCCAGACAGAGTAATGAATAGGAACGTGAGAAAAAATCATACTTCTGTAGGTGTTTGAAGAATAGGTATTGAAATCAAGACAAATAATTGGCTTCTAGGGAGTTCAATAACAGTAAGAAAAATATTTACATCCCATTTCTACAGTGAATTTTCTTGGAGAACATTTAAATGTTTATGTCATCAGTGTAATAGAGAAGTAGATACAGATTTCATAATCTATTGTAGTCAGTAGGCTGTCCAGTTTGCTTAGAAATATGTGTCTGATGATTTGGTCTCACACTACCACTAGTTTCTGGTCATGTTTTTCTTTTAACTTAGATCAAAATTATAAGAAACACAAGCACCATATCTGTTAAATCTATGTTCAAAACAGGAAAAAATCTGATATTTCTTCCGATATAATCCCTAAGACTGAATAAACCATAGAGTTTAATTATAGGATAGTGATCTGTAGAAACAGATCTGCTATAAAACAATCAATGGACATTAGGATTTTAACACCCATTCCTTGGTTAGCAAACCATAAAGATTTATGGCTTCTTATCATTTATATATGGACTGGTGCTAAAAATCAATTAATGGTTACTAGTTTTAATATCCTTGTGTGGCTGTCAAGTTGGTATTGGTCATAAAAAAGAAAATTGGTGGAAGCAGCGACACCCAAGATGGTCATAATTGAGAGATTAGATTAGAACCTGATTTTTAATGGTCTTGCATAATGGTCTAACCAAATAACGCAAGTGTTGTTTTTAAAATTCAGACAGTATATAATGAATGGTCAGCTTCCTTTGTGCTGATTCAGGATATATTCTGGGGTGTAAGCATTTATGTGGTTTGATACTTTTAAATTTGTATTTGGTAGTTTTTAAATGGATTTTCGAAGGAAATATCAGTTATTAAGATTGGGATATACGGCGGGTGGACGGGCGGCTGCCAAACAGCGTCTCCACAATAACATGAAAACGCTTTAACAAATTTTTTTCAAATTTAAATATGTTGTTTCCTGAGACTTAATGAAGGTCTAGTTCAATTTTCAAGATTTTAGTATTTCTCCTTTTTGAGTTATCGCCATTTTTAATATCCAAAAGTGGTATTTTAAAATATTTTTCTCTTGTTATCATTTTATGACTAAACATAATGTCTTATCTTGCAATAAAAGTTGGAGTGACAGATTTATTTGAAAATTTTCTATTTCTTAAGTGGTGATGATTATAAGCTATATTATTTACATTATTAATTATTATTTAGATCTGGGTTATATCTTAGCATATGATAATCATTGGAGTGACAGATTTATTTGAAAATTTTCTGTTTCCTGATAAGATCTGTAGGACTGTATATATAAAGTTTGAAATTTACTAGTAGGACTGTATAAATGAAGTTTGAAATTAATGTTCATTATTAGACATTTTGAAGAAAATTAAGTCTCCCAAAACCATATATATTCTTACCCCCACCCCCCTTCAATTTGAGAATGTGCTTTTATCTTGTAAACAGTTGAGATCCCCACCCCTAAACCATATTTATTCTTGTATGGGACAATAAAACAAATCAAATGAAATATTGGGGGAGTCCCTGGGTTCACCCCCCCCCCCCCTTCTTTTTTGAAAACTTGTAAACGATCAAGATCCCCACCCCTTAACCATATATATTCTTGTATGGGACAAAAAAAACAAATCATATCAAATAATGGGTAAGACCCTTGAGATCACCCCCTTCTTTTTGAAAACTTGTCAAGATCCCCACCCTGAAACCATATGTATTCCTGTTCGTAATTTCAAGAAGATTTGGATGACATACAGGGTCAATCCATAGGCGTCACTTATGCATATCACAAACCAATGTGTACTGGACTTCGCCAATGTCAGGCAACCATGGGAATGACGAATTATTGGAGCTTTGTTTGCGAGACTTCGTAACAGCATCCTGTTACAATTATTTCTTGTTTGTTTTTTCGGCAATTACCCTGACAACTATAAAAGAAAGAGTGCAACAGTAGACTGTAAAAATGATCAGCAAAACAAACTCTACAAGTTGTATAGATTTTGAAAAGACATTGTATTAATGATAAATAAAATTTTGGATTTTTTTCTTCGTTTCTTTGATAAATTGTTTGAAGAATTTTGTGGCAAGTTTGATTGTTATTCTGTAAAAACTAATTTTCTGAATGCTATATTTTTTTTTGATGACGTGAACTCCATTAAAAACTAAGCTTATATTGTCTATTAATAAACATATATTTAGATTTCTGATTTTGGGCCCAGTTTTCAAGTTGGTCCAAATCAGGGTCCAAAATTAAACTGTGATTTCAACATAAATTGAATATAAAGAGGTTTCTTTGAAATGCTTAATCTAAACCTGTATTTCTTTTCATTAGTTATAAGATAATACCACATTGAGGTCCAAAGGGTCCTAAATTAAACTTTTGAATTCTTTGGTTCTTTGATGTGCTGATTCCAACAATGTTTGAGTGTTATCATATCTAATTTTAGAGAACTTAGTCATCACTGGTTGTTGTTATTATATTATTGATTATAATTTGAAAAATTGCATCATATCTTATTTTAGAGAACTATTTATCCAGTTTGAGTTATTTCCCTTTGCACCGAAAATATTATGGATAAAATTAACCTGTGCTTCATTTCAGCATAAATTAAATATATATGGGGTTGTTTAAAATGCTGAATCTAAACCTGTATTTAAATATTAGATTTTTGGGCCCAGTTTTCAAGTTGGTCCAAATCAGGGTCCAAAATTAAACTTTGTTTGATTCAACAAAAATTGAATTTATGGGGTTCTTTGAAATGCTGAATCTAACCATGTATTGAGAGATTTTGGATTGTGGGCTCCTTTATCAAATTGGTCCACATTGAGGTCCAAAGGGTCCTAAATTAAACTTTTGTCTGATTTCATCAAAAATTGAATTCTTAGGGTTCTTTGATATGCTGATTCTAATATGTACTTAGATTTTGGATATTGGACCATAATAAGTATTTAAATGTCCAATTTCAAATATTTCAGTTTGAGCACATTCATTTTGTGTCACAAACCTATGCTGTGTCAAATATTCAATCACAATCCAAATTCAGAGCTGTTTTAAGCTTAAATGTAGTGTCCATACTTGCTCAACTGTTCAGGGTTCGACCTCTGCAGGAAAATCCGGTTTGCTGTCACTCTGACAGCCTCTTGTCTTTATATATGATATTTTTATAGCATGTATGAAAATCTTAATTCCACAGTTACTAATCAGTAGCTTAATAGAATGGTAAAAGTACTGGATACTGTATCTGAAGGCTTGGGATATGTTACCTATCTTTATGCACTACACATATCTTTAAAAAAAATGAATTACACAGGTGTTATAGTGTAACGTTTAAAAAGTATCTTTATAAAAACAAACTGTGGAACTCTTAAACTATGGGCCACAAATTGTCAAAAAATATCATAAAGACTGTAAAAGCTATGGTTCTGCCGCTATATAAAAACTGACATAATACTTTTTAAACCAGTATATACATCTAAAGTTGTGGACATTTAGAAATAATGGATACTAGTGTAGTAAACCAAAATTTACTGTTTTATTAGAATATTCATTGAAATATAACAGTAAAAAAAATAGAAACAAAGATTTATCAGTTGATACCAAAAAAAAAAAAAAAAAAATATTTAGTCTGTAGGAGTTCACGTTTCACTGTACATTGAAGAAGTTTTTTTATTTCATTTCATAAAAAGCAATATCTATTTCTCAAATTAAGGGTTGATCAGGAATAAGGGGAGCAGGAGGTGGAAATCAGTAGAGTAGGGGGCCAAAAAAAAGGGGGATATGCTGGTTAAGTTTCTTTGACCAATGTTCGTCTGGGAGTAAGGAGGGAGGGGAATGAAAGTTAGGGGCAGGAAGTGTGAATCAGAGACCCCCCTGTCCACCCCACCCTCCAAGTTATAGTATGCTCTGATGGTCTCGTCATAGCCAATTGAAAAGCAAGAAGTACCAGGAAAATATTTGGTATTGGTTTAGGGGTTCAAACCTACACCCCCTGGTGAACAGTTGATGCCATTTCTCTTATGAGGTATTAAAGCCAAGTCGGAGAGATGGAAAGGAAGTTATTACAGGAATGGAGTTAATTCTTTGAATAAGATTATAATTTAAAAGAGATCGGAACTTTTGTGTTAATTAACATTCCTAAAAACGAATTTACACATTTAATTGATGTTTGTGTTTCCATATTTTACTTAGAAAATAAAAAATAAATCATGGGATTGCAGTTAAATTTCCACTATATTTCCTCTATAAATAAGGTAATGAAAGAAATTTTGAAGGTTTTCTATCTTTTAACACCGATTGACTAGGTATAAAACCTTAAAAAAAAACTAATGACTTGTAATTTATATGTTTTGATAGGATGAAAATCAATTGTTAAATTATAACATTAGATTGCTGGATGATGTGATTGATTTATAAAGTGTGATTAGACATGAAGATATCATACTAAAGTGTGATTAAGTGATAACTGTCAGATAGAAAATGGAGGTTACTATTTGTTTCACGGATGTATTGATTTAGACCAAATTTTGTTAAAATTAAAGGAAATATGGGGTATACAATGAGATAGCAACCTGACAACACAGAAAACCAAAAGATATCTACTGTATATGGATGTTGAAATAGTTTTAGTATAGATAAACCTTGAGGACATTAAGCCCAAATGGATGTATCTACCATAATTTACACCAAGATATTACTGTCAATGCAGAATGATAGTTTTCAATAATTTAGGAGGGGACTCTTTCAGCGATTTGACCATATGTTATTGAAAAGCATGATAAATGCAGAGTTGATTCCAACAATGTTTGAGTGTTATCATATCTAATTTTAGAGAACTTAGTCATCACTGGTTGTTGTTATTATATTATTGATTATAATTTGAAAAATTGCATCATATCTTATTTTAGAGAACTATTTATCCAGTTTGAGTTATTTCCCTTTGCACCGAAAATATTATGGATAAAATTAACCTGTGCTTCATTTCAGCATAAATTAAATATATATGGGGTTGTTTAAAATGCTGAATCTAAACCTGTATTTAAATATTAGATTTTTGGGCCCAGTTTTCAAGTTGGTCCAAATCAGGGTCCAAAATTAAACTTTGTTTGATTCAACAAAAATTGAATTTATGGGGTTCTTTCAAATGCTGAATCTAACCATGTATTGAGAGATTTTGGATTGTGGGCTCCTTTATCAAATTGGTCCACATTGAGGTCCAAAGGGTCCTAAATTAAACTTTTGTCTGATTTCATCAAAAATTGAATTCTTAGGGTTCTTTGATATGCTGATTCTAATATGTACTTAGATTTTGGATATTGGACCATAATAAGTATTTAAATGTCCAATTTCAAATATTTCAGTTTGAGCACATTCATTTTGTGTCACAAACCTATGCTGTGTCAAATATTCAATCACAATCCAAATTCAGAGCTGTTTTAAGCTTAAATGTAGTGTCCATACTTGCTCAACTGTTCAGGGTTCGACCTCTGCAGGAAAATCCGGTTTGCTGTCACTCTGACAGCCTCTTGTCTTTATATATGATATTTTATAGCATGTATGAAAATCTTAATTCCACAGTTACTAATCAGTAGCTTAATAGAATGGTAAAAGTACTGGATACTGTATCTGAAGGCTTGGGATATGTTACCTATCTTTATGCACTACACATATCTTTAAAAAAAATGAATTACGCAGGTGTTATAGTGTAACGTTTAAAAGTATCTTTATAAAACAAACTGTGGAACTCGTAAACTATGGGCCACAAATTGTCAAAAATATCATAAAGACTGTAAAAGCTATGGTTCTGCCGCTATATAAAACTGACATAATACTTTTAAACCAGTATATACATCTAAAGTTGTGGACATTTAGAAATAATGGATACTAGTGTAGTAAACCAAAATTTACTGTTTTATTATTTATTTATTTTTATTTTGGTGTTTTAACGCACTTTTAAACACCGCTGGGCTATTCAAGGCCAGTTTTATTGGTGGAGGAAGGCGGAGCCCGGAGAAAACCACCGACCTTGATAGGAAAACTGACAATCCTAGTCAATTAAGATTGAGTCGAGTGCAAGCGGGTTCGAACTCACAACCTCAGTGTTGACTGGCTAGTGATTACAGTAGTAACTACTTAGACCACTCGTTACGAGGCCCCACTGTTTTATTAGAATATTCATTGAAATATAACAGTAAAAAAAAAAAAAAAGATTTATCAGTTGATAAAAAAAAAAAAAAAAAAAAATATTTAGTCTGTAGGAGTTCACGTTTCACTGTACATTGAAGAAGTTTTTATTTCATTTCATAAAAAGCAATATCTATTTCTCAAATTAAGGGTTGATCAGGAATAAGGGGAGCAGGAGGTGGAAATCAGTAGAGTAGGGGGCCAAAAAAAAGGGGGATATGCTGGTTAAGTTTCTTTGACCAATGTTCGTCTGGGAGTAAGGAGGGAGGGGAATGAAAGTTAGGGGCAGGAAGTGTGAATCAGAGACCCCCCTGTCCACCCCACCCCTCCGAAGTTATAGTATGCTCTGATGGTCTCGTCATAGCCAATTGAAAAGCAAGAAGTACCAGGAAAATATTTGGTATTGGTTTAGGGGTTCAAACCTACACCCCCTGGTGAACAGTTGATGCCATTTCTCTTATGAGGTATTAAAGCCAAGTCGGAGAGATGGAAAGGAAGTTATTACAGGAATGGAGTTAATTCTTTGAATAAGATTATAATTTAAAAGAGATCGGAACTTTTGTGTTAATTAACATTCCTAAAAAACGAATTTACACATTTAATTGATGTGTGTGTTTCCCATATTTTACTTAGAAAATAAAAAAATAAATCATGGGATTGCAGTTAAATTTCCACTATATTTCCTCTATAAATAAGGTAATGAAAGAAATTTTGAAGGTTTTCTATCTTTTAACACCGATTGACTAGGTATAAAAACCTTAAAAAAAAAACTAATGACTTGTAATTTATATGTTTTGATAGGATGAAAATCAATTGTTAAATTATAACATTAGATTGCTGGATGATGTGATTGATTTATAAAGTGTGATTAGACATGAAGATATCATACTAAAGTGTGATTAAGTGATAACTGTCAGATAGAAAATGGAGGTTACTATTTGTTTCACGGATGTATTGATTTAGACTAAATTTTGTTAAAATTAAAGGAAATATGGGGTATACAATGAGATAGCAACCTGACAACACAGAAAACCAAAAGATATCTACTGTATATGGATGTTGAAATAGTTTTAGTATAGATAAACCTTGAGGACATTAAGCCCAAATGGATGTATCTACCATAATTTACACCAAGATATTACTGTCAATGCAGAATGATAGTTTTCAATAATTTAGGAGGGGGACTCTTTCAGCGATTTGACCATATGTTATTGAAAAGCATGATAAATGCAGAGTATCCAATTTCATTTAATGATATTTTGGTGTAAATTAAATTACAGGTTATAAGTTTTTGAGACTGGACTGAGCATTGAAACGGTTATATGTTAAGGTTTTGAAAAGGAATATATTTTAGAGCGAGATCAAATATTTTTTATAGAAATTGTTTAACATAATGTTTCATTACATTCTTTTTGAAAGTAGTATTGTGAACAAATTAGACTTAAAAGATGGATTTATCTTTGGTTATTAATAAACAGAGTTGTGGGGTATACTACAAAATGACAGCAACCCAATGGCACAAAAACCAAAAGACATCTAAATTTAGAATATGGTCTTCAACAACAGACAGGGGTCTTCTTCACATAATAATCAAAGACCTACCATCATCACCAAATTCCCCAAAATACCAAAGAAGAAGATATATAACACAAACAACCAATAATGTCAGAGGTTTCAGGACAAGTGCATAAATATTTGGCAGCAGGGTTAAACTTTTTATGATTGATTGATGGCTGCTCAACATCCAATGGCAAATATAATATATGCATATTGTGGATGATCTAATGGTAATGTCAATGAAATATGAGGTTACAATTTTTGTTATACAAGTCTGGTGAGCTTGAGTCCTTTTTATACGACCGCAAAAAAATTTTTGTGGTCGTATATTGGTATGACGTTACGCCGTCCAAGACGACATTGGTTTTCGACTCTAACTTTAGTTTAAGTGAATGGATCTCTATGAAATTTTACCATAAGGTTCAATATCACAAAAGGAAGGTTGGGATTGATTTTGGGGTTATGGTACCAACAGTTAAGGAATTAGGGCCAAAAGGGCCAAAATAAGCATTTTGTAACTTCCAGACATAACTTGTGTGTTAGTGTATGGATCTCTGACATTGTACCACAAGGTTCCATATCACAAAGGGAATGCTGGGATTGATTTTGGGGTAATTGCCTCAAAATTTTAGGAATTAGGGGTCAAAAAGGGCAAAAACAAGCATTTTCTAGTTTCATGACAATAACTTGTAAGTGTATGGATCTTTCTGAAATTGTACTACAAGGTTCCATATCACAAAGGGAAAGCTGGAATTGAGTTTGGGGTAATTGCCTGAAACGTTTAGGAATTAGGGGCCAAAATAAGCATAAGCATTTTCTAGTTTCCAGACAATAACTTGTGTTCAAGTGTATGGATCTCTGAAATTGTACTGCAAGGTACCATACCTCAAAGGGAAGGCTGGGATTGAGTTTGGGGTGATGAATCATAAGGGGTTCAAAAATTTGGGGATTTTTTTTCCCTTTTTTTCCTTTTTTTTTTTTTTTTTTTTTTCTTTAAAATTTTCCATTTTAAGTTGGTTATTTCTGATTTATATTTAAAAGCAAATAATAATGATATGGCAGGAGATACACACCAAACAGGATGTGTAAATTATTATATAATAAGTATTGTGCAATAGCAAGAAATTTTCAATTGCACAGTATTGCGCAATAGCAAGAAATCTTCAATTGCACAGTATTGCGCAATAGCAAGAAATATCCAATAGCACAATATTGCGCAATAGCAAGAAATTGTCAATTGTACAGTATTGCGCAATAGCAAGAAATATTCAATTGCACAGTATTGCGCAATTGCAAGAAATATTCAATTGCACAGTATTGTGCAAAAAGAAGATACTTTGTATAAATTGCTTATTTCTTGACCAATTTCAATGGGTTTTATTCTTGAACTCTTGGGGTTCTTTAATATGCTGAATCTAACTGTGTATTAAGTTTTGGATTTTGGGCCCTGCTTTTAAATTGGTCCACATTGAGGTCCAAAGGGTCCAAAATTAAACTTTGTTTGATTTCATCAAAATTGAATTATTGGGGTTCTTTGATATGCCGAATCTAACCGTGTATTTAGATTCTTAATTTTGGTCCCGCTTTCAAATTGGTCTACATTAAGGTCCAAAGGGTCCAAAATTAAACTTAGTTTGATTTTAACAAAATTGAATTTTAGGGTTCTTTGATATGCTGAATCTAAACATGTATTTAGATTTTGATTATGGGCCCAGTTTTCAAGTTGGTCCAAATCGGGTCCAAAATTAAACTTTGTTTGATTTCAACAAAATTGAATATATGGGGTTCTTTGATATGCTGAATCTAACCATGTATTTAGATTTTGATTTTGGGCCCTGTTATCAATTTTTTTCACATTGAGGTCAAAAGGGTCCAAAATTAAACTTTGTTTGATTTCATCAAAATTGAATTATTAGGGTTCTTTGATATGCCGAATCTAACTGTGTATTTAGATTCTTAATTTTTGGTCCCGCTTTCAAATTGGTCTACATTAAGGTCCAAAGGGTCCAAAATTAAACTTAGTTTGATTTAACAAAATTGAATTCTTAGGGTTCCTTGATATGCTGAATCTTAACATGTATTTAGATTTTTGATTATGGGCCCAGTTTTCAAGTTGGTCCAAATCGGGGTCCAAAATTAAACTTTGTTTGATTTCAACAAAATTGAATATATGGGGTTCTTTGATATGCTGAATCTAACCATGTATTTAGATTTTTGATTTTGGGCCTCATATCAACTTTGTCCACATTGAGGTCAAAAGGGTCCAAAATTAAACTTTGTTTGATTTCATCAAAAATTGAACTCTTGGGGTTCTTTGATATGCTGAATCTAACCATGTATTTAGATTTTGGATATTGGACCAATAGGTGAATGTCCAATTTAAATTTTTAAGTTCTTAGACCACATTCATTCTGTGTCAGAAACCTATGCTGTGTCAAATATTTAATCACAATCCAAATTCAGAGCTGTATCAAGCTTGAATGTTGTGTCCATACTTGCCCCAACTATTCAGGGTTCGACATCTGCGGTCGTATCAAGCTGCGCCCTGCGGAGCATTTTATTTTTACGTACTTAGAGACAAAAGATAACTGTTAGTCTGAGGGAAGACATGTCACCCTTACCACACTCTTCTTAACCACTGAGCAACAGTGTATGCCCTTATCTGCTAAATACAGCATCTGAAGATGCAGCAACTAAGATCACACTCTTCTTTACCACTGAGCAACAGTGTATGCCCTTATCTGCTAAATACAGCATCTGAAGATGCAGCAACTAAGATCACACACTTCTTTACCACTGAGCAACAGTGTTTGCCCTTATCTGCTAAATACAGCATCTGAAGATGCAGCAACTAAGATCACACTCTTCTTTACCACTGAGCAACAGCCCTTATCTGCTAATACAGCATCTGAAGATGCAGCAACTAATATCACACTCTTCTTTACCACTGAGCAACAGCCCTTATCTGCTAAATACAGCATCTGAAGATGCAGCAACTAAGATTTGAAAGTCTTTGGTTTTGACCCACAATTTTCTGCATTTGACAAGTGTGTGAACAAGTGTGCAAGACCCCATATTGAGGATGTTTACTCCGTATCCTTTTTAATTCATAGATCTGAAATTCTGAACGAACACTCAGCTGGTTTCCTCATGTTCCAAAAATTAAAGGAATATGGAAAGTTATAATCAGTGGTTGATATTTCTGACCTAAAAAAATAAAATGTCATTTCTTGTAAATTTGTTGAAGAACTAATTTAGCCTTTAGAAAACTAATTTCAGCAACCAGACAATTCTTATAGGAAGTTTTTGAATGATGATATATCAAGATTGATCGATATCTGTCATCAAAATCATATTAAGTTAAAAATAAATGTCATTCTTTAATTTAATTCTGTGGTAATTGAATTTAATGATTATTTAATTTGGTTTTGTCTTAAATTATGCAATTGGGAGACACCTTTTGATGTATATCTTGTCATTGGTAAATTAAGATTGACAACTCACTTGAACTGCTGTGGTGTAAAAAGTGGAAGACAGTATTGGAAAAAAAACCTCAGCTTACAGCATGTAGATCCATGTAAGATAGAGAAAACAGCTCTCAAAACAAATCAATAAATATCAGTTGGCTCCAGAACTTTTGCTGGGATCTACAATTTTAAAGGGTCTATTTTGTGAGGGGGGACTTTCATCTATCATTGGAGTATAAAATGTAAACATATTAGAGTATGTGGTTTGATTGCCAATAAAACAACAGCTAACCAAAGGCCAAAGAACAAGCATGATGAGTGATTGATTGATTGTTGGTGTTTTACACCACTTTCAGCACTCTTAATTTATTTCATGGCAGCTAGCTTTTATTGGTGGAGGAAGCTGGAGTGCCTGGAGAGAACCACTGACCTCAACCATGTAGATATTTTTAGTTCACTTAAAAGAGTTACCGTATTGTTAGCATAATTCTCATCATATTGCGTGCAATGTCTGCAACCATGTACAAAAATAGTTTCCTCTGAAGGTACTAGGCCAATTCCTGGAACCAAACTTTGCCACAGTCATCCTTGGGTTATAGTGTCTGATGATCCCACCTGACAACTGACATGACAATCAAGACTAGAAATAAAACATAGGGTAAAATGCACATATTGTCTGTTGAAACTGCCATTGGGTAGATTTTTTTGTTGTGTTCCTGTGTCAATGATAGTAACTCATCTATTTTTCACATTAATTTTATCAAAATTTTCTAAATATTTTTAAGTTGAAAAGTAAATAACTTTTTTATGTAGATTTATTATAAACTTCTGATTTTAGTCATTTCATTTTGCAGTTTTCTTGTGATAAGTTTAATAAGATAGAGAGCTGCTGTCTCTTTTTAACTAATTGAAAATTAGCACACTGTGACTTTTTAAATGTTTGTTAGTATGGTTATTATAGCCAATTGGACTTTAAAACATTTACAATGACGAATCTAATATCACTTGGTGTTATTCACCACAAAGTTTTATCACAATTCATCTTCATTCTGAAGCAATTTATTTTATACCTTTATTTTAATTATTCTTAGAAATCAATCTCAAATGTTAGTTTTTGTTTGTATATTTATTTGAAACAAAGATCAAAGTTGTTATCATTGAACTGTAAAAACTATATTCATCCATTTTAGTCCTATCTTTATTACATGTCTTTGTCTGGTAAACTGACAGACCTTGACATTTAAGATACATTAAGACAAAAATGTTGTGATTTTTTCCATTATATAAAATACAAAAAAACTGTTTTTGTAAAATCAATACAGTTAAGGCACCTGAAAAATATGAATGTTGAGTCTTGGATTCAAATAGAATTTAAAATTCTAACTTCCAATTGTTTTGTCTCCCTGACATAACAGAGTTGATAGATTATGAATACAGGATTTTTTTTATCTTGTGTATTCACACTTTAATTTATCTTCATCTACTCTGAAGATACTCAACCAAAAGCAACAGAACAAAATATTTTAAAAAAAGAAATTTACTTCCATTTTTTATTATTTGATATTTTGATATGTGTATCAATGTTTTTGGAGTTTGCCTTGAGACAAATAGGGCTATTGCATGATGGGATAGGTTTATCATTGATAACATCTAAGGCTCTTCAAATCTTAAAAAACAAAACCAATAGAACATAATATCCAACAGAAAAGGAGGCCTTGGTGGCCATAGTTGTCTAAGTAGTTCATCTACAGTGGTCATTTTCTTGTTGACACTGAAATTAAAGGAGATTGTACTCTGCTTGTGGCAGGTGCATACTACTATGATCTAAATTGACTTAGGATTGCAAGTTTTCCTGCAGAAGGTCACTGGCTCTCTCCAGGTACTCTTGCTTCTTCCACATATAAAATCTGCCACAATTATATAGCTAAAAGTGGTGTTAAACACCACCAATCAATCAACCAATAGAAAAAATTGTGTTATGTACCTTTCATGTTGATTTCATGGGGTAACGGGGAAAACAAAGATTGTGTCATAAGCTATACTGAAAAATTTTGAAATTCAGCAGCTTACATACATATCTGTCATGGCAACGTTAGCAGTGGGACTTGTAAAAAGTTGATGCCCTCCCCATTCCCTCAATTTGCCTTTGGAAGATTTTAGTCGGGAGCCTTTTCAGTGGTTGTTTTTGTTTCATTTATCAGTGGGTTTTTTTTTATCGATTTTAAGGAACTTTTGTTGATGGCTAAGGTTTTTGTTGGTTTCAGTTTTCTGCTTTAAAGGATATAGAGATAGTTAAACTTCCATGTTGAATAATTATCAATTACTTTGTTATGTTTGTGTTCAATGAAAACAGTCATTATGAACAAATGCTTCAGCTTTCTAGACTTAATCTGTAAAAAGATGTTTCTGCACAAAAACAGGAAATGAGGAATTTATTTACAACTTGATCGCTATTTAAAGTCTAAAAACACCAAATACGGTTTTACATCATCCTAAAATACCGGAACTTAAATTTCCAATAAAGCAGGCTTAGTTTGCTTGTAATTGCAGTATTGAATGGCAAGGAATAGGAATTGCTTAATTGAAGCAACTTTTATTGAATTGACTTTTCTAAAATTGAGTCTACAGGATAATTATCAGTAAACAGTAAAACTATATTTGAACAGGAACCCAGTCAATATTGAATTGCAAACAAACACTCAAATGATTAAGATTTGCTCAGATGTTACCTACTAGATCAATGAAATACTGAAATAATACATCACTTGTTTGAAAGGAGGAAATACTAATGTTATAAAAGTAAAAAGAAAAAGCCAAAACAAAAAAGTCCGGTCACCCTGTATGAAATAATAAAATTTTGATGTTTGATAATGTGATTAAGGATAGTCTATTAACAATTTATACAGGAACATTTTTATATGATTTGAAACTTTTGGAGGTTTTAATTTATGTTAAGAAGCCACTATAGTGTCATTTCCCCCAAACATTTATGATTTAAACTCTCACTGGATACATTAAGTTACAGCAATACACCTTATTGCTATTTGTCCGCCATTGCTGGACATCACAGGTTCCTGTAAAATTTGACGTCATAATACAAAATATCTGACGCCACAATGGAAAAATGATTGTTGTATGACGTCAATAGTTCAAGCGGGACAGATTCTTGGGTCAGCCGGGAATAGCGATAAGGTGTATAAGGAAGTAAGATAAGTTGTCCATCATGCCTGTCACTGTATCTTCACATTACAATTTCCATAAGCATGGTGGTATATCTTTAGATTTTGTAAATTCTGAATATTTAAGAATTCCCTGAAAAAAGTGTTACAAGTACATTAGCTTCAATTAATCCACCCTGCCTAAAAAATCAAATGCTGTAAGATCACTTCATATGTAAGTTTGGCAGATTCAGATCTTTCCATTGACGGAAGATATTGATAAAATGCATATCTCTTTCCTTTAAATGACGATCTACCTCATGTCATCTTGGCCTATTGTGTAATTCCTGATGGGAGATCGTGACAAATAGATTGTTTCAGTATTGACTTGTCGATCACTGTCAGGGAGTTGTAGCTAGACCAAGATCAGAACGCTTGATTAAAAGCAGCATTAGTGATAGTTTCGATTAAAAATCTACGGAACAGAGCATATCAGACAAGTGACTAGCTAAAATAGAGGAATCCATTTACGGTGGACTTGAATGATTTGCTACATTGATCAAGAATTGATAGAGATGATAGAATCAGATTTATAGATATCGACATTTGTTCCTGCATTGTAAATCATGTAAAATCAAAATGCTTTTTTGTTCTTCTTGTTAGTTTATCCCTCTGCAATTGGGGTATGGTGGAATTTTTCATGTGACAACAAGGGTACACAGAGTTCAAGGTTGTTAGCACGACTGATCTTCACGTGACCTTCATTTCATGCCGAAGTGACTTTGGTTATTTTTACAATTTCTCGTAGACCTATGCTAATATATAGCATATTTATTAACATTTAGGTAACTCCGCTGAGCTTCAAGTTTCACTAAATGGAGATTTAATTCAAAATTTAAAGATATTTCAATTCTAAAATACAATGTTGTTTTTTACAACATTTCATTTGGTTCTTTGTGGCCAACATTTTTAGCATAAATGTTTTTAAGATGTGATGTTCGTGTCATCCAGACACTTATCTATTTTATTTTCTGATAATTTGGCCCATATTTATAGATGATATAAAGTGAGCTATGAATATCTTTATTTTAATGTTTGCCCAATTGAACTATTGTGTAACTCCTGTAAGGAGATTTCTAACAAATAGATTTCTACATATTAAATTGTCGATTGCTGTCAGTTTGGTAGATAGACCATTATCGGGAATGTTTGATTGGAAGTGCCTTTTTACCAAAGTTATTTATCAACTGGCATCCCAAGACCTGATTCATTTGTTACGAGGCAAAAGTGACAAGCTAGAATTCCTAGCTTCATTACGTGGTTGTATGGCTGTACTTAAAACATTATCATATCGATTCTTCTGTGTTAAAGAACAATATTCAAGGATGTATATTGTTAGTCAACACAAGATGTTACCTGCAAATCAATAGGAAAATCGTCAAAGAGTCCGTTCTGTTCAAGATTTTAATAAAGCCAAAGCTGATAAAATCATCGGATTAAGATATGAAAATACCGCTATGAAAATCTCGGTCCCGGTTAAAAATCTATAATACTGTTGATAGGAATGTGTCATCAGGTATAGATTTGGATTTATTTAAATCAAAATGTGAAAGATTATTGACTTTTTTTGAAAATATTTGATCTGTTAGTTTTAAATGTCAAATTGATTTAATTGTATAAAACCTGTGAATTCTTCTTCTTACCTTTAGGATATAAAATATCAAAAGAGTTAAAAATGAAGAGTTTGATTTATTTGGTTTGTAAAGTATTCTTGCTTCTCAATGATTGAAAGTTAAGGCACATATAAGGTTTCTTGAAGAATTCTTGATGGACCGTATGAATGAAAACCTAAGCAATGGAAATGTGTAACCTAAATCTATTTATTAAATTGGCACAACATTTCTAGATTTATTTTTTTATTTATATGTACTTTCAGCTATGAATTGAATGGTAATTATTTAATAGGTAAAATTAGTAAAACAACTTTTGAAGTGTTTAGGTATTTAACTAATTTTCAAATTTGAGGGTTTGAGCTTTTCTAATGAAGTTTAATCCAAAAAGAACTTGCATGTCATTTGGTCTCTGGTGGAGAGTTGTCTCATTGGCAATCATATCACATCATCTTATTTTTATATTCATACACACAATATTTATTAAGTGCTTTTCATTGACACTTGTGGAGCTTAATATGGATGTGCTGTAACAGGACCCTTCCAACCATCTACTTCATAAAACATTACAATGTAAGGCCTTTAATTACTACAGATATGTATAACAAACAGAAGGGGAGGTGGAGAGATCCTCAAGATGGGTCATAAAATGCCTTATAACTATTATTGTTCAACCCCCACCAACCCCTTTTTTCACACCAAAAAAGTGTATTAATTATTAAAAAAAAGTTACAAAAAGGGAGCAAAATTGAGTTTTTCTGTTTCCAATGAAGGAGATATGTGAAAGTCTCAGATATTGTTTTACAGAGTAAGTTTTGCCCTTCCAAAACTACTTAAAAGATGTAAAGGATACTAATAAGATATCTATTGAAAAACTCATGTTTTACATCACTCTTACTACATAGACTCGTGTTTTACATCACTCTTACTACATAGACTCATGTTTTACATCATAAACTCATGTTTTACATCACTCTTACTACATAGACTCATGTTTTACATCACTCTTACTACATAGACTCATGTTTTACATCACTCTTATACATAGACTCATGTTTTACTTAACTCATGTTTTACATCACTCTTACGACATAGACTCATGTTTTACATCACTCTTACTACATAGACTCATGTTTTACATCACTCTTATACATAGACTCATGTTTTACATCACTCTCACGACATAGACTCATGTTTTACATCACTCTTACTACATAGACTCATGTTTTACATCACTCACTACATAAACTCATGTTTTACATCACTCTTATACATAGACTCGTGTTTTACATCACTCTTATACATAGACTCATGTTTTGCCTCACTCTTACTACATAAACTCATGTTTTACTACATAAACTATGTTTTTATCACTCTTATACATAGACTCATGTTTTACATCACTCTTATACATAGACTCATGTTTTACATACTACATAAACTCATGTTTTACATCACTTTATACATAGACTCATGTTTTACATCACTCTTATACATAGACTCAGTGTTTTACCTCACTTACTACATAAACTCATGTTTTACATCACTCTTACTACATGCAGAAATTCCAAAAGCAAATTATTATAGGTGGAAATTTTGATAGCATCCTATGATTATTTGCTGCTAAAACACTGCTATTTCTGTGGAAACATTGACTTTCATAAGTTTTGAAATAAACGAAAAACTGCCTCCTTCAACCAAATCATTGTTGAAAGGCCATAAACTTATTAATGTTCTTAAAACAGACTTAAAAATAGCTGTGAAATTAAAGATCCACCAGAGAATACAAAAAATTTGCATGCAGACACAAGATCAGGGCCTTATTGTAAAAATGAAATCAAATGCCAGACCTTTGCTTAGCCTCAGGGTAATTTAGGACCTCGTAACTTTTTATGAATTTGACATCCGTCATAATAACTACATGTGTGAAGTACCAGTCAATATTCATCAGAATTAACAACCAAAATATGGTTATTTAATATCCCAAGGCAGTCTTAAAATCTTCTCCTATGGACGAAATTATTAAATCAGAGAAATAGGTTGTCAACAAGAGGCTATGATCGGAATTATATAGATCAGCTCAGAGATTATGAGAATAAATCATCTGTGTTAGATATTAGCAGTGGGATGTATTCATTTTGTAGGATCCCAAGACCTGATTCATTTGTTACGAGGCAAAAGTGACAAGCTAGAATTCCTAGCTTCATTACGTGGTTGTATGGCTGTACTTAAAACATTATCATATCGATTCTTCTGTGTTAAAGAACAATATTCAAGGATGTATATTGTTAGTCAACACAAGATGTTACCTGCAAATCAATAGGAAAATCGTCAAAGAGTCCGTTCTGTTCAAGATTTTAATAAAGCCAAAGCTGATAAAATCATCGGATTAAGATATGAAAATACCGCTATGAAAATCTCGGTCCCGGTTAAAATCTATAATACTGTTGATAGGAATGTGTCATCAGGTATAGATTTGGATTTATTTAAATCAAAATGTGAAAGATTATTGACTTTTTTTGAAAATATTTGATCTGTTAGTTTTAAATGTCAAATTGATTTAATTGTATAAAACCTGTGAATACTTCTCTTCTTACCTTTAGGATATAAAATATCAAAAGAGTTAAAATGAAGAGTTTGATTTATTTGGTTTGTAAAGTATTCTTGCTTCTCAATGATTGAAAGTTAAGGCACATATAAGGTTTCTTGAAGAATTCTTGATGGACCGTATGAATGAAAACCTAAGCAATGGAAATGTGTAACCTAAATCTATTTATTAAATTGGCACAACATTTCTAGATTTATTTTTTTTATTTATGTGTACTTTCAGCTATGAATTGAATGGTAATTATTTAATAGGTAAAATTAGTAAAACAACTTTTGAAGTGTTTAGGTATTTAACTAATTTTCAAATTTGAGGGTTTGAGCTTTTCTAATGAAGTTTAATCCAAAAAAGAACTTGCATGTCATTTGGTCTCTGGTGGAGAGTTGTCTCATTGGCAATCATATCACATCTTCTTATTTTTATATTCATACACACAATATTTATTAAGTGCTTTTTCATTGACACTTGTGGAGCTTAATATGGATGTGCTGTAACAGGACCCTTCCAACCATCTACTTCATAAAACATTACAATGTAAGGCCTTTAATTACTACAGATATGTATAACAAACAGAAGGGGGAGGGTGGAGAGATCCTCAAGATGGGTCATAAAATGCCTTATAACTATTATTGTTCAACCCCCACCAACCCCTTTTTTCACACCAAAAAAGTGTATTAATTATTAAAAAAAAGTTACAAAAAGGGAGCAAAATTGAGTTTTTCTGTTTCCAATGAAGGAGATATGTGAAAGTCTCAGATATTGTTTTACAGAGTAAGTTTTGCCCTTCCAAAACTACTTAAAAGATGTAAAGGATACTAATAAGATATCTATTGAAAAACTCATGTTTTACATCACTCTTACTACATAGACTCGTGTTTTACATCACTCTTACGACATAGACTCGTGTTTTACATCACTCTTACGACATAGACTCATGTTTTACATCACTCTTACGACATAGACTCATGTTTTACATCACTCTCACGACATAGACTCATGTTTTACATCACTCTCACGACATAGACTCATGTTTTACATCACTCTTACTACATAGACTCATGTTTTACATCACTCTTACTACATAGACTCGTGTTTTACATCACTCTCACGACATAGACTCATGTTTTACATCACTCTTACTACATAGACTCATGTTTTACATCACTCTTACGACATAGACTCATGTTTTACATCACTCTTACTACATAGACTCATGTTTAACATCACTCTTGCGACAT
This sequence comes from Mytilus coruscus, assembly GCA_017311375.1. Classification (NCBI taxonomy): domain Eukaryota; kingdom Metazoa; phylum Mollusca; class Bivalvia; order Mytilida; family Mytilidae; genus Mytilus; species Mytilus coruscus. Next base: position 131,271,971 of record CM029596.1, read on the forward strand.
AGACTCATGTTTTACATCACTCTTACTACATAGACTCATGTTTTACATCACTCTTACGACATAGACTCATGTTTTACATCACTCTTATGACATAGACTCATGTTTTACATCACTTACGACATAGACTCGTGTTTTACATCACTCTTACGACATAGACTCGTGTTTTACATCACTCTTACGACATAGACTCGTGTTTTACATCACTCTCACGACATAGACTCGTGTTTTACATCACTCTCACGACATAGACTCGTGTTTTACATCACTCTCACGACATAGACTCGTGTTTTACATCACTCTCACGACATAGACTCTTGTTTTACATCATCGCTCTTACGACATAGACTCGTGTTTTACATCGCTCTTACGACATAGACTCGTGTTTTACATCGCTCTTACGACATAGACTCGTGTTTTACATCACTCTCACGACATAGACTCGTGTTTTACATCACTCTTACTACATAGACTCATGTTTTACATCACTCTTACTACAAAAACTCATGTTTTACATCACTCTTACTACATGCAAGAAATTTCCAAAAGCAAATTATTATAGGTGGAAATTTTGATAGCATCCTATGATTATTTGCTGCTAAAACACTGCTATTTCTGTGGAAACATTGAATTTTAAGTTTTGAAATAAACGAAAAACTGCCTCCTTCAACCAAATCATTGTTGAAAGGCCATAAACTTATTAATGTTCTTAAAACAGACTTAAAAATAGCTGTGAAATTAAAGATCCACCAGAGAATACAAAAAAAATTTGCATGCAGACACAAGATCAGGGCCTTATTGTAAAAATTAAATCAAATGCCAGACCTTTGCTTAGCCTCAGGGTAATTTAGGACCTCGTAACTTTTTATCAATTTGACATCCGTCATAATAACTACATGTGTGAAGTAGCAGTCAATATTCATCAGAATTAACAACCAAAATATGGTTATTTAATATCCCAAGGCAGTCTTAAAATCTTCTCCTATGGACGAAATTATTAAATCAGAGAGAAATAGGTTGTCAACAAGAGGCTATGATCGGAATTATATAGATCAGCTCAGAGATTATGAGAATAAATCATCTGTGTTAGATATTAGCAGTGGGGATGTATTCATTTTGTAGGATTTGATAGCCTCGACTAATAAGGCCAGTTGTTTTGAGTATTTGATAGATTTATAGATGATGGGTTGATCTTTGTGATAAATTACGAGCTCGAGTTATGTATCTTAAAGTTAAGCTTGTATCAGTTGATTCATGTGTGTTCAATCATATATTGGAAATTAAAGTGGCCCAAGAACATATTGGTATTTAATAATGTATGGAATAAAAGATAAGATAAGAATCAAGAATTTAATATCTAATCCATGCCAGTAGGATTTTGTAATTTTGATTTGTAATTGAAATAAGACAACAAGTGAACAAAATCTTAGCAATTTATTGAACTAGGTTTCACCTTGTCAGTGGTTGTTTTATGTCATATCTAAGTTTATTGTTTTTGTGTGTGTGTGTGTGTTATTTTTGTTGTTGTTGTTATTTGTAAAATTTCAGGTACATGTAGATGGCAGATCTTTGATATATGTTTATGTTTTATTTATCTACATCTTTCATAAGCCGCCATACAATTTGGAGCTTGACATTTGTATAGATCCTGTCTATTGTTGAAGACTATATGCTGCCCTCTCAATGTCTAGGCTATATGAGTTTGGGTTTCTTTCTCATTTAAGTATACCCAACATGTTCATATTCAGTTAAGTTGGTCTGTGTAACCCAAACATTTAGTCCAAATGACAAATGAAAGCATATGTCTTCTCAGAGTTATGAGTTATAGAATACCCCCCAAAAAGGTTCTATCAGAAGAAATGAGGACACTTTTCTACACTACCTAATAGTCCTGAAGTTTTTGTAATGTTTGTTGGAATAGTTCAAAAATGAAATAAATCACCATGTTATCTTATTGATAGGATACAAGCTCCCTGACATCAAATTCATATTTATACCACAATATTAGGATATATGGGGTAAAATTATTTCTGGGCACCATTTGGCTCATTGCAAAAACAGAAAAAGTGACTGGCAAGCATTCATTTTGGGAATTTAGAAAGAGCAAGGAGTGAATGTCAATACAAAGCCATGTCAAGAACATTATAATGATATCGGGCAGAAAGAGGCACAATCTGTCCCCAAAGTTTAGGTTAGATATCAGGTGTTATCTCCTTTCTGTGGATTAACCTTTGTTTTACTCCCGATATTGCACTGCTAAATGCAACATAGCAGTAATTTGTATATACAGGACAGGATTTAATTTTTTACGATGCAAAGTTGTGTAAAAATTGAAATACTTGTACCACACTCCTAATTTAAGACAATAACTTTTTTCTATTTTCAGTTAGAAGAAGAATGAGTTGTATAAAGTATCCAGTTCCAGTAAGTATTATATTATACTTTATGTTAAAATGCTAGATTTGGATTGGTTAATATGATGGAGACAATTTACTGTATCCCATGGCTCGGTGGGCCTTCTGGTGCAGACCATTATTCTATATCTCCCTCATACAAAGCTCTGATACCTTGACGGCTTTGGCTAAACTTTTTGTCCTTTTTGATTTCTTGAGCTCTTCATCTTTTATAAGTTTTGGATTTTCAAATATTTTGGCCTCAAGTATAAATAAAGAGACATTTATTGTTGAAACCTGCATATGGTGTAGAAAAATAGGTACCGTTGAAAGTTGTTCGGCCTAAGACCTTTTTCATAGACAATATAAAAAAATACATCTTGCTTTAATTCTATTGTTTTTCTTATAACTGTAATGTAGTTATGTACATAACGTCATAGATAATTACTTTCAATTTACAATTTAAAATATAATGTAAGATCATTCAGTATGATAGATTTAATAACACTTTCTCAGCTGTATGTGTTATTTATATATAGACTGGGTGTTCAATGAACTCTAGTAAGTTTCATATTGTGTCTGCATAAGTACAACAACCAAAAGACAATATAAAAATAAAGTGTATGGTATGATTGCCAATGAGACAACTGTCCAGCAGTGACCAAAGGACAGGGAATTGTAATCTTACTATAGGTCATTGTACTGCCTTCAATGCTTAGCAAAACCAATACTGTTTAGTGGGCTACAAATTGCCCTGAGATGACAGAATGTGTGTAAACAGTTCAACAGAGAAATTCAAGGACCTGATCAATGCTAAAATGATAATGGCAGACAGCAACCAACAATAACCACTTGATTATAAGTCCCTGCATGGCTTGGAACATGCTTAAAGAGTACTGAAAGCTCAACTAAAGCATGTTTTCCCAGACTAAGATACCAAATAGTACACCTCCAACAGATTTAGTGTAAAGAGATCATGAACCTTTATGAATTTTTGTCAAGTAAAAAATATTGTGCAATCAATGCCATTAACAATTTATTATTCACAATGTGGGTGTTTGTGAAAAACACTGACATGCTGTGGATTCATTAATATTAGTGGGATACCAATTTTCGTGGAATTCGTGGGTATAGAGAAACCACGAATTTAGATGTTCAACGAAGTGCCAATTGTCTATAAGATTATATGCTGAGTTTATCAAAACCGTGAAATCAAATATCCATGAAAATATAATTTTTCTCAATCCACGAAAATTGGTACCCATGAAAAATAAATGAATTCACAGTAAGTACAAACCTACCGTAATCAGGCTTGTATAGTTGCACTTGTACATTGTCCACACCCCCTTCTCGCCACGAGAATTCAGGTAAAAAAAAAATTTTGTAACTGTTCGAAAATGTCTCATGAAACTCCCGTTATTTCAAATCGTGTGTGATGGTTTGCGGTATTTTCATGGAAAAACCTGTTTTCCATCACCAAATAGAAGTTGAAAATGCTTGTAAATGATCCTAGAACACTTCAAGAGTGTTAAAATAAGTCAAAATCACAAAAAAAAAAAAACAATTGAGAAACATGTGTTTGTTTAAGTGGAAGTTCGAATAGCAGGTGTAAATGAAAATAAATATGGTTAAGAGTGTACGGAAAAACCGTACTTAATAGATATCACTAGAATACGACTTTGAAAGTAAAACAGTTCCATCCTTATGTAAAATAATGTTTAACATATCCATTACATAAATGTTTGAAGGATCTTAAGCTAAAACAAAACACATACGTCAGTATGAACACCAAAACAGAATGAATAACCGAATCCTTTTTGTAGTTTATTCATCTTAATTCATAAGCTAGTTCCCGGCTGACTTATACACTTTTTTGGTTCCATTAAATTCAAGCGGATTCCAGTTTATTTTATGCAATGCAGTGAAAAGAAACGAGTAATTTGTAATGAAGCATTTAATTTTGTAATTTATCAGTTTATATTTGATATTGAATAAAAATTGCATATTAATGTGGATTAGGTAAATTATTAGTTTTCAAAATGATAAGAGTGCCCTCTACAGATTCAATAACAAACATGGCGGAATATAAACAAACCTCAAGAAATCAAAATTTTTCTCTTATTTATTGCTTATCGTACATACTCTATAATTCGCATCTCTGTCTGGTAGGTTCAATTTTGGAGAATAAAACCGTGGACTATACAAGTCTGAATTTGGTAGATAATTTCTCGACAGGAAATTTTTTTAATGTAACCATTTTTATTTGGTAAAAAAAGATCCAAGTTGTTGCTTTTGAATGGTTTCCTGATTTTGTGCCAGAATTAAACACAACACAAACTTTTGTGTAAACATTTTTATACATTGTAAGGAGATGTGGTATGATTGCCAATGAGACAACTGTTCATCAAATTCCATAGATGTTAGCATCTATATGTCGCTGTAAGGCCTTCAACAATGAGCAAAACCCATACTCCATAGCAAGCTATTATTGATTGATTGTTGGTGTTTTAACGCCACTTTTCAGCGCCACATTTGGGCTATTTTGTGGCGGCCAGTTTTTATTGGTGGAGGAAGCCGGAGTACCCGGAGAAAACCACCAACCTTCGATAGGAAAACTGACAATCCTAGTTAATTAAGATCGGAGTCGAGTGCACCTGCCACATGCTGGATCTGAACTCACAACCTCAGTGTTGACAGGCTTGTGATACAGTAGTTCAACTTCTTACACCACTCGGCCACCTAGGCCCCTCATTGGGAAATACAGTCAAACCTATATATAAAGGTTTCTATGGGACCAGAGAAAACTGACCTTATTATTGAGGTGAACTTTGAGGAATTATAAATGCATAATTTTTACTACAAAGGGACAAGAAAAAGGTGACCTGACCAGACAGTTTTCCCTCTAATAAAGTTGACCTTTATAGCAGGTTTGACTGTAGTCTTTTATAGTGTATACCAGATCAACACATGATCCTACCAGAAATAAATGGCAGATAGATGACCTTTATAGCAGGTTTGACTGTAGTCTTTTAAAGTGTAAACCAGACCAACACATCATCCTACCAGAAATAACCGAGCGGGGTTCGAACTCACAACCTCAGTGTTGACTGGCTAGTGATTACTGTTGTAGAACTACTTAGACCACTTGGCCACCGAGGCCCCTAGCAAGCTATTAAAGACCAATGAAAACAAATGCAATATACAGCAACAAACGACAACCACTGAGTGACTGAATGACTCCTGACTTGGGACAGGTTATGTTTTTTTGTTTCAAAAGGTCTTTAATTTTTGATGGAAGAAGACCTCAAGTCTTCTGAAAGCCTTTACTGCCGACTGTAAAATCATTGAACCGTCACCAGGACGTATGCCGTATCCCTTTCTGTGCTTTACAATTTTGTAACAACTTCCGTGCCATATCTTGACACCAATGTTTACACATGATCTAAGCATCTGCATCATTTAATTTATTAGTTAGGCTTAAAAAACGATCACTATCGTTACTGTTATAATTTCTCATGTTTTAATGTATTAATATCAACCCTTTTATTTATGTAAATTATTAGATTTCATCTCATCTTACATGAACGTTATTTGTTTACTTGTAACCGGATGTCTTTAAAGTAGAGTTTGTTACTTCTCCTTACTTTTATCGTGGAAGTATTATATTGACTGCTTTTAACAATTATTCAGATATTTATATGGTATAAATTCTCAAAATTCATGAACACACATGAAAAAAAAAAATAATTAAAAGTTGATGGCTTGTTTTGGAGCATTAATAGGTCATGATTATAATTTTCACTGATTGTTGTAATAATTATCTTTGGTAGATTAATAATTGGAATTATCGGAATAAAACAACTGGATAATTCGGGTTAATTTAAACCACGTTGGTTACGTATCTGCACATGTGCACAAATGGGAAATTTAATTGTGCATCTGAAAGTTTCAAAATAATGATAAGGGATCTACCATTTGATTTTTATGGGGGGCTAGGATGAAAAATTTTGTCCTGCATTTTTTACGCTGTAATCTCAGTCCTGCCTTTTTATTTTTCACTGTATTCGGTCCTGCCTATTTTTTTTTGTTAGTTTATCCTGGCTTTTTTTACATAATTTTTCATCCTGCCTTTTTTATTGCCAAGTTGCTCATCCTGCCTTTTTTTTTTACTCAAAACTCCTGTTCTGCCTTTTTTTTTTCAAATTTCATCCTAGCCCCCCCCCCCCCCATAAAAATCAAATGGTAGCTCCCTAAACAGAATTGTCATATATTCATACAATCCATCTTGAGTTAAAGCCAAGTATATACGTGGAGAGTACGACTTCAAATCAATGATGCTTGAAAAATACACGGATTTAGTTGTTCGTCTGCATTCAGATCTTTAATGCAATCAATTGAGTCATATTCCAGTTTTAGACAACATGTGTTTTTAAACGAAAGTTAGAATATCTAAGTATGTTATTGGGATAATAAAGAGTCAAGTGCACACGTGAATCTGCTGGTGTTTTACACATCAAACAATGCACCGTCTGTTGACAGAAATGTCAATGTACAAACTATTGTCTGTTGACGGATTCCATTTCGAAAGTACATAGTTTTCATGTCGGTCATTGTCGGAATGTCCCCAATGATTGCCTTTATTGCCTTAATACGTTTCAAAGTTTTAGAAATGATAAAGAACGGGATTTAACAACTGAGTAGTCCAGCTCTTTACCGTTATTCGTCATTAAGGTACACACAAAAATGACACATTATCGAGGCTCGAGTACGGAACCAGTAATTCGTTGCTGTCAATAGTTTTATTTTTATGAAAAATTTCAGAAAAGGGCTGTGTGACTACTGACGGAAAATGCCATTCCTATCCTCATACTTTTGTGTAAAAATATTAGATGAAAAACAAATATGATATATGGGTCAAGCACTTTCATAGGCGTAGCTAGGGTGATATGATGTGGATGCCAAACCATCGGCCAGCGTAGCAAGGCGATTAAATTTCGATGAGCGGAGTGAGGCGAAAATATTTTGGACCATTTTATACAGAAAATGATATTTTTTCAGATATTTTCCCTGTATGCATGTGTACACCCCCAGAATCCGACACTGGTTAGATTTTTGTTTCATTTCAATAATAAAAAAAAAATATTAAATAGGGTTCCAATGATATTCATAATCTATCTACAAAATTAACAATTCAGATTATTTACAACAAAAACTCAATTTCAAATGAAACATATCCGCGGGTCTGCGTTTTATCATCCTCTGCACTTGCAGTAGCCGACGACGTAAACTTTTTACGAAAAAAGTCGAGAACACTTTTCTACTATTTATCCATCTTGTTTACAAAAACTAAATGAAGAACAAACACGGAACGACCACGCATACTGCTTCGGAAATGATTGAGCGTTATCCTCATATCATCACCGTTGTTACAGATAAGATATTTTATTTTCCAAATTAAAACAAAGTTAAACAGGCTATTTATTATATGTTAAATTTAAAAAAAGTATTTAAGAATTGTTACTACAGAGATGTTGCAAATGTCCTCTCACTTGATTTTATTTACAGTTGTTTTTAATTTAATTTTGAAATATTTTTGCTGGAAATGAATAAATATAATTGAGTGTTTAGCTGCAACAGGTACCAAGGGATGATGCTCTATGATTGTGAGCTTAAGAGCTCTATCAAACCTCTTCGTATCTGATGCAGAGAAACAAACATAAACGTAACAAAAGTTCAAGTTTATTCACAGCAAATAACATATACATACTGCAGTAATAGGTATTGAGAATAGTGTAGGTTTTCCTACTGCAACAGACACCAAGGCGGTGCTCAAGGAGCTGTGTTATTTACACAGTCCTCCTCGTGTCTGAAGCAGACAAGAAAGCCACACAATTAACAATTTTAGTAATAAATTTTCCAGCAGCAGTGAGAATTGACTTATTTTCTAAGTTCATAAGCCATATCAGTTTATCTCTTGAGTTAAGACTTCGAAAATTGGGGCAACTTTTAGTTTCTTGAAATAGATGAAAGTGGTCATCATTAAATTTAACACATTGAAATAGAAAATGATATTCATCCTCCACATCTCCAGAGTTACAACGAGTACAAGTTCTGTCATTTAGGAGAGTACCCTGATACCTTCTGGACTCAATTGTGATGAAATTCTGAGCTTTGTTAAGCTTCATCTCTGTTCAAAATTCCCCATTATGCAAAGATATTAGTCTCTTCCAAAATTTGATGTTACATTCGGAGACCTCCGAGTTTAACTGCTGGGAACACATGCAATTATATATATATTTTTTTTTTTTTTTTGTCAAAATGATGTTGATGCTTGAGTATCTGAGCATACATGCAAGCTACGCCACTGACTTTAAATGAACGGGTTTGAAATGCTAAAAGAGTCCAGCGCACACGTGATTCTGTCAACTGACGGTGCATCGTTTGATGTGTAAAACACCAGCATATTCACGTGTGCGCTTGACTTTAAATTATCGCAATAACATAGCAAGGTCATCACCTGACATGACCGGTCAATTCTTGGCCTGACACATATCTGCATTGGATATATTTAGAATTTTTCAATATATGTTTATAATGAAAAACTCTTATATCGTTGGTGGCCAGTTTTTTTTTTTAAAGTTAACTATCTGCCTTTGACAGAAAATTTTCAAGTGAAACCAAATCAATTACTGTTACAATTACTGTTATAATTGCTTGGCGAAATTGCATTGCATCAAGTTGACCATGCTGAGACGAATGTATGGAATTTAGTTATAGAAAATTTAATTTGAATCAACAGTATTTGCAGATTTTTATGCTCCCGCCGTAGCGGAGGGGGCATTTAGTTTTACCCATGTCCATCTGTACGTCCGTCCATCCGTACATCCCAAAATTGATTTCCGTTCTCTAACTTTAGTTTGCCTCAACCAAATGTTATGAAACTTATACACAATGCTTATTATCACAAAACACAGGTCAAGTTTGAATTTGGGTGGCTTAACTTGTACTTTTCTAGAGTTATGCCCCTTTACAAATAGAAAAATTGCTGAATTTTTCGTTTCCGTTCTCTAACTTTTGTTTGCCTCGATGAAATGTTATGAAACTTATACACAATGCTTATTACCACAAAACACATATCAAGTTTGAATTTGGGTGGCGTCACTTGTAAGGTTCTAGAGTTATGCCCCTTTACAAATGGAAAAATTGCTGAATTTTTCGTTTCCGTTCTCCAACTTCATTTTGCCTCAACCAAATGTTATGAAACTTATACACAATGCTTATTACCACAAACCACAGATCAAGTTTGAATTTGGGTGGCATCACTATTACCATTCTAGAGTTATGCCCGTTTACAAATGGAAAAATTGCTGAATTTTTCGTTTCCGTTCTCTAACTTCAGTTTGCCTCGACCAGATGTTATGAAACTTATACACAATACTTATTACCACAATACTCAGATCAAGTACAAATTTGGGTAGCGTCACTTTTACAGTTCTTGAGTTATGTCCCTTTATAACGTTATATGCAAGCGGGGGCATCATCTGTGTCCCATGGACACATTCCCCATTTATTATGTTAAGTATAGTGAGTTTTGGTTGAGTTATGAGTATTATTATTTTTGAAAGAAAAAAATACGTCGAAAGCAATAATGGGACAAAGCAGGCTGGGTTGGTGTGGGCTGCTTTTATGGTAATTCAGGTTACCTTTTATGCATCTTCTTCCACCTCAGAGCAATCAGCTCTTTGATTACTGAATTTTTTATGAATTTTCTATCAGTACTGGTCATTTTAAAGTCACTTATTATTAAACTTTGCCAAAATGCCTCTTGGACAATCAGAATAACTGATTTTTCAATTACATTTGGTATCCTTTGGTCCTTTGGATGTTGTTGAAGGAGAAAAAAGGCAATTGTGATTGATTATTATATCTGATGGTGTTTCTGTATAGGTCAAACCAGATAAATGACAGGTGTTAAAGTCTAGGAGGTCTGACCTGACTTTTTTCTCGCCTTTGCATGAATGGAAGTACACACAGATTGTTAGTTTACTTGTCTGTTATCTGCCATTTATTTCTTGTAGGATCATGTGTTGATCTGGTTTACACTATAAAAGACTACAGCCAAACCTGCTATAAAGGTCATCTATCTGCCATTTATTTCTGGTAGGATTATGTGTTGGTCTGGTTTACACTATAAAAGACTACATTCAAACCTGCTATAAAGGTCATCTATCTGCTATTAATTTCTGGTAGGATCATGTGTTGATCTGGTTTACACTATAAAAAGACTACAGTCAAACCTGCTATAAAGGTCATCTATCTGCCATTTATTTCTGGTAGGATCATGTGTTGATCTGGTTTACACTATAAAAGACTACAGTCAAACCTGCTATAAAGGTCATCTATCTGCCATTTATTTCTGGTAGGATCATGTGTTGATCTGGTTTACACTATAAAAGACTACAGTCAAACCTGCTGTAAAGGTCGTCTATCTGCCATTTATTTCTGGTAGGATGATGTGTTGGTCTGGTTTACACTATAAAAGACTACAGTCAAACCTGCTATAAAGGTCATTCATCTGCCATTTATTTCTGGTAGGATCATGTGTTGATCTGGTATACACTATAAAAGACTACAGTCAAACCTGCTATAAAGGTCAACCTTATTAGAGGGAAAACTGTCTGGTCAGGTCACCTTTTTCTTGTCCCTTTGTAGTAAAAATTATTCATTTATAATTCCTCAAAGTTCACCTCACTAATAAGGTCAGTTTTCTCTGGTCCCATAGAAACCTTTATATATAGGTTTGACTGTATTTCCCAATGAGGGGCCTAGGTGGCCGAGTGGTGTAAGAAGTTGAACTACTGTATCACAAGCCTGTCAACACTGAGGTTGTGAGTTCAGATCCAGCACGTGGCAGGTGCACTCGACTCCAATCTTAATTGACTAGGATTGTTAGTTTTCCTACTGAATGTCAGTGGTTATCTCCGGGCACTCCGGCTTCCTCCATCAACAAAAACTTTCACCACGAAATAGCACAGTGATACTGAAAGTGCCGTTAAACACAATCAATCAATCAATATTTCCCAATGTCATGATACTGCTATTCAAACAATACATTGAAACATTCTACCTTTTATGTTCTATGAACTCTCCTAATTTGTAACACATTTTATCATTTTAATGTATGAAAATTGTCTGTGTCTGCATATTAACTTTAATTTCATTCTATTTGATAAACTAAATGAGTTAAGTTCAATTGATAAGCATTTAAAGTAATAAAGCCTCATCGCTGCTTAATTATGCATTGATAAGAGATGAATATCTTTGGTTATAAACTTATTAGAGACTTGCGTGTATCCTTGTCTGAAATGATGAGAAGCTGCTATATGGTTTTATATAAGGCACATTAACTGGCATCAAGAAGGGATTTTGAGACTTATCCTTGGACTTGTAATTAATCATTAATTAATTTATAGATTACTGATCCATCTTTGGTTCATCTTTTATTACTGGTTGTAGAAAATATAGATTTTTAAGTGAATCAGTACATGAATGCATTTATTAGATTAATAATGAAATTGGGTACCTTATCGGCAAAGTTTAGTTGATGTGCTTCAATACACAGGTACAGCATTCCCACCACATTATCCAGGTGTATGAAGCAGTCTGATCACCTGGCCTTAATATGTTGAATAGCATATCTTAGCATTCATTTGTATGTTTTTGGAATACACTTTCTAAGCCATGCATTGGATCTACCTAACTTCAGACACAGCTGTCTTTCATCAATATTTGAGCTTTGTCGGATAGGAATCGACCTTATACACAAACATGTAGTACGCTATATTCAGTGGAGATATATTTTATTTCCCAATCAATGCATGTACATGTAACTATCACCACTTGCATAAGGTTGATTTCTATCCAACGCAGCTCATATGTTAAGAAAAATAAGTTGTTATGAATAGATGGCTGTTTTTCTTCCTTTTCTTATTTTTTTTTTTTGGGGGGGGATTTGGGATTTGGGATTTGGTATCTGAATACCTTCAATATCTATTGTTCATCCAATTATTTTAGTAATGTTCTAGAATTGTGCCTCTGTTGTGCTCTTTCCAATAAAAAAAATTGAAAATAAATATCAACCATTGGTTTGTAATGGCCCATGGAAAAAAAGAACTTCTTTGTAATTTTGAGGTTTATTTTTTTTATAATAAATCTGGTCTTAACCAAGTATTATGGTATAGCCATCATAAATAACTATCATCAACTTAAGTTTTCTTTATAAAGATATTGAAGAATAAATAAAATTCTTACTATTTAAAAAACTCCCATTCCCATACTTGATTCTCAACTAAGGCTAACTTTATTACCTTTGGTGTATGTTGAAGACTATTGTGTGGAACAAAAAATTTTAAAAATTTAGAAATTCAATTTTTTATATTTCTGCATTTTTGGTGTTATTAAATTATGATGATTATTAGTTTAAAGACTTTTAAAACGGAAATAGATATTTTTTTTCGTACATTGACAAATTGCATCCGTGCTTTAAGACTTAAAATCAAATAAGTAATGACAACACACAAGACATATCAACTGTCGTATCTCGTGGGAGATACAATGTCACTTTCTCCGTAATGAATATTGATTTGGATAGAAAATGTGTGAAAACTGATTTACTGCAGCCTTCATCCTGCTAATACAACTTCCTCCAAATAGCCTTACTGGAATTATTTAACAATCAAGATAGCCATTGAGGAATTATTTAACCATTTTTTCCCCATAAATGCATAGATTTGGTGGCTGATTTCCATACTTCGTTTGTATTAATGGCGTAATCCCAGTTTTAAATGAATCTTTAAATGCTCCTTTATGATAATTGTTTGACAATTGTTTGTGTTTTGTCTATCAAACTGATATGTGTAATAATGTTATATTGGTGGAGCTATTTGCTACTTTGTAAATATCTAAGGGACTTGGCTTTACATGCAAAATACAAAAATGAATTCAGAACTGCTTTAAGTTTTAATTAATTCAGTCACTCAATTTGTTCTCTAATATAGTTCAAAAAGTTAATTCTTTAGTTTAGCTTTGAAAAGATAAGCTTACAAATTGAACAAAAGAAACCATTGTAGTAATTAAGAAAATAATAGTGAAAATATATATATATGTGCAAATATAAGTAACTGAAATTTTGTATGGAAAGGTAGATAACTCTAAATTGTAAATAAGATTTATTCTTGAAAGTGCTTGTAGGAATTTTGGTACATTTTACTCCTTCTTATTCATTACAAACATGAACAGAAAGTTCAGTACAAAAATATATGACAAAATTGATCGAATAACATTATGACATGTATTAAAATATCTATAGGGTTTTTTATGCCCTAGCCATGGCGGAGGGGGCATTAAGTGTTAACCTTGTCCGTCAGTACGGCCCAAAATTAGTTTCCGTTCTTTAACTTTATTTTGCCTCAACTGAATGTTATGAAACTTATACACAATGCTTATTACCACAAAACACAGATCAAGTTCAAAATTTTGGTGGCTTCACTTTTACCGTTCTAGAGTTATGCCCCTTTATAAATGGAAAAACCGCTGAATTTTTCGTTTCTGTTCTCTAACTCTAGTTTGCCTCAACCAATTTATGTTATGAAACTTATACACAATCCTTTTTACCATAAAACACAGATCAAGTTCAATTTGGGTGGTGTCACTTTTACAGTTCTCTTGTTATGTCCCTTAATAATGTTGTATGCAAGCGGGGGCATCATTTGTGTCCATGGGGACACATTCTCCATTTATTTTGTGTAATGACGAAAACCCTGTAGATTAAACTTACAGACATATTTTGATATAATGGAGAATCTCAATAGAATTTATTTATATGTTCAGTAGAGTTGCTATTTAATGTATCTATCAGAGTTCTGCCTCAGAGTTAATTTCCTTTACACAGTTCCTGTGTTTTCCCTAAAAGGGATGTGTTTGATTACATTAAACGTTGCAAGTAATGTGTAAAACAAACAAACAGGATGTTGAATAATCACTGGGTGTGCCACCAAAAAAATCAAATAAAAAGTTGTGATATTGCATCACAGATATGTTCAGAAATATACTTTTGTCATAAACAATCCGTAAATTATTAAGTTTAGGTAAATTGGGTGGTATTTCAGATTTTTATGATATTTTGTATGCATTTAGAACTCAATGAACTGCATCTTAATACAGAAATGGCACTGGCATACAATCAAGATGGGTTATTTTATTTCCAGTCCTTCATTACTTTAAGTGACAATTCATTGCAGTCAATCTCCTCCTTCCTTAACATAAAACCTATGAAAAAAAAGTAATGGTTATGTTTTTGCCAAGTCTGGTAAGGACAATTACATAACTGAAGTGTTATGTCACAAATAGTAGTTTGCTGCAAAAAAATAACTTTCTCTGAGTATTTATTGTTAAGACATAAGTAATAAAGTGACATCAGTGTTCTCCCTTTGAAGGAGCTAATTAACTGGGGACTCCACTGAATACCTGCACGACTTTGACAAGATGTTGAAAGTAGAGCTAGAATAATTGATATCTGTTAGTGATTTGTATAAGACCAATTAATAAGCCATTTTATTGTCCAAACATGTCTCTGTTCATGTAAAAGTATCATTTGTTAACAGAACATCAAAAGCTTGTGAAGTAAAGTAGGTTGTATCAACCTTAGGTTCACTGGAAATGATTGTTCCAAAGTGGTCACATTTTGACAGCCACATTTGAAATTAGATTTTTGTCCCACCTTGACGAATTCAGAAGGCAAGACTCAGGTGTGCTGTTTCCAGTGGCAGCATCAACGATTTGTTAAAGTTTGTGATTAGGTAAGTTTAAATGGAACCATATTGGTGAGTCAATGATATTTGGTATGCAGTGGTATAAGCATTGGGACATCTCATTGCAATGGAGATACGTTGGGCCTGCCCCTTTAGTCATGGTCTATTGACTTTGAAATTTTTACATAGTTTACATGTTAAAGTTTGATTAGGTCATAGTATGAAATTCTTTGAAATCCTGGGATTCTAGATTAAACTATGATTTTAAGCTTTTCAAGAAATACTTTATAAAGATCTAGCATGCAAGCCAGGGTCACAGGAACCCCTGTCTCAAAAACCCAAGGACCCAAAAAGGAGTTTTCTGTAAATCAAGGGTCTTAAGGAAGCATTTATTTTTATAAACTTTGACCACTAAATATAAAGCTTGAAATTTTCTGGTTGAAACTTAAAATATAGGTTATTCAGGGTCAGGGGAATCCTTGTCAAAACATTCTAAAGGGTGGATGATAAATCTAATTTTGGGAAGTTTGCTATAGCAATACTTTCCTAAAGCGTCGACCTCTTACTTCCGTGACAGACTATCGCAAATATTCTGATCCAGGATAATGTAGTACTAGTGTTTGAATACTAATTCTAGGAAGATGCTTTTGAAATTTTGAGTCCTTTTGAAAAGATTACAGCTTGAATAAAAAGGAATGAATGTTCACCGACAATTCAGGTGAATTTAACTTCATTTTGAAAATGATTATTACACACACTACTTGCTGGATTTTCCATGCGCTGAAGAGAAAATCAAAGAAATCTCGCGAGACATCGTTTCATTCATGAATATATCATGAATGAACATTTTCTCGCATAATTTTTACTATGTACGATATTTACAAATGTTTAGTATTAAATATAAAGTAAAAGCCCGAGTGTGTCGAAAAATCCCGTATGACTGACATAACTGAATGCAACGTACTTTTTAACATGTTTATATTTTGACCAAGCCGTCGGAAAATTGACAAGTGATAAAAGTTTGATTGAACAATTATACACAGGTGACAGAAATACTCGATAATCATATGGCTTATGTCACACGCCAAGGATGAGTAAAGGTAAATACCGGCTATGATAGAAAAGTGCATGTTTTGTCAAAACATCGATGGGAAGGTTTTGATGCCAAAAACATTTGAAAACTTTTGAATTCGCTACTTATATACTAGCTATTTCACATTCCAATGTGAATTTAAGGACCTTCACTCGTCCAGCGTGCTCAGTCACGTGGATCAAACTGACAACTGAAAACGATGATTGACTCAACGACAGTTCGTACATATCACAGTCCATGTCCTCAGTGTTACGATTAACAATAACATTTGTACACAAATCGTTACAAGGATAAGACAGACAAGTCAGCTTCTACTTAGAATAACTCAGTGTATCAAGACAAGTGCTGTAGCAACATGATTAAATAAAGTCTGTCCATGTAATAGCAAAATGACTTTCTTACTCTTAGTGCTAGTCCAAATAATTATGACGAACCAAAAATCTCAAATTTTGTTGCCTCAATGCTAAATTTCACAGCATCAACTTTAAAATGTGTTACAGGGTTATAAGCACCTCTATGAATCTAGTGTTTATAAACTTTTTACTCCTTTCGTCATACTGCTATTGTTATGTCCCCACCGTATTAAGTTTTACCCTTTTTCTTCTGTTAGTATGTACGTCCCTTTCTG
The DNA here is from genome assembly GCA_017311375.1 of Mytilus coruscus. Taxonomy (NCBI): domain Eukaryota; kingdom Metazoa; phylum Mollusca; class Bivalvia; order Mytilida; family Mytilidae; genus Mytilus; species Mytilus coruscus. The sequence goes on from CM029596.1 coordinate 131,288,891, forward strand.
GTACATAAGTCCGTACATCCAAAAATTAGTTTCTGTTCTCTAACTTTAGTTTTCCTAAACCAAATTGTATGAAACTTATATGCAATACTTATTTCCACAAAACACAGGTCAAGTTGAATTTTGATGGCGTCGATTTTACAATTCTAGAGTTATGCTCCTTAACAAATGGAAAAGTTCCTTGAATTTTTTGTTTACGATCTCTAACTTTAGTTTGTCTCAACCAAACGTTATGAAACTTATACACAAAGCTCATTATCACAAAACACGGTTTAGATTTGAGTTTTGGTGGCGTCAGTTTTACTGTTCTAGAGTTATGCCCTTTACAAATTAAAAATTGTGATAGTTGTCTAGCCTTGACTTTTGTCGAAAAATCGAGATATAGATTTCCTACATATTGTCGTGGCGTCCACAAATATTCACTCTGTGGTTAAAGTTTTTGAAATTTTAATAACTTTCTTAAACTATCCTGGATTTCTACCAAACTTGGACAGAAGCTTGTTTATGATCATACAATAGTATCCAGAAGTAAATTTTGTAAAAAAAATCCATTTTTTCAGTATTTTACTTATAAATGGACTTAATTTTTCTGCCAGGAAACATTACATTCACTCTGTGGCTAAAGTTTTTAAAATTTAATAACTTTCTTAAACTATCCCGGATTTGTACGAAACTTGGACAGAACTTGTTTATGATGAAAAGCTAGTATCTAGAAGGAAATTTAGTTATAATTTTGTTCTTGTTTTCCGTATTTTACTTATTAATGGACTTAGCTTTTCTTCCAGTTAACATTACATACAGTCTGCAGTTAAATTTTTTAAAACATTTATTAGATTCATAAACTATCCTGGATTTTACCAAACTTGGACAGAAGCTTCTAACAATCAAAAGATAGTATAGAGGAATATTTTATTAACTTTTTCCTCATTTTTGTTGAGCCTGCGATTAACAGCAAAAGTAGGCGAGACACCAGGTTCATGGAAGACTTACAAATATTTTTCAATTTCCGTGCTCTAACTTTAGTGTGTCTCGACCAAATATTACAAAACTTATACACAATACTTTTAACCACAAAACCAAGATCAAGTTTGAATTTTGTGCCCTCATTTTACTGTTATGGGTAGGGTTATGCCCAGTTACAAATGGAAAAAATACTATAAAATCACAGGCCTTAGATATGGCATGGGCACATAAAGAAATTTAGCAGAGCTTATTGTATATTTGATTATTTTAGAACAACAGTTTAAGGTTTCAATAGAAAATATCAAAATTTAAATGACAAACAATGAAAAAAAATTTTTGATAATTGCTGAAAAGAAGATGGTCTAGTTAAAAACATCAAAGCTGTGATTAAATACATATTTGAAATAATACATATCTATAACCTATTTGAAATAATACACATCTACAGTTGCAAACTTCCCAGAGGTGCTATCCAGCACTTTGATTTTTAGCATTATTGTTCATGTTATTGGGCATTTAATAGCTCTGCTTTCAATCAATAATGTGTGGTTAGGGCAGCATCTGTTGGCACTGTATTAAAACATGCAAACATTACATGAATTACAGGTATGTACATTACATAAGAATCAAACACAACACATAAATAAAGTTCTAAATGAGTAAGTTAATAACTATATAAGTATATAGATCATTAATTACATCTGATGTTCAAGAGGGTTTTTTTCATATGGAAATGGCATAAACATAGATTTGGGAAATTTATTCATTATCATAAATTGGGTCATATTTTAAGGTGAAAGTGAGTTAAAGAATATGAGAATCATTTTCTTTCTTCTTACTTTTGTTGGTAAATTAATCTTGTCTTCATTTTTTTGGGCCTATACTACATTTGCTAGTAATTAACTGAAATGCACACCATGTGCCTCAATCTACATTTATGGATTTTGGATGCCTAAGTTTGAAATACATGAAACTTTGAAACTTTTTATTTCACTAAAGGCCTCACACGAGGCATGATAGTACAAACAATACAATGTAACAAATATAATGCATGAACAAAAGGAAACATATATACAAAAATTGTACAGAATTATCCAGGAAGGTAAATATCACTTAAATATTGACATTACAATTTGACAGAATTTAGACAATCTGACAAGAGTGAATTAATCATTACTATTCATTAGTTCATAGAAGCTATCAACATTTTTAACTTAACATATCTCTGCAGGTAAAAACTTTTGTCTCTCAACAGTGAAAAATTGCTGTTAAATAAATAGTGAAATTTATCACCCAATTCTTCTTTATCACAAACTCTTTCTGACCTATCTATACTACAAAAAACAAGTATTGGTCACAAAAAACAGTTTTGAGTTACCTCCCTTTATATATAATAAAAAAAAAATTTGTACCATTGATTTAAAAAAAAAAAAGCCATTGTAAAGGTGCTTAGAAATGTAGTACCATTCTTGAGAGATATATGCAGATCTGCTGCTGACTCACACAAATTTATTTTTTGTACTTTGAAATTTTTAAAGAAAAAGGGTCATGAGAGGTTGAAACTAAAATTGTTTTTTTTTTCTGGAAAAGTTAATTGCTTTACAGGAATTGTATTTAACAAGCCTACTACAAAATTAGATTTCATTTAGTTGAGAGTTGACAACTTTTTAACTAAATTTCTCATCATTCAAATTAAATGAAATTTGAGATTTAGAGTTTCAACATATGGTCTTCTAATACATCCATTTTGTCATGCTGTAGATTTCTATATACTGTAAACAAACTTATTTTTCAGATACTTTATTAGACACTTACCCTTTTTAGTCGACTTCACAATGATTTATTTTATTTTTTATTTTTTATTTTCTTGATGTATTTATGTAAGGAAAGATTCAAGTTTTACAATGTTCCGACTTTATATTCGCATTATTTTTCTACTTGTAAAATTTAATGTTTAGGGGTACATGTTCAGCAAGAAACTAAGAAGGCATAGAGTGCACCTTATTTATTTTTGAAAAGGACCCCAGCAAAGCTCAAACATCTAAAAATGGATGAGATAGGATAAAATAATCAATTCAGGTAGATGTGGTCAGCTATTGGTAGAAATCTTCCATTGATGCTTTTGGAAAAATGACTTGTCCCTGTTGATAAATTCTGTAAGTGATTTTTCATTAAAAAAAATCTAACCGTAAAAAAATCGGAAGTTTATATGCACCCTGCAGAAAGAGCTCATTTGTCCATGTAATATAAATGATTATGCACTGTATTCCAGAAATATCAAAGTTTAATACAGGTCTTAATACTGCATCATTAAAATGAAATATGATTTTTACATCAGAGTTTTGGATTTCACAAATGAAGAAAACTCAGGTTTATTACTAAATGCCTCATATTTATAGCCTAATAATGTTTGATGTATATTAGAAATGCATCTTTCATCTTGTGATCTTAGAGAGGGTATTTTTATGTTTGCATTACTTCATACCTTTGTAAACAGTGCTGAAATATGTTTTGTTCTTCAGAATATGTAACCTTTGAAAAAGTGGATACCATTAACAGTACATATATACATATATCAAGAGCATGACCTTCAGTCCTCAATAGCCATCACCATTTGACGTAAGTATTTGATGGTAAAATTGGATGTTTTCTGTTTATGTAAATTATTGACTGTCTACAGTATACAGGTGGTCTTATTACACAGGTACTATTCACTATGACATGATATAATTTGATGTCAGTAACGATGTATACTCTGATTCACTAAATGTTTTGCATGAACCATGATTGAATCACCTAAATGTAAGCACTTACACAGTCTTGTTATATCATAGCTACAATACTACCTAGTTGTCTGATTTCACTGACAAATATTATTTGGTTAGAGAAAATTTTTGGACATCAAGCTACAACTTCAATTTTTTTGACAGAAAAGCTATAACCAAGATAATCCCTATAGAAAACTCCAGAAATATTGTACTTGGCAATAACTCTGAAACTGTGTCATAGGGACCCTGTGACTTCTAGATTTGAGACCATTATAAAGGTGAAAGGAAAAAAAGTTCAAGGTCACCTCTGTCAAACAAGAACTACCTTCTTCTCAGATAGGACTAGCTGTGTATACTTTTGGATTTTAGAATCATTTGCTAACAATTAGTACAACTTTCAAACAAAAATGGCTCTTCAGGTTTTCAAAAAAATATTTCTATTGACAAAATTTCCTAGCAACCACATATTTTTCGATCAGTAGTGTATGAGCTATCACATGGTAAAATTTTCGTCCAAACATGGCACTTTGTCACTTCCTGTGGGTAACCAAATATTTTATGTCACTCATGTATATTCAATCACAAAAGGCTATTCTAAACATGAGTAACAAACAGCCTTTTAATTGTTTTATATCTTGTTGACCATCTTGTCTTTAATTCCTCTTTTCTTTTACCATGATAAAGTCTGTTCTTAATACATTGGTGGTTTGTTATCTGTAACCATTGCTTGGGTTTATGTGTGTAGTGCATGTTCATTTATAAGTTCTTATTGAACAAGCTAATATAAACATGGTGAAATAAGTTTTGGTTTGACAATTATACTAAAAGATTTCTCATTGTGCATCAAATGTAATGTAATGATAAGGAAAGACTGTGTAATTGGTACCCATGAGAATTAGCACTGTATATCCTCTGCCAAATATTTATTAGATACAGACAACAATCTGCTTATTTTAAGAACGGAACATAAAAATCAATGCTGATTAGGAGCCTATAATGGACATAAATATTCTAGGAGATATAATACTGATCAACAATATAAATCTGCTCTAATTATCACCTCCTAATGATCTGTTAATTAGAGGCTATTATTTTGTAAAGCTTGCATTTGGGAATAATTGTGGCTCATAGTTGTTTATTGTAATCTGATGGTGATTGGTCAGACTGATGGAAATGATTATTACATGCTGTTGGAAAAGCACTAGGTTTTATGGAACACAACATAATGTTTGTTTACCTATCTGCTCACTTGTTTTCCAAATCCAGATAATAGATTTCATAAATTTTTTTTTACAATGGAATTGCCTTTACCAAACACCATTTTCTCCGCTTATTTTACATTTTAGAATAGGTAGATTTGGTATGATTGCCAATGACACAACTATAAGAGACCAAAAGAACAATTTTCCTTAGATTTGTATTTGTAAGCCCTCTACGTTCTACACCTCAATTGTACATTTAAGGTTCATGAATGAAATATTCTAAGAAATATAATAAATCTAAATGGAAACACATGCAAATTTTGCTCACATGAATTTCACATAAAACTCTATGTGAAATTCACCTCAAACAAGCTTTATACTTGAAAATTTTCACATGATATATATTGAGATAAACATGAATCTGACATGAACTTTCAAAAAAAAAATAATGGTATTTTTCATGATTTTAAGTAAATTTGAAAAGTTAGATGTTATTAATAACTTTATTTTGGAAATTTACATGAGATGATTTATGTGAAACTCACTTGAAATCAGTTCACGTGTGATTCACGTAAATCTCAGTTCAGGTGAAATTCATTTGAGTGAAATTTCTGGATGTATGTAGTTTTAATGTGAAAGGATAAATAAAATGACAACATGATTCCTTTCAATCATATTCCTTCTTTATGTATATATTTACATCTTTGTTTCTGAAAAGATATGCCCTAAAATCCAACTTAAACGAATCAAAATGTGTTGTTTTTTGTCGAGCTTGCGACTTTTGTCACAGAAAGCTCAACATAGGGATAGGGATCTGGCAGCGGCGTTAACTCACTACTTAAAAGCTTAATATTTCAGAAGGTATAAGACCTGGATGCTTCATACTTTGTATATAGTTGCCTCATGATATGAAGTTTCTATCTGTCATATGTCCATTGTCCTTGACCTTGTTTTCATGGTTCAGTGACTACTTGAAAAAAAGTTAAGATATTTTGTAATGTTAATTTCTCTCTTATTATGAGTAGTAGGATAACTATATTTGGTATGTGCGTACCTTGCAGGGTCCTCATGTCTGTCAGACAGTTTTCATTTGACCTCAACCTCATTTCATGGATCAGTGAACAAGGTTATGTTTTCGTGGTCAAGTCCGTATCTCAGATACTATAAGCAATAGGTCTACTATATTTGGTGTATGGAAGGATTGTAAGGTGTACATGTTCAACTGGCAGGTGTCATCTAACCTTGACCACATTTTGATGGTTCAGTGGTCAAAGTTAAGTTTTTGTGTTTTGTTCTGTTTTTCTAATACTGTATGCAATAGGTCTACTATATTTGGTGTATAGAAATATTTTATAATGTACATGTCAGTCTGGCAGGTTTTATTTGACCTTGACCTCATTTTCATGGTTCATTGCTCAATGTTTCGCTTTTGTGTTTTGGTCTGTTTTTCTTAAACTATAAGCAATAGGTCAACTATATTTGGTGTACTGAATGATTGTAAAGTGTATATATCTATCTGGCAGGTTTCATCTTACCTTGACCTCATTTTTATGGTTCATTGATCAATGTTAAGTTTTCCTGGTTAAGTTTGTTTCTTAGATACTTTAAGTAATATATATGTCTACCATATTTGTTCCATGAAATGATTTTAAGGTGTACATATCTTTCTGGCAGGGTTCATCTGACCTTGACCTCATTTTCATAGTTCATTGGTCAATATAAAGATTTCATGGTTTGGTCTGTTTCTCGTATACTATAAGCAATAGGTCAACTTTATTTGGTGTATGGAATGATTGTAAGGTGTTCATGAATTTCCGGCATTGTTATCTGACCTTGACTTCATCTTCTTGGATCATGTTTATGTTAATGTGACACTTGTAGTAAAACTTTATATTCAGGACTATCACATAAAATCAATGGTTAGTAAAGTAGGCGAAACATTTCAGCGTGTGCACTCTTGTTTTTATACGACCGCAAAAAAATTTTGCGAAAAAAGTTTTGCAGTCGTATATTGGTATCACGTCGTCGTCGTCATCCGCATCATTGTCCGAAGGCATTTGGTTTCTAAACAATAACTTTAGTATTAGTAAATAGAAATTTATGAAATTTAAACACAAGGTTTATAACCACAAAAGGAAGGTTGGGATTGATTTTAGGGGTTATGGTCCCAACAGTTAAGGAATTAGGGGCCAAAAAGGGGCCCAAATAGGCATTTTTCTAGTTTCATGACAATAACAATGGAATGGTGTATGGATCTCTCTGAAATTATACCACAAGTTTCCATACCACAAAGGGATGGTTAGGATTGGCTTTGGGGGTTATGGCTCAAACCGTTTAGGAATTCGGGGCCAAAAAGTGAGAAAAAACAAGGGTGTCCTGGTTAGTGGACAAATACTTAAGTGTAATGTTGTGTTTGAACTACCTCCCTTACACTGCTTTTAAATAATGTATAAAGTAATGTTGTATTGTCTTGAGGTGATTAGCTGTCAATTTATTTTTAGAAGTTACTATTTTAATAATTTTAAAAATGCTGATTAAGGTATATTAATTTTAGCCATGATTATGGATGTCATTTTCTATTTTAAGACTTTTATGATGTATTTAAATGGGTTATTATGGATGCTAACTCCATTGGAAATTTGAGATTATGACCATATTTTGAGGGAAAGAATTTTTTGGAAAAGAGTGGGGGTGGAATTGGTGGTGGTGGGTGGGGACAATTTTTCCTCCTCAAGATTTCAGAAATCAAAAGAAAATTTCTTCAAATGTTTTTTGGGGAAAAAAGGGGGGATAAAAAAATTTTTGAAAAATAGGGAGGGTTTAAATTTAGGTTAATTTTTTTGCACAAAAGCAAAAAAAAAAAAAGGGGGGGGTCAATTTGCAACAGCATAGTGTATTGCACAATAGCAAAAAAATGAATATAAATTCAAATCAGATAACCAATTCTAAGTTCTTTGACTACAGTTATACTGTGTCAGAAACCTATTATGTGTCAAATATTGAATTTCAATCCAAATTCAGACCTGTATCAAGCGTTAATAATGTGTCCATTTTTGCCCCAACTGTACAGGGTTAGACCTCTGCGGTCGTATCTAGCTGCGCTCTGCGAAGCTATTTATTATATGATATATACACAAATAGAAGTATTATCTTTATATACTTACAATCAACTCATGAAATGAGAAGGTGTAAGTTATATTTCATGGTTTTTTTCCACAAAAAAAAAATTTACAAATTATTGATACAATATTAAACCTCTTGGACAGTAGTATTTTGTCTTTCTTATTGGCTTCAAAGGTTCTTTATCACATCTTTTTACCTTGAAAGTTTTGCTACTCTTCTTATTTTTATTATGACGTTTTAGTAGAAATACTCAGAATCTCTATTTTCAGTCATTCTGATTTGTCCAGAATGACAGGCTTTATATATTCCTATGAAGTTTTTTCAGAAATAGACAAAATCAGCTAATCTCAATCATTCTAATTGTTCAAGAATGACAGGACTTCTATATAAGATTTTTACATTTTTTTCTAAAGTTGGTCATTGTAAGAATCTACCTTTTATAAAAAATCTTCGCCAAAGTATAAGCTGACAACAGATAATGGTGCAGTAGACTTGACAATGAATATTAACGACAGGTCTTCCTGTGTTCATTAAGACTTAATGCTTCCACTGGGAGTCTTAACTTTCCTTTACTGAGATATATATATGTTACAAAAAGAAAATAAATAAAAAGTTTTGTTGTAGCAAGCAAACAATTAATCTCTGCGTCTTGGACATATTGATGTGATTCATTTGTTTTCATTTGAACAGTTTTAGTATGTTTCAAAGAAGAAAACAGATTTTTTAATTAAGGGTTCAGTGTTCAATGAAATGCTAATGAATTAAATAACTACCAGGAAAATTTTAATTTGGAAGTTAGTCAGAGTCAGTACTTATAATCAGCTTTCTCAAAAATCTCATTCTTAAATAAAATCATACTAGTTCTTGATACATCATAGAATTCATAATACTGCATAATTTGCATATGTGTTACCTTTTACAAAGCATGCAATTACAATTAGATCTTAAAACATCCACCAAAGAATACATTTCTGACTTAGGACTTATTAGAGGGTCCAAGTCAGGCACAAAACAGCAATTGCAAAGAAACTACATGTAATATATGTAAATTTAAATTTAGAAATGTATAGTCTTTTTCAGATCTTTAATGTACATATTTTGATTAGTCATTACTTTCGAAGGCCCATTTGATCATCTTTGGCAAATCCTTGATTCATCCCTCACTCACTCTATAGAGTAAGACTCATGAGTCAATGATGTTGGTAAAATTAAAAACTTTTGAATTATACCTAACTCAGGGAAAAAATGTTCAATAGGACACTCTGTTACATTGTAATTTGTCAATTGTCTAGCTACTATATAACTGCATTCTTTAAAGGCCATTGGAGCAGAAAAAAAGGATGTATACCTACAGAAAAGACTAGGAACAATGTGAACTAGTGTCTCATATTCTTCAAGCACTGAATAATTAGAACTAATATTGAAATATAATTTCCCCTATGTCCCCAACAGCTATTTAAGTAGGTCTATGTACTGCTCTACTCGGTCCATCGTTACCTCTGTCAGAAAGACTTTGGGTAGAAAACTTTGGTCAATTGGCTTCTATGGAAGAGAGCGATTTTATATTTGATCTGCAGCTTGGTAATATTAAGTTGTAGGTGTATGCAATTTCTAGATCTGCACAAAGCAGGACTAGTGATCTCTTAGATCTAATCATCAACAACAAAATTTGGATTATTTATTATACTTTGTGGTTGACAGTTTGGTCAAATGCCATACGGAATCTTTCCAACTTATTCTTTATAAATAAAGGGAAAATTCAAAAAAATTGAATAGAATGTACATAAAACTTATTATAATTATGTATAGGTTCTTGTATAGGAATATGTAGTTCTAAGATAAAAGTCATTCTGCTTCTGATGTTCATTCTCTACACTTTAGAATAGCCTAAGTAAAGGTTTTCTAATGAGCATTCTTTTAGATCCTCCTAATTAGTTGATATGTATTTTCCCAGTAACCCTTGGTACATTTCCAGCCAAGTTGTGAAGTTATTTGTATAAAATATTAACACATGTTGAATGGAACCTCTCAGTCGTCTGTTCTTAATAATAATAATAATGCCAGTGTTAAAAAGGGTGATATAGATGTGAAATGGCAGATTGTCAATCCCACTCGATGATCCCCGTCACACAGCAGAGGACGATATTGTAGTGTCGTGTTTTAGAGAAGTAAAGCTAGTTCTTGATCACTCCCTCTTGTAGGATTTAATTGCTTATCACAGGTAAACAAATTATATTTATTTTATGTAGCTTTTCCTGCAATGTATTTTTCTCTTTTTAAATTATTTATTTATAATTGAGATAACAATTTTAACCTTTCTGAAAAAAAGATTCTCGGTTTTGTTGTGCCAATTGTTGCATGAGTTCCTTAACTGCATTTATCTTTTGTTAGAAAAATTGTATTTAATTGGAATGGGCAATGTGTACATTTGATTAACTAGAATTGCATTATTATGACAGTTAATTGTAAAACTTGAGATTTATGAATTTGGGAAGATGTAAGCTAAAAATTAATTAGCATGAGTAAAACATTTTATAACTCATCAGTTTTATTAATGTAGATAGAGAGGCAATTAAAGTTTAGAGTCTAATGATTTTTATGCCCCACCTACGATAGTAGTAGAGGCATTATGTTTTCTGGTCTGTGTGTCTGTTCGTCCGTCTGTCCCGCTTCAGGTTAAAGTTTTTGGTCAAGGTAGTTTTTGATGGAGTTGAAGTCCAATCACTTGAAACTTAGTACACATGTTCCCTATGATATGATCTTTCTAATTTTAATGCCAAATTAGAGTTTTGAACCCAATTTCACGGTCCACTGAACATAGAAAATGAGTGTGGGAGTGGGGCATCCATGTACTATGGACACATTCTTGTTAACAAGAAATTTTGAATAAATGGTTACATAATTCATTGTTTGCCTATATTTTTCATTATTTTTTTGTATATATGTATACAATAATGGAAACAAAACATTTCAGTATATTAGAATTTATTTGTCTTTAGTGGGAACAGATAGATTAGGCAAATGGTCTACAAAGCAAATGTATCTGCTTTTTTCTCATCATAAACCTTTTCAAATCACTGCGGCCTACGATATGGACAGTAGCATTGTTTCAGTTCTAATTTTAAACTTTGTTTGATTTCATCGAAAATTGAACTATAGGGTTCTTTGATATGCGAATCTAACTGTGTATTTAGATCCTTAATTTTGGTCCCGTTTTCAAATTGGTCTACATTAAGGTCCAAAGGGTCCAAAATTAAACTTAGTTTGATTTTAACAAAATTGAATTCTTGGGGTTCTTTGATATGCTGAATCTAAACATGTACTTAGTTTTTGATTATGGGCCCAGTTTTCAAGTTGGTCCAAATCGGGTCCAAAATTAAACTTCGTTTGATTTCAACAAAATTGAATATATGGGGTTCTTCGATATGCTGAATCTAACCATGTATTTAGATTTTTGATATTCGACCAGTTATCAAATTGGTCCACATTGAGGTTAGAGGGTCCAAAATTGAACTTTATTTGATTTCATCAAAATTGAATTCTTGGGGTTCTTTGATCGCTGAATCTAACCATGTATTTAGATTTTGGATATTGGAATACCACAAAGGGATGGTAAGAATTGTCTTTGGGAGTTATGGCTCAAAGTGTTAAGGAATAAGGTGCAAAAAGGGGAAAAGGGTTTGCAGGTTAATGGACAATTACTTAAGTACAAAACATAATTTAAAAGGCAGTGTAAGGTTGGTAATTGAAACTCATTTGAATATCTCACCTAAACTGCTTTTAAATTATTTATTTTAAATTTGCCAAAAACTTTATTATTAATAAATTCCATTGAAATTTGCCAATAACTTTAGTTTAATGAACTTCATTGGAAATTTGCCAATATAAAATATTGCTGATGAAGCTTTTTGTTTATCTCACCTAAACTGCTTTTAAATTATGTATATTGAAATTTGCCAAAACTTTATTATTAAATTTCTGATTTATATATAAAAGCAAATAATAATGATAAGGCAAGAGATACACACCAAACAGGATGTGTAAATTAAAATATATTAAGTATTGTGCAATAGCAAGAAATTTTCAATTGCACAGTATTGTGCAATAGCAAGAAATCTTCAATTGCACAGTATTGCATAAAAGCAAGAAATATCCAATAGCACAATATTGCACAATAGCAAGAAATTGTCAATTGTACAGTATTGCGCAATAGCAAGAAATATTCAATTGCACAGTATTGCGCAATTGCAAGAAATATTCAATTGCACAGTATTGTGCAAAAGAAGATACTTTGTATAAATTGCTTATTTCTTGACCAATTTCAATGGTGTTTTATTCTTGAATTCTTGGGTTCTTTAATATGCTGAATCTAACTGTGTATTAAGTTTTTGGATTTTGGTTCCTGTTTTAAATTGGTCCAGGGGCCTCGGTGGCCAAGTGGTCTAAGTAGTTCTACTACTGTAATCACTAGCCAGTCAACACTGAGGTTGTGAGTTCGAACCCGCTCGTGCGGGTGCACTCGACTCAATCTTAATTGACTAGGATTGTCAGTTTTCCTATCGAAGGTCGGTGGTTTTCTCCGGGCACTCCGGCTTCCTCCACCAATAAAACTGGCCGCCACGAAATAGCCCAAAAGTGGTGCTTAAAAGTGGCGTTAAAACACCAACAATCAATTAATCAATTAAATTGGTCCACATTGAGGTCCAAAGGGTCCAAAATTAAACTTTGTTTGATTTCATCAAAATTGAATTATTGGGTTCTTTGACATGCCGAATCTAACTGTGTATTTAGATTCTTAATTTTGGTCCCGTTTTCAAATTGGTCTACATTAAGGTCCAAAGGGTCCAAAATTAAACTTAGTTTGATTTTAACAAAAATTGAATTCTTGGGGTTCTTTGATATGCTGAATCTAAACATGTACTTAGTTTTTGATTATGGGCCCAGTTTTCAAGTTGGTCCAAATCGGGTCCAAATTAAACTTTGTTTGATTTCAACAAAATTGAATATATGGGGTTCTTTGATATGCTGAATCTAACCATGCATTTAGATTTTTGATTTTTGGGCCCGTTATCAACTTTGTCCACATTGAGGTCAAAAGGGTCCAATATTAAACTTTGTTTTTGGTATTATATTCGAGAATTAACTCACACTGAGATTGGTTGTAGAAACTGAGACAATGATTCCATACTATATATATGTACATAAAAACATCTGATACAAATTGAAGATGAAGAAGAATACTTTATAAAGCATTGGTGCAAAAAAGAAATTGCCTTTTCAAAAAGCAATATTTAATAGATGGATACCCCATATCCTTTGTTTTTCTATTACTCTCAAGTAAAGGCTTTATATTTCAATTTGTTTAAAATCTGTCAAACTTGCAAAGTAGAGCAATGCTACCTGAGTATTAATTGTGTCTGTAGACAGAGATATTAGCATAGATTTGCTTCAGGTAGAGAAGGTGATCTTTGGAATAGAAACTAGAGAAAATATTGATTCTAAAACTAATATGAAATATATAATTATTGTAGATGAAAGGAATTTCATCTTTCAAAGAGAAAAAAATGTAGCGAGTGCTATTAAGTCTAGTTTTACCTGTATAATTAAGTATTGTTTTACCTCAGTTTATAATCAAAATATAACAATGTTATATATGTATAGTTTTACATGTATAATTACGTATTGTTTTACCTATATAATTACCTACATCAGACCCTCAAAACAGATCTGAGTAAATATAGAATTGAGCTGTAACCTTGATCTAAAAAGCAAAGGATTTATTTTTCATATTGATCCAAGTTGTCATTTCTTCTCATAACATTTTGGGGTTCCATTGATGATGCTACCGAAGGTTGTCAAAGAGACACACTAATTAGATGTATGCTTGGATGATATAGGTTGGAATTTCTTGGTCATTAACTTTGTTGTCTTTTGGTTGGCTTGCATCCTTCTAGATGTAATTATTTTCCTTCAGAAAGAAATGTAGAAAATTTATGATGGCTTCTCTACAATATTATTACAGATGTGTGAAACTTTGTACATAAGTGTCTGTTGCTTACACAGAATTTGGTTAGGCTAGAAAGAGGGAGGGCTAATTTGTCCTGAATTCATTTCACAAGCCAGGTTATCTTTAAATAGTCCTGTAATCTTTCCTCATTTTATAGTATTACAACTTTTTGTGTTCACTATGAAGGTTCTGACAATATTATGTCATAGATTTCTGAGCATATTCTGGTAATCAAATTAATCAAAAGTTAATAGAATTTGAAAGATCCTTGGCAAATTTTTAGTATCTCAAAAATCAGTCTGATTAAAATCAAACCTCTCAGTGCTCCCGTTTTCTGATATGTCACGTGGCCAGACTGCTAAAAAATAAGGAGATACTTTTCATATCAAATTATTTTTTTATGAAAAATGTATCTATGCATGATCATACTAAAACAAGTGATTTTAGTTCTCAGTAGTTATATATGGGGTAATTGTTTTTCGATTGCAGATTTACCTAGAATGTTGAAATCTATCAAATTAAAAAAACCAAATAGATCTACATTGGTGGCTGCAGGGAAAGGGTTTTTTTTTAGTTTTGAGCAAACCGTTTTTCTTCAAATCATTTTTAAATGTCGTCAAAATTAAATGAAAAGCTTTTAGTTTCTTCAGTCACCCTTTTCCTGGTATGACCAATGAGTGAGTAGACCCCCTGTTTAAAAATTTCAGGATTCCTGCCTGTTATACCTGTTATACAGTTTGATTACTTGCCTAATTGATGTGTATGATTCTGTTGTGCACCATGCATACAGAACTTAGATAGCTGCATCTAGTGGGCAACTTGACCTTCTGTGGCCCTATTTGACTCTGAGGTACTCCATCATAATTAATTACAATTGTCATGATGTGTCAAACTAGATTTTGACTGTCTGAAGATCATACTTTGTTTTATATTAAAATTTTGTCTTTGGCAATTCATAATTTTACTATAACAACTTAAAATTTTGTCTTTTCAAAATTTTACTATAACAACTCAGTTGTTATAGTAAAATTATGAATTGCCAAAGACAAAATTTTAATATAACACTTGTATGATTGACCACAGAAAAATACTATGCTGTAGCGGATATATTGACCTAACCACAGAATCTGATCACCAAACAGCTGTCTATAATGTGTTCTAGACTTTATACTTAAAATTGAGCATGCTTTTAACATTGCTAAATATTAAAAAAAATATAGTACGGCTAACCATAACAATTATTTAATAATCTAATCTAAAACTGATGATCATTGAACTCACTGTACTTCTGAGGTATTTTGGTTAACAATGTCCTAAACAAAGAAAATTCAACCTTTTTAGGTAACACTATTTAGGAGATAACTTTATTGTATTTTAAGCTCCAATGGCATCAATTTGTGATTTGATGGTCACAAATTAAGTTTAATGGCGATGTGTTAGCAGAGTCAGTAAACGGGTATTTGCAACCATCAAATCACCAATTGATGCCGTTGGAGCTTAAAATACAATATTGTTATCTCCATTCTAATAAAGCTGACAGAAAACAACGTCAAATCATACATTTAAAATCTGTTATACGTCGTCTGCGCTTGTGCGTACGTTTTCATAGCATCAATTGTGAATTTATGCCATGAAAATTGGTGACGTTATCCAATCAAAATGAATGTTACAAAGGATATTGCATTAGGATTTCTATTTTGATGTGTGAACTAACAAATTACCCATCATGCATTGTTATGACCTTTAGATTCTGACACATCAGATTGCTGTACAACAGCCATTTATTTGAAGAAAGTTTTAAAAATTTTATAGTATTGACGCTGGTATTTACCAAAAACTCAACTTTACAATACTTGTCATGATTTTTTTGTTAGTTTATATCTCTTTTAGAGTTAGTGATTGAGAACAGCCTTGAAAAAGTCATTTTCACTTGAAAAATGACACTCATGCATGTAAAATGTCTTCCATTCTACTAAGGTGGTGATAGAACTGTCTATAGCCTACAGTATTAAGTTTGCCAACATCACTACTCATGGGATCTGTTGAAATAATTATACAGCTTTCATTGAAACAATGGATTGCTTAACAATAACAAACGCAAGCTGCTGTGTAAACAGTTTATTTACTCATTTGTTATACTGCCAGACAAGGTGGTAACAAAACATGTTGAAAGCAAAACTACAAAAGCCTGATAGTACTGTTGTTACTCACAATTCTTATACCTTTTGTTGGGAGTATAGCTTTGTTCTGATGAAAATTGAATTCTTGATTGCCTTGGCAAGAAGTTGAGTTGTTGCTCTCATTCTGCAGGGAATATCAACCGATACTTTGTTTGAACATCATTATTTGCTGTTTATTATATAGTAAGTATGTTTTCGCTATCAGCAAAGGCTGAGTTTTAAAGCATTTAGTATTAAACTGATATAGTGAAACCTCTTTAAACAGAATCCTGTGTAAAAGGGAATATTTTATTGTATATTTTATTCTAATATAATATAAAAATGTCTCGTTTTTTATATAGATTAGACCGTTGGTTTTCCTGTTTGAATGGTTTTACACTAGTAATTTTTGGGGCCCTTTATAGCTTACTGTTCGGTGTGAGCCAAGGCTCGGTGTTGAAGACCGTAGTTTGACCTATAATGGTTTACTTTTATAAATTTTGACTTGGATGGAGAGTTGTCTCATTGGCACTCATACCACATCTTCTTATATCTAGTAACACTGCTTTTGATTGGATGACGTCTGTCCTCAACTGTCTACCAGAGTCATGTTGCCCAATATTGCAGTGGATGTTTTCTAGGTTATTTCAAATATTTTATTTTGAACCTTTTACAAGAGTTGCATTAGAAATATGGAATAACAGTACCATGTTTGAGAAGTAGCCACCTCAATTTTCAGATTTGATGTCTCTGCTTCACATTGCCAGTAAACCGCATTTGTGACCATCAAATCACCAATTGATGATGGCAGGACTGTTATTCTTTAATAATGAAGTCATTTAGTACTTTAGCTGTGTAAGCAAAACAATCGTAAAAGATGACTATAAGTTTAGATTGATTTATTATTTGTTGCTTAATGTCCAGTGGCAAATATTTCATGCATGTTCAGGTCGGGAACAAATTAACAATACATACAATAGGAAGGTCCTGTAATAGGGGTTAACTTGTGCCTGAAGAGTTGCATTCATCAATTGGTTGATGTTCACAAAAGCAGTTTTACAGCGATCATTGGAGCAGAGACATCATATCTAAAAAATAAAGTGGCACTCTCCCTGCACGAGGCATCAGCTTTTACTTTCCCATTTTAACCAGTCGTGGCTGCGTATTTATACATCCCACCCAACTGAAGGGACGCCCCATTTTGATAAAGGTTTTACTGCAGGTCGGTAGAAGACTTTGTGACTGTGTCATGGCAATCGAGTATCACAAAACTTTCAGGTCAGGGTACATTAAATAGATGGACAATTTGACGACAGATAATCCAGTGATGCGTAGTTTTGTTAAATGAAAATATATGAGTAAATCGACTAATCTTTTGTTTATTGTAATTCCATTCTAGGCGAATATTTACATAATATACAGTTTACAAAATATATGATTCAAGGGTTCACATAGAAAAATGTTAGGCAAACAGGCACTCTCGGTACATCACTTTCACAAGTTACCACAAATGGATTTCATTACATTTTAATAACAAAATTAAGCAACAGCGTCCCAATACTGTGCACACAAAAACCATGAATAGTGTCCAATACTATGCGGACAAAACCCACGCAACAGTGTCCAATACTATGAGGACAAAACCCATGCAACAGTGTCCAATACTGTGCGGACAAAACCATGCAACAGTCTCCAATACTGCACAGACAAAAACCACGCAACAGGGTCCAATACTGTGCGGACAAAAATATTAAAACACAATACAAATGAATAGTAATATAACACAACTTTCTGTGAATCTATATAGTCCCACAAAGATCTGCCAAGAATAAGAAAAATCTTAACCTTATATACCTATCAATCTCCAAATATTCTCCAACTGTCCTTAATAATCTCCAAATATTCTCCAACTGTCCTAAATAATCTCCAAATATTCTCCAACTGTCCTTAATAATCTCCAAATATTCTCCAACTGACCTAAATAATCTTCAAATATTCTCCAACTGTCCTTAATAATCTCCAAATATTCTCCAACTGACCTAAATAATCTCCAAATATTCTCCAACTGTCCTTAATAATCTCCAAATATTCTCCAACTGACCTAAATAATCTCCAAATATTCTCCAACTGTCCTTAATAATCTCCAAATATTCTCCAACTGACCTAAATAATCTCCAAATATTCTCCAACAGACCTAAATAATCTCCAAATATTCTCCAACTCTTTGTTTACAAAAACAAAACATATAAATCATATAAAAGTATTTACTATGCGACCTAGAGAACATGCTATTGCAGGATAGCCATTGACTTGGTGACTTTAACAGACAATAACCAAAACTTTAATACGACAAAATTAATTTATACAGTGGAAGATAAAATAACATTCTAACAACTGTATTTCTATTCCCCAGTCACCTCGGGGTGCTTGGAACTAATAAGAAAAACTCCTAATCTTTCTTAATTGTACAAGATTTGAGAATCTAGCAAGTAATAGCTTTGTGATTTATATTAAAGTAAATCACTATGACAAGCAAGTGTAATATTGTAATATGTTTATACAAGATCAAGTTAGATTCAAGTTCAGATACAGTAAGATAAATGTGATGATAAAAGTTACAGGGAGATATATGATATAATGTCTGTCAGTCTTCACATCTCTTCCCACTTAGAATACATGAAATTAGGGAAAATTAGTAATTGTCAGCCTTCATTGTTGTACCCTGTGGTTTTTGTTGAGCCTGCGACTTCTGTCGCAGAAAGCTCAACATAGGGATAGTGATCCGGCAGCAGCGTTAACTAACTTCTTCAAAGCTTAATATTTCAGAAGGTAGAAGACCTGGATGCTTCATACTTTGTATATAGATGCCTTATGATATGAAGTTTCCGTCTGTCATATGTCCATTGTCCTTGACCTCATTTTCATGGTTCAGTGACTACTTGGAAAAAAAAAAGTTTTTTATGCCCCCTCCTCTACATTAAGTTTTACCCTTGTCCGTCTTAAAGTTGGTTTCTGTTCTCTAACTTTAGTTTGCCTCAACCAGATGTTATGAAACTTATACACAATGCTTATTACCACAAAACTCAGATCAAGTTTCAAATTGTGTGCCGTCACGATAACGGTTCTTGAGTATGCCCCTTTATAAACATAAAAATTGCTGAGTTTTTCCTTTCCCTTCTCTAACTTTAGTTTGCCTCAACCAAATGTTATGAAACTTATACACAATGCTTATTACCACAAAACTCAGATCAAGTTTCAAATTGTGTGCCGTCACGATAAGGGTTTTGTGTATGCCCCTTTATAAACATAAAAATTGCTGAGTTTATAACGGTTCTTGAGTATGCCCTTTATAAACATAAAATTGCTGAATTTTTCGTTTCCGTACTCTAACTTTAGTTTGCCTCAACCAAATGTTATGAAACTTATACACAATGCTTATTACCACAAAACTCAGATCAAGTACAAATTTGAGTAGCGTCTCTTTTACCGTTCTTCAGTTATATCCCTTTATATCTTTATATGATAAGCCAGCTGGGGCATCGTCTGTCTACTGTCCCATGGACACATACCACATTTATTTTTTGTAATGTTAATTTCTCTCTTATTTTGAGTAATCGGATAAGTATATTTGGTATGTGCGTACCTTGCAAGGTCATCATGCCTGTCGGACAGTTTTCACTTGACCTCAACCTCATTTCATCAATCAGTGAACAAGGTTAAGTTTTTGTGGTCAAGTCCATATCTCAGATACTATAAGCAATAGGTCTACTATATTTGGTGTATGTAATAATTGTAAGGTGTACATATCCAACTGGCGGATGTCTTCTGACCTTGACCTCATTTTCATGGATCAGTGGTAAAAGTTCAGTTTTTATACGACTGCAAAAAATTTTGCAGTTGTATATTGGTATCACGTCGTCATCGTCAGCATGTCCGAAGACATTTGGATTCCGGAAATAACTTTAGTATAAGTAAATAGAAATCTATGAAATTTAAACACAAGGTTTATAACCACAAAAGGAAGGTTGGGATTGATTTTGTGGGGGGTTATGGTTCCAACAGTTTAGGAATTAGGGGCCAAAAAGGGGCCCAAATAAGCATTTTTCTAGTTTCCAGACAATAACTTGTGGAACAGTGTATGGATCTCTCTGAAATTATACTACAAGTTTCCATACCACAAAGGGTGGTTAGGATTAGCTTTGGGGGGGTTATGGCTCAAACCATATAGGAATTAGGGGCAAAAAAGGGGAAAAACAATCTTTTCTCCTCAAGATTTTAGAAACTAAAAAGAAAATTTCTTCAAATATTTTTTTTTTTGGGGTGGAGGGGTCAATTCGCAACAGCATAGTGTATTGCACAAAATTGAATATAAATTCAAATCATATAACAATGAATTCTTAATTCTTTTGACTACAGTTATTTTGTGTCAGAAATCTATTATGTGTCAAATATTTAATTACAATCCAAATTCAGACCTGTATCAAGCGTGAATATTGTGTCCATTTTTGCCCCAACTGTTCAGGGTTGGACCTCTGCGGTAGTATCCTGCTGCATTCGGCGAAGCAATTTATTGTGTTTTGGTCTGTTTTTCTAATACTGTATGCAATAGCTCAACTATATTTGGTGTATGGTAATGTTTTACGATGTACATGTCAGTCTGGCAGGTTTTATTTGACCTTGACCTCATTTTCACAATTCATTGCTCAGTGTTAAGTTTTTGTGTTTTGGTCTCTTTTTATACTTTTTTTTGCGGTCATATATTGGTATGATGTTGGCGTCGTCGTCCGAAGACACATTGGTTTTTGCACAATAACTTTAGTTTAAGTGAATGGATCTCTATGAAATTTTAACATAAGGTTCAATACCACAAAAGGAAGGTTGGGATTGATTTTGGGGGTTATGGTAATAACATTTAAGGAATTAGGGGCCAAAAAGGGGCCAAAAATAAGCATTTTTGTAACTTCCAGACATAACTTTTGTGTTAGTGTATGGATCTCTCTGACATTGTACCACAAGGTTCCATATCACAAAGGGAATGCTGGGATTGATTTTGGGGGTAATTGCCTCCAAATTTTAGGAATTAAGGCCAAAAGGGGCAAAAAACAAGCATTTTTCTAGTTTCCTGACAATAACTTCTGTGTAAGTGTATGGATCTTTCTGAAATTGTACAACAAGGTTCCATATCACAAAGGGAAAGCTGAAATTGAGTTTGGGGGTAATTGCCCAAAATTTTAGGAATAAGGGGCCAAAAATAAGCATTTTTCTAGTTTCCAGACAATAACTTGTGTTCAAGTGTATGGATCTCTCTGAAATTGTATTGCAAGGTACCATACAACAAAGGGAAGACTGGGATTGATTTTGGGGGAAAATGGCTCAAAATTTTAGGAATTAGGGGCCAAAAACGGGTAAAAACAAGCATTTTTCAAGTTTCAGGACAATAACTTGTGTATAAGTGTATGGATCTTTATGAAATTGTACTACAAGGTTCCATATCACAAAGGGAAAGCTGGGTTTGAGTTTGGGGATAATTGCCCGAAACATTTAGGAATTTGGGGCCAAAAAAAAAAGCATTTTTCTAGTTTCCAGACAATAACTTGTGTTCAAGTGTACGGATCTCTCTGAAATTGTACTGTAAGGTACCATTACACAAAGGGAAGGCTGGGATTGAGTTTGGGGGTGATGAATTATAAGGGGGTTCAAAAAATTTGAGGGGCGGGGATTTTTTTTCATTTTTTTTCTTTAAAATTTTCCGTTTTAAATTGGTTATTTCTGATTTGTATATAAAAGCAAATAATAATGAATGCTGGGATTGATTTTGGGGGTAATTGCCTCCAAATTTTAGGAATTAGGAGCCATAAAAGGGGCAAAAAAACAAGCATTTTTCTAGTTTCATGACAATAACTTGTGTGTAAATGTATGGATCTTTCTGAAATTGTACTACAAGGTTCCATATCACAAAAGGGAAAGCTGGAATTGAGTTTGGGGTAATTGCCCAAAATGTTTAGGAATAAGGGGCCAAAAATAAGCATTTTTCTAGTTTCCGGACAATAACTTGTGTTCAAGTGTATGGATCTCTCTGTAATTGTACTGCAAGGTACCATACAACAAAGGGAAAGCTGGGATTGATTTAGGGGGTAATTGCCTCAAAATTTTAGGAATTAGGGGCCAAAAAACAAGCATTTTTATATGACCGCAAAATTAAAAATTTTTGGTCGTATAGAAAATGAAAGGATATGGAGTAAATGTACATGGGACAAAATCGCACACAATACATAGAAAACATAGAAAATTATCAATGAACAGGGCTTAATACATAGAAAACATAGAAAATTATCAATGAACAGGGCTTTTATTCCTGTTCTTCATCTTGACAGTTGATGTAGGGTCTTCAACAATGAACAAATCATTCATACCCTACAACAAGGTCAAGACGGCCCCTAGCGTCGACCTAAGCGGTACTATTGATAAAAATAAAGTAATTTTGATAGACATCGATCGCCACTAAATATGCCTTGAAGTTACACATGTTGGGAGCGGTCAATGAATTACATAATTTATAATTACAGGCGAGGTCTTTGAACATATATTTGTCATACATTGCCCAACAAAAGACCAATAATTTCGAAACAACAAATGATAGACAATACGTATAAAACTAAACAACAAATGATAGACAGCACGGGGCACATCGAAATATTTGTAATAAAACTTAGCAGTTTAAAATAGTATGAAAGGGCAATATACAAAACAGATGACCAGACCAGTATTTTGAAGAAATTTAACCAAACATGAAATTTTGACGGTGTATTGATATGAGAAATTCTCACATGAACAAGCCTACCATAACTCTAAATATTATAAGAGCATACACTTCAAGCACTGGGAAACGTTCTACTGCCTCCACACAGCACTATTGGTATCACGTTGTCGTCGTCGTCGCGTCGTCTGAAGACAGATGGTTTCCAGATAATAACTTTAGTATAAGTGAATAGAAATCAATAATTTTTAACACAAGGTTTATAACCACTAAAGGAAGGTTGGGATTGATTTTGGGGGTTATGGTCCTAACTGTTTAGTAATTAGGGGCCAAAAAAGGGGCCCAAAATAAGCATTTTTGTAGTTTCCAGACAATAACTTGTGTTAAAGTGTATGAATCTCTCTGAAATTATACCACAAACTTCCATACAACAAAGGGATGGTTAGGATTGACTTTGGGGGGTTATGGCTCAAACCATTTAGTAATTGGGGCAAAAAAGGGAAAAACAAGGGTTTGGGACAATTTAAAAGCAGTGTAAGGGAGGTAATCCAATTCAAATGAAAGAACATTGTTTGATTACCCCCTTACACTGCTTGTAAATTATGTATTAAGAAATTATGATTGTCTTGAGGTGATTAGCTGTCAATTTATTTTTAGCAGTTACTATTAATTAATATTAATTTTAGCCATAACTATGTATGTCATTTTATATTTTAAAACTTTTATGATGTATTTAAATGGGTAATTTTGGTTGCAAACTGCATTAGAAATTTGAATTGAGATACTGACCATATCTTGAGGGAAAGGGGGGAGGTGAAAAAAATTGGAGGGGGGGACAATTTTTCTCATTTCAGATTTCAGAAATTAAAAGAAAATTTCTTCAAATATTTTTTTTTGGGGGGTTAATATTCAATAGCAGTGTACTGCACAAAAGAAAAAAACTGGGGTAAAATTAATTTTTTTTTTGGTAGGGGAGGGGGGTCAATTTGCAACAGCATAGTGTATTGCACAAAAGCAATAAATTGAATATAAATTCAAATCATATAACCAATTTGAAGTTCTTTGACTACAGTTATTCTGTGTCAGAAACCTATTTTGTGTCAAAAATTTAGTTACAATCCAAATTCAGACCTGTATCAAGCGTGAATATTGTGTCCATTTTGGCCCAACTTTTCAGGGTTGGACATCTGCGGTCGTATCCAGCTGCACTCAGCGAGGCAATTTATTCTAATACTGTATGCATATCATCTGACCTCCACCTCATTTTCATGGTTCATTAGTCAAGGTTCAGTTTTCCTGGTTAACTTTGTTTCTTACATACTGTAAGCAATGGGTCAACTATATTTGATGCTTGGATTGATTTTAAGGTGTACATATCTGTCTGGCAGGATTCATCTGACCTTGACCTCATTTTCATGGTTCATTGGTCATTATAAAATGTCCATGGTTTGGTCTGTTTCTTTTATACTTTAAGCTATAGGTCATCTATATTCGGTGTATGGAATAATTGTATTGAAGGTGGTCATGTATTTCCAGCTTGCTTTATCCTTGACCTCATTTTCTTGGATCATAAATGTTAATTATACTTGTAGTAAAACTTTATATTTAGGACTATTAACATAAAATCAATGTTTAGTATAGTAGGCGAGACATTTCAGCATGTGCACTCTTGTTTCCTTTTATATGATGGTTTATCTGACTTTTCAACTGTTTATATTATGCTTGAAGCAGACATATATTATTTGTAATTTAGGAATAAAGTTAAGGTAGTGAGTAAAGGTTTCCAAGAGTTGCTTTTGAAAATGTATAATGGAATCTTTTCATATCTTATAGATAAAAGGAGACGTGTGGTCTACAACAATGAGACAGTATAAGTGAGAATTCATTATTTTCTATAAATAAAGCTTTTATAGAACTTTTTAGATGACTTTTGTCTGATGAGTTGCTGTCTCATATTGACAACCACTTCTCTTTTTTATTCATATTCCAATATTTAGTTATTGAAAGAGCACATTTTTCCTTATTAACAGTGAATATATGGTAGGTGAATTGCAAGCAAAAACAGATCATTGCTGATATACCCTCGTTCCTCAAACCAATTTGTATATGTCTTGGTGTCATTTATGTCAGCAGAGAGTTGTTTTTGTTGGGCCTCGACGAAATCTACAGATGAGACTTGAAGCTTAGACTTGCTCTTTCCAGCTTCAGAGGTGTCAACATTGTTCAATTTTGTGAATCACTAATGGTAAGTCAATGATATTTGGTATGCAGTTGTATAAAAATTGGCACTGGAACTGTAGCTTTTGTGCTATATTTTGACATGGTAGATACCAACTTCTGTAACAAACAGATACACAAAGATAGTCAAGTCAGATAATAGGTTTATTAATGTCATTATGTTACAGCAGGCATAGGTAACTGTAATACAATGTGACATCTGTGTCTGTGTTTATATGTTATACTGCTGTGATGGTGTAAGATTTATTCAGTAAGAATCTAGAGTGATGACTGTCAGATTTGTTTAAGGATAATTTGTGGTGATGTGGTAAAAGGTCAATTTACACCATACAGGTAGAAATGTAATGGTGTTTGCAGTTAAGTGTTTTCGCCAATTTGGAAAAGTCACTATAGACATATCATTGTTAAAGTTCAATTTTTGAAATGGCTCTTGCATCCAAGTCATTTGGTCTCTAGTGGATAGTTATCTCCTTTGCATTCATACTACATTTTTTTATTTTTACACTGGTATTCTATTCTCAGTAACAAATAGATTTCACTATTCTTTTAAATGTACATCATATTAACTTTGGTTAAATTTTTCTTTTGATTACTGACTGAGTGTGTGAGATTAAAGACTTGATTCTTTCAGTACTGATCAGCACCCTGATATTATGTTGAAAAATGTCAAAATATGTACTATCTTTATTGCATACATGAGGGGCCTGATGGGGAGGTCTCATCACGATTCACGAGTTGATTTTTTTGTCAATCACGATTCACAGAAAATAAATTTCCATGATCACGGATCACGAAAATATAAAGAGCATAAATCTGTAGAAAAACGGATCACGATAGCGAAAATGCGCCGATCACGAAGAACGAAAATTACCCATCAGGCCCCTCATACATTAAATTGTTTAAAAAGACCGTTTGTATGAAGAGCTGCCTGAGGTGTTTGTATGAAGAGCTGCCTCACGACTAATTGTCTCCATTTTTAAAAACTGCAAAATTTGATTACACCCAAAACTTGCACAAAGCTTCAAATTTTCATCAGTAATATGATAATTATATCCAAATTTCATGACTTCTTAATTTTTCAAGAGTTTTTATCCGGTCCTATTTTTGCCCATCAAAGACTAACACTTAACTTGACATTAGTAATTGATTGGGCGAGAGTATTACACCTTACAAATCAGTAAAGTTAAGGAGTAAAACTGATTTATTTTCTGAGATTAATTTTAGAGCTCTAATTCAAGGATAAGAATATAAGAATATGAATAAGAATATTTATTATTCCAATCAAAGGATATGTTTACAAAATAGATCAACATTTCAATTGTATTTATATGTCATATGTCATATATTCATGTGCCAATATTAAGATTTTTTTTCTGATAATGCTTTCTTCATCAAAGTAAATGATGTTGTTACATTTAATGTGATCGGTTATTGTTTTGTTTACAGCCACATTTAATTGATTTTCATTGAACTTAAGAACTTATAAGTGAAATATGTGGGAGGCAGTGGTAGAAATGTCTTGCTTATATTAAAAGTAAGGGACTTTCTGTTTTGAATTTTCCTTGGAGCTCAGTATTTTTGTTACTTTACTATTTATAGGCAAAATTGTTCACCATTTTTCTTTCAATCATGTCATTTTTTTTTAGCATGTAAGGCAAGGTCTTATCAAACGTTCAAAATGTTTGTAACTAAGAGCCTTGCAACATGTCTGACACATACACAACTACCCTTTATTTCCCACTAATTTAAGAGAGTTTATATTTTATTGACAGCTTTGTTTCTTCCTATCACTCTAGTTCTGTCAGATTTTGTCTTGTCAGCCTTTCCTATTACTCCATAGCATTGCATAATGCCCACCTTCTTCTGGGAGATGAATGTCCTCACAAATCAGTCTTGCATCTGTGACAAATTGGAAGCTATACTTCACTCAGATATAGATATATAATATCAGGAGATAATCATAACTCTACCTCCTTTATAACCTTAACACATGAAAAGAGTTTTTTACAAGAAGATACAAGATTACACAGAGATATCATGATTGATACAATTTGTCAGAAAAGGGATGTCTCAAATTATCTCCCCTGAGAAGTACATAATAAAGCATAGAACTAAATATTTGATTGATAAATTGAATAATTTGCATTGATCTTCTATATTATACTATTTATTACTGAATAATACTGTGGATTCATTATAATTTGTATAATTCGATAAACCATCAAGTTCAAAGGAACAAACCACAAGGTGTCACAGTTGAAAAGTCAGATAAACCTGTGTATAAAAGAAACAAACCACAAGGTGTAACAGTTGAAAAGTCAGATAAACCCTCATATAAAAGGAACAAACCACAAGGTGTAACAGTTGAAAAGTCAGATAAACTCTCATATAAAAGGAACAAACCACAAGGTGTAACAGTTGAAAAGTCAGATAAACTCTCATATAAAAGGAACAAACCACAAGGTGTAACAGTTGAAAAGTCAGATAATCTCTCATATAAAAGGAACAAACCACAAGGTGTAACAGTTGAAAAGTCAGATAAACCCTCATATAAAAGGAACAAACCACAAGGTGTAACAGTTGAAAAGTCAGATAAACCCTCATATAAAAGGAACAAACCACAAGGTGTAACAGTTGAAAAGTCAGATAAACCCTCATATAAAAGGAACAAACCACAAGGTGTAACAGTTGAAAAGTCAGATAAACCCTCATATAAAAGGAACAAACCACAAGGTGTAACAGTTGAAAAGTCAGATAAACCCTCATATAAAAGGAACAAACCACAAGGTGTAACAGTTGAAAAGTCAGATAAACCCTCATATAAAAGGAACAAACCACAAGGTGTAACAGTTGAAAAGTCAGATAAACCCTCATATAAAAGGAACAAACCACAAGGTGTAACAGTTGAAAAGTCAGATAAACTCTCATATAAAAGGAACAAACCACAAGGTGTAACAGTTGAAAAGTCAGATAAACTCTCATATAAAAGGAACAAACCACAAGGTGTAACAGTTAAAAAGTCAGATAAACCCTCATATAAAAGGAACAAACCACAAGGTGTAACAGTTGAAAAGTCAGATAAACCCTCATATAAAAGGAACAAACTACAAGGTGTAACAGTTGAAAAGTCAGACAAACCCTCATATAAAAGGAACAAACCACAAGGTGTAACGGATTCATTATAATTAGTAGGATACTAATTTTTTGTGGATATGCTGTACCACGATTTCAAGTGAAAAAAGCATGACCCTATTGAATGGATGTCTTCTGTTAAGGAAGTTGGTGAAGGATCAGTGTTAAAAATTATTGCCTAAAATGAATTATAAAACATCTAATTTTTACATCAATTGGAAAAAGAACATTTTGAGTATTGTTAAAAAATTGTAGTCATACAAGTCTTATTATAGACTGGTTGTCATCAGTTGTTTCACGGTTTCTGTGTACAGAGTGAGTGCAGCACATCAACTCCAAGATAAAAGATTTAAGTACAATTTAAGTGACAGAATTAAAAATATTTACAAATTTGTCTTTAAATAAGTTGATTGTATTTCTCTTTTGTAACTTTGTGTGCTGTTGTTAGGTTTTAAAGGAGGTGAAAATTCTATGAATTAATCGAAAATTGGTAAGAACATTTGGAATTGTGAGTTATTTCCCCTGATTAAATTTGGCATTTTATTGTCAGTTTTAACAGCACATTAGAAATGTGATTCTTGATTACATGATAGATTAGCTCATTTGTGTGCCTTAGTGTTTTTGTCTGTATAAACATTTGCCTAACAGATGCCAAAAGATGAAAGGGGTGTTCTTCTTGTAACAATACATCATTAGATATTTATTTTATATATTTATAGGTCTGGCAATAAAACAATAGATACTTGCTAGGCTTTCTGTTTCTGGCTTTAAAATTTGTGTTGCAAAGAAAGCCCTTTCAGAACATATGTAAATCTTAATGATATTTTTATATTTATGTCAATATAAACTTTCTGTTTCAAATCTGTCTAAAAAGACTTTGATTAAATAACAATTTTATTGAGATTTAAGATTACCACTTTTTTGAATTCACTCACTCTGAAATCGTGAATTTGCATGAAATATTTGACTCTGATCTATGCATTACTTTATTCAAAAGGCTCAGACTCAATAGGCAATACCAATATTGAAAGTTTTAATATCTATATCATTTCAGATTTGTGATTATAATAACAATTTAATTTATATTTTTTTTTTGTGTTTCTTGTTTTAATGTTTTTATTGTAAGGTGTATGGAAATTATATTCCTAGAAATTTGATACAAGCAAATTTTTTTTAACTAAAATCATTTATTTGGGTCATTTGTAAATTCCATAATACCAAACTTGACTTTTACATTTATCCCAGACATGAGGATCAAGTTTTCCAAGACCTTTTTGGGAAAGGCAGTGAAGCCATTTGCTTTTATTTGAATAGTATGCTAACCACGAAATTCTGAAGGCAAAATGACCTCTTTTGCCTCTATTTTAATTTTTGCATGTTTCTTATAAATAGACAACTGTTTCAGTTATACAACTGGAAACCTACTTCAGCCCTGATTGAAGTTAAAAACTAAACTTTAATAGATAATTTGTAAGATTTTATGTTCTCAGAAATAAGCAAAGGAGTGAAATTCTCTGTCAATTAAGTGCTTGTAAGCTTGATTAAGTAATCAAGGGGGAATGATGATCATACAAACACTTGAAGATCCAAATCTCTGGAAATAATTAAAAGAATAAGAGGAAGATTTTATTTTGTGAACAATAAATTGTCTCAGTAGTAGCGGCTGAAGAGGAGTTGAAAGTATTATAATGCAATGCTATTGGTAATTGTAAAAATTCTGCTAAAGGCTTTATAACATAATGATTTTGTTTGTATTTTTTTATTCAAATGATTTTGTTCGTATTTTTTTATTCAACTGATCGAGATTCAATGGGGAGAGTTAAGATTTCCAAAATTTCAGTTTAGTGCCATCCCATATTCTGACATGTTCCTGTCTAAAGTCAGTTACCTCATCTCTTTAACATGTTCATCACATCTCCTTATATTCATTATACTAATTAAAAATCATAGCAGTTTTTAGTAAACTATTTGTAAAGAACAAAAATTAGTTTTTTTCACTTGAAATGCGAAGTTTTAAGCAGGAAAAAATTATTGAGTTACTTGTGAAAGAGAAAATTGTCATTAGACAACAAAATGTCTAGTCAATGGTGATTTGCCTCAGCTGAAAAAGATGAGAGAACATTCCTGATTCACAAGAGTATCTGAAATGTATTCCTTAAGACATATTCCCCAAAGCTCATAGATGTGAAACATTTCATCTTGGGGAGGAAGGATCAAATTAAGTGATGAACCTAACAATTAAAAATAAGTGAGAAAATGTTGTGATGATTGTTAAATGTTGCAATAAACTGAATTCCTTTTCCAGCAAATTATAAGATCAGCAAAAAAGTATGTACCGGTATTAGACCAGGAAAGTTATTTTTTTCAGGAAAAGTTTTGGTAAAACATTGGGAAAGGTTGAAGTCTTCAAATGTTTGATCAAATATCATTGTTTTACAAATCATGGTGTAGTCATATTTTATTGACATAAGTGTTTATCTTTGAAAGTTAAATCTACTAAATGCTAAAATGTTATATTTATATAATTAAAGCTTTAGTGATGTATGATGCACATAAACCACAACAAAATGCCTCTTAAATCCAAGATGCAGTCTGTGGTATTAAAATTCCTAGCAGTTTAACAGATGGGGGTGATTTTCATTGCACCAGATACACAAAAATATTCCCAAGTTTGTTTTTTTAAACACCATCTATTTATGTTGCAGTAAAGATCAAATTTATTACGATGTTGCTGATGACAGTCAGATATAGTTCGCAGTCATCAGTTGTGATATAATTAAGTTTGTTATTGAGTTTTTAATTATCAAACAACGTAATTTCTACCGATTAAACATATTTTCTGGCAAACGTATTTATATTGGCAATTGTCTTAAGTAGTGTGACGTAATACTGCAAAATCTGTTTATACCTCGTAAGAAACTGAGCATTTGATTATGACAGATGCACTACACAAGGTTGACATCGTAACAGAGTTCATCTGCTTGCATTTCTCTTGTTCACACTGGAAATATGGCGTTACTCTTCATTGCAACAAAAGCATAAAATTACAAGGCATCAAATTGCAGACTAGCAGAACCAACAGTATGAAGTATAGGGTTAATTAGGAGAATATTTCTAAAACAGTGAAGTCAACCAGTACTCGTATGTTGACAATATGGTTTCAGCTCATGTCATTAATCTGTTTCAAGGACACCAAATGTTAATAACATTATAACTCACAATAATTATAAATAGACAAAAATGGTGTATTGACTTGACATAATACTGATATAAGGTTGATGCTTAAAAATGTGGAAATTGGGAGAGTGCTGAGCATTTTGGCCCATTTTTAGCTGAAGTCAATGTACAATTGTTGTCTTTATTCTGCAAATTAGGACAATTTAATACCCATTTCAGTGTTAACATTTTGTTTTTATGCCCCCGTCATCAGCAGAGGGGGAAATTGGTTTCCATTCTCTAACTTTATTTTGCCTCAACCAAATGTTATGAAACTCATACTTAATGCTTATTACCACAAAATACAGATCAAGTTCGAATTTGAGTGGCGTCACTTTTACCATTCTCGAGTTATGACCTTTTATACCGTTACATGCACACGGGGGCATCACAGAGTCCCATGGACACATTCTCCATTTATTTTTATCATATTTTTTAAAACTGCTTCTAACTGTTTACCTCTTAATTGGTATCTTACTTTGGCAGAATAATAATATACATTTAAAAATGTGATTTGTTGATATCAGTCCAATGGTGAATGAGTACAGCTGATTACAGAATAAATTTCAAAAATATGCAAGGAACGTAATAATTTATACAATCTTATCAACAAATAAGAACAAGAACAATATGTTTGATCAATTTTGGTAGGAGAATTGAGTGTATGTCTTGACCCAATTAGCAAAATGTGTTAGAAATCTGTCTGATCTATATATATATATCTTGAACATTTACTACTTAAAGCACTATTTTAATTCAGCATCAGAAACTGAAAAAAAATCTGAGGCTTACCAGGGTAGGTGTACAAACAACATTCAACCATCCAAATTGTAAAACAAGATTCAAAATATTGCCATTAGGAGACCTAAAGTTTAAACATGTCTTTCTTCACACATGGCCAGAATTAAAATTGTGATGGAAGAAGAGAATCATCTTTTGAATCTTTATACTACACAGCAGTCCAATACTTATGATCTTAAATGACCATTAGACTTCCTCAAAGTGATCATCTAGTATTTATACAGGTAAAGTTTCTCGGACAGTAATCAGGAGTGATACTTGACACGTAAAGCCCCTGAAAATTTATTCTACAATGAAGTGTAAACACCATAAGGTCTCTCTTGTAATGGTTATCTCCCCTTGTAATGACAGTATCTCTCAAATGATGAGTTATCTACCTTTGTAAGCTAAACATGCCGAAATAATCCAAATAAACAAAAGTCAAAGTTTCCAAGTGTAACTGATCCTGTTATTTTTTTTTTAACTTTGGTTATATTTCTGTCATTTTTATCACTTTTAAATGACTTAAGTTATACAAATATAAAGGAGAAAAACTACAAATTTTCAAGTTATATTTTTGTTTATAATCTATTGAAACTAATTGATTGATTGTTCTTTGCTTTACTGTCCAGTTGCAAATATTTCATTGATGTTCAGGCGGAGAACAAATTAACAATAACCGTAATACAATTAGGCAGGTCCTGCAAAGAAGGGACCGACCTGGATAAAGGTTTGGAACTTTTTTCGGCTGCTGAAAAATAAGGGTATGATTGATCGGGACAGAAATTTTGCATTGCAACAGGCCACCTCAGGACCTCAGTGAGTTGTCTATTTTAGTTGAAAATATATTAGATTTGTTTATATAAATGAAATGAAATTGATTGCAAATTATTATTTCAAATAATAGATTATTGTATCTTGTCAGCCTTAAACACTTATCATAAGATTCAAATGTTATACAAGATTTGTGCACAAATTTTGCCTTGGGAAGTAGAAAAGTTTTGCAATGAATCCTTTCATCAGGAAAGATGACTGTAGGATATTGCCTTTCCATCGTTTATGGTACAGCAGTTATGTTTTCAAGAAAAAGTGAATAGTAGTTTTGGCAGCAGATTTCAAAGAGTTGGTATCAGCACCAATTCGGTAATCTGTACTTAATTAACTGTAGACAGATCAATAAAAATCGTCTTCAGAAGTTAAGTTTGTTTGTATTTAACTGTTACCTTGTTTTTATTTGATATAGATTTACCCATCATTCCACCATGTGTAGGTTGATATTGCATGATGGGAAACCATCTGTCAGTTTGACATTATCTTTGCTGGGTTATGGAGTATACTGCTTCTTCTTTGTCTGTTTTCAGTAAAACTATAAAAATAAACTTTCACTGAAAATGAAGACAGATCTTCATTACGACTTTTACTTGCAGAAGCCAAATATTGAGATTGATATAAAATGTTTCTGGTTGTATAGCCCACAGATGTGATTTCTATACACTTGGCATGCCAAGCACAGCTTGTAAATCGGTAATAAAATTCATGTAGGCAGACTTATCAAATTAAATTTAACTAAAAGTAATTAGGTAATTACCAGGTCAGGGAATTTTTTGCCTGTTTTATCAAGACATTACATGATTTATCAGAGATTTTGAAAATTTTCATTCATAATTTCTTACAAAGAAATAAAATAGATGTTGTGGAAGCAGATTGGATAAAAATTATAATTGAGAAGCATTGTAAATGTTTTTTTTAAAAAAAGTTATAAATGAATTTAGAACTGTTTTGCCTGTATATTTGAGTATTGAAAACAGTAACTGTAACTTTCAAGTTTTATTATTTTGGAGAGGTCTTATATTTATATTATGTTAAAGAAAAACATGTTTATTTTCATTTATGGCTAATATATAAATATGATTGCTTCTACTTTTCGTATGTTTTTCTCCTGAATTTTCATAATGTTATTTACAATTGCAAAGTGTTTTGACTTATAGCATCATAGTAACCACTTATGTTATGTACAGAGTTCATTGTAGTAGAAATAGTAACTTCAAAATCAGCTTAAAGTTACATAATCAAAAAAGTTTATGATTTATAATTCTATTTTGGATTAAGATTTAATTCCTTAATGAAGGGATAATTGACCTGTGGCAAGCTATTGGACGAATGTCAAACAGGTTATGTTTATTTATTATTGATGTTTTGTGTATTGATTCATTGTTTGACATTCCATTATGAGAGAATTGAATGTTCAATGATTTTGAAGACTTCAAAAAATTTTGAGAAGAGTTTTCATTTTGAAAACTTGCCTTTTTTCAGGTAAGCCGATTTAAGTAGTTAAATGGTTAAAAAACAAAATATATTATTTTTTTAATTACAATGCTGTATACATATTGATTGATTGATTCTTTGATAAACTCTCAGTGGCAAATATTTCATGTTTATTGCAGATAAGCTATAGACTGGTATCTGGTCTGTCATCTTCCATAGTGCCAGTAATTGCAATGTTGATTTTGGATTTTGTACTGTACATTTAAAGACACAATACATTGTTTACTTTTGCACCTGGTTTTATTTAACCAATAATGACTTGACAATTTATATTGGTAAATGTCCATGATTTCAAAAAATTGATAAAAAGTCACATATTAACTTTTGTTTAAATATGAAAAAGAATATTCTTGAAATGATACTTTTTTTATGAAAATAATGATTGTACAATGTAAACAATGTTCATGTACATTATTAAATTAATAATTTTCAAATTTAAATCATGCATATAATATAGGTTCCATGCAGCTAGCACTTTAAGAAGACACTTGATCAGTTTGTTTTCTTAAACAATTGTTGTCAGTCATTATAAATTATTTTATAATAAATTTTGTTTTAAAGTTGTATAATGTTTTTTTTATTTAAAAATGGTTTTGAAGATGAATTTTTTGTGAATTAAAGAAAATTATCTCAAACCTGAATTGTGATCTTTTAATGCTAAATTCAAAAATTATATTGGAAAGCTGAAGGAACCTCAATAATAAATTTTGATAAACAAAAAATAAATTATTGTTTCAAAATTCCAATAGGGAACATATATTACATTATTGTAGTAAATGAAGAAGGTCAGTGGCTGAAATGTCTTAAAAAATGGTTTATTTACTACAATAAAACAGATAAATTATTTTACTGATAATCAAGAAAAAGATTGTTCAATGGAGTCCTGGTTATCAGTTAGTTTTAATATTGTCAATATAATACTTCCATGGTTTTAAGACAATGCCAAGATTACACAGAATCTTCTTTGGATTTCGCTTTGCAGGATGTTATGTAATATTGTGTGAAATATTAAATAAATATCCTGCCAGATATAAACAATATATTACACCCACTGAGTAATTATCAACTGTTAATTACCTAATACTGGTCCCCTGACAGGGTTGAATCTTAATTCAGGATGTTTATCATCATACATGGAGTTAATTAGTAAGTACATTATGTCATACTATGTAGGAAAATAATTTGATAAGAAAGTTTTTGTCCCATGTGAAATATAATTCAAATAAAGTTTCAGTTAAATTGCAAAAAATAAAAAATAAAGGATTTTTACCAATTAGTATAAGTAGTATATACTTATATTTGAAGAATGTATGTACTTTGTGTTTTATGTATCATTGGGTTGCTGTCTCATTGACAATTACCTAAATCTCTTTTTATACATTATAAGACGAAGAAGTACAGTGTGTTCTCTTTGGTAATTTTTTATGATTTATTTTTAATTATCTGCATGTACTTATTAATATTTTCACTTATTTATTCATTTTAATGAGTAAAAACAAATAGCAATACATCTGTTTTTTTTCAAATACATGAAGAGGTGTGCACAAAATTGTAAAGATAAGTTGCCAAAAACATTTTATCTCCCCAGATAATGATGAGTCGATCAGTTTCTTATCTGGTCCCATGAGAAATTTTGGTTGACAAGGTTCCAGTAGCATGTGACAAATTCTCATGTGTTCTGCTTTCCGTGTTATACATTTATCTTTACCTAATTGAGACAAAAGTTATCCAGAGTCATTAATTTCCTTTAGACTAATGTTTTACCCACTGAAGTAGTTTCGTTTCCTTTCCCTCTTAATTAGCCAAACCTCGACCAGATTCATTTATCCCCAACATTTTGACTTGCTTTTGAATAGGCCAATTCTACACTTATCTTACAAAAGATTAGGTCACATGGATTTTTAATTGCTAATGGTTTAAGCTTGTATTGCGAAGTTGATAATGAAGCTTTGAATAACGAGCTGCATTTGAAGTCCAAGGTTCATTGATCAATAGCAAAATCTGGAAATTTTGATGAATAGGAATAATAGGAGGCAGGAAGGTAGGCTTTTCAATAAGCATTATTAACGTCTTTGGTATAAAGTCTTGGAATTTCAGATATAAGATATTATAATTATCGTAAAAGATAATTATCTGTATGCTTTACGACAATAAAGATTATCATTATCAGTTTGAACACTTCAGGATACAATAAGAATTGAATTGAATCTATAAAAGTGTAGTTGAATTCATTAGTATAATTTGGTTATTTAACATTAATGAATCTATTTGATGTACAAATGGACACACCTGTTATAAGGCAAATTTGAGCTGTATGACTAAGAAATGCCTGCACATCTTGTCTGATGAGATAAAACCATTTAAAAAAATCAGAACAGGAAAAGTTCAGATTTTCAAAAATTACAAGTAAAAAAATTAAATTTAATCTAAATGTTTATTTTTTCCCAATTTAAGCAGGAAAACAAAATAGAGATTTCTTCTTGAAAGTTTATATATATCATGTTCAAAAATGTATTTAGAAAAAAAAATAAGAAACATTGAAGTATATGGATTAAACTCAGACATTTGTGCAGTCACATTTTGTTCTCACTGTTATTTTGGTTTTTGACATTATTCTAATAATTAAATTCAAAATATCTGATGAGATTTAAATACCAACATTTTATAAATGACAAGTATTTTTGAATTTCTTGTGGAAACATTAAGTTTTTACCTCTTGGTTGAAAAGTAATTTTATGCTTCAGGTCTCCTGTTGCAATTTTGTGTAAATTTAATTTGGGAATGATATTAGCATTGTCATGAATGTCCTAAGGGGAGATAATTCTCAGAGTCTTGACAAATTTAATCAAAGTTATAATACATGCTTCTTAAGTTAATAGTAGCTACTGAAAATTACATTCCTATGACATCATGATAATGTAATGTAATTTGTTTCAGAACGTTAATGTCATTAAAAAAGTCTATCTTTATCTTTTCATATCTAAGGAAGATGAAGTGCATAATACGTAAA
Organism: Mytilus coruscus; assembly: GCA_017311375.1. NCBI lineage: Eukaryota > Metazoa > Mollusca > Bivalvia > Mytilida > Mytilidae > Mytilus > Mytilus coruscus. The sequence goes on from CM029596.1 coordinate 131,326,568, forward strand.
CTTTGTAGTGCATAATGTGCAAAATGTAAGCTTATAAACAGCATTAAGAAATATATGAACCCTTCTACAATAGCATATGCCTGAATGCCCTGCATTATGACAGTTTAAATCTTATTCAGTTTCAAGGTCAGATGTCAAAGGTTAACATCTCAATGTTGAGCAATAAAAGCATGTATGTACATATATACATGTATATATATATATACAAGTCTAAATTGAAAACAACGTATTATTACTTAGAGGTATACAGATTTCATTCTCATTATTAGTTTTCAAGGTGATAATTTCTTTTTTACTTTTTATGCACAGCTGATCCTTGTAACCTGGTTTTAGAGGGGTTGTTTTGATTGCACTGCTCTTCAGCCTTAGATACAGGAGATTTTTCTATATTTGGTTTTGAGCATCACTGATCAGAAGTTGTAAATGTGAATATGCCTGATGTCAAGATTAAATTCATTGTCATATTATTTACCATTAAGTTTCTGTTTGGTAATCCCAGAGACATATATATATATATGCACATGTATTATGTCTCTGGTAATCCTCAAGTCAAAAGAACTAAAAATTTGATCCTTTCCTCTATTGTTTTGAAATGATGATAAAATGTTTATCATAAGTTGAAAATTGTCACAACTAAGAAGGCAAGTTGAATTTCATCTTTGATTATGAGAGCACAGATTAAAATCTCTGTTTTCTTTTGTAAACGATTTGGATGATTTCTTTGATGTCGTTTTATGGGAAGATTCAATTAGCACTGATAGAAAATTAATTTGGTTCATAGAAAATCTATAAGATTATTGCAGATTGAAACTTACTTTCTACTGAGGGTTAATTAAGATAAAAAAAACATTAAGGCATCTGTAATATTCTGTGATCAAAGATCAAGGCCATTTACTTATACAGAGGAATGGGATCAGGATTATATTTAAACTTTCAGCTTATAACTTCTTTCAAAATCACCATCTCATTACGAAGTTATGCAACAATATGAACATTCAGGATGAGTTGTAGCTGTAGGAAAGCAGTCCAAAAATTGCTCTCTCACTTGAATATACCTGAATAATGCTCTTACTTGAATACACCTGAATATAATGCTAACTCACTTGAATACACCTGCATATTGCTCTTTCACTTGAATACACCTGAATATTGCACTTGAATACTAATTGTCCAGTTTCATATTGCTATACTTTGTCTGACTGTGGCATTTGTAAATATGAAAAGACAAGTAATGCTGTATTTTTTCAATAAAAATTTTAATTGGCATTATGAATATAAAAATAAGGAGATGTGGTATTATTGCCAATGAGACTAGCACTGTTTACTGAAAATCTGTTTTCACCATACATAACATTTAGGTAGCATTTTTGTAATAACCATGATGGTTCCTTAGAATGCATACAGTAAAGTCTTGGTTGGATTTGAAATTGGAAGATAATTTTGTTATTGATAAAACAAATAAGGAGTATAGTTATTGCAATTAAAATACCCACCATCCCACTGCACAGCATATTCTGTCATAATTGCTAATTTATTTGAATGTCACTTCCTCATGTAATAACTACTGAATACCAATAGATTTAAAATTTTACCTTTAGCTAAAATATTAAAAATGCTATCTAAGCCACGCAAAACATTGGTACAAGACATAATCATAAAATACTATCTTAGCCACGCAAAACATTGGTACAAGACATAATCATAAAATTCAAGTATCATAAATTTATTGACAGAGAGAACTAAAAAATAGGTCAGATTATTATCGGCATGTTGTGAACAAATTTCTTACATGAGTCTTAAATGGCTGTTGTAATTATTAAGGACATTAAATAAGTTTGTTCATAATTAGCATGGACTTGATCAATATCCATTTTCTAAATGCTTTAAACAATTAGATATTGATTATCATTTGGTCCAAAATTACCTTCATGAAATTGCTAGTCTATACAGCTATTAATATTACCATTGTATCCTTCTCCAGAATAAAGGCAGAGAAATTATTAAACCATTAAAGGTCCCTGTTCTTCCCTGTAATGACTTCCTTTGGTAATAACTGTTCAATTTCCTCTAATTCCAAAAGAAGATGGGGACATTAATAATGTATGTCCCTTTGACAAAGGTAGCGTAAAAAACTCATCTTGGTTAGAGAATCTTAAAGTTTACGTGTCAAATGACACTCTCCGTCTTTTATATTGATCACCTTAAATAAAACCCCTTACTTTTATATGTTTACTAAAGAATACAATAATGGTTCCTGTGGTTACAGTCTTATTGATGTTGTTGACAAAGTTTTCTAGAAAAAGTTCTGATGTCTTTTAAATGGAAAGGTCAAAGTTGAGGAAAGTTATTTAAGGAATGACTGTAATATTTTTTCTGTCTATGAAGAAATAACATCAAAAATGTGGTGCACACTGAATAACCCGCGTAGCGGGTTATTTTAAAGTGTGCACCACATTTTTTATGTTATTTCGAATAATTTAATTCTAAATTCCATTTTAAACTGGAGTAAACCATGAAAAAACGTTGATGACGTCACGGTCACATGACAAAATTATGTCTATGAGCTGATAAACAAAACAACGTCAGCCAATCAGAAGACGCGTTACATCCAAAATTAAATTATTAAACTTTAATTGAAAATCTTAAAAATATATTGCTTTGTCTTGACCTCTCTCACTGTCTGAAATTTTCTGTGAACTATAGCAAGTGCAAGAGTTTCTGAAGATATCATTTTTCTATAGAAGAAAAGATTTCTCAAGAAAATTTTACATCAATAAGAATTTCTTGAAAGCTGAAGGCTTCCATTCAAGACTCAGCAAGCTGACCTGGTCCACTGACTTTGGCCCATTTTTAATTATATCCTGCTTTATGTAGAATAAATGTATCAAATACAGTTAGGTTTTTATTTTGATTAAATTTTTACCATATAGAAGTGTTTGAATCTATCAGTAATTCAATAGCAGATTGAAACATCTTTTTACTCCCTTGATCATTTTACAAAATGGCAAATAAAATATGGATTCCTAGTAAACAAGTCATTTATTCTTTATAGAAATATTGTGAACATGTGATAATTATTTTAGATTTATTATCCCCACATCATAGCTTTTTTTTTGTCAGCAATTATTGAACATTTGATAACAGAAAATTATATAGGTACGTGTTTATCTTTATTGTTGGTGGATGAACCTGTAGAAAAATGGACTCATTATCAATGTGCTTTGTGTACCATTATAATCAGTCATAAATGGGTGATAACCTCTTTTCCAATTATCAGTTCTCAATTAGGTTTGCTATAAAGGCGCATGAAATAATTAACTTTCTTCATAGAATCTAATTGTGATGAAACTGACGTTGATTACAAAATTGGTGTATTGGATTTATGATATTTTTCATATAACTGTTGAACGTTTCATTCACAATGTCATGTTTCTTTTCATATTGTTGGAGTAACAAATATTAATATTTGGAACCTTATCCCTAATTTGTTTGATTAGAGCACTATCAGTATTATATATAATCAAGTATTCTATTTCTGAGTATGGGCATTGACTATATGATTGAAAAATAATGTGATTTGTACTGGTATAATGATATTTATATATTCAAATGAAATTTTAAATGTACTTTTATATGTGTGGTCAGTAAGTGCCTGAGACAAATCTCCAAACTACATTTATCTTGTCTTGTTAGTCCTAAATATGAGGACAGTATATATTACCGTATTCTCACTTATGAAATCTGCTCCAGGTCGAAACCCAGGAAAATTAATCCGAATTAATTACACCAGTTCACACTTAATGAAAAACTAACCCAGTTTTGGATTTTCCCTCTCAACAAAAATAGAAAGATAATCGCCAAAATTGTAACCCGCATCTGGCCACTGTACATATTTACATTTTTTTTTCATCACACATGCATTATTTCAAAGTCTGAAATTATTTACCACACTCCTAACCACTTCAGAGGAGTTCCACATCAACCACTTTCCTTGTTTTCAAATAAAGTCACTTTTATATCCAAAGTGCACCCATTTAGCCCATATAAAAGCGATTGAAATCTTGTAGGTTTTATCGTTTGTCATTATTCAGGTCTTTCAACATAGCTAAATATCTTAAATATCCCTCTTGCTGCCTTTAATTTAATATGGTAATAATTCATGACCCAGTAAATATGGTAACTGGACATCTGTGACGTCACATATCAAAATGTGGCGTCATGCAATAATTACATTACACTGAAGAATAAGCAAACGTCATATGTCGACATAGCAACAACCTCACATTAACTTCACTTTGCGTTCACATATAGAAGGCAACATAATTAAACGGGATTCACCCCACATTAACTCCACCTTTAATGAGGGGTAATTTTAATCCGGGTTCGCCCCGGGTTAAGGCGTTCACACTACCTAAATTTGATTCGGATTAATTAATTCGGGTTGAACCCTGGTTAAAAAGGCAAAGTGTGAACGGGTATTAGTCTTGAGGTTATCACAACTCCGTAAACATTACCTCAGGTATGGGGCCTGATGTTTTTATACGACCGCAAAAAATTTTTTGGGATCGTATAATGGTATGATGTCGTCGTCCGAAGACACATTGGTTTCGGACAATAACTTTAGTTTAAGTGAATGGATCTCTATGAAATTTTTTAAGAAGGTTCAATACCACAAAAGGAAGGTTGGGATTGATTTTGGGGATGATGGTCCCAATTGTTTAGGAATAAGGCAGTGTTCTCCCCAAGGCATTAAAGCACCATGGTACCCTGGTGCTATATTTTCCACCATGGTGCTATCTTGGACGATTTCATTATAGAATGTATAGGGGCCATGGTGCTATAATTTTTGGAAAACCAGTGCTATGTTAATTTCCATGGTGCTATTTGAAAATTCTGGGGAGAACACTGTAAGGGGCCCAAAAGGGATCAAAAACAAGCATTTTTCTAGTTTCAGGATTATAACTTGTGTTTAAGTATTTTGATTGCTTTGAAATTGTACCACAATGTTTAATACCTTAAGTAGAAGGTTGGGATTCATTTAAGGGATTATGGGGCCAACAGATTAGGAATTAGGGGCCAAAAACTACAATTTTTGTAGTTTCCAGACAATAACTTGTGTGTAAGTGTATGGATCTCTCTGACATTGTACCACAATGTTCTATATCACAAAGGGAAGGCTGGGATTGAGTTTGGGGATTATTGCCCCAAACTTGTAGGAATTAGGGGCCAAAAAAGGGCAAAAAACCAGCATTTTTCTAGTTTCCAGACAATAACTTGTGTTTAAGTGTATGGATCTCTCTGAAATTGTACTGCAAGGTTCCATACTACAAAGGGAAGGATGGGATTGAGTCTTGGGGTAATTGCTTCAAGGGGGGTTTCCAAAGTTTTTTTTTGGGGAGGGGGATTTTTAAGGAATTACTATTTTTTTTCAAAATTTTCAAATTTCGAATTTTTGAAAGTTTAAAAAAGAAATCTTCAATTGCACAATAGATTTGTAAGATCTTTGACCACATTTCTTTTGTGTCAGAAACCTTTATTATGTCAAAAATTTGATCACAATCCAAATTCAGACAATATCAAGCTTGAATATTATATCCAAATTTGCCCTAACTGTTCAGGGTTCGACCACTGTGGTCGTATCAGGCTGCACTCAGCGAAGCATTTTATCTAGTATTATTATGTGCACAGACAGACGTTTTATAGCTTAGGTCTGGAGTCAGTATATTTACTTGTCTTTATTATGAAGACAGTGGTTACTTCAAGTCTGGGGTCTTCTAATGTAACTAAGTTGACATAAGATCTGTCCTAGTTTAGTAAGTTTTTGTCTTTATTATGAAGACAATATCTGTCCTAGTTTAGTAAGTTTTTGTCTTTATTATGAAGATAATGGTTACCATTGTCAATCTTTCTTACAATTAAAAACAAAGGATATGACATCCATCACACAAAATCAGTACATGCACAGCAAAAAACACACAAAAAGCAAAGGAACAGTGCTTTTATTGCTGTTCTTCATCTCAAAGTCACAGTGACAGACTTTACTTCATCATATTGTGTTTTATTGTAATTTATTTTAAATTTTGATCCAGTCTATTTATGTAGACATCATTTTTTGTCTTGATGGTTGTGTTGTCTTATTTTGGCATTGGTTGCTAAAGGTATGAATGAGGAATCAACAATCTCATGCCCTACAGCTAAATCAGTATGGCCCCAAATGTGAAAGTGTAACAGTAGTTATTATGATGGCCAAAAGTCACTTCACACCAATATTTTGTATTGAATATTGTTGATTGATTGGTGATTGCTTAGCATCTAGTGGCAAATATTTCATGCATATTCAGGATGATATTGAATATTGTACCATTTTTCCAAAGAACAGTTACTGAAAGCAAAGAGAGCAGCAAAAAAATTGTTTTCAAAAGAAGAAATAAAATTTGCCATACTTCTTTGTAGCAAAATTCAGATGTTTAAATGCTATCACAAATAATGGAATCCAATGAAAATATATTCATGCTTTCTGCATTGTTCAATTATTATTTGGTGTAAATGTAAACTAAAGGTTCATTTATTATTCTTCAATGTTTACAATAAAACAAATCAAGCAGTATATATTTACATTGCAAAAGGCATGTGTGATCCAAAATATTTGAATATCGCCTGTTGAGAAAAACAGCTTATCCCTGGATTAAGTATAATCTTTACCAGTTATGTCAATGAATTTCCTTGGATTTGAGGATATATATTCACAAGTTTACATAAGAAGTCAGTTAATCATATCAGCCCTCATACAATCAGAGTCTATTGTTTGTTTGGAAAATCAGAAGTAATCCTGTGGTGTGTCCACTTATTAATAGTTTAATTACATGTGAAGTAATTAATGGACTTTTGTAATCATCGTTGATTGTATAGAATGCACATCAGAATTATGCAAGTATTTTTTAAATGTGTTATTAATAGCAGACTTATCATGATGTAACTTCACATGGTAATAAAATTGCATAAGCTTCATGAAAAACATATTTTCCATTTAACTTTCTTGAAATGTAGATTGTGTACTTAGCAAATCCCAATAGGGAAAGTGTCAGATTGGCATTAAACATGTTGAATATGCGATTTCTCCTAGAATAAACAGTGTCATATAAAGATCTTGTCAAAATTGTTTTAATTGTGTCATAACTTGATTATCAACTATTAGATTTACTGTTGATCTACTGTATTATATGAAAACTAACACTGAAAAGAAAATATGCAAGTTATATTTTAATTTATTTACAAGGTAAAATATGAAATTTACTTCCATATATTTTTTTTTAATTCATAGAAAACAGAGATTTTCATAAAAATGAATATGAAAGATAAATTTGTTTTGTGTATTAATTTGTGGATAAAAACCAATGAAATCTCAAAAATATAGATTTGGTCAATTTTTTTATTTCCCTTATTGTTCCCCATCCACCCATATTTTTCCATACTGCATACTAATTAGTTGTGAAATTAGGAGAAAATCAAAGCTTGCATTAATTAATTAGCTAATATCATGCAGAGACATGTAATGGAGAGTGCTAGGCCAGCACAAGGCCATGATATATAATATCCTTGGTGATAATTGGGACTGACCTGGAGGGGGTGTGTCCTCAGGGTTTCTTTAGTTATCAGCTGACTGTTGACAAGAACACATCTATTAAGGGTATTCAGATAGATTATGACAGTGTGTTTGTGATTGTTGTAAGATTTAGTCTTGGATTTATAGTTTATTGGATTTTTCAATATTTTCGTGTTTGACTCAAGGTATGGCTTAGATTATATTAAAAAGAAAAAGTTGTGACATTGAATTGTCAAGCTGTTACTGACGGCAATGGGAAAAATAGATGGATCAGTTATTTATTGAAAATATTTCATTATTACGGTACATGATATCAGGTAAGGATTTTCTTTTCATAAAGGTGAGAAAAAGGACTTAGGTACTATGAAATAGACATTGACAGGTGCTTATAATATTTCTATGGGGTGTTCAAAATCCCTGGAATAATGCTCAACTGTGTAAATCACAGTTATATGTATGTGTCAAGATATTAAATACAACTACATAAATATTTTATTCACATCTATAAAACACAGCAATTTTAAAACAAAATTATCAAAAGGACAGAAAAGCTTACAAGTCAAAGACATATAACCCCTCCCTCCTTGATTATACGAGTATAGTAATGTATCTATCCATTAGTATTGACTTTCAACGAATTTTGTGATACATAAATTCAATAACTATTTGTGGAAAATTGAAAGTTAACTGTCCCACCAAATGTTACAAATATATTCAGAAACAGATTTTCTTAAGAATTTTACGTCTCAGTTCACCGTATTAAGCCTTTCAATGTCACATATGTTCAGCTTACGTCTTCAAAGTTTATTTTTCGATGTTGCTTGATTTGACTGTATATTCATTTGCAGTAAGTCTTTTAAACTTGGGTGACAATATTCTATGGAGTTTAAAACGCAACTTCTTGCTTGATTTGAACTTTAAAAGACACTAGTGCAAGAGTTTTAAAAGATTTACATATTTTTATATAGAACTAAGAGATAAACATGTTAGTATATGTTGGTGGAGAAATTGATTTGATTTTGTATATTTACTAAGTGTCATTTTACAATGAAAAACATCATCTTTTCATTAAACTTGTAAAATTTATTTACAGATGTTCTTCGCATAAGATAGAAATCTTATTTCAAATGCAATTCGGAAAATCTCAATGTGAGCATGTGAGCAGCATGCGTAGTATTTTTTTCAACAGCTAAAATTGTACATAACCTCAGACATTTAAGATTTTATTTGTAATTTTCAAGAATTCATCAGATTTCTGTTTATTGTAATTCCATAATGTACCTGTGCCTGTCATGGTACATTTATATTTCTAGTTGCAAGTTGAGGAAGGTTTTAATATTTTCAAGATTTCATCGGATTACTGTTTGATGTATTTCCAATGTGCCTGTCATGGTATTTTTCTTGTTGCAAATTGAGGAAGGTTTTATTATTTTCAAGAATTCATCAGGTTACTTTTTATTGTATTTTTCATTGTGCCTGTCATGTTTTTTGAAGTTTTATCAGCATCAAGCCAATGAAATTTTATGGATTAGCTAATACAACTGATAAGTAAATATTAAAGAGCCAAGAGTAGTTCCCAGATTGTGGAAGTGTGTCGCAAAGAAAAGTTTAAACAAAAGCATGTTGCATTTTTTTTTTCAGGAGAAACTACAATTTTGGAATTTATTCATGTAATATTGAATCTGATAATTATTTTCTCTTTGCAGATAGCATTGTAGAACAGTGGAGACAGTAGTGTTACCAGTAGAAACAACCCTGTACGGACCATTAACCGTACCTATCCCCCCTTACTTTGTGTTGTGACATGGCCACAGATATTAACAACATGGTCCAGAATGACAATTCCCCACCCACGATGCTTACAGTCCGAATGATTATGCAGGGAAAGGTTAGTACTTACACAACTACCAGTCTTTGTCCATCTCTGCAGTAAATGAAACTTGTTCTTGTACATTTTAAAAACTACTTGATGTCACAGATTTGTTATATCAAATAGTTTATAACAAAACATGATGACAGGACATATGATTCATATATTGGTGGCATAATGGAATACATGCTAAAAGTGCCTTCTGTTAACATACACTTAAAGTAAAGAATTTAAAATGATCTCCCTTAATTTCATTGTAAATTAGTAAGTGGTGATTTCTTATTACTTTTTTCTTTCTGTAGGGTTATAACACACTAAGTTTATGTTTATGCCCCACCTACATTAGTGGGGGAGAGGAGGAGTCATTATGTTTTCGGGTTGTTCTGTGTGTGTCACTCAGTTCCACTTATTAGGTTATAGTTTTGGTTTCAGGTAGTTACCATGAAGTTGTGGTCAAATTAATTTGAAACTTTGAACACATATTAATTATAATGTGAACTTTTCTTAATACATTTTGTATATGGCGAATTAGGGTTTTGACCCAGTTTTTATAGTTCACTAAACATGGAAATGTGATAGTGTGAGTAGGGCATGGTGTCCTATGGACAAATATTTTTATACGCCCGTCACAATTTTGAGGGGACGTATTATGGTATACAAATGTCCAGTTTAAACATATCGCACCGTAACTTGAGAACAACTTATCCAAATTTCATGAAACTTAACATAGTTGTTTCTTATGATGGTCAAATGATCTGTATACTTTTTGGTGAAAAAAAAAGAATAAAACTTTTTGAGTTACTGGACTTTGTAACTAAAACAGGGGAGTGTTTTTTTCACATGTCGCGCTGTATCTCAAAAACGATTTATGATTATTGCTTAAAACTTTACACACTTCTTACTTATATTTAATCTAAAGATCTGTATACTTTTTAGTGATGATTCAAAATTTTATTTTAGAGTTATTGAGATTTTTTTGTAAAAAAAAAGGGAGGGGGGGTTTCACATGTCGCGCCATATCTCAGAAACTATTTATGATTATTGCATAAAACTTCACACACAAGATGACGGGCGTATCATGCGCTCTTGGTGCAGCTGTTTATTGTTATAAGTTTTTAACAGGGATACATCTAGGATTGGACATGACTATTAAAAAATTTGAATTAGTTCGAACTTTAATAAAGACAGTAAACTAACAGCAAATGATAGCTAGAAAGAACAATATTACCAAACTATTAAGTTTTCAATGAAATCAAAGATAGCCTTTACATTGATTCAGCAATAGCACACAAGTATAATACTTCTGAAAAACAGTTAAAAAACTTTAATATTTAACAAGAAATTTTTCTCAATTACCAGAAATTATGTACTTCTTGGTAGGTTAAATTTTTGTTGGTAGTTTGTTTTGTTGGCTTGCTGTCAGCATTTGTATTTAAATTTAGGCTTAGATTTTTTTATCAATAATTTTTAACAAATCAAGTCAGTGGTTCAGTGTCAAGCTTCATAATATTTTTTGTCTTACCTGCAAGACTTCTATTGTGCTTTTGTCAGCTTTAAAAGGAAATTATTCAAATGTTGAAATTAAAAAGGGGGAGCAAAAGAAGAAAAAGCAATGACGAAAGCAAGAATACACAGAAAGAGTCTGATACTGCCAAGTATTATTTGCATCATTAAAGATATTGTAGAGGAATTTTACATAGATATATAAGTGCTTGTCATAATTAAGTTCATCTGTGATTTATGTGGTAAATTTAATACTGAAGGGGTTAATGCTTTATGCTGCATTCAGGTATTTTCTTATAGTTTTTTCTCTTGTCTAATTCATGATGGAGGTTTAATCTTGAGGGTATCTAAGGTTTGAGTCTATGATGATGCATATCTCAAGTTTGGAGCAATAATATTGTAGTATTTGAAGTTTGATCCTGTGATTGAGCAAATCTAAGGTTTGGGTGACAGAACATAAATGGGTGTGATATTTGTTGGTTTTCTTTGGTTTGTTACAGTTAAGTGAATCAGATGGCAATCTCAAGGGTTATCTTATTAGATATTATAGCAGAATCTTCAGTTATCTGAAGTTTGATTTTATTGGGGAGAATTTTAAAGGTTTGGAGACGGCTTACCCTGCTATTATGCAAATTGGTTAATCTAAGGTATTTTTCATAGTTTGGGATACTAACTCTTGAATTGTCTTTCTCTTGAATTTCCTGTTCTAGAATAATACTTCATATTTCTAAAATTCTGTGGAAAACATTATCAAAATGAAAAACAATTGCTGCAGTATTATTGTGTATGTAACCATTTATTGACAACCTTAATAAAAAAGAATTCCTGGAAATTTTTTAACAAAAGGCTATTTGTTTTCTTGTAAAAGTTGCATGCTGAATGGCACATTGTGCAAATCCCCCCAAAATTGAGAAAAGCAATACCCTGTTTAAATACAAAAAAAAAAAAAAAAAAAAGAAACAATGGGCACATTTTGTGATTATATGATGGATTTTTTTCAATTTGTAAGTTGGTTTTTGTTTCATGATGAGGGGTATTTGATCAGTTTCTGCAAAATCCTGTAGAGGTCTTCTGTTTTCTAAAAATAAGTTGTTCTGGAAGTCTTTGACAGCCCCAAAAAATCCCAACATTATATTATACTTTGAGCTATTATAGTAATGTAAATCACTTTGATTATCTTGATGATTTATATTTTAAAAGAATCACCATCTTTCTGATTTCTTCATTAGTTTGTAAGGAAATGGTCATTAAAGGAATCTGTTGACAACAACATTTCTTTTGTTAAGCTGTGATGGATAGACCTTAGTTTGAAACACATTCTGCTGTTCTTACTTTTTACTCAGTAATGAATATGAATGGCCTCCAGATCAGATCTGATTTCTTGCTGCCATTTTGCAAAAGAACCAATGTTTCTGATAGAAACATTTCTCCCATTAATTTTTCCCCATTGCCATATAACATGGAGACGATGCTTTGTGACAATTAAGTTACAAAATGTTAGAAGTAGATGCTAAAGGCCAAAGGAGGTTTTTTTTAATGATATTTTACAATATTAATGTTCTTTATTTGGATCTGATATCTTTTTATTTCAAAATGTACATTTGGTTTTGTCATCAGCTGAATCCTTAGGGACTCCTGACTCTGAAATAGATTATTATGTCTACTTTTATGTGAAGGAATGACATGATAAAATAGGGATGCTATATGCCTATCCAAGGTACTCAAGAAATTCAAAAATAACTATCAAACCTTCTGAGTAAACATGGGAAATAATAGATTACAGCTATTAACTGTGGACTTTGGGTATCAATTGGACTTTAATTTGTTATGAATAATCAGTGTTTGTTTATTTATAATCACAAACTTTACACATCTTATCAAAACATTTGAGATACTGGTAATCTATAGTCCAGGGTCAAATTGATAAATGGAAATTAGAAATAAAAAGGTAACTCTTGTGACAAAATTTTGTAATTTTAAACTAATATAGCTGAACCCAATACAAACAAAACTGATATTTGGCTATAATAGCCTAAAATTACAAAAGACTGGCATACTCCTGGGCCCATGTCACTGGTTTTCAAATTACCCAATAGCAAATCAATAACCTTAAATTGTGCCACAAATTACAAGAGGTTGAGCTGATGTAGGTAAACTGATTACTAGCAAAAGATGAACAGATAGGAATACTGATATTGTTGTGTCATTTGGTGAATAAATGCTTATATGGAGATTTTCATTGTCAAAAAGGTCTCAATATAAAATCTTTTACAAATAACATGTTACATTCTGCAAGCTTTTTCACTAATTGGCTAGCTGACAAGTAAACACTGTTTTGCCTGAAGATTTTGACCCAGAACAATAAACCTAGGACAAATTCATGTCCAACATCTTTTTCATCATAAAATTAATGTTCTGAAGTTCCTGTTTCAGGTTCCTATTTCAGCTAATATTTCTGAAAATCAATGAACTGAATTTAGCTGGCATTAATTTCCATTATCTTGGGCATCCTGCTAATTAAACTAGCATTGTTAAAAAAGAAAACGCTGAAGAAAAGCTTGATAATTACTTAACTTAAATCCTAACTCAGGTATTTTCCTGTTTTCATCTAAAGGGCTTGTATTGATTTCTTTAAAAAGTTTTAGATGGAGTTGTCAAAATACATGTATAAATAACCAATACATTTCATCTTGTAGATTTAATAATAGATGCTTTTTAAATCTTGATTTTATATAGACTGGTTAAATTGATTTGAAATAAAAACTGCATTGGTTTATTGCAATTTAATTCAAATTCCTTACTGTTTCTAATTTAAAAATTGTATCAGGGCGCAAATTGACATGGTGAAACCTAAAAAACTTGGCTCATGGGATGGTGCTTTAAAAATAAAATAAGAAAAAAAATTGGAGCTGACTTCAGTAGGAAACATATTAAAATCAATCAACCCTCAGCCAAGATATCGCCAAATGTTCCCCAGACTAATCACTGTCAAACACCAGGATTTTCAAATAAAGGTAAGAAGTCACCCCTGAGAATTGAGATAAATAATTTTCCATTGTTATGTCTGGAACACTTGTTAAATTGAAAAGCTGACTTTTTACATACTGGCTTTTATCAACTGATTTCTAGACACATGTAAGAATGGGTTTCAATTTTAGAATATGCTTGAACCATCATTAGAAGGTAGTATGTTGTTTGAGGAGGAGATTTGATTAATTCTCATGTTTAGTGGATGATGGCTTTACTCTTATGTTTCCTTAACTGATTTCCAGGCTCATTTGTTTTTTTGAAAGCCATTTGTTGACCTCTATTTGTCTCTAGGATTTTTATGTTGATGGGTTGCTGTCTCATTGACATGTAACCCATATCTCCTCGGATGTATGAATGAATTTTGATTATCAAAAATGCTGGACAGGTCTGGTGAAATGGGACCAACCTACTGCATTATAGTGATAACAAAGATTTGCTGATTGTTCACTAAGAACTATTTTGAATTTGCAATTGCTTGTGGCTGTGAACAGTTCATTGCTGAAGGGCCAAGTGAGCTTTTCTCATCACTTGGCGTCTGTCATCCGTCGCCATTAGCTTTTACAAAAATCTTCTCCTCTGAAACCACTGGGCCAAATTTAACCAAACTTGGCCACAATCATCATTAGTGTATCTAGTTTAAAAATGTGTCCGATGACCCCGCCAACCAACCAAGATGGCCGCCATGGCTAAAAATAGAACATTTTGCAGTTTTTGGTTATTATCTTGAATATTATTATAGAGATAAACTGTAAACAGCAATAATGTTCAGCAAAGTAAGATCTACAAATAAGTCATCATGACCAAAATTGTCAGTCGACCCCTTTAGGAGTAATTGCCTTTTATAGTCAATGTTTAACAATTTTTCGTAAATTTTTGTAATCTTTTACAAAAATCTTCTTCTCTGAAACTACTGAGACAAATTTAACCATACGTGGCCTTAATCATTATTAGGGTTTCTAGTTTAAAAATTTGTCTGATGACCCCGCCTTCCAACCATCATGGTCGACATGGTTAAAAATAGAACATAGGGGTAAAATGCAGTTTTTGGTTTATATCTCTGAAACTAAAGCATTTAGAGCAAATCTGACTGTGGCAAAAATGTTCATCAGATTTAGATTTATCTGCCCTGAAATTTTCAGACGTATCCGACAACCCGTTGTTGGGTTGCTGCCCCTGAGTTAGTAATTTTACAGAAATTTTGCAGTTTTTTGTTATTATCTTAGATTTCATTACAATATCTAATATCTAATACTATTAATTATGATTTTAACCTTATTTTACACGATTTCCAAAGCATCAGTAAATAAAGGTGAGCGACACAGGCTCTTGAGAGCCTCTAGTTTTTTTATTGTAATATATTTTGAAATCTGCACTATATATATATCAACTGATTATTCAGGGTTTGAACAACAAAAGAATAATAAATAGAAAAAATATATCTTTATAAGATGTCTGCTATATGTAAATATACATACTCCTGTGAGAGAGAACAATTCTTTCACAAATTTGAAGAGAATTTTACCTATGAATATAATGTTATTGATTACTGGGATTTATATCTTAATAAATTCAAAGATAGTTGAAAGAAAAAGGCTTAATCCTCAATATTGTTATTGTGGGGGCAACATATGTGTTTATATATTATAAAAACAACTTATTGACAAATCAATAAAGCAGTGTTGTGTGAGCTGAAATGAACATGATATGATTTTGATTAATTAATTGTACCTGGTGTGCATCTCAGAAGAACTATCAATTGGATTAATGTTTTCTTATCTTTCTTATGATGTTTCATTATATTATCCGTTAAATTCATTGATGTTGCATACATGTCCTGAGATAATGCTGGCTTAAGCAGTTTTGACTAATACTGCTGGTCTTACGATTTTTTTAACAATCTTTGTAACACTATCTTTTCATTTGTATTCAATCATTAAGAAGCTTTTGCTTAAAATATGAATAATTATGATTTAATTTTGAACTAATCTTGCAGTGACAAATTGATTTGTACTAATAATATTTTATTTTTATTTTCAGGAAGTCGGCAGTATCATAGGAAAGGTATGCATATACTAGAGAGGCAAAAGATATTCACTATATGGTCACATATTAAAATTTTAGAAAAAATAAGGGTATATGTACAATGAGACAATTATTCCATAAAATACCGGAAAAAAAAAGTATTCAAGATAAAATGCATTGATAACTTAAAAATTATTATACATGTATTCTACTGCTAAAAAAAGTTTTGCTTATTGTTGAAGGCCGCACAGTGATCTATAGTTGCTAACTTCTATGTCATTTGGTCTCCAGTGGAAAGTTAAATGTCTCAATTGGCAATCATTCCACATCTTGTTAGCTCACCGGGGCCCCTTTGGGCCCCATGTGAGCTTATGCCATCACTTGTCGTCGTCGTCTGTCATCGTAAACTATTTCAAAAATCTTCTCCTCTGAAACTACTGGGCCAAAACCTTCAAACTTAAACTAAATGTTCCTTAGGGTATCTAGTTTATAAATTGTATCCGAAGTTTTGAACCATCGACAAACATGGCCACCATGGCTAAAAATAGAACATAAGGGTCAAATGCAGTTTTTGGCTTATATCTCAAAAACTAAAGCTTTTAGAGCAAATCTGACATGGGGTAAAATTGTTTAATTGGTCAAGTTCTCTCAGATCTGAAATTTTCAGATGAATCGAACAACCCATTGTTGGGTTGCTGCCACTGAATTGGTAGTTTTAACAAAATTTTGCAGTTTTTTGTTATTATTTTGAATATTATTATAGATATATATAAACTGTAAGCAGCAATAATGTTCAGCAAAGTAGGATCTACAAAAAAGTTAATATGACCATAATTGTCAATTGACCCCTTAAGGAGTTATTACCCTTTAAAGACAATTTTACACAATTTGTTCATCAAGTTTGCTAACATTTAAAAATCTTCTCTGAAATACAGGTGAGCGATTCAGGCTCTTGAGAGCCTCTTGTTTTTATATAGCAAGTTATGAACTATTCATTAAATTTTAATTGTAAGGTTTTTGTGAAAAGAGTCATTGGTCATTTATTGGTTTTTATACAATCGCAAAAATTAAAAATTTTTTGGTCGTATATTGGTATCACGTCGTCGTCGTCAGCATTTGCGTCGTCCGAAGACAGATGGTTTCCGGATAATAATTTTAGTATAAGTAAATAGAAATCAATAAAATTTTAACACAAGGAAGTTTGGGATTGAGTTTGGGGGTTATGGTCCCAACTGTTTAGGAATAAGGGGCCAAAAAAGGGGCCCAAATAAGCATTTTTCTAGTTTCCAGACAATAACTTGTGTGTAAGTGTATGGATCTTTCTGAAATTGTACCATAAGGTTCCATACCAAAAAAGAAAGGTTGGGATAGATTTTGGGGGTCATGGCCCTCACTGTTTAGGAATTAGGTGCCAAAAACAATACTTTTCTATATTGCTTATTTCTTGACCAATTTCAATGGGGTTTTATTCTTGAATTCTTAGGATTCTTTTATATGCTGAGTCTAACAGTGAACTAAGTTTTTGATTTTGGGCCCCGTTTTTAAATTGGTCCACACTGAGGTCCAAAGGGTCCAAAATTAAACTTTGTTTGATTTCATCAAAAATTGAATTATTGGGGTTCTTTGATATGCTGAATCTAAATATGTATTTAGATTTTTAATTTTTGGTCCCGTTTTCAAATTGGTCTACATTATGGTCCAAAGGGTCTAAAATTAAACTTAGTTTGATTTTAACAAAAATTGAATTCTTGGGTTCTTTGATATGCTGAATCTAAGCATGTATTTAGATTTTTGATTATGGGCCCAGTTTTCAAGTTGGTCCAAATCGGGGTCCAAAATTAAACTTTGTTTGATTTCAACAAAAATTGAATTCTTGGGGTTCTTTGATATGCTGAATCTTAACATGTATTTAGATTTTTGATTATGGGCCCAGTTTTCAAGTTGGTCCAAATCAGAGTCCAAAATTAAACTTTGTTTGATTTCAACAAAAATTGAATGTATGGGGTTCTTTGATATGCCTGAATCTAACCATGTATTTAGATTTTTGATTTATGGGCCCGTCATCAAATTGGTCCACATTGAGGTCAAAAGGGTCCAAAATAAATCTTTTGTTTGATTTCATCAAAAATTGAATTCTTGGGGTTCTTTGAAAAGCTGAATCTAACTTGTATTTAGATTTTGGATATTTGACCATAATAGGTAAATGTCCAATTTAAAATTTTTAAGTTCTTAGATCACATTCATTCTGTGTCAGAAACCTATGCTGTGTCAAATATTTAATCACAATCCAAATTCAGAGCTGTATCAAGCTTGAATGTTGTGTCCATACTTGCCCAAACTGTTCAGGGTTCGACCTCTGCGGTCGTATCAAGCTGCGCCCTGCAGAGCATTTTTTCTTGGTTATCTTGTTGCTATATGGATTTTTGCTTTTTATGTTGCTTCAATGCTCTTACAGTCCCTTCATACATTGATGTTAATGTGATGATAGATGTCACATTAATTTTGACACATTTCGTCACATCTTTCTATCCTAATTGAATTATATTAAACCAGAATCAAATTACTTTTTGCACCCGACAATGCTTTAATAGAGCTGGAATATACTTGTTGAATTAGCAATGATATTCAAAGATCTATTTCATTTGACGTAAATAGCTAGCTTGCAGATTGAATTATATAGAAACCACCTGCTAGATTCCCAGAAATCAATGTCCTTTAAGCTGAATGGATCATTAATTAAGGAATGACAACCTGGACAAACACTTGTCTATGATAAGTTGTGCTTAGCCACTTGTCATTGACTTTTCAGGTGTATATTTCCAATCGATATGAAATTGACATTTTGTTTCCAATTAATTTACTTGGATTGTAAGGGACCCTGCTGTTTTGTCAGTGATTTGGTTTTAATAGAGTCGTTTGAAGTGTCTTTTACAGAACATGTATGCTTTAATAAAGGAATCGGGTTTCAGAGCTGATTACATTTAATTGTCAGTAGCTTATACTTAAATTAATAAACTATTTCTAAGTGAAGTACAAAAAGTGGTAGTCAACTTGTAAAGTACTAGCATTATCACCTTATTATATAAATATTATATGTTGGGCAGTAAGGATGGTTTGGTTCATACATAATTAACTTTGGAAAAGCTCTTTGTACCAATTAAAGTTTGAGAGAGATTTTGTTAAAATCACTCTTTAAATGAACTGCTGTTGTATTTGGTTAGAATTAAAGATTAACAGTACACTTGTGTTTGAAGAATTGCCACCATCAAATCCCAAGTTGATGGTGGCAACTTTTCAAAAATAGTACTATTAATCCAATTCTAATGCAATACTAATAAAATGTTCAAAATAACACATCTGGAAATGTTAACTGTGGTAGTGTAAGGATGTTGCCATTGACAAAATGTTGTAATGTTAGGAACCTTAAGTGGTTGTCTTTGCATATCTTTAATTTTAAACATACCCTGTAGGATTGACTGAATGGCAAGTCTTCTACAAAGTTTCTTCATTTTATGTCCAACAGATGATAATTTGATAATTTGAGTTTAAGTTATGTCTCATTTACATATATCTCGGACTCTTCATAAAACTAAAATCTGATTATTTGAAAAAAAATTAAATTAAAAATTCTCAATAGAACAAAGATTGAACTGTCAAGTTGCATATCTAATGGATTAAGTTTGGATATTTTTTCAACAATGAAAAGTATGGTATAGTGACCTATAGTTGCTGGCTTATTGGTCATTTGGTCTCTGGTGGAGAGTTGTCTCTTCATCAATAGTGGCACATCTTCTTACATTTATACTATCTAGTCAGCACATATAACAGCTGTACTTGGACATAGTGAGTGTATATAGTTCAGGCATTTTTACAACAACAACAAAAACACCTAACTAGTCAGCACAGCTGTACTGGGACATAGTCAGTTTATAGAATGACTAATTTTCTTTTTCAGAAAGGAGATAATATAAAGAAATTCAGGGAAGATGTAAGTAAATTGTTTAACTGATAAAATATGTTTATCTTCTTAATTTGAGAACAATTAAATTTTGTGAAGGAATGTCTGGCCATTATATCATCATTTAATAAATTTACAGTTTTCTAAACGTTAAGAACAAAGAACAGAAAATGCATTTTTTCTCCAATTTATGAATTGTTATATGTTTAACATTAAAAGCACATGGGTAAAAAACATCATTGATGAAAACTAAGAGTGATGATGTGACATTAAAGTATGGATATCGTAAACAAAATGGGCAGAATGATTGGTAATAAGAATTATAACAGAAATAATATTCACTTTTGATCATGTGATTTCAGAGAGTTTACCTATTTCACATCATAAGGTAATGAACATGATGAACAAAAAAATATAAATAGCAATATAGAATAAGTAGAAAATAACTTAATCATGTTATATTGTTCAGAGAAAACTACTTTTTGAGATTTTTCAGTTTACTTTGAGATAGAAAAAAAGGAAATGGAATATCTAGTATTTTTTTCAGATAATTTATCGTTAATTATGAGCCTTTTCTTTGTAGAGTGGTGCTAAAATAAACATATCGGATGGATCTTGTCCAGAACGTATTGTCACAGTAACAGGAACTACAGATTGTATAAATAAAGCATTCACATTTATTTGTAAAAAGTTTGAAGAGGTGAGGTTCTCTTTTGTGAGTTGTCACCCATATTGTTGTATCCTGTAACTTAAAGAAAAACATGTTTAAGACCAAGATTTTACTAACACGAGGCTGTCAGGGATGATTGCAAAAAATGAGGTAAAGGGGATTGGAGTTTTGGTACATCCTTCTTCCTTTCTACATTTCCCCCCAACTTCTCAATTTGAACCTTTCTGCTTGCATACTCCCACAAATTTTAGAACTTAAAAAGTAATGGAAAAAGACAAGAAAAAGGTTATGCTAAAATATGGTTGGATAGTATAATACAATTCTGTGAAGTTTTAATATGTGCCTTGTAAGAGATATTTGGAAATTAGTTGTATAACACTTACATCACTTTAAACTATTGTTGACAAACATTATTATAATTTATAAAATTTATTTGGGTTTTAATCTTGCCATTGCTGAAGTTACCTGGTTATGGCCTTCAACAAAGAGAAAAACTCATATTATTTACATTTGATGATGGTAACAATAGCTCTAACATGATGCACACAGAGTAGGTTAGGAATATCAAGAGGAATTTCTTTTTTAAAAGCAGTCATTTTGTTTGGTGTGTTTAATTGCCTGCACATTAAGTGGCAGAACCATTTTCATTTCTAACAACATTTAACTAATGTTTTTTGATACAACAAAAAGGAAACAGCAATTTAAGAGAAAAGAGAATACATGTTTAAAATGAACTTTATGACTTAAAAAAAATGAAAAATGGGGTTTGAATGGTCAGTGCATGCTTTTTAACCTCCTTCCACCATTTTGTTTGTAGTCCAATACATGCATTTAGGATGCGTTATTTTAGTTAGATTTCATATTTCAATTTTGACAAATATTTTCATGTTTAGTTCTTGAATGCTTAAAGAATGAATAAGTAATGTTTCAACATTTTTTAACTATACTTAATTTTTGTCTAATATATGTCAGAAAAATAAACAGTTGAAATAATTACACATGTAAGAAATATTTAAATTGCAATTTACAATACTGTTAATTAATATGTTTGTTATAATTGGTCATCTTGGAATTCCACATTTGCCCTCCAGCTTCCACTATCCATCTATTCAATACATGCATACAGATCATTATCCTGGTTATTAGGGCCACAATCCATTGCTTACACATATACACTATCTTATTACTTCCATACCTTTACCATTATGGTACATTGTATGTTTTAATCGTTTAAATTGGTCATGAATTCCTTTGTGATACCATTATACCATATTTGGAAGAAGAAAAAAATGTGTAATATTCAAGCATTTTATCTTATAAGGTTAAAATAAACGACAAATATTTTTTTTATCAATTGTTAAATTTAAAACTTTTTCCAAGATGGTTTGCAGGCTTGTTTCAGTGGAAACATGTATATCAATACAGTAGTATAGTGTCTGGTTATCTTCAATAGAGGTCAAAACATCTCAAAGGTTTAAACAATTGTAAATGACTGTTCCCTTATGAAAAAAGGTTTTAAAATGCTTGTTTTTTTTTAGAAAAAAATCAAAAATTGAAAGAGATTACATGGTATCACAAGTTACAATATTGACCTCTTTAGAAATTGTTTACAATATAGTGCATGAGTTAAAAAACATATATTAGATCACGATTTACCATTAAATAGTTTTCAATATTGTATTGACAAACACTACATTATTCAGTTGAATTGTTCATCATATGAAATCAATGTTGACATTGTATGTTATTTGAGTGACATAAAATTAGCACTATATTGTATTGTTTGTATTTTAGATTTTAGTTTTGTGCATGATTTGTGTTTTTGGAGCATGTGATTTATTGTGTGTCCCTTTTGTATTTTCCAGGATTTACAGAATGCCTTTGTTTTACAGGACTTACAGAATACACCAACAGTGCCTAAACCCCCCGTCACATTACGATTGGTTGTGCCCGCTAGTCAGTGTGGATCACTGATTGGCAAAGGTGGCTCCAAAATTAAGGAAATTAGGGAGGTAAGACTCCTGTCTTCAACATTTTTATTATGAATTAATAATATATTTTGTGAATTTGTTTTTGTTTTTTTAAACAGGATTACACTACACAAAAAAATAATCATCTGGTGCAGATGCAGGTTAGTAGAAAAAGGGAGAGGAAAAGAGTTGGTTTGCACATTTGTTGTATTAACTTTCATTTGCCAATGAATAGCAAGTATTTCTTTGGACATGATTTAGCTATTAGTAGTTTCAGTGCTTTGATTTTTTCTGAAATACTTTACTGAATTCTGTTGTTTTTTGGTTGACACTGCTGGACTTTTGGATTTATTAGCCAAAAACAATTTATTTCACCATGCATTGAAGAAATATAATCTTAATTATTCATAGGTTTAAGTTGAAGCATTGGATTGGAGGAGAATGAACTAATTTAATGGCAATATTATGACATTTTTTCCATCATGGTTCATTATGTGATTTTCTTTCTTTCTATTATTATCAGTGTATCACTTTATTAATTATGATCTCTCATTAAAAAAAAATATCTTGTTCCTGTTTGTTATTGGAAGAACAGGTAAAGTGGGGGAAATATTTGATTCCTAAAAAAATCTCCCCCCCCCCCTTTTACAAAGGATTAATCTTGTGTGCCTTATGTTAAAATTGTAATGTTATCAAGGTATCAAAATCATAATTTGGGTAGAAAAATCTAAATTGGGTTAGGGAAAATGTGAAAAATAGATCAAAAAAGTCTTTATGCACTGAGTGTTGGCAATATAAGTATGATTATATTGCTATTATTTCTACGTAAGAAAGGTTTATGTTCTCCTGGACAAATAATGACAGACTAACTTAATTATCACACATGAAGGTCTTTGTCATTACCTGATTATTATTTTTGGCACCACCATTAAATTCTCTCTCTAACTCTATAACACAAACCATGTGCTGTGTTGGCATAGATAGATCTGATGTGACATCAGGATAATCTCCACTAATTTTTTCCATTAAAGATGGTCACTTGGGTCCGTCCAAGTATTACCTGAGATGGAAACAATGTATAGGAGCAACCATAAAACTGAAAATAATGACTTCCAGTATCAGTATGGTTGGGAGAACTTGGTTGATTGTAAATTTATGCTGTGCTATGTCTTTAATTTTCAAGGTCATGTAGCTATGATTGGGTGAACTTGGTTGATTGTAAATTTGTACTGTGGTATATCTATAATTTTCAAGGTTGTGTAGCTATAGTTGGGTTAACTTGGTTGATTGTAAATTTGTGCTGTGCTATGTCTATAATTTTCAAGGTCCTGTAGCAATGGTTGGGTGAACTTGGTTGATTGTAAATTTGTACTGTGGTATGTCTATAATTTTCAAGATCCTGTAGCAATGGTTGGGAGAACTTGGTTCACTGTGAATTTGTACTGTGGTAAGTCTTTAATTTTCAAGGTCATGTAGCTATATGGTTGGGAGAATTGGTTGATTGTTGATTATTGTAAAGATTGTTAATTGTTGTAAATTTGTAATGTTCTGTTTCTATAGCTTTCATGGAATTTACAACTATGTTATTTGTTCAGTCTTCATGTAGGCTTTTAAAGGAAATTTATTTAAAGTTGTAATTTGTACGATTATTTTCATCTTTAATAGTTAATTCATGCATTTGGTTCTGTTGTTTGAACAATTTCTCAGATCTTAACTTCACTGTTGCTCACCTGTGTCAAATTTGAAATGTATATGTAATATATGTTATATATATTAAATGTAAATTTGAGTTATTTCTTGCTTTAATTAAACTAAGGTCCAATTTTCTACAATCAAATGACACCATGGCATCCACTTATCCCTAGAGGGAGGAAGGGATACACTCATTTTGAATTTCCTCTTATACGCTGTAATTCTTCATAATATTTTTGACACTTAGTTTTGGGCTAATTTCATTACAATCTTTCTCACCAGATGTAAATATATACTATACAACATGAAAGTAACAGTAAGACAAATTAGCACCTCTATTAGAGACTACAAGACAGATAAGGCTTATCATTACAAATATTGGGGGTGTTGTCTAGATGATTTAGAAGATAGCTGAATCATATCTTTGTGTTCGGTCTTATGAATGGAACATAACAAAGTGACTTGTTAAGATTACCATACCATGGCAGATACTATACACACTAATACAGAAAGTGTAATGAGTGCTCTTCTAACTCTCCACGATAAGCCAACAGTGCTGGAAGTGGGTTAAACACCCAACAATCAATCAATATAATTCTCTATTTTGATGGAATACAGCAAAATTTCTTAAAATACATCTATGACATGGTTATTTTTTTGTTAATAGACGAGTTATATCATTTGACGGAACTAGTGCTGAGTTGTTACTCTTTATGGTTCATTTCATGTACTGATGAGACTCTTATATCCTTGCCCTGACCACTGTCTTTAACTCAACGTCACTATCAAAACATTACTTACATGTAATTATATTTGAAATAATAATTTATTATTCAAATTATTTTCACTTGTTCTGATATTTTGGTGAATAGTATCTGTTTTATGACATGTTTGAAGCACTGGTGTTTGTTGGTAGTTGGTTTTCTTGTTCTGATATTTTGGTGTATAGTATCTGTTTTATGACATGTTTGAAGCACTGGTGTTTGTTGGTAGTTGGTTTACTTGTTCTGATATTTTGGTGTATAGTATCTGTTTTATGACATGTTTGAAGCACTGGTGTTTGTTGGTAGTTGGTTTTCTTGTTCTGATATTTTGGTGTATAGTATCTGTTTTATGACATGTTTGAAGCACTGGTGTTTGTTGGTAGTTGGTTTTCTTGTTCTGATATTTTGGTGTATAGTATCTGTTTTATGACATGTTTGAAGCACTGGTGTTTGTTGGTAGTTGGTTTTCTTGTTCTGATATTTTGGTGTATAGTATCTGTTTTATGACATGTTTGAAGCACTGGTGTTTGTTGGTAGTTGGTTTTCTTGGTATTGAACCAAGCAAAGGCAGCAATTTTCCATGTCAAAATGAGCAGGCTGGGACATATAATTCATTGTGAATTTATCATTCTCGTGAAATGTAGGGATTCTTAATAGACAAATGTTTCATTATGTATTAGGATAAGTAATTATAAGTCTGGGAAGCCTCATTGTCATGAATTACTGTAATTTTGGCTGATAGGTCAGAACAAATGTATGTTTTAATTACATCTATATGCTGCAGTTTTACCTGTTAGAGTAATAGTCTACTAATCACTTGTTACATTAATGTGCATTTCTTGATACATATAGTAGTAAAGTGTTACAAAAACTGATAAAGAATATTATCTATTTGTATTGGGTATTTAAATGAGTTGAAGAAATGGATTTCAAGGAAAAAACATATAACTTATTTGGATGTTTTGGAATAAGAAGTTATAGTTTAATTACAACTGTGAATTTTGTTTTAATGGTTTTTAAGGCAGAACAAAAATATTTTGTTTGTAATTCTTAAATGCAGTGTTTGGTTTCCTCCAAAGTTGTAAAAGATTAAAAAAAACTTTTAGGTATATGGTTTATTTTAGAAGGGCTAAAGGATGGGTGAACGTGAAATAGCAGTCAAATAACAGATCAAATATTAAGGATTGGTCTTTTTATTGCTGTTCCTCATCTTGACTGTTGGTGGAAGGTGATAAATGAAAAGCTAAATAACTGCTGTAAGGATCTATGTCCTTTGGTCTGTGGTTGACAGTAATTGACAATCATACCACATATTCTTTTTTATATGATAGTTGTTTTCTATTCATTTGAGCTTTTGATTTTGCCATTTGATAAGGGACTTTCCGATTTGAATTTTCCTTGGAGTTCGGTATTTTTGTTATTTTACTTTTTTTTTATACTGATACTTGTAGTATTACAATAAACAAAAATAGAGAATTCCCAAACATTAGGAATAACTTTATGCCATCTTGTCAGCAAAAATGATACTTTTAGAAAAAGAGTAACCTTTGATGGCTTGCTTAGTGATTTAATGACTTAAATTATGTCATTTCTCTTGTGAGCATCAGACATTGCCTAAGTGGAGACATGTGTTGTTAATTTACCAAATTATTTAATGATCAGATGTGAGGGTGTTAGATTCCTTGCTTATGGATCTGTCATACATTTGGCAGAGAACATTGCCAATGTGTATTTATAGGACGGCTAATATTTTGATGGACTCCCTCAAATATAAACCTATTAATGAATGCAATATGCCTATCATCTTGTCATGTTTTTGTTAGCACATCGTAGTAATTATTATAACTTGTTGTGTACACTTAATAATTAGGGTCTGGATTCACTTTGGGTGCTGAAAAAATAAACAGGGTCAAAACAAATAAAAGTATGTCAATGGAATTTACAATAATGCAAACATATTTGAATTGAGAGTTTATGTTAAGGATGTTATATTCATAAAGGTCTTTATGATTCTGAAAGTGTTTGTGATTAAGCTGCTTTCCTTTCTGTTTCCTTTGTATAGGCTGTTTCTTGAGAGGTAAAAATATTTCCTTTCGCTTTGTTCTGTAGGGTTAGGTTGGTAGTAACACTTTTTATAACAAGTATTAAAACATGTTGATTTGCAGATTTCTTTGGGTTGAGTGACGTCTTATAGTATAAGCATTTATGTCTTTGTGTGTGGTCATTGGGCTCTTTACTTGTAAGATTTTGTATAATCTTACAATAGGTTAGCAAAAGTGGCAGAAATTCTAAAGCTGATCCTTTTGAACCTGATTCAGGATGATTTCAAGCCATTTTGGGTTGACTGAAATCTAGATTTTATTTCATAGCTATACATGTAGAAGATTACTATAGATAATTTTCTCTCAAGTGTTACTGTTTTATGATTTTATCCCTGTAAAGTAGATCCTGATGCCTTTTAGGACTTCCAACCTTGAACCTTAAAAGCCCTATGTTAAGTGGATTTTGTCCCTGTAAAGTAGATACTGATGCCTTTTAGGACTTCCAACCTTTGAACCTTAACATAAAAGCCCTATGATAAGTGGATTTTGTCCCTGTAAAGTAGATCCTGATGCCTTTTAGGACTTCCAACCTTTGAACCTTAACTTAAAAGCCCTATGTTAAGTGGATTTTAACAATTTTTCATATAGGACAATACTCTTCATGATAGTTAGTACTATAGAAACCAACTCTTCATGATAGTTAGTACTATAGAAACCAACATGAAAAAAACATTGTAAACTTCTATTTAACTGGATGTTAAACAAGCAACAATCAATTTATCATTTCCCTTTACAGACAACGGGTGCACAGATACAGGTAGCATCGGAAATGTTACCGAATTCCACAGAGCGAGCAGTGACTGTGTCGGGCACAGCAGACGCCATTACAGCCTGTATACAGAATATCTGTAACATCATGTTGGAGGTAAGTGTGTTTATGTTGTGTCATGTAGACGCTTACTGTGTATTCTACAAACATTTATAAACAATTTCAATATCTTCTAAAAGAGTTTCTCAATTTGAAGTGCAGGAGTTCAAAATTGTTTCTTTAAGTCAAACAGAAATTTGATGTCTTAATTTGAGTTATCAAAATTCAATGGAAAGCTTTGGTAAAGTTTTGAAGTAATATAGATAATTATTGTCAGGGCAAACTGTATATTTAAAGAGTTTTTTTTCAAAATTGAATTATTCAAGTTCATTACCCAATATCAAAGGTTAAACACATTTTTGAACCCTGTAGTATTTGGTCTTAATTCGAATTGTTCCTTTTTATTACTACGGCAAATTAGCTGTGCAAATATTATATTTAAGTATGGAAAAAACTCACGTTTTGAAGAAAGTATGTAAATAATTTGTCAGTCAGGATAAGAGACAAACCATGTAATTTTCTCCTTATTGTTTTATTCAGTATACTAAAATAATGAGAATTGCTAAGTCATTCGAACATAATGATAGTTTGCTAATTAGAAGAAAAAGTTTGTGTTAAATTAACCGAAAAAAATAAAAAGTTGTTTCTAATCTTTTTATAATCATGTATAAGCAGTTTTAAACAACTGTGCCGTACTTGCAACAAATACCTTCAAGCCTTTTAGCTAAACAAAATGAAGCAAAAGATATAAAATCACTGTAATTTTTAGTAAGCTTGATTCTTTAAAAAAAATTAAAGATTTTAGGATTAAAAAGAAATCTTAGAGTATTGACATTCTGCAAAAAGGCTTTTATTGATCCATGTTCTAACTGAAAAATATAGAAATAGTTGGAAGTTCATAATGTGCATTTTTTCTTTCCGAATAAAATAGCAATTTTTTGTATTTTCAAGATTCAAGGATTGAAATTGTATCCTCTTTATATACCGCCCAATTAACAAAATTGACCCTGCACAATATTTTTATCAAAAGAAGAATATTTTTCTTAATTGAATTTATAAACAAATATTTTGAAATAAAGAAATGTCGTTTTAGAAATTGTTTCTCTGACCCGGATTTATTTGTTTTATGTGTTCATATTTAGGGACACCTTAATCTTCAAGTATTAATTTTAACTGTCAATGACTCAAATTTTAAAACTTCTCATTATTAAAAAGTGAATTTTAATTATTTGCTTATTGCTTAGCTTAAAACTATACATTTCAATCAAGAAATGAAATGATCATTTAAAATCACAGCTTTGATTCAAAGTTTTGCCAATGAAGCTTTCAGTATAATAAAATAAAATGATTTTATTTATCTAGCAAGAATAACTTAATATTAAACTATAGGCTTATTCATCATATTCTTTTTTACATCCAATATATTTTTTAGGAAAAACAGGCATTCTTATATAGTTAGGCATGTTAATAATTGATAAAGTATATAACGCTGCAATTAGTGGCATGAATTAACAAAAACGCCCATTTTCACCTACAACTTGTGCTGAAAACTTTAAATGATATTCTTTTAAGTTATGAAAATCATATATATTGAAAAGTTGATTCGTTTCATTTCGTGCTTAATTTTTTTGAAAATAAATTTCATTATTTTTATAAGTTATTAGAAAGAAAAAATAACTGTTGAACAGAATCAGTTCTCAATCTATTTATATATTGATAAAGATCAAATTAAAGCACAAGTTTGAGAAAAATGGTGCAGGATTATTTAACGTGTTTAATATTCAGTATAATCTCAGATAAACACATTTTCTCTGTAAATTTTTCCAGCAGTCAAACTCGGGATTAATAAATGCCTGTCTCCCTCAATGTTTCCATGGTTATTGCTTAATTCCTTGACTTAATTTAGTACCGAAACTTGTAGCTATAACTACTTCCTGTCGATGTTACCTTTAACCTTTGGTTCCTTTCCTCTTTCCTCTGCAGTCCCCTCCCAAGGGAGCAACAATCCAATACCGTCCAAAACCCGTTGTCCCTCCAGTAATCTTCACTGGGGGTCAGGCATATACAGTTCCGGGTGGGCAGATACCACTGACAATACCAGAGGTAAGTACAATTTATAGCTATAGTAACCTAACTGAATCTTCAATCATATATGTATGGTTTTTCAAAATTTTGTTTATTATAACGATGAAAAATTATGAAAATCATACATATTGAAAATTTTTTGTTTCATTTCGTGCTTAATTTTTTTGAAAATAAATTTCATTGCCAAATTAATTTCATTTTCATTAAAAATTATTCAAACTTTTTTCAAAATCTTGGTCGTTTTAAGACTGTGTGGTTTGGTCTATTGTATAAAATTGAAACATATATAATTTAAGATTTCAGTACTTTTAACTTTGATATAGATTGATGTATTTTTCTCAAGACTGTTTGAAGATTTTTAGTATTTTTCAAGTTAAAAGTTTTTTTCATATGAAAAACAGACACCAAAAATTTGAGAAAATAAATAATGGTCTGTTTAAGATAAATATTCTGTGAAAAGTTAAAAAAATCAGGAAAAAGGTCATCAAAAATGTCTTCATTGTGTTTTCACATAGGAAGAATAATGCTTGAGAAAAATATTTTACATGTATGTTATAATACAATTGTCTTCTTTTAAAAACCTTAGCTTTATCTTGTCCTTGTGACAATAATGGCAAGGTGTTGTGAACTAATGCTTCAAGTCAAACATACCCCTATATATAGAGAGCTGTTTTGTAGCCTGTAGCTATGTGTTGTATATAATAACTGCATTATAACATCAAACAATTATTATACAGTTTTTCCAAAAAGACTGTTGATTTGTGAAAAATAGTGAAATAATTGACTAGTGAAATAATTGACTTATAACATGATTATACTACAGTTTGATCTTTTGATGGTTACGTATACCCGTTGACAACTGCGCAATGAAAATTGTAAATCAGTTGTGTAACGTGGATATGCAGTAGGGAATCATTTTTTTCAAATGGGTTATAGAGGGGAATGCATTTTGACTATTCACAAGGTTTTTGCTCTGTAAATGCAATACAATTATGTAATCTGGATAGTTGTATTAAAGGTAATCATCTCATGTACACTAAAAAATCTTCATTGATGCAAAAATAAACTACATTTCATGAAACTAATTACATGAAGATAAATTTTCCTTAATAATAGTTTTATAATTATGATGTGAAAATGTACTATGGAAACACCATGACAGCAAGAGACAAATGATGACAACAACATGATTGACACTTAGAAATTAAGACTAAGAATTTTATGCAAAAATGTACTGATTTGAAATCCCAGATGTATGGTATGGGAGTTGTCATGAAGAGGTCTATTTGAGTTGGCTGAGATACTTAAGCACTATACCAAAAAATAAGACTGCGGCCATACAAGTATTCTGTATGAAGTTTTGTATAAAGATGTTAGGCATATAATGTCTTATTCATTAATCTTATGTAGAATTAAACGGAGAGTAAAAGCATTCTTCTTTCATAAATTTTTTGTCATCAAAGAAAGTTTAAAAAAAGAAATATTCATTTGAAGCTTTACATAAAATAATTGTTGATTCTGTTAATTTTGAATGCATAGTTTTGAAATTACTGCATACTTGTTTGTTAACACGTTGTTAAGTGCATCTTTTCATTACAAAAATATTGAGTGCTGAAATATTCTGCTAACAGCCTTTTGTCATTCAAAAAAAAAAAACCTAATATACAAGGAAACAGAACTGAGCAAAATAATAGTGAAACAGTTAGCATAGATTTTGAAGGATATTATTAACCTTATCTATTAAGACTGATGATAACAAAGAGGGAGCTTTTCATTACTCTGAACAAAATATCCTGTAAATCCTGCTTGGTTCGTATAATGAATCCTGCTTATATGGAATATAAAGTGCGTGAAATTAAATCCCTTACGATCGGTACTAATCCATCGGCTTTCCTGTTTTGTACTGCATTATTTCTATTTGCTATCAGTCTGTAGGCAGACGTTTTCTGTCTTTTTTTCATCCAGAGGTATTATTTTTATAACAACACAACGCCACTGTCGACATCGCATTTTATAAGCGGCTTAGATATTGAAGGATTAGACATTTCTCATGTTTGTAGAGGACAATCGAACCTTAGCAAGTTTTGTATACAATTTGAAAGAAGTACATGACATTTTGTTAGTTTGATATTGACAATTGGTCAGGGCTGAGATTTCCTGAGTGGAAAGAATCTAAATATAAAAGTAAGGAGTTGTGGTATGATTTCAAATGAGATAATTTTCTACCATGTTTACATTAAAAAAGCATTGAAACAAAAATGTTAGTTTTTTTGGGAAAACACCAAGGTTGGCTATTTTCAAATGGTCACATTAGAAGTTTAAAATAGCCTTCACATTAAACATATCTTTAAAAAACTTGACTTCATTTTCATTGGAAGCAAAATTAAAATTTTTTTAGTTTAAAAATGACTTGTTCTCTGCAACAACCAGCCAATCTTGTATTATTTCTTTAAGAATAAATCAAAATCAGAATGAAATCCAACATTATGCAGGATCTAAATTTCAAGCATACATGTATATATAACTATAGTTTGTGTTTTATTGTTCTTAAAACATGAAATCACTGTTTTAAAGTTTAAAATATTTTTAATGCAATGTTAACCTTTTCATGACAATAAACATTTGCTATCAGGATTTTTCATGACAATAAACATTAGCCTTTAGGATGCTTTCTTTTCTCCTAACTTTGATCCGCTAGTGGAAAGAAAACAATATTAATACAATATCTACCTACACAATAAGATATATTCAAAATGAGATAAATATAATGGATAATCATCGATTTTTTTATAATATTAAAAAAAAATTTTGATTTGCATTCCTTCCTTTTATGACATTTCTACAAAGAAAGTACCATTGTCATCGTAGGGGATTATTGTCTGCTTCAAAAGATATTAGTATTGGAAGCGTTTGAATGTCAAACTTTATGTACCTTATATTGTTCGCCTGTCATCATCAAAGCGGAATAAGAAAAATGAGTTATCATTATAAAGTCGGTATTCAAGTTCACATGAAATCATAGGTTAATAATTTTTACAAGGTAGAAATGATACAGTACATAAAAGATAATGCCTTTTATTATGTTCAGATTTAATTCTTAATGTTGTTCAGGTAAGTATAAAAAAATCTCTGTTAAACAAATGTCGAGGAGACAGCAGCCCACCATTTAAAAGACCAGTTATGTTTTGGTAATAAGAATTGTGAGTTTTTATTTTGATTTATGAAAATCAAAAACAAATTATAAAAGATCAAAGGAACTTTCCCAATATATGTGGTGAAAATGCAAATTTCACCTAAATTGTATGACAGTTAACTATTGAAATAACACAAAGAGAAGATAATCTTCACTGTATAGTCTTTAACAATGATTGAACCCCCATATTACCTTATATAGTGCAGTTTGATGGTGACAACTATTTTTGAATATTACATTTGCATAATGACATGTAGTCCTCTGTTGTTGTACTGTTATATTCTTTCATATATAGGTACCACAAAAAAAGTATACTGTAAAATTTGTTACTACATTGTATTACCAGAACTTTATTGCTAGGAGGAGTATGCAACCTGCTATATGATTAGGGAGATTACAATTTCAGCATACTTACAACTGTGTTAAGAGAGGTGAAAGATACCAAATGGATATTCAAACTCATTAGTCGAAAACAAACTGAAAAACGCCATGGAAAAAAAATTCTGTAATTTATGACGAGGTTCTATGTCTAAAACTTTCTAATGAATTCTTGGTAGAGAAAGTATATGAATTTTACCACATGATTTAATTAGCATGTCTTTTATATTGTTAATGATGAAAAGTGATAAAAAAAATTCTGTTTAGGAATGTTAACCTGCAGTTGATCTTACATTGGAAATTTTTATGTTATATATTGAAAAGATGATACCTAATGATTCCATATTTGATTTCCACAGCAATACCAAAACCCAACTGATAAACAATCTTAGACTCTGCTTTAACCAGTGACAGTATGATCTCCTTAATCTATAGCAGAGTTTGCACAATTCTGCTTTTACAGATGTTACTATGACAACAACAGTATGTTAAGCCTTTTACAAAAGTCTCTATGGCAACAACAGTATGCCTTGTCTTTAACAGATATGTTTTATTGAATGTACATATATTTCAGATGAACAAATTACATCAGATATCATTACAGCAGGGTATTCCAATAATTCCAACATCACAACCTTTACTTCCAAGTAAGTTTGTCATAATAATTCATGGTTGAATCTAGGATTGAACCTTTTGGTACATGCCCCTCAAAAGTGAAAAAATATTTGAAGAAAGAAAGAACACAATGAGAGCATATTATTCACCTCTGTGGACTCTTTATGGAATTCATATTTTACAAGTCCAAACAATTTCTTCTTAATTTTATAAGACAAAGGGATTGACCTGGGTTCTTTTTTTGCCAAAATCCTAGATACAATCCTTATATTCTTTTCACTAACCTGAGGTAAAGATGAAGTCAAACCATAGGTAAAATGAACTGAACACATCATAAAACAAAACAAAAAATCATAGCGATGTTAAAAAACAATACTACCATTTTATCGACTTTTGAAGAATTCTGAATTTTTATATGAATGATATGATGCAATGTGCAACATTAGGATTTTGGTTTTTGCATCTAGAGAAAAGAGGGAAAAAATTAATGTACCAAACTTCATAATATAATAAGAAAATCAAATGTCCATACATACTTGCTACAATTTGAAAATAATCTCTTCAAATGATCTGCATTTGGAGCAATTGGCAACTATCTTGACCTATTTCACACCTATATTTACAGCATGCCAAGTCCCTTGGTACCAGGGAACAACTAATGATTTTATCTGTAATCAAAAGAAAGCAAACTATGTCATAACAGACAGAAGCAAGTAGATTCTATTCTTTGTTTTGATGAAAAACAGTAAATAAATGAACACAATGCATCATATTTCAATCACAAACTAAAAGAGAATTACATCTATAACATTTCTTAGACTTTGGTCAAACAACATGATTATTGAAATACTAAATATTTTGTAAAGGTGATACCACCATCTGTTTTTCTGATAAATAGAAGCAGAACAGATGTTTTCAGAGGCTACACATTGTGTTTGGGGTACTTGTGGATTCATTATTAACCGTGGGAGACCAGCCAAGAACATATTTTGTACAGGCTTTGACAAAACATAAAATCAAATGTCCATGACACAAAATATTCTCCATCCACGAAAATTGGTACCCACGAAAATAAATGAATCCACAGTAAATTACGACCTGATTGAAAGAAAATAATGGACCCAGGTATCCACTGCAACATATAGTGTACTATATAGAGTATCCAAAAACAAAAAGAATGAAAAACAACAAAGCAAAACCTTTATTTCATATAAATTGCAGACATATAACAATTATCTCATGTTAAAATTATTTATTTCAGTGCATCATGCTCCTGGTATTCCAGTTGCATACAGACATGCCAGCCCGGCAGCTATTCCACAGAATACACAACAGACACATGAGATCTCCATACCAAATGACTTAATAGGATGTATTATTGGCAGAGGTGGTCAGAAAATTAATGAAATCAGGTAATTAAAAAATAGATAAAATGCTCATTTTTGGCAAAAGTACAAATTACAATAGAAAAGAAGACTGCTTATATATGGTAAAGAAACGGGTATATTATCTCAATTAATTTCCAAAAAAGACACTTTTTATTAAACATCCATCGAAGACGGAACTTAAAGGGGGAAGGGCGTATCATGTGCTCATAGTGCAGCTTTTTATTCACTATAGCCATGTTGTTTACGTAAAGCATTTAATGACATAATAGAAAGGTTAATTTCAACAGTCAGCCTCTATTTCATTTCAGACAAATGTCAGGTGCTATGATAAAAATTTCCAATGCAGAGGAAGGGTCCCCTGACCGTAAGGTGACAATTACCGGTACAATAGAAACCATTGGATTGGCACAGTATTTAATAAACACAAGGTTAGTATAAACAACATATTTGTCAGACAATGTGGGAGACCTCATGTATGAGTGAATTGACTATGGCATGAGTTATCAGGGAGCCTTAATTGTTTACTAATTATAAACACCACCAGTATGATGAATCTTCCAGCAGGTATATAAAAGTCAATATAAAGAATTGTTTGTGTAGTTTTTTCTATTTTTAAAAGAAAATGAGGTGTCTCACTTTGCCTGTTTTTATAATTGAACAATAAATTAAGTATCTTCATGTGAGAGTGCAGTAATCTACTAGACCTTTGACATTTGAATTGAATATAGATAATAACACTTAATTTAAGATGAAAATAGTATGAATAATTCTATGTTTAATTTTTAATTTAATAAGCATGGTTTTATATTGCTTTAAATATAACAGTAGGGAGGAGTGTAATTTAGGCTTGGGGTAATTATCAGCTTAACTTTATAGTAAAACAGCAGTTACTTAATCTTGAGTGTTCAATTATTGTACCAAAAATCACAAACATTTTTAAATTCCCCTTCGAAAGATAATTTGATTTAAAGTTCCATTAGAAAATTGTTATTGTTGATAAATTGGAAAAAGAGAAAAGAAAAGAACAAAATAATTAACTGCTGTTGTTTAACCCAGATAAGATAATGTATTAATCTTTGGAAAGTTTTGTGGTAATGTAATCTTTGGAAAGTTTTGTGGTATATAGATTATTTTGATATATATCATTATTTAAGACTATTCTGATGATTAGAAAGTATGACATTCTTTCAATGGTCTTTTTTCACCTTGGGTGGTGTTATTTGATTTTAAAAAATTCAGGCAAAACTGTTTTTGCTTTGCAGTATAATGTATGTCCAGCCTTGGTACTGATAGTGACAATATAACGGTAAATGAAATCCATCTTCCACAATCAATTGCCCCATTTTTATACCATGTGTTCTTGTGCTTTATGGTCAATATTTATACACTTGCCCTGAAGATTATGATGCCTGGAATTTAAAATACCTGTAGGCATCTTAATCGTCTAACATTTTGAAGGGAGGTAACCCAGATCGTGTCTGATTGCCATAACTGCACTTAGTGATATCCTCTTTGTTATAAAATGTTATTTTTGTAATTTTCCTGTTTTCCTTCCCAGATAATTGTTGTAATTTGTGTCTAGAGAAGAGTTTTATATTTCATTATTAACATAGCATGTTTTTTGTAAAAAATCTTCCTAAATAACAGTATTTTGTCCTTTTTATACAATTCTTGGCTTTTTCTGCATGATATATTACTTGTTTCAACAGATCTTTTTAAACTAAGACCTGAAAATTGACAACATTATGCAGAAGTTTAAAAATATTAAATAATGTAAAAAAAAAAAACTTGAAATCTTTCAATCTGCTTGTGCTTCATTGATTTTTTTATGTAATATTTTACAATCAATTGCTCAAATAGTTAATTGTCGAGAAATAGGTGCTGATAATTTTGCTGTGTAAATACTGAAAAGTAAAGACATCTGAAATTTCTTTTATTTCAGTTTGAAATTGCAAAAACCAGACATATATATATATATAAAGCACAGCAATTTGTTTGTTCTATTGTAAACTATTTTCCCTATGGAATCTTTATCTACAGAATGAAAGTTAAAAACATATTTATATCATTGATATGGGTTGCCTTCTGTAGGGTGGGGTGAGATCCAAACAACATTAGGCCAAGCGACATTTTTATATTGTAAGCAAAAACATGGTGTCTATTTTATGTTATTGCAAATGTCTTGAACTAGGAACCATTGGTCAGAATTATTTTTTATTAATAATCAGCTAAATGTGCGGTAAGCAATAATCAATGAATCAAATGTAATCATCATTCAAATTTATTCAAAATTCCACTTTTTTTTTTCTTCTGGTTTTACGCTTCTTTTAACACTAACTTGATGACAAGGTGAACTAAGACTTTTCTACAAGGGTACTGGAAATGTATGTCAGATACTTTGTCTATTGTTTATTTTTTCTGATGTCATATAATTTGATATTCAAAACTCTAAGAATTTAAATTGCCACTGGACATTTAGCAGTCAACAATCGATCTAGGAATTAAGCTTCTCGCTTCCATAAAAGAAAATACCACAGCCAAAACAGGAGATACAAGATTCTGTTTTATTTCACAATTCTATTTAAATGATCTGGTGACTTATAATGAGTTATCTCCCTTTAGTGATTGTGTACCCCTAAAATCATGTCAATCTTTGGCAACTTAGTAGTTATATGCTAATTTCACTTTCAAAAGATTATTGTCCACTGAATTTTAACTTCCTTGTTTTAAAACAATGTCAATAACTAAAATGGGGCTGAAGTAGTTATAAATTCCATTATTATTATTTATATATATAGTTTTAGTTCACACTTTAAAAGTATTATTTGGCATTGTGTAAAATGTAGACATGTGCCTGGTTTGTGGATTTATTTTTATCCTGTTCTAATACAGATCCCTCCCTTTTCTTTTTTTCTCTGCAGCATGGAATTGCATAAGAATTTGACCCTTGACCCGACTACCTCGACTATCCCAACAACATCTGCATCACCCTTGACCTCTGTTGTTCAGTCCCCTCAGCAGCTGCAGGCCTCTCCGTATGCAATTACCTTGAATCAACTTGCCATGAACTCGATGAACTCGATGAACTCAATGAACATGAATGCTATGAATATGAACTCCATGAACATGAACATGAACATGAATGCCTTGAAACAAATGCCAGCAGTTCCATATCAACTGGGCCAGTATTTTGGGATGATAGATACAGTAGGACAGGCTCCTGTACAACAGAATAAAATGCGAGTCGGGGTGGCAGCAAATGCTATGTTGACTGAGAGGAAGAAAATAGCACCCTACTAACTGTCTTGTGTTGATTGTTATTGCA
This sequence comes from Mytilus coruscus, assembly GCA_017311375.1. NCBI lineage: Eukaryota > Metazoa > Mollusca > Bivalvia > Mytilida > Mytilidae > Mytilus > Mytilus coruscus. Next base: position 131,365,544 of record CM029596.1, read on the forward strand.
CACAATCGGAGCACCTCACTCGATGGTTGTGCTTAACAGGAATAATTATAGAGCTTTATATGGTATTTTTCATCAGAGAAGCTGACTTAAGTTCTTCTACTAAATGCCTTTTTTTCAAGGATCTCCTTGGTATGAAAGAATTTTTAAAAAGCAGCTTTGAATGCTGATAATTAGTTCAACCGGAAAGAAGTGAGCTGCTCCGTTTGTACATAGATGTGATGTGGTCACATGCCAGTCATGTGACCTATGTTACTTTGTCTCATTATTTATTTTGTTAAATTGTTTTCCTTTGAAATCATTATTGAATATGATAGATTCATACGGAAATGTATCAGAGTTATTGATAATTGCTAAAATGTTTATTTTTGGTTAATACATTTACAGGTTTATTTTAGTTTGCCAAAAGTTTGTTTTTTGATATGTATATATTTACACAAGTAAGTGTGCAGTATAACTATGAATTAAAGTAATTGTTAAAAACTTGTTAATTAGAAACATATCACCATTTTCTTGACTGATTCAAATTTTATATTTTCAATTATGTGTATAAAAAGACGAAAACAAGTAGAAAAATAATCTATTTTTCTTATTTTATAAAATAAATCATAAATGTTGTGTTGGTGTTGTCAACTTGAATCTTTTCACAATTCTTCAATGATTTCATTTTGTTGATTTTTTTTTGCCAAAAATTATGTATAAAGTCAGTAGGAGTGATATCTTACCTATGATTAGCCAGAATGAGTCCAATCAGTGTTAACCTGCATGTATACAGAATTGACGTTTTAATAGTTGTTATATTCAATAAGCAGTTTCTTACAAATTCATAAAAATAATTTATTTTTTTGTATAAAAAAAATGTACTGTTATGGCAATTATAATATGAACCAGCATGCTATAGTTGAATTTTCAGTTTGGTACCAGTTATTCCAGCTGTCTTGTTTAACATTTAAATTCATTGAATTATCTGATTTCTTACTCTTACAATGAGTTAATGAATTTGTGCATGATAGTGCTTTAAACTTGAGTATGAATAATGTTAAAAGTGCAATAGATTTTCTAATGGTTTTTAGTATATCTTGTGTAAAGTTGATTAAACACTCTTAAACATTAAAATGGCTAGCAATTTGGGAAGATTACCCATATTGCTTTTCAATTTTACACAAGATAACACTTTCCAATCATTTGTTATATCCAAATGTTGATACTTCCATTTTGTTTTATGTGCTCACAAATAAGAATATAATATGGTATCCAGCAGTATTACCAGTACTTTGATTTTTACAGATATAATTACCATAGAGTTATCTTTCTTTGATTTGGTTGAAGTAAGATTTATCATTAGTGATTACATGTATATGTTACATCTTGGGTTGATATACTATTTAATCAAGGGTTGGCCAGTAGTAAATTAAAGGCCTTTGACCTTTAGATATCATGACTGGTGGTACCACTGGATTACTGTATTACAATCTGACCATCAGTACTGTCGTAGTGTTGACTGACACATTTTATTTCACTAGAACATTTAGCACTTAGGAAAAATTGATACTCATAAAACTGATGATTATCAGTGCAGTTTTGATGTTATGTATGTATATTTAGGTATATAAGGTCATTCATTAGAAGGTTAACATTCCAAATGAAAAAAATCATCCGTCAATTTTATCAGGGTAGCAGTGTATTTTTTTTTTTTTTTTAATGCCATTTTGTTTGTTACAAGGGCATTTAGCCAGATTCTAAGTCATTTGTATTCCATATTTATATCTTTAGTCTTAACTTATATACAGGTTATTTGTCCATATCAGAAACAATTGATACTCTCGTTATAACATCAAGGTATGCTCGAAAATGCTGTGGATGGCATAATGCTAAATTTTCTATGAAAAATTTTAACATACTGAAATATCCAATTTTATGGGATAATGTTGCACTTTGCCATCAACACTTAAGTGACACAATATAAGCATGTTTGCATATTATAATGAACAGGTCTTTATAAGAAAAAGTTTAATAGGCCAAATTACAAGACATTTTTGATTCTTGTTAAAAACTGACTTGAATATTTTATCATTAGATGTGTTTTAAAATCTAGAATATTTGACAGACATTGCAATTTTCATAAAACACATTGAAGAAAAGCCCAAAAACTCTGTTGGATAAGGAGTCTAATTCACATGCGATCAGTTACCCAAACCTCGTCTATGAATTTATTTGGCCTTCTACAGAATGAGATTAAAACCCCAAAAAAGATATAGAAAAATAGACTAAGTTCATATAATATTAGATACTGAATGGAAGGAAATCCTCATAAGATATTAACTATTAAGTTGATGTGAACAAAAAACTTGTACCATAAGGGAAGTAGTTCAGTTTATATATATATATAGGTTAAGTTCATTGTTTTAACTTGATGCTTGCCAAATATTTCCTCCCCTCTGTGTTTGTTAATTGACAAATATTTGCATAAATCCAAATGAAACAATTACTTGTTATCTTCACATAGTAGAAATTGTTCAGAATGATTTGTGTTTTCTCTAGAGATCACATCAATACATTCAGCAGAAGAAATATTTTAGTTCATGTTCAGATTTACACTTGATTTAAAGAACACAGAACCATTGGGTAAAATAAGAAAAACATTAATTAAAGTTTAATCAGTTTTGTAGTTTTCAATACTGGTATAACCTGGTGTTAAAAAGGAACGTGAAGGTACTATTGACAAATTTTCAAAAATAATATAATTCCCACTAAAAAATCAACTATTTTTTTTTTCAAACACAAGTAAAGTTGACAAGTAATTGTTTAAGTAATATGTCTCAAGAAGTTGGATATAAATCCATACCCAATGCTCATTATATTTTGTTGTATAAGATTTATGTATATTATTTAGTCCCAATATTTGCAATATTCCATTTTAAAACTTAAAACTTGTTTTGCATAAACATTGTATGACTCTTGAAAAGTATCAAGTTACAAAAATCTGTCTCCTCATATGAAATTTAGATTTATATTGTTATAGATACCTCAAAAACCTGTTGGGGTGTTTTAATTCACTGTCTGCCAGTTTTGTTTTGAAACTTGAGGTATCAAGTCATGATAAAAAGTAGATCAAATTAACCAATACCTTGAAAATAGGACAAGTATACCAAGTCTTAGGCATATAAATTAAACAAGATTGGACTTTTTATATGATCTGAAAGTTAGAAAAGAAAATCTTCTCTTGCTGTAGTAATATCTTTGCATTTTGAACCTCTATCCAAAGGCCACCTCTCTTATAAGGTCAGTTATCTCTGGTCACAAGGGTGACATTTATATACAGGTTATATAACCTCTCTTATAAGGTCAGTTATCTCTGGTCACAAGGGTGACATTTATATACAGGTTTGACAGTTGTATTTGTATCCTTTTTTCTAAATTTGCTGAGAAATTCAGAAATCCACTGAACTATCATAGATTTTGAACACTCATCCTGGTCTATTTTGGTGATCATGTAATCAGTTATTGTGCATAGTCTTTAAAACGTTCAAATGAATTTGAAAAAATATCAGTTTGTTGATGCCATGAAACTGGTTTCCAATGAATGAAATGACTTCAGAAGAATTAGTATGAATCAGCTCTGAGCAGCTGATAGACAATCTACTGGAACCTACCAAACATTTGAAGCTTGTATAGAGTCATATATTTGTTTTGAATTAACTTTAATTCCCTTTTTGAGTACCTCAGCTTTAGTGATTTGCATAATTGATTTGGTTGCAATATAAAGCATTATGTTTTGCAATATTAATCACAGATTGTTGTGGGTTTGTCATAAACATAGAAATATATATATATAACTTGCATTTTATTTATATATAAAGTAACATATATCATAGATTTTGAATTTTAAGTGCAGTATTTTTAAATGTTTAAAGTTTTGATTTTTTTAAAGTGTTTTGAAAATTGTTTGAAACAGAAAGCCAATTTTACTTTGGTCACACTATTTTGAAGTTTTTTTCTTGTATGAAATTCTACCCATGTGAGCTAGATCACAATTACAAAAAAATCTGTAGCTGTGTAAAGGGCAATGGAAGCACAATTTCTCGATTATTTTGTATTTTCTTTGTTTGGTAAGTAAAAACTATACAGTAAATTATATGCAGAGTTCACAAATTCAATGTGTTTGTTCCTTCTAGAAAAATTTACCACTGCAAATGAGTAGTCCTTGCCATGAAACTTTTTTTTTGATCAAATGCAATTTGGAATGATTATTTAAAGAATGCTTTCAGAAGGAATTTAAAAATTTCAAGTGCACTGGGGAGAATTGCTGCTTGGCAATAAATTGTCCCTCTTGCCACCAGAGTAGTACTATAGGAACTGGGAACTGAGTCAACAGTCTGTTCACAACAAACTTTTTAAAGCATATTATACCAAAATAAATCCTTTTCATAACAAAAGTAAATTGAAAACCACTTAATTTGAAAAATTCACTGGCCCTCACATGTGAGTGACCTAGCAAACATGGGTTGATTCTAGTGTTGAAGTTGTACATAATTAATTCCATTGCCATATTTCTTGTCTTTGTGTGTATGTGGTATAGTATAATTTTATTGCTTGGAAATGATGGCTTGTCTAAATGTCATTTTACTCTATATATTCCTTGAATATAATTGGGTGCTTTCAGTATGTAGTTCCTTCTAGTCTCTAAGTTTTCTGATAATCTTGGTTACTATTGATCTTTGGTTATACAAGAAGGTAATAAATTATACATCATTTTACAAAAAGCTAATTGGATATTGGAAAATAAAGGGTTATACATTGTTTATTTAATTTTCTAAACTTAAATCAACCCAAGATTATCATAAAATCCTATAGTGTTCTTTTGTTAACATAGATACCTCTTTTTTCAGTATTTTGATAACTTGACTTCCAACTTTAATGGCATTTATTTTTTTACAAGGGTAGTGAGTGCAATTTTGTAAAAAAAATATTTTAATGTTGATGGTTTGGTAGTTTATAAGTAGAAATTAGAGAGAGATTGTTGAAAATCCTGCCATTTATAAAAATACATTTTATTAAGGGGTCAGACTCGGATAACCCCAGTTCATTGTCCTGCCATTTGTTGTGCATTGCCAAAATTTGTTGTGTTCCAATTTGTTTTAACAATTCTTCTATCTTGCAATCTTTAAACGTCTTCGTACTCTTCTATTTTTAGGATAACATCAGAGATGTGCGGCATGGGAATTCGTTAAATGTGGAGAGGACCATAGATTTTAATCGATGTTATCACTTGTTGTTTTTTTTAAAAGACAATCAGCACTTAAAAAGTTGAATGTCTGACTTGATTGGAAAAAAGACCAAAAGTTTTACAGAGTTGTCTTTCTTGAAATAGCATTTAGTTGATGTTTTTTTTTTTTTTCATGCCAAAAATATTTCAGTGAGAATCATTTACATAATTTTTTTCAGATTCAAACATAAATTAAATTTTTATAAATTTACAAGCATATAATGGCTCGATTGTGAAGCCAGACTTGACATAGCCAAATTTAGGTTGTTATATAGTGCAATATTTGTCATATTTTCATTCTCAGTCAAATATTTGCACATTTTGTTTTTACTATTTATACAAATATTTACTGAGTTGGTCATTTTATTGAAAACATTTATTTCATTTTGAAGCTCACATCTATAAAAATTTTGGAAGTAAGTTATTTTGTTTATAAAGCATTCCTTTATGCTGACCTAAGCATTGTTTTCTCACTATAGATTCCCTGTGTATAGGGGATCATAGTTCGAAAAAAAATAATATATAGAAAACAAAACAGATATATCTTGACAGTAAAATAAAATAAAATTCGTGTTGAATTATCATAATTCATCAAGATTCAGAATCGCAATAGAATGATAAACATTTTATTTTTTTGGAAAAAGTAAAAACTTGAATTTTTTTTTTTTTAATTGTATCGGAGTAGCAATGAAAACTGGTACTGAAAATACCATATCTCAGCTTCACAAAATGATGACAGCTAATGGCATATATATATTGTAATATTACGACTGTGATAAATATGTGTAATATGTGTACATTGTTATACAATCATCGATTGACAATGTGAAATGGAAAATTATTTTAATTTTGCAACAAAATATCCTTTCAAGGTCTTTTGTGGATCAAAAGTTTTGAAATTTGTTTCACTTTTAAGAATTCTCAATTGCAGTAGGTCCTGCACAGAGATGTACTAAGGGATGACTCAAATCTGCAAAATGTTTTCTTTTTTCATATTCAAAATACCTTTTTGCAGAATTTAGAATTGTAATTGGAATTTGAGGTCCTTATCAATTAAACGAAAAATTGGAACAGCATTTACATATCAAATGATTGATTCAAGTTATTGAAGTACTTCAGTTGTAGACAGGCAATTTATGTCAGAAAGTTTAAACAATCCTTTATACAGTGAAATCTGTCAACACCTTTACACCTTAAGATTTTGATCCAGATTAGACATGTATTTTATTCATACAGGTTTAAAATATGAATGAATATTCATTGCTTGTCTTTGTACAAGAGTGCTGTTTTGACAGGTTTTACTGCCAACTAAAGTATATATTTTCAATGAGAACATTACACCATTAGTTTTACTAAAAGACTGACGTGTTATTATGCAGTGCAAGTAATGGATATCAAAGGTCTAGTTTGAGAGTACATTAAAATGTCTGCCTAAAATGAGGGTACTTCATTAGCAAATGTAACAATCCTTTATTTTTAATCATTTGATTTTTATGATAAACATTTTGTAGTATTTTTAACAGTTTATGATTAAGAAATGATGAAAATGTACTTTTAATGTGTTGATGAAAGATATACTCATAATTCTCAATCCCCGCCTAATTAGCATTTTCTAGACAATTTTTTCTGGTTCAGTTCTAAACATAGGGATTTGTTACCTTTGACAGGTATATGTTGCTATTTTGTTTATGGGGTACATCAAGGGATTATAGTGTAAGGGGTATGTTTGGGGATTTATTATTGGGTATATTTTTTGTTTTGTGTTCTTTTGACATATTGTATATAACTGTTGAATCTTGTATATTGAATTGATTTGTTGTTTTTTTTTTTTTGTAGAAATCTACGTAATTTTATATAATTTCTGAACCCATTTATTGACATTCATCCTATGATTGAAACTGGGGGAAACTTAAAAGCTCTGCAGCCACATGATTAATTTTGATAAAAAACTTAAATTTTTAAAGCAGAAATGCAGTCAGGTTGTAAGATCATTTTCATATCTAAAGACGTCATTTTAACTTCATTCTTATACTAGAGAAGAAAATTAAAATATTTTCCCATTTACCAAAATATGTCCTATTATCTTTGAAAAGTTAGAAACTAATGGTATTTTAGTGTTTTGATTTTCCCATGTGTCTGTTCTCATAAAGAGTGACCGTAATGAATGTTTATAAATGGGACCAGAGAGATTTTTTACATGTGAAAATGTGTGAAGTGAAATCGGACTGTTTTCCAAAAGGGTAATTATCATCATAACTATTTATCATTTATTTATTATTATCATGATGAAAAGTCATTAAAAAGGTGCTGCACCTCTTAAGATTTATTTATTGTTTGTTATTTATTGGTAGAACCATGGTATAAAAAGTATACTAGCATGAGGAAAAGGAGACTTGGGTTTAAATCACGATAAGATAGCAAGCCAACAACAACATAAAACAAATACAATATCTAGAAGTCAATTCACAAATGTCAATGATAGGCAAGTTTTTGCATTAATCAAGCTGTAAAATGGCCTAGATCAAGGCAAGTTAATGATTCTACCAAAGATCTGTTATCAACATTGAGTTCCTAATACAGAACATGAAGAAACCTCGGCTACATTTTAGAAGAGTCATTGTCTTTGATAACTACATGTATAAAAATAAAAAGATGTCTCATGATTGCCATGCAATAAGACAATCTATCCTCCAGATACTGAAGGACAAGGATGTAAACAAATACAGGTTTGGTACAGCCTCCAACAATGAGTAAAACCCATACCATAGTAAGTTATATAAGGCCTCTGTATGAACAAACTGAATGTTGGCATTAAACACTTGATAAAATTTTGTGCGTGGGATAGACTTTTGTGGACCAAGTTAGTGGATGTTGATCAGCAATGTAGAGTTGGGCAAACAACACTTTACCAATCAATCCAATGTGGGACTGATATTTGTGAAGCAGTGGTAACATTTGTATTTTTGCATCACATTGTATTCAGCTCCAACATTCTCATCCTTTAGTGAATCTTCAACTCATCTCAAACAACATGGCATATATCAAGCCAACTTCGACAGATTTTGCCAACAGTCCAACAGGTTGAGTATGGTTCAGATGAGGCACAGATCTCTTGTTCATAGCAAACCCCCTAGCACTGCTCAAGCAAGCGGCCAAACTTTAAAATAATATTTTAAAAGAAAATTGTCCTTTATATGCATGAAATATATGCCACTGGACATTCAGCAAACGATCAATTTACAGGAACTGCACCTACTGTTTTCAGTTATTATATCCATTATCTTTGAGTGGGGCTATATCACCTTGTATGTCCGTTCGTTCGTTTGTGCAACAAACATTTCGTCACTTTCACAAAAACTTGTGGAAAGAATGGCTTCGATTTTTGTCTGCAACTTGACGGTGATGAGTTGTAATGTGTCAGCAGTTTTCAGATCAGTCAGATGCATACTTCCTATTTCCTGATACTCTGAAACTTTCAATATGTTGAATGATGCTCAATAATCTTCACAGATTTCTCTCCCAATACTATTGAACAGAATGTCATCGTATTTAGTCATCACTTCAACAGTGATAAGATGTAACGTGTATGCTTTAAAATCTAAGCGAAGTTGTTGACAGCGTAATTTTCCACAAATAAAGAGTCGAAGGCAGATATTAGTATGTTGATGTTGCACACTTCGAATGATGCACCGTCAATTGAACAGTTTACGTCAGAACATCGAATTTATATCAAATATCAAGTTTAAAATCTTTTTTGTGTCAGTCATTGTTTATATGATGCCCAACTGATTAAAATGCTTGCCTTTTGTTACTAAGTCTTAAGGGATTGAAATCGGGATAAGACAAAAAATGGCCGGCTGGCTCAAAATTTTCATCCGTCCGTACGTCCCAAAATCTGTTTCCGTTCTCTAACTTTAGTTTGCCTCAACTAAATGTTATGAAACTTATACATAATGCTTATTACCACAAAACTCAGATCAAGTACAAATTTGGGTAGCGTCACTTTTACTGTTCTTGAGTTATGTCCCTTTATAACGTTATATCAAGCGGGGGCATCATCTGTGTCCCATGGACACATTCCCCTTTTATTTTGGAAGCTCTGCAATGCAGTCATTGAGTGTTATATAGCAGTCACTGGGTGATCATACCATTGGGAACACTCGCATCTAAGTTAGGACTTGGGAAAGTTCGCTGCTTAAATTCTGAGTAAAATCTATTTCATAAAGAAAAGCTTTTTGTCTCGCCTCGACGGAGTCAAAACGCGAGACATAGGTATGCGGTTTCCGGCGGCGGCGACGTCAACAATGTATTAGTTAGTGATTAGATCTAGTTTAAGGTAAACCACTAGTGGTAGGTCAATGATTTTTAGTATGCAGTTGTATTAGCATTGGCACATCTCATTTCATGGAGATTATTTGCCTCTGCCCCCTCAATCATGGTCTATCGATTTTGAAACTTTTGCCTAGTTTACATGTACATTGTATTAGTTTGTGATTAGGTCAGTTTATGGGAAACCACGAGTGGCAGGTTAATGATATTTGGTAAGCAGTTGTATAAGCATTGGCATATCTCATTTCCATGGAGATTATTTGGCTCCGCCCCCTCAGTCATGGTCTATTGACTGAAACGTTTGCTTAGTTTACATGTATTTGTTTGTGATTAGGTCAGTTCAAAGGGGACCATTAGTGGTAGGCCAATGTTAATTTGTATGCAGTTGTATAAGCATAAGCACATCTCATTTCATGGAGATTATTTGCCCCTGCCCCCTCAATCATGGTCTATCGATTTTGAAACTTTTGCCTAGTTTACATGTACATTGTATTAGTTTGTGATGAGGTCAGTTTATGGGAAACAACTAGTGGCAGGTTAATGATATTTGGTAAGCAGTTGTATAAGCATTGGCATATCTCATTTCCATGGAGATTATTTGGCTCCGCCCCCTCAGTCATGGTCCATTGACTGAAACGTTTGCTTAGTTTACATGTATTTGTTTGTGATTAGGTCAGTTCAAAGGGGACCATTAGTGGTAGGCCAATGTTAATTTGTATGCAGTTGTATAAGCATAAGCACATCTCATTTCCATGGAGAATATTTGGCTTTGAATATTTGCATAACTTACATGTTAAAGTATTGCTATTTTAATTTCAACATTTGCATTATCAGAATTACAAAAAGGCGAGACACATATCTCTGTGTGAACAGTTTATTGCAAGAAAGAATATATAAAATATCAATATTCAGTATGGAAGAATATTGATATTTCTGCGCGATTGTTTTCGAGAAAAACGAAAATTAGCAAATTTTTGAGAAAAGATGAAAATCTAAGCACTGAACAATCTTGAATGGTCTCTGATTGAAGTTTTTCGATAGTGTTTTGTTTCCTTTGGTCAATTACAACTTTCTATTTAGTGTAACCCTATAGTGATATCTAGATGTTCATTATGGTTGTCTGGATTATGATATAATATCTTAGTACCACTGGACGTTAAACAGTCATTTATCCATCATTTTGAATGACATTTATTGTTGTGTTGCTGTCTCATTGATTTTTGAATTACCATTATCACATCATTGTTAAGAAAAGTTCCATAGACAACATTTTTTTGTTACTGAAAATAAAACAGATACAAAGCCATATCTGATACATATAAAGAAATTAATTTCAACTTTATCTTGACTTAAAATCAAATATAGCACACCATATTGCATTTAGTTTCAACTGAGTTATGCATTCCTGCAAGCATCTATCTGTCTTTGTGATCATAACTCGTTTGAAACTATCCATTGGTCAACTCAGGTTTTTGTCTATCGTGCTTTGTGAATCTTTATAGAAATATTTCTCTCTCTTTAATAACTAGTTCAGTTGGTATTAAACTTGAACTGTTATAATGTTATAGAGGTGTTTGTTATATAGTTGTGTCATGTACCTTTCCAAACAATGAACACCATTGCTTCCAGTCTCAAAAACCTCCTCTGTGGTCTCGTGACCATGGTAGCATGCCATTCTCGAATGATGGAGATCTCGGGTTCGATCCCAAACCGGGTCTAGCATAGATGCTTATTCTGATTAACCCTTGTAGTAGCAAAGGTATGCAGAAGAACATCTATAGAAACTAGTATCACAATTGTTTGTAAAACAATTGAAAGTCCTTTCCCCCTAAAGTCTGATTTTTGTAATGCACTCTTTTATACCTTTTATTTGATATGTAACAAGCATACCTTCTGAAACTTTTCACTTTTCGCATTTAATGACTCTATCCACCTAAATTTTTGAGATTGGAAGTATGATATTTGTAATGTAGACTTGATGAGCTTTCATTTGCTATGCGACAACACCATCCGGCTTCTAGAAAGTTTTATTTTTGCACTTAATAACCCCATCCAACTCATTTTTGAGGAGAGGAATATGATGTTTGAAATGTACACATTATGACCTTTCATTTGATATACGACAACATTACCTTAGAAGACAATTTATTTTTTGCACTCAATGACCCCACCCAACCCACTGGAATGAAAAAGGGGTTTAACATTTTCATTTTTGAGTAGAGCTCATTTAGACCTTCAATTTGATATACCAAATGACCCCATTTGGGAAAGGGCCAAAAATGATGCAATATCAATTATATAATAGAACTTATGAAACTTACAAAGTCAATGTAAAAGATGAAAATTTCAAAATTGATTTTTTTTTTTTTTTGTTTTGTTTTTCTCATTGAATGTTTTTGGTAATTAGTCAAACATATAACCATGTTAAACTCTTCAATTTCTGAAAATTTCAGGTGGTAAGCTGTTGTTGATTCAGAAATACATGCCTCTGATCGCAAAATTTTAAACTGCATTATCTCTAAAACAACAAAAGATATCTCAAATCTGAAAAAAAAATGGACAATTCCAAGGTTCATCAAGGTCACAATGAATAATCTAATATAATATGCAAACCCAAATTTGAGAACGGGAAGTCGTATTCAACTCAGGACCACTTGACCTTTAAAAAATGTCACATGGTCAAGGTCAAAAGTGCAAAGTCAAGGTAAAATTTCATCAGGACCTTAATTGACATTGACCTCAAATTGAAGGTATTGAAATACTGATTAACTTTGCAATTTATAGTAGGTTGATATCTGTTACCCTTTCAAAGATATACACAAAAAACTATACTTTTGAAAATCATCTCGTCGTAACATTTGAACGGATGGTCGGACAGTTTTGAGCCTAATGTATTAAATGTAGAGCTCTTTGGGAGGAACATTTTATACACTCTATGTATGCAGCAATTCCTTATCATTTTCTTTATATGCAAGCTTGAAATTGCAGCGTAATTTTAATAATATGATAATACAAAGTTCAAACCAAAGACTTGGAAATTGGTATCTGCTGCTTTTCCGTTAAGCACGCGGCATTCAGGAGTAAGAACAAATACTGGTCGGCTCGGGGTCCGAATCATGTGTTTAGGTACTATAGGGCGACACTTTCTGCGTAACGTTACCTTGTAAACAAGCACTTTATAAATTGGGTCCAGGGTGTCGGTTTATTACAAAGCAGGGTCCATATTCATACCACATTAACATGTTCTCGTCCTGAATATGTATTTAATTTGCCACTAGACGTCAAACAGTTATCCACCATGAACATCTGTTCTAAACAAAGGATCTATAATAGTGTGGATCCTTTCTGATTGGGTCGAAACTTAGGCCTTCGACTCGACGGGAATTTACAAATTTTCGCTAGGTTGATCTGAGTTCTATATCCTGCTTGAATATTTATAAGGCTGAGACTGGTTCCAAAATTCTAAATGAAAAAAAAAAACACGATATCCATTGAAAATGTAAGACTAGCCTGGCAAAAACGAAATGAAAGACATCTGTTAATTGATTCAAAACTTCAGATTATAAAAATGTAATGGTAAAATATCATTGGTGTACGTTAATGGATAAAATTGAGAATGGAAATGGGGAATGTGTCAAAGAGACAACAACCCGACCACAGAACAGACAACAACAGAAGGTCACCAATAGGTATTCAATGCAGCGAGAAATTCCCGCACCCGGAGGCGTCCTTAAGCTGGCCCCTAAACAAATATATATACTAGTTCAGTGATAATGGACGTCATACTAAACTCCAAATTATACACAAGAAACTAAAAGTAAAAATAATACAAGACTAACAAAGGCCAGAGGCTCCTGACTTGGGACAGGCGCAAAATGCGGGGTTAAACATGTTTATGAGATCTCAACCTCCCCTATACCTCTAGCCAATGTAGAAAAGTAAACGCATAGCAATACGCACATTAAAAGTCAGTTAAAGAGAAGTCCGAGTCCGATGTCAGAAGATGTAACAAAAGCAAATAAACAAAATGACAATAATACATAAATAACAACAGACTACTAGCAGTTAACTGACATGCCAGCTCCAGACCTCAATTAAACTGATTGAAAGATTATGTCTTCATCATATGAATATCAGGCACAATCCCTCCCGTTAGGGTTTAGTATCATACCATCATAAAATATATGAGAAGAGCATAACTCGTGTCATGCCAACAACTGGTTTTAAATAAATGTGTTTAGTTCCGATGCAAAGACCCTATAAGTGAATCAATATTAAAGCCAAAATATGCAATCTTTAATGACCTGACAACAGTATCGTAACTATATCCCTTCTTAATAAGTCTATTTAAAGGTTTTGTTAGCTTCTGAGGTGAATACTGACATTTGAGTGCTTTATAAAGAATATTACCATAAAAGATTGGATGTGAAATACCTGAACGTATAAGAAGTCTGCATGTTGAGCTATATTTACGAATGATGTCCTTGTACCGATGATAAAATTTAGTAAATGTTTTGACTAGTTTGTGATATCGAAAACCCTGGTGTAATAATTTTTCTGTAATACATAAATTTCTTTCGTTAAAATCTGAAACGTTGTTACATACACGAGCGAATCGTACAAGATGTCTATAATGTGGAGTTAATTTGTTTCTTTTGTGTTTTTTTTGTAGTTTTTTTGTGCTTTGTATCCATCTGATGAGTTAAGCCCTTTTCAACTGATGTTTATAGTTTGTTCTTATGTTGTACTGTTACATCACTGTCCCAGCTTACGGGGAGAGTTTCGCGCCCGCAAACATGTGTCACACCGCCACATTCTGTAAATGCCTGTCCCAAATCAGGAGCCTATAATTCAGTGGTTGTCGTACATGTCGTATGTTGTTGTATAGCATACTAGTATTTGATTTTCGCCATTTGTTTTGTACACAGATCAGGCCTTTTGTTTTCGCGTTTGAATTGTTTGACATATGTCACATCGAGGCCTTTTATAGCTTAATATGTTTAAATCCGTATAGTGATCTATAGTCGTTATATTCTACGTCATTTGGTCTATGATGGAAAGCTGTCTTCTTGGCAATCATACCACGTCTTCGTATTTTTATATGAAATGTGAAACATAACATAAATCGTTCAGACATGAAAGTTAGGTACAAGAATATTTTTCTGTGATACTATTTTAAAAGCTTAACTAAAGTTTTTGTAGTAAAATAATATTGGTCACGGTTACCATTTTAGGTGAACATATCATTTGTATAAAACCAATGGTTTCTGGGATATTTACTCAACACAGAAAAGGCGAACAAGAGTAAAAATACGCCACAGCCTAGTGACTTATGAAACCACTGACCCAATTGAAACCAAAAATTGCCTAAATTTGTCCTCACAGTTTCCGGTATCAAATTGGTCTGCTTTTTCTGCCAACCAACAACAAGTTCACTTTAATTATTTACGGAAAATCGCATAGAACCAGTGACTTATGTTTCAGTGACACAGTTTGATTAAACAATTTCGGTTAATAAACCGTGTGAATGTACTAAAATTAACGTTTCGACTCCTTCAAGCATTGCTGAACAACTCCTTTAAGCGAAGCTGATCTCCTTCAAGCAAAGCTTACCTCCTTCAAGCAAATCTGACTTACTTCAAGCAAAGCTAACCTCCTTCAAGAAAGGCCGACCTTCTTCAAGCAAAGCTATTCTTCTTCAAACAAAGCTGATTTCCTTCAGTAAAGCCGAACCCCTTCAAGAAGGTTGATCTTCTTCAAACAAAGCTGATCTTCTTCATTCAAACCTGATCTCCTTCAGGCAAAGATGACTTCCGACAAGTAAAGCTGACCTTCTTCTAACAAAACTGACCTCCTTTGAGCAAAGCTGATCTCCTTCAAGCAAAGATGACTTACTTCATGCAAAGCTGAACTCCTTTTAACAAAAATGACCCCCTTCAAGCAAAGCTAACCTCCTTCAAACAAAGCTGACCTCCTTCAAGCAAAGT
This sequence comes from Mytilus coruscus, assembly GCA_017311375.1. NCBI lineage: Eukaryota > Metazoa > Mollusca > Bivalvia > Mytilida > Mytilidae > Mytilus > Mytilus coruscus. Next base: position 131,381,123 of record CM029596.1, read on the forward strand.
TGTTCTCCTTCAGGCAAAGTTGATCTCCTTCAAGCAAAGCTAATCTTCTTCTTGCAAACCTGATCTCTTTCAAGCAGAGATGACTTCCTACAAGTAAAGCTGACCTTCTTCTAACAAAACTGACCTCCTTTGAGCAAAGCTGATTTCCTTCAAGCAAAGATGACTTACTTCATGCAAAGCTGAACTCCTTTTAACAAAAATGACCCCCTTCAAGCCAAGCTAACCTCCTTCAAACAAAGTTGACCTCCTTCAAGCAAAGTTGTTCTCCTTCAAAATATCTTACCTTCTTCAAGAAAAGCTAATCTTCTTCTTGCAAACCTGATCTCTTTCAAGCAGAGATGACTTCCTACAAGTAAAGCTGACCTTCTTCTAACAAAACTGACCTCCTTTGAGCAAAGCTGATTTCCTTCAAGCAAAGATGACTTACTTCATGCAAAGCTGAACTCCTTTTAACAAAAATGACCCCCTTCAAGCCAAGCTAACCTCCTTCAAACAAAGTTGACCTCCTTCAAGCAAAGTTGTTCTCCTTCAAAATATCTTACCTTCTTCAAGAAAAGCTGATCTCCTTCAAGCAAAGCGAGCTGATCTCTTTCAAGCAAAGCCAAACCCATTCAATCAAAGTTTATCTCTTTCAAGCAAAGCCGAACCCTTACAAGCAAAGTTGTTCTCCTTCAGGCAAAGCTGATCTCCTTCAAACAAAGCTGATCTCCTTCAAACAAAGCTGATCTCCTTCAAACAAAGCTGATCTTTTTCGTGCAAACCTGATCTCCTTCAAACAAAGATAGTTTCCTACAAGTAAAGCTGACATTCTTTTAACAAAACCGACCTTCTTTAAACAAAGTTGATCTGTTTCAAACAAAGCTAGCTGATCTCCTTCAAGCCGAACCCTGTTTCAAGCAAAGACCAACCCCTTCAAACAAAGTAAATCTCCTTCAAACAAAGCTGACCTCTTTCAAACAAACCTGATCTTCTTCATGCGAACCTGATCTCCTACAAGTCCAGCTGACCTTCTTCTAACAAAACTGACCACTTTTGAGCAAAGCTGATCTCCTTCAAGCAAAGATGACTTCCTACAAGCGATGCTGAACTCCTTCTAACAAAAATGGCCTCCTTCAAATAAAGCTGATCTTCTACAAACAAAGCTAGCTGATCTCCTTCAAGCCGAACCCCTTCAAACAAAGTTGATCTCCTTCAAACAAAGCTGATCTCCTTCAAACAAAAGTGATCTTCTTCATGCAAACCTGATCTCATTCAAGCAGAGATAACTTCCTAAAAGTTAAGTTGACCATCTTTGAACAAAGCTGACCTCCTTTGAGCAAAGCTGATCTCCTTCAAGCAAAATGACTTCCTACATGCAAATCTGAACTCCTTCTAACAAAAATGACCTCTTCAAGAAAAGCTAACTTCTTTCAAACAAAGCTAACCTCCTTCAAGCAAAGTTGTTCTCCTTCAGGCAAAGTTGATCTCCTTCAAGCAAAGATGACTTCCTACAAGTAAAGATGACCTTCTTCTAACAAAACTGACCTCCTTTAAGCAAAGTTGATCTGCTTCAAGCAAGGATGAATTCCTTCAAGCAAACCTAACTTCCTTCGCACAAAGCTGATCTCCTTCAAGCAAAGACCAACCCCTTCATACAAAGTTGATCTCCTTCAAACAAAGCTGACCTTCTTCAAACAAACCTGATGTTCTTCAAGCAAAGCCGATCTCCTACAAGCCAACAACTTTTTTCTTACAAAAATTGCCTCCTTCAAACAAGGCTGACCTCCTTCAAGCAAAACTGATCTCCTTCAATCAAAGCTGACCTCCTTCATTCAAAAATTATCTGCTTCAAGAAACGCTGACCTCCTTTAAGTAAAGCTGATCTCCTTCTTCGAGAAAGCTGGTTTCCTTCAAGCAAAGCTGATCTCCTTCAGGCAAAGCTGATCTCCTTAAAAAAAAGCTGATCTCCTTCAAGAAAAGCTGATCTCCTTCAAGCAAACCTGACCTCCTTTGAGCAAAGCTGATCTCATTCAAGAAAGGCAGTTCGGTTGTGGTCTTAAGATTTATTGCCTTAGTTTTTATTGTTGGCTTCCAAAACAATGGCTGCGAGAGTACCTGGTTGAGGTCGCCATTCCCAAAGAGCTGAATTTTGTATCGTATTCTAACTATAAATAAGAATCGTATTCTAACTATAAATAAGAACATGTGGTATGAAGCCAATGAGACAACTATCCATCCAAGTCACATGTGTAAAAGGTAAACAATTATAGGTCAAAGTACGGCCTTCAACACGGATCCTTGGCTCACACCGAACAGCAAGCTATAAAGGGCCCCAAATAGACTAGTGTAAAACAATACAAACAGGAAAGCCCATCTTACCGAGGGGATGATAATCTCCAAGCCAGCTGAAGATGAGATACGACCAAACCAAATACCGTTGTTTGTCCACGGTCACTATTTTTAAAACTGTGGTCAGATTTGTTAATTGTGTACACCATTTTTTACGATTTTATCCCCACCCCTTATTTACAACGTTTCGCTATATGCAAAAATTAACTAACTGTCGAACCAGTCTTGAGGCCAGCATGCAATTACAAGACCATCGAGACAGTTCAATATCGTTTCAAAAACAATCGGCCGACAAGAAACTACGCAAATGTTGGTGACACGGATAATAAATGACACAGTTTTATTAATCACTTTAAATACCAGAATATTATATATAAAGAGCGTAATCAGTATTTATGTTTATGTCATCTTTAACAAACAAATGAATGAATATTTTAACGACCCGCTATACAACGCAATTCAATATACAAATGTATATATATATATGCTATAAACTTCAAAATAAAACATTGGTAATTTTAATTCTTTTTCAACTGTCTAATTCTAATATTGAATACCTACACCAAACTCATTAATTAAAACTGAAACTTTAATGATTCATTTTAAAATAAATGTCATGTTGATTTACTCCCATACAAGGTTTATAACTGGTTTGTTTCTTCAACACATCTAATTACGATCTACTCAACGTCAGAACAGTGGACTAATTAAAAAAATACAGAAAGAAGAGATATTTTGTTTTCAAGGAATCTTGAGAACAGAAAGCGACTGTTCTGGTGAAATCGAATGATAATGTTGAAAAATTAAACTGTATTACATCTTCGCACAAACGAAAAAAGCAATATAAGTTTTGTAAGCAGACGACACATTGCCTACCAACCAGCAGAACAGGGGTGGTTTAAAAGAAATCGAAAACGTTAATATTTGATCTGATGAAATATAATTGACGTACAACGACAAAGCGTAGGATCCAGGCCCAACCTCCTCTTTGCGTCAGTAAGGATAGAAGGAATGTCCAGCAGTTAACCAGGTTCCCAGATTAAATACGACAAAGTTATTTTGTGCATTATGGTTCGATAAGAAAATATACGTGTATACACATTTTCAATATTCAACTGGATTTAACAGATTCGTCTGTGCTATTTTAAATGTATTATAGAAGAGAAAGAGAGGCGAAAGATACCAAAGAGATATTCAAACTCATAAGTTGATAACAAACTAACAATGCGATGGCAAAAACGAAAAACGACGAAAAGACAAAAATTACTCATAACACAACACAGAAAACCAAAGACTGAGCAACACGAGCACCACCATAAACCGGGGGTTATCTCAGGTGCTCCAGAAGGGTGGAGCAGATCCTGCTCCAATGTGGCACCATATAAAGAAAATATGAACTTGTGCTCTCGGATAGACAAAAAAAATTAACAAAAGGAATGCGTCAATCACACAGAATACAAGTTCGTATTTCACCCCAAAAATCAATGTCAATATAAAAATAAGAAGATGTGGTATGACTGCCAATGAGACAACTCTCCACAAGAGACCAAATGACATAAAAATTAACAACTATAGGTCACCGTACCGTCTTCAACAACGAGCAAAGCCCATACCACAGAGTCAGCTATAAAAGGCCACGAAATGACAAATGTAAACAATTCAAATGAGAAAACTAACGGCCTAATTTATGTACAAAATAATGAACGAAAAACAAATATGTTACACAGCAACAAACGACAGCCACTCAATTACAGGCTCCTGACTTCAGACAGACACATACAGATTGTGGCGGGGTTAAACTAGTTTGAAAGCGCCAACCCTCCCCCTAACCTGGAACAGTAGTGTAACAGTACAGCATAAGAACAAACTATAAAAATCAGCTGAAAAAGGCTGAACTCATCAGATGGATACAAATAGAAATACATCTAACAAAAACAGAGTAGACGTGGCAGGGTACTTTACATCCCCAAAACAAAAAGACACTAAGTACAGGAGTCGGTTTCACAAAAAAAACTTACGATTAAGATTGATCGTAAGTCATGAACAATTCAGTATACTTACGATACATCTTAGTCGTAAGTTTTTCTGTGAAACCGACTCCAGATCTGAGAGTACTCGCAGTTACTGACAGCTAGTTCAAAGCCAACAATAACTAACTACAAAAATCATGCATCTAAGACTAAACTATCAATCAGTACACATCCAACATCCAATGGATTTAGGTAAAGACGTCATTAACAGTCAGAGAAAACATGACCTTGCATGTGCAATGCCAAGATACAGGTATCGACAAATTATAGATCTATGAATATGCACATGTATTTAAAAAATAATATTTAGTTTGATTTTAATTTACTGATAACAAGATCAGACTACTAGAAAAATATATGGAGATTAAAATGTAACAATATTTTAATATTGTAGTTTTTTCACTGGTGTAGAGATTTACTAGTATGGATAATTGTCCTTCATCTCTTAGACTACTGCAACAGTATATAGTTTAGTAGTCTCAGTTCATTTTCATCTTTTTCTGGTTTAAGATGTAGCTTGACCTTCGTTGACTGATGGCCTTAGTATCGCTTACCTGCCAGTAACTATCCGGTTTATCTTTGCGTCTTCCTACACCATGATGAAGTAACAATGTATATAAAACACAGTTTAACAACAGCATAAATAAATAAATAAAACAAACAATAGAGAATTTAGTCCTTTATAATTTTTCAATTGTCTGAATTGCTAAAGTTTCAATTTTCTTGGACTGCGTGAAGTGCATCATGAAATACCTGATAAGGAAATGAAATCATTTTTTTTTAAATGTATATGCATTTATTAAAGCGTCAAAGAAGTTTTTTATCATGTAAAACACCATATTAATGTGCGTACTGAGTACAACCATTGACGTTATCATACATATCATTTTTACATATCTTAATTCAAAATATATAATGAATTGTATTGTTTGCATGTTTTGTAAACATTCCATTAACTGCTACAAGTTATGGGTAATAATAATAATAATAATAATAATGATTTTATTTAAAGAAGGTGACTCAATTAGCATTCACTAATCTACTTTGAGGTCCTCAAATGGGTGAATACTTTATAAGTTTGATCAACTTTTGTCTCATCCATTTTGCATATTTAAGCAAATAGAATATGTTTAAACTAAGGGAAATGGCTAAAAATATTGAATTAACAACTACATTCTAGAAATCGCCACTAATTGTTACCCATATTAAACGGCTTATTTGACAGAATACGACACAGTGCAGTTCTTTTGTGTATCATACGTGTCCAAAAGGTACGCAAAGGGTTGACATATTTACACACACACGAAGTAAATAATAATCCAAATAACAAATTGCCAAAACGTAAAAATTATTTTGAAAACTGTATTCTTTTCTCCATAATTTTCCTAGAAATCAACAAGTATATGTATATAATAACGTCATTTAAAGAACCCCAAACAGATTTTATAATGCACCACAAAACGTGTTAATTATGAAATCATTTGGTTGGATATAAATTGATTTTAAATGAAACGTCAATCAACTTCTATTTAAAACAATTAACTGACGTACGAATTCATGTCCTCATTTGCATAACTTTACATAAGTAATAAGTACACTTCCCTCTTTCTTACAATAACACTAGGTAGTTCCAGGAGAAAATAACAAATTAAACAGGTATGAATGTTTAAGAAATGATTATATTTTCACTTAATGTTATATTTTCCTGAGAATCACATAATGTTAAATAACTTTGTTTATATACGTTAAACCTTGTATTTATGGGTCCAATGGCGGATTATGCGGACTTGTGATTCCGTTGAAACTGGCTCCTCTTGCCGAGTGTTTTTTTCACACTTATTTTGTGGCACAGTTCGAGATGGAAAAGGATCTATCAATGCTAAAAAAATTCTCAAAATATAGGATTTTAGATTTGATACATAGGAATTTAAAATACGGTTTAGAGAAACCGAGAAAGTGTGAAAAAAAATTCATCGGAACATAAATATTTGCGGAAATGTGTCACCATTTGTAGTATTTAATTTAAATCGTGTCAACCATATTTTTTTAAAATCATATAATGTGACCAAGATATCAAGAATCTGAAAATCGCGTTACGGTGATACATGAATTTAAATGACATACAACCAGCCGACAAATATTGAACTCATTGACAGGAAGGGAATTTAATAGACTTTTTACCGAAAGACGTGATAATTTTGATTTGAAATTCAATTTCCTTGTACTGGAAGTAATAAAGCAGTATATATGACATATGCACTTGCTGTGCAATTCATAGTGTTATATTAAAACGACGTCGTTGGTTTTTGTTTTACAGAATTTAATTATCGGACTATATAAGATTGTGTTTACTACCATTAAGTGTTTGTTGATTGGTAAGGACTGACTTAGATTGTTATTATTACCATTATGGTTTTGTTGATTGAAATTTGGCTACAACCTTTAAGAATTAACTACAACCACATAAGAACGATATTTCCCTATTTAATGCTAACTAATACCATTACACATAGCAGTGGATGTCTCAAAGAAATAAGAACATTTTTTTTATCTCCGACTACTAATGATAGTTTTTTTTTTTATTTTTCAATCTTATTAAAATACACATCCTGTGTTCAAGCTTTGGTTACAAGGATCTGACAACACTCCGTTTTACTTTCTGTTCTGGTAATTATTACATCAACCAATGAACTTGCAGCCTTTAAAGTTTTGAAGGTGTGTATTAATTTGACAAAACCAGAGGATACCGAAAGGTCTTTAAAACAGAAAGTATAATGAAGCGTTTTCAGATCTTTTAAGCAAAGCTTGAACACAGGATCTATATTTTAATCGGATTGTTATTTTTTCTTTGTAGTTTCGTATTTCACACTCTATTACCGGCTGTCTATACTACAGATAAAATATGTAAGACATACCAAAATCTGTTGTATTTGATTGCAAAATCCATTGTATTGCTATTCCAATTAGAACAACAGACAAAAATCTGTTGTACACGATAGCAAAACAATTGTTTTGATTGGCAATCTGGAACACAGATCCTATTGTATCTAGTGATAGCCAATACTATGGTGTGTGTATTTGAACACCCTAAATTCGCTTGTTTAATGATATGCTTGTCTTCACTAATCTGGATTTAAGATAATCAATGAGAGTTTCGCTTTTCGGCAGTGACGTCCATCTTGTGAATCCACGATCGTGTCTTTGATAAAAAAGGTTTTGTATGCAGATATAAATTGTAAATTTGTTCTTTCATTATTATTTACATTTTTGGAAGTACTACTATTTTGATTGTTGCTATATGATATCTTCGATATTCTATCCTTGTAATTCAACAGGTATAACAATGATTATCGCTAGTAAACGAAAGTCTTTTCTGTATTGGGTAAAGCCCGATTCAAAACTAAACTTGGTTGCTATGAAAGTAACCATAAGATAAACAAATACATGCTCTTTTATTGTAAATTTTTACATCGGAAAATTCATCTGATAACAGAAACATGGTATCTAGTTAATAGTCATCACCCTTTGATCGATTATTGATCGATTATTCGATCATTTTAGTTTACCTTCATTAAAAGCGTCGTTATTTCTAATGCTGTGATCTTTAATTTGCTGATTGTTTTCTTTTTCCACTGACACAAAAAATCTCCCAAAGCCGATGATTTTATAAAAAAAAACATATATGCAAAATTGTCATTAGACAATGTCAAAGATTTCTGACAATTGTCGCCACTGTACACTAGAACAACAAAGAAACAATGACATTGCCATGGTTGTAGATTCTCGGTTCGAAATATAGTCAGTTTGGAACACATTAGGTACAGTCAGGTTTAGACTTGTACTTCGATAATATCATTAAAAAATGTTGAAGATTTTGCAAGCAATATTGTACAGTTTAAATTTTGTAACATGATTTAATTTGCCAGTGACCAAATGAATTTTCTAAATAATTTCAGACATCTGCATGGTTTCGGCAAAATGGATATTTTAACCAAGTTAACAGTTTTTCTGCTTATGTGCAGTGGTAAGTCTTGTTTTGATTCACATGTGTTGGCGCTAATCAATAAATCATTGAATCAATCATGTTATTTTCTATTTCTCGAATTAAAGTTGATTGATTGAAATATTTTTATACATATGCCTTTATAGGTAAATGAACGAATTAGCCATGCAGCTTTTAAGTGTCTGGTGGTCCTCAATCACAAAAATCAATTTCAGTTTTATTTTTGTTAATGACAGAACATTGTTTGTAGTACGAGGACACCAATCGGTTTTGATTTGGAACTTTACATAACAAGCTTGAGAAAACCAAAACACAAATGAACATCACATGCTAGTGAAATATTTGTTCTTGTGACAGTTGATCCAGGGTATACTTGATGAATAAATAGTAGGAGATGGTTTCAAACATGTCAATGCATCCGGTTTCACTTCGTTCGGAGTAGAGGGGTTTCTGAATGTGTTGACATCTACGCTTATAAAAAAATAAGCAGATGTGTAATGCTAACAAATAGGACAACTATCCACCATACCATATGAAGAGGATGTAAACAACCATAGAACAATGTACGGTCTTCAACAATGAGCAATTGTCTGTATTTACCGTGGACTTGGGGATACTTGAACTGATATCGGTAAACTACTTTTACATTTGTAATTACACATCTTTCAAATTTGTATAATCAAATTAGTGGTATTTTCTAATGGTCTTGGTTTTAGTACTGCCTTTCCATGTTATATCTTTATTATCAGATTTGATATTTTGATTATTTTCTATAGTAACAGCAAAATATAACTGTAAGATGGACGGTTGTCAAAATGGAGGAAATTGCACTTACTTTGGAAACTGTGAATGTACTCATGGTTTCGTTGGATACGACTGTGGCGTTCAGATGGGTATGTGTAGAATAAAAATATGCATATTTTGTCAGCTTAAACCGTTCAATTAAGTTTTGAATAAAACGTTTAAAGTTCTTATCAATAGAAATTCACATACCGGTATATATTTTATACTACAGTAATTCACACCCAGTTTCTTATATATCAATTATTTTTAAAGTTGATATTCTTAATTAAGCAACCAAGGGTAAGAATTCAAATCTTTCTATTTGTCTTAATAGGACTAAAAATTAAAGGCTGTTGTCAAATCATATCGTTTTGTCTACTGCTTCTTTTATTTACAGTTTGAATCATTGCTGAAATGTTATAATAAATTGTTTTCCGATTTGACATTCTTTACGATTATTTATTTTGGACACATAACAAGGTCATACTTGCACTGTAAATGACGCCGATGTTGAAATATACTCGAAAATACATTTGGCCTACATTAGGATGTAGGAAAAAAATTATTTCTATATCAAATGTTCAACATAAGAAATTTTGATAGTTTATTTTATACGCTTTCTTTTTGTAGCTTTAAGAAGTTTTGGACCTAGTTGTACGATTAAGTGCTTGAACGGTGGCACGTGTTACAACACAAACATGTGTTACTGTACTGAGTCATTTCACGGCAATCGTTGTCAATATCAAAAAGGTAAGTATAAACATAAACGTTATTGCTGGGACATTCAAAACTATTTTAATAGATTTCAAATACCGGAAAGGTCTTGTGTTTTGCAACGCATGGCATGAAAAAATTTGATTAATTATTTTAAAGCTTTCATTCATTCTCTAGCTTTGTAGACAGATTTATGTTGTTTGTTTTTTCTTTCTCTATTTTTTTTTTAGCTTGCAATTCTTACTTTTGTAGAGAGATTGTAAACTGTTATTCAAAATTTAACTGATCTACCAAAGAAAATATAGTTTTACTGTATAATTTCCATTTATTTTTATAGAAAACGTTCAGTGTGGATTAGAAGGAATACAGATTACAATTATGACATCAACGAAATTCCAAGGGGAGATTACAACAAAACCTAACAGCACAGGATGTCAGTTTAGGAGTTTCTTGACTTCGAACTCGTCTTCACTACGATCATTCAGGCTGATAACTCCATTATCACTACAAACAACAAACCCATGTCATAGAGCAATAAACAGGACGGTTACTGTAAGTATCTAATATGTTCAATAACACACAAAAAAAAAAAAAAAAAAAAAAAAAAAAAAAATTAAAAAATGAAGTCATAATGATTTCTGAAATATCAGAATTACATATAGTACACCTTTTTAACTGAAAACATCATCATCACGGAAAATCAGTAGCACTGTTGCTAGAATAGTTAAAGTATGTTATATAAATGCCGAGCCCTTATGACGAATTCACTGATACATTGGCGTGTCCTTTTATAAGATACGGGTATCTCAGACTCACAAGGTAAAAAAGTAATCCTGAGGTTTTGAAACATGAATACAGACGGTGGAGTGAAATAAGTAAGTAGTCTGATTTGTTTTACTTTAAATAAATAGGTTTACTCTCTATGGTTTTAAACTAAGGTTTTATGGTGTACTCCTTGGTTTTAAAGCTCGATTTGGCTTTGGACTGAATCTAATTTTAAGAATATCGTTGTGAAATTCTATTCCATCTATGAGAATAAAAAGAATCGTAATCACTTTGTTCGAAAAATCTCCTTTCTAAATGATAGTTGCACAGTTAAATTTAAAAGAAAAAGATTGTTTGATTTTCACCAGTTATTATGCAACAAATGTTAATATAAGAAATGAAAAAAAAAACCCTCAATTGGTCAGTTTGTGGGATTTATGAAGATTGACAACGAAGTTGTAAGGAAATCTCATCAAAGATGTTTTGTCTTCAACAGACTCGTCCGTTACGTTCGAATAAAACAAGTGAAAAGGTCAAATAAAGTACGGAATTGAAGAGCATGTAAAATGACAGTTAATGTAAAAACGTATTATGATATGATTCCCGTGTGCAAAACATGTGCATCTAAATTGACCATCATCCAATACGCTCGTTCCCAAAAGATTGGAAAGCCAATAATATAATACAATTGAGAGCATATACACAAAATAAGGTCGGTTTTGGTCGAGGGAATTGTAACCCTAGTTTATGCATAATTACACAATTTTAAAAAGTAGGACTTTACAGATAAAATGTTTTATTTGAATGATGCCGACACACATGCTACTGGACGAATAGAATCCTCCTGGACTCAATGTTCACTAGCAACAATACCGTCGCAGTGATAATTTATAAATAAAACAAAAACTGGACCTGTACATCATAGTTAATATATATTTAGTATTTTTACAAAGTATGGAGGTTTATTCAAAGTATTTGACTTAAGATTTCATACGAAATTATGATTTGTCCGGACGTTCCCATTCAAACAATATGATTAAACAGTCACAACCATCATAGAACCAAATCGACTTTGATTTGAGATTTATAGTCAATAGTACATATGAAGAACAAAGATTATAGCCAAGGCAAACTAAAGCTATGATCACGAAAGAAATGGAATCCGCGGGAAACATCAATATCAATCAATAGGTATCCCAAAAATACCGTTTGACAATATATTACAAATGAAATAACATGGAGATAAATTTTGAATTGGACCATTGTCATATAAAAACCTTTTATTCCAAACGAGCAGATAAAATCGAGAATACCAAACTATATAAGAACAGAGAAATGCAATTAAACCGATTGAAAATTTTTAGGCAAATTAGAACATTTCAAATCGTTGCAGTTTCCAAAATAATGAAACAGATATGATTTAAATCAAATAAGAAATTTATACACAAGCGTCACTGATAGACAGTCTAAGACTACCAAAAGAAATTATCTTATATATATATATACTTCATTTTGAAACACTCATACACCTATAGATGTGTAACAAGAGGCAAAATACATAATCACATATATGGTTGCTACAGAACAATGTTAACATAACCATATAATTGAGTAATTAGTTCTTCATAACTTTAATGTTGCAAAATGAAAGGAGCTCTTTCATTTTCTCGACACATGGATAACTCTGGTAATATTCTGAAATATGCTTATTTCTTATATTTTCAACAATAACAGACTGGCACTCAAATAGATAGTGAAATTCATTTCCAATTGACAAGGAGCAGAGATGACACTGTCTTTCATCTCTCGGAATTCCATTCCATCTTCCTGTTTGTGATTTTAAGTTTGTAGCATCGCAGTTTAGTAATATTTTTACGATCTGCAAATGAGAGTCTTACTAAATATTTTGCTAAGCCAAATTCGATTTTGAAAAAGACCATAATATCTTAAGCATAACATTGTTATTACAACCTCATAGTTATGAGGGGTGGACAGGAGGTTCCCACGTCCCTATCCCCAACTCCCACTTCCCTCCTTCTTACTCCTAGACGAAAGTCGGTAAAAAATATTTTCTCAAAATATCATAATTTCTACTCCCCCTCTTTTCCCCGTTCCCGCCCCCTGACTCCCGCTCCCCCACCCATTCCTATGTTCCCTTACCCCTGTCCACCCCTTCATTATAGATGAAGTCTAAATTTTGAAAACTACTTCAATGTATGACAAAATATTACTACCTTTTGTAAGTTAAGAACTTTGAACTTCAAAATTCCTGTGGAAATTGGTACATGTATATGAAAAAATATCCAGCAAGAATTGTTCTGTAAAGAGACCAATTATTTTAATTGTTTTAATATCGTCTAAAGAGCAACAATCGGGCTGAACTAAATTAGTTTTGCTAATTTATAAGAATAATTGATTGCCACACAGAATCTCCTGTGCAACCATTTTTTTTTATCTCTTCCTTGTATTTCTATTTTACATAATGTATGTTCTCTGATACATTGATTTTACATAATGTATGTTCTCTGATACATTGATTTTACATAATGTATGTTCTCTGATACATTGATTTTACATAATGTATGTTCTCTGATACATTGATTTTACATAATGTATGTTCTCTGATACATTGATTTTACATAATGTATGTTCTCTGATACATTGATTTTGGCTTTGAACATCCGTAAACTACTATTGTCTCTAACTTACATTGAACTTTAGTCTACGAGAAAATATCTAATGTACAATAATGTACAAATGTTTCATTTGAATTATGCCAATGCAAATGTTATTGAGCGGATGGAATCCCCGCAGACTGAATACAAACCACCAACAGTACCGACCTAGTGGTAATATAATTACAAAAAAGGAAATTAGTTTTCAATGCCACCGAAAAGCAGTCTTTTCCTTAACCTTTGGTGATTATTGACGTGGTAATAAAGATGAAGTATAATGTTCGGAGTGCATACAACAGATGGAATCACATTCATCAGACACCCTAACTTTAAGTTATCTTAAGTCGTGCATGTATTAAACAGGTTTGTTTTTAATTCGAATCTATAAGATAAAATTTTGAGATCGCCAATGTTGTCCTGGTCTTTCTTACGTGTTTGGGATTACTTCGATTTATGTTAAAAACGTCTCGGTTTAAAACTCAATTAAGTTCAGTGATAATTTTGATAATAACTTGTTATTTTTTTTTATTAGAATACACAATATACTTACATAAACAAATCATTTTGCGGCGACTTAAACGAAATATTTTTTTAATTACAGCCTGATAAAGTGACATATTCCATAGATGTAGCCGTCTCAGAGAAGGAAGGAGTATACAACCCTCTGCGAGATAGAATTGTCAACTTTAAATGTGTTTATCCAAGAAGGTAATATATGTTGAACAGTGATGAATCATCAAACCACAAATTATAATGATAATTTATCACTTACAATTTTAATGAACATATTTAGAATAATTAATTGATGTTAATTGTTTCTGTCGTCGTGTTGATTTTTTTTAAATGCTACATTTTGACACACCCCATAAAATTTCTAGTTTATAAAAAATTTCCCTCTTAACTACAGTTAACCAATCAACTTCAAATCGTAAGAACATCTTTAATCTCTACCTTCTCAGTTGAACTTTGAAATGACCTCTTTTTGTAACTACTTAATGAAAATGGCACTCGGCATTGGATATCTCCTTTAAAAGACGAGAGAAAACAAATTATAAAACGACCAAATATTAGTCAATGTATACTTTTTCTACACAAAATATTACACCGTCCGATTACATTCTATACCATTCATATATGAACCGAATTCCTTGCAAGGGGTCAGTTCAATTTGAATTAAATCTACAACTATTGGGGATAGTCTTGAAATTAACATTGGAAAGTTGTATCATCTGTTTTCATGTAACTTTACCTTAGATTTACTTGGTCATTTAAATTTCAATATTTGATATTATCTTAAGACTTTGATTGAAAATCACAATAAAATTGACAACCTTAAAGGGGCATTAGTTGTCAAATTCATATTCAATGATTTGACTCAAATTCTCATATTTGATTTATAACATGCTAAATTACAAAAAGTCTAAAATAAACAATTAACAATGCATGGACCCGATGATATGTATCAGCATTTTATGTGAATTTTAGTCTAGACGACATCTAATTAATCATCAAGATGACCTCCGAAGACTGCTGACAGTCATTTTACCTGATATGAACATAAATATAAATATAAATAGATAGCGAGCACGTGCAATTTGATTTTTCATGTATCTTTGATTTCATGTTATCGGTTTAAAAATATGTTAATCATCGTTTTTTCCTTAATGATTTTTGTGGATCGAATCAGTCAACAAAGTGGTTCACCCTTGTTTCACTTTCAATGTTGACATTCTTTTCCCTTTAATAGCTGAACACGCCTAGTACATGCGTAATCCATCACCAGCTAAAGGTTCAAATTGAACGTCATGTGAATGCGGACTCAATTGAGTTTGAATTATTGACTTGCAAGTCAATAATACATCAGCGATGGTTTTGAGCTTATTTTGACAAAATGACTGCTTACAACAAAATACATGTATTATTTCAAATTTCCGCTTTTAGTAAGACTTGAAACAAAGAAAACTGTATTTCAATTTTTTGTCTAAATCGTAGCTACTGCCACTTTAAAAGATTAGCCAACACGTGTATGTTTTATATTGAGAGTAAATTTGCAACAACTTTTAAAGCATTTGATGAAAATGTAATCACAGAGTGAAATATGGTTTCCATTAATGTGCAAGAAATTCCCCGTCAGGCTTGAGCAAGGGAAAATCAAAATTTGAACAATGGAATATTTTGGAACTGCAATTCCTCTATATTATCAAATACTTTTTTCAGTTTTTAAAATGCCTATATGAATTTCATTCGTAGTGCAATGTGCAAATTAGTATTCGCATGGCATCAGCGTAAAATTCAGCCTTGAAAAATCATAAATTTACTTTTCCCTTCAGTTTGCCATGATATTTTAGCCCCTCGAGGGAACAGAAGACATCCCTGAAATTGTGATTGCCGGATCCAAACTCGGTCTTTCTTAGACGTTCTAATGGACTAACATTTCCGTATTTTGTTTACAGGATAGGTGAAGGTACAACGCAAGATAATACACAGTCATATACTCCAGTGGAACTACTATATCTGAATACTAGGCTGCAGCCTCTTACCCAAGGAGTTCAAGAAGGGGATGTCTTCTTTATAGATTTTACACCTACCACAGAATCAGGTGAAATAAGTACAAATAAAGAGTAATTTGCAACATCTTCAACGACTCTATATAGAATTTCAGTAATGTCGTATCAACCTTGTTAAATTGTTAATTTACAGAAAAACGTTCCCTAACCTGCTTATTAAACTGAAAAAAAAAATACTTGAGTGATAAAATTTTTAAAGAAAAACAATGAATGCTCCTTGATGTATATATAAATCTCTATATCAAATTTTTCATGTAAAACAGGAAATATATTTGAACCTGAAAGCTATTGCTATAATCAACGTAAGCATACAAACAAAGGTAAAGGTAATCTACTGTTGTTCGTCTTTTCATGGTTTTTTTCGTATTTTGTTATGGCATGGTCAGTTTTTTTTTCGGCTTTTGAGTTTGAATATCCCTTTGGTATCTTTCGCCTCTCTTCTAGATAAAATGTTTCGCGCTTTGAATGTTTCTAAATGTTGTGCATTTGTATAGCATCTGTAGCCATAACTGCTATGCTTTATTCGTGAAGTCTTGAAACCACATGGTTTATGTTCTGGTGTATAACATATAAAATAACCAAACATGAGGCAGCAGCTTATACCATGCAATAGTAGCCAGTGCTTCGGTATCGGCATACTCTAAATTTATGATTTTGACACATTTTGATTGTAAATATTAAGTTAAAAAATTATGATACTGTATTTTATTTTCAACTAGTTAAAGCAAAGATGAACTTTTGGATTGATGCTCTAGAATCTTTTTGTAACTGGCTACCAAACCTTGGTCTCTAGGGTAATGACTGAAGAATGTGTCATGTGCACAGTATCTAGCGTTCATATTTCCAAATAAGAGCGATGGGTTGGAAAGGCCATTTCTTGAGTTTCTCACGGTTACAATTTTCTTTATAATATTCTATTAGAGATTACATTTAATGACGATGATGCTATTTTGATGCTTGAATATGACAAAGCAAAATTATTGGTGGTGCCATTTCACGGATGTTTTGCGATTGCTTATAAATAACAACTGGAACAGTCTCGCAAAGACAATCTGGGTTTGGCTTTACTATTGTCCTTTTTGGGCTTTATCAGCTATTCATATAATGTTTTAGACTTTCGAATACTTTCGCCATGGGCATTACTAAAACATGAATTCATTGAAATGCGCATCTGAAGCAACAAATTTTGTACCGTAAATGTTTTAAGATGTTACCATTTCATTACATATCCCTATTGCTATAATTAAAATTGATTATAATTACATCTTTTAGGATCAAGTGGTTTACAAGTGATGAGTATGGAAGCATTTAGTGTACACAATGGTAAAGTCACCACGTTCAAGATGATAGAAAAAGGGTATGTCCACAATCCACTTCATTCTTTGTAGATATAGACCGAAATTAATTAATAAAACTTAATGAATAATATATTGTCTACCAGGAAACCGTATCGTTTCGGCATTGACAACCAGATAAAAGACTAAATATGTAGTTTATGTATAAAAAGAAGTCGGGAATATAACATAACCTACATTGGGTTGTACAAATCATCCTTTCAAAAATAATGAAGGTGTATAAATAGACGGTTCAAAAATAATAAAGATAACTTTTGTGCGTTTATTTGCATGATTCTCAAACATAATGTATGCTATATCTAACAGATAATGTAGATTTTTTCGATCATCATACAGACTTGTTTACAGAAAATTACTTTTCATTTATTACAAGGTAATTGTGTTTTTTATTCATTGTTTTTGTAATAAGAAATGCACATTCATACACCGAGGGGTTGATCGCGAACGAACATTAAAAACAACACAATGCAAAAACATTAGAATATTAAAGCATAGAAAGTAATAGTAAGACTCATGCAGGTGTGGTGTTTATCTTCTTCAGTACAAACGATTTTTTAATGACGGAGACAGCAAGCTGCATAATATTAAATGATGAGCAAAGTAATTGCAATCTGCCTTTTTTAGATGATTCTGTAAATCCTGGATGAATAATATTTTTAACGTTTTCAAGCTATTTACATAAAGATTTTTTTAGTTTCACATGTTAATCAAAAATGAGTTATTCATTATTGGACTGTCGCACGAATTCATTTCTTTAGTTCATTTAGAATATTTGAAAGCCACGGCTGTATAAGAACCGCAACAGTTGAAGAACTATATAACCAAAAAGGGCATAAACAAAATAGCCAAATCCATCTAAGGCCAACTTTGCCTGATGGAGTTGAAACCTTTAAGTTAGTTTCTTAAAATTTCTAAATTTATAAACTTTCAATTTTTAGAAAGGTTTGTTAAAAATCATGTCAGTACCGAAGTACAGACTACTGAGCTTGATGATACCCTCGGGAACTGATAGTCCACCAGCAGAGGTATCGATCCAGTGCTGTAAAAAAAATGAAAACAACACGTTATAGATGTAATGCGTCCGAAGCGCTCTTCTGGATTTACCTTCATCAGGAACGCACATTTTCTTTTTATACTGACCGCCAAAACCGGTTCACCACTGTTGTGAAAAACACAAGAGGGTTAACTCATAACAAATCATTATGCTAACCGCATAAATAATTTTATTTTTGATATTTTGTTTCTTAACATCGCCGTAATATATATGATATATTAAAGCGTTCGTGATATTGAATAGTCATTGTATAACACTAGAACGATTCTTAAGGAATAAAGTTGCATTTTTTAAGGAAGGCAAAAAAGAGATATGGATACAAATAAATGGATAATAGCCATATTTGGACCCTGAAACTGCAAAAATAGTCAAATTATTCAAGCCTTTCAAACTAATGTATATTGAGTAATGAACAGGGTGATATAGTATAGAGACTTCAGTACAGAAAGCTAGGTCACTTGTTATGTTATTATATGGTCATAAACATATCAAAATTTAATACTTGGTCATAAAATGGCCAATTTACACTAACTTTTTGAACAAAACAGATATGAGCCTAGGTATTACACTTAACTATATCTTACGCAGATTAACACCTTTGTAAATTCCTTTTGTTGCAAAAACAGTTTTGGGTAGATAAAGGCAAACAGTAGTTTACCGATATTTCAGTATCGTAAATCGATTTAAAAGAGACAAATCAAGGTAACAAACATCAAATTGACAGTAAGCAAGGTTTTCTGTATTTTGAAGACATGTTCAGACCTGCCACGCTTGTGTCTATTATTAAATCTATCTAGGACCAAAACTCCTAAACCACAAAGTGAAAAGCGTCAATATCGAACTTTACCTCAATTTTTCATCAATAACAACATATTTTATTTTGAAAATCATTGGCTGAAACGCTCATAAGTTATAGCATGGAAATGACATAAAGTGCCCTTTTTCAATCTATCTATCACCATAGCTTTTGAACGGTACAAGTAAAATTCGTCAATATCGAAATTGGCCTTCATTTTTCCATTGGTAGCAATATATTAAAATTAGAAAACATTGGTTTGAACGGTTCATGAGTTATTTATGGAAACGACATAAAGTACAATTTCCTTATCTATCAAGCACTATAACTCCTGAAATGTAAAGCTGAAATCATTAATTTCGAACTTGACCCCCATTTTTTTCATCAGTAACACTATATCAAAATCTGAAAAGCATTGGTTGAACGGAAACGGTCGGCAAAAAGGTAAAAGTGGTTTTGTCATTCCTTATACATTACTCATATATATCCTTATGTGAACTTGTCTTTTGTCAGATCTAAATGTGTGCTATGGAAATTACATATTTATACATATTTTTGTTTCAGAATTATTGTGATAAGTTAAGTAAATGGTATTAAATACGTTGAAACTAATTCTTTACGTCACTGGTTTTAATATCTAGAACCAACTTATCATACGGTATGGGTCGTTTTTCTGTTCAAGAGATGGATTACCTGTGGTTTAGGTTTGTAGAACTGAAAGTTCTCATCTTTTTAGGTCTTTGATGGATTGTTGTCTCATTACCAATCCCATCATGTTTCATAGACTTCTTGTACATAGCAATTTGAAACGGTTTGTTTGTTTTCGTCATTTCAGATGTATTTTACCAACAGCTGAATCTCGTGTTAAGTCGATGAATATTGTGGAAGGCACTCGGTCAAATGGAGACAAAATCTTCAAAACAAGAATTGAAATGACGGCTTTTTCATTGTACGGAAACAGCTACCTCCACTTCAACTATGACCTGAAGTTTTGTCCGGGAGCTTGTCCTCAGGTAACAAAATAACAAATATTCTAGTATTTGTGTATCTTACAACTTTTATTTTCATGAACAATTGAAAACAATTGCGTTGTCGATAGAGTTTACAATCATATAGTATTAATGGCGGTATAACATTGATAGCATGATAATGAATTGGATGAAGAGCACACACGCGACTGTGCTGCAATATAAATCCAAGTATCAAATTCAAGATCACTGGATTATGATCAAGCATGCCAGAAGCGCTTTTCGTCTACATACGACTCAACAGTGGCGCTCGAATCAAAACATTCAAAAGGCCAAATCAGTAATAAAGTTTAAGAGCACTGAAACTAAAAAACAAAATTAGACTCTTCCCCTTTGAAAATGCAGAGGCAAATCAATTTACATAGTCCATGTTTATTAATTTTTATTGGAGCATGAATTACTAAACTGTGATATGGTTTTCCGCTTTTGCTTTGAAATCACAACACAATACTAGTGTGCGCAGGTAAATAATAGACAACAATGAAACCTAAAGCATGCGTAATATGAACTTGAGCTACTATAAAAATGTTTTGGCATTATGTAAATAGAACAATTAACATTCCAACATTTTACCTTTGTATAAGTTCCCTCAGTTGATAATGAGGGTCGGTTGAGGACAAAACTTAACGATAAAAGGGATGATTTCAGCTTTCCAATTTTGAACATTCCACTTCTATGTAGCAATATTCCAGCAGCATCTGCTTATAGAGTATATATTTCCAATTTGATACGATATTCCAGAGCTTGCGATTTCTATCATGATTTCCTTGCTGCTAACAAGGAAACTGTGTTGACCATTATGGAATATCTGTGTCACAGGTAACCATGTTCCAATTGTCGTAACCATCTGCCCGTCCTATTTACTTCGATAGTGATATCACCGAATGAGACTTATCACCGAACTCTTACTTATCATGAGTAACAAAACGGGCGACTCTTATGGGGCTGGATCTGCTAACCCATCC
Organism: Mytilus coruscus; assembly: GCA_017311375.1. Taxonomy (NCBI): domain Eukaryota; kingdom Metazoa; phylum Mollusca; class Bivalvia; order Mytilida; family Mytilidae; genus Mytilus; species Mytilus coruscus. The sequence continues at coordinate 131,402,186 of CM029596.1, forward strand.
GGAGCACCTGAGATCACCCTCATTTTTGTTGGAATTCGTGTAGCTCAGTCTTTAATTTTCTATGTAGTGTTAAGAGAACTTGTCTATTCGTTCTCTCCGTTGGCGTTGTCAGTTTATCTTGACTTATGATTTTTAAATACCCCCTTAATTGGTATACTCCACATCTTCTTTTTTTTTTTTTATTAAACTCGAAATGAATGATAAATATATAATAATGATACTAATTGATTGGTAGTTCGCTGTTAAAAGATTATTTATATACAACGTTTCGTCACTATACGTACTTTTTTTATATGTACTTTTTTAAAGTAAACTATGTTACCATAACCATCAATTGTAGATGGGGTAGTGCTAATACATTATGTTTTATGTTTTATCATATTGAATTAAGGCAACAGTTGTTAACCGATGTTCAAATCTCATAATTCGATTTAGAAGACAAATCAAGGAAACAAAAAATGAGAAAATATTACAAAAGGAGAGAGTTTTGCGCGTCGACAGGGTAAGCGTCTCCTGCTATGCTTGCATTACCCGCCATGTGAATCAACACTCAATCAAAATGTCACAATCGGAAATTGAACCCAACCGGTAAATTTAGATTATGAAACAATTTCAGAATAAGTTCGTTGACAGTGTTTTCATATGGTGTATGATACTAGTACCTTTATTGGATACAGATATTACTTTTTTTTTATATTCTTCATTTTAGATAAGATGTGTCAAACGACAACCCATTCAACCGACTCAGCATCATCAACATCACCATTTTGGAGGACCTGGTTTGAACATCGTAATTTGATGTTTGTCTAGAGAAAAGAAATATGATTTGGGAAAAGAAACGCAAAATCTTGATATCACAAGTAGTTGCATCTAGTTCCAGAATACTACAAAACGATCTTCGTCCTCTGACATCTATATCACACATCTTTCCATCGTTTCATTTGATCTCATGTCGTCTACCATAGTAATATTATGTCTCAATTTTCGCTAATAATTCTGCTTTAAAAAAAACTTGTAACTGATAGATGAAGACATATTTGAACTTTTAAATATAAATGCCATCAATACATTTAATTTGTATAGCAATAATATCTAGCATTTTTGTTTCACTAAATTATACTTTCAATTTTCATTTAATTGAAAACATATTAGTATTTTTTTCTTTTAACCACCTGTCTGTCTCAACTATTGTAGATCTTCCACCCCCCTTTTTCTGTAAACAGAAATATGAGTGTCGTTTTAAATACATACATACATCATAACTTAAATTACATATTGAAAAATAAAGCAAAATACTTTGAAAGGTCAGCATACGAAAAAATTGCAATTTCAAATTCATTTTGTTTAACTTTGTGCTCTTTTATACTATACACATTAAGATTTTATACACATTCCACATATAAATATAACGCTGATTAAAAGTGTAAAATGAAACTTACATAAAAAAAAAAGAAATATGCACCGGTTTGTTAGAAGGCTTTTATTTCTTTCTACACACTTCGCTTTTAAGTTAAACATTTGACTGATTTATCATATTCTGATTGTTATCTAATATGTATAAAACACAAAGTAGCATCATATCGAAATTGATTTGGTGCACCATATACGCATTCTGAAAACTTGATTAAGTGGTGCTGAAAACAATTGGAAATATAAAGGTATCAAATGTTGAAGAGCAAAATATGACCATACAGGAGAAGGAGATTAATATATAAAAAAACTATCCAACACCTGTGCATATTGTTAAGATAATTTGCTCGTATCGGCAATCGGGATTTGTAGAAATCTTTCCAAAGTAATAAACAAATCACTTTAAGCCAAAATACAATAGTGTATAAAAACTACTGGAAACGCGCCGATTCAAAAGAAAAGAATAAATGTTCATCAAAATATTAACCAAAAAAGATGAATTTAACATTATCATTTCACGAAAATGATGACAAAACCTCTTCTGTTTTCCTCGATTAGCAGTTACTATAGAAGATACATAAATTGATATCAAATGGTTATTGTTAGGATATGATTGCCATGTTGATTCTGAATTATACTTCACAGTGTAAGATATGTATTCGTTTTAACTCTTTTTTTTTATCTTTTGCTATATTTCTTGACACTAATATAAAGGTAATTCTAACCAAAAATGACCGATTTATGAACTTTGAGTGTGATTGTGATGACAGTTATTAAGCTTGTCTGTGTATTTCCCATGGAAATACAGTTAGGCACTTTACCTAGCACAGTCGTGTCTTTTTCGTTGTGATTTACGGTCTTCTACTAGGTAATGGTATATTCTGATAGATATGCCCGAGTTTATAGCAACAGAAGAAGAAAAAGAAATAAACTATTTTGAATGCAAAATTCAGATTCTTGTTATTTTGATGTCATTTTTATAGGAATTAAAAACCCATTACAAGCAACGTTCTTGGAGTCTTATTTTCTTTAATGCAGGTATATATGAAATTTTATTAAGTTTTAAATGGAAATAATTGATTTTCAGGCTACTATGAACTGTTGTTATATGATTATAAGTGTTTTTTTCTCAGTGACAAATTGTTCGCATTGTCGTACTAGTAGTGTGTTATACCTTTGATATACTCTTTGTAAAGTGACGAAATCATAACGTAAGTCCACTATGAACACAAATCATAACGTAAGTCCACTATGAACACAAAGCATAACGTAAGTCCACTATGCACACAAATCATAACGTAAGTCCACTATGAACACAAATCATAACGTAAGTCCACTATGAACACAGATCATAACGTAAGTCCACTATGAACACAGATCATAACGTAAGTCCACTATGAACACAGATCATAACGTAAGTCCACTATGAACACAGATAATTTTTGTTGACTCGTCTAAATTGATCTTACAGTGTCACTTAATTTCCATAAACAAAACACGTGTTTCTTGAATAACTTCATAATGTATGCTCAACGCCAAATATATAACACGTTTGACAGCATGAGACTTGAATGTTATAAACCATACAACCAAAACCGTTCACTGCTTACCGTTAGGAACACAAATATACGTCACTATAAGAATAGCCACAATTCAGTCTTTTAAATTTCCAACATGACATCACCGTTTGCGACTTATCGCGGGTTCTTTACTTGCGATGTGAACATGAACTGCTTACTCATTCGAAGAACTGGAGTTCATCTCCTTTTTAGTGGGTTTTGTGTCGATAATTTTTTCAGCTTTCGTTTTAGTGATCGCGGATTGCTGTTTGTCTGATCCTCTTTTTTTTTTGGCCATGGTGTTTTCTGTCTTTCTTCGACTGATGATTTTGATAGCCACCTTGGTATCTTCTCTCCTTTTTAGATCGAGAATGTTGCAAAAGTAATCAAAGTTTTAAAATTAACGGTCCAAATATATTATTAAAATCGTACACACATAAGAGAAGAAGATTCTTGATAATAAATGTCAATGTAAAATTTCCAACAAGCAACAAAGTAAGAATACACGGTACGTACCACTCAAAAAATTGTCTTATCATGAAAAGACTTACGAAAAAAAGAAATTGCAATTGTTAATATTTTGGCATTTCAGCTACAATTATACAAATTATATAAAGATCAGCAAGTTAAAATCATATGAAACTTCAAATTAAAAAGAAAGTTGAATATGTTTTATATACTTGAATGGCTAACTTTTACTATAAAACAAGTGTCCGTGAACTTTCTTATAAAAGAAAATCCTTTATATTATCAAAATCTTCATAAATGTACTGCTATTGAATTGTTATCTTCCCGTACACTCATTCGCCGATATTTTCCCGTATGCAGTGACCTTAACTACAACCTTTTTGTTGAAACTTCGGCCACCGCACAGCGCAAGTGCGAGGGGAAAACCTTGATGAAAGAATGTAAACAAACGTGCACTGGAAGGTCAATAGTTATAACTGATTCTTAAAGAACAAATTCAATACAACAAATCATTTAACAACTGTTAAGGGAAAGTTTGATTGACAAATGGAAACGCATAGAAAATATAAATAAAAAAACAATATCTTGGTTCTATCAATTCGCTTATTTGTCGCTTGCTCCACGTACGCTGTGTTGATTGTTTATCAATATCACAATCCGGTAAACTTCGGCAACAAACTCGAAAGCGAATTAGCTTGCAATCAACAATCACTGAATGAAATGTTATAATATAATAAATATTAAAAAAAAAAACGTGCATACAGGACTTAGTTTAGAATATATGCATGCATTGGTTCAAAAATTTCGATAACATTAAAACTACAAGAAATTCGTTTCATATGACTTTAAGTCACAATTTTCAGGAAATATAAGTGCACATGTGAGGTTTGTGAAGAGTAGAGAATGTTGAATTCTCTAATAAACAACGATGTGTATCCTTTGCCTACAACACTATGCGAGTACTCAATATTTCGAATTGGACATATTTGTCGATTTCGATCAATTTTATATATTGGACATGAAAAGAAAAGACACTGCTAGACATATGACAAAAAATAAGTAAGGTTGAAACAACAATGTATATAAAAATAAAATAAGACGAGTGGTATGAATGCCAATGAGACAACCTCCACCAGAGACCAAAAGACGTAGATGTCAACAACTACAACTCACAAGTCTACAAGCAAACCCATATCGCATAGCAAGCTATAAAAGGACCCGAAATAACGAATATTTAACAATCCAAACGACAGCCACTGAATTACAGGCTCCTGACTTAGGACAGTGGTGCAACAGCACAACTTAACAAATTATAAAAAAGCTTAACTCATCAGACCGATATAAAGCACAAAAACAAACTACTATTAACAAAAACACCAAATCTACTTTTATCTAGTATTATGGTTTCTTTTTTATTAAATTTTGTTGATGAGTTTTAGTCTCATTGGCATATATGCCACATCTCCTCGCTTTATTCAAATTCACACATGTAAACAACATATAATGTTTAAAGAAAGACTGAATTACACAACCACCCATGCTGAACCAGACGTAATACCAGGCAAAACGGGAAGGTGGTGCATGCACTTGTTATCTTGACACGTTATAAAACTTGAAATACTAGTACCTTATAATGAAACAAATCAGGTAATCAATGGGGAACTAAACAATTTTATTTGCGTTTGAAGCACTTTTCTTTTGGGTGGATGTTACATCAAAAAGACATAGAGCAGTGAAAAAGCAGGAAACAGTTGGGAAATATGTTTCACTCAGTTTGATGACAATCTCTGTGTAATGGTAAAGAATCTAAAATATATCAAGCTTGTCCGAGTTTAACTCTGACCATGAAGTTTATGAGACAGCAATTTTATCTGTTAAGGAAGCAACTGTATTGGAGGAGGAACTATACAATAATAAATTGAATGTGAAATGTAAGCAATTTACAAAGGCTATAGTTTTACTACTACGAGTGTCTTGTAAAAGGATTAGGAATAAATGAGCACTCAGGTAATCCCACATACAAAAAACATATCATTTGACAAGGATGAGATTTTGGCGAATCATAAGTCCTTCATGGCTTCAATGAACATTATATTTAACAGCAAATCTGATGACTTACCTTGTTTGTATTGGATACCTAAGCTTCACAAAATTCCGTACAAACAACGGTACATTGCCGGCTCATCTGCATGTTCTACAAAGGAATTATCCATTTGATTGACAAAAATTCTGTCCACAGTGAAAGAGGGACTTCAGAAATACTGTGAAACTGTTTACTTGCGTAGTGGTATTAACCATATGTGGATTCTAAAAAACTCTAAATAACTTCTGGATAATTTTAAATCTCGATCTTTCTCTGAAATAAATTCTATCAAAACTTTTGATTTTTCAACCCTGTATACCACCATTCCCCATGTTAAATTGAAAAATCGTCTAAAAGAAATAATCCACAATGCTTTTCAATATAAAAATGGTTGCATACGCTATAAATTTATTACTTTGGGATACCATACGGCATATTTTGTTAATAGTGACAAAAAAGGGTAAAACATGCTACACAGATGAACAAGTTATCAGTATGCTGGAGTTTCTTATTGGCAACATAGTTGTTGAATTTGAAGGTAGACTTTTTTAACAGATTGTCGGCATTCCTATGAGAACGAACTGTGCGCCTCTCCTTGTCGACCTCTTCTTATTTTCATATGAGTCGGAGTTCCTTCAAGCACTTAAAAACAAGAAGATCAAAGAAACCAGATTATTTAATTTCACATTCAGATGTATTGATGATGTTTTTTCCATTAACAATCCGAACTTTCTGATTGGGTTCCATTAATATATCCTTCAGAACTAGAAATTAAAGAAACAACAGACACGGCTTCCTCAGCCTCATTTTTAGACTTATACCTCGGATTTGACACAAGCGGTCTTCTTAGTACCATAGTCTATGACAGACGAGACGATTTTAATTTTGAAATTTTCAATTTTCCCCACCTTAGTAGCAATATACTAACTTCACCTGCATATGGGATATACATTTCCCAACTCATTCGGTATTCAAGAGCTTCAAGAACTTTATAAAACGTCACCAGTGTCTGAGCAGAAAGTTGATGTTATGTCAAAGACATCTCGTCCGTTTTCTAAAAAAGTTCATCGGAAGATACCAAGACCTTGTTGATAAATATTCAGTATCAACTTCACAAATAATACATGATGGTCTTGGAAGTATAGATTCTAGGTACTGACGTTGTTTATATAATCTTAATTATGTGTTATAGTGTTCTTTAATTGTCTATGTAAATTATTAATCCTGCCAATGTTTTGTTGTGCCTTACGGTTTAGTCCATTTGTTTGTTTTTTTAAGTAATATCCTTTTGGCGTGGCTGGGTACTTGTTGTCACTATAATGGAATTTTATGCGACTGTCATACAAATGAGAGGTTTAGCTAGCTATAAAACCAGGTTTAATTCACCATTTTCTACATATGAAATGACTGTACCAAGTCTGGAATATGACAGTTGTTTTCCATTCGTTTGATGTGTTTGAGCTTTTGATTTTGCAATTTGATAAGGGACTTTCAGATTTGAATTTTCCTTGAAATTCGGTATTCTTGTTGTTTTACTTTTTATTACTACTTAGTCATATTCACGTATGTGAAATTAAAATCATCGCTTTAGTCTTATAGATTAATCAATAAATCACATTCAATGAATAACATGAAATAAAATTTCATCCTTTTTGTCTCTCAGCAGCAATTTGAACCTATAATCCTAACAAGCTAGGTTGGCTTTTTTTTAATGGAACATCAACCCTGAAACATCATAAAAAAATTCTAAGAGTTAATAAAAACAAACGAAATGCTTTATGGTAGCCAAACAGGCAGAATAATAGACATGTGCTATTATACCACATTCATCTACCTATGACTCTTGATATCATACGCTTGTTCATGTTCACACTATACAGACTTCATTTGCAGGGATGTGCTCCTTATACAAAAACTGCCCCAACAGTGGTATGAGGAAGAACAATTGAAATCGATAATACATAAATTTTGCACTAACAATCACAAATTGGTTGACCAATACGATATGTATTTGTCTGACCTCACTATAGTGACATGTTTTCGTAGTCTTAGATCTTTAGATACCAGAATAGTCGTCCTGTTCTCGATTGTAACATTTTGACCGAGTGTTGATTGCCATGGCCATGGATGCAAAGAAAGCAGTAGACGCTTACCCTGTTGACGCACCAGGTCCGTATCATTTTGAGGTAAAGCGATTCCCTCAGTTTTTGTTTGTTACCTTGATTTGTCTTCCTAATCGATTGATGAGATTTGAACGTTGGTAAACTACTGTTGCCTTAATTTACTACTGTACATCAGATTATTTTGTCTTTGTTTCTGGTTTGGGCCTCAGGAGGGGCAGTTGCTTCCTTGCTGCATTCACTGTTCATTTTTTAGCATGGTACAATGCAGTACATAAATAGTGAAAAGTTTGCACATAATTATTCAGCACTTAAATTCCAACCATGAATAGAGCAAAAATTCAAAAATTTGTAATCAAGTTAAAATTTTATGAAATATTTATACTTACCAGTCAGAAACATACTTTTGGATTATCTTTCTTTACTACGTTCATAACTCGCAAACACACAGATGATCTTGATTCAAACATCAACTAACCCAGATCATCCGTGTGGTTCATGCTTCAGTTTATCGGCGTGTACAAAACACCCGCACTGAAATTAAAGCATGGGGCGGCGGTGGGAATATTGACTGGTAAGTATAAATATTTCATAAAATTTTAACTTGATTACAAATTTTTGAATTTTATTTCAATTATTTATACTTACCAGTCAGAAACATACTTTTGGATAGATTCCAAAGCAGTCCTCTTACTGAACTGGAGGCGTATGCTGTATAAATTTCTGTCATCTAAATTGTACCATATGTACAAATGTCTATATATAACACATCAATAGTTCAACACAAATAATGTTTATCATGAAATCATCATATTTAAAATACTTCCACCAATAACAAATTCTCCAACGCAACTCGCCGAAAAATTAACCATATTTACAAATTGTCTAAAACATCGACTGACAAATCTCTCAGATAGAATTTTCCAAATGTGGACTCTGAACTCCAATCAGCTGCTTCTAAAATAGAATTTATAGATGCACCTTTGTATAAAGCCCAATAGGGTCCAATTGCTCTAGTTGAATGTGCCTTGATATTTTCCAATGAAGAATCGGGGTACGCTAATTTAATCATTTGAACGATCCATTTAGAAATAGTTTGTGACGTTACAGGCTTATGCGGTTCACATGTAGAAAGGAATAGTTTTCCCTGTTGGTCTTTATCTAAACTACTTCTAAATTTCTTTGTTCTTTCTATATATTGTAACAGACATGTAACAGGATCTAACTTTCTATTGTCTGTGAATGCAGGAACAACAATTTTGAATTTCTATGATTTTGTCGATCCTGCTTTGCCAAACCACATCTAATAAATGTAATGCCTTTTGTTGTATCTTCATAAAGGAATGGTTCACTCTGAGAGACTGCAAATCGCTACATCTCCTGAAAGTGGTAATAGAGATTAGAAAAACAGTTTTAAATGTCAAATGTTTCAAATCAATATTCTCAATAGGTTCAAAAGGTTCTTTCTGCAATAAGGTTAAAACCAACTGCAAATCCCATTCGGGTAATAATTTTGTGGTAGGCGGTCTAGAATTAAAAACCCCTTTAATAAGTCTTGTAATATATGGATGTTGACCTACTGCAGTATTATCAACTTGAGGTAAAACATTGGAAAGCATAGACCTGTAACCTGCAATAGTCCTATATTGCAATCCACTTTCAAACAGATAGGCTAAAAAGTCTGCTACCTGATTTAAAGTTGCATTATGGGGATTAATTTCCCTTGTACTACACCAGCTACAGTACTTCTTGAATTTTGCACTATAGTCTTTCTGAGTTCCTTTCCTCCATGAAGCTGAGAGTAAATTTCTAGCTTCTTTAGAAAAGCCCTCTGCTTGGAAAGATCTGTTGATAGAAGCCAAGCAGTCAGACTGAATACCCCAGGTCCGGATGAAAGACTTGGGACCTCGGTTGACAGAGAAGGTCTGATTGTATCGGGAGACTGACTGGGTAATCTATCAATAGTTGAAGTAATTCCGGGTACCAGTGTCTCCTGGGCAACAAAGGAGCTATCAGGAGAATCTGACGCTGGAACTGCCTCATATATTGCAATATCTTGGGTATCAGGCAGATTGGGGGATATGCGTAAGCATACATTTTCTCCCAAGATATTGTCAGGGCATCCAAGGCAAAAGCTTGGGGATGTGGAATCCATGAGCAAAACACTTTCGTCTGACGGTTCTCTGCCGAGGCAAATAAATCCATCAGAGGTTGGTCTCACAAAAGAAAAAGTTTCTGCACAATTTGAGTGTTCAGTGACCACTCTGTATGCAGAATTTTTTTCCTGCTCGGATAATCTGCAATTATGTTTTTCTTTCCCATTATATGAGCTGCTTTCAGGGTTATATTGGATTGAATTGCTAAAGTCCAAAGTTCCCAGGTTTTGTAACACAACTGAGGTGATTTGGTCCCCCTTGTTTGTTGATGTACTGGACCACTGTTGTGTTGTCTGATCTTATCAGTACAGATTTCCCTATCAGATAATTTAGAAAATGTTTGATTGTAAGCACTACTGCTTCTAATTCCAGGTAATTTATGTGTTTCTTGCTCTCTAAAACAGACCATTCCCCTTGAAAATTTTTTTTGTCCATTACACCCCCATAACCTGTTTTTGAAGCATCTGTAGTTATGGTTATACAAGTCTGTTGAGGTTGCAAAGAGCGGCCTTTCAGCGTGTTCGCTGAATTTAACCACCAAATTAGATGAGATTTGAGATGTTGTGTCACTGGGACTAAAGTTTTGAATTCTTGACATGCTGGTCTCCAAAAAGAGAGAAGATGGAGCCGAATTGGTCTCATGTACAAACGAGCATTTGGAATTAGTTCTATACATGAGGCCATTATCCCCAGATAATGAAGAAAATCTAAAGCTGTCACTTGGATTTCTTTCATTATTTTTTGAATGGCTAGATTCAACTTGTCTATTCGTTCCTGTGTTGGGAATATTAACCCTTTTTCCAGGTCGAAAAGTGCCCCTAAATAAATCAATTTCTGACTCGGAACTAGTTTGGATTTTTCCGTGTTCACCATGAACCCTAGCGATACCAAGAGATTGAGACATTCCGCTCGATCTAGGCATAGATGTGCTTTTTCTTGATTTATTATTAACCAATCGTCCAGATATACTACTAATCTTATATTTTTGTTCTCAAGTAGGCTGCCACTACGGACATTATTTTTGTAAAGACTCGTGGAGTAGATGTTGGACCGAAGCACAGAGCTTTGAATTGAAATGCTTGATTTTGAAGGTAAAATCTTAGATATTGGCAATGACTTGGAAACATTGGGACATGTAGATACGCATCGCTTAGGTCGAGCGTTATGGCCCAATCTCCTGGTTTTGCTATATTCAAGACTTTGGTCAGTGAATCCATCTTGAAATGTTTTTTCTGAAGATACCCGTTGAGAGGTCTCAGATTTATGACTGGTCCCATCTTCCCATTTTTTTGGGGGACCAGAAAAAATGTGTTGTAAAAAACCTGATTGACTTTGTTCTCTCTGAACCTGTTCTATTGCATCTTTTTCTATTAAAAAATTTACCTCTTGAAGTAAAATTTCCATATTTTTTTGAGACACTATTGTTTGTTTTATTCCCTGCCAAATTGGTTTCTTTATGAACTCTAATTTGTAACCTTTTTCTATTACAGACAAAACCCATTGGTCGTTTGTTATCTTTTTTTCAATTTTCTATAAAAAATCTGAGACGACCCCCTACTGGTATCTTGTCTTGATTTTGAAATAAAATTACCTGTATCTCTGAGTCAGCTGGACTGTTTCTTTGGGATACGAAAAGAACCCTAGGAACTTGTACCACTGTTTGATGGCTTGGCATCTTTGTCTTTCTTGTCTTTATTTCCAAAGCCACCTCTCTGTAAAGACTTATTAGACGAATTCATAGAAGACTGTCTATTAGTATTTAAAGACGGTTTCTTATAATTAAGTCGCCAAAACGGAGTTTTGGAGACTTTATTTTTGTCCCGTTTCTTCTTCTTATTATTATTATTATTATTCTTCTTCTTAACCCTAATTTGTCCGACCATTTTCTTCCAAGCCTTAAATGATGGAAACTTTATATTTGGTATGATGTTGGGGTAGTATCCTAGGGTGCATTCGCTATTTTTATTTCAAATGGGGTCAACTTGGCACTTTTGGGGCCGGAACATGGATGGGGTCATTTTCAACTATTGATTCGTTACTGGTAGAACCGTTAAGTTTTGTGTAATACAAGAGACCGATGTCCAGGTGTCCATTCCACATTTTTATTTCAGCCTGGGGTCATCTTGGCATTATTTTAGGGGTCAATTTTCATGGAACATTCTAGAACAATAGTCATGTGATTAGTCATGTGATAGTGCTGAATTATTCCTATGTACTTTTATGTTATATAATGATAGATTATTACAGGTAGCACCATATGTACTTGTAATTCGACTTTGGAATTTTAAATGGCCGCCGTTACCATGGAAACTGCAAAATGTGAAATTTTTAAAATGCTTCAAATTTAATGAAATTTTACAGAGATGTTAACGAGTGTATGAATTTGACTTTCTTTATTGGTTTTGTGAAACTCGGGTAACAAATCTTCCAATTGTTCCCTTGCTCTTTCCTTTTCTCAAGTTGTTTTCTAGACCTTGTCCAAAACACCATCGTCAGAAAGCGGTAAATAAAGTACCTTAGCTTGAATATCATTTAAATTATTTATGCCTGCATCTGTTGCAGCACATTTCCTTCTAATTATATGATGAAAGGCTCCAGCTCTACCCATTTGGTCAAGAGATTTGGTTGACATAGCAAATAAATCTTTAATTAATTGACAATTTTCTTCACTAGCATTGTCATTTTCTAAATTACCCAACAAAGTGCCCAACGCTTGTTGCATATACGAAATAGAAATTATTCCCATTCTGGAAGCTACCTGTCCAGAATAGGATAGCTTCTCAATTTGTTTCACAGGTTGAGAAAATAACTGTTTCTGCTTGTCCTAAGATTTCAGTTTTATTTGTATGCACACGTTTAATCATAGGTTCTAGCATATCATCTAAACTTGGCACTTGTAACACTGGTAAAGATTTCTCATGTACAGGAAAATATGATCTATACTCATCTTTATAAGCAGATAAACGTTCAGGATGTTGAGTTCTCCAAGAATAAGATAAAATCTTAACTTGCGAATCATCTAAAATTAAACCTACTGACTTGTCACTATTGTCCTCTGGTAAATCATCCTTAAAAATTTTAGCTAGTCTATCAACTTTATTGCATGTAATGTTACCTGAAGAATTTTCATCAACAGTACAAATATTCTGTACACTTGAATCTAAGTATTTACTAAACCTGTCAGTTTTAATAGCATTACTGTTTTTATCAAGTAAATGACTACTCACTGATTGAGTATCACTCTCTTCATGATCTGAAATCAGACCCAACAGATCTCGTCTCTCTCGACGGTCTACTTGTAAAGATATTTCTGAGCGTTCATCAAAATCTCTTACAATTCTTGGACTACCTAAATCTTCATTTAAGTTAGGATCCAATGGAATTAATGGTCTACGTTCCCTCTGTACAGGGACGTTATCCATTCTCGTAACATCGTTCTCCTGCGTGGCTGACCCACCAGTATGAGAACTATCTGCACTTTTATTAGCTGCCTGTAGCAGGCCAAAAAGTTTATCAAAACGTTTGTCAAAGCTTTCTTCTGCTGAAAAGCTTCATTTCTAGTTCCGCCGTCTTGGACGAACGCTTTTTAGACTTACTTGATGAGGATGTGTTGCCGGTTCTGGCCATTTTTGTAACCCGAATTTGGTTACCTGTACTTCCGGTAATACCGACAGAATCACTTTCTAATTCTTCTTCGGATATTCTATTCGTTTCTTCCATAATTAAACAATTAAATAGTCATAGTAAAACGACAAAATAATGCGGCAGTAAAACATTTACTGACCGAAAGCGAACTGAACGTGTTTTGTACACGCCGAAAGATAAACTGAAGCATGAACCACACGGATGATCTGGGTTAGTTGATGTTTGAATCAAGATCATCTGTGTGTTTGCGAGTTATGAACGTAGTAAAGAAAGATAATCCAAAAGTATGTTTCTGACTGGTAAGTATAAATAATTGAAATAAAATTAGACACACACACACACACAAATTTCCAGATTTATTTTATTAGAATCTGCATTACAAGTAACTTGACAATGCTTGATTACATATGATAACATTATTTGATATGGTCTTTTAATAGCCATTATCTATATCATTAGTAAACTTTAATAGTGTTTTGTGTACTATTGTTTGCTTGTTTTGTCTTTTTCTTTTTTTAGCCATGGTGTTGTCAGTTTATTTTCGACTTATTGAGTTTGAATGTCCCTTTGGTATCTTTTGCCCCTCTTTTAAAAGCATCCTGTCAATGTACCAGTCAACACATAATTTTGAGTTTTTGCCATTCACCTGTTTTTTTTTTTTAATTTGTATATTCAAAACATGTTTATTAGTTTCAAACATTTGTAAACTACAGTTACCTCTTACTTACATGTATCATTTAATATTTACACAACATTTTGTTTGCATTTTTTTATTCATACAATAAATATTAACAAAACAAAAGAATGTTCTGCTACAAGTTACATGTATTTAAAAATGTACCTTGGATCAATTTTATTTACCCTTTTTGCCTATGTTTTGTATATTTTCAAGATAATTATTTTTGCCAGTCTTTTGTTTAAAAATTTAATATTATATACTAGATATCATTGAGATGGGAGCCATCTCTGTGGGCCCGGCTGTTAATAACATGTGGTAAAAAGTTTGTATCTTTTACCATAGGACATGGGGTTGTCAACTGAAACCAAAGTTTTTGATCTTGACCTTTGACCTAGGAAGTTGTACATACATTATGACACACCCTCTAGTGTTGGTTAATATACATGTCAGGTATAAACTTTGAAATCATAACGGTTCTCAAGATATAGAGCAGACATGATCTTTACCATAGGACATGGGGTTGTCAACTAAAACCAAAGTTTTTTACCTTGACCTTAGACCTAGAAAGTTGTACATACATTATGACACACCCTCTGGTGTTGGTTAATATACATGTCAAGTATAAACTTTGAAATCATAACTGTTCTCAAGATATAGAGCAAACACAATCTTTACCATAGGACATGGGGTTGTCAACTGAAACCAAAGTTTTTGACCTTGACCTTTGACCTAGGAAGTTGTACATACATTATGACACACCCTCTAGTGTTGGTTAATATACATGTCAAGTATAAACTTTGAAATCATAACGGTTCTCAAGATATAGAGCAGACATGATCTTCACCATAGGACATGGAGTTGCCAACTAAAACCAAAGTTTTTGACCTAGACCTTTGACCTAGAAAGTTGTACATACATTATGACACACCCTCTGGTGTTGGTTAATATACATGTCAAGTATAAACTTTGAAATCATAACGGTTCTCAAGGTATAGAGCAGACACAATCTTTACCATAGGACATGGGGTTGTCAACTGAAACCAAAGTTTTTGACCTTGACCTTAGACCTAGAAAGTTGTACATACATTATGACACACCCTCTGGTGTTGGTTAATATACATGTCAAGTATAAACTTTGAAATCATAACGGTTCTCAAGATATAGAGCAGACATGATCTTCACCATAGGACATGGAGTTGTCAACTAAAACCAAAGTTTTTGACCTAGACCTTTGACCTAGAAAGTTGTACATACATTATGACACACCCTCTGGTGTTTGTTAATATACATGTCAAGTATAAACTTTGAAATCATAAGGGTTCTCAAGGTATAGAGCGGACACAATCTTTACCATAGGACATGGGGTTGTCAACTGAAACCAAAGTTTTTGACCTTGACCTTTGACCTAGGAAGTTGTACATACATTATGACACACCCTCTGGTGTTGGTTAATATACATGTAAAGTATAAACTTTGGAATCATAACGGTTCTCTAGATATAGAGCGGACACAATTTGTTACGGACAGACAGACAGATGGATGGACGAACGTACAGACTGATCACTATAGGGCGAACCACCATTGGGCTTGGCCCAAATTATTTTGTTAAAGATCAAGTTTAATAATTAAAACTAAAAACTCAGTCCTGCCCTTTCAAGTGTCACTGTCATTTCTAGACAATATCTAAACCAACAATTAAATATTCTTTAAAATTCCTTAAAATATACCTCTTAAAAGTTAAACAAATGTATTGTCTAATTTATTGATTTTGATGGAATACTAAGTTGAAATCTCTAAGATTAAAGTCTTTGAACAGGTATCAAATAAACTTAAAACTAAACAAATTATCAATAATTCTCTAAAATTAGGTCAACGTCAGATGAACACTGTCAGATGGACATGTATACCTTACAATTAATCTAAAGTTGGCCTATTATTGATACAATGCCCCATGACAATAAGATCAAGGTCACATGAACCCTATCGAACCAACAAGTATACCTTTCTCTTATTCTATACACCAAATATAGTTGACCTATGATCTAGTATCAGAAAAACTGACAAAATCGAGAAAACTTAATGTTGATCACTGATCCATGAAATGATGTCAAGGTCAGGTGGACATGTATACCTTGCATTGATTTTAAATACAGTTGTCCTTTACTTAAAATAACTGAAAAATAATGTGATAATAAAACCATACAGTTTTTGAAGCAGCCATTGAACTGTGAAAATGAGGTGAAGGGCAAAAGATATATACCAGACAGTAATTTAAGACCATTAGGTATATGTATACAAGAAATGGATTATCCAGCTCCATAATCTTTTTAAACATGATGCTTTTTCAAAAGCAAAATGCCATGGCTGCCACCAGTTTTGCATTCCTATGTCTTACATTGTGCAATGACTTTTGCAGGCAAATTAAAATCATTAATCAAAATTCAAAACAAACAGTTTCCAACTGCACATTTTACAAACTTTTACAATTTTTATAACTTTACTGTAAAGGACCTCTAAAAGTAACATATAATTAATTACTCTCATACATTAGAAAAAGTATACATAAAATGGTTTAGTGGTGTACTGATCGATTATTTAGTCTGGTAGAAAGATGTTTATTCAAGAAGCTGAAACTGGTCTTTGAACTAGCGTTCGGTTACTGTTTTCAAAGATATTTTCTTTTTATCATTTGTTTTTGTGCTTACTATCAATTCTGATGAGCCCTTTCCAACTGATTTTTACAGTTTGTACTGATATTGTGTTGTTACACCACTGTCTAAGGTTAAGGGGGGTTGAGCAATCCCAAACATGTCTAACTCATATCCTTTATGTGTTAATGTTCCAAGCCAGGAACCTGTAATCAAGTGGATGCAGCTGGTTGCTGTCTGACATCTTTTTTTGTTTATTGGTAGTATAAATCAGCCAGTTTCTTTTCTCTTTGGAATTGACATTTTGTCAGGGCCTACTTGTGGTATGGGATATGTTTATTGTTGAAGGCAGTACAGTGACCTATAGTTGCTTACATCCATGCATTTAATCTCTAGTGGAAGTTGTCTCATCAGCAATCATAACACATCTCGTTATTTTTAAAGAGAGTCAAATCTTTCAATCCTGCAAATGTGTCACTGGTTTATCGACAACAATGAAATGATTTTTTTCATAATTCATTTCAAAATAACAGCACTGTCATAAAATGTTGTTACTTCATATAACATTACAAAGACACTGAGGAGAAATATAACACTTAAAAAGACACTTGCACAAAATGGACATTCTTACCGAACACTCTAAAAGTGTAGACTATCATTATACGATTCCTTGCAGGTAAACACCTGTTGCAGGAATTTTTCTTTCTATTCTACCAACATCTGTTTGTTCATCAGTCTATATATTTCTGGATATAAATGTCTATTAAATTAACCTAACACACTTGAACATTATACATTTTCTACAGAACAAAACTGATGATGATGTTCAACAAGACAGTCAATAATAAGCTCTTCAATTTCTTTGCCATTTTTAATGTCTGCATCTGATAATGATACATGATCTTGTGTTTCCTTGGTAACAACAAAAATCTCTTTCTTTCTTGTTTCTAATAAATTTGCAATGACTATCTGGAAGTAATAAATAAAAATAATCATCAATCATAAAGTAAGTAACAACATGACCTAAATGTATAGTTCTTAACTTTTTAACAATTAATTTAAGTATTTAATGTGATTTTTTTTCAAATTGTATGTTTTTATGGCATCAAAGAACTACTCTGGCTGAATGTTACCCTATGTATTAAGAAACAGTTTTTAAAATGCCCTTTTCTATCAGTATAATAAAATTTGGAAACTACTTAAGTATGAATTAATTGCAATTATTCTTTTTCAATAAATAAAAGGTCTTGTTGATAAAGGGGAGTAGTGAAGGTATAATTGGTCAACATCTTCAAGCAGAAATCACTTCTAAATAAACTGTTGACACAGAGATATGTATTGCCTGTTGACATAAACTTCAGACAAGAGGCTGTCAGAGTGACAGCAAACCCGATTTTCCTGTAGAGGTCAAACCCTGAACAGTTGAGCAAGTATGGACACTACATTTAAGCTTAAAACAGCTCTGAATTTGGATTGTGATTGAATATTTGAAATTGGACATTTAAATACCTATTATGATCCAATATCCAAAATCTAAGTACATATTAGAATCAGCATATCAAAGAACCCCAAGAATTCAATTTTTGATGAAATCAGACAAAAGTTTAATTTAGGACCCTTTGGACCTCAATGTGGACCAATTTGATAAAGGAGCCCACAATCCAAAATCTCTCAATACATGGTTAGATTCAGCATTTCAAAGAACCCCATAAACTCAATTTTTGTTGAATCAAACAAAAGTTTAATTTTGGACCCTGATTTGGACCAACTTGAAAACTGGGCCCAAAAATTAATATTTAAATACAGGTTTAGATTCAGCATTTGAAAAAACCCTATATATATTTAATTTTTGTTGAAATGAAACACAGGTTAATTTTATCCATAATATTTTCTGTGCAAAGGGAAATAACTCAAACTGGATAAATAGTTCTCTAAAATAAGATATGATGCAATTTTTCAAATTACAATCAATAATATAATAACAACAACCAGTGATTACTAAGTTCTCTAAAATTAAATATGATTTAACACTCAAACATTGTTAGAATCAGCACATCAAAAAACCAAAGAATTCAATTTTTGATGAAATTAAACAAAAGTTTAATTTAGGACCTTTTGGACCTCAATGTGGTATTATCTTATTAATAATGAAAAGAAATACAGATTTAGATCAAGCATTTCAAAGAACCCTATATATATTCAATTAATGTTGAAATCAAACACAGTTTAATTTTGGACCCCGATTTGGACCAACTTGAAAACTGGGCCCAAAATCAGAAATCTAAATATATGTTTATTAATAGACAATATAAGCTTAGCTTTTAATGGAGTTCACTTCATCAAAAAAAAAAAAAAAAAGCATTCAGAAAATTAGTTTTTACAGAATATCAAACAAACTTGCCACAAAATTCTTCAAACATTTTATCAAAGAAAAGAAGAAAAAAATCCAAAATTTTATTTATCATTAATACAATGTCTTTTCAAAATCTATAAAACTTATCAGTAACAAGAAATAATGGTAACAGGATGCTGTTACGAAGTCTTGCAAACAAAGCTCCAATAATTCGTCATTCCCATGGTCGCCTGACATTGGGCAAAGTCCAGTACAAATTGGTTTGTGATATGCATAAGTGACGCCTATGGACTGACCCTGTATGTCATTCAAATCTTCTTGAAATTACAAACAGGAATACATATGGTTTAGGGGTGGAGATCTTGACCATTTACAAGTTCTCAAAAGGGGGGTGATCCCCAGGGGACTTACCCTTTATTTCATATGATTTGTTTTTTTTTTCCCATACAAGAATATATATGGTTTAGGGGTGGGGATCTCGACCGTTTACAAGTTCTTAAACAGGTGGGGGGTGGGGGTGATCCCAGGGGACTGGCCTTATATTTCATTTGAATTATTTTATTGTCCAATGCAAGAATAAATATGGTTTCGGGGTGGGGATCTTGACCGTTTACAAGTTTTCAAAAAGAAGAGGGATGGGGGTTACCCAGGGACTTCCCCTCAATTTCATTTGATTTGTTTTATTGTCCCATACAAGAATATATATGGTTAAGGGGTGGGGATCTCGACCATTTACAAGGGGACTAGCCTTATATTTCATTTGATTTGTTTTATTGTCCCATACATGAATATATATGGTTTCGGGGTGGGGATCTTGACCGTTTACAAGTTTTAAAAAAAGGGGGTGGGGGTTACCCCAGGGGACTCGCCTTATATTTCATTTGATTTGTGTTATTGTCCCATACAAGAATATATATGGTTCTGGGGTGGGGATCTCGACCGTTTACAAGTTCTTAAACAGGAGGGGGGTGGGGTTGACCCCAGGGGACTTGCCTTATATTTCATTTGATTTGTTTTATTGTTCCATACAAGAATATATATGGTTTAGGGGTGGGGATCTCGACTGTTTACAAGTTCTCAAACTGGAGGGTTGGGGTTACCCCAGGGGACTGGCCTTTTATTTCATTTGATTAGTTTTATTCTCCCATACAAGAATATATATGGTTTCAGGGTGGGGATCTTGACAGTTTACAAGTTTTCAAAAAGAAGGGGGTGGGGTGAACCTGGGGACTTTCCCAATATTTCATTTGATTTGTTTTATTGTCCCATACAAGAATATATGGTTTAGTGGTGGGGATCTCGACCGTTTACAAGATAAAAGCACATTCTCAAATTGAAGGGGGTGGGGGTAAGAATATATATGGTTTAGGGAGACTTAATTATCTTCAAAATGTCTAATAATGAACAGTAAATTTCAAACTTCATTCATACAGGCCTACTAGTAAATTTCAAACTTTATATATACAGTCCTACAGATCTTATCAGGAAACAGAAAATTTTCAAATAAATCTGTCACTCCAATGAATATCATATGCCTAAGATATAACCCAGATCTAATTAATTATAGATAATTTTCAAATAAATCTGTCACTCCAATTTTTAT
This sequence comes from Mytilus coruscus, assembly GCA_017311375.1. Taxonomy (NCBI): domain Eukaryota; kingdom Metazoa; phylum Mollusca; class Bivalvia; order Mytilida; family Mytilidae; genus Mytilus; species Mytilus coruscus. Next base: position 131,422,910 of record CM029596.1, read on the forward strand.
TCTGAGTTAAGACAGATCATTACATTATAACAAGAGTAAAATATTTAAAAATTCTACTTTTGGCTATTAAAAATGGCGATAACTCACAAAGGAGATACACTAAAATCTTGAAAATTGAACTAGACCTTCATTAAGTCCAAGGAAACAACATATTTAAATTTGAAAAAAAATTTGTTAAAGCGTTTTCATGTTATTGTGCTGACACTGTTTGGCAAAAGATCTGCCCAGCCGCCGTACATCACCATTTCAATAACCGATATTTCCTTCGAAAATCCGGTTAAAAAAGGCAATCTGATGGATAGCAACATGGTTTATTAATTTATGAAAATAATCGTCAAACTGATATGTACTGATAGTAATGCAAATTTATACAAAATATCATTGATCTATTAAACTGACTTAAGCAGAAAACTTAACATTGAAAATTGCTAATTAATTCAGAGTCACTGGATCATGACCTAGGGGGCAGGGCCTCGAAATAGTCATCAAACTGATATGTACAGATAGTAATGCAACTTTATATCAAATATCAATGATCTATCACAAGTAGTTCCTATCAAACTAACTTAAGCAGAAAACTTAACATTGAAAAGTGCCTCCCATCCCCCCATTAAAATCTGGAACAGCCCATAGTAACTTCTTAATTTATCAACAGATAGTTTTAGAAAAATATGTTAAATATCATGCCAGTTCCAAAGCACTGACTACTGAGCTGATGATACCCTTGGTGACTAACAGTCAACTAGCAGAGTTACCAATAGTAAAATAAGTAAAGTGTGACGAAAATATTTGTTAGATGAACAGACAGACAAATGGATGGACAGACAAAAGAATGGAATGACAAAGGAATGGACTGACAATATGCTTGCAATATAAAGTAAAATATAATATAGAATTTAAGTCAGAAATTATTTCATGTACTTGTATAAATTTTTGTTTTTGTGTCATTTTGCAAAATTAAATAAAACACTTTTTAACATTAAGTACTAATTTCTATAGTTTGTCACATTATTTGAAGTTTCTTGTGATATTGTGTTACAGATTTGTCTTGTACCTGGTGCTGATATTTGTCTATGGCCTGTAATGCTTTAGAAATCAATAAATCTTTGTCTGTTTCAAGCTGAAAAGAAATACAAAAATAGGCCATTGAAATCTCACTTTTGTAAATACTCAGTTGAACATTAATGAGGGGAACATGATAAGGACTTAAAACATTTTAATAAACATGTTGTATAAGTATATTAACATCAAAATATGGTATTCAACAAGAAACAAACATTTACACACTACATACCGTATAGCAGGTTATTTTCGCGATTTAAGGACAACAAAGTATACGAAAAATTTTGGCGGGTTTTATTTTGGTGGATTCTTAAGTCCTAATAAAATATTTTGGCGGATACTGCAATAGCTGCAGATAAAAAGTTGAAACAATTGAGAAGCAAGTGTCTATTGTTATGATTGATTAATTTTTTTACCTGAATGACGTCTTATTTATTGATTATATTCTGATACAGTAAATCAATAGACCACCGGTAACTTAGATATTTGTCACAGGTATACACACTTCTTGTAAATTTTACGGCTGATTAGTTACAAAATTGACCAGACCTTTGATGTACTAATTAGTTTATAAAATAATCAAAAGTGACTTTCAACTCTTATGTAATTTGACACTAATTAATAAGGGTAATTACCTGATAGAGAACCTTACACTCTAGATCTAAAAATTTGACACGTATTGATAAGGGTGTACACACCTAACAGTCATTTTATAAAATACATGAATGTACAATTCTCTTTGGCATTAATGTTGTTAAAACTAACTCATACCGTAATTGACCTGCCAACCAGAAAAAAATATCGTTTACAAAACACTTTTGCTATTAGCAAGTACCGAACGTATTAATAAATTTTTGCGGAATTTATTTTCGCAATTTTCATTTATCTGTCAAATTAAGCGAAAATAAACACCCCGCGAAAATAACCCGCCATATGGTATATCAAGTCCTAATCATCCCTAGTTTCATCAATCTGTGACTCAAAACTAACAATCCCAGATCTGACTTTAAGAATAGATTCTCAATGGAAACAAACATTTAGATTCAACGAAACATAACCAAAATAGAAACACTGACAAATCTTTACTGACAAGAGACAAACACATTATCAAGAGACAGGGACAAATCACCTTGAACTAGTTTTCAGTTAACAGGGAGTTTTCTTATATCAGTGCATTGTGTCTATTGTTTTTGTGTAATTTGGTTTTTTTTTGTGTGCTTGATCTATCTATTGAGTCAAGCCATTTGCAACTGATTTTTAAAGTTTGTTCTTATATGGTGCAGGTGCAATTACACAACTGTCCCAAGTTAGGGGTTAGCTGCTTCGTGTCTGTCATATTTGTTTTTTGTACATTGTATTGTTATAAATTAGGCCATAAGTTTTCTTGTTTGAATTGTTTCACATTTTCATGTTAGGGCTTATTATAGCTGACTATATTGTATTGGTTTATCTCATTGTTGAAAGCGGTACAGTGACCTATAAATGCTTATATCCAAGTCATTTGAACTCTGGTGGATTGTTGTCTCATTGGCTGTACAGTGACCTATAAATGCTTATATCCATGTCATTTGAACTCTGGTGGATTGTTGTCTCATTGATTATCATACTTCTTTGTTATATTAATTGTTGCAAATACTGTATTTATATAAAGTTTACATCATAATCATGTAATGCTATATATGATACAAAATATTGAAAAAGAAATGAATATGGAGATATTGTTCCAGAATCAACTTACATTAATGTCAAAACCTTATATCAAATTCTCTTGAACTTCACAACAATGCTAAACTAATTTTATCTTTAATTGGGTGCTGTTTTTTTTTATCTGAAAACGCCAGTTACCCTGACTAAACAATTCATAAAATGTTTCAGTAAAAGAATAATTCCTGTATTCTGAGGTAGGATATAATTTCTAGATATGTGTCAGGATTTAAAAATACAAGTATATATTGGTAACATTAACAAATCATGATTTTTACATATAAATAGTAAATTTACCTTAAAGCTAACAACAAAAGCATCTGGTACCCATTCCTTTACTAATGGCTCTAACATTTTAGGAACCAGCTGTAGTGATAACTTCAATGGACCACCAGAAGACTGAATTTTATGTTCTGGCTGAAACAACAACATTTACTCAAAATAGTGCCAATTTTATGTAAATCTAATACTGCCATAAAACTGCAAATGAAGATTCATTGAAGATTTTTAAAAAACAAATCTTTTGTACAATCTGAAACATTCAAGCATACAGTTTAGAATTATTATCTCAATGAAAACAGAAAAGAATTCAAAATCCTTCATAACATGCATTAGATGTTGATCAGAGAAACTCAAAGCTGTTTGATTACCATGCTGATTTGCTATTTATTGTTATTCCAATTTGAACATAATTTACTGGATATTATTGTTTACATTACCATTAAATCTTTTGGGATGTAGAAGTCTGACACAGCAGCTGCTAAATACAACACAGCCTGGTTCCCTGCTGGTTGTAGAGCAACAGAACATGCTTTTAATAACTGTAGATAGTCACTTAATGTCTGAAATTCTACTGTCAGTAATAAATTCTCATTTTTTATTTCCTGATAAGTCTGCAAAACTTGTAGAATTTTTTGTTCATATTCTGGTTTGACTGTAAGGATAAAAACAAGCACATGTATATGTACATTATGAAATATATTATCTGGTTTTCCCATGAACTAATTATATGATAATCATACAGGTAATTCAATTATTGTCAAAAAGGACAGAACTGTTCACTGATAGTAATTGGATAACATCTATGGTTATTTCCGCTTTCATTACTCTTACTTTTTCTTTACAATAAATATCAAAATATTTTGATAACAAGAAAATTTAGTGGATAATTTGTTAGCTGATTTGTCAGGCATTGTTAGAACATCAAGATATATAAAATAGTCCATCTAATAATTAAACAAAAATTATAGCTATTATTATTATAGCTGACTATGCGGTGTTCAGATGTGGTATGACATATTTAATGGAGTTTTAGATAAACATGCACCAAGTGTTACTAAAACAGTAAAAGAGACAGACAACCTGAATGGTTCAATAATGAAATTACATATGCCAGGAAAATGAGAGAGAAATACCATAGACCTGAGTTCAAATTTTGGCGAAACAGGACAAAACACATAATTGATGAATCTTAAAGAAATTTTTATTCAAAGATGGTAAAAAATTCAAAAGCTTCAAAAGATTTGTGGGAATGTATGCACAGTCTTAACCCATCCCAACAAGAAAAACCGTAAGAGCTTTTAAGTTTTTTACATCATGTGTTGAAAACCTGAGAACTGATAGATGTATGAGCAATAATCATGGTTATGCAAAATTAACTCAATTTGTACAAAAGAAATTTATTAAGTTAAAACAAGTAAAATTCTCAATTCCAACAGTCACAATAAATTATCTATTTAATGAGATGATCAAACTTGACATTAATAAATCCACCGGATCTGATAACATAGGACCAAAAATTTTTAAATTAAGTGCTCCTTTCATAACTTCATCTTTAACTTACATTTTTAACAGAATAATAGATACAAGTACATTACCCAGTGTTCTAAGGAATGCAAGAGTAACCCCTGTTTTTAAAGCTGGGGAAAAATACATGGCAACAAATTATAGACCAATTTCTGTACTTCCTGTTTTATCAAAACTTTTAGAAAAGCATGTTTCAAAACATTTGTATGACTTTCTAAAAAGACTTAATCTTTTACACCCAGCACAGTCTGGGTTTAGACAAGGACACTCTTGCCAAACTGCCCTTATCAATATCATAGATAAATGAGTACAGGAAATGAATGACGGTAATATCAACTTAGCAGTCCTATTGTATTTCGAGAAAGCTTTTGATGTAGTAGATCATGATATTCTCTGTAAAAAACTTGAAATTTATGGATTTGATAATGCTGCTGTTTCTTTTTTCAAATCCTATTTGAATGAAAGAACTCAACAAGTACAAATTGGTAATGCTCATTCTGAAAAACTTTATATCAAGTATGGTGTCCCCCAAGGCTCCATATTAGGGCCCCTTCTGTTTATATTATACATAAACGACCTTCTTATCTATATGAAAAATTGTTGCACTGATTTATATGCTGATGATTCAACTTTACATCTTTCTGGTAATTGTTATCAAACTTTGCAGTCAAAGGTACAAGAAGATTTGCATGGTGTTGAGGAATGGTGTAATGATAACAATATGTTCATCAATAAAAATAAAACAAAATATATGATTATTGGAACAAAGCAAAAAGCTATGCCACATTACAATGAGAGATGTTCAACTATTAACAATCAAGTGATACAATCTTCCACATGTGAAAGTCTCTTGGGCATTAAAAATGACCCTTCCCGTACATGGACAAACCAAATTGATTTGATCTGCTCAAAAATTTCATCTAGGCTATATCTAAAATTAAAGATTAAGAAATTTCTAAGTCTAGACTGCAGAAAATTATTCTATAATGGTTATATCTTACCATTAATTGACTATTGTTGTATAGTGTGGAGTAGTTGTAGCAGTGAGGGTTTAAATAGGATATTAAAATTACAAAAGAGAGCTGCTAGAATAATACTAGAAACAGACCCTTTTGCTCCTTCCGAGCCTTTATTCAAACACTTAAACTGGATGACAGTTGAACAGAGAATAAAATATCACAAGTTTGTGATGACATTTAAGTGCATCAAAAATGATGCCCCATCATATCTTACTAGCAAGTTTCATTATGTTTCAGACAGAAATCCATACCCATTGAGAAATGCTGTTCAAGGAAACCTCATACTCCCTAAACCAAAAATAGAATTGTTCAAGAAATCTTTTATGTGTTCTGGACCATTCTTGTGGAACAATTTGCCAATATCGTTAAGAAATATTACAAATGTTAATTCTTTCAAATACAAAATAACAGATCATTTATTGAAATCAACCTGTTGAAAAAAATATTGAATACTGATTATTTCATCATGTTTATTTGTTCATAACATTTTTATTAAGTTGTATTGAACATTACCATCATACTTGACTTTTATACTAATGTATCCCATGTAAATGTTTGCATTTTTGTTTATGCTTTTTTATGATGAGGGCCTCAGGGAAGTTTGGTTATATAGCTAACTGTGTAACCCTCTTTAAATAAAGTATTGTTGTTGTTGTTGTTATGGGTTTTGCTCATTGTTGAAAGCCGTACAGTGACCTATAGTTGTTAATTTCTTTGTCATGTGGTCTCTTGTGGAGAGTTTTCTCATTGGCAATCATACCACATCTTCTTATTTTCATATTGTAGTCAACTTTATTCATATGTGACATCAAATAAATTGTAAGACAAATTAAAACAATTCAAACATGCATAACTTCCAACTTCTCAAAATCTCCATGGCAGATTATAAGCACAAGAGAACCTAATGCTTCAACTGTAATGTTCTAACTATATCTAATGTCAAATTCTATGGTTTTTGAATAAGTATATATTTGTTACAATGCCATTTTAACTCCTTTGAATGCCTGTTTTGATTTATTCTTTTTATATAAATAGACGATTTCAAGAGTCAAGTCAACCCCTCTCATGGGGGATCTCCCATAAACAAAAAGTTGTCAGTTCTTAGTATGGAAAATTCTACTGAAGTAAGAGATATGTAAAAAGAAAAACTCTTGATTTTTTATACAATTTTGCATACAACTAGAGTATGCTGAAATGTATCTAAATGTAAAATTAATACAGTTAAATTTGTATGAACCAAACCCCTTATAAATAAATCTACACACAAAGATTTCAGGAATTTCATACTACAAACAGTCATAGTTAATTTTTTAGCAGCTGTGAATTTGACCTTTGACCTTTGACCTTAAAATTAATAGGGTTTTCTCCTTTCTTATGTCTTCCATCTATATTAGTTTCATTTTAAAACAACAAACATCCAAATTATCATCTGGAGAAAAAAATCTTTTTTTTTAGTTAAAGCATCCTTGAACTTTAAAACCTATTAACCCCAAAATCAATTTCATTTCAGTGAAACAAGAGAAATTTAAGATTTCATTTAGAAAGTATTTCTTTGGGACACACTTACATAAGGGCAGAGAAAGTAAGAACTATATGTTACCAAAGTTTTATTTCAGGGAGTATAAAATTGCAATTACTGACATCAAAATAGATAATGTTTTATAAACATATGAAGAATGTTATTTCATAGATTTACCATACTTTTTGATTTTCGAATTCAAGGTGTAAAAAAATGTGAACTTATCATACATAACTTTTCCTTTGAAAGACTATGGATTTGAGAAAATTTGAAATTCAACTTCTCCATTTAAATTCTTTCCCATAAAAGCTCTTACCTTTAACATCTTTGCTGTCTGTTATTGTTAGCAAGTCTAAAATATTTGTTTTTGGCACATGTCTTAAAAATGGACGTAAACCTCTGTTTCTTGTGAGGAATATCACAGCATAACCTCTCTTAAGGAAATATCTGCAATTATAATTCACAGCTTATGCAAAACTGGTATACAGTGTCTTCATATTCAGAATCTAATAAAATTTTAAGCCTGCACTTTCTAGAAGATAAATCTACATCTTTTATTAATCATATTTAAATTTATATATTTTTTATTGCAAAACAAAGGTAAAAGGTACAAAGGGAAGATTAATTTCACATCTTCAAGATGATGACCAAGTAGTTTTAATGAATTCATTTTGTTATACAACTGCCTAAAGTAAATGGTCTTGCCTCGAGTGCAGTATGTCATGAGTTCCAAAGCACACAGTATTTAGGGGCAAGAGCAAAGACTGGGTAGCTCATAGCCAGAATAATATATCTGGGTAAGTTGATATGCTTTCCTGTGGACTGTGTGTAGATATCTTAAAAAGTAGGAAATAAGCTGTATTAACATCTTCTTGAAATAAACATGGTATTAACATCTTATTGAAATATACACTGTATTAACATCTTATCAAAATATATGCTGTATTAGCATCTTATTGAAATATAAGCTGTATTAGCATCTTATCGAAATATACACAGTATTAGCATCTTATAGAAATATATGCTGTATTAACATCTTATTGAAATGTTATTGTGCTGGATGTGTAAGAAATATTTGCTGCTGGACTGTCAATCAAGCCATTTATTTCGTTTTACAATTAACGATAAAATTTCAGTTTCAACTGTATATCTTTTAATTTTATATATTAATCTTTTCCATTTTTATCAATTCTAAAGCTGTTCAGTTTGGTTGGGTTCTCAAAATACTATTTGACCCCACCATATAATCACGTTCTTTTCCCCAAGTCAGGAATTTGTTTGAGGTTGTCTTTTGTCATATCTAAATGTTTTTTTTTTGTGTTTAAATTTTGGGAATTAGGTGATAGAGCAGATCTTTTCTCATTTCTGTTTAATTCATTCCCTACTTTTATTGAATCAAGGCAATTTAGAGCTTGACATATTGAGTAGTCTTTTGTTTAAGACTGCTTGTTGACTACTAAATGACTTTTACATTTTTGTGTAGTTAGGTTCCTGTTTCAATGATGTATTCCCACATCTTCTTTTATTTAAGCAAAAATGTTTTAATACTATGGTACATGTCAGGTGTATAACATATTGACAAAGGTTTAAAGACAAAAATGGAGAGACAATACTGTAAACTGATCTAAGATTTTGAAGACTTATTAGGATGAATATACAGAATGTTTCCAGAAATTTTTTGATTTTAAGGTGAATTCAAGGCCAAAAGCAAACAAACAAGTCCAAATAAAGCCATGGCAATACACCACCATGAAATATTAAACCCTTAGAAAATAATCACTTTTGAAAAACCGGTTTCATAATATATACAGGTAAATGAAAAATAACTTTGTCGTTTTAGGTATACTTTTCTGTCTATATAAAATCTTCCAATAATTAGGAATACCAAGAAAGGTCTGTCATATAAATACCTAATTTAACACTAGATACAAAAGGGTAAATATCAACAATAAAACTTCCCTGTACAGATTAAAGGAGAATAATCTTGATGTTCATACAAATGTAGTATGAAGAAGTGAAAATTAGTAGATATTCCAAATAATCAAAGCTGGTATACAGACAAGATCCATATTAATATAAAATAACAAAAAGTATTAAAATAGTATCAACATGTCGAATTAAAAGAAAGTACGATTTGAGAGTACTCATGAGTTACTGACAGCTAGTTAAAAGCCAAAACAATTAATGATAAAAAATCATGCATCAGAGACTAAAATCAACTAAAACACATCCCAGGGATTTAGTATTTTAACGTCATGAACAGTCAGAGAAGACATGACTTGTGCAATGCCAAAAATAAATGTATCGACAGGTAGTAGGATAGTGAGGAGCTACTTCTTAAGAGATAAAAATAACGTGTGTGTCTCTAAACATCCGCCTCAAAAGAAGATACAACTTAGTTATGTTTTAATTTGCTAATGACAAAATCGATATTAGTGCCAATGTAAACTATATTCAGAGATCTAATTACAATATTGGTACGATAACCCTTACTTATAAGTTTGTTTAAAGGTTCGATGAGTTTACACGGATCACATAGTGATTTCCTCGCTTTAAGTACAATATTACCGTAAAATTTAGGATGTGAAATACCATTTTAATAAGTTTTCTACAGGTACAGCCAAATTTACTAATCAAATCTTTGTATCTATGAAAGAATTTAGTAAAAGTTTTAAGTAATTTATGGTATCGAAATCCCTGACACAATAATTTCCCAGTGATGCATTGATTACGTTCGTTAAAATCTATGACATCAGAACACACACAGGCATACCGAACGAGTTGGGATATATAAACACCGTATGATGGAGCCAAAGGCACATCATTGTCTAAAAATGGAAAATCAACAATAGGAAATGAAAATCGTCTCTTTTGTCGTAAATTTTAGTATGTAGTTTCCGTTAGAAATTGAAATGTCTAAATCTAGAAAAGGGCAACTGCTGCTGTTTATGTTAGATTTAGTTAAAGTAAGTTCTTTTGGGTAAATTTCGGAAGTATATTTAGAGAACTCTGGATTATTTAACGAAAAAATATCATCCAGGTAACAGTAGGTATTATTGAATGTATCAACTAAATACAACAATGATGGGTCTTTACTGAGTTTGGTCATAAACTGAGATTCATAGCAATATAGAAATAAATCTGCTATTAAAGGGCACAGTTAGTGCCCATAGAATATCTACTACCTGACGATACACTTTATCGCGAAACGTACATAAATGTTATCTAGCAGAAAATTTAAAGCTTCAATCATATCCTCACATTTCCAGTAAGTGTATCTAGCATACTTTCCTTTTCGTTACAGAAAAAGGCTTTAAACAGTTACAGCAAATAAAATTACAATGAGATTTTCGAAAGACCATTTTATCAAATACAAAACTTTTTCTTTATAAGATTGTGTGGAAGTGTAGTGTACAGAGTAGAAAATCATAACTGTCAACAGAATTATAAGGACCATCAAAAGCATGTATTTTATCTAAAACCTCTAAAGAATTTTTAACACTCCAAAATAATTAATACCATTATTTTCATAAGCTTTATTACAAAGTTAATAACCAGTTCTTTGATAGTAGTAAGGAGGTAGTTAGAAGAACTGATAGATTAGTAGTAGAACACTTACTCGATGCAGAGATGAAACGGAATTTAAATGGTTTTTGTGTAATTTCGGTAACAATACTGTAAACTGATCTAAGATTTTGAAGACTTATTAGGATGAATATACAGAATGTTTCCAGAAATTTTTGATTTTAAGGTGAATAAAATGTCTGTCATATAAATACCTAGATTTAACCCTAGAACAGTTGGGGCAAGTATGGACACAACATTCAAGCTTGATACAGCTCTGAATTTGGATTGTGATTGACTATTTGACACAGCATAGGTTTCTGACACAGAATGAATGTGGTCTAAGAACTTAAAATTTTAAATTGGACATTCACCTATTATGGTCCAATATCCAAAATCTAAATACATGGTTAGATTCAGCATATCAAAGAACCCTAAGAGTTCAATTTTGATGAAATCAAACAAAGTTTAATTTTGGACCCTTTTGACCTCAATGTGGAGCGAAGTTGATAACGGGCCCAAAATCAAAAATCTAAATACATGGTTAGATTCAGCATATCAAAGAACCCCATATATTCAATTTTGTTGAAATCAAACAAAGTTTAAAAGTATATTTAGAGAACTCTGGATTATTTAACGAAAA